>CM056725.1:75798913-78637245 GCA_029844215.1 Przewalskia tangutica
TGACCTGGTAGGCTAAGTCATCCCACCTGTATCCCTCCTACTAGGACATTCTCTCCTCACATGTCTGCCACTAATGCGGGGACATAACGAGCCAATAAGTCAAACTCTATACTGTATTCCCGAACCGTCCGCCCGTTCTGCCTCAACCTCATAAATCTATCTGTCCGAGCTCTCCTCATCTGCGAGGGCAAGAAGTGTGTAAGAAATGTCTCTGAGGTCTTGATCACTTTCATGATCCGCTGCAACTGTCGAATAAACTCCTGATGATCTTCCTCAGTTCTAGATCCATAGAACTCGGGTGGACTGCAACTCAAGAAGTCCCGAAATCTCAACTATCGGATCTAGGGTGAACTACTGATCGCTAGGAACCTCCGACTCTCGTCTGTCCTCATTCCTAGCCACAAGCCTAGCTAGTAACTGATTCATTTCCTTGTAACTCATATCCTCGGCTCCTGGTCGTGAAACTGGAGGCTCAGGTATCGTGGTCTCTGTAGCTACTGCTACTGCTCTAAACTCTCCAGGGCTAGCGTCGCGAGAACTCCTGAATGCGTGTGCCTCGGATAATGGCGGGCACGTGCCCTCGTAACCCTACGTGCTCTACTCATGACTCCTCTGCTGCCTTGCCCTCCGGGCTCTGGTTGCACTGCGTAGAGGCATAGCGGGTGAAAAGAATACGTCGGAGGAGTCCAACTTATAACACGACTCTAAGGCACGATCTCGGAGTGAGAAGAATGAAACCAATCCTAAATATCCTGCGACCTCACGATTATAGATGTGGTGCGACACGCGATAATCAAGACTCTACTAGACACGCGGTGCGTAGACACTTTCCGAGGACTAAGCGCTCACGATACCACTTTTGTCACGACCGATCTAAGGCATGCGAGTGCCTTACCGGGCACCTAGTGATACAACATCGAGAGAAAATCAGCGGAAATAAAAACTTAAACATGAAATAAGATAAAATAAAGCAGGCTAACCAAGCGGTTACCTTTCTGCATATATATATACGAGCAGTTAAATCCTTTGACAAACTCGCCTTGCAAGATTACAGACCTCTATGAATTTTATAACAACTATGACGGGACGGGGCCCGTACCCACGAATGTAAGCTTTACAACGGCGAGGACTATACGAATAAGCCTCGAGAAACGGAGCTTCCCAAGCCGAATGCGTGATCTTATGAGTGAGGATCAACAACCGGTGTACCTACCTGCGGCGTGAACGCGGCCCGAAGGAGGTCGATAACAGTACAGTATGTGAAGCGAAAATCGTAAATGAAATCATAGTAGTCTATATAAAACAAGAGACATATATGATAACCAAACTACGAGACATAATATGTGATCGTGTCAAGTCAGGGACTCACGCCCTCCTTGTCATCACTCAAATATAACAATGGGTCTCACGCCCACAACATCAATCATGCCCGTGGAATACCTTCCTCACTGCCGGCAGTCTATGATATAACAACACCAAGAAGTACACATGAACACCAGGTCCCACCTGTGTTATAAAAACCGTACGGGGCAAGTACGAAGGCTAACTACCAGATACCAAAGCGCGTCGTCAATCGCCGGGCAAGTACGTAAGCCAACTACGGATACCAAAGCCGTACCACAATACTATACTGACAAACCACGAAGGCGTCACGGGGCAAGTACGAAGCCAACTACGGATACCAAAGGCGTGTCACGTAGCGGCCGGGGCAAGTACGAGGGCTAACTACCGGATCCGAGGCGTATCACGAGACCGCCACGAAGGCGTCACGGGCAAGTCTGAAAGCCAACTACCGGATACCAAAGCCGTGTCACGTGGTGACCGGGCAAGTCTGAGGGCTAACTACCGGATACCGCGTATCACGAGACTTCACCACTAAACCGAGCAGGCAAGTGCGAAGGCTAACTACTGTGTACGAGGCGAATCAGCCACGAGGCGGGGCAAGTACGAAAGCCAACCACCGGATACCAAGGCGAATCGGTAAAACCTCATGGAGAGCTAGTCCATGGAATAACGCTTATCAGCGAGGCGCGCGTGGAATCTCCGTCACCGCCAGATGCGTCAAGTAAGATCATAACAAATCGGCCGCCCTCCATCGAGACGCGGTGGTATAGAAATACAATACTAGCACGACAAGGCTATCACACGCAAACATAGGCAAGTTACACACAACTCAAGGTACTTTCATTTTATGTCAACAATACGGGTTTCAAACCCAAAAATAATACCTACTTTCATTCTTTCAAAAAGAACTCTTTTTACGTAAAGGATACTAATACTCGTAGTATCAAAAACACATTTCCTTTTCAAACCAAATTACTTTACTTTCGTAAAAACCTTTACAAGACTTTTAAAATCAAGTACTCTATACTTTTTAAACCAAGTGCCTTTCTTTTAAAACAACATCAAGTATACTCTTTAAAACTCAAATACTTACTCTTTTCAAAACAAGTAACCTATACTTAAATAAAGTTACCATTTTAAAACCAATGATAAAACCATTCTTTTGCTTTCATAAAGTCGTTATAACTAACTTCTCATAAAGCTGTTATAACACTTTATGTTTTAAACCAATTTAAGACAAAACCATGTCTCTCTTTTAAACCAAAAACTCTTCGATTCCTCAAGTCTCTTTTCTTTTAGAAATCAAGTTCCTTTATATTTTAAAATCAGTAAATCAACCAAATTTACTTAGAACATGTACGTCTACCGTACTATATAGTTCACAACAATCATGCTAGAAAAGATAGGAAGAGGTTCACATACCTCGCGACGATTATCGACAATTAGCAAAACGCTCCACGTACTCTAACCTTGCTCGCCTTTTCCACCCTTCAAGTAGAATACGCTACTCGTAGTACTTCAACCTAAAAAGGCCACAAAACGTCTATCAACCTCTAGATCTCTTCGTAGAATAATTCTAGATACAAGATTCCTTATTCTACGGAAAATTCGGAGACCTCCCCGTAACCACGTAAATCTCCTCCTCTAACGAGGCACGCTGCAAACCAACAATCCCGGGGGTTACACGTCTAACCGGGCGTGTACAATTCTACTCTACAATAATACTACAAGTCTCAGAATACGATCCTATGTAAATCTGATTCAATTCTTATCCATATTCATTCTACATATAGTATACTCAACTATACGTTACTACAACATGTAATATCCAATTACAATAGGGGGACAAAGATCATTACCTCGATAAGCCCAAAATTATCCAAGTTTATAAGTCGATCCTGAGCAACGTTTAGCTCCAATTCCTTACGTTCCAACCCACTCCAAGAAACCCTTAGAAGTTTCTAAACAACTTCTCTTAACACTTCAACCAAGCTTATGAAGATTTTCTAGGGTTTTGTCACGACCCGACCCCGGGGCCGCGACTAGTACCCTACCGGGGTACCCTGTCAGGTATATGTCAGAGAATAGCAGCGGAACATACATAAAACAAATCTGTATAAGGTAAACATCACTAGCAAGCCGATAAGGCGCTTTCATAAAATAACTTAACCGATGGTGAAGCGGATAACTTTATCCTTACGGCCCAAACCACAAACGTGACTACGGACCTCAGGAATAACGGCGTGGCGGTCGAGCCAGACATACCCCGAATGTACAAAAGTCTATAACCTCGAGAATCATACAAAAGACAAAGCCTCGAGGATGGAGCTTTCGAGAAATGAGCAGTGATCCTAAGAGTGCGGACGGCCAAGCTCGATCTCGACTGCGGCGTGAGCGGTCCGAAGGAGGTCGATAACAGTACCAAGTATGTGGCCCGAAAATCGTAATGAAATCATAAGTCTGAAAATAAGCTGGGGTCATGGATGAAATCAACTTACCTTTTACTGTGCCTTACTAACAATGAGAGTAACAAGCATATGTATATAGTACTGCATAAAAATAGGAGGCTCGTGATCAAAACAGGGTCCCTCGCCCGTAGTATCAATAAGCAATCCTACTCCTGGGACTATTTCACGCGTGGGTCGTGGACCCGCATGAGGTATTCTCGCATAGTCGTACCGCACGCGTGGGACTATTTCACCGCGTAAGCCCATGGGACCGCATGAGGTATTCCTCGCATCGTGGGTAGCAAGTCCACGGAACAGGTGGTATAACTTTCTTGGGGACTTACCCCTCAGATATACTCTTACCCTGAAGCAGATGGTATAACGATCTTGGGGTTGTACCTCAGATATACTCTTACACTGGAGCAGATGGTATAACGATCTTGGGGCTTGCCGCCGGATATACTCTTATCTTGTGCGGATGGTATAACGATCTCGGATCGCCCGCCGGATATACTCTTTGCTGAAGCGGATGGTATGACGATCTTGGGGTGGCCCGCCGGACATACTCTTACCTGAAGGAGGTGGTATGGCGATCTTGGGGCTTGCCTCGGACATACTCTTACCACAGGTAGGTGGTATAACGATCTTGGGGCTTGCCCGCCGGATATACTCTTACCTAGCTCAAATTATCATATCATAATCATAAATAAGTTAAGAAACTTATAACTTCTTATTAGTCTTGTTCATATACCTCTGTCACGACCGAACCGGGCGTGGTCGTGCCTACCGGGCACCTAGTGATACAACATCGAGAGAAAACCAGCGGAAATAAAAACTTAAACATGAACATGAGACAAGATAATAAAGCAGGCCAACCAAACGGTTACCTTCCAATAAAATATATATAAACAACTCTTTCAAAGCGAGCAGTTTAATCCTTTTTACAAAACCACACTTGCATTACTCTGCACCTCTAAGATTTACAACTATGACGGGACAGGGCCCGCCATACCCCGAATGTACAAGAACCTACAACTCGGGGAACACATACCAAAAGATAAGCCTCCAAGGAAGGCAGCTTCCCAATACGAAAGGTGATCCTAAGCGGGGATCGGCGACGATGTACTTACTGCGGCATGACGCGGCCCCGAAGGAGGTCGATCTGACAGTACCAAGTATGTGAAGCGTGAATCGTAAATGAAATCATGCGATCTATATAAAGCGGGAGACATGTATGATGACCAAACTACGATACATACATATAACGATTCATCAAGTCGTGACTCACGCCTCCAAATTATCACTCGTGCGTGGAATTTCTTCCTCGCTGCGGCGATTTATGATATGACAATACCAAGAGTATACATGAACAACAGTCCCACTGTGTCATAAAAACCGTATAGGACAAGTATAACTACGGATCCGACCGTACCAATAATATAATGCAACCAAAACACGGGCCGTCAGGCAAGTGCGAGCCGACTCACAGGATACCAAGGCGGTCACGTGGTGGCCGGGCAAGTCTGGTGACCACCGGGGACCAAGGTCGTATCACGAGACCGTCACTACACCGAGCGGGGCAAGTCACGGTGACTCTGGGTACGAGGCCGAATCGGCCATGAGGCAGGCAATCGAGAGCCGACCACCGGGGACAAGGCGAGCGAAGAAACCTCATGGAGAGCTAATCCATAAAATAACCATTCTTGCACAACCAAGGCTATCACCACAAGCATAAGCAAGTTACGCAACAACAAGCATAGGCAAGTTACATAACACAAGCATAGGCAAGTTACACAACAACCAGTATAGGCAAGTTACACAACACAAGCATAGGCAAGTTACACAACAACCAGTATAGGCAAGTTACACAACACAAGCATAGGCAAGTTACACCACACAAGCATAGGCAAGTTACACAACTCAAGTTACTTCCATTTTATGCCAAAGTCCGGGTTTTTTAACCCTAAAGTACTACGTACGTTAAATTCCTTTTAAAGAGATCCATTCCTTTTATAAAAGTCACCCGATGTCCGTAGTATAAAAATAGAGTGACGAACATTGTTAAGTAAACAAAATGCTTTCCTTTGTAAAATCACGTAACAACCTTATTTTCCAAACGTTCAAGTTTGCCTAATTTCAAATGCTCAAGTTTCTCATTTTTAGAAAAGGTTTCGTAGTTCATAGTTTTAATCCTTTAAAACATAATTCTCCTTTAATGATTTGAGAAACATATGCCTTATATGTGAGTAGTTTATTCTTGTTTATAATCGATCTTATTAAGCGACCATGATCTAGGATATGTAATATCATTTTGTCTCATCTTAGCTTACATGCGGATGGAGGTTTCTCCGGTTTTAATACAATACTTCATTATTCAATACATTTTCCTTTATTAACGCCGATTGGTCGGTCGATACACATTCTGATTTCCGAAATCAGTAAAACATTATCCCTTTAAATAAAACCAAGTACTCATTACTCACGAATGAGGTTTCACACAAACATCCACATTAAAACAAATAAGTTAAGTCTCTTATCTTATAAGATCAAGTCTTTTAACTTCTAACATCAGTAAACCATTTTCTTTACCTTTCTTAAGACATTATACCTAACTTCCCATAAGCTAGTATAACTCTTTTTAAAACCTTTAAAACCAAGTGTTACTCTCCTTCAAAAGCGATTTATAAATCTTTTGAAATACATCAAGTTCTTTATTATAACTAGCCAGCTATAATTCACATCAGTTACCTTTTAAAACCACAAAGTATTTTCTTACCTACATAAAGCTGTTATAACCAACTTCCCATAAAGCCGTTATAACACTTTATGTTTTTAAAAACAATCAAACACAGTTAACACATGTACGTTTACCGTACTACATAGTTCACACATATCATGCTAGAAGAGATAGGAAGAGGTTCACATACCTCGCGACGAGTATCGACTAATAGCAAAACGCTCCAAGTACTTCAAACCGTCGGCTACTCCTTAAGCCACGTAGATCGCACCACACGTAGTACTTCAACCTATAAGGCCACAAGGCGCTTATTAACATCTAGATCTCATCGTTCCATATTCTACGTAAAATTCGAACACCTCCCCATGCAGTAAATCTCTCCTCTATCGGTGCCGCTGCAAGCCAACCGGGGGTTAACACGCCTAACCGGGACGTGAACAATTCTACTAAAAGTAATGTTACACAAGTCTCATGTCTGATCTATGTAATTACGATTCGATTCTCTTCCTTAAATTCAGGCTTAAGTCGCAAGACATTGCCGTAAGTATTATTCAGGCTTAAGTCAAAAGACATTGCCGCAATTATAATCAGTTCTATATATAGTATACTTCAACTATATATTCCTACAACATGTAATTCCCAATTACAATAGAAGGTCAAGAGTGTTTACCTCGATAAGCCCAAAATTATCCGAGTTTAAATGTCGATCCTGAGCAAGGTTTAGCTCCTTCTCCGTGCGCTCCGACCCGCTCCAACCAACCCTTAGAAGTTCTAACCAACTTCTACTTATAACTTCAACTACGGGTGAAGATTTACTTAGGGTTTCGTTTTAGCGACTAAAGGGAAGTATAATAGTATTTTCCGGGATTTTCGTATAAAGGGTACTTTGGAAAGTACTACAAGGTATTTGGCTAAAGTATTTTGGGCATTATAACAATACTTGAAGAGTATTTCTATACCACAAAGGGGGGTATTTATACGAGGCAACTAGGCTAGGGGGGGGTACCCCACGGCTAACCACTACACCGGGGGAGGGGGAAAGCTCTCGGCCAAGGGCCACTAGGAGGGGCCGAGGCTTTGGACGAGAACCACAAGAGGGAGGGAGTATTTTGAGACTTAGGTAGATTGCTCAATTTTTGGATGAAGAAAGTTCATCAACTAAGGGGGTATTTATAGGTCAAGTGAAGGCCAACCAATGGCAAGATGAAGACAAGTGCATAGCAAGTGTAAGGCCAAGATTTAGCCATGTGCTACCTTATCCATCTACCACAAAAATATCCTACCTAACCTCGACCAAGGGAAAGGCACAAAATCGTCCAACCTTGCCCCTTTGTTGCCGTCCACTCCTTCCAATTAGAGGGTGACAAGTGTCGCCCTCTCGTTGGTCCAAAATGTTTCGTCTCTCGGAAAAATCCGCAAAAATTATTAATGACCTGGCGGAATTTTCCTCTACGAAAGTCGTGGAAACGTTTAGAAAAACGACTCTAATCGGGTGTTGTGTACAATTTTCGAAACTAGCCAATCCTTAAGGCTTAAATTATTATCGTGCGCCTCACGTACATACTGGAAATACGGTATAACATTCTTCCCCTTAGAAACATTCGTCCGAATGTTCCTTCTCGATCTCAAACAAACACGCGTGCGGTATAGCCTTTACTACTATACTTACGAAACCAAACATGCCACACCTGGCCACAAAAATAACATGCGCGCGAAAACCCCAAATCCAAGCCAACGAGGAATCACCTCTGTTTACCTCAAAAGTCCCCACCACGGTCTAAAAATATAATCTCTTCGCCCGTTTCTCAAAAGAAAGCGATCACACACGTTCACTTCTCCCTATCTCGTTGTACCCTTCTCGAACACTCGAACTCCTTCTAGTATACGTACCATACTTCAATTTCCACAACTTTGGAGTCACTACCTCCAACCTTGATCCTCTTCCGAGCCTCGATCTCCTCTAAGGCCATTCTCGGCCTTCACGAACTGATTCTGGTCGAGCGTATCCACGAACTCATACGATGGTCATCTAAACTTGGGCCTAGCACCTCGTGACCACTGCTGGCGGGACCACCCAGTGACCCCACCTCGAAACAGCGGCGCGGGTTGGCCCGCAACATGGCCCCAACCCGACCCACTATCGCGCCAACTCTTGCTCCTCGACACGGAACAATCTTGCTAAAACACATCATGAAAGCTACCACTTTCATTTTACACAACCCATGGACTTACCCTTTTCTCTAACCAGGTTTTTAAATCACATTTTAGCGCAAAGCTATCCGAACATAACACTAAACACATCATCAACATCAATACAAATAAGTCTCTAGAGGGTTAAGGATATACCTGAAAATAGGCGGTTCAAAGGACCGCTAAAACTGGGAACTTCCACCGCGACCTCTACCGGGGCCTGCCGGTGTACGAACATCCTGCCTGGCTATGGAAGGTGAAGAACCCGCAACTGCTCTAGTAGTCCATGCTATCCTACCAGTGCTACCCCTGGTCGGACAGTCTCTTGCCAGATGGCCCTGTTGGCCGCAAAAATAACAATCTCCCGAGTTAGTACGACACTCTCCTTTATGAAGCTTTCCACAACGGCCACACTGAGACAAGGGCAACCTCATCCGGCGAGCACTCCTGCTCCCCTGAAAATCTGAAACCTGGGAGCCCTGACCTGCTCCTGAATATCTCGAAGGTCCCGAAGGCTGTGGAGGACCACTCTGTACTGGTGGAGGCGCATAACTGGCCTGCTGCTGAGGCGGTCCGCCTCGAAAGTCACCAAAGGACCCTGCTGTTCTGGCCCTCTTCTGCTGACCCTGGTCATTCCGTCGATTTATCCTCTCCTCACATCCCAGTGCATAAGCCTGCATGCGGGCAATGTCCATGCCCGGCTGAAGAGCTACACCCGAACAACTCTCGGCTAGGTGATCATCGAGCCCTGTAACAAATCGGTGCACTCGATCCTCCATACTAGCTACCAACGCGGGGACGTACCGGGCCAATGAGTCGAACTCCACATTGTACTCCCGAACCGTCGCGGATTACGCCGTAACACCAAAAATCTGTCTGCCCGAGCCCTCCTCATCTGTGGAGGCAAGAAATGTGCAAGAAAGGCCTCTGAGAACTCGTCCCATAAAGCTGGAAGTGCATGCTCTCCCCGGGACAGCTCCCACGAATCAAACCAGTCGACTGCGGTATCACGCAGCTGATGCGAACCTAGGACCACCGACTCGGTCTCCGATGCCTTGATCACTCTCATGATCCGCTGTAACTGTCGGATGAACTCCTGCGGATCATCCTCAGGCCTCGACCCATAAAACTCTGGCGGCCTACAACTCATAAAATCCCGGCGCCTCGAACTATCAATCTAGGGTGAACCATCGTGCTCTCGGGCTGCTGCGTCCGGCTATCCTCAAGTCGCCTGACCACGGCCATTAATCGGGCCACTCCTTGTAACTCATCTCCTCTGCTCCTGCATCGGGGTGGAGGCTCAGTCTTGTGGTCTCTGCCGCTCTACTCGCGACTCCTCTGCTTTGCCTTGCCATACGGGCGGGTTGCCTGCGAGGCATAAGCGGTAAAAGCGAAGTATGTCGGAGGGTCCAATCTTATCACACACTCTAAGGCACGATCTCGGAATGAGAAAAATGGAAACTAATACTAAATGTCCTGCGACCTCACGATTATAGATGTGGTGCACAACACACCGATAATCAAGACTACTGACACGGTCGTAGACACTTTCGAGGACTAATCGCTCACGATACCACTTTTGTCACGACCGAACCGGGCGTGGTCGTGCCTTACCCGGGCACCCTAGTGATACAACATCGAGAAAACCGTGAAATAAAAACTTAAACATGAACATGAGACAAGATAATAAAGCAGGCCAACCAAACGGTTACCTTCCAATAAAATATATATAAACAACTCTTTCAAAAGCGAGCAGTTTAATCCTTTTACAAAACCACCTTGCACAATTACTCTGCACCTCTAAGATTTACAACAACTATGACGGGACAGGGACCCGCCATACCCCTGAATGTACAAGAACCTACAACTCAGGGAACAAATACAAAAAGAAAAGCCTCGAAGGAACGGAGCTTCAATACTGTGAAAGGTGATCCTAAGAGCGGGGATCGACAGACGATGTACTTACTGCGGCATGAGCGCACCCGAAGAGGTCGATCTGGCAATTACAGTATGTGAAAGCGTGAATCACGTAAATGAAATCATAACGATCTATATAAAGCGGGAGACATGTATGATGACCAAACTACGATCATACATATAACCGATTACATCAAGTCGTGACTCACGCCCTCCAAATTATCACTGCGTGCGTGGAATTTCTTCCTCACTGCCGGCAGTTTATGATATGACAATACCAAGGAGTATACATGAACAATAGGTCCCACCTGTGTCATAAAAACCGTATAGGACAAGTATAACTACCAGATCCGACCGTACCAATAATATAATGCAACCAAAACACGAAGCCGATACGGGGCAAGTGCGAGCCGACTCACAGGATACCAAGGCGGTCACGTGGCGACGGGCAAGTACGGTGGCTGACCACGAGGACGAGCGTATCACGAGACTTCGTCACTCTGGCTGAGCGGGGCAAGTCACGGTGACTACGGGTACAAGGCGAATCGGCCATGAGGCGGGGCAAGTACGAGCCGACCACCGGGGACCAAGGCGAACAAGAAGAAACCTCATGGAGAGCTAGTCCATAAAATAACCATTCTTGCACAACCAAGGCTATCACCACAAGCATAAGCAAGTTACGCAACAACAAGCATAGGCAAGTTACATAACACAAGCATAGGCAAGTTACACAACAACGAGATAGGCAAGTTACACAACACAAGCATAGGCAAGTTACACAACAACCCGGTATAGGCAAGTTACACAACACAAGCATAGGCAAGTTACACCACACAAGCATAGGCAAGTTACCTGACTCAAGTTACTTCCATTTTATGCCAAAGTCGGGTTTTTAACCTAAAGTACTACGTCGTTAAATTCCTTTTAAAGAGATCCATTCCTTTTATAAAAGTCACCCGATGTCCGTAGTATAAAAATAGAGTGACGAACATTGTTAAGTAAACAAAATGCTTTCCTTTGTAAAATCACGTAACAACCTTATTTTCCAAACGTTCAAGTTTGCCTAATTTCAAATGCTCAAGTTTCTCATTTTTAGAAAAGGTTTCGTAGTTCATAGTTTTAATCCTTTAAAACATAATTCTCCTTTAATGATTTGAGAAACATATGCCTTATATGTGAGTAGTTTATTCTTGTTTATAATCGATCTTATTAAGCAGCCATGATCTAGGATATGTAATATCATTTTGTCTCATCTTAGCTTCTATGCAGATGGAGGTTTCTACTGGTTTTAATACAATACTTCATTATTCAATACATTTTCCTTTATTAACGCTGCAGTGGTCTGTCGATACACATTCTGATTTCCGAAATCAGTAAAACATTATCCCTTTAAATAAAACCAAGTACTCATTACTCACGAATGAGGTTTCACACAAACATCAACATTAAAACAAATAAGTTAAGTCTCTTATCTTATAAGATCAAGTCTTTTAACTTCTAACATCAGTAAACCATTTTCTTTACCTTTCTTAAGACATTATATGTCACGACCCGAAACCGGGCCCGCGACTGGTGCCTTACCCGGGCACCCAAGTAGTCAAACAACATCAGAGAAAATCAGCGGAAATTAAAACTCATACATGATAACCAATGAAAAGAGAAAACAGGCTAACCAAGCGGTTACCTTTTACGAAAAAATAACTAACACACGAGCAGTTACAATCCACACTTGGCATCGATTACTCTGGACCTCTAAGAATTTTTATAACATCTCTGGCGGAGACGGGGCCCGCCATACCACGAATGTACAAAAGTTCTACAACTTGAGGAACTGTACCAAGTGACAAAGTCTCAGAAGAATGGAGCTTTCGAGGCGAACAGCGATCAAAGTGCGGATCAACAAGCGATGTATCTCAACTGCGGCATGAACGCGGCCCGAAGAAGTCGATAACAAAAGTGCAGTATGCGAAGCGAGAAAAAAATACGGTAAATGAAATCATAATAGTCTATAAGGAAAGCGAAGACATGTATGATAGCAAACTACGATTACACCACGTATATCTGATTCGGTCAAATCAAATCACATCAAGTCGAGGACTGCGCCGAAAGATCATTACTCAAAGTGGGCGCATACTCGTGGGCTACCCAACGTGTCGGTATGTCGACCCAATAACAAGATAGTACTCACGGTGGGCGCGTACTGCGTGGGCTACCCAACGTGTCGGTATGTCTGACGATAACAAGATAATACTCACTGTGGGCGCATACTCGTGGGCTACCCAACGGTCGGTATGTCGAACAAATACCGGATAATACTCGCTGTGGACGTACTCGTGGGCTACCCAGCGTGTCGGTATGTCCAAACAAATACCCGGATAATACTCACGTGGGCGCGTACTCGTGGGCTACCCAACGTGTCGGTATGTCCAAACCGGTTTACAAGATAACACTCACAATAGAAGCATACGGTGGGCTACCCAACGTGTCGATATGTCCCAAAGGATCAATATAGTGGAAGCGTACCCGTGGGCTACCCAGCGTGTCGATATGTCCATCATACCACCCGATATCAGGCCCTCGTCGAGAGACTCGGTAGCACAAAGTCAAACACTTGCACAACAACAAAACTATCACCACAAGCACGGGCAAGTTACACACAACTCAAAGTACCTTCGTTTAAGTCGACAAAGCGGGTTCCAACCCCAAAATACTACATTCTTTCCTACCCGAGACCTCTCTTTACGTAGAAACCATACGATACTATCACACGTAGTATCACACATTCATGTTTAAAACACGTGCTTCAAACACAATTAACATAACGTCAAGTATACCTTTTAAAAGTCAAGTAATTAACTCCTTTAAGGTCAAGTATTCCTACCTTTTAAAACCAAGTCATTTACTTTTCCCTTAAGAAAAGTTCGATATTTGAAAACAAGTGATTTATACTTTCAAACTCAAGTTACTTCTCTTTTCCAAAATCCGATTACATTATCCTTTGCAATCCATTAAGTTCATTCTTTGGAATTTTAAGAAAAGTCGAACTTGTTATCAATGATTCTCATTTAAGCGATGATCTAGGAAATGTAATATCATTTTGTCTTATCTTAGTTTCTATGCGGATGGAGGTTTCTCTTGGTTTTAATATAATCAATTAGTGAAACCATTTCCTTTATTAGCTGCGATGGTGTGTTCGATACTTGTTCCCACTTTGAAATCCATTTCACATTCTTATGCCGTTATACCTAACTTCCCATAAAGCTAGTATAACTCTTAAGTTTTCAAAACCAAGTATTACTCATTACTCACGAATGAGGTTTTACAACTTTTGAATACATTACAAAACTTTCACAATTCTAAGTTAAGTCTCTTATCTTACAAGATCAAGTCTCTTAACTTCTACCAATCAACAACCGTTCCTTTACTCACATAAAGTTGTTATAAGCGACTTCCCATAAAGCCGTTATAACCCTTTATGTTTTAAACCAACCAATTACCACATAAACATTTATGAGACCAAGAGGGCTCATTCTTTAAGCATAAGTGCCCATTACTAACGGATAAGACTTACTACTCTTACACCTAATGAAGCCCTTTACACTTCATAACAAGTCAAGACACAATTTGGAAAATCAATTTCCTTTAACACACGTCGTCAACCGCACTATATATTTCACAAATAGTCATCTTTGAAGAGGATAGGAAGAATCACATACCTCGCGACGATTATCGACACTAAGCAAAATGCTCCAGATCTTATCTCCCTTAAGAAGAATATGCTGCGTAGTACTTCAATCCTATAAGGGCCATAAAACGTCTATCAAACTCTAGTTTGAGCGTAGAGTAAACTAAGTACAAGGCCCCTACATTCTACGGAAATTGGACGAACTTCCTTTGTTTCTATTAACTTGCCACCTTTCACAAGGCCAAATCAACAAGGCTACAAGATCCAAATCTAAGCCAACTTAACTATATGACCTCGGGCTCACAAATCTATACAAACTTAACTATAATGACCTCGGGCTCACAAATCTATTCAAACTCTAAATATAACGACCTCGGGCTCACGGATCTATACTACTATCACAAGTACTAACTCAAAACCCGAGAAGGAAACTCTTACCTTTTAGAAAAGCCCACAAAGCCCTTTCCTACCACTTCTTCCGTCAACTCAACCACGGCGCTTCCCACAAGTTCACCAACACTTTTTCCTTCTTGCCGCTCAGCGGTTCCCTAAGGCGGGTTTCTCAAAAACCTAGAGAGAAGGAGAGGGGTTTTCTCTTGGGAGGGTTTGAAATGAAATGGCCAAGTCTTCCAAGACTTGGCCTAAAATAGGCTTCTATCATTGGTCAAAGGATGGGAGGACACTTGTCACCCTCCCATAGGCTCTTATAAAAATATCACGATTTTTCTCCTTTACATGAAAATCCCGCCTCGGCGCGGCCCCGCCCGGCGCCATGGCGCTCTTCTCAGAAAATAATTGCAGCGTCTGCGCGCGGCCTGCGCATTCGGCGCGCGGCGCAACACCGCAGACCCTCGGTACAATCGGCGCGGCCACGCTCTCGGCCGCGCGCTGAACCTGAATCGAAGTCAACTGCTTTGCCAGATTGCGCGCCAAACTTGAAACTTCCATAACTTTTGACTCGATGTCAATCGACGAGCGGTTGGTTGCGTTGGGACCTGGATTCAACGGACTACACACTAGGCCTTTTAAACACCTTACAATCCTTAACAACTGGGGTCCAATACTCAAAGGTAAACTCAAAATCCTTCCAACACATGTTTGCCAACTTATCTATCCTCTAGAATTTACGGGGTGTAACATTCTTCCCCCCTCAGAAACATTCGTCCCGAATGTTCCTTCTAAGTCTTGAACACATGCGCCGGTATAGTCTTCACTACTATACCTACCAAAACTCATTTATGCCTCTCATGGCCATAATATAGAAATCACGCATCTCCAAATTCCAGCTAACGGGGAAATCACCTCTAACGTGCAAACATCACTATTTTCTCCTCCCTTGGTCTAAAGGATATTCTCCTTACTCGGCGTACCTTCCTTGTACACTCCCACCCCTCTCTAGTACACGTTCCTGGTCGATCCAACTGCTTGTTTCTACCACCTGAGTCACTACCTCAACTCGTCCATCTTACTAATCCACGTCATGGAAGCTACCACTTCCGCAAACTACCCATGGAATCATCACACAAACTCCATGTATACCATACACTCCGACAAGGATTACCGATGAAAGGCTTCTACCCAAGACGGCCTTACATCTAAGGTCTCAATCATTATAAATTCTAAGGTTCAAAATTTTTCTCATCCCCAACTTACCCTCTTTATTAACCATGCTTCCAAATCACATTATATACACAAAGCTACCCGAACATAGCACTCAACACATCACCACAACATCAAAGCATACAATACTCACAGAGGTTAAGAACATACCAGTAACTATTGCTTCACTTCCCTTCTTGTCGTTCTACTCATGTTCTTTCCGACACGACGCACAAAAGGAGGAGGTGAATCGCCGATCGAAGGCTGAATCTCAACCTCGCGCTATCTCTGGTGGGACAATTCCTTGCAAAATGGCCCGGTGGCGCATGTAAAACAGATTCCCTATTAGCACGACACTCCCCATCGTGGAGCCTACCACAATGGTCCGCACGAGGTAAGGGTGGTCCCGTCCGACTAACATCCACGATCCCCCAAAAACCGAAACCTTGGAGCCACGACCTGCTCCGAATTTTTGAGCGTCCCGGCGGCGAGGTGGAGCACTCCGTCTTGGCGGAGCGCGTAACTAACTCTGAAATTTGCTGCACGCCGAAGGTCACCAAGGACCTGCGCCTTGGCCTACTCTGCTGATCTTGGTCATTCCGTCGACTCCTCGTGCCTCACATCCAAGTGCATGAGCTGCGTGCGGGCAATGTCCATGCGGTGAAGAGCTACTCGAGCAACTCTCGCCAAATAGTCATCAAGCCTGTGACATAGCGGTGCACTCTGTCCTCCATGTCGGCTACTAACGCGGGGCGTCTGAGCTAGTGAGTTAAACTCCACGTTGTACTCTGAACGTGCGCGGATTCGCCTCAACATCAAAAATCGGCCCGAGTCCTCGCATCATCGTGGAGGCAAGAAATGTGCAAGAAATGCCTCCGAGAACTTCGTCCCATCTCGCCGGAAGTGCATGCCCTCCCGGGACAGCTCGCGAATCAAACCGATCATTGCGGTATCACGCGGCCGATGCGAACCTAGGACCAGCGACTCGGTCTCCGATGCCTTGATCACTCTCATGATCCGTAGCGTCGGATGAACTCCTGCGGATCATCCTCGTGCCTCGACCGTAGAACTCTGGCGGGCCTGACTCGAAAGTCCGCGACCTCAAACTATCCGATCTCGGGTGAACCACGGTGCTCTTTGGAGCTGCTGCGTCCGGCCTATCCTCGTGTCGGCCCTGACCACGGCCAATAATCGGGCCAACTCGCGTAACCCATCTCCTGCTGCTCGGGGCGTGGGGCTGGAGGCTCAGTCTTGTGGTCTCTGTAGAGGCGCCATTGCTCTACTCGCGACTCCTCTGCTGCCTTGCCGCCACGGGCCACTGGTTGCCTTCGCAGGCATAAGCGGTAAAAAGCGAAACACGTCGGAGGGTCCAACTTACAACACGGCTCTAAGGCACGATCTCGGAATGAGAAGAATAGAAACCAATCCTAAATGTCCATGACCTCACGATTATAGATGTGGTGCACAACACATCGATAATCAAGACTCTATAGACACGGTGCGTAGACACTTTCCGAGGACTAAGCGCTCGATACCATACATCACGACCCGAAACCGGGCGCGGTCGTGCCTTACGGGCACCCAGTAGTCAAACAACATCGAGAGAAAATCAGCGGAAATTAAAACTCATACATGATAACCAATGAAAAGAAAAGCAGGCTAACGGCGGTTACCTTTTACGAAAAAATAACTAACACTGAGCGATTTACAATCCGCCACATCGATTTCTACGGACCTCTAAGAATTTTTATAACATCTCGGCGGGACGGGGCCCGCCATACCACGAATGTACAAAAAGTTCTACAACGAGGAACGTACCAGTGACAAAGTCTCCGAAGGAATGGAGCTTTACGAGGCGAACAGCGATCAAAGTGCGGATCAACAAGCGATGTATCTCAACTGCGGCATGAACGCGGCCCGAAGAAGTCGATTACAACAGTGCAGTATGCGAAGCGAGAAAAAAATACGGTAAATGAAATCATAATAGTCTATAAGGAAAGCGAAGACATGTATGATAACCAAACTACGATACACCACGTATATCTGATTCGGTCAAATCAAATCACATCAAGTCGAGGACTCGCGCCGAAAGATCATTACTCAAAGTGGGCGCATACTCGTGGGCTACCCAGCGTGTCGGTATGTCGACCCAATAACAAGATAATACTCACGGTGGGCGCGTACTCGTGGGCTACCCAGCGTGTCGGTATGTCCCAACCAATAACAAGATAATACTCGCGTGGCGATACTCGTGGGCTACCCAACGGGTCGGTATGTCCAAACAAATACCCGGATAATACTCACGTGGGCGCGTACTGCGTGGGCTACCCAACGTGTCGGTATGTCAAACAAATACCGGATAATACTCTGTGGGCGCATACTCGTGGGCTACCCAGCGTGTCGGTATGTCCAAACCGGTTTACAAGATAACACTCCAATAGAAGCACGTGGGCTACCCAGCGTGTCGATATGTCCCGAAGGATCAATATAGTGACGCATACTCGTGGGCTACCCAACGTGTCAGTATGTCCAAACAAATACCCGATATCCGGCCCTCCGTCGAGAGACTCGGTAGCACAAAGTCAAACACTTGCACAACAACAAAACTATCACCACAAGCACAGGCAAGTTACACACAACTCAAAGTACCTTCGTTTAAGTCGACAAACCGGGTTCCAACCCCAAAATACTACATTCTTTCCTACCTTCAAAGACCTCTCTTTACGTAGAAACCATACGATACTATCACACGTAGTATCACACACATTCATGTTTAAAACACGTACTTCAAACACAATTAACATAACGTCAAGTATACCTTTTAAAAGTCGAGTAATTAACTCCTTTAAGGTCAAGTATTCCTACCTTTTAAAACCAAGTCATTTACTTTTCCCTTAAGAAAAGTTCGATATTTGAAAACAAGTGATTTATACTTTCAAACTCAAGTTACTTCTCTTTTCCAAAATCCAGTACATTATCCTTTGCAATCCATTAAGTTCATTCTTTGGAATTTTAAGAAAAGTCAGAACTTGTTATCAATGATTCTCATTTAAGCAGCCATGATCTAGGAAATGTAATATCATTTTGTCTTATCTTAGTTTCTATGCGGATGGAGGTTTCTCTTGGTTTTAATATAATCAATTAGTGAAACCATTTCCTTTATTAAGCCTGCGATGGTGTGTTCGATACTTGTTCCCACTTTCAAATCCATTTCACATTCTTATGCCGTTATACCTAACTTCCCATAAAGCTCGTATATCTATTTAGTTTTCACAACCAAGTATTACTCATTTCTCACGAATGAGGTTTTACAACTTTTGAATACATTACAAAACTTTCACAATTGTAAGTTAAGTCTCTTATCTTACAAGATCAAGTCTCTTAACTTCTACCAATCAACAACCGTTCCTTTACTCACATAAAGTTGTTATAAGCGACTTCCCATAAAGCCGTTATAACCCCTTTATGTTTTAAACCAACCAATTACCACATAAACATTTATGAGACCAAGAGGGCTCATTCTTTAAGCAGAGTGCCCATTACTAACGGATAAGACTTACTACTCTTACACTAATGAAGCCCTTTACACTTCATAACAAGTCAAGACACAATTTGGAAAATCAATTTCCTTTAACACACGTCGTCAACCGCACTATATATTTCACAAATAGTCATCTTTGAAGAGGATAGGAAGAATCACATACCTCGCGACGATTATCGACACTAAGCAAAATGCTCCACGATCTTATCTCCCAAGAAGAATATGCTACGTAGTACTTCAATCCTATAAGGGCCATAAAACGTCTATCAAACTCTAGTTTGAGCGTAGAGTAAACTAAGTACAAGGCCCCTACATTCTACGGAAATTGGGCGGAACTTCCTTTGTTTCTATTAACTTGCCACCTTTCACAAGGCCGAAATCAACAAGGCTACAAGATCCAAATCTAAGCCAACTTAACTATAATGACCTCGGGCTCACAAATCTATACAAACTTAACTATAACGACCTCGGGCTCACAAATCTATTCAAACTCTAAATATAACGACCTCGGGCTCACAGATCTATACTACTATCACAAGTACTAACTCAAAACCCGGAGAAGGAAACTCTTTACCTTTTAGAAAAGCCCACAAAAGCCCTTTCCTACCACTTCTTCCGTCAACTCAACCACCGCGCTTCCCACAAGTTCACTGACACTTTTTCCTTCTTGCCGCGCTCAGCGGTTCCTAAGGCGGGTTTCTCAAAAACCTAGAGAGAAGGGAGAGGGTTTTCTCTTGGGAGGGTTTGAAATGAAATGGCCAAGTCTTCCAAGACTTGGCCTAAAATAGGCTTCTATCATTTGGTCAAAGGATGGGAGGACACTTGTCACCCTCCCATAGGCTCCTTATAAAAATATCACGATTTTCTCCTTTACATGAAAATCCGCCTCGGCGCGGCCGCGCCAGCGCATGCGCTCTTCGAAAATAATTGCAGCGTCTGGCGCGCGCCTGCGTCGGCGCGCGGCGCCAACACCCGCAGACCCTCAGTACAATCGGCGCGCGGCCACGCTCTCTCGGCGTGCCTGAACCCCTGAGCCCGAAGTCGCTGCTTTGCCAGCGCGCCAAACTTGAAACTTCCATAACTTTTGACTCCGATGTCCAATCGACGAACGGTTGGTTGCGTTGGGACCTGGATTCAACGGACTACACACTAGGCCTTTTAAACACCTTACAATCCTTAACAACTGGGGTCCAATACTCAAAGGTAAACTCAAAATCCTTCCAACACATGTTTGCCAACTTATCTATCCTCTAGAATTTACGGGGTGTAACATTATACCTAACTTCCCATAAGCTAGTATAACTCTTTTTAAAACCTTTAAAACCAAGTGTTACTCTCCCTTCAAAACGATTTATAAATCTTTTGAAATACATCAAGTTCTTTATTATAACTAGCCGGTATAATTCACATCGATTACCTTTTAAAACCACAAAGTATTTTCTTACCTACATAAAGTCGTTATAACAACTTCCCATAAAGCGTTATAACACTTTATGTTTTAAAAACAATCAAACACGATTAACACGTATGCGTCTACCGTACTACATAGTTCACATATCATGCTAGAAGAGATAGGAAGAGGTTCACATACCTCGCGGCGAGTGCTTGACTAATAGCAAAAGCGCTCAGTACTTCAAACCGTCGGCTACTCCTTAAGCCACGTAGATCGCACCACACGTAGTACTTGACCTATAAGGCCACAAGGCGTTTATTAACATCTAGATCTCATCGTTCCATATTCTCTGAGAAAATTCGGCACCTCCCCACACATGGCAGCGTAAATCTCTCTCTATCGAGTGGCTACCAAGCCAACCGAGGGGTTAACACGCCTAACCTGACATGTACAATTCTACTACAAGTAATGTTACACAAGTCTCATGTCTGATCTATGTAATTACTGATTCGATTCTCTTCCTTAAATTGAGCTTAAGTCAAGACATTGCCGTAAGTATTATTCTGGCTTAAGTCAAAAGACATTGCCGCAATTATAATCAGTTCTATATATAGTATACTTCAACTATATATTCCTACAACATGTAATTCCCAATTACAATAGAAGGTCAAGAGTGTTTACCTCGATAAGCCCAAAATTATCCGAGTTTAAATGTCGATCCTGAGCAAGGTTTAGCTCCTTCTCCGTGCGCTCCGACCCGCTCCAACCAACCCTTAGAAGTTCTAACCAACTTCTACTTATAACTTCAACTACGGGTGAAGATTTACTTAGGGTTTCGTTTTAGCGACTAAAGGGAAGTATAATAGTATTTTCCGGGATTTTCGTATAAAGGGTACTTTGGAAAGTACTACAAGGTATTTGGCTAAAGTATTTTGGGCATTATAACAATACTTGAAGAGTATTTCTATACCACAAAGGGGGGTATTTATACGAGGCAACTAGGCTAGGGGTACCCCGCATTCTCCTACAGGGAGGAAAGCTCTCGCCAAGGGCCACTAGGAGGGGAGGGGAGAGGCTTTGGGCGAGAACCACAAGAGGGAGGAGTATTTTGAGACTTAGGTAGATTGCTCAATTTTTGGATGAAGAAAGTTCATCAACTAAGGGGGTATTTATAGGTCAAGTGAAGGCCAACCAATGGCCAAGATGAAGACAAGTGCATAGCAAGTGTAAGGCCAAGATTTAGCCATGTGCTACCTTATCCATCTACCACAAAATATCCTACCTAACCGACCAGGGAAAGGCACAAAATCGTCCAACCTTGCCACTTTGTTGCCGTCCACTCCTTCCAATTGAGGGTGACAAGTGTCGCCTCTCGTTGGTCCAAAATGTTTCGCTCTCGGAAAAATCCAAAAATTATTAATGACCTAGCCGGAATTTTCCTACGAAAGTCGTGGAAAGCGTTTAAAACACGACTCTAATCGGGTGTTGTGTACAATTTTCGAAACTAGCCAATCCTTAAGGCTTAAATTATTATACGTACGCCCTCACGTACATACTCTGGAAATACGGGGTATAACATTCTTCCCCCCTTAGAAACATTCGTCCCGAATGTTCCTTCTCAGTCTCAAAACAAACACGTGCCGGTATAGCCTTTACTACTATACTTACGAAACCAAACATGCCACACCTGGCCACAAAAATAACATGCGCGCGAAAACCCCAAATCCAAGCCAACGAGGAATCACCTCTGTTTACCTCAAAAGTCCCCACCACGGTCTAAAAATATAATCTCTTCGCACCTTCATTTCTCAAAAGAAACGATCACACACGTTCACTTCTCCCCTATCTCGTTGTACCCTTCTCGAACACTCGAACTCTTTCTAGTATACGTACCATACTTCAGTTTCCAAAACTTTGGAGTCACTACCTCCAAACTTGATCATCTTACTAGCCTCGATCTCCTCTAAGGCCATTCTCGGCCTTCACGAACTGATTCTGGTCGAACGTATCCACGAACTCATACGATGGTCATCTAAACTTGATCATCTTAAAGTAAATCTCTTCTTGTTATCCTTTCATAAAGCTAATATAACTAACTTCCCATAAAGCCGTTATACTATCTTTATACTTTAGAAATTAAGACCTTCTTATCCTTTCACAAGGCCGTTATAACTAACTTCCCATAAAGCCGTTATAACTCCTTATAAACCATTTTGTTCTTTTACAAACCAAGAGACTTATACTTCAAACAATTCTACACAACTTTCAAAAATACTTCAAGCCTCTTATCTTTAGAATAATTCAATACTCAATACTTTCACACCAAGTACTCTATACTTTTGTAAAATCATACTTTTCCCTTAACCAAGGGACTTATACTTCTCAAAACGAAACAAGTCTTTATATATACTTAAACAAGTAAGAATACTAAATCTTGTCGTCTCCGTACTACATAGATACAAATACTCATGCTCAAAGGATAGGAAAGCTTCACATACCTTTTTGATCAATCCACTTGCTAAGTCCAAACTACCGCAAGTAATATGTCAACCTAAAATAACCATGATACGTTTATTAACCTCTAATTTCAATGTAGAATAATCTAAACTCAAAGCCACTAAATTCTATGGAAAATTGGGCAGCATTTCCTTTGTTTCTACTCACTTTGCCACCTTTCTCAAGGCCGAATTTATCATCCAAACACCACATTTAAGGTTCAACAATCCAACATTTTAAAGGGATTACACACCCAAATACCAAGTCTGCCCATAAGTTTACAACAATTCACTTAACAATTCTAAGGTAGTTTTTAGGCTACAACATGCTCATAATCTCCTCTTAACCCATTTTTCATATCCAAACCACATTTCTAGCATGCAATGATTCTAAGAGCATTATTCACTACCACAAGTTCTTTCTTCTTAACATGCAACACTATAAACTAAATCTAAAGGAAGAATCATTACCTTAAAGTTTTAGCCAAGCTTATTCCAACACCTTGCTAGCCTTTCCTCCAAGAATACCACCACAATAACACTTTTAAGTTAGCCACCAACTTCCTTCTTGCCCTTAATTTCAGATTTCCTTAGGCTAAGAATTTCTCTTGGGGTTCTAGAGAGGGTGGAAGTTTAGGGAGAAGAGGAGCAATTTGAGAGAGAGAGAAGATGAAAGATAGAAAATGGCGAAGTCTTGGTCAATATATGGCGTGCAATGAAAATCGGATGGGGGCACTTGTCACCTCCATGGTCTCTTTAAAACAAAAATCAGATTTTCTAAGTTTTTCCCAAATTTCCCGCCTCGGCGCGTGCTGAAACCTCCGCAGCCTCTACGAACTTTCGTGCGGCCTGCATCCGTGGCTGCAACTTCAGCGACCCCCGATACATTAGGCGCGCGACCTGCGCATCCGCGCGCGGCCTTAGCCGCAAACCGGCTGCGTTTATGTCCGATTGCGCCGAAATTGCAACTCTCATAACTTGCTACTCGGCGTCCTATCGGCGAGCGGTTGGTTGCGTTGGAATCCGGACTCAACGAACTACGCCACTAGGCCTTTGAAATACTTAGGAACTCTCAATGTATCGGGTCATAACCCGCCTCAAAGTTGACTAAAACCCGTCGGAACAATCCGTCAACCTATCCTTAAAAATTTTAAGTCTTACATACTTTAAATGCGCTCTCATCGTAGGTCGAACTACTGGTATAACGAGTTTCATTTTGCGACTATTGGAATAAAGTAGTATTTAGGGCTCCTAGTATTGAAATAACTTTGGAATACTACTAGGGATACTAGGCCAAGGTATTTGGGATTATACAATAATACCCAAAGTATTTTCTACTCAAGTGGGGAAGGGGCGAAACAACTACAAAGGGAGGAGTATTTTGCCTTGGAAGCTTAAGTGTGGGATGAAAATTGTCTTCAACTTAAGGGGTATATATAGAAGAATCAAGGGTCAAGATTAATGCAAGTGGGTGGTGAGGATGGGTACATGTGTGTGGGTAGTTGGCCAACCAAGTGTTCACCACAAAAGTGGGACAAGTGGCGCGCAAAAATGGGCCAACTTGTCCGCTAAAAACGTCCACTTGCCGCTTCTCCAATTCGGCCAACATGGCGCACGGGGTGACACGTGTCGCCCCTACTAAATCGTCAAAATATTTCATCTTCGAAAATATCCGTAATGCCAAAAATCCGAAAATAAAGTGGGCCACAAAATCGTAAATTTTTCGTGGGCCCCACGTGACTAATTCGGAAATAAAATTTCATAATACTCAAATATTCTAAAAGTCCAAATACCAAATCTGGGAATCCAATTCCCATTAACGAACCTTTTTCCTTCACAAAAATCAGGAAACGCTTTTCGTGAAAAATCACATCTTTCTTCCTTTCCAATTTTTGTGTCGTATTCTCGTACGTACGTCCTCATATACATACTCTGGAACTACGGGGTGTAACATTCTTCCCCCCTTAGAAACATTCATCCCGAATGTTCCTTCTAAGTCTCCAAAACACACGTGCGGTATAGTCTCCACTTATACTTACGGAACCAATTATGCCACACATGGCCATAATACCACATACGCGCAAAAACTCACATCCAAGCCAACGAAGAATCACCTCAAATCGTATAACAATACCATTGGCTCCACCTATGGTCCAAAGGATACTTTCTTCACACACGAAATGATCACTTCTATTCTCATAACACATGCTCGCTTCCTTTACTGTCGTACCACTCGCCACACTCGAACTCTTCCTCATATACTTACCACATTTACTGTCATTGCTTGGTTCCAAAATCTCGGGTTACTATCTCTAACTTGGTCATCATTAAGCGGGAACACTCGGAGGGATATCCGATTACTCTTGAAACATAGCACCATGGAATCTGGACGTCTTGCCTCACAAGTCGGACGGCGGTGCTAACTTATAGTCAACCTGGCCTATTCTACTATTATCTGAAAATGCCCAAAGTACCTCGGGCTAAGTTTCCCCTTCTTTCCAAATTTTGTCACACCCTTCCGGGGTGGTACCTTCAAGAAGACCCACCGTCAACCTGAACTCCAAGTGTCGACGCCGATTATCCACACGACTTCTGTTGACTCTGAGCTGCTAAAAAAACCTCTTCTGGATAAGCTTCACCTTACCCACATCCTGCTGAATCAAGTAGGGACCAACTATCTGAACCTTGCCAACATCGAACCAATCGACCGACAACCTACACTTTCGTCCATACAGGCCAAGGCACCATCCGAATACTAAAATGGTAGCTAGTATAATACTCACTCAACAAGAGGCAAATAATCCTCACATTACCCACGAAATCAAAACATCGCCCGTAACCTATCCTCGTATGCGGATAAAATGCGCTGTTCGTCGGCGAGGTGAATGCAATCTGAGACTCACTGAGTTCCTAACCACTTTGGTAAAACCTCCCGAAAAGAAATAGCCATAAAATGGGCTCCGCTGCCATAAAATAAAAGTAGGAACCCGTGCGGCCTTACAACCTTCACGATAACATCTCGCATAACCTCCGAGTAAGCGATCCGGCGAAAGACAAGATGGGTGACCTCGTCGGCCCGACTCTTGGTCGAGCAACGTCCACGAACTCGTCGATGGTTACCTAACTTGGGCTTAACACCCTCGTGACCTATCATCTAGCGGGACCACCTCAAACCGACCCGCACAATCCGAGCGCGGGTTGACTCGCGATATGGCCTCAACCCGACCCACCGTACTAAACTCTCATTCCGTCCGGAACAACCTTACCGATTCACGTCATGAAAGCTACAACTTCCGTCTCACACTACCCATGGAATTATCCCGCAATATATATCACGCATACCAAGTACTTGACAAGGACCAGCGTAACATCCACTCGGGCGTCCTTGCATCCAAGGTCCCAATGTTATAAATTCTAAGGCTCTCATTTTCTCGTCCCGACTTACCCTTTTCAACTACCCATGTTTTCTAATCACAACTTACACAATGATAACCGAACATAGCACTCACGTGTATCTACCATAACGGCTAAACAAGTCTCTTAAGGTGAAGATATCTCTGTAACTCTTGCCTCGCTTTCACTGTCGCTCTAATCAAATCACCTGCTCTGCTGGCGCGTAACTATAGAGGTGATGAACCAGCCCGATCCCGAAGGTTGAGTCGTAACATCGCGCCACCTCTGGTGGACAATTTCTCATAAAATGGCCTGCCGTCAAGCCTAACAAGCTATCTAAGTAGTGCGACACTCCGTAAGAACACCTACCGCATGGCCATACAGGGTGGGGTGGCCTCCTCAGCTAACACCCCTTCCTCTCCGAACCATGAATCCTCAATGACTGGTAGGCTAAGTCATCCCACCAGTATCCTCCTACTAGGACATTCTCTCTCACGTATGCGCCATTAACGCGGGGACATAACGAGCCAATAAGTCAAACTCTATACTGTATTCCCGAACCGTCCGCCCGTTCTGCCTCAACCTCATAAATCTATCTGCCCGAGCTCTCCTCATCTGCGAGGGCAAGAAGTGTGTAAGAAATGCCTCTGAGGTCTTGATCACTTTCATGATCCGCTGCAACTGTCGAATAAACTCCTGATGATCTTCCTCAGTTCTAGATCCATAGAACTCGGGTGGACTGCAACTCAAGAAGTCCCGAAATCTCAACTATCGGATCTAGGGTGAACTCAGTGCTGTCGGAACCTCAGGCTCTCGTCTCCTCATTCCTAGCCACAAGCCTAGCTAATGGCCGAGCCATTTACTTGTAACTCATATCCTCGGTTCACAGTGCGTGGCTGGAGGCTCGGTGTATCGTGGTCTCTGTAGCTCTTGCTCTTCTCTAAACTCTCACAGGGCTAGCGGCGTCGCGAGAACTCCCCGAATGCGTGGCGCCTCGGATAATGGCGGGCACGTGCCACTGGTAACCTCTGTACTCTACTCGCGGCTCCTCTGCGCTTGCCTCTGGGCTCTGGTTGCCTTGCGTAGAGGCATAGCGGGTGAAAAGAATACGTCGGAGAGTCGACTTATAACACGGCTCTAAGGCACGATCTCGAGTGAGAAGAATGGAAACCAATCCTAAATATCCTGCGACCTCACGATTATAGATGTGGTGCACGACACCGATAATCAAGACTACTGCTGACACGCGATGCAGTAGACACTTTCAGAGGACTAAGCGCTCGATACCACTTTTGTCACGACCGATCTCGGGCGCGGCTGGTGCCTTACCGGGCACCTGGTGATACAACATCGGAGAAAATCAGCGGAAATAAAAACTTAAACATGAAATAAGATAAAATAAGAAACAGGCTAACCAAAACGGTTACCTTTGTGCATATATATATACCTGAACAGTTAAATTCTTTTACAAACTCTGCCCACAACAGTACTACAGACCTCTATGAATTTTATAACAATTATGACGGGACAGGGCCCGCCGTACCACGAATGTAAGCACTACAACGACGGACTATACGAATAAGCCTCGGAAAGCGGAGCTTCCCAACGTGAGCTGTGATCCTATGGCGAGGATCAACAAGCGGTGTACCTCTACTGCGGCATGAGCGCGGCCCCAGGAGGTCACTACACGGTACAGTATGTGGCGAAAATCGTAAATGAAATCATAGTAGTCTATATAAAGCAGAGACATATATGATAACCAAACTACGATTACATAATATGTAGCGTATGTCAAGTCGGGGACTCGCCTCCTTGTCATCACTCAAATATAACAATGGGTCTCGCGCCCGCATCAATCATGCTGTGGAATACCTTCCTCATTGGCGATCATGATATAACAACACCGAAGTACACATGAACACGGGTCCCACGTGTTATAAAAACCGTCTGAGGCAAGTCTGAGCTAACTACCGGATACCAAAGCGCGTCGTCAAGCCAGGGGCAATCTGAAGCCAACTACGGATACAAAAGCCGTACCAACAATACTATACAACCAAACCACGAAGGCGTCACGGGGCAAGTCAAAGCCAACTACGGATACCAAAGCGTGTCACGTGGTGGCCGGGGCAAATCTGAGGGCTAACTACGGATCTGAGGCCGTATCACGAGACCGCCACGAAGGCGTCACGGGGCAAATCTGGCCAACTACGGATACCAAAGCGTGTCACGTGGTGGCCAGGCGTCTGAGGGCTAACTACGGATACGAGGCGTATCGAGACTTCGCCACTAAAGCGAGCGGGGCAAGTGCGAAGGCTAACTACCAGTACGGGCGAATCGACCACGAGGCGGGGCAAGTCACGAGCCAACCACGGATACCAAGGCGAATCGGTAAAACCTCGGAGAGCTAGTCCGTGGAATAACGCTATCAACGGGCGCGCTGCGTGGAATCCTCGTCGCTGCCGATGCGTCAAGTAAGATCATAACAAATCAGGCCCTCGAGAGGCGGTGGTATAGAAATACAATACTAGCACGACAAGGCTATCACACGCAAACATAGGCAAGTTACACACAACTCGGTACTTTCATTTTATGTCAACAATACGGGTTTCAAACCCAAAAATAATACCTACTTTCATTCTTTCAAAAAGACCTCTTTTTACGTAAAAGATACTAATACTCGTAGTATCAAAAACACATTTCCTTTTCAAACCAAATTACTTTACTTTCGTAAAAACCTTTACAAGACTTTTAAAATCAAGTACTCTATACTTTTTAAACCAAGTGCCTTTCTTTTAAAACAACATCAAGTATACTCTTTAAAACTCAAATACTTACTCTTTTCAAAACAAGTAACCTATACTTAAATAAAGTTACCATTTTAAAACCAATGACAAAACCATTCTTTTGCTTTCATAAAGTCGTTATAACTAACTTCCCATAAAGCTGTTATAACACTTTATGTTTTGAACCAATTTAAGACAAAACCATGTCTCTCTTTTAAACCAAAAACTCTTCGATTCCTCAAGTCTCTTTTCTTTTAGAAATCAAGTTCCTTTATCTTTTAAAATCAGTAAACCAACCAAATTCACTTAGAACATGTACGTCTACCGTACTACATAGTTCACAACAATCATGCTAGAAAAGATAGGAAGAGGTTCACATACCTCGTGACGATTATCGATAATTAGCAAAACGCTCCACGTACTCTAACCTTGCTCGCCTTTTCCACCCTTCAAGTAGAATACGCTACTCGTAGTACTTCAACCTAAAAAGGCCACAAAACGTCTATCAACCTCTAGATCTCTTCGTAGAATAATTCTAGATACAAGATTCCTTATTCTACGGAAAATTCGGCAGCACCTCCCCCCCGCAACCACATAAATCTCCTCCTCTAACGAGGCACGCTGCCAAACCAACAATCCCGGGGGTTACACGTCTAACCGGACGTGTACAATTCTACTCGATAATACTACAAGTCTCATTTGTAAATACAGTCCTATGTAAATCTGATTCAATTCTTATCCATATTCATTCTACATATAGTATACTCAACTATACGTTACTCTGACATGTAATATCCAATTACAATAGGGGACAAAGATCATTACCTCGATAAGTCCAAAATTATCCAAGTTTATAAGTCGATCTGAGCAGCGTTTAGCTCGATTCCTTACGTTCAACCACTCCAAGCAACCTTTAGAAGTTTCTAAACAACTTCTCTTAACACTTCAACCAAGCTTAAAAAGTCAAATACCGTCACGGGAATCGATTCCCGTTAACGAACCTTTTCCTTCACAAAATCCGGAAACTTTTAGTCGAAAAATCACATCTTTCTTCCTTTCCAATTTTTGTGTCGTATTCTAAATGCGTCGTCCTCATATACATACTGCGGAACTACGGTGTAACATTCTTCCCCTTAGAAACATTCATCGAATGTTCCTTCTAAGTCTCCAAAACACACGTGCGGGTATAGTCTCCACTACTATACTTACGGAACCAATTATGCCACACATGGCCATAATACCACATCTGGCGCAAAAACTCACATCCAAGCCGAAGAATCACCTCAAATCGTATAACAATACCATTAGCTCCACCTATGGTCAAAGGATACTTTCTTCACACGAAATGATCACTTCTATTCTCATAACACATGCTGCTTTTCCTTACTCGTCGTACCCTCGCCACTCGAATTCTTCCTCATATACTTACCACATTTACATTGTGCTTGATTTCCAAAATCTGGGGTTACTATCTCTAACTTGGTCATCATTAGCAGAACACTCTGGAGGATATCCAGATTACTCTTGAAACATAGCACCATGGAATCTGGACGTCTTGCCTCACAAGTCGGACAGCGGTTCTAACTTATAAGCAACTGGCCTATTCTACTATTATCGAAAATGCCCAAAGTACCTCGGGCTAAGTTTCCCCTTCTTTCCAAATTTCGTCACACCGCCAGGTGGTACCTTGAAGACCCACCGTCGGCTGAACTCCAGTGTCGGCGCCGATTATCCACACGACCATTGACTCTGTTTGCTAAAAACCTCTTACGGATAAAACCTTACCACATCCTGCTGAATCAAGTAGGGACCAACTATCTGAACCTTGCCAACATCGAACCAATCGGCCGTGACCTACACTTTCGTCCATACAAGGCTTCATAAGGCACCATCCGAATACTAAAATGGTAGCTAGTATAATACTCACTCAACAAGAGGCAAATAATCCTCACATTACCACGAAATCAAAAACAGGCACTGTAACCTATCCTCAAATTTACGGATAAAATGCACTGTTGTCAGTCGGCCAGGGTGAATGCAATCTTTGAGACTCACCGAGTTCCTAACCACTTTGGTAAAACCTCCGAAAAGAAATAGCCATAAAATGGGCTCGCCGCTGCCGTAAAATAAAAGTAGGAACCCGTGCGACCTTACAACCTTCGATAACATCTCGCGCATAACCTCCGCCGAGTAAGCAGTCTGGCGAAAGACAAGATGGGCTGACCTCGTCGGCCCGACTCTGGTCGAACGCGTCCACGAACTCGTCACGATGGTTACCTAACTTGGGCTTAACACCTCGTGACCTATCATCTGGCGGGACCACCTCAAGCCCGGCCACCACAATCCGAGCCGCGGGTTGACTCGCGATATGGCCTCGGCAGGACCAGCCGTACTAAACTCGTTCCGATCCGAACAACCTTACGATTCCACGTCATGAAAGCTACCACTTCCATCTCACACTACCCATGGAATTATCCCAATATATATCACGCATACCAAGTACTTCGACAAGGACCAACCGTAACATCCACTCGGGGCGGCTTTGCATCGAGTCCCAATATTATAAATTCTAAGGCTCCGTTTCGTCCCGACTTACCGCTTTTCAACTACCCATGTTTTCTAATCACAACTTACGAATGCTAACCGAACATAGCACTCCACGTATCTACCATAACGACCTAAACAAGTCTCTTAAGGTGAAGATATCTCTGTAACTCTTGCCTTTCACTTTGTCGCTCTAATCAAATCCTGCTCTGTGGGCGCATAACTATAGAAGGTGATGAACCGACCCGATCCGAAGGTTGAGTCATAACATCGCGCCACCTGCAGTGGATAATTTCTCATAAAATGGCCTTCTTGGCATGCAGCCTAACAAGCTATCTAAGTAGTCGACACCACGTAAGAACACCTACCATGGCGGCCATACAGGAGGTGGGGTGGCCTCACTCAGCTAACACCCCTCTCCGAACCATGAATCCTCAGTGACACTGGTAGGCTAAGTCATCCCACCTGTATCCCTCTACTAGGACATTCTCTCCTCACGTATGCGCACTAACGGGGACATAACGAGCGATAAGTCAAACTATCGTATTCTTGAACCGTCGCGTTCTGCCTCGACCTCATAAATCTATCTGCGAGCTCTCGCCATGCGAGGGCAAGTGTGTAAGAAATGTCTCTGAGGTCTTGATCACTTTCATGATCAGCTGCAGAATCGAATAAACTCGATGATCTTCCTCGATTAGATCCATAGAACTTCGGGTGGTGCGACTCGAAGTCCCGAAATCTCAACTATCGGATCTAGGGTGAACTAATGGTGCTTGGAACCTCAGACTCTCGTCATCCTCATTCCTAGCCACAAGCCTAGCTAGTAATCGAGCCATTTCCTTGTAACTCATATCCTCGGCTCACGGTCATGGCGGAGGCTCGGGTATCGTGGTCTCTGTAGCTCTTTCACTCTCTAAACTCTCCTGGGGCTAGCGGCGTCGTGAACTCTCTGAATGCAGTGCCTCGGATAATGGCGGGCTGTGCCACGGTAACCCGTTGTGCTCTACTCGCGACTCCTCTGCGCCTTGCCTCACAGGCTCTGGTTGCCTTGCGTAGAGGCATAACGGGTGAAAAGAATACGTCGGAGGAGTCGACTTATAACACGGCTCTAAGGCACGATCTCGGAGTGAGAAGAATGAAACCAATCCTAAATATCCTGCGACCTCACGATTATAGATGTGGTGCGACACCGATAATCAAGACTACTACTAGACACGATGCAGTAGACACTTTCAGAAGGATCGCTCACGATACCACTTTTGTCACGACCGATCTAGGGCGCGGCTGGTGCCTTACCGGGCACCCTAGTGATCTGACATCGGAGAAAATCGGCGGAAATAAAAACTTAAACATGAAATAAGATAAAATAAAGCAGGCTAACCAAAGCGGTTACCTTTACGCATATATATATATACGAGCAGTTAAATCCTTTTACAAACTCTGCGCAGCGATTACTACGGACCTCTATGAATTTTATAACAACTATGACGGGACGGGGCCCGTACCACGAATGTAGCACAACGACGGGGACTATACGAATAAGCCTCGGAGAAGCGGAGCTTCCCAATATTGACGTGATCCATGGCGAGGATCAACAAGCGGTGTACCTTTACTGCGGCATGAGCGGCCCCGAGGTCGATCTGACAGTACCAAGTATGTGGCCCGAAAATCTTGTAAATGAAATCATAGTAGTCTATATAAAGCGGAGACATATATGATAACCAAACTACGATTACATAATATATGCGATCGTATCAAGTCGGGGACTCGTACCTCGCGTCATCACTCAAATATAACAATGGGTCTCGCGCCCACAACATCAATCATGCGTGGAATACCTTCCCGCTTGGCGATCTATGATATAACAACACGAAGTACACATGAACACGAGTCCACTGTGTTATAAAAACCGTCTGGGGCAAGTCGAAGGCTAACTACGGATACCAAAGCGCGTCGTCAGCGGCCAGGGGCAAATCTGGCCAACTACCACATACCAAAGCCGTACCAACAATACTATACTGACGAACCACGAAGGCGTCACGGGGCAAGTCGAAAGCCAACTACGGATACCAAAGCGTGTCACGTGGTGGCCGGGGGCAAATCTGAGGGCTAACTAACTACGGATCTGGGTCGTATCACGAGACCGCCATGAAGGCGTCACGGGGCAAGTCTGAAAGCCAACTACGGATACCAATGCCGTGTCACGTGGTGGCCGGGGCAAATCTGAGGGCTAACTACGGATACGAGCGTATCACGAGACTTCGCCACTAAAGCCGAGCAGGGCAAGTCGCGAAGGCTAACTACCAGTACCAAGGCGAATCAGCCACGAGGCGGGGCAAGTAACGAAGCCAACCACGGATACCAAGGCGAATCGGTAAAACCTCGTGGAGAGCTAGTCCATGGAATAACACTATCAGCGAGGCGCGCGTGGAATCCTCGTCATCGCCGCTACGTCGAAGTAAGATCATAACAAATCAATGACCTCCATGAGAGGCGGTGGTATAGAAATACAATACTAGCACGACAAGGCTATCACACACAAACATAGGCAAGTTACACACAACTCAAGTACTTTCATTTTATGTCAACAATACGGGTTTCAAACCCAAAAATAATACCTACTTTCATTCTTTCAAAAGACCTCTTTTACGTAAAGATACTAATACTCGTAGTATCAAAAACACATTTCCTTTTCAAACCAAATTACTTTACTTTCGTAAAAACCTTTACAAGACTTTTAAAATCAAGTAAACTATACTTTTTAAACCAAGTGCCTTTCTTTTAAAACAACATCAAGTATACTCTTTAAAACTCAAATACTTACTCTTTTCAAAACAAGTAACCTATACTTAAATAAAGTTACCATTTTAAAACCAATGATAAAACCATTCTTTTGCTTTCATAAAGTCGTTATAATTAACTTCCCATAAAGCTGTTATAACACTTTATGTTTTAAACCAATTTAAGACAAAACCATGTCTCTCTTTTAAACCAAAAACTCTTCGATTCCTCAAGTCTCTTTTCTTTTAGAAATCAAGTTCCTTTATCTTTTAAAATCAGTAAACCAACCAAATTCACTTAGAACATGTACGTCTACCGTACTACATAGTTCACAACAATCATGCTAGAAAAGATAGGAAGAGGTTCACATACCTCGCGACGATTATCGACAATTAGCAAAACGCTCCACGTACTCTAACCTTGCTCGCCTTTTCCACCCGCCCAAGTAGAATCGCTACTCGTAGTACTTGACCTAAAAGGCCACAAAGCGTCTATCAACCTCTAGATCTCTTCGTAGAATAATTCTAGATACAAGATTCCTTATTCTACGGAAAATTCGGCACCTCCCCATGACCACATAAATCTCCTCTCTAACGAGGCACGCTGCAAACCAACAATCCCGGGGTTACACGTCTAACCGGGCGTGTACAATTCTACTCCGCAATAATACTACAAGTCTCAGTAAATACGGTCTATGTAAATCTGGTTCAATTCTTATCCATATTCATTCTACATATAGTATACTCAACTATACGTTACTCTGACATGTAATATCGATTACAATAGGGGACAAAGATCATTACCTCGATAAGCCCAAAATTATCCAAGTTTATAAGTCGATCTGAGCAACGTTTAGCTCGATTCCTTACGTTCCAACCCACTCCAAGCAACCCTTAGAAGTTTCTAAACAACCTCTTAACACTTTAACCAAGCTTATGAAGATTTTCTAGGGTTTCATTTTGCGACTATTGGAATAAAGTAGTATTTAAGACTCTAGTATTGAAATAACTTTGGAATACTACTAGGGATACTAGGCCAAAGTATTTGGGATTATACAATAATACCCAAAGTATTTTCTACTCAAGTGGGGAAGGGGCGAAAACAACTACAAAGGGGAGGAGTATTTTGCCTTGGAAGCTTAAGTGTGGGATGAAAATTGTCTTGACCTAAGGGGGTATATATAGAAGAATCAAGGGTCAAGATTAATGCAAGTGGGTGGTGAGGATGGGTACATGTGTGTGGGTAGTGGCCAACCAAGTGTTCACCACAAAAGTGGGACAAGTGGCCACCACAAAATGGGCCACTTGTCCACCTCAAACGTCCACTTGCCGCTTCTCCATTCGCCAACATGGCCGCGGGGGTGACACGTGTCGCCCCCCTACTCGTCCAAAATATTTTATCTTCCGAAAATATCCGTAATGCCAAAAATCCGAAAATAAAGTGGGCCCCACAAAATCGTAAATTTTCCCGTGGGCCCCACGTGACCAATTTCGGAAATAAAATTTCATAATACTCAAATATTTTAAAAAGTCCAAATACCAAATCTGGGAATCCAATTCCCATTAACGAACCTTTTTCCTTCACAAAATCCGGAAACTTTTCCGTCGAAAAATCACATCTTTCTTCCTTTCCAATTTTTGTGTCGTATTCTCGTACGTACGTCCTCATATACATACTCTGGAAATACGGGGTGTAACGGACAAGTGGCACGTTTTTTTGGTGGACAAGTGGCCCATTTTTGTTGTGGCCACTTGTCCCATTTTTGTGGTAGCCAAATGGTTGGCCAACTACCCACACACATGTACCCCATCCTCACCATCCACTTGCCTAGATCTTGGCCATTGATTTCCCTATAAATACCCCTTGTGTGCAAGACTTTATTTCATCCACATTAGAAAGTTTCCAAGGCAAAAATTCCCTCCTCCTTAGTGAGTTCTCGTCAAACACCCCCACCTGAGTAGAATTCATCAAGTATTGTTGTTATTCCAAATACTTTAGCCTAAATCCCTTGTGGTATTCCAAAATAATCCAACATAAGAGCCCGGAAATACTACTTTATTCCATAGTCGCAAAATGAAGCCCTAGAAAAATCTTCATAGCTTAGATGAAGTGTTAAGAGAAGTTGTTTAGAAACTTCTAAGGGTTGCTTGGAGCGGGTTGGAGCGTAAGGAATTGGAGCTAAACGTTGCTCAGGATCGACTTATATCTTGGATAATTTTGGGCTTATCGAGGTAATTACCTATGTCCCCCTATTGTAATTGGAGATTACATGTTGTAGTAGTTTAGAATTGAGTATAAGATATATTGGAAGGATCAGTATAAAGAATTGAACTGTATTTACATAGGATCGTATTTACAGTAGACTTGTAGTATTATTGTGGAGTAGAATTGTACACTTCCGGTTAGACGTGTAACCCCCCCTGGGATTGTTGGTTTGGTAGCAGGCCTCGTTAGAGAGGAGAGTTAAATGGTTGCGGGGTGGGAGGTCTTCGAATTTTCCGTAGAATAAGGAATCTTGTATCTAGAATTATTCTACGAAGAGATCTAGAGGTTGATAGACGTTTTGTGGCCTTTTTAGGTTGAGTGCTACGAGTAGCGTATTCTACTTGAAGGGTGGAAAAGGCGTGCAAGGTTAGAGTACTTTGGAGCGTTTTGCTAATTGTCGATAATCGTCGCGAGGTATGTGAACCTCTTCCTATCCTTTCTAGCATGATATTTGTGAAATATATTTAGTGCGGTAGACGCACGTGTGTTTAAAGGAAGTTGATTTTCCTTTTGTGTTCTTGACTTGATTCCAAAGTTAAGTGACTTGTTATGAAATATTAAGGACTTGGTTTGTGTTAAACAGTTGTGAAACCGCTTTTATGAGAAATGGGTACTTGGGTTTTAAAAGGAATAATATTATATTGATTTCGGAAATGAGAATAAGTATCGAACAAACCACTGCTGCGTTAATAAAGGAAAATGTATTGACTAATTAATTACTATTAAAACCAGTAGAAACCTCCATCTGCATAGAAGCTAAGATAAGACAAAATTGTATTATATTTCATATATCATGGCTGCTTTAATAAGAATCATTATAAACAAGCATTAATTTTCTTAAATTTCCAAAGTAAGGAACTTGATTTCTAAAAGAAAATAGACTTGAGGAGTTGAAGAGTTTTGGTTTAAAAGAAAGACATGATTTTGTCTTAAATTGGTTTAAAACATAAAGTGTTATAACAACTTTATGGGAAGTTAGTTATAACGACTTTATGAAAACAAAAGAATGGTTTTATCATTAGTTTTAAAATGGTAACTTGACTTTAAAAGGAGAAGTGTTTTGGTCTAAAAAGAAGGCATAGTATTGTATTAATTTGGTTTAAAAAGGAAAGTATGGAAGTTGTTTTGGTTTACTTAAAATGTTAGTCACTCTATTTTGATAATACGGGCATCGGGTGACCTTTGTAAAAGAAATGAATCTTTTAACAAGAATTTAACGTACGTAGTACTTTGGGGTTAAAACGTGGACTTTGGCATAAAATGAAAGTACCTTGAGTTGTGTGTAACTTGCCTATGTTTGCGTGTGATAGCCTTGTCGTGCTAGTATTGTATTTCTATACCACCGCGTCTCTCGATGGAGGGCCGGCTGATTTGTTATGATCTTACTTGGGCGTCTGGCGTGTGAGCATTCCAGTGCGCACGTGATTATTATTCCATGGACTAGCTCTCCACGAGGTTTCTTGATTCGGCTTGGTATCGGTAGTTGGCTCGTACTTGCCCAGGGTCGTGGCTGATTCGGCAGTATCGGTAGTTAGCCGTACTTGCCCGTTCGGTTTGTGACGAAGTCTCATGATTTCGGCTTGGTATCTGGTAGTTAGTCTTCGTACTTGCCCCGGCCAGCTACGTGGCGTAGGTGGTATCTGGTAGTTGGCTTTCGTACTTGCCCTGGTCGGCCGTGGTATGGTTATATAGATTTGTTGGTACGGCTTTGGTATCGGTAGTTGGCTTTCGTACTTGCCGGTCGATTGATGATGCGGCTTGGTATCGTAGTTAGCGCTCGTACTTGCCCGTCACGGTTTTAGGACACAGTGGGACCGGTATTCATGTGTACTCCTTGGTGTGGTTATCGTGAGGCTGGCGGTGAGGAAGGTGTTCCACGGGCATGATTGATGTTGCGGGCATGAGACCCATAGTTATATTTGAGTGATGACTTTGAGGCGTGAGTCCACGACTTGGCGTATTTCGCTACATATTATATCGTAGTTTGGTTATCATATATGTCTCTATTTTATATAGACTACTATGATTTTATTTCTGATATTTTGATTTCACATACTTGGTACTGTTATCGACCTCCTTAGAAGCTGCGTTCATGCCACAGGTAGAGGTACACCGGTTGTTGATCCTCGCTCATAGGATCACAGTTCAGCGTTTTGGGAAGCTCTGTTTCTCCGGAGGCTTATCTTTTGGTATGATTCCCTGAGTTTGTAGGTTCTTGTACATTCACGGGTATGGCGGGGCCCTGTCCCGTCATAGTTGTTATAAAATTCGTAGAGGTCTGTAGTACTGTTGTGGGAAAGGTTTGTAAGGGATTTAACTGTTCAATTTTGATTTATATATACAGGAAGGTAACCGTTTTGGTTAGCCTATTGCTTATTTTATGTCTTGTTCATGTTTAAGTTTTCATTTCCGCTGATTTTCTCTGATGTTGTATCACTAGGGTGCCCGGGGTAAGGCACCAGTCGCGGGCCCGAGGTCGGGTCGTGACAAAAGTGGTATCAGAGTAGTTAATCCTCGGAAAGTGTCTGAGCCGTGTATCTAGTAGAGTCTTGATTATCGGTGTGTTGTGCACCACATATAATCGTGAGGCAGCAGGATATTTAGGATTGGTTTCCATTCTTCTCACTCGAGATCGTGCCTTAGAGTTGTGTTATAAGTTGGACTCCTCCGACGTATTCTTTGCACGTTATGCCTCTACGCAGGCAACCAGAGCCCAAGGGCAAGCGGCGAGAGGAGCTACGAGTAGAACACGAGAGGTTACCGAGGCGTGCTCAATCATTATCCGAGATAGCGCTTCATTCGGGAGTTCTGCGGCGCCGCTAGCCCGAGAGTTTAGAAGCGTGCGATAGCTCACGAGACCACGATACTGAGCCTCTAATCCCGGCCGTGGCGGAGGATATGAGTTACAAGGAGATGACCCGATTACTAGCTAGTCGGTGGCGGGAATAAGATCGGGCGAGGCGGTGGTTCGGCGATACCATTAGTTCACCCTAGATCCGATAGTTGAGACTTGAGGACTTCTTGAGTTGCGATCCACCGAGTCACATGGATTGAGGGGCGAGGAAGATCATCGAGGAGTTTATTCGGCGATTCTGCGGCGAATCATGAAAGTGATCAAGACCTCAGAGGCATTTCTTACACACTTCTTGCCCTCGCAGATGAGGAGAGCTCGGGCAGATAGATTTAGGAGGTTGAGGCAGAAAGGGCGGACGGTTCGGGAATACAGTATAGAGTTTGACTTATTGGCTCGTTATGTCCCCGCATTAGTGGTAGACATGGAGGATAGAGTGCACCGATAGGTCACAGGACTTGACGATTATCTAGCAGAGAGTTGTACAAGAGTAGCTCTTCAGCCGGGCATGTACATTGCGTGTGACTTATGCACGAGATTGAGAGCGTAGAGATCGGCGAATTAACCAAGATCGGCAAAGAGGCGAACAACAGGTCCTTTGGTAACTTTCGGCGGACCTTCTCACCAGCGTGACCGGTTATGCGCCTCGCCCGATCTGAGTGGTCCTCGCGCACTTGGGGCGTTCGGGGTATTATGGAGTTGGTCGAACTCGGGGCTTCGGTTCCGATTTACATAGGTTCTAGCCAGCCAGATTCAGTTTTCCCTCAGTATTCACTATGTGGTAGACGTCATCCCGAGGAAATGTCGTCTTTTTACTAATGTTTGTTTTACTAGCGGCCGTCAGGGCCATGTGAGGAGAGAATGTCCGAGGAGGAGGGATACAGGTGGGATGACTTAGCCTACCAAGTCGATTCTTGATTCGGTGGGTCGGAGAGGAAGGGTGTTAGCGGAGGCCACCCCTTTCGGTATGGCGTTGCGGTAGGTGTTCTTATGGAGTGTCGTACTACTTAGATAGCTTGTTAGGCTTGCGGCGGAGCCATTTGCGAGAAATTGCCCGACCGGAGTGGCGCGGATGTTCGACTCGACGCCGGGATCGATGGTGGTTCATCACCTTCTATAGTTATCGCCCGTGAGCGAGTTTGATTAGGCGACAAAGGGAAAGTGGCGATGAATTCTGAGAGATATCTTGACCCAGAGACTTGTTAGGTCGTTATGGTAGATACGTGTGGAGTGCTATGTTCGGTTAGCATTGTGTAAGTTGTGATTAGAAAACATGGGTAGTTGAAAAGGGTAAGTCTGGGGACGAGAAAATGGGGAGCCTTAGAATTTATAACAGTTGGGACCTTGGATGCAAGGCCGTCCTGAGTGGATGTTACGGTTGGTCTTTGTCGAAGTACTCGGTATACATGGTGTATTTGTGTGATAATTCCATGGGTAGTGTGAGATGGAAGTGGTAGCTTTCATGACGTGAACTGGTAAGATTGTTCCGGATCGGGGAACGAGAGTTTAATACGAAGTGGGTCGGGTTGAGGCCATATCGCGAGTCAACCAGCAGCCCGGAATGTAGTGGGGTCAGTTCGAGGTGTTCCCGCCAGGTGGTAGGGTCACGAGGGTGCTAGGCCCAGGTTTAGGTAACCATCGTATGAGTTCGTGGATATGTTCGACCAGAATCGGATCGTGAAGGCCGGGAATGGCCTTAAAGGAATTTGAGGCTAGTAAGATGACCAAGTTTGGAGGTAGTGACTCCAAGGTTTTGGAAACTGAAGTGATGAAGGGAGTGTGGTAAGTGTATTAGAAAGAATTCGGGTGTACGAGAAGGGTACGACGAGTAATAAAGGAAGTGAATGTGTGTTAAGAGGTCGGAAGTGATCTTTTTTTTTGTGAAGTGAAGGTGCGAAGAGAGTATCCTTTGGACCAGGAGTGAGAGTTAGTGTTGTTTTTCATCTTAGAGGTGAATCCTCGTTGGCTTGGATTTGGGTTTTTCGCGTGTGTTATATTATGGCCATTGGTGGCACAATTGGTTTCGTAAGTATAGTAGTGGAGACTATCTGGCGCATGTATGGTTGGAGACTTAGAAGGAACATTCGGGACGAATGTTTCTAAGGAAGAATGTTATACCAGTAGTTCGAGGTATGTATGTGAGGGCGTGCGTGCGAGAATACGACGCTTAAAATTGGAAAGGAAGAAAGATGTGATTTTTCACGGAAAAGTTTCTGATTTTGTGAAGGAAAAATGTTCGTTAAAGGGAATTGGATTCCCAGTTTGGTATTTGGACTTTTGGAATATTTGAGAATTATGAAATTTTATTTCGAAATTGGTCACGTGGGGCCAGGAAAATTCTGATTTTGTAGGCCCACTTTATTTTCGGATTTTTGGCATTACGGATATTTTGGAAGATGAAATATTTTGGGCGAGTAGGGGCGACACGTGTCACCCCTGTGTGGCCATGTTGGCGAATTGGAGAAGACAAGTGGCGCGTTTTTGGTGGACAAGTGGCCCATTTTGTGGTGGCCACTTGTCCCATTTTGTGTAGCCAAATGGTTGGCCAACTACCCACACACATGTACCCCATCCTCACCATCCACTTGCCTAGATCTTGGCCATTGATTTCCTATAAATACTCCGTATGCAAGACTTTATTTCATCCACATTAGAAAGTTTCAAGGCAAAAATCCCTCCCTTAGTGAGTTCTCGTCCAAACACCCCCCCCACCCCCACCTTGAGTAGAATTCTTCAAGTATTGTTGTTTTTCCAAATACTTTAGCCTAAATCCCTTGTGGTATTCCAAAATAATCCCAACATAAGAGCCCGGAAATACTACTTTATTCCATAGTCGCAAAAAATGAAGCCCTAGAAAAATCTTCATAGCTTAGATGAAGTGTTAAGAGAAGTTGTTTAGAAACTTCTAAGGGTTGCTTGGAGCGGGTTGGAGCGTAAGGAATTGGAGCTAAACGTTGCTCAGGATCGACTTATATCTTGGATAATTTTGGGCTTATCGAGGTAATTACCTATGTCCCCCTATTGTAATTGGAGATTACATGTTGTAGTAGTTTAGAATTGAGTATAAGATATATTGGAAGGATCAGTATAAAGAATTGAACTGTATTTACATAGGACCGTATTTACAGTAGACTTGTAGTATTATTGTGGAGTAGAATTGTACACGTCCGGTTAGACGTGTAACCCCCCCTGGGATTGTTGGTTTGGTAGCAGGCCTCGTTAGAGAGGAGATTTATGTGGTTGCGGGGAGGTCTTTGCCGAATTTTCCGTAGAATAAGGAATCTTGTATCTAGAATTATTCTACGAAGAGATCTAGAGGTTGATAGACGTTTTGTGGCCTTTTTAGATTGAAGTGCTACGAGTAGCGTATTCTACTTGAAGGGTGGAAAAGGCGAGCAAGGTTAGAGTACTTTGGAGCATTTTGCTAATTGTCGATAATCGTCGCGAGGTATGTGAACCTCTTCCTATCCTTTCTAGCATGATATTTGTGAAATATATTTAGTGCGGTAGACGCACGTGTGTTTAAAGGAAGTTTATTTTCCTTTTGTGTCCTTGACTTGATTCCAAAGTTAAGTGACTTGTTATGAAATATTAAGGACTTGGTTTGTGTTAAATAGTTGTGAAACCGCTTTTATGAGAAATGGGTACTTGGGTTTTAAAAGGAATAATATTATATTGATTTCGGAAATGAGAATAAGTATCGAACAAACCACTGCTGCGTTAATAAAGGAAAAGGTATTGACTAATTAATTACTATTAAAACCAGTAGAAACCTCCATCTGCATAGAAGCTAAGATAAGACAAAATTATATTACATTTCCTAGATCATGGCTGCTTTAATAAGAATCATTATAAACAAGCATTAATTTTCTTAAATTTCCAAAGTAAGGAACTTGATTTCTAAAAGAAAAGAGACTTGAGGAGTTGAAGAGTTTTGGTTTAAAAGAAAGACATGATTTTGTCTTAAATTGGTTTAAAACATAAAGTGTTATAACAGCTTTATGGGAAGTTAGTTATAATGACTTTATGAAAACAAAAGAATGGTTTTATCATTAGTTTTAAAATGGTAACTTGACTTTAAAAGGAGAAGTGTTTTGGTCTAAAAAGAAGGCATAGTATTGTCTTAATTTGGTTTAAAAAGGAAAGTATGGAAGTTGTTTTGGTTTACTTAAAATGTTAGTCACTCTATTTTGATAATACGGGCATCGGGTGACCTTTGTAAAAGAAATGAATCTTTTAACAAGAATTTAACGTACGTAGTACTTTGGGGTTAAAACGTGGACTTTGGCATAAAATGAAAGTACCTTGAGTTGTGTGTAACTTGCCTATGTTTGCGTGTGATAGCCTTGTCGTGCTAGTATTGTATTTCTATACCACCGCGTCTCGATGGAGGGCGGCTGATTTGTTATGATCTTACTTGGGCGTCTGCGCGTGTGAGCATTCCAGTGCAACACGTGATTATTATTCCATGGACTAGATCTCCATGAGGTTTTACTGATTCGGCTTGGTATCTGGTAGTTGGCTCTCGTACTTACCCCGAGGTCGTGGATGATTCGGCTTGGTATCTGGTAGTTAGCCTTCGTACTTGCCCCGTTCAGTTTTGTGACGAAGTCTCGTGATTCCGGCGGTATCGGTAGTTAGTCTTACTTGCCCGACCCGGCGTGCGCGGTGGTATCTGGTAGTTGGCTTTCGTACTTGCCCTGGGTCAGCTTCGTGGTATGGTTATATAGATTTGTTGGTACGGCTTTGGTATCTGGTAGTTGGCTTTCGTACTTGCCCCAGTCAGTTGATGATGCGGCTTGGTATCAGTAGTTAGCCGTACTTGCCCGTCACGGTTTTAGGACATAGGTGGGACACGGTGTTCATGTACTCCTTGGTGTGGTTATCGTAGGCTAGCGGTGAGGAAGGTGTTCCACGGGCATGATTGATGTTGCGGGCATGAGACCCGTAGTTATATTTGAGTGATGACTTTGAGGCGTGAGTCCACGACTTGGCGTATTTGCTTACATATTATGTCTTGTAGTTTGGTTATCATATATGTCTCTGTTTTATATAGACTACTATGATTTCATTTCTGATATTTTACATTTCACATACTTGGTACTGTTGTCTTGACCTCCTTGAGTGCGTTCATCTGCAGTGAGTAGAGTACACGGTTGTTGATCCTCGCTCATAGGATCACAGTTCAGCGTTTTGGGAAGCTCCGTTTCTCCGGAGGCTTATCTTTTGGTATGATTCCCTGAGTTTGTAGGTTCTTGTACATTCAGGGGTATGGCGGGGCCCTGTCCCGTCATAGTTGTTATAAAATTCGTAAGTGCATAATCTTGTTGTGGCAGGGTTTGTAAGGGATTTAACTGTTCAATTTTGATTTATATGTACAGGAAGGTAACCGTTTTGGTTAGCCTATTGCTTATTTTATGTCTTGTTCATGTTTAAGTTTTCATTTCCGCTGATTTTCTCTGATGTTGTATCACTAGGGTGCCCGGGGTAAGGCACCAGTCGCGGGCCCGAGGTCGGGTCGTGACAAAACTCCACGTATACTATGCACTCCGACAAGGGTTAACCGTAAAATCCTTTACTCAAGACGGCCTTACATCTAAGGTCTCAACTGTTATAAATTCTAAGGTTCAAAATTTTCTCATCCCCAGACTTACCCTTTTCAACTACCCATGTTTTCTAATTCACACTTAACACAATGCTATCCGTACATAGCACTCCACATGTATCTACCATAACAACATAATAGGTCTCTTAAGGGCTAAAGATATCTCTGCAACTACTGCCTCACTTTCCCTTTGTCGCTCTAATCATAATCCTGCCCTGCAGGGCGCCTAGCTATATAAGGCGATGAACCAGCCACCGATCCCGAAGGCTGAGTCTCTACATCTGTGCTACCTCTGGTCGGACAAACTCTCACCAAATGGCCCTGTTGGCCGCAAGCATATAAGCTGTCGAAGCAGTACGACACTCCCCATAATGGAGTCTATTACAACGGCCACAACGAGGTAGGGGTGACCTCATCTGACTAACACCCCCTTCTCGAACAATGAACCCCATGGCCCGGCCGGTGGTGAGTCATCCCTCTTGTATCGCTCCTACTTGGACATTCTCCCATCACATGGCCCTGCCGGCCGCAAGTATAACAATCTCTCAAACTAGCACGACACCCTGAGGATCATCCTCACTCTATCCATAGAACTCGCGAATGACTCAAGAAATCCCGAAGTCTCAGACTATCGGATCTAGGGTGAATCACTGGTACTGCTGGAACCACCGGCTCTCGTCCGTCCTCATTTCTCGCCACGACCCTAGCTAGCAACTGGGCCATCTCCTTCTAACTCATATCCTCGACTCTTGGTCGTGGAATTGGAGACCCAGGTATCGTGGCCTCAGTAGAAACTGCTGCCGCTCTAAACTCTGCTGGGGCTAGCGGCGTCATAAAACTCGTCGTCTGAAGTACTATCTCAGGTAATGACCAGGCCTGTGCCCTCGTAACCTTCTGTGTTCTACTCGTAGCTCCCTCTGCTGCCCTGCCCATCTAGGCCCTGGTTGTCTTGCGTCGAGGCATAACGGGTACATAAGAATACGCCAGAGGGAGTCCAACTTATAACACAGCTCTAAGGCACGATCTCAGAGTGAGAAGAATGAAAACCAATCCTAAATATCCTGTAGCCTCCTGATTATAGATGTGGTGCACAACACATCGATAATCAAGACTCTACTAGACACGGTATGTAGACACTTTCCGAGGATTAACTGCTCTGATACCACTTTTGTCACGACCCGACCTCGGGCCCGCGACTGGTGCCTTACCCCGGGCACCCTAGTGATACAACATCAGAGAAAATCAGCGGAAATAAAAACTTAAACATGAAACAAGACATAACATAAGCAATAGGCTAACCAAAACGGTTACCTTCCTGAATATATATAACTCAAAATTGAACAGTTAAATCCGCACAAACCACACTTGCGGTACTACGGACCTCTACGAATTTTATAACAACTTTGTGGGACGGGGCCCGCCATACCCGAATGTACAGAACCTACAACTCGAGAAACATGCAAAAGATAAGCCTCGGAGAAAGCGAGCTTCCCAATACTGAATGTGATCCACATGGCGAGATCAACAACCGATGTACCTCTACTGCGGCATGAACGCGGCCCGGAGAGTCGATCTGCAAGTACCAAGTATGTGAACTGGAAATCATCGCGAAATCATAACGATCTAAAATAAAGCAGGAGACATGTATGATAACAAAACTACGATCTACAACATAAAAGCGATCATGTCAGTCGGGGACTCACGCCTCAAAGTCATCCCCTCGTACGTGGAACTCCTTCCTCATCACGCGATCTAGGCATAAATCGTGTGATACGTATAACATGTCTCGGCCCATCTCATGGACTCGGTGTCGGATCGTATGAAATACATTCCCGGCCCATCTCATGGACTCGGTGTCGGATCGTATAGAATACATTCCCGGCCCATCTCATGGACTCGGTGCCAAATCGTGTGAAATACATTCCCGGTCCATCCCATGGACTCGGTATAGAATCGTGTGGAATACATTCCCGGTCCATCCCATGGACTCGGTATAGAATCGTGTGGAATACATTCCCGGTCCATCCCATGGACTCGGTATAGAATCGGGTGGAATACATTCCCGGTCCATCTCATGGACTCGGTGCCAAATCGTGTGGAATACATTCCCGGTCCATCCCATGGACTCGGTATAGAATCGTGTGGAATACATTCCCGGTCCATCTCATGGACTCGGTATAGAATCGTGTGGAATACGTTCCCGGTCCATCCCATGGACTCGGTATAGAATCGTGTGGAATACATTCCCGGTCCATCCCATGGACTCGGTATAGAATCGGGTGGAATACATTCCCAGTCCATCCCATGGACTCGGTATAGAATCGGCCATAACATTTAAACGCTCTTTTAAGACAGATTTAGATAATACCATGCTTTCCTTTTAAATCAAACTAAGGAAATATCATGCCCTCCTTTTTAAACCAAAACAATTTCCTTTTTAAAATCAAGTAACAACATTCTTTTCCAAAAGTTCAAGTTGCCTAATTTCAAATACTCAAGTCTTTTAGTTTCGAAAGATTTCATAGTTCATAGTCTTAATCAAATAACGTAATCTCTTTTTAAAACAATTTGAGTAACATAAGTCTATGTGTGAGTAGGTTATACTTGTTTATGACAATCTTATTAAAGAAGCCATGATCTAGGAAATGTAATACAATTTTGTCTTATCTTAGCTTCTATGCAGATGGAGGTTTCTACTGGTTTTGATAATAATTAATTAGTCAATACATTTTCCTTTATTAACGCGATGGTTTGTTCGATACTTATTCTCATTTCCGAAATCAATATAACTTATTCCTTTTTAAAACCCAATTACCCATTTCTCATAAATGCGGTTTCACAACTTTTAACACAAACCAAGTCCGTAGCATTTCACATCAAGTCATTAATAAGTCAAGTCTCTTATCTTTTAAAAACCACAAACTATTTCTTTACCTACATAAAGTTGTTATAACAAACTTCCCATAAAGCCGTTATAACACTTTATGTTTTAAACCAACCTACGTTTAGCTTAGCGTACGTCTACCGTACTACATAGTTCACACAATCATGCTAGAAAAGATAGGAAGAGGTTCACATACCTCGCGACGATTATCGACAAATAGCAAAAAGCTCCAAAGTACTGTAATCCTGCTAGCCTTTTCCACCCTTCAAGTAGAATACGCTACTCGCAATACTTCAACCTATAATGTCCATAAAACGTCTATCAACTTACGGATCTCTTCAGAGAACAATTCTACGGAAAATTCGGCACCGCCCCCGCTATCACAAAAATCTCCTCCCCTAACAAGGCCCGCTACCAGGCCAACAACTCCCAGGGGATTACACGTCTAACCGGACGCGTTCAATTCTACTTCACAGGAATACTACAAGTCTACTGTAAATACAGTCCTATGTAATTACAGTTCAATTCTCTTCTTTAATATCCATTCTATATATAGTATACTCAACTATACATTACTACAACATGTAATTTCCAATTACAATAGGAGGATAAAGATCATTACCTCGATAAGCCCAAAATTATCCAAGATTATATGTCGATCCTGAGCAACGTTTAGCTCTGTCTGCATGCGCTCCAAACCGCTCCAAGCAACCCTTAGAAGTTTCTAATAACTTCTCTTAAACACTTGACTCCAAAAGTGAAGTACACTTAGGCTAAACTTGTGGCAACTCTCGCGAGGGTGTATTTAGGCTAAGGGTGTGAAATCTTTCTAAACTTTTGTTACTAATCTTCCTAATACACTAAGGAAGAACACTTAAGACTTTAAGAATTTTTGGACAAAGTTTGGTTAAGGGAGAGGGGTGTTTGGACGAGAACTACTACAAAGGGAGGGAGTATTTTTTCCTTGGAATTTCTCAAGTGTGGATGAAGAAGTCTTGCAACTTAAGGGGGTATTTATAGGACATTCAAGGGCTAGGATTGAAGCAAGTGTGTGGTCTAGATTGAGCCATGTGTGTGTGGGTCCCACTTATCTATCTACTACACAAATATCTTGCAAGACTTTTGACCAAATGTTTTAAGCCTTTTTCATGCCAAAAACGTTTTCAACATGTCCAACAAAAACCACCAACCTTGCCACCTAGGGGTGACACATGTCGCCCTCCTATTGGTCCAAAATATTTCATCTTCCGAAAATATCCGTAATGCCAAAAATCCGAAAATAAAGTGAGCCCCACAAAACCGTAAATTCTCCCGTGGGCCCCACGTGACCAATTCCGGAAATAAAATTCCAAAATTCTTAAATATTCCAAAAAGTCCGAGTACCAAATCTGGGAATCCAATTCCCTTTAACGAACATTTTTCCTTCACAAAATCCGGAAACTTTTCCGTCGAAAAATCACATCTTTCTTCCTTTCCAATTTAAATGTCGTATTCTCGAACGTACGTCTTCAGATACATACCCTAGAACTACGGGGTGTAACACATGTGACGACATCCGGGGAAGCCTCCTGATCCTGCCGGCTGGCTAACGAATATATGCGGTTCTGTGGACCGCTAGAACTAGGACCTCCTCCACGACCTCTGCTGCGGCCTGCCGATCCGTGAACACCCTGCCCTCCGGGGCGCATAAACACAGAAGAAGAAGACCCAGCAAATGACCCTGTCGGCTGAATCATACCACCCCGCCGCCTCTGGTCGGACAATCCCTCCTCATATGGCCGTGCTGGCCATAAGAGAAACAAGCTCCCGAAGCAATACGACACTCGCCCGGGTGAGATCTACCGCATCGAACACACCGAGATACGGGCGGTCTCGATCGGTTACGGTCTCTGCCTCCCTGAAACCCCGAAGTCCTGGAGCACTGACCCGCTCCTGAATAACCCGGCTGATCAAACCTCCTGCCAGAAAACCGAGAAGGGGCACTGCATGCGCGGCTGAAATGTGGACTGGTCTGCTGCGAGGATGTCCGCTCGAAAATTTCCACTGGAACCTGCATCTGGACCTCTTGGGCTGGCCTGGGGCTGGATGATCCTCTCTCTCTCTCTGTCCTCTATCCCCTGTGCATAAGCCTGCATCCTGGCAATATCCATACCTAGCAGAAGGGCCACTCCCAGGCATGCAGTAATCATATGACGGTCTACCCCCATCACATAGCGATGAACTGCATGCGCCATGTCGGCCCAATGGTGGCGCGTACGGACAATGAGTCAAACTCCAGGTTGTACTCTCTGATAGTGCTCTCATTCTGTCTCAATGTCAAGAATCTATCCACGCGGGCTCTCCTCATCTCAGGAGGCAAAAAGTGATCCAGGAAGGCCTCTGTGAACTCATCCCAAACAGCTGGAAGATCACCCTCACCCCTAGACATCTCCCATGACTCAAACCAGTTCAACGCAATATCACGTAACTGGTAAGAGGCTAACACAACAGACTCTGTCTCCGAGGCCCTAAGTATCTGCATAATACGCTGTAACTGTCGAATAAACTCCTGAGGATCCTCCTTGTCACGACCCGACCTCGCCCAAGAATGGTGCCTTACCCCGGGCACCCTAATGATAATACATCAGAGAAAATCAGCGGAAATAAAACTCATAGACATGGAACAATATAAAATAAGAAACATGCTAACCAATAAGGTCACCTTTCTGCATATATATATAAAACACGAACAATTATCCTTTACAAGCCCAACTCACAACAGTACTACAGACCTCTAAGATTTTTTATAACAATTATGACGGGACAGGGCCCCGCCATACCCCTGAATGTACAAGTACCTATAATGACAGGGAATCTATACCAAAGATAAGCCTCCGGAGAAACGGAGCTTCCCAATACGCAGAACCGTGATCCTATGAGCGAGGATCAACAACCGGTGTACCTCTACCTGCGGCATGAACGCAACCCCCTGAAGGAGGTCAGTACAACAAGTACCAAGTATGTGAAACTAAAAATACTGTAATGAAATCATAACAGTCTATATAAAATAGGAGACATGTATGATACCAAACTACAGTATACAATATATAGGCAGTCATGTCAAGTCAGGGACTCGTCGTTACACCGTAGTTCGTGGTATGTATACGAGGGCGTGCGTGCGAGAATATGTGATAAAATTGGAAAGGAAGAAAGATGTGATCTTTCGACGGAAAAGTTTCCGGATTTTGTGAAGGAAAAATGTTCGTTAAAGGGAATTGGATTCCCATATTTGGTATTTGGACTTTTTGGAATATTTGAGAATTATGAAATTTTATTTCCGAAATTGGTCACGTGGGGCCCACGGGAGGAATTCTGATTTAGGGCCCACTTTATTTTTTTGGATTTTTGGCATTGCGGATATTTTGGAAGATGAAATATTTTGGGCCAGTAGGGCGACACGTGTCACCCCATGTGGCGCCGTGGCGAAAGAGTGCCACTTGGGCGTTTTTAGTGGGGACAGTGGCAAGCCACTTGTCCCATTTTTGTGGTGAACACTTGGTTGGCCAACTACCCACACACATGTACCCATCCTCACCACCCACTTGCATTAATCTTGACCCTTGATTCTTCTATTTATACCCCCTTAGGTTGAAGACAATTTTCATCCCACACTTAAGCTTCCAAGGCAAAATACTCCCCTCCCCTTTGTAGTTGTTTTCGTCCCCCTTCCAGCCAGAGTAGAAAATACTTTGGGTATTATTGTATAATCCCAAATACCTTGGCCTAGTATCCCTAGTAGTATTCCAAAGTTATTTAAATACTAGGAGCCCGGAAATACTACTTTATTCCAATAGTCGCTAAATGAAACCCTAGAAAATCTTCATAAGCTTGGTTGAAGTGTTAAGAGAAGTTGTTTAGAAACTTCTAAGGGTTTCTTGGAGCGGGTTGGAGCGTAAGGAATTGGAGCTAAACGTTGCTCAGGATCGACTTATATCTTGGATAATTTTGGGCTTATCGAGGTAATGATCTTTGTCCCCCTATTGTAATTGGATATTACATGTTGTAGTAATGTATAGTTGAGTATACTATATGTAGAATGATTATGGAAAAGAATTGAACTGTATTTACATAGAATTTGTATTCTGATGAGGCTTGTAGTATTATTGTGGGGTAGAATTGTACACGTCAGGTTAGGCGTGTAACCCCACTGGGATTATTGGTTTAGTGCGGGCCTCGTTGGAGGAGGAGATTTATGTAGTGGTTGCCGGGGAGGTCTTTGCCGAATTTTTCGTAGAAAAAGGAATCTTTTATCTAGAATTATTAAACGACTAGATATATAGAGGTTGATAGACGTTTTGTGGCCTTTTTAGGTTGAAGTACTACGAGTAGCGTATTCTACTTGAAGGGTGGAAAAGGCGAGCAAGGTTAGAGTACGTGGAGCGTTTTGCTAATTGTCGATAATCGTCGCGAGGTATGTGAACCTCTTCCTATCTTTTCTAGCATGATTGTTGTGAACTATGTAGTACGGTAGACGTACATGTTCTAAGTGAATTTGGTTGGTTTACTGATTTTAAAAGATAAAGGACTTGACTTATATTTGACTTGATATGATATATGAAGAACTCGAATTGTGTAGAAAGTTGTGAAACCTCATTCGCGAGAAATGAGTATTTGGTCCTTAAAAGGAACTTGATTTCTAAAAGAAAAGAGACTTGAGGAATTGAAGAGTTTTTGGTTTAAAAGAAAGACATGGTTTTGTCTTAAATTGGTTTAAAGCATAAAGTGTTATAACAACTTTATGGGAAGTTAGTTATAACGACTTTATGAAAACAAAAGAATGGTTTTATCATTAGTTTTAAAATGGTAACTTGACTTTAAAAGGAGAAGTGTTTTGGTCTAAAAAGAAGGCATAGTATTATCTTAATTTGGTTTAAAAAGGAAAGTATGGAAGTTGTTTTGGTTTACTTAAAATGTTAGTCACTCTATTTTTGATAATACGGGCATCGGGTGACCTTTGTAAAAGGAATGGATCTTTTAAAAAGAATTTAACGTATGTAGTACTTTGGGGTTAAAACCTGGACTTTGGCATAAAATGAAAGTACCTTGAGTTGTGTGTAACTTGCCTATGGTTGCGTGTGATAGCCTTGTTGTGCGATGTGTATATCTATACCAGCGTCTCTCGATGGAGGCGGTTGATTTGTTATGATCTTACTTAGGCGTCTGGCGGTGTGGAGGATTCCACGGGTGCGCTCGCATTGATAGCGTTATTCCATGGACTAGCTCTCCGTGAGGTTTCTTGGTCGGCCTTGGTATCGGTGGTTGGCTTTCGTACTTGCCCGTCTCGTGGCTAATTCGGCCTTAGTACAGTAGTTAGCCTTCGCTTGCCCGTTCGGTTTAGTGGCGAAGTCGTGATCTGACGCTTGGTATCACGGTAGTTAGCCCTCGTACTTGCCCCGATCATTTCGTGACACGGCTTTGGTATCTGGTAGTTGGCTTCGTACTTGCCGTATCGACCGTGGCGAAGTCTCGTGATCTGACCTTGGTATCTGGTAGTTAGCCCTCGTACTTGCCGGTCATTACGTGACACGGCTTTGGTATCAGTAGTTGGCTTCGTACTTGCCCGTGTCGGAACCGTGGTTTGGTTGTATAGTATTATTAGTACGGCTTTGGTATCGGTAGTTGGCTTTCGTACTTGCCGGTCGATTGATGATGCGGCTTTGGTATCGGTAGTTAGCCGTACTTGCCGTCACGGTTTTATGACACAGGTGGGACCTGGTGTTCATGTGTACTTCTTGGTGTTATTATATCATAGACTGCCGACAGTGAGGAAGGTATTCCACGGGCATGATTGATGTTGTGGGCAGGGTTTGTAAAAGGATTTAACTGTTCAGTTTGATATATATATGTATATATTCAGGAAGGTGACCGTTTTGGTTAGCCTGTTACATACTTTATGTCTTGTCTCGTGTTTTAGTTTTTATTTCCTGATTTTCTCGATGTTGTATCACTAGGGTGCGGGGTAAGGCACGATCGCGGGCTCGAGTCGAATCGTGGCAAAAGTGGTATCGAGCGATTAATCCTCGGAAAGTGTCTGAGCCGTATCTAGTAGAGTCTTGATTATCGGTGTGTTGTGCACCACCTATAATGTCGGAGGCTACAGGATATTTAGGATTGGTTTCCATTCTTCTCACTCTGAGATCGTGCCTTAGAGCTGTGTTTTAAGTTGGACTCCCTCTGGCGTATTCTTATGTACCCGATATGCCTCTACGCAAGACAACCAGGGCCCAGATGGGCAAGGCAGCGAGAGGAGCTACGAGTAGAACACGAGAGGGTTCTGAGAGGCACGAGCCCTGGTCATTACGAGATAGTACTTGAGACGGCGAGTTTTATGGCGCCGCTAGCCCAGTGAGTTTAGGCGGCAGCGATTTCTCACGAGGCCACGATACGAGCCTCGATTCGCGACCGAGCCGAGGATATGAGTTACAAGAAATGGCCCGATTATGTTATACCGTATTTCCAGTATATGCGTAAGGCGTGCGTGCGAAAGTGTAACCTTAAAATTTTAGGCCTAGGATGTTTTGTTGGGCACAACTCACACAAAGAATCGTTTCAGCGAAGCGTTTTACGACTCGCGTAGGGTAAATTCGGCTATGTCATTTCTAATTTTTGCGAATTTTTCCGGCGTGGAACCTTTTGGACCAACGAGAGGGTGACACTTGTCACCCTCAGTGAGCGACAAGTGGCCTTTTGCCTTGGACGATTGGGAGGCTTTTGGGGCTTAGAACATGGACCTTTGTTTGTGGAGTGATTTGAGGAGTAGGTTAGGGGGCACTTGGGCAAATCTTGGCCCTCCACTTGCCCCCCACTTGGCTTGATCTTGGCCCTTGGTTTCCCTATAAATAACCCTCTTTGAAGAATTATTCATCACAAATTTCCATGCCTAAATCCTCCTTCCCCCTTGTGAGCCATCGTCCTAAGCCTCACTTCTCCCACTTGTGAAGTCTTGGCCGAATACCCACTCTAAAGAAGCCTAGCCGAAACACTACCCCCTCCAGTAGAAAAGTTGCCTTCTAGTATTGTTATAATGCCCAAAATACCCTAGCCCAAATCCCTTAGTCCTTAGTAGAAGTTGTGAAGAACTTCTAAGGTTTTCTTGGAGCTACCGGAGCGTACAACTTAGGAGCTAAACCTTGCTCAGGCGCGACTTTCATCTAGGATATTATTGGGCTTACCGAGGTAAATAAACTTGTCCTTCTTTTGTAATTAGAGAATACATATTGTAGATGTATAAGAATAAGTATTAAATACTTAGAAGAATATTACAGAATAGAATAGGACTGTTTTCACAGTAGACTTGAGTAGCTCACCGGGTAGGGAAGTGCTGCCCAAATTCCCACAGAATATAGAACCCTCTGCTTAGAGCTTTATACAGCACAGTCTAGACATTGATAGATGTCTGTGACTATTATAAATTTGATTCTCTGCGACATATTGACTTAGCGGGAGGTTTTATTTGAGAAGGTATGTGATTCTTCCTAAAGCATGATATTTTACAAAATATATGTAGTACGGTAGACGTACATATGTTAACTGAATAATAACTACGGCAATGTCTTTTGACTTAAGCCTGAATAATACTTACGGCAATGTCTCGCGACTTAAGCCTGAATAATAAGGATCTGAAAACATTTCAAAAGAATACTGAATCATTTTTAACAGAAGAGAACTAATTGGTTTTAAAGCGAAGCTTAAGAGTTATACTAGCTTTATGGGAAGTTAAGTATAACCACTTAAGAATGATAAAAGAAGCAGTTTGCCTATGTGTTTATATGAGACTTATATTGAATTATGAAAGAATAATAAGATGGTTTGATAAGTAGACATGATATGATGCTATGTGTGTTAGTGTCTTGTAACGTTTGTATAAGAGAGTATTCTTGTTGTGCTTATGTTGTTTAACGATAATTTGTTATGTTAGTGTAATATCACTCACCTCTTGACATATTCAGGGGTTAAGGCGCCTCCGTGCGGGGTAGACTCGGTGATGCAGGACCATGATTCGAGAATACCTCATGCGGGTCCGAGGGACGTATGCGGAGCTCCGGGCGTTCCTGGTTAGTGATGCGGGGTGATACCTCATGCGGTCTATGTGGCCGTGCGGACTACGAGTCGGGGCGATGCGAAGAGTAGCTTCCCTCGATGCGGGGTTATGTACCTATCCGGGCCTATGTGAGTGGCCTATGCGGACTACGGAGTCGAGATTAGGCTTGCATGGTGATACTACGGGCAATTGGCCTGCCCGATCATTCGCGACCTAGAAAAGACACATTACTGATTTACCTATTGTTGCTCTTAATTGTGATGTGGCACTATATGCGGTTTCCTTGGTTGTTTCATACATATTTGTAAAGCGGTTTTAAAAATGATATGCTTTCATTTGATGCTTCTGATTTCGCATACTTAGTACATGTTATGCGACCTCCTTGAAGTGCGTTCATCTGCGGTAAGAGCGGCAGTGCTAGATCCACGTCCTTAGGATCTCTTTTGCATTGGTGTCGGGAGCTCCATCTTCTAGGAGGCTCTCTTGTTGGGTATGCTCTCACTGTTGTAATTAGTTTTGTCTGATCGAGGGGTATGGCGGGGCCTGTCCGCCATAGTTGTTTACATTCCTAAGTGCAGTAGTCTGTGTACATTTGGGATGTAGCGCAAAAACTTGGGTTATATATATATATATGCGAAAGGCAAGCTTTTCATCGAGATAAGCGTGTCTCATTTTACTCTTGTTTCATGTCTTGTTTTATATTCGATTACTCGATGTATGACTACTTGGGTGCGGGTAAGGCACGATCCACGGACCGGGCGAGTCGTGACAAAAGTGATATCGAGCGATTAATCCTCGGAAAGTGTCTGAGGCCGTATCTAGTAAAGTCTTGATTATCGGTGTGTTGTGCACCACACCAATAATCGAGGAGGCTATATGATATTTAGGATTGGTTTCCATTCTTCTCATTACGAGATCGTGCCTTAGAGTATGTTATAAGTCGGACCTTCTAACGTATTCCTTTTACATGCGATTATGCCTCCACGTAAGGCAACCGGGCCCCGAGAAGGGCAAGCGGCCGGAGGCTGCTAGTGGGACACCTAGAGTCACGAGGGCTCGAGCCCGATCTATACGAGCGGCGAGTTCTACGGCCGCCGACCCGAGAGGTTTAGGGCGCGGCAGTGATGAGACCACGATACCTACACACCTCATGTCCCCGGCTGGGGCGGAGAGATAGTACAAGGAGATGGCGATTCTTGGCGGGATCGTGGCGAACATGAGGCGGCTGAATCTGCGATTCCAGTCGGCCACTGTCGTGCCGTGGTTCACCCGAGGCGAAGAGTTTGAGGCTCGAGACTTCACGAGTTGTAGCCCGAGTTTTGCGGATCGGCGGATGATGATCGCAGGAGTTCATCCGTCGGCTCTGAGGATTTTGAGGTGATCGGGCGTCGGAGGCCGAGTCCATGATCTTTGGTTCACATAGGCTGCGTGATACGCGATCGATTGGTTTGATTCATGGGAGTTATCGGGAAACCGCACGTCCCACTTGGGATGAGTTCTCGGAGGCTTTCCTCACTCACTTCTTGCCTCGCGGATGAGGCGCGGTGATAGATTTTTCTTGCTTGGCGAGAGAGGGCCTTGTCGGGAGTACAATGTCGAGTTTGATTCATTGGCTCGATATGTCCCGGCTTTAGTAGAGATATGGAGGATAGGGTGCCGCTACGTCAGGGCTAGATGATTATATGGCGAGTCGTATGCGGGTGTTTCTCTTCGGCCGGGTATGGACATTACCGCATGCGAGCTCATGCTCTTGGATGCGAGGCGTAGAGGCGGCGGGTTGTGACGGCGAGAAGAAGGCCGAGATGGCGGGTCTTTTGGTGGCTATCGTGGTGGCGGCCTCGGCGATCTAGATTTGCACCACGGCCGGCTCGAGCACTCCTGCGCGTCCTCGGCCGCGGCCCGGAGATATTCGAGGCGGACCGGGGCCCGGGACTTGAGCGTCGAGCGGCGGAAGTGCGGCGATCGGGACCACCCGCCGGTGTGGCCGTCACGGTAGATCCCACCGGGAGTTGTGGTGCTTGCTACGAGGAGCTTGTTTGATTGTGGCCAGCGGGAGTCACTATCACGGCTGTCAGGCGAGCGATCTTGATGGTAGAGTCGGCCTACGAGTTCTTTCGCGGTCTTCTTCGTCCCAGCGGCTACTGCCCGGAGAGGTACTCGTGGACGGCCAGTCGCGGTAGAGTCGTGGCGGGTCGATTCTAGCGGTCCTCGAACCGCATTTATGCTTTGTCCGGCCAGCGGGATCGGGAGGCCTCGCGATGTCGTCACATGTACCTTATCGGTTCTAGGTTTGATGTGTATGCTTTGATAGATCCGGGTTCTACTCTGTCTATATATCTCCACTTGTTGCTAGTAGGATAGGGATAGAACACGAGTCCATAGACCACTTTCGAGGTAGCTACGCCGATGGGTGATTCGGTGGTAGCTCGGCGGGTATATAGAGCTTGTCTGTGACCGTTTAAAGTCGTCGGACCACTGGCCGACTTGATAGAGTTGGAGATGATTGACTTGGCGTGATCATGGGGATGGATTGGCTAGCTTCTTGCTACGCCAATGTAGACTACTGAGAGAGAGTAGTGCGATTCCGGTTTCTGAGGCCGGTTGTTGAGTGGGAGAGCACGGTATCGCCAGAGGTAGGTTTATTTCCTACCTCAAGGCTAGGAAGATGGTGCGAGAAGGGTATATCTACCATCTCATTCGGGTGTTTGATCACGAGGCTGCGGTGCAGATTTTCAATCGATTCGATGAGTCGAGAGAGTTCCCAGACGTGTTTCCAGACGACCTCCCGGGTATCCCTCTTGAGAGGGAGATTGAGTTTTGTATAAACATATTGCCAGACACTCGGCCTATTTCCATTCCGCCATACAGAATGGCACCTGCCGAGTTGAGAGAGTTGAAGGATCAGCTTAGGGATTTGCTAGAGAAGGGCTTCATCAGGCCTAGTGTTTCTCCACAGGAAGCCGGTATTGTTCGTGAAGAAGAAGGGCGGGGCGCTGCGCATGTGTTGATTCTGAGCGGTGAACAAGGTGACCATTAAGAACAGATACCCCCTTCCCAGGATTGATGATTTGTTCGACCAGTTACAGGGCGCGAGATGTTTCTCCAAGGTTGATCTACGGTCGGGCTATCATCAGGTGCGAGTCAGAGAGGCGGATGTCCCTAGGACTGCATTCCGGACCCGGTACGGGCATTATGAGTTCAGGGTCATGTCTTTTGGGTTGACGATGCTCGTGGTATTCATGGATTTGATGAACCGAGTGTTCAAACCATTTTGGACACGTTTGTGATAGTGTTCATTGATGATATCTTGGTTTATTCGCTCGGGCGAGGCATGCGGGCATTTGAGGCTGTCTTGTGATTCTCACGGGACAGCGGTATGCGCCAAGTTTTCCAAATGTGAGTTTTGGTTAACCGGTGGCTTTTCTTGGGCACATTGTGGGGCGATGGTATTCAAGTAGATACGGCCAAGATCGAAGCGATCGGAGTTGGCCTAGACCTCTTACTCGAGAGGTTCGCGATTTTACGGGCCTTGCGAGTTATTATCGGTTCGTAGAAGTTTGTATCTACGCACCGTTGACTAGGGTGACTCGAAGGCGACCAAGTTTGATGGTGATGCTTGTGGCGGGGTTTCGATTCTTGAAAGAGAAGGCGGCCGCCCGTTCTTACTCTTCGGAGGTCGAGACGGTTATGTTGTGTATTGCGATCGTCGGGCATCGGGTTGGGATGTGTTGATGCGGCATGGCAAGGTTATAGCGTATGCATCCGTCGACGGTGAAGAAACACGAGGAACTACCCGCTCACGATTTGGAGTTAGCGCGGTGATTCACGCCTTGAAGATCAGGCACTATTTGTATGGGGTTCATGTGGATATTTATACGGACCACAAGAGCCTCGGTATATCTTCAGACGGAGGAGCTGAACTTACGACAGAGACGGTGGTTAGAGTTGCTTAAGGATTACGATGTTGATATCCTGTACCACCCGGGGAAAGCCAATGTTGTGGCAAATGCTCTTAGTCGTAGGTCGATAGGGAGCCAATCAGATGTGCAGCAAGAGATGAGGGACATGGTTCGTGATTTGCATCAGTTAGCGAGCCTTGGTGTCCGTTTGATTGATTCTGATAGCAGTGGGGTTCGAGTTCGTGAGGTTGCCGAGTCTTCCATCGTCGAGGAGGTGAAGAGGCAACGATTCGAGGATCGATTTTGACACGTTATCGTGATCTGACTCTTTGTGAGGGCAAGGGTCCTTTTGAGGTAGCACGATGGGGTGCTAAGGTTTGAGGCGGGTTGTGTGTTCGGATGTTTCATGACTTGGCGAGTTCTTGGGGAAGCACACGCGGTAGCGCGTTACTCTATCCGTCGAAGTCGACCAAGATGTACCACGACCTTAGATCGTGTATTGGTGGGATGGCTTGAAGAGGGGCGTTGCGAGTTCGTAGCTCGGTGCGTGTTGTCGGCGGTGAAGGTAGAGCACGGAGGCACGGTGGTTTATTCTGACGATAGAGATCCCGACACGGAAGTGGGAGGTGATCAACATGGACTTCATCACGGGATTGCCTGCACTTTCGGAGGAGACATGATTCTATATGGGTTATCGTCGGACGGTGACAAAATCAGCCCACTTTCTTCCGTCGGGATGACTTTTGGTGAGGATTATGCGGACTTTATATCAGAGATCGTCGGTGCATGGAGTCCCTATTTCGATCATATAAGGCAGGAGCCCGGTTTACGGCTAACTTACGGAGTCTTTCGAGAAGGGTTTGGGGGCCGAGTGAGCACAGTCTTGCATTCCATCCGCAGACAGACGGACGGTGGCGCACTATCGGACTCTTGAGGATATCTTTGCGAGCACATGTTATCGACTTGAGGGTAGGGAGGATCATTTGCCTCTAGTTGAGTTTGCATACAATAATAGCTACCACTCCGGTATTCGGATGGCGCCTTATGAGGCCTTATATGGGAGGAAGTGCGGATCGCCTATAGGCTGGTTCGATGTGGGCGAGTGCGATTAGTAGGACCAGATTTGGTGCAACGAGCGATGGATAAGGTGAAGCTTATCGGGGAGGTTCTTGGCGACTCGAAGTCGGCGAAGTCATATGCGAGATCATCGTCGTCGGCATCAGGTTCGAGTTCATGATTGGGTTTTCCTAAAGGTGTCACCCATGAAGGGTGTAATGAGATTCGGAAGAAGAAACTCGGCCCAAGGTACATTGGGCCATTCAGTTGTCGCGAGGTAGGCAAGGTTGCCTATGAGTTGAATCTGCCGTCCGATGCGGAAGCGATGCATCCGGTTTTTCACGTATCTATCTTTGAGGAGATGTATCGGGGATCCATCTAGGTACACCCGATTGGCGATGTCGGTGTGGGGGTTATCGTATGAGGAGATTCCCATAGCGATAATCGATCGTCAGGTTAGGCATCTGCGGACCAAAGACGTGGCTTCCGTCAAAGTTTTGTGGCGGAACGAGCTCAGGGAGGAGATGACGTGGGAAGCTGAGGAGGACATGAGGCAGAAATATCCTCACCTATTCCCCACACCTCCAGGTAATTCACTTTCCTACTTATAAATTGTCGTTATCGTTTGTGCCTAAGTGATGTTCTGTGGCCGTGTGTGGCATTTGCAACTGTTTAAGTTATGAGGAACCTTATCGTTAGCTATCTTGGGAAGGAACATTCGGGACGAATGTTTCTAAGGAGGGGAGAATGTTATACCCCGTATTTCCGGAGTATGCGTAGGCGTGCGTGCGAAAGTGTAGCCTTAAAATTTTAGGCCTAGGGCGTTTTGTTGGGCACAACTCACAAAGAATCGTTTTCCGGCGAAGCGTTTTACGACTCGCGTAGGGTAAATTCGGCTATGTCATTTCTAATTTTTGCGAATTTTTAGGCGACGGAACCTTTTGGACCAACGAGAGGTGACACTTGTCACCGAGTGGGCAACCAAGTGGCCTTTTGCCTTGGGCGATTGGGAGGCTTTGGGGCTTAGAACATGGACCTTTGTTTGTGGAGTGATTTGAGGAGTAGGTTAGGGGCACTTGGGCAAATCTTGGCCCTCACTTGCCCCACTTGGCTTGATCTTGGCCCTTGGTTTCCCTATAAATACCCCTCTCTTTGAAGACTTATTCATCACAAATTTCCAAGCCTAAATCCTCCTTGCCCCTTGTGGGCCATCCTCCTACGCCTCACTTCTCCCCCTTGTGAAGTCTTGGCGAATACCCCATTCTAAAGAAGCCTATCAAACACTACCCCTCCCTTGGTAGAAAAGTTGCCTTCTAGTATTGTTATAATGCCCAAAATACCCTAGCCCAAATCCCTTAGTCCTTAGTAGAAGTTGTGAAGAACTTCTAAGGTTTTCTTGGAGCTACCGGAGCGTACAACTTAGGAGCTAAACCTTGCTCAGGCGCGACTTTCATCTAGGATATTATTGGGCTTACCGAGGTAAATAAACTTGTCCTTCTTTTGTAATTAGAGAATACATACTGTAGATGTATAAGAATAAGTATTAAATACTTAGAAGAATATTACAGAATAGAATTGAATTTGTTTTCACTGATGGACTTGAGTAGCTCACGGGTAGGGAAGTCTTTGCCCAAATTCCCACAGAATATAGAACCCTGCTTAGAGCTTTATCTGACCAGTCTGAGACATTGATAGATGTCTGCGTGACTATTATAATTTGATTCTGCGCGCGACATATTCAACTTGGCAGGAGGTTTTCGCTGAGAAGGTATGTGATTCTTCCTAAATCATGATATTTTACAAAATATATGTAGTACGGTAGACGTACATATGTTAACTGAATAATAACTACGGCAATGTCTTTTGACTTAAGCCTGAATAATACTTACGGCAATGTCTAGCGACTTAAGCCTGAATAATAAGGATCTGAAAACATTTCAAAAGAATACTGAATCATTTTTAACAGAAGAGAACTAATTGGTTTTTAAAACAGAAGCTTAAGAGTTATACTAGCTTTATGGGAAGTTAAGTATAACCACTTAAGAATGATAAAAGAAACAGTTTGCCTATGTGTTTATAATGGACTTATATTGAATTATGAAAGAATAATAAGATGGTTTGATAAGTAGACATGATATGATGCTATGTGTGTTAGTGTCTTGTAACGTTTGTATAAGAGAGTATTCTTGTTGTGCTTATGTTGTTTAACGATAAGCTGTTATGTTAGTGGAATATCACTCACATCTTGAAATATTCAGGGGTTAAGGCCCTCCGATGTAGGGTAGACTCGGTGATGCAGGACCATGATTCGAGAATACCTCATGCGGGTCCAGGGGACCTATGCGGAGCTACGGGAGTTCCAGGTTAGTGACGTTGGGTTATACCTCATGCGGTCTATGTGGCCATGCGGACTACGAGTCGGGGCGATGCGAGGTAGCTTCCGCCGATGCGGGGTTATGTACTATGCGGGCCTATGTGAGTGGCCTATGCGGACTACGGGAGTCGAGATTAGGCTTGCATGGTGATACTACGGGCAATTGGCCTGCTTGATCATTCGCGACCTAGAAAAGACACATTCTGATTTACCTATTGTTGCTCTTAATTGTGATGTGGCACTATATGCGGTTTCCTTAGTTGTTTCATACATATTTGTAAACCGGTTTTAAAAATGATATGCTTTCATTTGATTACTTCTGATTTCGCATACTTAGTACTGTTATCGACCTCCTTGAAGCTGCGTTCATGCCGCAGTAAGAGCGGCAGTGCTAGATCCACATCCTTAGGATCTCTTTTGCATTGGTGTCAGGAGCTCCATCTTCTCCGGAGGCTCTATTGTTGGGTATGCTCTCCCTGTTGTAATTAGTTTTGTATAGTCAGGGTATGGCGGGGCCCTGTCCCGCCATAGTTGTTTACATTCCTAGAGGTCTGTAGTCCTATTGTACATTTGGGATGTAACTGCAAAAACTTGGGTTATATATATATATATGCCGAAAGGCAAGCTTTTCATCAGATAAACTGTGTCTCATTTTACTACTGTTTCATGTCTTGTTTTATATTCCGCTGATTACTCTGATGTATGACTACTTGGGTGCCCGGGTAAGGCACGATCCACGGACTTCCAGGCAGGTCGTGACAAGTTACTAACTAGGCTTGTGGCTAGGAATGAGGGCGACGAGTCGGAGGTTCCGATACGATGGTTCACCCTAGATCCGATAGTTGAGATTTCGGGAGTTCGTGAGTTGCAGTCCACCAGAGATCTATGGATCTAGAACTAAGGAAGATAATCAGGAGTTTATTCGACGATTGCGTGGATCATGAAAGTGATCAAGACCTCGAGGCATTTCTTACACCTTGCGCCTCGCGGATGAGGAGAGCTTCGCGAGATAGATTTATGAGGTTGAGGCGAGCAGGCGGGCGGTTGGGAATCTGATATAGAGTTTGACTTATTGGCTCGTTATGTCCCGCGTTAGTGGCGGACATATGAGGAGAGAATGTCTAGTAGGAGGATACAGTGGGATGACTTAGCCTACCAGTCGATTGAGGATTGATGGTTCGGAGAGGAAGGGGTGTTAGCTGAGAGGCCACCCCGCGCGGTATGGCGGGTGCGGTAGGTGTTCTTATGTGGAGTGTCGTACTACTTAGATAGATTGTTAGGCTTGGGGCGGCAGGCCATTTTGCAGAAATTGTCCGACCAGGTGGCGCGGATGTTACGACTCGATATACGGATCGATGGCTGGTTCATCACCTTCTATAGTTATACGCCCGTGAGCGGGATTTGATTAGAGCGACAAAGGGAAAGTGAGGCGATGAATTCTGAGAGATATCTTGACCTTAAGAGACTTGTTTAGGTCGTTATGGTAGATACGTGTGAGTGCTATGTTCGGTTAGCATTGTGTAAGTTGTGATTAGAAAACATGGGTAGTTGAAAAGGGTAAGTGCAGGGGCGAGAAATGGGGAGCCTTAGAATTTATAACAATTGGGACCTTGGATGCAAGGCCGTCCTGAGTGGATGTTACGGTTGGTCCTTGTCGAAGTACTTGGTATGCGTGATATATATTGTGGGATAATTCCATGGGTAGTGTGAGATGGAAGTGGTAGCTTTCATGACGTGAACTGGTAAGGTTGTTCGGATCGAGAGCGAGTTTAGTCTGAAGTGGGTCGGGTTGAGGCCATATCGCGAGTCAACCGCGGCCGGATTGTGGTAAGTCGATTTGAGGTGGTCCCGCTAGATGATAGGGTCACGAGGGTGTTAAGCCCAAGTTAGGTAACCATCGTACGAGTTCGTGGATGTGTTCGACCAGTAGCCGGGCCGATGAGGTCAGCCCATCTTGTCTTTCAGTTAGGACTGTTTACTCGGCGGAGGGTTATGCGAGATGTTATCAGGAAGGTTGTAAGGCTGCACGGGGTTCCTACTTTTATTTTATGGCAGGCAGTGGAGCCCAGTTTATGGCTATTTCTTTTTCGGGAGGTTTTACCAGGCGGGGTTAGGAACTCAGGTGAGTCTCGATGTGCATTCACCCTCGGGCGGCCGGACGAGCAGCGCATTTATCCGACATTTGAGGATAGGTTACGGGCCGGTGTTTTGATTTCAGGGGTAGCTGTGAGGATTATTTGCCTCTTGTTGAGTGAGTATTATACTAGCTACCATTTTAGTATTCGGATGGTGCCTTATGAAGCCTTGTATGGACGAAAGTGTAGGTTCTTGCGTCGATTGGTTCGATGTTGGCAAGGTTCAGATAGTTGGTCCCTACTTGATTCAGCAGGATGTGGGTAAGGTGAAGCTTATCCAGAAGAGGTTTTTAGCAGCTCAGAGTCAACAGAAGTCGTGTGGACGTTCGGGGTCGACGCTTGGAGTTCAGGTTGACGGTGGGTCTTCTTGAAGGTACCACCCCGGAAGGGTGTGACGAGATTTGGAAAGAAGGGAAACTTAGCGAGGTACTTTGGGCATTTTGGATAATAGTAGAATAGGCGGGTTGCCTATAAGTTAGCTTGTCGTCCGACTTAGGAAGCGATCGTCCAGTATTCCATGTTGCTATGTTTGGAAGAGTAATCGGATATCCCTCCAGTGTTCCCGATTAATGATGACCAAGTTAGAGATAGTAACCGAGATTTTGGAAATGAGCAATGTGAAATGTGGTAAGTATATGAGGAAGAGTTCGAGTGTGCGAGGAGAATGCAACAGTAAAAAAAGGCGAAGATGTGAAATGTCCTTTTATAAGTATAGATGTGAAGAAAGTATCCTTTGGACCATGGGTGGAAGTTTTTGTGTTGTTATACACGTTAGGGGTGATTTCTCGTTGGCTTGGATTGAGTTTTGCGCGTATGTTATATTATGGCCATGTGCGGCATAATTGGTTTTGTAAGTATAGTAGTGAAGACTATCTGGCGCTTGTATGATTAGAGGCTTAGAAGGAACATTCGGGACGAATGTTTCTAAGAGGAAGAATGTTACACCCGTAGTTCCGTGGTATGTATACGAGGGCGTGCGTGCGAGAATCTGACGATAAAATTGGAAAGGAAAAAGATGTGATCTTTTCGGCGGAAAAGTTTCGGATTTTGTGAAGGAAAAATGTTCGTTAAAGGAATTGGATTCCCAGTTTGGTATTTGGACTTTTGGAATATTTGAGAATTATGAAATTTTATTTCGAAATTGGTCACGTGGGGCCACGAGAGAATTTACGGTTTGTGGGGCCCACTTTATTTTTTCGGATTTTTGGCATTGCGGATATTTTGGAAGATGAAATATTTTGGGCGAGTAGGGGCGACACGTGTCACCCCCGTGTGGCCCATGGTGAAGAGTGCCACTTGGGCGTTTTTAGTGGGGACAAGTGGCAAGCCACTTGTCCCATTTTTGTGGTGAACACTTGGTTGGCCAACTACCCACACACATGTACCCATCCTCACCACCCACTTGCATTAATCTTGACCCTTGATTCTTCTATTTATACCCCCTTAGGTTGAAGACAATTTTCATCCCACACTTAAGCTTCCAAGGCAAAATACTCCCCTCGCTGTAGTTGTTTCGTCCCCCTTCCCCACTTGAGTAGAAAATACTTTGGGTATTATTGTATAATCCCAAATACCTTGGCCTAGTATCCCTAGTAGTATTCCAAAGTTATTTCAATACTAGGAGCCCGAAAATACTACTTTATTCCAATAGTCGCTAAATGAAACCCTAGAAAATCTTCATAAGCTTGGTTGAAGTGTTAAGAGAAGTTGTTTAGAAACTTCTAAGGGTTGCTTGGAGCGGGTTGGAGCGTAAGGAATTGGAGCTAAACGTTGCTCAGGATCGACTTATATCTTGGATAATTTTGGGCTTATCGAGGTAATGATCTTTGTCCTATTGTAATTGGATATTACGTATTTGTAGTAATGTATAGTTGAGTATACTATATGTAGAATGATTATGGAAAAGAATTGAGCTGTATTTACATAGAATTTGTATTCTGATGAGGCTTGTAGTATTATTGTGGGGTAGAATTGTACACGTCCGGTTAGGCGTGTAACCACTGGGATTATTGGTTTGTGCGGGCCTCGTTGGAGGAGGAGATTTATGTGGTTGCGGGGAGGTCTTTGGAATTTTTCGTAGAATAAGGAATCTTGTATCTAGAATTATTCTCTGAAGAGATCTAGAGGTTGATAGGCGTTTTGTGGCCTTTTTAGGTTGAAGTACTACGAGTAGCGTATTCTACTTGAAGGGTGGAAAAGGCGAGCAAGGTTAGAAATGCGTGGGCGTTTTGCTAATTATCGATAATCGTCGAGGTATGTGAACCTCTTCCTATCTTTTCTAGCATGATTGTTGTGAACTATGTAGTACGGTGAGCGTCATGTTCTAAGTGAATTTGGTTGGTTTACTGATTTTAAAAGATAAAGGACTTGACTTATATTTGACTTGATATGATATATGAAGAACTCGAATTGTGTAGAAAGTTGTGAAACCTCATTCGCGAGAAATGAGTATTTGGTCCTTAAAAGAAACTTGATTTCTAAAAGAAAAGAGACTTGAGGAATTGAAGAGTTTTTGGTTTAAAAGAAAGACATGGTTTTGTCTTAAATTGGTTTAAAACATAAAGTGTTATAACAGCTTTATGGGAAGTTAGTTATAACGACTTTATGAAAACAAAAGAATGGTTTTATCATTAGTTTTAAAATGGTAACTTGACTTTAAAAGGAGAAGTGTTTTGGTCTAAAAAGAAAGCATAGTATTGTCTTAATTTGGTTTAAAAAGGAAAGTATGGAAGTTGTTTTGATTTACTTAAAATGTTAGTCACTCTATTTTTGATAATACGGGCATCGGGTGACCTTTGTAAAAGGAATGGATCTTTTAAAAAGAATTTAACGTACGTAGTACTTTGGGGTTAAAACCTGGACTTTGGCATAAAATGAAAGTACCTTGAGTTGTGTGTAACTTGCCTATGGTTGCGTGTGATAGCCTTGTTATGCCAGTATTGTATTTTTATACCACCGCGTCTCTCAATGGAGGGCCGGTTGATTTGTTATGATCTTACTTGAACGTCTGCGGTGTGGAGGATTCCACGTGCGCTCGCGTTGATAGCGTTATTCCATGGACTAGCTCTCCATGAGTTTCTTGGTCGGCCTTGGTATCGGTGGTTGGCTTTCGTACTTGCCCGTCTCGTGGCTAATTCGGCCTTGGTACACAGTAGTTAGCCTTCGCTTGCCCGGGTCGGTTTAGTGGCGAAGTCTCGTGATCACGCCAGTATCGGTAGTTAGCCCTCGTACTTGCCCGATCGACTACGTGACCGCGGCTTTGGTATCTGGTAGTTGGCTTTCGTACTTGCCGTGTCGGCCGTGGCGAAGTCTCGTGATCTGACCTTGGTATCGGTAGTTAGCCCTCGTACTTGCCGGTCGACTCGTGACACGGCTTTGGTATCCGTAGTTGGCTTTCGTACTTGCCGTCGAACCGTGGTTTGGTTGTATAGTATTATTGATACGGCTTTGGTATCCGGTAGTTGGCTTTCGTGACTTGCCGGTCGATTGATGATGCGGCTTTGGTATCGGTAGTTAGCCTCGTACTTGCCCGTCACGGTTTTATGACACAGGTGGGACCTGGTGTTCATGTGTACTTCTTGGTGTTATTATATCATAGACTGCCGACAGTGAGGAAGGTATTCCACGGGCATGATTGATGTTGTGGGCAGGGTTTGTAAAAGGATTTAACTGTTCAGTTTGATATATATATGTATATATTCAGGAAGGTGACCGTTTTGGTTAGCCTGTTACATACTTTATGTCTTGTCTCATGTTTTAGTTTTTTTATTTCCGCTGATTTTCTCTGATGTTGTATCACTAGGTTGCCCGGGGTAAGGCACCAGTCGCGGGCTCGAGGTCGGGTCGTGACACATGTCCTCAAAGTCATCACCCAAATATACCCATGGGTCTCGCGCCCGCAATATAAATCATTCCCGTGAAACTCATTCCTCACTGCCGGTAGTCTATGATATAATACAACACCAAAAAGTACACATGAACACCAGGTACCACCTGTGTCATAAAAACCGTACGGACCAGTAGAAGAGCCAACTACCAGATCCAATCCTGCATCATAAAACTTTACGGGCCAAATGCGAAGCCAACTACGATCAACTGCGTCATTGGCCACCGGCAAGTATCTTAAGCCAACGTACCAGAATCTACCATCTCACGAGATATGACCGGGGCAAGTATCTTAAGCTATCTACCAGAGCCTACCTGTTATACCCCGTAGTTGCAGGGTATGTATGTGAGGACGTACGTACGAGAGTACGGCAGAAAATTTTGAAAAGAAAGAAAGATGTGAGTTTTCGACGGAAAAGTTTCCGGTTATTTGTGAAGAAAAAGGTTCGTTAATGGGAATTGGATTCCCAGATTTGGTATTTGGACTTCATAGATTATATTAGAATTTTGAGATTTTATTTTCGGAAATGGTCACGTGGGGCCCACGGGAGAAATTCTGATTTTGTAGAGCCGCTTTGTTTTGAGATTTCCGGTAATTTGGATATTTTGGAAGACGAAATATTAGGCGAATCGAGGCGACACGTGTCACCCTATGTGGCACCTTGGCGATTTACATTTGTGCACTGCACACGGTTGGAGTCGTTTTTTTCGGCGAAACGTTTTTGCGTAACTGCGAAGGAAAATTCCGGCTATGTCGTTTTGTTTTTGCGGATTTTTCCGAGAGGCGAAACATTTTGGACCAACGGGAGGGTGGCATGTGTCACCCTGCATGGAGACAAGTGGGGCGGCTCTTGGCCGAATTGAGGGGGCATGGGGTGCTAGATATTTGTGTAGATATTTGTGAGGGTTTTAAGGAGTAGGGGCTAGGGTGCACTTGGCTTGATCTTGGCCTTACACTTGCCTTGCACATGGCTTAATCTTGGCCATTGGTTGGCCTTTGGTTTTGCTATAAATACCCCTCCCTTGTGAAGACTTATTCATTCACTCCTCACTTTGTCTAAGTCTTGAAATCCCTCCCACCCTCTAGTAGCTCTCGTCCTAAGCCTCTCCCTCCCTCCTCTCGTGGCCTTTGGCGAAGGGTTCCCCTTTGTGGTGCTAGCGTGGGTACCCACTGCTAGTTGTTTCGTATAATACCCTTGTTGTGGTATAGAAATACTCCTAGTATAGTGATCATGCCCAAAATTCCTTAGACTTGGTACTTGTAGTATTCCAAAGATACCTCTTTACGTAGAGTCCGGAAATACTACCTTTTGTCCTTTTAGTCTCAAACCGAAACCCTAAGGAAATCTTCATAGTTGGTTGAAGTATTTGAGTAGAAGTTGGTTAGAACTTCTAAGGGTTGTTTGGAGTGGTTTGGAGCGCACGGAGTGGAGCTAAACCTTGCTCAGGATCGACATTATAACTTGGATAATTTTGGGCTTATCGAGGTAATTATCTTGTCCCTCTATTGTAATTGGAAATTACATGTTTGTTAGAATATATAGTTGAGGTATACTATATATGGAACTATACTTAGTATTCGGCAATGTCTTTTGACTTAAGCCTGAAGAATAAAGAACTGAACTGTATTTACATAGGACTGTATTGCAGTAGACTTGTGTAGTATTACTGAGTAGAATTGTACACGTCCGGGTAGACGTGTAAACCCCCCCCCTGGTTGGCTTGGTAGCCGGCCTCGATAGAGGAGGAGATTTACGCTGTTGCGGGAGAGTCTTTGAATTTTCTATAGAAAGATAGAAACTTGTGTTTTGGGGTTAATAGACGTTTTGACCTTTATAGGTGAAAGTACTAAGAGTAGCGTATTCTACTCGAGGAGTGGAAAGGGCTAGCAAGGTTGTAGTACTTGGAGCATTTTGCTTATTGTCGATAAATCGTCGCGAGGTATGTGAACCTCTTCCTATCTTTTCTAGCATGATTGTTGTGAACTATGTGTGATGCGGTAGACGTACATGTGCTAAGTGATTTGGTTGGTTTAAAACATAGGGTGTTATAATAGCTTTATGGGAAGTTAGTTATAACGACCTTATGTAAGTGAAAATGGTTTACTGATGTTAGAAGTTAAGAGACTTGATCTTATAAGATAAGAGACTTAACTTATTTGTTTTAATGTGGATGTTTGTGTGAAACCTCATTCGTGAGTAATGAGTACTTGGTTTTTAAAGGGATAATGTTTTACTGATTTCGGAAATCAGAATGTGTATCGACAGACCACTGCAGCGTTAATAAAAGGAAAATGAATTGAATAATGATGTGTTGTATTAAAACCAGTAGAAACCTCCATCTGCATAGAAGCTAAGATAAGACAAAATGATATTACATTTTCTAGATCATGGCTGCTGTAATAAGATCGTTATAAACAAGAATAAACTACTCACATATATGACATATGTTACTCGATTGTTCTAAAAAGGAATCAAGTGATTAAGTTTGGGAACTATGAAACCATTTGAAAATGAGAAGCTTGAGTAATTGAAACTAGGCAAACTGGAACTTAGGAAAAGAATGTTGTTACTTGGTTTTGAAAAGGAAGGTGGGTTGGTCATTCTAATACTACGGGTATCGGGTGACTTTTATAAAAGAAATGGATCTCTTTTAAAAGAACTTAACGTATGTAGTACCTTGGGGTTAAAAACCCGGACCTTGGCATAAAATGAAAGTACTTTGAGTTGTGTGAAACTTGCCTATGCTTGTTGTTGTGAAACTTGCCTATGCTTGTTGTTGTGAAACTTGCCTATGCTTGTTGCTGTGAAACTTGCCTATGCTTGTGATGATAGCCTTTGTTGTGCAAGTGTGGTATTTACGTATTCTGGCGTCTCGATAGAGGCGGTCGACTTGTTGAGAACTTACTTGGGCGTCTTTGGCGGTGATGGAGAATTCCACGGGTATGTTTCCATTTTGATTCTTGTCTTGTTGTTGATGTCACATGGACGTGTCTGCCGATCTGCGAATTAGGGGCATGCGGCCGTGCGGTCGGGTCGATTACGATATATTGTTATTGTGGTTACATGGACATGTCTACACCGAGGTAGAATTCGGGGCATGTGGCGTGCGGCGGGTTGATCACCCGAGATATTATTGTTGATGTCACATGGGCGTGTCTGCAGAGGTAGAATTCGGGGCATGTGGCCGTGGGGCATTGGTATTATTGTTGCATCATGGACATGTCTGCCGTCTAGAATTAGGGGCATGCGGCCGTGATGCGAACATGATTGATGTTGTGGGCGTGAGACCCATAGTTATATTTGAGTGATGACTTGAGGCGTGAGTCACATTTGGATATATTGCTTTTATGTTGTGAATCTGTAGTTTGGTTATCATACATGTCTCCTGATTTATATAGACTAGTATGATTTCATTCTGATATTTTCTGATTTCACATACTTGGTACTGTTGTCTTGACCTCCTTGAGGCTGCGTTACATCTGCGGTAGAAGTACATCGGCCGTGGATCCACTCTTAGGATCACGATTGACATATTGGGAAGCTCCGTTTCTTGGAGGCTTATCTTTTGTTATGTGTTCCCTGAGTTTTAGGTTCTTGTACATTCAGGGGTATGGAGGGGACCTGTCCCGTCATAGTCTTTGTAAATCTTAAGTGCATGTAATCTTGTTGTGGGCGGGGTTGTAAAGGATCAAGCTGTTCGAGTTTTATGTATATCTTGAAGGCAACCGTTTTGGTTGCTTTGTTTATTATTATATCTCTGGTTTCATGACTCATGTTTTATTTTCCATTTGGTTTTCTCGATGTTGTATCACTAGGGTGCGGGATAAGGCACGATGCAGACCGGGCAGTCGTTACAAAAGTGGTATCGAAGCGATTAATCCTCGGAAAGTGTCTGACCGTGTCTAGTAGAGTCTTGATTATCGATGTGTTGTGCACCACATCTATAATCGAGGAGAGTGCGAGACATTTAGGATTAGTTTCCATTTTATCATTACGAGATCGTGCCTTAGAGTTGTGTTGTAAGTTGGACCCCTCGACGTATCTCGTTTTTACGATTATGCCTCCGCAAGGCAACGAGCCAGAAGGGCAAGGCAGTAGAGTCTTGCTAGTGAGATCTGAGGATGCGAGCGCGAGCCGGACGATCTGAGTTGTGCTTGACGGCGGGTTTTGTGGCGCCCGGCCCAGCGAGTTTAGAGCGCGGCCGTGGGCGTGAGACTCTGATGCACGAGCCTCGGTCCACGATGCAGAGGCGGAGGAGATGGGTTACAAGAGATGGCGATTCTTTGGCGAGTCGTGGCGAATATGAGGATAGGTGGATCTGGCGATTCGATTCGATGCACCATGGTTCACCCCGGCGAGATAGTTTGAGGCTACGGGACTTTACGAGTTAGCCCGCCAGAGTTTTATGGGTCGAGGCACGAGGATGATCGCGAGTTCATCCGGCGATTCTGACGGATCGTCACGGGTGATCAAGGCTTGAGACCGAGTCTGTGACCTTTGGTTCGCATCGGCTGCGTGATACCGCGATCGATTGGTTTGATTCATGGGAGCTTTCGGGAGAGCATGCACCTCAGCAGTATGGGATGAGTTTTGGGGCTTTCCTCACGCACTTCTTGCCTCGCGGATGAGAGAACGCGGTAAACAGATTTTGATGCTTAAACGAGCGGGCGTACGGTTCGGGAGTACAATGTGGAGTTCGACTCATTGGCCCGGTACGTCCCAGCGTTGGGAGCTAGTATGGAGGATCGAGTGCACCGATATGTTCCAGGGCTCGATGATTACATGTCGGAGGCATGTTCGGGAGTAGCCCTTGGCCGGCATGGACATTGCCGCATGCGACTCATGCACTAGGATGTGAGTACGGAGAGGTCGGCGGAATGACACAGATCAGCGAGAGGGCGAGACATCGAGTCTTTTGGCGACTTTCGAGGCGGACGCCTCGGAAGATATTAGTTTTGCACCTCCGCCCGGTGCGAGTGGTCCTCCACAACCTTGAGTATTCGGGAGCGGTCGGGGCTCGAGGTTGAGTTTCGAGGAAGTAAGGGTGTTGGCGGATGCGGTCGCCCTACCTCGGTGTGGTCGATGTGGTAGACCGCATTTGGGAGTGTCGTGGTGCGGGAGCTTGTTATTTTTGCGGCCAGCGGGGCCATTTGCGAGGCTGTCCGACCAAAGGGTATACGGATGTTACGACTCACCCTAGGATCGATGGCTGGTTCGCCGCGCCTACGATTATCGCCTGCGGTGACCTATGATTAGAGTGGGCGGTAGCTTGGTATATCCTTAACCTCTAGAGTTTTGGTATGCTTGTTATGATGGTCTCATTATATTGTGCTATGTACGAATAGCGTTGTGTTAATTGTGAGTTTGAAAACATGCTTAGTTGGGAGGATACGTATGGGGGCATGGTAAGTGTGAACCTTAGACTATGTCACGGCCCGAGACCTTAGGGGTAAGGTCGTCTTGAGTTAAAGATTTATTTTTGACCCTTATCAGAGTAGTAGTATACGTGGGATTTATTTGTGTGATAAGTCCGTGGGTAGTGTGAGATGGAAGTGGTAGCTTTCGTGATGTGAATTAGTAAGATTGTTCGGATCGGGAACAAGAGTTTGGCGCGATTGGGGGTCGGGTTGAGGACCATTTGCGGGTCAACCCGTAACCGGTTTGGGGTGGGGTCAGTTCTGGGTGGTCCGCCAGGTGGTAGGGTCATGAGGATGCTAGGCCCAAGTTTGTATGATCATCGTATGAGTTCGTGGGCGCGTTCGACCAGAAGCGGTTCGTAAAGGCGGGAATGGCCTTAATGAAGTTTGAGGTTAGTAAGATGACCAAGTTTGGAGGTAGTGACTCAGATTTTCGAGCGGGTAATGGTGAAGTATGGTACGTCTTGGGAGAGTTCGAGTGTTCGAGAAGGGTACAACGAGTAAGGGAGGAAGATAACGTGTGTTATCTCGTGGCGGTAATGGCGTTGGCAACTTGTTAGAGGAACTTCATCGATATCCGTCTTGAGAAGGAACATTCGGACGAATGTTTCTAAGGAGGAGAATGTTATACCCGTAGTTGCGGGGTATGTATGTGAGGGCGTGCGTGCGAGTGTGAGAAAATTTTGAAAAGAAAGAAAGATGTGAGTTTTTCGGAAAAGTTTAGGTTATTTGTGAAGAAAAGGTTCGTTAATGGGAATTGGATTCCCAGTTTGGTATTGGACTTCATAGATTATATTAGAATTTTGAGATTTTATTTTTGGAAATGGTCACGTGGGGCCACGGGAGAAATTCTGATTTTGTGGGAGCTTTGTTTTTGAGATTTCCGGTAATTTGGATATTTTGAAGACGAAATATTCAAGCGAATCGGGCGACACGTGTCACCCCATGTGGCACCCTTGGCGATTTTACATTTGTGCACAACACGGTTGGAGTCGTTTTTCGGCGAAGCGTTTTCGCGTAACTTGCGAAGGAAAATTCCGGCTATGTCGTTTTGTTTTTTGCGGATTTTTCCGAGAGGCGAAACATTTTGGACCAACGGGAGGGTGACGTGTCACCACAATGGAGACAAGTGCGACTCTTGGCGAATGAGGGCATGGGGTGCTAGATATTTGTGTAGATATTTGTGAGGTTTTAAGGAGTAGGGGCTAGGGTGCACTTGGCTTGATCTTGGCCTTACACTTGCCTTGCACATGGCTTAATCTTGGCCATTGGTTGGCCTTTGGTTTTGCTATAAATACCACTCCATGTGAAGACTTATTCATTCACTCCTCACTTTGTCTAAGTCTTGAAATCCCTCCTCCCTCTAGTAGCTCTCGTCCTAAGCCTCTCCCCTCCCTCCTCCTTGTGGCCTTTGGCGAGAAGGGTTCCAGCTTTGTGGTGCTAGCCGTGGGGTACCCACTGCTAGTTGTTTTCGTATAATACCCTTGTTGTGGTATAGAAATACTCCCTAGTATTGTTATAATGCCCAAAATACCTTAGCCTTGTACCTTGTAGTATTCCAAAGATACCTCTTTCGTAGAGTCCGAAATACTACCTTTTGTCCTTTTAGTCTCAACCGAAACCACTAAGGAAATCTTCATAGTTGGTTGAAGTATTTGAGTAGAAGTTAGTTAGAACTTCTAAGGGTTGTTTGGAGTGGTTTGGAGCGCACGGAGTGGAGCTAAACCTTGCTCGGGACCGACATTATAACTTGGATAATTTTGGGCTTATCGAGGTAATTATCTTGTCCCTCTATTGTAATTGGAAATTACATGTTTGTTAGAATATATAGTTGAGGTATACTATATATGGAACTATACTTAGTATTCGGCAATGTCTTTTGACTTAAGCCTGAAGAATAAAGAACTGAACTGAACTGTATTTACATAGGACTGTATTGCGGTAGACTTGTGTAGTATTACAATTAGGGTACACGTCGGGTAGGCGTGTAAACCCCACTGGTTGGCTTGGTAGCGGCCTCGATAGAGGAGGAGATTTCTGTTTGTTGCGGGAGGTCTTTGCGAATTTTCTATAGAAGATAGAAACTTGTGTTTTGGGGTTAATAGGCGTTTTGACCTTTATAGGTGAAAGTACTAAGAGTAGCGTATTCTACTCGAGGAGTGGAAAGGGCTAGCAAGGTTGTAGTACTTGGAGCATTTTGCTTATTGTCGATAAATCGTCGCGAGGTATGTGAACCTCTTCCTATCTTTTCTAGCATGATTGTTGTGAACTATGTAGTACGGTGAGACGTCATGTGCTAAGTGATTTGGTTGGTTTAAAACATAGGGTGTTATAATAGCTTTATGGGAAGTTAGTTATAACGACCTTATGTAAGTGAAAATGGTTTCTTGATGTTAGAAGTTAAGAGACTTGATCTTATAAGATAAGAGACTTAACTTATTTGTTTTAATGTGGATGTTTGTGTGAAACCTCATTCGTGAGTAATGAGTACTTGGTTTTTAAAGGGATAATGTTTCTTGATTTGGAAATCGGAATGTGTATCGACAGGACCACTGCGGCGTTAATAAAAGGAAAATGAATTGAATAATGATGTGTTGTATTAAAACCGGTAGAAACCTCCATCTGCATAGAAGCTAAGATGAGACAAAATGATATTACATTTTCTAGATCATGGTCTTTGTAATAAGATCGTTATAAACAAGAATAAACTACTCACATATATGACATATGTTACTCGATTGTTCTAAAAGGAATCAGTGATTAAGTTTGGGAACTATGAAACCATTTGAAAATGAGAAGCTTGAGTAATTGAAACTAGGCAAAGCTGGAACTTAGGAAAGAATGTTGTTACTTGGTTTTGAAAAGGAAGGTGGGTTGGTCATTCTAATACTACGGGTATCGGGTGACTTTTATAAAAGAAATGGATCTCTTTTAAAGAACTTAACGTATGTAGTACCTTGGGGTTAAAAACCGGACCTTGGCATAAAATGAAAGTACTTTGAGTTGTGAAACTTGCCTATGCTTGTTGTTGTGAAACTTGCCTATGCTTGTTGTTGTGAAACTTGCCTATGCTTGTTCTTTGTGAAACTTGCCTATGCTTGTGATGATAGCCTTTGTTGTGCAAGTGTGGTATTTACGTATTCGCGTCTCTCGATAGAGGCGGTCGACTTATTGAGAACTTACTTGGAGCGTCTTTGGCGGTGATGGAGAATTCCACGGGTATGTTTCCATTTTGATTCTTGTCTTGTTGTTGATGTCACATGGGCGTGTCTGCCGTCTGGTCAGGGCATGCGGCCATGCGGTCGGTCGATTACCGATATATTGTTATTGTGGTTACATGGACATGTCTACGAGGTAGAATTCGGGCATGTGGCCGTGCGGCGGTTGATCACCCAGTATATTATTGTTGATGTCACATGGGCGTGTCTGCAGGCAGAATTCCGGGGGCATGTGGCCATGGGGCATTGGTATTATTGTTGCATCATGGACATGTCTACACCGATGCAGAATTCCGGGGGCATGCAGCCATGATGCGAACATGATTGATGTTGTGGGTGTGAGACCCATAGTTATATTTGAGTGATGACTTGAGTGCGTGAGTCACATTTGGATATATTTGCTTTTATGTTGTGAGCGTAGTTTGGTTATCATACATGTCTCTGCTTTATATAGACTAGTATGATTTCATTCTGATATTTTCTGATTTCACATACTTGGTACTGTTATCGACCTCCTTGAGGCTGCGTTCATCTGCGCGGTAGAGTACATCGATCGTGGATCCCGCTCTTAGGATCCTGATTCGGCATATTGGGAAGCTCCGTTTCTTGGAGGCTTATCTTTTGGTATGTGTTCCACTGAGTTGTAGGTTCTTGTACATTCGGGGTATGGCGGGGCCTGTCGTCATAGTCGTTGTAAATCTTAGAGTGCATGAAATCTGTTGTGGGCGGGGTTGTAAAGGATCAAAGCTGTTCGAGTTTTATGTATATCTTGAAGGCACCGTTTTGGTTGGCTTTGTTTATTATTATATCTCTGGTTTCATGACTCATGTTTTATTTTCCATTTGGTTTTCTCGATGTTGTATCACTAGGGTGCGGGATAAGGCACGATGCAGACCGGGCAGGTCGTTACACTACCGTACCAACTATGCTATAGAACGGCCAAGGCCAATCGAAGGCGACTACCGGTACCTCTGCGTCGCGCGGTGGCCGGGCAAATCACGAGCCAAATACGGATCCGCTAGCGTCAACAACCATATTCCACTTGCGTCACGAAGGCGGCCGAGGCAATCTGGCTAACTACCGGTACCTCTGCGTCACATCGTTGGCCGGGCAATCTGAAACCTAACTACCAGGTACCTCCTGCATCACGAAACTTCATGGGGAACTACTCCGTGGAATACCATAACAATGGAAGTATACTCGTGGGCCACCCAACGTGTCAGTATGTCCAAGTAAATAACATCATAAAGAACTGACCGGGGCAAGTACGAAGGCCAACTACCAGGTACCTTCTGCATCACGCCAATGACCGGGGCAAGTACGAAAGCCAACTACCAGATACCGCCTGCATCACTAAACCTCATGGAGAGCTAGTCCATGGAATAACAATCCTAATGGAAGCATACCCGTGGGCCACCCAACGTGTCAGTATGTCCAAGGAAATAACAAGATAACCGACCCTCCATCGAGAGACGCGGTAGTATAGAAATACAACACTTGCACAACAAAGGCTATCACAACTAGAATAGGCAAGTTTAACATACTCTTAGACTTTCATTAACATGTAAACTGATTCACCATTTTTATAAACTCAAAGTACTTTCATTTTATGCCAACAATCCGGGTTTTAACCTCAAAGTACTACATACTTCAATTCTCTTAAAAGATCCATTTTTAAGTAAAAACCACACGATACTAATACCCGTAGTATCAAGACTCTTTCATGTTTAAATCAAGTACTTTATACTTTTTAAACTCAAGTGGCTTACACTTTTAAAACAACGTCAATTATACTTTTTAAAACCCAAGTAACTCACTCTTTTAAGATCAAGGCACTCACACCTTTTAAAATCAAGTCACTTATACTTTTCCACTTATACTTACCCTTTTCAAAACGAATAACCTATACATTTAAATCAAGTTACTTCTCCTTTCCCAAAATCAAGTCGTTTATAAGTCAAGTCTCTTATCTTTCAAGATCAAGTCTCTTAACTTTCAAAATCAAGTCTCTTAGCTTTTAGAATAATCTAACCATTATTTTATCTTCATAAAGTCGCTATAACTAACTTCCCATAAAGCCATTATAACACTTTATGTTTTAAACCAACCAAAGACAACCAAATTCATTTAACACACGTACGTCAACCGTACTATATAGTTCACAACAATCATGCTCAAGAGGATAAGAAGAATCGCATACCTCCTCGGCTAATCCACTTTGCCAAGTCGAATATGCCGCGCGTAGAATATCAACCTATAAAAATCAAATACTTCTATCAACGTCTAGATCTCTTCGTAGAATATTTCTAAGTATAGCGTCTCTTATTCTACGGAAAATCGGGCAGCACTTCCCCTGTTTTTACGTACTTTTCCACCTTTTTCAAGGCCCGAAATTCAACAACCAACATGCCACATTTACGGCGCAATTATACAACAATAATAAAGGGGATTACACGCCTAACTGGACGTGTAAAATTCTGCCCCACAATACACAAAAAAAAAATAGTCCATAAGTCCAAAGTAAATACAGTCCAATGTAAATACAGTATAATGTAAATACAGTCCAAAGTAAATACAATACAATGTAAATACAATCCATTAGTCCATTAGTTGGTGTTCTTGGCCAACTACTACAATCAAATTAATCCAATTTTCGGCTAGCATGCCGGAATTACTTCTTTAATCTTCCAACTTATATTCCAATCTTTATATAAGTCATAATTACTTTGTTATAATAAACCATAAAAACACTTCTCTTGAGGAGTTAGAGAGAAGTTTCTCTCACTAAGGAAAACGCTCTCAACGTTTTGCCTTAGTTGCTCCTTCGGTTGTTCTTCCCCCCCCCCCCCCCCTATGCTAAACGATTGTACCCCCATGGTTTGAAGTTTGAAGTTTTTCCGTTCTTAATATGAAGAAATCTAAACGTTACACGTTCAACAATGATTCGGGAGGTTCGGGAAGTTCGGCGAAGGCTAGAACAAGGAAAAGAAAAAGAATGGAGGCGATCCATAATTGCCGAAGAAAATCTCATTCCGCGACTTGGACCATACGTGTTGGTCCATATCAAGCGGACTCACGTATCCCTCTAGAAAATGTAATAGATGATGCTACGCTTCAAAAGATTCATGAATGGGGCAAAAGCATTGATTCTGAAAACTTGGATATTAGGGTATTTGAAGGTGGGAAACTACTTGCTACTATGGTGGTTGATCCTACCACGGGTCAACTAGTTGATTCTGGGATTCCCACGGAAGTCTTGGCGATCCACGGCGACTTTAGTACCCCAACACTGCAGCAATTTGCTCGGGCATGCGGAAAAGGGATAATTTACGGGCGGATAACGTGATTGATGCACAAAGGAGTGATGGGCTACTCGGGTCAGAACCGGGTATGGGCGCGGGTCAGAAGTTCAAGACGGGTCAGGAGGATGTCAATGGGTCTGATGCTATTCACGTTTTGCATTCCAAGTCAGTGGATAGCATTGATGATTCTCCCATTCCCAAAGATTCAGTCGCGGGTGTCAAGGCTCCTTACATTATTGCCCCGGGAAACAATGTGACCCCTCCCATTCCGGGTCGGGGCGTGGGTCATAATGCTAAAGGCGGGTATGACGGTAGTCCATACATCGAGTTTACACCCATGATGTTAAGATCGGTCATTCTTTGGACTCAAGGAAGTCTCCATCCCCAAAGAGCAAAGCATTAATTTTGAAGGAGCCGAGGCGTCTCAATTAATGACTGCGGGTACCAACGACCCTCTTTCAATTACGGATCTTTATGATTATCAGACTACCAAGGCGGGTCAGGAGGGCACCCAGGGATCATTGATTACCCCCGTTATTCAAGGAGTGAAGTCAGTTGTGGGAAAGGAGCCTGGCATTAATATTGTGATAGCCGAGGCGTCACAATTAAAGGCTGCGGATACCTATGGGTCTCTCTTAAAGACGGGTCTTAATGATGGTCAGATTGCCAAGGCGGGACAGGAGGGTGCCCATGGGTCATTTATCTTTCCCGTTATACAAGGATCAAAGTCAGTTGAGGGAACAATACGAATTCTATTTCCAAGGAGCCTAGGAACTACAAGTCCATTAATAACGCGGGAGCCAAGAGGTCTGAATTTAATGTCACGGGATCCAACGTGCCCTCTCGTGTAGTTAGACACCAACCCCAGAACTCTCTAAGTGTAACTAATGATGCCTTCCCCTCTTTAAGAAGTGTGCTTGAAGGAGCAACTATCAAGAACATAAATAAACCATTCGTCTTTAACTCTTCCTCGAGCACAAACATAGACTTTAACAAACACCCTCTCTCAACCAATACCCCCTCACTACTCCCTGATTTACACAACACCTCACCTCTTCTTTCTTCCCTTCCTTCTTTACCTACCAAAACCCAAGACACATTCCCTACCCTACCTAATGGCACGCGAATTCTTTCTCCTATTGCGGGCCCAAGCACAAATCCCTCTACCCACCCCCCGCTGTCTATACCTCCAGAAATGCCTCCCAATGATTTACACACAAATGCTTCTTCAAAACAATATCATAAACCACCCGCGGATGCTGCTCCTAAGAACCACCCCCCGGATCATGGCAAAGGTCCCACCCCTCCAAAAAAGACTTATGCAGGAGTCTTTGCGGGTACTAGGATTGAAGCAAAAGGAATGAAGTTGCAATTTATTGAACAGCAAGGTAAGGAAGTAGACATTGAAGTGGAGGATGAAGTCCCATTCATAGAAACTTGGGGTTATTGCTTAATTGGTTGCTTCACGGGTCCCTTCCTGGAAGAGATGCATTGAACACCATTGTGAAGGGATGGGAGTGAAATGCCGTATCATACCATATGGCAAAGGTTGGGCGGTGTTCAAGTTCATGACGGAAAAGAAGCGCACTAATGTACTTCATGGTGGCCCTTATATGGTCTACTGGGAAGACTATGATGCTCAAAGCTATCAATAAAGGAGTTCTCATGCGGATGAGTTGTTTATGGACATTCCTATTTGGGTCACTTTCGGACATTCCCCTTTCCATCCGAGTGCAACGGGCCTTAGTAAGATTGCTTCCGTGTAGGAATACCTCTTTACGGATCAATTCACTAAGGAAAGATCTAAAATGAACTATGCTAGAGTTCTTGTAGAAGTGAATGTCGTGAGGAGCCTACAAGTGAGTTTATTGTCAATCTTCCCGATGGCGGAAGGTACACTCAAAGGGTTAACTATGAAAATTATCGGACTTTTGCTTTCATTGTGCGGCTTTTGGACACAACCATATGAAGTGTAAAATTCGATATGATGCCAACATGGAAGCTGCTCTAAGAAGCGCACTGCGTGGTTCCTCCTCACAATAAGGAAGTTCCTACTTGTGCTAATGCCCGAGAGCGCGGATGGTGCCACTCCACCCACACTTATCCACTAACCTCCGCCGTCAGCGGATCTGACAACTTGATGGATATTGAAGATAATGAGCATACAACACCTCCCGGTCCCGGTTATGCGCAGGATGCCCGCGTTCTGCGGTCGCCGGTTTTGGGTAATCCGGCCCGGCAACGTTGCGGAAACCACATGCTATGCCTGCAGGCCCGGCTCACGGGAAGGCAATGCACAAGGCGATAGGTGCGTTATAAGTCTATGCATTCTGATCCTGCAGTTCCATTGAACCCGCAACCTTCCTTGGACGAAGGTACTAACACGGGGGTTAAGGGAGTGTCCTTGCCGGCGTCTAAGAGTGTTACCTTTGAACGCGGGGAGCATAGCTTGGCTGATACACACGCTATGGCTTCCGGCAGGAAAGATGATGGCTGGAAGAAGTTATGCCAAAGAAGTTCATGTCAAAGGTCAGTGGAAAGACTAAGGCAGCAAAGCGCGGAGGTGCTGGAAAAACCTCCTTTGTTTCCTAATGAAAATACTTTGTTGGAATGTCCGCGGTCTTTGCGGACTAAGGGACAGGGCAGCCACACAAGCTCTAGTGTGTAGTCTCACTCATGACATGATGTGGCATTGATTTGTCTTCTGGAAACAAAACTCTCTAAGGAAAGGATTGAGTCTTTCTCTTCTAAAAGATTCAAAGGTTGGAATTTATGCTCAAATCTGGAATTCATCGATGGTGGAAGAATGCTACTCTTGTGGGATCCCTCTAGGGTCTGTTGTGAAGTGCTTGGAATGGATTCTCAACATATCCATGTTCAGGCAAGTTGTAAGATTACTCAAGTGTCCTTCCTTGCAACATTCGTGTATCCGGTTTATAGCATCACGGATAGGAGGATCCTTTGGCATCACCTTTCTCACATGGGCATCGGCATCACTAAACCTTGGATGATTATGGGAGATTTCAACACTTACTGCTACCCTCAAGATAAGGCGGGAGGCCCTCCTCTAACGCCGTATGCACTTAAGGACCTTGGAGATTTCAGGAATGCTCATGGACTAGAAGACACTCCATCTTAGGTTCTTTCTACACTTGGAAAAATGGTTCGATTTGGTCCAAGCTTGATGAGTAATGATGAATCAAAATTGGGGCGATTTGACCTTAGAATGCACACCAATTTCATGCCTATGGAACTGTCTCGGACCATTTGTCGTGATGGCTACAGTTATTGCATCCTATAATATTGGGAAGCGGCCTTTCAAGTTCATGAATATGTGGCTTTCTCACCGCTTTTGACAACATTATGACTTCATGCCGAGACAAGACATTCTAGGTCTTGCTCAATTCGTTCTAGCATCGAAAGCCTTGAAACAACCACTGAGGGCATTGAATATAAGTGAGTTCGGCAGTATTGATCAAAGAGCGAAGGAGGCAAACATGGAGTTTAAGGAGGCTATTAGTGCACATATGGGAGACCCCTTTGATGAGGAGCTTAAATCCAAGGTTAAGTCCTCAAGAGTTAAAGCCAACACCTTAATGGAAGCTGAGAGATATTTCATTAGGCAAAAGTCGAGACAGAAACACTTGATTGAAAGTGATAAATGCTCCAAATACTTCCATAGCTTGATCAAGAGAAGTAATGTCAAGAACTCCATCAACTTTCTTGTCAAAACTAATGGTGTTATCACTACATCACCAGGGGAGGTAACAAAGCTTCTAGAGGAATTTTACAAGGATATTCTTGGCACATCTCGACCCACATCGAACTTTGATCCTGAAGTGTGCAACTTTGGCCCGAAGCTAAGCGAAGGGCGATCTACAACTTTTGCACCGTATCCCCAAAGGAGATTTGGGAAGCTCTTTCTGATATTGGAAATGATAAAGCTCCTGGACCGGATGGGTATTCAGCAGCCTTCTTCAAGAATAGATGGAGAGATGTGGGGCATGATGTAGTAAGAAGCGTGCAGGAGTTCTTCTCTTGAGGGTTCTTTTGAAACAACTTAATCATACCATCATTGCCTTGCTGCCCAAGACCGATAGGGACCCTAAGGTAACTGATTTTAGGCCTATTGGATTGACTAATGTGGTCTATAAGATTATTACAAAGATTCTAGCTAACAGAATGGCAAAGATTCTTCCTTCTATCGTTGACAAATCACAAGGGGTTTTGTGAAAGGGAGAAATATGATGGACAATGTCTATATAGCACAGGAGCTTGTGAGAGGATTTAATAGAGCCAGAGTCTCACCTAGGTGCATGCTCATGGTGGATCTTAGGAAAGCTTTTGACACGGTCTCTTGGAGTTTCCTTGATTCAGTATTAAGAGGCCTCAACTTTCAAGACATATTTGTCAGGTGGATCATGGAGTGTGTTTGCTCAACGTCCTTCTCTCTTTCTATCAGCGGTGAGTTGCATGGTTACTTGAGGGTAGCGCGGACTTAGACAAGGTGATCCTATGTCCCCAACGCTCTTTATCTTGTGTATGGATTACCTTTCGAGGATGCTTAAAATGAGGGTGAGGCTAGAGCTTTCTCTTATTATCCAAAATGTAAAAGGATGGGTATTACTCATCTTGCCTTTGAGACGACCTCATGCTCTTTGCCAAAGGTGATATTTCTTGGTTGAGATTCTTATGAACTGTCTAGAGGAGTTGGAGGATGTCTCTGGTTAACTCTTAATCCATCCAAATCCTCCGTCTACTTAGCAGAGTACATGATGAGGTACGTGATTTGATCTTGGCGAGGTTGGATTCGGCATTGGTAGCTTTCGATGCAGTGCCAGGGATCCTTTGTCCCCAATTTCAGTCTCGGTGGGACAATTTGCTCCTTTCACTAATGCTATTTCGAATTACATTGAAATGGGGACACCACACTCTTTCTATGCGGGCAAGCTAGAGCTTATTAGGTCGATCATCGAGGGTTGAGAGTTTTTGGTTCGGGCCCTTCCTATTCCGGCCACTGTACTCAACAAGGTAAGGTCTGCCTGTATCCAGTTCTTATGGGGTGGGAAACCACCAAGAGTTGCTTGGGAGACCATTTGCCTGCCTCAATCGGAAGGAGGTTTGGGCCTTATGAATATCAAGGATTGGAACCAGGCGCTGCTATCCCTGGTCTATATGGCAAACCAGCACGAGCGGACTCACTTTGGGTCGATGGATCAAGCCTTTTATTTGAGAGCGATTCTTTTTGGGACTATGAGGTACGTCCTAGAGACTCCCCCCTATTCAGAAAGATTTGCGGGATACGCGACAAACTTGTTTCCATCTTTGGTAGCCAAGGAGTTGCAATTGCCGGATTAGCAAAGTGTTGTACCAACGGTAAATTTGATTCAAGCCTCGTATATGAGATCTTGCGCTCTAAGCAAGATAAAAAGCCTTGGATGTCACAAATCTGGAGAGGATTCATCCCCCCTAAGTTCTCGTTCACCATGTGGATAAATTGTAGAAAGCGGTTAGCTACAAAGGACACCCTTTCCTATCTCAACCTGGAGGATAAGTCTTGTGGGTTCTGCAAGCAAGCAAATGAAACAAGAGAGCACCTCTTCACATGCCCCTACACCGCTTGATTTGGAAAAGCATAAGAGACTGGTTGGGAATTAAGAGAGAAATGACCACTGTTGAAAGTTCTCTCAAATGGATTAAAAAAGACTACCGCGGAACAGGCATCCGAGCAAAAGCAACCTTAATTGCCTTCTGCATTATGGTCTATGAGATTTGGAGGACAAGGAACACACTGCTCTTTGAAGGCACAAACTCACCGGCAGAAGAGGTCATTACCAAGATTAAAACAACATCCTATAGAGTACTCTATGATTTTATCCCTTCTTGTAATGGCACCTTCGAGTGACAACTCCTTACTCCCCCGTTTCTTCTTTAAATTACGTTGAGGACTGAGAACCCTCAATGATTGATTGTAGCCACTTTTCTTTCAGTTTCTAGTAATAATATTTGCATTTACCTAAAAAAAAAAAAAATATTACTTTGTTATTAACTTTCAACAGGTAATAGATACGTTTTTACCATTTTAATGGCTAGCATGCCAATTTCTCCATTTTAGCAACTTAACAAGGTCCAAATCTTTTCCATCTTCCTTCCATGTATCACATACTCATTTATATACTTCCAACATATATAATATCCAACTTCACAAAGAGGACAAAGTTCATTACCTCAAAAAGCCCAAAATAATCCAAGAACTAAAAGTCGATCCGTAGCATGTTTAGCTCCTATTCCTTACATTCCAATCCGCTCCAAGCAACCCTTAGAAGCTCCTAACCAACTCCTCTTCAAGATCCAACTCCAAAAAGTGAAGAACACTTTAGGCTTCAAACTAGGCAAGTTTCGGCCAAGAGGGGTTTCAAAGGCTAGGGGTGTGAATTCTTGTCTAACACTTGGTTAATGTCACGACCCGACCTCGGGCCCGCGACTAGTGCCTTACCCCGGGAACCCTAGTGATAATACATCAGAGAAAAACCAGCGGAATAAAACTCATAGACATGGAACAATATAAAATAAGAAACAGGCTAACCAATACGGTCACCTTTCTGCATATATATAAAAACTCGAACAATTACATCCCTTACAAACCCAACTCATAACAAGACTACAGACCTCTAAGAGTTTGATATAACAACTATGACGGGAAAGGGCCCCGCCATACCCCTGAATGTACAAATACCTACAATGACAAGACCATACCAAAATATAAGCCTCCGGAGAAACGGAGCTTCCCAATACGCAGAACCGTGATCCTATGAGCGAGGATCAACAACCGGTGTACCTCTACCTGCGGCGTGACGCAGCCCGAAAGGTCGATCTGGCAAGTACCAAGTATGTAAAGCGAAATGCGTAATGAAATCACATTTCATCCTTTTAAAAGACCATTTCACAATAAATAAACAGTCATGTCAAGTCAGGGACGCATGCCCTCAAAATCATCACTCAGATATAACTATGGGTCTTACGTCCACAATGTCACGACCCGACCTCGGGCCCGCGACTAGTGCCTTACCTAGGGCACCCTAGTGATATATCAGAGAAAATCAGCGGAAATAAAACTCATAGACATGGAACAATATAAAAGAAAAAACAGGATAACCAATAAGGTCACCTTTCTGCATATATATATAAAACTCGAACAGTTATCTTTTACAAGCCCAACTCACAATAATACTACAGACCTCTAAGAGTCTTTATAACAACTATGACGGGACAGGGCCCCGCCATACCCCTGAATGTACAAGAACCTACAATCTCAGGGAATCATACCAAAAGATAAACCTCCGGAGAAACGGAGCTTCCCAAAACGCAGAACTGTGACCCTGAGAGCGAGGATCAACAACCGGTGTACCTCTACCTGCGACATGAATGCAGCCCCCCGAAGGAGGTCGATCTAACAGTACAGTATGTGAATCGAAAATCAGAATGAAATCATAACGATCTATATAAAATAGGAGACATGTATGATAACCAAACTACGATTATCTGATATATAAGCGATCATGTCAAGTCGTGACTCATGCCTCAAAGTCATCACTCAAAATATAACCATGGGACTCACGCCCACAATATCAATCATGCCTGGGACTCGCCTCATCACTGGCGATCTATGATATAATATAACACCAAAAGTACACACGAACACGAGTCCCACTGTCATAAAACCGTCTGGGCAAGTAGGAAAGCTAACCACGGATCCGGCTGCATCATAAAATCGCGGGGCAAATGCGAAGGCATAGCTACTAGATCCAACTGCATCATCAATCGCCGGGCAAGTACGAAGCCGGCTACGAGATCCGACTGCCACGCGAGATATGACCGGGACAAGTACGGAAGCCATCTACCAGAGCCTACCGTACCAACTATGCTATAAAACTGACCGCGGCAAGTACGAAGGCCAACTACCAGGTACCTCCTGCGTCGCGCAGCCGACCGGGGCAAGTATGAGAGCCAACTACCAGATACCGCATGCATCAACAACCAGATTCCACCTGCGTCACGGCCGATGGGGCAATCTGGCTAACAACTGGTACCTCCTGCATCACGAAACTTCATGGGGAACTACTCCGTGGAATACCATAACAATGGAAGCATACTCGTGGGCCACCCAACGTGTCAGTATGTCCAAGTAAATAACACGATAAAGAACTGACCGGGGCAAGTACGAAAGCCAACTACCAGATCCAGCCTGCATCAACAACGACCGGGGCAAGTACGGGGGCTAGCTACCAGATCCTACATGCGTCACTAAACCTCATGGAGAGCTAGTCCATGGAATAACAATCCTAATGGAAGCATACCCGTGGGCCACCCAACGTGTCAGTATGTCCAAGGAAATAACAAGATAACCGACCCTCCATCGAGAGACACGGTAGCATAAACATACAACACTTGCACAACAAAGGCTATCACAACTAGCATATGCAAGTTTAACACACTCTTAGAATTTCATTAACATGTAAACTGATTCACCATTTTTATAAACTCAAGTTACTTTCATTTTATGCCAAAAATCCGGGTTTTAACCCCAAAGTACTACATACTTCAATTCTCTTAAAAAGATCCCTTTTTAAGTAAAAACCACACGATACTAATACCCGTAGTATCAAGACTCTTTCATGTTTAAATCAAGTACTTTATACTTTTTTAAACCAAGTGGCTTACACTTTTAAAACAACGTCAAGTATACTTTTAAAACCCAAGTAACTCACTCTTTTAAGATCAAGGCACTCACACCTTTTAAAATCAAGCCACTTATACTTTTCCAATCAAGACAAGTTCAATATTTACAAACAAGTTACTTATACTTTTAAACTCACGTAACTTACTCTTTTCAAAAACAAGTAACCTATACTTTTAAATCAAGTTACTTCTCCTTTCCCAAAATCAAGTCGTTTATAAGTCAAGTATCTTATCTTTCAAGATCAAGTCTCTTAACTTTCAAAATAATCAAGTCTCTTATCTTTTAGAATAATCACACCATCCTTTTATCTTCATAAAATCGCTATAACTAACTTCTCATAAAGCCATTATAACACTTTATGTTTTAAACCAACCAAAGACAACCAAATTTGTTTAACACACGTACGTCTACCATACTATATAGTTCACTACAATCATGCTCAAGAGGATAGGAAGAATCACATACCTCCTCGGCTAATCCACTTTGCCAAGTCGAATATGCCGCGTGAAGAATATCAACCTATAATAATCAAATACTTCTATCAACGTCTAGATCTCTTCGTAGAATATTTCTAAGTATAGCGTCTCTTATTCTACGGAAAATCTGGCAGCACTTCCCCTGTTTTTACATATTTTTCCACCTTTTTAAAGGCCCAAAATTCAATAACCAACATGCCACATTTAAGGCGCAATAATACAACAATACTAAAGGGGATTACACGCCTAACTGGACGTGTCAAATTCTGCCCCACAATACACAAAAATAGTCCATTAGTCCAAAGTAAATACAGTCCCATGTAAATACAGTCCAAAGTAAATACAGTCCAATGTAAATACAGTCCATAGTCCATTAGTTGGTGTTCTTGGCCAACTACTACAATCAAATTAATCCAATTTTCGGCTAGCATGCCAGAATTACTTCTTTAATCTTTCAACTTATATTCCAATCTTTATATAAGTTATAGTTACTTTGTTATTAACTGTCAACAGGTAATAGATACGTTTTTACCATTTTAATGGCTAGCATGCCAATTTCTCCATTTTAGCAACTTAACAAGGTCCAAATCCTTTCCATCTTCCTTCCATGAATTACATACTTATTTATATACTTCCAACATATATAATATCCAACTTCACAAAGAGGACAAAGTTCATTACCTCAAAAAGCCCAAAATAATCCAAGAACTAAAAGTCGATCTGTAGCACATTTAGCTCCTATTCCTTACGTTCCAATCCGCTCCAAGCAACCCTTAGAAGCTCCTAACCAACTCCTCTTCAAGATCCAACTTCAAAAAGTGAAGAACACTTTAGGCTCCCAACATGCAACTTTCGGCCAAGGGGTATTTCAAAGGCTAAGGGTGTGAAATCTTGTTTAACACTTGGTTAATAACCTTCCTAACACATCAAGGAAGAACACTTAAGAGTTTAAGAATTGTTGGAAAAATTTAGGTCATAAATATGGCCCATGGCCGAGAGCTCTTGGAAGGGGAGGGAGTATTGTTCAAATCTTGAAATAATTCTAAGTGTGGAAGATTTCATCCTACTAGTGTGATGATATAAGACAACCAAGGGCTAGGATTAAAACATGTGTGTGGTTGAGATTAGGGACAAGTGTGTGTGGGTCCCACAAGCCACTTGTCCACACAAATATCTCACAAATATCTAGCACAAGACTTGTGCCACTTGTCCTCAATTTCGCCCAACATGGGCCTCACTTGGGGTGACACGTGTCGCCCTCCTATTCGTCCAAAATATTTCATCTCCCGAAAACATCCATAATGGCCAAAATCTTGAAAATAATGTGGGCCCCACAAAACTGTAAATTTCTGCCGTGGGCCCCACGTGACAAATTCCGGAAAATAAAATCCATAATTCCCTAATATTCCAAGAAGTCCAAATACCAAAATTGAGAATCCCATTCCCAATAATAAACCTTTTTCCTTCACGAGGTTCAGAATATTTTCCGTCGGAAATTCAAAACTTTCTTCCCTTTCGTACTTAGGGTTATATTCTCGTACGTACGTCCTCACATACATACTCTGGAACTACGGGGTGTAACATTCTTCCCCCTTAGAAACATTCGTCCCGAATGTTCCTTCTAAGTCTCCAACACACATGCGTCGGTATAGTATTCACTACTATACTTACAAAACCAATTATGCCACATATGGCCATAATATAACACACGCGCAAAAACTTAAATCCAAGCCAACGAGGAATCACCTCTAAAGTGTATAATATCACTATTAACTCCTACCCATGGTCTAAAGGATACTCTCTTCGCACCTTCTCTTCACATAAATAATCACTTCCATACTTTTAACACATGTTCGCTTCTTTTCTTACTCGTCGTACCATTCTCGTACACCCGAGCTCTTTCTAGTACACGTACCACATTTCAGTCATCGATTCAGCTTTCCAAAATCTTGGGGTTACTACCTCCAAACTCGGTCATTATACTAGCTTCAATTTCCTTTTAGGCCATTCTCGGCCTTCACGACCCGGTTCTGGTCGAACGCGTCTACGAACTCATACAATGGTTACCTAAACTTGGGCCTTGCACCCTTGTGACCCTATCACCTAGAGGGACCACCTCAAACTGACCCCATTTCATTCCGGGTTGCGGGTTGACCCGCGATTGGTCCTCAACCCGACCCATAATCGCACTAACTACTCATTCCTCGTACGGAATACATCTCACTATTCAAGTCATGAAAGCCCAGTGGTCTTCTTAGCTTGACTACCCACTTTCATATCCCACCACCTATGGAATTATCACACTACTATACTCCACGTATACAATGTACTTCGACAAAGATTAACCGTAAAATCTTTCACTCAAGATGGCCTTGCATCTAAGGTCTCTACGGTTATCAATATCCTAAGGCTCACAATCTCCATGTCCCCAAACTTACCTTTTCTACTAACCAGGTTTCTAAATCACAATTTACACAATACTATCCGTACATAACACTTAACATATAATCATCTAGTCCCGTGACATATTGGTGCACTCTATCCTCCATGTCTGCCACTAGAGTGGGGGCATACGGAGCTAATGAGTCGAGCTATATGTTGTACCCCCGAACTATCACGACCCAACCTCGGGCCCGCGACCGGTGCCTTCCCCCGGGCACCCTAGTGATAATACATCAAAGAAAATTAGCGGAAATAAAAACTCATAGACATGAAACAATATAAAATAAGAAACAGGCTAACCAAAACGATCACCTTTCAGCATATATATCAAAATCTGAACAGTTACAGTACTACAGACCTCTAAGAGTTTTTATAACAACTATGACGGGACAGGGCCCCGCCATACTCTTGAATGTACAAAAACCTACAATCTCAGGGAATCATACCAAAAGATAAGCATCCGGAGAAACGAAGCTTCCCAAATACGCAGAATCGTGATCCTATGAGCGAGGATCAACAACCGGTGTACCTCACTGCGGCAACCCCGAAGGAGGTCGATCTAACAGTACCAAGTATGTGAAATCGAAATATCAGAATGAAATCATAACGATCTATATAAAGCAGAGACATGTATGATAACCAAACTACGACACAAAATATAAACGATATGTCAAGTCGTGACTCACGCCTCAAAGTCATCACTCAAATATAACCATGGGTCTCACGCCCGATATCAATCATGCGTGGAACTCCTTCCTCATCGCGATCATGATATAATATAACGCCAAAAGTACACATGAACACCAGGTCCCACATGTGCCATAAAAACCGTACGGGACAACTAGGAAAGCTACACACCAGATCCAGCCTGCATCATAAAACTGACCGGGGCAAGTACGAAGGCATAGCTACCAGAACCAGCCTGCATCATCAACTGACCGGGGAAAGTACGAAATCCAGCTACCAGAACCAGTCTGTCGCCATGAGATATGACCGGGGCAAGCACTGAAGCCATCTACCAGAGCCTACCGCACCAACAATGCTATAAAACTGACCGGGGCAAGTACGAAGGCAAACCACCAGATCCAGCCTGCGTCGCGCAGCCGACCGGGGCAAGCACGTGAGACAACTACCAGATCCGCATGCGTCACCAACCTCATTCCACCTGTGTCACGAAGCTGATCGAGGCAAGTACGAAAGCCAACTACCAGAACCAGTCTGCATCACGTCGCTGACCGGGGAAAGTACGGAGGCATAGCTACCAGAACCTCCTGCATCACGAAACTTCATGGGGACTAGTCCGTGGAATATCACTAACAATGGAAGCATACTTGTGGACCATCCAGCAGCGTCGGTATGTCCAAATAAACAACAGGATAACCGGCCCTCCATTGAGAGACGCGGTAGCATAAAAATACAACACTTGCACAACAAAGGCTATCACAACTAGCATAGGCAAGTTTAACATACTCTTAGACTCTTATTTTATGCCAAAAATCCGGGGTTTTAACCCCAGGTACTACATACTTCAATTCTCTTAAAAAGATCCCCTTTTAAGTAAAAACCACATGATACTAATACCCGTAGTATCAAGACACTCTCATGTTTAAATCAAGTACTTTATACTTTTTAAACCAAGTGGCTTACACTTTTAAAATAACGTCAAGTATACTTTTAAAACCCAAGTAACTCACTCTTTTAAGATCAAGGCACTCACACCTTTTAAAATCAAGTCTCTCAATTTTCAAAATAATCAAGCCATTCTTTTATCTTCATAAAGTCGCTATAACTAACTTCCCATAAAGCTATTATAACACTTTATATTTTAAACCAACCAAATACAACCAAATTCATTTAACACACGTACGTCTACCGTACTATATAGTTCACAACAATCATGCTCAAGAGGATAGGAAGAATCACATACCTCCTCGACTAATCCACTTTGCCAAGTCGAATATGTCGCGCGTAGAATATCCACCTATAACAACCATAACACATCTATCAACTTCTAGATCTCTTCGTAGAATATTTCTAAGTAAAGCGTCTCTTATTCTACGAAAAATCGGGCAACACTTCTTGTTATACCCCGTATTTCCAGAGTATGTACGTGAGGGCGTACGTAGAGAAGTTTGAGCCTTAAGATAGGCAAGGGTCGAAATTTTGTTCACAACCCCCGAAAAGAATCGTTTTTTGACGAAACGTTTTACAAAACTTGCGAAGGGAAAATTACGGCTATGTCTTTTATTATTTTTGCGGATTTTTCCGAGAGATGAAATATTTTGGACCAACGAGAGGGCGACACTTGTCACCCTCAAGTGGACGGTTGTGGTGGCCAAGAATGTTCACGTTTTGTGCAATGTTTTGTGCCTAAATCATGGGTCAATGTTTGTGAGGGATTTGTGGAGTAGGGTTAGGGTGCACTTGGGCAAATCTTGGCCCTCCACTTGCCCCCCACTTGGCTTGTTCTTGTCCATTGGTTTCCCTATAAATACCCCCCCCCCATGTTGAAGACTTCTTCATCCACAAATGTTTCTAAGTCTTGAAATCCCTCTCCCTCCCTCTCTATGGTTTCGTCCAAGCCTTCCCCCCCTCCCCCTTTGAGAAGGCCCTTGGCCGAGGGGTACACCCCCCCTCCTAGTGGTGTTGGCCGAGACAAACCCCCCCCTTTGCCTAGTTGTTCTCGTAAATACCCACCCCTCTTGGTAGAAAGTACTCTCCAAGTATTGTTACTATTCCAAAATACCTTGGCCCAAATACCTTGTAGTATTCCAAGGTTACACCTATACTAAAAGCCCAGAAATACTATTATACTTCCCTTCAGTCACAAAACGAAACCCTAAGGAAATCTTCATACTTGGTTGAAGTAGTAAGAAGAAGTTGCGTAGAACTTCTAAGGGTTGTTTGGAGCGGGTTGGAGTGCACGGGGTAGGAGCTAAACCTTGCTCAGGATCGACATTTAAACTTGGATAATTATGGGCTTATCGAGGTAAAAATCTTGTCCCCCTATTGTAATTAGAGTTTACATACTGTTGAAGTATAAGAATTAAGTATAAGTTATATACAAGGAAGGTATATAAGAAAGGAATTGAACTGTACTTACATAGGACTGTATTTACAGTAGACTTGTGAAGTTTGATGGGTAGGGAATTGCTGCCCAATTTTCCGTAGAATCTTGTATCTAGATTTATTCTACCGAGTAGTCTAGACATTGATAGACTTGTATAACCGTTATAGGTTGAAGTACTGCGTGTAGCATATTCTACTCGAAGGGTGGAAAAGGATAGCAGGATTACAGTACTTTGGAGCTATTTGCTAATAGTCGATAAATCGTCGCGAGGTATGTGATTCTTCCTATCCTCTTGAGCATGGTATTTTAAAAGGAATATATTTAGTACGGTAGACGTACGTGTGTTAACTGAACGTAGTTTTACGGCAATGTCTTTTGACTTAAGCCTGAATAATAAGAATCTTGAAGTATTTCAAGAGAATTAAGAACCGTTTTTGAAAGAAGAGTAATACTTGGTTTTAAAAGCTTAAGAGTTATACTAGCTTTATGGGAAGTTAGGTATAACGACTTAAGAGAAATAAAAAGAATGGTTTATTGATTTTAGAAGTTAAGAGACTTGATCTTAAAAGATAAGAGACTTGACTTAATTGAATTAATATGAATTTTGTTAAAAAGTGTGAAACCTCATTCGTGAGTAATGAGTACTTGGTTTTTAAAAGGAATAATGTTTTACTGATTTCGGAAATCAGAATAAGTATCGAACAAACCACAGCAGCGCTAATAAAGGGAAATGTATTGACTAATAAAGTATTATGAAAACCAGTAGAAACCTCCATCTGCATAGAAGCTAAGATGAGACAAAATGATATTACATTTCCTAGATCATGGCTGCTTTAATAAGATTGTTATGAACAAGAATAACCTACTCACACATAAGGCACATGTTTCTCAATGGTTTAAAAGAGAATTATATTATTAAGTGATTAAGACTATGAACTACGAAACCTTTCGAAAATGAGAAACTTGAGCATTTGAAATTAGGCAAACTTGAACGTTTGGAAAATAATGTTGTTACTTGATTTTACAAAAGGAAGTGTTTTGGTTTACTTAAAAAGATAGTCACTCTATTTTTATACTACGGGTATTGTGTGACTTCTGTGAAAGAAACGGATCTTTTAAAGAGTTAATGTATGAAGTACTTTGGGGATAAAAACCCGAACTTGTTAACATAAAGTAGAAAGTACCTTGTGTGAATAACTTGATTGTGTTGGTTTTTGATAGCCTTGTAATACTTTCTTGTTGATTTGATAAGTAAACATGTTAGGATGCTACGTGTGTTAGTATCTTGTGATGTTTGTGTAAAGGGTTTCTGATTGTGCTTATGTTGTTTAACGATAAGTGTTATGTTAGTATTATATCACTCACCTTGACTTGATCCCGGGTTAAGCCGTCCACGCGGGTATACTCAGCGTCTGGTGACCTATGATTCGAGAATACCTCACGCGGTCTGCGTGACCTATGCGAGCTACGAGAGTTCCGTGTTAGTGTGCGGGTTATACCTCGCGCACATGCGGGCTACGCGATCGCGAGTCCGTGACGCCGCGGGAGTAGCTACCGATGCGCGGGAATACCTCACGGGCCATTGGAGTGGCCTATGCGAGTCGCGGGAAGTTCTGTGACTAGACGCGCACATTAGATACTGCGGGCGAGTGGCCAGCTTCAATCATGTGGCGGTCTAGACAGATCTCATGATACAGTTTATGACCTTGTTGGTACTGTGGATTTTAGTAGTCGGCTATGCCTTCGTACTTACCCCGTACGGTTGTATTATGACACAGGTGGGACCTGGTGTTCATGCGTATTCCTTGGTGCTTTTATATCATAGATCGCCAGGCGGTGAGAAGGTATTCCACGCATGATTGATGTTGTGGCGTGAGACCCATAGTTGTATTTGAGTGATGACTTTGAGGCGTGAGTCCACGACTTGACATGATCGCTATTTATTGTGAATCGTAGTTTGGTTATCATACGTGTCCCGCTTTATATAGACTACTATGATTTCATTTACGATTTTCGTTTCACATACTTGGTACCGTTATCGACCTCCTTCGGGGCCGCGTTCATGCCGCAGTAGAGGTACACCGATGTTGATCCTCGCCTTAGGATCACAGCTGCGTTTGGGAAGCTCCGCTTTCTCGGAGGCTTATCAGTATAGTCCTGCCGTCAGAGTACTTACATTCGTGGTATGGCGGCCTGTCCGACCATTGTTGTTATATCATTCTTGAGGTCCATGTAATCATGTGGGCGAGTTGTAAAAGGGATGTAACTGTTCAGATTTAAGTTTTTATATATATACGCCGAAAGGCAACTTTTCGCAGAAAAACTGTTTTACATTTCATATTATTTCATGTCTTGTTTTATGTTCCGCTGATTACTCTGATGTATGTCTGCTTGGGTGCCCGGGGTAATGCACTACCACGCCGTGGTTCGGTCGTGACAAAAGTGGTATCAGAGCAGTTAATCCTCGGAAAGTGTCTACAGACCGTATCCAGTAGAGTCTTGATTATCGGTGTGTTGTGCACCACACCAATAATCAGGAGGCTATAGGATATTTAGGGTTGGTTTCCATTCTTCTCACTCTGAGATCGTGCTTAGAGCTGTGTTATAAGTTGGACCCCTCTAACGTATTTCTTTCCCCTTACCGTTATGCCTCCGCGTAAGGCAACCCGGGCCTAGAAGGGCAGGGCAGCCGAGGGAGCTGCGAGTAGAGCACAGAGGGTTACGAGGGCACAAACTCAAACATCACCTGGGGTGGTGCTCCATTCGGGGAGTTCTGCGACGTCGCCATTTCACAGAGTTTAGCGCAGCGGCAGCAGTTCCTACTGCGGCCATGATATTTGAACCTTCAGTTCCACGACCAGTAGCAGAAAGTATAGATTGCAAAGAGACGACCCTGTTACTAGCTAAGGATGTAGCTACCTGAGAGTATATTATGTATCGATTATCACGGGTCATGATGACTATCTAAGAGAGGGTTGTGCAAGAATAGCTCTTCAGTCAGGCATGAGCATGGCCTGCGTACAGGCTTATGCGCAGCAGGCCGAGGAAACGTAGAGATCGACGGATTAACCAAGATCAGCAGAAGAGGGCCAGATCGGCAGGGTCCTTTGGTAACTTTCAAGGCGAACCGCCTCAACAGCAGATTAGATATGCACCTCCACCAGTGCAGAGTGGTCCTCCACAGGGTTCAGGACGTTTGGGGTATGCCGGAGTTGGTCAGAGCTCCAGGGCTTCCGGTTCACAGTGTGGCAGACGTCATCCCGGGGAATGTCATCTTTTAGTTGGTACTTGTTTTACCTGCGGCCGTCAGGGCCATGTGTCGAAAGTATGTCCTAGTAGGAGGGATGTTAGTAGGAGGACTCAGCCTTCAGGATCAGTGGCTAGTTCGTCACCTTCCCTAGATATGCGCCCAACCGGGCAGGATTGATTAGAACGACAAAGGGTAGTGGAGCGGTGGATACATGTATATCCTTAAACCCTCTAGAGATTTGTATGTGTGATAGGATGAGTATATCTTAAGTGTTGTGATCAGATAGCATTGTGCTAATTGTGAGGTTAAAAGGGTAAGATTGGGGATAAGGAAAGTGTGAGCCTTAGAGTTTTATACGTAGAGACCTTGGAGGCAAGGCCATCTCGAGTAAGAGATTTATATTTTTTTTTTATGTTTGACCCTTATCGGAGTGCATAGTGCACGAGAGATATATTTGGGTGCTAAGTCCCTGAGTAGTGTGGAATGAAAGAGGGTAGTTGAGCTAAGAAGACCACTAGGTTTTGTGACTCGATAGTGAGATTGTTCCGGATTGGGGAACAAGAGTTTTGTGCGATAGCGGGTCGGGTGGAGGACCAATCGCGGGTCAACCCGCGGCCTGTAATTTGGTGGGGTCACGAGGGTGTTAGGCCCAAGTTTAGTTAACCATCGTACGAGTTCGTGGATGCGTTCGACCAGTAGTCGGGCCGATGAGGTCAGTCCCTCTTGTCTTTTAGTCAGGACCGTTTACTCGGCAGAGGGTTATGCGAGATGTTGTATCTGGAAGGTTGTGAGGCTGCACGAGGTGCCTACTTTCACCTTATGACAGGCAGTGGAGCCCAGGTTACGACTATTTCTTTTTCTGGAAGTTTTACCAGGCAGGGTTAGGAACTCAGGTGAGTCTCCGTATCGCATTCATCCTCGGGCCAGTGTTTGGTTTTCAGGGGTAGCTGTGAGGATTGTTGCCTCCTGTTGAGGGAGTGTTTTTAGCTACCATTTCAGTGTTCGGATATTGCCTTATGACGCCTTGTAGGGGCGGAAATGTAAGTTGCCGGTCGATTGGTTCGATATTGGCAAGGTTCAGATAGTTGGTTCATACTTGTTTCAGCAGGATGTGGATAGGGTGAAGCTTATCCAGAAGAGGTTATTGGCAGCTCAGAGTCAACAGAAGTCATGCGGATAATCGACGTCGACACTTGAAGTTCAGGTTGACGGTCGGTATTCTTGAAGGTACCACCCCGGAAAGGGTGTGACGAGTTTTGGAAAACAGAGGAAACTTAGCCTGAGGTACTTGGAGCGTTTTCAGATCATGTGAAGAATAGGCCAGGTTGCCTATAAGTTAGCATTGCCATCCGACTTAGGAAGCAGTACGTTCGGTCTTTCATGTTGCTATGTTCGGGAAAGTATCGGAGATCCATCCAGAGTGATCCCAGTTAATGATGACCAAGTTGGAGATAGTAACCCCGAGATTTTTTGGAAAACTGAAGCAGTAGCAGAAATGTGGTAAGTTATGAGAAAGAGTTCGAGTGTACGAGAAGGGTACGACGAGTAAGAGAATAGAAGTGATCATTGCGTTTGTAAAGAAAAGGTGCGAAGGGAGTACCTTTTAGACCTTGGGTGGGAGCTTTTGTAGTGATGGAGGTGATTCCTCGTGGACTTGAAGTTGAGTAATTGCGCGTGTGTTATGGCCAGGTACGGCATGTTTGTTTTCGTAAGTATAGTAGTGAAGACTATACGGGCGCATGTGTGTTTTGAGACTTAGAAGGAACATTCGGGACGAATGTTTCTAAGGAGGGGAGAATGTTATACCCCGTATTTCCAGAGTATGTACGTGAGGGCGTACGTAGAGAAGTTTGAGCCTTAAGATAGGCAAGGGTCGAAATTTTGTTCACAACCCCCGAAAAGAATCGTTTTTCGACGAAACGTTTTACAAAACTTGCGAAGGGAAAATTACGGCTATGTCTTTTATTATTTTTGCGGATTTTTCCGAGAGATGAAATATTTTGGACCAACGAGAGGGCGACACTTGTCACCCTCAAGTGGACGGTTGTGGTGGCCGAGAATGTGCACGTTTTGTGCAATGTTTTGTGCCTAAATCATGGGTCAATGTTTGTGAGGGATTTGTGGAGTAGGGTTAGGGTGCACTTGGGCAAATCTTGGCCCTCCACTTGCCCCCCACTTGGCTTGATCTTGGCCATTGGTTTCCCTATAAATACCCCCCCCCCCCTTGTTGAAGACTTCTTCATCCACAAATGTTTCTAAGTCTTGAAATCCCTCTCCCTCCCTCTCTATGGTTTCGTCCAAGACTTCCCCCCTCCCCCTTTGAGAAGGCCCTTGGCCGAGGGGTACACCCCCCCTCCAAGTGGTGTTGGCCGAGACACACCCCTCCTTTGCCTAGTTGTTCTCGTAAATACCCCCCCTCTTGGTAGAAAGTACTCTCCAAGTATTGTTACTATTCCAAAATACCTTGGCCCAAATACCTTGTAGTATTCCAAGGTTACACCTATACTAAAAGCCCAGAAATACTATTATACTTCCCTTCAGTCACAAAACGAAACCCTAAGGAAATCTTCATACTTGGTTGAAGTAGTAAGAAGAAGTTGCGTAGAACTTCTAAGGGTTGTTTGGAGCGGGTTGGAGTGCACGGGGTAGGAGCTAAACCTTGCTCAGGATCGACATTTAAACTTGGATAATTATGGGCTTATCGAGGTAAAAATCTTGTCCCCCTATTGTAATTAGAGTTTACATACTGTTGAAGTACAAGAATTAAGTATAAGTTATATACAAGGAAGGTATATAAGAAAGGAATTGAATCAGATTTACATAGGACTGTATTTACTGAGACTTGTGAAGTTTGACTGGTAGGAAGTCACGCCCAATTTTCCGTAGAATCTTGTATCTAGATTTATTCTACCGAGTAGTCTAGACATTGATAGACTTGTATAACCGTTATAGGTTGAAGTACTGCGTGTAGCATATTCTACTCGAATGGTGGAAAAGGATAGCAGGATTACAGTACTTTGGAGCTATTTGCTAATAGTCGATAAATAGTCGCGAGGTATGTGATTCTTCCTATCCTCTTGAGCATGATATTTTAAAAGGAATATATTTAGTACGGTAGACGTACATGTGTTAACTGAACGTAGTTTTACAGCAATGTCTTTTGACTTAAGCCTGAATAATAAGAATCTTGAAGTATTTCAAGAGAATTAAGAACCGTTTTTGAAAGAAGAGTAATACTTGGTTTTAAAAGCTTAAGAGTTATACTAGCTTTATGGGAAGTTCGGTATAACGACTTAAGAGAAATAAAAAGAATGGTTTATTGATTTTAGAAGTTAAGAGACTTGATCTTAAAAGATAAGAGACTTGACTTAATTGAATTAATATGAATTTTGTTAAAAAGTGTGAAACCTCATTCGTGAGTAATGAGTACTTGGTTTTTAAAAGGAATAATGTTTTACTGATTTCGGAAATCAGAATAAGTATCGAACAAACCACAGTAGCGCTAATAAAGGGAAATGTATTGACTAATAAAGTATTATGAAAACCAGTAGAAACCTCCATTTGCATAGAAGCTAAGATGAGACAAAATGATATTACATTTCCTAGATCATGGCTGCTTTAATAAGATTGTTATGAACAAGAATAACCTACTCACACATAATGCACATGTTTCTCAATGGTTTAAAAGAGAATTATATTATTAAGTGATTAAGACTATGAACTAGTAAACCTTTCGAAAATGAGAAACTTGAGCATTTGAAATTAGGCAAACTTGAACGTTTGGAAAATAATGTTGTTACTTGATTTTACAAAAGGAAGTGTTTTGGTTTACTTAAAAAGATAGTCACTCTATTTTTATACTACGGGTATTGTGTGACTTCTGTGAAAGAAACGGATCTTTTAAAGAGTTAATGTATGAAGTACTTTGGGGATAAAAACCCGAACTTGTTAACATAAAGTAGAAAGTACCTTGTGTGAATAACTTGATTGTGTTGGTTTGTGATAGCCTTGTAATACTTTCTTGTTGATTTGATAAGTAAACATGTTAGGATGCTACGTGTGTTAGTATCTTGTGATGTTTGTGTAAAGGGTTTCTTGATTGTGCTTATGTTGTTTAACGATAAGTCGTTATGTTAGTATTATATCACTCACCTTGACTTGATCCCGGGTTAAGCCGCCTCCGACGCGGGTATACTCAGCGGTCTGTGTGACCTATGATTCGAGAATACCTACGCGGTCTCAGGTGACCTATGCGAGCTACGAGAGTTCCGTGTTAGTGTGCGGGGTTATACCTCATGCGGTCTATGTGGCCATGCGAATCGCGAGTCCAGGCGTTGCCGGGAGTAGCTACCCTCGATGCGGAATACCTCACGCGCCATCGAGTGGCCTATGCGAGTCGCGGAAGTTCCGTGACTAGACGCGCACATTAGATATCGCGGCGAGTGGCCGCCTTCAATCATGTGGTGGTCTAGACAGATCTCATGATACGCTTTATGACCTTGTTGGTACTGGGGTTTTAGTAGTCGGCTATGCCTTCGCACTTACCCCGCACGGCCAGATTATGACATAGGTGGGACACGTGTTCATGCGTATTCCTTGGTGCTTTTATATCATAGATCACGGCGGTGAGGAAGGTATTCCACGCATGATTGATGTTGTGGGTGTGAGACCCATAGTTGTATTTGAGTGATGACTTTGAGGGCGAGTCCCCGACTTGACATGATCGCTATTTATCAGGAATCGTAGTTTGGTTATCATACGTGTCTCCCGATTTATATAGACTACTATGATTTCATTTACGATTTTCGCCACATACTTGGTACCTGTTATCGACTCCTTCGGGCTGCGTTCATGCCGCAGTAGAGGTACACCATGTTGATCCTCGCCTTAGGATCACAAATTCAGCTTTAGGAAGCTCCGCTTCTCCGAGGCTTATCAGCCGTATAGTCCTGCCGTTGTAGGTACTTACATTCAGGGTATGGCGGGCCCCGTCCCGCCATTGTTGTTATAGCATTCTTAGAGGTCCGTAGTAATCGCAGGCGAGTTGTAAAAGGGATGTAAATCGCTCAGATTTAAGTTTTTATATATATACGCCGAAAGGCAACTTTTCGCAGAAAAACTGTTTTACACTTCATATTATTTCATGTCTTGTTTTATGTTCCGCTGATTACTCTGATGTATGTCTGCTTGGGTGCCCGGGGTAAGGCACCAGTCATGGGCTCGGGTTCGGGTCGTGACACTTCCCCTGTAACTACGTACTTTTCCACCTTTTTCAAGGCCCGAAATCAATAGCCAACATGTCATATTTAAGGCGCAATAATATAACAATACTAAAGGGGATTACACGCCTAACCGGACGTGTAAAATTCTGCCCCACAATAAACAAAATAGTCCACAAGTCCAAGTAAATACAGTCCAATGTAAATACGGTCTAAAGTAAATACAGTCCAATGTAAATACAGTCCATTAGTTGGTGTTCTTGGCCAACTACTACAATCAAGTTAATCCAATTTTCGGCTAGCATGCCGGAATTACTTCTTTAATCTTCCAACTTATATTTCAATCTTTATATAAGTTATAGTTACTTTGTTATTAACTGTCAACAGGTAATAGATACGTTTTTACCATTTTAATGGCTAGCATGCCAATTTCTCCATTGTAGCAACTTAACAAGGTCCAAATCCTTTCCATCTTCCTTCCATGTATTACATACTTATTTATATATACTTCCAACATATATAAAATCGAACTTCACAAAGAGGACAAAGTTCATTACCTCAAAAAGCCCAAAAATATCCAAGAACTTAAAGTCGCTCCTTAGCAAGTTTAGCCCCAAATCCTTACGTTCCAATCCGCTATAAGCAACCCTTAGAAGCTCCTATCCAACTTCTCTTCAAGATCCAACTCCAAAAAGTGAAGAACACTTAGGGTTCCAACTTGTCAAGTTTCGGCCAAGGGGTTCTTTAAAGGCTAGGGGTGTGAAATCTTGTCTAACTCTTGGTTCACAATCTTCGTAACACCTTAAGGAAGAACACTTAAAAGTGTAAGAATTATTGGACAAATCTTGCTCAAGAAATCATGGCTTGGCCGAGAGCTAAGGGAGAAAGAGGGAGGATTTCAAGTCTTGAAATATTCTAAGTGTGGAAGATTTCTGTCATGACCCGACCCCGGGCCCGCGACTGGTGCCCTACCTGGGCACCCTTACAGGTATACATCAGAGAATAGTAGCGGAACATACATACATAAACTTAACAAGAAATAAATAATAGGTTAGCCGATAAGGCTACCTTCCTGGATACATATAAATATGTAAAACCAAAAGCAGTTACCTCCCTTTTTTTTCTTACAAAGCGACCCACAAGATATGACTACATACCTCTAAGAGTTTGGACAAATACTATGACGGGACAAGGCCCCGCCGTACCCCTGAATATACATAACCATGATGACAAGCTTCAGAACATTGGAGCCATCTCAAAATGCTGAACCAGGATCCTAAGCCCGCGGATCCACAATCGTACCTAAACTCGGACATGAAAGCAAGGGCGGGTCGCATAACATGTACCGAATATGGAACGGAAATAAGGTACAGTAACAAATCATAATTGTACAAAAGAATGACAGGGGCAAGTATAAAAAAAGTAAATACCAGATCCTGCCGTGCCATTACCACTTATGAACTTAATTGTACATCATTATCTTTTCCCATTTTTCAATAAGAGTTATAGTCAAATTCTTACGTACATACTTAGGAGAAATCATTAAGTTCATTACCATATAACTTACTTATCTTTCATAACGTAAACCGACCCTTTGTGGAGGGACGCCTATACTGCCCGGCCCAATCTGGGATGCGATAAAGTCACATAAGTCTGCCCATAAAGGTATACTGCATAAAAATAGGAAGCTTATGATCAACTTAGGGTCACCTGCCCATGGTATCATTTAGCAATCCTACTCCTGGGACTATATCACCCGCAAGGGCCGTATGGACCCGCATGAGGTATTCCTCGCATAGACAGTATCTTCCCACATAGGTCGTGTGGACCCGCATGAGGTATTCCTCGCATAGGACTATTTCACCCGCACATGACTATTTCACCCGCTTAGGCCCTACGGGCCCGCAATGAGCAAATACGCCATGCTCGCATCATGGGTAGCAAATCCATGGAGAGGTATAATGTCTTGGGGGTTTACCCCGCAATTATACGCAGAATGTGTATAATGTCTTGGGGGTTTACCCCGTATTTATACTCAGGAGGTGTATAACGTCTTGGGGGTTTACCCCACATTTATACTCAGGAGGTGTAAAACGTCTTGGGGGTTTACCCCGCATTTATACTCATAACACTAGCACCAATGGCTATCATACATAACATAAGCACTACCGTCTTATCATACATAACATAAGCGCTACCGGCTTATCATACATAACATAAGCACTACCGGCTTATCATACATAACATAAGCGCTACCGGCTTATCATACATAACATAAGCACTACCGGCTTATCATACATAACATAAGCAAGTTAAGAAATCCCCTAACTTCTTATTAACCTTATTTATATACACTCTCATTTTAGTTTACTTAAGGCACTGGCATGTCATTATAAAATCCGGGAATTTAACCCAAAGTACTACGTACTTCTATTCTTTTAAAACGACTCTTTTTCATATAAAACTTCCAAGATACTAATAACCGTAGTATCAAGTCATATCTACTTTTCAAGACAAGTCACAATACCTTTTAGAAATACATTTATAGGCTTCAAAATCATGTGACTTCTATCTTTAAAACATTAAGCAATTGGTACCCTTAAAACAATTTTCCCTTCTTTATTTCAAGTCATTTCTTTGCTTACATTACTTCGAGAAAACCATTCTTGTAATCTTCCATAAAGTTGTTATAACCAACTTCCCATAAAGACGTTATAACTCTTTATGTCTTAGACAAATTCATTCCTTTTATAACCAAAAGACTTATACTTTCAAATCAAATTACATAGCTTTCAAAATACTTCAAGTCTATTAACTTTTAAGAAAACAAGTTTCTTAACTTAGAATATCAATTCTCTTTAACTTAGAGTGTCAAGAAGTCAATACTTTCCAAATCAAGTATTCTATACTTTTTAAATCAAGTCATTTCTTCCTTTAAGAATCAAGTCCCATAACTTGAAAAGTAAAGTCTCTTAACCTTTTAAGAATTTAAGGTTCATAGTCTTAAAACTTCATACGTAAACTCTTTAAATTAAGTAACATATACTTTTATGCGTGTGAATAGGTTATACTAGTTTATAACGATCTTATTAAAGCAGCCATGATCTAGAAAATGTAATACAATTTTGTCTTATCTTAACTTCTATGCAGATGGAGAATTCTAATCATTTTAATTTAATTGATTGTCGATACATTTTCTTTTATTAACGCTGCAGTGGCTTGTTCGATACTTATTCTCATTCGTGCAGTAACTTAGCAAAGTCAACTTGACTCCAAATACTTCCTAACGACTCTTACCAACATCCCCCATAAGACTTGGTAAAAACTTAGGATAACTTAGACGTATCTTTTACATAGAGTAAATCAACATACATACCTCTTAACTTCTAAGAGTATAAGGAAACATGAAATAATACCACATGTTTATTCCATACATAGAATCATGTCAAAAGAAGGAAGAGGTTCACATACCTCGCGACGATTATCGACAAGTAGCAAAATGCTCTAAAGTACTTCAACCTTTATAGCTATTCCATCCTTTAAGTAGAATACGCTGTACTTATTACTTCAACCTATAATGACCATAATACGTCCATTAACCTCTAGCTTCAAACGTAGAATATTCTAAGTGCAAAGTCACTAAATTCTACGGAAAATCGGACAACACTTCCTTTGTTTCTACATACTTTTCCACATTTTTCAAGGCCCGATAATCAATAACCAACATGCCACATTTAAGGCTCAATACATCAACCAACAAAGGGGATTACACCACTTACAATACGTGTAAAATTCTGCCCCACAATTAATACCAACTAAGTCCATAATCAAAGCCATTCTCGGCTAGCTTATTCAACAATACAAAGTTCTTTCCAATTCTTTTTCAATCCAAGTTCTTAGGTCTAACATGTTATATAGTCATAGACAACTTTAACAACTATAATTCCTTTTTTATATAACATGTGACGACTTAAACTAATAATCAAATTGAATTGTAATCTTAAGGCTAAACATGCTAGTTTTCAGATTAGGGTTCCAATAGTCAATACACTTATCAAACTTCATAATATACATCTCATGCTTGATAATATCCATATCTACAACAATAATTAATCTTAATTACTAAAACAACAAGAATTATTACCTTTATAAGCCCTTAAAAATTCCATGATTCAAAGTCGCTCCTTAGCAATTCTTAGCTCATTTCCTTTACGCTCCAATCCGCTATTTGAAGCCCTTAGAAGTTCACAACCAACTTCTCTTCCATTTCCAATCCAAAACTAGGAAAACGACTTAGGTTTTTGCCTTGCGACTAACGTGAAAACATCATTTTTCCGAAATCTTTCTATTGAGATATCCTTACAATACCCTTAGGGACCTTGGGTTAAAGTCTTGTGAATAATGGATCAAATCTACAAAATTTTCTTGTGTGAAAAATGGCCAACCCGAGAGCTCTTTTCTATGAACAAGAATGTTGTGATTTTTTCTAAGTGTTGTAAGACCTTGTCTTGCTACTAGTGTGTATATATAACACAATGAAGGGTCAAGATTATAACAAATGTGTGGCTAGGAAGGAGAATACTTGGATAATTAGCCAAGTTGACAAGTCAACAATCTCAAGCTAGCAAGACTTGATCTTCTACCATGGTCAATGTTATACCCCGTATTTCCAGAGTATGTACGTGAGGACGTACGTACGAAAGTTTAAGCCTTAAGTAAGGCAAGGACCGAAAATTTTGTGCACAACCCCCGAAAGGAATCATTTTTCGACGAAACGTTTTACAAAACTTGCGAAGGGAAAATTCCGGCTATGTCATTTATTATTTTTGCGGATTTTTCCGAGAGATGAAATATTTTGGACCAACGAGAGGGCGACACTTGTCACCCTCTAATTGGAGGATTCTTGGGCGTCAATTGGACGAATTGAAGCTTGGAGTTGGTAGGATATTTTTGTGTGGTAGATGGATAAGGTGGGACCAACACACACTTGTCCAAATCCTCACCCTACACTTTCCCACCAGTTGTCTTGATCTTGGCCATTGGTTGGCCTATAAATACCCCCCTTAGTTGAAGACTTCTTCATCCACAAATTGTTTCTAAGTCTTGAAAAACCCTTCCCCGCCTCTTGTTGAAGCTCTCGTCCAAAAGAGCACCCCTCCCCCCTTGAGAAGGCTTTGGCCGAGAGGTACCCCCCCTACTACCTTGAGTTGTCTCGTAAAATACACCCCCCCCTTGGTAGAAAAGTATTCTCCAAGTATTGTTACTATTCCAAAATACCTTGGCCCAAATACCTTATAGTATTCCAAGGTTACACCTATACTAAAAGCCCAGAAATACTATTATACTTCCCTTCAGTCACAAAACGAAACCCTAAGGAAAATCTTCATAGCCGGTTGAAGTATTAAGAAAAAGTTGCGTAGAACTTCTAAGGGTTTTTTGGTGCGGGTTGGAGCGCCCAGAGTAGGAGCTAAACGTTGCTCAGGATCGACATTAAATCTTGGATAATTTTGGGCTTATCGAGGTAAATACTCTTGTCCTTATATTGTAATTGGAAATTACATACTGTAGTAGTATAGAAATGAAAATAAGATTCATAGAAGAGAATTGAACTGTAATAGAAGGATATTACAGAAAAGACTTGAACTGAAATCACATCAGAAAAATATTAAAGTAGAAGATTGAACTGTACTTACATAGGACTGTATTTACATTAGACTTGTGTAGTTTAACGGGTAGGGAAGTGCTGCCCGATTTTCCGTAAAATAGAGAACCTACTGCTTAGAATATTCTACAGAGTAGTCTAGACATTGATAGACTTGTATAACCTTTATAGGTTGAAAGTTCTGCGAGTAGCATGTTCTACTTGAAAGGTGGACAAGGCTAGCCGGGTTATAACCGTGGAGCGTTTTGCTAATAGTCGATAATCGTCGCGAGGTGAAACCTCATTCGTGAGTAATGAGTACTTGGTTTTTAAAAGGAATAATGTTTTACTGATTTCGGAAATCAGAATAAGTATCGAACAAACCACAGCAGCGCTAATAAAGGGAAATATATTGACTAATAAAGTATTATTAAAACCAGTAGAAACCTCCATCTGCATAGAAGCTAAGATGAGACAAAATGATAATACATTTCCTAGATCATGGCTGCTTTAATAAGATTGTTATAAAAAAGAATAACCTACTCACACCTGAGGCATATGTTTCTCAAATTGTTTTAAAGGAGAATTATATATTTAAGTGATTAAAACTATGAACTATGAAACCTTTCGAAAATGAGAAACTTGAGCATTTGAAATTAGGCAAACTTGAACGTTTGGAAAATAATGTTGTTACTTGATTTTACAAAGGGAAGTGTTTTGATCTACTTAAAAAGATAGTCACTCTATTTTTATACTACGGGTATTGTGTGACTTCTGTGAAAGAAACGGATCTTTTAAAGAGTTAATGTATGAAGTACTTTGGGGATAAAAACCGGAACTTGTTAACATAAAGTAGAAAGTACCTTGTGTGAATAACTTGATTGTGTTGGTTTGTGATAGCCTTGTAATACTTTCTTGTTGATTTGATAAGTAAACATGTTAGGATGCTACGTGTGTTAGTATCTTGTGATGTTTGTGTAAAGGGGTTTCCCTTATTGTGCTTATGTTGTTTAACGATAAGCTGTTATGTTAGTATTATATCACTCACCTCTTGACATGATACCGGGGTTAAGCGCCTCCGACGCGGGTAGACTCAAAGCGATGCAGGACCATGATTCGAGAATACCTCATGCGGGTCCGGGGATCCATGCGAGCTACGAGAGTTCCGTGTTAGTGCGGGGTTATACCTCACGCGTCTATGTGGCCACGCGGATCGCGAGTCCAGGGCGATGCCGGGAGTAGCTACCCGATGCGAGGAATACCTCATGCGGCCTATGTGAGTGGCCTATGCGGAGTCGCGGAAGTTCCGGACTAGACGCGCACATTAGATATCTGCGGCGAGTGGCGGCCGATCATGTGGTCGCAGACAGATCTCATGATACGATTTATGACCTTGATGGTACGCTGGTTTTAGTAGTCGGCTATGCCTTCGCACTTACCCCAGACGGTTTTATTATGACACAGTGGGACCGTGTTCATATGTATTCCTTAGTGTGTTTATATCATGGATCGCCGGGTGAGAAGGTATTCCACGGGCATGATTGATGTTGGGCGTGAGACCCATAGTTATATTTGAGTGATGACTTTGAGGCGTGAGTCCTGTCTTGATATGATCGCTATTTATTGTGAATCGTAGTTTGGTTATCATACATGTCTCCGCTTTATATATAGACTACTATGATTTCATTTACGATTTTCGCCACATACTTGGTACTTGCATCGACTCTCCTTCGGCCGTTCATGCCGCAGTAGAGGTACACCGGTGTTGATCCTCTCTCATAGGGTCACGGTCAGCGTTTGGGAAGCTCCGTTTCTCGGAGGCTTATCATGGTATAGTCCCTGTCGTTGTAGTACTTACATTCGGGGTATGGCGGCCCTGCCCCGCCATTGTTGTCATATCATTCTTAGGTCTGTAGTACCGCAGGCGGATTTGTAAAAGGGGATGTAACTGTTCAAGTTTATATATATATATGCCGAAAGGCAACTTTTCTCTGATAAACTGGTTTTATTTCATGTCTTGTTTTATATTCCGCTGATTACTCTGATGTATGTCTACTTGGGTGCCCGGGGTAAGGCACCAGTCACGGGCCCGGGTTCGGGTTGTGACAGTCAATGACCATTATACCCTTGCATAATTTCATCCAAGACCAAGTGGGGGAGGTGTCACGTGTCGCCCTCCCATTCGTCCATAAAATTTCGTAACCCTCGTGGGCCCCACAAAACGTAAAATTCCTCGGGTGGGCCCCACATGACCAAATCCGTAAAAAAAAAAAAATCCATAATGTTAATACCTTCTATATTCCTCAAATAATGCATTTTGAGAATCCAATTCTCATCAACAAACATTTTTCCTTTCCGACGTTCGGAAGATTTTCCGTCGGAAAAACAATTCTTCCTTTCGTACCAATTTCAAGTCTTGTGTTCCTTACGTACATTATCTTAAACATGTCCTGGACTTACGAGGTGTAACATTCTTCCCCCCTTAGAAACATTCGTCCCCGAATGTTCTTTCGGAGTCCAATCTAGTTAGATAGCGACATAGTCTCCTTTTACTACACCCTTCATACAAAATATGCCACCTTTGGCCATATAACAATACTTGTACAAAAACGTCAACCTGCACTCCAAGTACCTCCAAGGCACTTGACATAAAATCCTTCAATAATCATATGTTCTTATCTCCGTCTCTTAACGTTCAAATTCGAATCAATTATTTCAAGAAGAATAAGTCACAAAGACTCCACAATTTCATGTCGAGGAATGAAGGAATAACTTACATATTACTAGCACTTCCTTTCCTTTCCTATCGATAACCGGCTCACCGGGAAACCGGAATCGGACCAACCTCTCTACCGTCAACCTTGGCACCCACGAAGCCGACTAGTCCATACTCATAATGACCTCAAAGTCTGTCATAATCATCTTTACTAGGTCTGCTAGGGTATGACGACTGTATCATCACCGGGAAAACCTCAAATACCCGCTCAACCACCACCCCAAACACTCACGGGTGTAGTTACCTCGAAAGGTTCTTATGGATTCAGGCTCTATTTCTTTACACTTGGTTGTTATCTTCCTTACTGGTCATACTCTTTCCGTACTTCCAACTCATACTAGCATACATACATAACCTCCATCCCGATTCTGGCCTCAAACCTTTGGAGTCACTTTATTAAACAATATAAGGCCATTTCCGGCTCTCACGGCCTGGTTCCGGTGGAACGCGTTCACGAACCCGTAAAACAATTAACTAGACTTGGGCCTTGCACCCTCGTGACCCTGTCACGTAGCGGAACTACTACCAACTGATCCCACTCCATTTCAAACTATGAGGTGACCCGTAATAGGTCCTCAACCCGACTCAGCGTCGCACTTAAGTCTTATCCTTGGTCTGACTTAAATTTTTACTACCCGAGATGGCCTTATATACCTAAGGTCTCGGCGGTTATCAACATTCTTAGGCTCGCAATTTCCATGCTCCCAGCCTACCTTATCAGTCCCCCCGTAAACGGGTACAAAAAAAAAACTTCTCATAATCCCATAACTAGGTTGTCTTGGTCACAACAATCATTTCTTACTCCATACAGATCTCATCCGTACAATTCTCTTAAGCCTACCCCGTAGCTTAATCTATTAACATGACATTCCATTAATTTCCTTAACATGACTTCTTAAGGGTTCATCACCCTATCAGACAGCTCATCATTCCCTAATTATATCAAATTAGTACATAAATGTCACGCCCCGAACCCCGGGCCCGTGACTGGTGCCCTACCTGGGCACCCTTCTACCTTAACAATACAAGTAAACTGCGGAACTTAAATAACACCTCATTTTTTTTTTCTTAAAACAACCGTACGTGCAAGGGCAAAGCCGACAAGGCTGCCATATATACATAAACAAAAGACACTACACCGTACATGAGTCCAATCCCACATATGAATACAGACCTCTAGGAGTTAAACTGAACTATGACGGGACAAGGCCCCGCCGTACCCATAACTGTACAAAAGCCTGTACTGCAAGAACCTATACCAAAACGATAAACTCCCAAATGTAAGAGCTATCCAAAATTCCGAAAGGTGGTCCTACACTGCCGATCACCAAATCAGTGACCTAAACTGCGGCATGAACGCACTTCAAGGAGGTCAGTACGAAGAATGTACCAAGTATGTGAACATTAAGTACTTTAATAAAATCATAAGTCTAAACAAAGCGGAGACATGTATGATAGCCAACCTACAGTACACAATACATAAGCGATACATCAAGTCGTGACGCAGCCCTCGTAGTCATTACCCAAATATAACCATGGGTCTCACGCCCATAACATCAATCATGCCCGTGGAATCTTTCCTCACCGCCATCCATGATATAGTACAACACCAATAGGCATACATGAACACCAAGTCCCACCGGTGGTATAGATTCTGGGGTTTACCCTCACTTATACTCTTACCCTGGAGAAGGTGGTAAAGCAGGTGGTATAGCATCTTGGGGGTTTACCCCTCACATATACTCTACCCTGGAGAAGGTGGTAAAACAGGTGGTATAGCATCTTGGGGGTTTACCCCTCACATATACTCTACCCTGGAGAAGGTGGTAAAACAGGTGGTATAACATCTTGGGGGTTTACCCCTCACATATACTCTACCCTGGAGAAGGTGGTAAAGCAGATGGTATAAAGATCTTGGGGTTTACCCTCACATATACTCTACTGGAGAAGGTGGTAAAACAGGTGGTATAGCATCTTGGGGGTTTACCCCTCACATATACTCTACCCTGGAGAAGGTGGTAAAACAGGTGGTATAGCATCTTGGGGGTTTACCCCTCACTTATACTCTTACCCTATCGCGACCGACCATCAAACAAGACATAAGCACTACCATGTCTTCTATAAAAATCCGGGAATTTAACCCACGTACTACAAGTAACTAAGCATACCCGTGGAATCCCACATCACCGCAGACGCCCAAGTAACTTACAACAAGACAACCACCTTCAACCGAGAGTCGCGGCAACTTAATAAAACATAATACTTGCACTCAAAGGCTATTACCAGCACATATAGGCAAGTTCTCAATTAACCAAGCCAAAGTACTTATCAAGGCACACATAGGATAATTCTCATTTAACAAGCCAAAGTACTTATCCGGGCACAAATAGAATAAATTCTCATTTAACAAGCCAAAGTACTTATCCGGGCACAAATAGAATAAATTCTCATTTAACAAGCCAAAGTACTTATCAAGGCACACATAGGATAATTCTCATTTAACAAGCCAAAGTACTTATCCGGGCACAAATAGAATAAATTCTCATTTAACAAGCCAAAGTACTTATCACCGCACAAAAAGAATAAATTCTCATCTAACAACACAAAGTACTTATCCGGGCAAAAATAGAATAAATTCTCATTTAACAAGCCAAAGTACTTATCCGGGCACAAATAGAATAAATTCTCATTTAACAAGCCAAAGTACTTATCCGGGCACAAATAGAATAAATTCTCATTTAACAAGCCAAAGTACTTATCAGGGCACAAAATAGAATAAATTCTCATTTAACAAGTCAAAGTACTTATCAATGCACACTTAGACAAATCCTCAATTTATCAAGCCAAAGTACTTAGCAAGGCATACATACATTCTTTTATAAAAGACTCCTTTCTATGTAAAGCCCCAAGATACTAACACCGTAGTATCAAGGCGTGTCTATTTTTCAAGGTAAGTTACTACACTTCAGAAAACTCATTTCAAAGCTTGAAATCAAGTAACTCCAAATTTTCACAATCTAGGCAACTTATGCCGATTTAATCAAAATAGACAACTTTCTAAACCTTCCATAAAGCCGTTATAACCAACTTCCCATAAAGCCGTTATAACCCTTTATGGTTTTAGACGTACCCATTCCTTCAATAACCAAGAGACTTATACAATTAAAACCAAGTATCACATACTTACAATCAAGTTCTTAACTTTCAAAAATACTTCAAGTCTCTAATAGTTAGAAAACAAGTTTTCTTCTACTTTTAAACCTCAAGTAACTTCACCCTTAACGCAAGTTACTTCTCTTAAATCATGTCATTTCTCCTCTTTAAATCAAATAAGTAAATCACTCCTTTGACTCTAAAGTCATTATAATGACCTTTAGGTTTTAGAACTAAGGCACTAGCCAAAAGATTTAGAAATCACTTCCTTTTCAAGTTTCTATGTACTTTAAGAAAATACCTTCACTTTTAAGAATCCACACTTCCCTAAGGAAATGGATTATACTACTTACAATTTAAACATCAAAGTACACTCAAGGAAGTACATAGAACAAATTCTATTTTAGGAAATCCAAAGACAAGCAAGGAATGGATCATTCATGAGTAGAACTTACTTTCTTTATTCTAAGGAATCATGCTAGAAGAGGAGATAGTTCACATACCTTTTCGCTAAATCCACAAGCTAAGCCGAATACACCGCATTTAGAAGTGTCAACCTATAATGGTCACAACAAGGCTATCAACTTCTAGTCTCTATGTAGAATAATACTAAGTATTTAGTCTCTAATTCTACGGAAAATCAGCAAGACTTCCTTTGTTTCTACTCACTTTGCCACCTTTTTCAAGGCCGAATACAATAACCAACAAGCCACATTTAAGGCTCCAAACAACCACCAAACAAAGGGGATTACACGCCTTACAATACGTGTAATATTCCGCCCCACAATTCATACCAAAGTAGTTCCACAATTAAAGCCATAAGCTCCCAACGAACAACCAACAACACTAAGTCTTTTCCAACCTTTTTCCAAATTCCAAGTTCTTAGGTCTAACATGTTATATAGTCTAAACAACTTCAACAACTACAATTTCCTTCTTAAACAACATGCGACAATCTCAAACGAATAAACAACTTGAATTGGAATCTTAAGCTAAACATGCTAGTTTTTGGATTAGGGTTCCAATAGCCAAAAGACATATCAAACATCATACTATATAACACATGCTTGCTAAAATCCATAGCTACAACAATAAGTAAGTCTTAACTACTAAAACGACAAAATTTATACCTTTATAAGCCCTTATAATTTCCAAGATCCAAAGTCGCTACTTAGAAATTCTTAGCTCCTTTCCTTAAGTTCCAATCCGCTCAAGCATTCCTAGAGGCCTATGAAGAACCCTTCTTCAAGTTCCAACTTCAAAGTTGAAGAACTCCTTAGTTTCCGCCATACTAACGTAAAAATACGTTTTTCCAAATCTTTCTATTGAGATAACCTTACAATACCTCGGGGGACATTGGGTTAAAGTCTGTGGCTAATGGATCAAAAATACAAATATTTTGTGTGGGAAATTTGCACTAGCCGAGAGCTCACTTTCTTGGACAAGAAATGTTGTGATTTTTCTAAGTATGGGAAGACCTTGTCTTGCACTAGCTATGCTTATATAACACATTGGAGGGCTTAGATTACAACAAATGTGTGGCTTGGATGTGTTTCACTAGGATCAAGCCCATGTGGGCAAGTTGACCTTGGTCAACATTATCAAGCTTAGAAGACTTATCACTACATAGGTCAAATGACCATCCAACCCTTACTAATTTCGTCCAACACCCCATGTGGGAGTGCCACGTGTCGCCCTCTCATTCGTCCATACAATTTCGTAACCCTCGTGGGCCCCACAAAAATGTAAAATTCCCCGGGTGGGCCCCACGTGACCAAATCCGTAAAAATAAATTCTCATAATATTACTAAGTCCCATACTCTTCAATTAATGTATTTTGAGAATTCAATTCTCAACAACGAACATTTTTCCTTCCCGACGTTCGGAAGACTTTCCGCGGAAAAACAATCCTTCCTTTCGTACTAATTTCCAAGTCTTGTGTTCCTTACGTACATTCACTTACACATGTCATGGGCTTACGGGGTGTAACATTCTTTCCCCCTTAGAAACATTCGTCCCCGAATGTTCTTAGTCGGTTGTCAAGCTATACACACTCCGGCACAATCTCTATACTATACCTATCAGTCAAAACTGCACAAGACCAACGATGCCACACCGGGCCACCACAACCTACGTAAACATATCAATGGACCTTCCGTCCGCTACCCCTTCTCACAAACTCGGCGTTACAGTCTCCTAGAACACGGGATCCGTAGAGGTTCCTTTCTTTCCTTACTTGTCATACCTTCTCATACTTTCAAACTTTATCTAGTACACGTACAAAATCTCACATATTGTTTCTGTTCTCCAATCCTTGGAGTTACTAATCAAACCTGGCCATTATGCTACTCACATTCCCGTTAAGGCTCTTCTCGGTCCTTACGACCTAGTTCCGGTGGAACGCATCCACAAACTCGTACAACAATCAACTAGACTTGGGCCTAGCACCCTCGTGGCCCTATCACATAGCGAGACCATTTCTAACTGACATCACCCCATTCTATACTGCCGGCTGACCCGAAATGAGTCCATAACCCGGCTCATCGTCACACTTAACTTCTCATTCTTAGTCTGAAATAAATCTCACTCTTATCTCAAGGTACTTCTTACCCTATCCCCTATTCACTAGAGGTTCGTCACATAAGTCAAAGTATTTCTACTGTACAATCTTCCCTATCGGTTTTACACTTATACGGGGTAATTACAACTTGTGAACCCTATACAACTATAGTCTCAGTTCACCTATCATTCTTGTCAACATTCTTACTTCTCACTTTACTAATCAAAGTATCCCTACCTCTGGGGTACTATCACTTACAACTGCTAGCACCGCTATCTTGGTCAATAACATAATGGCTCCTCATGACCTATAGTCTTCTCCTAACCGAAACCGGAGGGTCAGTGTCAGACCTCAAAACTGGCGTGAAGAACTCGCCGATCGCGAACAACATCCGGTACTGGGCATAAGCCCTATCAACTCTCTCGAGTCCGACTAGTAGCTCGCTACTCATTTGCCCTTCGGTGGTTGCCTCTCTCGAGGCATAATCGTAACACAACAATACGAGAGGAATTATTTTACTAACATGCTCTATGGCACGATCTTGGAGTGAGAAGAATAGAAACCAACTCCTAAATGTCCTGTAGCCTCGCTTATGGGTGGCGCGCAACACACCGATAATCAAGACTTACTAGACACGGTCAGACATTCCGAGGATCGATCGCTCGATACCACTCTGTCACGCCCGAACCTCGGGCGTGATCGTGCCCTACCCAGGCACCTTCTACCTTAACAATACAAGTAAATCATGAACTTAAATAACACCTCATTTTTTTCTTAAAACAACCGTGACGCGTGCGGCAAAGCCGACAAGTGCCGCCATATATACATAAACAAAAGACACTACACCGCATACGAGTCCAATCCCACATATGAATACGCACTTCAGGAGTTAAATCGAACTATGACGGACAAGGCCCCGCCGCACCATAATCATAAAAGCCTGCATCGCAAGAACCTATACCAAAACGATAAACTCCCAAATGTAAGGAGCTATCCAAAATTCCGAGCGGTGGTCCTACACTGCCGATCACCAAATCACATCTAAACCTGCGGCATGAACGCAGCCCCCCGAAGGAGGTCAGTACGAAGAATGTACCAAGTATGTGAACAGTAAGTACTGTAATAAAATCATAACAGTCTAAACAAAGCAGGAGACATGTATGATAGCCAACCTACAGTACACAATACATAAGCAGTCACATCAAGTCAGGGACGCAGGCCCTCAGAGTCATTACCCAAATATAACCATGGGTCTCACGCCCATAACATCAATCATGCCCGTGGAATCTTTCCTCACTGCCATCCATGATATAGTACAACACCAATAGGCATACATGAACACCAAGTCCCACCTGGTATATAGATTGGGGGTTTACCCCTCACTTATACTCTTACCCTGGAGAAGGTGGTAAAGCAGGTGGTATAGCATCTTGGGGGTTTACCCCTCACATATACTCTACCCTGGAGAAGGTGGTAAAACAGGTGGTATAGCATCTTGGGGGTTTACCCCTCACATATACTCTACCCTGGAGAAGGTGGTAAAACAGGTGGTATAAAGATCTGGGGTTTACCCTCACATATACTCTACTCGAGAAGGTGGTAAACAGATGGTATAGCATCTTGGGGGTTTACCCCTCACATATACTCTACCCTGGAGAAGGTGGTAAAACAGGTGGTATAGCATCTTGGGGGTTTACCCCTCACATATACTCTACCCTGGAGAAGGTGGTAAAACAGGTGGTATAGCATCTTGGGGGTTTACCCCTCACTTATACTCTTACCCTATCGCGACCGACCATCAAACAAGACATAAGCACTACCATGTCTTCTATAAAAAATCCGGGAATTTAACCCAAGTACTACAAGTAACGGAAGCATACCCGTGGAATCCCACATCACTGGCGGTACGTCCAAGTAACTTACAACAAGACAGCCGACCCTTCAACCGAGAGTCGCGGAAACTTAATAAAACATAATACTTGCACTCAAAGGCTATTACCAGCACATATAGGCAAGTTCTCAATTAACCAAGCCAAAGTACTTATCAAGGCACACATAGGATAATTCTCATTTAACAAGCCAAAGTACTTATCCGGGCACAAATAGAATAAATTCTCATTTAACAAGCCAAAGTACTTATCCGGGCACAAATAGAATAAATTCTCATTTAACAAGCCAAAGTACTTATCAAGGCACACATAGGATAATTCTCATTTAACAAGCCAAAGTACTTATCCGGGCACAAATAGAATAAATTCTCATTTAACAAGCCAAAGTACTTATCCGGGCACAAATAGAATAAATTCTCATTTAACAAGCCAAAGTACTTATCCGGGCACAAATAGAATAAATTCTCATTTAACAAGCCAAAGTACTTATCCGGGCACAAATAGAATAAATTCTCATTTAACAAGCCAAAGTACTTATCAGGGCACAAAATAGAATAAATTCTCATTTAACAAGTCAAAGTACTTATCAATGCACACTTAGACAAATCCTCAATTTATCAAGCCAAAGTACTTAGCAAGGCATACATACATTCTTTTATAAAAGACTCCTTTCTATGTAAAGCCCCAAGATACTAACACCGTAGTATCAAGGCGTGTCTATTTTTCAAGGTAAGTTACTACACTTGTAAAACTCATTTCAAAGCTTGAAATCAAGTAACTCCAAATTTTCACAATCTAGGCAACTTATGCCGATTTAATCAAAATAGACAACTTTCTAAACCTTCCATAAAGCCGTTATAACTAACTTCCCATAAAGCCGTTATAACCCTTTATGGTTTTAGACACCCATTCCTTCAATAACCAAGAGACTTATACAATTAAAACCAAGTATCACATACTTACAATCAAGTTCTTAACTTTCAAAAATACTTCAAGTCTCTTAATAGTTAGAAAACAAGTTTTCTTCTACTTTTTAAACCTCAAGTAACTTCACCCTTAACGCAAGTTACTTCTCTTAAATCATGTCATTTCTCCTCTTTAAATCAAATAAGTAAATCACCTTTGACTTCTAAAGTCATTATAATGACCTTTAGGTTTTAGAACTAAGGCACTAGCCAAAAGATTTAGAAATCACTTCCTTTTCAAGTTTCTATGTACTTTAAGAAAAATACCTTCACTTTTAAGAATCCAAACTTCCCTAAGGAAATGGATTATACTACTTACAATTTAAACATCAAAGTACACTCAAGGAAGTACATAGAACAAATTCTATTTTAGGCAATCCAAATACAAGCAAGGAATGGATCATTCAGAGTAGAACTTACTTTCTTTATTCTAAGGAATCATGCTAGAAGAGGAGATAGTTCACATACCTTTTCGGCTAAATCCACAAGCTAAGCCGAATACACCGTACGTAGAAGTGTCAACCTATAATGGTCACAACAAGGCTATCAACTTCTAGTCTCTATGTAGAATAATACTAAGTATTTAGTCTCTAATTCTACGGAAAATCGGGCAAAGACTTCCTTTGTTTCTACTCACTTTGCCACCTTTTTCAAGGCCGAATACAATAACCAAAGCCACATTTAAGGCTCCAAACAACCACCAAACAAAGGGATTACACGCCTTACAATACGTGTAATATTCCGCCCCACAATTCATACCAAAGTAGTTCCACAATTAAAGCCATTCTCGGCCAACTTACAACCAACAACACTAAGTCTTTTCCAACCTTTTTCCAAATTCCAAGTTCTTAGGTCTAACATGTTATATAGTCTAAACAACTTCAACAACTACAATTTCCTTCTTAAACAACATGACAATCTCAAACGAATAAACAACTTGAATTGGAATCTTAAGCTAAACATGCTAGTTTTTGGATTAGGGTTCCAATAGCCAAAAGACATATCAAACATCATACTATATAACACATGCTTGCTAAAATCCATAGCTACAACAATAAGTAAGTCTTAACTACTAAAACGACAAAATTTATACCTTTATAAGCCCTTATAATTTCCAAGATCCAAAGTCGCACCTTAGAAATTCTTAGCTCCTTTCCTTAAGTTCCAATCCGCTCAAGCATTCCTTAGAGGCCTATGAAGAACCCTTCTTCAAGTTCCAACTTCAAAGTGAAGAACTCCTTAGTTTCCGCTTGACTAACGTAAAAATACGTTTTTCCGAAATCTTTCTATTGAGATAACCTTACAATACCCTTGGGGACATTGGGTTAAAGTCTTATGGCTAATGGATCAAAACTACAAATATTTTGTGTGGGAAATTTGCACTAATGAGAGCTCACTTTCGACAAGAAATGTTGTGATTTTTCTAAGTATGGGAAGACCTTGTCTTGCACTAGCTATGCTTATATAACACATTGGAGGCTTAGATTACAACAAATGTGTGGCTTGGATGTGTTTCACTCAGATCAAGCCCATGTGGGCAAGTTGACCTCGTCAACATTATCGCTTAGAAGACTTATCACTACATAGGTCAAATGACCATCCAACCCTTACTAATTTCGTCCAACACCCCACGTGGGAGTGCCACGTGTCGCCTCTCTCATTCGTCCATACACTCAGAACCCTCGTGGGCCCCACAAAAATGTAAAATTCCCCGGGTGGGCCCCACGTGACCAAATCCGTAAAAATAAATTCTCATAATATTACTAAGTCCCATACTCTTCAATTAATGTATTTTGAGAATTCAATTCTCAACAACGAACATTTTTCCTTCCCGACGTTCGGAAGACTTTCCGTCGGAAAAACAATCCTTCCTTTCGTACTAATTTCCAAGTCTTGTGTTCCTTACGTACATTCACTTACACATGTCATGGGCTTACGGGGTGTAACAATAAACCTTGATGAGAATTCATTTAGTGTTTCATACCTTCCCGGTATCTATTTAGTCCTTACCAAATCCTGGTAATCTAAAATCATTCTAGGCAACACGCGTCTGACCCTCATACATAACTCCGTATAGCTGTATGTCCCAATACCAACTATACTACAATCATTACCAACCTGGATACACAATCCACATAATCCTTCCTGGGTCACTGCTGCCTTTCTCATAGCTGCAACCAACATAACTCGTTAGAGAGAGACGATACTAACAACACAGCTCTATAGCACGATCTCAGAGTGAGAAGAATGGAAACCAAACCTAAATTTCATGTAGCCTCCTGATTATAGATGTGGTGCACAACACACCGATAATCAAGACTCTACTAGACACGATCTGTAGACACTTTCCGAGGACTAACTGCTCTGATACCACTTTTGTCACGACCCGACCCCGGGCCCGCGACTGGTGCCCTACATGGGCACCCTTACAGATATACATCAGAGAATAGTAGCGGAACATACATACATAAACTTAACAAGAAATAAATAATAGGTTAGCCGATAAGGCTACCTTCATGGATACATATAAATATGTAAAACCAAAAGCAGTTACCTCCCTTTTTTTTCCTTACAAAGCGACCCACAAGATATGACTACAGACCTCTAAGAGTTTGGACAAATACTATGACGGGACAAGGTCCCGCCGCACTTCGAATATACATCACCATGATGACAAGCTCCCGAACAGTGGAGCCATCTCCAACTGCTGAACCACGATCCTAGGCCCGCGGAGACACAACTGTGTACCTAAACTCGCGGACATTTAACGCAGCTTCGGCGGGTCGATAACAAAATTCTAATATGGAACGGAAATAAGGTACAGTAACAAATCATAATTGTACAAAAGAATGACAGGGACAAGTATAAAAAAAGTAAATACCAGATCCTGCCGTGCCATTACCACTTTGAACTTAATTGTACATCATTATCTTTTCCCATTTTTCAATAAGAGTTATAGTCAAATTCTTACGTACATACTTAGGAGAAATCATTAAGTTCATTACCATATAACTTACTTATCTTTCATAACGTAAACCGACCCTTTGTGGAGGGACGCCTATACTGCCCGGCCCAATCTGGGACGCGATAAAGTCACATAAGTCTGCCCATAAAGGTATACTACATAAAAATAGGAAGCTTATGATCAACTTAGGGTCACCTGCCCATAGTATCATTTAGCAATCCTACTCTTGGGACTATTTCACCCGCAAGGGCCGTATGGACCCGCATGAGGTATTCCTCGCATAGACAATATCTTCCCGCATAGGTCGTGTGGACCCGCATGAGGTATTCCTCGCATAGGACTATTTCACCCGCACATGACTATTTCACCCGCTTAGGCCCTACGGGCCCGCAATGAGAAAATACGCCATGCTCGCATCATGGGTAGCAAATCCATGGAGAGGTATAATGTCTTGGGGGTTTACCCCGCAATTATACTCAGAATGTGTATAACGTCTTGGGGGTTTACCCCGCATTTATACTCAGGAGGTGTATAACGTCTTGGGGGTTTACCCCGCATTTATACTCAGGAGGTGTAAAACGTCTTGGGGGTTTACCCCGCATTTATACTCATAACACTAGCACCAATGGCTATCATACATAACATAAGCACTACCGGCTTATCATACATAACATAAGCGCTACCGGCTTATCATACATAACATAAGCGCTACCGGCTTATCATACATAACATAAGCACTACCGGCTTATCATACATAACATAAGCAAGTTAAGAAATCCCCTAACTTCTTATTAACCTTATTTATATACACTCTCATTTTAGTTTAATTAAGGCACTGACATGTCATTATAAAATCCGGGAATTTAACCCAAAGTACTACGTACTTCTATTCTTTTAAAACGACTCTTTTTCATATAAAACTTCCAAGATACTAATAACCGTAGTATCAAGTCATATCTACTTTTCAAGACAAGTCACAATACCTTTTAGAAATACATTTATAGGCTTCTAAATCAAGTGACTTCTTTCTTTAAAACCTTAAGCAATTGGTACCCTTAAAACAATTTGCCCTTCTTTATTTCAAGTCATTTCTTTGCTTACATTACTTCGAGAAAACCATTCTTGTAATCTTCCATAAAGTTGTTATAACCAACTTCCCATAAAGCCGTTATAACTCTTTATGTCTTAGACAAATTCATTCCTTTTATAACCAAAAGACTTATACTTTCAAATCAAATTACATAGCTTTCAAAATACTTCAAGTCTCTTAGCTTTTAAGAAAACAAGTTTCTTAACTTAGAATATCAAGTCTCTTTAACTTAGAGTGTCAAGAAGTCAATACTTTCCAAATTAAGTATTCTATACTTTTTAAATAAAGTAATTTCTTCCTTTAAGAATCAAGTCTCATAACTTGAAAAATAAAGTCTCTTAACCTTTTAAGATTTAAGGTTCATAGTCTTAAAACTTCATACGTAAACTCTTTAAATTAAGTAACATATACTTTTATGCTTGTGAATAGGTTATACTAGTTTATAACGATCTTATTAAAGCAGCCATGATCTAGAAAATGTAATACAATTTTGTCTTATCTTAGCTTCAATGCAGATGGAGAATTCTACTCATTTTAATTTAATTGATTGTCGATACATTTTCTTTTATTAACGCTGCAGTGGCTTGTTCGATACTTATTCTCATTCGTGCAGTAACTTAGCAAAGTCAACTTGACTCCAAATACTTCCTAACGACTCTTACCAACATCCACCATAAGACTTGGTAAGAACTTAAGATAACTTAGACGTATCTTTTACATAGAGTAAATCAACATACATACCTCTAAACTTCTAAGAGTAGAAGGAAACATGAAATAATACCACATGTATATTCCATACATAGAATCATGTCAAAAGAAGGAAGAGGTTCACATACCTCGCGACGATTATCGACAAGTAGCAAAATGCTCCAAAGTACTTCAACCTTGATAGTTATTACATCCTTTAAGTAGAATACGCTATACTTAGTACTTCAACCTATAATGGCCATAATACGTCCATTAACCTCTAGCTTCAAACGTAGAATATTCTAAGTGCAAAGTCACTAAATTCTACGGAAAATCGGACAACACTTCCTTTGTTTCTACATACTTTTCCACCTTTTTCAAGGCCCGATAATCAATAACCAACATGCCACATTTATTCCTCAATACATCAACCAACAAAGGGGATTACACGCCTTACAATACGTGTAAAATTCTGCCCCACAATTAATACCAACTAAGTCCATAATCAAAGTCATTCTCGGCTAACTTATTCAACAATACAAAGTTCTTTCCAATTCTTTTTCAATCCAAGTTCTTAGGTATAACATGTTATATAGTCATAGACAACTTTAACAACTATAATTCCTTCTTTATATAACATGTGACGACTTAAACTAATAATCAAATTGAATTGTAATCTTAAGGCTAAACATGCTAGTTTTCGGATTAGGGTTCCAATAGTCAATACACTTATCAAACTTCATAATATACATCTCATGCTTGCTAATATACATAGCTACAACAATAAGTAATCTTAATTACTAAAACAACAAGAATTGTTACCTTTATAAGCCCTTAAAAATTCCAAGATTCAAAGTCGCTCCTTAGCAATTCTTAGCTCCTTCCTTTACGCTCCAATCCGCTATTTGAAGCCCTTAGAAGTTCACAACCAACTTCTCTTCCATTTCCAATCCAAAACTAGGAAAACGACTTAGGTTTTCGCCTTGCGACTAACGTGAAAACGCTGCTTCGAAATATTTCTATTGAGATATCCTTACAATACCCTTAGGGACCTTGGGTTAAAGTCTTGTGAATAATGGATCAAAACTACAAAATTTTCTTGTGTGAAAAATGGCCAACCCGAGAGCTCTTTTCTATGAACAAGAATGTTGTGATTTTTTCTAAGTGTTGGAAGACCTTGTCTTGCTACTAGTGTGTATATATAACACAAGGAAGGGTCAATATTATAACAAATGTGTGGCTAGGATGGAGAACACTTGGATAATTAGCCAAGTGGACAAGTTGACAAGTCAACAATCTCAAGCTAGCAAGACTTGATCTTCTACCATGGTCAATGACCATTATACCCTTGCATAATTTCGTCCAAGACCAAGTGGGGGAGGTGCCACGTGTCGCCCTCCCATTCGTCCATAAAATTTCGTAACCCTCGTGGGCCCCACAAAACGTAAAATTCCTCGGGTGGGCCCCACATGACCAAATCCGTAAAAATAAATAAATTTCCATAATGTTAATACCTTCTATATTCCTCAAATAATGCATTTTGAGAATCCAATTCTCATCAACAAACATTTTTCCTTTCCGTCGTTCGGAAGATTTTCCGTCGGAAAAACAATTCTTCCTTTCGTACCAATTTCAAGTCTTGTGTTCCTTACGTACATTCTCTTAAACATGTCCTGGACTTACGGGGTGTAACAATTTCATCAACAAGGGTTGGATATATTAGACAACCAAGGGCTAGGATTAAAACAAGTGTGTGGTTGAGATTGGGGACAAGTGTGTGTGGGTCCCACAAGCCACTTGTCCACACAAAATATCTTGCAAGACTTGGCCACTTATCCTCCACATTTCGGCAAACATGGTCCACCTAGGAGTGACACGTGTCGCCCTCCTATTGGTCCAAAATATTTTATCTCCCGAAAACATCCATAATGGCCAAAATCTCGAAACTAATGTGGGCCCCACAAAACCGTAAATTTCTCCCATGGGCCCCACGTGACCAATTTCGGAAAATAAAATCCATAATTCTCTAATATTCCAAGAAGTCCAAATACCAAATCTGGGAATCCAATTCCCATTTACGAACCTTTTTCCTTCAAAAAAACCGGAAAATTTTTCGTCGGAAAAATCAAATCTTTCTTCCTTTCCAATCTTAATGTCGTATTCTCGTACGTACGTCCTTACATACATAACCTGGAACTACGGGGTGTAACATTCTTCCCCCCTTAGAAACATTCGTCCTGAATGTTCCTTCTAAGTCTCCAAACATACATGCGCCGGTATAGTCTTCACTACTATACTTACACAACCAATTATGCCACACATGGCCATAATATAACACACGCGCAATACTTAAATCCAAGCCAACGAGGAATCACCTCTAAAGTGTATGTCATCGCTATTAACTCCCATTCATGGTCTAAAAGGACACTCTCTTCGTACCTTTACTTCACATATGTACTTACTTCCATCCTTTTAACACCTGCTCGCTCCTTATCTTACTCGGCGTACTCTCCTCGTACAACCGAACTCCTTCTAGTACACATACCACACATCAGTCATCGCTTCAGTTCCAAAACCTTGGAGTTACCACCTCCAAACTTGGTCATCTCACTAGCTTCAATTTTCTTTTAAGGCCATTCTCGGCCTCCCCGACCTGGTCCTAGTGGAACGCATCCACGAACTAGTACAACGATTTAAACATACTTGGGCCTTGCACCCTCGTGGTCTTATTACCCAGCGGGACCACACCAAACTGACCCTACCTCATTCCGGGCTGCGGGTTGACCCGCGATCTGGCCTCATCCCGACCCATTTCGTACCGAACTCTTGTTCCCGGTCCGGAACAATCTTACTATTCACGTCACGAAAGCTACCACTTTCATCTCACACAACCCATGGAATTTTCATACCAAAACTCCACGTATATAATGTACTTCGACCAATAACCACCGTAAAATCTTTTACTCAAGACGACCTTGTATCTAAGGTCTCAACTGTTACCAATTCTAAGATTCAAAATTTCCATGTCCCCAAACTTATCCTATTCATCTAACACGGACGTCTAAATCACAATTTTTCATACAACATAACCCGTACATAGCACTTAACACATAACCATCTTAACAACGCATATAAGTCTCTAAAGGGTTGAAGATATACCTGTAAATATTGCTACGCTTCCCTCTGCCGCGCTAATCATAATTCTGCCCTGCAGGGCGCCTAGCTATAGAAGGTGATGAACCAGCCATTGATCCCGAAGGCTGAGTCGTAACATCCGCGCTACCTCTGGTCGAACACTTCTTCGCAAAATGGCCCTGCCGGCCGCAGGTAAAGCAAGTTCCCTGAATAACATGACACTCCCCAGTATGGAACCTACCACAATGGCCACACCGAGGTAGGGTGGTCTCATCTGACTAACATCCATGTTCCCCCGAAAACACAAACTCGAGCCACGACTGCTCCCGAATACCTGCATCTCAAGATCGCGGAGGACCACTCAATCAAGGAGGTGCATAACTAGCTCACGAGGCGGTCCGCCTCGAAAATTACCAAAGGACCCTGCTGTATTGGCCCTCTTATGCTGATCTCGATCATTTCGTCGACTCTACGCCCTCTCCCTCGTATAAGCTCAGATGCGGGCAATGTCCATGCGGTGAAGAGCTACTCTGCATAACCTCTCGCTAGATAATCATCAAGTCCCGTGACATATCGGTGCACTCTATCCTCCATGTCTGCCATAAGAGTGGGGGCATACCGAGCTAATGAGTCGAACTCTATGTTGTACTCCCGAACCGTCCGCCCATTCTGTCTCAACATCATAAAACTATCAACTTGGGCTCTCCTCATCTGTGGAGGCAAGAAGTGGTTAAGAAATGCCTCCGAGAATTCGTCCCAACCAGCTGGAAACACATGCTCCCCCAGGGATAGTTCCCATGAATCAAACAAGTTGACTGCAATATCCCGCAGCCGATAAGAACCCAGTACCACCGACTCGGCCTCTGAGGCCTTAATCACTCTTATGATCCGCTGCAACTGTCGAATAAACTCCTGAGGATCTTCCTCAGTTCTCGATCCATAGAACTCTGGTGGACTGCAACTCAAGAAGTCCCGAAGCCTCAAACTATCGGTTCTGGGGTGCACCATCGGTACAACCGGAACCTCTGACTCTCGTCTGTCCTCATGCCTAGCCACGATCCTAGCTAGTAACTGGGCCATCTCTTTGTAACCCATATCCTCGGCTCCTGGTCGTGGAACTGGAGGCTCAGATATCACGGCCTCAGTAGAAACTGTTGCCGATGCGCTAAACTCTGCTGGGGCTGGCGGCGTCGCAGAACTCCCCATATGAAGTTCCACCTCAGGTAATGACAGGGCCTGTGCCCTCGCAATCCTCTGTGTTCTACCCGCAGCTCCCTCGGCTGCCTTGCCCTTCTGGGCTCTGGTTGCCTTGCGTAGAGGCATAACTGGTACATAAGAATACATCAGAGGGAGTCCAACTTATAACACAACTCTAAGGCACGATCTCAGAGTGAGAAGAATGGAAACCAATCCTAAATATCTTGCAGCCTCCTGATTATAGGTGCGGTGCACAACACGCCGATAATCAAGATTCTACTAGATAAGGTCTGTAGACACTTTCCAAGGACTAACTGCTTTGATACCACTTTTGTCACGACCCAACCTCGGGCCCGCGACTGGTGCCTTACCCCGGGCACCCTAGTGATAATACATCAGAGAAAATCAACGGAAATAAAAACTCATAGACATGAAACAATATAAAATATGAAACAGGCTAACCAAAACGGTCACCTTTCTGCATATATATCAAAATCTAAATAATTACATCCTTTACAAGCCCAACTCACAACAGTACTACAGACCTCTAAGAGTTTTTATAACAACTATGACGGGACAGGGCCCCGCCATACCCCTGAATGTACAAGAACCTACAATCTCAGGGAATCATACCAAAAGATAAACCTCCGGAGAAACAGAGCTTCCCAAATATGCAGAATCGTGATCCTCTGAGCGAGGATCAACAACCGGTGTACCTCTACCTGCGGCATGAACGCAGCCCCCCGAAGGAGGTCAGTACAACAAGTACCAAGTATGTGAAACTGAAAATACTGTAATGAAATCATAATAGTTTATATAAAACAGGAGACATGTATGATAACCAAACTACAGTACACAATATATAAGTAGTCAAGTCAGGGACTCACGCCCTCAAAGTTATCACTCAAATATAACCATGGGTCTCACGCCCGCAATATCAATCATGCCCGTGGAACTCCTTCCTCACTGCCGGCAGTCTATGATATAATATAACAACAAAGGTACACATGAACACCAGGTCCCACATGTGCCATAAAAACCGTACGGGCCAAGTAGGAAAGCTACACACCATATCCAGCCTGCATCATAAAACTGACCGGGGCAAGTACGAAGGCATAGCTACTAATCCACCGCATTATCAATCGATCGGGGCAAGTAAAGCGCCACTACGTAACCAGCCTGTCGCCATGAGATATGACCGGGGCAAGCACTGAAGCCATCTACCAGAGCCTACCGCACCAACAATGCTATAAAACTGACCGGGGCAAGTACGAAGGCAAACCACCAGATCCAGCCTATGTCGCGCAGCCGACCGGGGCAAGCACGTGAGCCAACTACCAGATCTTCCTGCGTCACCAACCTCATTCCACCTGCATCACGAAGCTGACCGGGGCAAGTACGAAAGCCAACTACCAGAACCAGCCTGCATCACGTCGCTGACCGGGGCAAGTACGGAGGCATAGCTACCAGAACCTCCTGCATCACGAAACTTCTTGGGGACTAGTCCGCGGAATATCACTAACAATGGAAGCATGCCCGTGGACCATCCAGCAGCGTCGATATGTCCAAATAAACAACAGGATAACCGACCCTCCATTGAGAGACGCGATAACATAGAAATACAACACTTGCACAACAAAGGCTATCACAACTAGCATAGGTAAGTTTAACATACTCTTAGACTCTCATTTTATGCCAAAAATCCGGGTTTTTAACCCCAAGTACTACATACTTCAATTCTCTTAAAAAGACCCCCTTTTAAGTAAAAACCACATGATACTAATACCCGTAGTATCAAGACACTCTCATGTTTAAATCAAGTACTTTATACTTTTAAACCAAGTGGCTTACACTTTTAAAATAACGTCAAGTATACTTTTAAAACCCAAGTAACTCACTCTTTTAAGATCAAGGCACTCACACCTTTTAAAATCAAGTCTCTCAATTTTCAAAATAATCAAGCCATTCTTTTATCTTCATAAAGTCGCTATAACTAACTTCCCATAAAGCTATTATAACACTTTATATTTTAAACCAACCAAAGACAACCAAATTCATTCAACACACGTACGTCTACCGTACTATATAGTTAACAACAATCATGCTCAAGAGGATAGGAAGAATCACATACCTCCTCGGCTAATCCACTTTGCCAAGTCGAATATGCCGCGCGTAGAATATCCACCTATAATAACCATAACACATCTATCAACTTCTAGATCTCTTCGTAGAATATTTCTAAGTAAAGCATCTCTTATTCTATCAAAAATCGCAAAGACTTCCCTGAATTCACGCATTTTCCACCTTTTTCAAGGCCCGAAATCAATAGCCAACATGCCATATTTAAGGCGCAATAATATAACAATACTAAAGGGGATTACATGCCTAACCGGACGTGTAAAATTCTGCCCCACAATAAACAAAATAGTCCACAAGTCCAAAGTAAATACAGTCCAATGTAAATAAAGTCCAATGTAAATACAATCCAAAGTAAATACAGTCTAATGTAAATACAGTCCATTAGTTGGTGTTCTTGGCCAACTACTACAATCAAGTTAATCCAATTTTCGGCTAGCATGCCGGAATTACTTCTTTAATCTTCCAACTTATATTCCAATCTTTATATAAGTTATAGTTACTTTGTTATTAACTGTCAACAGGTAATAGATACATTTTTACCATTTTAATGGCTAGCATGCCAATTTCTCCATTGTAGCAACTTAACAAGGTCCAAATCCTTTCCATCTTCCTTCCATGTATTACATACTTATTTATATATACTTCCAACATATATAATATCCAACTTCACAAAGAGGACAATGTTCATTACCTCAAAAAGCCCAAAAATATCCAAGAAATTAAAGTCTCTCCTTAGCAAGTTTAGCCCTAAATCCTTACGTTCCAATCCGCTATAAGCAACCCTTAGAAGCTCCTAACCAACTTCTCTTCAAGATCCAACTCCAAAAAGTGAAGAACACTTAGAGTTCCAACTTGTCAAGTTTCGGCCAAGGGGTTCTTTAAAGGCTAGGGGTGTGAAATCTTGTCTAAATCTTGGTTCACAATCTTCCTAACACATTAAGGAAGAACACTTAAAAGTTTAAGAATTATTGGACAAATCTTGCTCAAGAAATCATGGCTTGGCCGAGAGCTAAGGGCGAAAGAGGGAGGATTTCAAGTCTTGAAATGTTCTAAGTGTGGAAGATTTCATCAACGAGGGTTGGATATATAAGACAACCAAGTGCTAGGATTAAAACAAGTGTGTGGTTGAGATTGGGGACAAGTGTGTGTCGGTCCCACAAGCCACTTGTCCACACAAAATATCTTGCAAGACTTGGCCACTTGTCCTCCATATTTCGGCCAACATGGCCCACCTAGGAGTGACACGTGTCGCCCTCCTATTGGTCCAAAATATTTCATCTTCCGAAAACATCCATAATGGCCAAAATCTCGAAACTAATGTGGGCCCCACAAAACCGTAAATTTCTCCCGTGGACCCCACGTGACCAATTCTGGAAAATAAAATCCATAATTCTCTAATATTATAAGAAGTCCAAATACCAAATCTGGGAATCCAATTCCCATTTACGAACCTTTTTCCTTCACAAAAACCGGAAAATTTTCCGTCGAAAAAATCAAATCTTTCTTCCTTTCCAATCTAAATGTCGTATTCTCGTACGTACGTCCTCACATACATACCCTAGAACTACGGTCATTATACTAGCTTCAATTTCCTTTTAGGCCATTCTCGGCCTTCACGACCCGGTTCTGGTCGAACGCGTCTACGAACTCGTACAATGGTTACCTAAACTTGGGCCTTGTACCCTTGTGACTGTCACGACCCGTTCCAGGGCCCGTGACTGGTGCCTTACCCGGACACCCAAGTAGTCATACATCAGAGTAATCAGCGGAATATAAAAACAAGACATGAAACAAATGTAAATTAAGACACGCTTTCGAGAAAAGTCGCTTTCGCATATATATAAATAAACCAAAATCGCAATTACATCCCAACTGCATAATAGACTACAGCACTCTAAGGAAGTAAACAACTATGGCGGGACAGGGCCCCGCCATACCCTGAATGTACAAAACTATCTACATCAACAGGGAGATCATACCCAAAAGTCGAGCCTCCGGAGAAGATGGAGCTCCTGACACCAAAGAAAAGATCCTAAGACTGAGGATCCGCTACCTGCTTCCCTTTACCTGCGGCATGAACGCAGCCCCCCGAAGGAGGTCAGTACAACAGGTACCAAGTATGTGAAACTGTAAAGTACTTAAATGAAATCATATCATTTTAAAACCAGTTTTACAAATATGTACGAAACAAACAAGGTAACCGCACATAGTGCCACATCACAAACAAGAGCAATAAGAGGTAAATCAGAATGTCTCTTTCTAGGCCGCGAATGATCGGGCAAGGCCAATCGCCCATAGTATCATTAAGCATGCCTAATCTCGACTCCCGCGGTCGCATAGGTCACTCACGTAGGCGCGTGAGGTATTCCCCATCGAGGGTAGCTACTCCTCGGCATCGCCCCGACTCGTAGTCGCGTGGCCACATAGACCGCATGGCCAAAAGGACCGCACGCTAACCTGGAACTCTCGTAGCTCTGCATAGGCCCCCGGGACCCGCATGAGGTATTCTCGAATCATAGTCACACAGACTGCCTGAGCTATACCCCGCATCGGAGGGCAGCTTAACCCCCGGTATCATGTCAAGAGGTGAGTAATATAATACTAACATAGCAGCTTATCGTTAAACAACATAAGCACAATAAGAATAACCTCTTTACACAAACGTTTACAAGATACTAACACACATAGCATCACAATATATCTACTCAACAAACCATCTTATTATACTTTCCAGAATCAATACAAGTCTTTCATAAACACATAAGTAAATCGTTCTTTTATCTTTCTTAAGTCGTTATACCTAACTTCCCATAAAGCTAGTATAACTCTTAAGCTTTTGTTTAAAACAAATATTCTTCTTCTTTCAAAAATGATTTATAATTCTTTTGAAAGACTTCAAGATTCTTATTATTTAGACTCAAGTCAAAAGACGCCAAGTAAAACCATGTTCGGCTTAACACGCACGCTCATCGTACTATATATATACTTTAAAATATCATGCTCTAGAGGATAGGAAGAATCACATACCTTCTCGCGAAATCCACCGCCAAGTCGAATATGTCGCGCAGAGAATCAACCTATAATAGTCGACACGCCTATCAATGTCTAGACTACTCGTAGACTATTCTAAGCGAGGGTTCTTTATTCTACGGAAAATTGGGCAAGACTTTCCTACCCACAAGCTACACAAGTCTCAGTAGATACACCTATGTGTAAAATCTGATTCAATTCTTCTTCTGTTATACCCTTCTACTGTGATTACAGTTCAATTCTATTCTTTAATATCCTTCTATATCTTATACTCAAGTCTTAACTATTCTTATATGTAATATCCAATTACGATAGAAGGACAAGAGTATTTACCTCGATAAGCCCAAAATTATCCAAGTATAAATGTCGATCCTGAGCAAGGTTTAGCTCCTAATCTGAACGCTCCAATCCACTCCAAGAAACCCTTAGAAGTTTCTACACAACTTCTACTTACAATTTCAACCAACAATGAAGTTTCTCCTAGGGTTTCGTTTAGTGGCTAAAGGAAGTATAGTAGTATTTCTGGGCTTTTAGTATAGGGGTGACTTTGGAAATACTACAAGGGATTGGCTAAGGTATTTAGGGGGTAGTAACAATACTTGGAGAGTATTTTCTACCAAGGGGGGAGGGCCTTAGCCGAGACTACTAGGAAATGGGGGGAAGGGGGGTGTTTCGGCTAAGCTCACTCAAGAGGAGGGGGGGGAAGATGGCTTGGACGAAAACTACAACTAGAAGGGGGAGGATTTTAAGACTTGGAAAGTTGATTTGTGGATGAAGAATTCATCAACTCAAGGGGGGTATTTATAGGGCTTTCAAGGGCCAAGATGAAGCCAAGTGGTAGGCAAGTGTATGGTGGAGATTTGCAAAAGTGCACCCTATCCTACTCCACAAATCCCTCACAAACATTGACCCAAGTTTTAGGCCACAAAACAAGCCACAAAACCATGCCAATCGTCCAAGGTTACGCCCCCCTTTTGCCGTCCACTTGAGGGTGACAAGTGTCACCCTCTCGTTGGTCCAAAATGTTTCATCTCTCGGAAAAATCCGCAAAAATTATAAATGACATTGCCGTAATTTACCCTACGCAAATTTTGGAAAACGTTTCGTCGGAAAACCATTCGTTTCGTGGGTTGTGCACAAATTTCCTCCATAGTGCCTAACTTAAGGCTAAACTTTTGTACGTATGCCCTTACGTACATACTCTGGAAATACGGGGTATAACATTCTCCCCTCCTTAGAAACATTCGTCCCGAATGTTCCTTCCCAAGACAGATAACGATAAGGTTTCTCATAACTAAAATAGTTTGCAAATGCCTCACATGGCCATAATACAACACTTAAGCAAATATGTCAATGAAAATTTTACAAGTAGGAAAGTGAGTTACCTGGAGGTGTGGGGAATAGGTGAGGATACTTCTGCCTCATGTCTTCCTCAGCTTCCCACGTCATCTCCTCCCTGAGCTCGTTCCGCCACAAGACTTTGACGGAAGCCACGTCCTTGGTCCGCAGACGCCTAACCTGACGATCGATTATCGCTATGGGAATCTCCTCATACGATAACCCCTGGCCACCGACATCGTCGATCGGGTGCACCCTAGATGGATCCGATACATCTCTCAAAGATAGAAACATGAAACACCGGATACACTGCCTCCAGATCGGACGGCAGATCCAACTCATAGGCAACCTTGCCTATCCTGCGGACAATCTGATACGGCCCAATGTACCTTGGGTGAAGTTTCTTTCTTCCCGAATCTCATCACACCGCCATGGGTGACACTTTCAGAAAACCCAATCATCAACCTCGAACTCCGGATGCGATGACGATGATCTGCATATGACTTCGCGACTCGAAATGCCAAGAATCGCTCTCGATAAGCTTCACCTTATCCATCGCTGCGCACCAAATCTGGTCCCACTAATTGTACCTCGCCCATCAAACCAGCCTATCGGGCGATCTGCACTTCCTCTCATACAAGGCCTCATAAGGCGCCATCCAATCTGGAGTGGTAGCTATTATTATACGCAAACTCAACTAGAGGCAAATGATCCTCCCGGCTACCCGAATCAATAACACAGCTCGCAGCATATCCTCGAGTGCGGATAGTGCGCTCTGCTGTCGTCGCTGCGAGGATGGAATGCGTGACTCGTGCTCACTGCGCCCCTAAACCCTCTCGAAAGACCTCCGAAGTTAGCCGTAAATCGGGCTCCTGCGATATGATAGAAATAGGGACTCCATGCGATCGACGATCTCTCGGATGTAAAGTCGGCATAATCCTCACCAAAAGTCGTCCTGACGGGAAGAAAGTGGGCTGATTTCGTCAGCCTGTCGACGATAACCCAGATAGAATCATGTTTCCTCTGAGTGCGAGGTAATCTTGTGATAAAGTCCATGTTGATCACCTCCCACTTCCAGGTCGGGATCTCTATCGTCTGCAACAAACCACCAGGCCTCTGGTGCTCTACCTTCACCGGCCGACAACGGGCCGAGCTACAAACTCTGCAACGTCCCTCTTCAAGCCATCCCACCAATACACAGATCTAAGGTCATGGTACATCTTGGTCGACCCCGGATGGATAGAGTAACGCGCGCTGTGTGTTTTCCCTAGAACCTGCTGCCGAAGTCCTGCAATATCTGGAACACACAACCTGCCCTCAAACCTTAGCACCCCATCAGGTGTTACCTCAAAAGGACCCTTCCCCTCACGAAGAGCCATATCACGGTACCGCATCAAAACCGGATCCTCAAACTGTTGCCTCTTCACCTCCTCGATGATGGAAGACTCGACAACCTCTCGAACTCGAACCCCACTGCTATCAGAATCAATCAATCGGACTCCAAGGCTCGCTAGCTGATGTAAATCGCGAACCATGCCCCTCCTCTCTAGCTGCACATCTGATAGGCTACCCATCGACCTACGACTAAGGGCATCTGCCACAACATTGGCCTTCCCCGGGTGGTACAGGATGTCGACATCGTAATCCTTGAGCAGCTCTAACCACCGTCTCTGTCGTAAGTTCAGCTCCCTCTGGCTGAAGATATACTGGAGGCTCTTGTGGTCTGTATAAATATCCACATGAACCCCATACAAATAGTGCCTCCAGATCTTCAAGGCGTGAATCACCGCTGCCAACTCCAAATCATGGGTGGGGTAGTTCCTCTCATGCTTCTTAAGCTGTCGGGATGCATATGTTATAACCTTGCCTTGCTGCATCAACACACATCCCAGCCCGATGCCTGACGCATCACAATACACGACGTAGCCGTCTGGACCCTCTAGAAGAGTAAGAACGGGGGCGGTCGTCAGTCTCTCATTCAAGAATCGGAAACCCCGCCACAAGCATCACCATCAAACATACCGCTTTCTGAGTCAGCCTAGTCAATGGTGCAGAGATAGAAGCAAACTTCTCCACGAACCGCCGATAGTAACCTGCAAGGCCCAGAAAACTGCGCACCTCTGTCGGAGTAGTAGGTCTAGGCCAACTCCTGACTGCCTCGATCTTGGCCGTATCCACCCGAATGCCATCAGCCCCGACAATATGCCCAAGAAAAGCCACCGAAGTCAACCAGAACTCACACTTCGAAAACTTGGCGTACAACTGCTGGTCCTGGAGAACTCTCGGCCTGATCGCCGAATGCTCGCATGCTCGCAAGGGCGAGAATAAACCAAGATGTCATCAATGAACACTATCACAAACGTGTCCAAAAATGGCTTGAACACTCGGTTCATCAAATCCATGAATACCGCCGGAGCATTGGTCAACCCGAAAGACATGACCCTGAACTCATAATGCCCGTACCGGGTCCGGAATGCAGTCCTAGGGACATCCGCCTCTCTGACTCGCACCTGATGATAGCCCGATCGCAGATCAATCTTGGAGAAATATCTACTCGCAATCGTCGAACAAATCATCAATCTGGGAAGGAGTATCGTTTAATGGTCACCTTGTTCACCGTCAGATCAACACACGCGCGGCCCCGCCCTTCTTCTTTACGAACAATACCGCGCTCCCGGGAGAAACACTTGGCTCGATGAAGCCGCTTCTCCAAAGAAATCTCTCGGTGGTCCTTGACTCTCTCAACTCGGCGGTGCCATTACGTATGGCGGAATGGAAATAGCCAGTGTCCGCAAAGACATCGATACAAAACTCTATCTCCTCTCGTGAGGATACCCGGAGGTCGTCTGAAACACATCCGAAACTCTCGACTCATCGGTGAAAATCTGGTACCGCAGCCTCAGTATCAAACACTCGAATGAGATGGTAGATATACCCCTTCTGCACCATCTTCCTAGCCTTGAGGTAGGAAATAAACCTACCCCTCGGCGATACAATGTTCCCCTCCCACTCAATAACCGGCTCCCAGAAATCGAACCGCACTCACTCTCTCCTGCAGTCTACATTGGCATAGCAAGACGCCCAATCCATGCCCACGATCACATCGAAATGAGTCATGTCCAACTCTATCAAGTCGGCTGGTCGACGATCGCATAAAGACACCGGCAAGCCCTATATACCGCCGAGCTACCACCGAACCACCATCGCGTAGCTACCTCGAAAGGGTCTATGGGCTCGTGCTCTATCCCCTATCCTACTAGCAATAAGGGAGATATATGGGGCCAGTAGAACCGGATCTATCAAGGCATACACATCACAACCGATCGATAAGGTACTGTGGATAACATCGTGAAGCCTCCCGTCTGCCCGGTGGACAAGGCATAAATGTGGTTCGAGGACCGCTAGAATCGGGACCGCGCCCACGACCTCTGCCGCGACCTGCTGGTCCATGAGTACCACGCCCGGCGAGTAATCGTAGGGGATGAAGAAGACCGTGAAAAGACCTTGAGGTGACCCACCTACCTGCAGGCTGCCGCGTCGGACAGCTCTCGCAGTGACCCGGCCGTAATCGTAACAAACTCTCGAGCGCACCAATTCCGTAATGGGATCTGCGACGGCCACACCGGTGGGCGGTCCGTCGGCCAGACTCTGCTACCGACGCTCAAGTCCCGGGCCACGGTTCGCCCTCGAATATCACGGCCCCGAGGACGGTGTAGGAGTGCTCGAGCCGGGTGGGTGCAAATCTAGGCTAGCCGAGGCCGCCCACCCCGATAGCTACCAAAAGACCTTGCCGCCACGGCCTTTCTTCGCTGTCGCCAACCGTCGGCCTCTACGCCTCGCGTCAAGTGCGTGAGCTGCGTGCGGGTAATGTCCATGCTCGGTGAAGAGTCACACCCGCATAAGACTCGGCCATATAATCATCTAGCCGTGACGTAGCGATGCACCCGCCCTCCATTCGCTACCAACGCAGGACATATCGAGCCAACGAATTGAACTCAACGTTGTACTCCCTGCGGCGTCCTCTGTCTCAAGAACAAAAATCTGTCGGCGTGCCCTCATTCGCGGAGGCAAGAAGTGAGTGAGAAAAGCCTCGAGAACTCATCCCAGTAGGCGGGGACGCGTGCTCTCCCGGATAACTCCCACGAATCAAACCAATCGATCGCGGTATCACGCGACCTATGTGAACCGAAGATCACGGACTCGGTATCAAGCCTTGATCACTCGCATGATCCTCAGAATCGACGGATGAACTCCGTGGATCATCCTCGTGCCTCGACCGTAGAACTCGTGGGCTACAACTCGAGAAAATCCGTAGCCTCAAACTGCTGCGATCTCGGATGAACCACAAGTCTTCTTTGGGCCCAGGCTGCTGATCCGGCCTATCTCGTATGCGCCACGATCCCGGCGATCGGGCCATCTCTCAGAACCCATCTCATCTGCTCCAGGTGTGGGGATCGAGGTGCAGTATTGTGGTCTCATCCCATCGCTGCGCCCTAAACCTGCTGGGGCGTGGCGTCGTGGAACTCGCCGTCTCGGGTATAGGGGCTCGAGCCTCGTGACTCTCGGTGTCCTACTAGCACTCCTCCGGCTGCCTTGCCCTTCGGGCGGGTTGCCTTACGTGGAGGCATAATCATTCTGAAAGGAATACGTTAGAGGGTCCAACTTATAACACACGGCTAAGGCACGATCTCGAGTGAGAAGAATGGAAACCAATCCTAAATATCCTATAGCCTCACGATTATTGGTGTGGTGCACAACACACCGATAATCGAGACTTACTAGATACGGTGCGTAGACACTTTCCGAGGATTAATTGCTCGATACCACTTTTGTCACGACTGTTCGGGGCGTGGATCGTGCCTTACCGGAACCCAGTAGTCATACATCGAGTAATCGTGAATATAAAAACAAGACATGAAACAAATGTAAATTAAGACACGCTGAGAAAAGTCGCTTCGGCATATATATAAATAAACCAAAAGCGCGATTCATCCCAGCATAATAGACTGAGACCTCTAAGGAAGTAAACAACTATGGCGGGACAGGGCCGCCATACCCCGAATGTACAAAACTATCTACAACAACGGGAGATCATACCCAAAGTCGAGCCTCGAGAAGATGGAGCTCCCGACACCAAAGAAAAGATACTAAGATCGAGGATGCGCTACCGCTTCCCTTTACTGCGGCATGAACGCCTCGAAGGAGGTCGATAACAGTACCAAGTATGTGAAATCAGAAGTACTTAAATGAAATCATATCATTTTAAAACCGGTTTACAAATATGTACGAAACAAACAAGGTAATCGCACATAGTGCCATCACAAACAAGAGCAATAAGAGGTAAAGCATGTGTCTCTTTCTAGGCCGCGAATGATCGGGCAAGGCCAATCGCCCATAGTATCATTAAGCATGCCTAATCCTGGACTCCCGCAGTCCGCATAGGCCACTCACGTAGGCCCGCATGAGGTATTCCCCGCATCGAGGGTAGCTACTCCTCGGCATCGTCCTGGACTCGTAGTCCGCATGGCCACAGAGACCGCATGGCCACAAGGACCGCACACTAACCTGGAACTCTCGTAGCTCCGCATAGGCCCCCGGGACCCGCATGAGGTATTCTCGAATCATAGTCACACAGACTGCTTGAGCTATACCCCGCATCGGAGGGCATCTTAACCCCCGGTATCATGTCAAGAGGTGAGTAATATAATACTAACATAACAGCTTATCGTTAAACAACATAAGCACAATAAGAATAACCTCTTTACACAAACGTTTACAAGATACTAACACACATAGCATCACAATATATCTACTCAACAAACCATCTTATTATACTTTCCAGAATCAATACAAGTCTTTCATAAACACATAAGTAAACTGTTCCTTTGATCTTTCTTAAGTCATTAGACCTAACTTCCCATAAAGCTAGTATAACTCTTAAGCTTTTTGTTTTAAAAACAAATATTCTTCTTCTTTCAAAAATGATTTATAATTCTTTTGAAAGACTTCAAGATTCTTATTATTTAGACTCAAGTCAAAAGACGTCAAGTAAAACCATGTTCAGTTAACACACGTACGTCTACCGTACTATATATATACTTTAAAATATCATGCTCTAGAGGATAGGAAGAATCACATACCTTCTCGGCGAAATCCACCTGCCAAGTCGAATATGTCGCGCAGAGAATCAACCTATAATAGTCGACACGTCTATCAATGTCTAGACTACTCGTAGACTATTCTAAGCGGAGGGTTCTTTATTCTCTACGGAAAATTGGGCAGCACTTCCCTACCGTCAAGCTACACAAGTCTCAGTAGATACAAATCCCATGTAAGTACAATTCAATTCTTCTTCATATACCATTCTCGTGATTACGTTCAATTCTATTCTTTAATATCCTTCTATATCTTATACTCAAGTCTTAACTATTCTTATATGTAATATCCAATTACGATAGAAGGACAAGAGTAATTACCTCGATAAGCCCAAAATTATCCAAGTATAAATGTCGATCCTGAGCAAGGTTTAGCTCTGTCTGAACGCTCCAATCCGCTCCAAGAAACCCTTAGAAGTTTCTACACAACTTCTACTTACAACTTCAACCAACAATGAAGTTTCTCCTAGGGTTTCGTTTAGTGGCTAAAGGAAGTATAGTAGTATTTCTGGGCTTTTAGTATAGGGGTGACTTTGGAAATACTACAAGGGATTGGCTAAGATATTTAGGGGGTAGTAACAATACTTGGAGAGTATTTTCTACCAAGGGGGGAGGGCCTTAGCCGAGACTACTAGGAAAGGGGGGGAAGAGGGGTGTTTCGGCTAAGCTCACTCAAGAGGGGGGGGGGGGGAGATGGCTTGGACGAAAACTACAACTAGAAGGGGGAGGATTTTAAGACTTGGAAAGTTAATTTGTGGATGAAGAATTCATCAACTCAAGGGGGGTATTTATAGGGCTTTCAAGGGCCAAGATGAAGCCAAGTGGTAGGCAAGTGTATGGTGGAGATTTGCACAAGTGCACCCTATCCTACTCCACAAATCCCTCACAAACATTGACCCAAGTTTTAGGCCACAAAACAAGCCACAAAACCATGCCAATCGTCCAAGGTTACCCCCCTTTTGCCGTCCACTTGAGGATGACAAGTGTCACCCTCTCGTTGGTCCAAAATGTTTCATCTCTCGGAAAAATCTGCAAAAATTATAAATGACATAGCCGTAATTTACCCTACGCAAGTTTTGGAAAACGTTTCGTCGGAAAACCATTCGTTTCGTGGGTTGTGCACAAATTTCGTCCATAGTGCCTAACTTAAGGCTAAACTTTTGTACGTATGCCCTTACGTACATACTCTGGAAATACGGGGTATAACAGTGACCCTATCACCTAGCGGGACCACCTCAAACTGACCCCATTTCATTCCGGGTTGCGGGTTGACCTGCGATTGGTCCTCAACCCGACCCATAATCGCACTAACTCCTCATTCCTCGTCCGGAACACATCTCACTATTCAAGTCATGAAAGCCCAGTGGTCTTCTTAGCTTGACTACCCACTTTCATATCCCATCACCTATGGAATTATCACACTACTATACTCCACGTATACAATGTACTTCGACAAAGATCAACCATAAAATCTTTCACTCAAGACGGCCTTGCATCTAAGGTCTCTACGATTATCAATATCCTAAGGCTCACAATCTCCATGTCCCCAAACTTACCTTTTCTTCTAACCAGGTTTCTAAATCACAATTTACACAATACTATCCGTACAGAACACTTAACATATAATCATCCAGTCCCGTGACATATCGGTGCACTCTATCCTCCATGTCTGCCACTAGAGTGGGGGCATACCGAGCTAATGAGTCGAGCTCTATGTTGTACCCCCGAACCGTCCGCCCATTTTGTCTCAACATCATAAAACTATCCACTCGGGCTCTCCTCATCTGTGGAGGCAAGAAGTGGTTAAGAAACGCCTCCGAGAACTCGTCCCAGCCAGCTGGAAGCACATGCTCCCCCCCGGGACAGTTCCCATGAATCATACCAGTTGACTGCAATATCACGCAGCCGATGAGACCCCAATACTACTGACTCTGCCTCTGAGGCCTTGATCACCTTCATGATCCGCTGCAACTGTTGAATAAACTCCTGAGGATATACTAGCTTCAATTTCCTTTTAGGCCATTCTCGGCCTTCACGACCCGGTTCTGGTCGAATGCGTCTACGAAATCGTACAATGGTTACCTAAACTTGGGCCTTGCACCCTTGTGACCCTATCACCTAGCGGGACCACCTCAAACTGACCCTATTTCATTCCGGGTTGCGGGTTGACCCGCGATTGGTCCTCAACCAGACCCATAATCGCACTAACTCCTCATTCCTCGTCCGGAACACATCTCACTATTCAAGTCATGAAAGCCCAGTGGTCTTCTTAGCTTGACTACCCACTTTCATATCCCACCACCTATGTAATTATCACACTACTATACTCCACGTATACAATGTACTTCGACAAAGATCAACCGTAAAATCTTTCACTCAAGACGGCCTTGCATCTAAGGTCTCTACTGTTATCAATATCCTAAGGCTCACAATCTACATGTCCCCAAACTTACCTTTTCTACTAACCAGGTTTCTAAATCACAGTTTACACAATACTATCCGTACATAACACTTAACATATAATCATCTAGTCCCGTGACATATCGGTGCACTCTATCCTCCATGTCTGTCACTAGAGTGGGGGCATACCGAACTAATGAGTCGAGCTCTATGTTGTACCCCCGAACCGTCCGCCCATTTTGTCTCAACATCATAAAACTATCCACTCGGGCTCTCCTCATCTGTGGAGGCAAGAAGTGGTTAAGAAACGCCTCTGAGAACTCGTCGGCCCGGTGAGCGCATGCTCCCGGGGCAGTTCCATGAATCATACCGGATTGGCAATATCATGCAGCCGATGAGAACCCAATACTACTGGCTCTGCCTCTGAGGCCTTGATCACCTTCATGATCCGCTGCAACTGTTGAATAAACTCCTGAAGATCTTCCTCAGTCCTCGATCCATAGAACTCCGGTGGATTGCAACTCAAGAAGTCCCGAAGCCTCAAACTATCGGTTCTGGGGTGCACCATCGGTACAACCGGAACCTTCGACTCTCGTCTGTCCTCATGCCTAGCCACGATCCTAGTCAGTAACTGGGCCATCTCTTTGTAACCCATATCCTCGGATCCTGGTCGTGGAACTGGAGGCTCAGATTGTTACACCCCGTAGTTTTAGGGTATGTATATGATGACGGGCGCAGGAGAATGCGACTCTAGATTTGAAAAGGAAGAAAGAATTCTTTTTCCTACGGAAAATATTCCGAACCTCGTGAAGGAAAAAAGTTTATTATCGAGAATTGGATTCTCAATTTTGGTATTCTAGACTTATAGAATTTATAAGAATTATGAAATTTTATTTCCAGAATCGGTCACGTGGGGCCCACGGGAAAAATTTACGGTTTTGTGGGACCCACACACACTTGTCCCCAATCTCAACCACACACTTGCTTGCATCCTAGCCCTTGGTTGTCTTATAAATACACCCCTTAGGATTTAAATGAAGTGAGATCGAGAATTAATTGTGTGTATAATTATTTAATGGTGGGATTGATTATTTATGAAAGGGATAATATTAGGTGGGAATCTGGTACGTGTAATATGTAATTTAAGTCTTTTAGTGACTACGGTACAAAATGGTTTGGTGGCTGCAAATATAAGTATTGATTTGAGTGTGGGACATAATCATTGTGGTTCCACATTGGGCGAATGTGAATTCACTGGAGCATTATCTCTTCCTTAGTAATGTAATGGATAAATGATAAAGTATAGCACATCCACGTGTGTATGAAGAAAGAGGGCAGCAAATGACTAATGTCCTATACATAGACCTTTATAATGACACCTTTATGAAACCATGCAGTACCCCATATTCCAGTAGAATAGCAACCATTTAAGACATCACTTTCTCTAAGCAATCTTAAGAATTCAATTGTGGTGCAACACTGCAACGTTAGAAACTTTTATTCTCACTTGAAATTAAATATTTTGCCTCTTAATCAAATGGAGCAGCAACGTGATTACCCCTTTTGGGAAGGGAAAGTTGAGTAGTAAACAGAATTCTATTCTAAAGAAGTTGAGCAGCAACTTTGCATTTTATTTCAAGAATTTTGCTCGGTGCTTGTATGCTAAGGATAAAGGGACTCATTTCTCCTTAATGAAGATTAACGTGAGGCTAAGGTTGAGGGGCTAGACGAGCTGCGTGAATTGTGTTGTTAGGCAAATCGACATGGGTTCAGTTAGAAAGAGTGACGGTTCACGCTGGTTGATACTTTACGCGCGACATATTCGACTTGGCAAATGAATTTAGCCGAGGAGGTATGTGACTCTTCCTATCTTCTTGAGCATGATTGTTGTGAAATATATAGTACGTTAGACGTACGTGTGTTAAATGAATTTGATTTCAGTTTTGATTGACTTCTACATCTTAAAAGCCTTGAAGTATTCAAAAAAGTTGTGAAACATTATTCAGAAAAAGAATTGGTACTTGGTTTTAAAAGAGTGTGATTGTTTGAATTGTGAAAAATATAAGTTTTATAATAGCTTTATGGGAAGTTAGTTATAACAACTTAAGGAAGATAAAAGAAACGATTTACTTACTTGATTCTAAAGGCCTTATAATGATTTTCTAACGGTGTAGTAACTTGGTTTGATAAGTAACATGTCTTGATACTACGGGTGTTAGTGTCTTGAGACTTTTGTGGTAAGAAGATCTTTCTGAATTGCTTATGTTGGTTATGATGGCCGGTTGTGTTTGTATTATATCACTTAAACCCCTGGCCATGTTGCGTTGTTCATACTATGCGGACTGTAGGGGTGGTAGTCCAGGAATTTCCGCGGGTTAGCTTCCCCCGATGCGAGGAATACCTCATGCGGGTCTACATGACCTATGCGGACTGTAGGGGTGGTAGTTCAGGAATTTCCGCGGGTTAGCTTCCCCCGATGCGAGGAATACCTCATGCGGATCCACGCGACCTATGCGGACTGAAGGGGGTGTAGTCCAGGATTAAGATTTGCACAATGATACTAAGTTAAAACCCAAGTAACTCACTCTTTTAAGATCAAGGCACTCATACCTTTTAAAATCAAGCCACTTATACTTTTCCAATCAAGACAACTGCAATATTTACAAACAAGTTACTTATACTTTTAAACTCACGTAACTTACTCTTTTCAAAAACAAGTAACCTATACTTTTAAATCAAGTTACTTCTCCTTTCCCAAAATCAAGTCGTTTATAAGTCAAGTCTCTTATCTTTCAAGATCAAGTCTCTTAACTTTCAAAATAATCAAGTCTTTTATCTTTTAGAATAATCACACCATCCATTTATCTTCATAAAGTCGCTATAACTAACTTCCCATAAAGCCATTATAACACTTTATGTTTTAAACCAACCAAAGACAACCAAATTTGTTTAACACACGTACGTCTACCGTACTATATAGTTCACAACAATCATGCTCAAGAGGATAGGAAGAATCACATACCTCCTCGGCTAATCCATTTCGCCAAGTCGAATATGTCGCGCGTAGAATATCAACCTATAATAATCAAATACTTCTATCAACGTCTAGATCTCTTCGTAGAATATTTCTAAGTATAGCGTCTCTTATTCTACGGAAAATCGGGCAGCACTTCCCCTGTTTTTACGTACTTTTCCACCTTTTTAAAGGCCCAAAATTCAATAACCAACATGCCACATTTAAGGCGCAATAATACAACAATACTAAAGGGGATTACACGCCTAACTGGACGTGTAAAATTCTGCCCCACAATACACAAAAATAGTCCATTAGTCCAAAGTAAATACAGTCCCATGTAAATACAGTCCAATTTAAATACAGTCCATAGTCCATTAGTTGGTGTTCTTGGCCAACTACTACAATCAAATTAATCCAATTTTCGGCTAGCATGTCGGAATTACTTCTTTAATCTTCCAACTTATATTCCAATCTTTATATAAGTTATAGTTACTTTTTTATTAACTGTCAACAGGTAATAGATACGTTTTTATCATTTTAATGGCTAGCATGCCAATTTCTCCATTTTAGCAACTTAACAAGGTCCAAATCCTTTCCATATTCCTTCCACGAATTACATACTTATTTATATACTTCCAACATATATAATATCCAACTTCACAAAGAGGACAAAGTTCATTACCTCAAAAATCCCAAAATAATCCAAGAACTAAAAGTCGATCCGTAGCACGTTTAGCTCCTATTCCTTACGTTCCAATCCGCTCCAAGCAACCCTTAGAAGCTCCTAACCAACTCCTCTTCAAGATCCAACTTCAAAAAGTGAAGAACACTTTAGGCTTCCAACATGCAACTTTCGACCAAGGGGTATTTCAAAGGCTAGGGGTGTGAAATTGTCACGACCCGACCTCGGGCCCGCGACTGGTGCCTTACCCCGGGCACCCTAGTGATAATACATCAGAGAAAATCAGCGGAAATAAAACTCATAGACATGAAACAATATAAAATAAGAAACAATTTAACCAAAATGGTCACCTTTCTGCATATATATCAAAATCCGAACAGTTACATCCTTTACAAGTCCAACTCACAACAGTACTACAGACCTCTAAGAGTTTTTATAACAACTACGACGGGATAGGGCCCCACCATACCTCTGAATGTACAAGAACCTACAATCTCAGGGAAACATACCAAAAGATAAGCCTCCGGAGAAACGGAGCTTCCCAAAACGCAGAACCGTGATCCTATGAGCGAGGATCAACAACCGGTGTACCTCTACCTGCGGCATGAATACAGCCCCCGAAGGAGGTCGATCTAACAGTACAGTATGTGAATCAAAAATCAGAATGAAATCATAACAGTCTATATAAAACAGGAGACATGTATGATAACCAAACTACAGTACACAATATATATAGGCAGTCATGTCAAGTCAGGGACTCACGCCCTCAAAGTCATTACTCAGATATAACCGTGGGTCTCACGCCCGAAATATCAATCATGCCCGTGGAACTCCTTCATTACTGCCGGCAGTCTATGATATAATATAACACCAAAAAGTACACATGAGCACCAGGTCCCACCTGTGCCATAAAACAACCGTACGATCCAAGTAGGAAAACTACACACCAGATCCAGCCTGCATCATAAAACTGACCGGGGCAAGTACGAAGGCATAGCTACCAGAACCAGCCTGCATCATCAACTGACCGGGGAAAGTACGAAAGCCAGCTACCAGAACCAGCCTGTCGCCACGAGATATGACCGGGGCAAGCACTGCAGCCATCTATGTTATACCCCGTAGTTCCAGGGTATATATGTGAGGATGTATGTACGAGGTTACGACAGAAATTTTGGAAAGAAAGGAAGATGTGATTTTTTTCGACGGAAAAGTTTCCGGTTTTTGTGAAGAAAAAGGTTCGTTAATGGGAATTGGATTCCCAGATTTGGTATTTTGACTTCTTGGAATATATTAGAATTATTGGATTTTATTTTCAGAAATGGTCACGTGGGGCCCACGGGAGAAATTTACGGTTTTGTGGGGCCCGCTTTGTTTTTGAGATTTTCGGTATTTTGGATATTTTCGGAAGACGAAATATTTTGGATGAATCGGGGGGCGACACGTGTCACCCCCTTGTGTGGCCATGTGGGCCGAAATTGGTGGACAAGTGGCTAGGCCACTTGTCCCTTGGCCGAAATGGCCCAACACTTGGCATCAATTTTCGTTGGCCATGTGGTGTGGTGGGACCCACACACACATGGCCCAATCTTGACCATACACATATATTGATCTTGGCCCTTTATTCTTCTATAAATACCCCAAGTGCAAGACATAATATTCATCTCACACTTAAGCTTTCCAAAGCCAAATATTTTCCCTCCCTTTGTTGCATTTTCGTCCCTCCCCTCTTGTGTAGAGAAATACTTTGTGTATTGTGGTATAATCCCAAATACCTTGGCCTAGTATCCCTAGTAGTATTCCAAAGTTGTTTTAATACTAGGAGCCCGGAAATACTACTTTTTCCAATAGTCGCAAAATGAAACCCTAGAAAAATCTTCCTAGCTTGGTTGAAGTGTTAAGAGAAGTTGTTTAGAAACTTCTAAGGGTCGCTTGGAGCGGGTTGGAGCGTAAGGAAATTGGAGCTAAACGTTGCTCAGGATCGACTTTAATCTTGGATAATTTTGGGCTTATCAAGGTAAATAATCTTGTCCCCCTATTGTAATTGGTTTAAAACATAAAGTGTTATAACAGCTTTATGGGAAGTTAGTTATAACGACTTTATGAAAACAAAGGAATGGTTTTTATCATTGGTTTTAAAATGGTAACTTGACTTTAAAAGGAGAAGTGTTTTGGTCTAAAAAGAAGGCATGGTATTGCCTTAATTTGGTTTTAAAAGGAAAGTATAGAAGTTGTTTTGGTTTACTTAAAATGTTAGTCACTTTATTTTGATACTACGGGTATCGGGTGACTTTTGTAAAAGAAAGGGATCTTCTAAAAAGAATTTAACGTACGTAGTACTTGGGGATTTAAAAACCTGGACTTGTCATAAAATGAAAAGTACCTTGAGTTGTGTGTAACTTGCCTATGTTTGCGTGTGATAGCCTTGTTGTGCAAGTGTTGTATCTTTATGTTACCGCGTCTCTCGATGGAGGGCCGGTCATGTTGTTCTTGATCATTTTGGACATACTGACACGATGGGTGGCCCACGGGTATGCTTCCACTATGATAGTTCATGGGCATACTGACTCGATGGATGGTCCACGGGTATGCGGCCATGATGAGGGTTCGTTTCCCTGTTGATAGTGTTATTCCATGGACTAGCTCTCCATGAGGTTTTACTGATCGGCCTTGGTATCTGGTGGTCGGCTTTCGTACTTGCCCCGTCTCGTGGCTGATTCGGCCTTGGTACCTGGTAGTTAGCCCTCGTGACTTGCCGCTCGGTTTAGTGACGAAGTCTCGTGATACTGACGCGGTATCGGTAGTCGGCTTTACGTACTTGCCCCGTGACGCCTTCGTGGTTTGGATGTTTTGTGACGAAGTCTCGTGACCTTGGTACCGTAGTTAGCCTCGTACTTGCCGGTCATTTCGTGACCGCGCTTGGTATCTGGTAGTCGGCTTTCGTACTTGCCCCGTGTCAGCTTCGTGGTTTGGTTGTATAGTATTGTTAGTACGGTTTTTATGACTCAGGTGGGACCTGGTGTTCATGTGTACTTCTTGGTATGATTATATCATAGACTGCCGGCAGTGAGGAAGGTATTCCACGGGCATGATTGATGTTGTGGGCGTGAGACCCATTGTTGTATTTTAGTAATGACTTTGAGGGCGTGAGTCCCTGACTTGACATGACTGTTTATATATTATGGACTGTAGTTTGGTTATCATACATGTCTCCTGCTTTATATAGACTATTATGATTTCATTTACGATATTTCTGATTTCACATACTTGGTACTGTTATGCGACCTCGCTTGAGGGCTGCGTTCATCTGCGCAGTAGAGGTACATCGGTTGTGGATCCGCGCTCGTAGGATCACAGTTCAGCGTTTTGGGAAGCTCCGTTTCTCCGGAGGCTTATCTTTGGTATAGTCCCCTGTCAGTGTAGATACTTGTACATTCAGGGGTATGGCGGGGCCCTGTCCCGTCATAGTTATGGTTACATTCTTAGAGGTCTGTAGTACTGTTGTGGGCAGGGTTTTGTAAAAGGATTTAACTTTTCAGTTTGATATATGTATATATTCATGAAGGCGACCGTTTTGGTTGGCCTGTTTTCTTATGACGTATCTTGTTTCCTGTTTAAGTTTTTATTTCCGCTGATTTTCTCTGATGTTGTATCACTAGGGTGCCCGGGGTATGGCACCAGTCACGGGCCCGGGATCAGGTCGTGACAATCTACCAGAGCCTACCGTACCAACAATGCTATAAAAGCGGCCAGGGCAATCTGAGCCAACTACCGGTACCTCTGCGTCGCGCCGGCCAGGGCAAGTATGAGAGCCAACTACCAGAACCGCCTGCGTCAACAACCAGATTCCACCTGCGTCACGAAGGCGGCCAGGGCAATCTGGCTAACTACGGTACCTCTGCGTCACGTCACCGGCCAAGGCGAAAGCTAACTACCAGGTACCTCCTGCATCATGAGACTTCATGGGGAACTACTCCGTGGAATACCAATAACAAATCGGGAGTTTTACCCACTGCATGGCCGCATGCACCCGGAATTCCTTCATCGGTGCAGACATGTCCATGTAACAATAACAATATACCGGGAGTTTAACCTGCCGCCTGGCCGCATGCCCCCAGAATTCCTTCATCGGTGCAGACATGTCCATGTAACAATAACAATATACCGGGAGTTTAACCCGCCGCATGGCTGCATGCCCCCGGAATTCCTTCATCGGTGAAGACATGTCCATGTAACAATAAAAATGGAAGCATACCCATGGGACACCCAACGTGTCAGTATGTCCAAGGAAATAGTGGGATGACCGGCCCTCCATCGAGAGACGCGGTACCATAAGAATATAACATTTGCACAACAAAGGCTATCACAACTAGCATAGGCAAGTTTTAACATACTCTTAGACTCTCATTTTATGCCAAAAATCCGGGTGTTTAACCCCAAGTACTACATACTTCAATTCTTTCAAAAATATCTCTTTTTATGTAAAAACAACACAATACTAATATCCGTAGTATCAAAACACGTTCATGTTTAAATCAAGTACTTTATACTTCTTAAACCAAGTGGCTTACACTTTTAAAACAACGTCAAGTATACTTTCAAAACCCAAGTAACTCACTCTATTAAGATCAAGACACTCACACCTTTTAAAATCAAGCCACTTATACTTTCTTATTCAAGACAAGTTCAATATTCAAAAACAATTTACTTACACTTTTAAACTCAAGTAACTTACTCTTTTCAAAACAAGTACCCTATACTTTTAAATCAAGTTACTTTTTACTTTCCCAAAATCAAGTCGTTTATAAGTCAAGTTCCTATACTTATGAGGAGTTAGAGAGAAGTTTCTCTCACTAAGGAAAACACTCTCAACGTTTATCCTTGGTTGCTCCTCACGGTTCTCGTCCATCCCTCTATTCCTAATCTCTCACTCTCATTTGATTCTTCAATTAGTTACGTTTTGAGTTCATGTCATGAGAAAGACTAAAAGGTTCACACGTTCTAGCAATGATTCTGGGGGTTCCGGTGGTTCGTCCAAATCTAGAACCAAGAAAAAGAAGAAGAATGGTGGAAGTCCAACAATTATGAATGAAAACTTAATACCAGCTATCTCAGACCCCTCGGTATTAGTACATGTTGCTCCGGATTTGCGTTTTCCACTAGAACATGTGGTGGATGATATCACGTTACAAAGGATTCATGATTGGGGAAAAGGTATAGAGATTGCTAGCCCGGAAAGAAGCAAGTGTAAAAATGATAATACTACGAATGTTACCCCTCCCTCTGTCCACAAACCTCTGGACAATGACCCCCCCTTAGCCCCCGGCGATTCTATTGAAGTTCAGACAACTAAAGACACTTCTTCCTCTCATTTGAACGCCACTTCATGTGCGGGTAAATCTGTGAACTCCGGGACCACTACGGAGGATAAAGGTAACCACGGGAGCATTAAGAACACATCCCTTAGTGGTTTATTGGCCAGAAGAGTCGGAAAGACTAAGATTTCCGGTCGAGGAATTTCGATCGGCGGAACTTTGCATGAAGGAATTCTTGGGCCTAAGCCGGGTCGGTTCGCGGGTCTATTGAGCAAGGCGGGTCAGGCGGGTATCCATGGGTCTACATTAACTACTGGACCTCGAGGTACTTCACATGTTGTGGATACCGAAGGGTCTGCTAGTTCCAAGAGGCCTAGTAACTATCCGTTCTTTAATGGTGCGGAAGTCAATGAGTCTAACGTCTTGAATGGGCAGCCTTCCTGCGCGGATACCAAAGAGTCACACATCTTGAATAATCAGCCTTCATTAAGTCCTCCTAAAAACACGGACCACCCCTTCCCCTCCCTTACCAGTTTTCTAAACGACATTCAACATAGAAACCCCAATATTCCCTTTTCATTTACTTCTTCCTTGGTCAATGGAAACGATAAGAATCTTCCACCTCTCTCCTCTTCTACTTCTTCAATACCTTTCAGATTTCATAAAGACTCACACACACCCCCCTCCACAACCTCACCCACACCCGAAATACCTGCCTCTTTCCCCACCCTCCCAAATGGTACCCGCATACTATCTCCAGATGCGGGCCCAAGCTCCATTCCCTCTAACACCACCCCTCATTCTACACTACCTAGAATGTCTGATGATTTTATACCTACTGATAATTCCAAATTCCATAACACGCTTCCATCCGGTAGTCCCTCTAAGGGTGCAATGCCCCCCCTCAACACAAAGGCCCCAATACGCAAAGGAAAACCTATGCGGGAGTCTTTGCGGGTTCCAGACTTGAAGCAAAAGGATTGCAACTTCATTTCATTAATCAACAAGGAGAAGATGTAGAACTTGAATCAACGGACGAAGTCCCCTTCATTGAAACATGGGGATATTGCCTCGTAAGTCGCTTCACTGTCTTTTCGGGAAGAAGCGTTGAACACTATTGTAAAAGGTTGGGGAGTTAAGTGTCGTATCATTCCCTACGACAAAGGATGGACAATATTTAAATTCATGACGGAGGAGGAACGCACTAACGTACTCCACGGAGGCCCTTACATGGCCTTCGGCAAAACTATGATGCTAAAACCAATTGATAAAGGAGTTTTACTTACGGATGACTTATTAATGGATATCCCAATTTGGGTCACTTTCCATGACATCCCCCTTTCGGTTTGGAGTGCCTCAGGCCTTAGCAAGATTGCATCACGTGTAGGGAAACCCCTATACACGGATCAATTTACCAAGGAAATGTCTAAGATGAACTACACCAGAGTCTTAGTGGAGGTTGATGTTAGTAAAAAACCGGTCACAGAATTTGGAGTCAAACTGCCTGACAAACGAAGATACATCCAAAAGGTCCAATATGAGAACTACCCTGATTTTTGTTATAATTGCACCTCCTTTAGTCATAACCATTTGAAGTGCAAGATTCTGATGCAAGACAACTCCTCTAAGGAAGCCCGGAAAGCCGACTTTCCTTTAGCTCATCCTTGCAAAGGAGCCGATTCTTCTAGCACGGGCCATCCTTTGGTTGCGGGTCACTCTGGTCCCCCTAACGCTGATCCACCACCCCCTCTTCATCCCGTGGGTAATGTTAGCTTGAAGGAAGTTGATAGTATTGAACAATCTGTACGGCATATCCCCGGAAGTGTTGGGGAGGCGCTAAACCTCCAAATCCCACCGACTGCGGGTCTTTCTGACTCTTTGAACTTACGGGTTTCTCTTGAAGGGTCCACTGTTCAGCTACCTGATACTGCTATTGCGCATCAAGAGAGGCTTGGTATGGATGCCATGCAATCTGAAAAGAGCACACCATCTAACCCGCACACTCCTCCAGATATGGGTTCTCGCGGGAATTCTAATGAAGTGCCCAATATTGCAACTCGTTGCATTACCTTTGAGCGCGGTGAACATAGCAACTTTGAGTCACCTGCCTTGGCTCCTAATGACAAGGATGAAGGTTGGACAGAAGTAACTACAAGAAGAAATAGCAGTTTGGCAAGAAAAGCGAAGCGCGGAGGGGCTCCTAAACCCTCCATGGTTTCCTAATGAAAATTCTTTGTTGGAATGTCCGTGGTCTTTGCGGACAGAGGGATAGGGCAGCCATACAAGCTCTTGTGTGTAGGCTCGCAATACAACATGATGTGGCTCTGATTTATCTAATAGAAACAAAATTTGACCGATTGCGGATTGACTCTTTTGCTTCTCAACGATTCCGTACTTGGAAATTCTGCTCCAACATTGATTTCATAGATGGCGGGAGAATGCTAGTGCTATGGGACCCCTCCAGAGTTAGTTGTGATGTGCTTAGTATGGACTCTCAACATATCCATGTCCAAACATGCTGCAAGATTTCTCAAGTAACCTCCCTTGCTACGTTCGTGTATCCGGATTATAGCATTCCGGAAAGAAGAAAGCTTTGGCACCACCTTACTCACTTGGGTACGGGTATTGTCATGCCTTGGATGATTATTGGAGACTTTAACACTTATTGCCATCCTCAAGACAAGTTGGGTGGCCCTCCACTCACTCCCTATGTACTTAGGGATCTCGGAGATTTCAGAATTGCACACGGTTTGGTAGACACTCCTTCTAAGGGGCCCTACTACACTTGGACTAACGGCTCTATTTGGTCCAAACTTGACAGAGTGTTAATGAAACAGAATTGGAGTGACTTGAACCTAGAATGCTCTACAAGCTTTTTGCCTATGGAACCAGTCTCGGATCATTGCCCCGTCATTGTTTCGATAATTTCGTCTTGTAGTTTGGGGAAACGGCCTTTCAAGTTCATGAACATGTGGCTATCACATCCCGCATTTCAGAACATCCTTTCTTCATGCTGGAGGCAACACGTCTTTGGTACTGCCCAATTCTCTTTGGTCACAAAACTGAAGTCGTTAAAGAAGCCATTAAGGGATCTTAACTCTAGTGAATTCGGGAGTATTGAACAAAGAGCAAATGAGGCCAACATGGAATTCAAAGAAGATATCAATGAACATATGGTTAATCCCGTTGATGAAAGATTAAAAGCCAAGGTCAAGTCCTTAAGAGCTAAGGCCAACCACCTCCTTGAATCCGAGAGGCACTTCTTAAGGCAAAAGGCGAGGCAGAAACATTTGATTGGAAGTGATAGATGCTCCAAATACTTCCACATCACGATCGAGAAGCAATGTTAAGAACTCGATTTCTTATCTCGTTAAAGACAACGGCAATACCACAACATCTCCCGGTGAAGTCTCAGATTTGTTAGTTGAGTTCTATAGAGGACTTTTTGGCTCCTCTCAACCCGTAACAAGAGTCGACCCTGCGGTACTTGATTGTGGCCCGAAATTAGGGGAGGAGGATGGTTCTTTCCTCATACATCCTGTATCCCCAGAGGAGGTTTGGGATGCTCTTTCAGATATTGGTAATGACAAGGCACCTGGCCCGGACGGTTTTTCAGCCGCCTTCTTCAAGAATAGATGGAAGGATGTGGGGCATGATATAGTTAGGAGTACACAAGAATTCTTCTCTTCCGGTGTACTACTGAAGCAAATGAATCATACTATAATCACCCTTCTACCCAAATCTGATCGGGACCCCAAGGTGAGTGATTTTAGACCTATTGGATTAACAAATGTGGTATACAAGATCATTTCCAAGATTTTAGCTAACCGGATGGCAAGGTTTTTACCCTCCTTAGTTGATAAATGCCAAGGTGCTTTTGTGAAAGGAAGAAACATGGTAGAAAATGTCTACATTGCCCAGGAACTCGTGAGATGCTATAACAGAACTAGAATTTCCCCAAGATGTATGCTCATGATAGATCTCCGGAAAGCTTTTGATACAGTCTCCTAGAATTTCCTTGAATCGGTGCTAAAAGGTCTCAAGTTCCCGGACAGATTTACAAGGTGGATTATGGAATGTGTAAGCCCAACTTCTTTCTCACTTTCAATAAATGGAGAGTTACATGGCTTCTTTACGGGTAAACGCGGTTTCAGGCAAGGTGATCCTTTGTCTCCCATGTTCTTTATCCTTTGCATTGAATACCTTTCCAGATTGATCAAGCTCAGAACTTCGGATAGATCCTTCTCCTTTCATCCGAAGTGCAAAAGTCTAGGCATCTCACACCTTGCCTTTGCGGATGACCTTATGCTCTTTGCCAAAGGTGACCTTTCTTCAGTTGGTGTCCTTATGGATTGTCTTGATAGTTTAGAGGCGGCTTTTGGCCTAACACTAAACCCATCAAAATCATCCATCTACATTGCGGGAGTTCATAATTCTATCCGCGACTTGATTTTGGCTAGAGTTGGATGCCCTTCAGGAGTCTTCCCCGTAAGATACTTAGGTGTCCCTTTGTCTCCTATCTCTGTCTCTGTGGATCAGTTTGCCCCTTTCACTAGTGCAATCTCTGGTTACATTCAGAAATGGGGGCATCACTCGCTCTCTTATGCGGGTAAATTGGAGCTCATCAGGTCGGTAGTTCAGGGGGTTGAGAGCTTTTGGTTCCGTGCTCTACCCATTAGCTCTTCTGTGCTCAACAAGGTCCGTTCTGCTTGCATCCAGTTCTTATGGGGGGGCAAGCCACCTAGAGTTGCTTGGGATGAAATTTGTGTGCCTCAATCTGAGGGATGCCTTGGCCTCATGGATATCAAGGTATGGAATCACGCTTTACTCTCTCATTCCATCTGGCAAGCACATTCTAAGGCGAATACACATTGGGTCCAATGGATCAATAGACACTACTTAAGGAATCAATCCATTTGGGAGTATGAAATGCGCTCTAGAGATTCTCCTCTTTTCAAAAGGCTTTGTTGCATTCGTGACACTTTCTTAAGCATCTTTGGGAATATAGGTAACACTATTATTGGCTTGGAAAAGTGCTGTATAAATGGAAGATTTGATTCGGGTCTTGTGTACAACGTCTTGCGTACACCAAGAGAGCACAAGCTTTGGATGTCGCAAATTTGGAAAGGATTTATTCCTCCTAAATTCTCATTCACGGTTTGGCTCACTGGTAGAAAGCGTCTGTTATACCCCGTATTTTCAGAGTATGTACGTAAGGACGTACGTAGAAAATTTGAAACTTGTACTAAGGCTTGGCCGAATTAATTTTGTTCACAACACCCGTTTAGAGTCGTTTTTCGACGAAACGTTTTCACAGCTTTCGTAGGGGAATTTCCGGCTATGACATTTCTAATTTTTGCGGATTTTTCCGAGAGACGAAACATTTTGGACCAACAAGAGGGCGACACTTGTCACCCTCTAATTGGTGGGAGTGGGCGGTAATGTGATGGACGAATTGGCCTTGTTGGTCAAGGGGAGTTGGTAGGATATTTTGTGTGTTAGTTGGTCAAGGACACTTGGGTGAATCTTGGCCTTACACTTGTGTAGCACTTGGCTCAATCTTGGCCATTGGTTGGCCTTCACTTGGCCTATAAATACCCATCCCTTTGAAGACTTATTCATCCATTCCTAAATGATCCTAAGTGTTAAAATCCCTCCCTCTCCCCTCTTGTTGACTCTCGTCCAAGAGCCCTCTCCCCTTTGAAAGGCCCCTTGGCGAGAGCCCTCTCCCCCTCTAGTAGTGTGGCAGTGGGTACCCCCTAGCCTAGTTGCTTTCAGATAATACCCCTCTCTTGGTAGAAATACTCAAAAGTATTGTTATAATGCCCAAATTACCTTAGCCTTATACCTTGTAGTATTCTAAGGTTATACCTATACGAAAAGCCCAGATATACTATTATACTTCCCGTCAGTCACCAAACCGAAACCCTAGGAAAATCTCCATGGTTTGTTGGAGTAGTATATAGAAGTTGGTTAGAACTTCTAAGGGTGGTTTAGAGCGGGTTGGAGCGCTGAGTTCGAGCTAAACGATTGCCCAGATCGACTTTAACTAGGATAATTATGGGCTTATCGAGGTAATTATCTTGTCCTCTATTGTAATTGGAAATTACATATTGTTAGAATATATAGTTGAAGTATACTATATATAGAACTGAACGTAGTTATCGGCAATCTTTTGACTTAAGCTCTGAATAATACTTACGGCAATGTCTTGCGACTTAAGCCGAATTTAAAGTAGAATCTTCAGTAATTACATAGGTGTATTGACATAAAGACTTGTGTAGTAGTACCGTGGAGTAGAATTGTACCCGTTAGGGTTAGACGTATAACCCCCCCCCCCCTGGTTGGCTTGGTAGCCGGCCTCGATAGAGGAGGAGATTTACGCTGTTGCGGGGGGCGGAGCGTATAAAGAGGCCAGAGCCTCTACCACGGGAACAGACCCGAACCGTGGCTCTCCATATGGCACGTCCCGAGAAGATGGCCGTGAGGGCATGCCTCAGGGATCGCAAGCAGCCCGGTACCATTTGTTGGGTCGTCGGAGCAAGGCTCGCGACAAAGTGACAAAAGTGGTATCAGAGCAGTTAATCCTCGGAAAGTGTCTACGCATCGATCCGAAGTCTTGATTATCGGTGTGTTGTGCACCAATAATCGTGAGGCTATAGGTATTTAGGATTGGTTTCTATTCTTCACTCCGAGATCGTGCCTTAGAGTCGTGTTGTAAGTTGGACCTCTCGACGTATTTCTTTCCTTACCGCTATGCCTCGCGTAGGCAACCCGCCCAGAGGGCAAAGCGGCCAAGTGCGAGTAAGCTGAGAGGGTTACGTGGGCACAGGCCCAATCATCATCTGGGGTGGTGCTTCATTCGGAGAGTTTTGCGACGTCACTAGCCCCAGCAGAGTTTAGTATAGCGGCGACAGTTCCTACTGCGGCCATGACATTTGAACCTTCAGTTCCACGACCGGGAACAGAGAATTTAGATTGCAAAGAGGCGACCCTGTTACTAGCTATAGATTTGGCTACCAGAGAGTATACCGATGTACCGCGAGTCTTGAGGACTATCTAAAAGAGGGTTGTGCAAGAGTAATTCTTCAGTTGGGCTTGAGCATGGCCTGTGTACGGGCTTATGCGCAGTCGAAAGCGTAGAGATCGACGGGTTAACGAGGCGAGAAGAAGGCGGGCGGCAAGGTCCTTTGGTAACTTTCGAGACGAGTCACCTCACCAGCAGATTTGATTATGCACGTCCACCAGTACAGAGTGGTCTTCCACGGATTTCAGGACGTTCGGGGTACGCAGGAGTTGGTCAGAGCTCGCATCTTCGGTTCATTCGATGTGACGTCATCCGGGAATGTCGTCTTTTAGTTGGTACTTGTTGTACCTATGGTATCGAGTCGATGTCGAAAGAGTGTCCTTGTAGGAGGACTTAGCCTTCAGATCGATGGGTAGTCGCCACCTTCCTTAGTTATCGCCTACAGGCGTGTTTGATTAGAACGATTAAGGGGAGTGAAGCAGTAGATATAGATATATCTTTAACCCTCTAGAGATCAGTATGTGTGATAAGGTGAGTATACCTTAAGTGCTATGTTCTGATAACAGTGTGTTAGTCGTGATTAGATCATGGTTGTTTAACCGAGTAAGATTTTGGGGGATAGAGAAGGTGTGAGCCTTAGAGTTTTACGCGTAGAGACCTTGAGGTGAGGCCATCTCGAGAAAAGGTGTAGTGTTATGTTCGACCCTTATCGGAAGTGCATAGTGCACGTGAGTTATGTTTGGGATAGGTCCCTAGTAGTGTGGAATGAAAGGGGGTAGTTGAGCTAAGAAGACCGCTAGGTTTTCGAAACGTAATTTGTGAGATTGTTCCGAATCGGGGAGCTAGTATTGTGCGCATTGCCGGGTCGGGTTGAGGCCACGTTGCGGGTCAACCCGCGGTAGGTTTAGTGGTGGGGTCAGGTTGTGGTGGTCCCGCCTTGTGTTAGGGTCACGAGGGTGTTAGGCCCAGGTTTAGTTAGCCAGCGTACGAATTCGTGGATGCATTCGACCAGTAGTCGGGCCGAGGAGGTCAGCCGTCTTGTTTTCTAGCAAAGACCGTTTACTCGGCAGTGTTGTTTTATCATAAAGGTTGTAAGGCTGCACGGGGTGCCTACCTTCACCTTATAATGACAGATGGAGCCAGTGGTAGAAATTGTTGTTTCTGGAAGTTTATCCAAGAATGTGTTAATAACTCGTGAGTCTCGAACCGCGTTCGCCTCGGGCGTTGTTTGGATTTCAGGGATAGTTGTGGGGATTGTTGTCTCCTGTGGAGGTAGTGTTTAAGCTACCATTTCAGTGTTCGGATGTCGCCTTTTGAGGCCTTGTAGGGGCGGAAGTGTAAGTTGCCGGTCGATTGGTTCGATGTTGGCAAGGTTCGCATACTGGTTCAGCTTGTTCCAGCAGATCGTGGATAGTGAAGCTTGTCTAGAAGAGGTTACGCGGCTCGTAGAAATGGTGCGGATAATCAGCGACGACGCTTTGAGTTCAGGTTGACGGTCGGTCTTCTTAAAGGTACCACCCCGGTTTGGGTGTGACGAGTTTTGGAAAACAGAGGGAACTTAGCCCGGGTTACTTTGGGCCTTTTTAAGTTCATGTGAAGAATAGGCCAGGTTGCCTATATGTTAGCTTTTGCCGTCCGACTTAGGAAGGCGATATGGCCGATCTTCGTATTGTTATGATCGGGAAAGTATCGGAGATCCATCCGCAGTGTTCCCGATTAATGATGACCACGTTAGAGATAGTAACCGAGTTTTGGAAAGCAAGATGTCAAATGTGGTAAGAGTTCGAGTGTACGACAGCCTCAGGGATCGCATGTAGTCCGGTACCATTTGTTGGGTCGCCGGAGTGACACTAGAACCTCGCGGCAATGTGACAAAAGTGGTATCGGGAAGAAGCGAGCATGTATGGCGAGAATTGATGTGACCATTTCTTTTGTTTGGAAAAGTGTGGAAGAAGTATATTTTAGACCCCGGAGAGAGGTGTTTGTGGTGATGTTAGAGGTGATTCCTCGTGGACTTGGATGTAAGTATTTTCTTGTGATTGTTTCGTGGCCCTTTGTGGCGAGATTGTTTCGTAAGTATGGTAGTGAAGACTATCTTGCGCGCTTGTTTGAGACTTAGAAGGAACATTCGGGACGAATGTTTCTGGCGAGGAGAATGTTATACCCGTATTTTGAGTATATGCGTGGGGCGTGCGTAGAAAATTTGAAACTTGTACTAAGGCTTGGCGAATTAATTTTGTTCACAACACCCGTTTAGAGTCGTTTTTCGAAAACGCTTTCCACGACTTTCGTAGGGAATTTCCGCTATGACATTTCTAATTTTTGCGGATTTTTCCGAGAGACGAAACATTTTGGATCAACAAGAGGCGACACTTGTCACCTCTAATTGGTGAGTGGCGGTAATGTGATGGGCGAATTGGCCTTGTTGGTCAAGGGAGTTGGTAGGATATTTTGTGTGTTAGTTGGTCAAGGACACTTGGGTGAATCTTGGCCTTACACTGTGTAGCACGTGGCTCAATCTTGGCCATTGGTTGGCCTTCACTTGGCCTATAAATACCCATCCCGTTGACGACGTATTCATCCATTCCTCAATGATCCTAAGTGTTAAAATCCCTCCTCTCCCCTCTTGTTGACTCGCCCAAGAGCCCTCTCCCCTTTGAAAGGCCCTCGGCGAGAGCCCTCTCCCCCCTCACAGTAGTGTGGCCGGGGTACCCCCCCCCTAGCCGAGTTGCTTTCGTATAATACCCCCCACGCGTGGTAGAAATACTCTCAAAAGTATTGTTATAATGCCCAAATTACCTTAGCCTTATACCTTGTAGTATTCTAAGGTTATACCTATACGAAAAGCCCAGATATACTATTATACTTCCCGTCAGTCACCAAACCGAAACCCTAGGAAAATCTCCATGGTTTGTTGGAGTAGTATGTAGAAGTTGGTTAGAACTTCTAAGGGTGGTTTAGAGCGGGTTGGAGCGCTCGGAGTTGGAGCTAAACGATTGCCCAGGATCGACTTTAACTAGGATAATTATGGGCTTATCGAGGTAATTATCTTGTCCCTCTATTGTAATTGGAAATTACATATTGTTAGAATATATAGTTGAAGTATACTATATATAGAACTGAACGTAGTTATCGGCAATGTCTTTTGACTTAAGCCTGAATAATACTTACGGCAATGTCTTGCGACTTAAGCCTGAATTTAAAGAAGAATACTGAACTGTAATTACATAGGGCTGTATTACAGTAGACTTGTGTAGTAGTACCGTGGAGTAGAATTGTACCCGTTAGGGTTAGACGTATAACCCCCCCCCCTGGTTGGCTTGGTAGCCGGCCTCGATAGAGGAGGAGATTTACGCTGTTGCGGGGGGGAGGTGCTGCCGAATTTTCTGTAGAATGTTCTACGAGGGGATCTAAATGTTAATAAGCGCCTTGTGGCCTTATAGGTTGAAGTACTACGTGTGGCGCGATCTACTTGGCTTAAGGAGTAGCCGACGGTTGGAAGTACTTGGAGCGTTTTGCTATTAGTCGATACTCGTCGCGAGGTATGTGAACCTCTTCCTATCTCTTCTAGCATGATATGTGTGAACTATGTAGTACGGTAGACGTACATGTGCTAAACGTATTTGATTGGTTTAAAACATAAAGTGTTATAACGGCTTTATGGGAAGTTGGTTATATGACTTTATGTTGGTAAGAAAATACTTGTGGTCTTTAAAAGGTAACTGATTTGAACTATAACTGGCTTGTTATGTGTTAATAAAGAACTTGAAGTATTTCAAAAGATTTTTGAATCATTTTGAAAGAAGAAGTAATACTTGGTTTTGAAAACTTAAGAGTTATACTAGCTTTATGGGAAGTTAGGTATAACGGCTTAAGAATGTTTCTTGATTTGGAAATCGAATGTGTATCGACAAACCATCGCAGCGTTAATAAAGGAAATGTTTTGTGATTAAGTATTATTAAAACCAGAGAAACTTCCATCTGCATAGAAGCTAAGATGAGACAAAATGATATTTCCTAGATCATGGTCACGTAATAAGATTGTTATAAACAAGAATATCCTACTCACATATAAGACTTATGTTTCTCGGATAGTTAAAAGAATTATATTCTTAAATGAATAAGACTATGAGCTACGAAACCTTTCTAAAATAAGAAAGCGTGAACATTTGAAATTAGGCAAACTTGGGCGTTTGGAAAATAATGTTGTTACTTGATTTTACAAAGGTAAGTGTTTTGGTTTATTTAAAAAAGATACTCTATTTTATACTACGGGTATTGTGTGACTTATGTGAAAGCAACGGATCTTTTAAAAGATTTAATGTATGAAGTACTTTAGGGGTAGATACCCGAACTTGTTAGCTTAAAGTACCTTGTGTGTATAACTTGATTGTGTTGGTTTGTGATAGCCTTGTAATACTTTCTTGTTGATTGATAAGTAAACATGCTAGGATGCTACGTGTGTTAGTATCTTGTGGTGTTGTGTAAAGGGGTTTTCCTTTGTTGTGCTTATGTTGCTTAACGATAAGCTGTTGTGTTAGTATTTTACATCACTCATCTCTTGAGATGATTTCGGGGGTTAAGCTGCCCTCCGATGCGGGGTAGACTCAGGCGGGTCGATGGACCTATGATTCGAGAATACCTCATGCAGTCCCGAGGGCCTATCGCGGAGCTACGAGTTCGGTGTTAGTGTCGTCCTTTATGGGCATGCGGTCCACGTGGCCGTGCGGCTGCGAAGTCGGGGCGATCTTAGGAGTAGCTACCCTCGATGCGGGAATGCCTCATGCGGGCGATGAGATTGGCCTATGCGGAGTGCGGGAAGTTCGGGACTGAAGCGCACATTAGATCTCTGCGGGCAAGTGGCGGCTTTGATCATGTAATGATGCAGACAGATCTTATAATCTGATTCATGACCTTGTTGGTGCGTAGGTGTTAGTAGTCGGCTATGCCCGTACTTACCGTGCGGTGTTATTATACGCAGTGGGACACGGTGCTCATGTGTGTTCCTTGGTGCTTTTATATCATAAAGCTGGCGGTGAGGAAGGTATTCCACGGGCATGATTGATGTTGTGGGCACGAGACCCATTGTTATACTTGAGTGATGACTTGAGGCGTGAGTCACGACTTGACATATTTGCTTTGTTGTAAGCGTAGTTTGGTTATCATACATGTCTCCTGCTTTATATGATCGCTATGATTTCATTTACGATATGTATTTTGATTTCACATACTAAATTTTTGTTATCGACCTCGCCCGGGCCGCGTTCATGCCGCAGTTGAGGTACACGATCGTTGATCCTAGCTCTCGGTCACGATTTACGTTTGGGAAGCTCCGTTTCTCGAGGCTTATCGGTGGTATAGTCCCCTGCCGTCGTAAGTGTTTACATTCGGGGTTTGGCGGGCCCTGTCCATACGTTGTTGTCGTATCATTCTTAGAAGTGCATGTAATCTTGTTGTGGGCGGGGTTTGTAAAAAGGATTAAACTGTTCATGTTGAAAAAGTTGCTATTTATATATATACTGAAGGTAACCGTTTTTGGTTAGCCTGTCTTCTTATTTCACTGTCTTATTACACTGGTTTCATGTATTGTCTTTATGTTCCGCTGATTACTCTGATGTATGTCTACTTGGGTGTCCGGGGTAAGGCACCAGTCGCGGGCCCGGGTTCGGGTCGTGACAGCGTCTTGCTACCAAAGATACTCCCTCCTTCCTCAACTTAGAAGACAAATCGTGTGTTTTCTGCAAGAGTGCCAACGAGACTAGATCTCACCTCTTCTTTTCATGCCCTTTCACTCACAAGATTTGGAAGTACACAAAAGAATGGTTGGGTATTACAAGGGAAATGTCAACCATTGAAAGTGCGCTCAAATGGATCAAGAAAGAACATCATGGGACTTGCATCCGCTCCAAAGCCATCCTACTAGCTTTTTGCATAGTGGTATATGAGATTTGGAGAGAAAGGAATGAAATACTATTTGCTGACACTAAAACAACAGTGGTGGAAGTGATAGCAAAAGTACAAACAACAACTTACAGAATACTTTATGATTTAATCCCATCTTGTAAACATCACCTCTGAGTGATCACCCCTTCCCTCCTTCATTTCTTGTTTTTTACGTTGAGGATTGAGAACCCTCAATGATTGATTGTAAGATTTCAGTTTATTCTTATTTATAATATTACCATTTACCTGGAAAAAAAAAGTCTCTTAACTTTCTAGAATAATTCAAGCCATTCTTTTATCTTCATAAAGTCGCTATAACTAACTTCCCTTAAAGCTATTATAACGCTTTATATTTTAAACCAACCAAAGACAACCAAACCCATTTAACACACGTACGTCTACCGTACTATATATTTTTCACAACAATCATGCTCAAGAGGATAGGAAGAATCACATACCTCTTCGGCTTAATCCACTAGCCAAGTCGAGTATGCCGCGCCTAGAATATTCACCTATAACAACCATAATACTTCTATCAACATCTAAATCTCTTTGTAGAATATTTCTAAGTAAAGCGTCTCTTATTCTACGAAAAATCGGGCAGCACTTCCACTGTAACTACGTACTTTTCCACCTTTTTCAAGGCCCGATATCAATAGCCAACATGCCACATTTAAGGCGCAATAATACAACAACTCTAAGGGGATTACACGCCTAACTGGATGTGTAAAATTCTGCCCCACAATATATAAATCAGTCCATTTCTTTTCAATCTTCCTTCCACATATCAATACTCAATTATATACTACTACAACATGTAATCTCCAATTACAATAGAAGGACAAAGATCATTACCTCGATAAGCCCAAAAAAATATCCAAGAATTTTGTCACGACCCGATCCCGGGCCCGTGACTGGTGCCTTACCCCGGGCACCCTAGTGATACAACATCAGAGAAAATCAGCGGAAATAAAAAACTTAAACATGAAATAAGAGATATGATAATAAAACAGGTCAACCAAAACGGTTGCGCCTTTGCGCATATACATAAATTGAAGCGATTACATCCTTTTACAACCCGCCACAATTGATTTACTACGGACCTAAGAATGTAACCACAACTATGACGGGACAGGCCGCCATACCCCAATGTACAAGAACCTACAACTCGTGGAAACATACAAAAGATAAGCCTCGGAAACGGAGCTTCCCAATCTGTTGCTGTGATCCTATGGCGAGGATCAACAACCGATGTACCCTCTACTGCGGCGTGACGCGGCCGAAGGAGTCGATCTAACAGTACCAAGTATGTGGCCGAAAATCGTAAATGAACTCATAGTAGTCTATATAAAGCAGAGACATATATGATAACCAAACTACGATTACATAATATGTAGCGATCGCGTCAAGTCGTGACTCGCTCCTCAAAGTCATCACTCAAATATAAATATGGGTCTCACGCCCACCACATCATTCGTGCCGTGGAATACCTTCCTCACCGCCAGATCTATGATATAGCAACACCAAGGAGTACACATGAACACGTGTCCCACTGTGTCATAACAACCGTCTGGGGCAAATGCGAAGGCTAACTACGGATACCAAAGCGCGTCCTCAATGGCCGGGCAAGTACGAAAGCCAACTACGGATACCAAAGCCGTACTAACAAATCTACATAACCATACCACGAAGATGACCCAGGCAAATGAAAGCCAACTACGGATACCACCGCGCACGTAGTGGCGGGAAAATCTGAACTAACTACCAGATACCAAGCCGGAATCACGAGACGTCGTCACAAAACTGAACGGGGCAAGTACGAAGGCTAACTACCAGATACCAAGCCGAATCAGCCACGACCTCGGGGAAAGTACGAGAGCCAACTACCAGATACCAAGCCGAATCAGTAAAACCTCATGGAGAGCTAGTCCATGGAATAATAATCACGTGTTGCACTGTGGAATGCTCCGTCACTGCCGGTACGTCCAAGTAAGATCATAACAAATCAGCCGGCCCTCCATCGAGAGACGCGGCGGTATAGAAATACAATACTAGCACGACAAGGCTATCACACGCAATCATAGGCAAGTTACACACAACTCAAGGTACTTTCGTTTTATGCCAAAGTCCAGGTTTTAACCCCAAAGTACTACGTACGTTAAATTCTTTTTAAAAGATCCATTTCTTTTACAAAGGTCACCCGATGCCCGTATTATCAAAATAGAGTGACTAACATTTTAAGTAAACCAAAACAACTTCCATACTTTCCTTTTTAAACCAAATTAAGACAATACCATGCCTTCTTTTTAGACAAAAACACTTCTCCTTTTAAAGTCAAGTTACCATTTTAAAACTAATGATAATGTCACGACCCGAACCCGGGCCCGTGACTGGTGCCTTACCCCGGGCACCCAAGTAGACATACATCAGAGTAATCAGCGGAATATAAAACGATGCAAGACATATTATGAAATATGAAACAATAATCTGAGAAAAACTTGCCTTTCGGCATATATAAAAATGACAACTTTTTCAACATGAACAGTTTAATCCTTTTTACAAACCCTGCCCACAACAGTACTACAGACCTCTAAGAATGATACGACAACAATGGCGGGACAGGGCCCCGCCAAACCCCTGAATGTAAACACTTACGACGACAGGGGACTATACCACTGATAAGCCTCCGGAGAAACGGAGCTTCCCATACGCGAGCGTGACCACGAGCTAGGATCAACGGCGGTGTACCTCAACTCGCGGCATGAACGCGGCCTCGAAGGAGGTCAAGATAACAGTGCGAGTATGTGGAAATCGAAATACATCGTAAATGAAATCATAGCGATCATATAAAGCGGGAGACATGTATGATAACAAACTACGATTCTGACAAAGCGATATGTCAAGTTAGGGACTCACGCCTCAAGTCATCACTCAAGTATAACAATGGGTCTCGTGCCCACAACATCAATCATGCGTGGAATACCTTTCTCATCGCGATCTATGATATAAAAGCACCAAGGAACACATGAACACCGTGTCCCACCTGTGTCATAATACAATCAGACGGTAAGTGCGAAGGCATAGCCATTACTAAAAACCCACAGTACCAACAAGGTCATGAATCAGATCATAAGATCTGTTTAGGCGTCACATGATCAAAGCCGCCACTTGCCCGCAGATCAATGTCGCGCGTCTAACCACGAACTCCCGCTCCGCATAGGCCAATCTCATCGGCCCGCATGAGGTATTCCCCGCATCGAGGGTAGCTACTCCCGATCGCGTCGACTTCCGAGTCCGCATGCCACGCGACCGCGTGCCCATAAAGGACGACGCTAACACGGAACTCGTAGCTCGCATAGGCCCCGGGACCCGCGTGAGGTATTCTCGAATCATGGTCCTGCATCACCGAGTCTACCCCGTCGGAGGCGGCAACCCGGAATCATCTCAAGAGATGAATGCCACAATACTATCATAACGACTGATAGTTAATAAGCACAATCAAGGGAAACCCCTTTACACAAACATCACAAGATACTAACACACGTAGCATCCTAACACGTTTACTTATCAAAGCAACAAGAAAGTATTACAAGGCTATCACAAACCAATACAATCAAGTTGTTCACACAAGGTACTTCCTACTATATGATCAACAAGATCGGGTTTTTATCCCCAAAGTACTTCATACATTAACTCTTTAAAAGATACGTTACCTTCACAAAAGTCACACAATACCCGTAGTATATGAAAATAGAGTGATTATCTTTTTAAAGAAAATCAATTACTTCTCTTTGTAAAATCAAGTAGCAACATTCTTTTCCAATGTTCAAGTTTGCCTAATTTCCAATGTTCAAGTTCCTCATTTTTTTTGAAAGGTTTCGTAGTTCATAGTCTTATTCATTTAAGAATATAATTCTTCTTTAAACAATCTGAGAAACCTAAGCCTTATATGTGAGTAGGATATTCTTGTTTATTACAATCTTATTACAAGACCATGATCTAGGAAATATCATTTTGTCTCATCTTAGCTTATGCGGATGGAAGCTTCTATGGTTTTAATAATACTTAATTAGTCAAAACATTTCCTTTTATTAACGCCGCAGTTGGTTTGTCGATACACATTCGATTTCCAAATCAAGAAACATTCTTAAGCCGTTATACCTAACTTCCCATAAAGTCGTATAACTCTTAAGTTTTCAAAACCAAGTATATTACTTCTTTCAAAATGATTCAAAATCTTTTGAAATACTTCAAGTTCTTTATTAACACATAACAAGCCAGTTATAGTTCAAATCAGTTACCTTTTAAAGACCACAAGTATTTTCTTACCAACATAAAGCTGTTATAACCAACTTCCCATAAAGCCGTTATAACACTTTATGTTCTAAATCAACCAAATACGTTTAGCACATGTACGTCTACCGTACTACATAGTTCACACATATCATGCTAGAAGAGATAGGAAGAGGTTCACATACCTCGCGACGAGTATCGACTAATAGCAAAACGCTCCAAGTACTTCCAAACGTCGGCTACTCCTTAAGCCAAGTAGATCGCGCCACTCGTAGTACTTCAACCTATAAGGCCACAAGGCGCTTATTAACATTCAGATCTCATCGTAGAACATTCTACCGAAAATTCGGCAGACTCCTCCCGCAACAAAGATAAATCTCCTCCTCTATCGAGGCCGGCTACCAAGCCAACCAGGGGGGGGTTATACATCTAACCCTAACGGGTACAATTCTACTTCACGGTACTACTACACAAGTCTACTGTAATACAACCCTATGTAATTACAGTTCAGTATTCTTCTTTCAATTCAGGCTTAAGTCGCAAGACATTGCCGTAAGTATTATTCAGGCTTAAGTCAAAAGACATTGCCGATACTACGTTCAGTTCTATATATAGTATACTTCAACTATATATTCTAACAATATGTAATTTCCAATTACAATAGAGGGACAAGATATTTACCTCGGTAAGCCCATAATTATCCTAGCTTAAAGTCGATCCTGGGCAATCGTTTAGCTCGACTCGAGCGCTCAACCCGCTCTAAACCACCCTTAGAAGTTCTAACCAACTTCTACACAATACTCAACGGACTATGGAGATTTTTCCTAGGGTTTCGGTTTTGTGGTAGCGGAGTATAATAGTATTTTACGGGCTTTTCAGATAGGTATAACCTTAGAATACAACAAGGTATATGGCTAAGGTAATTTGGGCATTATAACAATACTTTTGAGTATTTCTACCAAGAGGGGGTATTATATGAAAACAAACTAGGCTAGGGGGTGGCTACCCTGCCTACCCACTGGGAAACTCTCGGCCAAGGGGGCCTCACGAAAAGGGGAGGCGGAAAGCTCTCAAGACTTAGGCAGTTTGGATGAAGAAGTCTTCAACCTTAGAGTGGTATTTATAGCACAAGCCAAGGCCAACCAATGGCCAAGATCTAGCCAAGTGCCTAGCAAGTGTAGGGCGAGATTCACCCAAGTGTCCTTAACCAACTAACACACAAAATATCCTACCAACTCCCCCCTCTTCAATTCGTCCAAGCCGAGTCCTCACGTCCGCCAATGGGAGGGTGCCAAGTGGCGCCCTCTCGTTGGTCCAACACGTTTCGTCTCTCGGAAAAATCCGCAAAAATTAAAAATGACATAGCCGGAAATTCCCTACGAAGTCGTGGAAAACGTTTCGTCGAAAAAGGAGTCTAATGGGGTGTTGTGCACAAATAAAATTCGGCCAAGCACTTTAAGGCACAAACTTTTCTACGTACGTCCCCTGCGTACATACTCTGGAAATACGGGGTATAACATTCTCCTCTCTTAGAAACATTCGTCCCGAATGTTCCTTCTAAGTCTCAAACAAGCGGCGCCAAGATAGTCTTCACTACTATACTTACGAGAACAAACTCGCCATACATGGACACGTAAACAATCACAAAATACTTATATCCAAGTCCACGAGGAAACACCTCTAACATCACCACAACCACCTCTCTCCAGGGTCTAAAATATACTTCCTTCGTACCTTCTCTCTACAAAAGAAATGATCACACCTATGCTCGCCATACATGCTCACTTCTCTTTACTCGTCGTAGATACCACTTTGTCACTTTGCTCGAGGCATTAACCTTCTCAGCGACCTAACAACTGGCACCACTTATGTCCCTTTGTCGCGAGCCTTGCTCCGACGACCCAACAAATGGTACCGGGCTGCTTGCGATCCCTGAGGATGTCGTATACTCGAACTTTTTCCACATTTCTGATACTGCTTCAGTTCCCAAAACTCGGGGCTACTATCTCTAACGTGGTCATCATTAAGTGGGAACACTGATGGATCTCGATACTCTTCCGATCATAACAATACGAAGATCGGACGTCTGACCTCCTAAGTCGGACGGCAAAGCTAACATATAGGCACCCGCCTATTCTTCACATGAACTCGAAAGGGCCCAAAGTAACTCGGGCTAAGTTCCTCTGTATTCGGACTCGTCACATGACCCGGTGGTACCTTGAAGACCGACGTCGGCACGAACTCTAAGCGTCTTCGCCGATTATCCGCAAAATTCCTCTGAGCTGCCATAACTTCGTCTAGACAAGATTCGCACTATCCACAGTTTGCTGGAACAATCCTGAACCAACTAACTGAACCTTGCCAAAATCGAACCAATCGGACGCAATTTACACTTCCGCCCTACAAGGCTTCACAAAGCGATATCCGAACACTAAAATGGTAGCTTAAACGCTTCCTCCACAGAGACAACAATCCCCACGACTACCTCACGAAATCCACGACCGCCCGGGGCGAATGCGGTCTGAGACTCACCGAGTTCTTAACCTGCGCCGTAAACTTTTAGAAGGCGAAAAATAGCCACAACCGGCTTCATGCATCTTAAGGTGAAGGTAGGCACCGTCGCAGCCTTACAACCTTTCGATAACTCAACACGGTAGTAAACGGTCTGACCGAAAGAACATGATGGGCTGCCATCGCCCGACCACCGGTCGAACGCATCCACGAACTCGTCTGGTTAACTAAACTTGGGCCTAACACCTCACAACCCTAACACGGCGGGACCACCACAACCGACCCACCACCAAACCTGCTGCGGGTTGACCCGCAACGTGGCCTCAACCCGACCCGCAACGCGCATCATACTAGCTCCCGAACCTAACAATCTCACTAATCACGTTACGAAAACCTAGCGGTCTTCTTAGCTCAACTACCTCTTTCATTCCACTACTAGGGACTGTCCCAACATAACTCACGTGCACTATGCACTCCGATAAAGGGTCAAACATAACACTACACCTTTTCTCGAGATGGCCTCACCTCTAAGGTCTCTACGTATAAAGCTCTAAGGCTCACACTTCCTCTATCCCCAAAATCTTACTCGGTTAAACAACCATGATTTCAAATCACAACTAACCCATCGCTATCGTAACATAGCACCTAAGGTATACTCACCTTATCACCTATACAAAACTCTAGAGGGTTAAGGATAGATCTATGTCTCATCGCTTCACTCCCTTAGTCGTTCTAATCAAACGCCTGTAGGCGCGTAGCTAAGGAGATGACGAACTAACCACCGATCCTGAAGGCTAAGTCCTCCCGCGAGGACATTCTTTCGACAACGACCACGACGGTCATAGGTACAACACGTACCAACTAAAAGACGACATTCCACGATGGCGCGCCACATGTGAACACCGAGAAAAATCGAATCGGATGGCTGGAACCTACGTGTATCTGTGAACCGGAAGCTCTGGAGCTCTGACCAACTCCCGCATACCCCGAACGTCCTGACCTTCGTGGAGGACCTCGCTGCACTGGTGGATGTGCATAATCTAATCTTTGGTAGGCGACTCGCCTCAAAGTTACTAAAGGACCTTGCGCTCGCCTCTTCTGGTGTCCTTCGTTAACCTGTCGATCTCTACACGTCTCGGCCTGCTGCGCATAAGCCCGTACACAGGCCATGCTCAAGCCTAACTGAAGAATTACTCTTGCACAACCCTCTTTTAGATAGTCCTCAAGACTCGCGGTACATCGGTATACTCCCTGGTAGCCAAATCTATAGCTAGTAACAGGGTCGCCTCTTTGCAATCTAAATTCTCTGTTCCCGGTCGTGGAACTGAAGGTTCAAATATCATGGTCGCAGTAAGAACTGCTGCCGCCGTGCTAAACTCTGCTGGGGCTAGTGACGTCGCAGAACTCCCCGAATGAAGCACCACCCAAGGTGATAATTGGGCCTGTGCCCACGTAACCCTCTGTACTCTACTCGCAGCTCCCTCGGCTGCCTTGCCCTCCTGGGCCCGGGTTGCCCTACGCGGAGGCATAACGATAAGGGAAAGAATTTACGTTAGAGGGTCCAACTTACAACACAGCTCTAAGGCACGATCTCAGAGCGAGAAGAATAGAAACCAATCCTAAATATCCTATAGCCTCCTGATTATTGGTGTGGTGCACAACACACCGATAATCAAGACTCTACTGGATACGGTCTGTAGACACTTTCCGAGGATTAACTGCTCTGATACCACTTTTGTCACGACCCGAACCCGGGCCCGTGACTGGTGCCTTACCCCGGGCACCCAAGTAGACATACATCAGAGTAATCAGCGGAATATAAAACGATGCAAGACATATTATGAAATATGAAACAATAATCTGAGAAAAACTTGCCTTTCGGCATATATAAAAATGACAACTTTTTCAACATGAACAGTTTAATCCTTTTTACAAACCCTGCCCACAACAGTACTACAGACCTCTAAGAATGATACGACAACAATGGCGGGACAGGGCCCCGCCAAACCCCTGAATGTAAACACTTACGACGACAGGGGACTATACCACTGATAAGCCTCCGGAGAAACGGAGCTTCCCAACCGCGGAAACTGTGACCCTGAGAGCTAGGATCAACGACTGGTGTACCTCAACCGGCGGCATGAACGCAGCCCCCCCCGAAGGAGTCGATAACAGTACCGGTATGTGAAATCGAAATACATCGTAAATGAAATCATAGCGATCATATAAAGCGGGAGACATGTATGATAACCAAACTACGATTTACAACAAGCGATCATGTCGAGTTAGGGACTCACGCCTCAAGTCATCACTCAAGTATAACAATGGGTCTCGGGCCCACAACATCAATCATGCGTGGAATACCTTCCTCACCGTGATCTATGATATAAAAGCACAAGGAACACACATGAACACGTGTCCCACCTGTGTCATATCTGATGCGGGGTAAGTACGAAGGCATAGCCGACTACTAAAACCCACGGTACTAACAAGGTCATGAATCAGATCATAAGATCTGTTTAGACCGTCACATGATCAAAGGCGGCCACTTGCCCGCGAGATCAATGTACGCGTCTAACCTCGAACTCCGCGACTCGCGTAGGCCAATCTCATCGCCCGCATGAGGTATTCCCGCATCGAGGGTAGCTACTCCCGGCATCGCCCCGACTTCCGAGTCCGCGAGCCTGCGACCGCATGCCCATAAAGGACGACGCTAACACGGAACTCTCGTAGCTCGCATAGGCCCCCGTGACCGCATGAGGTATTCTCGAATCATGGTCCTGCATCACCTGAGTCTACCCGCGTCGGAGGGCTTAACCCGGAATCATCTCAAGAGATGAATGCCACAATACTATCATAACGGCTGATAGTTAATAAGCACAATCAAGGGAAACCCCTTTACACAAACATCACAAGATACTAACACACGTAGCATCCTAACACGTTTACTTATCAAAGCAACAAGAAAGTATTACAAGGCTATCACAAACCAATACAATCAAGTTGTTCACACAAGGTACTTCCTACTATATGATCAACAAGATCGGGTTTTTATCCCCAAAGTACTTCATACATTAACTCTTTAAAAGATACGTTACCTTCACAAAAGTCACACAATACCCGTAGTATATGAAAATAGAGTGATTATCTTTTTAAAGAAAATCAATTACTTCTCTTTGTAAAATCAAGTAGCAACATTCTTTTCCAATGTTCAAGTTTGCCTCATTTTTTTTTGAAGGGTTTTGTAGTTCATAGTCTTATTCATTTAAGAATATAATTCTTCTTTAAACAATCTGAGAAACCTAAGCCTTATATGTGAGTAGGATATTCTTGTTTATTACAATCTTATTACAAAGACCATGATCTAGGAAATATCATTTTGTCTCATCTTAGCTTCTACATGCGGATGGAAGCTTCTACTAGTTTTAATAATACTTAATTAGTCAAAACATTTCCTTTTATTAACGCAGTTGGTTTGTCGATACATTCGATTTCCAAATCAAGAAACATTCTTAAGCCGTTATACCTAACTTCCCATAAAGTGGTATAACTCTTAAGTTTTTCAAAACCAAGTATATTACTTCTTCTTTCAAAATGATTCAAAATCTTTTGAAATACTTCAAGTTCTTTATTAACACATAACAAGCCGCTTATAGTTCAAATCGATTTACCTTTTAAAGACCACAAGTATTTTCTTACCAACATAAAGTCGTTATAACCAACTTCCCATAAAGCCGTTATAACACTTTATGTTCTAAATCAACCAAATACGTTTAGCACATGCGTCACCGTACTACATAGTTCACACATATCATGCTAGAAGAGATAGGAAGAGGTTCACATACCTCGCGACGAGTATCGACTAATAGCAAAACGCTCCAAGTACTTCCAAACGTCGGCTACTCCTTAAGCCAAGTAGATCGCGCCACTCGTAGTACTTCAACCTATAAGGCCACAAGGCGCTTATTAACATTCAGATCTCATCGTAGAACATTCTACCGAAAATTCGCACCTCCCCATGAAAGATAAATCTCCTCCTCTATCGAGGCCGGCTACCAAGCCAACCAGGGGGGGTTATACATCTAACCCTAACGGGTACAATTCTACTTCACGGTACTACTACACAAGTCTACTGTAATACAACCCTATGTAATTACAGTTCAGTATTCTTCTTTCAATTCAGGCTTAAGTCGCAAGACATTGCCGTAAGTATTATTCAGGCTTAAGTCAAAAGACATTGCCGATACTACGTTCAGTTCTATATATAGTATACTTCAACTATATATTCTAACAATATGTAATTTCCAATTACAATAGAGGGACAAGATATTTACCTCGGTAAGCCCATAATTATCCTAGCTTAAAGTCGATCCTGGGCAATCGTTTAGCTCCAACTCCGAGCGCTCCAACCCGCTCTAAACCACCCTTAGAAGTTCTAACCAACTTCTACACAATACTCCAACGGACTATGGAGATTTTCCTAGGGTTTCGGTTTGTGGTACTGGAAGTATAATAGTATTTTAGGCTTTTCGGATAGGTATAACCTGAGAATACAACACGCTACATGGCTAAGGTAATTTGGGCATTATAACAATACTTTTGAGAGTATTTCTACCAAGAGGGGGGGTATTATATGAAAACAAACTAGGCTAGGGGGGTGGCTACCCCTCGGCCTACCCACTAGGGGGGGAAACTCTCGACAAGGGGCCTCGAAAAGGGAGGGGAAAGCTCTCAAGACGGAGGCAAGTTGGATGAAGAAGTCGTCAACCATAGAGGGGTAGTTATAGCACAAGCCAAGGCCAACCAATGGCAAGATCTAGCCAAGTGCCTAGCAAGTGTAGGGCGAGATTCACCCATGTGTCCTTAACCAACTAACACACAAAATATCCTACCAACTCCCCTCTTCAATTCGTCCGCCGAGTCCTCACGTCCGCCAATGGGAGGGTGCCAAGTGGCGCCCTCTCGTTGGTCCAACACGTTTCGTCTCTCGGAAAAATCCGCAAAAATTAAAAATGACATAGCCGGAAATTCCCTACGAAAAGTGAAAACGTTTAGGTAACACGACTCTAAACGGGTGTTGTGCACAAATAAAATTCGGCCAAGCACTTTAAGGCACAAACTTTTCTACGTACGTCCCCTGCGTACATACTCTGGAAATACGGGGTATAACAGATAAAACCCTTCTCTTGTTTCATAAAGTCGTTATAACTAACTTCCCATAAAGCTGTTATAACACTTTATGTTTTAAACCAAATTAAGACAAAACCATGTCTTTCTTTTAAACCAAAAACTCTTCAATTCCTCAAGTCTCTTTTCTTTTAGAAATCAAGTTCCTTACTTTGGAAATTTAAGAAAATTAATGCTTGTTTATAATGATTCTTATTAAAGCAGCCATGATCTAGGAAATGTAATACAATTTTGCCTTATCTTAGCTTCTATGCAGATGGAGGTTTCTACTGGTTTTTAATAATAATTAATTAGTCAATACATTTTCCTTTATTAGCGCTGCAGTGGTTTGTTCGATACTTATTCTCATTTCCGAAATCATTATAACTATTTATTTAAAAACCAAGTACTCATTACTCACGAATGAGGTTTCACAACTTTCTACACAATTCAAGTTCTTCACTGATCATATCAAATCAAATATAAGTCAAGTCCCTTATCTTTTAAAATCAACAACCCATTTCTTTACCTACATAAAGTTGTTATAACAGACTTCCCATAAAGCCGTTATAACACTTTATGTTTTAAACCAACCAAATTCATTTAGCACACGTACGTCTACCGTACTACATATTTTACAAACATCATGCTAGAAACGATACGAAGAGGTTCACATACCTCGCGACGATTATCGACAAATAGCAAAACGCTCCACCGTACTATAACCCCGCTAGCCTTGTCTACCCTTCAAGTAGAACACGCTACTCGTAGAACTTCAACCTATAATGGCCATATATGTCTATCAACGTCTAGACTACTCTGTAGAATATTCTAAGCAGAAGGTTCTTAATTCTACGGAAAATTGGGCAGCACTTCCCTACCCGTCAAACTACACAAGTCTACTATAAATACAGCCCTATGTAAGTACATTTCAATTCTCTTCTTTATACCATCCTTCTATATATCTTATACTTAATTCTAAACTACTACGATATGTAATCTCCAATTACAATAGAAGGACAAAGATATTTACCTCGATAAGCCCAAAATTATCCAAGATTATATGTCGATCCTGAGCAACGTTTAGCTCCTAATTTGCACGCTCCGATAGCTCCAAGAAACCCTTAGAAGTTCCCAACCCACTTCTACTTAATACTTCAACCAACTATGAAGATTTTCTCTAGGGTTTCGTTTTGTGACTAAAGGATATAAAGTAGTATTTCCGGGCTTTTAGTAAAGAGGTAACTTAGGAAAATCACAAGGGATTTAGGCTAAGGTATTTTGGCATAGTAACAATACTAGAAGACAACTTTTCTACCAAGGGGAGGGGGGGGGGGTATTTCGATGAGAACCACAAGGAAGGGGGGAAGGGGGTGTTTCGGACGAAACAACTAGGCAAGGGGGGGAGGGGGTTTTTGGACGAGAACTAGAAACTAAGGGGGAAGGATTTTGTGACTTGGAAAGTGTGTTTGTGGATGAAGAAGTCTTGCACAAGAGGGGGGTATTTATAGAACCTTCAATGGCCAAGATTAAAACAAATGGAGGGTGAGGATTGGGTTGCTTGTGTGAGTGGAGTCTTCCACCAAGTGTCCACCACAATGTTGGGACATATGTCCACCACAACATTGGGACATATATCCACCACAACAAAGAGCCAAGTGGCCACCCACTTGCTCAAGAAAAATGTCCACAAGGCCTCCCCTCATGCCCCACAAAAACGCCCCCACCTACTCCCACTAACCCAAAGAAATATCTTCCAAGACTTGACTATTTGACTTGTCCACTAGCCCAACATTTTCGTCCACCATGCCACCTAAGGTTGCCACATGTCGCCCTCCTATTGGTCCAAATATTTCATCTCTCGGAAAAATCCAAATTAAATAAATTATTGAAAACGTAGAATTTCCTTCACGAGGTTCGGAAACTTTTTCGTTGAAAGCTCACAATTTCATCCTTAACCTAATTAGGGCTTGAATATTCGTACGTACGTCCTCGTATACATACTCTGGAAATACGGGGTATAACATTCTCCCCTCCTTAGAAACATTCGTCCCGAATGTTCCTTCTCAAGACAGATAACGATAAAGCTCCCCTTAACTTAAACAAGTTGCCAATGCCATACCTGGCCACAAAATAACACACGCGCAAATACTTATGTTACACCCCGTAAATTCAAGGAGTTAAGATAAGAACATACCAAGGAATATAAGATTTGAAAGTTGATAAATAAGTTGACAAACATGTGTTGGACGGATTTTGAGTTTACCTTGGAGTGTTGTACCCCAGTTGTTAAGAATTTCGAGGTGTTTAAAAATCCTAATGTGTAGTCCGTTAAATCTAGTTTCCAACGCAACAAACCGTTCGTCGATAGGACATCGGAGTCAAAAGTTATGGAAGTTTCAAGTTTGGTGCGCAGTCAGGCAAATTTGTTTTGGTTCGAAGTACAGCGCCGCGACGGAATCTGAGGGCCGCGGCGCTGGTTGTACTGGGAGTCCGCGGGGGTTGCAGCACCGGCGCCGAATCTGGGCACGCGCCGGAATGCTGGAACTTTTCTCGGAAGTGGAAGCGCCGCGGCGCCAAGGCGGGATTTTTCGCGATAAAGGGCTGAAAACAGGGGATATTTTGTTTAAAACCTATGGGAGGGTGACAAGTGTCCCTCCCATCCTTTTTACCTGAAAGTGGTCCTATTTTAGGGCCAAGTCTTGGAAGACTTGGCCATTTCATTTCAAAACCCTCCCATTGAAAATCCTCTCCCTTCTCTTTAGATTTTTGAAGAGAACCTAGCCTAAGAGGAAATTGTTGGAGCGGCGGCAAGAAGGAAAAGTGTGGGTAAACTTGTGGGGAGCGCTGGTGGACGAGTTTGACGGAAAAGAAGTAGAAGAAAAGGGCTTTTGTGGGTTTCTCCAAAGGTAAAAGTTTCCCCTTCTCTTGGTTATGAGTTATACTTGTTATAGTTGTTAGAATTGAGCCTGAGGCTGTTATATTTTAGTAGTTTGGAATTGAGCCTGAGGCTGTTATATTTTAGTAGTTTAGAATTGAGCCTGAGGCTGTTATATGTGAATAGATTTGGATCTTGTTGTCTTGTTGAAACCGAAATGGGCATGTTAGCCTTAAGATTGTAACTTCAATTGGATTTCTAATTTGGTCGTAAGATGTTGTAAAGGGGGATTGTAGTTGTTGAAGATGTCTAAGGCTAGATATCATGTTAGACCTAAGAACTTGAATTGGAAAAGAGTTGAAAGGGGTTAGTATTGGTTATATTGTTGGCCAAGAATGGCATGAAGATTATTGGTTTATTTTGTGTTGTTGTGGGGCGGAATTTTACACGTATTAGTAGGCGTGTAATCCCCTTGTATTTGCTGAATTAATTGTGACTTAAATGTGGCGTTGGTTATTGAATTTCGGCCTTAAAAAAGGTGGCATAGTAAGTAGAAACAAAGGAAGTTCTGTCCAAATTTTCCGTAGAATGTAGGGACCATGCACTTAGTTATTCTACGTTCGAAGCTAGAGATTGATAGACGTTTTATGACCCTTATAGGATTGAAGTACTACGAGTAGAATATCCTACTTAAGGGAGATAGTACTGTGGAGCATTTTGCTTATTGTCGACAATCGTCGCGAGGTATGTGATTCTTCCTATCCTCTTCAGCATGACTATTTGTAAAGTATATAGTGCGGTAGACGCACATGTGTTAAAGGAATTTGATTTCCCTTTTGTGTCTTGACTTGATATGAAGTGTAAAGGGCTTCATTGTGTGGAAAAAGTAGTAAAGTCTTATCCGTTGGTAACGGGTTTTCGGTGGTTAAAGAATGAGCCCTATTGGTCTCATAAATGCTTATAGTTGTAATTGGTTGGTTTAGAACATAAAGTGTTATAACGGTTTTATGGGAAGTTTGTTATAACCACTTTATGTAGGTAAAAGAATGGTTTGCGATTTTCAAAAGATAAGAGACTTGACTTATAACTGACCTAATTGGTGTTGAAAAGTATAAAACCTCATTCGTGAGAAATGAATACTTGGTTTTTAAAAGAGTAATGTTACATAAATTTCGGAAATGGAAATAAGAATCGAACAAGCCAATGCAGCGTTAATAAAGGAAAAAGTAATGACAATTAATTATCTTAAAACCAGTAGAAACCTCCATCTGCATAGAAGCTAAGATAAGACAAAATTGTATTACATTTCCTAGATCATGGCTGCTCTGGTAAGAATTATTGAAATCAAGTTCTGATTTTTCCTAAAAGTTTCAAAGTAAGGAACTCGATTTCTAAAAGAAAAGAGACTTAAGAATTTGAAGTATTTTGTTTTAAAAGAAAGGCATGGTTTTGTCTTGACTTGTTTTAAAACATGAAGTGTTATAACAGCTTAATGAGAAGTTAGTTATAATGACTTTATAGGAGTAAAGGAATGGATTCATTATTAAGGTAAAATGGTAACTCGGTCTTGTGAAAAGGGAAGTAACTTGTTTTCAAATATTGAACTCCTTGTGATGGAAAAACATAAGTGGCTTGTTTATATAAGGTAGGAGTACCTTGATCTTAAAGGGGTTAAATACTTGGGTTTTAATGGTATACTTGACGTTGTGTTAAGAAGTGTTTAAAGTACCTTGAGTTGTGTGTAACTTGCCTATGCTTGTTGTGATAGCCTGGTCGTGCAAGTGTTTGATTGTGTGCTACCGAGCCTCTCGATGGAGGGCCGGCTATCTGGTTGATTGATGGACATACTGACACGTTGGGTAGCCCACGGGTATGCTTCCACTATATCGATCCCCTTGGACATACTGACACGTTGGGTAGACCACGGGTATGCTTCCATTAGGAGTGTTATCTTGTAGTTGTTTGGACATACTGACACGTTGGGTGGCCCACGAGTATGCGTCCACAGTGAGTATTATCTTATATTTGTTTGGACATACTGACACGTTGGGTAGCCCACGGGTATGCTTCCATAGTGAGTGTTATCTTGTTAGTGGATTGGACATACTGACACATTGGGTAGCCCACGGGTATGCTTCCATAGTGAGTGTTATCTTGTTAGTGGATTGGACATACCGACACGTTGGGTGGCCCACGGGTATGCTTCCACAGGGATTGTTATCTTGTTATCTCCTTTGGGCATACCGACACGTTGGATGGTCCACGGGTATGGGCCCACTAGGACGGTTCGGGGCCATGCTTATACCGAGGTGAGATGCCGGGGCATGCGGCCATTGTGCGGGTTAAATTCCCGGGTTGTATTTGAGTGATGATTTCACGGGCATGAGTCCCTAACTTGACGTGACTGCTTATATGTTGTGTACTGTAGTTTGGTTATCATACATGTCTCCTGCTTTATATAGACTATTATGATTTCATTTACAGTATTTTTCAGTTTCACATACTTGGTACCTGTTGTACTGACCTCCTTGAGGCTGCGTTCATCTGCGCGAGTTGAGGTACATAGCTTGCTGATCCACACTCTTAGGATCGCTGTTCGGTTCTCGGAAAGCTCCATATCTCCGGAAGCTTGTCCTGTGGTACGATTCCCTGAAGTAGTAGACTTTTGTATATTCAGGGGCATGGCGGGGCCCTGTCCCGTCATTATGGTTTCAAAATTCTTAGAGGTCTGTAGCACTGTTGTGGGCAGGTTTGTAAGGGATGTAACTGTTCAAGTTTTAATTTATGTTCAAAAGGTAACCGTTTGGGTTAGCCTGCTTTCTTATCTCACTGTTTCTTTCTTGAGTTTTTATTTTCGCTGGTTTTTCTCTGATGTTGTATCACTAGGGTGCCCGGGGTAAGGCACCAGTCACGGGCCCGGGTTCGGGTCGTGACAACTTAAATCCAAGTCCACGAGGAATCACCTCTATCATCACAAAAGCTCCTACCCAAAGTCTAAAGGCTACTTTCTTCGCACCTTCACTTCACAAAAAGATCACTTCCATCCTCTTAACACATGCTCGCTTCGTCCCTTTCTCGTCGTACCCTTCTCGTACCCAAACTCTTTCTAGTATACTTACCCCACTTCAGTCATTACTTCAGTTTCCAAAACCTTGGAGTCACTACCTCCAAACTTGGTCATCTTACTAGCCTCAAATTCCTTTAAGGCCATTCCCGGTCTTCATGGTCCGATTCTGGTCGAACGTATCCACGAACTCTTACGATGGTTACCTAAACCTGGGCTTAGCACCCTCGTGACCCTACCACCTGGCGGGACCACCTCGAACTGACCCCACCCCAAACCGGGCTGCGGGTCGACCCGCGAATGGTCCTCAACCCGACCCATAATCGCGCCAAACTCTTGTTCCCCGATCCGGAACAATCTTACCTATTCAAGTCCTGAAAGCTACCACTTTCATCTTACACAACCCAAGGAATTATCCCACTGGTACACCCTATGTATATAATGCTCTCTGACAAGGATCACCCGCAAAATCTTCTACTCGAGACGACCTTACATCTAAGGTCTCGACGTGTAATATTCTAAGGTTCACACCTTCCATACCCCCATACTTACCTTTTCAACTACCCATGTTTTCTAACTCACCAATAACACAACGCTATCCGTACATAGCACACAATAATAAGATCATCATATCAAGTATACTAATCTCTAGAGGGTTAAGGATATACCTGTATTGTTATACCCCGTATTTCCAGAGTATGTACGTAAGGACGTACGTACGAGAATACGACAGAAAGATTGGAAAGGAAGAAAGAGGTGATTTTTCCACGGAAAAGTTTCCGGTTTTTGTGAAGGAAAAAGGTTCGTTAATGGGAATTGGATTCCCAGATTTGGTATTCGGACTTCCTGGAATATTAGAGAATTATGGAATTTTATTTTCGGAAATGGTCACGTGGGGCCCACGGGAGAAATTTACGGTTTTGTGGGGCCCACTTTGTTTTAGAGATTTTGGCCATTGTGGATATTTTCGGAAGATGTTTTACTTTGGGCCAATAGGAGGGTGACACGTGTCACCCCCGCCTAGGTGGCTTGGCCGAATGACCTTTGTGCACAACACCCGGTTAGAGTCGTTTTTCGACGAAACGTTTTCGCAGCTTTCGTAGGGAAAATTCCGGCTATGTCCTTTTTAAATTTTGCGGATTTTTCCGAGAGACGAAACATTTTGGACCAACGGGAGGGTGACATGTGTCACCCTCACATTGGAAGCAAGTGGGCGTCCAAGTGGAAGATGTGGTTCACGAATTGGCTTGATCTTTTGGCTCACGTTTTTGGCCCTATTGGTTCCTTGTTTTGTGCCTTGTTTTGGCCTTGTTTTGTGGCTTGTTTTGTGCCATGTTTTGTGGAGTAGGGGTTAGGGTGCACTTGGCTTGATCAAGGCCTTACACTTGCCTTGCACATGGCTTGATCTTGGCCCTTGGTTGGCCTTTGGCTTTCCTATAAATACCCCCCCTCTCTTTGAAGACTTCATTCATCCAAATCTTCCAAGTCTTGGAAACCCCTCCCCTCCCTCTTGTTGACTCTCGTCCAAGAGCCCCTCCCAGAAAGTGGCCTTTGGCCGAGAGGTCTCCTCTCTCCCACTTGTGAGGTCTGGCCAGTAGGTACCCACTAGCCTAGTTGTTTTAGTATAATACCCTTGTTGTTGTATAGAAATACTCTCCTAGTATTGTTATAATGCCCAAAATCCCTTAGCCGTAGACCTTGAAGTAGTCCACAAGTTACCTCGATAAGTAGAATACGGAAACACTACCTTTTGTCCTTTTTAGTCTCAAACCAAACCACTAAGGAAATCGTCATAGTTGTGTGAAGTAATTAAGTAGAAGTTGGTGAGAACGTCTAAGGGTTGTTTGGAGCGGATTGGAGCGTACGGAGTAGGAGCTAAACCTTGCTCAGGAGCGACATTAAACTCGGATAATTTTGGGCTTATCAAGGTAAATATCTTGTCCCCCTATTGTAATTGGAAATTACATAAGTGTTGAATATATAGTTGTTGTATACTATATATATAAAAGCGAACTTAGTATTGTGGCAATGTCTCACTTTGAAGAATAAAGAACTGAGCAGGCTGTAATTGCATAGGGTGAATTGCGATGAACTTGTATAGTATTGCGGTGTAGTAGAATTGTACACGTCAGGTTAGGCGTGTAAAACCCCCAGTTGGCTTGGTAGCCGGCCTCGATAGAGAGGAGATTTCTGTTGTGGCGGGGAGGTCTTTGCCGAATTTTACGTAGATTATGGAGCGTTGAGATCTAGATGTTAATAGCGCGCGTGGCCTTATAGGTTGAAGTACTACGTGTGGAGTGATCCACTTGGCAGGAGTAGCCGGCGGTTTGAGGTACTTGGGCGTTTTGCTATTAGTCGACAATCGTCGCGGTATGTGAACCTCTTCCTATCTCTTCTAGCATGATATGTGTGAACTATGTAGTACGGTGAGCGTACGTGTGTGAATTGTATTTGATTGTTGTAAAACATAAAGTGTTATAACGGCTTTATGGGAAGTTGGTTATAACGACTTTATGTAGGTAAGAAAATACTTTGTGGTTTTAAAAAGGTAAGCGATGTGAATTATAAGCGGCTTGTTTAATAAAGAAACTTGATGTATTTCAAAAGATTTATAAATCGTTTTGAAGGAGAGTAACACTTGGTTTTAAAGGTTTTAAAAAGAGTTATACTAGCTTTATGGGAGTTAGGTATAATGTCTTAAGAGAGGTAAAGAAAATGGTTTCTTGATGTAAGAAGTTAAGAGACTTGATCTTATAAGATAAGAGACTTAACTTATTTGTTTTAATGTGAATGTTTGTGTGAAACCTCATTCGTGAGTAATGAGTACTTGGTTTTATTTAATGGGATAATGTTTCTTGATTTGGAAATCGAATGTGTATCGACAGGACCAACTGCGGCGTTAATAAAGGAAAATGTATTGAATAATGATGTATCGTATTAAAACCGGTAGAAACCTCCATCTGCATAGAAACTAAGATGAGACAAAATGATATTACATTTTCTAGATCATGTCTTTGTAATAAGAATGTTGTAAACAAGAATAACCTACTCTCACGTGAGACTTATATTACTCAATTGTTCTAAAAAGGAATCAAGTGATTAAGTTTATGAACTATGAAACCATTTGAAAATGGAAAGCTTGAGTAATTGAAACTAGGCAAACTGGAACTTAGGAAAAGAATGTTGTTACTTGATTTTGAAAAGGAATGTGGGTTTGTCATTCTAATACTACGGGTATCGGGTGACTTTTATAAAGGTAATGGATCTCTTTTAAAAAAAGAACTTAACGTATGTAGTACTTTGGGGTTAAAAACCCGGATTTTTGCCATAAAATGAAAGTACTTTGAGTTGTGTGAAACTTGCCTATGCTTGTTGTTGCGAAACTTGCCTATGCTTGTTGTTGTGAAATTTGCCTATGCTTGTTGTTGTGAAACTTGCCTATGCTTGTGATGATAGCCTTTGTTGTGCAAATGTGGTATTTACGTATTCTGGCGTCTCGATAGAGGTCGGTTGACTTGTTGAGAACTTACTTGGGCGGGCGGCAATGACGGAGAAATTCCGCAGATGCGTTCACTGTTAATAGTGTTACTTTTGATAATCACTTTGGACATCTTGACACGATCGTGGCGCGCGGGTATGCTTCCATTTTGGTTGATGTCTTTTGTTAATCGTTTTGGATATCGACCACGATGCATAAGCGCCGCGGGTATGTTTCCATTTTGATTATCGCCTTGTGATTTCCCTTTGGACATACCGACACGATCGTGGCGCGCGGGTATCGTCCATTTGGAATCTTTGTCTTATTGTTTCCCTTTGGACATACCGACACGATGCGTGGCGCGCGGGTATCGTCCATTTGGAATCTTGTCTTATTGTTTCCCTTTGGACATATTGACACGATCGTAGCGCGCGGGTATCGTCCATTTGGAATCTTTGTCTTATTGTTTCCCTTTGGACATCGACACGATCGTGGCGCGCGGGTATGCTTCCATTTGGATTCTTTGTCTTGTTGTTGATGTCACGTGGGCGTGTCTACACCGTCTGCGAATTCGGGGCATGTGGCCATAGGGCATTGGTATTATTGTTGCATCATGGACATGTCTACACCGTCACGATATTCGGGCATGCGGCCGTGATGCGAACTGATTGATGTTGTGGGCGTGAGACCCATAGTTATATTTGAGTGATGACTTGAGGCGTGAGTCACGGATGGACATGTTGTTTTTATGTTGTGAATCGTAGTTTGGTTATCATACATGTCTCGCTTTATATAGACTAGTATGATTTCATTTCTGATATTTCTGATTTCACATACTTGGTACTGTTATCTTGACCTCCTTGAAGCTGCGTTCATCTGCGCAGTAGAAGTACATCGATCGTGGATCCGCTCTTAGGATCTCATTTCAGCGTATTGAAAGCTCCGTTCCTTGGAGGCTTATCTTTGGTATGTTTCACTGAGTTGTAGGTTCTTGTACATTCGGGGTATGGCGAAGCACTGTCGTCATAGTTGTGTAAATCTTAAGTGCAGAAGCTGTTGTGGGCGGGGTTGTAAAGGATAAGCTGTTCGGGTCTTATGTATATATCTTGAAGGCAAGCTGTTTGGTTGCTTTGTTTACTTATTATATCTCATTTCATGTTTAAAGTTTTTATTTCCATTTGGTTCTCTCGATGTTGTATCACTAGGGTGCGGGTAAGGCACGATAAGGTCCCGGTTTGGGCGTTACAAAGTGGTATCGAAGCGATTAGTCCTCGGAAAGTGTCTGCGAACCGTGTCTAGTAGAGTCTTGATTATCGGTGTGTTGTGCACCACATCTATAATCGTGAGGCTATAGGACATTTAGGATTAGTTTCCATTCTTCTCATTACGAGATCGTGCCTTAGAAAGTGTTGTAAGTTGGACCCTCGACGTGTTTCGTTTTTACGATTATGCCTCTGCGAAGGCAACCGCCAGAAGGGCAAAGGAGTAGCAGGAGCTACTAGTCAGACTCAGAGAGTTGTTAGGGCTTGTGCCCAGGGTATACCAGATGATGAACCTTAGACTATGTCACGCCTGAGACCTTAGGGGTAAGGTCGTCTTGAGTTAAAGATTTACTTTATGTTTGACCCTTATCAGAGTGGTAGTATACGTGGGATTTATTTGTGTGATAAGTCCATGGGTAGTATGAGATGGAAGTGGTAGCTTTCATGATGTGAAATAGTAAGATTGTTCCGGATCGGGGAACAAGAGTTTGGCGCGGTTGGGGGTCGGGTTGAGGACCATTTGCGGGTCAACCCGTAACCCGGTTTGGGGTGGGGTCAGTTCTGGGTGGTCCCGAGATGTGGTAGGGTCACGAGGATGCTAGGCCCAAGTTTGTATGACCATCGTATGAGTTGGTGGATATGTTCGACCAGAAGCGGATCGTGGAGGCCGGGAACGGCCTTAGAGAAGATCGAAGTTAGTGAGATGACCAAGTTTGGAGGTAGTGACTCCAAGGGTTGGAAACAGTGTTGTGGAAGTGTGGTACGAACACTAGAAAGAGTTCGAGTGTTCGAGAAAGGGACAACGAGATAGGGGAGAAGTGAACGTGTGTGATCGTTTCTTTTGTGAAATGAAGGTGTGAAGGGAGTATATTTTAGACCTCAGGTAAGGGGTTTTTGTGATGATTAGGTGTTTCCTCGTTGACTTGGGTTTAAGTATTGATGCGTTTGTTATTTTTATGGCGGTGTGGCATGATTGTTTCGTGCATTATAGCGATGAAGGCTATACTAGCGCGAGTTTGTGTGGAGACTTGAGAAGGAACATTGGGACGAATGTTTCTAAGGAGGAAGAATGTTATACCCGTATTTCCGGAGTATGCGTGGGGCGTGCGTGCGAGAATCTGACAGAAAGATTGGAAAGGAAGAAAGAGGTGATTTTCCACGGAAAAGTTTCCGGTTTTGTGAAGGAAAAAGGTTCGTTAATGGGGTGGATTCCCAGTTTGGTATCGGACTTCTGGAATATTAGAGAATTATGGAATTTTATTTTGGAAATGGTCACGTGGGGCCCACGGAGAAATTCTGATTTTGTAGAACCCACTTTGTTTTAGAGATTTTGTCCAATGTGGATATTTTCGGAAGATGTTTTACTTTTGTCCAATAGGAGAGTGACACGTGTCACCCCCGCCTAGGTGGCTTGGCCGAATGACCTTTGTGCACAACACCCGGTTAGAGTCGTTTTTCGACGAAACGTTTTCGCAGCTTTCGTAGGGAAAATTCCGGCTATGTCCTTTTTAAATTTTGCGGATTTTTCCGAGAGACGAAACATTTTGGACCAACGGGAGGGTGACATGTGTCACCCTCACATTGGAAGCAAGTGGGCGTCCAAGTGGAAGATGTGGTTCACGAATTGGCTTGATCTTTTGGCTCACGTTTTTGGCCCTATTGGTTCCTTGTTTTGTGCCTTGTTTTGGCCTTGTTTTGTGGCTTGTTTTGTGCCATGTTTTGTGGAGTAGGGGTTAGGGTGCACTTGGCTTGATCAAGGCCTTACACTTGCCTTGCACATGGCTTGATCTTGGCCATTGGTTGGCCTTTGGCTTTCCTATAAATACCCCCCCTCTCTTTGAAGACTTCATTCATCCAAATCTTCCAAGTCTTGGAAACCCCTCCCCTCCCTCTTGTTGACTCTCGTCCAAGAGCCCCTCTCCCCCTTGAAAGTGGCCTTTGGCGAGAGGTCTCCTCTCCCCTTGTGAGTCTAGCCATAGGGTACCCCACTGCCTAGTTGTTTTCGTATAATACCCACTTGTTGTGGTATAGAAATACTCTCTAGTATTGTTATAATGCCCAAAATACCTTAGCCTTATACCTTGAAGTATTCCAAAAGTTACCTCTATAAGTAGAATACGGAAATACTACCTTTTGTCCTTTTTAGTCTCAAACCGAAACCCTAAGGAAATCTTCATAGTTGGTTGAAGTATTTAAGTAGAAGTTGGTTAGAACTTCTAAGGGTTGTTTGGAGCGGGTTGGAGCGCATGAGTAGAGCTAAACCTTGCTCAGAGCGACATTAAACTCGGATAATTTTGGGCTTATCAAGGTAAATATCTTGTCCCCTATTGTAATTGGAAATTACATAAGTGTTGAATATATAGTTGTTGTATACTATATATATAAAATCGAACTTAGTATTGTGGCAATGTCTCACTTTGAAGAATAAAGAATCGAACGGAATCAGAATTGCATAGGACTGAATTGCGAGAGACTTGTATAGTATTGCGGTGTAGTAGAATTGTACACGTCCGGTTAGACGTAAAACCCCCTCGGTTGGCTTGGTAGCCTCGATAGAGAGGAGATTTACGCTGTGGCGGGGAGGTGCCGAATTTTCTCAGAGATTATGGAACGTTGAGATCTAGATGTTAATAAGCGCTTGTGGCCTTATAGGTTGAAGTACTACGTGTGGAGTGATCCACTTGGCTTAGGAGTAGCCGCGGTTTGAGGTACTTGGGCGTTTTGCTATTAGTCGACAATCGTCGCGAGGTATGTGAACCTCTTCCTATCTCTTCTAGCATGATATGTGTGAACTATGTAGTGCGGTGACGCGTACATGTGTGAATTGTATTTGATTGTTGTAAAACATGAAGTGTTATAACGGCTTTATGGGAAGTTGGTTATAACAGCTTTATGTAGGTAAGAAAATACTTTGTGGTTTTAAAAAGGTAACTGATGTGAATTATAACTGGCTTGTTTAATAAAGAAACTTGATGTATTTCAAAAGATTTATAAATCGTTTTGAAGGAGAGTAACACTTGGTTTTAAAGGTTTTAAAAAGAGTTATACTAGCTTTATGGGAGTTAGGTATAATGTCTTAAGAGAGGTAAAGAAAATGGTTTATTGATGTGAGAAGTTAAGAGACTTGATCTTATAAGATAAGAGACTTAACTTATTTGTTTTAATGTGAATGTTTGTGTGAAACCTCATTCGTGAGTAATGAGTACTTGGTTTTATTTAATGGGATAATGTTTTACCGATTTCGAAATCGAATGTGTATCGACGCACCCGCAAATGCGTTAATAAAGGAAAATGTATTGAATAATGATGTATCGTATTAAAACCGAGAAACCTCCATCTGCATAGAAACTAAGATGAGACAAAATGATATTACATTTTCTAGATCATGGTCAGTAATAAGAATGTTGTAAACAAGAATAACCTACTCACGTGAGACTTATATTACTCAATTGTTCTAAAAAGGAATCAGTGATTAAGTTTATGAACTATGAAACCATTTGAAAATGGAAAGCTTGAGTAATTGAAACTAGGCAAACCGAACTTAGGAAAAGAATGTTGTTACTTGATTTTGAAAAGGAATGTGGTTTGTCATTCTAATACTACGTATCGGGTGACTTTTATAAAGGTAATGGATCTCTTTAAAAAAGAACTTAACGTATGTAGTACTTTGGGGTTAAAACCCGGATTTTTGCCATAAAATGAAAGTACTTTGAGTTGTGTGAAACTTGCCTATGCTTGTTGTTGCGAAACTTGCCTATGCTTGTTGTTGTGAAACTTGCCTATGCTTGTTGTTATGAAACTTGCCTATCTTGTGATGATAGCCTTTGTTGTGCAAATGTGGTATTTACGTATTACCGCGTCTCGATAGAGGTCGGTTGACTTGTTGAGAACTTACTTGGGCGGCCGCAATGACGGAGAAATTCCGCAGATGCGTTCGTTAATAGTGTTACTTTTGATAATCACTTTGGACATACCGACACGATCGTGGCGCACGTATGCTTCCATTTTGGTTGATGTCTTTTGTTAATCGCTTTGGATATCTCGACACGACGCGTGGCGCGCGTATGTTTCCATTTGATTATCGCCTTGTGATTTCCTTTGGACATCTCGACACGACGCGTAGCGCGCGGGTATCGTCCATTTGGAATGCTGTCTTATTGTTTCCCTTTGGACATACTGACACGATGCGTAGCGCACGGGTATGCGTCCATTTGGAATCCTGTCTTATTTATTCACAATGGACATACTGACACGATGCGTAGCGCACGTATCGTCCATTTGGAATCTTTGTCTTATTGTTTCCCTTTGGACATATCGACCACGATCGTAGCGCACGGGTATGATTCCATTTGGATTCTTTGTCTTGTTGTTGATGTCACATGGGCGTGTCTACACCGGCGCAATTCCGGGGCATGTGGCCATGGGGCATTGGTATTATTGTTGCATCATGGACATGTCTACACCGATGCAAGATTCCGGCATGCGCCATGATGCGAACTCGATTGATGTGGGCGTGAGACCCATAGTTATATTTGAGTGATGACTTGAGGCGTGAGTCCCCGATCGACATGATTGTTTTTATGTTGTGAATCGTAGTTTGGTTATCATACATGTCTCGCTTTATATAGACTAGTATGATTTCATTTACTGATTTTACGTTTCACATACTTGGTACTGTTGTCTTGACCTCCTTGAGCTGCGTCATGCCGCAGTAGAAGTACATCGATCGTGGATCCCCGCTTAGGATCTCATTTCAGCGTATTGAAAGCTCCGTTCCTTGGAGGCTTATCTTTGGTATGTTTCCTGAGTTGTAGGTTCTTGTACATTCGTGGTATGGCGGCCTGCCCCGTCATAGTTGTGTAAATCTTAAGTGCAGAGAATTGTGGGCGGTTGTAAAGGATAATCGTTTCGGTCTTATGTATATATACCGGCAAATCGTTTGGTTGCTTTGTTTACTTATTATATCTCTCATTTCATGTTTAAAGTTTTTATTTCCGCTGGTTCTCTCTGATGTTGTATCACTAGGGTGCCCGGGGTAAGGCACCAGTAACGGGTCCCGGTTTCGGGGCGTTACATGTATCTACCGCTTCACTCTAATCATAGGCCTGCCCTGCAGGGCGCATAACTGTAGAAGGTGATGAACCAGCCATAGATCCTGAAGGCCGAGTCTCTACATCCGCGCTACCTCTGGTCGGACAATTTCTCGCAAAATGGCCCCGCCGCCGCATGTAAAACAACCTCCCGAACCAGCACGACACTCCCCATTATGGATTTTACCGAAAATGCCACACGGAGGTAAGGGTGGCCTCATCTGGTCAACACCACTAATCCCCGAAAACTGAACCTCGAGCCCCGACCGCCTCGAATACTCTAGATGCCTCAAGATCGAAGGACCGCTCTGTACTGGCGGAGGCGCATAACTAGTCTGCTGCTGAGGCGGTCCGCCTCGAAAGTCGCCAAAAGACCCTGCTGTTCTGGCCCTCTTCTGCTGATCCCGGTCATTCCGTCGAGCTCTCCGCTCCTCACACCCAAGTGCATAAGCCTGCATGCGGGCAATGTCCATGCCCAGCTGAAGAGCTACACCCGAGCAAGCCTCTGCTAAGTAGTCATCGAGCCCCGTGACGTAGCGGTGCACTCTGTCCTCCATATTTGCCACTAACGCCGGGACATATCGGGCCAATGAGTCGAACTCCACGTTGTACTCCCGAACCGTACGTCCGTCCTGCCTCAACATCAAAAATCTGTCGGCCCGAGCCCTCCTCATCTGTGGGGGCAAGAAATGTGCAAGAAATGCCCCTGAGAACTCGTCCCATACAGCTGGAAGCGCATGCTCCCCCCGGGACGCTTCCGTGAATCAAACCCGATCATTGCAGATCACGCACCGATGCGAATCAATACCACCGACTCGCCTCGAGGCCTTGATCACTCATGATCCGTGAATCGTTGGATAAACTCCGAGGTCATCCTCGGCTCGATCCATAGAATACATGTGGATCAGAACTTAAGAAGTCCCGTCTCCAACTATCGCCCAGGGTGCACTCATCGTACCACCGGCCTCGCCTATCCTCAAGTCTCGCCATAAACCTAACTAGTAACTGGGCCATCTCCTTGCAACCCATATCCTCTGTTCCTGGCCGTGGGACTGGAGGATCAGATATCGTGGCCTCAGTAGCTACTGCTGCTGCTCTAAACACTGCTGGGGCTGGCGGCATCGTAGAATCCGCCGTCTGTAGCACCACCTCGGGTAAAGACGGGCCTCGCACCGTAACCCTCCGTGCTCTACTCGCAGCTCCCTCTGCTGACTTGCCCTTCTGGGCTCTTGTTGCCTTGCGTGGAGGCATAGCTGATATAAAAGAATACGTCAGAGGGAGTCCAACTTACAACACAACTCTAAGGCACGATCTCAGAGTGAGAAGAATGGAAACTAATCCTAAATGTCTCGCACCTCCCGATTATAGATGTGGTGCACAACACACCGATAATCAAGACTTACTGAACACGGTCTGTAGACACTTTCCGAGGACTAATCGCTTCGATACCACTTTTGTCACGACCGATCCGGGCGTGGATCGTGCCTTACCCCGGGCACCCTAGTGATACAACATCAGAGAAAATCTGCGGAAATAAAAAACTTAAACATGAAACAAGAGATATGACAATAAAACAGGCCAACCAAAACGGTTGCCTTCTTGCATATATACAGAAATTGAACAGTTACATCCTTTACAACCCCGCCACAACGATTACTGCACCTCTAAGAATGTAACCACAACTATGACGGACAGGCCCGCCATACCTCAATGTACAAGAACCTACAACTCGTGGAAACATACCAAAAGATAAGCCTCCGAGAAACGAGCTTCCCAATCTGAACTATGATCCTATGGCGAGGATCAACAACCGATGTACCTCTACCTGCGGCATGAACGCAGCCCCCCGAAGGAGGTCAGTACAACAGGTACCAAGTATGTGAAACTGAAAATACTGTAAATGAACTCATAGTAGTCTATATAAAACAGGAGACATATATGATAACCAAACTACAGTACATAATATGTAAGCAGTCGCGTCAAGTCAGGGACTCACGCCCTCAAAGTCATCACTCAAATATAAATATGGGTCTCACGCCCACCACATCATTCGTGCCGTGGAATGCCTTCCTCATCGCCGAGTCTATGATAAAGCAACACCAAGGAGTACACATGAACACCAGGTCCCACCTGTGTCATAACAACCGTACGGGGCAAGTACGAAGGCTAACTACCAGATACCAAAGCCGCATCCTCAACTGACCGGGGCAAGTACGAAATCCAACTACCAGATACCAAAGCCGTACCAACAAATCTACATAATCATACCACGAAGGCGACCCGGGGCAAATCGAAAGCCAACTACGGATACCACATGCGCCACGCGTGGCGGGAAAGTACGAACTAACTACGGATACCAAGCCGGAATCACGAGGCGTCGTCCACAAAACTGAACGGGCAAGTACGAAGGCTAACTACGGATACCAAGCCGAATCAGCCACGACCTCGGGAAAATGCGAGCCAACTACGGATACCAAGCCGAATCGGTAAAACCTCGTGGAGAGCTAGTCCATGGAATAATAATCACGCGGCGTCCGTGGAATGCTCGATCACTTTGCAGATGCGTCCAAGTAAGATCATAACAAATCAGCCCTCCATCGAGACGGCGGTATAGAAATACAATACTAGCGACAAGGCTATCACACGCAATCATAGGCAAGTTACACACAACTCAAGGTACTTTCGTTTTATGCCAAAGTCCAGGTTTTAACCCCAAAGTACTACGTACGTTAAATTCTTTTTAAAAGATCCATTTCTTTTACAAAGGTCACCCGATGCCCGTATTATCAAAATAGAGTGACTAACATTTTAAGTAAACCAAAACAACTTCCATACTTTCCTTTTTAAACCAAATTAAGACAATACCATGCCTTCTTTTTAGACAAAAACACTTCTCCTTTTAAAGTCAAGTTACCATTTTAAAACTAATGATAAAACCCTTCTCTTGTTTCATAAAGTCGTTATAACTAACTTCCCATAAAGCTGTTATAACACTTTATGTTTTAAACCAAATTAAGACAAAACCATGTCTTTCTTTTAAACCAAAAACTCTTCAATTCCTCAAGTCTCTTTTCTTTTAGAAATCAAGTTCCTTACTTTGGAAATTTAAGAAAATTAATGCTTGTTTATAATGATTCTTATTAAAGCAGCCATGATCTAGGAAATGTAATACAATTTTGTCTTATCTTAGCTTCTATGCAGATGGAGGTTTCTACTGGTTTTTAATAATAATTAATTAGTCAATACATTTTCCTTTATTAGCGCTGCAGTGGTTTGTTCGATACTTATTCTCATTTCCGAAATCATTATAACTATTTATTTAAAAACCAAGTACTCATTACTCACGAATGAGGTTTCACAGCTTTCTACACAATTCAAGTTCTTCACAGATCATATCAAATCAAATATAAGTCAAGTCCCTTATCTTTTAAAATCAACAACCCATTTCTTTACCTACATAAAGTTGTTATAACAGACTTCCCATAAAGTCGTTATAACACTTTATGTTTTAAACCAACCAAATTCATTTAGCACACGTACGTCTACCGTACTACATAGTTTACAAACATCATGCTAGAAACGATAGGAAGAGGTTCACATACCTCGCGACGATTATCGACAAATAGCAAAACGCTCCACCGTACTATAACCCTGCTAGCCTTGTCCACCCTTCAAGTAGAACACGCTACTCGTAGAACTTCAACCTATAATGGCCATATATGTCTATCAACGTCTAGACTACTCTGTAGAATATTCTAAGCAGAAGGTTCTTAATTGTCACGACCCAACCCCGGGGCGCGGTACCTCTTACCGGTACCACCGGTATATGTCAGAGAATAGCAGCGGAACATACATAACACATAACTTATAAAAAGGTAAACATCGCTGGCCAGCCGATAAGGCTGCCTTCCATAAAAAAACATACTTAATCAGAAGTACAACTTATTCTTACAGCCCCAAACCACAAACGTGACTACAGACCTCTAGGAATAACAACTGTGGCGGGACAGGGCCCCGCCATACCCCCTGAATGTACAAAAGTCTATAACCTCAGGGAATCATACCAAAAAGACAAAGCCTCCGGAGAGATGGAGCTTTCCAAGAACTGAACAGTGATCCTAAGGAGGCGGACGATGGCTACATATCTCGACTGCGGCATGAACGCAGCCGAAGGAGGTCGATAACAAGTACCAAGTATGTGAAATCAAAATCAGAATGAAATCATAATAGCATATATATAAAGGGAGACATGTATGATAGCCAAACTACGATACATAACATATACTGACCATGTCAAGTCGGTGACTCACGCCTCTAAGTCATCACTCAAATATAACCATAGGTCTCATGCCCATAATATCAATCATGCGTGGAATTCCTTCCTCACTGCGTGATCTATGATATAACAACACTAAGGAGTACACATGAATACTAGATCCCACTGTATCATAAGAACCGTGCGAGGCAATGCGAAGGCATAGCTACGGATCCACCTGTTATACCCGTAGTTCCGTGGTATGTATGCGAGGGCGTGCGTGCGAGAATCTGACAGAAAGATTGGAAAGGAAGAAAGAGGTGATTTTTCCACGGAAAAGTTTCCGGTTTTTTGTGAAGGAAAAAGGTTCGTTAATGGGAATTGGATTCCCAGATTTGGTATTCGGACTTCCTGGAATATTAGAGAATTATGGAATTTTATTTTCGGAAATGGTCACGTGGGGCCCACGGGAGAAATTTACGGTTTTGTGGGGCCCACTTTGTTTTCGAGATTTTGGCCATTGTGGATATTTTCGGAAGATGTTTTTTTTTGGGCCAATAGGAGGGTGACACGTGTCACCCCCGCCTAGGTGGCTTGGCCGAATGACATTTGTGCACAACACCCGGTTAGAGTCGTTTTTCGACGAAACGTTTTACATAACTTGCGAGGGGAAAATTCCGGCTATGTCGTTTTGTATTTTTGCGGATTTTTCCGAGCGACGGAACATTTTGGACCAACGAGAGGGCGGCACTTGGCACCCTCTCATTGGTGGGCAAGGTGGGCGGCACATGGGACGATTGGGAGATAGGGTTGGGCAAGATATTTGTGTAGATATTTGTGAGGGTTTTAAGGAGTAGGGTCTAGGGTGCACTTGGCTTGATCTTGGCCTTACACTTGTGTAGCACTTGGCTAGATCTTGGCCATTGGTTGGCCTTTGGCTTTGCTATAAATACCCCTCCCTTGTGAAGACTTATTCATTCACTCCTCACTTTGTCTAAGTCTTGAAAGCCTCTCCTCCCTCTTGTTGGCTCTCGTCCAACTCCCCCCCACCACCTTTGAGGCCTTGGAGCCGAGTTCCCTCCCTTGTCAAGGCCCTTTGGCCGAGAAACCCCCCCCCTATCTTGGAGTGTTTTCGTGAGGTACCCCTCCCCCCCCTTGGTAGAAAGTTGTCTTCCAAGTATTGTTATAATGCCCAAAATACCTTAGCCTTGTACCTTGTAGTATTCCAAAGATACCTCTATACGTAGAGCCCGGAAATACTACCTTTTGTCCCTTTGGTCTCAAACCGAAACCCTAAGGAAATCTTCATTGTTTGATTGAAGTATTTAGGTAGAAGTTGGTTAGAACTTCTAAGGGTTGTTTGGAGCGGGATGGAGCACCCGGAGTTGGAGCTAAACGTTGCTAAGGATCGACATTTAACTTGGATAATTATGGGCTTATCGAGGTAATTATCTTGTCCCTCTATTTGTAATTGGAAATTACATGTTGTTGAATATATAGTTGAAGTATACTATATATAGAACTAAGCTTAGTACTGCGGCAATGTCTTTTGACTTAAGCCTGAAGAATAAAGAAAAGAACTGAACTGTATTTACATAGGACTGTATTGCAGTAGACTTGTGTAGTATTACTGAGTAGAATTGTACACGTCCGGTTAGACGTGTAAACCCCCCCCTGGTTGGCTTGGTAGCCGGCCTCGATAGAGGAGGAGATTTACGCTGTTGCGGGGGGGGGAGGTGCTGCCGAATTTTCTGTAGAGAAATGGAACCTTGTGTTTTGAGGTTAATAGAAGTTGTGGCCTTTTTAGGTGAAAAGTACTAAGAGTAGCGTATTCTGCTTGAGGAGTGGAAAGGGCTAGCAAGGTTGTAGTACTTGGAGCATTTTGCTTATTGTCGATACTCGTCGCGAGGTATGTGAACCTCTTCCTATCTTTTCTAGCATGATTGTTGTGAACTATGTAGTACGGTAGACGTACATGTGCTAAGTGATTTGGTTGGTTTAAAACATAGGGTGTTATAATAGCTTTATGGGAAGTTAGTTATAACGACCTTATGTAAGTGAAATGGTTTACTGATGTTAGAAGTTAAGAGACTTGATCTTATAAGATAAGAGACTTAACTTATTTGTTTTAATGTGGATGTTTGTGTGAAACCTCATTCGTGAGTAATGAGTACTTGGTTTTTAAAGGGATAATGTTTTACTGATTTCGGGAATCAGAATGTGTATCGACAGACCACTGCAGCGTTAATAAAGGAAAATGTATTGAATAATGATGTGTTGTATTAAAACCAGTAGAAACCTCCATCTGCATAGAAGCTAAGATGAGACAAAATGATATTACATTTTCTAGATCATGGCTGCTGTAATAAGATCGTTATAAACAAGAATAAACTACTCACATATATGACATATGTTACTCAATTGTTTTAAAAGAGATTAAGACTATGAGTTATGAAACCTTTCCAAAATAAGTGACTTGAGCATTTGAAATTAGGCAAACTTGAACGTTTGGAAAATAATGTTGTTACTTGATTTTACAAAAGGGGAAGTGTCTTGTTTACTTAAAAAGATAGTCACGATTTTTATACTACGGGTATTGTGTGACTTATGTGAAAGTACTTCGAGTTGTGTGAAACTTGCCTATGCTTGTGATGATATCCTTTATTGTACAAGCGTTGTGTTTTACGTGTTACGCGTCTCGATAGAGGTCGGTTGGTAGTTGAGAACTTACTTGGGCGTCTTGCGCGGTGGCGGAGAAATTCCGCAGATGCGTTCGCTGATAGTATTATTGTTGTAAATCGCTTTGGACATCGACACGATGCGTAGCGCGCGGGTATGCTTCCATTTTGGTTAAGGTCTTGTGGTTAATCGCTTTGGATATCTCGACACGATCGTAGCGCGCGGGTATGTTTCCATTTTGATTATCGCCTTGTGATTTCCTTTTGGACATACCGACACGATCGTAGCGCGCGGGTATCGTCCATTTGGAATGCTGTCTATTGTTTCCCTTTGGACATACCGACACGATGCGTAGCGCGCGGGTATCGTCCATTTGGAATGTTGTCTTATTGTTTCCCTTTGGACATCGACCGCGATGCGTAGCGCACGGGTATGCTTCCATTTGGATTCTTTGTCTTGTTGTTATCATATCATCGACTGCTGGCAGTGAGGAAGGTATTCCACGGGCATGATTGATGTTGTGGGCGTGAGACCCTGACTTGATATAACTGTTATATGTGGTGTGCTGTAGTTTGGCTATCATACATGTCTCCGCTTTGTATAGATCGTTATGATTTCATTCTGACATTATGCTTTCACATACTTGGTACTGTTATCGACCTCGCCCTGCGTTCATCTGCAGTAGAGGTACATCGGCCGTGGATCCTCGCTCATAGGATCACGATTCAGCGTTGGGAAGCTCCGTTTCTCCGAGGCTTATCTTTTGGTATGTGTTCCACGAGTTGTAGGTTCTTGTACATTCGTGGTATGGCGGGGCCACTGTCCGTCATTGTCGTGTAAATCTTAAGTGCATGTAATCTTTGTGTGGCGGGGTGTAAAAGGATTAAAGCTGCTCGTGTTTTATGTATATCTGAAGCAATCTGTTTTGGTTGCTTTTTATTTATTATATCTCTTGTTTAATGACTCATGTTTTATGTTCCGCTGATTTTCTCGATGTATGTATCGCTAGGTGCGGGGTAAGGCACGATCACGCCCGATTTTCGGGTGTGACATAGTGGTATCGAGCGATTAATCCTCGGAAAGTGTCTACTGAACCGTGTCTAGTAGAGTCTTGATTATCGGTGTGTTGTGCACCACATCTATAATCGTGAGGCTATAAGACATTTAGGATTGGTTTCCATTTCTTCTCATTCGAGATCGTGCCTTAGAAGCGTGTTGTGAGTTGGACCCCTCGACGTATCTCGTTTTACCGATTATGCCTCGCGCAACCAGCAGAGCCCGAGGGCAAAGCAGCCAAGGAGGCGCTAGTGAGATCTTCGAGAGTTCGAGGCGCAGCGATCGATGCACGAGCAGTGCTTCGACGGCGAGTTTCGCGCGCGCCACCAGCGAGTTTAGAAGCGCGGCGATGGCTGCCGAGACTCTGATACACGAGCCTCGATCCACGATGCGGAAGCGGGAGATGGGTCACGAGAGATGGCCCGATTATTGGCGGTCGTGGCGAGATATGAGATAAGTGGATCTGGCGATTCGATTCGATAGCACGATGGTTCACCCCGAGCGAATAGTTTGAGGCTACGGACTTTCGAGTCAGCCCGCGAGTTTTACGGGTCGAGGCACGAGGATGATCCGCAGGAGTTCATCCGGCGATTCTGACGGATCACGCGGGTGATCAAGGCTTGAGACCGAGTGTGACCTTTGGTTCGCGTCGGCTGCGTGATACCGCGATCGATTGGTTTGATTCATGGGAGCTTTCGGGAGAGCATGCACCTCGGCAGTATGGGATGAGTTTTGGGGCTTTCTCACGCACTTCTTGCCTCGCGCACGAGGAGGGCACGGGTAAACGATTTTTATTCTTGAGGCAGAGGCGACTGTCAGGGAGTACAATGTCGAGTTCGATTCTTTGGCTCGATATGTCCCTGCGCTAGTTGCAGATATGGAGGATAGGGTGCATCGCTACGTCACCGGGCTAGATGATTATATGGCTGAGTCTTGTGCGGGTGTTTCTCTTCAGCCGGGCATGGACATTGCCCGCATGCAGGCTCATGCACTAGGATGTGAGGCACGGAGGGGTCGAAGGAATGACCTGGATCAGCAGAAGAGGGCCAGGACAGCAGGGTCCTTTGGTGACTTTCGAGGCGGACCGCCTCAGCAGCAGGCTAGTTATATACCCCCACCAGTACAGAGTGGTCCTCCACCGTCTTCAGGAGCAGGTCAGGGCTCCAAGGGTTCAGATTTTCGGGAGAGCAGGGGTGTTAACCAGCTGAAGCCACCCCTACCTCGTTGTGACCGTTGTGGTAGACTCCATTTTGGAGAGTGTCGTGCTAGATTGGGAGTTTGTTTTGCATGCGGCCGGGGCCATTTTGCGAGCGTCCGACCAAGGGAAGCGCGGATGTTACGACTCAGCCTTCAGGATTTGTGGCTGGTTCATCACCTTCTACAGCTATGCGCCCTGCAGGGCAGGCCTATGATTAGAGTGGAGCGGTAGCTTCAGGTATATCCTTAACCCTCTAGAGTTTTGGTATGTTTGTTATGATGATCTCATTATTGTGTGCTATGTACGGATAGCATTGTGATATGTGTGAGTTAGAATACATGGTTAGTTGGAAGGTTCGTATGGGGGCATGGTAAGTGTGAACCTTAGACTATTTCACGACTGAGACCTTAGAGGTAAGGTCATCTTGAGTATAAGATTCGTTTTATGTTTGACCTTTATAAGGGTGAGTAGTATACGTGGGATTTATCTGTGTGATGAGTCCATGGGTAGTGTGAGATGGAAGTGGTAGCTTTCATGATGTGAATTAGTGAGATTGTTCCGGATCGGGGAACAAGAGTTTGGCGCGGTTGGGGGTCGGGTTGAGGACCATTTGCGGGTCAACCCGTAACCCGGTTTGGGGTGGGGTCGGTTCTGGGTGGTCCCGCCAGGTGGTAGGGTCACGAGGGTGCTAGGCCCGAGTTTAGACGACCATCGTATGAGTTTGTGTATGTGTTCGACCAGAATCGTTCGTGAATGCCGGGAATGGCCTTAGGGGATATTACGGCTAGTAAGATGACCAAGTTTGGAGGTGGTGACTCCAAGGTTTTGGGAACTGAAGCGATGACTGAAGTGTGGTACGTATACTAGAAGAGTTCAAGTGTTCGAGAAGGGCACGACGAGTAAGGAAGGAGGAGAACGTGTATTATTTCGTGGCCAAGATGTGACGTGGGCAATTTTGTTGCAAGAGCTTCTTCGATATCCGTCTTGAGAAGGAACATTCGGGACGAATGTTTCTAAGGAGGGGAGAATGTTATACCCCGTAGTTCCAGGGTATGTATGCGAGGACGTACGTACGAGAATACGACAGAAAGATTGGAAAGGAAGAAAGAGGTGATTTTTCCACGGAAAAGTTTCCGGTTTTTGTGAAGGAAAAAGGTTCGTTAATGGGAATTGGATTCCCAGATTTGGTATTCGGACTTCCTGGAATATTAGAGAATTATGGAATTTTATTTTCGGAAATGGTCACGTGGGGCCCACGAGAAATTCTGGTTTTGTAGAGCCCACTTTGTTTTGAGATTTTGGCCATTGTGGATATTTTGGAAGATGTTTTTTTGGGCCAATAGGAGGGTGACACGTGTCACCCCGCCTAGTGGCTTGGCCGAATGACATTTGTGCACAACACGGTTAGAGTCGTTTTTAAACGTTTTACATAACTTGCGAGAAAATTCCGGCTATGTCGTTTTGTATTTTTTGCGGATTTTTCGGCGACGGAACATTTTGGACCAACGAGAGGCGGCACTTGCACCTCTCATTGGTGGGCAAGGTGGCGGCACGTGGGACGATTGGGAGATAGGGTTGGGCAAGATATTTGTGTAGATATTTGTGAGGTTTTAAGGAGTAGGGTCTAGGTGCACTTGGCTTGATCTTGGCCTTACACTTGTGTAGCACTTGGCTAGATCTTGGCCATTGGTTGGCCTTTGGCTTTGCTATAAATACCCCTCCCTTGTGAAGACTTATTCATTCACTCCTCACTTTGTCTAAGTCTTGAAAGCCTCTCCTCCCTCTTGTTGGCTCTCGTCCAACTCCCCCCCACCACCTTTGTGAGGCCTTGAGCCGAGAGTTCCCCCTCCCTTGTCAAGGCCCTTTGGCCGAGAAACCCCCCCCTATCTTGGAGTGTTTTCGTGAGGTACCCCTCCCCCCCCTTGGTAGAAAGTTGTCTTCCAAGTATTGTTATAATGCCCAAAATACCTTAGCCTTGTACCTTGTAGTATTCCAAAGATACCTCTATACGTAGAGCCCGGAAATACTACCTTTTGTCCCTTTGGTCTCAAACCGAAACCCTAAGGAAATCTTCATTGTTTGATTGAAGTATTTAGGTAGAAGTTGGTTAGAACTTCTAAGGGTTGTTTGGAGCGGGATGGAGCACCCGGAGTTGGAGCTAAACGTTGCTAAGGATCGACATTTAACTTGGATAATTATGGGCTTATCGAGGTAATTATCTTGTCCCTCTATTTGTAATTGGAAATTACATGTTGTTGAATATATAGTTGAAGTATACTATATATAGAACTAAGCTTAGTACTGCGGCAATGTCTTTTGACTTAAGCCTGAAGAATAAAGAAAAGAACTGAACTGTATTTACATAGGACGGTATTGCAGTAGACTTGTGTAGTATTACTGAGTAGAATTGTACACGTCCGGTTAGACGTGTAAACCCCCCCCCCCTGGTTGGCTTGGTAGCCGGCCTCGATAGAGGAGGAGATTTACGCTGTTGCGGGAGTCTTGCGAATTTTACGTAGAAATGGAACCTTGTGTTTTGAGGTTAATAGAAGTTGTGGCCTTTTTAGGTGAAAAGTACTAAGAGTAGCGTGATGCGAGCGAGTGGAAAGGGCTAGCAAGGTTGTAGTACATGGAGCTTTTTGCTTATTGTCGATACTCGTCGCGAGGTATGTGAACCTCTTCCTATCTTTTCTAGCATGATTGTTGTGAACTATGTAGTACGGTGAGCGTACGTGTGCTAAGTGATTTGGTTGGTTTAAAACATAGGGTGTTATAATAGCTTTATGGGAAGTTAGTTATAACGACCTTATGTAAGTGAAATGGTTTCTTGATGTTAGAAGTTAAGAGACTTGATCTTATAAGATAAGAGACTTAACTTATTTGTTTTAATGTGGATGTTTGTGTGAAACCTCATTCGTGAGTAATGAGTACTTGGTTTTAAAGGGATAATGTTTCTTGATTTCGAATCAAAATGTGTATCGGCAGGACCAACTGCGGCGTTAATAAAGGAAAATGTATTGAATAATGATGTGTTGTATTAAAACCGGTAGAAACCTCCATCTGCATGAAGCTAAGATGAGACAAAATGATATTACATTTTCTAGATCATGGTCTTTGTAATAAGATCGTTATAAACAAGAATAAACTACTCACATATATGACATATGTTACTCAATTGTTTTAAAAGAGATTAAGACTATGAGTTATGAAACCTTTCCAAAATAAGTGACTTGAGCATTTGAAATTAGGCAAACTTGAACGTTTGGAAAATAATGTTGTTACTTGATTTTACAAAAGGGAAGTGTCTTGTTTACTTAAAAGATAGTCACGATTTTTATACTACGTATTGTGTGACTTATGTGAAAGTACTTGAGTTGTGTGAAACTTGCCTATGCTTGTGATGATATCCTTTATTGTACAAGCGTTGTGTTTCGTGTTACGCGTCTCTCGATAGAGGTCGGTTGGTCGTTGAGAACTTACTTGGCGTCTTGCGTGATGTGGAGAAATTCCGCAGATGCGTTCGCTGATAGTATTATTGTTGTAAATCGCTTTGGACATACCGACACGATCGTAGCGCGCGGGTATGCTTCCATTTTGGTTAAGGTCTTGTAGTTAATCGCTTTGGATATATCGACCACGATCGTGGCGCGCGGGTATGTTTCCATTTTGATTATCGCCTTGTGATTTCCTTTTGGACATCTTGACACGATCGTGGCGCACGGGTATCGTCCATTTGGAATGCTGTCTATTGTTTCCCTTTGGACATACCGACACGATCGTAGCGCGGGTATCGTCCATTTGGAATGTTGTCTTATTGTTTCCCTTTGGACATCACGACACGATCGTAGCGCGCGGGTATGCTTCCATTTGGATTCTTTGTCTTGTTGTTATCATATCATCGATCGCCGTGATGAGAAAGGTATTCCACGGGCATGATTGATGTTGTGGGCGTGAGACCACGACTTGATATAATCGTATATGTGGTGTCTTTGTAGTTTGGCTATCATACATGTCTCTGCTTTGTATGGTTATGATTTCATTTCTGACATTATGCGATTCACATACTTGGTACTGTTATCGACCTCCTTGAGTGCGTTCATGCCGCAGTAGAGGTACATCGATCGTGGATCCTCGCCATAGGATCACGATTGTAGCGTTAGGAAGCTCCGTTTCTCGGAGGCTTATCTTTTAGTATGTGTTCCCTGAGTTGTAGGTTCTTGTACATTCAGGTATGGCGGGGCCCTGTCCGTCATTGTCGTGTAAATCTTAGAGTGCAGTAATCTTGTTGTGGGCGAGGGTGTAAAAGGATTAAAGCTGTTCGAGTTTTATGTATATCGAAGGCAACTGTTTTGGTTGCTTTGTTTATTTATTATATCTCTTGTTTAATGACTCATGTTTTATGTTCCGCTGATTTTCTCGATGTATGTATCGCTAGGTGCCCGGTAAGGCACCATCCACGGGCGATTTTGGGTGTGACACACCTGCATCCTCAATGGCCAGGGGCAAATGAAAGCCAGCTACCAGATCCACCCGTACCAACAATACTATAACTGAAATCACGAAGCTGACCGGGGCAAGTGCGATAGCCTCTACCAGATCCACCCTGCGTCACATCGGCGGGCAGGTACGCAGCTAACCACCGATCCACCTGCATCACACCACCGCCCTAACCCGGCCAAGGCAATCTGGCCGACTACGGATCCACCTGTATCACGTCTCGACCGGCAAGTACGAGGGCTAACTACTAGATCCACCTGCATCGATGAGCCTCATGGAGAGCTAATCCATGGAATAATCACATCAGGGAAACGAACCCTCATCATGGCCGCATACCCGTGGAATCCTCCATCACTGACGGTACGCCCAACTAGACTCATAACTACATGCTTTTAATTCGAATTGCAATACCATGCCCTTACATAAACCAAGACAATTACCATGCCTTCTTTTCACATAAACCAGGAGAATTCTTATTTAAGCAAGCCAAAGTACTTATCAAGGCACACATAGAATAATTCTCAATTAAACAAGCCAAAGTACTATGTACGTACATTCTTTTCGAAAGCCTCATTTTTATGTAAAATCCAAGATACTAACACCCGTAGTATCGAGGCGTGTCTATTTTTCAAAGTAAGTTACTACACCTTTAGAAAACTCATTTCAAAGCTTGAAACCAAGTAACTTCAATTTTTCCACGATCTAGACAACTTATGCTCATTAATCAAAATAGACAACTCTCATAACCTTCCATAAAGTTATTATAACCAACTTCCCATAAAGCCGTTATACTAACTTTATGCTTTAGAAATTTAAGACATCCTTACCCATTCATAAGGCCGTTATAACTAACTTCCCATAAAGCCGTTATAACTCCTTATAAACCATTTCGTTCTTTTACTAACCAAGAGACTTATACTTCAAACAAATTCATACAATTTTCAAAATACTTCAAGCCTCTTATCCTTTAGAAAACAAGTTTCTTACCTCAAAAATTTAAGTCTCTTATCTTTTAGAATAATTCAATAATCAATACTTTCACACCAAAAAGTACTCCATACTTCATTATGTCAAGAAATCCTTGTCTACCTTATTTAGGATAAACCATTCCTTAAGAACAAGCGGGTTAACTACTTAACCCAACCAACTTGGACATTTTCTTAAAACAAGTCAAGTATAACAAAAGGATTTACTTCATTCAAAACACGTACGTCTACCGTACTATATAGTTATAACTACTCATGCTCAAGAGATAAGAAAGTTTCCACATACCTCTTCGGTCAATCCACTTGCTAAGCTCAAACTACCGCAAGTAATATGCCAACCTATAATAACCATAATACGTTTATTAACCTCTAATTTCAATGTAGAAATAACCTAAGTTCAAAGCCCCTAAATTCTATGGAAAATTGGGTAGCATTTCCTTTGTTCCTACATACTTTGCCACCTTTCTCAAGGCCGAATTTATCCTCCAAACGCCACATTTAAGGCTCAACAATCCAACATTTTAAAGGGGATTACACTTCCAAACTTGGGTGTGTAAAATTCTGCCCCATTAGGTACAACAATTCACTAAATAGTTCTAAGGTAGTGTTTAGGCTACAACATGCTCATAATATCTTCTTAACCAATTCTTTTATATCCAAACCACATTTCTTGCATGCAATGACTCTAAGAGCATTATTCACTACCACAAGTTCTTTCTTAACATGCAACACTAGAAACTAATTCTAAAGGAAGAAATGTTACCTTAAAGTTTTAGCCAAACTTATTCCAAATATTTTTGCTAGCTTCCTTGCCAAGAACACCACCACAACAACACCATCAAGCTAGCCACAAGCTTCCTTCTTGTTCTTAACTTTTCAGATTTTTCTCTAAGGCTAGAATTTCTTTTGGGATTTTAGAGAGAAGGAGGAGCTAAATTAGAGAGAGAGAGAGATTTGAAAGATGACCAAGTCTTCAAGACTTGGTCAATATAAGGCATGCAAGAAAAATCAGATGGGGGGGGGGGGACACTTGTCACCCTCCCATGGCCTTTTTAAAAGAGAAAATCAGCTTTCCTAAGTTTTTCGCCTGAATCCGCCTCGGCGCGCGCCACGCTTCCGGCGCGGCTGAAACCTCCGCAGCTTCTCTGAACTTCCGGCGCCGCGGCCCTGCTTCCCGATGCCGCGGCGGTTCAACTTCAGCGGCCCCTCAGTACTTCCGGCGCCGCGGCCCTGTTGCCTTTGCCTGAAAGGCATTTCTGCCGTCTGCGCACTGAACTTGTAACTCCCATAACTTTCTACTCCGACGTCCTATCGACGAACGGTTGGTTGCGTTGGAATCTAGACTCAACCAACTACGCCCTGGGCCTTTGAAACACTTAGGAACTCTCAATGTACCGGGTCATAACCCGCCTCAAAGTTGACTAAAACCTATCCGGAACAATCCATCAACCTATCTTTGAAAATTTTAAGTCTTACTCCCTTTTGTACGCTCTCATGCGCATGACCTGAACTACGGGGTGTAACATTAATTCTACGGAAAATTGGGCAGCACTTCCCTACCCGTCAAACTACACAAGTCTACTGTAAATACAGCCCTATGTAAGTACAGTTCAATTCTCTTCTTTATACCATCCTTCTATATATCTTATACTTAATTCTAAACTACTACGATATGTAATCTCCAATTACTATAGAAGGACAAAGATATTTACCTCGATAAGCCCAAAATTATCCAAGATTATATGTCGATCCTGAGCAACGTTTAGCTCCTAATTTGCACGATCCGATAGCTCCAAGAAACCCTTAGAAGTTCCCATCCCACTTCTACTTAATACTTCAACCAACTATGAAGATTTTCCCCAGGGTTTCATTTTGTGACTAAAGGATATAAAGTAGTATTTCCGGGCTTTTAGTATAGAGGTAACTTAGGAAAATCACAAGGGATTTAGGCTAAGGTATTTTGGCATAGTAACAATACTAGAAGACAACTTTTCTACCAAGGGGGGGGGGGGTATTTCGACGAGAACCACAAGGAATGGGGGAAGGGGGTGTTTCGGACGAAACAACTAGGCAAGGGGGGGAGGGGGTTTTTGGACGAGAACTAGAAACTAAGGGGGAAGGATTTTGTGACTTGGAAAGTGTGTTTGTGGATGAAGAAGTCTTGCACAAGAGGGGGGTATTTATAGAACCTTCAATGACCAAGATTAAAACAAATGGAGGGTGAGGATTGGGTTGCTTGTGTGAGTGGAGTCTTCCACCAAGTGTCCACCACAATGTTGGGACATATGTCCACCACAACATTGGGGCATATGTCCACCACAACAAAGAGCCAAGTGGCCACCCACTTGCTCAAGAAAAACGTCCACAAGGCCTCCCCTCATGCCCCACAAAAACGCCCTCACCTACTCCCACTAACCCAAAGAAATATCTTCCAAGACTTGACTATTTGACTTGTCCACTAGCCCAACATTTTCGTCCACCATGCCACCTAAGGTTTCCACATGTCGCCCTCCTATTGGTCCAAATATTTCATCTCTCGGAAAAATTTAAATTAAATAAATTATTGAAAACGTAGAATTTCCTTCACGAGGTTTGGAAACTTTTCCGTTGAAAGCTCACAATTTCATCCTTAACCTAATTAGGGCTTGAATATTCGTACGTACGTCCTCGTATACATACTCTGGAAATATGGGGTATAACAAATTTAAAGTCGCTCCTTAGCAAGTTTAGCTCTAAATCCTTACATTCCAATCCGCTACACGCAACCCTTAGAAGATCCTAACCAACTTCTCTTCTAGATCCAACTCCAAAAAGTGAAGAACACTTAGGTTCCAAATATGGCAACTTTCGGCCAAGGTGGGTTTTTAAGGCTAGGGGTGCGAATTCTTTTCTAACTCTTGGTTCACAATCTTCCTAACACCTTAAGGAAGAACACTTAAAAGTTTAAGGATTTTTGGACAATTTTTGGTCAAGATATTGGCCTAATGCCGAGAGCACTAGCCAAGGGAGGGAGAGATTTCAAGTCTTGGAAATCTATAAGTGTTGATGAAGTCTTGCAATCCAAAGGGGTGTATTTATAGGGCAATCAAGGGCTAGGATGCAAGTAAGTGTGTGGTAAGATTGGGGAACAAGTGTGTGTGCCCACAAGCCACTTGTTCAAGCAAGACAAACTTGATACAAGTGGCTAGCCACATGTCCCACCAAATCGGCCAAGGGCCACCTGTCCACACAAATCAGCCACAATGCCACCTAAGGGGGTGACACATGTCGCCCTCCTGTTCGTCCAAAATATTTACATCTTTCGAAAACATCCCTATTGGCCAAAATCTCAAAAACAATGTGGGCCCCACAAAATCGTAAATTTTCCCCGTGGGCCCCACGTGACCAATTCCGAAAAATAAAATCCATAATTCTCTAATATTCCAAGAAGTCCAAATACCAAATCTGGGAATCCAATTCCCATTTATGAACCTTTTTCCTTCACAAAATCCGGAAAATTTTCCGTCGGAAAATCAAATCTTTCTTCCTTTCCAATCTTAATGTCGTATTCTCGTACGTATGTCCTCACATACATACCCTGAAACTACGGGGTGTAACATTCTTCCCCCCTTAGAAACATTCGTCCCGAATGTTACTTCTAAGTCTCCAAAACACATGTGCATATACATAAATCCAAGCCAACAAGGAATCGCCTCTAAAGTGTAGCATCACTACTTGCTCCCACCCATGGTCTAAAGGATACTCTCTTCGCACCTTCACTACAAAAATGCTCACTTCCATTCTCTTAACGCATGTTCGCTTATTTTCTTACTCGTCGTACCCTTCTCGTACACCCGAACTCTTTCTAGTACACGTACCACATTTCAGTAATCGCTTCAGTTTCAAAAACTTTGGAGTTACTACCACCAACTTGGTCATTACTAGCTTCAATTTCCTTTAAGGCCATTCTCGGCCTTCACGACCCGATTCTGGTCGAACGCGTCTACGAACTCGTACAATGGTTACCTAGACTTGGGCCTTGCACTCTCGTCACCCTGCCACCTAGCGGGATCACCTCAAACTGACCCCACCTCATTCCGAGCTGCGGGTTGACCCGCGATCTGGCCTCAACCCGACCCATTTCGTACCAAACTCTTGTTCCCGGTCCGGAACAATCTCACTATTCAAGTCATGAAAACCTAGTGGTCTTCTTAGCTTAATTACCCACTTTCATTCCACACCACTCATGGAATTATCACACTAATATACCCCATGTATACTATGTACCTCGACAAGGACTACCCGTAAAAATCTTTCACTCTAGACGGCCTTGCATCTAAGGTCTCCACGGTTATCTATATTCTAAGGCTCACAATCTCCATGCACCCAAACCTACCTTTTCTACTTACCAGGTTTTCTTAAACAAAATTTAACACAATACTACCTGAGTACAACACTTAACATATAACCACCATACAACACATACTAGTCTCTAAAAGGGTCAAAGATATACCTGTAACTATTGCTTCACTTTCCCTTCGTCTCTCTAACCATAGTCCTGTCCTGCACGACGCATAGCAAAAGAAGGCGATGAACCAGCCAATGATCCCGAAGGCTGAGTCTTAACATTCGCGCTACCTCTGGTCGGACAATTCTTCGCAAAATGGCCCTGCCGGCCGCAGGTAAAGCAAACTCCCAAACTAGCACGACACTCTCCATAATGGAGTTTACCACAACGGCCACACTGAGGTAGGGGTGGCCTCATCTAGCTAACACTCCTACTCCCCCGAAAACCTAAAACCTTGGAGCCCTGACCTGCTCCTGAATACCCCAGACGTCCTGAAGACCCTGAAGAAGTACTCTGTACTGGCTGAAGTGTATAACTAGTCTGCTGCTGAGGCTGTCCGCCTCTAAAGTTACCAAAGGACCCTTCTGTCTTGGCCCTCTTGTGCTGGTCTCGGTCATTTCGTCGACCTCTACGTTCCTCAGTCCCCTGTGCATAAGCCTGCATGCGGGCAATGTACATGCCCGGCTGAAGAGCTACTCCTGTACAACCCTCTGCCAGATAATCATCCAGTCCCGTGACATATCGGTGCACTCTATCCTCCATGTCTGCCACTAGAGTGGGGGCATACCAAGCTAATGAGTCGAACTCTATGTTGTACTCCCGAACCGTCCGCCCATTCTGTCTCAACATCATAAAGTTATCCACTCGGGCTCTCCTCATCTGTGGAGGCAAGAAGTGGTTAAGAAACGCCTCCGAGAACTCGTCCCAACCAGCTGGAAACACATGCTCCCCCGGGGCGGTTCCATTAATCAAACCGATTGGCGCAATATCCAACCGATACGAACCCAGTACCACTGATTCGGCATCTGAGGCCTTAATCACTCTCATGATCCACAGAATCGCCGAATAAACTCCTGAGGATCTTCCTCAGTTCTCGATCCATAGAACTCTGGTGGACTGCAACTCAAAAAGTCCCGAAGTCTCAAACTATCAGATCTGGGGTGAACTACGGGCACAACCGGAACCGTTGCCTCCCTTCTGTCCTCGTGCCTCACCACGATCCTGGCTAGTAACTGGGCCATCTCATTGTAATCCATATCCTCGGCTCCTGGTCGTGGAACTGGAGGCTCAGATATAATGGCCCCGATGAAAGCTTCTGCCGCGCTAAACTCTCTTTGAAATTTGGCGGCGTCGCAGAACTCGCCGTATGAAGTACTACCTCAGCTAAAGAATGGGCCTGTGCCCTCGCAACCCTCTGTGTTCTACTCGCAGCTCCCTCTGCTGTCTTGCCCCTCTGGGCCCTGGTGTTACACCCCGTAGTTCCAGGGTATGTATGTGAGGACGTACGTACGAAAATACGACATTAAGATTGGAAAGGAAGAAAGATTTGATTTTTCGACGGAATTTTTTTCCGGATGTTGTGAAGGAAAAAGGTTCGTAAATGGGAAATGGATTCCCAAATTTGGTATTTGGACTTCTTGGAATATTATAGAATTATGGATTTTATTTTCCGGAATTGGTCACGTGGGGCCCACGAGAGAAATTTACGGTTTTGTGGGGCCAACTTTGTTTTCGAGATTTTGGCCATTATGGATATTTTCGGGAGATGAAATATTTTTGACCAATAGGAGGGCAACACGTGTCACCCCCTTAGGTGGCTTGTGGCCTAATTAGTGTGACATGTGGCCCTTGGCCGAAATCTTGTGACATTTGGCAAGCAAAGTGTCTCAAGTTTTTATGTGGACAAGTGGCTTGTCGGACCCACACACACGTGTCCCCAATATCTACCACACACTTGCTTGCATACTAGCCTTTGGTTGTCCTATAAATACCCCCCCCCCCCCCTTTGGATTGCAAGACTTCATCCACACTTAGAGATTTCCAAGACTTGAAAAATACTCTTTCCCCTTCTAGGTGCTCTCGGCCATAGGCCATTTTCTTGACAAAAAGTTGTCCAAAAATCCTTAAACTTTTAAGTGTTCTTCCTTGATGTGTTAGGAAGGTTGTTAACCAAGTGTTAGAAAAGATTTCACACCCCTAGCCTAAAATACTATGCCTTGGCCGAAACTTGCCTATTGGAGACCTAAGGTGTTCTTCACTTTTTGAAGTTGGATCTTGAAGAGAAGTTGGTTAGGAACTTATAAGGGTTGCTTGGAGTGGCTTGGAACGTAAGGAAGTGGAGCTAAGATTTCTAAGGATCGAATTTTAATCATTGGAAAATTTTGGGCTTATCGAGGTAATGATCTTTGTCCTTCTATTGTAATTGGAGATTACATGTTGTAGTAGTTTATAATTGAGTATATGATGTATGGAAGGAAGATTAAAAAGAAATGGGTTGTTTAGTATATTGTGGGGAAGAATGTTACACGTCCAGTTAGGTGTGTAATCCCCTTTGAGTTGTTGTATTACTGCGCCTTAAATATGGCATGTTGGCTATTGATATCGGGCCTTGAAAAGGGTGGAGGTAAGTAGATACAGGGGAAGTGCTGCCCAATTTTCCGTAGGATAAGGAACCTTATACTTAGAAATGTTCTACGAAGAGATCTAGACGTTGATAGACGTGTTTGGTTGTTATAGGTGGATATTCTACGCGCGACATACTCGACTTGGCTAGTGGATTAAGCCGAAGAGGTATGTGATTCTTCCTATTCTCTTGAGCATGATTATTTGTGAAATATATAGTGCGGTAGACGCACGTGTGTTAAAGGAGTTTGATTTCCTTTTTGTATCCTTGACTTGATTCTTAAGTTAAGTGACTTAATATGAAATGTTAAGGACTTGAATTGTGTTAAAAAGTTGTGAAACCTCATTCGTGAGTAATGGGTACTTGGTCTTTAAAAGAATAAAGTTATCTTGATTTCGGAAATGAGAATAAGTATCGAACAAGCCATTGCAGCGTTAATGAAAAAAAATGTATCGACAATCAATTAAATTAAAATGAGTAGAATTCTCCATCTGCATAGAAGCTAAGATAAGACAAAATTGTATTACATTTTCTAGATCATGACTGCTTTAATAAGATCATTATAAATAAGTTTTTATTTCCGCTGATTTTCTCTGATGTTTTATCACTAGGGTGCCCGGGCTAAGGCACCAGTCACGGGCCCGAGGTCGGGTCGTGACAAAAGTGGTATCAGAACAGTTAGTCCTCGGAAAGTGTCTACAAACTGTATCTAGTAGAGTCTTGATTATCGGCGTGTTGTGCACCACACCTATAATCAGGAGGCTGCAGGATATTTAGGATTGCTTTCCATTCTTCTCACTCTGAGATCGTGCCTTAGAGCTGTGTTATAAGTTGGACTCCCTCTGACGTATTCTTATGTACCAGTTATGCCTCTACGCAAGGCAACTAGGGCCCAGAAGGGCAAGGCAGCAGAGGGAGCTGCGAGTAGAGCACAGAGGGTTATCAGGGCACAGACCCAGTCTTTACCTGATGTAGTACTTCATACGGCAAGTTCTGTGACGCCACACCGAAAGAGTTTAGCGCAGCGATAGCTTCATCGAGGCCATGATATCTGAGCCTCCAGTTCCACGACCAGGAGCCGAAGATATGGATTACAAAGAGATCGCCCAGTTACTAGCTAGGATTGTGGCTAGGCAGAAGGACAGACGAGAGTTGGAGGTTCCGGTAGTACCGGTGGTACACCCCATAGCTGATAGTTTGAGGCTTCGGGACTTCTTGAGTTGCAGTCCATCAGAGTTCTATGGATCAAGAACTGAGGAAGATCCTCATGAGTTTATTCGACAGCTGCAGCGGATCATGAGAGTGATTAAGGCCTCAGAGGCCGAGTCGGTGGTACTGGGTTCGTATCGGCCATGGATATTGCGATCAATCGGTTTGATTCACGGAACCGCCCCGGGAGCATGCGTTTCCAGCTGGTTGGGACGAGTTCTCGGAGGCGTTTCTTAACCACTTCTTTCCTCCACAGATGAGGAGAGCCCGAGTGGATAGTTTTTTGATGTTGAGACAGAATGGGAGGACGGTTCGGGAGTACAACATAGAGTTCGACTCATTAGCTCGGTATGCCCTCACTCTAGTGGCAGACATGGAAGATATAGTGCACCGATATGTCACAGGACTGGATGACTATCTAGCAGATGGTTGTACAGGAGTAGCCCTTCAGCCGGGCATGGACATTGCCCGCATGCAGGCTTTTGCACAGGGGACTGAGGAACGTAGAGGTCGACGAAATGACCGAGATCAGCACAAGAGGGCCACGACAGCAGGGTCCTTTAGTAACTTTCGAGGCGGACAACCTCATCAGCAGGCTAGAAATACACTTCACCAAGATGAGTCCTCTTTCACCGCCTTCAGGCGCCAGGGTATTCAGAGCGGTCGTGGCTCCGTGGCTTCGTGTTTCGGAGAAGGGGTGTTAGCCAGACGAAGCTACCCCTACCTTGATGTGGTCGACGTGGTAGACCCCATTTTGGGGAGTGTCGTGCTACTAGGGGAGCCTGTTATACTTGCGGCCGTCAGGCCATTTGGCGAGGGACTGTCCGACCAGAGGAAGCGCGGATGTTAAGACTCAGCTTTCGGGATCAGTGGCTGGTTCATCACCTTCTTTAGCTATGCGCCCAGCAGGGCAGGACTATGATTAGAGCGACGAATGGAAGTAAAGCATTAGTTACAGGTATATCTTTAACCTTTTAGAGACTAGTATGTGTTGTTATGGTGGTTATATGTTAATTGTTATGTTCGGATAGCATTGTGTAAATTGTGTTTAAGAAACCTGGTTAGAAGGAAAGGTAGGTTTGGGGACATAGAAATTATGAGCCTTAGAATTTTGATGACAATTGAGGCCTTAGATACAAGGCCGTCTTGAGTAAAAGATTTACGGTTGATCTTAGTTGATGTACCTAGTATACGTGGAATATAATTGTGTGATAAGTCCATAAGTGGTGTGAAATAAAAGTGAGTAGTAAGCTAAGAAGACCACTAGGCTTTCATGACTTGAATAGTAAGATCCGTTTCGGACTTGGAACGAGAGTTTGGCACGAAATGGGTCGGGTTGAGGCCAGATCGCGGGTCAACCCGCAGCCCGGAATGAGGTGGGGTCAGTTTGAGGTGGTCCTTCTAGGTGATAGGGTCACGAGGGTGCTAGGCCCAAGTTTAGGTAACCATTGTACGAGTTCGTAGACGCGTTCGACCAGAATCGGGTCGTGAAGGCCGAGAATGGCCTTAAGGGAAATTGAAACTAGTAAAGACCAAGTTTGGAGGTGGTAACTCCAAGGTTTTGAAAACAGAAGCAGTGTTTGAAATGTGGTACGTGTACTAGAAAGAGTTCGGGTGTACGAGAAGAGTACGACGAGTAAGAAAAGAAGGGAACATGTGTTAAAAGAATGGAAGTGATCATTTTTGTGAAGTAAAGGTGCGAAGAGAGTATCCTTTAGACCATGAGTGGGAGCTAATGGTGATGTTATACACGTTAGAGGTTATTACTCGTTGGCGTGGATTTGAGTTTTGCGCGTGTGTTATATTATGGCCATGTGTGGCATAATTGGTTTTGTAAGTATAGTAGTGAAAACTATACCGGTGCATGTATGTTTGGAGACTTAGAAGGAACATTCGGGACGAATGTTTCTAAGTGGGGAAGAATGTTACACCCCGTAGTTCCAGGGTATGTATGTGAGGACGTAGGTACGAAAATACGACATTAAGATTGGAAAGGAAGAAAGATTTGATTTTCCGACGGAAATTTTTTCCGGATTTTGTGAAGGAAAAAGGTTCGTAAATGGGAATTGGATTTCCAGATTTGGTATTTGGACTTCATGGAATATTATAGAATTATGGATTTTATTTTCCGGAATTGGTCACGTGGGGCCCACGGGAGAAATTTACGGTTTTGTGGGGCCCACTTTGTTTTCGAGATTTTGGCCATTATGGATATTTTCGGGAGATGAAATATTTTGGACCAATAGGAGGGAAACACGTGTCACCCCCTTAGGTGGCTTGTGGCCGAATTAGTGTGACATGTGGCCCTTGGCCGAAATCTTGTGACATTTGTCAAGACAAGTGTCTCAAGTTTTTATGTGGACAAGTGGCTTGTGGGACCCACACACGCCTTTTTTTCCTAGGTGCTCATTTTGTCTGGGCTTTTAGTTTAATGTTTCTATTCAGCGGACGTGGTTATTGGCAAGAACTTATTGAATCCATCGTTTGGGCTCATAATAAATTAAAAGTTGCTCCTGCTACTCAGCCGAGAGCCTTGAGCATTATACAAGGGCGTCTTTGTAGAGTAACCCATTACCTTCTCGGGTGGAATTGCCACAACATGGGCATTCTTCTTAGCAAGAATTATTGCGTAGGATAATGGCTAGGAGGATTTTAAAAGCATTATGGCATTACGATTTCCAAGGTTTAGCCAAGGCTTAGCTCAGACCCCACTACTCGTCGTATTTGGTTTGGTATTACCGCACATGACTTCGAGTCATGATGATATTGCGAGAACGTCTTTATCGAATATTTTTGCTTCTCACTTGGTCAATTAGCAATAATTTTTCGTGGACTTCCTAAATGCTTCATGTAGCTCGCAAGGAAATTTTGAGTCGCGGTACAGGACCCTTTACATGTAAGACCTATTGCTCATGCAATTTGGGATCCTCATTTTGGTCAACCGCCGTGGAAGCTTTTACTCGGCGGGTGCTCTTGCCCGATGAATATCGTTTATTCTCGTGTTTATCGGTGGTGGTATACAATCGGTTTACGCACTAATGAAGATCTTTATCTTGGCGCTCTTTTTCTATTATTTCTTTCTCGCCATATCCTTAATAGCGAGTTGGTTACGCTTACAACCGAAATGGAAACCGGCGTTTCTGGTTCAAAAATGCCGAATCTCGTCAATCATCATTTGTCGACTCTTTGGCGTAAGCTCCTCGCTTCGACAGGCATTTAGTCCATGTTGCTATTCCCGCATCCAGAGGTGAGTCCGTTCGTGGAATAATTTCTTAGATGTATTACCACATCCCCAAGGGTTAGGCCCACTTTACAAAGCAATGGAATCTTTATGCTCAAACCCCGATTCAAGTAGTCATTTATTTGGTACTCCGGCGGGCGGAACCGCCATTCTAACTCTTCTGGGATTCCATCCACAAACGCAAAGTTTATGGTCGATCGATATTGCCCATCACCATTTAGCTATTGCATTTATTTTTCTCGTTCTTTGGTCATATGTATAGAACCAATTTCGGATTGGGCACAGATATGAAAGATCTTTTAGATGCACATATTCTCCTGGGACGATTGGGCGTGGACATAAGGTCTTTATGACACAATCAACAATTCGCTTCATTTTCAATTAGGCCTTGCTCTAGCTTCTTAGGGGTTATTACTTCTTTGGTAGCTCAACACATGTACTCTTACCGCTTATGCATTCATAGCACAAGATTTTACTACTCAAGTCGCATTATATACCCACCACCAATATATCGCAGATTTATCATGACAGAGCTTTTGCTCATGGAGCTATATTTTCATTAGAGATTACAATCCGAGCAAAATGAAGATAATGTATTGGCAAGAATGTTAGATCATAAAGAAGCTATCATATCTCATTTAAGTTGGGCGCCTCTTCTCGGGATTCCATACCACAGGGCTTTATGTTCATAATGCTGTCATGCTTGCCTTTGGCACTCCGGAGCAGCAAATCTTGATTGAACGTATATGTGCTCAATGGATACAATCCGCTCATGGTAAAACTTCATAGGGGTTCGATGTCCTTTTATCGTCTACGAGTGGCCCAAAGATTCAACGCGGTCGAAGCATCCGTTGTCGGTTGGTTAAATGTTGTTAATGAAAATAGTAATTCATTATTCTTAACAATAGGTCCCGAGACTTTTGGTTCATCATGCTATTGCTCTTGGTTTACATACAACTACATTGATCTTAGTAAAAGGTGCTTTAGATGCACGTGGTTCCAAGTTAATGCGGATAAAAAGGATTTGGTTATAGTTTTTCGATGCGATGCCCGGGACGAGGCGGTACTTGTGATATTTCGGCATGGACGCGTTTTATTTGGCATTTTTGGATGTTAAATACTATTGGATGGGTTACTTTTTATTGGCATTGGAAGCACATCACATTATGGGCAGGTAACGTTTCACGCTTTAATGAATCTTCCACTTATTTGATGGGTCGTTAGGGATTATTTATGGTTAAACTCTTCACAACTTATCAATGGATATAACCCTTTTGGTATGAATAGTTTATCGGTTTGGGCATGGATGTTCTTATTTGGACATCTTGTTTGCCTCTTGGATTTATGTTCTTAATTTCTTGGCGTGGATATTGGCGGAATTGATTGAAACTTAGCATGGGCTCGTGAACGCACACCTTGGCCAATTTGATTCATGGAGAGATAAAACAAAGGGCCCTTTCCATTGTACAAGCAAGATTGGTTGGATTAGCTCACTTTTCTCAGAGGTTATATATTCACTTACGGCTTTGTTGATTGCCTCACGTCGGGCAAATTTGGTTAATATTTTTAATGTGTGTATCCGCGATAATCTCATTTCTTTCGACGGAGAGGGTCCACCTTCTTCTATTTCTACATCTAGTATTCGACTTGTATCATGGATACTAATAGGAATTCAACCATTATGGCAAAGAAAAGTTTGATTCAGAGGAGAAGAAGAGGCAAAATTGGAACGAATATCATTCGATTCCGATCCTCAAAAAGAAATAAGCAAGGTTCCGCTGTTGAGTGACAAATGGGAATTTTATGGAAAGTTACAATCCCTACCACGGAATAGTGCACCTACACGCCTTCATCGACGTTGTTTTTTGACCGGAAGGCCGAGAGCTAACTATCGAGACTTTGGACTATCCGGACACATACTTCGTGAAATGGTTCATGCATGTTTGTTGCCGGGAGCAACAAGATCAAGTAGTAAGGATTAACGCTTCATTTCTATTTCTATGGTCGATGATCATGAAGCCCCTTTACCATTCTCGTATAAATGGGCTATTCTATTTGTACAGATAGGGTGGAGGCGCATTTAATCCTTGTTTATCTATTAGTTTTCTGTTCTTATCTTCGGCGGGTAGAGCGGTTTGGTAGCTCGCAAGGCTCATAACCTTGAGGTCACGGTTCAAATCTGTCTCCGCAACATCTTGTTTTGCCAAACTATTTTAGGGTTGACTCTGTTAACTAGTAATTAATTCTCGCCTTTCGCTTTTTGGGGTGGAAGGAAAAGAAAACGTAGGAGGGATAGAATCACTACACTATCACGGCTAACTATACCAAATCCTTAATATAAGGATATATTTAATGCTATTTATGAAATGAAATAATAAATAGTAAAAAATTACTTTATCTTGGATCTTGGGCGGATAGCGGAATCGAACCCACATCTTCTCCTTGGCAAAGAGAAATTTTACCATTCGACCATATCCACATTTTTTGTTCTTGATACACAATATGTACCACATATATGATATATAACCGTATCTTATTTGTGCGGTCTTGACACATATTCTCGTTTAACGATTCCAATTATTTTTTTAATTGTATTCTTTTTATTCAAGAAGTTTGACCCCCCTCTAATTTTTTTGTTTTCTTTATTTGATTTCCATTTTCTTTGGGGACTTAGATTAAAATTAAATGTGTCTCACAACCGAGAAAAATTAGGGGGGTCATTTTGGTTTGGGTCTGCGACGAATAGGTTCAAGAGATGAGAGAATTAAGGATACCCACCGTAAAGACTAATCCAATCCATAAGGATGTACCATAAAATACAACATTTTTGTTACTTGACCAGCCATCGGAGAAGCAAATACAACGGGTACGCTAATCAATAAGATTAATGAAGTAGAAATTAATGCAAAACAACCAATTGGAAAGCAAGAGTCATGCTTTTAATCCTCCAAGCTACCAACAAATGAACTATATACCATTTGATCCTCTATCACCAAAAATATTAATTGTGATAAAATATGTCATCGAGGATTTTACTTTATCATGAATCCATTGATTCTATATGACTTATTACTACTCCCTTTCGCACTTTATGAGTGGGGTCGGAGGAAATGTAATTTTATTTTTATTTCACAAATGGGCATGCTAGATCATATATCTATATACGGATAGATAGATCGACCAGGTGGATTCGCCCCGAGATCTTTCTACAGATAGTGGGGTATCCACCCCTATGGCCATGTTCTATTCGGAGGAATAAAATAAAAATAGTCTTTCTGAGAGATGGTGAGTGGTTGATAGCCCGGTCTTGAAAACCGGTATAGTTTTGAACAAAGAACTATCGAGGGTTCGAATCCCTCTCTTTTTTTGCTAATTGAATCTATTTTTCTTTAGTGGTTTTGCCCAACTGATGTCCGAAAGAAAAGGGAATGGCTCGGCTATCCCACCTAGCCAAGCCGTAAAAATAGATTAGATATAAATTAGATAAAATGAGTTGAAAAAAAAGGAATACTTAAGCCGATTCCAAGATGTATGATTGAATCAAAGTGGTTTGTACTTTATTCAAGCATTGGATCTCTGTCTCATCTCAATTAAGAGGGTCATGGAAAGAACAGTTCAAAGTCACGATCAATTCCTTTTTCAAATCTCACTGCAGAGACGAGCCCTTCCCGTGCCACAAATGACCTACGAAGAAGAATCCTAGAACAAAATGAGAGGTAGCTAACCAACTTCTAGGAGAGACATAATTGATCAGATTGATCTCGGTAGCTACACCACCCACGAAATTTAAAGAACCTAAAGGAGCATGAGTCATATATTCCGCGAACGCTGCTCCTCGCCAAGGTTGTATGTCTTTTTCAACCTACTCAAGTCTAACCCATTTGGACCCCTTGAGGCTCTAACCATGGAGCACGCAGATCCCAAAACGCATAGTTTCTCCTCCAAAATGACTTCTCCGGTCGGGAACGCATTAGATATTTACCTAAACCAAGAGGTCCTCGGCGGATCCCACGTTAGCCCCAAGACGTTGGTCTCTAACTAGAAAAGTAAATGCTTGAGCTTGAGAAGCTTCTGGTCCAAAGAGTCCGTAAAATTCACTAGGATAAGCGGTATTATTGAACCGCACAAAACAACAAGCAATGAAACCAAAGACGGCTAAAGCCCTAAACTATAAGATAAGTAAGCCTCTCCGGACCATACAAGTGCGTCGAGCCCACGCGAAGGGTTTGGTTAAGATATGCCGATTCCACCAAGTATACAAATGGAACCTAACCATACATGTCCTCCAATTATATCTTCTAAATCGTCTACACTAACAATCCAAATTTTCCTCCAAAAGGGATTTTAGTAAATAACCAAATATGATACTCGGGCTAAGGGTCAAGTTGGTAAGTTTTCTTACATCTCCCCTCCGGAGCCTGTATCATATACGCCCCAAAATAAAGAGCCTTGAATACTAGAAGAAAAGCACCTACACCTAACAAGATTAAGTGAATACCTAAAATTGTGGTCATTTTATTTCGATCTTTCCAAACATAACCAAAGAAGGAAAAGATTCTTCAAGTGTCTCAGTCCCGTATGCATGATAAATGCCGCCAAAGCCCAATCTGTAAGAAATTAAATGAAGTACTCGGATACAAAGTATGGAAAGGTGTCTATAACTTCTCCCCGTGGCCTACCCCCAACCTAGAGTAGCTGTGGGAAGTAAAATCAATCCTTGTTCATACATAGCTTCTGCAGTACGAAATGGGCCACTTCAAATAGGTTCATTGCTCGGCCCGATCACGATTAATCCAAAGACGGGCTACATGAGCCCCTAGTAGTTTACGGATAAATTGATAAGTCGGGCATTCCCGCCACTGCTAAAACCGGTGGTTTCTTGGTCACGACCAGCTAAGGCTAAAGTTCCATTAAAGAGCGTTTCCACGTGGTAGAACCTCCTCGGGAATATAAGGTTTTCATGAGGCTGATCTTGAGCCGCCATCCAAGCGCGAATACCTTCGTTTAAGAGAATATTTTTGGTGTAGAAAGTCTCAAATTCGGGATCTTCACGCGCGAATTTCACGAGAAACGAAGTCATAGGCACGTAGGTTCGTGGCTAGACCGACTACTCCAAGAGCACTCATCCATAAACCGTTCTTGGTACAAATAACATAAAGAAATGTAACCAACGTTTATTGGAAAAAGCAACCCCAAAGATTTGGGACCAAAAGCGGTTAGCGGTGACCATTGAATAAGTTTCTTGGCTTGAGTTGGGTTAAAAGCACGGAATGTATTTGCACCATCACCGTCTTCAAATAAAGTATTTTCTACGGTAGCACCATGAATGGCGATAGCAAAGCAAAGGCCCAATACACCGGCAACTCCCATCATATGAAAGGGGTTCAAGGTCCAATTATGAAACCCTTGAAAAAATAGGATGAATCGAAATATAGCTGCTACACCAAAACTAGGTGCAAAGAACCAACCAGACTGACCTAGTGGATAAATCAGAAATACAGAAACAAAAACAGTAATTGGACCAGAGAATGCGATTGCATTATAAGGTCTCAATTGAACAGATCGAGCAAGCTCGAATTGACGTAACATGAAACCTATTAGGCCAAAAGCTCCATGGAGAGCAACAAAAGTCCACAGACCCCCCAATTGAAACCAATATCTACCACACACTTGCTTGAATCCTAGCCTTTGGTTGTCCTATAAATACCCCCCCCCCCCTTTGGATTGCAAGACTTCATCCACACTTAGAGATTTCCAAGACTTGAAAAATACTCTTTCCCGTTCTAGGTGCTCTCGGCCATAGGCCATTTTCTTGACAAAAAGTTGTCCAAAAATCCTTAAACTTTTAAGTGTTCTTCCTTGATGTGTTAGGAAGGTTGTTAACCAAGTGTTAGAAAAGATTTCACACCCCTAGCCTAAAAGACCATGCCTTGGCCGAAACTTACCTTTTGGAGACCTAAGGTGTTCTTTACTTTTTGAAGTTGGATCTTGAAGAGAAGTTGGTTAGGAACTTCTAAGGGTTGCTTGGAGTGGCTTGTAACGTAAGGAAGTGGAGCTAAGATTTCTAAGGATCGACTTTTAATCATTGGAAATTTTTAGGCTTATCGAGGTAATGATCTTTGTCCTTCTATTATAATTGGAGATTACATGTTGTAGTAGTTTATAATTGAGTATATGATGTATGGAAGGAAGATTGAAAAGAAATGGACTGTTTAGTATATTATGGGGCAGAATGTTACACGTCCAGTTAGGCGTTTAATCCCCTTTGAGTTGTTGTATTACTGCGCCTTAAATGTGGCATGTTGGCTATTGATATCGGGCCTTGAAAAGGGTGGAGGTAAGTAGATACAGGGGAAGTGCTGCCCAATTTTCCGTAGGATAAGGAACCTTATACTTAGAAATGTTCTACGAAGAGATCTAGACGTTGATAGACGTGTTTGGTTGTTATAGGTGGATATTCTACGCGCGGCATACTCGACTTGGCTAGTGGATTAAGTCGAAGAGGTATGTGATTCTTCCTATTCTCTTGAGCATGATTATTTGTGAAATATATAATGCGGTAGACGCACATGTGTTAAAGGAGTTTGATTTCCTTTTTGTATCCTTGACTTGATTCTAAAGTTAAGTGACTTAATATGAAATGTTAAGGACTTGAATTATGTTAAAAAGTTGTGAAACCTCATTCGTGAGTAATGGGTCCTTGGTCTTTAAAAGAATAAAGTTATCTTGATTTCAGAAATGAGAATAAGTATCGAACAAGACATTGCAGCGTTAATAAAAGAAAATGTATCGACAATCAATTAAATTAAAATGAGTAGAATTCTCCATCTGCATAGAAGCTAAGATAAGACAAAATTGTATTACATTTTCTAGATCATGGCTGCTTTAATAAGATCATTATAAACAAGTTTTTATTTCCGCTGATTTTCTCTGATGTTTTATCACTAGGGTGCCCAGGCTAAGGCACCAGTCGCGGGCCCGAGGTCGGGTCGTGACAAAAGTGGTATCAAAACAGTTAGTCCTCGGAAAGTGTCTACAGACCGTATCTAGTAGAGTCTTGATTATCGGCGTGTTGTGCACCACACCTATAATCAGGAGGCTGCAGGATATTTAGGATTGGTTTCCATTCTTATCACTCTGAGATCGTGCCTTAGAGCTGTGTTATAAGTTGGACTCCCTCTAACGTATTCTTATGTACCAGTTATGCCTCTACGCAAGGCAACCAGGGCCCAGAAGGGCAAGGCAGCAGAGGGAGCTGCGAGTAGAACACAGAGGGTTAACAGGGCACAGACCCAGTCTTTACCTGAGGTAGTACTTCATACGGCAAGTTCTGCGACGCCGCCAGCCCAAGAAGAGTTTAGCGCAGCGACAGCAGTTTCTACTGAGGCCATGATATCTGAGCCTCCAGTTCCACGACCAGGAGCCGAAGATATGGATTACAAAGAGATAGCCCAGTTACTAGCTAGGATTGTGGCTAGGCAGGAGGACAGACGAGAGTCGGAGGTTCCGGTAGTACCGGTGGTACACCCCAGAGCCGATAGTTTGAGGCTTCGGGACTTCTTGAGTTGCAGTCCACCAGAGTTCTATGGATCGAGAACTGAGAAAGATCCTCAGGAGTTTATTCGACAGCTGCAGCGGATCATGAGAGTGATTAAGGCCTCAGAGGCCGAGTCGGTGGTACTGGGTTCGTATCGGCTGCGGGATATTGCAGTCAACTGGTTTGATTCATGGAACCGCCCCGGGAGCATGCTTCACCGGTTGGGACGAGTTCTCGGAGGCGTTTCTTAACCACTTCTTTCCTCCACAGATGAGGAGAGCCCGAGTGGATAGTTTTTTGATGTTGAGACAGAATGGGAGGACGGTTTGGGAGTACAACATAGAGTTCGACTCATTAGCTCGGTATGCCCCCACTCTAGTGGCAGACATGGAAGATAGAGTGCACCGATATGTCACGGGACTGGATGACTATCTAGCAGAGGGTTGTACAGGAGTAGTCCTTCAGCCGGGCATGGACATTGCCCGCATGCAGGCTTATGCACAGGAGACTGAGGAACGTAGAGGTCGACGAAATGACCGAGATCAGCATAAGAGGGCCACGACAGCAGGGTCCTTTAGTAACTTTCGAGGCGGACAGCCTCAACAGCAGGCTAGAAATACACTGCAGTAGTCCAACAATTGCCGAGGAAAATCTTATTCCGGCAATCTCGGACCCTTCTGTGTTGGTTCATGTTACTCCATACTCGCGCTTTCCTTTAGAAAATGTAGTAGATGATTCTATGCTACAAAGGATACATGAATGGGGCAAAAATATCGAAATTGAAAGCTTGGATATTAGTGAGTTTGAAGGCAGAACTTCCGGCAGGACCATTGACGCCCCTAATGCTACTATGGTGGTTGATCATTCCACGGGCCAATTTGTTGGTAAAGGGAGCATTTCGGAAGAACTAGACGATACTCCAAAGATTAGTACCCGACACTACCCGAAATTCTCTCGGGTTAGCGGAAAAGGGTTAGAATCGGGCGGACATTGCAATTGGTGAAGCAAGACACGATGGCATTCTCGGTCTAAACCGGTCGTATGGGTCAAAAGTTCTTGGCGGGTCGTGCAGGTGTTCATGGGTCCAAGAGTAATCATGTCTTGTTGGATTCGAAGTCAGTTGAAAGCATTGATGGTACTCCTATCCCCAAGAAGTTCAACGCGGGTGTCAAGAGAGCAAACTTCAATGCCCCGAGAAACGATGTGACTACTCCTATTACGCCTGGTCTTGGGTCGTAAGGCTAAGGCGGGTCACGAGGATAACAATGATACTAGGAATATGCACTCTATGCAAGGATCAAGATCAGATGTGGAATACGAAGGGGTTTCTATCCCCAAGGACTCTAACGTCATTATTGAGGGTGCCGAGGCGTCACACATTAATGCCGCGGGTATCAACATTTCACTCACAACCACGGGCCTTTATGATGGTCTGATTTCCAAGGCGGGCGGGGATAACCTAGGGACATTAACTACCCCGCTTTACGCGAGCTAAGTCAGTGGTGTGTTCTAACGTTTTTATTGAGGGTGCCGAGGCGTCGCACATTTATGAGGCAGCGATCAATAACTCTCTAATAACTCCGGGACTTTATGATGGTCTTGGTTCCAAGACGGATCAGGGGGACAATCTAGGGGCATTGACTACTCACGTTACACGAAGAGCCAAGTCAATTGTGAGAAACAAAGCTATTTCTATGTCCGAGAGCTAGGAACTCCATAACCATCAATGATGCAAGAGCCGAGGCGTCGCACATTTATGAGGCGGGTATCAATGACTCTCTAATAACTCCGGGACTTTATGATGGTCTTGGTTCCAAGACGGATCAGGGGGACAATCTAGGGACATTGACTACTCACGTTACACGAAGAGCCAAGTCAATTGTGAGAAACAAAGCTATTTCTATGTCCAAGGAGCCTAGGAACTCCATAACCATCAATGATGCAAGAGCCGACGGGTCAGCATTGAATGAGACGGGATTCGAAGTGCCTTCTCGTGATTCAAGTCAACAACCCCAAATTTCTTTAAGTGTCACCAATGAAGCCTTCCCTACTTTAGCTAGTTTGCTAAGTGGAGGCAATCTCAAGAATCACAACACTCCTTTCGTCTTTAACACTTCCTCAGATTCGAGTAGAGTCTTTAACATCCCCCCTCTCTCATCTAATACCACTTCACTACTTCCTGAATTTCACAACACCTCACCCCTTCTATCTCCTCTTCCTTCTATTCCTTCTGAAAACCAACACAAATTCCCTACCCTCCCAAATGGCACGCAAATCATCTCTTCTATCATGCCCAAGCTCACGCCCTTCTACCCTTCGCCCTCTGCCTATACCTCCAGATATACCTCCCACTGATGTACACACTAATGCATCTCCTAAACCACATCATATCCCTACCACGGCCACAACTCAAAACAATCTTCCCCAAACCATGGCAAAGGTCCTTCCTCCTAAAAAGACTTATCTTTGAGTCTTCATGGAACTAGGATTGAGGCAAAAGGTATGAAGTTACAATTTATTGAACAACAAGGCGGAAGTACATATAGAAGGCGAGGATGAAGTTCCTTTCATAGAAACTTGGGGATATTGCCTAATAGGTTGCTTCACTGTCCTTTCCGGGAAGAGAAGCATTGAATACGATTGTGAAAGGATGGGAGTTAAATGCCAGATTATACCATATGGCAAAGGGCGGATGTTCAAATTCATGACGGAGGAAGAGCGCACTAATGTACTTCACGGAGGCCCTTATATGGTCTACGGAAAACCATGATGCTCAAGGCTATCAATAAAGGAGTTCTTATAACGGATGATTTGTTTATGGACATTTCTATTTGGGTCACTTTCCGACATTCCCTTTCTATTTGGAGTAACGGGCCTTAGTAAGATTGCTTCACGTGTAGGAAAACCTCTTTACACTGACCAATATACTAAGGAAAGGTCTAAAATGAACTATGCAAGAGTTCTAGTGGAAGTGGATGTTAGCAAGGAGCCGATAATGGATTTTGTCGTCAATCTCCCCGATAACAGAAGGTATACTCAAAGGGTAAACTATGAGAATTACCCGGACTTTTGCTATCATTGTGCGGCTTTTGGACACAACCATTTGAACCGCAGGAAGGCGAGGATGATGTCAACAATGAAGAAGCTCCAAAAACACGCAATACTGAGGTACCCCCTAACAACAAGGATGATTCTACTCGTTTGAAGGTCAACAAAGGTACGGGTGGAACCAACCCTCCTCCCCCTCATCCACCAACTCATCAACATCCCGTAGATGCTGATAACTTGATGGACATTGAAGAAACTGAGAACACAACACCTCCCGAACCTAAGCTTGGGAGAAGTATCACACGCCGCGGTCCTCCGGTTTGGGTCATTCTGGCCCACCATGTTTGCGGGATTCTCTAGCAAAGTCCTCACTGCCTAATTCTCACAATGGCAGTACACAACATGTTAGGATGAGGGGTGAGTCAAAACATTCTGATTCTGAGATGCCTATGAACCCGCCACCTTCATTGGATGAAGTGACATACAACGGTGCTACGGAAAAGGCTCAGCTTGTGTCAAGTAACGTTAACTTTGAACGCGGGGAACATAGCTTGGCTGGTACACAAGTTATGGCTTCCAGCAACAAAGATGATGGATGGCAAGAAGTTTTGTCCAAAAAGAATGGGCCGAAAAGCAGTGGGAAAGCGAAGGCAGCTAAGCGCGGAGGTGCTAATAAAACCTCCTTTGTTTCCTAATGAAAATACTTTGTTGGAATGTCCGTGGTCTTTGCGGACAAAGGGACAGGGCTGCCACGCAAGCTCTAGTGTGTAGTATCACAAAACAGCATGATGCGGCTATGATTTGTCTATTGGAAACTAAGCTATCTCGGCCAAGGACAGAGTCTTTCTACTCAAAGATTCAAAGCATGGAAGTTTTTCTCAAATTTGGAATTCAATGGAGGCGGTAGAATGCTATTACTTTGGGATCCATCCAGGGTTTGTTGCGAAGTGCTTGGTATGGACTCTCAGCATATCCATGTCCAGGCAAGTTGCAATATAACACAAGTGTCCTTCCTTGCCACATTTGTGTACCCGGTTTATAGCATCTCGGATAGAAGAATGCTTTGGCATCACCTTTCTCACTTGGGTGTTGGCATCACTAAGCCTTGGATGATTATGGGAGATTTCAACACTTATTGCTACCCTCATGATAAGGTGGGGGGTCCTCCTCTCACGCCTTATGCACTTAGGGATCTTGGAGATTTCAGGAATTCTCATGGACTAGAAGACGCTCCTTCTTCCGGTTCCTTCTACACTTGGACGAATGGTTCGATTTGGTCTAAGCTTGATAGAGTGTTGATGAATCAAAGTTGGAGTGATTTGACCCTAGAATGCACAGCCAATTTCATGCCTATGGAACCTGTCTCGGACCACTGCCCTGTGATAGCCACGATTATTGCATCCTATAATGTTGGGAAACGCCCTTTCAAGTTCATGAATATGTGGCTTTCTCACACAGCCTTTGAGAACATTATGACTTCATGTTGGAGACAAGACATATTGGGAACTTCTCAATTCGTCCTTGCCTCCAAATTGAAAGCCTCAAGCAACCTTTAAGGGCTTTGAACATAAGTGACTTTGAGGTATCGAACAAAGAGCAAAAGGGCAAACATAGAGTTCAAGGAGGCTATCAATGCACACATGGAAAATCCCTTTGATGAGGAGCTTAAAGCCAAGGTTAAGTCCTCAAGAGCTAGAGCAAACACCCATCGAAGCCGAAAGACACTTCATAAGGCGTGTCAAGACAGAAACACTTGATTGGAAGTGATAGATGTTCCAAATACTTTCATAGCTTGATCAAAAGGAGTAATGTCAGGAACTCCATTAACTTTCTTGTTAAAGCTAATGGTACTATCACTACATCACCAGAAGAAGTTAGGAAGTTGCTTGTTGAATTTTACAAAGATCTATTAGGTACTTCCCGACCCACTACCAACTTTGATCCTGAAGTGTTCAACTATGGCCCAAAGCTGAGTGAAGAAGAGAGATTACAGCTTTTGCATTTCATCACCCCAAAGGAGATTTGGGAAGCTCTCTCTGATATAGGCAATGACAAGGCACCTGGACCAGATGGTTATACGGCTGCCTTCTTCAAGAATAGATGGAAAGATGTGGGCCATGATGTTGTAAGATGTGTCCAAGAGTTCTTCTCTACTGGAGTTCTTTTGAAGCAGGTAAATCATACCATCATTACCCTGCTACCAAAGACTGATCATGATCCCAAGGTAAATGATTTCAGGCCAATCGGATTGACTAATGTGACCTATAAGATCATCACAAAGATTCTAGCTAACAGAATGGCATTGATCCTTCCTTCTCTCATTGACAAATCCCAAGGGGCTTTTGTGAAAGGAAGAAACATGATGGACAACGTATATGTGGCACAAGAGCTTGTGAGAGGATTTAATAGAACCAGAGTATCACCAAGATGTATGCTTATGGTGGACCTTCGTAAAGCATTCGATACAGTCTTTTGGAGCTTCCTCGAATTGGTACTAAGAAGCCTAAAATTTCCAGACAGATTTACAAGATGGATCATGGAATGTGTTAGCTCAACTTCCTTCTCCCTTTCTATCAATGGTGAGCTACATGGATACTTCAAAGGAAAGCGCGGCCTAAGACAAGGTGATCCTATGTCCCCTACTCTCTTTATCTTGTGCATGGAGTACCTCTCAAGGCTGCTTAAAATGAAGGCTAAGGCAAGAGCTTTCTCATATTTTCCAAAGTGTAAGAAATTGGGCATTACTCATCTGGCGTTCGCGGATGACCTCATGCTTTTTGCCAAAGGAGATATATCTTCAGTTGGGATTCTTATGAATTGTCTGGAAGAGTTGGAGGTCGCCTCAGATTAACTCTTAACCCAACTAAATCCTCTGTCTACTTAGCGGGATTGCATTCTGATTCGGGACTTGATATTGTCGAGGTGGGTTTCGCCATCTGAAGCTTTCCGTGCGATACTGGGGATCCTTTGTCCCCAATTTGATGTCGGTGGATCAATTTGCCCCATTCACTACTGCTATTTCGAATTACATTCGAAATGGGGCATCACACCCTTTCTTACGCCGTAAGTGGAACTAATCAGTCGGTTGTCCAAGGGTTGAGAGCTTTTGGTTCCGCACTTCCTATCCCGCCACTATTATCGCCAGCGTACGGTCCGCTTGTATTCAGTTCTTATGGGTGGGAAACCACCAAGAGTTGCTTGGGATATCATTTGCTTGCCTCAAACCGGCGTGGCTTGGGTCTTATGAACATCAAGGAATGGAATCATGCCTTGTTATCCGGGACGATTTGGCAAACTCACACTAAGGCGATTCTCTTTGGGTCCAATGGATCAATAGCCACTATTTGAGAGGTATTACTATTTGGGACTATGAGGTACGTCCTAGGGACTCCCCCTTATTCAAAAAGATTTGTGGGATTCGCGACAAATTTGTTTCTATCTTTGGTAGCCATGGTGATGCTATTGACGGCTTTACAAAATGTTGTGCCAACGGTATATTTGATTCAAGCCTCGTGTATGATATCTTGCGCACTCCGCAAGCTAAAAAGCCTTGGATGTCACAAATTTGGAAAGGCTTCATTCCTCCCAAATTCTCTTTTACTATGTGGCTAAATTGCAGAAAACGGTTATGTAACGACCCGTTCCGGGGCCCGTTACTGGTGCCTTATCCCGGGCACCCTAGTGATACAATCATCAGAGAAAACCAGCGGAAAATAAAACTTAAACAAGAAACAGATATATGAACATAAACAAAGCCAACCCAACGTTACCTTCCAATAACATAATAAATACAACTCTTTCAAAACGAATAGTTTAATCCTTTACTAACCCCGCCACAACAAGATTACTGCACTTAAGATTTACAACAACTATGACGGACAGGGCCCGCCATACCCCGAATGTACAAGAACCTACAACTCGTGGAACACATACCAAAAGATAAGCCTCCGAGAAACGGAGCTTCCCAAAACGCCGAACCGAGATCCTAAGAGCGAGGATCCACGGCCGATGTACCTCTACCGCGCATGAACGCAGCCTCAAGGAGGTCGAGACAACAGTACCAAGTATGTGAAATCAGAAAATATCAGAATGAAATCATACTAGTCTATCTAAAGCAGAGACATGTATGATAACCAAACTACGATTCACAACATAAAAGCGATCATGTCGATCGGGACTCACGCCTCAAGTCATCACTCAAATATAACTATGGGTCTTACGCCCACAACATCAATCATGTTCGCGTCACGGCCGCGTGCCCCTAATTTCAGACGGTAGACATGTCCATGATGCAACAATAATACCAATGCCCCACGGCCACACGCCCCGAATTCTACCTCGGTGTAGACACGCCCATGTGACATCAACAATAATATCTTGGGTGATCAACCCCGCCGCACGGACACATGCCCCGAATTCTACCTCGGTGTAGACATGTCCATGTAACCACAATAACAATATATCGTAATCAACCCGCCGCACGGCCGCGTGCCCCTAATATCGCGACGGTAGACATGTCCATGTGACATCAACAACAAGACAAGAATCAAAATGGAAACATACCCGTGGAATTCTCCATCACCGCCAAAGACGCCCAAGTAAGTTCTCAATAAGTCGACCGCCTCTATCGAGAGACGCCAGAATACGTAAATACCACACTTGCACAACAAAGGCTATCATCACAAGCATAGGCAAGTTTCACAACAACAAGCATAGGCAAGTTTCACAACAACAAGCATAGGCAAGTTTCACACAACTCAAAGTACTTTCATTTTATGCCAAAGTCCGGGTTTTTAACCCCAAAGTACTACATACGTTAAGTTCTTTTTAAAAGAGATCCATTACTTTTATAAAAGTCACCCTATACCCATAGTATTAGAATGACCAACCCACATTCCTTTTCAAAATCAAGTAACAACATTCTTTTCCTAAGTTCCAGTTTGCCTAGTTTCAATTACTCAAGCTTCTCATTTTCAAATGCTCAAGTCACTTATTTTTAGAAAGGTTTCATAACTCATAGTCTTAATCTCTTTTAAAACAATTGAGTAACATATGTCATATATGTGAGTAGTTTATTCTTTGTTTATAACGATCTTATTACAATGCCCGTGATCTAGAAAATGTAATATCATTTTGTCTCATCTTAGCTCCTATGCAGATGGAGGTTTCTACTGGTTTTAATACAACACATCATTATTCAATACATTTTCCTTTATTAACGCTGCAATGGTCTGTCGATACACATTCTGATTCCCGAAATCAGTAAAACATTATCCCTTTAAAAACCAAGTACTCATTACTCACGAATGAGGTTTCACACAAACATCCACATTAAAACAAATAAGTTAAGTCTCTTATCTTATAAGATCAAGTCTCTTAACTTCTAACATCAGTAAACCATTTTCACCTACATAAGGTCGTTATAACTAACTTCCCATAAAGCTATTATAACACCCTATGTTTTAAACCAACCAAATCACTTAGCACATGTACGTCTACCGTACTACATAGTTCACAACAATCATGCTAGAAAAGATAGGAAGAGGTTCACATACCTCGCGACGATTTATCGACAATAAGCAAAACGCTCCAAGTACTTCAACCCGTCGGCTACTCCTTAAGCCAAGTAGATCACGCCACACGTAGTACTCCACTCCTAAAATGGTCATAGTACTCCTATCAAACCTTTCTTATCATTGAAGACTTATACCAATAAAAAGCCCTCAAAATCTACGGAAATTTCGGCAGCACTTCCCCCGTTTATACTCACTTTTCCATCTTTTACCAAGGTCCGAATAACCGTAATATATATACCATATATATATATAAGGCGTAATAATTAAACAACATAAAGAAGGGATTACACGCCCAAACGGTAACGCGTTTACTATCACGCCTTCATAACAACAATAAGTAAAAGAAGGGATTACGCGCCAACCCAGAACGCGTTTACTATCACGCCTTCATAACAATACAATAATTAAAAGGGGATCACACGCCCAAACGGAACGCGATTGAAAAATCTTCCCCTTAACAGAAATGTAAATACAGTCCAATGTAAATACAGTCCAAAGTAAATACGGTCCAAAGTAAATACAGTCCTTAAGTTGGGGTCCTTGGCCAACTTTGTCCATTTTACTTATCCAATTTACTCATTAGTCATCCAACTTATATTTCCATTCTTAATATAAGTTATAGTTACTTTGTTATTAGCTTCTTAGCAAGTAAGATACGTTTTTACCATTTTAATGGCAAACGGCCAATCCTTTCTTTTAACAAGTTAACAAGATCCAACTCTTCCAAACTTACTCCATATATTATATAATCCATAATATACTTATAATATATGTATAACAACCAATTCACAAAGAGGTTTAAGTTCCACTACCTCAAATAGCCCAAAAATATCCAAGTTCTTAAAGTCGCTCCAAGCAAGTCTTAGCTCCAAATCTTTACGTTCCAATCCGCTACAAGCAACCCATGAAGCTCCTAACCAACTTCTCTTCAAGATTCAACTCAAAAGTGAAGAACACTTAGGGTTTCAAGATGACAACTTTCGCCAAGGCATCCCTTCAAGCCTGTGGGTGTGAAATCTTTTCCAACTCTTGGTACACAATCTTCCTAACACCTGGGAAGAACACTTGAGAGTTTAAGAATTGTTGGACAAATTTTGCTCAAGAAATGGGGCAAAACCGAGAGCTCTAGGTCAAGGGAGAAGGAGGGTTTTTCAAGTCTTCAAATGTCTAAGTGTGGAAGATTTCATCAACTATGGGTGCATATATAGGACAACCAAGGGATAGGATGAAGGCAAGTGTGGTTGAGATTGGGGACAAGTGTGGTGGGACCCACAAGCCACTTGTCCACACAAAATATCTAGCAAGACTCGCCACTGTCTTGCCACTGTCTAGCTAATTTCGCCAGGGCCACCTAGGGGTGACACGTGTCGCCTCCTACTCGCCCAAAATATTTCATCTCCGAAAATATCCATAATGGCCAAAATCTCAAAAACTAAGCGGGCCCCACAAAACCAGAATTTCACCCGTGGGCCCCACGTGACCATTTCCTAAATAAAATTCCATAATTCTCAAATATTCTAAGTCCGAATACCAACTGGGAATCCAATTCCCATTAACGAACCTTTTTCTTCACAAAACCGAAACTTTTCCGTCGAAAAATCACATCTTTCTTTCTTTCCAAAATTTCTCGTAATCTCGCACGCATATCCTCACCTATATACCCGGAACTACGGGTATAACATTCTTCCTCTTAGAAACATTCGTCCGAATGTTCATTCTAAGTCTCCAAACGTATTTGTGTCGGTATAGTCTTCACTACTATACTTACAAACCGATCACGCCACCAATGGCCGAATATAACATGTGCGCAAAACTCAAATCCAAGCCAACGAGGAATCATTTCTAATCTTACAACAAATCCCACTAGCTTCAATTTACTCTAAGGCCATTCCCGCCTTCACGATCCGACTGGTGAACGCGTCCACGAACTCGCACGATGGTTACCTAAACTTGGCCTAGCACCCTCGTGACCCTACCACCGGGACCACTCGAACCGACCCCACCTCAATATGGCTGCGGGTTGACCCGCAAATGGCCCTCAACCCGACCCTAAACGCGCCAACTCTTGTTCCCGATCCGAACAATCTTACTAATTCACGCCATGAAAGCTACCACTTCCATCTCACACTACCCATGTAATTATCCCACAATATTTCCCGCATACCAAGTACATCGGCAAAGACCAACCGTAAAATCACCCACTCAAGACGGCCTCGCCTCTAAGGTCTCCACGTATAAAACTCTAAGGTTCACACTTTCCATGCCCCACACTTATCCTTCCAACTAACCATGTTTTCTAACTTACAAACAACACAACGCTATCCGCATATAGCACACAATAATAAGATCATCATATCGCGCAAACCAAACTCTGAGGGTTAAGGATATACCAAGCTACCGCTCCACTCTAATCATAGGCCCACTGCAGGCGCTTTAATCAGAAAGCGATGAACCACCATCGATCCGGTAGGGTCGAGTCGAACATCCGTGCTACCTTGGTCGGACAGCTTCGCAAAATGGCCCCCGCTGGCCGCAAAATAACAAGCTCCTCGCACCACGACACTCCCGAAATGCGGTCTACCACATCGACCACACCGAGGTAGGGTGACCGTGATCCGCCAACACCCTTACTTCCCGAAACTCAACCTGGAGCCACGACCGCCCCGAATACTCAAGGTTGTGGAGGACCACTCTGACCGGGCGGAGGTACAAAACTAGTATGCCTGAGGCGGTCCGCCTCGAAAGTCACCAGGACCTGTTGTTCTCGCCTCTTCGCTGATTCGTCATTCCGTCGACCTCTCCGTGCCTCACATCCCGGTGCATGAGCTGCGCACGGGCAATGTCCATGCCCTGAAGAGCTACTCCCGAACATGCCTCGACATGTAATCATCGAGCCTCAGAACATATCGGTGCACTCGATCCTCCATACTAGCTACCAACGCTGGACGCGTCGCCAATGAGTCGAACTCCACATTGTACTCCCGAACCGCACGCCGCCTCTGTCTAAGCATCAAAATCTGTACCGCGCCCTCCTCATCTGCGAGGCAAGAAGTGCGTGAGAACGCCCAAAACTCATCCCATACCGCTGGAGTGCATGCTCTCCCGAAAGCTCCTATGAATCAAACCAATCGATCGCGGTATCACGCACCGATGCGAACCAAAGGTCACAGACTCGGTCTCAAGCCTTGATCACCCGCATGATCCGTCAGAATCGCCGGATGAACTCCTGGATCATCTTCGTGCCTCGACCCATAAAACTCAAGTGCTGACTCGTAAAGTCCTGTAGCCTCAAACTATCTCGCCGGGGTGAACCATGGTGCTATCGAATCGAATCGCCGTGATCCAAATTATCCTCATATTCGCCACGACTCGCCAAGAATCGGGCCATCTCCTTATAACCCATCTCCTCCGCCTGCATCGTGGACCTGAGGCTCGTGTATCATGCGGTCTCGGCAGCCATTGCCGCGCTCTAACCTCTCACTGGCCGGGCGGCGCTACAAAACCCGCTGTCAAGCACAACCTCGTGCATGCAGGCTCGCTCCTCGCACTCTCCTCAGATCTCACTAGCGGTTCCTCGGCTGTCTTGCCCTTCGTGGCTCTGGTTGCTTGCGGAGGCATAATCGTAAAAACGAGATACGCCGAGGGGTCCAACTTACAACACTTCTAAGGCACGATCTCGGAATGAGAAGAATGAAACTAATCCTAAATGTCCTCAGCCTCGATTATAGATGGTGCACAACACATCGATAATCAAGACTCTACTAGACACGGTGCGTAGACACTTTCCGAGGATTAATCGCTTCGATACCACTTTTGTAACGACCTGCCCGGTTCAAGCATCGTGCCTTATCCTGCACCCTAGTGATACAATCATCGAGAAAACCAATGGAAAATAAAACTTAAACAAGAAAGATATATGAACATAAACAAAGCAACCCAACGGTTACCTTCCAATAAAATATTAAATAAATCTCTTTCAAATAGAACAGTTTAATCCCTTTTTACTAACCCTGCCCACAACATTACTACAGAACTCTAAGATTTACAACAACTATGACGGGACAGTGGCTCCGCCATACCCCGAATGTACAAGAACCTACAACTCAGGAACACATACCAAAAGATAAGCCTCCGAGAAACGGAGCTTCCCAAAACGTGAATCGAGATCCTAAGAGCGAGGATCCACGATCGATGTACCTCTACCGCAGATGAACGCAGCCTCAAGGAGGTCGATAACAGTACCAAGTATGTGAAATCAGAAAATATCAGAATGAAATCATACTAGTCTATCTAAAGCAGAGACATGTATGATAACCAAACTACGATTCACAACATAAAAGCGAATATGTCCCGAGGTGACTCACGCCTCAAGTCATCACTCAAATATAACTATGGGTCTTACGCCCACAACATCAATCATGTTCGCATCATGGCCGCATGCCCCGAATTCTCAGATCGGTAGACATGTCCATGATGCAACAATAATACCAATGCCCCATGGCCACATGCCCCGAATTCTACCTCGTGTAGACACGCCCATGTGACATCAACAATAATATATCGGGTGATCAACCCCGCCGCACGGACACATGCCCCGAATTCTACCTCGGTGTAGACATGTCCATGTAACCACAATAACAATATATCGTAATCAACTCGCCGCACGTGGCCGCGTGCCCCGAATCTCGTGATGTAGACATGTCCATGTGACATCAACAACAAGACAAGAATCAAAATGGAAACATACCCGGAATTCTCCATCACCGCCAAGACGCCCAAGTAAGTTCTCAACAAGTCGACCACTCTATCGAGAGACGCCAGAATACGTAAATACCACACTTGCACAACAAAGGCTATCATCACAAGCATAGGCAAGTTTCACAACAACAAGCATAGGCAAGTTTCACAACAACAAGCATAGGCAAGTTTCACACAACTCAAAGTACTTTCATTTTATGCCAAAGTCCGGGTTTTTAACCCCAAAGTACTACATACGTTAAGTTCTTTTAAAAGAGATCCATTACTTTTATAAAAGTCACCCTATACCCATAGTATTAGAATGACCAACCCACATTCCTTTTCAAAATCAAGTAACAACATTCTTTTCCTAAGTTCCAGTTTGCCTAGTTTCAATTACTCAAGCTTCTCATTTTCAAATGCTCAAGTCACTTATTTTTAGAAAGGTTTCATAACTCATAGTCTTAATCTCTTTTAAAACAATTGAGTAACATATGTCATATATGTGAGTAGTTTATTCTTTGTTTATAACGATCTTATTACAAAGACCATGATCTAGAAAATGTAATATCATTTTGTCTCATCTTAGCTCCTATGCAGATGGAGGTTTCTACTGGTTTTAATACAACACATCATTATTCAATACATTTTCCTTTATTAACGCTGCAATGGTCTGTCGATACACATTCTGATTCCCGAAATCAGTAAAACATTATCCCTTTAAAACCAAGTACTCATTACTCACGAATGAGGTTTCACACAAACATCCACATTAAAACAAATAAGTTAAGTCTCTTATCTTATAAGATCAAGTCTCTTAACTTCTAACATCAGTAAACCATTTTCACCTCCATAAGGTCGTTATAACTAACTTCCCATAAAGCTATTATAACACCCTATGTTTTAAACCAACCAAATCACTTAGCACATGTACGTCTACCGTACTACATAGTTCACAACAATCATGCTAGAAAAGATAGGAAGAGGTTCACATACCTCGCGACGATTTATCGACAATAAGCAAAACGCTCCAAGTACTTCAACCCGCTGGCTACTCCTAAGCCAAGTAGATCACGCCACACGTAGTACTCCACTCCTAAAATGGTCATAGTACTCTATCAAACCTTTCTTATCATCAAGACTTATACCAATAAAAAGCCCTCAAAATCTACGGAAATTTCTTAAGACTTCCCGCTTATACTCTCTTTTCCATCTTTTACCAAGGCCCGAATAACCGTAATATATATACCATATATATATATAAGGCGTAATAATTAAACAACATAAAGAAGGGGATTACACGCCCAAACGGTAACGCGGTTTACTATCACGCCTTCATAACAACAATAAGTAAAAGAAGGGGATTACGCGCCAACCAGAACGCGTTTACTATCACGCCTTCATAACAATACAATAATTAAAAAGGATCACACGCCCAAACTAACGCGATTGAAAAATCTTCCCTTAATGTAAATGTAAATACACCAATGTAAATACCCAAAGTAAATACGGTCCAAAGTAAATACAATTTAAGTCAGTCCTTGCCAACTTTTTCCATTTTACTTATCCAATTTACTCATTAGTCATCCAACTTATATTTCCATTCTTAATATAAGTTATAGTTACTTTGTTATTAGCTTCTTAGCAAGTAAGATACGCTTACCATTTTAATGGCAAACGGCCAATCCTTTCTTTTAACAAGTTAACAAGATCCAACTCTTCCAAACTTACTCCATATATTATATAATCCATAATATACTTATAATATATGTATAACAACCAATTCACAAAGAGGTTTAAGTTCCACTACCTCAAATAGCCCAAAATATCCAAGTTCTTAAAGTCGCTCCAAGCAAGTCTTAGCTCCAAATCTTTACGCCCAATCCGCTACAAGCAACCCATGTAAGCTCCTAACCAACTTCTCTTCAAGATTCAACTCCAAAAGTGAAGAACACTTAGGTTTCAAGATGACAACTTTCGCCAAGGCATCCCTTCAAGCCTAGGGGTGTGAAATCTTTTCCAACTCTTGGTACACAATCTTCCTAACACCTTAGGGAAGAACACTTGAGAGTTTAAGAATTGTTGGACAAATTTTGCTCAAGAAATGGGGCAAAACCGAGAGCTCTAGGTCAAGGGAGAGGAGGGTTTTTCAAGTCTTCAAATGTCTAAGTGTGGAAGATTTCATCAACTAAGGGTGCATATATAGACAACCAAGGGATAGGATGAAGGCAAGTGTGTGGTTGAGATTGGGGACAAGTGTGGTGGGACCCACAAGCCACTTGTCCACACAAAATATCTAGCAAGACTGCCACTGCTTGCCACTGTCTAGCTAATTTCGGCCAAGGGCCACCTAGGGGGTGACACGTGTCTCCTCCTACTCGCCCAAAATATTTCATCTCCGAAAATATCCATAATGGCCAAAATCTCAAAACTAAGCTCTTCACAAAACCAGTAAATTTCACCCGTGGGCCCCACGTGACCATTTCCGGAAATAAAATTCCATAATTCTCAAATATTCTAAGAAGTCCGAATACCAAATCTGGGAATCCAATTCCCATTAACGAACCTTTTTCTTCACAAAAACCGGAAACTTTTCCGTCGAAAAATCACATCTTTCTTTCTTTCCAAAATTTCTGTCGTAATCTCGCACGTACATCCTCACCTATATACCCTGGAACTACGGGGTATAACATGTTAGCTACAAAGGATACTCTATCTTTTCTCAACTTGGAGGATAAATCTTGCGGGTTCTGCAAGCAAGCTAATGAAACAAGGGAACACCTCTTCTTTGCCTGCCCCTATACACACAGGATTTGGAAGAGCATAAAAGATTGGTTGGGTATTAGAAGAGAGATGACAACTGTTGAAAGCTCCCTTAAATGGATTAAGAAAGAACACCGCGGGACAAGCATCCGAGCCAAAGCTATTTTGCTTACTTTTTGCATAATGGTTTATGAGATTTGGAGGGCAAGAAACACAATGCTCTTTGAAGGCACAAGCTTTCCTGTAAGAGGTCATTGCAAGAATCAAAACAACATCTTATAGAGTTCTCTATGATTTTATCCCCTCTTGTAATGGCACCTTTTGAGTGACCACCCATCCCCTATTTCACTTCTTGTTTGCATTACGTTGAGGCCTGAGATACCTCAACGACTGATTGTAGCCACTTCCTTTTTCGTTATTAGTAATAATATTTGCATTTACCTAAAAAAAAAAAGAAATCCCCCTAACTTCTTATTAGTCTTATTCATATACACTCTCATTTTAGTTTACTTAAGACACTAACATGACATTATAAATCCGGGAGTTTAACCCAAAGTACTACGTACTTCTATTCTTTTAAAATGACTCATTTTCAAATAAAACTTCCAAGATACTAATAATCGTATTATCAAGTCATAACTACATTTTAAGACAAGTCACAATACCTTTTTAGAAATACATTTTCGGGCTTCTAAATCAAGTGACTTCTTTCTTTTAAAACCTTAAGCAATTGATGCCTTTAAATCAATTTGCCTTTCGTTATTACAAGTCATTTAACATACTTAAATTACTTAGAGTAAACCACTCTTTTTATCTTTCCATAAAGCTATTATAACCAACTTCCCATAAAGTCGTTATACTAGCTTTATACATTAGCAACTTACATACTTCTTTATAACCAAGAGACCTAAACTTTCCAACAAAACAAGTATCAATAATACTTTCAACATACTTAAAGTCTCTTAACTTTTGAAAACCAAGATATCCTTAATATTTAAACAAGTGAGTTAACTCCCTAACTCAATCAACTTGGACATTCTTAAAATAAGCCAAGGATATCAAATGGACCTAGATTGTCAACATCTCAGACGCCTACCGTACTATACATTTACAACTTATTCATGCTCAAGAGATAAGAAAGTTCCACATACCTCTTCGGTTTAATCCACTTGCTAAGTCCAATTCGCCGTACGTAGTATGTCAACCTATAATGACCATAGTACGTCTATTAACTTATTTCAAACGTAGAATATTCCAAGTGCAAAGTCACTAAATTCTACGGAAAATCGCATAAAGACTTCCTTTGTTTCTACATACTTTGCCACCTTTTCAAGGCCGAATTCAATAACCAAACACGCCACATTTAAGGCTCAACAAAGTAGTTAACAATAGGGGATTACACGCCTACAAGACGTGTAAAATTCCGCCCCACAATTGATATCACACAAGTCCAAAATACAATGTCCATTCGGCAAATTAGGGACAACAATACAAATTCGTTTCCAATCCCTTTTCAATCCAAGTGGTTTAATATAACATGTTATCTAGCCACAATTGATTATAACTACTACAATCCTCAAGTAGGTAAACATGCGACGATTCTAATTATCGACCAATTTGTATTTCAATTTCAAATGGCTTAACATGTCATTTTCGGATATGAGCTTCCAAATTTCCATAACACTTATCAATCTTCATAACACATATCACATGGTCATTTCTAACTTATAATAACATGGAATCTTCAATTACAAAAGTAAGATGAAGATTATACCTCATTTAGCCCAAAAATGCTCCAAGATTACAAGTCGATCCTTAGCAACTTTAGCTCCTCTTTTTGAAATTCTTCTTCCCGCTAAAATCATCTCTACTAATCCCCTACAAGCTTGCCAACATATTTCCTTCTTGTTGCCTTTCCAAAAATCTCATTTAGGCCTAGGGTTTTAACCATTTGAGAGAGAAGAGAAGAGAAGAGAAGATTTGGGTGAAGTCTTGCAAATGATTTAAATCTAGCAAGACATGTCTTATATAGCCTTTATCTTGTTCCACAAGTTGGGGGGACACTTGTCACCCACCCAGGGGTCCTTTACTACAAATATCTTCTATTTTTATCCTATTTCCGCAAAAATCCGCCGGCCGCGGCCCCGCAGCCGAGCCGCGGCGCCGCACTTTGCATAATTTCAGCTTTTCCGCGCCCCGGCGCTTGACCCTGTCTGTTCTGTCAGCCGATCTTGTAACGTCCATAACTTTCTACTCCGATGTCCTATTGACGAGCGATTTGTTGCGTTGGAAACTAGACTCAATGAACTTCATATTAGGATTTTGAAACACCTAAAAACCCCAATTATACTAGGATATATACTGCTTCCAAGTTGACTGAAAAACTGTCCAAAAATATTCTGCCAACTTTTTTTCTTTTTCCAACTTCGAATCTTATTTCCTTTCGTACGTTATCATCTCATCCTCTTGGAATTACGGGGTGTAACATTCTTCCCCCCTTAGAAACATTCGTCTCCGAATGTTCTTTCGGAGTCCAATCTAAACGGATATTGGCATAGTCCCTTGACTACACCCAACATAATCACACTTGCCACACCTGGCCACATAACAATACTTATGCTACAACGTCAACCTGAACTCCAAGTGTCGACGTCGGTTATCTGCATAAAGCTTCTGCTGACTCTAAGCTTACTAATAATCTTTCCCGGATAAGCTTCTCCTTATCCACATCCCGCTGAATCAAGTCTGGACCAAATAACTGAACCTCGCCTATGTCGAACCATACAACCGGCGATCTACACTTTCTTACATACAAGGCCTCATACAGGGCTATCTGAATACTGGAATGGTATCTGTTATCGTACGTAACTCAACAAGAGGCAACTAACCCTCCCGGCTATTTCTGAAATCAAGAACACAGGCCCGCAACCTATCCTCAAGTGCCTGGATAGTACGCCCGCTTTCCGCTTGGCCTCGAGGGTGTAATGCAACACTGAGACTCACCTTTGTCCCTAAAACCCTTCTGAAAAACCTCCCGAAGTTATCTGTAATCGAGCTCATCTGTCTGACATCATAAACGTAGGAACCCTGTGCAGTCTCACAATCCCCCTGCTATAAAAGCTAGCACGAACCTCACCAGTAAGTGGTCCTAACTGAAAGAACACTACTGGTTTCACACTTATTTACTATGACCCCGAGTCGCACTTCCTCGTAGTACGATGCCACCCTGAACAAGATCCATTTTAATTACCTCCCATGTCTAAGTCGGGTCTAAATCACTGTAATAGCCCATCGGGCTTCGTGTTCAACCATGACCGCTACTAATTCGCATACACTAAGCAACAAACCTCGCACGTCCTCTTCGTGCCATCTTACCAATACATACATCCGAGGCCATGATACATCTTGGTCGACCCAACAAAATAAAGCAAGAAGCACCGCTGCCTCCTAAAACTTGCCGGCAAGTCCCGCGCATCGGCACACACAAACTTTTCATAACACAAAGACTTATCCGTGCTACACAAACAAGCTCTTCTCTTCGGAGAGTCAGATCTCGATATCATATCATAATCGATCCTCATATCGCCGCTTCTTTGCCTCTTCTTCGACGAAGGAAGACTCGCAACCTCTCGATCTAAAGCTCCATTAACCTTGAACAAATAATCGAACCCCTAGGCTCTGTGAATCAAGAATCTCACGGACCACGCCCGCCTATCTGCTGCCTATCGGCATACTACCCTTAGATCCGCGACTAAGAGTATCTTTAATCGCCTTGGCTTTCCTCGTGGTATAGAATATCGATATCACAATCCTTGAATAACTCTACCCACCGTCGTTGTCGCAAATTCAACCGCTCGCCGGAAGATATACCGAGGCTCTTGTGGTTCTGCATAAATATTCACATGAAGTCTATATATACGCCATGCCCCCAAATCTTCAAGGCACGATTTAATCGCCGCCACTCTAAATCGTGAGTGGCGTAATCTCCTTTCCCCGCTTCCCTAACTACCGGAAAACATAAGCTCTATCCTTATCGGTCATACAAGACACAACCTAGCCCAACACCCAACGTGTTATCATAATAACCTAACCTCTAGTCTTTCGTGAGGTGTTAGAATCAGAGTCGAGTCAACTTATCTTCCAATAATCGAAGCCTTTCTCATTCCTGCGAAATATTCGGTATCCTTAATCTCACTTATGGTTCCTGCTTTCCTTTCTCTGTTGCAACCAAACTTGGTCACTAAACTTAGATTTGATTCATTTGCTTGCCCCATGGCTAAGACTTCACAATCACAATTTGTAGGGGATTTCTGATCTCAGAAAGTAGCAACCCGATTTTCCTTTCCCAGTTAGAGCCTATAGCTAGGTGTTACCACATTTCCTCGAAATGTTCTTACTTCCCATTATTTACTAATGGTCTTTACACTAGTCCGGGTAGTCATAACTCGTGCAACTTACATAACCATAGTCGATTCTCCTTTATCATTCGCCATATCCTTACCTTAGGCTTATTATTAGCAAAAGTATTTCTATCTTGATTCATAATCGCACAGCTTCATACATGCGCATAACCTGCATTTATATCTTTACGATACTTCCTCAATTAAATGCACGTCATTCTTAATTACCCCAACACAACATTTTTCCTGCTATCTACAATCAGAATCCTATGGCATGACGATATCAAGACCTTACTACCTCATATCCTCGTCTAACAACACGGGTACACATAATTCCATAATACGAAACCGCATTTTACGCGTAAGAGAACTTATCTCCCTTTGGCCGAGCCCACTGACTCGCGGCGGAACTTTCCTCGAGTCACAACCATAATCACAGGTCCTCTTGCGGTCCAAGAATTATCTAATCATCACGCACCACCTTTAAGTTCGTAGATTTTCCAACCCACCAAAGATGCCCTCGACTTTCCACAAAGACTCGTACTTATTTTATTCTTGCCTTGTACATTTTCCTGAAATTATCGGGAAGGTCGTGGCCCTGACCGCCACACCAAACCAACTCCAAGTACCTCCAATGGCACTTAACATAATGTAACGCCCCGAACCCGGGCCCGTTACTGGTGCCTTACCCCGGGCACCCTAGTGATACAACATCAGAGAAAACCAGCGGAAAATAAAACACGAGTCATGAAACAAGAGATATAATAAATAAACAGCAACCAAAACAAGCTTTTCAGATATACATAAAACCCGAACAGCTTATCCTTTTACAAACCCCGCCTACAACAAAGGCATGCACTCTAAGATTTACAACAACTATGACGGACAGTGGCCTCGCCATACCCCGAATGTACAAGAACCTACAACTCGTGGAAACATACCAAAGATAAGCCTCCAAGGAACGGAGCTTTCCAACACGCTAAATGAGATCCTAAGAGCGGATCCACGACCGATGTACTTACTGCGGCATGAACGCAGCTTCAAGGAGGTCGCATAACAGTACCAAGTATGTGAAATCACAACATCAAATGAAATCATAATAGCCTAAAAAGGTGAGACATGTATGATAACCAAAATACAAGACGCAACATAAAAATCAAGTCGTGACTCACGCCTCAAAGTCACCACTCAAATATAACTATGGGTATCACGCCCACAACATTCATCATGTTCGTGATCATGGCCGCGTGCCCCGAATCTCAGACGGTAGACATGTCCATGATGCAACACAATAACAAGGCCGCGTGGCCACATGCCCCGGACATCGTGACGGTAGACATGCCCATGTAACCTCAATAACAATATATCGTGGTCAACCTCGCCGCACGCCACATGCCCCGGAATCTGCATCGGTGTAGACACGCCCATGTTGCGCAATAACCATATATCGGTAATCAACCCGCCGCACGGTCCGTGCCCTCGAATCTCAGACGGTGTAGACATGTCCATGTGACATCAACAACAAGACAGTAATCAAAATGGAAACATACCCGTGGAATTCTCCATCACTGCCAGCACGTCCAAGTAAGTTCTCAACAAGTCAACCGGCCCTCTATCGAGACGCCAGAATACGTAAATACCACACTTGCACAACAAAGGCTATCATCACAAGCATAGGCAAGTTTCACAACAACAAGCATAGGCAAGTTTCACAACAACAAGCATAGGCAAGTTTCACAACAACAAGCATAGGCAAATTTCACAACAACAAGCATAGGCAAGTTTCACACAACTCAAAGTACTTTCATTTTATGCCAAAGTCCGGGTTTTAACCCTAAAGTACTACGTACGTTAAATTCTTTAAAAGAGATCCATTACTTTTATCAAAGTCACCCGATACCCGTAGTATTAGAATGACCAACCCACATTCCTTTTCAAAATCAAGTAACAACATTCTTTCCTAAGTTCCAGTTGCCTAGTTTCAATTACTCAAGCTTCTCATTTTCAAATGGTTTCATAGTTCATAAACTTAATCACTTGATTCCTTTGTAGAACAATTGAGTAATATATGTCTCACGTGAGAGTAGGTTATTCTTGTTTACAACATTCTTATTACAGCAGCCATGATCTAGAAAATGTAATATCATTTTGTCTCATCTTAGTTTCTATGCAGATGGAGGTTTCTACTGGTTTTAATAATACAATTCATTAGTCAGTACATTTTCCTTTATTAACGCCGCAGGTCTGTCGATACACATTCGATTTCCAAATCAAGAAACATTATCCCTTTAAAAAAAAACAAGTACTCATTACTCACGAATGAGGTTTCACACAAACATTCACATTAAAACAAATAAGTTAAGTCTCTTATCTTATAAGATCAAGTCTCTTAACTTCTAACATCAAGAAACCATTTTCTTTACCTCTTAAGACATTATACCTAACTCCCCATAAAGCTAGTATAACTCTTTTTAAAACCTTTAAAACCAAGTGTTACTCTCCCTTCAAAACGATTTATAAATCTTTTGAAATACAGCAAGTTCTTTATTATAACAAGCCAGTTATAATTCACATCAGTTACCTTTTAAAACCACAAAGTATTTTCTTACCTACATAAAGTTGTTATAACCAACTTCCCATAAAGCCGTTATAACACTTTATGTTTTAAGAACAATCAAACACAGCTTAACACACGACGCTCACCGTATCACGTAGTTCACACATATCATGCTAGAAGAGATAGGAAGAGGTTCACATACCTCGCGACGATTATCGACAAGAAGCAAAAAGCTCCAAGTACTACAACCTTGCTAGCCCTTCCCACTCCTCGAGTAGAATACGCTACTCTTAGTACTTTCACCTATAAAGGCCACAAACGTCTATTAAATCTTAAACACAAGTTCCCATCTTTCTACGTAAAATTCGGCAAGACTCTCCTCTCGCCACAACAGAATCTCCTCCTCTATCGAGGCCGCTACCAAGACAACCAAGGGGGATTATACATCTAACCGGACGTGTACTATTCTACTCAGTAATACTACACAAGTCTACCGCAATACATCCTATGTAATTACAGTCATTGGGCTTTATTCTTCAGCTTAAGTCAAAAGACATTGCCACAATACTAAGTTCGATTATATATAGTATACTTCAACTATATATATTCTAACATGTAATTTCCATTTACAATAGAAGGACAAGAGTGTTTACCTCGATAAGCCCAAAATTATCCAAGTATAAAGTCGATCCCGAGCAACGCTTAGCTCCTACTCCGAGCGCTCAAACAACCCTTAGAAGTTCTAACCAACTTCTACTTACAACTTCAACAACGGTGAAGATTTCTTAGGGTTTCGTTTTGTGGCTAAAGGAAGTATAATCGTATTTTCTGGCTTTTGTATACGTGTAACTTGGGAATACTACAAGGTATTTGGGCCAAGGTATTTGGGCATTATAACAATACTAGAGAGTATTTCTATACCACAACAAGGGTATTTATACGAGACAACTAGGCTAGTGGGGTACTCCACCGCTAGCACCACTGTGAGTGTGGTGCTCTCGGCTAGTACTCACAAAGGGTAGGGTTTCTACCACAAGGCCTCACAAGGAAGAGGGGGTGGACGAACTACACAAGGGAGGAGGAAGAGAACTTAAAGACTTAGGAAGATTTTTGATGAAGAAGTCTTCCAAAGTGGGGTATTTATAGGTCAAGAAATGGCCAACCAATGGCCAAGATTCAACCAAGTGTAAGGCAAGTGTAGGCTAGATTTCAACCATGTGGACCTTATCCATCTACCACACAACTTGCACAAAATATCCTACCAACTAAAGTGGTCCAAATCGCCCAAGCCAAGCCATGGTTGCCGTCCGCCTTCCAATGCGAGGTGACACATGTCACCCTCCCGTTGGTCCAAAATGTTTCGCCTCCCGGAAAAATCCGCAAAAATTATAAAGGACAGAGCCGGAAATTCCCCTACCAAAGCTGTGAAAACGTTTCGTCGAAACACGACTCTAACCGGGTGTTGTGCACAAAAAGAATTCGGCCAAGCCTAAAGAAGTTCGAAATTTCTACGCACGTCCCCACGCATATACTCGGAAATACGGTATAACATTCTCTCTCCTTAGAAACATTCGTCCCCGAATGTTCCTTCTAAGTCTCAAAACAACGCGGCCAAGATAGTCTTCACTACTATACTTACGAGAATCAAACATGCCACACCGCCACAAAATAACATGCGCAAGAAACCCAAATCCACGCCAACGAGGAACCACCTCGCTTAGCACAAAAGTCCCCACCAAGGTCTAAAATATACTCCTTCGCACCTACATTTCACAAAAGAAACGATCACACACGCTCACTTCTCCCCTATCTCGTCGCACTTTCTAACACTCGAGCTCTTTCTAGTATCCGTACTCACACTCCGCAACGCTTCGTTTCCAACCCTTGGAGTTACTACCTCCAAACTTGGTCATCTTACTACCCTCGATTTCCTCTAAGGCCATTCTCGGCCTTCACGAACTGATTCTCGTCGAACATATCTATGAACTCATACGATGGTCATCAAAACTGGGCCTAACACCCGGTGACCCTACCTCGGCGGACCACCCGCAGCTGACCCCACCTCATCCGGCTACGGGTTGACACGCAACACGCCTCAACCCACCCTCCGTCACGCCAACTCTCTAGTTTCTTGATCCGAACAATCTTACTCTACAGTCGCGAAAGCTACCACTTCCATTTCACACTACCTGGACTTACCCTTTCACTAACCGTGTTTTTAAATCACACTATAGCACAAAGCTATCCGAACATAACACTTAACACATCATTAACATCAATACATACAAGTATCTACTGTGGTTAAGGATATACTCAAACTAGGCGTTCAAGGACCGCTAAAATCGAACTTCCACCGCGACTTACCGCGGGCTCCGCCATCGCTTCTAGTAGTCTGTGCTATCCTACCAGCTACACCGCTCGACAGCTTCGTCATATGGCCCCGCTGCCGCAAGAATAACAAGCTCCATCGTACTACGACACTCCCAAATGTGGTCTACCACATCGACCACACCGGTAGGGTGATCGTGATCCGCCAACACCCTACTCCTCAACATTCAAACTCGGGAGCCCCGACCGCTTCCCGAATATCCTGCGGTCCCGGCGTCGCGGAGGACCACTGCAATGGCGGAGGTACATAACTAGTCCGCTGCCGAGGCGTCCGCCTCGAAGTCGCCAAAATATCCGGCCGCCTTGGCCTTCTTCTCACGAAAGCCGTCCACCTGCCGATGTCGCGCCTCGCACCCAAGTGCATGAGCTCGAACGCGGCAATGTCCATGCCGGTGAAGAGAAACACCCGCACAAGACTCGCCATATAATCATCTAGCCCGTGGCGTGGCGATGCACTCCTATCCTTCATATCCGCAATGCGCAGGACATATCGAGCCAAAGAATCGAACTCGACATTGTACTCCCGACGGTGCGCCTCTGCCTCAAGAATAAAAATTTGTCGCCCGCGTTCTCCTCATCGGCGGAGGCAAGAAGTGCGTGAGAAAAGCCCCAAAACTCATCCCATACCGCTGAGGTGCATGCTCTCCCGAAAGCTCCTACGAATCAAACCAATCGATCGCGGTATCACGCACCGATGCGAACCGGGCGTCACAGACTCGGTCTCAAGCCTGATCACCCGTGATGATCCTCTATAATCGACGGATGAACTCCTCGCGGATCATCCTCGTGCCTCACCCATAAAACTCGCGGCTACAACTCGTAAAGTCCCGTAGCCTCAAACTATTCGCTTTCGGGTGCACCACGCGCGCCGCTGAACCGGAATCGCCGTGATCCACTGCCCTCATATCCGCCATAACTCGCCAATAATCGCCATCTCTCGCGACCCATCTCCCGCCTGCATCGTGGTACGAGGCTCGTGTATCAGAGTCTCATCGCCCACGGCCGCGTCTAAACTCGCTGTGCCGGCGGCGCGAAACTCGCCGTCAAGCACTGCTCGTGATCGACGCTCGCGCTCGCACTTCTCTCAGATCCCACTAGCGCCTCCTCGCCGCTTTGCCCTTCGGGCACCGTCGCCGGCGCGAGGCATAATCGTAAAACGAAACACATCGGAGGGTCCAACTTACAACTCACTAAGGCACGATCTCGTAATGAGAAGAATAGAAACCAATCCTACATGTCCTATAGCCTCCGATTATAGATGGTGCACAACACACCGATAATCAAGACTCTACTAGACACGGTGCAGACACTTTCCGAGGACTAATCGCTCGATACCACTTTGTAACGCCCAACCTCGGCCCGCATCGTGCCTTACCCCGGCACCCTAGTGATACAACATCGAGAAAACCAAAGGAAAATAAAACACGAGTCATGAAACAAGAGATATAATAAATAAAGCAACCAAAACAAATAGTTGCCTTCAGATATACATAAAAACCCAACAGCTTATCCTTTTACAAACCCCGCCTACAACAAAGCATGCACTCTAAGATTTACAACAACTATGACGGGACAGGCTCGCCATACCCCGAATGTACAAGAACCTACAACTCAGTGGAAACATACCAAAGATAAGCCTCCAAGGAACGGAGCTTTCCAACACGCTGAAATGAGATCCTAAGAGCGGGATCCACGACCGATGTACTCTACCGCGACATGAACGCAGCTCAAGGAGGTCACAACAGTACCAAGTATCTCAAATCACAACATCAGAATGAAATCATAATAGCCTAAAAAGGTGAGACATGTATGATAACCAAAATACAAGACGCAACATAAAAGTTAGCCAAGTCGTGGACTCACGCCTCAAAGTCACCACTAAATATAACTATGGGTCTCACGCCCACAACATTGATCATGTTCGCATCATGGCCGCGTGCCCCGAATATCGTGACGGTGTAGACATGTCCATGATGCAACACACACAAGCGCCGCACGCCACATGCCCGGACATCGCGACGGTGTAGACATGCCCATGTAACCTCAATAACAATATATCGGGTGGTCAACCCCGCCGCACGCCACATGCCCCTGGACATCAGACGGCAGACACGCCCATGTTGCGCAAGAATAACCATATATCGGTAATCAACCCGGCCGCATGGCCGATGCTCGGACATCAGACGGCAGTAGATACGTCCATGTGACATCAACAACAAGACAAGAATCAAAATGGAAACATACCCGTGGAATTCTCCATCACCGCCAAAGACGCCCAAGTAAGTTCTCAACAAGTCAACCGCCTCTATCGAGACGCCAGAATACGTAAATACCACACTTGCACAACAAAGGCTATCATCACAAGCATAGGCAAGTTTCACAACAACGAGCATAGGCAAGTTTCACAACAACAAGCATAGGCAAGTTTCACAACAACAAGCATAGGCAAATTTCACAACAACAAGCATAGGCAAGTTTCACACAACTCAAAGTACTTTCATTTTATGCCAAAGTCCGGGTTTTAACCCTAAAGTACTACGTACGTTAAATTCTTTAAAAGAGATCCATTACTTTTATCAAAGTCACCCGATACCCGTAGTATTAGAATGACCAACCCACATTCCTTTTCAAAATCAAGTAACAACATTCTTTTCCTAAGTTCCAGTTTGCCTAGTTTCAATTACTCAAGCTTCTCATTTTCAAATGGTTTCATAGTTCATAAACTTAATCACTTGATTCCTTTTAGAACAATTGAGTAATATATGTCTCACGTGAGAGTAGGTTATTCTTGTTTGCAACATTCTTATTACAGCAGCCATGATCTAGAAAATGTAATATCATTTTGTCTCATCTTAGTTTCTATGCAGATGGAGGTTTCTACTGGTTTTAATAATACAATTCATTAGTCAGTACATTTTCCTTTATTAACGCCGCAGCTGGTCCTGTCGATACACATTCGATTTCCAAATCAAGAAACATTATCCCTTTAAATAAAACCAAGTACTCATTACTCACGAATGAGGTTTCACACAAACATTCACATTAAAACAAATAAGTTAAGTCTCTTATCTTATAAGATCAAGTCTCTTAACTTCTAACATCAAGAAACCATTTTCTTTACCTCTCTTAAGACATTATACCTAACTCCCATAAAGCTAGTATAACTCTTTTTAAAACCTTTAAAACCAAGTGTTACTCTCCTTCAAAACGATTTATAAATCTTTTGAAATACAAAGAAGTTCTTTATTATAACAAGCCGCTTATAATTCACATCGCTACCTTTTAAAACCACAAAGTATTTTCTTACCTACATAAAGTCGTTATAACCAACTTCCCATAAAGCCGTTATAACACTTTATGTTTTAAGAACAATCAAACACAGCTTAACACACGTATGTCACCGTACTACGTAGTTCACACATATCATGCTAGAAGATATAGGAAGAGGTTCACATACCTCGCGACGATTATCGACATGCAAAAAGCTCCAAGTACTACAACCTTGCTAGCCCTTCCCACTCCTCGAGTAGAATACGCTACTCTTAGTACTTTCACCTATAAAGGCCACAAACGTCTATTAAATCTTAAACACAAGTTCCCATCTTTCTACGTAAAATTCGCAAAGACTTCCCCGCCACAACGTAAATCTCCTCTCTATCGAGGCCGCCACCAAGCCAACCGGGGGGTTTATACATCTAACCTGACGTGTACAATTCTACTCGAATACTACACAAGTTCATCGCAATACACCCATGTAATTACGCTCGATTCGGCTTTATTCTTCAGCTTAAGTCAAAAGACATTGCCACAATACTAAGTTCTTCTATATATAGTATACTTCAACTATATATATTCTAACATGTAATTTCCATTTACAATAGAAGGACAAGAGTGTTTACCTCGATAAGCCCAAAATTATCCAAGTATAAAGTCGATCCCGAGCAACGCTTAGCTCCTACTCCGAGCGCCCAAACAACCCTTAGAAGTTCTAACCAACTTCTACTTACAACTTCAACAACGGGTGAAGATTTCCTTAGGGTTTCGTTTTGTGGCTAAAGGAAGTATAATCGTATTTTCCGGGCTTTTAGATACGTGTAACCTTGGGAATACTACAAGGTATTTGGGCCAAGGTATTTGGGCATTATAACAATACTAGAGAGTATTTCTATACCACAACAAGGGTATTTATACGAGACAACTAGGCTGGTGGTACTCCTACGGCTAGCACCACTAGGAGTGGTGGTGCTCTGCTAGTACTCACAAAGGGTAGGGTTTCGCCACAAGGCCTCACAAGGGAAGAGGGTGGTGGACGAACTACACAAGGGAGGGAGGAAGAGAACTTCAAGACTTAGGAAGATTTTTGGATGGAGAAGTCTTCCAAAGGGTGGGGTATTTATAGTTCAAGAAATGGCCAACCAATGGCCAAGATTCAACCAAGTGTAAGGCAAGTGTAGGGCTAGATTTCAACCATGTGGACCTTATCCATCTACCACACAACTTGCACAAAATATCCTACCAACTAAAGTGGTCCAAATCGCCCGCCAAGCCACGGTTGCCGCCCAAGTTTCCAATGCAGGTGACACGCCACCCTCCCGCTGGTCCAAAATGTTTCGCCTCTAAAAATCCGCAAAAATTATAAATGACATAGCCGGAAATTCCCTTTAAAAGTCAGAAAACGCTTCGCCGAAAACGACTCTAACCGGGTGTTGTGCACAAAAAGAATTCGGCCAAGCCTAAAGAAGTTCGAAAATTTCTACGTACGTCCCCCACGTACATACTCTGGAAATATGGGGTATAACACATAAATTCCTTCAAATTCAATTATTACTTACTTTCTGCGTCAATTTACCTCAAGTGAACAAGTCACACAGACTTAAAAAGAAAAACAATGATGCCAAAGAAGGAAGGATAATTCACTGGTTACTACCACTTCTCTTCCTTTACATCGATAATCACTACGTAAAACCGAATCGAGCCAATCTCTCTCTCGCGATAACGTTGGCATAACAAGAGGCCAACTAGCCCGCATCATAATGACCTCTATGTTCGCATAACAATACCGCTAGGTCTGCTAGTGGTCCAACGATCAGATCGTTATCGACAATTATCTACCCGCCACTACCACCCAACACTCACGTGTAGTCACCTCGAAATGTCCTCATGGATTCAGCTTTATTTCTTTACACTTGGTTGCTCTCTTTTCACCGGTCGCATTTCTTCCGCATTTCCAAACTTATACTAGCATACGCATATAAATTCCATACTAATTCTCGCCTCCACTCTTTGGAGTTACTAAATTAAACAATATAAGGCCCATTCCGGCTCACAACCTGAACGGTGGAACACGCCCATGAACCCAGAAACGATTAACTAGACTCTGCTTGTACTCGTGACTCGCCACGAATGACTACTATCAACTGATCCCACCCCATAAACAGGTACACTAACTTCTCATATACTATAATCGGGTTGTCTTGTCCAAAACAACCATACTTACTCCATACGGATCTCACCCGTACCATTCTCGAAATCCCACTACGTAGCTCAATCTATTAACATAGTCTTCCATTAAGTCCCTTAATTAACCTCTCAAGGGTCCATTTCATTCTCACACAACTCATCATCACCTAATTATCTCAAATTAGCACGTAAAACCTTGATGAGAGTTCCTTAATTGTTCATACCTTCCCGGTATTTATTTAGTCCTTACCAAATCCTGGTAATCTAAAATCATCCTAGGCAACACATATGTGACCCCCATACATAAATCTGTATAGTTGTATGTCCCAATACCAACTATACTACAAACATTACCAACCTGGATACGCAATCCACATAATCTTTCCCGGGTCATCACGCTTTCTCATACCAAACAACATAACTTGTTAGGGAGAGACGACCCTAACCACAAAGCTCTATCGCACGATCTTAGAGTGAGAAGAATGGAAACCAATCCTAAATGTCCTGCAGCCTCCTGATTATAGATGTGGTGCACAACACACCGATAATCAAGACTCTACTAGATACGGTCTGTAGACATTTTCCGAGGACTAACTGCTCTGATACCACTTTTGTCACGACCACCCTGCTCAGGATCGTGCCCTACCCAGGCACCCTTTCTGTGATACATCGAGAATAGCAATGAACATACACAACTTATAAAATGCTAAAACATAAAATAACAACAAAGTTAGCCGATAAGGCCACCTTCCGTAAAATATACGTAATAGAACATTACTTTTTTTTACAACCCAATCCACAAGCATACTACCATGCACTTAGGAATAACAACTATGGCGGACAGGCCCCGCCATACCTGAATGTACAACAAATGACAATACCAAGGATAAGCCTCCTAATAAAGGAGTTTCTCAACAATGACAGTGATCCTAAGAGCGAGGATCAAGAATCTGCACTTCCACTGCGGCGTGAACGCAACCCCAAGGAGGTCAAGCATAACATGTACCAAATATGTGAAACTGAAAGCATCAGAATGAAATCATAAGTCTATAATAAACCGAGATGTATGATAACTCAAATAACAAGACACGGCCTTACTAACAATGAGAGTAATCAAAAGTATGGGTAGCAAATCCACTAAACAGTGGTATAACGATCTTGAGGATTTACCCTCATTTATACTCTTACTCAAACAGTGGTATAACGATCTTGGGAGCTACCCTCGATATACTCTTACCCCAAGAAGGTGGTAAAGCGGTGGTATAACGATCTTGGAGAGCTACCCTCGATATACTCTTACCCTGGAGAAGGTGGTATAACGATCTTGGGGATTTACCCCTCAGATATACTCTTACCCTATCTCAACTGGCCATCATACATAACATAAGCCCTACCGACTTATCATACATAACATAAGCACTACCGGCTTATCATACAATAAATAAGCAAGTTAAGAAATCCCCCTAACTTCTTATTAGTCTTATTCATATACACTCTCATTTTAGTTTACTTAAGGCACTAACATGACATTATAAATCCGGGAGTTTAACCCAAAGTACTACGTACTTCTATTCTTTTAAAATGACTCATTTTCAAATAAAACTTCCAAGATACTAATAATCGTAGTATCAAGTCATAACTACATTTTAAGACAAGTCACAATACCTTTTTAGAAAATACATTTTCAGGCTTCTAAATCAAGTGACTTCTTTCTTTTAAAACCTTAAGCAATTGATGCCTTTAAATCAATTTGCCTTTCGTTATTTCAAGTCATTTAACATACTTAAATTACTTAGAGTAAACCACTATTTTTATCTTTCCATAAAGCTATTATAACCAACTTCCCATAAAGCCGTTATACTAGCTTTATACATTAGCAACTTACATACTTCTTTATAACCAAGAGACCTAAACTTTCCAACAAAATAAGTATCAATAATACTTTCAACATACTTAAAGTCTCTTAACTTTTGAAAACCAAGATATCCTTAATATTTAAATAAGTGAGTTAACTCCCTAACTCAATCAACTTGGACATTCTTAAAATAAGCCAAGGATATCAAATGGACCTAGATTGTCAAAATCTTGTACGTCTACCGTACTATACATTTACAACTTATTCATGCTCAAGAGATAAGAAAGTTCCACATACCTCTTCGGTTTAATCCACTTGCTAAGTCCAATTCGCCGTACGTAGTATGTCAACCTATAATGACCATAGTACGTCTATTAACTTCTTATTTCAAACGTAGAATATTCCAATTGAAAAGTCACTAAATTCTACGGAAAATCGGACAGCACTTCCTTTGTTTCTACATACTTTGCCACCTTTTTCAAGGCCGAATTCAATAACCAAACACGCCACATTTAAGGCTCAACAAAGTAGTTAACAATAGGGGATTACACGCCTACAAGACGTGTAAAATTCCGCCCCACAATTGATATCACATAAGTCCAAAATACAATGTCCATTCGGCAAATTAGGGACAACAATACAAATTCGTTTCCAATCCCTTTTCAATCCAAGTGGTTTAATATAACATGTTATCTATCCACAATTGATTATAACTACTACAATCCTCAAGTAGGTAAACATGCGATGATTCTAATTATCGACCAATTTGTATTTCAATTTCAAATGGCTTAACATGTCATTTTCGGATTTGAGCTTCCAAATTTCCATAACACTTATCAATCTTCATAACACATATCACATGGTCATTTCTAACTTATAATAACATGGAATCTTCAATTACAAAAGTAAGACGAAGATTATACCTCATTTAGCCCAAAAATGCTCCAAGATTACAAGTCGATCCTTAGCAACTTTAGCTCCTCTTTTTGAAATTATTCTTCCCGCTAAAATCATCTCTACTAATCCCCTACAAGCTTGCCAACATATTTCCTTCTTGTTGCCTTTCCAAAAATCTCATTTAGGCCTAGGGTTTTAACCATTTGAGAGAGAAGAGAAGAGAAGAGAAGATTTGGGTGAAGTCTTGCAAATGATTTAAATCTAGCAAGACATGTCTTATATAGCCTTTATCTTGTTCCACAAGTTGGGGGGACACTTGTCACCCACCCAGGGGTCCTTTACAACAAATATCTTCTATTTTTACCCTATTTCCGCAACAAATCCCGCCCCGGCGCTGCAATTTCAGACAATTTCAGGCTTTTCGGCGCCCCGGCGCCGCGGCGCCTGACCCTGTCTGTTTTGTCAGCCGATCTTGTAACGTCCATAACTTTCTACTCCGATGTCCTATTGACGAGCGATTTGTTGCGTTGGAAACTAGACTCAATGAACTTCATATTAGGCTTTTGAAAAACCTAAAAACCTCAATTATACTAGGAGATATACTGCTTTCAAGTTGACTGAAAAACTGTCCAAAAATATTCTGCCAACTTTTTTTCTTTTTCCAACTTCGAATCTTATTTCCTTTCGTACGTTCTCATCTCATCCTCTTGGAATTACGGGGTGTAACAGTTATACACGTTAGAGGTTATTACTCGTTGGCGTGGATTTGAGTTTTGCGCGTGTGTTATATTATGGCCATGTGTGGCATAATTGGTTTTGTAAGTATAGTAGTGAAGACTATACCGGCGCATGTATGTTTGGAGACTTAGAAGGAATATTTGGGACGAATGTTTCTAACTGGGGAAGAATGTTACACCCCGTAGTTCCAGGGTATGTATGTGAGGACGTAGGTACGAAAATACGACATTAAGATTGGAAAGGAAGAAATATTTGATTTTCCGACGAATTTTTTTTCCGAATTTTGTGAAGGAAAAAGGTTCGTAAATGGGAATTGGATTCCCAGATTTGGTATTTGGACTTCTTGGAATATTATAGAATTATGGATTTTATTTTCCGGAATTGGTCACGTGGGCCCACTGAGAAATTTACTGCCATGGGCCCACTTTGTTTTCGAGATTTTGGCCATTATGGATATTTTCGAGAGATGAAATATTTTGGACCAATAGGAGGGAAACACGTGTCACCCCCTTAGGTGGCTTGTGGCCGAATTAGTGTGACATGTGGCCCTTGGCCGAAATCTTGTGACATTTGTCAAGCCAAGTGTCTCAAGTTTTTATGTGGACAAGTGGCTTGTGGGACCCACACACACTTGTCCCCAATATCTACCACACACTTGCTTGAATCCTAGCCTTTGGTTGTCCTATAAATACCCCCCCCCCCCCTTTGGATTGCAAGACTTCATCCACACTTAGAGATTTCCAAGACTTGAAAAATACTCTTTCCCGTTCTAGGTGCTCTCGGCCATAGGCCATTTTCTTGACAAAAAGTTGTCCAAAAATCCTTAAACTTTTAAGTGTTCTTCCTTGATGTGTTAGGAAGGTTGTTAACCAAGTGTTAGAAAAGATTTCACACCCCTAGCCTAAAAGACCATGCCTTGGCCGAAACTTGCCTATTGGAGACCTAAGGTGTTCTTTACTTTTTGAAGTTGGATCTTGAAGAGAAGTTGGTTAGGAACTTCTAAGGGTTGCTTGGAGTGGCTTGGAACGTAAGGAAGTGGAGCTAAGATTTCTAAGGATCGACTTTTAATCATTGGAAATTTTTGGGCTTATCGAGGTAATGATCTTTGTCCTTCTATTGTAATTGGAGATTACATGTTGTAGTAGTTTATAATTGAGTATATGATGTATGGAAGGAAGATTGAAAAGAAATGGACTGTTTAGTATATTATGGGGCAGAATGTTACACGTCCAGTTAGGCGTGTAATCCCCTTTGAGTTGTTGTATTACTGCGCCTTAAATGTGGCATGTTGGCTATTGATATCGGGCCTTGAAAATGGTGGAGGTAAGTAGATACAGGGGAAGTGCTGCCCAATTTTCCGTAGGATAAGGAACCTTATACTTAGAAATATTCTACGAAGAGATCTAGACGTTGATAGACGTGTTTGGTTGTTATAGGTGGATATTCTACGCGCAGCATACTCGACTTGGCTAGTGGATTAAGTCGAAGAGGTATGTGATTCTTCCTATTCTCTTGAGCATGATTATTTGTGAAATATATAGTGCGGTTGACGCACGTGTGTTAAAGGAGTTTGATTTCCTTTTTGTATCCTTGACTTGATTCTAAAGTTAAGTGACTTAATATAAAATGTTAAGGACTTGAATTGTGTTAAAAAGTTGTGAAACCTCATTCGTGAGTAATGGGTACTTGGTCTTTAAAAGAATAAAGTTATCTTGATTTCGGAAATGAAAATAAGTATCGAACAAGCCATTGCAGCGTTAATAAAAGAAAATGTATCGACAATCAACTAAATTAAAATGAGTAGAATTCTCCATCTGCATAAAAGCTAAGATAAAACAAAATTGTATTACATTTCCTAGATCATGGCTGCTTTAATAAGATCATTATAAACAAGTATTGATTTCTTAATTTCCAAAGTAATAGACTTGATCTTGAAAGATAAGAGACTTGACTTATAAACGACTTGATTTCGGAAAAGGAGAAGTCACTTGATTTAAAAGTATAGATTACTTGTTTTTGAAAAGAGTGAGTTACTTGGGTTTTAAAAGTATACTTGACGTTGTTTTAAAAGTGTAAGCCACTTGGTTTAAAAAGCATAAAGTACTTGATTTACTCATAAAAGTGTCTTGATACTACGGGTATTAGTATCGTGTGGTTTTTACTTAAAAGGGGATCTTTTTAAGAGAATTGAAGTATGTAGTACTTTGGGGTTAAAACCCGGATCGTTGGCATAAAATGAAAGTACTTTGAGTTTATAAAAATGGTGAATTAGTTTACATGTTAATGAAAGTCTAGAAGTATGGTAATTGCCTGTGCTTTCTTGTGATAGCCTTGTTGTGCAAAAGTTGTATTCTTATGCTACCACGTCTCTCAATGGAGGGCCGGTATGTTATTATTGTTACATGGACATGTCTGCACCGATGAAGGAATTCCGGGGGCATGCGGCCATGCGGCGGGTTAAACTCCCGGTATGTTATTATTGTTACATGGACATGTCTGCACCGATGAAGGAATTCCGGGGGCATGCGGCGAGTTAAACTCCCGGTATATTATTATTGTTACATGGACATGTCTGCACCGATGAAGGAATTTCGGCATGCGCCACGCGGGCGTTAAACTCGGTATGTTATTATTGTTACATGGATACGCTCGCACCGATGGCGAATTCCGGGCATTCGCCATGCGCGCGTTAAACTCCCAGATGTTATTATTGTTACATGGACATGTTCGCACCGGCGAAGGAATTCGGTACGCGCCAGCGGTTAAACTCCCAGTTTATTATTATTGCACCATGGACATGTCTGCACCGATGAAGGAATTCCGGGGGCATGCGGACATGATGCGGGCATGATATATATGTAGATATATATTACATTGGCGCTTGCCGGCAATGAGGAAGGAATTCCACGGGCACACTTGATATTGTGGGCATGAGACCCGTGGTTATATTTGAGTAATGATTTTGAGGGCATGCGTCCCTGACTTGACATGACTGCTTATATTGTGAAATTGTCTTTTAAAAGATGAAATTGATTTTCATTACTCTTGTTAACCAGGCTTTGTATATTGTATTTTGGTTATCATACATGTCTCTGCTTTATATATCGTTATGATTTCATTACGTATTTTTAGTTTCACATATTGAACTGTTGCATCGACCTCCTTTGGCGCCATGCCGCAGTGTAGGTACACCGTTGTTGATCCTCGCTCTGGGTCACGTCTGCGTTTTGGGAAGCTCGTTTCCGAGGCTTATCTTTTGGTATGATTCCTCGAGGTTGTAGGTTCTTGTACATTCGTGGTACGCGGGCCCTGTCCCGTCATAGTTGTTATAAAACTCTTAGAGGTGTGTAGTATCGTGAGTTGGGCTTGTAAAGGATAATCGCTCGTGTTTTATATATATGCAGAAAGGTGACCGTTTTGGTTAGCCTGTTTCTTATTTCATATTGTTTCATGTGTATAAGTTTTTATTTCCGCTGATTTTCTCTGATGTTTTATCACTAGGGTGCCCTGGGTAAGGCACCAGTCGCGAGCCCGAGGTCGGGTCGTGACACCTGGTTGCCTTGCGTGGAGGCATAACTGGTACATAAGAATACGTCAGAGGGATTCCAACTTATAACACATCTCCAAGGCACGATCTCAGAGTGAGAAGAATGGAAACCAATCCTAAATATCCTGCAGCCTCCTAATTATAGGTGTGGTGCACAACACGCCGATAATCAAGACTCTACTAGATACGGTCTGTAGACACTTTCCGAGGACTAACTGCTCTGATACCACTTTTGTCACAACCCGACCTCGGGCCCGCGACTGGTGCCTTACCCCGGGAACCCTAGTGAAAATACATCAGAGAAAATCAGAGGAAATAAAAACTCATAGACATGAAACAATATGAAATAAGAAACAGACCAATCAAAACGGTCACCTTTCTTTATATATATAAAACCCGAACAGTTATCCTTTACAAGCCCAACTCACAACAGTACTACAGACCTCTAAGAGTTTTTATAACAACTACGATGGGACAGGGCCCCACCATACCCCTGAATGTACAAGAACCTACAATCTCAGGGAATCATACCAAAAGATAAGCCTCCGGAGAAACGGAGCTTCCCAATACGCAGAACCGTGATCCTATGAGCGAGGATCAACAACTGGTGTACATCTACTGCGGATTTAACGCACTTCAAGCGAGGTCAAGCATAACAGTACTACATGTGAAAAAATATCAGAATGAAATCATAACATCTATATAAAATGTACATGTATGATAACCAAACTACAACACACAATATATAAGTAGTCATGTCAAGTCAGGGACTCACGCCCTCAAAGTCATCACTCAAATATAACCATGGGTCTCACACCCGCAATATCAATCATGCCCGTGGAATTCCTTCCTCACTGCCGACAGTCTATGATATAATATAACACCAAAAAGTACACATGAGCACCAGGTCCCACCTGTGCCATAAAACAACCGTACAGGCCAAGTAGGAAAACTACACACCAGATCCAGCCTGCATCATAAAACTGACCGGGGCAAGTACGAAGGCATAGCTACCGTAACTCGCTGCATCATCAATCGACCGGGCAAGTACGAAGCTACTACCGAACCACCGTTTCCACGAGATATGACCGGGGCAAGCACTGCAGCCATCTACCAGAGCCTACCGTACCAACAATGCTATAAAACTGACCGGGGCAAGTACGAAGGCCAACTACCAGGTACCTCCTGCGTCGCGCAGCCGACCGGGGCAAGTACGAGAGCCAACTACCAGAACCGCCTGCGTCAACAACCAGATTCCACCGCCACGGTCGACCGGCAAGTACGAAGCTAACTACTGTGTACCTCGCCACTTCACGACCGCGCAAGTACGAAAGATAACTACCAGGTACCTCCTGCATCACGAGACTTCATGGGGAACTACTCTGTGGAATACCAATAACAAATCGGGAGTTTAACCCGCTGCATGGCCACATACCCCCAGAATTCCTTCATCGGTGCAGACATGTCCATGTAACAATAACAATATATCGGGAGTTTAACCCGCCGCATGGTCACATGCCCCCGGAATTCCTTCATCGGTGCAGACATGTCCATGTAACAATAACAATATACCAGGAGTTTAACCCGTCGCATGGCCGTATGCCCCCAGAATTCCTTCATCGGTGCAGACAAGTCCATGTAACAATAAAAATGGAAGCATACCCGTAGGCCACCCAACGTGTCAGTATGTACAAGGAAATAGTGGGATGACCGGCCCTCCATCGAGAGACGCGGTACCATAAGAATATAACATTTGCACAACAAAGGCTATCACAACTAGCATTGGCACGTTTTAACATACTCTTAGACTCTCGCTTTATGCCAAAACTCCGGGTGTTTAACCCCAAGTACTACATACTTCAATTCTTTCAAAAATATCTATTTTTTTGTAAAAACAACACGATACTAATATTCGTAGTATCAAAACACGTTCATGTTTAAATCAAGTACTTTATACTTCTTAAACCAAGTGGCTTACACTTTTAAAACAACGTCAAGTATACTTTCAAAACCCAAGTGACTCACTCTATTAAGATCAAGACACTCACACCTTTTAAAATCAAGCCACTTATACTTTCTTATTCAAGACAAGTTCAATATTCAAAAACAAGTTACTTACACTTTTAAACTCAAATAACTTACTCTTTTCAAAACAAGTACCCTATACTTTTAAATCAAGTTACTTTATACTTTCCCAAAATCAAGTCGTTTATAAGTCAAGTCTCTTAACTTTCTAGAATAATTCAAGCCATTCTTTTATCTTCATAAAGTCGCTATAACTAACTTCCCATAAAGCTATTATAACGCTTTATATTTTAAACCAACCAAAGACACCCTAACTCATTTAACACACGTACGTCTGCCGTACTATATATTTCACAACAATCATGCTCAAGAGGATAGGAAGAATCACATACCTCTTCGGCTTAATCCACTAGCCAAGTCGAGTATGCCGCGCGTAGAATATTCACCTATAACAACCATAACACTTCTATCAACATCTAGATCTCTTTGTAGAATATTTCTAAGTAAAGCGTCTCTTATTCTACGAAAAATCGGGCATCACTTCCCCTGTAACTATGTACTTTTCCACTTTTTCAAGGCCCGATATCAATAGCCAACATGCCACATTTAAGGCGCAATAATACAACAACTCAAAGGGGATTACACGCCTAACTGGACGTGTAAAATTCTGCCCCACAATATATAAATCAGTCCATTTCTTTTCAATCTTCCTTCCACATATCAAATACTCAATTATATACTACTACAACATGTAATCTCCAATTACAATAGAAGGACAAAGATCATTACCTCGATAAGCCCAAAAAAATATCCAAGAATTTAAAGTCGCTCCTAGCTCCAAATCCTTACGTTTCAATCCGCTACACGCAACCCTTAGAAGCTCCTAACCAACTTCTCTTCAAGATCCAACTCCAAAAAGTGAAGAACACTTAGGTTCCAAATATGGCAACTTTCGGCCAAGGTGGGTTTCTAAGTCTAGGGGTGCAAAATCTTTTCTAACTCTTGGTTCACAATCTTCCTAACACCTTAAGGAAGAACACTTAAAATTTTAAGGATTTTTGGACAATTTTTGGTCAAGATATTGGCATAATGCCGAGAGCACTAGCCAAGGGAGGGAGAGATTTCAAGTCTTGGAAATCTATAAGTGTTGATGAAGTCTTGCAATCCAAAGGGGTGTATTTATAGGGAAATCAAGGGCTAGGATGCAAGCAAGTGTGTGGTAAGATTGGGGAACAAGTGTGTGTGCCCACAAGCCACTTGTCCAAGCAAGACAAACTTGAGACAAGTGGCTAGCCACATGTCCCACCAAATCGGCCAAGGGCCACCTGTCCACACAAATCAGCCACAATGCCACCTAAGGGCCTCATATTCGTCCAAAATATTTTCATCTTCCGAAAACATCCCTATTGGCCAAAATCTCGAAAAACAATGCTGGCTCTACAAAACCAGAATTTTCCCGCTGGCCCACGTGACCAATTCCGGAAAATAAAATCCATAATTATCTAATATTCCAAGAAGTCTAAATACCAAATCTGGGAATTCAATTCCCATTTACGAACCTTTTTCCTTCACAAAATTCGGAAAATTTTCCGTCGGAAAATCAAATCTTTCTTCCTTTCCAATCTTAATGTCGTATTCTCGTACGTACGTCACATACATACCCTGGAACTACGGGGTGTAACAGAAATCTTGTTTAACACTTGGTTAATAACCTTCCTAACACATCAAGGAAGAACACTTAAGAGTTTAAGAATTGTTGAAAAAATTTAGGTCATAAATATGGCCCATGGCCGAGAGCTCTTGGAAGGGGAGGGAGTATTGTTCAAGTCTTGAAATAATTCTAAGTGTGGAAGATTTCATCCTACTAGTGTGATGATATAAGACAACCAAGGGCTAGGATTAAAACATGTGTGTGGTTGAGATTACGGACAAGTGTGTGTGGGTCCCACAAGCCACTTGTCCACACAAATATCTCACAAATATCTAGCACAAGACTTGTGCCACTTATCCTCAATTTCGCCGAACATGGGCCCCACTTGGGGTGACACGTGTCGCCCTCCTATTCGTCTAAAATATTTCATCTCCTGAAAACATTCATAATGGCCAAAATCTTGAAAATAATGTGGGCCCCACAAAACCGTAAATTTCTCCCGTGGGCCCCACGTGACCAATTCCGGAAAATAAAATCCATAATTCCCTAATATTCCAAGAAGTCTAAATACCAAAATTGAGAATCCAATTCCCAATAATAAACATTTTTCCTTCACGAGGTTCGGAATATTTTCTGTCGGAAATTCAAAACTTTCTTCCCTTTCGTACTTAGGGTTATATTCTCGTACGTACGTCCTCACATACATACTCTCGAACTACGGGGTGTAACATTCTTCCCCCCTTAGAAACATTCGCCCGAATGTTCCTTCTAAGTCTCCAACACACATGCGCCGGTATAGTCTTCACTACTATACTTACAAAACCAATTATGCCACATATGGCCATAATATAACACACGCGCAAAAACTTAAATCCAAGCCAACGAGGAATCACCTCTAAAGTGTATAACATCACTATTAACTCCTACCCATGGTCTAAAGGATACTCTATTCACACCTTCTCTTCACATAAATAATCACTTCCATACTTTTAACACATGTTCGCTTCTTTTCTTACTCGTCGTACCCTTCTCGTACACCCGATCTCTTTCTAGTACACGTACCACATTTTAGTCATCGCTTCAGCTTTCCAAAATCTTAGGGTTACTACCTCCAAACTCGGTCATTATACTAGCTTTAATTTCCTTTTAGGCCATTCTCGGCCTTCACGACCCAGTTCTGGTCGAACGCGTCTACGAACTCGTACAATGGTTACCTAAACTTGGGCCTTGCACCCTTGTGACCCTATCACCTAGCGGGACCACCTCAAACTGACCCCATTTCATTCCGGGTTGCGGGTTGACCCGCGATTGGTCCTCAACCCGACCCATAATCGCACTAACTCCTCATTCCTCGTCCGGAACACGTCTCACTATTCAAGTCATGAAAGCCCAGTGGTATTCTTAGCTTGACTACCCACTTTCATATCCGACCACCTATGGAATTTGTCACGACCCGACCTCGGGCCCGCGACTGGTGCCTTATCCCGGGCACCCTAGTTGTTATACCCCGTATTTCCTGAGTATGTACGTGAGGACATACGTAGAGAAATTTGAACTTTAAAGTGGCTTGGCCGATTTTATTTGTGCACAACACCCGAATAAAGTCGTTTTTCGACGAAACGTTTTACATAACTTGCGAAGGGAAAATTCCGGCTATGTCATTTCTATTTTTTGCGGATTTTTCCGAGAGACGAAACATTTTAGACCAACGAGAGGGCGACACTTGTCACCCTCTCATTGGGGACGTTGGGCGGCAACAAGTGGGACGAAATGGGTTGGCTTTTGTCAAGTAGTAGGTAGGATATTTTGGTGGTAGATGGATAAGGTGCACTTGGAATGATCTTGGCCCTACACTTGCCTTGCACTTGGCATGATCTTGGCCATTGGTTGGCCTTTGCTAGACCTATAAATACCCCCCCCCCCCCCCCCTTTTGGAAGACTTATTCATCCTAAAATGTTCCAAGTCTTAGAAATCCTCCCCCCCTCTCTTGTGGTGTTCTCGTCCTCCCCCTTGTGAGGCCCCCTTGGCCGAGAGCCCTCCCCTTGGACGAGTACCCCTAATGGGGTAGGCCGAGGGTATACACCGCCTCAGGTGTTGTCTCGTATAAATACCCCCTCTCGTAGAAATACTCTCAAAAGTATTGTTACTATACCCAAATTACCTTAGCCGTATACCTTGTAGTATTCTAAGGTTATACCTATACGAAAAGCCCCGTTATACTATTATACTTCCCGTCAGTCACAAAACCGAACCCTAAGAAAAATCTCCATAGTTAGTTGGAGTATTATGTGTTGGTTAGAACTTCTGGGTGGTTTGGAGCGAGTCGAGCTAAACGCTGCCCGTGATCGACATCTATACTTGGATAATAATGGGCTTATCGAGGTAATTATCTTGTCCCCTATTGTAATTGGAGATTACATGTTGTAGGAATATATAGTTGAAGTATACTATATATATAAGAACCGAACATAGTTTTGTGGCAATGTCCTCGACTTAAGCGTGAATTTAAAGAAGAGAATCGAATCAGAATTCACGTAGACTCAGACATGAGACTTGTGTAGTTTGACGGGTAGGGGAGGGCTGCCCAATTTCCCGTAGGATCTTGTATCTAGATTTATTCTACCGAGTAGTCTAGACTTTGATAGACTTGTGTAACCTGTATAGGTTGAATGTTCTGCGAGTAGCATGTGCTACTTGAGAAGGTGGACCAGGCTAGCCGGGTTATAGCCGTGGAGCGATTTGCTAATAGTCGATAATCGTCGCGAGGTATGTGAACCTCTTCCTATCTCTTCCAGCATGATATGTGTATAACTATGTAGTACGGTAGACGTACGTGTGTTAATTGAACGTAGTTGTACGACAATGTCTTTTGACTTAAGCCCGAATAATAATAATCTTGAAGTAGTTCAAGAGAATTAAGAACTGTTTTTAAAAGAAGAATAATACTTGGTTTTAAAATCTTAAGAGTTATACTAGCTTTATGGGAAGTTAGGTATAATGGCTTAAGAGAGATAAAATGAATGATTTATTGATTTTTAGAAGTTAAGAGACTTGACTTAAATAAATTAATATGAATTTTGTGTAAAACCTCATTCGTGAGTAATGAGTACTTGGGTTTTTAAAAGGGATAATGTTTTACTGATTTCGGAAATCAGAAATGTGTATCGACAAACCACTGCAGCGTTAATAAAGGAAAATGTATTGAATAATTAAGTATTATTAAAACCTGAGAAACTTCCATCCGCATGAAGTTAAGATGAGACAAAATGATATTTCCTAGATCATGGCTGCTGTAATAAGATTGTTATAAACAAGAATATCCTACTCACATATAAGGCTTATGTTCCTCCGATTGTTTAAAAGAGAATTACCTTCTTAAATGAATAAGACTATGAACTACGAAACCTTTCGGAAATGAGAAACTTGAGTAATTGAAATTAGGCAAACTTGAAACGTTTGGAAAAGAATGTTGTTACTTGATTTTTACAAAGAGAAGTGTTTTGATTTACTTCAAAAGATAATCACTCTATTTTCATATACTACGTATCAGGTGACTTTTGTGAAAGTAACGTATCTTTTAAAAGAGTTAATGTATGAAGTACTTTGGGGATAAAAACCCGATCTTGTTAATCATATAGTAGAAAGTGCCTTGTGTGTATAACTTGATTGTGTTGGGTTGTGATAGCCTTGTAATACTTTCTTGTTTATTTGATAAGTAAACACGCCAGACGCTACGTGTGTTAGTATTCGTGATGTTTGTGTAAAGGGGTTTCCGATTGCGCTTAAATAGTTTCACTATCAGCCGTTATGTTGGTATTGTACCACTCACCTTGACTTGTTTCTGGGGGTTAAGCTGCCCTCCGATGCGGGGTAGACTCAGGCGGGTCTAGTGACCTATGATTCGAGAATACCTTATGCAGTGCAGATGGCCTGGCGCGAATCGCGGAGTTCCGTGTTAGTACGCGCCTTGTGGTCACGCGGTCAGGCTACGCGACGGGCGAGTCCAGACGCCGGGGAGTAGCTACCGATGCGGGAATACCTCACGCGGGCCATCGGAGTGGCCCACGCGAGCTACGAAGTTCTGTGGCTAGACGCGCACATTAGATATCATGCGCGAGTGGCCGCTTTGATCATGTGACGGCTAGACAGATCTCATGATACGCTTTATGACCTTGTTGCACTGTGGGTTTTAGTAGTCGGCTATGCATTCGCATTTACCTCAGACGGTTTTATTAGGACACGTGGGACCCGTGTTCATGTATTCTTGATGATTTTATATCATGATCGCCAGCATGGCGGAGGTATTCCACTGCATGAATGATGTGCGGCGTGAGGCCCATAGTTATATTTGAGTGATGACTTTGAGGCGTGAGTCCCCGACTTGACATGATCGCTATTTATCAGGAATCGTAGTTTGGTTATCACGCATGTCTCCCGCTTTATATAGACTACTATGATTTCATTTACAAGATTTATTTTCGCCACATACTCGGCACTGTTAGATCGACCTCCTTCGGGCTGCGTTCATGCCGCAGTAAAGGTACACCGCCATTGATCCTCGTGCTTAGTGTCACGTCAGCGTTGGGAAAGCTCCGCTTCTCCGAGGCTTATCAGCCGTATAGTCCGCCGTTGTAGGTATTTACATTCAGGTATGGCGGGCCCCGTCCCGCCATCATGTCATATCATTCTGGAGGTCTCAGAGTAATCCGCCAAGGGCGAGTTGTAATAAGGATGTAACTGTTCGGTTCTAAAATTGCTTTATATATATATGCCGAAAGGCAAGTTTTTCTCGACATCGTTTACTTCATAATATTTTCATGTCTTGTTTTATGTTCCACGACACTGACGATGGCTACTGGGTGTCCGTAGACACTACCACGCCCGGTTCGGTCGTGACAAAAGTGGTATCGAGCGCTTAATCCTCTGAAAGTGTCTGCATCGTATCCAAGAAGTTCGATTATCGGTGTCGCACCACACCAATAATCGTGAGGCTATAGGATATTTAGGATTGGTTTCTATTCTTCTCACTCGAGATCATGCCTTAGAGCCGTGTTGTAAGATCGACCTCTAACGTATTTCTTTCCCTTACCGCTATGCCTCCGCGTAGGCAACCCGCCCGTGAGGGCAAGCGCGGAGTCGCGAGTAGAGTATGTAGGTTACGAGGGCACATGCCCAATCATTACCTAGGTAGTGCTTCATTCGGGAGTTCTCGCGACGCCACTAGCCCCACAGAGTTTAGTACGGCGTGGCTCCTACTACGACCATGATATTTGAACCTTCGCCCACGATCGAACATGAATTTAGATCGCAGGCGACCGTTACTAGCTATGGATTTGGCTACCAGAGAGTATACCGATGTATCGCGAGTCTTGATGAATATCAACGATAGGGTTGTGCAAGAGTAGCTCTTCGATTCGAGCATGGCTCGTACGGCTTATGCACGCAGCCGAGAAACGAGAGATCGACGGATTAACCAAGAACAAAGCGAAGGCAGCGAGCAGCAAGGTCCTTTGGTAACTTTCGAGGCGAGTCACCTCACCAGCGGATTATATTATGCACATCCACCAGTGCAGAGAGGTCCTCCACGAATTTCAGGACGTTCGGGGTATGCAGGAGTTGGTCAGAGCTCCAGATCTTCCGGTTCACAGATGGCGCACGCCATCCCGGAATGTCGCCTTTAGTCGGGTACTTGTTGTACCTACGACCGTCAGGGTCTGATGTCGGAAGAGTGTCCTTGTAGGAGGACTTAGCCTTCAGGATCGGTGGGTAGTTTGTCATCTTCCTTAGCTATGCGCCCTACGGGGCAGGTTTGTTTAGAACGACTAAGGGGAGTGAAGCAGTAAACACAGATAGATCTTTAACCCTCTAGGGATTAGTATGTATTATAAGATGAGTATACCTTAAGTGTTATATTCTGATAGCGTTGTGTAAATTGTGATTAGAAATCATAGTTAGTAACCGGGTAAGATTTGGGGGATAGAGAAGGTGTGAGCCTTAGAGTTTTATACGTAGAGACCTTAGAGGTAAGGCCATCTCGAGTAAAGAGGTATGTTTATGTTTGACCCTTATCAGAGTGCATAGTGCACGTGAGCTATGTTTGGGATAGGTCCCTAAGTCGTGTGGAATGAAAGGGGGTAGTTGAGCTAAGAAGACCGCTAGGTTTTCGTAACGTGATTAGTGAAATTGTTCCGGATCGGGGAGCTAGTGTTTTGCGCATTGCCGGGTCGGGTTGAGGCCATGTTGCGGGTCAACCCGCGGCATGTATGGTGGTGGGGTCAGTTTGTGGTGGTCCCGCCGGGTGGTAGGGTCACGAGGGTGTTAGGCCCAAGTTTAGTTAACCAACAGACGAGTTCGTGGACGTGCTCAACCGCAGTAGGGCCGATGGGGTCAGCCCGTCGTGTCTTTCAGACAGGACCGTTGCTCGGAAGTGATATCAGAAAGGTTGTGAGGCTGCACAGGGTGCCTACCTTCACCTTATGTCGATGTGGAGCCAGTGGTACGATCGCTTTTTCCGAAGTTTTACCAGCAGGTTAAGAACTCAGCGAGACTCGAGAATCGCATTCGCCTCTGGCAGCGGTGTGGAGTTCAGGGGTAGTTTTGAGGATTGTTGTCTCCTGTGGAGGGAGTGTTTAAGCTACCGTTTCAATGTTCGGATGTCGCCTTATGAAGCCTTGTAGGGGCGGAAGTGTAATTGCCGGTCGATTGGTTCGATGTTGGCAAGGTTCAGATAGTTGGTTCAGGCTTGTTCCAGCAGACTGTGGATAGGGTGAAGCTTATCTAGAAGAAGTTATTGGCAGCTCAGAGAAATCGTGCGGATCATCGGCGACGACGCTTAGAGTTCAGGTTGACGGTCGGTCTTCTTGAAGGTACCACCCCGGTTAGGGTGTGACGAGTTTTGGAAAACAGAGGAAACTTAGCCCGTATTACTTTGGGCCTTTTTGAGTTCATGTGAAGAATAGGCCAGGTTGCCTATATGTTAGCATTTGCCGTCCGACTTAGGAGGCAGTACGTCCGGTCTTTCGTATTGTTATGTTCGGGAAGTATCGGAGATCCATCCAGAGTGTTCCCAGTTAATGATGACCGCGTTAGAGATAGTAACCCCGAGTTTTGGAAACTGAAGCAGTATCAGAAACGTGGTAGGTTATGAGAAAGAGTTCGAGTGTACAAGAAGTGTACGACATCCTCGTGATCGCACGCATCCGCACCATTTGTTGGTCACGAGTGACACTAGAACCTCGCGGCAAAGTGACAAAAGTGGTATCGGGAAGAAGCGAGCATGTATGGCGAGCATAGATGTGATCATTTCTTTTGTAAAGAGAAGGTGCGAAGGAAGTATATTCTAGACCCCGGAGAGAGGTGTTATGTGGTGATGTTAGAGGTGTTTCCTCGTGGACGTGGATGTAAGTACTTTGCGCGGGTGTTTCTGTGGCCAGGTGTGGCAGGTTTGTTCTCCTAATTATAGTAGTGAAGGCTATCGGGCGCGTTCGCTTTGAGATTAGAAGGAACATTCGACGAATGTTTCTGGCGAGGAGAATGTTATACCGTATTTCGAGTATGCGTGAGGACGACGAGAGAAATTTGAACTTTAAAGTGGCTTGGCCGATTTTATTTGTGCACAACACCCGAATAAAGTCGTTTTTCGACGAAACGTTTTTCATAACTTGCGAAGGGAAAATTCCGGCTATGTCATTTCTATTTTTTGCGGATTTTTCCGAGAGACGAAACATTTTGGACCAACGAGAGGGCGACACTTGTCACCCTCTCATTGGGGACGTTGGGCGGCAACAAGTGGGACGAAATGGGTTGGCTTTTGTCAAGTAGTAGGTAGGATATTTTGGTGGTAGATGGATAAGGTGCACTTGGCATGATCTTGGCCCTACACTTGCCTTGCACTTGGCATGATCTTGGCCATTGGTTGGCCTTTGCTAGACCTATAAATACCCCCCCCCCCCCCTTTTGGAAGACTTATTCATCCTAAAATGTTCCAAGTCTTAGAAATCCTCCCCCCCTCTCTTGTGGTGTTCTCGTCCTCCCCCTTGTGAGGCCCCTCGCCGAGAGCCCTCCCCTTGGCCGAGAGTACCCCCAAGTAGGGTAGGCCGAGGGTATACACCCTTTGTGGTGTTGTCTCGTATAAATACCCCCTCTTGGTAGAAATACTCTCAAAAGTATTACATTATACCCAAATTACCTTAGCCGTATACCTTGTAGTATTCTAAGGTTATACCTATACGAAAAGCCCCGTTATACTATTATACTTCCCGTCAGTCACAAAACCGAACCCTAAGGAAAATCTCCATAGTTAGTTGGAGTTGTTATACCCCGTATTTCCAGAGTATGTACGTGAGGGCGTACGTATTCAATTTGAGCCTTAAAGTAGGCATAGGTTCGAATTTGTGCATAACTACCAAAAGGAGTCGTTTTTCGACGAAACGTTTCCACAACTTTCGTAGGGAAAATTCCGGCTATGTCAATAATAATTTTTGCGGATTTTTCCGTGAGACGTAACATTTTGGATCAACGAGGCGATACGTGTCACCTCACATTGGAAGGCTTGGACGGTAATGCTTGGACGATTGGGTCTTGTGTAGTATGTAGGATATTTTTGTGCAAGTTGTGTGGTAGATGGATAAGGTACACATGGTTGAAATCTAGCCCTACACTTGCCTTACACTTGGTGTGATCTTGGCCATCGTCGCCATGGCTTGACCTATAAATACCCTCTAAGTTGATGAACTTCTTCATCCTAAATTGTTCTAAGTCTTGAAAAATCCTCCCTCTCCTCGAGCTTTTCGTCCAACACCCTCTCCCCTCTAGCCTAGTGGTTCGCCGAGGCCCTCCCTAGCCTAGCCGAAAGTATCCCCTCTTAGAGGCTAAGCTGGGTACCCCCTAGCCTAGTTGTTTTCGTATAATACCCCTTGTTGTGGTATGGAAGTACTCTCCTAGTATTGTTATTATGCCCAAATACCTTGGCCCAAATACCTTGTAGTATTCCCAAGGTTACACTTATACAAAAGCCCAGAAAATACTATTATACTTCCCTCAGTCACAAAAACGAAACCCTAAGTAAATCTTCACCCGTAGTTGAAGTTTTAAGTAGAAGTTGGTTAGAACTTCTAAGGGTTGGTTGGAACGGATTGGAGCGCCCGGAGTAGGAGCTAAACGTTGTTCAGGATCGACATATAACTTGGATAATTTTGGGCTTATCGAGGTAAACACTCTTGACCTTCTGTTGTAATTGGGAATTACATGTTGTAGGAATATATAGTTAAAGTATACAATATATAGAAGTGAACATAGTTGTGCGGCAATGTCTTTTGACTTAAGCCTGAATAATACTTACGGCAATGTCTTGCGACTTAAGCCCAATTTAAAGAAGAGAATCGAATCAGAATTACATAGATCAGTATTAAGAGACTTGTGTAGCATTACCGTAGTAGAATTGTACACGCCCGGTTAGACGTGTTAACCCCGGTTGGCTTGGTAGCCACCTCGATGAGGAGAAGATTTACGCTGTTGCGGGGAGGTCGCCAATTTTCTGTAGAATATTCTACGCCGAGATCTAAAGATGTTAATAGGCGCCATGGCCTCTATAGGTCAAGTACTACGTGTGGAGTGATCGCTTGGCTTAGAGTGTAGCCGACGGTTTGAGGTACTTGAGCGTTTTGCTATTAGTCGATAATCGTCCGCGGTATGTGAACCTCTTCCTATCTGTTTCTAGCATAATATGTGTATAACTATGTAGTACTAGACGCATACGTGTTAAATGTATTTGATTGTCTTTAAACATAAAGTGTTATAACGGCTTTATGGGAAGTCAAGTTATAACACTTATGTAAATGAGAAATGCTTTGTGGTTTTTAAAAGATAACTGATTTGACTTATAACCGACTTGATGTAAAAGAACCTTGAAGTATTCTAAAAGATTAAGAAACCTTTTTGAAAGAAGTGTATACTTGGTTTGAAAACATAAAAGTTATACCAGCTTTATGAGAAGTTAGGTGTAACGTCTTAAGAGAGATAAAAAGAATGGTTTAATGGTTTAGAAGTTAAGAGACTTATTCTTAAAAGATAAGAGACTTGACTTAATATGGATGTTTGTGTGAAACCTCATTCGTGAGTAATGAGTACTTGGTTTTTGGAAGGAATAATGTTTTACTGATTTCGGAAATCAGAATGTGTATCGACAAACCACTGCAGCGTTAATAAAGGGAAATGTATTGAATAATTAAGTATTATTAAAACCAGTAGAAACCTCCATCTGCATAGAAGCTAAGATGAGACAAAATGATATTACATTTTCTAGATCATGGCTGCTAATAAGATTGATTATGAACAAGAATAACCTACTCGCCTAAGGCATATGTTACTCAATTGTTTTAAAAGAGATTAAGACATCGAACTATGAAACTTTTCAAAAAGAGACTTGTGTAATTGAAATTAGGCAAACCGAACTTTAGGAAAAGAAAGGCATTGTGTTGTCTTAAAATGGTTTAAAACATAAGGTATAACAACTTTATGGGAAGTTGGTTATAACGACCTTATGAAAACAAAAGAAAGGTTTTACCATTGGTTTTAATGTGGTAACTTGACTTTAAAAAGAAAAGTGTTTTGGTCAAAAAAGAAGGCATGGTGTTGCCTTAATTTGGTTTTAAAAGGAATGTATGGAAGTTGTTTTGGTTTACTTAAAAGATATAAGTCACTCTATTTTTATACTACGTATCGGGTGACTTTTATAAAAGAATTAGATCTCTTTAAAAGGAATTTAACGACGTAGTAATTTTAGGTTAAAACCCGACTTTGGCATAAAATGAAAGTACTTTGAGTCAGGTATAACTTGCCTATGCTTGTTGTTGTGAAACTTGCCTATGCTTGTTGATGTGAAACTCGCCTATGCTTGTTGTTGTGAAACTTGCCTATGCTTGTTGTGATAGCCTTTGTTGTGCAAAAATTGTGTTTCTATACTACCGCCTCTCGATGGAGGTCGGTTGACTTGTTGAGAACTTACTTGACGCGTCGACCGACGGAGAAATTCCACAGCACGCTCTCGCTGATAGTGTTACTTTTGTTAATCGCTTTGGACATATCGACACGATGCGTAGCGCACGTATGCTTCCACTTTGATTACCGCTTGTTGTCTTATTGTTTCCTTTGGACATATCGACACGACGCGTAGCGCATCGTATGCTTCCATTTGGAATGTCGTCTTATTGTTTCCTTTGGACTCATCGACACGATGCGTAGCGCACGTATGCTTCCATTTGGAATGTTGTCTTATTTGTTCCCTTTGGACATACCGACACGACGCGTAGCGCACGGGTATGCTCCCATTTGGATTCTTTGTCTTGTTGTTATCATATCATAGATCGCCAGCGGCGGCGTACTCACGCAGATTGATGTTGTGGCGTGAGACCCCGAATTGATATAATCATATGCGCAGGTATCGTAGTTTGGTTATCATACCGCTCTCGCTTTTATGGACTATTATGATTTCATTTACAATATTTTACGCTTTCACATACTTGGTACTGTTAGATCGACCTCCTTCTGGCTGCGCTCATGCCGCAGTAGAGGTACATCGCCATCGATCCCCGCTTTTAGATCACCTTTCAGATTGGGAAGCTCCGCCTTCTGAGGCTTATCTTTGGTATGTTACCCCGAGTCCGCAGGTCCTGTACATCTGTGGTATGGCGGGCCCCGTCCCGTCATAGTTGTTGTATAAATCTTAGAGGTCTCAGAACACTGCAAGTGTGGTTTGTAAAAAGGATAACTGTCGGGTATTTATGTATATATGATGGCAAATCGCTTGGTTGGCCTGCTTATTTATTTTGTCTCTTAATTCATGTTCATGTTTTTATTTCCGCTGATTTTCTCTCGATGTTGTATCACTAGGGTGCCCGGTAGGCACCACCACGCCCGGTTCGGTCGTGACAAAAGTGGTATCAGAGCGCTTAATCCTCGGAAAGTGTCTACGCATCGTGTCTAGTAGTCTTGATTATCGTGTGTTGTGCACCACATCTATAATCGTGAGGCTATAGGACATTTAGGATTGGTTTCCATTTCTTCTCATTCGAGATCGTGCCTTAGAGTCAGGTGATAAGTTGAACCCTCCGACGTATTCCTTTCCTTTACCGCTATGCCCGCGTAGTGCAACCTGTGCCCAGACGGGCAAGGCGAGGAGCCGCTAGTGGGATACAGAGGAGTACGAGGCGCAGCCCTGGCCAAGACTGAGATAGTACTTGACGACGAGTTTTGCGACACCGCCAAAGACCAAAGAGAGTTTAGAGCCGCAGCAGCTGGGCCGAGACTACAAGACTGAGCCTCCACCCCACACCGGAGCAGATGAGACGTACAAGGAGATGGCGCCATCGCCGTGGTCGCGGGCCGATACGGAGATAGGCCGACGCAGCAGCCTAGCCCCAGAGCACCCGTAGCTCACCTCGCCACGACTGCCCGGCCCGTGATCGTGCCTTACCGGCACCCAAGTAGTCATACATCGAGTAATCAGCGGAAATATAAAGCAAGACATGAAACGCTTTATAAAATAAGACACATTTTATGCGAGAAAACATCGCTTTCGTATATATATAAACATGGTTTAGCGCTACATCCGACAATCGCATAACATGACTACGCACTTAAGGAAATATACAACTATGGCGACAGGCCCCGCCATACCCCGATCGCATAAAACTATCTACAACAGGAGATCATACCCAAAAGTAGAGCCTCCTAAAAGATGGAGCTCCCGACACCAACGTAGAGATCCTAAGAATGTGGATCAAGCACTGCTTGCCTTACCGCAGATGAACGCAGCCCCAAGCGAGGTCAAGACAACAGTACTAAGTATATGAAATCAGAAATACTTAAATGAAACATATCATTTTAAAAACAGCTTTGCAAGTATGTATGAAACAACCAAGGAAACCGCATATAGTGCCACATCACAAACAAGAGCAAAGAATAGGTAAATCAGTAATGTGTCTTTTCTAGGCCGCGAATGATCGGGCAGGCCAATTGCCCGTAGTATCACCATGCAAGACTAATCTCGACTCGTAGTCCGCATAGGCCAATCACATAGGCCCGCATAGTACATAACCCCGCATCGAGGGTAGCTACTCGGCATCGCCCCGACTCGCCGTCCGCACGCCACATGCATCGCATGAGGTATAACCCCGCACACTAACACCGAACTCCCGTAGCCCGCATAGGTCCCTTGGACCCGCATGAGGTATTCTCGAATCACGTCCTGCATCACTCGAAGTCTACCCCGCATCGGAGGCGCCTTAACCCCTGTAATATGTCAAGAGGTGAGTGATGCTACACTAACCTAACAACTTATCGTTAAACAACATAAGCACAACAAGAATACTTTTTCACAAACGTTAAAAGACACTAACACACATAGCATCATATCATGTCTACTTATCAAACCATCTTATTATTCTTTTCACAATTCAATATAAGTCTTTAATAAACACATATGCAAACTGTTTCTATTATCAATCTTAAGTGGTTATACTTAACTTCCCATAAGGCTAGTATAACTCTTAAGCTTCGCTTAAAACCAATTAGTTCTCTTCATTAAAAATGATTCAAGATTCTTTGAAATGCTTTCGATCTTTATTATTCAGCTTAAGCCGAGGCATCACTGTAAGTGTTATTCAAAGCTTAAGCCGAGGCATTGCCGTAAGTATTATTCACAGCTTAAGTCAAAGACATTGCCGTAGTTATATTTTTGTTAACACATGTACGCTTCACCGTACTATATATATTGTAAAATATCATGCTTTAGGAAGAATCACATACCTTCTCAATAAAACCACCGCCAAGTCAATATGTCGCGCAGAGATTCAAATTTATAATAGTCACAGATATCTATCAAAGACTACTCAAGGTCATTCTAAACAGAGGGTTCACAATTCTACGGAAAGTCGGGCAGACTTCCTACCCGGTGAGCTATATAAGTTCATCAGAAAACAAATTCTATGTAAGTACTTTGATTATTCTTCTTTAAACCCTTCTATTGTGGTAATAGCTCAATTCTATTCGCAATATTCTTCTAAGTATTTAATACATATTCTTATACTACTACAAGATGTATTCACTAATTCAAAAGAGGGTTAGGATTAGTTACCCTGTAAGCCCAATAATATCCTAGAAAAGTCGCTACCGAGCAAGGTTTTGCTCCTAAGTTGTATGCTCTAAGGAAACCTTAGAAGTTCTTCACAACTTCTACTAAGTACTAAGGTATTTGGGCTAGGTATTTTGGGCATTATAACAATACAAGAAGGCAACTTTTCTACCAAGGAGGGGGTAGGTTTTGGCTAGGCTAGGGGCCTACCAAACTACTAGGCTAGAGGGGTGTATTCAGCCAAGGGCCTTCACAAGGGAGGGGGAGGTGTTGGACGAAAAGGCTACAAGGGAGAGGAGAGGATTTTCAAGACTTGAAAGATTTGTGGATGAAGAACTCTTCATCTCTAGGGGTATTTATAGGTCAAGAGTTTGGCCAACCAATGGCCAAGATTAAGACAAGTGCAAGGCAAGTGTAGGGTGAGGATTAACTATACACAAATATCCTACCAACTCCTCGACTTGTGCACAAGGCACAAAAACGTGTTCACTATAGTCCAAATCGTCCAAATGGACGATTTCAAGTCCATCAATCGAGGTGACAAGTGTCGCCTCCCGCTGGTCCAAAATGTTTCGCCTCTCGAAAAATCCGCAAAAATTAGAAATGGCATAGCCGAATTTACCCTACGAAAGCCGTGGAAACGCTTCGCCGGAAAACTATTCGCTTTGTGAGTTGTGCCCAAAAACGCTTTGCCTAAACTTTAAGGCTAGATTTTTAGACGTATTCCTTACGACGCACTGGAAATACGGTATAACATTCTCCTCCTTAGAAACATTCGTCGAATGTTCCTTCCCAAGACGCTTAACGATAAGATTCCTCATAACTTAAACAAATTGTAAATGCCACACACGCCACAGAGCAACACTTAGGCGTAAACGATAACTAAAATTTACAAGTAGGAAAGTGAATTTACCCGAGGTGCTGGGAATAAGTGAGGATACTTCCGCCTCATGTCCTCCTCGGCCCCACGCCATCTCCTCCTCGAGCTCGTTCCGCCACAAGACTTTGACGGCCACGCCCCGTCCGCAGACGCCTAACTCGACGATCGACTATCGCTATGGAATCTCCTCATACGATAACCCCTGGCCACCGACATCGTCAATCGGTGTACCTAGATGGATCCCCGATACATCTCCTCAAAGATAGATACGTGAAAACCGGATGCACCGCCTCCGATCGGACGGCAGATCCAACTCATAGGCAACCTTGCCTACCTCGCGACAATCAAACGCCCAATGTACTGGGCCGAAGTTTCCTTCTTCCCGAATCTCATCACACCCTTCATGGGTGACACCTTTAGAAAACCCAATCATGAACTCGAACTCAAGATGCCGACGACGATGATCTGTGATACGACTTGCCGACTCAGCCGTCATTAATAGCCGATCTCGGATAAGCTTCACCTTATCCATCGCTCGCATCAAATCTGGTCCCACTAGCCGCACTCGCCCACATCGAACCAACCTATAGGCGACCGCACTTCCTCCCATACAAGGCCTCATAAGGCGCCATCCGAATACCGGAGTGGTAGCTATTATTATACGCGAACTCAACTAGAGGCAAATGATCCTCCCAACTACCATCGGTCAATAACACATGCTCGCAGATATCCTCGCAGTCCGGATAGTGCGCTCGCCTCGTCCGTCGCTCTGTGGATGAAATGCAAGACTGTGCTCACCAAGGCCCCTAAACCTCTCGAAGGACCTCCGGTTAGCCGTCAGAACCGGGCTCCTCGTGCGATATGATCGGTAGGGACTCCATGCGATCGACGATCTCTGATGTAAAGTCCGCATAATCCTCACCGGTGCGTCGCCCCGACGGAAGAAAGTGGGCTGATTTCACACCGTCGACGATAACCCATATAGAATCATGTCTCCTCCGAGTGCGAGGTAACCCGTGATGAAGTCCATGTTGATTACCTCCCACTTCCGTGTCGGGATCTCAATCGTCGCAACAAACCACCGTGCCTCCGTGCTCTACCTTCACCGCCGACAACACGCACCGAGCTACGAACTCGCAACGCCCCTCTTCAAGCCATCCCACCAATACACGATCTAAGGTCGTGGTACATCTTGGTCGACCGGATGGATAGAGTAACGCTACCGCAGGCTTCCTCAAGAACTCGCCAAGTCCTCAAACATCCGAACACATACCGCTCAAACCTTAGCACCCCATCAAAGTGCTACTCGCGACCCTTGCCCTCACGTAAGAGTCAGATCACGATATCGAATCAAAGCCGATCTCGAATCGCCTCTTCACCTCCTCGATGATGGAAGACTCGGCAACCTCACGAACTCTAACCCCATCGCTATCGTAATCAATCAAACGGACACCAAGGCTCGCTAACTGATGCAAATCACGAACCATGTCCCTCCTCTCTTGCTGCACATCTGATAGGCTCCCCATCGACCTACGACTAAGAGCATCTGCCACAACATTGGCCTTCCCCGGGTGGTACAGGATATCAACATCGTAATCCTTAAGCAACTCTAACCACCGTCTATGCCGTAAGTTCAGCTCCTCCGTCAAGATATACCGGAGGCTCTTGTGGTCCGTATAAATATCCACGTGAACCCCATACAAATAGTGCCTCCAGATCTTCAAAGCGTGAATCACTACCGCTAACTCCAAATCATGCGGGTAGTTCCTCCGTGTTTCTTCACCGCCGGACGATATGCTATAACCCCGCCATGCCGCATCAACACACATCCCAACCCGATGTCCGACGATCACAATACACGACATAACCATCCGACCTCCGGAAGAGTAAGAACGGGCGGTCCGCCTCTTTCAAGAATCGAAACCCCGCCACAAGCATCACCATCAAACTTGGCTGCCTTCCGAGTCACCCTAGTCAACGGTGCGTAGATACAAACTTCTCTACGAACCGATAATATCCTCGCAAGGCCCGTAAAATCGCGAACCTCTGTCGGAGTAAGAGGTCAGGCCAAGTCCCGATCGCCTCGATCTTGGCCGTATCCACTCGAATGCCATCACCCCGATAATATGCCCAAGAAACGCCATCAAGTCAACCAAAACTCACATTTGGAAAACTTGGCGCATAAATCACCTGGTCCCGAGAATCACAAGACAACCTCAAATGCTCCGCATGCTCGCTCTGAGCGAATAAACCAAGATATCATCAATGAACACTATCACAAACGTGTCCAAAAATGGTTTGAACACTCGGTTCATCAAATCCATGAATACACGAGCATCGTCAACCCAAAAGACATGACCGAACTCATAATGCCCGCATCGGTCCCGAATGCACCCTAGGGACATCCACCTCTCGACTCGCACTGATGATAGCCCGATCGCAGATCAATCTTGAGAAACATCTCGCACTCGCAATCGGGTCGAACAAATCATCAATCCCAGGAAGGGTATTCGTTTAATGGTCACCTTGTTCACCGCTCAGAATCAACACACATGCGCAGCTGGCCCCGCCCTTCTTCTTCACGAACAATACCGCGCCTCGTGAGAAACACTAGGCCCGATGAAGCCCTTTCTCCAAAGAAATCTCTAAGCCGATCCTTCAACTCTCTCAACTCGGCGGTGCCATTCAGTATGGTGGAATGGAAATAGCCGAGTGTCCGCAATATGTCAATACAAAACTCAATCTCCTCTCGGGAGGATACCCGAGGTCATCCGAAACACGCCCGGGAACTCACGACCATCGAATCGATCAAAATCTGGTACCGCAGCCTTCAGATCAAACACCCGAACGAGATGGTAGATATACCCTTCGCACCATCTTCCTAGCCTTGAGGTAGGAAATAAACCTACCCTCGGCGATACCGTGCTCCTCCCACTCAACAACCGCCTCAGAAATCGAACCGCATTACTTCTCTCTCAGCCTACATTGGCGTAGCAAGAAGCTAGCCAATCCATCCCCATGATCACGCCAAGTCAATCATCTCTAACTCTATCAAGTCGCCAGGGTCCGACGATCAGAATGGTCACAGACAAGCTCTATATACCCGCCGAGCTACCATCGAATCACCCATCGCGTAGCTACCTCGAAAGGGTCTATGGACTCGTGCTCTATCCCTATCCTACTAGCAACAAGGGAGATATATAGACAGAGTAGAACCTCGATCTATCAAGGCATACACATCAAACCCAAACCGATAAAGTACCGGACGACATCGTGAGGCCTCACGATCTGTCGCTTACCGACAAAGCATAAATGCGTTCGAGGACCGCTAGAATCGACCGCGCCACGACCTGCGCGACCGCCGGTCCACGAGTACCTTGCCTCTCCGTGGCGAGTAATCGCTCGGGATGAAGAAGACCGCGAAAGAACTCGTAGGCCGACTTACCATCAAGATCGCCTTGCTCTGACAAGCCGTGATAGTGACTCGCTGCCACAATCAAACAAACTCCCGTAGCACCACAACTCCCGGTGGGATCTACCGTGACGGCCACACCGGCGGGGTGGTCCCGACGCCGCACTCGCCGCTCGACGCTCAAGTCCTCGGGCCCCGGTTCGCCTCGAATATCTCCGGCCGGCCTTTGAGGGCGGCGCAGAGTGCTCGGCTGGCTGTGGTGCACCTAGATCGCTGCCGAGGCCGCCACCACGATAGCCACCAAAAGACCTCGCCGCCCCGTCTTCTGCCGCCGTCACAACCCGCGGTCTCTACGCCTCACATCCAAGAGCATGAGCTCGCATGCGGGTAATGTCCATACCTACCGAGAGAAACACCCGCACATGACTCGCCATATAGTCGCTTCAGCCCGTGACATAGCGGTGCACCCTATCCTCCATATTCGCTACCAATGCCGGGACATATCGAGCCAATGAATCAAACTCGACATTGTACTCCCGACAAAGGCCCTCTCTCGCCTCGATGGTAAAAATCTATCACCCGCGCCTCCTCATCCGCGAGGCAAGAAGTGAGTGAGGAAAGCCTCTCGAGAACTCATCCCAGTAGCTGGGACGCTGCGGTTTCCCGATAACTCCCATGAATCAAACCAATCGATCGCGGTATCACGCAGCCGATGCGAACCGGCGTCACAGACTGCCTCTCGAGGCCTTGATCACCCTCATGATCCTCTGCCGACGGATGAACTCGCGGATCATCCTCCGGCCTCGACCAGAAAACTCGCGGGCTACAACTCAAGAAATCTCAGAGCCTCAAACTATCTCGCCTCGTGTACCACGGTGCGACTGGCTGAGCTGAATCGAATCGCCGCAGATCGAGCCTCTCTCTCGTGTCGGGCCACAACTTTAGCCAATAGCCGGGCCATCTCCTTGTACTCCTAACCTCCACCCCAGCCGTGGGATGCGAGGCGGGTACCGTGGTCTCTGTTGGGGCCGGCGGCGCCATAGAACTCGCCGCCTCGTATAGACCGGGCCCGAGCCCTCGTGACTGGGTGTCTCGCTAGCGCCTCCTACGCTTTGCCCTTCTCGGGCCCGGTTGCCTTACGTGGAGGCATAATCATATAGAAAGGAATACGTTAGAGGTCCAACCTATAACACACTCTAAAGCACGATCTCGAATGAGAAGAATGGAAACCAATCCTAAATATCTTATAGCCTCACGATTATTGGTGTGGTGCACAACACACCGATAATCAAGACTCTACTAGATACGGCTCAGAGACACTTTCCGAGGATTAATCGCTCGATACCACTTTTGTCACGACTGCTCGGTTCGTGGATCGTGCCTCACCGGCACCCAAGTAGTCATACATCGAGTAATCGGCGGAAATATAAAGCAAGACATGAAACAGCTTTATAAAATAAGACACGCTTTATGAGAAAACACGCTTTTCTAAGATATATATATAAACATGGTTTAGCAAGCTACATCCGACAATCGCATAACATGACTACGCACTCTAAGGAAATATACAACTATGGCGGACAGTGGCCCGCCATACCTCGATCAGACAAAACTATCTACAACAGGAGATCATACCCAAAAGTAGAGCCTCCTAAAAGATGGAGCTCCGACACCAACGTAGAGATCCTAAGAATGTGGATCTAGCACTGCCGCTTACTGCGCATGAACGCAGGCCCAAGGAGGTCAAGACAACAGTACTAAGTATATGAAATCAGAAATACTTAAATGAAAACATATCATTTTAAAATCAGTTTTGCAAGTATGTATGAAACAACCAAGGAAACCGCATATAGTGCCACATCACAAATAAGAGCAGCAATAGGTAAACTGTAACCGGTCTTTTCTAGGCTGTGAATGATCGAAGCAGGGCCAATTGCCCGTAGTATCACCATGCAAGCCTAATCACGACTCCGAGTCCGCGTAGGCCAATCACATAGGCCCGCATAGGTACATAACCCCGCATCGAGGGTAGCTACTCCTCGGCATCGCCCCGACTCGCCGTCCGCATGGCCACATGACCGCATGAGGTATAACCCCGCACACTAACTCGAACTCCCGTAGCTCCGCGATAGGTCCTTGGACCCGCATGAGGTATTCTCGAATCATGGTCCTGCATCACTTTGAGTCTACCCCGCATCGGAGGCGCCTTAACCCCTGAATATGTCAAGAGTGAGTGATGCTACACTAACCTAACACTTATCGTTAAACAACATAAGCACAACAAGAATACTCTTTTCACAAACGTTACAAGACACTAACACACATAGCATCATATCATGTCTACTTATCAAACCATCTTATTATTCTTTCACAATTCAATATAAGTCCGTTATAAACACATAGGCAAATCTGCTTTCTTTTATCAATCTTAAGTGGTTATACTTAACTTCCCATAAGGCTAGTATAATTCTTAAGCTTCTGTTTAAAAACCAATTAGTTCTCTTCTGTTAAAAATGATTCAGTATTCTTTTGAAATGCTTTCAGATCTTTATTATTCAAAGCTTAAGTGAGGCATTGCCGTAAGTGTTATTCAGGCTTAAGCCGTGAGGCATTGCCGTAAGTATTATTCAGGCTTAAGTCAAAGACATTGCCGTAGTTATATTTTTGTTAACACATGTACGTCTACCGTACTATATATATTGTAAAATATCATGCTTTAGGAAGAATCACATACCTTCTCAGCGAAAACCACCTGCCAAGTTGAATATGTCGCGCAGAGAGTCGACCATAATAGTCACAGATATCTATCAAAGACTACTCAAGGTCATTCTAAACAGAGGTTCACAATTCTACGGAAAGTCGGGCAGCACTTCCCTACCCGTGAGCTATATAAGTTCATCGTGAAAACAGTCCTATGTAAGTACAGTTTGATTATTCTTCTTTTAAACCCTTCTATTGTGGTAACAGTTCAATTCTATTCTGCAATATTCTTCTAAGTATTTAATACATATTCTTATACTACTACAGTATGTATTCACTAATTCAAAAGAGGGTTAGGATTAGTTACCTCGGTAAGCCCAATAATATCCTAGAAAAAGTCGCGCCTGAGCAAGGTTTTGCTCCTAAGTTGTATGCTCCAGAAACCTTAGAAGTTCTTCACAACTTCTACTAAGTACTAAGGTATTTGGGCTAGGTATTTTGGGCATTATAACAATACAAGAAGGCAACTTTTCTACCAAGGGAGGGGTAGGTTTTGGCTAGGCTAGGGGCCTCACCAAACTACTAGGCTAGAGGGGTGTATTCGGCCAAGGGCCTTCACAAGGGGAGGGGGGGAGGTGTTGGACGAAAAGGCTACAAGGGAGAGGAGAGGATTTTCAAGACTTGGAAAGATTTGTCGATGAAGAACTCTTCATCTCTAAGGGGGTATTTATAGGTCAAGAAGTGGCCAACCAATGGCCAAGATTAAGACAAGTGCAAGGCAAGTGTAGGGTGAGGATTAACTATACACAAATATCCTACCAACTCCTTGACTTGTGCACAAGGCACAAAAAACGTGTTCACCATAGTCCAAATCGTCCAAATGGACGATTTCAAGTCCATCAATTGGAGGGTGACAAGTGTCGCCCTCCCGTTGGTCCAAAATGTTTCGTCTCTCGGAAAAATCCGCAAAAATTAGAAATGGCATAGCCGGAATTTACCCTACCAAAGCTGTGGAAACGTTTCGTCGGAAAACTATTCGTTTTGTGAGTTGTGCCCAAAAAAAACGTTTTGCCTAAACTTTAAGGCTAGACTTTTTGTACGTATTCCCTTACGTACGTACTCTGGAAATACGGGGTATAACACCCCCGAGCAGACAGTTTGAGACTACGGGATTTTCTGAGGTGTAACCCGCCAGAGTTTTATGGGTCGAGACCTGAGGATGATCCGCAGGAGTTCATCCGGCAGTTACAGCGGATCATGAGAGTGATCAAGGCATCGGAGACCGAGTCAGTGGTCCTAGGTTCGCATCGGCTGCGTGATACCGCAGTCGACTGGTTTGATTCGTGGGAGCTGTCCCGGGGAGAGAATGCACTTCCAGCTATTTGGGACGAGTTCGCAAGAGCATTTCTTGCACATTTCTTGCCTCCACAGATGAGGAGGGCTCGGGCCGACAGATTTTTGGTGTTGCGGCAGAACGGGCGTACGGTTCGGGAGTACAATGTGGAGTTCGACTCATTGGCCCGGTACGTCCCCGCATTAGTAGCTAGTATGGAGGATCGAGTGCACCGATATGTTACAGGGCTCGATGATTACCTAGCAGAGAGTTGTTCGGGTGTAGCTCTTCAGCCGGGCATGGACATTGCCCGCATGCAGGCTTATGCACTTGGGGGTGAGGAGCGGAGAAATCGACGGAATGACCAAAGTCAGCAGAAGAGGGCCAGAACTGCAGGGTCCTTTGGTGATTTTCGAGGCAGACCGCCTCGGCAGCAGACTAGTTATGCGCCTCCGCCAGTACAGAGTGGTCCTCTACAATCTTCAGAGCGTCCAGAGTTTTCAGGAGCAGGTCAGGGCTCCAAGGGTTCAGATTTTCGGGAGAGCAGGGGTGTTAACCAGCTGAAGCCACCCCTACCTCGTTGTGACCGCTGTGGTAGACTCCACAGTGGGGAGTGTCGTGCTAGTCCGGGAGTTTGTTTTACATGCGGCCAGCAGGGCCATTTTGGGAGAAACTGTCCGACCAGGGGTAGCGCTGGTAGGATAGCACATACTGGATCGGGTTGCGGGTTCTTCACCTTCCATAGCCAGCAGATGTTCATACACCGCGGCCACGTTAGAGGTCGCGGTGGAAGTTCCCGATTTAGCGGTCCTCCGATCGCCTATTTTCAGGTATATCCTTAACCCTCTAGAGTTTTGTATGTATTGAGGTTGTGATGATGTGTTTAGTGTTATGTTCGGATAGCTTTGTGCTAAAATGTGATGTAGAACCTGGTTAGTGAGAAGGGTAAGCTTGAGGGTGAGAAAATGATGAACCTTAGAATATTACAGTTGAGACCTTAGATGTAAGGCCGTCTTGAGTACAAGTTTTTGCAAGTGATCCTTGTCGGAGTGCATTTTATGCCTAGAATGTATTGTGTGATAAGTCCCTGGGTAGTGTGAAATGGAAGTGGTAGCTTTCATGACCTGTAGAGGTAAGATTGTTCCGGATGGGGAAACAAGAGCTTGATGCGTTAAGTGGGTCGGGTTGGGGCCATGATGAGGGCCAACCCGCGGCCGGTTTCAAAGTGGGGTCAGCTCTGGGTGGTCCCGCCAGGTGGTAGGGTCACGAGGGTGCTAGGCCCATGATTAGATAACCATCGTATGAGTTCGTGGATATGTTCGACCAGAAGCGGATCGTGAAGGCCGGGAATGGCCTTAAGGGAGATTGAAGCTAGTAAGATGACCAAGTTTGGAGGTGGTGACTCCAAAGTTTTGGGAAAGCGATGACTGAAGTGTGGTACGTATACTAGAGGAGTTCAAGTGTCCGAGAAGGGCACGACGAGTAAGGAAGGAAGAGAACGTGTGATATTTCGTGGCCAGGTGTGGCGTTGGCAACTTGTTAGAAGAACTTCATCGTTATCCGTCTTGAGAAGGAACATTCGGGACGAATGTTTCTAAGGAGGGGAGAATGTTATACCCCGTATTTCCAGAGTATGTACGTGAGGGCGTACGTATTCAATTTGAGCCTTAAAGTAGGCATAGGTTCGAATTTGTGCATAACTACCAAAAGGAGTCGTTTTTCGACGAAACGTTTCCACAGCTTTCGTAGGGAAAATTCCGGCTATGTCAATAATAATTTTTGCGGATTTTTCCGAGAGACGTAACATTTTGGACCAACGGGAGGGTGACATGTGTCACCCTCACATTGGAAGGCTTGGACGGTAATGCTTGGACGATTGGGTCTTGTGTAGTAGGTAGGATATTTTTGTGCAAGTTGTGTGGTAGATGGATAAGGTACACATGGTTGAAATCTAGCCCTACACTTGCCTTACACTTGGTGTGATCTTGGCCATTGGTTGGCCATGGCTTGACCTATAAATACCCCTCTAAGTTGATGAACTTCTTCATCCTAAATTGTTCTAAGTCTTGAAAAATCCTCCCCTCTCCCCCCCCCCCCTCTAGCCTAGTGGTTCGGCCGAGGCCCCCTCCCTAGCCTAGCCGAAAGTATCCCCCCCCCCTCCTTAGAGGTGCTAGCCGTGGGGTACCCCCCCCTAGCCTAGTTGTTTTCGTATAATACCCCTTGTTGTGGTATGGAAGTACTCTCCTAGTATTGTTATTATGCCCAAATACCTTGGCCCAAATACCTTGTAGTATTCCCAAGGTTACACTTATACAAAAGCCCAGAAAATACTATTATACTTCCCTCAGTCACAAAAACGAAACCCTAAGTAAATCTTCACCCGTAGTTGAAGTTTTAAGTAGAAGTTGGTTAGAACTTCTAAGGGTTGGTTGGAACGGATTGGAGCGCCCGGAGTAGGAGCTAAACGTTGTTCAGGATCGACATATAACTTGGATAATTTTGGGCTTATCGAGGTAAACACTCTTGACCTTCTGTTGTAATTGGGAATTACATGTTGTAGGAATATATAGTTAAAGTATACTATATATAGAAGTGAACATAGTTGTGCGGCAATGTCTTTTGACTTAAGCTGAATAATACTTACGCAATGTCTTGCGACTTAAGCTGAATTTAAAGAAGAGAACCGAATCAGAATTCATAGGATCAGACATGAGACTTGTGTAGCATTAATGTGGCGAATTGTACACGTCCGGGTCGACGTGTTAACCCCCCCTGGTTGGCTTGGTAGCCGGCCTCGCTAGCGGCGGAGCTGTACGCTGGTGCGGGGGGGCCCAGGGGCTGCCGAATTTTCTGTAGAATATTCTACGTCGAGATCTAAAGATGTTAATAGGCGCCTGGGGGCCTCTATAGGTTGAAGTACTACGTGTGGAGTGATCTGCTTGGCTTAGAGTGTAGCCGACGGTTTGAGGTACTTGGAGCGTTTTGCTATTAGTCGATAATCGTCGCGAGGTATGTGAACCTCTTCCTATCTGTTCTAGCATGATATGTGTATAATTATGTAGTACGGTAGACGTACATGTGTTAAATGTATTTGATTGTCTTTAAACATAAAGTGTTATAACGGCTTTATGGGAAGTCGTTATAACAAACTCTATGTAAATGAGAAATGTTTTGTGGTTTTTAAAAGATAACTGATTTGACTTATAACCGACTTGATGTAAAAGAACCTTGAAGTATTCTAAAAGATTAAGAAACCTTTTTGAAAGAAGTGTATACTTGGTTTGAAAACATAAAAGTTATACCAGCTTTATGAGAAGTTAGGTGTAACGTCTTAAGAGAGATAAAAAGAATGGTTTAATGGTTTAGAAGTTAAGAGACTTATTCTTAAAAGATAAGAGACTTGACTTAATATGGATGTTTGTGTGAAACCTCATTCGTGAGTAATGAGTACTTGGTTTTTGGAAGGAATAATGTTTTCTTGATTTCGAAATCGTAATGTGTATCGACAAACCACTGCAAAGATTAATAAAGGGAAATGTATTGAATAATTAAGTATTATTAAAACCAAGAGAAACCTCCATCCGCATGAAGCTAAGATGAGACAAAATGATATTACATTTTCTAGATCATGGCTGCTAATAAGATTGATTATGAACAAGAATAACCTACTCGCCTAAGGCATATGTTACTCAATTGTTTTAAAAGAGATTAAGACATTGAACTATGAACTTTTCAAAAAAAGAGACTTGTGTAATTGAAATTAGGAAAAAGAAAGGCATTGTGTTGTCTTAAAATGGTTTAAAACATAAGGTGTATAACAACTTTATGGGAAGTTGGTTATAACGACCTTATGAAAACAAAAGAAAGGTTTTATCATTGGTTTTAATGTGGTAACTTGACTTTAAAAAGAAAAGTGTTTTGGTCAAAAAAAGAAGGCATGGTGTTGCCTTAATTTGGTTTTAAAAAGGAAAGTATGGAAGTTGTTTTGGTTTACTTAAAAGATATAAGTCACTCTATTTTTATACTACGGGTATCGGGTGACTTTTATAAAAGAATTAGATCTCTTTAAAAGAAATTTAACGTACGTAGTACTTTAGGGTTAAAACCCGGACTTTGGCATAAAATGAAAGTACTTTGAGTTGTGTATAACTTGCCTATGCTTGTTGTTGTGAAACTTGCCTATGCTTGTTGATGTGAAACTTGCCTATGCTTGTTGTTGTGAAACTTGCCTACGCTTGTGATAGCCTTTGTTGTGCAAAAATTGTGTTTCTATACTACCGCGTCTCGATGGAGGGTCGGTTGACTTGTTGAGAACTTACTTGACGCGTCAGCGACGGAGAAATTCCACCGCACGCTCCTCGCTGATAGTGTTACTTTTGTTAATCGCTTTGGACATATCGACACGACGCGTGGCGCACGCGGGTATGCTTCCACTTTGATTACCGCTTGTTGTCTTATTGTTTCCTTTGGACATCTCGACACGATGCGTAGCGCACGTATGCTTCCATTTGGAATCTTTGTCTTATTGTTTCCCTTGGACCCATCGACACGATGCGTAGCGCACGTATGCTTCCATTTGGAATGTTGTCTTATTTGTTCCTTTGGACATACTGACACGATGCGTAGCGCACGGGTATGCTCCCATTTGGATTCTTTCTTGTTGTTATCATATCATGCATCGCGCAGAAAGAAGGTACTCCACGCATGATTGATGTTGTGGCGAGACCACGAATTGATATAATCATATGTGTGTATCTTGTAGTTTGGTTATCATACCTGTCTCCTGCTTTTATGGACTATTATGATTTCATTTACAGTATTTTACAATTTCACATACTTGGTACCTGTTGTACTGACCTCCTTCGGGGGGCTGCGTTCATGCCGCAGGTAGAGGTACATCGGCTATCGATCCCCGCTTTTAGGATCACCTTTCGCCAGATTGGAAGCTCCGTTCCTGAGGCTTATCTTTGGTATGTTACCACGAGTGCAGAGTCCTTGTACATTCGGGTATGGCGGCCCTGTCCGTCATAGTTGTTGTATAAATCTTAGAGTGCAGAACATCCACAAGGTGGTTTGTAAAAAGGATAACTGTTCGGGTATTTATGTATATATGATGAAGGCAACTGTTTTGGTTGGCCTGTTTATTTATTTTGTCTCTTAATTCATGTTCATGTTTTTATTTCCCCTGATTTTCTCTGATGTTGTATCACTAGGGTGCCCGGGGTAAGGCACCAGTCACGGGCCCGGGTTCGGGTCGTGACAGGAGTATTATGTAGAAGTTGGTTAGAACTTCTAAGGGTGGTTTGGAGCGGAGTTGGAGCTAAATGTTGCCCAGGATCGACATCTATACTTGGATAATTATGGGCTTATCGAGGTAATTATCTTGTCCCCCTATTGTAATTGGAGATTACATGTTGTAGGAATATATAGTTGAAGTATACTATATATATAAGAACTGAACATAGTTTTGTGGCAATGTCCTTGGACTTAAGCGTGAATTTAAAGAAGAGAACTGAACTGTAACTACGTAGGACTGTATTACAGTAGACTTGTGTAGTTTGACGGGTAGGGGAGGGCTGCCCAATTTCCCGTAGGATCTTGTATCTAGATTTATTCTACCGAGTAGTCTAGACTTTGATAGACTTGTGTAACCTGTATAGGTTGAATGTTCTGCGAGTAGCATGTGCTACTTGAGAATGTGGACCAGGCTAGCCGGGTTATAGCCGTGGAGCGATTTGCTAATAGTCGATAATCGTCGCGAGGTATGTGAACCTCTTCCTATCTCTTCCAGCATGATATGTGTATAACTATGTAGTACGGTAGACGTACGTGTGTTAATTGAACGTAGTTGTACGGCAATGTCTTTTGACTTAAGCCCGAATAATAATAATCTTGAAGTAGTTCAAGAGAATTAAGAACTGTTTTTAAAAGAAGAATAATACTTGGTTTTAAAATCTTAAGAGTTATACTAGCTTTATGGGAAGTTAGGTATAATGGCTTAAGAGAGATAAAATGAATGATTTATTGATTTTTAGAAGTTAAGAGACTTGACTTAAATAAATTAATATGAATTTTGTGTAAAACCTCATTCGTGAGTAATGAGTACTTGGGTTTTTAAAAGGGATAATGTTTTACTGATTTCGGAAATCAGAAATGTGTATCGACAAACCACTGCAGCGTTAATAAAGGAAAATGTATTGAATAATTAAGTATTATTAAAATCAGTAGAAACTTCCATCTGCATAGAAGTTAAGATGAGACGAAATGATATTTCCTAGATCATGGCTGCTGTAATAAGATTGTTATAAACAAGAATATCCTACTCACATATAAGGCTTATGTTCCTCCGATTGTTTAAAAGAGAATTACCTTCTTAAATGAATAAGACTATGAACTACGAAACCTTTCGGAAATGAGAAACTTGAGTAATTGAAATTAGACAAACTTGAAACGTTTGGAAAAGAATGTTGTTACTTGATTTTTACAAAGAGAAGTGTTTTGATTTACTTCAAAAGATAATCACTCTATTTTCATATACTACGGGTATTGTGTGACTTTTGTGAAAGTAACGTATCTTTTAAAAGAGTTAATGTATGAAGTACTTTGGGGATAAAAACCCGATCTTGTTAATCATATAGTAGAAAGTGCCTTGTGTGTATAACTTGATTGTGTTGGGTTGTGATAGCCTTGTAATACTTTCTTGTTTATTTGATAAGTAAACACGCTAGGATGCTACGTGTGTTAGTATCTTGTGATGTTTGTGTAAAGGGGTTTCCCTTCGATTGCGCTTAAATAGTTTCACTATCAGCCGTTATGTTGGTATTGTACCACTCACCTTGACTTGTTTCCGGGGGTTAAGCTGCCCTCCGATGCGGGGTAGACTCAGGCGGGTCTAGTGACCTATGATTCGAGAATACCTTATGCAGTGCAGATGGCCTATGCGAATCGCGGAGTTCCGTGTTAGTATGCGCCCTTGTGGTCATGCGGTCTTTGTGGCTACGCGGACGGCGAGTCCAGACGCCGCCGGGAGTAGCTACCTCGACGGGAATACCTCATGCGGGCCATTGGAGTGGCCACGCGAGCTACGGAAGTTCGTGGCTAGACGCGCATTAGATATCGCGGGCGAGTGGCGGCTTTGATCATGTGACGGCCTCAGACAGATCTCATGATACGCTTTATTTACCTTGTTGGTACTGTGGGTTTTAGTAGTCGGTTATGCCTTCGCACTTACTCGCACGGTTTTATTAGGACACAGTGGGACACGTGTTCATGTATTCCTTGATGCTTTTATATCATAGATCACGGAGGAAGGTATTCCACGCATGAATGATGTGGGCGTGAGACCCATAGTTATATTTGAGTGATGACTTTGAGGCGAGTCCCCGACTTGACATGATCGCTTATTTATCAGGAATCAGTTTGGTTATCACGCATGTCTCCCGCTTTATATAGACTACTATGATTTCATTTACGCATTTATTTTCGCCACATACTCGCACTGTTATCGACCTCCTTCGAGGCCGTGTTCATGCCGCAGTAAAGGTACACCGCCATTGATCCTCGTGCTTAGGGTCATAGCCAGTTTGGAAAGTTCCGTTCTCGGAGGCTTATCGATGGTATAGTCCTCGTCGTTGTAGGTATTTACATTCGGGGTATGGCGGCCCCGCCCCGCCATTGTTGTCGTATCATTCTTAGAGTCAGTAATCTTGTTGGCGAGTTGTAATAAGGATGTAAATCGATTCTAAAATTGCTTTATATATATACGCCGAAAGGCAAGTTTTTTCAGACATCGTTTACTTCATAATATTTTCATGTCTTGTTTTATGTTCCGCTGATTACTCTGATGTATGGCTACTTGGGTGTCCGGGTAAGACACCAGTCACGGGCCCGGGTTCGGGTCGTGACACTAGTGATAAAACATCAGAGAAAATCAGCGGAAATAAAAACTTATAGACATGAAACAATATGAAATAAGAAACAGGCTAACCAAAACGGTCACCTTTCTGCATATATATATAAAACCCGAACAGTTATCCTTTACAAGCCCAACTCACAACAGTACTACAGACCTCTAAGAGTTTTTATAACAACTACGACGGGACAGGGCCCCGCCATACCCCTGAATGTACAAGAACCTACAATATCAGGGAATCATACCAAAAGATAAGCCTCCGGAGAAACGGAGCTTCCCAAAACGCAGTACCCCACATATATTATGTATCTCGACCAAGATCAAAACATGAAATCTTTCACTCAAAACAGCCTTGTACCTAAGGTTCCCACGGTTATCAAAATTCTAAGGCTCACAATCTCTATGTACTCAAACTTACCTTTCCTTCTAACCAGGTGTCTTAAACACAATTTACACAATGCTATCCGAACATAACACTTAACATATAATCATCTTATCACGCATACTAATCTCTAGAGGGTTAAGGATATACCTGTAACTATTGCTTCACTTTCCCTTCGTCGCTCTAATCATAGTCCTGCCCTGCAGGGCTCATAGCTAAAGAAGGAGATGAACCAGCCACTGATCCCGAAGGATGAGTCTTAACATCCGCGCTACTTCTGGTCGGACAATTCTTCGCAAAATGGCCCTACCGACCGCAGGTAAAGCAAACTCCCAAACTAGCACGACACTCCCCATAATGGCGTTTACCACAACGGCCACACTGAGGTAGGGGTGGCCTCATCTGGCTAACACTCCTACTCCCCCGAAAACCTGAAACCTTGGAGCCCTGACCTGCTCCTGAATACCCTGGACGTCCTGAAGACTGTGGAGGACCACTCTGTACTGGCGGAGGCGCATAACTAGCCTGCTGCTGAGGCGGTCCGCCTCGAAAGCTACCAAAGGACCCTGCTGTCCTGGCCCTCTTCTGCTGATATCTGTCAATCCGTCGGCCTCTACGTTCCTCACTCCCAAGTGCATAAGCCTGCATGCGGGCAATGTCCATGCCCGGCTGAAGAGCTACTCCTGTACAACCCTCTGCTAGATAATCGTCAAGTCCTGTGACATATCGGTGCACTCTATCCTCCATGTCTGCCACTAGAGTGGGGGCATACCGAGCTAATGAGTCGAACACTATGTTGTACTCCCGAACCGTCCACCCATTCGGTCTCAACATCATAAAGTTATCCACTCGGGCTCTCCTCATCTGTGGAGGCAAGAGGTGGTTAAGAAACGCCTCCGATAACTCGTCCCAACCAGCTTGAAACACATGCTCCCCCCGGGATAGTTCCCATGAATCAAACCAGTTGACTGCAATATCTCGCAGCCGATAAGAACCTAGTACCACCGATTCGGCCTCTGTGGCCTTAATCACTCTCATGATCCGCTGTAGCTGTCGAATAAACTCATGAGGATCTTCCTCAGTTCTCGATCCATAGAACTCTGGTGGACTGCAACTCAAGAAGTCCCGAAGCCTCAAACTATCGGCTCTGGGGTGCACCACCGGTACTACCGGAACCTCCGACTCTCGTCTGTCCTCCTGCCTAGCTACGATCCTAACTAGTAACTGGGCCATCTCTTTGTAATCCATATCCTCGGCTCCTGGTCGTGGAACTGGAGGCTCAGATATCATGGCCTCAGTAGAAACTGCTGCCGCTGCGCTAAACTCTGCTGGGGCTGGCGGCGTCACAGAACTCGCCGTATGAAGTACTACCTCAGGTAAAGACTGGGCCTGTGCCCTGGTAACCCTCTATGTTCTACTCGCAGCTCCCTCTGCTGCCTTGCCCTTCTGGGCCCTGGTTGACTTGTGTAGAGGCATAACTAGTACATAAGAATACGTCAGAGGGAGTCGAACTTATCACACAGCTCTAAGGCACGATCTCAGAATGAGAAGAATGGAAACCAATCCTAAAATATCCTGCACCCTCCTGATTATAGGTGTGGTGCACAACACGCCGATAATCAAGACTCTACTAGATACGGTCGGTAGACACTTTCCGAGGACTAACTGCTCTGATACCACTTTTGTCACGACCCGACCTTGGGCCCGCGACTGGTGCCTTACCCCGGGCACCGTAGTGATAAAACATCAGAGAAAATAAAAACTTATAGACATGAAACAATATGAAATAAGAAACAGGCTAACCAAAACGGTCACCTTTCTGCATATATATATAAAACTCGAACAATTATCCTTTACAAGCCCAACTCACAACAGTACTACAGACCTCTAAGAGTTTTTATAACAACTACGATGGGACAGGGCCCTGTCATACCCCTGAATGTACAAGAACCTACAATATCAGGGAATCATACCAAAAGATAAGCCTCCGGAGAAATGGAGCTTCCCAAAACGTAGAACTGTGATCCTATGAGCGAGGATCAACAACTGGTGTACCTCTACCTGCGGCATGAACGCACTCGGGCGAGGTCGATAACCGGTACCAAGTATGTGAAATCAAAATATCAGAATGAAATCATAACAGTCTATATAAAACAGGAGACATATATGATAACCAAACTACAATACACAATATATAAGCAGTCATGTCAAGTCAGGGACTCACGCCCTCAAAGTCATCACTCAAATATAACCATGGGTCTCACGCCCGCAATATCAATCATGCCCGTGGAATTCCTTCCTCACTGCCGGCAGTCTATGATATAATATAACACCAAAAGTACACATGAACACTAGGTCCCACCTGTGCCATAAAAACAACCGTACCAACAATGCTATAAGACTGTATCACGAAGCTGACCGGGGCAAGTACGAAAGCCACTACCAGATCCTCCCTGCGTCACGTCGTTGACCGGGGCAAGTACGTAAGCTAACCACCAGATCCACCCTGCATCACGAGACTTCGCCATAAAACTGACCGGGGCAAGTACGAAAGCCAACTACCAGATCCACCCTGCATCAACAACGACCGGGGCAAGTACGGGGGCTAGCTACCAGATCCACCCGGCATCACTAAACCTCATGGAGAGCTAGTCCATGGAATAACACTATCAACAGGGAAACGAACCCTCATCATGGTCGCATACCCGTGGACCATCCATCGAGTCAGTATGCCCATGGACTATCATAGTGGAAGCATACATGTGGGCCGCCCATCGAGTCAGTATGTCCAAAATGATCACAAATAACTTTACCGGCCCTCCATCGAGAGACGCGGTAACATAAGGATACAACACTTGCACAACAAGGCTATCACAAGCAAACATATGCAAGTTACTATCACTCAAGGTACTTTCATTTTATGTCAACAATTCGGGCTTTAACCCCAAAGTACTACGTATTTTAACTCCTTAAAAAATCCATTTCTTTCACAAAAAGTCACATGATACTAATACCCGTAGTATCAAAATAGAGTAACTATCATTTTAAGTAAACCAAAACAATGTCCATACCTTCCTTTTAAATAAACAAAGACAAAATCATGCCTTCCTTTAAAACCAACTCAAGACAATACCATGCCTTCCTTTTAAACAAAAACACTTCTCCTTTTTAAAGTCAAGTAACAATATACTTTTCAAAATAGTTTAAGCCTCATAACTTCTTAAAAATATCAAGTTACCGTTTTAAATCCAATGATAAAACCATTCTTTGGTTTTCATAAAGTCGTTATAACTAACTTCCCATAAAGCTATTATAACACTTTACATTTTAAACCAACCAAGGACAACTACTCACATTTCCGAAATCAAGATAACTTTATTCTTTTAAAGACCAAGTACCCATTACTCACGAATGAGGTTTTACAACTTTTTAACACAATTCAAGTCCTTAACATTTCATATCAAGTCACTTAACTTTAGAATCAAGTTAAGGACACAAAAAGGAAATCAAACTTTTTTAACACACGTGCGTCTACCGCACTATATATTTCACAAATAATCATGCTCAAGAGAATAGGAAGAATCACATACCTCTTTGGCTTAATCCACTAGCCAAGTCGAATATGCCGCGTGTAGAATATCCACCTATAACAACCAAACACGTCTATCAACGTCTTGATCTCTTCGTAGAACATTTCTAAGTATAAGGTTTCTTATTTTACGGAAAATTGGGCAGCACTTCCCCTGTATCTACTTACTGTTCCACCTTTTTCAAGGCCCGATATCAATAGCCAACATGCCACATTTAAGGCACAGCAATACAACTCAAGGGGATTACATGCCTAACTGGACGTGTAAAATTCTGCCCCACAATATACTAAATAGTCCATTTCTTTTCAACCTTCTATCCACATATCATATACTCAATTATAAACTACTACAACATGTAATCTCCATTTACAATAGAAGGACAAAGATCATTACCTCGATAAGCCCAAAAATTTCCAATGATTTAAAGTCGATCCTTAGGAATTCTTAGCTCCAATTCCTTAGAAGTTCCTAACCAACTTCTCTTCAAGATCCAACTCCAAAAAGTGAAGAACACTTAGGTTCTAAATATGACAACTTTCGGCCAAGGGGTTCTTTAAAGGCTAGGGATGTGAAATCTTGTCTAACACTTGGTTCACAATCTTCCTAACACCTTAAGGAAGAACACTTAAAAGTTTAAGAATTTTTGGACAACATTTTGTCAATGCTAAGGGCCATTGCCGAGAGCACCTAAAGGAGAGGGAGTATTTGCTTTGGAAATTTTCTAAGTGTTTGATGAAGTATTGCAACAAGGGGGTATTTATAGGGAAATCAAGGGCTAGGATGCAAGAAAGTGTGTGGTCTAGATTGGGGACATGTGTGTGTGGGCCCCACAAACCACATATTCCACAATAACTTGAGACAAGTGGCTTGCCACTTGTCTCCCCATTTCGGCCAAGAGGCCACTTGTCCACACAAATCGGCCATGTGCCACCTAAGGGGGTGACACGTGTCGCCCTCCTATTCGTCCAAAATATTACATCTCCCGAAAACATCCATAATGGCCAAAATCTTGAAAACAATATGGGCCCCACAAAATCGTAAATTTTCCCCGTGGGCCCCACGTGACCAAATCTGGAAATAAAATTCCATAATTCTCAAATATTCCAAGATTTCCAAATACCAAATCTGGGAATCCAATTCCCATTTACGAACCTTTTTCCTTCACAAAAACCGGAAAATCTTCCTTCGGAATATCAAATCTTTCTTCCTTTCCAATCTCAATGTCGTATTCTCGTACGTACGTCCTCACATACATACTCTGAAACTACGGGGTGTAACATTCTTCCCCCCTTAGAAACATTCGTCCCGAATGTTCCTTCTAAGTCTCCAAACATACATGCGCCGGTATAGTCTTCACTGCTATATTTACAAAACCAATTATGCCACACATGGCCATCATATAACATACGCGCAATACATACATCCAAGCCAACGAGGAATCACCTCTTACGTGTGTAACATCACAATAAGCTCTCACCCATGGTCTAAAGGATACTCTCTTCACATCTTTACTTCACAAAATGATCACTCCCATTCTCTTAACACATGTTCACTTCTTTTATTACTCGTCGTACCCTTCTCGTACACCCGAACTCTTTCTAGTACACGTACCACATTGCAGTCATCGCTTCAGCTTTCAAAATCTTGAGGTTACTACCTCCAACTTGGTCATTACTAGCTTCAATTTCCTTTAAGGCCATTCCCGGCCTTCATGATCTGATTCTGGTCGAACGCATCCACGAACTCGTACGATGGTTACCTAAACTTGGGCCTAGCACCCTCGTGACCCTATCACCTAGAGGGACCACCTCAAACTTACCTCACTTCATTCCGGGTTGCTGGTTGACCCGCGATTGGTCCTCAACCCGACCCATTCAACGCACTTAACTCCTCCTTCCTCGTCCGGAAAATCTCACTATTCAAGTCATGAAAGCCTAGGGGTCTTCTTAGCTCAACTACCCACTTTCATTTCACACCACTCATGAAATTATCACACAAATATACCCCACGTATACTATGTACTCCGACAAAGATCACCTGCAAAATCTTCTACCCAAGACGGCCTTGCATCTAAGGTCTCCACGGTTATCTATATTCTAAGGATCATAATCTCCATGCACCCAAACCTACCTTTCCTTCCAAGCAGGTGTCTTAAACATAATTTACACAAATGCTATTCGAACATAACACTTAACATATAATCATCTTATCACGCATACTAATCTCTAGAGGGTTAAGGATATACCTATAACTATTGTTTCACTTTCCCTTTGTCGCTCTAATCATAATCCTGCCCTGCTGGGCGCATAGCAAAAGAAGGCGATGAACCAGCCACCGCTCCCGAAGGCTGAGTCGTAACATCCGCGCTACCTCTGGTCGGACACTTCTTCGCAAAATGGCCCTGCCGGCCGCAGGTAAAGTAAGTCCCCTGAATAACATGACACTCCCCTGTATGGAACCTATCACAATGACCACACCGAGGTAGGGGTGGTCTCATCTGACTAACATCCCTGTTCCCCCGAAAACCTGAAACCTTAGAGCCCACGACCGCTCTCGAACATCCCGAACGCCCCAAGACCGTGGAGGAGCACTGCATCTGCCGAGGTACATATCGATCTATTCCGAGGCTGTCTGCCTCGAAAGTTACCAAAGGACCCTGCTGTCTTGGCCCTCTTCTGCTGATCTTGGTCATTTTGTCGACCTCTACATTCCTCCGTCTGCTGCGCATAATCCTGGATGCGGGCAATGTCCATGTCTGGCTGAAGAGCTACTCCTGTACAACCCTCTGCTAGATAATCGTCAAGTCCTGTGACATATCGGTGCACTCTATCCTCCATGTCTGCCACTAGAGTGGGGGCATACCGAGCTAATGAGTCGAACTCTATGTTGTACTCTCGAACCTTCCGCCCATTTTGTCTCAACATCAAGAACCTATCCACCCGGACTCTCCTTATATGTGGAGGCAAGAAGTTGTTAAGAAATGCCTCCGAGAACTCTTCCCAACCAGTTGGAAACGAATGCTCCCCCCGGGATAATTCCCATGAATCAAACCAGTTGACTGCAATATCTCGCAGCCGATACGAACCCAGTACCACCGATTCGTCCTCTGTGGCCTTAATCACTCTCATGATCTGCTGTAGCTGTCGAAGAAACTCCTGAGGATCTTCCTCAGTTCTCGATCCATAGAACTCTGGTGGACTGCAACTCAAGAAGTCCCGAAGCATCAAACTATCGGCTCTGGGGTGTACCACCGATACCACCGGCTCCTGTCTGTCCTCATGCCTCACTACAATCCTAGCTAGTAACTGGGCCATCTCTTTGTAATTCATATCCTCAGCTACTGGTCGTGGAACTGGAGGCTCAGATATCATGGCCTCAGTAGAAACTGCTGCCGCTGTGCTAAACTCTGATGGGGCTGGCGGCGTTGCGGAACTCCCCGTATGAAGTACCACCTCAGGTAATGACTGGGCCTATGCCCTGATAACCCTCTGTGCTCTACTCGCAGCTCTCTCTGCTGCCTTGCCCTTCTGGGCCCTGGTTGACTTGTGTAGAGGCATAACTAGTACATAAGAATACGTCAGAGGGAGTCGAACTTATCACACAGCTCTAAGGCACGATCTCAGAGTGAGAAGAATGGAAACCAATCCTAAAATATCCTGCAGCCTCCTGATTATAGGTGTGGTGCACAACACGCCGATAATCAAGACTCTACTAGATACGGTCTGTAGACACTTTCCGAGGACTAACTGCTCTGATACCACTTTTGTCACGACCCGACCTCGGGCCCGCGACTAGTGCCTTACCCCGGGCACCCTAGTGATAAAATATCAGAGAAAATCAGCGGAAATAAAAACTTATAGACATTAAAAAATATGAAATAAGAAACAGACCAATCAAAACGGTCACCTTTCTTCATATATATAAAACCCGAACAGTTATCCTTTACAAGCCCAACTCACAACAGTACTACAGACTTCTAAGAGTTTTTATAACAACTACGATGGGACAGGGCCCCACCATACCCCTGAATGTACAAGAACCTACAATCTCAGGGAATCATACCAAAAGATAAGCCTCCGGAGAAACGGAGCTTCCCAATACGCAGAACCGTGATCCTATGAGCGAGGATCAACAACTGGTGTACATCTACATGCGGCATGAACGCACTCGGCGAGGTCGATAACAGTACCAAGTATGTGGCCCGAAAATATCAGAATGAAATCATAACAGTCTATATAAAACAGGAGACATGTATGATAACCAAACTACATCACACAATATATAAGTAGTCATGTCAAGTCAGGGACTCACGCCCTCAAAGTCATCACTCAAATATAACCATGGGTCTCACGCTCGCAATATCAATCATGCCCGTGGAATTCCTTCCTCACTGCCGACAGTCTATGATATAATATAACACCAAAAGTACACATGAACACCAGGTCCCACCTGTGCCATAAAAACAACCATACCAACAATGCTATAAAACTGTATCACGCAGTCGATCGGGCAAATGCGAGGCATAACTACGAACCGGCTGCGTCGTCAATCGATCGGCAAGTACGAAAGCCAGCTACCAGAACCTACCGTACCAACTATGCTATAAAATTGACCGGGGCAAGTACGAAAGCATAGCTATCAGAACCAGCCTGCGTCGCGCATCCGACCGGGGAAAGTACGAAAAAAGCCAACTACCTGATCCGCCTGCGTCACCAACCTCATTCCACCTGCGTCACGAAGTTGATCGGGGCAAGTACGGAAGCCAACTACCAGAATCAGCCTGTATCACGTCGCTAACCGGGGCAAGTACGGGGGCTAACTACCAGAACCTCCTGCATTACGAAACTTCGCGGGGAACTAGTCCATGGAATGAAACTATAAAGAACTGACCGGGGCAAGTACGAAAGCCCACTATCGAACCCACTGCATCAAGAACGATCGCTGGCACGGGGCTATCTACCAGATCCACCCTGCATCACTAAACCTCATGGAGAGCTAGTCCATGGAATAACACTATAAACAGGGAAACGAACCCTCATCATGGCCTCATACCTGTGGACCATCCATCGAGTCAGTATGCCCATGGACTATCATAGTGGAAGCATACCCGTGGGCCTCCCATCGAGTCAGTATGTCCAAAATGATCACAAATAACTTGACCGGCCCTCCATCGAGAGACGCGGTAACATAAGGATACAACACTTGCACAACAAGGCTATCACAAGCAAACATAGGCAAGTAACTCACACTCAAGGTACTTTCATTTTATGTCAACAATTCGGGTTTTAACCCCAAAGTACTACGTATTTTAACTCCTTAAAAAGATCCATTTCTTTCACAAAACTCACACGATACTAATACCCGTAGTATCAAAATAGAGTAACTATCATTTTAAGTAAACCAAAACAATGTCCATACCTTCCTTTTAAATAAACCAAGACAAAACCATGCCTTCCTTTAAAACCAACTCAAGACAATACCATGCCTTCCTTTTAAACAAAAACACTTCTCCTTTTTAAAGTCAAGTAACAATATACTTTTCAAAATAGTTTAAGCCTCATAACTTCTTAAAAATATCAAGTTACCGTTTTAAATCCAATGATAAAACCATTCTTTCGTTTTCATAAAGTCGTTATAACTAACTTCCCATAAAGCTATTATAACACTTTACATTTTAAACCAACCAAGGACAACTACTCACATTTCCGAAATCAAGATAACTTTATTCTTTTAAAGACCAAGTACACATTAATCACGAATGAGGTTTTACAACTTTTTACACAATTCAAGTCCTTAACATTTCATATCAAGTCACTTAACTTTAGAATCAAGTCAAGGACACAAAAAGGAAATCAAACTTCTTTAACACACGTGCTTCTACCGCACTATATATTTCACAAATAATCATGTTCAAGAGAATAGGAAGAATCACATACCTCTTCGGCTTAATCCACTAGCCAAGTCGAATATGCCGCGCGTAGAATATCCACATATAACAACCAAACACGTCTATCAACGTCTAGATCTCTTCGTAGAACATTTCTAAGTATAAGGTTTCTTATTCTACGGAAAATTGGGCAGAACTTCCCCTGTATCTACTTACTGTTCCACCTTTTTCAAGGCCTGATATCAATAGCCAACATTCCACATTTAAGGCACAGTAATACAACAACTCAAGGGGATTACATGCCTAACTGGACATGTAAAATTCTGCCCCACAATATACTAAACAGTCCATTTCATTTCTGTTACACCCCGTAACTCAGGTCATGCTTATGAGAACGTACGAAAGGAATTAAGATTTAAATTTTAGAAAGATAGGTTGACAGAATGTTTCGGACGGGTTTTAGTCAACTTTGAGGCGGTTTATGTACAGTTGCACTAGAAGTTCCTAGGTGTTTCAAAGGCCTAGTACGTAGTTCGTTGAGTCTAGTTCCCAATGCAACAAACCGTTCGTCGATAGGACATCGGAGTAGAAAGTTATGGAAGTTACAAGTTTAGTGCGCAGTCGAGCAGAAAAGTATTTTCGTCGAGCCTGCATGGCCACAATTGGGCGGCTGGCGCGGATATCTTGAAAGTTCTCTGTTTTCAGTGCGCCAGTGCGCCGACGCAGCGCGGCGAATCTTGAAGTTCTCGGAGGTTTCAGCGCCGCGGCGCCGGCTGCAGGAACGCGGCGCCGAGGCGGGTTTTTGCGAAACCTGAGGGAAAAATCTGAAGATTTTTTTAAAAAAAAGGCCATGGGAGGGTGACAAATGTCCCTCCCATATGATTGTGGGGAAGTCCTATTTATTGACCAAGTCTTAAAGACTTGGTCTGTCACGACCCGTTCCGGGGCCCGTGACTGGTGCCTTACCCCGGGCACCCTAGTGATACAACATCAGAGAAAATCAGCGGAAAATAAAAAAAACTTAAACATGAACAAGAGATAAGATAATAAACCAGGCCAACCAAACGGTTACCTTCCAATAAAATATATATATACAAATCTTTCAAACCGAACAGTTTAATCCTTTTTACAAACCCCGCCACAACAAGATTACTCTGCACTCTAAGAGTTTTATACAACATGACGGGACAGGGCCCCGCCATATCCCTGAATGTACAAGAACCTACAACTCAGGGTAACATGCCAAAGATAAGCCTCCGGAGAAACGGAGCTTCTCAACGCTGAACTGTGATCCTAAGAGCGAGGATCGAATCGATGTACCTCTACTGCGGCATGAACGCGGCCCCGAGGAGGTCGATAACAGTACCAAGTATATGAAATCAAAATATCAGAAATGAAATCATAGCGCTATATAAAGCGGGAGACATGTATGATAACCAAACTACGATTCACAATAAATAAGCGATCATGTCAAGTCGAGGACTCACGCCTCAAAGTCATCACTCAAATACAACTATGGGTCTCACGCCACAACATCAATCATGCGTGGAATACCTTCCTCACCGCCGGCGATCTATGATATAAAGCACCAAGGAACACACATGAACACCAGATCCCACATGTGTCATAATAAAACCGTACGGGGTAAGTACGAAGGCATAGCCGACTACTAAAACCCACAGTACCAACAAGGTCATAAACTGTATCATGAGATCTGCCGGCAACTAAGGGTCTCACGCCCGCAACATCAATCATGCCCGTGGAATACCTTCCTCACTGCCGGCAGTCTATGATATAATAACACCACGGAGTACACATGAACACCAAGTCTGTACTAACAATACTATACAACCAAACCACGAAGCTGACACGGGGCAAGTACGAAAGCCGACTACCAGATACCAAGGCCGTGTCACGAGTCGATCGGCAAGTACGAGGGCTAACTACCAGTACCAAGGCGTCGTGTCACGAGACTTCGTCACTAAACCGAACAGGCAAGTGCGAGGGCTAACTACCGTGCAGGCGAATCAGCCACGACACGGGGCAAGTACGAAAGCCGACCACCAGATACCAAGGCCGATCAGTAAAAACCCTCATGGAGAGCTAGTCCATGGAATAACACTATCAACAGGGAAATGAACCCTCATCATGGCCGCATACCCGTGGACCATCCATCGAGTCAGTATGCCCATGGACTATCATAGTGGAAGCATACCCGTGGGCCACCCATCGTGTCAGTATGTCCAAAATGATCAAGGATAACACGACCGACCCTCCATTCGAGAGACGCGGTAACATAAGAATACAACACTTGCACAACAAGGCTATCACACGCAAACATAGGCAAATTACACACAACTCAAGGTACTTTCATCTTATTCCAAAGTCCAGGTTTTAACCCCAAAGTACTACGTATGTTAAACTCTTTTTAAAGGATCCATTTCATTTACAAAGGTCACCCGATACCCGCAGTATAGAGTGACTAACATCTTTTAAGTAAACAACTTCCATACTTTCCTTTTAAAACCAAATTAAGGCAATACCATGCCTTCTTTTTAGACCAAAACACTTCTCCTTTTAAAGTCAAGTTAGCATTTTAAAACCAATGATAAAACCATTCTTTCATTTTTATAAAGTCGTTATAACTAACTTCCCATAAAGTCAAGTGTACCCCTCGGCTTAGCACCCCTAGGAAGGGGGGTGGGTACCCTCTCGGCCACAAGGCCCAACAAAGGGGGAGGGGGAAGGCTAGGACGAGAAGCTCACAAAGGGGGGGGGGGGAGGGGAGAATGGATTTCAAGACTTGGAGATTTGTTGGAGTGGATGAATAAGTCTTCAAAGGGGGGGGGGGTATTTATAGGGAAATCAAGGGCCTTGATCAAGCCAAGTGGGGGGCAAGTGGAGGGCCAAGATTTGCCCAAGTGCCCCCTATCCCTACTCCACAAAACAAGGCACAAAACAAGGCACCAAACAAGCCACAAAATAAGGCACAAAACAAGGCATAAAATCCTCCAAGCCAAGCCCTTGTTGCCGTCCATATGAGGGTGACAAGTGTCACCCTCTCGTTGGTCCAACATATTTCATCTCTCGGAAAAATCCGCAAAAATAATAAATGACATAGCCGGAATTTTCCCTTCGCAAGTTCTGCAAAACGTTTCGTCGAAAAACGACTCTTTACGGGGGGTTGTGTACAAATTTCGAATCTTGCCTAACTTTAAGGCCCAAACTTTTCTACATATGCCCACACGTACATACTCAGGAAATACGGGGTATAACATGGTCATTCTTCAAAAACCCCCTTCTCTCTAAAAATTTCCCCTTCCTTCTCTCTAAAAATTCAAGGAGAAACCAAGGCCTAGTGAAATTTCGAAAAGGTGGCAAGAAGGAAACATGTTTACAAGCTTGTAGGAGGTTTGTGGAGGTGATTGTGGAAAGAAGGCAAGTGAAATTTGTTGGACTAATTTGGGTAAACTCTAAGGTAACAATCCATTCACCTTTTTAAGTAAAATTGTGTTGCATTTGTGGAAGAAAGGACTTATAGTTGTCAATATTGCTTTTAGTTATATTGCATGTAGGAATAACTATTTGAATTTGAAAGGATTGGATAAGGATGATATGTGAGCAAGTTATAGCCAAGATACTACCTTAAACTTATTGGATTATTTAATTTGTATTGTGGGGCAGAATTTTACACGTCCAAGTTAGGCGTGTAATCCCCTTGTATTGCTGAATTGTTGGGCCTTAAATGTGGTGTTTAGTAGTTGTTATCAGACCTTGAAAAGGTGGAAAAGTATGTAGAAACAAAGGAAGTGTTGTCCAATTTTCCGTGGAATAAGGGACTTTTCAATTAGAATGTTCTACGTTGAAGATAGAAGCTAATGGACGTATTATGGTTATTATAGGTTGACATACTACGTGCGGTATATTGGACTTGCGAGTGGATTGACTCGAAGAGGTATGTGGAACTTTCCTATCTCTTGAGCATGAATAGTTGTACTTATATAGTATGGTAGACGTACAATACTTTGATATCCTTTACTTGTTTAAGAATGGCCAAGTTGGGCGAGTTAGGGGATTAACCCACTTCTTTAAAAGTATTAAGGGTGTCTTAAGTTTTCAAAGTTAGTTTCCAACACAACCAACCGTTCGTCGATAGGACATCGGAGTAGGAAGTTATGGAAGGTACAAGTTCGTTGGCGTAAATGAATTTGCGGTCGGGCCGTACGCCACGGATGCAGGGCCGCGATGCCGGATATTCTGAGGGTTCGCTGAAGTTGCAGCACCGCGCCGGAAGCGTGGCCGCGACGGAAGTTCGATAGTTGGCGAGAGGTCATGGCGCCGGCCGCAGTGCTGGCCGAGGCGGAGTTTTTCGCGAAAACTGAGGAAAAATCAGATATTTTCTTTTAAAAGGGCCATGGGAGGGTGACAAGTGTCCCCCCCATCTGATTTTTTGCATGTCCTATTTATTGACCAAGTCTTGAAGACTTGGTCATTCTTCAAAGCTCTCTCTTCTCTCTAAAATTAAAAGCTCTCCCTTCTCTCTAGAAATTCAAGGAGAAACCAAAGCTTAGTGAAAAATCTGAAAAGGTGGTAAGAAGGAAACATGTTGACAAGCTTGTAGGAGGTTTTGTAGAGGTGATTGTGGAAAGAAGGCAAGTGAAATTGTTGAACTAATTTGGGTAAACTCTAAGGTAACAATCCTTTCCCTTTTTGCTAGTAAATTACGTTGCATGTGAAGAAGAAAGGATTTGTGGTTGTCAATATTGCTCTTAGATATATTGCATGTAAGAAATATGAGTTGGATTTGAAAGGATTGAATAAGGATAGTATGGGAACATGTTATAGCCAAGATACTATCTTAAACTTATTAAATTAGTTTGTATTCGTTGTTATGAATTGTGGGGCAGAATTTTACACGTCCAAGTTAGGCGTGTAATCCCCTTGGTGTTGATTGGATTGTTGAGCCTAAAAGGTGGCGTGTTTGGTTATTGAATTCGGCCTTGAAAAAGGTGGCAAAGTATATAGAAACAAAGGAAGTGTTGTCCAATTTTCCGTAGAATAAGGAACGCTTCAATTAGAATGTTCTACGTTCTAGATAGAGGCTAATAGACGTATTATGGTCATTATAGGTTGACGTACTACGTGCAGTATATTGGACTTAGCAAGTGGATTGACCCGAAGTGGTATGTGGAACTTTCCTATCTCTTGAGCATGAATAGTTTTACCTATGTAGTACGGTAGACGTACAAGACTTTGGCATCCTTTACTCGTTTTAAAAGTGTCCAAGTCGGTGGAGTTAGGGGATTTACTCACTCGTTTCAAAGTAGTAAGGATGACTTAAGTTTTCAAGGTTAAGGGACTTGAAGTGTTTTTAAGTATATGATACTTGTTCCGTTTTAAATCTACAAGTCCCTTGGATATAGGAAAATGTAATTTACTTTAGTATGAAGTTAATATAACGACTTTATGGGAAGTGGGTTATATTAGCCTTATGGAAAGTTAAAAAGAGAGATTTACTCTAAGTAAAATATGTAAGGATAAATGACGTGGATTAATGAAATGCAAATTGATTTTAAGGCATCAATTGCCTAAGGTTTTAAAAGAGTAGAAGTACATAGTACTTTGGGTTAAATTCCCGAATTTCATAAAGACATGTTAGTGCCTTAAGTAAACTAAAATGAGAATGTATATGAGCAAGACTAATAAGAAGTTAGGGGATTTCTTAACTTGCTTATATTATGTATGATAGCCGGTTTGTGCTAGTGATATATTATTCATTACGGGGTCATTCCCCGGGTTGTGGCATTTGCATATTCCGTGGATTTGCTACCCATGATGCGAGGAATACCTCATGCGAGTCCGTAAGGGCTTATGCGGGTGAAATAGTCTCATGCGGGCGGGTACAGCCTATGCGAGGAATACCTCATGCGGGTCCACACGACCCATGCGGGTGAAATAGTCCCAGGAGTAGGATTGCTTAATGATACTGCGGGTGGGTGACCTTGCTTTGATCATGAGCTTCCTATTTTCATGCAGTATAGTATATGCTTGATATTCTCATTATTAGTAAGGCACAGTGTACTGTAATTGATTATCATACATCTCTCCAGTTATTTTAGACTTACGAGGTATTTTCAGTATTTTCCAGTTTCGCAAACTTAGTACATATTGTGTACTGACCCCCTTCCTCGGGGGTTGCGTTCATGTCGCAGGTAAGGGTAAGCAGGTGGTGGATCCTCATTCTTAGGATCACTGGTCTGGTGTCAGAAGCTCCATTCCTCCGGAGGCTTGTTTTGTTGGTTTTGATTTTCCCTGATGCTATAGGTATTATGTACATTCAGGGGTATGGTGGGGCCCTGTCCCGCCACAGTTGTTATTCCTAGAGGTCTGTAGTCACGTTTGTGGTTTTGGCTGTAAGAACAAGTTGTACTGTTTTACTTTTGGTTAAGTATATTCTATGGAAGGCGGCCTTGTCGGCTAGCCGGTGATGTTTAATATCCACATGTTTATGTGTTATGTATATTCCGCTGCTATTCTCTGAGGTATACACAACAGGGTGCCGGTGCAGGCACGACCGCGGCCGGGTCGGGTCGTGACAAAAGTGGTATCATAGCAGTTAGTCCTCGGAAAGTGTCTACAGACCGTGTCTAGTAGAGTCTTGATTATCGGTGTGTTGTGCACCACATCTATAATCAGGAGGCTGCAGGATATTTAGGATTGGTTTCCATTCTTTCACTCTAAGATCGTGTAATAGAGCTATGTTATAGGTTGAACTCCCTCTGACATATTTTTTATGTATCAGTTATGCCTCCACGCAATGCAACCGCGGCCCAGAAGGGCAAGGAAGCTGAGGGAGCTGCAAGTAGGACACAGAGGGTCACGAGGGCACATGCCCAATCTTTACCTGAGGTGATGCTTCGGACGGCGAGTTCCACGACATCGCCAACCCCAAAGAGAGTTCGGGCAAGGCGGCCATCGAGATCGCAGCACGAGCCTCCGCCCACATCCGTGGCCGAGTATATGGATTACGGGGAGCAGATCCGGTTCTTGAATAGCATTGTAGCAGGGCAAAGACCGACAGAGCGGTGGCCAACCCAGAGCCGATGCCATTTGGATTCAGGACTTTCTGGGTTGTCATCCACCCGAGTTCTATGGTTTGAGATCCGAGGAGGATCCTCAGGAGTTTGTTCGGCAGTTACAACGGACTATGCAGGTTGTTATACCCCGTATTTCCGGAGTATGTACGTGAGGACGTACGTACAAAAGTTTAGCCTTAAAGTTAGGCCAAGTTCGAAAATTGTACACAACTCGCTAAAAGAATCGTTTTCCGACGAAACGTTTCCACAGCTTTCGTAGGGAAAATTCCGGCTATGTCATTTAGTATTTTTGCGGATTTTTCCGAGAGACGAAACATTTTGGACCAACGGGAGGGCAACACTTGTCACCCTCCAATTGGTGGACTTAAAACGTCCATTTGGACGAATTGGACTAAGCTTGGCACGTTTTTTGTGCCTTGCACAAAGTCAAGGAGTTGGTAGGATATTTCTGTGTAGTAAATCTTCACCCTACACTTGCCTTGCACTTGTCTTCATCTTGGCCATTGGTTGGCCATGGCTTGAGCTATAAATACCCTTAAAGATGAAGAGTTCTTCATCCACAAATTACTTCCAAGTCTTGAAAATTCCTCTCCTCTCCCTTAAGCCTTTTCGTCCAACACCTTCCCCTTTGAGTGAGTTTGGCCGAGGCCTACCCCCTAGCCTAGCCAAATCTACCCCCTCCCTTGGTAGAAAAGTTGTCTTCTAGTATTGTTATAATGCCCAAAATACCTTAGCCCAAATCCCTTAGTCCTTTGTAGAAGTTGTGAAGAACTTCTAAGGTTTCTTAGCCACTGGAGCGTACAACTTAGGAGCTAAACCTTGCTCAGGCGCGACTTTATCTAGGATATTATTGGGCTTACCGAGGTAACTAATCCTAACCCTCTTTTGAATTAGAGAATACATACTGTAGTAGTATAGAATAAGTATTAAGTACTTAGAAGAATATTACGGAATAGAATTGAACTGTGCTCACAAAGGACTGTTTTCACAGTAGACTTATATAGCTCACTGGGTAGGGTTGTGCTGCCCGACTTTCCGTAGAATTGTGAACCTCTGCTTAGAATGACTTTTCGAGTAGTCTAGACTTTGATAGATGATCGTGACTATTATAGGCTGATTCTTCTGCGCATATTCAACTTGGCAGAGGTTTTCGAGAAGGTATGTGATTCTTCCTAAGCATGATATTTTAACACATATATATAGTACGGTAGACGCATACGTGTTAATCGAATAATAACTACGGCAATGTCGTTTGACTTAAGCCCGAATAATAACTACGGCAATGTCTTTTGACTTAAGCTGAATAATAAGAATCGATGCATTTCAAAGAACTATGAATCATTTTTTTAACAGAAGATAAATATTTGGTTTTAAAACAAAAGCTTAAGAGTTATACTAGCTTTATGGGAAGTTAGGTATAACAACTTAAGAAAGATAAAAAGGAATCATTACTTGTTTGTTTATAAAAGCCTTGTATTGATTAAGTGTAGTAAGATTTGTTTGATAAGTAGACATATTATGATGCTACCCAGGTTAGTGTCTTGAAATCTTGTGTAAAGGGGTCATTCTTGCCGGCTTACGTTGCTAACCGGTAAGTTCGTTGTCTCGTTATTATATCACCTACCCTCGATCGTTATACCGAGGGCTTGCTCGATGCGGTCTATACGGCCTATGCGGTCTGTGAGACTATGCGGAGCAGCGGTATGCTCCAGGATTGATCATTCCGGGCGTTTAGCCTGATGCGGGATTCCTATGCGGTCTGTTGAGACTACGCTTTTGAGGCTATGCGGCCGCGGAGCCTAGGCGGATGCCGGGTTGGCTGCCCCGATGCGAGGAATACCTCATGCGGTCTGTGTGACCTATGCGCTGCGAAGTTCAGACTAGGCACGCAGAATGATACTATGGGCGATCGCCATGCTTCGATCATTCGCGCCTAGAATAGACTATTACGCTTTTCCTATTCTTTGCGTTGTTTGTGATGTGGCACTATGTGCAATTGAACTGATTGTATTTGTGAAAAGGTTTTAAATACTTTGATTTCATTTAAGTACTTTATAGTTTCACATACTTGGTACTGTTATCGACTCTCGGGGCCGCGTTCATGCCGCAGTAAAGGCAAAGAGTGCTAGATCCGCATCCTTAGGATCTTTGCGTTGGTGTCAGGAGCTCCATCTTCTCCGGAGGCTCTACTTTTGGGTATGATCTCCCTGTTGTAGATAGTTTTGTACAGTCAGGGTATGGCGGGGCCCTGTCCCGCCATAGTTGTATATTTTCCTTAGAGGTCTGTAGTCATGTTGTACAGTTTGGGATGTAACTGCTGAACCATGTTTATTTATATATGCCGAAAGGCGACGTTTTCTCACATAAACTGTGTCCTATTTTATAAACTGTTTCCTGTCTTGTTTTACATTCCGCTGGTTACTCTGATGTATGACTACTTGGGTGCCGAAGGCACGATCACGCCCCGAACGGTCGTGACAAAAGTGGTATCGAAGCGATTAATCTCGGAAAGTGTCTATGCATCGTATCTAGTAGAGTCTTGATTATCGGTGTGTTGTGCACCACACCAATAATCAGGAGGCTATAGGATATTTAGGATTGGTTTCCATTCTTCTCATTCTGAGATCGTGCTTTAGAGCTGTGTTATAGGTTGGACCCCTCTAACGTATTCCTTTCCTGTAACAGTTATGCCTCCACGTAAGGCAACCCGCCCGTAGGCAAGGCACTGAGGAGTCGCTAGCGAGACACCCAGAGTCACGAGGGCTCGTGCCCGTCTATACCGAGACGGCGAGTTCTATGACGCCGCCGGCCCCAAAGCGAATCACAGCACCCACACCTCCCGCCCCACACCGGGCGGAGGAGTTAGGGTACAAGAGATGGCCCAGCCTTTTGGCTGAGTTGTGGCGGATACGAGGATAGGCCGATGCGGCAGCTCAGCTCAGCTCGGCCGCACCCGTGGTGCACCCGAGGCGAATAGTTTGAGACTACGGATTTCCTTAGTTGTAGCCCGCCGAGTTCTACGGGTCGAGGCCTGAGGATGATCCGCAGGAGTTCATCCGTCAGTTACAGAGGATCATGCGGGTGATCAAGGCTTCAGAGACCGAGTCTGCGATCTTCGGTTCGCATCGGCTGCGTGATACCGCAGTCGATTGGTTTGATTCATGAGCTTTCCGGGAGAGCATGCACTCCAGCAGTATGGGATGAGTTTTGAGGCTTTTCTCACACACTGCCTCCGCATGATGGAGGCACGAGCTGATAGATTCTTGTTGTTGAGACAGGGAGGACGCACAGTGAGGGAGTACAATGTCGAGTTTGATTCTTTGGCTAGATATGTCCCTCGCGACCGTAGCGAGCATGGAGGACCGTGCAACGCTATGTCACTGGGCTAGATGATTACATGGCCGAGTCTTGTGCGGGTGTGTCCCTTCAGCCAGGCATGGACATAACCCGTATGCAGGCTCATGCACTAGGATGCGAGGAGCGTAGAGACCGCCGGGTAGAGCGATATCAGCAGCAGAAGAAGGCCAAGACGGCCGGTTCTTTTGGTGGTTCTCAGGGTGGGCGGCATCAGCAGAAGTCCAGATTTGCACCACAGCCGGCGCAGAGCGCTCCTACCTCATTTTCGGTACAGCCAGATGTCACGACCCGAAACTGGGCCCGTGACTGGTGCCTTACCCCGGGCACCCTAGTGACACAACATCAGAGTAATCAGCGGAACATAAAACATATACATGAAACAAGTGAAGTACAAAACAGTAATCTGAGGAAAACTTGCCTTTCGGCATATATAAATAACAACTTTTACAAATGAACAGTTTAATCCTTTTCACAAACCCCGCCTACGCATGATTTCACGCACTTAAGAAATGATACGACAACAATGGCGATGGGCCCGCCATACCCCGAATGTAAACACCTACAACAACAGGACTATACCACGATAAGCCTCCGAGAAACGGAGCTTTCCCAATGCCGAATCGTGACCCTAAGAGCGAGGATCAATGATCGTGTACCTTTACTGCGGCATGAACGCAGCCCCGGCGAGGTCAAGACAACAGTACCAAGTATGTGAAATCAAAATAAATCGTAAATGAAATCATAGTAGTCTATATAAAGCGGAGACATGTATGATAACCAAACTACGCTCACCAATAAATAAGCGATATGTCAAGTCGTGACTCACGCCTCAAAGTTATCACAATAAAACCGCACGGCAAGTGCGAAGGCATAGCCGACTACTAAGACCCACGCACCAAAAATACCACAAACCGTATCCCGAGGTCTTTCTGCACCGCACCACATGATCGGCCGCCACTCGCCCGCAATATCAATGTGCGTGTCTATCCTCGAACTCTCGCAGCTCGCATAGGTCACACACGACCCGCATGAGGTATTCCTCGAATCATGGTCCTGCATCGCTGAGGTATACCCCGCATCGAAGGCAGCTAACCCTCGATATCCGCCTAGGCTCCCGCCACCCGCATAGTCTCAAAAGACCGCATAGTCTCAACAGACCGCCTAGGGAATCCCCCGCATCAGGCTAAACACCCGAATGATCAATCCCGAGCTACCGCGCTCCGCGTAGTCACGAGGACCGCATAGCCGTAAAGACCCGCATCAAGGGTGGCAAGCCCTGGTATAATAAGTCAAAGGGGTATGTGATACAATAATAGTACAACGCTTAACGTTTAACAACGTAAGCACAACAAGAATGACCCCCTTACATCACGATCACACAAGATACTAACACACGTAGCATCCTAACATTTTCACTTATCACATCAACAAGAAAGTATTTACAAGGCTATCTCAACCCAACACAATCAAGTTATTCACACAAGGTACTTTAAGCTAACAAGTTCGGGTATCTACCCCTAAAGTACTTCATACATTAAATCTTTTTAAAAGATCCGTTGCTTTCACATAAGTCACACAATACCCGTAGTATAAAATAGAGTGACTGTCTTTTTTTAAATAAACCAAAACACTTACCTTTGTAAAATCAAGTAACAACATTATTTTCCAAACGTCCAAGTTTGCCTAATTTCAAATGTTCACGTTTCTTATTTTAGAAAGGTTTCGTAGTTCATAGTCTTATTCATTTAAGAATATAATTCTCCTTTAAACAATCTGAGAAACATAAGTCTTATATGTGAGTAGGATATTCTTGTTTATAACAATCTTATTACAGCAACCGTGATCTAGGAAATATCATTTTGTCTCATCTTAGCTTCTATGCAGATGGAAGTTTCTACTGGTTTTAATAATACTTAATTAGTCAAAACATTTCCTTTTATTAGCGCTGCAGTGGTTTGCCGATACACATTCTGATTTCCGAAATCAGTAAAAACATTCTTAAGCCGTTATACCTAACTTCCCATAAAGCTAGTATAACTCTTAAGTTTTCAAAAACCAAGTATTACTTCTTCTTTCAAAATGATTCCAAAAATCTTTTGAAATACTTCAAGTTCTTTATTAACACATAACAAGCCAGTTATAATTCAAATCGATTAACTTATTAAAACCATATGTATTTTTTCACCAACATAAAGTCATATAACCAACTTCCCATAAAGCCGTTATAACACTTTATGTTTTAAACCAATTAAATACATTTAGCACATGACGCTCACCGTACCACATAGTTCACACATTTCATGCTAGAAGAGATAGGAAGAGGTTCACATACCTCGCGACGATTATCGACTAATAGCAAAACGCTCCGAGTACCTCAAACCGTCGACTACTCCTTAGTCCAGAAGATTACGTCACACGTAGCACTTCAACCTATAAGGCCACAAGGCGCTTATTAAAATCTAGATCTTAACGTAGAACATTCTACAGAAAATTTGGCAAGACTCTCCGCAACAACAGAAATCTCCTCCTCTAACGGGGCCGGCTACCAAGCCAACCAGGGGGGGTTAATCATCTAACCCGAACGGGTACAATTCTACTCCACAGTACTACTACACAAGTCTACTGTAATACAGTCCTATGTAATTACAGTTCAGTTCAGTTCTTCAGGCTTAAGTCAAAAGACATTGCCAACTAACTACGTTCAGTACTATATATAGTATACTTCAACTATATATTCAAACAACATGTAATTTCCAATTACAATAGAGGGACAAGATATTTACCTCGATAAGCCCATAATTATCCAAGTATAAAGTCGATCCCGGCAATCGCTTAGCTCCAACTCCGCGCTCCAACCCGCCTCCAAACTACCCTTAGAAGTTCTAACCAACTTCTACATACTACTCCAACTAACCATGGAGATTTTCCTTGTGGTTTCGGTTTGGTGACCGACGGAGTATAATAGTATTTTCTGGCTTTTCAGATAGGTATAACCTTAGAATACAACAAGGTATACTACTAAGGTAATTTGGGCATTATAACAATACTTTTGAGAGTATTTCTACCAAGAGAGGGTATTATACGAAAGCAACTAGGCTAGGGGTACCCCACGCCACACTACTAGGAGGAGGGGTTCTCGCCGAGAGCCACTAGGCAAGGGGGAGGACATCTCTGCCAAGAGGCCTCACGGGGAGGGAAGGCTCTCAAGACTTAGGCATTTTGGATGAAGAAGTCTTCAACCTTAGAGGGTATTTATAGGTCAAGGGATGGCCAACCAAAGGCCAAGATCAATCCATGTGTTAGGCAAGTGTAGGGCTAGGATTTACCAAACACAAATATCCTACCTACCTTGACTTGTGCCAAGGCACAAAACGTGCCAAGCTTAGCCATTTTCGTCAACGGACAATTTGAAGTCCACCAATGAGAGGTGCCAAGTGGCGCCTCTTGTTGGTCCAACACATTTCGCCTCTGAAAAATCCGCAAAAATTAGAAATGACATAGCCGAAATTCCCTACGAAAGTCGTGGAAAACGTTTCGCCGAAAAACGACTCTAAACGTGTCAGGCACAAACATAAATCGCCAAGTCACTTTGCCTACTCAAGGCTTTAAACTTTTATACGCACGCCTACGCATACTGGAAATACGGTATAACATTCTCCCCTTAGAAACATTCGTCCCGAATGTTCCTTTAAATCTCAAGACAAGCGCCGCAAGATAGTCTTCACTACTATACTTACGAACAATCCTTGCCACACATGGCCACAGAAACAACTTGCGCAAAAAGCCTACATCCAAGTCCACGAGGAAACACTTCTATCATCACCATAACACCTCTCACCGGGGTCTATAATATACTTCTTTCGCACCTTCTTTTACAAAAAAAAAGAAATGATCACATTTATGCTCGCGATACCACTGATACCACTTTTGTCACTTTGCCGCGAGGTTCTAGTGTCACTCCGGCGACCCAACAAACGGTACCGGACTGCATGCGATCCCTAAGGCTGTCGTACACTTGAACTCTTACCACATTTCTGACACTGCTTCAGTTTCCAAAACTCGGGGTTACTATCTCTAACGTGGTCATCATTAACTGGGAACACTCTGGATGGATCTCCGATACTTTCCCGATCATAACAATACGAAGATCGGACGCATCGCTTCCTAAGTCGGACGGCAAAGCTAACATATAGGCAACCCGCCTATCCTTCACATGAACTCACAGGCCCAAAGTAACTCGCTAAGTTCCTCTCAGATTCTAACTCGTCACCCCAACCCGGTGGTGCTTTCAAGAAGACCGACCACAACTCAACTCTAAGCGTCGTCGCCGATTATCCGCACAATTCCTCTGAGCTGCCAGAACTTCTTCTAGACAAGCTTCTCACTATCCACAGTCTGCTGGAACAAGCCTGAACCAACTATCTGAATCTTGCCAACATCGAACCAATCGATCAAGAACTTACACTTCCGCCCTTACAAGGCTTCATAAGGCAATATCCGAACACTGAAATGGTAGCTTAAACACTACCTCCACAGGAGACAACAATCCCCACAACTATCCCTGAAATCCAAACACTGGCCCGAGGGCGAATGTGATTCTGAGACTCACCTGAGTGCCTATCCTTGCCTGGTAAAACTTTTAGAAAACGAAAATAGCCACAACCTGGGCTTCACTGTCTGACATAAGGTGAAGGTAGGCACCCCGTGCAGCCTTACAACCTTTCAGATAACCCAACACAGCCGAGTAAACGGTCCTGACCGAAGAACACGATGGGCTGCCCCCATCGCCCGACCATCGGTCGAACGCATCCACGAACTCGCAGACTGGTTAACTAAACTTGGGCCTAACACCCTCACAACCCTAACACAAAGCGACCACCACAACCTGACCCCACCACCAAACCTACCGCGTTTGACCGCAACGTGGCCTCAACCCGACCCGCAACGCGCACAATACTAGCTCCCGATTCGAACAATCTCACTAATCACGTTTCAAAACCTAGCGGTCTTCTTAGCTCAACTACCCCTTTCATTCCACACTACTAGGACCTATCCTAACATAACTCACGTGCACTATGCACTTCCGACAAGTGGTCAAACATAACACTACACCTCTTCTCGAGACGGCCTTACCTCTAAGGTCTTTACGTGAAACATTCCGAGGTTCACACCTTCTCTATCCCCAAAATCTTACTCTGCTAACCCACCATGATTTCTAAACACAACTAACACACCGCTATCGTAACATAGCACTTAAGGTATACTCACCTTATCACATAAACGAAACTCTGAGGTTAAAGATATATTTATATCTACCGCTTTCACTCCCTTAGTCGTTCTAATCAAACTCGCCTGTAGGCGCATAGCTAAGGAAGATGACGAACTACCCACCAATCTCAAGGCTAAGTCCTCCTACAAGGACACTCTCTCGACACATGGCCCTCGACGGCCGCAGTACAACAAGTACCAACAAAAGACGACATTCCCGATGACGCTCACATCGCGAACCTAAGCCCGAGTTCTCGACTAACTCCTGCATACCCCGAACGCCCCGAAATCCGTGGAAGACCACTCAGACCGCGGAGGTGCATATCTAATCTGCCGCGAGGCGACTCGCCAAAATTACTAAAGGACCTTGCCGCTCGCCCCTTCTCGCCGCCCTTGTTAACCCGTCGATCTACGCTTTCGGCCGCGCATAAGCCCACCACGTGCCATGCTCAAGCCTAATCAAGAATTACTTGCACAACCTCTCTTAGATAGTCATCAAGACTCGCGTACATAGGTATACTCTATACTCACCGTTTCCCGGCCGCGAATCGGGCGTTCAAATATCATGGCCGCAGCAGGAACCGCCGCCGTGCTAAACTCTGTGGGGCTAGTGACGCCGCAGAACTCCCGAACGAAGCACTACCCTAGGTAATGGTTGGGCCCGAGCCCTAGCCACCCTCAACTCTACTGCAGCCTCCTCGCCGCTTTGCCTCCGGGCCGGGTTGCCTACGCGAGGCATAACGATAAGGGAAATAATTTCGTCGGAGGTCCAACTTACAACACGCCTCTAAGGCACGATCTCGAGTGAGAAGAATAGAAACCAATCCTAAATACCCTATAGCCTCCTCGATTATTGGTGTGGTGCACAACACACCGATAATCAATACTTCATCGATACGGTTCAGACACTTTCCGAGGATTAATCGCTCGATACCACTTTTGTCACGACCAAATCGGCCGTGGATCGTGCCTTACCCCGCACCCTAGTGACACAACATCGAGTAATCGTGGAACATAAAACATATACATGAAACAAGTGAAGTACAAAACAAGAATTGAGGAAAACTTGCCTTTTCAAAGATATATAAATAACAACTTTTACAAATGAACGCTTTAATCCTTTTCACAAACCCCGCCACGCATAAAGATTTCATGCACTTCTAAGAAATGATACGACAACAATGGCGGATAGGCCCGCCATACCCTGAATGTAAACACCTACAACAACAGGACTATACCATCGATAAGCCTCCGAGAAACGGAGCTTTCCCAAATGCCGAATCAGACCCTAAGAGCGAGGATCAATGATCGTGTACCTTTACTCATGCAGATGAACACACCCCAAGGAGGTCAAGATAACAGTACCAAGTATGTGAAATCAAAATAAATCAGAAATGAAATCATAGTAGTCTATATAAAGCAGAGACATGTATGATAACCAAACTACGCTCACCAATAAATAAGCGATATGTCAAGTCGTGACTCACGCCTCAAAGTTATCACAATAAAACCGTGACGGCAAGTACGAAGGCATAGCCGACTACTAAGACCCACAGTACCAAAAATACCACAAACTGTATCCCGAGGTCTTTCTAGACCGCACTACATGATCGAAGCTGGCCACTCGCCCGCAATATCACTGTGCGTGTCTATCCTCGAACTCTCGCAGCCCGCATAGGTCACACACGACCCGCATGAGGTATTCCTCGAATCATGGTCCTGCATCACCGAGGTATACCCCGCATCGAAGGCAGCTAACCCTCGGTATCCGCCTAGGCTCCCGCAACCCGCATAGTCTCAAAAGACCGCATAGTCTCAACAGACCGCATAGGGAATCCCCCGCATCAGGCTAAACACCCGGAATGATCAATCCTGGAGCTACCGCACTCCGCATAGTCACGAGGACCGTGATAGCCGTGAAGACCGCGATCAAGGGTGGCAAGCCCTGTATAATAAGTCAAAGGTATGTGATACAATAATAGTACAACGGGCTTAACGTTTAACAACGTAAGCACAACAAGAATGACCCCCTTACATCACGATCACACAAGATACTAACACACGTAGCATCCTAACATTTTCACTTATCACATCAACAAGAAAGTATTTACAAGGCTATCTCAACCCAACACAATCAAGTTATTCACACAAGGTACTTTAAGCTAACAAGTTCGGGTATCTACCCCTAAAGTACTTCATACATTAAATCTTTTTAAAAGATCCGTTGCTTTCACATAAGTCACACAATACCCGTAGTATAAAATAGAGTGACTGTCTTTTTTTTAAATAAACCAAAACACTTACCTTTGTAAAATCAAGTAACAACATTATTTTCCAAACGTCCAAGTTTGCCTAATTTCAAATGTTCACGTTTCTTATTTTAGAAAGGTTTCGTAGTTCATAGTCTTATTCATTTAAGAATATAATTCTCCTTTAAACAATCTGAGAAACATAAGTCTTATATGTGAGTAGGATATTCTTGTTTATAACAATCTTATTACAAAGAAATGTGATCTAGGAAATATCATTTTGTCTCATCTTAGCTTCTATGCAGATGGAAGTTTCTCGGTTTTAATAATACTTAATTAGTCAAAACATTTCCTTTTATTAACGCCGCAGTTGGTTTGCCGATACACATTCGATTTCAAATCAAGAAAACATTCTTAAGCCGTTATACCTAACTTCCCATAAAGCTAGTATAACTCTTAAGTTTTCAAAAACCAAGTATTACTTCTTCTTTCAAAATGATTCCAAAATCTTTTGAAATACTTCAAGTTCTTTATTAACACATAACAAGCCCGTTATAGTTCAAATCGCTTAACTTATTAAAACCATATGTATTTTCTCACCAACATAAAGTCGTTATAACCAACTTCCCATAAAGCCGTTATAACACTTTATGTTTTAAACCAATTAAATACATTTAGCACATGTACGCCTACCGCATCACATAGTTCACACATTTCATGCTAGAAGAGATAGGAAGAGGTTCACATACCGCGACGATTATCGACTAATAGCAAAACGCTCCGAGTACCTCAAACCGCCGACTACTCCTTAGTCCGTAAGATTACGCCACACGTAGCACTTCAACCTATAAGGCCACAAGGCGCTTATTAAAATCTAGATCTTAACGTAGAACATTCTACGTAAAATTTGGCAAGACCTCCCGCAACAACAGAAATCTCCTCCTCCAACGGCCGCTACCAAGCCAACCAGTGGGTTAATCATCTAACCCGAACGGTACAATTCTACTCCACAAGATTACTACACAAGTTCATCAGAATACACCCTATGTAATTACGCTCAGCTTCTTCAGTGCTTAAGTCAAAAGACATCGCTAACTAACTACGTTCAAGACTATATATAGTATACTTCAACTATATATTCAAACAACATGTAATTTCCAATTACAATAGAGGACAAGATATTTACCTCGATAAGCCCATAAATATCCAAGTATAAAGTCGATCCCGGCAATCGCTTAGCTTCAACTCCGCTGCGCTCCAACCCGCCTCCAAACTACCCTTAGAAGTTCTAACCAACTTGTACATACTACTCCAACTAACCATGGAGATTTTCCTTAGGGTTTCGGTTTGGTGACCGACGGAGTATAATAGTATTTTCTGGCTTTTCAGATAGGTATAACCTTAGAATACAACAAGGTATACTACTAAGGTTATTTGGGCATTATAACAATACTTTGAGAGTATTTCTACCAAGAGAGGGGGTATTATACGAAAGCAACTAGGCTAGGGGGTACCCCACGCCACACTACTAGGAGGGAGGGGTTCTCGGCCGAGAGCCACTAGGCAAGGGGAGGACATCTCTGCCAAGAGGCCTCACGAAGTGGAGGAAGGCTCTCAAGACTTAGGCATTTTGGATGAAGAAGTCTTCAACCTTAGAGGGTATTTATAGGTCAAGGGATGGCCAACCAAAGGCCAAGATCAATCCATGTGTTAGGCAAGTGTAGGCTAGGATTTACCAAACACAAATATCCTACCTACCCTTGACTTTGTGCCAAGGCACAAAAACGTGCTGCTTAGCCATTTTCGTCCAATGGACAATTTGAAGTCCACCAATGAGAGGGTGCCAAGTGGCGCCTCTTGTTGGTCCAACACATTTCGCCTCTAAAAATCCGCAAAATTAGAAATGACATAGCCTAAATTCCCTACGAAGTCGTGGAAAACGCTTTCGCCAAAAACGACTCTAAACGGGTGTTGTGCACAAACATAAATCGCCAAGTCACTTTGCCTACTCAAGGCTTTAAACTTTTATACGCACGCCTTACGCATACTGAAATACGGTATAACACTGCAGCGCCAAGTGTGGGCGTGCAGGCCCGTGATTCTGATTTCCGCAGCAGGTGCTAACTGCTCGAGGTCCGCTTCGCGCAGCGTGGTAGATACCATTCTCGAGTCAGACCGAGCCTCGCTATACTTGTGGCCAGCAGGTCATTTCGCGAGTTTGTCCGACCGGGCGGCGCGGTAGTAGGCCTGGGCCATGTGGTCTGCTGCCGCTTCTTCATCCCCGACGCTACTCGCCCGAGGGCAAGGTACTCATAGACCAGCCGGTCGCGCAGAGGTCGTGGCGCGGTCCAGCTTCTAGCGGTCCTCGAACCGCATTTATGCTTTGTCCACCGACAGATCGTGAGGCCTCACCGATGTCGCCACGTGTACCTTATCGGGCTCGGTTTGATGTGTATGCTTTGATAGATCCGGTTCTACTGGCCCTATATATCTCCCCTTGTTGCTAGTAGGATGTGGATAGAGCCCGACTCCATAGACCCTTTCGAGGTAGCTACGCCAGTGGTGATTCGGTGGTAGCTCGCGGTATATAGAGCTTGTCCCGTGACTATTTACGCCGTCGGACCAGCCGACTTGATAGAGTTGGAGATGATTGACTTCGACGTGATCATGGGGATGGATTGGCTAGCTTCTTGCTATGCCAATGTAGACCGCAGAGAGAGTAGTACGGTTCCAGCTTCTCGAGGAGCCATTGTTGAGTGGGAGGAGCACGGTATCGCTGAGGGGTAGGTTTATTTCCTACCTCAAGGCTAGGAAGATGGTGCGGGTATATCTACCATCTCGTCGGGTGTTTGATATCAAGCTGCGTACCAGATTTTCGGGCCCAGTGGTCAGAGAATTCCCAGACGTGTTTCCAGACGACCTCCCGTATCCTCCCGAGAGGAGATCGAGTTTTGTATAGATGTGTTGCGCACACTCGCCTATTTCCATTCCGCCATACGTAATGGCACCCGCCGAGTTGAGAGTCAAGGACCACCGAGAGATTTGCCGAGAAGCGGTTTTATCGACCTAGTGTTTCTCCCGGGGCGCCGTATTGTTCGTGAAGAAGGACGACGCCGCGCACGTGTGTTGACTACGCACCAACAAGGTGACCATTAAGAATGTATACCCCTTCCCGTGATTGATGATTTGTTCGACCCGCAGGCGAGATGTTTCTCCAAGATTGATCTGCGATCGGGCTATCATCGTTCGTGTCGAGAGGTGGATGTCCCTAGATCGCATTCCGACCCAGACGCATTATGAGTTCGTGGTCATGTCTTTTGGTTGACCAATGCTCCGGCAGTTTTTATGGATTTGATGAACCGAGTGTTCAAACCATTTTTTGACACATTTGTGATAGTGTTCATTGATGATATCTTGGTTTATTCTCGCTCAGAGCAGGAGCATGCGGAGCATTTGGCGATCGCCGACAGTTCTCCGACCAGCAGCTATACGCCAAGTTTTCCAAATGTGAGTTTTGGTTAGCTTCGTGGCTTTTCTTGGGCATATTGTCGGCCGATGGCATTCGAGTGGATACGCCAAGATCGAGGCGCCAAGACTTGGCCTAGACCTACTACTCCGGCTGCAGGTTCGCAGCTCGGGCCTCGCAGTTATTATCGCGGTTCGTAGAGAAGTTTGCTTCTATCTTCGCACCATTGACTAGGCCGACTCGTATGGCGCACAAGTTTGATGGGATCGATGCTTGTGAGCGTGATTTCCATTCTTGAAGAGAGACCGACGACCGCCTCGTTCTTACTCTTCCGCAGGGTCCGGATGGTTATGTCGTATGTGACGCGCCGGACATCGGGTTGGGATGTGTTGATGCAGCATGGCAGTGGTTATAGCATATGCATCCCGACAAACCAAAAACACGAGGAACTACCCCACCCATGATTTAGAGTCGGCACCGTGATTCACGCCAAGATCCGAGGCACTATTTGTATGGGGTTCACGTGGATATTTATACGCACCACAAGAGCCTCCAAGATATCTTCACCAGAGGAGCCGAACTTACGGCAGACGGTGGTTAGAGTTGCTTAAGGATTACGATGTTGATATCCCGCACCACCCGGATGGCCAATGTCAGGCGTATGCCTTAGTCGTAGTCGATGGGAGCCCATCGGACGTGCGACAGAGAGAGGACATGGTTCGTGATTTGCACCGCTTAGCGAGCCTGGTGTCCGCTTGATTGATTCTCGATAGCAGCGGGTTTAGAGTTCGTGAGGTTGCCGAGTCTTCCATCGTCGAGGAGGTGAAGAGGCAACAGTTCGAGGATCCAGCTTTGATTCGATATCGTGATACAGCTCTTCGTGAGGGCAAGGGTCCTTTTGAGGTAGCACCTGATGGGGTGCTAAGGTTTGAGGGCAGGTTGTGTGTCCCAGATGTTTCAGGACTTCGGCAGCAGGTTCTTGGGGAAGCACACAGCGCGCGTTACTCTATCCATCCAGGGTCGACCAAGATGTACCACGACCTTAGATCTGTGTATTGGTGGGATGGCTTGAAGAGGGACGTTGCAGAGTTCGTAGCTCAGTGCCCGTGTTGTCAGCAGGTGAAGGTAGAGCACCGTGAGGCCCGTGGTTTGTTACAGCGATAGAGATCCCGACCTGAAGTGGAGGTAATCAACATGGACTTCATCACAGATTACCTCGCACTCAGAGGAGACATGATTCTATATGGGTTATTGTCGGTGTCGACGAAATCAGCCCACTTTCTTCCCGTCCGACGACTTTTTCTACCGAGGATTATGCTGCATTTACATCCGAGAGATCGCCGATCGCATGGAGTCCCTATTTCGATCATATCGCATGCAGGAGCCCGATTTACGCTAACTTCCGAGGTCCTTCCAGAGGGTTTAGGGACGCAGTGAGCCCGAGTAATCGCATTTCATCCACGCATGCATCGGACAGCAGAGCGCACTATCCGCACTCTTGAGGATATGCCGCGAGCCCGTGTTATTGACTTCGTGGTAGTTGGGAGGATCATTTGCCTCTAGTTGAGTTTCATGATAATAATAGCTACCACTCCAAAGATTCGGATGGCGCCTTGAGGCTTTGTATGGAGGAAGTGCAGATCGCCTATAGGTTGGTTCGATGTGGGTGAGGTGCATCTAGTGGGACCAGATTTGGTGCAGCAGGCAGTGGATAAGGTGAAGCTTATCCGAGAGCGGCTATCGACACTCGTAGTCGCATAAGTCGATGCAGATCATCGCCGTCGGCATCTTGAGTTCGAGGTTCATGATTGGGTTTTCCTAAAGGTGTCACCCATGAAGGTGTGATGAGATTCGGGAAGAAGGAAACTCAGCCCAAGGTACATCGGGCCGCTTCGATTGTCCGCAGGTAGGCAAGGTTGCTATGAGTTCGATCTGCCGTCCGATCCGGAGGCAAGGCATCCAGCTTTTCACGTATCTACGCCGAGGAGATGTATCGGGATCCATCTAGGTACACCCGATTGACGATGTCCAGTGACCGAGGGGTTATCGTATGAGAGATTCCCATAGCGATAGTCGATCGTCGTTAGGCGTCGCGACCAAGGACGTGGCTTCCACAAAGTCTGCGCGGAACGAGCTCGTGGAGAGATGACGTGGGAAGTCGAGGAGGACATGAGGCGAAGTATCCTCACCTATTCCCACACCTCCGTGTAATTCACTTTCCTACTTGTAAATTTCCATTACCATATATGCCTAAGTGTTGTTCTACGGCCGTGTGGCATTTGCAAATCGCTTAAGCTTTATCGATAATCGTCTTGGAAGGAACATTCGACGAATGTTTCTAAGGAGGGGAGAATGTTATACCGTATTTCCAAGTATGTACGTGAGGACGACGACAAAGTTGAGCCTTAAAGTTAGGCCAAGTTCGAAAATTGTACAAAACTCGCTAAAAGAATCGTTTTCCGACGAAACGTTTCCACAGCTTTCGTAGGGAAAATTCCGGCTATGTCATTTAGTATTTTTGCGGATTTTTCCGAGAGATGAAACATTTTGGACCAACGGGAGGCAACACTTGTCACCTCCAATTGGTGGACTTAAAACGCCCATTTGGACGAATTGGACTAAGCTTGGCACGCTTTGTGCCTCGCACAAAGTCAAGGAGTTGGTAGGATATTTGTGTGTAGTAAATCTTCACCCTACACTTGCCTTGCACTTGTCTTCATCTTGGCCATTGGTTGGCCATGGCTTGAGCTATAAATACCCCTTAAAGATGAAGAGGTCTTCATCCACAACTTACGGTCCAAGTCGTGAAAATCCTCTCCTCTCCCTTAAGCCTTTCGCCCAAACACCTTCCCCTTTGAGTGAGTTTGGCGAGGGCCTACCCCCTAGCCTAGCCGAAATCTACCCTCCCTTGGTAGAAAAGTTGTCTTCAGTATTGTTATAATGCCCAAAATACCCTAGCCCAAATCCCTTAGTCCTTTGTAGAAGTTGTGAAGAACTTCTAAGGTTTCTTCGAGCTACTGAGCGCATAAACTTAGAGCTAAACCTTGCTCAGCGACTTTATCTAGGATATTATTGGGCTTACCGAGGTAACTAATCCTAACCTCTTTTGAATTAGAGAATACATACCGTAGTAGTATAAGAATAAGTATTAAATACTTAGAAGAATATTACTAATAGAATTGAACTGCTCACAAAGGACTGCTTTCACAGAGACTTATATAGCTCACCTGTAGGGTTGTACGCCCGACTTTCCGTAGAATTGTGAACCCTCTGCTTAGAATGACTTTTCGAGTAGTCTAGACTTTGATAGATGATCACTATTATAGTCGATTCTTCACGCGCATATTCAACTTGGTAGGAGGTTTTCGCCGGTATGTATGTGATTCTTCCTAAGCATGATATTTTAACACATATATATAGTACGGTAGACGATACGTGTTAACTGAATAATAACTACGGCAATGTCGTTTGACTTAAGCCTGAATAATAACTACGGCAATGTCTTTTGACTTAAGCCTGAATAATAAGAATCCTGATGCATTTCAAAAGAACTACTGAATTATTTTTTTAACAGAAGATAAATATTTGGTTTTTAAAACAAAAGCTTAAGAGTTATACTAGCTTTATGGGAAGTTAGGTATAACAACTTAAGAAAGATAAAAAGGAATTGTTTACTTGTTTGTTTATAAAAGCCTTGTATTGATTTCTGTTAAGTGTAATAAGATTTGTTTGATAAGTAGACATATTATGATGCTACCTGGGTTAGTGTCTTGAAATGCTGTGTAAAGGGGTCATTCTTGCTGTGCTTACGTTGTTAACCTAAGTCCGCTGTATCGTTATTATATCACCTACCCTCGATCGTTATACCGAGGGCTTGCTTCTCGACGCGGGTCTATACGGCCTATGCGGTCTGTGAGACTATGCGGAGCAGCGGTATGCTCCAGGATTGATCATTCCGGGTGTTTAGCCTGATGCGGGGGATTCCCTATGTAGTCTGTTGAGACTATGCGGTCTTTTGAGGCTATGCGCGGCTGCGGGAGCCTAGGCGGATGCCGGGTCGCTGCCCCGATGCGAGGAATACCTCACGCGGTCTGTGTGACCTATGCGGCTGCGCGAAGTCGTGACTAGGCACGCAGACGATACTATGGGCGATTGGCCTTGCTTCGATCATTCGCGCCTAGAATAGACACTACGCTTTTCCTATTATCCGTTGTTTGTGATGTGGCACTATGTGCAATTGAACCGATTGTATTTGTGAAAAGGTTTTAAATACTTTGATTTCATTTAAGTACTTTATAGTTTCACATACTTGGTACTGTTGTCTCGACCTCTCCTGGGCCGCTCATGCCGCAGTAAAGGCAAGCAGTGCTAGATCCGCATCCTTAGGATCTTTTGCGTTGGTGTCGTGAGCTCCATCTTCTCCGAGGCTCTACTTTGGGTATGATCTCCCCGCAGTAGATAGTTTTGTAGCCAGGTATGGCGGGGCCCCGTCCCGCCATAGTTGTATATATTTTCCTTAGAGGTCCAGAGTCATGTTGTACGCTTTGGGATGTAATCACGAACCATGTTTATTTATATATGCTGAAAGGCGACGTTTTCTCACATAAATTGTGTCCTATTTTATAAACTGTTTCCTGTCTTGTTTTACATTCCGCTGGTTACTCTGATGTATGACTACTTGGGTGCCTGAAAGGCACTATCCACGCCCCCGAACGGTCGTGACAGTGCTAGGGCCTCGAGGTCGAAGTCGGTCATGCTAGCCTCTTACCGGTTACGCGATATTGCGTTGAACTGGTTTGAGTCATGGGATTTTTCTAGAGGTGAGGGTGCCTTCCAGCTGTGTGGGAGGAGTTCACAGAGGCCTTCCTTGGTCACTTTTTGCCTCCTGAGTTGAGGAGAGCCCGCGTGGATAGATTCTTGACCTTGAGGCAGAACGGGAGGACTATCGAGAGTACACTGAGTTTGACTCATTGGCTGTATGCGCCACCATTGTAGACATGGCGCATGCAGTTCATTGTTATGTGACGGGCCGACCGTCATATGATTACCGCGTCGGGGGTGGCTCTTCGCATGTATGGATATTTCGTGATGCAGCGTATGCGAGGGATAGAGGATGAGAGAGGAGGATCGGCTAGACTCAAAGCCAGCCCAAGAGGCCGTGACAAATAGGTCTCGAGGCGCTGAGGCGACAGCCCAGCAGACTAGGTCCATATTTCACCAAAGCAGAGTGCTCCTTCTCGGTTTTTCGCGGGAGGTCCGATCACCGGTCATTCAGAGCGTCGAGCACCAGACTTCGGGTTTCGAGGAGGCAGATCGCCACCGATCAAGACCACCCACATCTTGGTGTGCTCGATGCGGTAGGTCTCACCCAGGCGAGTGTCGTGTTCCTCCAGAAGCTTGTTACTCTTGTGGCCAGCAGGGCCATTTGAAGAGAGATTGTCCGACCAGATGTGGCGGGAGTGTTATGGTTCACCGGCGGTCGATTGGTCGGATCTTCTTCTTCAATCGGCATGCGCCGAGGTAGGGTGTTCACGCCAGCGGCCGCGGCAGGTCGTGGTGGGGTCCCAGCCCAGCCGGTCCTCGAACCGCATTTATGTTATGTCCACCGTCAGACCGGTGAGGCGCCACCGATGTCGCCAGGTACATTATTGGTTTCATGTGATGTATATGCTTGATAGACCCAGTTCTACCTTGTCCTATATATCTCCTCATATTCTTTGGTAGAATAGGGATGAGCCCGAGTCCATAAAACCTTTTGAGGTGGCTACGCCAGGTGTTTCTGGTAGCCGAGCGTATATAAGGCTTGCCCTGACTATATACAAATGCCGACCCTAGCCGACTTGATAGAGTTGGATATGACAGACTTTGATGTGATTATGGGTATGGATTGGCTAGCGTCTTGCTATGCCAATGTGGACTGTAGAGAGAGATTGATACAGTTCCAGTTTCCTGGTGAGCCGCTTATCAAGTGGAAGGGGAATACTGCGTCGCCGAGGGGTAGGTTTATTTCTTACCTCAAGGCTAAGAAGATGGTGTGGAAGGGGTATATCTACCATATGGTTCGGGTATTCGATACTGAGGCCGAGATACCAGACCTTCAGTCAGTTCCGGTTGTTAGAGAGTTTCCAGACGTATTCCCAGACGAGCTTCCGGGTATCCCTCCTGAGAGGGAGATTGAGTTTTACATTGATATGACGCCAGACACTCGACCGATATCTATTCCACCATACAGGATGGCACCTGCCGAGTTGAGGGAATTGAAAGACCAGTTGAAGGATTTTCTGGAAAAAGGCTTTATCAGGCCCAGTGTTTCTCCCTGGGGAGCACCGGTTTTATTTGTAAAGAAGAAGGATGGGACGCTGCGTATGTGTGTTGATTACAGGCAGCTGAATAAGGTAACTATCAAGAACAGATACCCCCTTCCCAGGATTGATGATTTGTTTGACCAGTTGCAGGGTGCAAGGTGTTTCTCCAAGATAGACCTGCGGCCTGGTTATCATCAGGTGCGAGTTAAAGAGGCAGATATCCCAAAGACTGCATTCAGGACCCTGTATGGGCACTATGAGTTCAGGGTGATGTCTTTCGGGTTGACCAACTCCCCAGCAGTATTCATGGATTTGATGAACCGGGTGTTCAAGCCATTCTTGGATGTGTTCGTTATAGTATTCATTGATGATATCCTGGTTTATTCGCGCACAAAACAGGACCATGCAGATCATTTGAGGGCGGTGTTGGGAGTCCTCCGGGACCGGCAGTTGTATGCCAAGTTCTCGAAATGCGAGTTTTGGTTGGCTTCAGTGGCTTTCTTAGGGCATGTTATCGGGGCCGATAGTATTCGGGTTGATACAAAGAAAGATCGAGGCAAAAGACTTGGCCTAGACCCACTACACCGACTGAGGTGCGCAACTTTTGGGCCTCGGGTTATTATCGGAGATTTGTGGAGAAGTTTGCTTCCATCTCAAGACCTTTGACTAGCCGACTCGTAGCGGCTATGTTCCGGTGACGGATGCTTGTGAAGAGAGCTTCAGCTTTGAACGAAATTGACAACCGCCCAGCTTATTACTCTTCCGCAGGGTTTAGATGGATATGTGGTTTATTGTGATGCGTCGTGTCGGCTTGGAGTGCGTACGATGCAAAGACGACAAAGTTATAGCCACGATCTCGACATTTCAGAAGCATGAGAAGAACTACCCCACATGACTTAGAGTTGGCGCAGATGATTCATGCCTCAAGATCCGAGACATTATTTGTATGGAGTTCATGTGGATATTTACATTGCACCACAAGAGCCTCCAAAGATATCTTCACCGGAGGAGTCGAACTTCGCGGCAGAGACGGTGGTTAGAGATACTTAAGGATTACGATGTCGATATACTATACCACCGGAAGTCCAATGTAGTTGCAGACGCTTAGTCGCAGATCGATGGGTAGTCCGCCGATGTACAAACTGCAGAGCGGTATGGTCCGCGAGTTGCAGCCAGCGAACCTCGGGGTTCGTTGGTTGGTCCCGTAGTGATGGGTTCGGGTTCGAGAGGTTGCCGAGTCTTCCATCGTCAAGAGGTGAAGAGGCGGCGATGAGGATCCGATTATGGTACGGTATCGAGATCTCTTCGTGAAGAGAAGAGTCTATTTGAGGTAGCGCTGATGGGGTGCTAAGATTTGAGGGCCATTGTGTTCCGATGCGGACAGACTTCGCCAAGATATTCTCGAGGAGGCACACAAAGGCTCGTTATTCTATTCATCCAGGGTCGACTAAGATGTACCATGACCTCAGATGTGTGTATTGGTGGGATGGCCTGAAGGGAGACGTTGCGGAGTTTGTGGTGCAGTGTCCGAATTATCAGCAGGTCAAGGTGGAGCACCAGAAGCCTGGTGGGTTGTTGCAGATGATAGAGATTCCGACATGGAAGTGGAGGTGATCAATATGGACTTTATTACAGGGTTACCTCACACTAAGAGGAAGCATGATTCCATCTGGGTTATTGTCGACAGGCTGACGAAATCAACCCACTTTCTTCCAGTCAGGATGACTTTTTCGGCCGAGGATTATGCTAGATTGTATATCAGAGAGATTGTGAGACTGCACGGAGTGCCTATATCGATCATTTCAGACAGGGGAGCCCAGTTCTCGTGTCACGACCCGTTCCCGGGCCCATGACTGATGCCTTATCCGGGCACCTAAGTAGACATACATCAGAGTAACCAGCGGAATATAAACTTTGCAAACATGAAACAGTGTAAAATAAGAACAGTCTATCAAAAGAAAAGTTGTCTTTCGGCATGTATATAAATACCAAAAGTGAACAGTTACATCCCAAAAATTACAACAGGACTACAGACCTCTAAGAATGTAAACAACTATGACGGGACAGGGCCCCGCCATACCCTGAATCTACATAAACCTACAATGACAGGGAAATCATACCCAAAAGACAAGCTTCCGTAGGAACGGGGCTTTCCCAAAAGAAGAGTAGTGATCCTAGGAGCGGGGATCAACAACCGGAGTACCTCTACCTGCGGCATGAACGAAGCCCCCCGAAGGAGGTCAGTACAACATGTACCAAGTATGTGAAACTGTAAAGTACTGATATATATATAAAACTATAACATTTTAAAACCAATTCACAAATATGTACGAAACAACCCAATTTAACCGCACATAGTGTCACATCATAAACAAGAGCAAAATAGATATAACGTAACTGGTCTTTTCTAGGCCGCTAATGATCGAAGCAAGGACAATCGCCCATAGTATCATTATGCGAGCCTAATCCTGGAACTCTCGCAGTCCGCATAGGCCACCTAGGCCCGCATGAGGTATTCCTCGACGGGGTAGCTAACCCTCGGCATCGTCCTGGACTCCCGCAGTCCGCATGGCCACATGGACCGCATGATGTATTCCTCGCATCGGCGTAACACACCCGGAGTGATCATCCTGGAACTCCCGCAGCTCCGCATATGTCACATGGACCCGCATGAGGTATTCCTCGCATCGGGGGTGGCTAACCCTCGGCTCGTAACAAGTCAGAGGGGTAAGTGATATAATATCAGCACAACGGGCTTATCGTTAAACAACATCAGCATAACAAGAACAGCCCCCTTACACAAACGTCACAAGATACTAACACACTTAGCATCATAACATGTTTATTTATCAAACCAACTTACCACACCTTCAGAAATCATTACAAGGCTTTTATAAACAAATAAGTAAACCGTTCCTTTTATCTTTCTTAAGTCGTTATACCTAACTTCCCATAAAGCTAGTATAACAATTAAGCTTTTTGTTTTTAAAACCAAGTATTACTTTTCTTCCAAAAATGATTCATAACTCTTTTTGAAATATTCAAGATTCTTATTATTTAGAACGCAAGTCCAAAGACATCAAAGTAAAGCCCAATTTAGTTTAACACATATACGTCTACCGTACTATATATATTTCACAAATATCATGCTCAAAGGGATAGGAAGAATCACATACCTCCTCGGCTAAATCCACTTGCCAAGTCGGATATGTCGCGCGCAGAGTGTCAACCTATAATAGTCAAAACACATCTATCAACTCCTAGTTTTACGTGGGATTCTTCTAAGTAAGATTTCTCTTAGTCTACGAAAAATTTGGGCAGCGCCTCCCCCGTTTCTACTCAATTCTCCACCTTTTTCAAGGCCCGATAATAGTAACCAACATGCCATAAATAAGGCGCAATAATTCCGAAATTTAAAGAAGGGGATCACACGCCCAAACAGAACGCGATTAACAATCTCCCCCTTAACAACAACAATAATTAAAGAAACGGATCACACGCCCAAACGGAACGCGATTAACAATCTTCCCCTTAACAACAACAATAATTAAAGAAGGGGATCACATGTCACGACCCGTTCCGGGGCCCGTGACTGGTGCCTTACCCGGGCACCCAAGTAGTCATACATCAGAGTAATCAGCGGAATATAAAAACACAAGATATGAAACAATTGTAAATGAGACACATTTTATCTGAGAAAAGGGTGCCTTTCGGCATATATATAAAAATCTGGCAGTTTACATCCCAACTGTACAATAGGACTACAGACCTCTAAGGAAGTAAACAACTATGGCGGGACAGGGCCCCGCAATACCCTGAAATGTACAAAACTATCTACACAACAGGGAGATCATACCCAAAAGTCGAGCCTCCGGAGAAGATGGAGCTCCTGACACCAACACAAAAGATCCTAAGGATGCGGATCTAGCACCTGCTTGCCCTTACCTGCGGCATGAACGCAGCCCCCCAAAGGAGGTCAGTACAACAGGTACTAAGTATGTGAAACTGTAAAGTACTTAAATGAAATCATATCATTTTAAAACCAATTTTACAAATATGTACGAAACAACCAATGTAACCGCACATAGTGCCACATCACATACAAGAGTAATAGCAGGTAAGCTGTAACAGGTCTTTTCTAGGCTGTGAATGATCGAAGCAAGGCCAATCGCCCATAGTCTCATTATACAAGCCTAATCCTGGACTCCCGTAGTCCGCATAGGCCACTCACATAGGCCCGCATGAGGTATTCCCCGCATCGAGGGTAGCTACTCCTCGGCATCGTCCTGGACTCGTAGTCCGCATGGCCACATAGACCGCATGAGGTATAACCTCGCACACTAACCTGGAACTCTCGTAGCTCCGTATAGGTCCCCTGGACCCGCATGAGGTATTCTCGAATCACGGTCCTGCATCACCGAGTCTACCCCGCACGGAGGGCGCTTAACCCCGGTATCATGTCAAGAGGTGAGTGATATAATACTAACATAACAGCTTATCGTTAAACAACATAAGCACAACAAGAATACCCTTTTATACAAACGTTACAAGACACTAACACACATAGCATCATATTATGTCTACTTATCAAACCATCTTATTATACTTTCCATAAATCAATATAAGTCTTTTATAAACACATAAGTAAACTGTTCCTTTTATCTTTCTTAAGTCGTTATACTTAACTTCCCATAAAGCTAGTATAACTCTTAAGCTTCTTGTTTTAAAAACAAATATTCTTCTTTTTTCAAAACTGATTTATAATTCTTTTGAAAGATTTTAAGATCTTTATTATTCAGGCTTAAGTCAAAAGACATTGTCGTAAAACTACGTTCAGTTAACATACGTACGTCTACCGTACTATATATATACTTTAAAATATCATGCTCAAGAGTGTAGGAAGAATCACATACCTTCTTGGCGAAATCCACCTGCCAAGTCGAATATGTCGCGCGCAGAGTATCAACCTATAATAGTCAAATACGTCTATCAACGTCTAGACTATTCTGTAGGATATTCTAAACAGAGGGTTCTCTATTCTACGGAAAATCGGGCAGCACTTCCCTACCCTATACAAGTCTATCAGAATACAAATCCTATGTAAATCTTGTTTAATTCTTCTTCTGTTATACCCTTCTATTGTGATCACAGTTCAATTCTATTCTTTAATATCCTTCTACACCTTATACTCAAGTCTTAACTATTCTTATATATAATATCCAATTACAATAGAAGGACAAGAGTATTTACCTCGATAAGCCCAAAATTATCCAAGTTAAATGTCGATCCTGAGCAAGGTTTAGCTCCTAATTTGCACACTCTGATAGCTCCAAGAAACCCTTAGAAGTTTCTAACAACTTCTACTTCCTACTTCAACCAACAATGAAGTTTCTCTAGGGTTTCATGAGTGGCAATGGAGATAAGGTAGTATTTCTAGGCTTTTTAGTATAGAGGTGACTTTGGAAATACAACAAGGTATAGGCTAAAGTATTTGGGAATAGTAACAATACTTGGAAGACAACTTTCTACCAAGGGGGGGGGGGGGGGGGTAGGTCTCGGCTAGGACACTAAAAAGGAGGAGGGGGTGGTTTCGGCCAAGGCCTTCTCAAGGGGGAGGGAAGAGGGCTTTGGACGAGAACTATAAGGAGAGGGGAGGGATTTTGGAGACTTGGAAATTGATTTGTGGATGAAGAACTCTTCATCTTAAGGGGGTATTTATAGGGCTTTTAAGGGCTAGGATGAGGGCAAGTGGATGGTGGGGATTTGCAAAAGTGCACCCTAACCTACTCCACAAATCCCTCACAAAACATTGACCCAAGAATTAAGCCCCAAAACAAGGCCATCCGTGGCCTCTCTTGCCGTCCAATGAGGGTGACAAGTGTCACCCTCTCGGTGGTCCAAAATGTTACATATCTCGGAAAAATCCGCAAAAATTAGAAATGGCATAGCCGTAATTTACCCTACGCAAGTTTTGTAAAACGTTTCGTCGGAAAACCATCCGCTTCGGTTGTGCACAATTTCACCATAGTGCCTAACTTAAGGCTAACTTTCAGACGTATGCCCTCACGCATACTCGGAAATACGGTATAACATTCTCCCCTCCTTAGAAACATTCGTCCCGAATGTTCCTTCCCAAGACAGACAACGAAGAAGTCCCCCACAACTTAAAACAGTTTGCAAATGCCACACATGGCCACAATACAGCACTTAAGCAAATATGTTAAAGAAAAATTTACAAGTAGGAAAGTGAGTTACCTGGAGGTGTGGGGAATATGTGAGGATACTTCTGCCTCATGTCCTCTCGCCTTCCCACGCCATCTCCTCCCCGAGCTCGTTCGCCACAAGACCTTGACGGAAGCCACGCCTCGTCCGCAGACGCTAACCCGACGATCGATTATCGCCATGGAATCTCTCATACGATAACCCCTGGCCACTTGGACATCGCCAATGTTATACCCCGTATTTCCAGTATGTACGTGGGAATACGAAAAGTCTAGCCTTAAAGATAAGCCTTGGACGCTTTTATTTGTACACAACTCACTAAAAGAATCGTTTCCGACTAAACGCTTCCACTTTCAGAGTAAATTCCGCTATGCCATTTCTTATTTTTGCGGATTTTTCCGAGAGACGAAACATTTTGGACCAACGGAGGGCAACACTTGGCACCTCCCATTGGTGGACTTGAATCGTCCATTTGGACGAATTGAAGAACCCTTGGCACGCTTTTTGTGCCTGTACAAGTCAAGGGTTGGTAGGATATTTGTGTTTAGTTAATCCTCACCCTACACTTGCCTTGCACTTGTCTTAATCTTGGCCATTGGTTGGCCACTTCTTGACCTATAAATACCCCTTTAGAGATGAAGAGTTCTTCATCCACAAATCTTCCAAGTCTTGAAAAATCCTCTCCTCTCCTTTGTAGTCTTTTCATCCAAAACACATCCCCTCCCTTGTGAAGGCCCTTGGCCGAATACCCCTCTAGCCTAGTAGTTTGGCCGAGGCCCCTAGCCTAGCCAAAAATCTACCCCCCCCTCCCTTGGTAGAAAAGTTAACTTCGAGTATCGTTATAATGCCCAAAATACCCTAGCCCAAATACCTTAGTACTTAGTAGAATTTGTGAAGAACATCTAAGGGTCTTGGAGCATACAACTTAGAGCAAAACCTTGCTCAAAGCGACTTTTCTAGGATATTATTGGGCTTACCGAGGTAATAATCCTAACCCTCTTTTGTATTAGAGAATGCATCGTAGAAGTATAAGAATAAGTATTAATCACTTAGAAGAATATCACGAATAGAATTGAACTGCTACCACAGAAGGGTTTAAAAGAAGAATAATCAAATCAGATTTACATGGATCGTTTCATGAGACTTATATAGCTCACCGGTAGGGAAGTGCTGCCGACTTTCCATAGAATTGTGAACCCTCTTTTAGAATGACCTTGAGTAGTCTTTGATAGATATCGTGACTATTATAGTCGACTCTCTCGCGACATATTCAACTTGGCGGTGGTTTTCACGAGAAGGTATGTGATTCTTTCTAAAGCATGATATTTTACAATATATATAACTACGGCAATGCCTCACGCTTAAGCTGAATAATACTTACGCAATGCCTCACGCTTAAGCCTCGAATAACACTTACGGCAATGCCTCACGCTTAAGCCCGAATAATAAAGATCTTAAAGCATTTCAAAAGAATATCAATCATTTTAATGTAAGAGAACTAATTGGTTTTTAAAAAGCTTAAGAGTTATACTAGCCTTATGGGAAGTTAAGTATAACCACTTAAGATTGATAAAAGAAACAGCTTTTCCTATGTGTTTATAATGCACTTATATTGAATTGTGAAAAGAATAATAAGATGGTTTGATAAGTAGACATGATATGATGCTACGTGTGTTAGTGTCTTGTAATAGTTGTGAAAAAGAGTATTCTTGTCAGGCTTATGTCGCTTAAAGATAAGCCGTTATGTTAGTGTACTATCACTCACCTCTTGAGATGATACACGTGTAAGCCGCCTCGATGCGGGTAGACTCAGCGATGCAGGACCATGATTCGAGAATACCTCATGCGGTCCAGGGGCCTATGCGAGCTACGAGTTCCGTGTTAGTATGCGGGTTATGCCTCACGCGGTCTATGCGCCATGCGACAACGAGTCCAGGCGATGCCGAGGAGTAATGCACTCGACGCGGGGTTATACCTCACGCGGGCCCATGAGTGGCTATGCGGACCGGAGTCCAGATTAGGCTCATTGAATGATGATATGGGCGAATGGCCCCTGTTCGAATCATTCGCAGTCTAGAAAAGACCTATTACAGTTTACCTATTGTTGCTCTTGTTTGTGATGTGGCACTATGTGCGGTTTCCTTGGTTGTTTCATACATACTTGCAAAACTGTTTTTAAAATGATATGTTTCACTTAAGTATTTTACAGTTTCATATACTTAGTACATGTTGTATCGACTCTTCTGGGGCTGCTCATGCCGCAGTAAGGGCAAGCAGTGCTAGATCCACATTCTTAGGATCTCTACGTTGGTGTCTGAGCTCCATCTTTTCCGAGGCTCTACTTTGGGTATGATCTCCCCGTCAGAGATAGTTTTGTATGCCAGGTATGGCGGCCCTGTCCCGCCATAGTTGTATATTTCAGAGGTCTGTAGTCATGTTGCATGTTTGATGTAATCGCTAAACCATGATTATATATATATATGCCGAAAGGCTTATATTTTCTCACATAAACCGTGTCCTATTTTATAAATCGTTTATGTCTTTCTTTATATTTCCGCCGATTACTGATGTATGACTACTTGGTGCCCCAAGGCACTACCACGCCCCGGATCGGTCGTGACAAAAGTGGTATCGAGCGCTTAATCCTGGAAAGTGTCTACTGCATCGTATCTAGTAGAGTCTTGATTATCGGTGTCAGTGCACCACACCATTAATCGTGAGGCTATAGGATATTTAGGATTAGTTTCCATTCTTCTCATTCCGAGATCGTGCTTTAGAGTCGTGTTATAGGTTGGACCTCTAACGTATTCCTTTCTGTAATGCTTATGCCTCCACGTAAGGCAACCCGCCCGAGGCAAGGCAATGAGGAGCTGCTAGCAGGACACCCAGAGTCACGAGGGCTCAGGCCCAGTCTATACCAGAGACGGCGAGTTCTATGACGCCGCCAGCCCCAGCAGAGACCACAATACCCACACCTCCTGTCCCACAGCCTGGGGCGGAGGAGTTAGGGTACAAGGAGATGGCCCAGCTTTTGGCTAAAGTCAGGCCCGACACGAGGAGAGGCCGGATGCGGCAGCCCAGCCCACCGTGCATCTGTTCACCCGAGGGCAGAGAGTTTGAGGCTACGAGACTTCTTGAGTTGTAGCTCGCCGGAGTTTTATGTGTCGAGGCCGGATGATGATCCGCAGGAGTTCATCCGTCAGCTTCAGAGGATTTTGAGAGTGATCAGGGCGTCGGAGACCGAGTCCGTGATCTTTGGTTCACATAGGCTGCGTGATACCGCAGTCGATTGGTTTGATTCATGGGAGTTATCCCGGGAGAGCACGCGCCCCAGCCTACTGGGATGAGTTCTCGAGGCTTTCTCACTCACTTCTTGCCTCCACAGATGAGGAGGGCGCGGTGATAGATTTTTACCGCCGAGGCGAGAGGACGACCGCCGTGAGTACAATGTCGAGTTTGATTCATCGCTCGATATGTCCCAAAGATTGCAGCAGATATGGAGGATAGGTGCACCGCTATGTCACCGGCTAGACGACTATATGGCCGAAGTCATGTGCGGGGTTTTCTCCCACCGTATGGACATTACCCGCACGCAGCTCACGCCTGATACGCGAGCGCAGAGGTCGACGAGTGACGACGAAGCAGGAAGGCCGTGACGGAGGGTCTTCGGTGGTTATCGTGGTGGCGGCCTCGGCGGCCTAGATTCGCACCACACCGTCGAGCACTCGCACCGCCCTCAAGACACCAGAGTTTTCGAGGCGCATCGGCCTGTGGCTTCGACGCCCGCAGTAGCAGAGGTATCGCCGACGGACCACCCCGGTGTGGCCGTCGCGGTGGATCCCATTACGGAAGTGTGGTACTACTTTTGGAGCTTGTTACGCAGGCCAGCAGGTCACTTTGCGGGACCGTCCGACCGGGGCGGTGGTAGGCTCACCTTCGTTCTGCTGCCGCCATCATCTCCTACGCTACTCACCCCGAGGCGCGGTGCTCACGGGTCGCCAGGTCGCGGCAGAGGTCGTGGCTCGGGTCCCAGTTCTAGCGGTCCTCAGAACCGCATTTATGCTTTGTCCAGCCGACAAGATCAGGAGGCCTCACCTGATGTCGTCACAGGTACCTTATCAGTTTCTGGGTTTGATGTGTATGCTTTGATAGATCCGGGTTCTACTCTGTCCTATATATCTCCCCTTGTTGCTAGTAGGATAGGGATAGAGCCTGAGTCCATAGACCCTTTCGAGGTAGCTACGCCAGTGGGTGATTCGGTGGTAGCTCGGCGGGTATATAGAGCTTGTCCTGTGACCATTTACAGTCGTCGGACCCTAGCCGACTTGATAGAGTTGGAGATGACTGACTTCGACGTGATTATGGGGATGGATTGGCTAGCTTCTTGCTACGCCAATGTTGACTGCAGAGAGAGAGTAGTACGGTTCCAGTTTCCTGAGGAGCCGGTTGTTGAGTGGGAGCACCAGACGCCGAGAGGTAGGTTTATTTCCTACCTCAAGGCTAGGAAGATGGTGCAGAAGGGGTATATCTACCATCTCGTTCGGGTGTTTGATACTGAAGCTGCGGTACCAGATTTTCAGTCAGTTCCAGTAGTCAGCGAGTTCCCAGACGTGTTTCCAGATGACCTCCCGGGTATCCCTCCTGAGAGGGAGATTGAGTTTTGTATTGACATATTGCCAGACACTCGGCCTATTTCCATTCCGCCATACAGAATGGCACCTGCCGAGTTGAGAGTCAAGGACCACCGAGGGATTTCTTTGGAGAAGGGCTTCATTAGGCCCAGTGTTTCCCGGGGCGCCGTATTGTTCGAAGAAGAAGGACGGACGCCGCGCATGTGTTGATTACGTGCAGATGAACAAGGTGACCATTAAGAACGAATACCCTTCCCGTGATTGATGATTTGTTCGACCAGCTTGCGGCGCGAGATGTTTCTCCAAGATTGATCCGTTCGCTATCATCGTTCGTGTCGAGAGGTGGATGTCCCTAGATCGCATTCGGACCCGTGACGCATTATGAGTTCAGGTCATGTCTTTTGGGTTGACCAATGCTCCGCGGTATTCATGGATTTGATGAACCGAGTGTTCAAACCATTTTTGGACACGCTTTGTGATAGTGTTCATTGATGATATCTTGGTTTATTCTCGCCAGAGCAGGAGCATGCGAGCATTCGGCGATCTTGGCCGACAGCTTCTCAGTGGCTGCAGCTTGACGCCAAGTTTTCCAAATGTGAGTTTTGGTTGACTTCATGGCGTTTCTTGGGCATATTGTCGGGCCGATGGCATTCGAGTTGATACGCCAAGATCGAGGCGATGTGACTTGGCCTAGACCTACTACTCCGACGAGGTTCGCAGCTCGGGCCTGCAGTTATTATCGGCGGTTCGTGGAGAAGTTTGCTTTATCTTCGCACCATTGACTAGGCCGACTCGTGGCGCCAAGTTCCGTGGACTGATGCTTGTGGCGTGGTTTCCAGCTAAAGAGAGATTGACGACCGCCCCGCTCTTACTCTTCCGCAGGTCCATGGTTATGTCGTATTGTGATGCGTCGGGCATCGGGTTGGGATGTGTGTTGATGCAGCATGGCAGGTTATAGCATATGCATCCCGACACCAAGAAACACGAGAGAACTACCCACCCATGATTTGGAGTCGCGGCCGTGATTCACGCTTTGAAGATCCGGAGGCACTATTTGTATGGGGTTCACGTGGATATTTATACGCACCACAAGAGCCTCCAGATATCTTCACCAAAGGGAGCCGAACTTCACGGCAGACGTGGTTAGAGTTGCTTAAGGATTACGATGTTGATATCCCGTACCACCCGGAAGGCCAATGTCAGGCGTATGCTCTTAGTCGTAGGTCGATGGGAGCCTATCGGATGTGCGGCAGAGAGAGGGACATGGTTCGTGATTTGCATCGCTTAGCGAGCCTGGTGTCCGCTTGATTGATTCTCGATAGCAGTGGGGTTAGAGTTCGTGAGGTTGCCGAGTCTTCCATCGCCGAGGAGGTGAAGAGGCAACAGCTCGAGGATCCACTTTGATTCGATATCGTGATACGCCTCTTCGCGTGAGGCGCGGTCCTTTGAGGTAGCACCACGGGTGCTAAGGTTTGAGGCGCATCGTGTTCCGGATGTTTCGTGACTTCGCAAGAGTTCTTGGGGAAGCACACAGCGCGTTACTCTATCCATCCGGTCGACCAAGATGTACCACGACCTTAGATCCGTATTGGTGGGATGGCTTGAAGAGGACGCTGCGAGTTCGTAGCTCGGTGCCCGTGTTGTCGCAGTGAAGGTAGAGCACCGCAGGCCCGTGGTTTATTGCGCATTGAGATCCCGACTGAAGTGGGAGGTAATCAACATGGATTTCATCACGTGATTACCTCGCACTCGGAGGAGACATGATTCTATATGGGTTATCGCCGACAGTGACGAAATCAGCCCACTTTCTTCCCGTCAGACGACTTTTTCTACCGAGGATTATGCCGACTTTACATCCGAGAGATCGCCGATCGCATGGAGTCCCTACTGATCATATCGCATGTGGAGCCCGGTTTACGCTAACTTCTCGAGATCCTTCCGAGGGGTTTAGGACGCAGTGAGCCACGAGTATCGCATTTCATCCACGCATGAGACGGACAGCAGAGCGCACTATCCGCACTTCGAGGATATGCTGCGAGCTTGTGTTATTGACTTCGATGGTAGTTGGAAGGATCATTTGCCTCTAGTTGAGTTCGCATATAATAATAGCTACCACCCAAAGATTCAGATGGTGCCTTATGAGGCCTTGTATGGGAGGAAGTGCAGATCGCCTATAGGTTGGTTCGATGTGGGCGAGGTGCAGTTAGTAGGACCAGATTTGGTACATCAGGCAGTAGATAAGGTGAAGCTTATCCGAGAGCGGCTATTGACAGCTCAGAGTCGACAGAATGTAGCGCATCATCGTCGTCGGCATCTTGAGTTCGAGGTTCATGATTGGGTTTTCTAAAGTGTCACCCATGAAGGGTGTGATGAGATTCGGAAGAAGGGAACTCACCAAGGTACATCGGGTCGCTTCGCATTGTCCGCAGGTAGGCAAGGTTGCCTATGAGTTGGATCTGCCGTCCGATCCGGAGGCGGCATCCGGTTTTTCACGTATCTATGCCGAGAGATGTATCGGGATCCATCTAGTGGTACACCCGATTGACGATGTCCAGTGACCGAGGGTTATCGTATGAGGAGATTCCCATAGCGATAGTCGATCGTCGTTAGGCGTCTGCGACCGAGGACGTGGCTTCCACAAAGTCTGTGGGCGAACGAGCTCAGGGAGGAGATGACGTGGGAAGCCGAGGAGGATATGAGACGGAAGTATCCTCACCTATTCCCCACACCTCCAGGTAAATTCACTTTCCTACTTGTAAATTTTCGTTGTCGTTTCTGCCTAAGTGTTGCTCTGTGGCCGTGTGTGGCATTTACAACTGTTTAAGCTTCTTCGATAACTGTCTTGGGAAGGAACATTCGGGACGAATGTTTCTAAGGGGGGGGGAATGTTATACCCCGTATTTCCAGAGTATGTACGTAAGGGAATACGTACGAAAGTCTAGCCTTAAAGAGAAGCCTTGGACGTTTTTATTTGTACATAACTCACTAAAAGAATCGTTTTACGACGAAACGTTTCCACAGCTTTCGTAGAGTAAATTCCGGCTATGCCATTTCTTATTTTTGCGGATTTTTCCGAGAGACGAAACATTTTGGACCAACGGGAGGGCAACACTTGGCACCCTCCCATTGGTGGACTTGAATCGTCCATTTGGACGAATTGAAGAACCCTTGGCACGTTTTTTGTGCCTTGTGCACAAGTCAAGGGTTGGTAGGATATTTGTGTTTAGTTAATCCTCACCCTACACTTGCCTTGCACTTGTCTTAATCTTGGCCATTGGTTGGCCACTTCTTGACCTATAAATACCCCCCTTAGAGATGAAGAGTTCTTCATCCACAAATCTTCCAAGTCTTGAAAAATCCTCTCCTCTCCCTTCGTAGTCTTTTCGTCCAAAACACCTCCCCCTCCCCTTGTGAAGGCCCTTGGCCGAATACCCCCCCCTCTAGCCTAGTAGTTTGGCCGAGGCCCCCTAGCCTAGCCAAAATCTACCCCCTCCCTTGGTAGAAAAGTTACCTTCTTGTATCGTTATAATGCCCAAAATACCTAGCCCAAATACCTTAGTACTTAGTAGAAGTTGTGAAGAACTTCTAAGGTTCTTGGAGCATACAACTTAGAGCAAAACCTTGCTCAGCGCGACTTTTCTAGGATATTATTGGGCTTACCGAGGTAATAATCCTAACCCTCTTTGTATTAGAGAATGCATCTTGTAGAAGTATAAGAATAAGTATTAATCACTTAGAAGAATATCACGAATAGAATTGAACTGTTACCACAGTAGGCGGTTTAAAGAAGAATAATCAAATCAGACTTACATGGATCGCTTTCACAGTAGACTTATATAGCTCACCGGGTAGGGAAGTGCTGCCCGACTTTCCATAGAATTGTGAACCCTCTGTTTAGAATGACCTTCAGAGTAGTCTTTGATAGATATCTGTGACTATTATAGGCTGACTCTCTGCGCGCGACATATTCAACTTGGCAGGTGGTTTTCAGAGAAGGTATGTGATTCTTTCTAAAGCATGATATTTTACAATATATATAACTACGAATGCCTCACGCTTAAGCCCGAATAATACTTACGGCAATTCCTCACGCTTAAGCTCGAATAACACTTACTAAGAATGCCTCACGCTTAAGCCTGAATAATAAAGATCTTAAAGCATTTCAAAAGAATACTGAATCATTTTAACAGAAGAGAACTAATTGGTTTTTAAACAGAAGCTTAAGAGTTATACTAGCCTTATGGGAAGTTAAGTATAACCACTTAAGATTGATAAAAGAAACAGTTTGCCTATGTGTTTATAACAGACTTATATTGAATTGTGAAAAGAATAATAAGATGGTTTGATAAGTAGACATGATATGATGCTATGTGTGTTAGTGTCTTGTAATAGTTGTGAAAAAGAGTATTCTTGTTGTGCTTATGTCGTTTAAAGATAAGCTGTTATGTTAGTGTACTATCACTCACCTCTTGAGATGATACCGGGGGGTAAGCTGCCCTCCGATGCGGGGTAGACTCAAAGTGCAGGACCATGATTCGAGAATACCTCATGCGGGTCCAGGGGGCCTATGCGGAGCTACGAGAGTTCCAGGTTAGTATGCGGGGTTATGCCTCATGCGGTCTATGTGGCCATGCGGACAACGAGTCCAGGACGATGCCGAGGAGTAGCTACCCTCGATGCGGGGTTATACCTCATGCGGGCCCATGTGAGTGGCCTATGCGGACTCCGGGAGTCCAGGATTAGGCTTGCTGAATGATGATATGGGCGAATGGCCCTGTTTCGAATCATTCGCAGTCTAGAAAAGACCTATTACAGTTTACCTATTGTTGCTCTTGTTTGTGATGTGGCACTATGTGCGGTTTCCTTGGTTGTTTCATACATACTTGCAAAACTGTTTTTAAAATGATATGTTTCATTTAAGTATTTTACAGTTTCATATACTTAGTACCTGTTGTACTGACCTCCTTCGGGGGGCTGCGTTCATGCCGCAGGTAAGGGCAAGCAGGTGCTAGATCCACATTCTTAGGATCTCTACGTTGGTGTCGGGAGCTCCATCTTTTCCGGAGGCTCTACTTTTGGGTATGATCTCCCTGTTGTAGATAGTTTTGTACAGTCAGGGTATGGCGGGGCCCTGTCCCGCCATAGTTGTATATTTCCTTAGAGGTCTGTAGTCATGTTGTACAGTGTCGGATGTAACTGCTAAACCATGATTATATATATATATGCCGAAAGGCGATATTTTCTCACATAAACTGTGTCCTATTTTATAAACTGTTTCATGTCTTGCTTTATATTTCCGCTGATTACTCTGATGTATGACTACTTGGGTGCCCCGGTAAGGCACCAGTCACGGGCCCTGGATCGGGTCGTGACAGTCAATCGGGTATACCCTAGATGGATCCCCGATACATCTCCTCAGCATAGAAACATGAAACATCGGATGCACTGCCTCCAGATCGGACGGCAGATCCAACTCATAGGAAACCTTGCCTACCCTGCGGACAATCTGATACGGCCCAATGTACCTTGGGCTGAGTTTCCCCTTCTTCCCGAATCTCATCACACCCTTCATGGGTGACACCTTCAGGAAAACCCAATCATCAACCTCGAACTCCAAATGCCGACGACGATGATCTGCATATGACTTCTGTCGACTCTGAGCTGTCAGTAACCGCTCATGGATAAGCTTCACCTTATCCACAGCCTACTGCACCAAATCTGGTCCCACTAACTGCACGTCGCCTACATCAAACCAGCCTATCGGCGATCTGCACTTCCTCCCATACAAGGCCTCATAAGGCGCCATCTGAATATTGGAGTGGTAGCTATTATTATACGCAAACTCAACTAGAGGCAAATTATCCTCCCAGCTACCCCTGAAGTCAATAACACAAAGCTCGCAGATATCCTCGAGTGCGGATAAGACGCTCGCCGTCCGTCGTCTCGTGGATGGAATGCGATCAAAGCAACATGCGTCCCTAAACCCTTCGAAAGACCTCCGAAGTTAGCCTTAAACCGGGCTCTCATGCGATATGATCGAAATAGGGACTCCATGCACCGACGATCTCTCGGATGTAAAGTTCGCATAATCCTCACCAAAAGTCGCCCCGGCGGAAGAAAGTGGGCTGATTTCGTCACCGCCGACGATAACCCATATAGAATCATGTCTCCTCCGAGTGCGAGGTAATCCCGTGATAAAGTCCATGTTGATCACCTCCCACTTCCGTGTCGGGATCTCAATCGTCGCAACAAACCACCGTGCCTCGGTGCTCTACCTTCACCGCCGACAACACGCACCGAGCTACAAACTGCAACGCCCTCTTCAAGCCATCCCACCAATACACGATCTAAGGTCGTGGTACATCTTGGTCGACCACGGATGGATAGAGTAACGCGCGCCGTGTGTGCTTCCCTAGAACTGCTGCCAAGTCCTGCAATATCCGAACACACAACTCGCCTCAAACCTTAGCACCCCATCGTGCTACCTCAAAAGGACCCTTCCTCACGAAGAGCGTGTCAAGTTACCGTGTCAAAATCGATCCTCAAATCAAGGTTGCCTCTTCACCTCCTCGACGATGGAAGACTCGGCAACCTCTCGAACTCGAACCCCACTGCTATCAGAATCAATCAAACGGACACCAAGGCTCGCTAACTGATGCAAATCGCGAACCATGCCCCTCCTCTCCGGCTGCACATCTGATAGGCTACCCATCGACCTACGACTAAGGGCATCTGCCACAACATTGGCCTTCCCCGGGTGGTACAGGATATCGACATCATAGTCCTTAAGCAACTCTAACCACCGTCTCTGTCGTAAGTTCAGCTCCCTCTGGCTGAAGATATACTGGAGGCTCTTGTGGTCTGTATAAATATCCACATGAACCCCATACAAATAGTGCCTCCAGATCTTCAAAGCGTGAATCACCGCTGCCAACTCCAAATCATGGGTGGGGTAGTTCCTCTCGTGCTTCTTAAGCTGTCGGGATGCGTACGCTATAACCTTACCCAGCTGCATCAACACACATCCGAGCCCGACGCCTGACGCATCACAATACACAACATAACCGTCTGGACCCTCTGGAAGAGTAAGAACGGGGCGTCCGCCTCTCCTTCAAGAATCGAAACCCCGCCACAAGCATCGATCCATCAAACTTAGCCGCTCGAGTCAGCCTAGTCAATGGTGCAGAGATAGAAGCAAACTTCTCTACGAACCGCCGATAATAACCTGCGAGGCCCAGAAAGCTGCGCACCTCTGTCGGAGTAGTAGGTCTAGGCCAAGTCCTGACTGCCTCGATCTTGGCCGTATCCACCCGAATACCATCAGCCCCGACAATATGCCCAAGAAAAGCCACCGAAGCCAACCAAAACTCACATTTGGAAAACTTGGCGTATAACTGCTGGTCCTGGAGAACTCTCAATACAGTCCTCAAATGCTCCGCATGCTCCTGCTCTGAGCGAGAATAAACCAAGATATCATCAATGAACACTATCACAAACGTGTCCAAAAATGGTTTGAACACTCGGTTCATCAAATCCATGAATACCGCCGGAGCATTGGTCAACCCGAAAGACATAACCCTGAACTCATAGTGCCTGCACGTCCGGAATGCGATCTAGGGACATCCGCTCTCTAACACGCACTGATGATAGCCCGATCGCAGATCAATCTTGGAGAAACATCTCGCACTTCGCACCGGGTCGAACAAATCATCAATCACAGGAAGGGTATCTGTTCTTAATGGTCACCTTGTTCACCGCTCAGTAATCAACACACATGCGCAGCGGCCCCGCCCTTCTTCTTCACGAACAAAATCGGGCGCTCGGGGAGAAACACTGGCACGATGAAGCCGCTTCTCCAAAGAAATCCTCACCGGTCCTTCAACTCTCTCAACTCGGCAGTGCCATTCTCGTATGGCGGAATGGAAATAGGCCGAGTATCTGCAAGACATCGATACAAAACTCTATCTCCTCTCGGGAGGATACCCGAGGTCGTGCTGAAACACGTGCGGGAACTCTCGACTCTTTGAACGGACTGAAAATCTGGTACCGCAGCCTCAGGATCAAACACCCGAATGAGATGGTAAATATACCCCTTCTGCACCATCTTCCTAGCCTTGAGGTAGGAAATAAACCTACCCTCGGCGTCTGATGTTCCTCCCACTCAACAACCGGCTCTCGTGAAACTAGAACCGCATTTACTACTCTCCTGCGGTCTACATTGGCGTAGCAAGAAGCTAGCCAATCCATACCCATGATCACGTCGAAATCGGTCATATCCAACTCTATCAAGTCGCTGGTCCGACGATCAGATATGGTCACTGGACAAGCCCTATATACCCGCCGAGCTACCACCGAATCACCCACTGGCGTAGCTACCTCGAAAGGCTCTATGGACTCAGGCTCTATCCCTATCCTACTAGCAATAAGGGGAGATATATAGGACAGAGTAGAACCCGGATCTATCAAAGCATACACATCAAATCCAGAAACTGATAAGCTACCTGTGACGACATCAGGTGAGGCCTCCTGATCCTGCCGGCTGGACAAGGCATAAATACGGTTCTGAGGACCGCTAGTGTTATACCTCGTGGTTCAGGCCGTGCGTATGGGGCCATGCGGAAGGAGTTAGGACTCAAAATCAGAAAAACTTGGTCGTGGCCTCAGGCACGCGCGAGAGGCGAACCGCGCGCGGGAATTCATGGCGCGGCGCGGAAATCGGGCGCGCGCCTAAAGTTCCGAGTCCGCAGAGCAGCGCCGGCGCCGGGAAGCGCGCGCCGAGGCGGGAATTTTGGGCGGAAAAACTTAGAAAGTCTGATTTTTGTTTTAAAAGAGGCCATGGGAGGGTGACAAGTGTCCCCCCCATCTGATTTTCTGCTACATGCATTATATTGACCAAGGCTTGGTCATTTCTTTCAACTTTTCATCTTTACAATCCATCTCTCTCTAAATTAAAAAGCTCATCCTTCTCTCTAAATTCCCAAGAGGAATTCTAGCCTAAGGGAAAAATCTGAAAAGTGTAATAGGAAGGAAAGGTTATTACAAGCTTGTGAAGACTATTGTGGTAGTTTTCTTGGAGAAAAAGGCTAGCAAGGTGTTGGATTAAGTTTGGCTAAAACTCAAGGTAACATTTCTTCTCTTGTAGTTGGTATCAAGTTGCATGTTTAATAGGAAGAACTTGTAGTTGGAAAAAAATGCACTTAGAGTAGTTGCATGTAAGAAATGGGGTTTGATTATGAAAGAATTGGTTTGGGGGATTTTATGAGCATGTTGTTGCCTAAATACTACATTAGACTTGTTGGGTTAGTTGTTGTAACTTGTGGGGCTGAATTTTACACACCAAAGTTTAGGTGTGTAATTCCCTTGGTGTTGGTTGGTTGTTGAGCCTTAAACATGGCATTTGAGCGTTAAAAATCGACCTTGGAAAAGGTGGCAAAGTATGTAGAAACAAAGGAAACGCTGCCCAATTTTCCGTAGGAAATTGGTGACTTTAACTTGGGAAAATTCTGCATTATAATTAGAGCTTGATAAACGTATTGTGGTCATTTTAGGTTGACATACTACGTGCGGTAAATTGGACTTAGCTTGTGGATTGACCAAGAGGTATGTGGAGCTTTCCTATCTTGAGCATGATTAGTTGTACCTATGTAGTACGGTAGACGTACAAGATTTGGAAATCTTCGTTTGTTATAAGTATTTGATACTTGCTTCGTTTTAAAAGAAAAGTATAAAAATCCCTTGGACTTAAGTGAATGTGTTTTACTATTGTTTAACTCTAATATAACGGCTTTATGGGGAGTTGGTTATATTAGTTTGTGAAAGTTTAATGGAGAAAGGTTTTGATGATTTGAACTTGTGGAAGGAAAATGGTTTTAAGGCATGAATTGCCTAAGGTTTTACAAGAAATGAAGACACTTAATTTAGAAGCTTGAGATAGTTTTAAAAGGAAATGTGACTTGTTTTGAAAAGAAATCGTAACTTGATACTATGGTGATTAGTATCTTGGAATTTTTGTATAAAAAGAGTTATTTCTTAAAAGGTTAGAGGTACATGATACTTGGGTTAAATTCCCGGATTTTTATTAAAAGACATGATCGTGCCTTAGGTATACTAAAATGAGAGGATGTATTAATACTATTAATAAGAAGTTAGGTGATTCTTAACTTGCTTAAGTTATGATAGGCCGGTAGTGCTTATGTTATGATATGATAGGCGGTAGTGCTTATGTTATGATATGATAGGCCTAGTGCTTATGTTATGATATGATAGGCCAGAGTGCTTATGTTTTGTATTATAGCATGATGAGCTATGTTATATATATATTGTTAAGGTTAAACCACGGGTTATTATTTATGCCATGGATTTGCTACCCATGATGCGAAAGCGCGCTTGTACTCATGCGGATCCGACCATAGGATCCATGCGGGTGAAATAGTCCCACGCGAGTACGCGATGGTACTCATGCGGATCCACAGATCCATGCGGGTGAAATAGTCCCGTGCGGGTGAAATAGTCCTATGACGAGGCGGATGACCTCATGCGGGTCCACAGGGCGTATCGCGGGTGAAATAGTCCCGCGAGTAGGATTGATTAATGATACTACGCGCGAGGTACCCTGTATTGATCGTGAGCCTCCTATTTTTATGCTATAAAACTTATACTTGTTACTCTCATTGTTAGTAAGGCACGCAGTAAGGTAAACCGATTTCCGCCTATAACTCCAAATTATATTTTGACTTATGATATTATTACGATTTTCCGCCGCATATTTGGTACATGTTATCGACTCCTTCGGGCTGCGTTCATGCCGCAGTTGAGGTTCATAGCTTGCTGATCCGCACTCTTAGGATCACGGTTCGGTTCTAAGGCTCCATTTCTCCGAGGCCTCGTCTTTTGGTACGATTCCACGAGGTTGTAGACTTTTGTACATTCGGGGTATGGCGGGCCCCTGTCCGTCATAGTGTTATTCATTCTTAGAGCTGTAGTCTTGTCGAACTTGGTTCGTTAAGGATGTAATCGTCGGTTTATGTACTTTTGGGTTAGCCATTTGGGCTAGACTATTCTATATCTTAATGGTTGTTTATCTTGAGTTTACATTCCACTGGTTTTCTCGATGTTGTGTCACTAGGGTGCCCGTTAAGGCACCGTCACGTCCGGTTCGGTCGTGACAAAAGTGGTATCGAGCAATTAATCCTGAAAGAGTCTACAGCCGTATCTAGTAGTCTTGATTATCTGTGTTGTGCACCACATCTATAATCGTGAGGTCGCAGGATATTTAGGATTGGTTTCATTTCTTCTCACTCTAAGATCGTGCGATAGAAATGCGTGTGGTTAGGGTCGCTCTCCCTAACAAAGTTATGGTGTTTGCAGCCACGGCGAAGCGTGACACCCGCAGAAGATTATGTGGATTGCGTATCCAGGTTGGTAATACTTGTAGTATAGTTGGTATTGCGACATACAGCTATACAGATTTCTGTATGAGGATCACATATGTGTTGCCAAGAATGATTTTAGATTACCAGGATTTGGTAAGGACTAAATAGGTACCGGGGAGGTATGAACAGTTAAGGAACTCTCATCGAGGTTTTACGTGCTAGTTTGAGAAAGTTAGGAGACGATGAGTTGTCGGAAAAAGTAATGGAACCTTAAGAAGCTTAATTAAGGGGCCCAATGGGAGACTGTGTTTGTAAATTAAGCTACGTGGTTTGCTTAAGAGGATAGTACGGATGGGATCCGTGTGGAGTAAGTAATGGTTGTTGTGACCAAGACGACACGACTATGGTATTATGAGAAGTTAGTATACCCGCTTATGGGGTGGGATCAGTTGATAGTAGTCCCGCTACGTGACAGGGTCACGAGGGTACAAGGCCGAGTCTAATTAATCATTTTACGAGTTCGCAGACGTATCCCACCGTAACCAGGTTGTGAGCGCCGGAAATGACCTTATATTGTTTTAACTTAGTAACTCCAAGATCGAAGGCGCCTTTATTATGGAAGTTATGTCGTAAGCTAGAATAAGTTTGGAAGTGCGGAAAAGAGTAATGACCGGTGAAGTGAGCAACCAAGTGTGAAAGAAATGAAGCCGTAATCCATGAGAACCTTTATGGGGTAACCACACCCGTGAGTGTTGGGTGGTAGCTGAGTGGGCAGATAATAATTATCAGTAACGATATAGTCGTCGGACCCTAGCAGAGCTGTTATGACGGACGTTGAGGTCATTATGAGTATGGGCTAGTTGGCCTCATGTTATGCCAACGTGGACTACAGAAGAGATTGATTCGGTACCAATTTTCCTGCAGTTTGCCATCGAGTGGAGAGGAAGGGAAGTGGTAGTAACCAGTGAATTATCCTTCCTTCTTTGGCATCATTGTTTTTAATAAGTTTGTGTGACTTGTTCGTTGGGAAAAAAATTGACGCAGAAAGTAAGTAATACTTGAATTTGAAGGAATTTATGTTAAGTTCCCTTGGAGGTACTTGGAGTTGGTTTGGTGTGGCGGTCAGGGCCACGACCTTCCGGATAATTTCAAGGAAATGTGCAAGGCAAGAATAAAATAAGTACGGGCGCTGCCGACGGAAAGAAGAGGGCATCTTTGGTAGGTTTTGAAAATCTACACGATTTTAAGGCGGTGCGTAATGATTAGATATTTACAGGACCACGAGAGGACGCGGTGATTAGGGTTGTGACACCAAGGAAAGTTTATTGAAGGGAGATAAGTTCTCTCCCATACATAAAAGGATAGTCTTACGTATTATGGGGTTATGTGTACCCATGTAGTTAGACGAAGGATGAGAGACTGGTAGGTCTTCAGTATCGTCATGCCATAAGTTACAGTTTTAGATAACCGTGGAAAAAGTATTATGTTGGGGGTAATTAAGAACGACGTCACGAAACGGTCAGGGAAGTGTCGTAAGAAAAATGAAGGTAGTACACATGTTTGAAACTGTACGATTATGGATCAAATTAGAAACACTTTACTATTAATAAGCATAAGGTAGGTTATGACCAAAAGGATAAAAGAGAATACAACTATGGTTATGTAAGTTGCACGAGACACAGTTACCCCGAACTAGTGTAAGACCATTAGTAGGTAATGGGCAGTAGGAACACCTCGAGGAAAGGTAGTAGCATCTGTACTGACGAGAAAGATAGTAAGAGAATACGGAGAGGTAAAGGACCCCAGGACAACTTGAATTAACTTATAAAGGAAAGACGAGTAGACACTCGAACGATAAGAAATCTTGACAAGTCATTGGATTATGTAATACCGTGAATTGAGGTTGAACACCGGACTATAAGCTCTACGAGCTGAGAGAGGATAATAGGATTACTACTTGACAAGATCAAGGAAGTCTTCCCCCTAAAATTGTGATTGGCAGGAAGTCTTAGCCATGCGGCGAGCAAAGGAATCAGATCCAAGTATAGTAACCAAGTTTGGTTGCAACAGAGAAAGGGAAACAGGAACCATAACTGAGATTAAGGATGCTCGAATATTTAGCAAGTACAAGAGAGGCTTCCAGTTATTGGAAGAGAAGTTGACCACGACTACAGTTCTAACCCCTCTTGAGAGACTAGAGGGTTAGGGTATTATTGTAACACGTTGGGTGTTGGGCTAGGTTGTGTGCTGACGCAACACGATAAGGTTAGAGCTTATGTTTCCCGGCGGTTAGGGAAGCAAGAAAGGAATTACGTTACTCACGATTTAGAGTCGGCGGCAGTTAATCGTACCTTGAAGATTTGGAGGCAATTTCCTTATATAGATTTCATGTGGATATTTGCGTAGACCACAGAAACTCAGATATCTTCGATCGAGGCTGAATTTGCGGCGCAGACGGTGGTTGGAGCTACTTCAGGATTGTGATCTTGCTATCCTATCCCACCCAGGGAAGGCCACGGTAGGTGCCGATGTCCTGAGTCGCAGATTGATGGGTAGGCTGTCGGGGGGGCAGCCAGGGAAGAAGGACATGGTCCGAGAGTTACATCAGCTAGCAAGCCTTGGGGTTCGTTTGGTTGATTCCGTTGGTAACGGAATTGGTTCGAGAGCCGAAGTCTTCCATCGTCGAGGAGGTGAAGAGGCGGCGATGAGGATCCGATTTTGGTACGGCATCGAGACGCAGCCTCTCCGGAAGAGAAGAGTCTATTTGAGGTAGCACCGATGGGTGCTAAGATTCGAGGGGCCGTTGTGTTCCCGATGTAGCGACAGACTTCGCCAGATTCTGGGAGGCACCCGTGCTCGTTATTCGATTCATCCGGTCGACTAAGATGTACCATGACCTCGTGTGCATGTATTGGTGGGATGGTTTGAAGAGGACGTGGCGGTTTTGTTGCCAGTGTCCTAATTGTCGCCAGTTAAGGTTGAGCACGAAGCCGGTGGCTATTACAGCTATTGATATTCCGATGTGGAAGTGGGAGGTGGTCAACATGGACTTTATTACAGGTTACCTCGCACCCGCAGGAGACATGATTCCATTTGGGTTATTGTTGACAGTCGAAAATCAGCCCACTTTCTTCCGGGACGACGCCACCGAGGACTATGCCGATTATATATTAGAGAGATTGTGAGATTGCACGAGTCCCTGTCGATTATATCGATAGAGGAGCCCAGTTCACGGCTAACTTCAGAGGTCTTTCCGTAAGGGATTAGGACACATGTGAGTCTCAAAGACGGCGTTTCATCCTCGTGACGGACGGACAGCCGAGCGCACTATCCGACACTCGAGGATATGTCGGGCTTGTGTTATTGATTTCGGGTAGCCGGGAGGATCATTTACCTCTTGGAATTTGCTTATAACAACTACCATTCTAGTGTTCAGATGGCGCCTTATGAGGCCTTATACGGGAGGAAGTGCAGGTCACCGATAGGTTGGTTTGAAGTGGGAGAAGTGCAGTTAATCGGGCCAGATTTGGTTCAGCAGGCAGTGGATAAGGTGAAGCTTATCCAGGAGCGGTTATTGGCAGCCCAGTCGATGTAAATCATACGCAGATCATCGGCCGACACTTAGAGTTTGAGGTTAATGATTGGGTCTTTCGAAAGTGTCACCCATGAAGCGGTGTGATGAGATTTGGGAGGAAAGGAAACTCAGCCCAAGGTACATTGGGCGTGTCGATTGTCCGCAGGGTGGGCAAGGTTGCCTATGAGTTGGATATGCCGTCCGATCTTGAGGCGGTACATCCAGCTTTTCACGTGTCTATGTTACGGAAATGCGTTGGAGATCCGTCTAGAGTGCACCCGATTCAGATATCCAGGTGACAGAGGAGTTGTCGTATGAGGAGAGTCCCATAGCAATACTCGATCGTCAAGTTAGACGACTCGGACGAAGGAGGTGGCTTCCACAAGGTTTTATGGCGAACGAGAACAAAGAGGAGATGACGTGGAGCGGAGGATGATATGATGAAGAAATACCCACACTTATTCCCTATACCTCCGTAACCCCCTTTCCTACGATTGGTGTTAATTTGGTTGATTATGCTTGAGTAATGTTGTGGCTCGGGAGCATTCTTATTTGCTAAGGAATAGTTAAGAAGATATGTTTATATTGTGTTTTGTGTAAGGCTAGAAGGAACATTCGACAAATGTTTCGGGGGGAGAATGTTATACCGTGGTTCGGGCCGTGCGTGTGGGGCCATGCGGAAGGAGTTAGGACTCGAAATCAGAAAACTTCGGTCAGGGGCCTCAGCGCCGGGCGCGAGGCGTGGCCGCGCCAAGCGGAATTCATGGCGGGCGCCGAAATCGGGCCGCGCGCTAAAGTTCCGAGTCCGCAGAGTTGCGCGCGCCGGGAAGCGAACATGCGCGAGGCGGGAATTTTGGGCGGAAAAACTTAGAAAGTCTGATTTTTGTTTTAAAAGAGGCCATGGGAGGGTGACAAGTGTCCCCCCATCTGATTTTCTGCTACATGCATTATATTGACCAAGGCTTGGTCATTTCTTTCAACTTTTCATCTTTACACTCCATCTCTCTCTAAATTAAAAAGCTCATCCTTCTCTCTAAATTCCCAAGAGGAATTCTAGCCTAAGGGAAAAATCTGAAAAGTGTAATAGGAAGGAAAGGTTATTACAAGCTTGTGAAGACTATTGTGGTAGTGTTCTTGGAGAAAAAGGCTAGCAAGGTGTTGGATTAAGTTTGGCTAAAACTCAAGGTAACATTTCTTCTCTTGTAGTTGGTATTGGGCGTTGCATGTTTAATAGGAAGAACTTGTAGTTGGAAAAAAATGCACTTAGAGTAGTTGCATGTAAGAAATGGGGTTTGATTATGAAAGAATTGGTTTGGGGGATTTTATGAGCATGTTGTTGCCTAAATACTACATTAGACTTGTTGGGTTAGTTGTTGTAACTTGTGGGGCTGAATTTTACACACCAAAGTTTAGGTGTGTAATTCCCTTGGTGTTGGTTGGTTGTTGAGCCTTAAACATGGCATTTGAGCGTTAAAAATCGACCTTGGAAAAGGTGGCAAAGTATGTAGAAACAAAGGAAACGCTGCCCAATTTTCCGTAGGAAATTGGTGACTTTAACAGGAAAATTCTGCATTATAATTAGAGCTTGATAAACGTATTGTGGTCATTTTAGGTTGACATACTACGCATGTAAATTGGACTTAGCTTGTGGATTGACCAAGAGGTATGAGCAGCTATCCTATCTCTAGATCATGATTACTTTTACCTATTTAGTACGGTAGACGTACAATATTTGGAAATCTTCTTTTGTTATAAGTATTAGATACATGATTCGTATTAAAAGAAAAGTATAAAAATCCTTGGACTTAAGTGAATGTGTTTTACTATTGTTTAACTCTAATATAACGACTTTATGGGGAGTTGGTTATATTAGTTTGTGAAAGTTTAATGGAGAAAGGTTTTGATGATTTGAACTTGTGGAAGGAAAATGGTTTTAAGGCATGAATTGCCTAAGGTTTTACAAGAAATGAAGACACTTAATTTAGAAGCTTGAGATAGTTTTAAAAGGAAATGTGACTTGTTTTGAAAAGAAATCGTAACTTGATACTATGGTGATTAGTATCTTGGAATTTTTGTATAAAAAGAGTTATTTCTTAAAAGGTTAGAGGTACATGATACTTGGGTTAAATTCCCGGATTTTTATTAAAAGACATGATCGTGCCTTAGGTATACTAAAATGATAGGATGTATTAATACTATTAATAAGTTAGGTGATTCTTAACTTGCTTAAGTTATGATAGGCCGGTAGTGCTTATGTTATGATATGATAGGCCGGTAGTGCTTATGTTATGATATGATAGGCCGGTAGTGCTTATGTTATGATATGATAGGCCGGTAGTGCTTATGTTATGATATGATAGGCCGGTAGTGCTTATGTATGTATGATAGCCGGATGAGCTGTGTTATATATATATTGTTACTGTAAACCCCGGGTTATTATTTATGCCATGGATTTGCTACTCATGATGCGAAAGCGGCGCTTGTACTACGCGGATCCGACCATAGGATCCATGCGGGTGAAATAGTCCCATGCGAGTACGCGATGGTACTCATGCGGATCCACAGGATCCATGCGGGTGAAATAGTCCCATGCGGGTGAAATAGTCCTATGACGAGGCGGATGACCTCATGCGGGTCCACAGGACCTATGCGGGTGAAATAGTCCCAGGAGTAGGATTGCTTAATGATACTACGGGCGAGGTACCCTGTTTTGATCGTGAGCCTCCTATTTTTATGCTATAAAACTTATACTTGTTACTCTCATTGTTAGTAAGGCACAGTGCAAGGTAAACTGATTTCCGTCTATAACTCCAGCTTATATTTTGACTTATGATATTATTACAGTATTTTCCAGTTTCGCATATTTGGTACATGTTGTACTGACCTCCTTCGGGGGGCTGCGTTCATGCCGCAGGTTGAGGTTCATAGCTTGCTGATCCGCACTCTTAGGATCACGGTTCGGTTCTCGGAAGGCTCCATTTCTCCGGAGGCCTCGTCTTTTGGTACGATTCCCTGAGGTTGTAGACTTTTGTACATTCAGGGGGTATGGCGGGGCCCTGTCCCGTCATAGTGTTATTCATTCTTAGAGGCCTGTAGTCTTGTCAGAACTTGGTTCGTTAAGGATGTAACTGTTCGGTTTATGTACTTTTGGGTTAGCCAGTTTGGGCTAGACTATTCTATATCTTAATGGTTGTTTATCTTGAGTTTACATTCCGCTGGTTTTCTCTGATGTTGTGTCACTAGGGTGCCCGGGTTAAGGCACCGGTCACGGGTCCGGGTTCGGGTCGTGACAGCTAGAACTGGGACCCGCGCCATGACCTCTGCCGCGACCTGCTGGCCCATGAATACCTTGCCCTCCGGGGCGAGTAACCGTAGGAGATGAAGAAGACCCGACGAAAGAACTCAGAGTGACCCTACCATCTCGCGCCGCTTTGTCGGACAGTTCCTGCAAAGTGACCTGCTGGCCACAATCGTAACAAACTCCGTGCGCATACAATTCCCGAAGTGGGATCTACCGCATCGGCCACACTGCGGGGTCCCGTCGGCCGCACCTCGATGCTCGACGCTCAAGTCCTGGGCCCCGTGCGCCCTCGAATATCCCGCCGCCACGAGACGGTGTAGGAGTGCTCGAAATGCCGTGGTGCAAATCTAGACTACTGCTGAGGCCGCCCACCACGATAGCTACCAAAAGACCCTGCCGTCCTGGTCTTCTTCTGCTGCTGTCTGTCAACCCGTCGGCCTCTACGCTCCTCGCATCCAAGTGCATGAGCCTGCATGCGGGTAATATCCATGCCTGGCTGAAGAGCCACACCCGCACAAGACTCGGCCATATAATCATCTAGCCCGGTGACGTAACGATGCACTGTCCTCCATATCTGCTACCAACGCAGGGACATATCGAGCCAACGAATCAAACTCAACGTTGTACTCTATAACTGTGCGTCCTCTGCCTCAAAGAACAAAAATCTGTCGCCCGCGCCTCCTCATCCGCAAGGCAAGAAATGAGTGAAAGGCCTCCGAGAACTCGTCCCAGTAGGCCGGGACGCGCGCTCTCCGAGATAACTCCCACGAATCAAACCAATCGATCGCGGTATCACGCACCTATGGAGTGAAGACCACGAACTCGGTCTCAAGCCTTGATCACTCGCACGATCCTTCAGAATCGACGGATGAACTCCTGCGGATCATCCTCGTGCCTCGACCAGAACTCGCGGGCTACAACTCGTAAAATCCCGTAGCCTCAAATGCGATCTCGGGTGAACCACGTGCACGGGAACTGAACCGCCGCGATCCAACCTATCCTCATATGCGCCACGATCACGGCGATGGCGGGCCATCTCCTTGTAACCCATCTCGTCTGCTCCAGGCTGAGGGACTGGAGGTGCAGGTACTGTGGTCTCATCAGCCACTGCTGCGGCCCTAAACCCTCCTGGGGTCGGCGGCGTCGTGGAACTCGCCGTCTCGGGTATAGACTGGGCCTGTGCCCTCGTGACTCTAGGTGTCCCACTAGCAGCTCCCTCGGCTGCCTTGCCCTTCTGGGCCCGGGTTGCCTTACGTGGAGGCATAATCATGAGAAAGGAATACATTAGAGGTCCAACTTATAACACGGCTTCAAGGCACGATCTCGAGTGAGAAGAATGGAAACCAATCCTAAATATCCTATAGCCTCTCGATTATTGGTGTGCACAACACACCGATAATCAAGACTTACTGATACGGTCAGACACTTTCCGAGGATTAACTGCTCTGATACCACTTTTGTCACGACCCGTTCCGGGGCCCGTGACTGGTGCCTTACCCGGGCACCCAAGTAGTCATACATCAGAGTAATCAGCGGAATATAAAAACACAAGATATGAAACAATTGTAAATGAGACACATTTTATCTGAGAAAAGGGTGCCTTTCGGCATATATATAAAAATCTGGCAGTTTACATCCCAACTGTACAATAGGACTACAGACCTCTAAGGAAGTAAACAACTATGGCGGGACAGGGCCCCGCCATACCCTGAAATGTACAAAACTATCTACACAACAGGGAGATCATACCCAAAAGTCGAGCCTCCGGAGAAGATGGAGCTCCTGACACCAACGCAAAAGATCCTAAGGATGCGGATCTAGCACCTGCTTGCCCTTACCTGCGGCATGAACGCAGCCCCCCGAAGGAGGTCAGTACAACAGGTACTAAGTATGTGAAACTGTAAAGTACTTAAATGAAATCATATCATTTTAAAACCAATTTTACAAATATGTACGAAACAACCAATGTAACCGCACATAGTGCCACATCACAAACAAGAGTAATAATGTAAGGTATATGTGTCTTTTCTAGGCTGCGAATGATCGAAGCAAGGCCAATCGCCCATAGTATCATTATACAAGCCTAATCCTGGACTCCCGTAGTCCGCATAGGCCACTCACATAGGCCCGCATGAGGTATTCCCCGCATCGAGGGTAGCTACTCCTCGGCATCATCCTGGACTCGTAGTCCGCATGGCCACATAGACCGCATGAGGTATAACCCCGCACACAAACCTGGAACTCTCGTAGCTCCGCATAGGTCCCCTGGACCCGCATGAGGTATTCTCGAATCATGGTCCTGCATCACTGAGTCTACCCCGCATCGGAGGGCAGCTTAACCCCCGGTATCATGTCAAGAGGTGAGTGATATAATACTAACATAACAGCTTATCGTTAAACAACATAAGCACAACAAGAATACCCTTTTATACAAACGTTGCAAGACACTAACACACATAGCATCATATTATGTCTACTTAACAAACCATCTTATTATACTTTCCATAAATCAATATAAGTCTTTTATAAACACATAAGTAAACTGTTCCTTTTATCTTTCTTAAGTCGTTATACTTAACTTCCCATAAATCTAGTATAACTCTTAAGCTTCTTGTTTTAAAAACAAATATTCTTCTTTTTTCAAAACTGATTTATAATTCTTTTGAAAGATTTTAAGATCTTTATTATTCAGTCTTAAGTCAAAAGACATTGCCGTAAAGCTACGTTCAGTTAACACACGTACGTCTACCGTACTATATATATACTTTAAAATATCATGCTCAAGAGTGTAGGAAGAATCACATACCTTCTTGGCGAAATCCACCTGCCAAGTCGAATATGTCGCGCGCAGAGTATCAACCTATAATAGTCAAATACGTCTAGACTATTCTGTAGAATATTCTAAACAGAGGGTTCTCTATTCTACGGAAAATCGGGCAGCACTTCCCTACCCGGTAAGCTATACAAGTCTACTGTAAATACAGTCCTATGTAAGTACAGTTTAATTCTTCTTCTGTTATACCCTTCTATTGTGATCACAGTTCAATTCTATTCTTTAATATCCTTCTACACCTTATACTCAAGTCTTAACTATTCTTATATGTAATATCCAATTACAATAGAAGGACAAGAGTATTTACCTCGATAAGCCCAAAATTATCCAAGTTAAATGTCGATCCTGAGCAAGGTTTAGCTCCTAATTTGCACGCTCCGATAGCTCCAAGAAACCCTTAGAAGTTTCTAACAACTTCTACTTCCTACTTCAACCAACAATGAAGTTTCTCTTAGGGTTTCGTTTAGTGGCAATGGAGATAAGGTAGTATTTCTAGGCTTTTTAGTATAGAGGTGACTTTGGAAATACAACAAGGTATAGGCTAAAGTATTTGGGAATAGTAACAATACTTGGAAGACAACTTTCTACCAAGGGGGGGGGGGGTAGGTCTCGGCTAGGACACTACAAAGGGGGAGGGGGTGGTTTCGGCCAAGGCCTTCTCAAGGGGGAGGGAAGAGGGCTTTGGACGAGAACTATAAGGAGAGGGGAGGGATTTTTGAGACTTGGAAATTGATTTGTGGATGAAGAACTCTTCATCTTAAGGGGGGTATTTATAGGGCTTTTAAGGGCTAGGATGAGGGCAAGTGGATGGTGGGGATTTGCACAAGTGCACCCTAACCTACTCCACAAATCCCTCACAAAACATTGACCCAAGAATTAAGCCCCAAAACAAGGCCATCCGTGGCCTCTCTTGCCGTCCAATGAGGGTGACAAGTGTCACCCTCTCGGTGGTCCAAAATGTTACATATCTCGGAAAAATCCGCAAAAATTAGAAATGGCATAGCCGTAATTTACCCTACGCAAGTTTTGTAAAACGTTTCGTCGGAAAACCATCCGTTTCGTGGGTTGTGCACAATTTCCGTCCATAGTGCCTAACTTAAGGCTAAACTTTTGTACGTATGCCCTCACGTACATACTCTGGAAATACGGGGTATAACATCACACGCCCAAACGGAACGCGATTAACAATCTTCCCCTTACCAACAACAATAATTAAAGAAGGGGATCACACGCCCAAACGGAACGCGATTAACAATCTTCCCCTTAACAACAACAATGTAAATACAGTCCAAAGTAAATACAGTCCAAAGTAAATACAGTCCTTAAGTTGGGGTCCTTGGCCAACTTTTACAATTTTACTTATCCAATTACTTCATTAGTCTTCCAACTTATATTCCAATCTTAATATAAGTTATAGTTTCTTTGTTGTTAACTTCTTAGTCAAATAATGGATACATCTTTACCATTTTAATGGCTAATATGCCAATTCTCCTTTTAACAAGTTAACAAGATCCAAATCTTTCCTTATATCTCATACTCCATAATATACTTCCAATATATGTATAATATCCAATATACATAATAATCAACTTCACAAAGAGGTTAAGGTTCATTACCTCAAAATAGCCCAAAAATATCCAAGAACTTAAAGTCGTTCCTAAGCAAGTTTTAGCTCCAAATCTTTGTGTTCCAAACCACCACAAGTCACCCTTAGAAGTTCCTAACCAACTTCTATTCAAGAATTAACTCCAAAAAGTGAAGAACACTTAGGTTTCACTCTTGCAAGCACTCGGCCAAGGGAGGGATTTTTGAGGCTAGGGTGTGAAATCTTGTCTAACTTTTGGTTACTAATCTTCCTAATACATTAAGGAAGAACACTTAGAAGTTTAAGAATTATTGGACAACAATTGCTCAAAAATTAGGGGTTTGGATGAGAGCTCAAGGAAAGGGAGAGAAAAATATTTTCAAGTCTTGAAATGTTCTAAGTGTGGAAGATTTCATCAACTAGAGGTGTTTATATAGGACAACCAAGGGCTAGGATTGAAGCATGTGTATGGTATAGATTGAGGACATGTGTTTGTGTGGGTCCACTTGTCCCACAAATGCCATGCAAGACTTTTGACCACTTGTCTTGCCCACTAACTTGAAAAAACGTCCATATGGCCATGCAAATGCCATGCAAGACTTTGACCACTTTTCTTGCCCACTAGTATTGAAAAAAACGTCCACCCATGTCCACTTGGGGTGACACATGTCGCCCACCTATTGGTCCAAAATATTTTATCTCTCGAAAAAATTTCATAATTGGAAAAAAAAATATTGAAAACGTAAATTTTCCTTCACAAGGTTCGGAATATTTTCCGTCGAAAAACAATTCTTTCATTCTTACCCTAATTAGGGTTTATACATTCGTACGTACGTCCTCACATACATACTCCGGAACTACGGGGTATAACATTACCTCCCCCTTAGAAACATTCGTCCCGAATGTTCCATCTAGATTCAATTAACTCAGATAACGGCATAGTCCCTCATAACTTGAACAATTTGCAAAATGCCACATATGGCCACAATAGAACACTTAAGTACATATGACAATTAAAATTAACCAGTAGGAAAGTGAGTTACCTGGAGGTGTGGGGAATAAGTGAGGATATTTCTGCCTTATGTCCTCCTCTGCTTCCCACGTCATCTCCTCTCTGTTCTCGCTCCGCCATAAGACCTTGACGGAAGCCACATCCTTTGTCCGCAGTCGCCTAATCTGGCGATCGAGTATCGCTATGGGAATCTCCTCATACGATAACCCCTCTGTCACCTGGACATCATTAATTGGGTGCACTCTATATGGATCTCCGATACATCTCCTCAGCATAGAAACGTGAAAAACCGGATATACTGCCTCCAGCTCGGACGGCAGATCCAACTCATAGGCAACCTTGCCTACCCTACGGACAATCTGATAAGGCCCAATGTACCTTGGGCTGAGTTTCCCCTTCTTCCCAAACCTCATCACACCCTTCATAGGTGACACCTTCAGGAAAACTCAATCAGCAACCTCAAACTCCAAATGTCGACGACGATGATCTGCATACGACTTCTGTCGACTCTGAGCTGTCAATAACCGCTCCTGGATAAGCTTCACCTTATCCACCGCCTGCTGAACCAAGTCCGGCCCGACTAACTGCACCTCACCTACATCAAACCAGCCTATCGGTGACCTGCACTTCCTCCCATATAAGGCCTCATAAGGCGCCATCTGGATACTGGAGTGGTAGCTGTTGTTATACGCAAACTCTACTAGAGGCAAATGATCCTCCCAGCTACCCCTGAAATCAATAACACAGGCTCGCAGCATATCCTCAAGTGTCTGGATAGTACGCTCTGCCTGTCCGTCTGTCTGAGGATGGAATGCAGTACTGAGGCTCACCTGCGTCCCTAATCCCTTCTGGAAAGACCTCCAGAAGTTAGCCGTAAACTGGGCTCCTCTGTCTGATATGATAGATATAGGGACCCCATGTAGTCTCACGATCTCTCGGATGTAAAGTCTAGCGTAATCCTCGGCCGAAAAAGTCGTCCTGACGGGAAGAAAGTGGGTTGATTTCGTCAGCATGTCGACGATAACCCAGATAGAATCATGCTTCCTCTGAGTGCGAGGTAACCCTGTAATAAAGTCCATATTGATCACCTCTCACTTCCATGTCGGAAACTCTATCATCTGTAACAACCCACCAGGCCTCTGGTGCTCCACCTTGACCTGCTGACAACTCGGGCACTGAGCAACAAACTCTGCAACGTCCCTCTTTAGGTCATCCCACCAATACACAGATCTGAGGTCGTGGTACATCTTTGTCGACCCCGGATGGATAGAGTAACGAGCGTTGTGTGCTTCCCCTAGAACCTGTTGTCGAAGTCCTGCAATATCTGGAACACACAACCTGCCCTCAAACCTTAGCACCCCATCAGGTGCTACCTCAAATAGACCCTTCCCCTTACGAAGAGCCGTATCACGATACCGTGTCATAATCGGATCCTCATACTGTCGCCTCTTCACCTCCTCGACGATGGAAGACTCGGCAACCTCTCGAACTCGAACCCCACTACTATCAGAATCAATCAATCGGACTCCAAGGCTCGTTAGTTGTTTGAACTCGCGGACCATGCCCGTCCTCTCTGGCTGCACATCTGATAGACTACCCATCGACCTACGACTAATGGCATCTGCCACTACATTGGCCTTCCCTGGGTGGTATAGGATATCGACATCATAATCCTTGAGTAGCTCTAACCACCGTCTCTGTCGCAAGTTCAGCTCCCTCTAGCTGAAGATATACTGGAGGCTCTTGTGGTCTGTGTAAATATCCACATGAACTCCATACAAATAATGTCTGCAGATCTTCAAGGCGTGAATCACTGCGGCCAACTCTAAGTCATGTGTGGGGTAGTTCTTCTTATGCTTCTTGAGCTGTCGAGATGCGTAAGCTATAACCTTGCCCTGCTACATAAACACACATCCAAGCCCGATGCCCGATGCATCACAATAAACCACATAGTCGTCTGGACCCTCTGGAAGAGTAAGAACTGGGGCGGTCGTCAACCTCTCCTTCAGTAACTGGAAGCCCTCCTCATAAGCATCCGTCCACTGAAACTTAGCTGCCTTCTGAGTCAGCATGGTCAAGGGTGCTGAAATAGAAGCAAACTTCTCCACAAACCTCCGGTAGTAACCCGCAAGGCCCAAAAAGCTGTGCACCTCTGTCGGTGTAGTAGGTCTAGGCCAACTCCTGACTGCCTCAATCTTTGCTGTATCCACCCGAATACCATCGACCCCGACAATGTGCCCCAGAAACGCCACCGAAGCCAACCAAAACTCACACTTCGAAAACTTGGCATACAACCGCTTGTCCTGGAGAACTATCAGCACCGTCCTCAAATGCTCCGCATGCTCCTGCTCCGAGCGAGAATAAATCAAGATGTCATCAATGAATACTATCACAAACGTATCCAAAAATGGCTTGAACACTCGGTTCATCAAATCCATAAATACTGCCGGAGCATTGGTCAAGCCGAAAGACATGACCCTGAACTCATAGTGCGCACGGGTCCGAATGCGATCTAGGGACATCCGTCTCCCTAACTCGCACCTGATGGTAACCAGATCGTAGGTCTATCTTGGAGAAACACCTCGCACCCTGCAACTGGTCGAACAAGTCATCAATCCTGGGAAGGGGGTATATGTTCTTAATAGTCACCTTGTTCACCGTCAGACCGACACATGCGCAGCGTCCCATCCTTCTTCTTCACAAACAATACCGGCGCTCCCCAGGGAGAAACACTAGGCCTGATAAAGCCCTTCTCCAGCAAATCTCTCAGCTGGTCCTTCAACTCTCTCAACTCGGCAGATGTCATTCTGTATGGCGGAATGGATATAGGTCGAGTATCAGGCAGAATATCAATGCAAAACTCTATCTCCCTCTCAGGAGAGATACCCGGGAGGCCGTCTGGGAACACATCTGGGAACTCTCGACCATCGGGACCGATCAAGGTCCGTATCACACCTCGTATCAAATACCGAATGAGATGGTAGATATACCCTTCAACCATCTTCCGGCCTTGAGGTAAGAAATAAACTTACCTCGGCGACACGGTGTTCCTCCCACTCGATAACCGGCCTCAGAAATCGAACCGTACCAACCGCTTCCTACAGTCTACACTGGCGTAGCAAGAAGCTAACCAATACATACCCATGATCACATCAAAATCGGTCATATCCAACTCTATCAAGTCGGCTAGGGTCCGACGACTGCATATAGTCACTGGGCAAGCCCTATATTGTTACACCCCGTAATCGCAGGACATGTTTTAAGAACGTAAGTAAGAACTCACAAATGTTAAGGATTGGAGACTTGTAAAATTTATCGGAAATTATGAAATTGTCGGAAAAACATTTGTGTGGTGTCGAATGGGAGGGCGACATGTGTCACCCCCTTAGCTATGCCTTGGACGAAATGGCATGGCCAATATGGTCATTTACCATAAGTCTTTTAAGGCTAAGACTTCAACTTGTAGCATGAGTTTATTGACTAAAGTCAAAGGTCCCACCTTGGTCTTGATATTTAGCAAGACTACATCTAAACCACCCATGTGTTATTATCATAACCCTCCAAGGTGCTATATATTACTACTAGTAGTGCTAGAGAGAGCCAACACTTAGAAAAAATTGCACAAATTGAAGAACATAGGCAAGGTGCTCTCGGGTTTCATCAAAAAAAAAAAGAGAAAATCTTTGTTTGTGATCCATTTAGCTCCCCACTTTAAACCAAGGTTCTTATGTGTATTGTAAGCAAGTCTCAATAGAAACATCTTGGAAAAAGATAGTTTTCGGGTTAGTCGCAAGCGAAAACCTAATGGTCTTTCTAGGTTTTGTTTGGAGATTTGAAGAATAATTGTTGGTGTTGTTCTAAGGGTCTCAACAAGCGGATTGAAGTGTCTTGGAGAGGTTCTAAACTACTAAGGAGCGACTTCGGATTGGAGTTGATTTCATATTCGTGAAGGTATAATCTTGTCTTTTAAAGATGTTACAAGATTACATATCTATGGTTGTTGTTAGCTTTGTATGTTGCGAGCATGAAGTTGTTATATTAAAGTTATAAGGATTATGGATTGATTATAGCCTTGGAAATCCTAAATGTAATGTAAGCCATGACTAAGTTGAATTACAATTTAATCGTTGTTAGAATCGTCGCATGTTACTTACTTAAAGATTATGGTTATTATAATCAAATGCGACTTGATATCATGTTATGCTACCGATATGGTTTGAAATGGAAATTGGATAGAATTGGTATTGTTGAACTCAAGGTGGCCGAATTTTGGACTTGTAGTTTGTATTGTTTGGTTATTCATTGTCACGACCCGAACCCGGGCCCGTGACTGGTGCCTTACCCCGGGCACCCTAGTGATACAACATCAGAGAAAATCAGCGAAAATAAAAACATGAACATGAATTAAGAGAAAAGATAAATAAACAGGCTAACCAAAACAGTTTCCTTCATCATATATACATAAATACCCGAACAGTTATCCTTTTTACAAACCTTGCCCACAACAAACATGCACTCTAAGATTTTACAACTATGACGGGACAGGGGCCCGCCATACCCCACGAATGTATAAGAATCTACTGCACTGGGTAACATACCAAAAGATAAGCCTCGAAGGAACGAGCTTCCCAATACGCTGAAAGGTGATCCTAAAAGCGGATCGATACCGATGTACCTTTTACTGCGCAGATGAACGCACTCGAAGGAGGTCGATAACAGTACCAAGTATGTGAAATCAGAAATATCGTAAATGAAATCATAATAGTCTATATAAAGCAGGAGACATGTATGATAACCAAACTACAGTTCACAACATAGAAGCAGTCATGTCAAGTCAGGGACTCACGCCCTCAAAGTCATCCCTCATGCCCGTGGAATTTCTTCCTCACTGCCGGCAGTCTAGGTACAAATCATGTGATACGTATAACAGGTCTCGGCCCATCTTATGGACCCAATATAGAAACGTGTGGAATACATTCCCGGATGAACCGGTAGTCAGTGAAATACATTCCCGGATGAACCGGTAATCAAGTGAAATACATTCCCGGATGACCCGGTAATCAAGTGAAATACATTCCCGGATGACCCGGTAATCAAGTGAAATACATTCCCGGATGACCCGGTAATCAAGTGAAATACATTCCCGGATGACCCGGTAATCAAGTGAAATACATTCCCGGATGACCCGGTAATCAAGTGAAATACATTCCCGGATGAACCGGTAGTCGAGTAGAACACAGTACTTGCACAACAAGGCTATCACACGTAACATGGTCAATTTTCATAACAACAAGCATAAGCAAGTTACATACGACTCAAGGTACTTTCATTTTATGTCAAAGTCCGGATTTTAACCTTAAGGTACTACGTCCGTTAAATTCCTTTTAAGATCCATTTCTTTTACAAAGGTCACCCGATACCCGTAGTATAAAATTTGAGTGACTAACATTGTTAAGTAAACCAAAATGCTTTCCTTTGTAAAATCAAGTAACAACCTTATTTTCCAAACGTTCAAGTTTGCCTAATTTCGAATGCTCAAGTTTCTCATTTTAGAAAAAGGTTTCGTAGTTCATAGTTTTAAATCCTTTAAAACATAATTCTCCTTTAAACGTTTTGAGAAACCTATGTCTTATAAGTGAGTAGGTTATTCTTGTTTATAATCAATCTTATTAAGCGACCATGATCTAGAAATGTCATTTTGTCTCATCTTAGCTTCTATGCGGATGGAAGTTTCTCTGGTTTTAATAATACTAAATCTGTCCAAAACATTTCCTTTTATTAACGCTGCGGTGGTTTGTCGATACACATTCGATTTCAAATCGATAAAACATTTTAAGCCGTTATACCTAACTTCCCATAAAGCTAGTATAACTCTTAAGTTTCAAAACCAAGTATTACTTCTTCTCTCAAAATGATTCAAAAATCTTTTGAAATACTTCAAGTTCTTTATTATCACATAGCCACCAGTTATAGTTCAAATCGATTACCTCTTAAAACCACAAGTACTTTCTTACCTACATAAAGTCATATAACCAACTTCCCATAAAGCCGTTATAACACTTTATGTTTCAAACCAATCAAATACATTAAACATATATGCGTCTACGTACTACATAGTTATACACATATCATGCTAGAACAGATAGGAAGAGGTTCACATACCTCGCGACGATTATCGACTAATAGCAAAAGCGCTCCAAGTACCTCAAGCAATCGGCTACACTCTCGATCAGCGGTCACTCCACACGTAGTACTACAACCTATAGAGGCCACAAAGCGCTATTAATATCTTTAGATCCCGACGTAGAATATTCTACGAGAAAATTCGGCACCTCCCCCACATGGCAGCGTAAATCTCTCTCTATCGAGTGGCTGCAAGCCAACCGAGGGTTAACACGCCTAACCTGGCGTGTACAATTCTACTACACGGTAATGTTACACAAGTCTCATGATACGATCTATGTAATTACAATTCGCTTCTCTTCTTTAAATTGGGCTTAAGTCGCAAGACATTGCTGTAAGTATTATTCGAGCTTAAGTCAAAAGACATTGCCGCACAACTATGTTCAGTTCTATATATAGTATACTTAACTATATACTCCTACAACATGTAATTTCCAATTACAATGAAGGTCAAGAATGTTTACCTCGATAAGCCCAAAATTATCCGAGTTTATATGTCGATCTGAACAACGTTTAGCTCCTACTCCGGCGCTCAATCCGTTCCAACCAACCCTTAGAAGTTCTAACCAACTTCTACTTATGACTTCAACTACGGGTGAAGATTTACTTAGGGTTTCGTTTTTGTATTGAGGAAGTATAATATTATTTTACAGGCTTTTGTAAAAGTGTAACCTTGGGAATACTACAAGGTATTTGGGCCAAGGTATTTGGGCATTATAACAATACTTGGAGAGTATTTCTATACCACAAAAGGGGTATTTATATGAGACAACTAGGTGGGGTACCCTGGCAAACACCACAAAGGGGAGGTTTCGGCCAAGGGTTGGACGAGAACCACGAAGGGGAGGAAGGATTTCAAGACTTAGGCAATTTTTGGATGAAGAAGTTCATCAAGTTAGAGGGGTATTTATAGGTCAAGAAATGGCCAACCAATGGCCAAGATTCATCCAAGTGTTAGGCAAGTGTAAGGCCAAGATTAAGCCATGTGCTACCTTATCCATCTACCCAAAATATCCTACCTAACCCTTGACCACATTTTTTAGCACAAAAAACGTGCCCAAGTCGTCCTCTTTGCCGTCCCTAGCTTCCAATGTGAGGGTGACACATGTCACCCTCCCGTTGGTCCAAAATGTTTCGTCTCTCGTAAAAATCCGCAAAAATAATAAATGACATCGCCGTAATTTTTCCTACTAAAGCTGTGGAAACGTTTCGTCGAAAAACGACTCTAATCGGGTGTTGTGTACAAATTTCGAATCTTGCTTAACTTAAGGCTCAAATTTTTATACGTACGCCGCCACGCATATACTGAAATATGGGTATAACATTCTCCTCTCCTTAGAAACATTCGTCCGAATGTTCCTTCTCAAGACGGATAACGATAAAGTTCTTCTAATAAGTTGCCAACGCCACAACCGCCACGAAACAACACACGACGCAAATACTTATATCCAAGTCCACGAGGAAACACCTCTAACATCACAAACTTTTGTCACTTTGCCGCGAGGTTCTAGTGTCACTCCGCGACCCAACAAATGGTACCCTGATCGCATGCGATTCCGAGGTCTAAAATATACATCCTTCGCACATTCTCCCTTTACAAGAAATGATCATATCTATGCTCGCAACACATGCTCGCCTACCCTTACTCGTCGTACTCTTCTCGAACTCTTGAACTCTTCCAAGATAATGCACCACACTTCGCCATCACTTCGCTTCTCCAAACCTCGAGTCACCACCTCCAACTTGGTTATCTTACTAGCCTCAATCTTCCTTAAGGCCACTTCCGCCTTCACGATCCGCCTGTGTCGAACATATCCACGAACTCATACGATGGTCATCTAAACTTGGGCCTAGCACCTCGTGACCTACCGCAAGGGACCACCCAGAGCTGACCCACCTCATTCCGGCTATGGGTTGACACGCAACACGCCCTCAACCCGAGCCTCACACGCCGACTTCGCCGATCCGAACAACCTTGCTAAATCACATCATGAAAGATACCACTTTCATTTACCCAACCAGAGACTTATCACACAATATATTCTAGGCATAAAATGCACTCGACAAGGATCACTCGCAAAATCTTGTACTCAAGACACCTTACATCTAAGGTCTCAACCGTAATATTCTAAGGTTCATCATTTTCACCCCAAAGCTTACCCTTTTTCCCCAAACTGGGTTCCTAAATCACATTTTAGCACAAAGCTATCCGAACATAACACTTAACACATTAACATAACATCAAAACATACAAGCCTCTAGATGGTTAGGATATACCAAGCTACCGCCCACTCTAATCATAAGTCCACTGCAGGCGCATAATCGTAGGCGCGGATGAACTCGCCATCGATCGTAGGGCCGCGCTAAGCCGCACTCTCCTATAAGCACGCCTTCGTCACATGGCTCGACGCCGCAGTGAAACAAGCACCGCGAAAGACGACATTTCCGGGATGATATTTGCCACATCGTACACCGGTGAGGACATGAATCCTGGCAGCTAGCACTCACGTAAACATGTGAACGAAGCCCGAGCTCGACCAGCCCCGAATACCTCGAACGACCAAGATCGCGGAGGACCACTGCATCGCGAGGTACATAACTAGATCTGGCCGAGGCGGTCCGCCTCGAAGTTACCAAAGGACCCTCATTGCTCGCCCTCTCTTCTCACGATCTCGGTCGTTCCGTCGACCTCCGCGTGCCTCACATCCTAGTGCATGAGCTTGCATGCGGCAATGTCCATACCCTGAAGAGCTACACCCGCATAAGCCTCGCTAAGTAATCGCCCACCGGTGGCGTAGCGGTGTACTGTCCTCCATATCCGCTACTACGGGGAACATACCGAGCTAATGAGTCGAACTCCACATTGTACTTCTAACCGTCCGCCCGCCCCGCCTCGATGTCAAAAATCTGCCCGAGCCCTCTCATCTGTGGAGGCAAGAAATGTGCAAGAAATGCCTCGAGAACTCGTCCCAAATGCTGGAAGTGCATGCTCTTCCCGACAGCCTCCACGAATCAAACTACCAATCGCAGATCACGCGGTGATGCGAACCCAATACCACCGACTCGCCTCGAGGCTCGATCACTCATGATCCGTAGAGTCGGATAAACTCCCGAGGTCGCCTCGCCTCTCGATCCATGTAACACCGGAGGGCTACAACTCGTGAAGTCCTCGTAGCCTCAAACCGCTCGCCGGTGAACTACGGTGTCGCTGGGCCGAATCGCTGCATCCACTTATCCTCATATCTGCCACGACCACGCCGATCGCCATCTCCTTGTACCCATCTCATCGGCTCAGCCGCTGGACCGAGGCTCGTGTATCAGAGTCTCAGCAGCCACCGCTGCGCTCTAAACTCGCTGGTGTCGGGCGGCGCTGAAACCCGCCGCTTGGCATCGTCTCGTGCATCGACCGAGCTCGCGCTCGCATCTCTCAGATCTCACTAATGCCTCGATCGCTTTGCCCATCTGGGCTCGGGTTGCTTACGCGAGGCATAATCGTAAAGGAAAGGAATACGCCGAGGGTCCAATTTATCACACAGCTCTAAGGCACGATCTCAGAATGAGAAGAATGGAAACCAATCCTAAATGTCCTGCAGCCTCCTGATTATAGATGTGGTGCACAACACACCGATAATCAAGACTATACTAGACACGGTCTGTAGACACTTTCCGAGGACTAATCGCTCGATACCACTTTTGTCACGACCGAACCCGCCCGTGGATCGTGCCTTACCCCGCACCCTAGTGATACAACATCGAGAAAATCAGAAATAAAAACATGAACATGAATTAAGAGAAAAGATAAATAAACAAAGCCAACCAAAACAATTGCCTTCATCATATATACATAAATACCCGAACAGCTTATCCTTTTTACAAACCCCGCCCACAACAAAGCATGCACTTAAGATTTTTACAAATGGCTATGACGGACAGTGGCCCCGCCATACCCCGAATGTATAAGAATCTATGCACTGTGGTAACATACCAAAAGATAAGCCTCCAAGGAACGGAGCTTCCCAATACGTCAAGGTGATCCTAAAAGCGGGGATCGACACCGATGTACCTTTACTGCAGATGAACGCACTTCAAGGAGGTCAAGACAACAGTACCAAGTATGTGAAATCAGAAATACGTAAATGAAATCATAATAGTATATATAAAGCAGAGACATGTATGATAACCAAACTACGCTCACAACATAGAAGCCATGTCAAGTCGTGACTCACGCCTCAAAGTCATCCTCACGCCCGTGGAACTTCTTCCTCATCACGGCAGATAGGTACAAATCATGTGATACGATAATGTGTCTCGCCCATCTTATGGACCCAATATAGAAACGTGGAATACATTCTGATGAACCAGAGTCGTGAAATGCATTCTCGGATGAACCGGTAATCAAGTGAAATACATTCCCGGATGACCCGGTAATCAAGTGAAATACATTCCCGGATGACCCGGTAATCAAGTGAAATACATTCTCGAATGACCCGGTAATCAAGTGAAATACATTCCCGGATGACCCGGTAATCAAGTGAAATACATTCCCGGATGACCCGGTAATCAAGTGAAATACATTCCCGGATGACCCGGTAATCAAGTGAAATACATTCCCGGATGAACCGGTAGTCGAGTAGAACACAGTACTTGCACAACAAGGCTATCACACGTAACATGGTCAATTTTCATAACAACAAGCATAAGCAAGTTACATACGACTCAAGGTACTTTCATTTTATGTCAAAGTCCGGATTTTAACCTTAAGGTACTACGTCCGTTAAATTCCTTTTAAGATCCATTTCTTTTACAAAGGTCACCCGATACCCGTAGTATAAAATTAGAGTGACTAACACTGTTAAGTAAACCAAAATGCTTTCCTTTGTAAAATCAAGTAACAACCTTATTTTCCAAACGTTCAAGTTTGCCTAATTTCGAATGCTCAAGTTTCTCATTTTAGAAAAAGGTTTCGTAGTTCATAGTTTTAAATCCTTTAAAACATAATTCTCCTTTAAACGTTTTGAGAAACCTATGTCTTATAAGTGAGTAGGTTATTCTTGTTTATAATCAATCTTATTAAGCAGCCATGATCTAGGAAATGTCATTTTGTCTCATCTTAGCTTCTATGCAGATGGAAGTTTCTACTGGTTTTAATAATACTAAATCTGTCCAAAACATTTCCTTTTATTAACACCGCAGTTGGTTTGTCGATACACATTCCGATTTCCAAATCAAGAAACATTTTTAAGCCGTTATACCTAACTTCCCATAAAGCTAGTATAACTCTTAAGTTTCCAATAACCAAGTATTACTTCTTCTCAAAATGATTCAAAAATCTTTTGAAATACTTCAAGTTCTTTATTATCACATAGCCACCAGCTTATAGTTCAAATCGGTTACCTCTTAAAACCACAAGTACTTTCTTACCTACATAAAGTCGTTATAACCAACTTCCCATAAAGCCGTTATAACACTTTATGTTTCAAACCAATCAAATACATTAAACATATGTACGCCACCGTACTACATAGTTATACACATATCATGCTAGAACAGATAGGAAGAGGTTCACATACCTCGCGACGATTATCGACTAATAGCAAAACGCTCCAAGTACCTCAAACCGCTTGGCTACACTCTCACCAAGCATCACTCCACACGTAGTACTACAACCTATAGAGGCCACAAAGCGCCTATTAATATCTTTAGATCCCGACGTAGAATATTCTACGTAAAATTCAAGAAGACTCTCCCGCAACAAACAGAAATCTCCTCCTCTATCGAGGCCGCTACCAAGCCAACCGGGGTTAACACGCCTAACCGACGTGTACAATTCTACTACACAAGAATGTTACACAAGTCTACAGTAATACACCCTATGTAATTACGATTCGATTCTCTTCTTTAAATTCAGCTTAAGTCGCAAGACATCAGTAAGTATTATTCAGCTTAAGTCAAAAGACATTGCCGCACAACTATGTTCAGTTCTATATATAGTATACTTAACTATATACTCCTACAACATGTAATTTCCAATTACAAATGTAAGGTCAAGAATGTTTACCTCGATAAGCCCAAAATTATCCGAGTTTATATGTCGATCCCGAACAACGCTTAGCTCCTACTCCGGCGCCCAACTGCTCCAACCAACCCTTAGAAGTTCTAACCAACTTCTACTTATGACTTCAACTACGGGTGAAGATTTACTTAGGGTTTCGTTTTTGTGGATCGAGGAAGTATAATAGTATTTTACGGGCTTTTGTAAAAGTGTAACCTTGGGAATACTACAAGGTATTTGGGCCAAGGTATTTGGGCATTATAACAATACTTGGAGAGTATTTCTATACCACAAAGGGGGGTATTTATACGAGACAACTAGGCTAGGGGTACCTCGCAAAACACCACAGTGGGAGGGTTTCGCCAGGGTTGGACGAGAACCACAAGAAGGAGGAAGGATTTCAAGACTTAGGCAATTTTTGGATGAAGAAGTTCATCAAGTTAGAGGGGTATTTATAGGTCAAGAAATGGCCAACCAATGGCCAAGATTCATCCAAGTGTTAGGCAAGTGTAAGGCCAAGATTAAGCCATGTGCTACCTTATCCATCTACCCAAAATATCCTACCTAACCCTTGACCACATTTTTTAGCACAAAAAACGTGCCCAAGTCGTCCTCTTTGCCGTCCCTAGCTTCCAATGTGAGGGTGACACATGTCACCCTCCCGTTGGTCCAAAATGTTTCGTCTCTCAGAAAAATCCGCAAAAATAATAAATGACATTGCCGGAATTTTTCGCATTTAAAGTCGTGGAAACGCTTTCAAAAAAAACGACTCTAATCGGGTGTTGTGTACAAATTTCGAATCTTGCTTAACTTAAGGCTCAAATTATAATACGTACGCGCTCACGTACATACTCTGGAATTACGGGGTATAACATTCATTTTCATTGGACTACCTTCTATATAATTGTGAGCCAATTGGGGCTGTTTAGTTAGTCATTTGCATTGGACTACCTTCTATTTAATTGTGAGCCAATTGGGGCTGTTTGGTTATTGTATTTTCGGCCTTGAAAAAGGTGGCAAAGTGAGTAAATACAAAGGAGGTGCTGTCCGATTTTCCGTAGAAATTAGAGACTTAACACTTATAATATTCTACGATCAAGTAAGGCTTTAATAGGCGTATCGTGAATATTATAGGTTGACGTACTCACGCGGGACTTTGTACTTGGCAAGTGGTTTGACCCGACGAGGTATGTAGAACTTTTCCTATCCTTTGAGCATGACTAGTTTCACGATATAGTACTGAGGACGCACAAGACTTTGACATTCTTTATTTGTTTTACGAATGCCAAGTCGTGAGTTAGAGATTTAACTCACTTCTTTGAGAATATTAAAAGATGTCTTAAGTCTTGTTAAAGATAAGGGACTTGAAGAATTTTAAAGTATGTAATACTTGTGTCGCTTTAGACGATAAGTCCCTCGATAGGAAATTGTACATGACTAAGGTATAAAGTGAATATAACGACTTTACGGGAGTTGGTTATATTGACTTTATGGAAAGATAAATGACTTGATTTAACGGAAGACAATTCGATTTTAAGGCATCAATTGCCTAAGGTTTTATAAGACACGAGTCACTTGATTTAGAAGCCATATTTTATTTCTAAAAGTATTGTGACTTGTCTTGAAAAGAAATTGTCACTGATACTACGGCTATTAGTATCTTGGAAGTTTTATAATGAAATGAGTCATTTTTAAAAGCATAGAAGTACGTGGTACTTTGGGTTAAATTCCCGGATTTTTATAAAAGACATGATAGTGCCGTAGGTAAACTAAAATGAGAGTGTATATGAACAAGAATAGTAAGGTTAGGGATTTCTTAACTTGCTTATATATCGCATGATGTCGATAGAGCTTATGTTATGTGTGATAGCGGATTTGGGCTAATGATATATTATTCGTCATGGGTCATTCCCGATTGTGGCATTGTATATTTCCGTGGATTTGCTAACCACGATGCGAGGAATACCCCTACGCGAGTCCGTAAGGGCTTATGCGGTGAAATAGTCCCACGCGGGTCCAAATTTATGCGAGGAATACCTCACGCGAGTCCGTAAGGGCTTACGCGGTGAAATAGTCCCATGCGAGGAATACCTCACGCAGTCCACCGACCTACGCGGGTGAAATAGTCCCGTGAGTAGGATTCAATCCTATTTTTCGTTGTAAGTATACACCTATTTATACTCTCATTGTTAGTAAGGCACTGAGTACTGTAATCCTGTTAGCATACATGTCTCCGGCTTTCTTTTAAACTTGTTGTAATTACAGTACTTTTCAGTTTTTCATACTTAGTACATATTGTACTGACCCCCTTCCTCGGGGGCTGCGTTCATGCCGCAGGAAAGGGTAAGCAGGTTGCGGATCCACATTCTTAGGATTACTTATCGGACGTCGAAGCTCCATCCTCCTGAGGCTTGTCTTTCTTTGGTACGCCTTGTCCTCGATGTTGTAGATTATGTACATTCGTGGTATGGCGGCCCTGTCCCGCCACGCTTGTTATTCCTTGAGGTCCGTATTCACATATGTGGTCACCGTAAGAACCGAGTTGTAAAGTTGTACTTTTGACTTTGTTTATATTATGGAAGCGCCTTATCGCCAGCCTGTGTTGATATATTGTTTACACCGTGTTTATGTTGTGTATGTTCCGCCGCTATTCTCTCGATGTATACCAACAGGTGCCTGTAGGGCACCGCCGCGTCCGGTCGGGTCGTGACAAAAGTGGTATCGAGCGCTTAGTCCTCTGAAAGTGTCTACGCATCGTGTCTAGTAGCGTCTTGATTATCGGTGTTGTGCACCACATCTATAATCGTGAGGCTACATGACATTTAGGATTGGTTTCCATTCTTCTCTCTCGAGATCGCAGCAGAGCCGTCTTATTAGGTTGAATCCTCCGACCTCTTCTTATGAAACAACTATGCCTCCACTGAAAGCTACCGTGGCCCGGAAGGCAAAGAAGCGGAGTCGCTAGCGGTACTCAGAGGATTACACTGCTCGTGCACGACTATGCCCGAGGTAGTAGGCGGTCGGCGAGTTCAGCCACGCTGCATTGTAGAGAGCCGAGAGCGCAGAGCTCAGAGGTTCCGCACTGCACCCTCCGCCTCACCACCGCTAAGTATAGAGACTACGGGAGCGATTCGCTATTGACCAAGATAGTAGCCGGCAACACGGCAGAGCAGCAGCCCACCCTGTAGAGCCGACCATGACTGGGGATTTTCTCGGGATGTCATCCACTGAAGTTTTATGGTTCGAGGTCCGGCGAGGATCCGCAGAGTTCGCTCGACAGTCACAATGACCTTGCAGTCCTTAGGGCTTCAGAGACGAGTTCTACACTAGCCTCTTACCGGCGCGCGATATTGCGTTGAACCGGTTTGAGTCGTGGTTGCTTTCGAGAGGTGATGATGCTCTTCCACTTGGGAGGAGTTTACAGAGGCATTTATGGATCACTTTACCTCCCGAGATGAGAGAGCCCTGTAGACAGATTTTTGACTCTTGCAGAACGGGAGGACCGTTAGGAGTACACTGAGTTTGACTCCTGGCCGCATGCTCACACTATCAGTAGCTAGCATGGCGGATAGAGTTCATCGTTATGTGATGGGCTAGACCGTCATATGATTACTGAGATGTTTGGGAGTGGCTCTTCACCCGGTATGACATTGCTAGGATGCAGCCTATGCTCGTGGATAGAGGATAGAGAAAGGAGGACCAGATTGACGCAGCCACCAAGAGGCCGTGACATCGTGGTCTCGGGCGATTCGAGGCGGACAGCCTCACCAGCAGACTGGGTCCACTTTCCACCAAAGACAGAGTGCTCACACGGTTTTCGCGGCGAGGTCCGATCACAGGTCGGGCCAGAGCAGTGCCTGGCTCCGTGTCTTCTGGTTTCGGGAGGCGAAGATCCTCGCCGATCGAGACCACCCACATCTCGGTGTGCTCGATGCAGATCTCACCCAGGCGAGTGTCGTGTTTCTGCAGGAGGTTGTTACTCTTGTGGCCAGCTGGGCCATTTGAAGAGAGATTGTCCGCTCAGAGGCAAGATGGGTGGTACAAAGACACCGACGGATCGGGCTTGGGGTCTTCTTCTCCTTCAGGTTACGCGCCACGAGGCGTGGTACTCGGACGTGCAGGCCGCGGTAGAGGCGTGGTGGTGGTTCGATTAGCGGTCCCCGAACCGCATATATTCTCAGCCACCGCCAGATCGTGAGGCTTCGACGCCGTCACGTGTACATTATTGATTTCAGTGTGATGTTTATGCATTGATAGATCCGTGTTCTACCTTGTCCTACGTGTCCTCCTCCGATCGGGTAGAATCGGGATAGAGCCGGTGTCGATAGAGCCGTTTGAGGTAGCTACGCCAATGGGTGATTCGGTGTTAGCTGAGCGGGTGTATAGAGGTTATCCGGTATTTATTTACAGTCGTCAGACCCTTGCAGACTTGATAGAGCTGAAGATGACAGATTTTGATGTCATTATGGGTATGGACTGGTTGGCTTCTTGTTATGCCAACGTTGACTGTAGGGACAGGTTGGTTCGGTTCCAGTTTCCTGGCGAGCCAGTTATCGAGTTGAGGGCAACACAAAGACGCCGAGGGTAGGTTTATTTCTTACCTCAAGGCTAGGAAGATGGTGCGCGGCGGTATATCTATCATCCGTCCGGTATTCGATACGCAGGTCGAGGTGCCGCTCTTCGGTGCCAGTGGTTGGGAGTTTCGGATGTGTTCCCGGATGATCTTCCGTATCCTCCCGAGAGGAGATCGAGTTTTGTATTGACACGCCGTTGCGGACACTCGACCTATTTCCATTCCGCCATACAGACGGCACTGCGGAGTTGAGGAGTCAAGGACCACTGAAAGATTTGCCGAGAAATGCTTTATCGAGCCTAGTGTATCTCCCCGGGAGCGCCTTGGTGTTGTTTGTGAAGAAGAAGGATGGACGCTGCGTATGTGTTGACTACAGACCAATAAGTTAACCATTAAGAATAGGTGCCCTCCCCGTGATTGATGATTTGTTTTACCGGTCAGGTGCGAGGTGTTTTCAAAGATAGACCCGCGGTCAGTTATCATCGTTCGAGTTCGAGAGGCGATATCCCAAAGATCGCATTCGTGACCCTGTATGGGCACTATGAGTTCGTGGTTATGTCTTTCGGTTTGACCAACGCTCAGCCGTATTTATGGATTTGATGAATCGTGTTCAAGTCATTCTTGGATACATTTGTGATTGTATTCATTGATGACATCCTGGTTTATTCGCGACAGAGCAGAGCATGCACCACTCGGCGACGTGATTGGGATTCTCCGAGCCGCAGCTATTCGCCAAGTTCTCCAAGTGTTAGTATTGGTTGGCCTCAGTGTCATTCCAGACGCATATTATTGCGGCTGATGGTGTTCGCGTGGATACGAAAAGATTGAGGCGTCAAGTCTTGGCCGAGACCTACTACTCCGACCGGCGCGCGCAGCTTTCTTAGATCGCGAGTTATTATCGCAGTTTGTGGAGCGCTTGTTTCGATTTCTGACCGCTGACTAGGGTCGACTCGAAGGCGACCAAGTTCCGGACGAGAGGCTTCAGAAGCGGTTTCGATTGTTGAAGTAAAGGTTGACTACAACTCGCCTTACCCTTCCGAGGCGTTAGATGGGCACGTGATCTATTGTGATGCCTCGGGCATCGGGCCAGGTGTGTTTTGATGCAGCACGGCAAGGTTATAGCCTATGCTTCCCGGCAGTTACGGAAGCATGAGAGGAATTACCCTACCCATGACTTAGAGTTGGCCGCAGTTATTCATGCCTTGAAGATTTGGAGACATTATTTGTACGGAGTTCATGTGGATATTTATACAGACCACAAGAGCCTCCAGTATATCTTCAGGCAGAGGGAGCTGAACTTGAGGCAGAGACGGTGGTTAGAGTTACTGAAAGATTATGATGTTGATATTCTATACCATCCGGGGAAGGCCAACGTAGTTGCTGATGCCTTGAGTCGTAGATCTATGGGGAGCCTATCAGAGGTACAGCCAGAGAGACAGGACATGGTCCGTCAGATCCATCAGTTAGCGAGCCTAGGGGTTCGATTGATCGATACCGACGATAGTGGGGTACGGGTTCGTGAGGTTGCCGAGTCTTCCATCGTTGATGAGGTGAAGAGGCGACAGTTCGAGGACCCAGTATTGGTACGGTACCGTGATGCAGCTCTTCGGGAGGAGAAGAGTTTATTCGAGGTAGCGATGGGTGCCGAGATTTGAGGGCGGTTGTGTTCCCGATGTATCAGACTTCGCCGCTAGCCGTGAGGCACAGGCGCTCGATATTCTATTCATCCGGTCGACAATATGTACCATGACCTCGATGTTTGTATTGGTGGGATGGCCCAAGAGGACGCGTGGCGTTTTGTTGCACATGTCCTAATTGCCGCAGTCAAGGTCGAGCACCGAGGCGGTGGTTTATCATCTATTGAGATTCCGACTGGAAGTGGGAGATGATCAACATGGACTTTGTTATAGGTTACCTCGCACTCGAGGAAGTACGACTCCATTTGGGTTATTGTTGACGATCGACGAATCAGCCCATTTCTTCCAATGACGATGTTTTCACCGAGGACTATGCCGATCGTACATCCGAGAGATAGTGAGGCCGCACGGTGTTCCTGTCGATTATATCCGATAGGAGCCAGTTTACGGCTAACTTCGGAGGTCTTTCCGAAGGGTTTAGGGACACAGTGAGTCTCGACAAAGATTTCACCTCAGATCGACGGCAGCAGAGCGCACTATCCGCACACTTCGAGGATATGTCGCGAGCTGCGTGATTGATTTCTGGTAGCCGGGAGGATCATTTGCCTTTGTGGAGTTTGCTTATAATAACGCTACCATTCCAAGATACGATGGCGCCATACGAGGCTTTATATGGGCGAAATGTAGATCGCCGATTGGTTGGTTCGACGTGGGCGAGGTACGCTTAGTTGGCCTGCACTTGGTACAAGGCCGTGGATAAGGTGAAGCTTATCCAGAGAGACCGCAGCGCTCGTAGTCGGCAGGTCATACGCGGATAATCGGCGCCGGTATTTGGAGTTTCGTGTAGACGATTGGGTCTTCTTGAAGGTCACCCATGAAGGTGTGATGAGATTCTAAGAAGCGGGAAACTCACCTAAGGTACATTGGGCCCTACCAGATCATCCGTAGAGTGGGACAGGTTGCTTATGAGTTGGATCTCGCCATCGAGTTAGAGGCGGTACATCCGGTCTTCCATGTTTCTATGTTGCGGAAGTGTATCGGAGATCCAGCGAGAGTTTTTCCTACTAGTGAGGTCCAGGTGACAGAGGGATTATCGTATGAGGAGAGTCCCATAGCGATACTCGATCGCCAGGTCAGGCGACTACGGACCAAGGATGTAGCTTCCGTCAAAGTCCTGTGGAGAAATGATAACCGGGAGGAAATGACTTGGGAAGCGGAGGAGGACATGTTGAGGAGGTATCCTCACTTATTTCCTATACCTTCAGGTATTTCATTTTGCCCTTACTTGTCAGGTTTTAATTGAAGTGTTTCTTTTGCTTAAATGCTTTTATGTGGCCATGAGTGGCATTTTTGGTATGTCGGGGCTGTGAAAGGAAACTATGTCGCTAATTGTAAGTGTGACTCCAAAAGAACATTCGGGGACGAATGTTTCTAAGGGGGGAAGAATGTTACACCCCGTAATCGCAGGACATGTTTTAAGAACGTAAGTAAGAACTCACAAATGTTAAGGATTGGAGACTTGTAAAATTTATCGGAAATTATGAAATTGTCGGAAAAACATTTGTGTGGTGTCGAATGGGAGGGCGACATGTGTCACCCCCCCCCCTTAGCTATGCCTTGGACGAAATGGCATGGCCAATATGGTCATTTACCATAAGTCTTTTAAGGCTAAGACTTCAACTTGTAGCATGAGTTTATTGACTAAAGTCAAAGGTCCCACCTTGGTCTTGATATTTAGCAAGACTACATCTAAACCACCCATGTGTTATTATCATAACCCTCCAAGGTGCTATATATTACTACTAGTAGTGCTAGAGAGAGCCAACACTTAGAAAAAAATTCACAAATTGAAGAACATAGGCAAGGTGCTCTCGGGTTTCATCAAAAAAAAAAAAAAAAATCTTTGTTTGTGATCCATTTAGCTCCCCACTTTAAACCAAGGTTCTTATGTGTATTGTAAGCAAGTCTCAATAGAAACATCTTGAAAAAAGATAGTTTTCGGGTTAGTCGCAAGCGAAAACCTAATGGTCTTTCTAGGTTTTATTTGGAGATTTGAAGAATAATTGTTGGTGTTGTTCTAAGGGTCTCAACAAGCAGATTGAAGTGTCTTGGAGAGGTTCTAAACTACTAAGGAGCGACTTCGGATTGGAGTTGATTTCATATTCGTGAAGGTATAATCTTGTCTTTTAAAGATGTTACAAGATTACATATCTATGGTTGTTGTTAGCTTTGTATGTTGCGAGCATGAAGTTGTTATATTAAAGTTATAAGGATTATGGATTGATTATAGCCTTGGAAATCCGAAATGTAATGTAAGCCATGACTAAGTTGAATTACAATTTAATCGTTGTTAGAATCGTCGCATGTTACTTACTTAAAGATTATGGTTATTATAATCAAATGCGACTTGATATCATGTTATGCTACCGATATGGTTTGAAATGGAAATTGGATAGAATTGGTATTGTTGAACTCAAGGTGGCCGAATTTTGGACTTGTAGTTTGTATTGTTTGGTTATTCATTTTCATTGGACTACCTTCTATATAATTGTGAGCCAATTGGGGCTGTTTAGTTAGTCATTTGCATTGGACTACCTTCTATTTAATTGTGAGCCAATTGGGGCTGTTTGGTTATTGTATTTTCGGCCTTGAAAAAAGTGGCAAAGTGAGTAAATACAAAGGAGGTGCTGTCCGATTTTCCGTAGAAATTAGAGACTTAACACTTATAATATTCTACGATTGAAGTAAGGCTTTAATAGACGTATCGTGAATATTATAGGTTGACGTACTACGGGCGGGACTTTGTACTTGGCAAGTGGTTTGACCCGACGAGGTATGTAGAACTTTTCCTATCCTTTGAGCATGACTAGTTTCACGTATATAGTACGGTAGACGTACAAGACTTTGACATTCTTTATTTGTTTTACGAAATGCCAAGTCGGGTGAGTTAGGAGATTTAACTCACTTCTTTGAGAATATTAAAAGATGTCTTAAGTCTTGTTAAAGATAAGGGACTTGAAGAATTTTAAAGTATGTAATACTTGTGTCGTTTTAGACGTATAAGTCCCTTGGATAGGAAATTGTACATGACTAAGGTATAAAGTGAATATAACGACTTTATGGGGAGTTGGTTATATTGACTTTATGGAAAGATAAATGACTTGATTTAACGGAAGACAATTCGATTTTAAGGCATCAATTGCCTAAGGTTTTATAAGACACGAGTCACTTGATTTAGAAGCCATATTTTATTTCTAAAAGTATTGTGACTTGTCTTGAAAAGAATGTTATACCCCGTATTTCCAGAGTATGTACGTAAGGACGTACGTAGAAAATTTGAAACTTGTACTAAGGCTTGGCCGAATTAATTTTGTTCACAACACCCGTTTAGAGTCGTTTTTCGACGAAACGTTTTCACAGCTTTCGTAGGGGAATTTCCGGCTATGTCATTTCTAATTTTTGCGGATTTTTCCGAGAGACGAAACATTTTGGACCAACGGGAGGGCGACACTTGGCACCCTCCAATTGGTGGACTTGAACGTCCATTTGGACGATTTGGACAAAGTGGAGCACGTTTTTGGTGCCTTGGAAAAGTCAAGGAGTTGGTAGGATATTTGTGTTGGTAAATCCTAGCCCTACACTTGCCTAACACATGGATTGATCTTGGCCTTTGGTTGGCCATCCCTTGACCTATAAATACCCTTAAGGTTGAAGACTTCTTCATCCAAAAATGCCTAAGTCTTGTGAGCTCTTCCTCCCTTCACCTTGTTCTCGCCCTTTCCCCTGGCGAGCCCTCCCCTCGAGTGGGCCTTATGGCCGAGACTTCACCCCCCTCCTTGTGGTGTTGTTCTCGTATAATGTACCCCCCATTTTTTTTGGTGTAGAAATACTCTCAAAAGTATTGTTATAATGCCCAAATTACCTTAGCCATATACCTTGTTGTATTCTAAGGTTATACCTACGAAAAGCCATAAAATACTCTTATACTTCCCACTACAAAACCGAAACCCTAGGAAAATCTCCATAGTCCGTTGAGTATTGTGTAGAAGTTGGTTAGAACTTCTGGGTGGTTTAGAGCGGGTTGAGCGCTCGAGTCGAGCTAAACGATTGCCCAGATCGACTTTAAGCTAGGATAATTATGGGCTTATCGAGGTAATTATCTTGTCCCTCTATTGTAATTGGAAATTACATGATTGCTTGAATATATAGTTGAAGTATACTATATAATAGAACTGAACGTAGTTATCGGCAATGTCTTTTGACTTAAGCCTGAATAATACTTATGGCAATGTCTTGCGACTTAAGCCTGAATTTAAAGAAGAGTAATCGAATCAGTAATTACATAGGTCAGACATGAGACTTGTGTAGTAGTACCATGGAGTAGAGTTGTACCCGTAGGGTTAGATGTATAACCCCCGGTTGGCTTGGTAGCCTCGATAGAGAGGAGTTTTACGCTGCATGGGGAGGTCTTTAATTTTCTCAGAGAAAGTTCTACGAAGAGACCTTATGTTAATAAGCGCTGTGGCCTTATAGGTGGAAGTACTATGCGTGGCGCGATCTACTTGGCTTAGGAGTAGCCGGTTTGAGGTACTGAGCGTTTGCTATTAGTCGATAATCGTCGCGAGGTATGTGAACCTCTTCCTATCTCTTCTAGCATGATATGTGTGAACTATGTAGTACGGTAGACGTACATGTGCTAAATGTATTTGATTGGTGTAAAACATAAAGTGTTATAACGGCTTTATGGGAAGTTGGTTATAACAGCTTTATGTTGGTTAGAAAATACATGTGGTTTTTTTTAAAAGGTAACTGATTTGAACTATAACTGGCTTGTTATGTGTTAATAAAGAACTTGAAGTATTTCAAAAGATTTTTGAATCATTTTGAAAGAAGAAGTAATACTTGGTTTTTGAAAACTTAAGAGTTATACTAGCTTTATGGGAGGTTAGGTATAACGGCTTAAGAATGTTTTACTGATTTCGGAAATCAGAATGTGTATCGACAAACCACTGCAGCGTTAATAAAAGGAAATGTTCTGACTAATTAAGTATTAATAAAACCAGTAGAAACTTCCATCTGCATAGAAGCTAAGATGAGACAAAATGATATTTCCTAGATCATGGCTGCTGTAATAAGATTGTTATAAACAAGAATATCCTACTCACATATAAGACTTATGTTTCTCAGATAGTTTTAAGGAGAATTATATTCTTAAATGAATAAGCTTATGAACTACGAAACCGTTCTAAAATGAGAAACTTGAACATTGGAAATTAGGCAAACTTAAACATTGGAAAAGAATGTTGCTACTTGATTTTACAAAGAGAAGTAATTGATTTACTTTAAAAGATAATCACTCTATGTTCATATACTATGGTATTGTGTGGTTTTGTGAAGTAACGATCTTGTAAAGATTTAATGTATGAAGTGCTTTGGGGATAGGTAAGAACTTGTTAGTAGAAGTACCTTGTGTGAACAACTTGATTGTATTGGTTTGTGATAGCCTTGTAATACTTTCTTGATTGCTTTGATAAGTAAACGTGTTGGGATGCTACGTGTGTTAGTATCTTGTGATGTTTGTGTGAAGGGTTTCTGATTGTGCTTATTAACTATCACCGTTATGATGGTATTGTGGCATTCATCTCTTGAGATGATTCCGGTTAAGCCGCCTCCGATGCGGGGTAGACTCAGTGGTCGATGGACCTATGATTCGAGAATACCTCACGCAGTCCCGGGCCTGCGCGAGCTACGAGTTCCGTGTTAGTGTCGCCCTTATGGGCATGCGGTCCATGTGGCTACGCGATCGAAGTCCGGGGCGATGCCGGGAGTAGCTACCGATGCGGGAATACCTCATGCGGCCGATGAGATTGGCCTATCGCGAGTCGCGGAGTTCGTGGTTAGACGCGCACATCGATATCGCGGGCAAGTGGCCGCTTTGATCATGTGACGGATGCAGACAGATCTTATGATACAGTTCATGACCTTGTTGGTACTGTGGGTTTTTAGTAGTCTGCTATGCCTTCGTACATACCCCGTACACTTTTATTATTACACAGTTGGGACATGTTGTTCATGTGTGTTCCTTGGTGCTTTTATATCATAGATTGCAGCGGTGAGGAAGGTATTCCACGCATGATTGATGTTGTGGGCCCGAGACCCATTGTTATACTTGAGTGATGACTTGAGGCGTGAGTCCACGACTTGACATGATCGCTTTGTTGTAAAGCGTAGTTTGGTTATCATACATGTCTCTGCTTTATATCGCTATGATTTCATTTACGATATGTATTTTCATTTCACATACTGCACTGTTATCGACCTCGCCCGGGCCGCGTCATGCCGCAGTTGAGGTACACCGATCGTTGATCCTAGCTCGTGGTCACGGTTGGCGTTTGGGAAGCTCCGTTTCTCCGGAGGCTTATCAGTGGTATAGTCCCCTGTCGTAGTAAGTGTTTACATTCAGGGGTTTGGCGGGGCCCTGTCCCGCCATTGTTGTCGTATCATTCTTAGAGGTCTGTAGTACTGTTGTGGGCAGGGTTTGTAAAAAGGATTAAACTGTTCATGTTGAAAAAGTTGCTATTTATATATATACTGAAGGTAACCGTTTTTGGTTAGCCTGTCTTCTTATTTCACTGTCTTTATGTTCCGCTGATTACTCTGATGTATGTCTACTTGGGTGCCCGGGGTAAGGCACGATCCGCAGGTTCGGTCGTGACAAAGAAATTGTCACTGATACTACTTATTAGTATCTTGGAAGTTTTATAATGAAATGAGTCATTTTTAAAAGCATAGAAGACGTGGTACTTTGGGTTAAATTCTGATTTTTATAAAAGACATGATAGTGCCTTAGGTAAACTAAAATGAGAGTGTATATGAACAAGAATAGTAAGAAGTTAGGGATTTCTTAACTTGCTTATATATTGCATGATAAGCCGATGAGCTTATGTTATGTGTGATAGCGGATTTGGGCTAATGATATATTATTCGCCATGGGTCATTCCTCGATTGTGGCATTGTATATTTCGTGGATTTGCTAACCACGATGCGAGGAATACCTCGTGCGAGGAATACCTCACGCGAGTCCGTAAGGGCTTATGCGGTGAAATAGTCCCACGCGGCGGGTCCGATTTACGCGAGGAATACCTCACGCAGTCCGTAAGAGCTTATGCGGGTGAAATAGTCCCATGCGAGGAATACCTCACGCAGGTCCACTGGACCTATGCGGGTGAAATAGTCCCAGGAGTAGGATTCCAATCCTATTTTTCGTAGTAAGTATACACCTATTTATACTCTCATTGTTAGTAAGGCATCGAAAATCGTAATCCTGTTAGCATACATATCTCCCGCTTTCTTTTAAACTTGTTGTAATTACAGACTTTCCAGTTTTTCATACTTAGTACATATTGTGTACTGACCCCCTTCCTCGGGGGCTGCGTTCATGCCGCAGAAAGTGGTAAGGTGTCATGATCCACATTCTTAGGATTACTTATCTGACGCCGGAAGCTCCATCCTCCGGAGGCTTGCCTTTCTTTCGTACGCCTTGTCCCCGATGTTGTAGATTATGTACATTCGTGGTATGGCGGCCCCGTCCCGCCACGCTTGTTATTCCTGCAGGTCCGTATTCACATATGTGGTCAGTAAGAACTGAGTTGTAAAGTTGTACTTTTGACTTTGTTTATATTATGGAATGCGGCTTTATCGGCTAGCTGTGTTGATATATTGTTTACACCTGTGTTTATGTTGTGTATGTTCCGCTGCTATTCTCTGATGTATACAGAACAGGTGCCTGTGTAGGGCACCGCGGCCATGCCCGGTCGGGTCGTGACATATATACCCGCTCAGCTACCACCGAATCCCCCACTGGCGTAGCTACCTCAAAAGGGTCTATGAACTCAGGCTCTATCCCTATCCTACTAGCAATATGGGGAGATATCTAGGACAAGGTAGAACCTGGATCAATCAAGGCATATACGTCACAACAAGAAACTGATAAAGTACCTGTGATGACATCCGGTGACGCCTCTTGGTCCTAGCGGCTGGACATGGCATAAATGCGGTTCTGAGGACCGCTGGAACTAGGACCCTTGCCATGGCCTCTGTCGCGACCTGCTGGCCCATGAGCACCCTGCCCTCCGGGGCGAGTAACTGTAGGAGATGAAGACCCGGCTAAAGACCCTGTAGGCTGAACCCTACCATCTGCGCTGCCTTGGCCTGATCTCGCCAAGTGACCGCCGCCGCAAGTGTAACAAGCTCCCGCAGAGTACCACAACTCCCGTGAATGGGATCTACCACATCGAACACACCGAGAAGAAGGTGGTCTCGATCGGTTAGCACCTGCTACCGAAGTCCAAGTCCCGGGCCCCGACCGCCCCAATACCTGCTGCCGCTCAAGACGGTGTAGGAGTGCTCTGAGCCGCCGCAGCAAATCTAGTTCATCAGGCCGCCCGCCCGAGAGCTACCAAAAGACCCCGCTGCCCCGCCTTCTTCTCGCGATATCTGTCAACCCGTCGGCCTCTACGCTCCTCACACCCAAGTGCATGAGCCTACATGCGGGCAATGTCCATGCCCGGCTGAAGAGCTACACCCGAACAAAACTCTGCCAAGTAGTCATCAAGCCTTGTGACGTAGCGGTGCACTCTGTCCTCCATATCTGCCATTAACGCGGGGACATACCGAGCCAACGAGTCGAACTCCACGTTGTACTCCCGAACTGTGCGCCCGTTCTGCCTTAGCATCAAAAATCTGTCGGCTCGTGCTCTCCTCATCTGCGGAGGCAAGAAGTGAGTGAGAAATGTCTCTGAGAACTCGTCCCAAACAGCTAGAGGCACATGCTCCCCCAGGGACAGCTCCCATGAATCAAACCAGTCGACTGCAGTATCACGCAGCCGATGTGAACCTAAGACCACCGACTCGGTCTCCGAAGCCTTGATCACTCATGATCGGCAGAATCGTTTGATGAACTCCACGGATCATCCTCCGCCTCGACCCATGTAACTCGCGGTCGCGACTCGTAAAGTCCCAAGTCTCAAACTATCCGACTCGGGTGAACCACGTACCATCGAATCGAATCGATGATCCACCTATCTCATGCCTCGCCACGACTCGCTAATAATCGGGCCATCTCCTTATAACCCATCTCTCTCGCTCCAGTGTGGATCGAGGCTCAGTGCCATGGCCTCGTGAGCCACCGCCGCGCTCTAAACTCCTCTGGGGCCGCGGCATCGTGGAACTCGCCGTCAGGGGTATCACCTCGTAAAGGCCGGGCCTAGGCCTCGCGACCCCTCGTGTCCTACTAGCGACTCCTCGCCTTGCCCTTCTCGGGTTGCTTTCGTGAAGGCATAATCGTAAACAAAAGAAATTCGTCGAGGGGTCCAACTTATAACACAGCCTCTAAGGCACGATCTCGTGAGTGAGAAGAATGGAAACCAATCCTAAATATCCTGCAGCCTCTCGATTATTGGTGTGCGCACAACACACCGATAATCAAGACTTACTAGATACGGCCTCAGACACTTTTCGAGGATTTAATCGCTCGATACCATTTTTGTCACGCCTCGCCTCGTTCGGATCGTGCCTTACCCGGGCACCTAAGTAGACATACATCAGAGTAACCAGCGGAATATAAACTTTGCAAACATGAAACAGTGTAAAATAAGAACAGTCTATCCAAAGAAAAGTTGCCTTTCGGCATGTATATAAATACCAAAAGTGAACAGTTACATCCCAAAAATTACAACAGGACTACAGACCTCTAAGAATGTAAACAACTATGACGGGACAGGGCCCCGCCATACCCTGAATGTACATAAACCTACAATGACAGGGAAATCATACCCAAAAGACAAGCCTCCGGAGGAACGGGGCTTTCCCAAAAGCAGAATAGTGATCCTAGGAGCGGGGATCAACAACCGGAGTACCTCTACCTGCGGCATGAACGCAGCCCCCCGAAGGAGGTCAGTACAACAGGTACCAAGTATGTGAAACTGTAAAGTACTGATATATATATAAAACTATAACATTTTAAAACCAATTCACAAATATGTACGAAACAACCCAATTTAACCGCACATAGTGCCACATCATAAACAAGAGCAAAATAGATATAACGTAACTGGTCTTTTCTAGGCCGCTAATGATCGAAGCAAGGCCAATCGCCCATAGTATCATTATGCGAGCCTAATCCTGGAACTCCCGCAGTCCGCATAGGCCACCTAGGCCCGCATGAGGTATTCCTCGCATCGGGGGTAGCTAACCCTCGGCATCGTCCTGGACTCCCGCAGTCCGCATGGCCACATGGACCGCATGAGGTATTCCTCGCATCGGCGTAACACACCCGGAGTGATCATCCTGGAACTCCCGCAGCTCCGCATAGGTCACATGGACCCGCATGAGGTATTCCTCGCATCGGGGGTGGCTAACCCTCGGCTCGTAACAAGTCAGGGGGGTAAGTGATATAATATCAGCACAACGGACTTATCGTTAAACAACATCAGCATAACAAGAATAGCCCCCTTACACAAACATCACAAGATACTAACACACTTAGCATCATAACATGTTTATTTATCAAACCAACTTACCACACCTTCAGAAATCATTACAAGGCTTTTATAAACAAATAAGTAAACCGTTCCTTTTATCTTTCTTAAATCGTTATACCTAACTTCCCATAAAGCTAGTATAACACTTAAGCTTTTTGTTTTTAAAACCAAGTATTACTTTTCTTCCAAAAATGATTCATAACTCTTTTTGAAATATTCAAGATTCTTATTATTTAGAACGCAAGTCCAAAGACATCAAAGTAAAGCCCAATTTAGTTTAACACACATACGTCTACCGTACTATATATATTTCACAAATATCATGCTCAAAGGGATAGGAATAATCACATACCTCCTCGGCTAAATCCACTTGCCAAGTCGGATATGTCGCGCGCAGAGTGTCAACCTATAATAGTCAAAACACGCCTATCAACTTCTAGTTTTACGTGGGATTCTTCTAAGTAAGATTTCTCTTAGTCTATGAAAAATTTGGGCAGCACCTCCCTCGTTTCTACTCAATTCTCCACCTTTTTCAAGGCCCAATAATAGTAACCAGCATGCCATAAATAAGGTGCAATAATTCCGAAATTTAAAGAAGGGGATCACACGCCCAAACGGAACGCGATTAACAATCTTCCCCTTAACAACAACAATAATTAAAGAAGGGGATCACACGCCCAAACGGAACGCGATTAACAATCTTCCCCTTAACAACAACAATAATTAAGGAAGGGGATCACACGCCCAAACGGAACGCGATTAACAATCTTCCCCTTAACAACAACAATGTAAATACAGTCCAAAGTAAATACAGTCCAAGTAAATATAGTCCTTAAGTTGGGGTCCTTGGCCAACTTTTACAATTTTACTTATTCAATTACTTCATTAGTCTTCCAACTTATATTCCAATCTTAATATAAGTTATAGTTTCTTTGTTGTTAACTTCTTAGTCAAATAATTGATACATCTTTACCATTTTAATGGCTAATATGCCAATTCTCCTTTTAACAAGTTAACAAGATCCAAATCTTTCCTTATATCTCATACTCCATAATATACTTCCAATATATGTATAATATCCAATATACATAATAATCAACTTCACAAAGAGGTTAAGGTTCATTACCTCAAAATAGCCCAAAAATATCCAAGAACTTAAAGTCGTTCCTAAGCAAGTTTTAGCTCCAAATATTTGTGTTCCAAACCACCACAAGTCACCCTTAGAAGTTCCTAACCAACTTCTATTCAAGAATTAACTCCAAAAAGTGAAGAACACTTAGGTTTCACTCTTGCAAGCTCTCTGTTATACCCCGTAGTTCTGACCCTACGTATGAGAGCGTACGAAAGCATGTAAGACTTAAATTTTTTAAAGGATAGGTTGACGGATGGTTCCGGACGGGGTTTTAGTCAACTTGGAAGCGGGTTATGACCCGGTACATTGAGAGTTCCTAAGTATTTCAAAGGCCCAGGGCGTAGTTCGTTGAGTCTAGATTACAACGCAACCAACCATTCGTCGATAGGACATCGGAGTAGAAAGTTATGAGAGTTACAAGTTCAGTGCGCAGTCGGACAGAAATGTGTTTCGGACAAAGCGCGGCAGGAAGCATCAAGCGTCGCTGAAGTTGCAGCCGCGCGCCAGACGCAGCCGCGCGCTGGAAGTTCAGAGGCTGCGGAGGTTTCAGTGGCGCCGAGGCGGGCCGCGCGAGGCGGGATTTTTGGGCGGAAAAACTTAGGAAAGTCTGATTTCTCTTTTAAAAAAGACATGGGAGGGTGACAAGTGTCCCCCCCCCCCCCATATGATTTTTCTTGCATGTCTTATATTGACCAAGTCTTGAAGACTTGGTCATCTTTCAAACCTCTCCCTCTCTCTAAATTAGCTCCTCCTTCTCTCTACATTTCCAAAGGAAATTCAAAGCCTAAGGAAAATCTGAAAAGTTAAGAACAAGAAGGAAGTTTGTGGCTAGCTTGTTGGTGTTGTTGTGGTGGTATTATTGGCAAGAAAGCTAGCAAAACATTTGGGATAAATTTGGCTAAAGCTCTAAGGTAATGATTCTTCCTTTGTAATTAGTTTTTAGTGTTGCATGTTAAAAAGAAAGAACTTGTGGTAGTGAATAATGCACTTAGAGTCCTTGCATGTAAGAAATGTGGTTTGGATATGAAGGATTGGTTAAGAAGAGATTATGAGCATATTGTAGCCTAAAAACTACCTTAGAATTGTTAAGTGAATTGTTGTACCTAATGGCGCAGAATTTTACACACCCAAGTTTGGAGGTGTAATCTCCTTTAAAATGTTTGATTGTTGAGCCTTAAATGTGGTGTTTGGATGATAACTTCGGCCTTGAGAAAGGTGGCAAAGTGAGTAGAAACAAAGGAAATGCTGCCCAATTTTCCATAGAATTTAGTGACTTTGAACTTGGATTGTTCTACTTTGAGATTAGAGGTTAACAAACGTATCATGATTATTATAGGTTGAAATATTACTTGCGGTAATTGAGCTTAGCAAGTGGATTGACCAAAGAGGTATGTGGAACTTTCCTATCTCTTGAGCATGAGTAGTTGTACCTATGTAGTACGGTAGACGTACAAGATTTGATATCTTTCACTTGTTTTAAAAGTATATGCTACTTGTTTCATTTCAAAAATATAATTCCCTTGGATTTAGGGAAAATGTATTTGACAAAGGGATAACGCTAATATAATGACTTTATGGGAAGTTGGTTATATTAGTTTTCTTGAAAGGTTCACAAAGAAAGGTTTACTCTAATTAAAACAAGTACGGGTAAAGGATTTGAAACTAAGAAAGGTGAATTGATTTTTAGGCATTGGTTGCCTAAGGTTTTAAAGGAAATGAAGTCACTTGATTTAGAAGCCTATTATATTTCTAAAAGGAAATATGACTTGTCTTGAAAGAAATCGTAACTTGATACTATGGTGATTAGTATCTTGGAATTTTTGTATAAAAAGAGTTATTTCTTAAAAAGTTAGAAGTACATGGTACTTGGGTTGAATTCCCGGATTTTCTATTAAAAGACATGTTAGTGCCTTAGGATACTAAAATGAGAGGATATATTAATAATGTTAATAAGAAGTTAGGGGTTTTCTTAACTTGCTTATGTTATGATAAACCGGTAGTGCTTATGTTATGATAGGCCGGTAGTGCTTATGTTATGTTTGATAGCCGGATGAGCTATGTTATATATTTATATTATTACGGGGTAAACCCCGGGTTATTATTTATGCCATGGATTTGCTACCCATGATGCGAAAGCGCTTGCACTCATGCGGATCCGGACTACGTGATCCACGCGGTGAAATAGTCCCACGCGAGTACGGCGATGGTACTCATGCGGGTCCACGGATCCATGCGGGTGAAATAGTCCCACGCGGGTGAAATAGTCCCATGACGGCGGATGACCTCACGCGGGTCCACAGACCCATGCGGGTGAAATAGTCCCGTGAGTAGGATTGCTTAACGATACTACTGCGAGGTACCTGCTTTGATCGCGAGCCTCCTATTTTATGCTATAAGTTTTATACTTGTTACTCATTGTTAGTAAGGCACAAGGCAAGGAAATTGATTTTTATCTATGACTCAATTATTTTTGACTTATGATATTACTACAGATTTTCCGCTTTACATACTGGTACGTTGTAATCGACCCTTCTCGGCCGCGTTCACGCCAGGTGGAAAGGTGGTAGATCCTCATTCCTGGATCTTTTACTCAGTGTCGTGAGCTCCATTTCTTCTGAGGCTCGACTTTTGGTATGGTTCTCCCGGTGTTGTTGATGTTTTGTACATTCAGGCATGACGGCCCCGTCTCCGTCATAGTGTTACTCCTTCTGTATGGCATGTAGTCTTGTCATAACTTGGTTTGTTTAAGGATGTAACTGTTCGGTTTTATATACTTTTGGGGTAGCCATTTTGGGCTAGACTATTTATATCATTATGGTTGTTTATTATGAGTTTATATTCCGCTGGTTTTCTCTGATGTTGTGTCACAAGGGTGCCCGGGTTAAGGCACCGGTCACGGATCCGGGGTCGGGTCGTGACACTCTCGGCCAAGGGAGGGATTTTTGAGGCTAGGGTGTGAAATCTTGTCTAACTTTTGGTTACTAATCTTCCTAATACATTAAGGAAGAACACTTAGAAGTTTAAGAATTATTGGACAACAATTGCTCAAAAATTAGGGGTTTTGACGAGAGCTCAAAGAAAGGGAGAGAAAAATATTTTCAAGTCTTGAAATGTTCTAAGTGTGGAAGATTTCATCAACTAGAGGTGTTTATATAGGACAACCAAGGGCTAGGATTGAAGCATGTGTATGGTATAGATTGAGGACATGTGTTTGTGTGGGTCCCTTTGTCCACTTGTCCCACAAATGTCATGCAAGACTTTTGACCACTTGTCTTGCCCACTAACTTGAAAAAAAATGTCCATATGGCCATGCAAATGTCATGCAAGACTTTGACCACTTGTCTTGCCCACTAGTCTTGAAAAAAACATCCACCCATGTCCACTTGGGGTGACACATGTCGCCCACCTATTGGTCCAAAATATTTTATCTCTCGAAAAAATTTCATAATTGGAAAAAAAAAATATTGAAAACGTAAAATTTCCTTCACAAGGTTCGGAATATTTTCCGTCGGAAAACAATTCTTTCATTCTTACCCTAATTAGGGTTTATACATTCGTACGTACGTCCTCACATACATACTCTGGAACTACAGGGTATAACATCTCGGCTAACTTCTGGAGGTCTTTCCAGAAGGGATTAGGGACACATGTGAGTCTCAAGATCTTGCTTCATCCTCGCAAGCGGACAAAGCCGGCGTACTATCCAGACACTTGAGGATATGCTGCGGGCTTGTGTTATTGATTTCAGGGGTAGCTGGGAGGATCATTTACCTCTTGTGGAGTTTGCTTATAACAACAGCTACCATTCTAGTATCCAGATGGCGCCTTATGAGGCCTTATACGGGAGGAAGTGCAGGTCACCGATAGGCTGGTTTGAGGTGGGAGAAGTTCAGTTAGTCGGGCCAGACTTGATTCAGCAGGCAGTGGATAAGGTGAAGCTTATCCAGGAACGGTTATTGTCAGCTCAGATCTGACAGAAGTCATATGCAGATCATCGGCGTCGGCACTTGGAGTTTGAGGTAGATGATTGGGTTTTCCGGAAGGTATCACCCATGAAGGGCGTGATGAGATTTGGGAAGAAGGGTTTTAGCCCAAGGTACATTGGGCCTTATCAGATTGTCCGTAGGGTAGGCAAGGTTGCCTATGAGTTGGATCTGCCTTCCGATCTGGAGGCAGTACATCCAGTTTTTCATGTGTCTATGTTGCGGAAGTGTATTAGAGATCCATCTAGAGTGCACCCGATTTGTGATGTCCAGGTGACAGAGGGGCTATCATATGAGGAGAGTCCCATAGCGATACTCGATCGTCAGGTTAGGCGACTACGGATAAAGGATGTGACTTTCGTCAAGGTCTTATGGCGGAACGAGAACAGAGAGGAAATAACATGGGAAGCAGAGGAGGACATGATGAAGAATTACCCTCACTTGTTCCCTACACCTCCAGGTAACCCACTTTCTTGATTGTTAGTTTTTAAATTTTGCAATTATGCTTACGTATTGTTATGGCCATGTTGTAACGCCCCGAAAATCGGGCCCGTCACTGGTGCCTTACCCCGGGCACCCTAGTGATACAACATCAGAGAAAACCAGCGGAAATAAAAACTTTACACATGAAATGAGAGATATAGTAAATAAACAAAGCAACCAAAATAGCTTGCCTTCAAGATATACATAAAACTCGAGCAGTTTAATCCTTTTACAACCCCGCCACAACAAGATTACAGCACTCTAAGATTTATACAACAACTATGACGGACGGGGCCCCGCCAAACCCCGAACGCAAGAACTTACGGACTGTGGTAACATACCAAAGATAAGCCTCCGACGGAACGCGAGCTTCCCAAAACGCTGAAATGAGATCCTAAACGCGGATCGACAAATGATGTACCTACCGCGGCATGAACGCACCCAAGGAGGTCGATAACAGTACTAAGTATGTGAAATCAGAATATCAGAATGAAATCATAATAGTCTATATAAAGCGGGAGACATGTATGATGACCAAACTACGATATAACATATAACCGATTCATCAAGACAGTGGACTCACGCCTCCAAATTATCACTCGTGCGTGGAATTTCTTCCTCACCGGCAATTTATGATATAACAATACCAAGGATTATACATGAACACCATGTCCCACCCGTGTTATAAAACCGTGCAGACAAGTATAACTACCGATCCGACCGTACCAATAATACAATGCAACCAAAACACGAAGCCGACACGGCAAGCGAGAGCCGACTCACGGATACAAGGCGGTCACGCGGTGACCGGGCAAGTACGAGGGTGACCACCACTGGGACCAAGGTCAGATCACGAAACTTCGTCACTATACCGAACGGCAAGTCAGGGTGACTACCAGATACCAAGGCCGAATCGACCACGAGACGGCAGTACGCAGAGCCGACCACCGATACCCAGCCGAACAAGAAGAAACCTCAACTACCAACCGCCTCTATCGAGACGCGGGAACACGTAAACACCACACTTGCACCACAAAGGCTATCATCACAAGCATAGGCAAGTTTCACAACAACAAGCATAGGAATGTTTCACCACAACAAGCATAGGCAAGTTTCACATCACTCAAAGTACCTTCATTTTATGCCAAAGTCCGGGTTTCAACCCTAAAGTACTACGTACGTTAAATTCTTTAAAAGAGATCCATTACTTATCAAAGTCACCCGATACCCGTAGTATTAGAATGACCAACCCACATTCCTTTTCAAAATCAAGTAACAACATTCTTTTCCTAAGTTCAGTTTGCCTAGTTTCAATTACTCAAGCTTCTCATTTTCAAATGGTTTCATAGTTCATAAACTTAATCACTTGATTCCTTTTTAGAACAATTGAGTAATATAAGTCTCACGAGAGTAGGTTATTCTTGTTTACAACATTCTTATTACAAAACCATGATCTAGAAAATGTAATATCATCTTGTCTCATCTTAGTTTCTATGCAGATGGAGGTTTCTACTGGTTTTAATACGATACATCATTATTCAATACATTTTCCTTTATTAACGCTGCAGTGGTCTGTCGATACACATTCTGATTTCCAAATCAAGAAACATTATCCCTTTAAATAAAACCAAGTACTCAATACTCACGAATGAGGTTTCACACAAACATCCACATTAAAACAAATAAGTTAAGTCTCTTATCTTATAAGATCAAGTCTCTTAACTTCTAACATCAGTAAACCATTTTCTTTACCTCTCTTAAGACATTATACCTAACTCCCCATAAAGCTAGTATAACTCTTTTTAAAACCTTTTAAATCAAAGTGTTACTCTCCCTTCCAAAACGATTTATAAATCTTTTGAAATACATCAAGTTCTTTATTATAACAAGCCAGTTATAATTCACATCAGTTACCTTTTAAAACCACAAAGTATTTTCTTACCTATATAAAGTCATATAACCAACTTCCCATAAAGCCGTTATAACACTTTATGTTTTAAGAACAATCAAACACGATTAACACATGTACGCTCACCGCACTACATAGTTCACACATATCCTGCTAGAAGAGATAGGAAGAGGTTCACATACCTCGCGACGATTTAACGACAATAAGCAAAATGCTCCAAGTACTACAACCTTGCTAGCCCTTTCCACTCCTCGAGTAGAATACGCTACTCTTAGTACTTTCACCTATAAAGGCCACAAACGTCTATTAAATCTTAAACACACGTTCCCATCTTTCTACGTAAAATTCGAAGACTCTCCCGCAACAGCGTAAATCTCCTCCTCTATCGAGGTCGGCTACCAAGCCAACCGGGGGTTAACACGCCTAACCTGACGCGCATACAATTCTACTACACAAGAATGCTACATAAGTCTCATCAGAATACAACCCTAGGTAATTACAGCTCGCTTCTTCTCTTTATTATCCTTCTATGTGATTCATCGTTCAATTCTTCATTCTTGAGCTTAAGTCAAAAGACATTGCCATAATACTAAGTTCGATTCTATATATAGTATACAACACTATATATTCAACACTTATGTAATTTCCAATTACAATAGGGGACAAGATATTTACCTCGATAAGCCCAAAATTATCCGAGTTTAAAGTCGCTCTGAGCAAGGTTTAGCTCCTCCTCCGAGTGCTCCAATCCGCCCAAACAACCCTTAGAAGTTCTACGCAACTTCTACTCCATACTTCAACAACGGTGAAGATTTTCCTTAGGGTTTCGTGTAGAGGCTAAGGAAAGTATAATCGTATTTTCCGGTTTTTCAGACAAAGTACTTTGGAAAGTACTACAAGGTATTTGGGCTAAAGTATTTTGGACATTATAACAATACTTAGGAGAGTATTTCTATACCACAACAAAGGGTATTATACGAAAACAACTAGGCTAGTGGGTACCCACAAGGCACCACAAAGGGGAAGCTCTCGCAAGGGAAAGGGGTGTGGTGGACCAATTTCACAAGGGAGGAGGAAGAGAACTTCAAGACTTAGGCAATTTGTGGATGAAGAAAGTCTTCACAAAGGAGCTATTTATAGCAAAACCAAAGGCCAACCAGGCGAGATCCTTCCAAGTGTATAGCAAGTGTAAGGGCAAGATTAAACCAAGTGCACCCTAAACCCTACTCCACAAAACACTCCACAAAACAAGCCACAAAACAAGGCACAAATCAAGGAGCCAATTGGCCAAGAGAACGTGACCCATTTCGTCCAAGCCATGCCATGGTTGCCGCCCCTTCCATTAGAGGGTGACAAGTGTCGCCCTCTCGTTGGTCCAAAATGTTTCGTCTCTCGGAAAAATCCGCAAAAAATATAAATGACATAGCCGGAATTTTCCCTACGAAAGCTGTGGAAACGTTTCGTCGAAAAACGACTCCTTTCGGCACTTGTGTACAAATTTCGAAACTATGCCTACTTAAGGCTCAAATTGTACACGTACGCCCTCACGCATATACTGGAAATACGGTATAACATTCTCCCTTAGAAACATTCGTCCGAATGTTCCTTCAAGGTATCAAACAAACAGCGCCGAGATAGTCTTCACTGCTATCGTGCATTTAAACAATCATGCCACACCTGGCCACAAAAACATACGTTCACTTTTCCCCTTTCTCGTAGTACTCGTCACGAACACTCGAACTCGTTCTAGTATCCGTACCACACTTCTGTCAACGCTTCTGTTTCCAACCCTTGGAGTCACTACCTCCAAACTTGGTCATCTCACTAACCTCGATTTCCCCTAAGGCCATTCCCGGCCTTCACGAACTGATTCTGATCGAACGCATCCACGAACTCATACGATGGTCATCTAAACTTGGGCCTAGCACCCTCGTGACCCTACCACCGCTGACCACCTGAATCGACCCACCCCAAACCGGGTTACGGGTTGACCCGCAAATGGTCCTCAACCCGACCCCCAACCGCGCCAACTCTTGTTCCCCGATCCGGAACAATCTTACTATTTCACATCATGAAAGCTACCACTTCCATCTCACACTACCCAGGGACTTACCCTTTTCACTAACCAGGTTTCTAAATCACATTTTAGCACAAAGCTATCCAAACATAACATTAAACACATCAACAACATCAATACAAACAAAACTCTAGAGGGTTAAGGATATACCTGAAACTAGGCGGTTCAAGGACCGCTAAAACTGGGAACTCCCACCGCGACCTCTACCGGGGCCTTCCGGTGTACGAACATCCTGCCTGGCTACGGAAGGTGAAGAACCCGCAACTGCTCTAGTAGTCCATGCTATCCTACCAATTGCTACCGGCCTGGACGCTTCTGCCAGATGGCCCTGTTGGCCGCAAAAATAACAATCTCCCGAGTTAGTACGACACTCTCCCTTATGAAGCTTTCCACAACGGCCACACTGAGACAAGGGCAACCTCATCCGGCGAGCACTCCTGCTCCCCTGAAAATCTGAAACCTGGGAGCCCCGACCTGCTCCTGAATATCCCGAAGGTCCCGAAAGCTGGGGAGGACCACGCCAGATCGACGGAGGTACATAACTAGTTCGGCCGAGGCGGTCCGCCTCGAAAGTCACCAAAGGACCTGCTGTTCGCCTCTTCTCGACTTTGGTCATTCCGTCGATTTATCCGCCTCACATCCAAGTGTATACGCTGCGCGGCAATGTCCATGCCCGGTGAAGAGCTACACCAACAACTCTCTCGCAAGGCAATCATCGAGCCTCAGAACATATCGGTGCACTCGATCCTCCATACTAGCTACTAACGCGGACGCACGCCAATGAGTCGAACTCACATTGTACTCCCGAACCGCACGCCTGCTCGCCAGAACACCAAAAATCTGCCGAGCCCTCCTCATCCGGGAGGCAAGAAATGTGCAAGAAAGGCCTCCGAGAACTCGTTCCATACCGGAAGTGCATGCTCTCCCCGACAGCTCCCAAGAATCAAACCGATCATTGCGGTATCACGCATTGATGTGAACCTAGTGGCCACCGACTCGATCTCCGATGCCTTGATCACTCTACGATCCGTCAGAATCGCTTGATGAACTCCTCGGATCATCCTCGTGCCTCGACCCATAAAACTCGCGCCTACAACTCGTAAAATCCCGTAGCCTCGAACTATCCGATCTAGGGTGAACCATCGGTGCTCTCGAACCGCTGGCCCACCTATCCTCAAGTCTGCCACAACCCCGCCATTAATCGGGCCCACTCTTGTAACTCATCTCCTCTCGCCTGCATCGCGGATCGAGGCTCAGTCTCGTGGTCTCTGCCACGTTTACTCGCAGATCCTCTCACGCCTTGCCCTTCTCGCCGGGTTGCCTTCGCAGGCATAATCGTAAAAACGAAACACGCCGAGGGTCCAATCTTATCACACCTCTAAGGCACGATCTCGTAATGAGAAGAATGGAAACCAATCCTAAATGTCCTATAGCCTCACGATTATAGATGTGGTGCACAACACACCGATAATCCGCACTTACTAGACACGGTGCAGACACTTTCCGAGGATTAATCGCTCGATACCACTTGTAACGCCCAAAATCGGGCCGCCATCGTGCCTTACCCTGCACCCTAGTGATACAACATCGAGAAAACCAGCGGAAATAAAAACTTTACACATGAAATGAGAGATATAGTAAATAAACAGCAACCAAAACAGCTTGCCTTCAAGATATACATAAAACACGAGCTTTAATCCTTTTACAACCCCGCCCACAACAAGCATTACATGCACCTCTAAGATTTATACAACAACTATGACGACAGTGGCCCCGCCAAACCCCGAACGTACAAGAACTTACAGACTGTGGTAACATACCAAAGATAAGCCTCCGACGGAACGAGCTTCCCAAAAACGAAATGAGATCCTAAACGCGGATCGACGGTAATGCGTACTCTACCTCATGCGGCATGAACGCAGCCCGGGCGAGGTCAAGACAGTACCAAGTATGTGAAATCAGAATATCAGAAATGAAATCATAATAGTCTATATAAAGCGGAGACATGTATGATGACCAAACTACGATATAACATATAACCGATATCAAGACAGTGGACTCACGCTCCAAATTATCACTCGTGCGTGGAATTTCTTCCTCATCCGCAGCTTTATGATATAACAATACCAAGGATTATACATGAACACCATGTCCCACCTGTGTTATAAAACCGTGCAGACAAGTATAACTACCAGATCCGACCGTATCAATAATACAATGCAACCAAAACACGGCCGATACGGGCAAGTGCGAGAGCCGACACCGGATACCAAGGCCGGTCACGCACCGACCGGCAAGTACGCAGGGTGACCACGGGGACCAAGGTCAGATCACGAAACCGTCACTATAATCGAACGGGCAAGTCGGTGACTACCGATACCAAGGCCGAATCCACGAGGCGGCAGTACGCGAGCCGACCACCGGATACCCGGCCGAGCAGTAAGAAACCTCAACTACCAACCGCCTCTATCGAGACGCGTAACACGTAAAACACCACACTTGCACCACAAAGGCTATCATCACAAGCATAGGCAAGTTTCACAACAACAAGCATAGGAATGTTTCACCACAACAAGCATAGGCAAGTTTCACATCACTCAAAGTACCTTCATTTTATGCCAAAGTCCGGTTTCAACCCTAAAGTACTACGTCGTTAAATTCTTTAAAAGAGATTCATTACTTATCAAAGTCACCCGATACGTAGTATTAGAATGACCAACCCACATTCCTTTTCAAAATCAAGTAACAACATTCTTTTCCTAAGTTCCAGGTTTGCCTAGTTTCAATTACTCAAGCTTCTCATTTTCAAATGGTTTCATAGTTCATAAACTTAATCACTTGATTCCTTTTAGAACAATTGAGTAATATAAGTCTCACGCGAGAGTAGGTTATTCTTGTTTACAACATTCTTATTACAAAGACCATGATCTAGAAAATGTAATATCATCTTGTCTCATCTTAGTTTCTATGCAGATGGAGGTTTCTACTGGTTTTAATACGATACATCATTATTCAATACATTTTCCTTTATTAACGCTGCAGTGGTCTGTCGATACACATTCGATTTCCAAATCAAGAAACATTATCCCTTTAAATAAAACCAAGTACTCAATACTCACGAATGAGGTTTCACACAAACATCCACATTAAAACAAATAGGTTAAGTCTCTTATCTTATAAGATCAAGTCTCTTAACTTCTAACATCAGTAAACCATTTTCTTTACCTCTCTTAAGACATTATACCTAACTCCCATAAAGCTAGTATAACTCTTTTTAAAACCTTTTAAAACAAAGTGTTACTCTCCCTTCCAAAACGATTTATAAATCTTTTGAAATACATCAAGTTCTTTATTATAACAAGCCAGTTATAATTCACATCAGTTACCTTTTAAAACCACAAAGTATTTTCTTACCTATATAAAGTTGTTATAACCAACTTCCCATAAAGCCGTTATAACACTTTATGTTTTAAGAACAATCAAACACAATTAACACATGTACGCTCACCGTACTACATAGTTCACACATATCATGCTAGAAGAGATAGGAAGAGGTTCACATACCTCGCGACGATTTAACGACAATAAGCAAAATGCTCCAAGTACTACAACCTTGCTAGCCCTTTCCACTCCTCGAGTAGAATACGCTACTCTTAGTACTTTCACCTATAAAGGCCACAAACGTCTATTAAATCTTAAACACACGTTCCCATCTTTCTACGTAAAATTCAAAGACTTCCCGCATACAGCGTAAATCTCCTCCTTCTATCGAGGTCGGCTACCAAGCCAACCAGGGGTTAACACGCCTAACCGGACGCGCATAATTCTACTACACAAGAATGCTACATAAGTCTATCAGAATACAACCCTAGGTAATTACGTCAGATTCTTCTCTTTATTATCCTTCTATGCGACATCGCTCAATTCTTCATTCTTCAGGCTTAAGTCAAAAGACATTGCCATAATACTAAGTTCAGTTCTATATATAGTATACAACACTATATATTCAACACTTATGTAATTTCCAATTACAATAGGGGGACAAGATATTTACCTCGATAAGCCCAAAATTATCCGAGTTTAAAGTCGCTTCCCGAGCACGGTTTAGCTCCTCCTCCGAGTGCTCCAATCCGCTCCAAACAACCCTTCGAAGTGCTACGCAAGTTCTGCTCCATACTGCAACAACGGGTGCAGATTTTCCTTAGGGTGTCGTGTGAGGCTAAGGAAAGTATAATCGTATTTTCCGGGTTTTTCAGACAAAGGGTACTTTGGAAAGTACTACAAGGTATTTGGGCTAAAGTATTTTGGACATTATAACAATACTTAGAGAGTATTTCTATACCACAACAAAGGGTATTATACGAAAACAACTAGGCTAGGGGTACCCCACGGCCAAGGCACCACAAAGGGGGGGGGGAAGCTCTCGGCAAAGGGGGAAAGGGGTGTGGTGGACGAATTTCACAAGGGAGGGAGGAAGAGAACTTCAAGACTTAGGCAATTTGTGGATGAAGAAAGTCTTCACAAAGGGGAGCTATTTATAGCAAAACCAAAGGCCAACCAAGGGCCAAGATCCTTCCAAGTGTATAGCAAGTGTAAGGGCAAGATTAAACCAAGTGCACCCTAAACCCTACTCCACAAAACACTCCACAAAACAAGCCACAAAACAAGGCACAAATCAAGGAGCCAATTGGCCAAGAGAACGTGACCCATTTCGTCCAAGCCATGCCATGGTTGCCGTCCAAGCCTTCCAATTAGAGGGTGACAAGTGTCGCCCTCTCGTTGGTCCAAAATGTTTCGTCTCTCGGAAAAATCCGCAAAAAATATAAATGACATAGCCGGAATTTTCCCTACGAAAGCTGTGGAAACGTTTCGTCGAAAAACGACTCCTTTCGGCACTTGTGTACAAATTTCGAAACTATGCCTACTTAAGGCTCAAATTGTACACGTACGCCCTCACGTACATACTCTGGAAATACGGGGTATAACACATGTGGAGCGTCTTTATTTGCAAGAAGGATAGTTAAGGGGGTCTATATCGATATTGTGATTTGAGTAAGCCTAGAAGGAACATTCGGGACGAATGTTTCTAAGGGGGGGAGAATGTTACTCCCCGTAGTTCGGGTCCTGCTTTTGGGGACGTACGAAAGGAGTTAAGATTTAAATTTTTGAAAGATAGGTCGACAGAATGTTTCGGACGGGTTTTTAGTCAACTTTGAGGCAGTTTATGTCCAGTTGCATTGGGAGTTCCTAGGTGTTCAAAGGCCTAGTACGTAATTCGTTGAGTCTAGTTTCCAACACAACCAACCGTTCGTCGATAGGACATCAGAGTAGGAAGTTATGGAAGGTATAAGTTCAGCGCGCTGTTGGGCAGAAATGAATTTGCGGTCAGGGGCCACAGCGCCAGTCACGGATATTCCGAGGGTTATTGAAGTTGCGGCGCGTGGCGCCGAGCGCGGCGCGGAAGTTCGATAGTTGGCGAGGTTTCAGTCATGGCGCGGCTGCAGGCAGCGCCAAGCGGAGTTTTTCGCGAAAACTGAGGAAAAATCATATATTTTCTTTTAAAAAGGCCATGGGAGGGTGACAAGTGTCACCCTCATCTGATTTTTTGCATGTCCTATTTATTGACCAAGTCTTGAAGACTTGGTCATTCTTCAAAGCTCTCCCTTCTCTCTAAAATTAAAAGCTCTCCCTTCTCTCTAGAAATTCAAGGAGAAACCAAAGCTTAGTGAAAAATCTGAAAAGGTGGTAAGAAGGAAACATGTTGACAAGCTTGTAGGAGGTTTTGTGGAGGTGATTGTGGAAAGAAGGCAAGTGAAATTGTTGAACTAATTTGGGTAAACTCTAAGGTAATAATCTTTTCCCTTTTTGCTAGTAAATTACATTGCATGTGAAGAAGAAAGGATTTGTGGTTGTCAATATTGCTCTTAGATATATTGCATGTAAGAAATATGAGTTGAATTTGAAAGGATTGAATAAGGATAGTATTGGAACATGTTATAGCCAAGATACTATCTTAAACTTATTAAATTAGTTTGTATTAGTTGTTATGAATTGTGGGGCAGAATTTTACACGTCCAAGTTAGGCGTGTAATCTCCTTGGTGTTGATTGGATTGTTGAGCCTAAAAGGTGGCGTGTTTGGTTATTGAATTCAGCCTTGAAAAAGGTGGCAAAGTATATAGAAACAAAGGAAGTGCTGTCCAATTTTCCGTAGAATAAGGAACGCTTCAATTAGAATGTTATACGTTGTAGATAGAGGCTAATAGACGTATTATGGTCATTATAGGTTGACGTACTACGTGCGGTATATTGGACTTAGCAAGTGGATTGACCCGAAGAGGTATGTGGAACTTTCCTATCTCTTGAGCATGAATAGTTTTACCTATATAGTACGGTAGACGTACAAGACTTTGGCATCCTTTACTCGTTTTAAAAGTGTCCAAGTCGGTGGAGTTAGGGGATTTACTCACTCATTTCAAAGTAGTAAGAATGACTTAAGTTTTCAAGGTTAAGGGACTTGAAGTGTTTTTAAGTATATGATACTTGTTCCGTTTTAAATCTACAAGTCCCTTGGATATAGGAAAATGTAATTTACTTTAGTATGAAGTTAATATAACGACTCTATGGGAAGTGGGTTATATTAGCCTTATGGAAAGTTAAAAAGAGAGATTTACTCTAAGTAAAATATGTAAGGATAAATGACGTGGATTAATGAAAGGCAAATTGATTTTAAGGCATCAATTGCCTAAGGTTTTAAAAGAGTAGAAGTACATAGTACTTTGGGTTAAATTCCCGGATTTCATAAAGACATGTTAGTGCCTTAAGTAAACTAAAATGAGAATGTATATGAACAAGACTAATAAGAAGTTAGGGGATTTCTTAACTTGCTTATATTATGTATGATAGCCGGTTTGTGCTAGTGATATATTATTCATTACGGGGTCATTCCCCGGGTTGTGACATTTGCATATTCCGTGGATTTGCTACCCATGATGCGAGGAATACCTCATGCGAGTCCGTAAGGGCTTATGCGGGTGAAATAGTCCCATGCGGGCGGGTACAGCCTATGCGAGGAATACCTCATGCGGGTCCACACGACCCATGCGGGTGAAATAGTCCCAGGAGTAGGATTGCTTAATGATACTGCGGGTGGGTGACCTTGCTTTGATCATGAGCTTCCTATTTTCATGCAGTATAGTATATGCTTGATATTCTCATTATTAGTAAGGCACAGTGTACTGTAATTGATTATCATACATGTCTCCAGTTATTTTAGACTTACGAGGTATTTTCAGTATTTTCCAGTTTCGCATACTTAGTACATATTGTGTCGACTTCCTCGGGCGGCGTTCATGCCGCGGTAAGAATGGCGGTGGTGGATCCTCATTCTTAGGATCACTGGTCTGGTGTCAGAAGCTCCATTCCTCCGGAGGCTTGTTTTGTTGGTACGGTTTTTCCCTGATGCTATAGGTATTATGTACATTCAGGGTTATGGCGGGGCCATGTCCCGCCACAATTGTTATTCCTAGAGGTCTGTAGTCACGTTTGTGGTTTGGGCTGTAAGAACAAGTTGTACTGTTTTACTTTTGGTTAAGTATGTTATATGGAAGGCGGCCTTGTCGGCTAGCTGGTGATGTTTACTATCTACAAGTTTATGTGTTATGTATGTTCCGCTGCTATTCTCTGAGGTATACCTGAACGGGATGCCCCAGTAAGGCACCAGTCGCGGCCCCGGGGTGGTGACAGGTTCCAGTTTCCTGGGGAGCCGGTTATCGAGTGGAAGGGGAATACTGCATCGCCGAGGGGTAGGTTTATTTCTTACCTCAAGGCTAGGAAGATGGTGCGGAAGGGGTATATCTACCATATGGTTCGGGTATTCGATAATGAGTCCGAGATACCAGACCTTCAGTCAGTTCCGGTTGTTAGAGAGTTTCCAGACGTATTCCCAGACGATCTCCCGGGTATCCCTCCTGAGAGGGAGATTGAGTTTTGCATTGATATGTCGCCAAACACTCGCCCTATATATATTCCACCATATATGATGACACCTGCTGAGTTGAGGGAGTTGAAAGACCAGCTGAAGGATTTTCTGGAAAAAGGCTTTATCGGGCCTAGTGTTTCTCCCTAGGGAGCGCCGGTTTTATTTGTAAAGAAGAAGAATGGACGCAGATGTGTGTGTTGATTACAACGGTGAATAAGGTAACTATCAAGAAGATACCCTCCCAGGATTGATGATTTGTTTGACCAATTGCAGGGTGCGAGGTGTTTCTCCAAGATAGACCTGCGGTCTGGTTATCATCAGGTGCGAGTTAGAGAGACAGATATCCCAAAGACTGCATTCAGGACCCGATATGGGCACAATGAGTTCAGGACCCGGTATCCAGCAGTATTCATGGATTTGATGAACCGGGTGTTCAAGCCATTCTTGGATATGTTCGTTATAGTATTCATTGATGATATCCTGGTTTATTCGCGCACAGAACAGGACCATGCAAATCATTTGAGGACGGTACTGGGAGTCCTCCGGGACCGGCAGTTGTATGCCAAGTTCTCGAAATGCGAGTTTTGGTTGGCTTCAGTGGCTTTCTTAGGGCATGTTATCGGGGCCGATGGTATTCGGGTTGATACAACAAAGATTGAGGCAGTCAAGACTTGGCCTAGACCCACTACACCGACGGAGGTGCGCAGCTTTTTGGGCCTTGCGGGTTATTATCGGAGATTTGTGGAGAAGTTTGCTTCCATTTCAGCACCTTTGACTAGGCTGACCCAGAAAGCAGCTATGTACCGGTGGACGAATACTTGTGAGGAGAGCTTTTAGTTACTGAAGGAGAAATTGATGACCGCCCCAGCTCTTACTCTTCCAGAGGGTTTAGACGGATATGTGGTTTATTGTGATGCGTCGGGTGTCGAGCTTGGGTGCGTGCTGATGCAGCAAGGTAAAGTTATAGCTTACACATCACGACAGCTCAGGAAGCATGAGAAGAACTACCTCACACATGACTTAGAGTTGGCAGCAGTGATTCATGCCTTGAAGATCTGGAGACATTATTTATATGGAGTTCATGTGGATATTTACACAGACCACAAGAGCCTCCAGTATATCTTCAGCCAGAGGGAGCTGAACTTGCGACAGAGACGGTGGTTAGAGCTACTTAAGGATTATGATGTCGATATCCTATACCACCCAGGGAAGGCCAATGTAGTTGCAGATGCCCTTAGTCGCAGATCGATGGGTAGTCTGTCGGATGTGCAGCCAGAGAAAAGGGGCATGGTCCGCGAGTTACATCAGCTAGCAAGCCTTGGGGTTCGTTTGGTTGGTTCTGATAGTAATGGGGTTCGAGTTCGAGAGGTTGCCGAGTCGTCCATCGTCGAGGAGGTGAAGAGGCGTCAGTATGAGGATCCGATTATGGTACGGTATCGGGATACGGCTTTTCGAGAGGGGAAGAGTCTATTTGAAGTAGCACCGGATGGGGTGCTAAGGTTTGAGGGCAGGTTATGTGTTCCCGATGTAGCAGGACTTCGTCAGCAGATTCTGGGGGAGGCACACAGTGCTCGTTACTCTATTCATCCGGGGTCGACTAAGATGTACCACGACCTCAGAGATATGTATTGGTGGGATGGCGTGAAGAGGGACGTTGCGGAGTTTGTGGCGCAGTGTCCGAATTGTCAGCTGGTCAAGGTGGAGCACCAGAAGCCTGGTGGGTTGTTGCAGACGATAGAGATTCCGACATGGAAGTGGGAGGTGATCAATATGGACTTTATTACAGGGTTACCTCACACTCAGAGGAAGCATGATTCCCTCTGGGTTATTGTCGACAGGCTGACGAAATTAGCCCACTTTATTCCAGTCAGGACGACTTTTTCGGTTGGGATTATGCTAGATTGCATATCAGAGAGATTGTGAGACTGCACGGAGTTCCTATATCGATTATTTCAGACAGAGGAGCCCAGTTCACGGCTAACTTTTGGAGGTCTTTCCAGAAGGTGTTAGGGACACATGTGAGTCTCAGTACTGCGTTTCATCCTCAGACCGACGGACAGGCCGATCGTACTATCCAGACACTTGGGAATATGCTGCGGGCCTGTGTTATTAATTTCAGGGGTAGCTGGGAGGATCAGTTACCTCTTGTGGAGTTTGCATATAAGAACAGCTACCATTCTAGTATCCAGATAGCGCCTTATGAGGCCTTATACGGGAGGAAGTGCAGGTCACCGATAGGCTGGTTTGATGTGGGAGAAGTTCAGTTAGTCGGGCCGGACTTGATTCAGCAGGCGGTGGATAAGGTGAAGCTTATCCAGGAGTGATTATTGTCAGCTCAGAGTCGACAGAAGTCGTATGCAGATCATCGGCGTCGACACTTGGAGTTTGAGGTGGATGATTGGGTCTTCCTGAAGGTATCACCCATGAAGGGCGTGATGAGATTTGGGAAGAAAGGGAAACTTAGCCCAAGGTACATTGGGCCTTACCAGATTGTCCGTAGGGTAGACAAGTGTCACGACCCGTACCCGGGCCCGTGACTGGTGCCTTACCCCGGGCACCCAAGTAGACATACATCAGAGTAATCAGCGGAATATAAAACAAGACATAAATAATAAGAAGTGCGAAACAGTTTATCTGAGGAAAATTGCCCTTCGGCATATATATATAAAAACTTAAATCCGAACAGTTACATCCTTTTTACAAACTCGCCACAACAAGCATTTGCACCTCTAAGAATGATATGACAACAATGGCGGACAGAGCCCGCCATACCCCGAATGTAAGTACCTACAACGAGGGGACTATACCATCGATAAGCCTCCGAGAAACGGAGCTTCCCAAACGCTGAATCGTGATCCTAAGAGCGAGGATCGACGGTCGTGTACTTCTTCTGCGGCATGAACGCAGCCCGAGGAGGTCGACAACAAGTACCAAGTATGTGAAATCGAAATGCATAAATGAAATCATAGTAGTCTATATAAAGGGAGACATGTATGATAACTAAACTACAGTTCACAATAAATAAGCAGTCCTGTCAAGTCAGGTACTCACGCCCTCAAAGTCATCACTCAAATACAACTGTGGGTCTCACGCCCACAACATCAATCCTGCCCGTGGAATACCTTCCTCACCGGCGGCTATGATATAAAAGCACCAAGGAACACACATGAACACGAGTCCCACGTGTCATAATAAAACCGTCACGGGGTAAGTGCGAAGGCATAGCCGACTACTAAAACCCACGTACCAACAAGGTCATAAAGCGTATCATGAGATCTGTCTGACCGCCACATGATCGGCCGCCACTCGCGCAGATCTAATGTGCGCGTCTAGTCCTGGAACTTCCCGCAGCTCCGCATAGGCCACTCCAATGGCCCGCATGAGGTATTCCCCGCATCGAGGGTAGCTACTCCCCGGCAACGTCCTGGACTCGCAGTCCGCATGGCCACATAGACCGCATGACCACAAAGGCCGCACACTAACCTGGAACTCTCGTAGCTCCGCATAGGTCCCCTGGACCTGCATGAGGTATCCTCGAATCATAGTCACACAGACTGCCTGAGTATTACCCCGCATCGGAGGGCAGCTTAACCCCCGGATCATGTCAAGAGGTGAGTGATATACTACTAACATAACAGCTTATCGTTAAACAACATAAGCACAACAAGGGAAACCCCTTTACACAAACATCACAAGATACTTAACACACGTAGCATCCTAACATGTTTACTTATCAAATCAACAAGAAAGTATTACAAGGCTATCACAAACCAACACAATCAAGTTAATCACACAAGGTACTTTCTACTTTATGTTAACAAGTTCGGGTTTTTATCCCCAAAGTACTTCATACATTAACTCTTTAGAAGATCCGTTTCTTTTACAAAAGTCACACAATACCCGTAGTATAAAAATAGAGTGACTATCTTTTTAAGTAAACCAAAACACTTTCCTTTGTAAAATCAAGTAATAACATTATTTTCCAAACGTTCAAGTTTGCCTAATTACAAATGCTCAAGTTTCTCATTTTCGAAAGGTTTCATAGTTCATAGTTTTAATCACTTAATGATATAATTCTCCTTTAAAACAATTTGAGAAACATATGCCTTATATGTGAGTAGGTTATTCTTGTTTATAACAATCTTATTAAAGAAGTCATGATCTAGGAAATGTAATATCATTTTGTCTCATCTTAGCTTCTATGCAGATGGGGGTTTCTACTGGTTTTAATAATACTTAATTAGTCAATACATTTCCCTTATTAACGCTGCAGTGGTTTGTTCGATACTTATTCTGATTTCCGAAATCAGTAAAACATTATTCCTTTTAAAAACCAAGTACTCATTACTCACGAATGAGGTTTCACACTTTTTAATAAAACTCATATTAATTTAATTAAGTCAAGTCTCTTATCTTTTAAGATCAAGTCTCTTAACTTCTAAAATCAATAAATCATTCTTTTTATCTCTCTTAAGTCGTTATACCTAACTTCCCATAAAGCTAGTATAACTCTTAAGCTTTTAAAACCAAGTATTACTCTTCTTTCAAAAAGGTTTCTTAATTCTCTTGAAATACTTCAAGATTCTTATTATTCAGGCTTAAGTCAAAAGACATTGCCGTAAAACTACATTCAGTTAACACACGTACGTCTACCGTACTATATATATATTCTTTAAAATATCATGCTCAAGAGGATAGGAAGAATCACATACCTCGCGACGATTATCGACTATTAGCAAAACGCTCCACCGCTATTACCCGGCTAGCCTTGTCCACCTTTCAAGTAGATCACGCTACTCGCAGTACTTCAACCTATAACGGTTATATAAGTCTATCAATGTCTAGACTACACTGTAGAACATTCTAAGCAGAGACTTCTCTATTCTACGGAAAATTGGGCAGCACTTCCCTACCCGTTAAGCTACACAAGTCTACTGTAAATACAGTCCTATGTAAGTACAGTTTAATCTTCTTCTTATATATTCTTCTGATGTGATTTCAGTTTAACTCTCTTCTGTAATATCCTTCTATTACAGTTCAATTCTCTTCTATGAATCTTAAATTCATTTCAATACTACGACAGTATGTAATTCCCAATTACAATAGAAGGTCAAGAGTATTTACCTCGATAAGCCCAAAATTATCCAAGTTTAAATGTCGATCCTGAGCGACGTTTAGCTCCTACTCTGGGCGCTCCAACCCGCTCTAAACAACCCTTAGAAGTTCTACACAACTTCTTCTTAATACTTCAACCGACTATGAAGATTTTCCTTAGGGTTTCATTTTTGTGACTGAATGAAAGTATAATAGTATTTCTGGGCTTTTAGTATAGGGATAACCTTGGAATACTACAAGGTATTTGGGCCAAGGTATTTTGGAATAGTAACTATACTTGGAGAATACTTTTCTACCAAGGGGGGGTGTATTTGGACGAGCAACTCAAGGTAGGGGTACCTCTCGGCCACAGCCTCCCAAGGCGGACGACGACAACTATAGAGAGGGGGGAGAGGGATTTCAAGACTTAGAAACATTTTGTGGATGAAGAAGTCTTCAACAAAGGGGGGGGGGGGGGTATTTATAGGCCAACCAATGGCCAAGATCAAGACAAGTAGTGGGCAAGTGTAGGGTCAAGATTTGGACAAGTGTTTGTGGGTCCCACTTGTTCATCAACTACACAAAATATCTACAAAATATCCTACCTAACCCTTGACTAAAACTTCAACACAAAAACGTGCCAAGCTAGCCCTTTGCCGTCCACTTTTGAGGGTGACACATGTCACCCTCCCGTTGGTCCAAAATATTTCATCTCTCGGAAAAATCCGCAAAAATAATAAATGACATAGCCGAAATTTTCCCCTCGCAAAGTTTGGAAAACGTTTCGTCGGAAAACGATTCTATTCGGGGGTTGTGCACAAATTTTCGTTCCTAGCCTAACTTAAGGCTCAAACTTGTATACGTACGCCCTCACGTACATACTCTGGAAATACGGGGTATAACATTCTCCCCTCCTTAGAAACATTCGTCCCGAATGTTCCTTCTAAGTCTCAAAACATACCTGCGCCAGTATAGTCTTCACTACTATACTTACGAAAACAATCATGCCACACCTGGCCATAAAATAACACACGCGCAAATACTTAATCCAAGTCCACGAGGAATCACCACTAGCATCACAAAAGCTCCCACCCGAGGTCTAAAATATACTCCCTTCGCACCTTCACTTTACAAAAGAAATGATCACATCTATGCTCGTAACACATGCTCGCTTCTTCCCTTACTCGTCGTACCTTTCTCGTACACTCGAACTCTTTCTCATAACTTACCACATTTCTGTTACTGCTTCGGTTTCCAAATCTCTGGGTTACTACCTCCAACTTGGTCATCATTAATCGAATACTCGATGGATCTCGATACTTTTCCGAACATAACAACATGAAAGACCGGACGTCGCTTCCCTACGTCGGATGGCATTGTCAACTTATAGGCAACCTGGCCTATCCTCCAAAGGATCTGAAAACGCTCCAAGTACCTCAGGCTAAGTTTCCTCTGTTTTCCAAAACTTGTCACACCCTTTCCGGGGTGGTACCTTCAAGAAATCCTACCGTCAACCTGAACTCCAAGTGTCGATGCCGATTATCCGTACGACTTCTGTTGACTCTGAGCTGTCAATAACTTCTCCTGGATAAGCTTCACCCTATCCGCATCCTGCTGAAACAATTATGAACCAACTATCTGAACCTTGCCAACATCGAACCAATCGACCGGCAACCTACACTTCCGCCCCTACAAGGCGTCATAAGGCGATATCCGAATACTGAAATGGTAGCTATAAAAACACTCCCTCAATAGGAGGCAACAATCCTCACAGCTACCCCTAAAATCCAAACACTGGCCCGAGGGCGAATGTGATACTGAGACTCACCTGAGTTCCTAACCCTGCCTGGTAAAACTTCCAGAAAAAGAAATAGCCGTAACCTGGGCTCCACTGCCTGTCATAAGGTGAAAGTAGGCACCTCGTGCAACCTTACAACCTTCCTAATATAACATCTCGCATAACCCTCTGCCGAGTAGACGGTCCTGACTGAAAGACAAGATGGGCTGACCTCATCGGCCCGACTACTGGTCGAACGCATCCACGAACTCGTCTGTTGGTTAACTAAACTTGGGCCTAACACCCCGTGACCACCACCTGGCGGGACCACCTCGAATCGACACCACAATGCAGCCGCGGGTTGACCCGCGACGGTCCTCAACCGACCGCTATCGCAAAAACTCTTGTTTCCCGATCCGGAACAATCTCACCATCGAGTCAAGAAAAACCTAGTGGTCTTCTTAGCTCAACTATCACACAACATATCTCACGTGTACTATGCACTCCGATAAGGGCCAAACATAAAAATACATCTTTTACTCGAGATGGCCTTACCTCTAAGGTCTCTACGTATAAAACTCTAAGGCTCACACTTTCCCTATCCCCAATCTTACCCTTTTAACTAATCATGAATTCTAATCACAATTAACACCATGCTATCATAGCACTTAAGATACACTCATCTTGTCACACATATCTCTAGAGGGTTAAGGATATACCAGATTCATCGCTTCACTCCTCTCGTTTCAATCAATCTCGCCTACCGGGCGCATAGCACAACAAGCTGTCGAAGAAGTATGACACTCCCCACAATGACATCTACCACAACGGCCACACCGAGGTGGGGGTGGCCTCCTCTGGCTAACAACCCTTCCTCTTCGAGCCACTGAATCCGCAACTAATCTGGTAAGCTGAGTCCTCCTACTAGGACATCTTTTCGACACATGGCCCTGACGGCCGCAGGTAAAACAAGCACCAACAACAAGATGACATTCCCGGGATGGCGCTCACACTGCGTGAACAACGGGAAAATCAACCTACTGGCTAGAACCTACGTATAGGCGTGAATCGTGAGCCACGAGTTTTGACCAACTCCGCGTACCCCGAGCGCCACGAAGTCTGTGGAGGACCACTCTGCACTGGCGGAGGTGCATATCCAGTCTGCTGCTGAGGCGATCCGCCTCGAAAGTTACCAAAGGACCCTGCCGTTCTGGCCCTCTTCTGCCGATCTTGGTTAACCCGTCGATCTTACGTTTCTCCGCTATCCATAAGCTCAGACGCAGCCATGCTCATGCGCCGATCAAGAGCTACTCTTGCACAACCCTTTCTTAGATATTCATCAAGGCGCGATAAATCGATACATAAAATACTCTCTGATTGCTAAATCCATAGCTAGAAACAGGGTCGTCTCTTTGCAATCCATACCTCCTGCTACTGGTCATGGAACTGAAGGTTCAAATATCATGGCCGCAGTAGGAACTGTTGCCGCCGTGCTAAACTCTACTGGGGCTGGTGACGTAGCAGAGCTCCCCGAATGAAGCACCACCCTAGGTGATGATTGGGCCTGTGCCCTCGTAACCCTCAGATTTACTCGCAGCCTCTCGGCCGCTTGCCCTTCTAGGCCCGGGTTGCCTTACGCGGAGGCATAACGGTAAGGGAAAGAATTACGTTAGAGGGGTCCAACTTATAACACAGCTCTAAGGCACGATCTCGGAGTGAGAAGAATGGAAACCAATCCTAAATATCCTATAGCCTCCTGATTATTGGTGTGGTGCACAACACACCTATAATCAAGACTCTACTGGATATGGTCTGTAGACACTTTCCGAAGATTAACTGCTCTGATACCACTTTTGTCACGACCCGTACTCGGGCCCGTGACTGGTGCCTTACCCCGGGCACCCAAGTAGACATACATCTGAGTAATCAGCGGAATATAAAACAAGACATAAATAATAAGAAGTGCGAAACAGTTTATCTGAGGAAAATTGCCCTTCGGCATATATATATAAAAACTTAAATCCGAACAGTTACATCCTTTTTACAAACTCTGCCCACAACAGTACTACATACCTCTAAGAATGATATGACAACAATGGCGGGACAGGGCCCCGCCATACCCCTGAATGTAAGTACCTACAACGACAGGGGACTATACCACTGATAAGCCTCCGGAGAAACGGAGCTTCCCAAACGCTGAACTGTGATCCTAAGAGCGAGGATCGACGACTGGTGTACTTCTTCCTGCGGCATGAACGCAGCCCCCCGAAGGAGGTCAGTACAACAAGTACCAAGTATGTGAAACTGAAAGTACTGTAAATGAAATCATAGTAGTCTATATAAAGCAGGAGACATGTATGATAACTAAACTACAGTTCACAATAAATAAGCAGTCATGTCAAGTCAGGGACTCACGCCCTCAAAGTCATCACTCAAATACAACTGTGGGTCTCACGCCCACAACATCAATCATGCCCGTGGAATACCTTCCTCACTGCCGGCAGTCTATGATATAAAAGCACCAAGGAACACACATGAACACCAGGTCCCACCTGTGTCATAATAAAACCGTACGGGGAAAGTACGAAGGCATAGCCGACTACTAAAACCCACAGTACCAACAAGGTCATAAACTGTATCATGAGATCTGTCTAGACCGCCACATGATCGAAGATGGCCACTCGCCCACAGTATCTAATGTGCGCGTCTAGTTCTGGAACTTCCCGCAGCTCCGCATAGGCCACTCCAATAGCCCGCATGAGGTATTCCCAGCATCGAGGGTAGCTACTCCCCGGCAACGTCCTGGACTCGCAGTCCGCATGGCCACATAGACCGCATGACCACAAAGGCCGCACACTAACCTGGAACTCTCGTAGCTCCGCATAGGTCCCGTGGACCCGCATGAGGTATCCTCGAATCATAGTCACACAGACTGCCTGATTATTACCCCGCATCGGAGGGCAGCTTAATCCCCGGGATCATGTCAAGAGGTGAGTGATATACTACTAACATAACAGCTTATCGTTAAACAACATAAGCACAACAAGGGAAACCCTTTTACACAAACATCACAAGATACTTAACACACGTAGCATCCTAACATGTTTACTTATCAAATCAACAAGAAAGTATTACAAGGCTATCACAAACCAACACAATCAAGTTAATCACACAAGGTACTTTCTACTTTATGTTAACAAGTTCGGGTTTTTATCCCCAAAGTACTTCATACATTAACTCTTTAGAAGATCCGTTTCTTTCACAAAAGTCACACAATACCCGTAGTATAAAAATAGAGTGACTATCTTTTTAAGTAAACCAAAACACTTTCCTTTGTAAAATCAAGTAACAACATTATTTTCCAAATGCTCAAGTTTCTCATTTTCGAAAGGTTTCATAGTTCATAGTTTTAATCACTTAATGATATAATTCTCCTTTAAAACAATTTGAGAAACATATGCCTTATATGTGAGTAGGTTATTCTTGTTTATAACAATCTTATTAAAGCAGCCATGATCTAGGAAATGTAATATCATTTTGTCTCATCTTAGCTTCTATGCAGATGGGGGTTTCTTCTGGTTTTAATAATACTTAATTAGTCAATACATTTCCCTTATTAACGCTGCAGTGGTTTATTCGATACTTATTCTGATTTCCGAAATCAGTAAAACATTATTCCTTTTAAAAACCAAGTACTCATTACTCACGAATGAGGTTTCACACTTTTTAACAAAACTCATATTAATTTAATTAAGTCAAGTCTCTTATCTTTTAAGATCAAGTCTCTTAACTTCTAAAATCAATAAATTATTCTTTTTATCTCTCTTAAGTCGTTATACCTAACTTCCCATAAAGCTAGTATAACTCTTAAGCTTTTAAAACCAAGTATTACTCTTCTTTCAAAAAGGTTTCTTAATTCTCTTGAAATACTTCAAGATTCTTATTATTCAGGCTTAAGTCAAAAGACATTGCCGTAAAACTACATTCAGTTAACACACGTACGTCTACCGTACTATATATATTCTTTAAAATATCATGCTCAAGAGGATAAGAAGAATCACATACCTCGCGACGATTATCGACTATTAGCAAAACGCTCCACCGCTATTACCCGGCTAGCCTTGTCCACCTTTCAAGTAGATCACGCTACTCGCAGTACTTAAACCTATAACAGTTATATAAGTCTATCAATGTCTAGACTACACTGTAGAACATTCTAAGCAGAGGCTTCTCTATTCTACGGAAAATTGGGCAGCACTTCCCTCCCCGTTAAGCTACACAAGTTCATCAGAATACAAATTCCATGTAAGTACAGTTTAATCTTCTTCTTATATATTCTTCTGATGTGATTTCAGTTTAACTCTCTTCTGTAATATCCTTCTATTACAGTTCAATTCTCTTCTATGAATCATAAATTCATTTCAATACTACGACAGTATGTAATTCCCAATTACAATAGAAGGTCAAGAGTATTTACCTCGATAAGCCCAAAATTATCCAAGTTTAAATGTCGATCCTGAGCGACGTTTAGCTCCTACTCTGGGCGCTCCAACCCGCTCCAAACAACCCTTAGAAGTTCTACGCAACTTTTTCTTAATACTTCAACCGACTATGAAGATTTTCCTTAGGGTTTCATTTTTGTGACTGAAGGAAAGTATAATAGTATTTCTGGGCTTTTAGTATAGAGATAACCTTGGAATACTACAAGGTATTTGGGCCAAGGTATTTTGGAATAGTAACTATACTTGGAGAATACTTTTCTACCAAGGGGGGGGGGGTGTATTTGGACGAGAGCAACTCAAGGTAGGGGGGGTACCTCTCGGCCAAAGCCTCACAAGGGGGAGGACGAAAACTATAGAGAGGGGGGAGAGGGATTTCAAGACTTGGAAATATTTTGTGGATGAAGAAGTCTTCAACAAAGGGGGGGGGGGTATTTATAGGCCAACCAATGGCCAAGATCAAGACAAGTGGTGGGCAAGTGTAGGGTCAAGATTTGGACAAGTGTTTATGGGTCCCACTTGTTCATCAACTACACAAAATATCCTACCTAACCCTTGACTAAAACTTCAACACAAAAACGTGCCAAGCTAGCCCTTTGCCGTCCACTTTTGAGGGTGACACATGTCACCCTCCCGTTGGTCCAAAATATTTCATCTCTCGGAAAAATCCGCAAAAATAATAAATGACATAGCCGAAATTTTCCCCTCGCAAAGTTTGGAAAACGTTTCGTCGGAAAACGATTCTATTCGGGGGTTGTGCACAAATTTTCGTTCCTAGCCTAACTTAAGGCTCAAACTTGTATACGTACGCCCTCACGTACATACTCTGGAAATACGGGGTATAACATCAAGGTTGCCTATGAGTTGGATCTGTCGTCCGATCTGGAGGCAGTACATCCAGTTTTTCATGTGTCTATGTTGCGAAAGTGTATCGGAGATCCATCTAGAGTGCACCCGATTTGTGATGTCCAGGTGACAGAGGGGTTATCATATGAGGAGAGTCCCATAGCGATACTCGATCGTCAGGTTAGGCGACTGCGGACAAAGGATGTGGCTTCCGTCAAGGTCTTATGGCGGAATGAGAACAGAGAGGAAATGACATGGGAAGCAGAAGAGGACATGATGAAGAAGTATCCTCACTTGTTCCCTACACCTCCAGGTAACCCACTTTCCTGCTTGTTAGTTTTAATTTGGCAATTATGCTTAAGTATTGTTGTGGCCGTATAAAGCGTTCTTTTTGCAAGAAGAATAGTTAAGAGGGTCTATGTCGATATTGTGATTTGAGTAAGCATAGAAGGAACATTCGGGACGAATGTTTCTAAGGGGGGGAGAATGTTACACCCCGTAACTCAGGTCATGCTTATGAGAACGTACGAAAGGAATTAAGATTTAAATTTTAGAAAGATAGGTTGACCGAATGTTTCGGACGGGTTTTAGTCAACTTTGAGGCGGTTTATGTCCAGTTGCACTAGGAGTTCCTAGGTGTTTCAAAGGCCTAGTATGTAGTTCGTTGAGTCTAGTTCCCAACGCAACAAACCGTTCGTCGATAGGACATCGGAGTAGAAAGTTATGGAAGTTACAAGTTCAGTGCGCAGTCGAGCAGAAAAGTATTTTCGGTCAGGGGCCACAGCGCCGTGGCGCCGGATGCAGGGCCACGGCAACGAGGCGGGTTTTTGCGAAACCTGAGGGAAAAATCTGAAGATTTTTTTTTTAAAAAAGGCCATGGGAGGGTGACAAGTGTCCCTCCAATCTGATTGTGGGGAAGTCCTATTTATTGACCAAGTCTTGAAGACTTGGTCATTCTTCAAAAAAACTCCTTCTCTCTAAAAATTTCCTCTTCCTTCTCTCTAAAAATTCAAGGAGAAACCAAGGCCTAGAGAAATTTCGAAAAGGTGGCAAGAAGGAAACATGTTGACAAGATTGTAGGAGGTTTGTGGAGGTGATTGTGGAAAGAAGGCAAGTGAAATTTGTTGGACTAATTTGGTAAACTCTAAGGTAACAATCCATTCACCTTTTTAAGTACAATTGTGTTGCATGTGTGGAAGAAAAGACTTGTAGTTGTCAATATTGCTTTTCGATATATTGCATATAGGAATAACGATTTGTATTTCAAATGATTGGATAAGGATGATATGTGAGCAAGTTATAGCCAAGATACTACCTTAAACTTATTGGATTATTTAATTTGTATTGTGGGGCAGAATTTTACACGTCCAAGTTAGGCGTGTAATCCCCTTGTATTGCTGAATTGTTGGGCCTTAAATGTGGCGTTTAGTAGTTGTTATCGGACCTTGAAAAGGTGGAAAAGTATGTAGAAACAAAGGAAGTGTTGTCCAATTTTCCGTGGAATAAGGGACTTTTCAATTAGAATGTTCTACGTTGAAGCTAGAAGCTAATGGACGTATTATGGTCATTATAGGTTGACATACTACGTGCGGTATATTGGACTTGCGAGTGGATTGACCCGAATAGGTATGTGGAACTTTCCTATCTCTTGAGCATGAATAGTTGTACTTATATAGTACAGTAGACGTACAATACTTTGATATCCTTTACTTGTTTAAGAATGGCCAAGTTGGGCGAGTTAGGGGATTAGCCCACTTCTTTAAAAGTATTAAGGGTGTCTTAAGTTTTCAAAGTTAAGGGACTTGAAGTGTTTTAAGTATATGATACTTGTTTCGTTTTAAAAGTATAAGTCCCTTGGATATATGATAATGTAATTGACTAAGGTATAAGGTTAATATAGCGACTTTATGGGAAGTTGGTTATATTAGCTTTATGGAAAGTTAAAAGGAGAGATTTACTCTAAGTAAGATAAGTAAGGACAAATGACTGATTTTTTTTTTTTTTTTGATCAGGTAAATGGTAATATTAATAATAAAAGAACTGAAATCTTACAATCAATCATTGAGGGTTCTCAATCCTCAACGTAAAAAACAAGAGATGAAGGAGGGGAATGGGTGATCACCAGAGGTGATTTTTACAAGAGTGGATGAAATCATAATGATGTTTTGCAAGACGCAGCATCTACCGGGCATTCCAACAAAGGATTTTCATTAGGAAACCATGGAGGTTTAGGGTCCCTCCGCTTCACTTTTCTTGCTAGTGGAACTCCTTCTTGTTGTAACCTCTGTCCAACCTTCATTTTTATCCTTAGGAGCCAAGGCAGGTGATTCAAAGTTGGTGTGTTCACCATGTTCCAAGATAATGCAACTAGTTGTGGGGTTGGGTATTTCAATAGAATTCCCGCGAGGGCTCACATCTGAAGTAGTGTGCGTGTTTAAAGGTGTGTTATTCTCAGATTCCATGGTGTTCATTTCAATCCCCTTTTGATGCGTAATAGCAATGTCAGGTAGCTGAACCGTTAAATCATCAATGGGAACCCGTAAGTTCGGTGAGCCAGACAGGCCCCCCGCCGGTGGTATAATGAGATTCAGAGCTTCCCCAACACTTCCGGGTATATGCGGTGCAGATTGCACAACATTCCCAGCATCCTTTAAGATAGAACATCCTACGGGAAGATGAGGGGGTGGTGGATCAGATAAAGGGGGGCTAGGGTGACCCGCAACCAAAGGATGGCCAGGGCTAGAGGAATCGGCTCCTTTGCAAGTCGGGGCTAAAGGCAAATCAGAATTCCGGGCTTCCTGAGAGGAGTTGTTTTGCAATAGGATCTTGCACTTCAAATGATTATGACCAAAAGAGGTACAATGGTAACAATAATCAGGGTAGTTTTCATATTGGACCTTTTGGACGTATCTTCGATTGTCGGGTAGTTTAACTCCAAATTCTGTGACCGGTTTCTTACTAACATCAACTTCCACTAACACTCTTGCATAGTTCATCTTAGACCTTTCTTTGGTAAATTGATCCGTGTAGAGGGGTTTCCCTACGCGTGATGCAATTTTGCTAAGGCCTGAGGCACTCCAAACAGACAGGGGGATCTCATGGAAAGTGACCCAGATAGGGATATCCATGAATAAGTCATCTGTTAATAGAACTCCCTTATCAATTGGTTTTAACATCATTGTTTTGCCGAAGGTCATGTAAGGGCCTCCGTTGAGCACATTAGTGCGTTCTTCCTCCGTCATGAATTTGAATATTGTCCATCCTTTGCCGTAGGGGATGATACGACACTTAACTCCCCAACCTTTCACAATAGAATTCAGCGCTTCTCTTCCTGGGAAAGGGCCCGTGAAGCAGCCTATGAGGCAATATCCCCATGTTTCAATGAAGGGGACTTCATCTGTTGATTCTAGTTCTACATCTTCTCCTTGCTGATCAATGAATTGAAGTTGTAATCCTTTTGCCTCAAGTCTGGAACCCGCAAAGACACTCGCATAGGTTTTCTTTTGCGAATTGGGGCCATTGTGACGAGGAGGAGGCATAGCGCCTTTAGAGGGCTTACTGGATGGAAGCGGGTCGTGAGAACTGAAATCATCAGAAGGTAAATGAACATCAGGCCTATTAGGAAATGCATGATGAGGGATGGGGTTAGAGGGAGTGGAGCTTGGGCTCGCATCTGAAGATAGCATGCGGGTACCATTTGGGAGGGTGGGAAAAGAGGTTGGTATTTCGGGTGTGGGTGGAGTAGTCAGTGGAGTTGTGGAAGAGCCTATATGAAATCTGAAAGGAATAGAGGAGGTAGAAGATGTGAGAGGTGGAAGTATCGTACCATTTCCATTGATCGAGGTAGAATTAAATGAAAAGGGAATGTTCGGGTTCCTATGTTGAATTTCGTTTAGAACTGGTAAGGAGGGGGGGGTGGTACGCGTTCTTAGGAGGACTTAATGAAGGTTGAATGTTCGAGGTAAGAGGCTCTTGGACATCCGCGCAAGCAGGTAGGCCATTTAAGTCGGCGTTTCTTCGACTCGCACTCCATAAATGAATGCGAGTTACTAGGCTTCTTGGAACTATTAGACCTTCTACCTACAACTGCGTGAAGTTCCACGAGGTCCAGAATTAAATGAAGACCCATGGATACCCTCCTGACCCGCCTTGCTCAATAGACCCGTGAACCGACCCGGTCTAGGCCCGAGGATACCTTCAAGCAAAGTACCGCCGACTGAAATTCCTCGCCCGAAAATCCTTGTTTTTCCGATACTTCTGGGCAGTAAGCCACTACTAGTAGGCTTATTAATGCTCCCGTGGTTACCCTTCTCTTCCGTAGTGTTCCCGGAGTTCACAGAAGTACCCGCACATGTAGTGCCATTCAAATGCGCCGATTGACAATAAATAGGTGTTTGTACCACAATACAATCGCCAGGGGCTTTGGGGCATAGTCCGTAAGTTTATGGGTGAGAGAGGGTTACATTCTTAGTATTATCATCCTTACACTTGCTATTTTCCGGGCTAGCAACCTCAATACTTTTTCCCCAATCGTGAATTTTTTGTAACGTGATATCATCCACCACATGTTCTAATGGAAAGTGCAAATCCGGAGCAGCATGTACTAATACCGAAGGGTCTGAGATAGCTGGTACTAGATTTTCATTTACCATTGATGGACTTCCACCTTTCTTCTTCTTTTTCCTGGTTCTAGACTTGGACGAACCTCCAGAACCCCCGGAATCATTGCTAGAACGAGTATATCTTTTAGTTTTTTTCATATCATGAACTCAAAACGTAGCTAATAGAAGAATCAATTTAGAGTGAGGGGATAGGAAAGGAGTGACGGACAAGACCCGTGAGGAGCAACCAAGGAGAAACGTTGAGAGCGTTTTCCTTAGTGAGAGAAACTTCTCTCTAACTATAAGCCTTGTAAATGACTGAATTTATGAAAGGCAAATTGATTGTAAGGCATCAATTGCCTAAATTTTTAAAAGAAAAGGAGTCACTTGATTTAGAAGCCAAATTATATTTCTAAAAGGTATCGTGACTTGTCTTGAAAAGTAGTTGTGACTTGATGCTATGTTTATTAGTATCTTGGAAGTTTTATATGAAAAAAAGTCATTTTTAAAAGAGTAGAAGTATGTAGTGCTTTGGGTTAAATTCCCGGATTTTTATAAAGACATGTTAGTGCCTTAAGTAAACTAAAATGAGAGTGTATATGAACAAGACTAATAAGAAGTTAGGGGATTTCTTAACTTTCTTATATATTGTATGATAAGCAGGTAGTTCTTATGTTATGTATGATAAGCCGGTAGTGCTTATGTTATGTATGATAGCCGGTTTGTGCTAGTGGTATATTATTCATTACGGGGTCACTCCCCGGGTTTGTGGCATTTGCATATTCCGTGGATTTGCTACCCATGATGTGAGGAATACCTCATGCGGGTCCGTAAGGGCTTATGCGAGTGAAATAGTCCCATGCGGGGCGGACGATCTACGCGAGAATACCTCATGCGGTCTACACGACTGCGCGGGTACGCCTATGCGAGGAATACCTCATGCGGGTCCACACGACCCTTGCGGGTGAAATAGTCCCAGGAGTAGGATTGCTTAATGATACTGCGGGCGGGTGGCCCTGCTTTGATCGTGAGCCTCCTATTTTTATGTAGTAAGTATACTCTTATTTACTCCCATTGTTAGTAAGGCACAGTGTACTGTAATTTGATTATCATACATGTTTCCGGCTTTGTTTTAGACTTATGATGTAATAATAGTATTTTCCAGTTTTACATACTTAGTACGTATTGTGTACTGAACCCATTCCTCGGGGGTTGCGTTCATGCCGCAGGTAGGGGTAAGCAGGTGGTGGATCCTCATTCTTAGGATCACTGATCAGGTGTTAGAAGCTCCATTTCTCCGAAGGCTTGTCTTTTTGGTACGGTTTTCCCTGATGTTGTAGATATTATGTACATTCAGGGGTATGGCGGGGCCCTGTCCCGCCACTGTTGTTATTCCTAGAGGTATGTAGTCACATTTGTGCTTTGGGCTGTAAGAACGAAGTTGTACTGTTTACTTTTGGTTATGTATATTTTATGAAAGGCGGCCTTATCGGCTAGCCTGTGATGTTTATTGTCTAAACATGTTTAGGTGTTGTGTATGTTCCGCTGCTATTCTCTGATGTATACCTGAAAGGGGTGCCCAGGTAGGGCACCAGTCGCGGCCCGGGGTCGGGTCGTGACATTTTCAACCTTCTATCCACATATCATATACTCACTTATAAACTACTACAACATGTAATCTCCATTTACAATAGAAGGACAAAGATCATTACCTCGATAAGCCCAAAATTTTCCAATGATTAAAAGTCGATCCTTAGGAATTCTTAGCTCCAATTCCTTATGTTCCAATCCACTCCAAGCAACCCTTAGAAGTTCCTAACCAACTTCTCTTCAAGATCCAACTCCAAAAAGTGAAGAACACTTAGGTTCTAAATATGGCAACTTTCGGCCAAGGGGTTCTTTAAAGGCTAGGGGTGTGAAATCTTGTCTAACACTTGGTTCACAATCTTCCTAACACCTTAAGGAAGAACACTTAAAAGTTTAAGAATTTTTGGACAACATTTGGTCAATGCTAAGGGCCATTGCCGAGAGCACCTAAAGGAGAGAGAGTATTTGCCTTGGAAATTTTCTAAGTGTTTGATGAAGTCTTGCAACAAGGGGGTATTTATAGGGAAATCAAGGGCTAGGATGCAAGCAAGTGTGTGGTGTAGATTGGGGACATGTGTGTGTGGGCCCCACAAACCACATGTTCCATAAAACTTGAGACAAGTGGCCCCATTTCGGCCAAGAGGCCACTTGTCCACACAAATTGGCCATGTGCCACCTAAGGGGGTGACACGTGTCACCCTCATATTCGTCCAAAATATTTCATCTCCCGAAAACATCCATAATGGCCAAAATCTCGAAAACAATGTGGGCCCCACAAAATCGTAAATTTTCCCCGTGGGCCCCACGTGACCAAATCCGGAAATAAAATTCCATAATTCTCTAATATTCCAAGAAGTCCAAATACCAAATCTGGGAATCCAATTCCAATTTACGAACCTTTTTCCTTCACAAAAACCGGAAAATCTTCCGTCAGAAAATCAAATCTTTCTTCCTTTCCAATCTTAATGTCGTATTCTCGTACGTACGTCCTCACATACATACTCTGGAACTACGGGGTGTAACATCCAGTCACTGAAGGAGAAATTGACGACGGCCCCAGTTTTTACTCTTCCAGAGGGTTTAGACGGGTATGTGGTTTATTGTGATGTGTCGGGTGTCGGGCTTGGGTGTGTCACGCAAAGATGGTAAGGTTATAGCCACGATCTCGACAACTCGAAGCATGAGAAGAACTACCCCACGCATGACTTGAGTTGGCGTGATGATTCATGCCTTGAAGATCGTGAGGCATTATTTATGTTACACCGTAGTTCCGCAGTATGTATACGAGACGCACGCGTGCGAGAATCGACATTTAAATTGGAAAGGAAGAAAGATGTGATTTTTCGACGGAAAAGTTTCCGAATTTTGTGAAGGAAAAAGGTTCGTTAATGGGAATTGGATTCCCAGATTTGGTATTCGGACTTTTTGGAATATTTAAGAATTATGGAATTTTATTTCCGGAATTGGTCACGTGGGGCCCACGGGAGGAAATTTACGGTTTTGTGGGGCCCACTTTATTTTCGGATTTTTGGCATTACGGATATTTTCGGAAGACGAAATATTTTGGACGAGTAGGGGGCGACACGTGTCACCCCCCCTTGAGGCCATGTGGGCCGATTGTTGTGTGTGTTGGACGGTTTTGAGTGGGACAAGTGGCTTGCCACTTGTCCCATTGTTATGGTGGACAAATGGTTGGCAAACTACCCACACACATGTACCCCATCCTCACCTTACACTTGCTTAAATCATAGCCCTTGATTTCTATAAATACCCCTTGTTTCAAGACTTCTTCATCCACTTAAATGTTTCTAAGTCACAAAAATCCCCTCTTGTAGCTCGTCCGAAATTTCCCCACTTTGTGTAGAAAATACTTCAAGTATTGTTGTATTATCCCAAATACCTTAGCCTAGTATTCCTAGTAGTATTCCAAGTTATTTCAATACTAAGAGCCCGGAAATACTACTTTTTCCAATAGTCGCAAAATGAAGCCCTAGAAAAATCTTCATAGCTTAGATGAAGTGTTAAGAGAAGTTGTTTAGAAACTTCTAACGGTTGCTTGGAGCGGGTTGGAGCGTAAGGGGAATTGGAGCTAAACGTTGCTCAGGATCGACTTTTAATCTTGGATAATTTTGGGCTTATCGAGGTAATGATCTATGTCCCTCTATTGTAATTGGATATTACATATTGTAGTAGTTTAGAATTGAGTATAAGATATATTGGAAGGATATTTATAAAGAATTGAACTGTATTTACATTGGACTGTATTTACAGTAGACTTGTAGTATTTTTGTGAGGCAGAATTGTACACGTCCGGTTAGACGTATAATCCCCTCTGAGTTGTTGGCTTGGTAGCAGGCCCTGATGTTGGAAGTTATAGTTGTGGTTGCGGGGGGGAGGTGCTGCCGAATTTTCCGTACAATATGGAACCTTGTACTTAGAAATATTCTACGAAGGGGTCTAGAAGTTAATAGACGTTTTATGACCATTATAGGTTGAAGTACTACGAGTAGCGTATTCTACTTGAAGGGTGGAAAAGGCGAGCAAGGTTAGAGTACTTTGAAGCGTTTTGCTAATTGTCGATAATCGTCGCGAGGTTTGTAAACCTCTTCCTATCCTTTCTAACATGATATTTGTGAAATATATATAGTGCGGTAGACGCACGTGTGTTTAAAGGAATTTGATTTTCCTTTTGTGTCCTTGACTTGATTCCAAAGTTAAGTGACTTGTTATGAAATATTAAGGACTTGAATTATGTTAAAAGTTGTAAAACCTCACTCATGAGTAATGGGTGTGTGGTCTTTTAAAGAATAAAGTTATCTTGATTTCGAAAATAAGAATAGTTGTACTTGGTTGGTTTAAAACATAAAGTGTTATAATAGATTTATGGGAAGTTATTTATAACGACTTTATGAAAACAAAAGAATGGTTTTATCATTGGATTTAAAATGATAACTTGACATTTTAAAAGTTGGAGGTTGGTTTCCTTAAAAGATATGATTTAAAGATTAAGAGCCTGATTTTTGAAAGTAAAGAGACTTGATGTCACGACCCGAACTCGGGCCCGTGACTGGTGCCTTACCCCGGGCACCCTAGTGATACATACATCAGAGTAATCAGCGGAATATAAAACAAGACATGAAATATGAAACAATTATCTGAAGAAAAGTTGCCTTTCGGCATATATATATAAAACTTAAACCCGAACAGTTACATCCTTTTTACAACTCTGCCCACAACAGTACTACAGACCTCTAAGAATGATATAAAAACAATGGCGGGACAGGGCCCCGCCATACCCCTGAATGTAAGTACCTACAACGACAGGGGACTATACCACTGATAAGCCTCCGGAGAAACGGAGCTTCCCAAAACGCTGAACTGTGATCCTAAGAGCGAGGATCGACGACTGGTGTACCTCTACCTGCGGCATGAACGCAGGCCCCGAAGGAGGTCAGTACAACAGGTACCAAGTATGTGAAACTGAAAATACTGTAAATGAAATCATAGTAGTCTATATAAAGCAGGAGACATGTATGATAACCAAACTACAGTTCACAATAAATAAGGCCATGTCAAGTCAGAACTCACGCCTCAAAGTCATCACTCAAATACAACTATGGGTCTCACGCCCACAACATCAATCATGCCCGTGGAATACCTTCCTCACCGCCAGCCTATGATATAAAAGCACCAAGGAATACACATGAACACCGGGTCCCACTGTGTCATAATAAAACCGTGACGGTAAGTACGAAGGCATAGCCGACTACTAAAACCCACGCACCAACAAGGTCATAAATCAGATCATGAGATCTGTCTAGACCGCCACATCATCGGCCGCCACTCGCCCGCGATATCTAATGCGCGTCTAGTCCTCGAACTTCCCGCACTCGCATAGGCCACTCCAATGGCCCGCGTGAGGTATTCCTCGCATCGAGGGTAGCTACTCCCGGCAACGCCCCGGACTCGCGATCCGCATGGCCACATAGACGCGTGAGGTATAACCCCACACACTAACTCGAACTCGTAGCTCGCATAGCCCCCGACCCGCATGAGGTATTCTCGAATCATAGGTCACATGCACCGCCGAGTCTACCGAATCGGAGGCGACAACCCGGGATCAAGTCAAGGTGAGTGATATAATACTAACATAACAGTTTATCGTTTAAACAACATAAGCACAATCAAGGGAAACCCCTTTACACAAACATCACAAGATACTAACACCCGTAGTATCCTAACATGTTTATTTATCAAATCAACAAGAAAGTATTACAAGGCTATCACAAACCAACACAATCAAGTTTATTCACACAAGTTACTTTCTACTTTATGTTAACAAGTTCGGGTTTTATCCCCAAAGTACTTCATACATTAACTTTTTAAAAGATCCGTATCTTTCACAAAAGTCACACAACACCCATAGTCTAAAAATAGAATGACTATCTTTTTAAGTAAACCAAAACACTTCCCTTTGTAAAATCAAGTAACATCATTATTTTCCAAACGTTCAAGTTTTCCTAATTTCAAATGCTCATGTTTCTCATTTTCGAAAGGTTTCGTAGTTCATAGTCTTAATCACTTAAGAATATAATTCCCTTTTAAAACAATTTGAGAAACATATGCCTTATGTGTGAGTAGGTTATTCTTGTTTATAACAATCTTATTAAAGCAGCCATGATCTAGGAAATGTACTATCATTTTGTCTCATCTTAGCTTCTATGCAGATGGAGGTTTCTACTGGTTTTAATAATACTTTATTAGTCATTACATTTCCCTTTATTAGCGCTGCTGTGGTTTGTTCGACACTTATTCTGATTTCCGAAATCAGTAAAACATTATTCCTTTTTAAAAACCACGTACTCAATACTCATGAATGAGGTTTCACACTTTTTAACAAAATTCATATTAATTCAATTAAGTCAAGTCTCTTATCTTATAAGATCAAGTCTCTTAACTTCTAAGATCAATAAACCATTCTTTTCATCTCTCTTAAGTCGTTATACCTAACTTCCCATAAAGCTAGTATAACTCTTAAGCTTTTAAAACCAAACATTACTCTTCTTTCAAAAAGGTTTCTTAATTCATTTGAAATACTTCAAGATTCTTTTTATTCAGGCTTAAGTCAAAAGACATTGCCGTAAAACTATGTTCAGTTAACACACGTACGTCTACCGTACTATATATATATTCTTTTAAAATATCATGCTCAAGAGGATAGGAAGAATCACATACCTCGCGGCGATTATCGACTATTAGCAAATAGCTCCAAAGTACTGTAGTCCGGTTAGCCTTTTCCACCCTTCGAGTAGAATACGCTACTCGCAGTACTTCAACCTATAAAGGTTATACAAGTCTATCAATGTCTAGACTACTCGGTAGAATAAATCTAGATACAAGATTCTACTTAAAAAAATTGGCAAGACTTCCCTACCCACAAACTTCACAAGTCTCATCAGAATACAGTCCTATGTAAGTACAGTTCAATTCCCTTCTTATATACCTTCCTGGTATATAATTTATACTTAATTCTGATACTTCAATAGTATGTAAACTCAATTACAATAGGGAGAGAAGATATTTACCTCGATAAGCCCAAAATTATCCAAGTTTAAATGTCGATCCTGAGCAAAGTTTAGCTCCTACTCTGGGTGCTCCAACCCGCTCCAAACAACCCTTAGAAGTTCTACGCAACTTCTTCTTACTACTTCAACCAAGTATGAAGATTTCCTTAGGGTTTCGTTTTGAGACAAAAAGGACATAAAGTAGTATTTCCGGGATCTACGTATAGAGGTAACTTTGGAATACTACAAGGTATAAGGCTAAGGTATTTTGGTATAGCAACAATACTTGGAGAGTATTTTCTACCAAGAGGGGGGGTATTTTACGAGAACCACTAAGCAAGGGGGGGTGTGTCGCCACACCACGAGGAGGGGGAGAGATAACTCTCGGCCAAGGGGGCCTCACGAAAGGGGGGAGGGGGAGGCTAGGACGAGAACTCTACACAAAGGGGGGGAGAAGTCTTTCAAGACTTAGAACAATTTTGGGATGAAGAAATCTTCAAGTTAGGGGGGTATTTATAGGGAAACCATTGGACAAGATTAAGCCAAGTGGGGGGCAAGTGGAGGGCCAAGATTTGCCCAAGTGCCCCCTATCCCTACTCCACAAATCCCTCACAACATTGACCCATGGATTAGGCAAGAAAACATGGCACAAAACGTGCCAAGAAACAAGCACCCAATCGGCCACACAAACCGCCAACTTGAGGGTGACAAGTGTCGCCCTCTCATTGGCCCAAAATATTTCATCTCTCGGAAAAATCCGCAAAACTTATTAATGACATAGCCGGCATTTTCCCTTCGCAAGTTTTGTAAAACGTTTCGTCGAACAACGATTCCTTTCGTGTGTTGTGCACAAAATTTTCGATCCTTGCCTATCTTAAGGCTAAACCTTTCGTACGTACGTCCTGACGTACATACTCTGGAAATACGGGGTATAACATTCTCCCCTCCTTAGAAACATTCGTCCCGAATGTTCCTTCTAAGTCTCAAAACAAACATGCGCCCGTATAGTCTTCACTACTATGCTTCCGAAAAACAATCATGCCACACCTGGCCATACAATAACGCACGCGCAAATACTTAATTCAAGTCCACGAGGAATTACCTCTAACATCACAAAAACTCCCACCCAAGGGCTAAAAGATACTCCCTTCCCACCTTCACTTTACAAACGAAATGATCACCCCTAAGTTCTTGTCACGACCCGAACCCGGGCCCGTGACTGGTGCCTTACCCCGGGCACCCTAGTGATACAACATCAGAGTAATCAGCGGAATATAAAACAATACATGATACAATGTAAAGAAGACACATGTTTATCTGAAGAAAAGTTGCCTTTCGGCAAATATATAAATAACAACTCTTTCAAAATGAACAGTTTAATCCTTTTTACAAACCACGCCACAACAAGATTTCTGCACTTCTACGAATGATATGACAACAACGACGGACAGGCTCGTCATACCCCGAATGTAAGCACCTACAACTACAGGGGACTATACCAAGATAAGCCTCCGGAGAAACGGAGCTTTCCCAAACGCTGAACTGTGACCCTAAGAACGAGGATCAACGACTGGTGTACCTTTACATGCGGCATGAACGCAGCCCCCCAAAGGAGGTCAGTACAACAGGTACCAAGTATGTGAAACTGAAAATAAGTACTGTAAATGAAATCATAGTAGTCTATACAAAGCAGGAGACATGTATGATAACCAAACTACAGTTCACAATAAATAAGCGAATATGTCAAGTCGGGGACTCACGCCTCAAAGTCATCACTCAAATATAACAATGGGTCTCACGCCACAACATCAATCATGCGTGGAATACCTTCCTCACCGCCTAGCCTATGATATAAAAGCATCAAGGAATACACATGAACACCGTGTCCCACCAGGTCATCATAAACCGTGACGGTAAGTGCGAAGGCATAGCCGACTACTAAAACCACAAGACAAACAAGGTCATAAACGGTATCATGAGATCTGTCTAGGCCGTCACATGATCAAAGCCGCCACTCGCCGCAGATCTAATGCGCGTCTAGCCCCGAACTTCCCGCGACTCGCATAAGCCACTCCGATGGCCCGCATGAGGTATTCCCCGCATCGAGGGTAGCTACTCCCCGGCAACGTCCTGGACTCGCAGTCCGCATGGCCACATAGACCGCATGACCATAAAGGCCGCACACTAACCTGGAACTCTCGTAGCTCCGCATGGGTCACACAGACCCGCATGAGGTATTCTCGAATCATAGGTCACACAGACCCGCCTGAGTCTACCCGTGACGGGCAATAACCGGAATCATGAGTGATATGATACTAACATAACAACTTATCGTTAAACAACACAAGCACAACAAGGGAAACCCCTTTACACAAACATCACAAGATACTAACACACGTAGCATCCTAACATGTTTACTTTATCAAATCAACAAGAAGTATTACAAGAAGTATTACAAGACTATCACAAACCAACACAATCAAGTTATTCACACAAGGTACTTTCTGCTTTATGTTAACAAGTTCGGGTTTTTATCCCCAAAGTACTTCATACATTAACTCTTTAAAAGATACGTTGCTTTCACAAAAGTCACACAATACCCGTAGTATATAAAAATAGAGTGATTATCTTTCGAAGTAAATCAAAACACTTCTCTTTGTAAAATCAAGTACAACATTCTTTTCCAAACGTTCAAGTTTGCCTAATTTCAATTACTCAAGTTTCTCATTTTCAAAAGGTTTCGTAGTTCATAGTTTTAATCCTTTAAGAATATAATTCTCTTTTAAACAATCTGAGAAACATAAGCCTTATAGGTGAGTAGGATATTCTTGTTTATAACAATCTTATTACAGCAGCCATGATCTAGGAAATATCATTTTGTCTCATCTTAGCTTCTATGCAGATGGAAGTTTCTACTGGTTTTAATAATACTTCATTAATCAAACATTTCCCTTTATTAACGCTCGATGGTTTGTCGATACACATTCGATTTCCAAATCAAAAACATTATTCCTTTTAAGACCAAGTACTCATTACTCACGAATGAGGTTTCACACAAAATTCACATTAAGTCAAGTCTCTTATCTTTTAAGATCCAGTCTCTTAACTTCTAAAATCAATAACTCATTCATTTTATCATTCTTAAGCCGTTATACCTAACTTCCCATAAAGCTAGTATAACTCTTAAGTTTTTAAAACCAAGTATTACTCTCCTTTCAAAAACAGTTCTTAAGTCTCTTGAATTACTTCAAGATCTTTATTATTCGGGCTTAAGTCAAAAGACATTGCCGTACAACTCCGTTCAATTAGCACGCGTACGTCTACCGTACTATATATATATTCTTTTAAAATATCATGCTCAAGAGGATAGGAAGAATCACATACCTCGCGACGATTATCGACTATTAGCAAATCGCTCCACGGCTATAACCCGGCTAGCCTGGTCCACCTTCTCAAGTAGCACATGCTACTCGCAGAACATTCAACCTATACAGGTTATACAAGTCTATCAAAGTCTAGACTACTCGGTAGAATAAATCTAGATACAAGATCCTACGGAAAATCGGGCAGCACTTCCCTATCCGTCAAACTACAAGTCTCATCAGAATGATCCCACGTAATTACAGATTCGATTCTTCTTTAAATTGGGCTTAAGTCCAAAGACATTGCCGCAAAACTATGTTCAATTCTATATATAGGATACTTCAACTATATATTCCTACAACATGTATTTTCCAATTACAATAGGGGGACAAGATAATTACCTCGATAAGCCCATAATTATCCAAGTATAGATGTCGATCCTTAGCAACGCTTAGCTCCTACCCCGGGTGCTCCAACCCGCTCCAAACAACCCTTAGAAGTTCTACGCAACTGCTTAATACTCCAACCAACTATGGAGATTTTCCCTGTGGTTTCGGTTTGAGACAAAAGGACATCTGAGTATTTCCGGGCTCTACGTATAGAGGTATCTTTGGAATACTACAAGGTATACGGCTAAGGTATTTTGGGTATAACAACAATACTTTTGAGAGTATTTCTACCAAGATGGGGGTATTTATACGAGACAACACCACAGGGGGTGTACCCTCCTCGCCAACCCCAGTGGGGTACTCTCGACAGGGGGAAGGGCTCTCGGCGAGGGGAAGGGACGAGAACACCACAACAAAGGAGGGAGGATTTCTTAGACTTAGAAAATATTTGGATGAAGAAGTCTTCAAAGGGGGGGGGGGTATTTATAGGTCTAGCAAAGGCCAACCAATGGCCAAGATCATGCCAAGTGCAAGGCAAGTGTAGGGCCAAGATCATGCCAAGTGCACCTTATCCATCTACCACAAAATATCCTACCAACCCCTTGACCAAACAAGGCCAAATCGTCCCCACCTTTTCCGCCATTAACGTGCTCCAATGAGAGGGTGACAAGTGTCGCCTCTCGTTGGTCCAAAATGTTTCGTCTCTCGGAAAAATCCGCAAAATTAGAAATGACATAGCCGGAATTTTCCCTTCGCAGTTATGTAAAACGTTCATTAAAAACGACTCTAAACGGGTGTTGTGCACAAAAATAAATCGTCCAAGCCACTTTAAAGTTCAAATTTCCCTACGTACGTCCTCACGTACATACTTTGGAAATACGGGGTATAACATTCTCCCCTCCTTAGAAACATTCGTCCCGAATGTTCCTTCTAAGTTTCAAAACAAACGAGCGCCAGTATAGTCTTCACTACTATACTTACGAGAACGATCCTGCCACACCTGGCCACAGAAACACCCGCGTAAAATACTTACATCCAAGTCCACGAGAAAACACCTCTAACATCACCACAAATACCTTTCTCCGGGGTCTAAAATATACTTCTTTCGCCTTTCTCTTTACAAAAGAAATGATCACCTCTATGCTCGCCATACATGCTCGCTTCTCCCTTTACTCGTCGTACCCTTCTCGTACAATCGAACCCTTACCACATTTCTGATACTGCTTCAGTTTCCAAAACTCGGGGTTACTATCTCTAACGTGGTCATCACTAACTGGGAACACTCTGGATGGATCTCCGATACTTTCCCGAGCATAACAATACGAAAGACCGGACGTACTGCCTCCTAAGTCGGACGGCAAATGCTAACATATAGGCAACCTGGCCTATTCTTCACATGAACTCAAAAAGGCCCAAAGTAACTCGGGCTAAGTTCACTCTGTTTTTCCAAAACTCGTCACACCCTATCCACAGTCTGCTGGAACAAGCCTGAACCAACTATCTGAACCTTGCCAGCATCGAACCAATCGACCGGCAACTTACACTTCCGCCCCTACAAGGCTTCATAAGGCGACATCCGAACACTGAAATGGTAGCTTAAACACTCCCTCCACAGGAGACAACAATCCCCACAACTACCCCTGAAATCCAAACACTGCCCGAGGGCGAATGCGATTCTGAGTCTCACCTGAGTTCCTAACCCTGCCTGGTAAAACTTTTTAGAAAACGAAAAATAGCCACAACCTGGGCTTCACTGTCTGCCATAAGGTGAAGGTAGGCACCCCGTGCAGCCTTACAACCTTTCTGATAAATCAACACTGCCGAGTAAACGGTCCTGACCGAAAAACACGATGGGCTGCCCCCATCGGCCCAACTACTGGTTGAACGCATCCACGAACTCGTACGCTGGTTAACTAAACTTGGGCCTAACACCCTCGTGACCCTACCTCAAGGCGGGACCACCACGAACAGACCCCACCACCAAACAGGCCGCGGGTTGACCCACAACATGGCCTCAACCCGACCCGGCAATGCGCAAAACTCAAGCTCCCCGATCCGGAACAATATCACTAATCACGTTACGAAAACCTAGCGGTCTTCTTAGCTCAACTACCCTCTTTCATTCCACACTACTTAGGGACTTATCCCACAAACGTAGCTCACGTGCACTATGCACTCCTATAAGGGTCAAACATAACACTACACCTTTACTCGAGATGGCCTTACCTCTAAGGTCTCCACGTATAAAACTCTAAGGCTCACACCTTCTCTATCCCCCAAATCTTACTTGGTTAACTAACCAAGATTTCTAATCACAATTTACACAATGCTATCAGAATATAACACTTAAGGTATACTCACCTTATCACACATACTAATCCCTAGAGGGTTAAAGATCTATCTGATCTCTTTGTTTCACTCCCTTAGTCGTTCTAATCAAACCCGCCTGTAGGCGATAGCTAAGGAAGGTGACGAACTACCCACCGATCCTCGGCTGATTCCTCCTACTTGCATCCCTCCTACTAGGACACCTTTCGACACTGCCCCGACGGCCGCAGTGCAACAAGTACCAACAAAAGACGACATTCCCGGATGGCGTCACACATCGTGAACCGGAAGTCCTGGAGCTCACCAACTCTCGCATACCCCGAGCGTCCCGAACCTCGCGAGGACCACTGCGACCGGTGGATGTGCATAATCTAATCCACGTGAGGTGACTCGCCAAAGTTACCAAAGGACTTGCTGCTACGCCCTCTTCGCCTCGTTAACCCGTCGATCTCTACGTTTCTCTGCCGCGATAAGCCCGCATACGTGCCATGCTCAAGCCTAACTGAAGAATTACTCTTGCACAACCCTCTCTTTAGATAGCCATCAAGACTCGCGGTACATCGGTATACATTCTGGTAGCCAAATCCATAGTTAGTAACAGGGTCGCCTCTTTGCAATCCATATTCTCTGTCCCCGGTCGTGGAACTGAAGGTTCAAATGTCTTGGCCGCAGTAGGAACTGCCGCCGCCGTGCTAAACTCTTCTGGGGCTAGTGACGTCGCAGAACTCCACGAATGAAGCACTACCCTAGGTAATGATTAGGCCTGTGCCCACGCAACCCTCTGAACTCTACTCGCAGCTCCCTCGGCTGCCTTGCCCTCCTGGGCCCGGGTTTGCCCTACGCGGAGGCATAACGGTAAGGGAAAGAAATACGTTAGAGGGTCCAACTTACAACACAGCTCTAAGGCACGATCTCAGAGTGAGAAGAATAGAAACCAATCCTAAATATCCTATAGCCTCCTGATTATTGGCGTGGTGCACAACACACCGATAATCAAGACTCTGGATACGATTCAGATACTTTCCGAGGATTAACTGCTCTGATACCACTTTTGTCACGACCCGAACCCGGGCCCGTGACTGGTGCCTTACCCCGGGCACCCCAGTGATACAACATCAGAGTAATCAGCGGAATATAAAACAATACATGATACAATGTAAAGAAGACACATGTTTATCTGAAGAAAAGTTGCCTTTCGGCAAATATATAAATAACAACTCTTTCAAAATGAACAGTTTAATCCTTTTTACAAACTCGCCACAACAAGATTACATGCACCTCTACGAATGATATGATAACAACGACGGACGTGGCCGTCATACCCCTGAATGTAAGCACCTACAACTACAGGGGACTATACCAAGATAAGCCTCCGGAGAAACGGAGCTTTCCCAAACGCTGAACTGTGACCCTAAGAACGAGGATCAACGACTGGTGTACCTTTACATGCGGCATGAACGCAGCCCGGGCGAGGTCGATAACAGTACCAAGTATGTGAAATCAAAATAAGTCGTCAAATGAAATCATAGTAGTCTATACAAAGCAGAGACATGTATGATAACCAAACTACGGTTCACAATAAATAAGCAAATATGTCAAGTCGTGACTCACGCCTCAAAGTCATCACTCAAATATAACAATGGGTCTCACGCCCACAACATCAATCATGCCCGTGGAATACCTTCCTCATCGCCGCATCTATGATATAAAAGCATCAAGGAATACATGAACACCGGGTCCCACCGTGTCATCATAAACCGTGACGGTAAGTAAGGCATAGCCGACTACTAAAACCTACAAGACAAACAAGGTCATAAACGGTATCATGAGATCTGTCTAGACCGTCACATGATCAAAGCTGGCCACTCGCCCGCAGTATCTAATGTGCGCGTCTAGCCCTGGAACTTCCAGCAGCTCCGCATAAGCCACTCCGATGGCCCGCATGATTTATTACCCGCATCTAGTGTAGGTACTCCCGCAACGCCCCGACTCGCATCCGCATGGCCACATAGACCGCATGACCATAAAGGCCGCACACTAACACGGAACTCGTAGCTCGCACGGGTCACACACCCGCATAGGTATTCTCGAATCATAGGTCACATGCACCGCTGAGTCTACCGCGTGGAGGCGCCAACCCGGAATCATGAGTGATATGATACTAACATAACGACTTATCGTTAAACAACACAAGCACAACAAGTGGAAACCCTTTACACAAACATCACAAGATACTAACACACGTAGCATCCTAACATGTTTACTTTATCAAATCAACAAGAAGTATTACAAGACTATCACAAACCAACACAATCAAGTTATTCACACAAGGTACTTTCTGCTTTATGTTAACAAGTTCGGGTTTTTATCCCCAAAGTACTTCATACATTAACTCTTTAAAAGATACGTTGCTTTCACAAAAGTCACACAATACCCGTAGTATATAAAAATAGAGTGATTATCTTTTGAAGTAAATCAAAACACTTCTCTTTGTAAAATCAAGTACAACATTCTTTTCCAAACGTTCAAGTTTGCCTAATTTCAATTACTCAAGTTTCTCATTTTCAAAAAGTTTCGTAGTTCATAGTTTTAATCCTTTAAGAATATAATTCTCTTTTAAGCAATCTGAGAAACATAAGCCTTATAGGTGAGTAGGATATTCTTGTTTATAACAATCTTATTACAGCAGCCATGATCTAGGAAATATCATTTTGTCTCATCTTAGCTTCTATGCAGATGGAAGTTTCTACTGGTTTTAATAATACTTCATTAATCAAACATTTCCCTTTATTAACGCTGCAGTGGTTTGTCGATACACATTCTGATTTCCGAAATTAGTAAAACATTATTCCTTTTAAGACCAAGTACTCATTAATCACGAATGAGGTTTCACACAAAATTCACATTAAGTCAAGTCTCTTATCTTTTAAGATCCAGTCTCTTAACTTCTAAAATCAATAACTCATTCATTTTATCATTCTTAAGCCGTTATACCTAACTTCCCATAAAGCTAGTATAACTCTTAAGTTTTTAAAACCAAGTATTACTCTCCTTTCAAAAACAGTTCTTAAGTCTCTTGAATTACTTCAAGATCTTTATTATTCGCTTAAGTCAAAAGACATTGCCGTCTAACTCGTTCAATTAGCACGCGTCGTCTACCGTACTATATATATATTCTTTTAAAATATCATGCTCAAGAGGATAGGAAGAATCACATACCTCGCGACGATTATCGACTATTAGCAAATCGCTCCATGGCCATAACCCGCTAGCTGGTCCACCTTCTCAAGTAGCACATGCTACTCGCAGTAACATTCAACCTATACAGTTATACAAGTCTATCAAAGTCTAGACTACTCGGTAGAATAAATCTAGATACAAGATCCTACGGAAAATCGGGCAAGACTTCCTATCTCACAAACTACACAAGTCTCATCAGAATACATCCACGTAATTACAGATTCTCTTCTTTAAATTCAGCTTAAGTCCAAAGACATTGCCGCAAAACTATGTTCGTTCTATATATAGTATACTTCAACTATATATTCCTACAACATGTATTTTCCAATTACAATAGGGGGACAAGATAATTACCTCGATAAGCCCATAATTATCCAAGTATAGATGTCGATCCTTAGTAACGCTTAGCTCCTACTCCGGGTGCTCCAACCCGCTCCAAACAACCCTTAGAAGTTCTACGCAACTTCTCCTTAATACTCCAACCAACTATGGAGATTTTCCCTAGGGTTTCGGTTTGAGACAAAAGGACATACTGTAGTATTTCCTGCTCTACGATAGAGGTATCTTTGGAATACTACAAGGTATACGGCTAAGGTATTTTGGGTATAACTACAATACTTTGGAGAGTATGTCTACCAAGAGGGGTATTTATACGAGACAACACCACAAGGGTGTATACCTCGCCAACCCCACTAGGGGTACTCTCGCCAGTGGGGCGGAAGGGCTCTCGCCAAGGGGAAGGGACGAGAACACCACAACAAAGGAGGGAGGATTTCTTAGACTTAGAAAATATTTGGATGAAGAAGTCTTCAAAGGGGGGGGGGTATTTATAGGTCTAGCAAAGGCCAACCAATGGCCAAGATCATGCCAAGTGCAAGGCAAGTGTAGGGCCAAGATCATGCCAAGTGCACCTTATCCATCTACCACAAAATATCCTACCAACCCCTTGACCAAACAAGGCCAAATCGTCCCACATTTTCCGCCCACAACGTGCTCCAATGAGAGGGTGACAAGTGTCGCCCTCTCGTTGGTCCAAAATGTTTCGTCTCTCGGAAAAATCCGCAAAAATTAGAAATGACATAGTCGGAATTTTCCCTTCGCAAGTTATGTAAAACGTTTCGTCGAAAAACGACTCTAAACGGGTGTTGTGCACAAAAATAAATCGTCCAAGCCACTTTAAAGTTCAAATTTCCCTACGTACGTCCTCACGTACATACTTTTGAAATACGGGGTATAACAGTTCTTAACACATGCTCGCTTCTTCCTTTACTCGTCGTACCCTTCCCGTACCTTTGAACTCTTTCTCGTAACTTACCACATTTCATTCGCTTCGCTTCCAAAATCTCTGGGTTACTATCTCCAACTTGGTCATCATTAACTGGGATCACTCTGGATGGATCTCCGATACTTTTCTGAACATAACAACACGAAAGACCGGACGTACTGCGTCCCACGTCGGACGGCAAAGCTAACTTATAGGCAACCTGGCCTATCCTCCAAATGATCTGAAAGGGCCCAAGTAACTCGGGCTAAGTTCCCTCTGTTTCCCAAAACTCGTCACACCCTCTCCGGGGTGGTACCTTCAAGAAATCCTACCATCAACCTGAACTCTAAGTGTCGTCGCCGGCTATCCGCACGACTTCTGTTGACTCTGAGCTGCCAATAACCTTTTCTGGATAAGCTTCACCCTATCCACATCCTGCTGAAACAAGTATGAACCAACTATCTGAACTTTGCCAACATCGAACCAATCGACCGGCAATTTACACTTCCGCCCCTACAAGGCTTCGTAAGGCGATATCCGAATACTGAAATGGTAGTTATAAAAACACTCCCTTAACAGGAGGCAACAATCCTCACAGCTACCCCTGAAATCCAACCACTGGCCCGAGGGCGAATGCGATACTGAGACTCACCTGAGTTCCTAACCCTGCCTGGTAAAACTTCCAGAAAATGAAAATAGCCGTAACCTGGGCTCCACTGCCTGACATAAGGTGAAAGCAGGCACCTCGTGCAGCCTTACAACATTCCTGATATAATCATCTCACATAACCCACTGCCGAGTACACGGTTTTGACTGAAAGACAAGATGGGCTGACCTCATCGGCCCGACTACTGGTCGAACGCATCCACGAACTCGTACGCTGGTTAACTAAACTTGGGCCTAACACCCTCATGACCCTACCACAAAGCGGAACCACCACAAACTGACCCCACCACAATACAGGCCGCGGGTTGACCCGCGATCGGTCCGCAACCCGACCCGCTATCGCGCCAAACACTTGCTCCCCGATCCGGAACAATCCCAAAATCAAGTCACGAAAACCTAGTGGTCTTCTTAGCTCAACTACCCTCTTTCATTCCACACTACTCAGGGACTTATTATACAAATATATCTTACGTGCACTATGCACTCCGGTAAGGGTCAAACACATAAAAATACATCTTTTACTCAAGATGACCTCACATCTAAGGTCTCTACATATAATATTCTAAGGCTCATAATTAATACAATGCTATCTGAACATAACACTTAAAATATACTCATCTTATCACACATACTAATCTCTAGAGGGTTAAGGATATACCTGTATCTACTGCTTCACTCCCCTTTTGTCGTTCTAGTCAATCCTGCCCTGATGGGCGCATAGCTAGGGAAGGTGATGAACTAGCCACTGATCCTGAAGGCTGAGTCTCTACATCCGCGCCACCTCTGGTCGGACAATTTCTCGCAAAATGGCCCTGCTGGCCGCAAGTAAAACAAGTATCAACAAAAGACGACATTTCCCGGGATGACGCCGCCGCATCGCGGAACACCGAGGAAAATCAACCCGGCTAGAACCTACATATAGCTGTGAACCGGAAGCCCTGGAGCTCTGACCATCTCCGGCATACCTCGAACGTCCTGAACCCTGTGGAGGACCACTCCGCACTGGTGGATGTGCATATCTAATCTGTTGCTGAGGCGGTTTGCCTTGAAAGTTACCAAAGGACCCTGCCGATCTGGCCCTCTTCTGCTGATCTTGGTTAATCCGTCGATCTCTACGTTTCTCGGCATGCTGCGCATAAGCCCGTACACAGGCCATGCTCAAGCCTGACTGAAGAGCTACTCTTGCACAACCCTCTCTTAGATAGTCATCAAGACCCGTGATAAATCGGTACATAATATACTCTCTGGTAGCTACATCCTTAGCTAGTAACAGGGTCGTCTTTTTGCAATCAATACTTTCTGCTACTGGTCGTGGAACTGAAGGTTCAACTATCATGGCCGCAGTAGGAACTGCTGCCGCTGTGCTAAACTCTGTTGGGGCTGGCGACGTCGCAGAACTCCCCGAATGAAGCACCACCCCAGGTGATGATTGGGCCTGTGCCCTAGTAACCCTCTGTGCTCTACTCGCAGCTCCCTCGGCTGCCTTGCCCTTCTGGGCCCGGGTTGCCTTACGCGGAGGCATAACGGTAAGGGAAAGAAATACGTTAGAGGGGTCCAACTTATAACACAGCTCTAAGCACGATCTCAGAGTGAGAAGAATGGAAACCAATCCTAAATATCCTATAGCCTCCTGATTATTGGTGTGGTGCACAACACACCGATAATCAAGACTCTACTAGATACGGTCTGTAGACACTTTCCGAGGATTAACTGCTCTGATACCACTTTTGTCACGACCCGAACTCGGGCCCGTGACTGGTGCCTTACCCCGGGCACCCTAGTGATACATACATCAGAGTAATCAGCGGAATATAAAACAAGACATGAAATATGAAACAATTATCTGAAGAAAAGTTGCCTTTCGGCATATATATATAAAACTTAAACCCGAACAGTTACATCCTTTTTACAACTCTGCCCACAACAGTACTACAGACCTCTAAGAATGATATAACAACAATGGCGGGACAGGGCCCCGCCATACCCCTGAATGTAAGTACCTACAACGACAGGGGACTATACCATCGATAAGCCTCCGTGAAACGGAGCTTCCCAAAACGCTGAATCGTGATCCTAAGGCGAGGATCGACGATCGCGGTGTCTACCGTGGCATGAACGCACCGGGCGAGGTCGATAACAGGTACCAAGTATGTGAAACTGAAAATACTGTAAATGAAATCATAGTAGTCTATATAAAGCAGGAGACATGTATGATAACAAAACTACAGTTCACAATAAATAAGCAGTCATGTCAAGTCAGGGACTCACGCCCTCAAAGTCATCACTCAAATACAACTATGGGTCTAACGCCCACAACATCAATCATGCCCGTGGAATACCTTCCTCACTGCCGGCAGTCTATGATATAAAAGCACCAAGGAATACACATGAACACCAGGTCCCACCTGTGTCATAATAAAACCGTATGGGGTAAGTACGAAGGCATAGCCGACTACTAAAACCCACAGTACCAACAAGGTCATAAACTGTATCATGAGATCTGTCTAGACCGCTACATGATCGAAGCTGTCCACTCGCCCGCAGTATCTAATATGCACGTCTAGTCCTGGAACTTCCCGCAGCTCCGCATAGGCCACTCCAATGGCCCGCATGAGGTATTCCTCGCATCGAGGGTAGCTACTCCCCGGCAACGTCCTGGACTCGCAGTCCGCATGGCCACATAGACCGCATGAGGTATAACCCCGCACACTAACCTGGAACTCTCGTAGCTCCGCATAGGCCCCCTGGACCCGCATGAGGTATTCTCGAATCATAGGTCACACAGACCCGCCTGAGTCTACCCCGCATCGGAGGGCAGCTTAACCCCCGGGATCAAGTCAAGGTGAGTGATATAATACTAACATAACAGTTTATCGTTTAAACAACATAAGCACAATCAAGGGAAACCCCTTTACACAAACATCACAAGATACTAACACCCGTAGTATCCTAACATGTTTATTTATCAAATCAACAAGAAAGTATTACAAGGCTATCACAAACCAACACAATCAAGTTTATTCACACAAGTTACTTTCTACTTTATGTTAACAAGTTCGGGTTTTATCCCCAAAGTACTTCATACATTAACTTTTTAAAAGATCCGTATCTTTCACAAAAGTCACACAACACCCGTAGTCTAAAAATAGAATGACTATCTTTTTAAGTAAACCAAAACACTTCCCTTTGTAAAATCAAGTAACAACATTATTTTCCAAACGTTCAAGTTTGCCTAATTTCAAATGCTCAAGTTTCTCATTTTCGAAAGGTTTCGTAGTTCATAGTCTTAATCACTTAAGAATATAATTCCCTTTTAAAACAATTTGAGAAACATATGCCTTATGTGTGAGTAGGTTATTCTTGTTTATAACAATCTTATTAAAGCAGCCATGATCTAGGAAATGTACTATCATTTTGTCTCATCTTAGCTTCTATGCAGATGGTGGTTTCTACTGGTTTTAATAATACTTTATTAGTCATTACATTTCCCTTTATTAGCGCTGTTGTGGTTTGTTCGACACTTATTCTGATTTCCGAAATCAGTAAAACGTTATTCCTTTTTAAAAACCACGTACTCAATACTCACGAATGAGGTTTCACACTTTTTAACAAAATTCATATTAATTCAATTAAGTCAAGTCTCTTATCTTTTAAGATCAAGTCTCTTAACTTCTAAGATCAATAAACCATTCTTTTCATCTCTCTTAAGTCGTTATACCTAACTTCCCATAAAGCTAGTATAACTCTTAAGCTTTTAAAACCAAGCATTACTCTTCTTTCAAAAAGGTTTCTTAATTCTTTTGAAATACTTCAAGATTCTTTTTATTCAGGCTTAAGTCAAAAGATATTGCCGTAAAACTACGTTCAGTTAATACACGTACGTCTACCGTACTATATATATATTCTTTTAAAATATCATGCTCAAGAGGATAGGAAGAATCACATACCTCGCGACGATTATCGACTATTAGCAAATAGCTCCAAAGTACTGTAGTCCGGTTAGCCTTTTCCACCCTTCGAGTAGAATACGCTACTCGCAGTACTTCAACCTATAAAGGTTATACAAGTCTATCAATGTCTAGACTACTCGGTAGAATAAATCTAGATACAAGATTCTACGGAAAAATTGGGCAGCACTTCCCTACCCGTCAAACTTCACAAGTCTCATCAGAATACACCCTATGTAAATCTGATTCAATTCCCTTCTTATATACCTTCCTGGTATATAACTTATACTTAATTCTTATACTTCAATAGTATGTAAACTCAATTACAATAGGGAGACAAGATATTTACCTCGATAAGCCCAAAATTATCCAAGTTTAAATGTCGATCCTGAGCAACGTTTAGCTCCTACTCTGGGTGCTCCAACCCGCTCCAAACAACCCTTAGAAGTTCTACGCAACTTCTTCTTACTACTTCAACCAAGTATGAAGATTTCCTTAGGGTTTCGTTTTGAGACAAAAAGGACATAAGGTAGTATTTCCGGGCTCTACGTATAGAGGTAACTTTGGAATACTACAAGGTATAAGGCTAAGGTATTTTGGTATAGCAACAATACTTGGAGAGTATTTTCTACCAAGAGGGGGGGTATTTTACGAGAACCACTAAGCAAGGGGGGGTGTGTCTCGGCCACACCACTAGGAGGGGGAGAGATAACTCTCGGCCAAGGGGGCCTCACGAAAGGGGGAGGGGGAGGCTAGGACGAGAACTCTACACAAAGGGGGGGAGAAGGCTTTCAAGACTTAGAACAATTTTAGGATGAAGAAGTCTTCAAGTTAGGGGGGTATTTATAGGGAAACCAATGGACAAGATTAAGCCAAGTGGGGGGCAAGTGGAGGGCCAAGATTTGCCCAAGTGCCCCCTATCCCTACTCCACAAATCCCTCACAACATTGACCCATGGATTAGGCAAGAAAACATGGCACAAAACGTGCCAAGAAACAAGCACCCAATCGGCCACACAAACCGCCAACTTGAGGGTGACAAGTGTCGCCCTCTCGTTGGCCCAAAATATTTCATCTCTCGGAAAAATCCGCAAAAATTATTAATGACATAGCGGGAATTTTCCCTTTGCAAGTTTTGTAAAATGTTTCGTCGAAAAACGATTCCTTTCGTGTGTTGTGCACAAAATTTTCGATCCTTGCCTATCTTAAGGCTAAAACTTTCGTACGTACGTCCTGACGTACATACTCTGGAAATACGGGGTATAACACTTGACTTATAAACAACTTGATTTTGGGAAAGGAGAAGTAACTTGATTTAAAGGTATAGGTTACTTGTTTTTAAAAGAGTAAGACACTTGGTTTAAAAAAGTATATTGCTACTTGACTTTAAAAAGGAAAAAGTGTCTTTGTTTTAAAAAGGAAGGCATGCTTTTGTCTTAAGATTGGTTTAAAAAGAAGGTATGGAAATTGTTTTGGTTTACTTAAAAGATAGTTACTCTATTTTGATACTACGGGTATCGTGTGACTTTTGTGTGAGTAACTTGACTATGTTGGCTTGTGATAGCCTTGTAATACTTTCTTGTTGGTTTGATAAGTAAACATGTTATGATGCTACGTGTGTTAGCGTCTTGTGACGTTTGTGTAAGGGGGTTTTCTTGTTGTGCTTATGTTGTTTAGCGATAAGCAGTTATGCTGATATTATATCACTTACCCCCCTGACTTGTTATGCCGAGGGTTAGCCGCCCCCGATGCGAGGAATACCTCATGCGGGTCTGTGTGACCTATGCGGAGCTGCGGGAGTTCCAGGATGATCAATCCGGGTGTGTTACCGATCGAGAATACCTCATGCGATGCGTGTGACTATGCGATCGCGAGTCGAGTTGATCTGAGGTTAGCTACCCCCGATGCGAGGAATACCTCATGCGGACCTAGGTGGTCTATGCGGACTGCGGGAGTCCAGGATTAGGCTCGCATAATGATACTATGGGCGATTGGCCTTGCTTCGATCATTAGCGGCCTAGAAAAGACCAGTTACGTTATATCTATTTTGCTCTTGTTTATGATGTGGCACTATGTGCAGTTAAATTGGTTGTTCGTACGTATTTGTAATTGGTTTTAAAATGTCATGATTTTATTTCGATTTTTCTGATTTCACATACTTGGTACTGTTATCTTGACCTCCTTCGAAGGCCGTTCATGCCGCAGGTAGAGGTACACCAGTCGTCGATCCTCGCTCATAGGATCACAGCTCAGCGTTTTGGGAAGCTCCGTTTCTCCGGAGGCTTATCTTTTGGTATAGTCCCCTGTCGTTGTAGGTACTTACATTCAGGGGTATGGCGGGGCCCTGTCCCGTCATAGTTATGGTTATATTCTTAGAGGTCTGTAGTACTGTTGTGGGCAAGGTTTGTAAAAGGGATGTAACTGTTCAAGTTTTTATTTATATATACAGAAAGGTAACCGTTTTGGTTAGCCTGTCTTCTTATTTCACTGTTTGTCTTTTATGAGTTTTTATTTCCGCTGATTTTCTCTGATGTTGTATCACTAGGGTGCCCGGGGTAAGGCACCAGTCGCGGGCCCGAGGTCGGGTCGTGACAAAAGTGGTATCAGAGCAGTTAATCCTCGGAAAGTGTCTACAGACCGTATCTAGTAGAGTCTTGATTATCGGTGTGTTGTGCACCACACCTATAATCAGGAGGCTGCAGGATATTTAGGATTGGTTTCCATTCTTCTCACTCTGAGATCGTGCCTTAGAGCTGTGTTATAAGTTGGACTCCCTCTGACGTATTTTTTTTCACCCGTTATGTTATACCCCGTATTTCCAGAGTATGTACGTGAGGGAGTACGTACAAAAGTTTAGCCTTAGTTAGGCATTAGGGACAAAAATATTGTGCACAACACACGAAAAGAATCATTTTCCGACGAAACGTTTTCCAAACTTTGCGTAGGGAAAATTCCGGTTATGTCATTTATTATTTTTGCGGATTTTTCCGAGAGATGAAATATTTTGGACCAACGAGAGGGTGACACTTGTCACCCTCAAGTGGACGGCAAAGGGCTTGCCTTGGCACGTTTTTTGTGCTAAGTTTTTGGTCAAGGAGTTGGTAGGATATTTGTGTAGTAGATGGATAAGGACACTTGCCTAAATCTCCACCTTACACTTGCCTACCACTTGGCTTCATCTTGGCCCTTGAAAGCCCTATAAATACCCCCCCTAAGTTGAAGAAGTTCTTCATCCACAAATTATCTTCCAAGTCTCAAAATCCCCCTTTCTCCCTTAAGAGCTCTCGTCCAAAGCTCTCTTTCCCCCCCTCCAAAAGAGCCTAGCCGAAACACTACCCCCCCTCTTGGTAGAAATACTCTCCAAGGGTTGTTACTATCCCCAAAAATACCTTAGCCAATCCCTTGTATTATCTCCAAAGTTACCTCTATACTTAGAGTCCGGAAAATACTACTATACTTCCTTTAGCCACTAAACGAAACCCTAGGAGAAACTTCATTGTTGGTTGAAGTTGTAAGTAGAAGTTGTGTAGAAACTTCTAAGGGTTTCTTGGAGCGGATTGGAGCGTTCAGATTAGGAGCTAAACCTTGCTCAGGATCGACATTTATACTTGGATAATATTGGGCTTATAGAGGTAAATAATCTTATCCTTCTATTGTAATTGGAGAATACATACTGTAGAAGTATAGAAATAAGTATAAAACACATAGAAGGATTTTAAAGAAGAGAATTGAACTGTAATTACACTGAAGGATAATACAGAAGAGTATTGAACTGAAATCACATCAGAAGTATTATAAAGAAGAATTGAACTGTACTTACATAGGACTGTATTTACAGTAGACTTGTGTAGCTTGACGGGTAGGGAAGTGCTGCCCAATTTTCCGTAGAAAAAAGAACCCTCTGCTTAGAATAGTCTTCAGAGTAGTCTAGACATTGATAGACGTACCTGACTATTATAGGTTGATTCTCTGCGCGCGACATATTCGACTTGGCAGGTGGATTTCGCCGAGGAGGTATGTGATTCTTCCTATACTCTTAAGCATGATATTTTAAAATATATATATAGTACGGTAGACGTACGTGTGTTAACTGGACGTAGTTTTACGGCAATGTCTTTTGACTTAAGCCTGAATAATAAGAATCTTGAAGTCTTTCAAAAGAATTATAAATCATTTTTGAAAGAAGAAGAATATTTGTTTTTAAAACAAAAAGCTTAAGAGTTATACTAGCTTTATGGGAAGTTAGGTATAACGACTTAAGAAAGATAAAAGGAACAGTTTACTTATGTGTTTATGAAAGACTTGTATTGATTCTGGAAAGTATAATAAGATGGTGTGTTGAGTAGATATATTGTGATGCTATGTGTGTTAGTATCTTGTAAACGTTGTGTAAAGAGGTTATTCTTATTGTGCTTATGTTGTTTAACGATAAGCTGTTATGTTAGTATTATATCACTCACCTCTTGACATGATACCGGGGGTTAAGCTGCCCTCCGATGCGGGGTATAGCTCAGGCAGTCTGTGTGACTATGATTCGAGAATACCTCATGCGGGTCCCGGGGGCCTATGCGGAGCTACGAGAGTTCCAGGTTAGTGTGCGGTCCTTGTGGCCATGCGGTCTATGTGGCCATGCGGACTACGAGTCCAGGACGATGCCGAGGAGTAGCTACCCTCGATGCGGGGAATACCTCATGCGGGCCTACGTGAGTGGCCTATGCGGATCGCGAGTCCGAGATTAGGCATGCTTAATGTCACGACCGACCAGGCGGTGCCTACTGGGCACCTGTTGAGTATACATCGAGAGAATAGCGCGGAACATACACAACATAAACACAGTACAATATATCAACACGAGCGCCGATGGCCGCCTTCCATAATATAAACAAAGTCAGTACTTACAACTCGGTTCTTAACCACAAAAGGTGAATACACCTCAGGAATAACAAGCGTGGCGGGACAGGCCCGCCATACCGAATGTACAAAATCTACAACATCGGGACAAGATCGTACCAAAGAAAGACAAGCCTCCGGAGAATGGAGCCGACGTCGATAAGTGATCCTAAGAATGTGGATCGCCACGCTCTTTTTTCGGCGTGAGCGCCCCAGAGAAAGAGGTCAAGACATATGTACTAAGTATGTAAAATCGAGTATCGTAATTACAACATAAGTTTATAAGAAAGCGTGACATGTATGATAACAAAATTACGTTACCGGTGCCTTGCTAACAAGAGTACATCAAGAGAATCGTATAACATCACGATAGCGGTCTCGATCCTACTATGGGTAGTGAACCCATAAAACAGGTGGTATAACGTCTTGGGGTGCCTACCCTTATTTATACTCTTACCACAGGCGGTGGTATAACGTCTTGGGTTTGCCCTCATTTATACTCTTATCTGTAGAAGACAAGACACGTGGTATAATGTCTGGGGCTTCCTCATTTATACTCTTATCCTGAAGAAGGGTATAGCGTCTTGGGGTTTGCCCTCATCGATATTACCTATCTCAAAACCGCCGTCATACAATAATTAATCAAGTTAGCAATCCCACTAACTTCTAATTAGTCTTATTCATCTAAACTATCATTTTAGTTCACTTAAGTAACTTTCTTGTATTTTATAAAAATCCAGAATTTAACCCAGTACTACGTACTTCTATGCTTTTAAAATGACTCATTTATTTATAAAACTTCCAAGATACTAATAGCCGTAGTATCAAGTGACAATTTCTTTTCAAGACAAGTCACAATACTTTCAGAAATAAAATATGGCTTCTAAATCAAGTGACTCGTGTCTTATAAAACCTTAGGCAATTAATGCCTTAAAATAGAATTGTCTTCCATTAAATCAAGTCATTTATCTTTCCATAAAGTCAATATAACCAACTCCCCATAAAGTCGTTATATTCACTTTATACCTTAGTCATGTACAATTTCCTATCCAAGGGACTTATACGGTTAAAACGACACAAGTATTACATACTTTAAAATTCTTCAAGTCCCTTATCTTTAACAAGACTTAAGACATCTTTAATATTCTCAAAGAAGTGAGTGTCCAATACGTCTATTTAACTCACTTCTTTGAGAATATTAAAGATGTCTTAAGTCTTGTTAAAGATAAGGGACTTGAAGAATTTTAAAGTATGTAATACTTCAGGTCGCTTTAACCGTATAAGTCCCTTGGATAGGAAATTGTACATGACTAAGGTATAAAGTGAATATAACGACTTTATGGGGAGTTGGTTATATTGACTTTATGGAAAGATAAATGACTTGATTTAATGGAAGGCAGTTCTATTTTAAGGCATTAATTGCCTAAGGTTTTATAAGACACGAGTCACTTGATTTAGAAGCCATATTTTATTTCTGAAAGTATTGTGACTTGTCTTGAAAAGAAATTGTCACTTGATACTACGGCTATTAGTATCTTGGAAGTTTTATAAATAAATGAGTCATTTTAAAAGCATAGAAGTACGTAGTACTTTGGGTTAAATTCTGATTTTTATAAAAGACATGAAAGTGCCTTAAGTGAACTAAAATGAGAGTGTAGATGAAGAAGACTAATAAGAAGTTAGGGGGATTGATAACTTGCTTAATTATTCTATGACGGCCGGTTTTTGAGATAGGGTAAGAGTATCAACAGGCAAACCCCCAAGACGCTATACCACCTTCTTCAGATAAGAGTATAAATGGCGAGAAGCCCCAAGACATTATACCACTGCATCGTTTCTGCAGATAAGAGTATAAATGAGGCAAACCCCAAGACGTTATACCACCGCTTGTGGTAAGAGTATAATAAGCGGTAGGCACCCCAAGACGTTATACCACCTGTTTTTATGGGTTCACTACCCATGTAGGATCGAGACCGCCATCGTGATGTTATACGATTCTCTGATGTACTCTCATTGTTAGCAAGGCAATCGTAATCGTAATTTTGTTATCATACATGTCTCACGCTTTATAAACTTATGTTGTAATTACGATTTTCCGATTTACATACTTAGTACATATTGGTCTTGACCCCTTCCTGGGCCGCGTTCATGCCGCAGAAAGTGGTAAGCGTGGCGATCCACATTCTAGATCACTTATCGACGCCTAGCTCCATTCTCCGAGGCTTGTCTTTCTTTTGGTACGATCTTGTCCCCGATGTTGTAGATTTTGTACATTCGTGGTATGGCGGGGCCCCGCCCCGCCACAGTTGTTATTCCTAGAGGTCTGTATTCACCTTTGTGGTTGGGCTGTAAGAACTGAGTTGTAAAGTTGTACTTTTGACTTTGTTTATATTATGGAAGGCGGCCTTATCGGCTAGCCTGTGTTGATATATTGTGTACACCTGTGTTTATGTTGTGTATGTTCCGCTGCTATTCTCTGATGTATACCTGAACAGGGTGCCCTGGTAGGGCACTCCGCGCCCGGGTCGTGACAAAAGTGGTATCGAGCGATTAGTCTCGGAAAGTGTCTACAGACCGTGTCTAGTAGAGTCTTGATTATCGGTGTGTTGTGCACCACATCTATAATCAGGAGGCTACAGGACATTTAGGATTGGTTTCCATTCTTCTCTCTCTGAGATCGTGCAGTAGAGCTATCTTATTAGGTTGAATCCTCTCTGACCTCTTCTTATGAAACAGCTATGCCTCCACGGAAAGCTACCAGGGCCCAGAAGGGCAAGGCAGCGGCGAGGCGCTAACGGTACTCGAGGGTTACGGGCTCGAGCACGCACTATGCCCGAGGTAAGTGGCGGTCGGCGAGTTCACCACGCTGCGCTTTAGAGGAGCCGAGAGTGGCAGAAGCTCCAGAGGTTCCTGCACGAGCCTCCGCCACACCACCGCCGAGTATAGAGACTATAGGGGAATGATTCGATTGTTGACCGAGATAGTAGTCGGGCAAATACCGACAGAGCAGCAGCCACCCTAGAGCCGACAGTTAGCGGATTAGCGATTTTCTGGGATGTCATCAACCTGAGTTTTATGGTTCAAGGTCTGATGAGGATCCGCAGGAGTTCATTCGGCAGCTACAGCGGACCATGCAGGTCCTTAGGGCTTCAGAGACAGAGTCTGTTACGCTAGCCTCTTACCGGTTGCGCGATATTGCGCTGAACTGGTTTGAGTCGTGGTTGCTTTCGAGAGGTGATGATGCTCTTCCAGCTGTTTGGGAGGAGTTTACAGAGGCCTTTATGGATCACTTTTTACCTCCCGAGATGAGGAGAGCCCGGGTAGACAGATTTTTGACCTTGCGGCAGAACGGGAGGACCGTTAGGGAGTACAGCCTGGAGTTTGACTCCTTGGCCAGGCATGCTCACACTATTGTAGCTAGCATGGCGGATAGAGTTCATCGTTATGTGATGGGGCTAGACCGTCATATGATTACAGCATGCTTGGGGGTGGCTCTTCACCAGATGGACATCGCCCGGATGCAGGCCTATGCACAGGGGATAGAGGATAGAGAGAGGGAGGACCAGATTGACGCAGGCCAGCCCAAGAGGGCCAGGACATCGGGGTCTCAGGGCAGTTTTCGAGGCGGACAGCCTCAGCAGCAGAGTAGGTCCACGCCCACCAGACAGAGTACTCACACGGTTTTACGCAAGAGGTCCGACCAGCAGTCGGGCCGTGAGCAGTCGTGGCTCGGGACTACAGGATTTCGCGAGGCGAACCGTCACCGTCGGGACCACCCACACCTCGGTGTGCTCGACGCGTAGGTTCCACTGGCGAGTGTCGCGAGCCGGAGCTTGTTACTCTTGTGGCCAGCTGGGCCACTTGAAGAGAGATTGTCCGTCTAGAGGCAACATGGGTGGTACAAAGACACCGACGGGATCGATTTGGGTCTTCTCTCCTTCAGGTTGGGCGCCCGAGGCGTGGTACTCAGCAGGCAGACCGCGGTAGAGGTCGTGGTGGTGGTTCCAGTTCTAGCGGTCCCCAGAACCGCATATATTCTCTAGCCAGCCGCCAGGATCAGGAGGCTTCCCCTGACGTCGTCACAGGTACATTACTGATTTCAGGCTGTGATGTTTATGCTTTGATAGATCCAGGTTCTACCTTGTCCTATGTGTCCCCTCTTATTGCGGGTAGAATCGGGATAGAGCCGGTGTCGATAGAGCCGTTTGAGGTAGCTACGCCCGTGGGTGATTCGGTGTTAGCGGCGGTGTATAGAGGTTGTCCGGTATTTATTTACAGTCGTCAGACCCTTGCAGACTTGATAGAGCTGGAGATGACAGATTTTGATGTCATTATGGGTATGGACTGGTTGGCTTCTTGTTATGCCAACGTTGACTGTAGGGACAGGTTGGTTCGGTTCCAGTTTCCTGGCGAGCCAGTTATCGAGTGGAGAGGCAACACAAAGATCGCCGGCGGGTAGGTTTATTTCTTACCTCAAGGCTAGGAAGATGGTGTAGAAAGTACATCTATCATCCGGTTCGTATTCGATCTGAGGCCGAGTGCGATTCTTGATCGATGGCCGATGGTTAGGAGTTTCCAGATGTGTTCCCAGATGATCTTCCGGGTATCCCTCCTGAGAGGGAGATCGAGTTTTGTATTGACACGTTGCCAGACACTCGACCTATTTCCATTCCGCCATAAAGGATGACACCTGCCGAGTTGAGGGAGCTGAAGGATCAGCTGAAAGATTTGCTGGAAAAAGGCTTTATCAGGCCTAGTGTATCTCCACGGGAGCGCCAGATTGTTTGTGAAGAAGAATGATGGGATGCTGCGTATGTGTGTTGATTACAGGCAGCTGAATAAGGTAACCATCAAGAATAGGTACCCCCTCCCCCAGATTGATGATTTGTTTGACCAACTGCAGGGTGCGAGGTGTTTCTCGAAGATAGACCTGCGGTCTGGTTATCATCAGGTTCGAGTTCGAGAGGCGAATATCCCAAAGACGCATTCGTGACCCGATGGGCACTATGAGTTCAGGGGTTATGTCTTTCGGTTTGACCAACGCTCCAACGGTATTTATGGATTTGATGAACCGGGTGTTCAAGTCATTCTTGGATACATTTGTGATTGTATTCATTGATGACATCCTGGTTTATTCGCGACGAGCAGAGCATGCAGATCACGAGGATTGGGATTCTCGGAGGCGATTATTCGCCAAGTTCTCCAAGTGTGAGTTTTGGTTGGCCTCGGTGGAATTCTGGGCATATTATTGGGGTGATGGTGTTGGGTAGATACGGCAAAGATTGGCGATCAAGTCTTGGCGAGACCTACTACTCCGGCCGAGGTGCGCGATTTCTTAGGGTGGCGAGTTATTATCGCAGTTTGTGGAAGCGGTTGCTTGATTTCAACGCCGTGACTAGGGTGACTTCGTAAGCGGCCAAGTTCCGATGGGCGAGAGGCTTGCGAGGAGGTTTCGGTTGTTGAAGGAAAGGTTGACTACGACTCAGTTCTTACTCTTCCGGAGGGGTTAGATGGGTACGTGATCTATTGTGATGCCTCGGGTATCGGGCTAGGGTGTGTTTTGATGCAGCACGACAAGGTTATAGCCTATGCTTCCCGGCAGTTACGGAAACATGAGAGGAATTACCCTACCCATGACTTATAGTTGGCCGCATTTATTCATGCCTTGAAGATTTGGAGGCATTATTTGTACGGGGTTCATGTGGATATCTATACAGACCACAAGAGCCTCCAGTATATCTTCAGGCAGAGAGAGCTGAACTTGAGACAGAGACGGTGGTTAGAATTGCTGAAAGATTATGATGTTGATATTCTATACCATCCGGGGAAAGCCAACGTAGTTGCTGATGCCTTGTGTCGTAGATCGATGGGGAGCCTATCAGAGGTACAGCCAGAGAGGCAGGACATGGTCCGTCAGATCCACCAGTTAGCGAGCCTTGGGGTTTGTTTGATCGATACCGACGATAGTGGAGTACGGGTTCGTGAGGTTGCCGAGTCTTCCATCGTTGATGAGGTGAAGAAGCGGCGATTTGAGGACCCAATGTTGGTGCGGTATGCGTGATGCGCTCTTCGGGAGGAGAAGAGTCTATTCGAGTAGCGCTGATGAAGTCTTGAGATTTGAGGGCGGTTGTGTTCCGATGTATCGAGACTTCGTCGGCCAGTTGCAGGCACACGCTCGATATTCTATTCATCCGAAGTCGACCAAGATGTACCATGACCTCGGATGTTTGTATTGGTGGGATGGCACGAAGAGTGCGTGGCGAGTTTTGTTACCTGATGTCCTAATTGCCCGGGTCAAGGTCGAGCACGAGGCCCGATGGTTTATTGCGATCTATTGAGATTCCTACTTGGAAGTGGGAGATGATCAACATGGACTTTGTTACAGGTTACCTCGTACTCGGAGGAAATGCGACTCCATTTGGGTTATTGTTGTGGTGTGAAATCAGCCCATTTCCTTCGGTCGGGGCGGCGTTTTGGTGAGGACTATGCGGATTGTACATCAGAGATAGTGAGGTATGCGGTGTCGGTGTCGATTATATCGATAGGGAGCCGGTTTACGGCTAACCAGAGGTCTTTCGAAGGGTTTAGGGACACGTGAGTCTCAAGACAACATTTCACCCTCGGACTAGCAGGCGGCGGGCGCACTATCCGACAACGAGGATATCTTTGCGAGCTGCGTGATTGTTAAGTGGTAGTGGGAGGATCACTTGCCTCTCGTGGAGTTTGCTTATAATAACGGCTACCATTCCGGTATACGAATGGCGCCATACGAGGCTTTATATGGCGGAAATGCAGTCGCCGATCGGTTGGTTCGGCGTGGCGAGTACGATTAGTTGGCGGACTTGATCTACAGCCGTGGATAAGGTGAAGCTTATCCGGGAGAAGCTGATAGCGGCTCGAAGTCGGCGAAGTCATATGCGGATAATCGGCGTCGGCATTTGGAGTTTCGGGTAGGCGATTGGGGCTTCTTGAAGGTGTCACCCATGAAGTGTGATGAGATTGGTAGAAGGAAACTCAGCCCAAGGTACATTGGGCCCTACCAGATCGTCCGTAGAGTGGGCAAGGTTGCCTATGAGTTAGATCTGCCATCAGAGTTAGAGGCGGTACATCCGGTCTTCCATGTGTTTATGTTGTGTATGTCCCGCTGCTATTCTCTGATGTATACCTGAACAGGGTGCCCTGGTAGGGCACCAGTCGCGGCCCGGGGTCGGGTCGTGACACTTAATGATACTATGGGCGATTGGCCTTGCTTCGATCATTCGCAGCCTAGAAAGAGACCTGTTACAGTTTACCTCTTATTGCTCTTGTTTGTGATGTGGCACTATGTGCGGTTACCTTGTTTGTTTAAATGCATATTTGTAAAGCGGTTTTAAAATGATATGATTTCATTTAAGTACTTTCTGATTTCACATACTTGGTACTGTTATCTTGACCTCCTTGAAGTGCGTTCATGCCGCAGGTAAAGGGAAGCAGGTAGCGGATCCTCAGTCTTAGGATCTTTTCCTTGGTGTCAGGAGCTCCATCTTCTCCGGAGGCTCGACTTTTGGGTATGATTTCCCTGTTGTTGTAGATAGTTTTGTACATTCAGGGTATGGCGTGGCCACTGTCCGCCATAGTTGTTACTTTCTTAAGTGCAGAGTACTATTATGCAGTTGGGATGTAATGCCAGATTTTGGTCTATATATATATCTTGAAAGCGACTTTTCTCAGAAATTGTGTCTTAATTTACATTTGTTTCATGTCTTGTTTTTATATTCCGCTGATTACTCTGATGTATGACTACTTGGGTGCCCGGGTAAGGCACGATCCACGAACCTGAACAGTCGTGACAAAAGTGGTATCGAGCGATTAATCCTCGGAAAGTGTCTACAGAACCGTATCTAGTAAGTCTTGATTATCGGTGTGTTGTGCACCACACCTATAATCAGGAGGCTATAGGATATTTAGGATTGGTTTCCATTCTTCTCACTCTAAGATCATGCCTTAGAGCTGTGTTATAAGTTGGACCCCTCTAACGTATTCCTTTTATGCGATTATGCCTCACGTAAGGCAACCCGGGCGGAAGGGCAAGCGTAGGAGCTGCTAGTAGGACACCGAGTCACGAGGGCTCGTGCCCGATCTATACCCGAGGCTGCGAGTTCCATGACGTCGCCGGCCCTGAAGAGACCACGATGCCGCGCCTCTATCCCACGGCACTGGGGCGGAGGTTAGGAGTACAAGGAGATAACCCGGCTATTGGCGAGTTGTGGCGAACATGAGGATAAGTGGGCCGGCGATTCGATTCAGCGATGCGGTGGTTCACCGAGATCGACGGTTGAGGCTACGGGATTTTACGAGTTGTAGCCGCGAGTTCTACGGTCGAGGCACGAGGATGATCCACATGAGTTCATCCGTCGATTCTGAGAGGATCATGCGGGTGATCAAGGCTTGAGACCGAGTCCGTGATCTTCGGTTCCACATAAATTTGCGTGATACGCGATCGATTGGTTTGATTCGTGGGAGTTATCCGGGAGAGCACGCGTCCCAGCTACTTGGGGCGAGTTCTCGAGGCCTTTCTCACTCACTTCTTGCCTCCACGGATGAGGAGGCACGGGCGACAATTTTGTTCTTTGAGGCAGAAGGACGCCGATTAGGAGTACAACGTTGAGTTCGATTCGTTGGCTCGATATGTCCTGCGTTGGTAGCGAATATGGAGGGCGAGTGCATCGCTACGTCACCGTCTAGATGATTATATGGCGAGTCTTGTGCGGGTGTGGCTCTTCACGAGCATGGACATTACCGCATGCGAGCTCATGCACTTGGATGCGAGGCGTAAAGCGACGGGTTGTGAGCAGCGGCGAGAAGAAGGCGAGCGGCGAGTCTTTTGGTAGCTATCGGGGTGGGCGGCCTCGGCCGATCTAGATTTGCACCACGGCCCGGCTCGAGCACTCCTACACCATCCTCGGGACAACCGGGATATTCGAGGCGGACGGGGCCGGGACTTGAGCGTCGAGTAGCGAGAGGTGCTAGCCGATCGGGACCACCCGCCGGTGTGGCCGTCGGTAGATCCCATTACGGGAATTGTGATGTGCGCTCGAGAGTTTGTTCTGATTGTGGCGGTCGGGTCACTTTGCGAAACTGTCAGGCGAGCGGCGCGAGGTAGGGTCAACCTACGGGTCTTTCGCCGGTCTTCTTCATCTCCTACGATTACTCGCCCGGGGCGAGTACTCGAGGCAGCGAGTTGCGGCGAGAGGTCGTGGTGCGGGTCCCGGATTCTAGCGGTCCTCGAACCGCATTTATGCCTTATCCGGCCGGCGGGACGGGGCGTCGCTGATGTCGCAGTACTTTATCGGTTCGTGTTGTGGCGTGTATGCCTTGATAGATCGGGTTCTACTCTGTCTATATATCTCCCCTTGTTGCTAGTAGGATAGGGATAGAGCACGAGTCCATAGACCCATTTGAGGTAGCTACGCGATGGGTGATTCGATGGTAGCTCGGCGGGTATATAGGGCTTGTCGGTGACTTTATGCGATCGTCGGACCTGGCCGAAACTTAATAGATTTGGACATGGCGATTCGGCGTGATCATGGGCATGGATTGGCTAGCTTCTTGCTATGCCAATGTAGGCTGCGAGGAGAGAGTGGTGCGGTTCGATTTCTGAGGCCGGTTATTGAGTGGGAGGAACACCGTATGTCGTCGGTAGGTTTATTTCTTACCTCAGGCTAGGAAGATGGTGCGAAGGGTATATCTACCATCTCGTTCGGGTGTTTGATCACGAGGCTGCGATGCGATTTTCATCGATTCGATGGTCGAGGAGTTCCCGGGCGTGTTTCAGACGACCTCGGGTATCCCTCCCGAGAGGAGATAGAGTTTTGTATCGATGTCTTTGCGGACACTCGGCTATTTCCATTCCGCCATACGAATGGCACTGCCGGGTTGAGAGAGTTGAAGGACCGGTGAGAGATTTCTTGGAGAAGGGCTTCATCGTGCCTAGTGTTTCTCCTTGGGAAGCGCGGTATTGTTCGTGAAGAAGAAGGGCGGGGCGCTGCGTGTGTGTTGATTACAAGCGGTGAACAAGGTGACCATTAAACGATAACCCCTTCCCGAGATTGATGATTTGTTCGATCGATTGCGAGTGCGAGATGTTTTTCTAAGATTGATCTGCGATCGGGCTATCATCAGTGCGAGTCGGAGTCGGACATCCCCACAGGTGCGTCGGACGTGCAGGGCATTATGAGTTCGAGGCCATGTCTTTCGAGTTGACCAATGCTCGGCGGTATTCATGGATTTGATGAACCGAGTGTTCAAGCCATTTTGGACACGTTTGTGATAGTGTTCATTGATGATATCTTGGTTTATTCGCTCGGAAGCGGGAGCATGCGGGCATTTGAGATTGTCTTTGAGAGTTCTCGGGACCAGCGATTATACGCCAAGTTTTCCAAATGTGAGTTTTGGTTGGCTTGGTGGCTTTTCTTGGGCATATTGTCGGGTGATGGTATTCGGTGGATACGGCCAAGATCGAAGCGATCGAGAGTTGGCCTAGACCTCTTACTCCGGCAGAGGTTCGCGATTTTCAGGCCTCGGTGGTTATTATCGCGGTTCGTGGAGAAGTTTGCTTCTATCTACGCACCATTGACTAGGTGACTCGGAAAGCGGCTAAGTTTGATGGGTGATGCTTGTGGCGGGGTTTCGATTCTTGAAGGAGATCGGCACCGCCCCGTTCTTACTCTTCCGGAGGTCGAGCGGTTATGTTGTGTATTGTGATCGTCGAGCGTTGGGCTCGGATGTGTGTTGATGCGGTGGGTAAGGTTATAGCGTCGCGTCCGACAACTTAAGAAACATGAGAGGAACTACCCACCCATGATTTGGAGTTAGCGGCGGTGATTCACGCCAAGATCTGGAGGCACTATTTGTATGGGGTTCGTGGATATTTATACGCACCACAGAGCCTCGGTATATCTTCGGCCGAGGAGGCCGAACTTACGGCGAGGCGGTGGTTAGAGTTGCTTAAGGATTATGATGTCGATATCCTATACCACGGGAAGGCAATGTTGTGGCGAATGCCATTAGTCGTAGGTCGATGGGTAGCCTATCGGATGTGCGGCGGAGAGGAGGGCATGGTTCGCGATTTGCATCGATTAGCGAGCCTTGGTGTCCGCTTGATTGATTACGATAGCGGTGGGGTTCGAGTTCGAGAGGTTGCGAGTCTTCCATCGTCGAGGTGAAGAGCAACGATTTGAGGATCCGGTTTTGGCGATGCGTGATACGACTCTTCGTGAGGAAGGGTCGCACGAGTATCACGATGGGGTGCTAAGGTTCGAGGCGAGTTGTGTGTTCCGTATATTGCGAGGACTTGGCGAGTTCTAGGGAAGCACAGTGCGAGTTACTCTATCCATCGGTCGACAAAGATGTACCATGACCTCGGTCGGTGTATTGGTGGGATGGCTTGAAGAGGGCGTTGCGAGTTTGTGGCTCGGTGCGTGTTGTCGGCGGTGAAGGTAGAGCACGAGAGACACGGTGGTTTGTTGCGAGCGATAGAGATCCGACACGGAAGTGGGAGGTGATCAACATGGACTTTATCACGCGGGGTTACCTCGCACTCAGAAACATGATTCTATTTGGGTTATCGTCGACGGTGGCGAAATCAGCCACTTTCTTCCGTCGGGGCGACCTTTTGGTGAGGATTATGCGGACTTTACATCAGAGATCGTGAGTGCATGGGGTCCCTATTTCTATCATATCGGCCAGGAGCCCGGATTTCTGGCTAACCGGAGGTCTTTCCGAAGGGTTTAGGGGCCTGAGTGAGCTTTGAAATCGCATTCCATCCTCAGACAGACGGACAGGCAGAGCGCACTATCCAGACTCTGGAGGATATCTTTGCGAGCTGTGTTATTGACCGAGGGTGTTGGGAGGATCATTTGCCTCTAGTTGAGTTTGCGTATAATAATAGCTACCACTCTAGTATTCAGATGGCGCCTTATGAGGCCTTGTATGGGAGGAAGTGCAGATCGCCGATAGGCTGGTTTGATGTGGGCGAGGTGCAGTTAGTGGGACCTGATTTGGTGCGGCGGATGGATAAGGTGAAGCTTATCGAGGAAGCGATTCTTGCGGCTGAGTCGGCAAGTCATATACGGATCATCGTCGTCGGCATCCGAGTTCGAGTTGATGATTGGGTTTTCTGAAGGTGTCACCCATGAAGGGTGTGATGAGGTTCGGGAAGAAGGAAACTCAGCCCAGTACATTGGGCCTATCGGTTGTCGCGAGGTAGGCAAAGTTGCCTACGAGTTGGATCTGCCGTCCGATCTGGAAGCGGTGCATCCGGTGTTTCATGTTTCTATCTTTGAGGAGATGTATCGGGGATCCATCTAGAGTGCACCGATTGGCGATGTCCGGTGTGAGGGGTTATCGTATGAGAGATTCCCATAGCGATAATCGATCGTCGGAGTTAGGCGTCTGCGGACGGGCGTGGCTTCGTCAGGTCTTGTGGCGGAACGAGCTCGGGGAGGAGATGACGTGGGAAGCAGAGAAGGACATGAGGCAGAAGTATCCTCACTTATTCCCCACACCTCCAGGTAACTCACTTTCCTACTTGTAAATTTTTCATTAACATATTTGCTTAAGTGCTGTATTGTAGCCATGTGTGGCATTTGCAAACTGTTTAAGTTGTGAGAGACTTCATCGTTATCTGTCTTGGGAAGGAACATTCGAGACGAATGTTTCTAAGGAGGGGAGAATGTTATACCCCGTATTTCAGTATGTGCGTGAGAGTACGTCTGAAGTTTAGCCATAGTTAGGCATTAGGGACGAAAATATTGTACAACACACGAAAAGAATCGTTTCAGACAAGCGTTTTCCAAACTTTGCGAAGGGAAAATTCCGGCTATGTCATTTATTATTTTTGCGGATTTTTCCGAGAGATGAAATATTTTGGACCAACGAGAGGGTGACACTTGTCACCCTCAAGTGGACGGCAAAGGGCTTGCCTTGGCACGTTTTTTGTGCTAAGTTTTTGGTCAAGGAGTTGGTAGGATATTTGTGTAGTAGATGGATAAGGACACTTGCCTAAATCTCCACCTTACACTTGCCTACCACTTGGCTTCATCTTGGCCCTTGAAAGCCCTATAAATACCCCCCTAAGTTGAAGAAGTTCTTCCTCCACACATTATCTTCAAGTCTCAAAATCCTTTCTCCCTTAAGAGCTCTCGTCCAAAGCTCTCTTTTCCCCCCCTCCAAAAGAGCCTAGCCGAAACACTACCCCCCTCTTGGTAGAAATACTCTCCAAGGGTTGTTACTATCCCAAAAAATACTTTAGCCAATCCCTTGTATTATTTCCAAAGTTACCTCTATACTTAGAGTCCGGAAAATACTACTATACTTCCTTTAGCCACTAAACGAAACCCTAGGAGAAACTTCATTGTTGGTTGAAGTTGTAAGTAGAAGTTGTGTAGAAGCTTCTAAGGGTTTCTTGGAGCGGACTGGAGCGTTCAGATTAGGAGCTAAACCTTGCTCGGGATCGACATTTATACTTGGATAATATTGGGCTTATAGAGGTAAATAATCTTATCCTTGATTGTAATTGGAGAATACATCTGTAGAAGTATAGAAATAAGTATAAAATACATAGAAGGATTTTAAAGAAGAGAATTGAGCGTAATTACCTTTGAAGGATAATACTGAGAGTAGAATCTTGAAGGAAATCACATCAAGTATTATAAAGAAGAATTGAGCGTACTTACATAGAATTTGTATTTCTGATGAACTTGTGTAGCTTGACGGGTAGGAAGTGCTGCCCAAATTTCCGTAGAAAAAGAACCCTCTGCTTAGACTAGTCTTCAGAGTAGTCTAGACATTGATAGACGTACCTGACTATTATAGGTTGATTCTCTGTAGCGACATATTCGACTTGGCGGTGGATTTCGTAGGAGGTATGTGATTATTCATATACTCTTAAGCATGATATTTTAAAATATATATATAGTATGGTAGACGTACGTGTGTTAACTGGACGTAGTTTTACGGCAATGTCTTTTGACTTAAGCCTGAATAATAAGAATCTTGAAGTCTTTCAAAAGAATTATAAATCATTTTTGAAAGAAGAAGAATATTTGTATTTAAAACAAAAAGCTTAAGAGTTATACTAGCTTTATGGGAAGTTAGGTATAACGACTTAAGAAAGATAAAAGGAACAGTTTACTTATGTGTTTATGAAAGACTTGTATTGATTCTGGAAAGTATAATAAGATGGTGTGTTGAGTAGATATATTGTGATGCTATGTGTGTTAGTATCTTGTAAACGTTGTGTAAAGAGGTTATTCTTATTGTGCTTATGTTGTTAACGATAAGTTGTTATGTTAGTATTATATCACTCACCTCTTGACATGATACCGGGGGTTAAGCTGCCCTCCGATGCGGGGTATAGCTCAGGCAGGCTGTGTGACTATGATTCGAGAATACCTCATGCGGGTCCCGGGGGCCTAAGCGGAGCTACGAGAGTTCCAGGTTAGTGTGCGGTCCTTGTGGCCATGCGGTCTATGTGGCCATGCGGACTACGAGTCCAGGACGATGCCGAGGAGTAGCTACCCTCGATGCGGAGAATACCTCATGCGGGCCTACGTGAGTGGCCTATGCGGTGCGAGTCGAGATTAGGCATGCTTAATGATACTATGGGCGATTGGCCTTGCTTCGATCATTCGCAGCCTAGAAAGAGACCTGTTACAGTTTACCTCTTATTGCTCTTGTTTGTGATGTGGCACTATGTGCGGTTACCTTGTTTGTTTCGTACATATTTGTAAAACTGGTTTTAAAATGATATGATTTCATTTAAGTACTTTACAGTTTCACATACTTGGTACCTGTTATCTTGACCTCGCCGGGCTGCGTTCATGCCGCAGGTAAAGGGAAACAGGTAGCGGATCCTCAGTCTTAGGATCTTTTCCTTGGTGTTAGAAGCTCCATCTTCTCCGGAGGCTCGACTTTTGGGTATGATTTCCCTGTTGTTGTAGATAGTTTTGTACATTCAGGGTATGGCGGGGCCCTGTCCCGCCATAGTTGTTTACTTCCTTAGAGGTCTGTAGTCCTATTGTACAGTTGGGATGTAACTGCCAGATTTTGGTCTATATATATATGCCGAAAGGCGACTTTTCTCAGAAATTGTGTCTTAATTTACATTTGTTTCATGTCTTGTTTTTATATTCCGCCGATTACTCTGATGTATGACTACTTGGGTGCCCGGGTAAGGCACGATCCACGAAGGCGGGTCGTGACACGTTATGCCTACTGTGAAACAGCGAGCCCGGGAGGGCAAGCGTGAAGGAGGCTGCGAGTATAGCCTGAAGGTTAACGGGCGCACGGCGGTCATTATCGAGAGCGACTCTTCATTCGGGAGTTACTGCGCTAGCCCGAGAGAGTTTAGAAGCGTGCGTAGCCTGCGAGACCACGATACCTGAGCCTCTACTCCCACGGCCAGGAACAGAGGATATGAGTTACAAGGAGATGGCCCAGTTACTAGCTAGTCTGGTGGGTGGGAATGAGGACGGACGGGAGCCGGTGGTTCCGGCAGTACCAATAGTTCACCCTAGATCCGATAGTTTTGATACTTCGGGACTTCTTGAGTTGCAGTCCACCCGAGTACTATGGATTGAGAACTGAGAAAGATCCTCAGGAGTTTATTCGACAGTTGCAGCGGATCAGGAAAGTGATCAAGACCTTAGAGGCATTTTCTACACGTTTCTTGCCCTCGCAGATGAGGAGAGCTTGGGCAGATAGATTTATGATGTTGAGGCAGAACAGGCGGACGGTTCGGGAATACAGTATAGAGTTTGACTCATTGGTTCGTTATGTCCCCGCTTTAGTGGCAGACATGGAGGATAGCGTGCACCGATATGTCACAGGACTTGACGATTATTTTCTGTAAGATTGTACAAGTAGCTCTTGATCGAACATGGACATTGCGCGTCTGAGCTTATGCGCGTGGCGAGAACTTAGAGATCGGCGGATTAACAAGACCGGCGAAGAGGCGAGCAGCGAGGTCCTTTGGTAACTTTAAGGCGGACCCACCGGCGGGCGGGTTATGTGCCTCCGCCCGATGCAGTGGTCCTCGCGGACTTGGGGCGTTCGGGGTATTTAGGAGTTGGTCGAACTCGGGGTTCGGTTCACATATTTACATAGGTTCTAGCCACCAGTTGATTTTCCCTCGGTGTTCACTATGTGGTAGGCGTCATCGGAAATGTCATCTTTTACTAATGCTTGTTTTACCGGCGGCCGTCGAGCCATGTGAGAAGAATGTCCTAGTAGGAGGTTACATGTGGGATGACTTAGCCTACCAGTCGATTCTTGGATTGATGGTTCGGAGAGGAAGGGGTGTTAGCGAGAGGCCACCCCACTCGGTATGGCTGTTGTGGTGGGTGTTCTTATGGGAGTGTCGTACTACTTGATAGCTTGTTATGCTTGCGGCGGCGGGCCATTTGCGAGAAATTATCCAACCGGTGGCGCGGATGTTCTGACTCGGCCGGGATCGATGGTGGTTCATCACCTTACGTAGTTATGCGCCCGTGAGCGAGGATTTGATTAGAGCGACAAAGGGAAAGTGAGGCGATGAGTTCTGAGAGATATCTTGACCAAGAGACTTGTTTATGTCGTTATGGTAGATGCATGTGGAGTGCTATGCGAGATAACATGGTGTTAGGTGTGGATTAGAAAACATGAGTAGTTGAAAAGGGTAAGTGCAGGGCGAGAAAAATTTTGAGCCATAGAATCTGGATAACCATGGAGACCTTAGATGCAAGGCCATCTTGAGTAAAGGATTGTACGTTTGATCGTTGTCAGGGTGCATAGTATACGTGGTGTATTTGTGTGATAATTTCATGGGTAATGTGAGATAGAAGTGGTAGCTTTCATGACGTGAATTAGTAAGATTGTTCCGGACCGAGAACGAGTTTATCTGAAGTGGGTCGGGTTGAGGCCATATCGCGAGCCAACCCGCAGCCCGGAGTATGGTGGGGTCAGTTTGAGGTGGTCCCGCTAGATGATAGGGTCACGAGGGTGTTAGGCCCAAGTTTAGGTAACCATCGTACGAGTTCGTGGATGCGTTCGACCAGTAGTCGGGCCGATGAGGTCAGCCCATCTTGTCTTTCAGTCAGGACTGTTTACTCGGCGGAGGGTTATGCGAGATGTTGTATATCAGGAAGGTTGTAAGGCTGCATGGGGTTCCTACTTTTATTTTATGGCAGGCATTGAAGCCCAGTTTATGGCTATTTCTTTTTCGGGAGGTTTTACCAGGCGGGGTTAGGAACTCAGGTGAGTCTCAGTATTGCATTCACCCTCGGGCCGACGGACGAACAACGCGTTATATCCAGACATTTGAGGATAGGTTACGGGCCGGTGTTTTGATTTCAGGGGTAGCTGTGAGGATTATTTGCCTCTTGTTGAGTGAGTATTATACTAGCTACCATTTCAGTATTCGGATGGTGCCTTATGAAGCCTTGTATGGACGGAAGTGTAGGTTGCCGGTCGATTGGTTCGATGTTGGCAAGGTTCAGATAGTTGGTCCCTACTTGTTTCAGTAGGATGTGGATAAGGTGAAACTTATCCAGAAGAAGTTATTAGTAGCTCAGAGTCAACAGAAGTCGTGTGGATAATCGGCGTCGACACTTGGAGTTCAGGTGGACGGTGGGTCTTCTTGAAGGAACCACCCTGGAAGGGTGTGACGAGATGTGGAAAGCAGAGGAAACTTAGCCCGAGGTACTTTGGGCATTTTTCAGATCGTTTGTAGAATAGGCCAGGTTGCCTATTAGTTAGCACTGCCGTCCGACTTAGGAGGCAGTACGTCCGGTATTCCATGTTGCTATGTTTCGGAAGAGTATCGGAGATCCCTCCAGAGTGTTCCCAGTTAATGATGACCAAGTTAGAGATAGTAACCCCGAGATTTTGGAAAGCTGAGAATGGCGAAATGTGGTAAGTATATTAGGAAGAGTTCGAGTGTACGAGAAGGGTACGACGAGTAAGGGGAGAAGCGAGCATTTGTTATGAGAATAGAAGTGATCATTTCTTGTGTGAAGAAAGTATCCTTTGGACCATAAGTGGAGCTAATGGTATTGTTATACGGTTAGAGGTGATTCTTCGTTGGCTTGGATGTGAGTTTTTGCGCGTATGTGGTATTATGGCCAGGTGCGGCATAATTGGTTTTGTAAGTATAGTAGTGAAGACTATACCGGTGCTTGTGTGATTAGAGACTTAGAAGGAACATTCGGGAGGAATGTTTCTAAGGGGGGAAGAATGTTACACCCCTAGTTCCAGAGTATGTATACGAGGACGTACGTACGAGAATACGACATTTGAATTGGAAAGGAAGAAAGAAAAAGGTTCGTTAATGGGAATTGGATTCCCAGATTTGGTATTCGGACTTTTTGGAATATTTAAGAATTATGGAATTTTATTTCTGGAATTGGTCACGTGGGGCCCACGGGAGAAATTTCTGATTTTGTGGGGCCACTTTATTTTGGATTTTGGCATTACGGATATTTTCGAAGGCGAAATATTTTGGGCAGTAGGGGCGACACGTGTCACCCCCATGAGCCATGTGGGCGATTGTTGTGTTTGTGTTGGGCGGTTTGAGTGGGACAAGTGGCTTGCCACTTGTCCCATTGTTATAGTGGACAAATGGTTGGCAAACTACCACACACATATACCCCATCCTCACCTTACACTTGCTTAAATCATAGCCCTTGATTTCTCTATAAATACCCACTTGTTTCAAGACTCTTCATCCACTTAAATGTTTCTAAGTCACAAAAATCCCCCCTCTTGTAGCTCTCGTCAAATTCCCACTTTGTGTAGAAAATACTTCAAGTATTGTTGTATTATCCCAAATACCTTAGCCTAGTATTCCTAGTAGTATTCAAGTTATTTCAATACTAAGAGCAGAATACTACTTTTTCCAATAGTCGCAAAATGAAGCCCTAGAAAAATCTTCATAGCTTAGATGAAGTGTTAAGAGAAGTTGTTTAGAAACTTCTAAGGGTTGCTTGGAGCGGGTTGGAGCGTAAGGAATTGGAGCTAAACGTTGCTCATGATCGACTTTTAATCTTGGATAATTTTGGGCTTATCGAGGTAATGATCTATGTCCCTCTATTGTAATTGGATATTACATATTGTAGTAGTTTAGAATTGAGTATAAGATATATTGGAAGGATATTTATAAAGAATTGAACTGTATTTACATTGGGTGTATTCTGATGACTTGTAGTATTTTTGTGGCGAGAATTGTACGTCAGGTTAGGCGTATAATCCCCTACGAGTTGTTGGCTTGGTAGCGGGCCACGATGTTGGAAGTTATAGTTGTGGTTGCGGGGAGGTCTGCGAATTTTCCGTAGAATATGGAACCTTGTACTTAGAAATATTCTCTGAAGGGGTCTAGAAGTTAATAGGCGTTTTATGACCATTATAGGTTGAAGTACTACGAGTAGCGTATTCTACTTGAAGGGTGGAAAAGGCGAGCAAGGTTAGAGTACTTTGGAGCGTTTTGCTAATTGTCGATAATCGTCGCGAGGTATGTGAACCTCTTCCTATCCGTTCTAGCATGATATTTGTGAAATATATATAGTGCGGTAGACGCACGTGTGTTTAAAGGAATTTGATTTTCCTTTTGTGTCCTTGACTTGATTCCAAAGTTAAGTGACTTGTTATGAAATATTAAGGACTTGAATTATGTTAAAAGTTGTAAAACCTCACTCATGAGTAATGGGTGTGTGGTCTTTTAAAGAATAAAGTTATCTTGATTTCGAAAATAAGAATAGTTGTCCTTGGTTGGTTTAAAACATAAAGTGTTATAATAGCTTTATGGGAAGTTATTTATAACGACTTTATGAAAACAAAAGAATGGTTTTATCATTGGATTTAAAATGATAACTTGACATTTTAAAAGTTGGAGCTTGGTTTCCTTAAAAGATATGATTTAAAGATTAAGAGCCTGCTTTTTGAAAGTAAAGAGACTTGACTTATAAACAACTTGATTTTGGGAAAGGAGAAGTAACTTGATTTAAAGGTATAGGTTACTTATTTTTAAAAGAGTAAGACACTTGGTTTAAAAAAAGTATATTGCTACTTGACTTTAAAAAGGAAAAAGTGTCTTTGTTTTAAAAAGGAAGGCATGCTTTTGTCTTAAGATTGGTTTAAAAAGAAGGTATGGAAATTGTTTTGGTTTACTTAAAAAATAGTTACTCTATTTTGATACTACGGGTATCGTGTGACTTTTGTGTGAGTAACTTGACTATGTTGGCTTGTGATAGCCTTGTAATACTTTCTTGTTGGTTTGATAAGTAAACATGTTATGATGTTACGTGTCTTAGCGTCTTGTGACGTTTGTGTAAGGGGGTTTTCTTGTTGTGCTTATGTTGTTTAGCGATAGCGATTATCGCGATATTATATCACTTACCCCACGACTTGTTATGCAGGGTTAGCGCCCGATCTGAGGAATACCTCATCAGTGCATGTGACCTATGCGAGTGCGGGAGTTCGGGATGATCAATCGGGTGTGTTACCGACGCGAGGAATACCTCACGCGATGCAATGTGACTATGCGGTGCGGGAGTCGAGTTGATCTTAGGGTTAGCTACCCCGATGCGGCGAATACCTCTGTTATACCCGTATTTCAGTAATATGCGTATGGACGTCGTCTGAAATTTGAGCCTTAAGTTAGGCATTGGATTCGAAATTTGGGCACAAGTGCGATTAAGTCGTTTTACGCGAAAGCGTTTCCCACGCTACGTTGGGAAAATTCCGGCTATGTCATTTAAAATTTTTGCGGATTTTTCAGAGGCGAAACATTTTGGAACAACGGGAGGGTGACATGTGTCACCCTCACATTGGAAGCAAGGGGGGAAGGTTGGCCGCGTGGGCGGCCAAAGCGAGCCTTGGTTGGCCTTGGCCGATTGGCTCCCTCTATTGTGCCTTGCTTTGTGGCTTGTTTTGTGGAGTGTTTTGTGGAGTAGGGTTAGGGTGCACTTGGCTTGATCTTGGCCTTACACTTGCCTTGCACATGGCTTGATCTTGGCCATTGGTTGGCCTTTGGTTTTGCTATAAATACCCTCTCTTTGAAGACTTCTTCATCCACTCTTCACTTGCCTAAGTCTTGAGAACCCCTCCTCCTCTTGTTGACTCTCGTCCAAGAGCCCTCTCCCCAGTGAAGGCCTTTTGGCGAAACCTTCCCCTTTGTGAGCCTAAAGCGAGAACACCCCCTCCTTAGGGTGTTGTTCTCGTGTGGTACCCACTTTTGTGGTATTGAAATACTCCTCCAAGTATTGTTATAATGCCCAAAATACCTTAGCCTTATACCTTGTAGTATTCCAAAGTTACCTCTATCGTGAAGTCCGGAAATACTACCTTTTGTCCTTTTAGTCTCAAACCGAAACCACAAGAAACCTTCACCGTTGGTTGAAGTTTTGGAGTAAGTTGGTTAGAACTTCTAAGGGTTGTTTGGAGCGGATTGGAGCACTCGGAGTAGGAGCTAAACCTTGCTCGGTAGCGACATTATACTCGGATAATTTTGGGCTTATCGAGGTAAACACTCATCCTTCTATTGTAATTGGAAATTACATGTTGTAGAATATATAGTTGAAGTATACTATATATAGAACTATACTTAATCTTGTGGCAATGTCTTTTGACTTAAGCTGAAGAATTAAGAATGATCGTAATTACATAGGGGTATTCTGATGACTTGTGTAGTATTCTTGTGTAGTAGAATTGTACACGTCGGTTAGGCGTGTAAAACCCCAGTTGGCTTGGTAGCGGCCGATAGAGAAGGAGATTTACGCTATGGCGGGGAGGTCTTTGCCGAATTTTACGTAGAATATGGAACGATGAGATCTAGATGTTAATAAAGCGCCTTGTGGCCTTATAGGTTGAAGTACTACGTGTGGTGCGATCTACGTGGCTTAAGGAGTAGAAGCGGTTTGAAGTACTTGGGCGTTTTGCTAGTAGTCGGCACTCGTCGCGAGGTATGTGAACCTCTTCCTATCTCTTCTAGCATGATATGTGTGAACTATGTAGTACGGTAGGCGTACGTGTGTTAATCGTGTTTGATTGTCTTAAAACATAAAGTGTTATAACGGCTTTATGGGAAGTTGGTTATAACGGCTTTATGTAGGTAAGAAAATACTTTGTGGTTTTAAAGGTAGCGATGTGAATTATAAGCGGCTTGTTATAATAAAGAACTTGATGTATTTCAAAAGATTTATAATCGTTTTGAAGGAAGAGTAACACTTGGTTTTAAAGGTTTTAAAAAGAGTTATACTAGCTTTATGGGAGTTAGGTATAATGTCTTAAGAGAGGTAAAGAAAATGGTTTACTAATGTTAGAAGTTAAGAGACTTGATCTTATAAGATAAGAGACTTAACTTATTTGTTTTAATGTGAATGTTTGTGTGAAACCTCATTCGTGAGTAATGAGTACTTGGTTTTATTTAAAGGGATAATGTTTCTTGATTTGGAAATCGAGAATGTGTATCGACAGGACCACTGCGGCGTTAATAAAGGAAAATGTATTAAATAATGATGAATTGTATTAAAACCAGTAGAAACCTCCATCTGCATAGAAACTAAGATGAGACAAAATGATATACATTTTCTAGATCATGGCTGCTGTAATAAGAATGTTGTAAACAAGAATAACCTACTCTCACGTAAGACATATATTACTCAATTGTTCTAAAAAGGAATCAAGTGATTAAGTTTATGAACTATGAAACCATTTGAAAATGAGAAGCTTGAGTTATTGAAACTAGGCAAACTGGAACTTAGGAAAAGAATGTTGTTACTTGATTTTGAAAAGGAAGGTGGGTTGGTCATTCTAATACTACGTATCGGGTGACTTTGATAAAAGTAATAGATCTCTTTTAAAAGGGATTTAACGTACGTAGTACTTTAGGGTTAAAAACCCGGACTTTGGCATAAAATGAAAGTAACTTAAGTTGTGTAACTTGCCTACGCTTGTTGTGGTGTAACTTTCCTATGCTTGTTGTTGTGTAACTTGCCTATGCTTGTTGTTGCGTAACTTGCTTATGCTTGTGGTGATAGCCTTGGTTGTGCAAGAATTGTTATTTATGGACTAGCTCTCCATGAGGTTTCGTCTTGTTCGGCCTTGGTCCCGGTGGTGGCTCTGCGTGCTTGCCGTCATGGATGATTCGGCCTTGGCACCGTGTCGACCCTCGCGCTTGCCGTTCGGTATAGTGACGAAGTCTCGTGATCTGACCTTGGTCCTGGTGGTCACCTCGTACTTGCCGGTCATTCGTGGCCGGCCTTGGTCTCCGATGATCGGCTCTCGCTTGCCCGTGTCGGCCGTGTTTTGGTTGCATTGTATTATTGGTACGGTCGGATCTGGTAGTTATACTTGTCACATGCGGTTTTATAACACAGTGGGACACGGTGTTCATGTATAATCCTTGGTATTGTTATATCATAAGCTGGCGGTGAGGAAGAAATTCCACAGCACAGTGATAATTTGGAGCGTGAGTCCTGTCTTGATATATCGGTTATATGTTATATCGTAGTTTGGTCATCATACATGTCTCTGCTTTATATAGACTATTATGATTTCATTCTGATATTCTGATTTCACATACTTAGTACTGTTATCGACCTCCTTGAGTGCGTTAAATCATGCCGCGGTAGAGGTACATCATTTGTCGATCCGCGTTTAGGATCTCATTTGGCGTTTTGGGAGCTCCATTCCGTCGGAGGCTTATCTTTGGTATGTTACCCTAAGTGCGTAAGTTCTTATGCGTTCGGGGTATGGCGGGGCCACTGTCGTCATAGTTGTTGTATAAATCTTAGAGTGCAGTAATCTTGTTGTGGCGGGGTTGTAAAAGGATTAAAGCTATTCGAGTTTTATGTATATCGAAGGCAAGCTGTTTTGGTTGCTTTGTTTATTTATTATATCTCATTTCATGTGTAAAGTTTTTATTTCCATTTGGTTTTCTCGATGTTGTATCACTAGGGTGCAGGGTAAGGCACGATGTGCCCGATTTTCGGGCGTTACAAGTGGTTAATCCTCGGAAAGTGTCTGACCGTGTCTAGTAGAGTCTTGATTATCGATGTGTTGTGCACCACATCTATAATCGAGAGGCTATAGGACATTTAGGATTGGTTTCCATTCTTCTCATTACGAGATCGTGCCTTAGAGGCGTGTGATAAGATGGACCCTCGACATACCGTTTTACGATTATGCCTCGCGTAAAACCCGGGCCCGAAGGGCAAAGCGGCGAGGAGGCTGCGAGTAAAGCGGCGAGACCACGATACGAGCCTCGATCCATGATGCAGGCGAGAGGAGATGAGTTACAAGGAGTGGGCCCGATTAATGGCGGGGTTGTGGCAGACTTGAGGATAAGTGGACGCGGCGGTTCGATGCACGATGGTTCACCTAGATCGAGATAGTTCGAGGCTACGGGATTTTTACGAGTTGTAGGCCGCGAGTTTTATGGGTCGAGGCACGAGGATGATCGCGAGGAGTTCATCAAGCGATTCTGACGGATCGTAAGTGATCAAGCATCGGAGATCGAGTCGGTGGCCCAGGTTCACATCAATCTGCGTGATACCGCTTGATCGGGTTTGATTCTTGGGAGCTGTCGAGGGAGAGCATGCACTTCCAGCGGTATGGAGCGAGTTCTCGAAGCCTTTCTTGCACATTTCTTGCCTCCCGCACGAGAGGGCTCGGGTAACAATTTTTGGTGTTCTGGCGAGCAGGCGTGCGGTTGAGTACAATGTGGAGTTCGACTCATTGGCGATGCGTCCCGCGTTAGTAGCTTGTATGGAGGATCGAGTGCACCGATATGTTCTGAGGCTCGATGATTGCCTTGCGAGAGTTGTTGGTGTAGCTCTTGGTAGGGCATGGACGTGCCGCGTCTGGCGTATACACTTGGATGCGAGCGGATAAATCGACGGAATGACCAAAGTCGTGAAGAAGGGCGAACAGCGAGGTCCTTTGGTGACTTTCGAGGCGGACCGCCTCAGCCAGACTAGTTATGTACCTCCGTCGGTCTGAGTGGTCCTCGCGGCTTTGGGACGCCGGGATATTGAGAAGCGGTCGGGGCTCCCGTGTTTCAGATTTTCGGGGAAGCGAGGAGTGCTCGCGGATGAGTTGCCCTTGTCTCGGTGTGGCGTTGTGGAAAGCTTCATAAGGGAGAGTGTCGTACTAACTCGGGAGATTGTTATTTTTGCGGCCCAGCGGGGCCATCGGCAGAAGCGTCCAGGCCGAGTAGCTGGTAGGATAGCATGGACTACTAGAGCGATTGCGGGTTCTTCACCTTCCATGCCAGCGGGATGTTAGTACACCGGAAGGCCCCGGTGAGGTCGCGGTGGGAGTTCGATTTTAGCGGTCCTTGAACCGCCTAGTTTGAGTATATCCTTAACCTCAGAGTTTTGTTTGTATTGATGTTGTTGATGTGTTTAATGTTATGTTTGGATAGCTTTGTGCTAAAATGTGATTTAGAAACCAGTTAGTGAAAAGGGTAAGTCCACAGGTAGTGTAAGATGGAAGTGGTAGCTTTCATGATGTGAAATAGTAAGATTGTTCGGATCGGGGAACAAGAGTTAGCGGTTGGGGTCGGGTTGAGGACCATTTGCGGGTCAACCGTAACCCGGTTTGGGGTGGGGTCAGTTCGTGGTCGCCGGTGGTAGGGTCACGAGGGTGCTAGGCCCAAGTTTAGATGACCATCGTATGAGTTCGTGGATGCGTTCGATCGAGAATCGATTCGTGAAGGCGGGAATGGCCTTAGGGAAATCGAGTTAGGGAGATGACCAAGTTTGGAGGTAGTGACTCGAGGTTGGAAAGCGAAGCATTGTGAAGTGTGAGTACGGATACTAGAGCGAGTTCGAGTGTTCGTGACGAGTACTACGAGAAGGGAGAAGTGAGCGTGTGTTTTGTGGCGGTGTGGCATGATTATTTTAAATGCGTATAGCGGTGAAGACTATCTTGGCGCTTTGTTTGTTTGAGACCTAGAAGGAACATTGGGACGAATGTTTCTAAGAGGAAGAATGTTATACCCGTATTTCCGTAGTATGCGTATGGACGTGCGTCACGAAATTGAGCCTTAAGTTAGGCATTGGATTGAAATTTGGGCACAGTGCGATTAAGTCGTTTTACGACGAAACGTTTCCACGACTTCGTTGGGAAAATTCCGGCTATGTCATTTAAAATTTTTGCGGATTTTTAGAGGCGAAACATTTTGGACCAACGGGAGGGTGACATGTGTCACCCTACATTGAAGCAAGTGGGGAAGGTTGGACGATTTGGGCGTCGAGAGCCTTGGTTGGCCTTGGCGATTGGCTCCTCTTTTGTGCCTTGCTTTGTGGCTTGTTTGTGGCTTGTTTTGTGGAGTGTTTTGTGGAGTAGGGTTAGGGTGCACTTGGCTTGATCTTGGCCTTACACTTGCCTTGCACATGGCTTGATCTTGGCCATTGGTTGGCCTTTGGTTTTGCTATAAATACCCCTCTCTTTGAAGACTTCTTCATCCACTCTTCACTTGCCTAAGTCTTGAGAACCCCTCCTCCCTCTTGTTGACTCTCGTCCAAGAGCCCTCTCCCCCTTGTGAAGGCCTTTTGGCGAAACCTTCCCACTGTGAGCCTAAAGCGAGAACACCCCCTCAGGGTGTTGTTCTCGTGTGGTACCACTTTTGTGGTATTGAAATACTCCTCCAAGTATTGTTATAATGCCCAAAATACCTTAGTATATACCTTGTAGTATTCCAAAGTTACCTCTATCGTAGAGTCGGAAATACTACCTTTTGTCCTTTTAGTCTCAGCAAACCACTAAGGAAACCTTCACTGTTGGTTGAAGTTTTGGAGTAGAAGTTGGTTAGAACTTCTAAGGGTTGTTTGGGCGGATTGGAGCACTCGGGTAGGAGCTAAACCTTGCTCGGTAGCGACATTATACTCGGATAATTTTGGGCTTATCGAGGTAAACACTCTTGTCCTTCTATTGTAATTGGAAATTACATGTTGTAAGAATATATAGTTGAAGTATACTATATATAGAACTATACTTAATCTTTGTGGCAATGTCTTTTGACTTAAGCACTGAAGAATTAAGAAGCGACTGTAATTACATAGGGTGTATTCTGATGAACTTGTGTAGTATTCTTGTGTAGTAGAATTGTACACGTCCGGTTAGGCGTGTAAAAACCCCCAGTTGGCTTGGTAGCGGCCCGATAGAGAAGGAGATTTACGCTATGGCGGGGAAGTCTTTGCGAATTTTACGTAGAATATGGAGCGATGAGATCTAGATGTTAATAAGCGCCTTGTGGCCTTATAGGTTGAAGTACTACGTGTGGTGCGATCTACGTGGCTTAAGGAGTAGAAGCGGTTTGAAGTACTTGGGCGTTTTGCTAGTAGTCGGCACTCGTCGCGGTATGTGAACCTCTTCCTATCTCTTCTAGCATGATATGTGTGAACTATGTAGTACGGTGAAGCGTCGTGTGTTAGCGTGTTTGATTGTCTTAAAACATAAAGTGTTATAACGGCTTTATGGGAAGTTGGTTATAACGGCTTTATGTAGGTAAGAAAATACTTTGTGGTTTTAAAAGGTAATCGATGTGAATTATAAGCGGCTTGTTATAATAAAGAACTTGATGTATTTCAAAAGATTTATAATCGTTTTGAAGGAAGAGTAACACTTGGTTTTAAAGGTTTTAAAAGAGTTATACTAGCTTTATGGGAGTTAGGTATAATGTCTTAAGAGAGGTAAAGAAAATGGTTTACTCATGTTAGAAGTTAAGAGACTTGATCTTATAAGATAAGAGACTTAACTTATTTGTGTTAATGTGAATGTTTGTGTGAAACCTCATTCGTGAGTAATGAGTACTTGGTTTTATTTAAAGGGATAATGTTTCTTGATTTGGAAATCGAGAATGTGTATCGACAGGACAACTGCGGCGTTAATAAAGGAAAATGTATTAAATAATGATGAATTGTATTAAAACCGGTAGAAACCTCCATCTGCATAGAAACTAAGATGAGACAAAATGATATACATTTTCTAGATCATGGTCTTTGTAATAAGAATGTTGTAAACAAGAATAACCTACTCTCTCGTAAGACATATATTACTCAATTGTTCTAAAAAGGAATCAAGTGATTAAGTTTATGAACTATGAAACCATTTGAAAATGAGAAGCTTGAGTTATTGAAACTAGGCAAACTGGAACTTAGGAAAAGAATGTTGTTACTTGATTTTGAAAAGGAAGGTGGGTTGGTCATTCTAATACTACGGGTATCGGGTGACTTTGATAAAAGTAATAGATCTCTTTTAAAAGGGATTTAACGTACGTAGTACTTTAGGGTTAAAAACCCGGACTTTGGCATAAAATGAAAGTAACTTAAGTTGTGTAACTTGCCTACGCTTGTTGTGGTGTAACTTGCCTATGCTTGTTGTTGTGTAACTTGCCTATTCTTGTTGTTGCGTAACTTGCTTATGCTTGTGGTGATAGCCTTGGTTGTGCAAGAATTGTTATTTATGGACTAGCTCTCCATGAGGTTTCGTACTGTTCGGCCTTGGTCCCTGGTGGTCGGCTCTCGTACTTGCCCCGTCTCATGGATGATTCGGCCTTGGCACGTGGTCGACCCTCGCTTGCCCGTTCGGTATAGTGACGAAGTCTCGTGATCTGACCTTGGTCCCTGGTGGTCAGCCACCGTACTTGCCGGTCAGCTCGTGGCCGGCCTTGATCTCCGGATGTCGGCTCTCGCGCTTGCCGTATCGGCCGTGTTTTGGTTGCATTGTATTATTGGTACGGTCGGATCTGGTAGTTATACTTGTCTGTGCGGTTTTATAACACAGTGGGACTCGTGTTCATGTATAATCCTTGGTATTGTTATATCATAAAGCTGCCGTGATGAGGAAGAAATTCCACGCACGAGTGATAATTTGGAGGCGTGAGTCCACTGTCTTGATATCGTTATATGTTATATATCGTAGTTTGGTCATCATACATGTCTCTGCTTTATATAGACTATTATGATTTCATTTCTGATATTCTGATTTCACATACTTAGTACTGTTATCTTGACCTCGCCCGAGTGCGTTAAATCTGCAGTAGAGGTACATCGGTGTCGATCCGCGTTTAGGATCTCATTTCAGCGTTTTGGGAGCTCCATTCCGTCGGAGGCTTATCTTTGGTATGTTACCACAGTGCATGTAAGTTCTTATGCGTTCGTGGTATGGCGGGGCCTGTCGTCATAGTTGTTGTATAAATCTTAGAGTGCATGTAATCTTGTTGTGGCGGGGTTGTAAAAGATTAAAGCTGTTCGAGTTTTATGTATATCTTGAAGGCAACTGTTTTGGTTGCTTTGTTTATTTATTATATCTCTCATTTCATGTGTAAAGTTTTTATTTCCGCTGGTTTTCTCTGATGTTGTATCACTAGGGTGCCCGGGGTAAGGCACCAGTGACGGGCCCGATTTTCGGGGCGTTACAACCTCATGCGGACCTAGGTGGTCTATGCGGACTGCGGGAGTCCAGGATTAGGCTCGCATAATGATACTATGGGCGATTGGCCTTGCTTCGATCATTAGCGGCCTAGAAAAGACCAGTTACGTTATATCTATTTTGCTCTTGTTTATGTTGTGGCACTATGCGATTAAATTGGTTGTTAAATGCGTATTTGTAATTAGTTTTAAAATGTCATGATTTTATTTCAGATTTTTACGATTTCACATACTTGGTACTGTTGTCTTGACCTCGCCCGAGGCTGCGTTCATCTGCGCGGTAGAAGTACACGATCGTCGATCCTCGCTCATAGGATCACAACTCAGCGTTTTGGGAAGCTCCGTTTCTCCGGAAGCTTATCTTTTGGTATAGTCCCCTGTCGTTGTAGGTACTTACATTCAGGGGTATGGCGGGGCCCTGTCCCGTCATAGTTATGGTTATATTCTTAGAGGTCTGTAGTACTTTTTTGGGCAAGGTTTGTAAAAGGGTTGTAACTGTTCAAGTTTTTATTTATATATGCAGAAAGGTAACCGTTTTGGTTAGCCTGTCTTCTTATTTCACTGTTTGTCTTTTATGAGTTTTTATTTCCGATTTTCTCGATGTTGTATCGCAGGGTGCGAGGTAAGGCACGATCGCGGGCAGTCGAGTCGTGACAAAAGTGGTATCGAGCGATTAATCCTCGGAAAGTGTCTGACCGTATCTAGTAGAGTCTTGATTATCGGTGTGTTGTGCACCACACCTATAATCGAGGTCTGCAGGATATTTAGGATTGGTTTCCATTATTCTCACTCTGAGATCATGCCTTAGCGTGTTATAAGTTGGACTCCTCGGCGTATTTTTTTCACGTTATGCCTCTACGCCAAGGCAACGAGCCCGGGAGGCAAGGCGGTGAGGGAGCTGCGAGTAGAGCACAGAGGGTTACTAGGGAAAGTGACCTGTCATTCTCTGTGACACCTCTTCTTTCGGGGAGTTCTGCGACGCCGCTAGCCCCAGGAGAGTTTAGAGCGATGCAGTAGCCTCACGAGACCACGCGATACACGAGCCTCTAGTCGCGGCCGAGAACAAGATATGAGTTACAAGGAGATGGCCCAGTTACTAGCTAGTCGGGTGGCTGGGAATGAGGGCGGACGGGAGCCGGTTGTTCCGTGATACCGATAGTTCACCCTAGATCCGATAGTTTTGAGACTTGGGACTTCTTGAGTTGCGATCCGAGTACTATGGATTGAACCGAGGAAGATCCTCGAGTTTATTCGACGATTCTGTGGATCGGGAAAGTGATCAAGACCTTAGAGGCATTTTCTACGTTTCTTGCCCTCGCGGATGAGAGAGCTTGGGCGAGATAGATTTATGATGTTGGCGAAACGAGCGGGCGGTTCGGGAATACGATATAGAGTTTGACTCATTGGTTCGTTATGTCCCGCTTTAGTGGCGGACATGGAGGATAAGCGTGCAGATATGTCACGAGACTTGACGATTATTTTCTGAAGGTTGTACAAGTAGCTCTTGATCGGACATGGACATTGCTGCGTGCGAACTACGCAGCGGCGAGGAACGTAGAGATCGGCGGATTAACGAGACCCGGCGAAGAGGCGAGCAGCAGGTCCTTTGGTAACTTTCGAGCGGACCTTCCGGCGGCGGCGGGTTATGCGCCTCGCCCGATCTGAGTGGTCCTCCACGGACTTGGGGCGTTCGTATTTAGGAGTTGGTCGAATCCGGTTCCGCAGTTTACATAGGTTCTAGCGGCCAGTTGATTTTCCCTCAGTGTTCACTATGTGGTAGACGTCATCCAGCGAAATGTCGTCTTTTTACTAATGCTTGTTTTACCAGTGCCGTCGGGGCCATGTGAGAGAGAATGTCCTAGTAGGAGGTTACGGTGGGATGACTTAGCCTACCAGTCGATTCTTGATTGATGGTTCGGAGAGGAAGGGGTGTTAGCTGAGAGGCCACCCTTTCGGTATGGTTGTTGTGGGGTGTTCTTATGGGGAGTGTCGTACTACTGATAGCTTGTTATGCTTGCGGCAGCGGGCCATTTGTGAAATTATCCGACCAGGTGGCGCGGATGTTACGACTCAGCCGGGATCGATGGTGGTTCATCACCTTCGTAGTTATCGCCCAGTGAGCGGGATTTGATTAGAGGCGACAAAGGAAAGTGAGGCGATGAATTCTGAGAGATATCTTCAGCCCTTAAGAGACTTGTTTATGTCGTTATGGTAGATGCATGTGGAGTGCTATGTGCGGATAACATGGTGTTAGGTGTGGATTAGAAAACATGGGTAGTTGAAAAGGGTAAGTCTGGGGACGAGAAAAATTTTGAGCCATAGAATACAGATAACCATGGAGACCTTAGATCTGAGGCCATCTTGAGTAAAGGATTGTACGTTTGATCGTTGTCAGGGTGCATAGTATACGTGGTGTATTTGTGTGATAATTCCATGGGTAATGTGAGATAGAAGTGGTAGCTTTCATGACGTGAATTAGTAAGATTGTTCCGGACCAGGAACGAGAGTTTAGTACGAAGTGGGTCGGGTTGAGGCCATATCGCGAGTCAACGCGGCCGGAGTATGGTGAGTCGGTTCGAGGTGGTCCCGCTAGATGATAGGGTCACGAGGGTGTTAGGCCCAAGTTTAGGTAACCATCGTACGAGTTCGTGGATGCGTTCGACCAATAGTCGGGCCGATGAGGTCAGCCCATCTTGTCTTTTAGTCAGGACTGTTTACTCGGCGGAGGGTTATGCGAGATGTTGTATATCAGGAAGGTTGTAAGGCTGCACGGGGTTCCTACTTTTATTTTATGGCAGGCAGTGGAGCCCAGTTTATGGCTATTTCTTTTTCGAGAGGTTTTACCAGGCGGGGTTAGGAACTCAGGTGAGTCTCAGTATTGCATTCACCCTCGGGCCGACGGACGAACAACGCGTTTTATCCAGACATTTGAGGATAGGTTCTGGGCGGTGTTTGATTTCGAGGTAGTGTGAGGATTATTTGCCTCTTGTTGAGTGGGTATTATACTAGCTACCATTTCAAGATTCGGATGGTGCCTTATGAAGCCTTGTATGGGCGGAAGTGTAAGTTCTTGCGTCGATTGGTTCGATGTTGGCAAGGTTCAGATAGTTGGTCCTACTTGTTTTGCGAGGATGTGGATAAGGTGAAGCTTATCCAGAAGAAGTTATTAGCAGCTCAGAGTCCACAGAAGTCGTGTGGATAATCGGCGTCGACACTTGGAGTTCAGGTTGACGGGGGGTCTTCTTGAAGGAACCACCCCGGAAGGGTGTGACGAGATGTGGAAAGCAGAGGAAACTTAGCCCGAGGTACTTTGGGCATTTTTCAGATCGTTTGTAGAATAGGCCAGGTTGCCTAGAAGTTAGCACTGCCGTCCGACATAGGAGGCAGTACGTCCGGTATTCCATGTTGCTATGTTTCGGAAGAGTATCGGAGATCCCTCCAGAGTGTTCCCAGTTAATGATGACCAAGTTAGAGATAGTAACCCCGAGATTTTGGAAACTGAAGCAATGGCAGAAATGTGGTAAGTATATTAGGAAGAGTTCGAGTGTACGAGAAGGGTACGACGAGTAAGGGGAGAAGCGAGCATGTGTTATGAGAATAGAAGTGATCATTTCTTGTGTGAAGAAAGTATCCTTTGGACCATAGGTGGAGCTAATGGTATTGTTATACGGTTAGAGGTGATTCTTCGTTGGCTTGGATGTGAGTTTTTGCGCGTATGTGGTATTATGGCCAGGTGCGGCATAATTGGTTTTGTAAGTATAGTAGTGAAGACTATACCGGTGCTTGTGTGATTAGAGACTTAGAAGGAACATTCGGGACGAATGTTTCTAAGGGGGGAAGAATGTTACACCCCGTAGTTCGCAGTATGTATACGAGGGCGTGCGTGCGAGAATCGACATTTAGATGGAAAGGAAGAAAGATGTGATTTTTTCGACGGAAAACTTTCCGAATTTTGTGAAGAAAAAAGGTTCGTTAATGGGAATTGGATTCCCAGATTTGGTATTCGGACTTTTTGGAATATTTAAGAATTATGGAATTTTATTTCCGGAATTGGTCACGTGGGGCCCACGGGAGGAAATTTACGGTTTTGTGGGGCCCACTTTATTTTCGGATTTTTGGCATTACGGATATTTTCGGAAGACGAAATTGTCATACCCCGTCTTTCCAGAGTATGTACGTAAGGGCGTACGTACAAAAGTTTAGCCTTAAGATTAGGCATAGGACGATTTTGGGCACAACTCACAAAACGAATGGTTTTCCGACGAAACGTTTTACAAAACTTGCGAGGGGAAAATTCCGGCTATGTCATTTATAATTTTTGCGGATTTTTCCGAGAGATGAAACATTTTGGACCAACGAGAGGGTGACACTTGTCACCTCGAGTGAGCGATTAAAGTGGCGTCCCCTCGGGCGATGGGAATGAAATTGTGGCTTGTTGTCACGACCGAACCGGGCGTGGTCGTGCCTTACCGGGCACCCTAGTGATACAACATCGAGAGAAAAAACCGTGAAATAAAAACTCAAGAAAGAAAACAGTGAAATAAGAAGCGAGCTAACCCAAACGGTTACCATTTGTACATAAATTAAAACTTGAGCGATTCACATCCCTTACAAACTTGCCACAGCAGTGCTTCTGGACCTCTAAGAATTTTGAAACCATAACGACGGGACGGGGCCGCCATGCCCCTGAATATACAAAAGTCTACTACTTGAGAACCGTACCACGTGACAAGCTTAGGAGATATGGAGCTTTCCGAAAACAGCGATCTGAGTGCGGATCGCAAGCTATGTACCTCAACTGCGGCATGAACGCGGCCCGAAGGAGGTCGATAACAAGTACCAAGTATGTGGCGAAAAATCACGTAAATGAAATCATAATAGTCTGTATAAAGCAGGAGAAATGTATGATAACCAAACTATAGCACCACAACATATAAGCAGTCATATCAAGATAGGGACTCATGCCCGTGAAATCATCACTCAAATACAACCCGGGAATTTAACCCGCACAATGGCCGCATGCCCCGGCATCTCGCCTCGGTATAAGAATGGCCCTGGAACCTGTTATACCCCGTAGTTCCAGGGTATGTATGTGAGGACGTACGTAAGAGAATACGACAGAAATTTTGGAAAGAAAGAAAGATGTGATTTTTCGACGGAAAAGTTTCCGGGTTTTGGGAAGGAAAAAGGTTCGTTGATGGGAATTGGATTCCCAGATTTGGTATTTGGGCTTCTTGAATTATATTAGAATTATGAGATTTTATTTCCGAAATTGGTCACGTGGGGCCCACGGGAGAAATTTACGGTTTTGTGGCCCACTTTGTTTTCGAGATTTTGGCCTTTATGGATATTTTCGGAAGATGAAATATTTTGGACGAGTAGGAGGGCAACACGTGTCACCCCCCTAGGTGGCTCTTGGCCGAAATGTGCTAGCCAAGTGGCAAGACAAGTGGCCAAGTCTTGTTAGATATTTTTGTGTGGACAAGTGGCTTGTGGGACCACACACACTTGTCCCCAATCTCAACCACACACTTGCCTTCATCCTAGCCCTTGGTTGTCCTATATATGCACCCTTAGTTAATGAAATCTTCCACACTTAGATAATTGAAGACTTGAAAAATATTTCCCTCACCCTCCTTCTCTCCCTAGCTCTCGTCGAGCTCCTCCCTTACTAACCAAACATTGTCCAATAATTCCTAAACTCTTAAGTGTTCTTCCCTAGTGTATTAGGAAGACTCTTAACCAAAAGATAGAAAAGATTTCACCTCCCTAGCCACAAAAGTCACCCTTGGCCGAGAGCTCTAGGAACAAGAACCTTAGTGTTCTTCACTTGTTTGAGCTCATTCTTGAAGATATGATGGTTAGGAGCTTCTTAGGGTGATTTGTGGTGGGTTTGTACGCAAAGATTGGAGCTAAGACTTGCTTGGAACGACATTAAGTTCTTGGATAGATTTTGGGCTATTTGAGGTAGTAAATCTTAACCTCTTTGTGATTTGGTCAATATACATATATTATAAGTATATTATGAATATATAATATATGGAGTAAAGTTTGGAAGAGTTGGATCTTGTTAACTTGTTAAAAGAAAGGATTGGCCGTTAGCCATTAAAATGGTAAAAACGTATTCAACGTATCAAACGTACCTTACTTGTGAAGAAGTATTTAACAAGTAACTATAACTTATATTAAGAATGGAAATATAAGTTGGATGACTAATGAGTAATTTGGATAAGTAAAATGGACAAAGTTGGCCAAGGACCCCAACTTAAGGACTGTATTTACTTTGGACTGTATTTACTTTGGACTGTATTTACATTTCTGTTAAGGGGAAGATTGTTCAATCGCGTTCCGTTTGGGCGTGTGATCCCCTTTTTAATTATTGTATTGTTATGAAGGTGTGATAGTAAACCGCGTTACCGGTTGGGCGCGTAATCCCCTTCTTTTACTTATTGTTGTTTCGAAGGCGTGATAGTAAAATGCGTTACCGTTTGGGCGTGTAATCCCCTTCTTTATGTTGTTTAATTATTACGCCATATATATGGTATATATATTACGGTTATTCGGGCCTTGGAGAAAGATGGAAAAATGAGTAAAAACGGGGGAAGTGCTGCCCAATTTTCCGTAGAATTAGAGGGCTTTTTGGGTATAAGTCTTCAATGGTAAGAAAGGTTTAATAGAAGTACTATGACCATTTTAGGAGTGGAGTACTACGTGTGGCGTGATCTACTTGGCTTAAGGAGTAGCCGACGGGTTGAAGTACTTGGAGCGTTTTGCTATTTGTCGATAATCGTCGCGAGGTATGTGAACCTCTTCCTATCTTTTCTAGCATGATTGTTGTGAACTATGTAGTACGGTAGACGTACGTGTGCTAAACGAGTTTTGGTTGGTTTAAAACATATAGTGTTATAATAGCTTTATGGGAAGTTAGTTATAACGACTTTATGTAGGTAAAATAATGGTTTATTGATTTTAGAAGTTAAGAGACTTGATCTTAAAAGATAAGAGACTTAACTTATAAATGACGTTTTATGAAATGATTAAGGACTATGAATTTTGTTAAAAAAAAGTTGTGAAACCTCATTCGTGAGTAATGAGTACTTGGCTTTTAAAGAATAATGTTTTACTGATTTCGGAAATGAGAATAAGTATCGAACAAACCATTGTAGCGTTAATAAAGGAAATGTATTGACTAATGAATTATATTAAAACCAGTAGAAACCTCCATCTGCATAGAAGCTAAGATAAGACAAAATTGTATTACATTTCCTAGATCATGGCTGCTTTAATAAGATTGATTATGAACAAGAATAACCTACTCACTTATAAGGCATATGTTTCTCAAATTGTTTAAAAGAGAATTATATTCTTAAGTGATTAAGACTATGAACTACGAAACCTTTCTAAAATAAGAGACTTAAGTACTTGAAATTAGGCAAACTTGAACTTATGTAAAAGAATGTTGTTACTTGATGTTAAAAAGGAAAGTGTTTTGGTTTACCTAAAAGTGTGAGTCACTCCATTTTAATACTACGGGTATCGGGTGACCTTTATAAAAGAAATGGATCTTTTAAAAAGAATTTAACGTACGTAATATTTTGTGGTCAGAACCTGGACTTGTCATAAAATGAAAGTACCTTGAGTTGTGTGTAACTTGCCTATGTTTGCGTGGGATAGCCTTGTTGTGCAAGTACTGTATTTCTATACCACCGCGTCTCTCGATGGAGGGCCGGCTGATTTGTTATGAATGATTCTTCACCGAGTCCCATGAGATGGGCCGGGACACGTATTCCATCTGATTCTTCACCGAGTCCCATGAGATGGGCCGGGACACGTATTTCATCTGATTCTTCACCGAGTCCCACGAGATGGGCCGGGACACGTATTCCATACTTCACCGAGTCCCACGGGGTGGGCCGGGACACGTATTTCATCCGATTCTTTATCGAGTCCCATGAGATGGGCCGAGACACGTATTCCACCTGGTTCTTTATCAAGTCCCATGGGATGGGCCGAGACACGTATTCCACACGATTTATACCTAGACTGCCCGCAGTGAGGAAGGAGTTCCACGGGCATGAGGGATGACTTCAAGGGTGTGAGTCCCTGACTTGACATGACTACTTTTATGTTGTAAACTGTAGTTTGGCTATCATACATGTCTCCTGCTTTATATAGACTATTATGATTTCATTTCTGATATTTTCGCTTTCACATACTTGGTACTGTTATGCTCGACCTCCTTGGGCTGCGTTCATGCCGCAGTAGAGGTACATCGGTTGTGGATCCTCGCCATAGGATATGATTCGGCGTGTTGGGAAGCCCGTTTCTTCTGAGGCTTATCTTGTGGTATGTTACCACAGTCAGTAGGTTCTTGTACATTCGTGGTATGGCGGGCCCTGTCCGTCATAGTTGTTGTCACTTTCTTAGAAGTGCATGTAATCGTTGTGGCGAGTTTGTAAAGGATAACTGTTCGGGTTTTTATGTATATATCTGAGAAGCAAGCCGTTTTGGTTGGCTTGTTTATTTATCATGTCCCTTGATTCATGTTTATGTTTTATTTCCGCTGATTTTCTCGATGTTGTATCACTAGGGTGCCCGGTAAGGCACGATCCACGGGCGAGTTGGTCGTGACAAAAGTGGTATCGAGCGATTAATCCTCGGAAAGTGTCTACGCATCGTATCTAGTAGAGTCTTGATTATCGGTGTGTTGTGCACCACATCTATAATCGTGAGGCTGCAGGATATTTAGGATTGGTTTCTATTCTTCTCACTCCGAGATCGTGCCTTAGAGCCGTGTTGTAAGTTGGACTCCTCAGCGTATTCTTATGTGCGATTATGCCTACGCAAGGCGATCGAGCGCAGGAGGCAAGCGGCGAGAGGAGGCTGCGAGTAGAGTAGCAACGGTCTCTCACGAGGCCACGCACGAGACGTCGGACCACGGCAAGAGCAGAGGAGATGGGTTACAAGGAGATGGCCCGCTTATTGGCCGTGATAGTGGCAAGGCACGAGGATAGGTGGATCAGCAATTCCGTGCCGGTAGTACCCGTAGTTCACGAGATCGGATAGTTTGAGGCTGCGGGACTTTCGAGTTGCGACGCGAGTTTTACGGCCGAGGCTCATGGATGATCCGCATGAGTTCATCAAGCGATTCTGATGGATCATGAGTGATCGAGCTTCGAGACCGAGTCGGTGGTCTAGGTTCATATCAATCTGCGCGATACGGCGATCGGTAGTTTGATTCATGGAAATCGCCCCAGGAGAGCACGCGCTCAGCAGTTGGGACGAGTTCTCGCGGCATTTCTTGCACATTTCTTGCCTCACGGATGAGGAGGGCTCGGGCAGTTTTTGACGTTAAGACGACCGGGCGTGCGGTTAGGGAGTACAACGTGGAGTTTGACTCGTTGGCTCGGTATGTCCCGCTTTAGTGACGAATATGGAGGGCGAGTGCACCGCCACGTCACCGCTCGATGATTACTTGGCGAGGCTTGTTGGTGTAGCTCTTGGTAGGGCATGGACATTGCCGCACGCAGCTCATGCACTTGGATGTGAGGCGGATGGGTCGACGGAATGACCGAGATCGAGAAGAGGCGAACAACGAGGTCCTTTGGTAACTTTCGGCGGGCGCGCCGTAGCGGAGTTAGTTATGCACCTCGCCAAGATGCAGTGGTCCTCCGCGATCTTGAGATGTTCGGTATTCGAGCTGGTCAGAGATCCAGGGCTTCTGGTTCACAGGTATTCATGGGTTCTAGCCAGTCGGGTTCATGTTTCCCTCAGGGTGCACGATATGAGCGCCATCCGGGAATGTCGTCTTTCGCGGTGCTTGTTTTACTGCGGCCGTCGAGCCATGTGATGAGGAACGTCTAATAGGAAGGATGCAGACGAATGACTCGGCCTCGGGTCGATGGCGAGTTCATCGCCTTCTATAGCTATCGCTGGCGGCGTGATTATGATTAGAGCGACGAAGGAAAATGAAGCAGTTGATACAGGTATATTCTTACCCCTCTAGAGACTGGTATGCGTTGTTGATATGATGATGTGCTATGTATTATGTTCCGATAGCGTTTTGTTAAATGATGATTTAGGGGCCTGGTTGGTAAGGGGAAGTTGGGTAAAAGATTTTGTTTACGATTGACCTTTGTCAGAGAGCATAATATACGAGGGGTATAATTGTGTGATAAGTCCCTGAGTGGTGTGAATTATAAGAGGGTAGTTGAGCTAAGAAGACCACTAGGTTTTCGTGACTTGATTAGTGAGATTGTTCCGGATCAGGGGAAACAAGAGTTTGGCGCGGTTATGGGTCGGGTTGAGGACCATTCGCGGGTCAACCCGTAGCCCGGTTTGGGGTGGGGTCAGTTCGAGGTGGTCCCGCCAGGTGGTAGGGTCACGAGGGTGCTAGGCCCAAGTTTAGGTAACCGTTGTACGGGTTCGTGGATGCGTTCGACCATAATCGGATCGTGAAGGCCGGGAAAGGCCTTAAAAGAAATTTGAGGCTAGTAAGATGACCAAGTTTGGAGGTAGTGACTCCAAGGTTTTGGAAACTGCAGCAATGACAGAAGTATGGTATGTGTACTAGAAAGAGTTCGGGTGTACGAGAAAGGTACGACGAGTAAGAAAGGAAGCGAACATGTGTTAAGAGGATGGAAGTGATCATTTTTTGTGAAGTGAAGGTGCGAAGAGAGTATTCTTTGGACCAGGAGTGAGAGTTAGTGTTGTTTTACATCTTAGAGGTGATTCCTCGTTAGTTTGGATTTGGGTTTCGCGCGTATGTTATATTCTGGCCATTGGTGGCATGATCGGTTTTGTAAGTATAGTAGTGGAGACTATACCGACGCAAGTACGTTTGGAGACTTAAAAGGAACATTCGGGACGAATGTTTCTAAGGGGGGAAGAATGTTATACCCCGTAGTTCCAGGGTATGTATGTGAGGACGTACGTAAGAGAATACGACAGAAATTTTGGAAAGAAAGAAAGATGTGATTTTTCGACGGAAAAGTTTCCGGGTTTTGGGAAGGAAAAAGGTTCGTTGATGGGAATTGGATTCCCAGATTTGGTATTTGGGCTTCTTGAATTATATTAGAATTATGAGATTTTATTTCCGGAATTGGTCACGTGGGGCCCACGGGAGAAATTTACGGTTTTGTGGGGCCCACTTTGTTTTCGAGATTTTGGCCTTTATGGATATTTTCGGAAGATTAAATATTTTGGACGAGTAGGAGGGCGACACGTGTCACCCCCTAGGTGGCTCTTGGCCGAAATGTGCTAGCCAAGTGGCAAGACAAGTGGCCAAGTCTTGCTAGATATTTTTGTGTGGACAAGTGGCTTGTGGGACCCACACACACTTGTCCCCAATCTCAACCACACACTTGCCTTCATCCTAGCCCTTGGTTGTCCTATATATGCACCCTTAGTTGATGAAATCTTCCACACTTAGATAATTTAAGACTTGAAAAATATTTCCCTCACCCTCCTTCTCTCCCTAGCTCTCGTCGAGCTCCTCCCTTACTAACCAAACATTGTACAATAATTCCTAAACTCTTAAGTGTTCTTCCCTAGTGTATTAGGAAGACTCTTAACCAAAAGATAGAAAAGATTTCACCTCCCTAGCCACAAAAGTCACCCTTGGCCGAGAGCTCTAGGAACAAGAACCTTAGTGTTCTTCACTTGTTTGAGCTCATTCTTGAAGAGATGATGGTTAGGAGCTTCTTAGGGTGATTTGTGGTGGGTTTGTACGCAAAGATTGGAGCTAAGACTTGTTTGGAATGACATTAAGTTCTTGGATAGATTTTGGGCTATTTGAGGTAGTAAATCTTAACCTCTTTGTGATTTGGTCAATATACATATATTATAAGTATATTATGATTAAAATGGTAAAAACGTATTCAACGTATCAAACGTACCTTACTTGTGAAGAAGTATTTAACAAGTAACTATAACTTATATTAAGAATGGAAATATAAGTTGGATGACTAATGAGTAATTTTGATAAGTAAAATGGACAAAGTTGGCCAAGGACCCCAACTTAAGGACTGTATTTACATTTCTGTTAAGGGGAAGATTGTTCAATCGCGTTCCGTTTGGGCGTGTGATCCCCTTTTTAATTATTGTATTGTTATGAAGGCGTGATAGTAAACCGCGTTACCGGTTGGGCGCGTAATCCCCTTCTTTTACTTATTGTTGCTTCGAAGGCGTGATAGTAAACCGCGTTACCGTTTGGGCGTGTAATCTCCTTCTTTATGTTGTTTAATTATTACGCCATATATATGGTATATATATTACGGTTATTCGGGCCTTGGAGAAAGATGGAAAAGTGAGTAAAAACGGGGGAAGTGCTGCCCAATTTTCCGTAGAATTAGAGGGCTTTTTGGGTATAAGTCTTCAATGGTAAGAAAGGTTTAATAGAAGTACTATGACCATTTTAGGAGTGGAGTACTACGTGTGGCGTGATCTACTTGGCTTAAGGAGTAGCCGACGGGTTGAAGTACTTGGAGCGTTTTGCTATTTGTCGATAATCGTCGCGAGGTATGTGAACCTCTTCCTATCTTTTCTAGCATGATTGTTGTGAACTATGTAGTACGGTAGACGTACGTGTGCTAAACGAGTTTTGGTTGGTTTAAAACATATAGTGTTATAATAGCTTTATGGGAAGTTAGTTATAACGACTTTATGTAGGTAAAATAATGGTTTATTGATTTTAGAAGTTAAGAGACTTGATCTTAAAAGATAAGAGACTTAACTTATAAATGACGTTTTATGAAATGATTAAGGACTATGAATTTTGTTAAAAAAAAGTTGTGAAACCTCATTCGTGAGTAATGAGTACTTGGCTTTTAAAGAATAATGTTTTACTGATTTCGGAAATGAGAATAAGTATCGAACAAACCATTGCAGCGTTAATAAAGGAAATGTATTGACTAATGAATTATATTAAAACCAGTAGAAATCTCCATCTGCATAGAAGCTAAGATAAGACAAAATTGTATTACATTTCCTAGATCATGGCTGCTTTAATAAGATTGATTATGAACAAGAATAACCTACTCACTTATAAGGCATATGTTTCTCAAATTGTTTAAAAGAGAATTATATTCTTAAGTGATTAAGACTATGAACTACGAAACCTTTCTAAAATAAGAGACTTAAGTACTTGAAATTAGGGAAACTTGAACTTATGGAAAAAAATGTTGTTACTTGATGTTAAAAAGGAAAGTGTTTTGGTTTACCTAAAAGTGTGAGTCACTCCATTTTAATACTACGGGTATCGGGTGACCTTTATAAAAGAAATGGATCTTTTAAAAGGAATTTAACGTACGTAATATTTTGGGGTCAGAACCTGGACTTGTCATAAAATGAAAGTACCTTGAGTTGTGTGTAACTTGCCTATGTTTGCGTGGGATAGCCTTGTTGTGCAAGTACTGTATTTCTATACCACCGCGTCTCTCGATGGAGGGCCGGCTGATTTGTTATGAATGATTCTTCACCGAGTCCCATGAGATGGGCCGGGACACGTATTCCATCTGATTCTTCACCGAGTCCCATGAGATGGGCCGAGACATGTATTTCATCTGATTCTTCACCGAGTCCCACGAGATGGGCCGGGACACGTATTCCATACTTCACCGAGTCCCACGGGGTGGGCCGGGACACGTATTTCATCCGATTCTTTATCGAATCCCATGAGATGGGCCGAGACACGTATTCCACCTGGTTCTTTTTCGAGTCCCATGGGATGTGCCGAGACACGTATTCCACACGATTTATACCTAGACTGCCGGCAGTGAGGAAGGAGTTCCACGGGCATGAGGGATGACTTCAAGGGTGTGAGTCCCTGACTTGACATGACTACTTTTATGTTGTAAACTGTAGTTTGGCTATCATACATGTCTCCTGCTTTATATAGACTATTATGATTTCATTTACAGTATTTTTTACAGTTTCACATACTTGGTACCTGTTGTACTAACCTCCTTCGGGGGGCTGCGTTCATACCGCAGGTAGAGGTACATCAGTTGTGGATCCTCGCTCATAGGATCACAGTTCGGCGTGTTGAGAAGCCCCGTTTCTTCGGAGGCTTATCTTGTGGTATGTTACCACAGTCAGAGGTTCTTGTACATTCGGGGTATGGCGGGGCCCTGTCCGTCATAGTTGTTGTCACTTTCTTAAGTGCAGTAATCGTTGTGGCGAGTTTGTAAAAGGATAACTGTTCGGTTTTTATGTATATATCTGAGGCAAGCTATTTTGGTTGGCCTGTTTATTTATCATGTCCCTTGATTCATGTTTATGTTTTATTTCCGCTGATTTTCTCTGATGTTGTATCACTAGGGTGCCCGGGGTAAGGCACCAGTCACGGGCCCGGGTTCGGGTCGTGACAGAACCGTCCTAGTGGGCCCATACCCGTGGACCATCCAACGTGTCGGTATGCCCAAAGGAGATAACAAGATAACAATCCCTGTGGAAGCATACCCGTGGGCCACCCAACGTGTCGGTATGTCCAATCCACTAACAAGATAACACTCACTACGGAAGCATACCCGTGGGCTACCCAACGTGTCAGTATGTCCAAACAAATATAAGATAATACTCACTGTGGACGCATACTCGTGGGCCACCCAACGTGTCAGTATGTCCAAACAAATTCAAGATAATACTCACTGTGGACGCATACTCGTGGGCCACCCAACGTGTCAGTATGTCCAAACAACTACAAGATAACACTCCTAATGGAAGCATACCCGTGGGCTACCCAACGTGTCAGTATGTCCAAGAGGATCGATATAGTGGAAGCATACCCGTGGGCTACCCAACGTGTCAGTATGTCCATCAATCAACCAGATAGCCGACCCTCCATCGAGAGGCTCGGTAGCACACAATCAAACACTTGCACAACAAGGCTATCACAACAAGCATAAGCAAGTTACACACAACTCAAGGTACTTTAAACACTTCTTAACACAACGTCAAGTATCCAGTAAAACCCAAGTATCTAACCCCTTTAAGATTAAGGTACTCCTACCTTTTATAACCAAGCCACTTATGTTTTTCCATCACAAGGAGTTTAATATTTGAAAACAAGTTACTTCTCTATTTTCAAAAATCAGGTTACCATTCTAAATCCAATAATGAATCCATTTCTTTATTTTCCATAAAGTCGTTATAATTAACTTCCCATAAAGCTATTATAACACTTTATGTTTTAAAGACAAGTCAAGGCGAAACCATGCCTTTCTTTTTAAAACAAAACACTTTAAATTCTTCAGTCTCTTTCCTTTTAGAAATCAAGTTCCTTACTTTGGAATTTTTAAGAAAAGTCATAACTTGATTACAATAGTTCTTATTAGAGCAGCCATGGTCTAGGAAATGTAATACAATTTTGTCTTATCTTAGCTTCTATGCAGATGGAGGTTTCTACTGGTTTTAATGTAATTAATTGTCATTACTATTTCCTTTATTAACGCTGCATTGACTTGTTCGATTCTTATTCCCATTTCCGGAATTTATGTAACATTATTTCTTTAAAAACCAAGTACTCATTTCTCACGAATGAGCTTTCACACTTTTCAACACCATTTAGGTCAATAATACGTCGAGCCTCTTATCTTTTGAAATCAACAAACCATCCTTTTACCTACATAAAGTGGTTATAACAAACTTCCCATAAAGCCGTTATAACACTTTATGTTTTTAAACCAACCAATTACAACTATAAGCCCTTATGAGACCAAGAGGGCTTATTCGTTAACCACCGAGTACTTATTACTAACGAATAAGATTTTCCTACTCTTTCAACAATCAAGACCTTTACACTTCATATCAAGTCAAGGTACAACAAGGGAAATCAAATTCCTTTAACACACGTGCATCTACTGCACTATATATTTTACAAATAGTCATGCTGAAGAGGATATGAAGAATCACATACCTCGCGACGATTGTCGACAATAAGCAAAATGCTCCACAGTACTATCTCCCTTAAGTAGAATATGCTACCGTAGTACTTCAATCCTATAAGGGTCATAAAACGTCTATCAATCTCTAGCTTCGAACGTAGAATAACTAAGTGCAAGGTCCCTACATTCAATGGGAAAGTCGGACAACACTTCCTTTGTTTCTACTTACTAAGCCACCTCTTCCAAGGCCGAAATTCAATAACCAACGCCACATTTAAGGCTCAATTAATTCAGCAAATACAAGGGGATTACACGCCTACTAATACGTGTAAAATTCCGCCCCACAACAACACAAAATAAACCAATAATCTCCATGCCATTCTTGGCCAACAATATAACCAATACTAACCCTTTTCAACTCTTTCAATTCAAGTTCTTAGGTCTAACATGATATCTAGCCTTAGACATCTTCAACAATTATAATTTCCCCCTTTACAACATGTGACGACCAAATTAGAAATCCAATTGAAGTTACAATCTTAAGGCTAACATGCCCATTTCGGTTTCAACAAGACAACAAGATCCAAATCTATTCAAATATAACAGCCTCAGGCTCAATTCCAAACTACTAAAATATAACAGCCTCAGGCTCAATTCTAAACTACTAAAATATAACAGCCTCAAGCTCAATTCTAAACTACTAAAATAAGTATAACTCAATTCCAAGAGAAGGGGAAACTTTTACCTTTTGGAAAAGCCCACAAAAGCCCCTTTCTTCCACTTCTTATCCGTCAAACTCGTCCACCCGTGCTTCCCACAAGTTTTCCCACACTTTGCCTTCTTGCCGCCGCTCCAACAGTTTCCTCTTAAGCTAGGTTTTCATCAAAAATTAGAGAGAAAGGGAGAGGATTTCCATGGAAGGGTTTTGAAATGAAATGGCCAAGTCTTCCAAGACTTGGCCCTAAAATAGGACCACTTTCTGGTAAAAAGGATGGGAGGGACACTTGTCACCCTCCCATAGGTTTTAAAACAAAATATCCCCTGCTTTCAGCCCTTTATCGCGAAAAATCCCGCCTTGGCGCCGCGGCCCCGCCGCCGGCGCCGCGGCGCTTCCACTTCCGAGAAAAGTTCCAGCATTCCGGCGCCGCGGCCCTGCATTCCGGCGCTGCACTGTACCCTGAACAAGCGATGCTTGCATTGCGCGCAAACTTGAAACTTCCATAACTTTTGACTCCGATGTCCTATCGATGAACGGTTCGTTGCGTTGGGAACTAGATTTAACGGACTACACACTAGGCTTTTTAAACACCTCGAAATTCTTAACAACTGGGGTACAACACTCCAAGGTAAACTCAAAATCCGTCCAACACATGTTTGCCAACTTATCCATCAACTTTCAAATCTTATATTCCTTGGTATGTTCTTATCTTAACTCCTTGAATTTATGGGGTGTAACACTTGTTTTGTGGCCTAAAACTTGGGTCAATGTTTGTGAGGGATTTGTGGAGTAGGATAGGGTGCACTTGTGCAAATCTCCACCTTACACTTGCCTACCACTTGGCTCAATCTTGGCCCTTGAAAGCCCTATAAATACCCCCCCTAAGTTGAAGAAGTTCTTCATCCACAAATCATTCTTCCAAGTCTCAAACTCCCCCTTTGAGAGAGCTTCTCGTCCAAACACCATCCTCCCCCACCCCCCCTTTGAAAAGGCCCTTGGCCGAATACCCCCCCCCCTTGGTAGAAATACTCTCCAAGTATTGTTACTATCTCCAAAATACCTTAGCCTATACCTTGTAGTATTTCCAAGTCACCTCTATACTAAAAAGCCTAGAAATACTACCTTATCTCCATTGTCACTAAACGAAACCCTAAGAGAAACTTCATTGTTGGTTGAAGTAGAAAGTAGAAGTTGTGTAGAAACTTCTAAGGGTTTCTGGGAGCGGATTGGAGCATTCAGATTAGGAGCTAAACCTTTATCAGGATCGACATTTAACTTGGATAATTTTGGGCTTATCGAGGTAAATACTCATGTCCTTCTATTGTAATCGGATATTACATATAAGAATAGTTAAGAATTGAGTATAAGATATAGAAGGATATTAAAGAATAGAATTGAACTGTAATCACAGTAGAAGGGTATAACAAAAGAAGAATTAAACTGTACTTACATAGAATTTGTTTTTCTGATGACTTGTATAGCTTACCGGGTAGGGAAGTGCTGCCCGATTTTCCGTAGAATTAAGAACCCTCTGCTTAGAACTTTCTACAGAGTAGTCTAGACGTTGATAGACGTATTTGTGATAGTGTTCATTGATGATATCTTGGTTTATTCGCTCGAGCGGGCACGCGGAGCATTTGATGGCCGTCTTGAGTTCTCCAGACCAGATTATGCGAAGTTTTCCAAATCTCAGATGTGTTTAACTTCGGTGGCTTTTCTTGGGGATATTGTCGGGGCTGATGTCATTCTGGTGGATACGGCAAAGATCGAGGCAGACAGGACTTGGCCTATACCTACTACTCCGGCAGGTGCGCCTTTCGGGCCTCGCAGTTATTATCGGTTCGTAGAAATTTGCTTCTATCTGCGCATTGACTAGGATGACGCAGAAGGCGGTATGTTTCGATGGGTGATGCGGCGAGGTTTCGATTCTTGAAAGAGAGACGATCGCCCCGTTCTTACTCTTCCGCAGGTCGACGGTTATGTTGTGTATTGTGATGCGTCAGGCGTCGGGCTCGGATGTGTGTTGATGCAGCTGGGTAAGGTTATAGCGTACGCATCCCGACAGCTTAAGAAGCATGAGAGGAACTACCCCACCCATGATTTGGAGTTGGCAGCGGTGATTCACGCTTTGAAGATCTGGAGGCACTATTTGTATGGGGTTCATGTGGATATTTATACAGACCACAAGAGCCTCCAGTATATCTTCAGCCAGAGAGAGCTGAACTTACGACAGAGACGGTGGTTAGAGTTGCTCAAGGATTACGATGTCGACATCCTGTACCACCCGGGGAAGGCCAATGTTGTGGCAGATGCTCTTAGCCGTAGGTCAATGGGGAGTCTATCAGATGTTCAGCCAGAAAGGAGGGGCATGGTCCGCGAGTTACATCAGTTAGCGAGCCTTGGAGTCCGACTGATTGATTCTGATAGCAGTGGGGTTCGAGTTCGAGAGGTTGCCGAGTCTTCCATCGTCGAGGAGGTGAAGAGGCAACAGTTTGAGGATCCAGTTTTGACACGGTACCGTGATACGACTCTTCGTGAGGAAGGGTCCTTTGGTAGCACTGATGGGGTAAGGTTTGAGGGCAGTTGTGTGTTCCGGATATTGCGAGGACTTCAGCGTGAGTTCTAGGGAAGCACACGGCGCGGCGTTACTCTATCCATCCGAGTCGACCAAGATGTACCACGACCTTAGATCCGTGTATTGGTGGGATGTCTTGAAGAGGGGCGTTGCGAGTTTGTAGCTCGGTGCGTGTTGTCGGCAGTGAAGGTAGAGCACGGAGGCACCGTGGTTTGTTGCAGACGATTGAGATCCCGACCTGGAAGTGAGAGGTGATCAACATGGACTTTATCACAGGATTACCTCGCACTCAGAGGAGACATGATTCTATATGGGTTATCGTCGACAGGCTGATGAAATTAGCCCAATTTCTTCCCGTCAGGACGACTTTTTCGGCTGAGGATTATGCCAGACTTTATATCCGAGAGATCGTCAGACTGCATGGAGTCCCTATTTCGATCATATCAGACAGAGGAGCCCAGTTTACGGCTAACTTCTGGAGGTCCTTCCAGAAGGGTTTAGGGCCTTGAGTGAGCACAGTCGTGCATTCCATCCACGCATGACGGACAGGTGGCGCACTATCCGCACTCTTGAGGATATCTGCGAGCTGTGTTATTGACCGGGGTAGGGAGGATCATTTGCCTCTATTTGAGTTTGCGCATAATAGCTACCACCCGATTCGATGGCGCCTTATGAGGCCTTGGGAGGAAGTGCGGATCGCCGATAGGCTGGTTTGATGTGGCGATGTGCGATTAGTAGGACGGACTTGGTGCGGCAGCAATGGATAAGGTGAAGCTTATCCATGAGCGGTTCGACGGCTGAGTCGGCGAAGTCATATGCGCATCATCGTCGTCGGCATCCGAGTTCGAGGTTGATGATTGGGTTTTCTGAAGGTGTCACCCATGAAGGGTGTGATGAGATTCGGAAGAAAGGAAACTGGCCAGGTACATTGGGCCATTTCGATTGTCGCGGGGTAGGCAAGGTTGCCTATGAGTTGGATCTTGTTATACCCGTATTTCAGTATGTGCGTGGGGCGTCGTAGAAAATTTGAACTTGAGAAAGTAGCTTGGCGAAATTTATTTGTGCACAACACCCGTTTAGAGTCATTTTTCGAAAACGCTTTCCACGACTTTCGTAGGGAATTTCCGCTATGTCATTTTTAATTTTTGCGGATTTTTCCGAGAGGCGAAACATTTTGGACCAGGGAGGCGACACTTGTCACCCTCCAATTGATGGATGTGGCGTTATTGTGGCATTGGAATGGCTTTAGTTGGTAGGATATTTGTGTGTTAGTTGGTTAAGGGCACTTGGCAAGATCTTGGCCTACACTTGCCTTGCACTTGGCAAGATCTTGGCCATTGGTTGGCCATTGGTTGCCTATAAATACCACCCTATGTTGAAGACTTTCTTCATCCAAAATCTTCTAAGTGTTAAAATCCTCCTCTCCCTTCTTGTGGTTCTCGCCCATAAAGCCTTCCCTTCCCCTTGGCCGAGTTCCCCATAGTGGTAGGCCGAGGGTATACACCCCCTCCTTGGGGTGCAGCCGTGGGTACCCACTAGCCTAGTTGTTTCGTATAATACCCTCTTGGTAGAAATACTCTCAAAAGTATTGTTATAATGCCCAAATTACCTTAGCCGTATACCTTGTTGTATTCTAAGGTTATGCCTATACGAAAAGCCCAGAAAATACTATTATACTTCCGTCAGTCACAAACCGAAACCCTAGGAAAATCTCCATGGTTTGTTGGAGTAGTATGTAGAAGTTGGTTAGAACTTCTAAGGGTGGTTTAGAGCTGGTTGGAGCGCTCGGAGTTGGAGCTAAACGATTGCCCAGGATCGACTTTAACTAGGATAATTATGGGCTTATCGAGGTAATTATCTTGTCCCTCTATTATAATTGGAAATTACATATTGTTAGAATATATAGTTGAAGTATACTATATATAGAACTGAACGTAGTTATCGGCAATGTCTTTTGACTTAAGCCTGAATAATACTTACGGCAATGTCTTGCGACTTAAGCCTGAATTTAAAGAAGAATCTTGAATGAATTACATAGAGTCAGTATTACATGAACTTGTGTAGTAGTACCGTGGAGTAGAATTGTACGTTAGGGTTAGGCGATAACCCTTGGTTGGCTTGGTAGCGGCCTCGATAGAGGAGGAGATTTCTGTTGTTGCGGGGAGGTCTTGAATTTTATGTAGAATGTTATCCCAAGGGATCTAAATGTTAAAAAGCCCCGTGTGGCCTTATAGGTTTAAGTACAACGTGTGGTGCGAACTACGTGGCTTAAGGAGTAAGCGGTTGGAAGTACTTGGAGCGTTTTGCTATTAGTCGATACTGTCGCGAGGTATGTGAACCTCTTCCTATCTCTTCTAGCATGATATGTGTGAACTATGTAGTACGGTGACGTACGTGCTAACGTATTTGATTGGTTTAAAACATAAAGTGTTATAACGGCTTTATGGGAAGTTGGTTATAACAGCTTTATGTTGGTAAGAAAATACTTGTGGTCTTTAAAAAGGTAACTGATTTGAACTATAACTGGCTTGTTATGTGTTAATAAAGAACTTGAAGTATTTCAAAAGATTTTTGAATCATTTCGAAAGAAGAAGTAATACTTGATTTGTTTTGAAAACTTAAGAGTCATGCTAGCTTTATGGAAAGTTAGGTATAACGTCTTAAGAATGTTTTACTGATTTTGGAAATCAGAATGTGTATCGACAAACCACTGCAGCGTTCATAAGAGGAAATGTTTTTAATAATTAAGTATTATTAAAACCAAAGAGAAACTTCCATCCGCATGAAGCTAAGATGAGACAAAATGATATTTCTAGATCATGGTCATTGTAATGAGATTGTTATAAACAATAATATCCTACTCATATAAGACTTATGTTTCTCGGATAGTTTAAAGGAGAATTATATTCTTAAATGAATAAGACTATGAACTACTGAAACCTTTCTAAAATGAGAAACTTGAACATTGGAAATTAGGCAAACTTGATCATTGGAAAAGAATGTTGCTACTTGATTTTACAAAGAGAAGTAATCGATTTACTTTAAAAGGATAGTCACTCTATTTTTATACTACGGGTATTGTGTGACATTGTGAAAGTAACGTATCTTTTAAAGAGTTAATGTATGAAGTACTTTGGGGATAAAACCCCGAACTTGTTGGCATATAGTAGAAAGTACCTTGTGTGTATAACTTGATTGTGTTGGTTTGTGATAGCCTGGTAATACTTTCTTGTTGATTGATAAGTAAACATGTTAGGATGCTACGTGTGTTAGTATCTTGTGATGTTGTGTAAAGGGGTTTCCTTTGTTGTGCTTATGTTGCTTAACGATAAGCTGTTGTGTTAGTATTTTACATCACTCATCTCTTGAGATGATTCCGGGGGTTAAGGCGCCTCCGACGCGGGTAGACTCAGTGGTCGATGGACCTATGATTCGAGAATACCACGCAGTCCTGTGGGCCTATGCGGAGCTACGAGTTCGTGTTAGTGTCGTCCTTTACGGGCATGCGGTCCATGTGGCCATGCGGTGCGAAGTCGGGGCGATGCGGGAGTAGCTACCCTCGACGCGGGAATACCTCATGCGGGCGATGAGATTGGCCTATGCGGTCGCGGGAGTTCGTGGTTAGACGCAGCGTACGACATCGCGGGCAAGTGGCGGCTTTGATCATGTGACGGTCAGACAGATCTTATGATACGCTTCATGACCTTGTTGGTGCGTGGGTTTTTAGTAGTCGGCTATGCCTTCGCCTTACTTACCGTCTGATTTATTATGACACAGTGGGACCTGGTGTTCATGTGTGTTCCTTGGTGCTTTATATCATAGGCGGCGGTGAGGAAGGTATTCCACGGCATGATTGATGTTGTGGGCACGAGACCCATTGTTATACTTGAGTGATGACTTGAGGCGTGAGTCCACGACTTGACATGATCGCTTTGTTGTAAATCGTAGTTTGGTTATCATACATGTCTCCCGCTTTATATGATCGCTATGATTTCATTTACGATATGTATTTTCGATTTCACATACTCTACTGTTATCGACCTCGCTTGCCGCGTTCATGCCGCAGGTTGAGGTACACCAGTCGTTGATCCTAGCTCTCAGGGTCACAGTTTCAGCGTTGGGAAGCTCCGTTTCTCCGGAGGCTTATCAGTGGTATAGTCCCCTGTCGTAGTAAGTGTTTACATTCAGGGGTTTGGCGGGGCCCGTCGCCATTGTTGTCGTATCATTTCTTAGAGTGCAGTAATCTTGTTGTGGCGGGGTTTGTAAAGAAAGGATTAAAGCTCATTTTGAAAGAGATGTTATTATTATTTATGCCGAAAGGCAAGTTTTCTAAAGACAACTGTTGTACGCTTCTTGTTATTTCATGTTGTTGTGATATGTTCCGCTGATTACTCTGATGTTGTCTCACTAGGGTGCCCGGGGTAGGCACGATCCACGGGCCCGGTTCGTGACAGAATCTGCCGTCCGACACGGAGGCGGTATCCGGTGTTTCATGTTTCTATCTTTGAGGAGATGTATCGGGATCCATCTAGAGTGCACCGATTGATGATGTCCAGTGTGACCGGGTTATCATATGAGAGATTCCATAGCGATAATCGATCGTCGGGTTAGGCGTCTGCGGACGAGGCGTGGTTTCCGTCAAAGTCTTGTGGCGGAGCAGGCTCGAGGAGATGACGTGGGAAGCTGAGGAGGACATGAGGCAGAAGTATCCTCACCTATTCCCCACACCTCCAGGTAACTCACTTTCCTACTTGTAAATTTTCATTGTCATATTTGCTTAAGTGCTGTATTGTGGCCATGTGTGGCATTTGCAACTGTTTAAGTTATGAGAAACCTTATCGTTATCTGTCTTGGGAAGGAACATTCAGGATGAATGTTTCTAAGGAGGGGAGAATGTCATACCCCGTATTTCCAGAGTATGTACGTAAGGGCGTACGTACAAAAGTTTAGCCTTAAGATTAGGCATAGGACGATTTTGGGCACAACTCACAAAACGAATGGTTTTCCGACGAAACGTTTTACAAAACTTGCGAGGGGAAAATTCCGGCTATGTCATTTATAATTTTTGCGGATTTTTCCGAGAGATGAAACATTTTGGACCAACGAGAGGGTGACACTTGTCACCCTCAAGTGGACGGTTAAAGTGGGCGTCCCCCCCCCCCCCCCTTGGACGATGGGCATGAAATTGTGGCTTGTTTTGTGGCCTAAAACTTGGGTCAATGTTTGTGAGGAATTTGTGGAGTAGGATAGGGTGCACTTGTGCAAATCTCCACCTTACACTTGCCTACCACTTGGCTCAATCTTGGCCCTTGAAAGCCCTATAAATACCCCCCTAAGTTGAAGAAGTTCTTCATCCACAAATCATTCTTCCAAGTCTCAAAACTCCCCCCCCCCCCCAATTTGAGAGAGCTTCTCGTCCAAACACCATCCCCTTTGAAAAGGCCCTCGAATACCCCCTTGGTAGAAATACTCTCCAAGTATTGTTACTATCTCCAAAATACCTTAGCCTATACCTTGTAGTATTTCCTAGTCACCTCTATACTAAAAAGCCTAGAAATACTACCTTATCTCCATTGTCACTAAACAAAACTCTAAGAGAAACTTCATTGTTGGTTGAAGTAGAAAGTAGAAGTTGTGTAGAAACTTCTAAGGGTTTCTGGGAGCGGATTGGAGCGTTCAGATTAGGAGCTAAACCTTGCTCAGGATCGACATTTAACTTGGATAATTTTGGGCTTATCGAGGTAAATACTCTTGTCCTTCTATTGTAATCGGATATTACATATAAGAATAGTTAAGACTTGAGTATAAGATTTAGAAGGATATTAAACTGTAATCACAGTAGAAGAATTAAACTGTACTTACATAGGACTGCTTTCTGATGAACTTGTATAGCTTAGGGTAGGAAGTCTTTGCCCGATTTTCCGTAGAATTAAGAACCCTCTGCTTAGAACTTTCTACAGAGTAGTCTAGACGTTGATAGACGTATTTGACTGGTATAGGTCGATACTCTGCGCGCGACATATTCGACTTGACAGGTGGATTTCACCGAGAAGGTATGTGATTCTTCCTATACTCTTGAGCATGATATTTTAAAATATATATATAGTACGGTAGACGTACGTGGTTTAACTGAACGTAGTTTTACTGCAATGTCTTTTGACTTAAGCCTGAATAATAAGAATCTTGAAGTCTTTCAAAAGAATTATAAATCATTTTTGAAAGAAGGAGGATATTGTTTTTAAAACAAAAAGCTTAAGAGTTATACTATCTTTATGGGAAATTAGGTATAACTACTTAAGGCAGATAAAAGGAACAGTTTACTTATTCGTTTATAAAAGACTTGTATTGATTTCTGGAAAGTATAATAAGATGGTTTGATAAGTAGACATAATATGACGCTATGTGTGGTAGTGTCTTGTAACGTTTGTATAAGAGGGTATTCTTGTTGTGCTTATGTTGTTTAACGATAAGCTGTTATGTTAGTATTATATCACTCACCTCTTGACATGATACCGGGGGTTAAGCGCCTCCGTCGGGGGTAGACTCGGCGGTCCGACCATGATTCGAGAATACCTCATGCAGTCCAGGACCTACGCGAGCTACGGAGTTCCGTGTTAGTGTGCGGCCTTTATGGTCATGCGGTCATGTGGCCATGCGGACTACGAGTCCAGGCGATCGCGGAGTAGCTACCCTCGATGCGAGAATACCTCATGCGGGCCTAGGTGGCTATGCGACTACGGAGTCGAGATTAGGCATGCATAATGATACTATGGGCGATTGGCCTGCTTGATCATTCACACCTAGAAAAGACACATTACAGATTTACCTATTGTTGCTCTTGTTTATGATGTGGCACTATGCGTTACATTGGTTGTTTCGTGCATATTTGTAAAATTGGTTTTAAAATGATATGATTTCATTTAAGTACTTTCTGATTTCACATACTTGGTACTGTTGTCGACCTCCTTGGTGCGTTCATGCCGCAGTAAGGAAGCAGTGCTAGATCCACATCCTTAGGATCTTTTGCTTTGGTGTCGTGAGCTCCATCTTCTCCGAGGCTCGACTTTTGGGTATGATCTCCCGTTGTGTAGATAGTTTTGTACATTCAGGTATGGCGGGGCCCTGTCCGTCATAGTTGTTTACTTCCAGAGGTGCAGTAGTCCTATTATGCAGTTGGGATGTAAACCGCGATTTATATATATATATGCCGAAAGGCACCTCTCTCAGATAAAATGTGTCTCATTTACAATTGTTTCATGCCTTTTGTTTTTATATTCCGCTGATTACTCTGATGTAGGACTACTTGGGTGCCCGGGTAAGGCACGATCACGGCCGGGCAGTCGTGGCGTAAATATTTTGGACGAGTAGGGGGGCGACACGTGTCACACCCCCCCCCCCCCCTTGAGGCCATGTGGGCCGATTGTTGTGTGTGTGTTGGATGATTTTGAGTGGGACAAGTGGCTTGCCACTTGTCCCATTGTTATGGTGGACAAATGGTTGGCAAACTACCCACACACATGTACCCCATCCTCACCTTACACTTGCTTAAATCATAGGCCTTGTTTTGTCTATAAATACCCCCTTTTTTAAAGCATTGTTAATCCACTTAAATGTTTCTAAGTCACAAAAAATCCCCCCCCCCCCCCACCTCTTGTAGCTCTCGTCCGAAATTCCCCCCCCCCCTACTTTGTGTAGAAAATACTTCAAGTATTGTTGTATTATCCCAAATACCTTAGCCTAGTATTCCTAGTAGTATTCCAAGTTATTTCAATACTAAGAGCCCGGAAATACTACTTTTTCCAATAGTCGCAAAAAATGAAGCCCTAGAAAAATCTTCATAGCTTAGATGAAGTGTTAAGAGAAGTTGTTTAGAAACTTCTAAGGGTTGCTTGGAGCGGGTTGGAGCGTAAGGAATTGGAGCTAAACGTTGCTCAGGATCGACTTTTAATCTTGGATAATTTTGGGTTTATCGAGGTAATGATCTATGTCCCTCTATTGTAATTGGATATTACATATTGTAGTAGTTTAGAATTGAGTATAAGATATATTGGAAGGATATTTATAAAGAATTGAACTGTATTTACATTGGACTGTATTCTGATGAGACTTGTAGTATTTTGTGGCGTAATTGTACACGTCCGGTTAGACGTATAATCCCCTCTGAGTTGTTGGCTTGGTAGCGGGCCCTGATGTTGGAAGTTATAGTTGTGGTTGCGGGGGGGGAGGTGCTGCCGAATTTTCCGTAGAATATGGAACCTTGTACTTAGAAATATTCTACGAAGGGGTCTAGAAGTTAATAGACGTTTTATGACCATTATAGGTTGAAGTACTACGAGTAGCGTATTCTACTTGAAGGGTGGAAAAAGGCGAGCAAGGTTAGAGTACTTTGGAGCGTTTTGCTAATTGTCGATAATCGTCGCGAGGTATGTGAACCTCTTCCTATCCTTTCTAGCATGATATTTGTGAAATATATATAGTGCGGTAGACGCACGTGTGTTTAAAGGAATTTGATTTTCCTTTTGTGTCCTTGACTTGATTCCAAAGTTAAGTGACTTGTTATGAAATATTAAGGACTTGAATTATGTTAAAAGTTGTAAAACCTCACTCATGAGTAATGGGTGTGTGGTCTTTTAAAGAATAAAGTTATCTTGATTTCGAAAATAAGAATAGTTGTCCTTGGTTGGTTTAAAACATAAAGTGTTATAATAGCTTTATGGGAAGTTATTTATAACGACTTTATGAAAACAAAAGAATGGTTTTATCATTGGATTTAAAATGATAACTTGACATTTTAAAAGTTGGAGGTTGGTTTCCTTAAAAGATATGATTTAAAGATTAAGAGCCTGATTTTTTTTTTAGGTAAATGCAAATATTATTACTAGTAACGGAAAGAAAAGTGGCTACAATCAATCATTGAGGGTTCTCAATCCTCAACGTAATGCAAAGAAGAAGCGCGGGAGTAAGGGGTTGTCACTCAAAGGTGTCATTACAAGAGGGGATAAAATCATAGAGAACTCTATAAGATGTCGTTTTAATCTTATTAATGACCTCTCTTGTCGGTAAGCTTGTGCCTTCAAAGAGCAATGTGTTTCTTGTCCTCCAAATCTCATAGACCACTATGCAAAGGGAAATCAAGGTAGCTTTTGCTCGGATGCTTGTCCCGCGTTGGTCCTTTTTAATCCACTTGAGAGAACTTTCAACAGTAGTCATTTCTCTTCTAATACCCAACCAATCTCTTATGCTCTTCCAAATCAAGCTTGTGTAGGGGCATGTAAATAAGAGGTGCTCCCTTGTCTCATTAGCTTGCTTGCAGAATCCGCAATACTTATCCTCGAAGTTAAGGTAGGACAGAGTGTCCTTTGTAGCTAACCGCTTTCTACAATTTAGCCACATGGTGAACGAGAACTTAGGGGGAATGAATCCTTTCCAAATTTGTGACATCCAAGGCTTTTTATCTTGCGTAGTGCGCAAGATTTCATATCTGAGCTTGAATCAAATTTACCGTTGGTACAACACTTTTCCAATCCTGCAATTGCAACTCCTTGGCTACCATAGATGGAAACAAGTTTGTCGCGTATCCCGCAAATCTTTTTGAATAGGGGGGAGTCTCTAGGACGTATAACATAGTCCCAAAAAGAACCGCCTCTCAAATAAAAGCTGTTGATCCATTGGACCCAAAGTGAATCTGCCTCAGTGTGGGTTTGCCAAATAGTCCGGGATAGCAGTGCATGGTTCCATTCCTTGATGTGCAAAAGGCCCATGCCTCCTTCGGATTGAGGGAGGCAAATGACATCCCAAGCGACTCTTGGTGGTTTTCCTCCCCATAAGAACTGAATACAAGCAGACCTTACCTTGTTGAGGACTGTGGCTGGAATAGGAAGTGCCCGGAACCAAAAGCTCTCAACTCCTTGGATGACCGACCTGATAAGTTCTAGCTTGCCCGCATAAGAAAGTGTGTGGTGCCCCCATTTCTGAATGTAATTCGAAATTGCACTAGTGAAAGGAGCAAATTGATCCACCGAGACTGAAATTGGGGACAAAGGAATCCCCAAGTACCGTACCGGAAAGCAACCAATGTCGAATCCCACTCTGGACAATATCAAGTCGCGAACAGCATCATGCACTCCCGCTAAGTAGACGGAGGATTTGGATGGGTTAAGAGTTAACCCTGAGACAGCCTCCAATTCCTCCAGACAATTCATAAGAATCCCAACTGAAGATACATCACCTTTGGCAAAGAGCATGAGGTCATCCGCAAAGGCAAGATGAGTGATACCCAACCTTTTACACTTTGGATAATAAGAGAAAGCTCTTGCCTTAGCCTTCAATTTAAGCATCCTTGATAGGTATTCCATACACAAGATAAAGAGCGAAGGGGACATAGGATCACCTTGTCTTAGGCCGCGCTTACCCTTGAAGTAACCATGTAGCTCACCGTTGATAGAAAGAGAGAAGGAGGTTGAGCAAACACATTCCATGATCCATCTAACCAATCTGTTCGGAAAGTTGAGGCCTCTTAATACCGAATCAAGGAAACTCCAAGAGACCGTGTCAAAAGCTTTCCGAAGATCCACCATAAGCATACACCTTGGTGAGACTCTGGCTCTATTAAAACCTCTCACAAGCTCTTGTGCTACATATACATTGTCCATCATGTTTCTGCCTTTCACAAAAGCCCCTTGTGATTTGTCAACGAGAGAAGGAAGAACCCTTGCCATTCTGTTAGCTAGAATCTTCGTAATGATCTTATAGACCACATTAGTTAATCCAATAGGCCTAAAATCCGTTACCTTAGGATCCCGATCAGTCTTGGGTAGTAGGGCAATGATGGTATGATTCACTTGCTTCAAAAGAACCCCAGTAGAGAAGAACTCTTGAACACTTCTTACTACGTCATGTCCCACATCTTTCCATCTATTCTTGAAGAAGGCAGCCGAATAACCATCCGGACCAGAAGCCTTGTCATTTCCTATATCAGAAAGAGCTTCCCAAATCTCCTTTGGGGATATGAAATGCAAAAGATGTATACTATCCTCTTCACTTAGCTTCGGGCCAAAGTTGCATACTTCAGGATCGAAGTTCGATGTGGATCGGGATGTGCCTAAAAGATCTTTGTAAAACTCCGCAAGTAGCTCCCTTACTTCCCCGGGTGATGTAGTGATAGCACCATTGGTTTTGACAAGAAAGTTGATGGAGTTCTTGACATTACTTCTCTTGATCAAGCTATGGAAGTATTTAGAGCATTTATCACTTCCAATCAAGTGTTTCTGCCTCGACTTTTGCCTTATGAAGTGTCTCTCGGCTTCCATTAAGGTGTTAGCTTTAACTCTTGAGGACTTAACCTTGGCTTTAAGTTCCTCATCAAAGGGATCTTCCATGTGCGCACTGATAGCCTCCTTAAACTCCATGTTAGCCTCATTTGCTCTTTGATCAATACTACCAAATTCACTTATATTCAATGCCCTCAATGGTTGTTTCAAGGCTTTCAATTTTGAGGCTAGGACGAATTGAGCCGTTCCCAATATGTCTTGTCTCCAGCATGAAGTCATAATGTTCTCGAATGCGGGGTGAGAGAGCCACATATTCATGAACTTGAAAGGCCGCTTCCCAACATTATAGGATGCAATAACCGTAGCCATCACGAGACAGTGGTCCGAGACAGGTTCCATAGGCAAGAAATTGGCCGTGCATTCTAAGTTCAAATCACTCCAATTTTGATTCATCATTACTCTATCAAGCTTGGACCAAATCGAACCATTGGTCCAAGTGTAGAATGAACCGGAAGAAGGAGTGTCTTCTAGTCCATGAGCATTCCTGAAATCTCCAAGGTCCTTAAGTGCATAAGGCGTTAGTGGAGGACCCCCCGCCTTATCATGAGGGTAGCAATAAGTGTTGAAATCTCTCATAATCATCCAAGGCCTAGTGATGCCAATGCCCAAGTGAGTAAGGTGATGCCAAAGCTTCCTCCTATCCGTGATGCTATAAACCGGGTACACAAACGTGGCGAGGAAGGACACTTGTGTTATCTTACAACTTGCCTGGACATGGATATTGTCACGACCCGATCTCGGGCCCGTGACTGGTGCCTTACCCCGGGCACCCTAGTGATACAACATCAGAGAAAATCAGCGGAAATAAAATTTAAACATGAAACAAGAGATAAGATCATAAAACAGGCCAACCAAACGGTTACCTTCCAATAAAATATATGTATACAAATCTTTCAAACCGAACAGTCTAATCCTTTTTATAAATCCTGCCCACAACAGTACTACAGACCTCTAAGAGTTTTTATACAACATGACGGGACAGGGCCCCGCCATACCCCTGAATGTACAAGAACCTACAACTCAGGGTAACATACCAAAGATAAGCCTCCGGAGAAACGGAGCTTCCCAACGCTGAACTGTGATTCTAAGAGCGAGGATCAGCAACCGATGTACCTCTACCTGCGGCATGAACGCATCCCCCCGAAGGAGGTCAGTACAACAGGTACCAAGTATATGGCCCAAAAATCAGAAATGAAATCATAGCGATCTATATAAAGCGAGAGACATGTATGATAACCAAACTACGATTCATAATAAGTAGCGATATGTAAGTCAGGGACTCACGCCCTCATAGTCATCACCCAAATATAACTATGGGTCTCACGGCCGCAACATCAATCATTCACGTGGAATACCTTCCTCACCGGCGATCATGATATAATAACACGCGAGTACATGAACACCAAGTGCGTACTAACAATACTATACAACCAAACCACGAAGGCGACACGGGCAAGTACTGGCCGACTACTAGATACCAAGGCCGTGTAGTGGCCGGGGCAAGTACGAGGGCTAACTACCGGTACCGGTCGTGTCACGAGACCGTCACTACACCGAACGGCAAGTCACGAGGGCTAACTACCAGGTACCAAGGCCGAATCAGCTACGAGACGGGGCAAGTACGAAAGCCGACCACCAGATACCAAGGCCGATCAGTAAAACCCTCATGGAGAGCTAGTCCATGGAATAACACTATCAACGGAAACGAACCCTCATCATGGCGCATACGTGGACCATCCATCGAGTCAGTATGCCCATGGACTATCATAGTGGAAGCATACCCGTGGGCCACCCATCGTGTCAGTATGTCCAAAATGATCAAGAATAACACGACCGACCCTCCATTCGAGAGATGCGGTAACATAAGAATACAACACTTTGCACAACAAGGCTATCAAACATAGGAAAGTTACACACAACTCAAGGTACTTTCATTTTATGTCAAAGTCCAGGTTTTAACCCCAAAGTACTACGTATGTTAAACTCTTTTTAAAGGATCCATTTCTTTTACAAAGGTCACCCGATACCCGCAGTATAGAGTGACTAACATCTTTTAAGTAAACCAAAACAACTTCCATACTTTCCTTTTAAAACCAAATTAAGGCAATACCATGCCTTCCTTTTTGACCAAAACACTTCTCCTTTTAAAGTCAAGTTACCATTTTAAAACCAATGATAAAACCATTCTTTCATTTTCATAAAGTCGTTATAACCAACTTCCCATAAAGCTGTTATAACACTTTATGTTTTAAACCAATTTTAAGACAAAACAATGCCTTTCTTTTAAACCAAAAACTCTTTAATTTCCTCAAGTCTCTTTTAGAAATCAAGTTCCTTACTTATTCTTATTTCCGAAATCAGTAAAACATTATTCTTTTAAAAACCAAGTACTCATTACTCACGAATGAGGTTTCACACTTCTTAACAACTTTCACATCAATTCAATTAAGTCAAGTCTCTTATCTTTTAAGATCAAGTCTCTTATCTTCTTAAAAGCAATAAACCATTCTTTTTATCTTTCTTAAGTCGTTATACATAACTTCCCATAAAGCTAGTATAACTCTTAAGCTTTCGAACCAAGTATTATTCTTCTTTCAAAAAGGATTCTTAATTCTTTTGAAATACATCAAGATTCTTATTATTCAGGCTTAAGTCAAAAGACATTGCCGTAACACTACATTCAGTTAACATACGTACGTCTACCGTACTATATATATATACTCTTTTAAGATACTTCAAGATTCTTATTATTCAGGCTTAAGTCAAAAGACATTGCCGTAACACTACATTCAGTTAACGCACGTACGTCTACCGTACTATATATATATTCTTTAAAATATCATGCTCAAGGGTATAAGAAGAATCACATACCTCGCGACGATTATCGACTATCAGCAAATAGCTCCAAAGTACTGTAATCCTGCTAGCCTTTTTCACTTCTTCGAGTAGAATACGCTACTCGCAGTACTTCACCCTATAATGGTTATACAAGTCTATCAATGTCTAGACTACTCGGTGGGATAATTCTAGGTACAAGATTCTACGGAAAAATTGGCAAGACTTCCACCCGACAAACTTCACAAGTCTACTGTAGATACAGTCCTATGTAAGTATAGTTCAATTCTCTTCTTATATTCCTTCCTTGTATATAACTTATACTTAATCCTTATACTTCAACAGTATGCAAACTCTAATTACAAAAGAAGGTCAAGCGTATTTACCTCGATAAGCCCAAAATTATCCAAGTTTAAATGTCGATCCTGAGCAACGTTTAGCTCCAACTCTGGGCGCTCCAACCCGCTCCAAACAATCCTTAGAAGTTCTACGCAACTTCTACTTAATACTTCAACTCGATATGAAGATTTTCCTTAGGGTTTTGGTTTGAGACTAAAAGGACAAAAGGTAGTATTCCTGCTCTACGTATAGAGGTAACTTTTGGAATACTACAAGGTATAAGGCTAAGGTATTTTGGTATAGTAACAATACTTGAGAGTATTTCTACCAAGGGGGTGTATTTTACGAGAACAACTAGCCAAAGGGGTACCTCTCGGCGAGGGCCTTTACTAGGGAGGGGAGGGTGCTCAAGGGCGAGAGCATCGAAGGGAAAGGAATTTCAAGACTTGGAACACATTTGTGGATGAAGAAGTCTTCAACAAGGGAGGGGTATTTATAGGACAACCAAGGGCCAAGATCAAGCCAAGTGGGGGGCAAGTGGAGGGTCAAGATCAAGCCAAGTGCACCCTAACCCTACTCCACAAATCCCTCACAAACATTGACCCTTGAAATAGGCCATGAAACATGCCACGAAATGGGCACCAATCGGCCACCTTCAACCGTCCACTTGAGGGTGACAAGTGTCGCCCTCTCGTTGGTCCAAAATATTTCATCTCTCGGAAAAATCCGCAAAAATAATAAATAACATAGCCGGAATTTTCCCTTTGCAAGTTCTGTAAAACGTTTCGTCGAAAAACGATTCTTTACGGGGGTTGTGCACAAAATTTCGAATCTTGCCTAACTTTAAGGCTCAAACTTTTCTACGTACGCCCACACGTACATACTCTGGAAATACGGGGTATAACATTCTCCCCTCCTTAGAAACATTCGTCCCGAATGTTCCTTCTCATGACAGATAACGATGAAGTTCCTTTTAACTTAAACAAGTTTCCAAAGCCACACCTGGCCACAAAACAATACTCGCGCAAATACTTAACCCAAGTCAACGAGGAATCACTCCTACATCACAAAAGCTTCCACCCTGGTCTAAAGGATACTCCCTTCGCATCTTCACTTCACAACAAAATGATCTCTTTTATTCTGCTAACACACGTTCACTTCTTTCCTTACTCGTCGTAATCACTTGAACTCTCCCAGTATACGTACCATACTTCAGTCATTACTTCAGTTCCTAAAATTTCTGGAGCCACTACCTCCAAACTTGGTCATCTTACTAGCCTCAATCTTCTTTAAGGCCATTCCCGGCCTTCACGATCCGCTTCTGGTCGAACATATCCACGAACTCATACGATGGTCATCTAAACTTGGGCCTAGCACCCTCGTGACCCTACCACCTGGCGGGACCACCCAGAACTGACCCCACCTAAATCCGGGCTACGGGTTGACCCGCAATACGCCCTCAACCCGACCCTCCGTCGCGCCAACTCTTGCTCCTCAATACGGAACAATCTTACTAATTCACATCAGGAAAGCTACCACTTTCATTTTACACAACTCACGGAATTATCCCACAATACATTAAACGCAAACCAAGTATTTCGACAAAGACTAACCGTAAAATCTTTTATTCAAGCCGGCCTTACATCTAAGGTCTCAACGCGTAATATTCTAAGGTTCATACCTTCCCTGTCCCCACACTTATTCTTTCAACTATCCATGTCTCTAAACCACAATATACACAATGCTATCTGTAAATATTACTCAACATACAATCATCGTAACACGCATGCAAAACTCTAGAGGGTTAAGGATATACCTGAAAAGATAGGCGGTTCAAAGGACCGCTAAAACTGGGAACTTCCACCGCGACCTCTACCATGGCCTGCCGGTGTATGAACATCCTGCCTAGCTATGGAAGGTGAAGAACCCGCAACTGATCTCGTAGTCTGTGCTATCCTACCAGTGCTACCCCGGTGACGATCTGCCATGGCCCTGTTGGCCGCAAGAATAACAATCTCCCAAGTTAGTACGACACTCTCCCTTATGAAGTTTTCCACAACGCCACCGAGACAAGGCGACCTCATTCGCGAGCACTCTACTCCCCAAAATCAAACACAGGAGCCCCGACCGCCCCGAATATCCCGGCGTCCCGAAGGCGTGGAGGACCACTGCATCGACGGAGGTACATAACTAGTCACTGAGGCGGTCCGCCTCGAAAGTTATCAAAGGACCTCGCTGTTGCTCGCCTCTTCTGCTGATCTTGGTCATTCCGCCGACCTCTACGCCTCACATCCAAGTGCATAGCTGCGCGGGCAATGTCCATGCCCGGCTGAAGAGCTACACCCGAACAAGCCTCTGCCAAGTAGTCATCGAGCCCGGTGACGTAGCGGTGCACTCTGTCCTCCATACTGGCTACTAACGCGGGACATACCGAGCCAATGAGTCGAACTCCACATTGTACTCCCGAACCGTGCGCACGCTCGCTCAACACCAAAAATTTGTCGGCCCGAGCCCTCTCCGCCATGGAGGTAAGAAATGTGCAAGAAATGCCTCGAGAACTTCGTTCCATACGGTGAAGTGCATGCTCTCCCCGGGACAGCTCCCATGAATCAAACCAGTCGACTGCAGTATCACGCAGCCGATGCGAACCCAAGACCACTTACTCGGTCTCCGAAGCCTTGATCACTCTCATGATCCGTCAGAATCGCTTGATGAACTCCTGCGGATCATCCTCGTGCCTCGACCGTAGAACTCGGCGCTACAACTCGTAAAGTCCCGTAGCCTCAAACTATCCGATCTCGGGTGAACCACGGGTGCTCGAACCGCTGCGTCGGCCTATCCTCATGTCGCCACGATCCCGCCGATCGGGCCATCTCTTTGTAACCCATCTCCTCTGCTCGGTGTGGGACCGAGGCTCAGTCTTGTTGTCTCGGCAGCCACTGCTGCGCTCTAAACTCTTTGGGCGGTGGCGTCGTGAAACACGCCGTCAAGCACAATCTCGGTCGACCGGGCTGCGCTCGTACTCTCAGATCTAACTAGCAGCTTTCTCAGCTGCCTTGCCCACCTGGGCCCGGGTTGCCTTGCGCGGAGGCATAACTGGTAAAAACGAGATACGTCAGAGAGGTCCAACTTACAACACAGCTCTAAGGCACGATCTCAGAATGAGAAGAAGGGAAACCAATCCTAAATGTCTGCGACCTCCACGATTATAGATGTGGTGCACAACACACCGATAATCAAGACTCTACTAGACACGGTATGTAGACACTTTCTGAGGATTAACTGCTCTGATACCACTTTTGTCACGACCCGATCTCGGGCCCGTGACTGGTGCCTTACCCCGGGCACCCTATTGATACAACATCAGAGAAAATCAGCGGAAATAAAATTTAAACATGAAACAAGAGATAAGATCATAAAACAGGCCAACCAAACGGTTACCTTCCAATAAAATATATGTATACAAATCTTTCAAACCGAACAGTCTAATCCTTTTTACAAACCCTGCCCACAAAGATTACTACGGACCTCTAAGAGTTTTTATACAACATGACGACAGGGCCCGCCATACCCCGAATGTACAAGAACCTACAACTCGTGGTAACATACCAAAGATAAGCCTCCGAGAAACGGAGCTTCCAACGCTTGTGATCCTAAGAGCGAGGATCGGCAACCGATGTACTCTACTGCGGCATGAACGCAGCCCCGAGAGGTCGAGACAACAGTACCAAGTATATGGCGAAAATCACGTAAATGAAATCATAGCAGTCTATATAAAGCAGGAGACATGTATGATAACCAAACTACAGTTCATAATAAGTAAGCAGTCATGTAAGTCAGGGACTCACGCCCTCAGAGTCATCACCCAAATATAACTATGGGTCTCACGCCCGCAACATCAATCATGCCCGTGGAATACCTTCCTCACTGCCGGCAGTCTATGATATAATAACACCACAGAGTACACATGAACACCAAGTCTGTACTAACAATACTATACAACCAAACCACGGGCGACACGGCAAGTACGAAAGCCGACTACCAGATACCAAGGTCGTGTCACGTAGCTGACCGGGGCAAGTACGAGGGCTAACTACCAGGTACCAAGGCCGTGTCACGAGACTTCGTCACTACACTGAACGGGGCAAGTGCGAGGGCTAACTACCAGGTACCAAGGCCGAATCAGCCACGAGACGGGGCAAGTACGAAAGCCGACCACCAGATACCGCGCCGATCAAGAAACCTCGCGGAGAGCTAGTCCATGGAATAACACTATCAAGCGGAAAGCGAACCTCATCATGGCCACATACCCGTGGACCATCCATCGAGTCGAGATGCCCATGGACTATCATAGTGGAACATACCCGTGGGCCACCCATCGTGTCGGTATGTCCAAATGATCAAGAATAACACCGACCCTCCATTCAAGAGACGCAGAACATAAGAATACAACACTTTGCACAACAAGGCTATCAAACATAGGAAAGTTACACACAACTCAAGGTACTTTCATTTTATGCCAAAGTCCAGGTTTTAACCCCAAAGTACTACGTATGTTAAACTCTTTTTAAAGGATCCATTTCTTTTACAAAGGTCACCCGATACCCGCAGTATAGAGTGACTAACATCTTTTAAGTAAACCAAAACAACTTCCATACTTACCTTTTAAAACCAAATTAAGGCAATACCATGCCTTCCTTTTTGACCAAAACACTTCTCCTTTTAAAGTCAAGTTACCATTTTAAAACCAATGATAAAACCATTCTTTCGTTTTCATAAAGTCGTTATAACCAACTTCCCATAAAGCTGTTATAACACTTTATGTTTTAAACCAATTTTAAGACAAAACAATGCCTTTCTTTTAAACCAAAAACTCTTTAATTTCCTCAAGTCTCTTTTAGAAATCAAGTTCCTTACTTATTCTTATTTCCGAAATCAGTAAAACATTATTCTTTTAAAAACTAAGTACTCATTACTCACGAATGAGGTTTCACACTTCTTAACAACTTTCACATCAATTCAATTAAGTCAAGTCTCTTATCTTTTAAGATCAAGTCTCTTATCTTCTTAAAAGAAATAAACCATTCTTTTTATATTTCTTAAGTCGTTACACCTAACTTCCCATAAAGCTAGTATAACTCTTAAGCTTTCGAACCAAGTATTATTCTTCTTTCAAAAAGGATTCTTAATTCTTTTGAAATACTTCAAGATTCTTATTATTCAGGCTTAAGTCAAAAGACATTTCCGTAACACTACATTCAGTTAACACACGTACGTCTACCGTACTATATATATATACTCTTTTAAGATACTTCAAGATTCTTATTATTCAGGCTTAAGTCAAAAGACATTGCCGTAACACTACATTCAGTTAACGCACGTACGTCTACCGTACTATATATATATTCTTTAAAATATCATGCTCAAGGGTATAAGAAGAATCACATACCTCGCGACGATTATCGACTATCAGCAAATAGCTCCAAAGTACTGTAATCCTGCTAGCCTTTTTCACTTCTTCGAGTAGAATACGCTACTCGCAGTACTTCACCCTATAATGGTTATACAAGTCTATCAATGTCTAGACTACTCGGTGGGATAATTCTAGGTACAAGATTCTACGGAAAAAATTGGGCAGCACTTCCCTACCCGACAAACTTCACAAGTCTACTGTAGATACAATCCTATGTAAGTATAGTTCAATTCTCTTCTTATATTCCTTCCTTGTATATAACTTATACTTAATCCTTATACTTCAACAGTATGCAAACTCTAATTACAAAAGAAGGTCAAGCGTATTTACCTCGATAAGCCCAAAATTATCCAAGTTTAAATGTCGATCCTGAGCAACGTTTAGCTCCAACTCTGGGTGCTCCAACCCGCTCCAAACAACCCTTAGAAGTTCTACGCAACTTCTACTTAATACTTCAACTCGATATGAAGATTTTCCTTAGGGTTTTGGTTTGAGACTAAAAGGACAAAAGGTAGTATTTCCGGGCTCTACGTATAGAGGTAACTTTTGGAATACTAAAAGGTATAAGGCTAAGGTATTTTGGTATAGTAACAATACTTGGAGAGTATTTCTACCAAGGGGGGTGTATTTTACGAGAACAACTAGCCAAAGGGGGGGGTACCTCTCGGCCAAGGGGCCTTTACTAGGGAGGGGGGAGGGGTGCTCAAGGACGAGAGCATCAAGAAGGGGGAAAGGAATTTCAAGACTTGGAACACATTTGTGGATGAAGAAGTCTTCAACAAGGGAGGGGTATTTATAGGACAACCAAGGGCCAAGATCAAGCCAAGTGGGGGGCAAGTGGAGGGTCAAGATCAAGCCAAGTGCACCCTAACCCTACTCCACAAATCCCTCACAAACATTGACCCTTGAAATAGGCCATGAAACATGCCACGAAATGGGCACCAATCGGCCACCTTCAACCGTCCACTTGAGGGTGACAAGTGTCGCCCTCTCGTTGGTCTAAAATATTTCATCTCTCGGAAAAATCCGCAAAAATAATAAATGACCTAACCGGAATTTTCCCTTTGCAAGTTCTGTAAAACGTTTCGTCGAAAAACGATTCTTTACGGGGGTTGTGCACAAAATTTCGAATCTTGCCTAACTTTAAGGCTCAAACTTTTCTACGTACGCCCACACGTACATACTCTGGAAATACGGGGTATAACAGATATGTTGAGAATCCATTCCAAGCACTTCACAACAGACCCTAGAGGGATCCCAAATTAGTAGCATTCTTCCGCCACCAATGAATTCTAGATTTTAGCAAAAGTTCCAAGCTTTGAATCTTTGAGTAGAGAAAGACTCAATCCTTTCCCTAGAGAGTTTTGTTTCCAAATGACAAATCAATGCCACATCATGCTGTTTAGTGAGACTACACACTAGAGCTTGTGTGGCTGCCCTGTCCCTTAGTCCGCAAAGGCCACGGACATTCCAACAAAGTATTTTCATTAGGAAGCAGAGGAGGTTTTGTTAGCACCTCCGCTTTCGCTTTAGTCTTCCCACGCCTTTTGTCATGAACTTCTTCGGCATTACTTCTTTCCAACCATCTTCTTTGTTGCTGGAAGCCATAGCATGTGTCTCAGCCAAGCTATGTTCCCCGCGTTCAAAGGTAACACTCCGAGACGCCAGCAACGATACCTCCGTTATACCCTTGTTTGTATTTCCATCCAAAGAGGGTTGCGGGTTCATTGGAACCTCAGAATCAGAATGCTTTGACTCAAAACGCATCCTATCAAGTTGCACACTGCCATCCCGTGAATGAGGCCTAGAGGACCTAGCTTGAGATTCCCGTAAAGATGATGGGCCAGAATGACCCAAAACCGAAGGACCCACAGCATGCGTGGCTCCTCCCAAGCAACCGGGACCAGGAGGTGTTGTGTGCTTACTTACTTCACTTCCATCAAGTTATCAGCATCTGCGGGATGTTGCGAAGTTGGTGGAAAGGGGGGGGGGGGGAGGCATGGTTCCATCCGTACCTCTGTTGGCATTCACACAAGTAGAATCTTCCTTGTTGTTAGGAGGTATCACTGTATTGCGCTTTTTAGGAGCTTCTTCCGTGTTGGCATCATTCCCCAATATCCTACACTTCAAGTGATTGTGTCCAAAAGCCGCACAATGATAGCAAAAGTCCGGATAATTTTCAAAGTTTACCCTTTGAGTATACCTTCTGTTATCGGGGAGTTTGACAACAAACTCCCTTATTGGCTCCTTGCTGACATCCACGTCTACAAGAACTCTAGCATAGTTCATTTTGGATCTTTTCTTAGTAAATTGGTCTGTGTAAAGAGGTTTTCCTACACGTGAAGCAATCTTACTAAGTCCCGTTGCACTCCAGATAGAGAGGGGAATGTCCGGAAATGTGACCCAAATAGGAATGTCCATGAATAACTCGTCCGTTATAAGAACTCCTTTATTGATAACTTTGAGCATCATAGTCTTCCCGTAGACCATATAAGGGCCACCATGAAGTACATTAGTGCGCTCTTCCTCCGTCATAAATTTGAACACCGTCCATCCTTTGCCATATGGTATAATACGGTATTTCACTCCCCATCCCTTCACAATGGTATTTAAGGCTTCTCTTCCCGGGAAGGGACCCGTGAAGCAACCAATTAAGCAATAACCCCATGTTTCTATGAATGGAACTTCATCCTCAGCTTCTATGTCTACCTCCACCCCTTGTTGTTCAATATATTGTAACTTCATTCCTTTTGCTTCAATCCTAGTACCCGCAAAGACTCCTGCATAAGTCTTCTTGGGAGGGATGGGACCTTTTCCATGATTCGGGGGATGATTATTAAAAGTCGTACTCTCGGGTGGAATTTGGTGTTGTTTAGAAGGTGCATTTGTGTGCGAATCATTGGGAGGTATTTCTGGAGGTATAGACAGAGGGGGATGGGTAGAAGGATTTGTGCTTGGGCCCGCAATAGGAGAAAGAATTCGCGTGCCATTTGGTAGGGTAGGGAATGTGTCATGGATTTCGGGAGGTAAAGAAGGAAGGGATGATAGAAGAGGTGAGGCGTTGTGTAAATCAGGGAGTAGTGAGGAGGTATTGGGTGAGAGAGGGTGTTTGTTTAAGACTTTGTTCGTGCCCAAGGAAGAGTTAAAGACGAAAGGTTTATTTTGGTTCTTGATATTTGCCCCACTAAGCACACTTGCTAAAGTGGGGAAGGCTTCATTAGTGATACTTAGATTCAGGGGTTGTTGTCTCATTGCACGAGAGGGCGCTTTGGATCCCGCGTCATTTAAGTCAGTCCCCTTGGCTCCCGCGTTATTAATGGTCGTGTAGTTCCTAGGCTCCTTGGAAATAGAATTCACTTTGTTTCCCACGACTGACTTCGATCCTTGCATAACGGGAATAATTAATGACCCATGGGCACCCGCCTGACCCGTCTTGGTATTCTGACCATCATAATGACCCGTCGTTGAAAGAGGCACGTTGGTACCCGCAGCCTTTAAGTGTGACGCCTCGGAAAGATATGATTTAAAAGTTGGAGGTTGGTTTCCTTAAAAGATATGATTTAAAGATTAAGAGCCTGATTTTTGAAAGTAAAGAGACTTGACTTATAAACAACTTGATTTTGGGAAATGAGAAGTAACTTGATTTAAAGGTATAGGTTACTTGTTTTTAAAAGAGTAAGCCACTTGGTTTAAAAAAAGTATATTGCTACTTGACTTTAAAAAGGAAAAAGTGTCTTTGTTTTAAAAAGGAAGGCATGCTTTTGTCTTAAGATTGGTTTAAAAAGAAGGTATGGAAATTGTTTAGGTATGTGAACTATCTCCTCTTCTAGCATGATTCCCTAAGATAAAGAAAGTACGTTCTACTCCTTAAATGATCCATTCCTTGGTTGTATTTGGATTGTCTAGAATAGAATTTGTTCTATGTACTTCCTTGATTGTACTTTGATGTTTAAATTGTAAGTTGTGAAATCCATTTTCTTAGTGAAGTTTGGATTCTTAAAAGTGAAAGTATTTTACTTAAAGTACATAGAGTCTTGAAAAGGAAGTGGTTTCCAAATCTTTTGGGCTAGTGCCTTAGTCCCAAAATCCTAAAGGTCATTATAATGACTTTAGGGGAGTCAAAGGAGTGATTTACTTAATTGTTTTAGAAGAGGAGAAATGACATGATTTAAGAGAAGTAACTTGTTTTAAAGGAGTGAGTTACTTGAGGTTTAAAAGTAGAAGAAACTTGTTTCCTATATATTAAGAGACTTGAAGTGTTTTGAAAGTTAAGAACTTGATTTGTAAGTATGTGATACTTGGTTTTAATAGTATAAGTCTCTTGGTTATAAAAGGAATGGATATGTCTAAAACCATAAAGGGTTATAACGGCTTTATGGGAAGTTGGTTATAACGGCTTTATGGAAGGTTTATAAAGTTGTCTATTTTGATTAAAGGGGCATAAGTTGCCTAGATTGTGAAAATTTGAAGTTACTTGATTTCAAGCCTTGAAATGAGTTTTCTAAACGTGTAGTAACTTACTTTGAAAAATAGACATGCCTTGATACTACGGGTGTTAGTATCTTGGGATTTTACACAAAAGGAGTCTTTTGAAAAGATATGCGTCGTAGTACTTTGGCCTGTTTAATTGAGAATAATTCTATGTGATGCCTTGATTAGTACTTTGGCTTGATAAATTGAGAATTTGTCTAAGAGTGCCTTGATAAGTACTTTGTCTTGTTAAATGAGAATTATTCTATTTGTGCCCTGATAAGTACTTTGGCTTGTTAAATGAGAATTATTCTATTTGTGCCCTGATAAGTACTTTGGCTTGTTAAATGAGAATTATTCTATTTCTGCCCTGATAAGTACTTTGGCTTGTTAAATGAGAATTATTCTATTTCTGCCCTGATAAGTACTTTGGCCTGTTAAATGAGAATTATTCTATTTGTGCCCTGATAAGTACTTTGGCTTGTTAAATGAGAATTATTCTATTTGTGCCCTGATAAGTACTTTGGCCTGTTAAATGAGAATTTTTCTATTTGTGCCTTGATAAGTACTTTGGCCTGATAAATTGAGAATTTGTCTAAGTATGCCTTGGTAAGGACTTTGGCTTGTTACTTGAGGATTTGCCTATGTGTGCTGGAAATAGCCGGTTGTGTGCTATTGGTATATCAGTCGTTCCGGGGTCATTCCCCGGGGTTGTGGCATTGCATATTTCTGTGGATTTGCTACCCACGATGCGAGGAATACCTCATGCGAGTCCGTAGGGCTTATGCGGGTGAAATAGTCCCATGCGGGCGGGTCCAGCCTATGCAAGGAATCCCTCATGCGAGTCCGTAAGGGCTTATGCGGGTGAAATAGTCCCATGCGAGGAATACCTCACGCGGGTCCACGTGACCTATGCGGGTGAAATAGTCCCAGGGAAAGGATTGCTAAATGATACTGCGGGCGGGTGGTCCTGCTTTGATCGTGAGCTTCCTATTTTATATTGTAAGGATACTACTGTTTACTCTCATTGTTAGTAAGGCACAGTGTGTTGTAATTTGATTATCATATATGTCCCCGGATTTGTTTGTGTTACCGTATGGTCATGCTTTTACGATGTGGGATTCCGGGGCATGAGACCACGAGGTATTTAGGACACAGGAGGGGCTTGGTGTTCATGTATCCTTATTGGTGTTATTATATCATGGACTGCCGGCAGTGAGGAAGGATTCCACGGGCATGATTGATATTATGGGCGTGAGACCCATAGTTATATTTGAGTAGTGACTTTGAGGGCCTGCGTCCCTGACTTGATATGACTGCTTATGTATTGTGTACTGTAGGTTGGCTATCATACATGTCTCCTGCTTTGTTTAGACTGTTATGATTTCATTACAGTACTTACTGTTCACATACTTGGTACATTCTTCGTACTGACCTCCTTCGGGGGGCTGCGTTCATGCCGCAGGTTTAGGTACGATGTTTGGTGATCGGCAGGTGTAGGATCCTGCTCAGGATTTTTGGATAGCTCCCTCTGTTCAGGAGTTTATCATTTGGTATAGTTCCTTCAGATGTGCTTTTATGCAGATTATGGATGCGGCGGGGCCTTGTCCCGTCATATTTCAGTAAAAACTCTTAGAGGTCTGTATTCATATGTGGGATTGGACTCATGTACGGGGTAGTGTCTCTTGTTATATATAGTATATGGCAGCCTTGTCGGCTTTGCCCTTGCACGTACGATTGCTTTTAAAAAAAAAAAGGTGCTATTAAATTTCCGCAGTTTACTTGTGTTGTTAAGGTAGCAGGGTGCCCAGGTAGGGCACCAGTCACGGGCCCGGGGTTCGGGGTGTGACAATCATTAAGCAATCCTACTCTTGGGACTATTTCACCAGCATAGGTCGCATGGACCCGCGTGAGGTATTCCTCGCATGGGACTATTTCACCCGTATAAGCCCTTACGGACTCGCATGAGGTATTCCTCGCATAGGCTGGACCCGCCCGCATGGGACTATTTCACCCGCATAAGCCCTTGAGGACTCGCATGAGGTATTCCTCGCATCGTGGGTAGCAAATCCACGGAATATGCAAATGCCACAAACCCGGGGAATGACCCCGAAATGAATGATATACCACTAGCACAAAACCGGCTAGTACCAGCACACATAGGCAATTCTCAATTAAACAAGCCAAAGTACTTATCAAGGCACACTTAGAATAATTCTCAATTAATCAAGCCAAAGTACTTATCAAGGCACACATGGAATAATTCTCAATTAATCAAGCCAAAGTACTTATCAAGGCACACTTAGACTAATTCTCAATTAATCAAGCCAAAGTACTTATCAAGGCACACTTAGAATAATTCTCAATTAATCAAGCCAGAGTACTTATCAAGGCACACTTAGAATAATTCTCAATTAATCAAGACAAAGTACTTATCAAGGCACACTTAGACTAATTCTCAATTAATCAAGCCAAAGTACTTATCAAGGCACACTTAGAATAATTCTCAATTAATCAAGCCAAAGTACTTATCAAGGCACACTTAGACTAATTCTCAATTAATCAATCCAAAGTACTTACGTACGTACATTCTTTTCAAAAGACTCTTTTTTATGTAATATCCCAAGATACTAACACCCGTAGTATCAAGGTGTGTCTATTTTTTTCAAAGTAAGTTACTACACTCTTAGAAAACTCATTTCAAATCTTGAAATCAAGTAACTTCAAATTTTCACAATCAAGGCAACGTATGCCAATTAATCAAAATAGACAACTTTCTAAACCTTCCATAAAGCCGTTATAACCAACTTCCCATAAAGTCGTTATAACCCTTTATGGTTTTTAGACAATTTCATTGCTTTTATAACCAAGAGACTTATACTTTTAAAACCAAGTATCACATACTTACAAATCAAGTTCTTAACTTTCGAAATACTTCAAGTCTCTTAATATTTAGAAAACAAGTTTCTTCTACTTTTAAGCCTCAAGTAACTTACACCTTTAAAACAAGTTACTTCTCTTAAATCATGTCATTTCTCCTCTTTTAAAACAATGAAGTAAATCACTCCTTTGACTCCCCTAAAGTCATTATAATGACCCTTAGGTTTTGGAACTAAGGCACTAGCCAAAGATTTGGAAACCACTTCCTTTTCAAGACTCTATGTACTTTAAGTAAAATACTTTCACCTTTTAGAATCCAAACTCCACTAAGGCAATGGATTATACGACTTACAATTTAAACATCAAAGTACAATCAAGGAAGTACATAGCACAAATTCTATATTAGGCAATCCAAGTACAACCAAGGAATGGATCATTTAAGGAGTAGGAAATACTTTCTTTATCTTAAGGAATCATGCTAGAAGAGGAGATAGTTCACATACCTTTTCGGCTAAATCCACAAACTAAGCCTAATACGCCGTACGTAGAAGTGTCAACCTATAATGGTCACAACAAGACTATCAACTTCTAGTCTCTAACGTAGAATAATACTAACTATACGGTCTCTAATTCTACGGAAAATCGGGCAGCACTTCCTTTGTTTCTACTAACTTTGCCACCTTTTTCAAGGCCGAATACAATAACCAACACGCCACATTTAAGGCTCAAAACAACAACCAAACCAAAGGGGATTACACGCCTTACAATACGTGTAAAATTCCGCACCACAATTAATACGAAGTAGTTCCATAATCAAGCCATTCTCGGCATACTTACTTAACCACCAATTCAAAGTCTTTTCCAATCCTTTTCAAATTCCAAGTTCTAAGGTCTAATGTTATATAGTCACAAACAACTTCAACAACTACAATTTCCTTCTTTATACAACATGCGACGATTTAAACTAATAATCGACTTGAATTGTAATCCTAAGGCTAAACATGCTAGTTTTCGGATTAGGGTTCCAATAGTCAATATACTTATCAAACTTCATACTATAAAACTCATGCTTGCTAAAATCCATAGCTACAACAATAAGTAAGTCTTAACTACTAAAACGATAAAATTTATACCTTTATAAGCCCTTAAAAATTCCAAGATTCAAAGTCGCGCCTTAGCAATTCTTAGCTCCTTTCCTTAAGTTCCAATCCGCTCCAAGCACTCCTTAGAGGCCTATGAAGAACCCATATTCAAGTTCCAACTTCAAAGTTGAAGAACTCCTTAAGTTTCCGCCTTGCGACTAATACGAAAACGCCGTTTTTCCGAAATCGTTCTATTGAGATAACCTTACAACACTCTTAGGAACCTTGGGTTTAAGTTGTTATACCCCGTATTTTCAGAGTATGTACGTGAGGACGTACGTAGAAAATTTGAGCCTTAAGTTAGGCAAGTTTCGAAATTTGTACACAACACCCGATTAGAGTCGTTTTTCGACGAAACGTTTCCACAGCTTTTGTTGGGAAAATTCCGGCTATATCATTTATAATTTTTGCGGATTTTTCCGAGAGACGAAAAATTGTGGACCAACGGGAGGGTGACATGTGTCACCCTCACATTGGAACAAATGGGGCGGCATGGTGGACGAAAAAGAGGGCTTTAGTTGGTAGGATATTTTTGTGCAAGTTGTGTGGTAGATGGATAAGGTACACATGGTGGAAATCTAACCCTACACTTGCACCACACTTGTCTTCATCTTGGCCATTGGTTGGCCATGGCTTGACCTATAAATACCCCCCTAAGCTTGAAGAGTTCTTCATCCAAAAATGTGCCTAAGTCTTGAAATCTCCCTCCACTCTCCTTGTAGTAGTCGTCCGCCTCACGCCTCCCCCCTTTGAGAAGGCCCCGGCCGAAAGTATCCCCCTTGCCTAGTGGCTCTGGCCGAGAGCAACCTCTAGCCTAGTTGTGCTAGTCAAAATACTACCCCCCTTGGTAGAAATGTATTCTACAAGTATCGTTATAATGCCCAAAATACTTTAGCCAAATACCTTGTAGTACTTTCCAAAGTACCCTTTATACGAAGCCCGGAAAATACTATTATACTTTCCTTTAGCCACTAAACGAAACCCTAAGGAAAAATCTTCACCCGTAGTTGAAGTATTAAGTAGAAGTTGTGTAGACACTTCTAAGGGTTTCTTGGAGCGTTTTGGAGCGCACGGAGTAGGAGCTAAACCTTGTTCAGGAACGACATATAAACTCGGATAATTTTGGGCTTATCGAGGTAAACATTCTTGACCTTCTGTTGTAATTGGAAATTACATGTTGTTGGAATATATAGTTGAAGTATACTATATATAGAACTGAACATTATAAATGTGCGGCAATGTCTTTTGACTTAAGCCCGAATAATACTTACGGCAATGTCTTGCGACTTAAGCCTGAATTTAAAGAAGAGAACTGACAGTAATTACATAGGGTGTATTCAGATGAGACTTGTGTAGCATTGCTATATTGTAGAATTGTACGCGTCTGGTCAGACGTGTTAACCCCCCCCCCCCCCTGGTTGGCTTGGTAGCCGGCCTCGATAGAGGAGGAGATTTCTGTTTGTTGCGGGGAGGTCTTTGAATTTTACGTAGAATATTCTCGTCGGGATCTACAGATATTAATAGGCGTTTGTGGCCTTTATAGGTGAAAGTACTAAGAGTAGCGTATTCTACTCGAGGAGTGGAAAGGGCTAGCAAGGTTGTAGTACTTGGAGCTTTTGCTTATTGTCGATAATCGTCGCGAGGTATGTGGACCTCTTCCTATCTCTCTAGCATGATATGTGTGAACTATGTAGTACGGTATCGTCATGTGCTAAATGTATTTGATTGATTTAAAACATAAAGTGTTATAACGGCTTTATGGGAAGTTGGTTATAATATCTTTATGTGGATAAGCACATACTTTGTGGTTTTTAAAAAGGTAATTGATTTGAATAATAAATGGCTTGATATGTGTTAATAAAGACTTGAAGCATTTCAAAAGATTTATGAATCGTTTTGAAAGAATGAGTATTACTTGGGTTTTGAAAGCTTAAGAGTTATACTAGCTTTATGGGAAGTTATGTATAACGGCTTAAGAATGTTTCTTGATTTCGAAATCGAATGTGTATCGACAAACCAACTGCGGCGTTAATAAAGGAAAATGTATTGACTAAAGAAGTATTATTAAAACCGGTAGAAACCTCCATCTGCATGAAGCTAAGATGAGACAAAATGATATTACATTTCCTAGATCATGGTGCTTAATAAGATTGATTATAAACAAAGAATACCTACTCACTTATAAGACATAGGTTTCTCAAAGCGTTTAAAGGAGAATTATGTTTTAAAGGATTTAAAACTATGAACTATGAAACCTTTTTCTAAAATGAGAAACTTGAGCATTCGAAATTAGGCAACTTGAACGTTTGGAAAATAAGGTTGTCACTTGATTTTACAAAGGAAAGCATTTTGGTTTACTTAACAATGTTAGTCACTCCAATTTTATACTACGGGTATCGGGTGACCTTTGTAAAAGAAATGGATCTTAAAAGGAATTTAACGGACGTAGTACTCTAAGGTTAAAATCCGGACGTTGACATAAAATGAAAGTACCTTGAGTCGTGTGTAACTTGCTTATACTTGTTGTTATGAAACTTGACCATGTTACGTGTGATAGCCTTGTTGTGTAAGTACTGTGTTCTACTCGACTCTGGGTTCATCCGAATGTATATCACTTGACTACGGTTCATCCGAATGTATATCACTTGACTAGGTCATCCGAATGTATATCACTTGATTAGGTTCATCGGAATGTATTTCACTCGACTCTGGTTCATCCGAATGTATTTCACTTGATTACCGTTCATCCGAATGTATTTCACTTGACTACGGTTCATCAGGAATGTATTCCACTCGACTACGGTTCATGGGATGAACAGGAATGTATTCCACCCTTTTCTATATTGGGTCCATAAGATGGGCGAGACACATTATATGTATCACATGATTTGTACCTAGATCGCCGCGGTGAGGAAGGAGTTCCACGGGCATGAGGATGACTTTTAGGCGTGAGTCACGACTTGACATATTTGCTTCTATGTTGTGAAGCTGTAGTTTGGTTATCATACATGTCTCTGCTTTATATAGACTATTATGATTTCATTTACGATTTCTGATTTCACATACTTGGTACTGTTATCGACCTCGCCGAGGCTGCGTTCATCTGCATGAGTAAAAGGTACATCGGTATCGATCCATTTTAGGATCACCTTTCACGTATTGGGAAGCTCCGTTCCTTGGAGGCTTATCTTTTGGTATGTTACCACAGTGCAGTAGATGCTTATACATTCGAGGGTATGGCGGGCCACTGTCCGTCATAGTTGTAAAATCTTAGAGTGCATGCCTTTGTTGTGGCGGGGTTTGTAAAAAGGATAACTGTTCGTATTTATGTATATATGATGAAGGCAAGCTGTTTTGGTTGCTTTGTTTATTTATCTTTTCTCTTAATTCATGTTCATGTTTCTATTTCGCTGATTTTCTCGATGTTGTATCACTAGGGTGCGGGGTAAGGCACGATCCACGGGCCGGTTGGGTCGTGACAAGAGTGGTATCGAGCGATTAGTCCTCGGAAAGTGTCTACGACCGTGTCTAGTAGAGTCTTGATTATCGGTGTGTTGTGCACCACATCTATAATCGTGAGGCTGCGGGACATTTAGGATTGGTTTCCATCCTTCATTCGAGATCGTGCCTTAGAGTGTGATAAATTGGACCCCTCGACGTATTCCTTTCCTTTACGATTATGCCTCGCGTAAGGCAACCGAGCCAGTGGGCAAAGCGCGATCGAGAGGCTGTTAGTGAGATCTGAGAGAGTGCAGCGCGAGCCCTGTCGAGACAAGATGCCAGTACTTACGGCGGGTTTCGCGACGCCGCCCGGCACCAGCGAGTTTAGAGCGCGGCGGTGGGCTGCTGAGACTCTGATACGAGCCTCGATCCCGGCACCGAGCCGATGAGATAAGTACAAGAGATGGCGATTCTTGGCGAGTCGTGGCGAATATGAGGATAATTTGGATCAGCGATTCGGCCCAGTAGCACCCGTAGTACACCCCGGCGAGCGGTTTGAGGCTACGTGACTTCCGAGTTGTAGCCCTCCGGTGTTCTATGGATCGAGAGGCGAGGCGACCCTCGGGAGTTTATCAAGCAGCTCTGACGGATCATGAGAGTGATCGAGCCTCGAGGCGAGTCGGTGGTATTGGGTTCGCATCACCGCGTGATCTGCGATTGGTAGTTTGATTCGTGGAGGCGTCCGGAAGAGCATGCACTTCCAGCGATTTGGGACGAGTTCTCGAGGCATTTCTTGCGCATTTCTTGCCCCCACGGATGAGAGGCTCGGTACAGATTTTTGACGTTGAGGCGGGGCGGGCGGACGGTTAGAAGTACAATGTGGAGTTCGACTCATTAGCTCGGTATGTTCCCGTGTAGCGGATATGGAGGCGAGTACACCGCTACGCCAGGGTGGGCGATTACTTGGCGAGGCTTATGCAGGTGTAGCTCTTGGTAGGGCATGGACATTGCCGCGTGCAAGCTCATGCACTAGGATGTGAGGCACGGAGAGGTCGACGGAATGACCGAGATCGGCGAGAAGAGGCGAGCAGCGAGGTCCTTTGGTAACTTCGAGGCGGACCGCCTCAGCTGATCTAGTTATGTACCTCTACCAAGATGCAGTGGTCCCCCCCTCGGATCTTGGGGCGTCGAGTATTCGAGAGCTGGTCGAGCTCGAGGCTTCGTTCACGGTATACGTGAGTGCTAGCGGCGGATTCATGTCCCCGCCGGTGTGCGATGTGGCAAACATCATCGGGAATGTCGTCTTTTTGCGGTGCTTGTTTCACTGCGGCCGTCGAGCCATGTGACGAAGCGTGCTTATAGGAGAATGCAGGCGGCAGCGCGACTGCGGATCGATGGCGAGTTCAAGCCGCCTACGATTATGCCTGCGGCGGACTTATGATTAGAGTGGGCGGTAGCTTGGTATATCTTAACCATCTAGAGTTTTGTTTGTTATGATAATGTGTTAAGTGTTATGTTGGATAGCTTGGTGCAAAATGTGATTTAGAAACATGCTTAGTGAAAGGGTAAGCACAGGGTGAAAATGATGAACCTTAGAATATTACACTTGAGACCTTAGAAGTAATGACGTCTAGAGTACAAGATTTTGCGAGTGATCCTTGTCAGAGTGCATTTTATGCCTAGAATGTATTGTGTGATAAGTCCCTGGGTTGGGTAAATGAAAGTGGTAGCTTTCATGATGTGTTTTAGCAAGATTGTTCCGTGTCGAGGAGCAAGAGTTGGCGCGATAGTGGGTCGGGTTGGGGCCATGTTGCGGGCCAACCCGCGTCCGTTCGAGAAAGGTCAGCTCTGGGTGGTCCGCCCGGTGGCGGTCACAAGGTGCTAGGCCCAAGTTTAGATGACCATCTTATGAGTTCGTGGATACGTTCGACCAGAATCAGTTCGTGAAGGCCGAGAGTGGCCTTAGAGGAAATCGAGGTTAGTAAGATGACCAAGTTTGGAGGTAGTGACTCCAAGGGTTGGAAACAGAAGCATTGACTGAAGTGTGGTGCGTGTACTGGGAAGAGTTCGAGTGTTCGAGCAGTGCGACGAGGTAGGGAGAAGTGAACGAGTGTGATCGTTTCTTTTGTGATAACAGGTGATTCCTCGTGGACTTGGGATTTCGTATTTTGTGCATTTGTTATTTCATGGCGGTGTGGCATGATTGTTTTTAAACGTATAGCGGTGAAGACTCTCTTGGCGCATGTTTGTGTTGAGACTTGAGAAGGAACATTCGACGAATGTTTCTAAGGAAGAATGTTATACCCGTATTTTGAGTATGTGCGTGAGGACGTCGTAGAAAATTTGAGCCTTAAGTTAGGCAAGTTTCGAAATTTGTACACAACACCCGATTAGAGTCGTTTTCGTAAACGTTTCCACGACTTTGTTGGGAAAATTCGCTATGTCATTTATAATTTTTGCGGATTTTTCCGAGAGAGGAAACATTGTGGACCAACGGGAGGGTGACATGTGTCACCCTCACATTGGAACAAATGGGGCGGCATGGTGGACGAAAAAGGGCTTTAGTTGGTAGGATATTTTTGTGCAAGTTGTGTGGTAGATGGATAAGGTACACATGGTGGAAATCTAACCTACACTTGCACCACACTTGTCTTCATCTTGGCCGTTGGTTGGCCATGGCTTGACCTATAAATACCCACAAGCTTGAAGAGTTCTTCATCCAAAATGTGCCTAAGTCTTGAAATCTCCCTCCTCTCCTTGTAGTAGTCGTCAGCCACCCCTCCCCCTTTGAGAAGGCCCTCGGCGAAAGTATCCCCCTTGCCTAGTGGCTCTGGCAGAGCAACCCCACTAGCCTAGTTGTGCTAGTCAAAATACTACCCCCGGTAGAAATGTATTCTACAAGTATCGTTATAATGCCCAAAATACTTTAGCCAAATACCTTGTAGTACTTTCCAAAGTACCCTTTATCTGAGCCGGAAAATACTACTATACTTTCCTTTAGCCACTAAACGAAACCCTAAGGAAAAATCTTCACCCGTAGTTGAAGTATTAAGTAGAAGTTGTGTAGACACTTCTAAGGGTTTCTTGGAGCGTTTTGGGAGCGCAGAGTAGGAGCTAAACCTTGTTCGAGAGCGACATATAAACTCGGATAATTTTGGGCTTATCGAGGTAAACATTCTTGACCTTACATTTGTAATTGGAAATTACATGTTGTTGGAATATATAGTTGAAGTATACTATATATAGAATGAACATTATAAATGTGCGGCAATGTCTTTTGACTTAAGCTGAATAATACTTACGGCAATGTCTTGCGACTTAAGCTGAATTTAAAGAAAGCTGAACGTAATTACATGGGGCGTATTACATGGGGTGTATTAGCATTGCTATATTGTAGAATTGTATGCGTCGTGGGGCGTGTTAACCCCCGGTTGGCTTGGTGGCGGCCTCGATAGAGAGGAGATTTCTGTTGTTGCGGGAAATCTTCGAATTTTCTGTAGAATATTCTACGTCGGGATCTAAAGATATTAATAGGCGTTTGTGGCCTTTATAGGTGAAAGTACTAAGAGTAGCGTATTCTACTCGAGAGTGGAAAGGGCTAGCAAGGTTGTAGTACTTGGAGCTTTTGCTTATTGTCGATAATCGTCGCGAGGTATGTGGACCTCTTCCTATCTCTCTAGCATGATATGTGTGAACTATGTAGTACGGTATACGTACATGTGCTAAATGTATTTGATTGATTTAAAACATAAAGTGTTATAACGGCTTTATGGGAAGTTGGTTATAATAGCTTTATGTGGATAAGCACATACTTTGTGGTTTAAAAAGGTAATTGATTTGAATAATAACTGGCTTGATATGTGTTAATAAAGACTTGAAGCATTTCAAAAGATTTATGAATCGTTTTGAAAGAATGAGTATTACTTGGGTTTTGAAAGCTTAAGAGTTATACTAGCTTTATGGGAAGTTAGGTATAACGGCTTAAGAATGTTTCTTGATTTGGAAATCGGAATGTGTATCGACAAACCAACTGCGGCGTTAATAAAGGAAAATGTATTGACTAAAGTATTATTAAAACCAGTAGAAACCTCCATCTGCATAGAAGCTAAGATGAGACAAAATGATATTACATTTACTAGATCATGGCTTCTTAATAAGATTGATTATAAACAAAGAATACCTACTCACTTATAAGACATAGGTTTCTCAAAAGCGTTTAAAGGAGAATTATGTTTTAAAGGATTTAAAACTATGAACTACGAAACCTTTTTCTAAAATGAGAAACTTGAGCATTCAAATTAGGCAACTTGAGCGTTTGGAAAATAAGGTTGTCACTTGATTTTACAAAGGAAAGCATTTTGGTTTACTTAACAATGTTAGTCACTCCAATTTTATACTACGGTATCGGGTGACCTTTGTAAAAGAAATGGATCTTAAAAGGAATTTAACGGACGTAGTACTCTAAGGTTAAAATCGGACGTTGACATAAAATGAAAGTACCTTGAGTCGTGTGTAACTTGCTTATACTTGTTGTTATGAAACTTGACCATGTTACGTGTGATAGCCTTGTTGTGTAAGTCGTGTTCTACTCGACTACCGGTTCATCCGAATGTATATCACTTGACTACCGGTTCATCCGAATGTATATCACTTGACTACGGGTCATCCGAATGTATATCACTTGATTACGGTTCATCCGAATGTATTTCACTCGACTAGGTTCATCCGAATGTGTTTCACTTGATTACCGGTTCATCCGAATGTATTTCACTTGACTACCGGTTCATCCGAATGTATTCCACTCGACTAGGTTCATGGGATGAACCGAATGTATTCCACCCTTTTCTATATTGGGTCCATAAGATGGGCGAGACACATTATCGTATCACATGATTTGTACCTAGATCGCGGCAGTGAGGAAGGAGTTCCACGGGCATGAGGGATGACTTTTAGGGCGTGAGTCCCTGACTTGACATGACTGCTTCTATGTTGTGAACTGTAGTTTGGTTATCATACATGTCTCCTGCTTTATATAGACTATTATGATTTCATTTCTGATATTTCTGATTTCACATACTTGGTACTGTTATCGACCTCCTTCGAAGTGCGTTCATCCGCAGTAAAAGGTACATCGGTATCGATCCATTTTAGGATCACCTTTCAGCGTATTGGGAAGCTCCGTTCCTTCGGAGGCTTATCTTTTGGTATGTTACCCTGAGTCTGTAGATGCTTATACATTCAGGGGTATGGCGGGGCCCTGTCCCGTCATAGCGGTTGTAAAATCTTAGAGGTCTGTAGCACTGTTGTGGGCAGGGTTTGTAAAAAGGATAACTGTTCGGGTATTTATGTATATATGATGAAGGCAACTGTTTTGGTTGGCCTGTTTATTTATCTTTTCTCTTAATTCATGTTCATGTTTCTATTTCCGCTGATTTTCTCTGATGTTGTATCACTAGGGTGCCCGGGGTAAGGCACCAGTCACGGGCCCGGGTTTGGGTCGTGACATAAGTCTTGTGAATAATGGAACAAAACTACAATTTTTTCTTGTGTGGAACTAGCCAAACCCGAGAGCACTTGTTGAAGAACAAGGTGTTTGTGAAATTTTTCTAAGTCTTCAAGACCTTGTCTTGCTACTAGTATGTATTTATAACACATTGGAGGGTCTAGACTTAAACAAATGGGTGGCTAAGATGAGTTTCACAAGGATCAAGCCCATGTGGACAAGTTGACTTTGGTCAAATATATCAAGCTTTGAAGACTTATCTTCCAAGATGGTCAATGACCATTTTACCCCTTACAATTTCGACCAAGACCACATGTGGGGGTGCCACGTGTCGCCCTCTCATTCATCCATAAAATTCCGTAACCCTCGTGGGCCCCACAAAAATGTAAAATTCCTCGGGTGGGCCCCACGTGACCAAATCCGTAAAAAATAAATTTCCATAATGTTAATAAGTTCCATACTCTTCAAATAATGCATTTTGAGAATCCAATTCTCAACAACGAACATTTTTCCTTTCCGACGTTCGGAAGATTTTCCGTCGTAAAAACAATTCTTCCTTTCGTACCAATTTCCAAGTCTTGTTTCCTTACGTACATTCTCTTATACATGTCCTGGACTTACGGGGTGTAACAAAGATTTGCTGGAAAAAGGCTTTATCAGGCCTAGTGTTTCTCCATGGGGAGCGCCAGTTTTGTTTGTAAAGAAGAAGGATAGGACGCTGCGTATGTGTGTTGACTACAGGCAGCTGAATAAGGTAACCATCAAGAACAGATACCCCCTCCCCAGGATTGGTGATTTGTTTGACCGATTCTGGTGCGAGGTGTTTCTCAAGATAGACTGTGGTTTGGTTATCATCAGTGCGAGTTAGAGGCGAGATATCCCAAAGATCGCATTCGGGACCGGTATGGGCACTATGAGTTCGAGTGATGTGTTTCGGTTTGACCAGCGCTCCGGTATTTATGGATTTGATGAACCGTGTTCAAGCCATTTTGGATACGCTTGTTATAGTATTCATTGATGACATTCTAGTTTATTCGCGCAGAGCGAGGCATGCGAATCACGAGGCGGTGCTTGGGTCCTCGGGCCGCGATTGTTCGCCAAGTTCTCCAAGTGTGAGTTTTGGTTGGCCTCAGTGGAATTCTTGGGGCACATTATTGGGGCTGACGGTGTTCAGGTGGATACGGCAAAGATTGAGGTGGTCAAGTCTTGGCCGAGACCTACTACTCCGACGGAGGTGTGCAGTTTCTTAGGGCTGGCATGTTATTATCGTAGGTTTGTGGAAGCGGTTGCTTGATATCGGCAGATTGACTTGGTGACTCGAGCAGCTAAGTTCCAGTGGACAGAAGCTTGTGAGAAGGGCTTCCAGTTACTGAAGGAAAAGTTGACAACGACTCCAGTTCTTACTCTTCCTGAGGGGTTAGAGGGATACGTGATTTATTGTGATGCCTCGAGTATCGGGCTAGGGTGCGTATTGATGCAGCACGGCAAGGTAATAGCCTATGCTTCCCGGCAACTACGGAAGCATGAGAGGAATTACCCTACCCACGACTTAGAGTTGGCCGCAGTTATTCATGTCTTGAAGATTTGGAGACATTATTTATATGGGGTTCATGTGGATATTTATTCAGACCACAAGAGCCTCCAGTACATCTTCAGGCAGAGGGAGCTGAACTTGCGACAGAGACGGTGGTTAGAGTTATTGAAGGATTATGATGTTGACATCCTATACCATCCGGGGAAAGCCAACGTGGTTGCAGATGCTTTGAGTCGTAGATCGATGGGAGTGCATCGAGGTACGGCAGAGAGCGGGACATGGTCCGTCAGATCCATCAGCTAGCGAGCCATGGGGTTCGATTGGTCGATACCGATGATAGTGGGGTACGGGTTCGTGAGATTTCCGAGTCTTCCATCGTTGATGAGGTGAAGAGGCGACAATATGAGGACCCAGTTATGATACGGTATTGAGATATGACTCTTCGATAAGAGAAGAGTCTGTTTGAGGTAGCGCCTGATGGGGTGCTAAGATTTGAGGACAGGTTGTGTGTTCCCGATGTTGCAGGACTTCTTCAGCAGATTCTGGGGGAGGCACACAGTGCCCGTTATTCTATTCATCCGGGGTCGACTAAGATGTACCATGACCTCAGATGTATGTATTGGTGGGATGGCCTGAAGAAGGACGTGGCAGGTTTTGTTGCTCAGTGTCCTAATTATCAGCAGGTCAAGGTCGAGCACCAGAAGCCCGGTGGGATATTGCAGGCTATTTGTCACGACCCGACCTCGGGCCCGCGACTGGTGCCTTACCCCGGGCACCCTAGTGATACAACATCAGAGAAAATCAGCGGAAATAAAAACTCATAAAAGATAAACAGTGAAATAAGAAAACAGGCTAACCAAAACGGTTACCTTTCTGTATATATAAATAAAAACTAAACACGAGCGATTACATCCCTTTTACAAACCCCGCCCACAAGATTACTACGCACCTAAGAATGTTATAACAACAACGACGACAGGCCGCCATACCCCGAATGTAAGTACCTCTGGCGACGAGGACTATACAAGATAAGCCTCGAGAAACGGAGCTTCCCAACGCTGACCGTGATCCTATGAGCGAGGATCAACAATCGTGTACCTCTACTGCGGCATGAACGCAGCCCGAAAGTCGGTCTGACAGTACCAAGTATGTGAAATCAAAAATCAGTAAATGAAATCATAATAGTCTATATAAAACAGAAGACATATATGATAACCAATTTACGATACACAATATGTAAGCAGTCATGTCAAGCCAGGGACTCACGCCCTCAAAGTCATCACTCAAATATAACCATGGGTCTCATGCCCACAATATCAATCATGCCCGTGGAATTCCTTCCTCACTGCCGGCAGTCCATGATATAAAAACACCAAGGAATACGCATGAACATCAGGTCCCACCTGTGTCATAATAAAACCGTACGGGGTAAGTACGAAGGCGTAGCCGACTACTAGAACCCACCGTACCAAAAATGCTATAAAACTGTATCACGAGGTCTTTCTAGACCACCACATGATCGAAGCGGGCCACTCGCCCTCAGTATCAATGTGCGCGTCTAACCCTGGAACTCACCGCAGCTCCGCATAGGCCACATAGGCCGCGTGAGGTACTCACCGCATCGGGGTAGCTAACTGCGGTATCAACTCGACCCGAAGTCCGCGTAGCCACATGGACCGCGTGAGGTATTCTCGCGGGCGTAACGCACTGGGTGATCATCCCGTCCCGAACTCCGCGACTCGCGCATAGGTCACATGGACCTGCATGAGGTATTCCTCGCATCGGGGGTAGCTAACCCGCGGCAACATAACAAGTCAGGGGGGTATGTGATATAATACCAGTACAACGGGCTTATCGTAAAACAACGTAAGAACAACAAGAATAACCCCCTTACACAACATCACAAGATACTAACACACGTAACATCATAACATGTTCACTTTATCAAACCGACAAGAAGTATTACAAGGCTATCATAGGCAAATCATAGGCAAGTTACTCACACAAGGTACTTTTATTTGATGCCAACAAATCCGGGTTTTAACCCCAAAGTACTACATACTTTAACTCTTTAAAAAGATCCATTTCTTTCACAAAAGTCACACGATACTCGTAGTATCAAAATAGAGCAACTATCTTTTTAAGTAAACCAAAACAATTTCCATACCTTCTTTTTAAACCAATCTTAAGACAAAAACATGCCTTCCTTTTTAAACCATTTTAAGACAAAACCATGTCTTCCTTTAAAACAAAGACACTTTTCCTTTTTAAAGTCAAATAGCAATATACTTTTTAAACCAAGTGTCTTACTCTTTTAGAAACAAGTATCCTATACCTTTAAATCATATCTTTTAAGGAAACCAACCTCCAACTTTTAAAATGTCAAGTTATCATTTTAAATCCAATGATAAAACCATTCTTTTGTTTTCATAAAGTCGTTATAAATAACTTCCCATAAAGCTATTATAACACTTTATGTTTTAAACCAACCAAGGACAACTATTCTCATTTTCGAAATCAAGATAACTCTATTCTTTAAAAGACCACACACCCATTACTCATGAATGAGGTTTTACAACTTTTTAACATAATTCAAGTCCTTAATTTTTCATAGCAAGTCACTTAACTTTGGAATCAAGTCAAGGGCACAAAATGAAAATCAAATTCCTTTAAACACATGTGCGTCTACCGCACTATATATATTTCACAACAATCATGCTAGAAAGGATAGGAAGAGGTTCACATACCTCGCGACGATTATCGACAATAAGCAAAATGCTCCAAAGTACTATAACCCTGCTAGCCTTCTCCACCCTTCAAGTAGAATACGCTACTCGTAGTACTTCAACCTATAATGGCTATAAAACATTTATTAACTTCTAGATCCCTTCGTAGAATATTTCTAAGTACAAGGTTCCATATTCTACGGAAAATTCGGCAGCACCTCCCCCCCCCGTAAACACATAAATCTCCTCCTCTATCAAGGCCCGCTACCAAGCCAACAACTCCAAGGGGGGTTACACGTCTAACCGGACGTGTACAACACTTCCACAATAATACTACAAGTCTCAGTAAATCTGATCAATATAAATCTGATTCAATTATTATCAATATTCATTCTATATATAGTATACTCAACTATACATTACTACAACATGTAATTTCCAATTACAATAGGGGGATAAAGATCATTACCTCGATAAGCCCAAAATTATCCAAGTTTTATAAGTCGATCCTGAGCAAAGTTTAGCTCCTAATCCTTACGCTCCAACCCGCTCCAAGCAACCCTTAGAAGTTTCTAACAACTTCTTTTAAACACTTCAACCAACTATGAAGATTTCCCTAGGGTTTCATTTTTGCGACTATTGGAATAAAGTAGTATTTTCGGGCTCTTAGTATAAAGATAACTTTGGAATACAACAAGGGATTTAGGCTAAGGTATTTGGAATAACAACAATACTTGAAGAAATTCTTTCACAAGAGGGGGGTGTGTGGGACGAGAACCTCAACAAGGGGGAGTATTTTTGTGACTTAGAAATATTTAGTAAGTGATGAAGAAGTCTTGCAACATAAGGGGTATTTATAGAGAAATCAAGGGCTAGGATTAAAGCAAGTGTATGGTGAGGATTGGGTCCAAGTGTGAGTGGAGTCTTCCAACCAAGTGTCCACCACAACAATGAGACATGTGTCCACCACAAAAATGGGACAAGTGGCTTGCCACTTGTCCACCAAAAAAACGTCCAACACTTGTCCTTCTCCAATTCGGCCAACATGGCCACATGGGGGTGACACGTGTCGCCCCCTACTCGTCCAAAATATTTCATCTTCCGAAAATATCCGCAATGCCAAAAATCCGAAAATAAAGTGGGCCCCACAAAACCGTGAATTTTCCCCGTGGGCCCCACGTGACTAATTCCGGAAATAAAATTCCATAATTCTCAAATATTCTTAAAGTCTTAAATACCAAAGTTGAGAATCCAATTCTCAATAAAAACCTTTTTCCTTCGTAAAATCCGGAAACTTTTTCGTCGAAAAATCACATCTTTCTTCCTTTCCAATTTTTGTGTCGTATTCTCGTACTTACGTCCTCATATACATACTCTGGAACTACGGGGTGTAACACTATTGATATTCCGACATGGAAGTGGGAGGTGATCAACATGGACTTTGTTACAGGGTTACCTCGTACTCAGAGGAAGTGTGATTCCATCTGGGTTATTGTAGACAGGATGACGAAATCAACCCACTTTCTTCCAGTCAGGACTACGTATTCGGCTGAGGATTATGCCAGATTGTATATCAGGGAGATTGTGAGACTGCACGGAGTCCCTATATCAATTATATCAGACAGAGGAGCCCAATTTATGGCTAACTTCTGGAGGTCTTTCCAGAAGGGATTAGGGACACAGGTGAGTCTCGATCGCGTTCCATCCTCGGGCCAAGCGGGACGAGCAAAGCGTACTATCCAGACACTTGAGGATATGCTGCGAGCCTGTGTTATTGATTTCAGGGGTAGCTGGGAGGATCATTTGCCTCTTGTAGAGTTTTCTTATAACAACAGCTACCATTCTAGCATTCAGATGGCGCCATATGAGGCTTTGTATGGGCAGAAGTGTAGGTTGCCGATTGGTTGGTTCGACGTGGGCGAGGTTCAGTTAGTTGGCCCAGACTTGATTCAATACACTGTGGATAAGGTGAAGCTTATCCAGGACAGACTGTTAGCAGGTCAGAGTCGGCAGAAGTCTTATGCAGATAATCGACGTCGACATTTGGAGTTTCAGGTAGACGATTGGGTCTTCTTGAAGGTATCACCCATGAAGGGTGTGATGAGGTTCAGAAAGAAGGGGAAACTTAGCCCAAGGTACATTGGGCCCTACCAGATCATCCGTAGAGTAGGCAAGGTTGCCTATGAGTTGAATCTGCCATCAGAGTTTGAGGCGGTACATCCCGTCATCCATGTTTCTATGTTGCGGAAGTGTATCGGAGATCCATCGAGAGTTTTCCCAGCTAGCGAGGTCCAGGTGACAGAAGGGTTATCGTATGAGGAGAGTCCCATAGCGATACTCGATCGTCAGGTCAAGCGACTGCAGACCAAGGATGTGGCTTCCGTCAAAGTCTTGTGGCGGAATGATAATAGGGAGGATATGACTTGGGAAGCGGAGGAGGACATGTTGAGGAAGTATCCTCACTTATCCTCTACACCTTCAGGTAATTCATTTCCCTTACTTGTCAAGTTTTAATTTAAGTATTTTTGCTTAAGTGTTATTATGTGGCCATGTGTGGCATTATTAGTATGTAGGGGTTGTAAAAGGAGAATATGTCGCTATCTATAAGTTTGACTCCGAAAGAACATTCGGGGACGAATGTTTCTAAGGGGGGAAGAATGTTACACCCCGTAATTCCATGGCATGTTTATAAGAACGTAGGTAAGAACTAAAAAATGTTAAGATTTGAAACTAGTAAAAATTTATCGGAATTATGGAATTGTCGAAAAACTCATTATTGCGACGAATGGGAGGGCGACACGTGTCACCCCCCCTTATTGGTCTTGGACGATTTGGACATGGGTAAAAGGGTCATTTGACCATAAATTAGCTGACCAAGTCTTGCTAACTCTTGGAGCTTGATATTATTGACTTAGTCAAAGGGCCATTTGGCTTGAGCTTTATTGAATTGTATCTAAACCACCCATTTGTTCTCATCTTGACCCTTCATAGTGTTATATATGTGTACTAGTAGCAATACAAGCTTTTACACTTAGAAAATTTTCAAGAAAATTGGATGAAAACTTGAGGTGCTCTCGGGTTAGGGTTACAAGTGAAGAACAAATTTTTTGTTTGTTGTCCAATAAGCTCCACACTTTAAACCAAGGTTCATAAGGGTATTGTAAGGGTATCTCAATAGAAAGATCCTGGAAAAGTGGCGTTTTCGTATTAGTTGCAAGGTGAAAACCTAGTCACTTTCCTAGGTTTGGATTGGAAGTTAAAGGAAAGTTGTTTGTGATCTTCTAAGGGTATCAAGTGGCGGATTGGAGTGTCAAGGAGAGGCTCTAAGTTGCTAGGGAGCGACTTCGGATCTTGAAGTGGATTAAGGCTCGTTAAGGTAACAATATTGTTCTCTTAAGTGTTATAAGATTACATATTGTTGTAGCCTTACATTTTAACTAGCATGAAGTATATGTATTGAAGATTGATAAGTGATATGGATTGTTGAAGCCTAAATCTGAAATGACATTGTGAGCCTTTTGAAATTGAAATACAATTTGGTCGTTAATTAGAATCGTCGCATGTTACCTACTTGAGGATTGTAGTAGTTATAATCGATTGCGGCTTGATAACATGTTATACTAAACAACTTGGATTGAAAATGAATTGGAAAGAAATTTGTATTGTTGTCCCTCAAATTGCCGAAAATGATATAGTATGTTGGACTAGTTTGATATAAATTGTGGGGCGGAATTTTACACGTCTTGTAGGCGTGTAATCCCCTATTGTTAACTACATTGTTGAGCCTTAAAGGTGTCTTGTTTGGTTATTGAATTCGGGCCTTGAAAAAGGTGGAAAAGTATGTAGAAACAAAGGAAGTGTTGTCCGATTTTCCGTAGAATTTAGTGACTTTACACTTAGAATATTCTACGTTTGAAGTAAGAAGTTAATAGACGTATTATGGTCATTATATGTTGACATACTACGTACGACAAATTGGACTTAGCAAGTGGATTGAACCGAAGAGGTATGTAGAACTTTCTTATCTCTTGAGCATAAATAGTTGTATATATATAGTACGGTAGACGTAGGAGAGTTTTTTTTTCCCGGGTAAATGGTAAATTATTACTAAGAAGAAACTGGAAACTTACAATCTATCATTGAGGGTTCTCAATCCTCAACGTAACAAAAAGCAAAAAATGAAGGAGGGAAGGAGTGTTCACTCAGAGGTGACGTTACAAGAGGGGATTAAATCATAAAGAACTCTATATGTTGTTGTTTGAACTTTTGCCACAACTTCCACCGTTGTTGACCTAGTATCCGCAAATAGCATTTCATTCCTTGCTCTCCAAATCTCATATACCACTATGCAAAAAGCTAGTAGGATGGCTTTGGATCAAATGCTAGTCCCACGGTGTTCTTTCTTGATCCACTTGAGTGCACTTTCAATTGTTGTCATTTCTCTTCTAATTCCCAACCATTCTTTTGTGTGCTTCCAAATCTTGTGAGTGAAGGGGCATGAAAAGAAGAGATGAGACCTTGTCTCATTAGCACGCTTGCAGAATCCGCAAGTTTTATCTTCTATGTTGAGGAAGGGGAGAGTATATTTAGTAGCAAGACGCTTCCTACAAGGGAGCCAAACCGTGAATGAGAATTTAGGAGGAATGTAACCTTTCCATATTTGAGACATCCAAAGCTTGTGTTCTCTCGGGGTACGCAAGACGTCGTACACAAGACCCGAATCAAATCTTCCATTGATGTAACATTTTTCCAAGCCGGCAATAGTGTTTCCTTGATTCCCAAAGATGCTTAAGAAAGTGTCGCGGATGCAACAAAGCTTCTTGAATAAAGTAGAATCTCTAGAGCGTACCTCATAATCCCAAATGGATTGATTCCTTAAGTAGTGGCTATTAATCCATTGAACCCATAATGTATCCGCCTTAGTGTGAGCTTGTCAGATGGTTTGAGAGAGTAAGGCGTGATTCCATACCTTGATGTCCATGAGGCCTAAGCCTCCTTCATATTAAGGCACACAAATTTCATCCCAAGCGACTCTAGGTGGCTTGCCACCCCATAAGAACTGGATGCAAGCAGAACGAACCTTGTTGAGCACTGATGAGCTAATTGGTAGAGCTCGAAACCAAAAGCTCTCAACCCCCTGAACCACCGATCAGATAAGTTCCAATTTACCCGCATATGAGAGCGAGTGGTGTCCCCATTTCTGAATGTAACCTGAGATTGCACTAGTGAAAGAGGCAAACTGATCCACAGAGACAGAGATTGGAGACCAAGGGACACCTAAGTATCGCACAGGAAAGACTCCTAAAGGGCAGCCAACTCTTGCCAAGATCAAGTCGCGGATAGAATCTTGCACTCCCGCAATGTAGATGGATGATTTTGACGGGTTTAGTGTTAGGCCAGAAACCACCTCCAAATCTTCAAGACAATCCATAAGGACACCAACGGAAGATAAATCACCTTTGGCAAAAAGCATGAGATCATCTGCAAAGGCAAGGTGAGAGACGCCTAGTCTTTTGCACTTAGGATGAAAAGAAAAGGATCTATCCGAAGTTTTGAGCTTGAGCAATCTGGATAGGTATTCAATGCATAGGATAAAGAGCATGGGAGACATAGGATCACCTTGCCTCAAGCCGCGTTTACCCGTAAAGTAGCCATGTAACTCTCCATTGATTGAAAGTGAGAAAGAAGTTGATCTTACACATTCCATAATCCACCTTATAAATCTGTCCGGGAACCTGAGACCTTTTAGCACCGATTCGAGCAAATTCCAGGAGACTGTGTCAAAATCTTTCCGAAGATCTATCATGAGCATACACCTTGGGGAAATTCTAGTTCTGTTATAGCCTCTCACGAGTTCTTGGGCAATGAAGACATTTTCAACCATGTTTCTTCCTTTCACAAAAGCACATTGGCATTTATCAACTAAAGAAGGAAGAAATCTTGCCATCCGGTTAGCTAGTATCTTAGTAATGATCTTGTATACCACATTTGTTAATCCAATTGGTCTAAAGTCACTCACCTTGGGGTCCCGATCAGTTTTGGGTAGAAGGGTGATTATAGTATGGTTCACTTGCTTCAAGAGCACACCGGAAGAGAAGAATTCTTGTATACTCCTTACTACATCATGTCCCACATCCTTCCATCTATTCTTGAAGAAGGCGGCTGAAAAACCATCTGGTCCAGGTGCTTTGTCATTGCCAATATCAGATAGAGCATCCCAAACCTCCTTTGGGGAGACAGGATGTAGAAGGAATGAGCCATCCTCCTCCCCTAGTTTCGGACCACAATCAAGTACCGCAAGGTCGATGCTTGTTACGGGTTGAGAGGAGCCAAAAAGTCCTTTATAGAACTCAACCAGCATGTCTATTACTTCACCGGGAGAAGTTGTGGTATTGCCGTTGTCTTTTACAAGATAAGTAATCAAGTTCTTAACATTTCTTCTCTTGATCAGACTATGGAAGTATTTGGAGCACCTATCACTTCCAATCAAATGTTTTTGCCTCGCCTTTTGTCTTAAGAAGTGTCTCTCGGATTCAAGGAGGTGATTGGCTTTAGCTCTTAAGGACTTGACCTTGGCTTTTAATTCTTCATCAAAGGGATTCTCCATATGCTCATTTATAGCTTCCTTAAATTCCATGTTGGCCGCATTTGTTCTTTGTTCAATACTCCCGAATTCACTAGAGTTTAGATCCCTCAATGGCTTCTTTAACGACTTCAGTTTTGTGACCAATGAGAATTGGGCAGTTCCAAGGACTTGCTGCCTCTAGCATGAAGATAGGATGTTCTCAAAGGCGGGGTGTGAGAGCCACATGTTCATAAATTTGAAAGGCCGTTTCCCAATACCACAAGATGTGATTACCGAAGCAATCACGGGGCAATGTGTTACACCCCGTAAGTCCAGGACATGTGTTAAGAGAATGTACGTAAGGAACATAAGACTTGAAATTGGTACGAAAGGAAGAATTGTTTTTCCGACGAAAAAATCTTCTGAACGTCGGAAAGGAAAAATGTTCGTTGAAGAGAATTGGATTCTCAAAATGCATTAATTGAAGAGTATGGAATGTATTATCATTATGGAAATTTATTTGTACGGATTTGGTCATATGGGGTCCACCCGAGAAATTTTACGTTTTGTGGGGCCCACGAGGGTTACGGAATTTTATGGACGAATGGGAGGGCGACACGTGGCACCCCCACATGTTCTTGGACGAAATTATGCAAGGATAGAATGGTCATTTGACCATTGTGTAGATGAGAAAGTCTTGCTAGACTTTGGCTTGATTTTATTGACTAAAAGTCAAGAGAGCTTGATAATATTGACCACATCCTAGCCTTCCATTTGGTTTTATCCTAGCCTTTGAATTATTTATATATACTACTACTACTACTACTAGTAGCAAGACTTTCCACACTTAGAAAAATTAGCCAAGAACTTGTGTGTTCTTTAGGAAGCTCTCGGCTTAGGGCTTTTTTTTAAGACAAAATTTTGCAATTTTGGATGATAATTCACAAGACTTAAACCCAAGGTCCCTAAGAGTATTGTAAGGTTATCTCAATAGAAAGATCCCGGAAAAGTGGCGTTTTCGTATTAGTCGCAAGGCGGAAACTTAAGGAGTTCTTCAACTTTGAAGTTGGAACTTGAAGATGAGTTCTTCATAGGCTTCTAAGGAGTGCTTGGAGCGGGTTGGAACATAAGGAAAGGAGCTAAGAATTGCTAAGGAGTGACTTTGAATCTTGGAAAGATTAAGGGCTTAAAAAGGTATAATTCTTGTCGTTTTAGTAATTAAGATTACTTATTGTTGTAGCTATGGATATTAGCAAGCATGAGTTGTTTTTATTATGAAATTGATAAGTGTTATGGATATTGGAACTCTAACCCGAAAACTAGCATGTTTAGCCCTTAAGATTACAATTCGATTTGAGTATTAGTATAAGTTGTCACATGTTATATAAATAACGAAATTGTAGTTGTTGAAGTTGTTTATGACTAAATAACATGTTTAACCTAAGAACTTGGATTGAAAAGGATTGGAAAGGTTGATAAGTTGTTACACCTTTTGGCCGAAATTGGCATTTGTATTGTGGACTAGTTTAATGTCAATTGTGGGGCGGAATGTTACACGTATTGTAAGGCGTGTAATCCCCTTTGATTGGTTGTTGTATTGGGCCTTAAATGTGGCGTGTTTGGTTATTGAATTCGGCCTTGAAAAAGGTGGCAAAGTATGTAGAAACAAAGAAAGTGATGTCCGATTTTCCGTAGAATTTAGTGACCTTGTATTTAGAATATTCTACGTTCGAAGCTAGAGGTTAATGGACGTATTATGGCCATTATAGGTTGAAGTACTAAGTATAGCGTATTCTACTTGAAGGATGGAATAGCTATCAAGGTTGGAGTACTTTGGAGCATTTTGCTACTTGTCGATAATCGTCGCGAGGTATGTGAACCTCTTCCTTCTTTTGACATGATTCTATGTATTGAATATACATGTAGTACTATTTCATGATTCCTTCTACTCTTATAAGTTAAGAGGTATGTATGTTGATTTACTCTATGTAAAGGTTATGTCTGAGTTATCCTAAGTTCTTACCAAGTCTTATGGGGGATGTTGGTAAGAGTCGTTAGGAGGTATTTGGAGCCAAGTTGACTTGGCTAATTTACGACACAAATGAGAATAAGTATCGAACAAGCCATTGCAGCGTTAATAAAGGAAAATGTAATGACGATAAATTATATTAAAACAAGTAGAATTCTACATCTGCATAGAAGCTAAGATAAGACAAAATTGTATTACATTTTCTAGATCATGGCTGCTTTAATGAGATCAGTATAAACAAGTATAACCTATTCACACATATAAGGCATATGTTGCTTAATTTAAAGAGTTTACGTTATGAAGTGTTAAGACTATGAACTACGAAACTTGATTCTAAAAGATAAGAGACTTTAAGTAGTTTAAAAGTATACGATCCTTGGTTTTCAAAAGTATAAGTCTCTTGGTTATAAAAAGAATGTATTTGCCTAAAGTATAAAGTTAGTATAACGACTTTATGGGAAGTGGGTTATAATAGCTTTATGGAAAGTTAAAAGAGTGGTTTACTCTAAGTAATGATAAATGTTTTGAAATAAAGAAAGACAAATGGATTTAAAAACATCAATTGCTTAAGTTTTAAGGAAAGAAGTCACTTGATTTAGAAGCCGAAAAATGTATTTCTAAAAGTGTAGTGACTTAGGTAAAATGTAAACAAGCCTTGATACTACGGGTGTTAGTATCTTGGGGTTTTATATGAAAAAGAGTCTTTTGAAAAGGATGTAAGCACGTAGTACTTTGGGTTAAATTCTCGGATTTTTATGTGTGAAACGAAAGTGCCATGAGTTTATAAAAATGGAAGTCTAAAGGTTTAATGAACTTGCCTATGTTTGCTTGTGATAGCTTTGAGTGCAAGTATTATATGTTTACGTTGTCGTGACTCTCAGTTGGAGTGGTTTGTCTTGTTGTAAGTTTACTTGGGCGTCAAGCGGTGATGTGGGATTCCACGGGTATGCTTCCATTTCGATTGATCCTTGGACATGCTTATACGATGTGGGATTCCGGGGCATGTGACCAGGAGGCGGGTTAGATTCCCGGATTTGTTTTATTACCCATGGCCATGCTTATACGATGAGGGATTCCGGGGCATGCGACCATGCTATGTACGACTATTACTCCATGGGCTAGCTCCCCATGAAGACATGTACCCACGATGAGGGATTCCGGGGGCATGTTATATTATTACTCCATGGGATAGCTCCCCATGAAGACCTGCACCTACGATGAGGGATGCCGAGGGCACGTTATGGCCATCCTTATACGATGTGGGATTCCGGAGCATGCGGCCACGTTATATATATATATATATATATGTGTTGTATATATGTACGCCGACAGTGAGGTGGGATGCCACGGGCGCGTCACATGGTTATATGTTACACCTACGGCTGTCGGCAGTGATGTGGGATTCCACGGGCAGGAGATATATATATGTATTGTGTATGTATGCGCCCGGCGATGAGTGGGATGCCACGTGCGCGTCACATGGTTATATTTTACACTTATGACTGTCGGCAGTGATGGGGGATTCCACGGGCACGCTTTGATATTTGTGTGACTTGATCGCGTCCCAGATTGGGCCGGGTAGTATATGCGTCCCTCCATAAAGGGTCGGATTATGTTATGAAAGATAAGTAAGTTATATGGTAATGAACTTAATGATTTCTCCTAAGTATGTACGTAAGTTTTGGCTATAACTCTTAATGGAATGGAAAAGAGAATGATGTGCAATTAAGTTCATGAGTGGTAATGACATGGCAGGATCTGGTATGTACTTTTTATACTTGCCTCTGTCATTATTTTGTACAATTACGATTTGTTTACTGTACCTTATTTTCCGTTCCATATTCGTACTGTTATCGACCCCGCCGGGCTGCGTTCATGTCGCAGTTTAGGTACCAGATTGTGGATCCGCGAGCTTAGGATCTGGTTGAGATTTAAGATGGCTCCAATGTTCCGAGTTGTCATGGCTATGTATATTCGAAGTGCGGCGGGGCCTTGTCCCGTCATAGTATTTGTTCAAATCTTAGAGTGCAGTATTCATCCGGCAATGGATGGCTAGAGTTGTTTTACATTGTTAAGCAGTGTAGACCACTTTCGGTAATTTTTATGTTATGGCGGCCTTATCGGCTTGGCCTTGGTTTAAAAAAAGAGTGTTATTTACCTTCCGCGATTTATTATGTTGTATGATTAGAAGGGTGCGGGTAGGGCACGATCGCGGCGAAGTCGGTCGTGACAAAAGTGGTATCGAGCGATTAGTCCTCGGAAAGTGTCTACGACCGTGTCTAGTAGAGTCTTGATTATCGGTGTGTTGTGCACCACATCTATAATCGTGAGGCTGCGGGACATTTAGGATTGGTTTCCATTCTTCTCACTCTGAGATCGTGCGATAGAAAGTGTTGTTAGGGTCGTCTCTCCTAACGAGTTATGTTTATTGCATTTACGAGCAAAGCGATGACCGGAAGGACTTTGTGGATTGCGTATCCAGGTTGGTAATGATTGTAGTATAGTTGGTATTGTGACATACAGCTATACGGAGTTATGTATGAGGGTCAGACGCGTGTTGCCTAGAATGATTTTAGATTACCAAGAGTTGGTAAAGACTAACTAGATACCGGGAAGGTATGGAATAGTTGATGAATTCTCGCCAAGGTCTTGTGTTTATTTTGAGATAATTGGGAAGGGATGAGTTGTCTGATAGGGCAGTGAACCCTTAAGAAGTCATGTTAAGAAACCTAATGGAATACCATGTTAATATATTAAGCTACGTGGTAGGCTTAAGATAATTGTACGGATGAGGTCCGTATAGAGTAAGTAATGGTTGTGACCGAGACAACATGATTATGGTATTATGAGAATTTATTGTACCGTTCTGCAGAGGATGTAAGGTAGGCTTGGAGCATGGGAATTGCGAGCCTAAGAATATTGATAACTGCCGAGACCTTAGATATATAAGGCTTTCTCGGGCCATAAGATTTTAAGTCAGACCAAGGATAAGAGTTAAGTGCGATGGCGGGTCGGGGTGAGGACCTGTTACGGGTCGCCCCATAGAGAGTGGGATCAGTTGGTAGTAGTTCCGCTACGTGACAGGGTCACGAGGGTGCAAGGCCCAAGTCTAGTTAATTGTTTTACGGGTTCGTGGACGCGTTCCACCGGAACCAGGTCGTGGGAGTCGGAAATGGCCTTATATTATTTTATTGAGTGACTCCAAAGATTGGAGGCCAGAATAGGTATGGAATTTATGTATGTATACTAGTATGAGTTGGAAGTACGGAAAGAGTACGACCAGTAAGAAAGATAACAACCAAGTGTAAAGGAATAGAGCCTGAATCCATAAGAACCTTTCAAGGTAGCTACACCAGTGAGTGTTTGGGGTGGTAGCTGAGCGGGTATATGAGATTTGCCCGGTGACGGTACAGTCGTCAGACCCTAGTAGACCTAGTAGAGATGATTATGACAGACTTTGAGGTCATTATGTTATACCCCGTATTTCCAAAAGTATGTACGTGAGGGCGTACATAGAGAAGTTTTAGCCTTAAGATAGGCAAAGTTCGAAAATTTTGTTCACAGCCTCCGATTAGAATCGTTTTTCGACGAAACGTTTTACAAAGCTTGCGTAGGGAAAATTACGGCTATGTCATTTATTATTTTTGCGGATTTTTCCGAGAGATGTAATATTTTGGACCAACGAGAGGGCGACACTTGTCACCCTCAAGTTGGCGGTTTGTGTGGCCGATTGGGTGCTTGTTTCTTGGCACGTTTTGTGCCATGTTTCCTTGCCTAATCCATGGGTCAATGTTTGTGAGGGAATTGTGGAGTAGGGCTAGGGGGCACTTGGGCAAATCTTGGCCCTCCACTTGCCCCCCACTTGGCTAGATCATGGCCATTGAACTCCCTATAAATACCCCCCCTTTGAAGACTTCTTCATCCAAACTTCTAAGTCTTGAAAGCTCTCTTCCTCCCCCTTAGTGTAGTGTCTCGTCCAAGAGTCCCCCTCCCCCTTTGAGAAGGCCCTTGGCCGAAACCCTTCCCCCCTTCCTAGTGGCCTTTGGCCGAGAAGTACCCCCCCCTCTTGAGTGTTGTTCTCGTGAAACACCCCCAGTAGAAAATACTCTCCAAGTATAGTTACTATACCAAAATACCTTAGCCTTATACCTTGTAGTATTCCAAAGATACCTCTATCGTAGAGCAGAAAATACTACCTTGTGTCCTTTGTGTCTCAAAACGAAACCCTTCGGAAAATCTTCATTGTCGGTTGAAGTTTTAAGTAGAAGTTGCGTAGAACTTCTAAGGGTTGTTTGGAGCGGGTTGGGCGCCGGAGTAGGAGCTAAGCGTTGCTCGGGATCGACATTTAAACTTGGATAATTATGGGCTTATCGAGGTAAATATCTTGTCTCCCTATTGTAATTGAGTTTACATACTATTGAAGTATAAGAATTAAGTATAAGTTATATACAAGGAAATTATATAAGAAGAGATTTGAACTGTACTTACATAAGACTGTATTTACAGTAGACCTGTAAAGATTGACGGGTAGGGAAGTGCTGCCCAATTTTCCGTAGAATCTTGTATCTAGATTCATTCTACCGAGTAGTCTAGAGGTTGATAGACTTGTATAACCTTTATAGGTTGAATGATCTGCGAGTAGCGTGTACTACTTGAAAAGTAAACAAGGCTAGCCGGGTTATAGCGGTGGAGCGTTTTGCTAATAGTCGATAATCGTCGCGAGGTATGTGATTTTTCCTATCCTCTTGAGCATGATATTTTAAAAGAATATATATATAGTACGGTAGACGTACGTGTGTAACTGAACGTAGTTTTACGGCAATGTCTTTTGACTTAAGCCTGAATAATAAAAATCTTGAAGTAATTCAAAAGAGTTAAGAAACCTTTTTGAAAGAAGAGTAATGCTTGGTTTTAAACGCTTAAGAGTTATACTAGCTTTATGGGAAGTTAGGTATAACGACTTAAGAGAAGTAAAAAGAATGGTTTACTGATTTTAGAAGTTAAGAGACTTGATCTTAAAAGATAAGAGACTTGACTTAATTGAATTAATCTGAATTTTGTTAAAAAGTGTGAAACCTCATTCGTGAGTAATGAGTACTTGGTTTTTAAAAGGAATAATGTTTTACGATTTGAAAATCGAATAAGTATCGAGCAGACCAAATGCGCTAATAAAGGGAAATGTATTGACTAAGTAAGTATTATTAAAACCAGTAGAAACCTCAATCTGCATAGAAGCTAAGATGAGACAAAATGATATTACATTTCCTAGATCATGGCTGCTGTTATAAGATTGTTATAAACAAGAATAACCTACTCACATATAAGGCACATGTTTCTCAAATGGTTTTAAAAGAGAATTATATCATTAAGTGATTAAAACTATGAACTACGAAACCTTTCGAAAATGAGAAACTTGAGCATTTGAAATTAGGCAAACTTGAACGTTTGGAAAATAATGTGGTTACTTGATTTTACAAAAGGAAGTGTTTGGGTTTACTTAAAAAGATAGTCGCTCTATTTTTATACTACGGGTATTGTGTGACTTTTGTGAAAGAAACGGATCTTTTAAAAGAGTTAATGTATGAAGTACTTTGGGGATAAAAACCCGAACTTGTTTAACATAAAGTAGAAAGTACCTTGTGTGAATAAACTTGATTGTGTTGGTTTGTGATAGCCTTGTAATACTTTCTTGTTGGTTTGATAAGTAAACATGTTAGGATGCTACGCGTGTTAGTATCTTGTGATGTTTGTGTAAAGGGGTTTCCTCGATCGCTATGTTGTTTAACGATCAGCCGTTATGTTGGTATTGTACCACTCACCTTGACATGATCCCGGGTTAAGCCCTCCGACGGGGTATATCTCGGTGATGCAGGACCATGATTCGAGAATACCTCATGCGGGTCGGGGACCTATCGCGAGCTACGAGAGTTCCGTGTTAGTGTGCGGGGTTATACCTCATCATGCGGTCTACGCGGCCATGCGGATCGCGAGTCGGGGCGATGCGGGAGTATCTACCTCGATGCGGGAATACCTCATGCGGGCCATTGGAGTGGCCTATGCGGGTGCGGGAAGTTCGGGGCTAGACGCGCGCATTAGATCTGCGGGCGAGTGGCGGCTTTGATCATGTAACGTGCAGAGCAGATCTCATGATACGATTTATGACCTTGTTGATGCGTGGGTTTTAGTAGTCGGCTATGCCTTCGTACTTACCGTGCGGTTTTATGATGACACAGTGGGACACGGTGTTCATGTGTATTCCTTGGTACTTTTATATCATATCGGCAGCGGTGAGGAAGGTATTCCACGGGCATGATTGATGTTATGGCGTGAGACCCATAGTTATATTTGAGTGATGACTTTGAGGCGTGAGTCACGACTTGACATATTTGCTTATTCATTGTGAATCGTAGTTTGGTTATCATACATGTCTCTGCTTTATATAGTTGCTATGATTTCATTCTGATATTTTGATTTCACATACTTGGTACTGTTATCTTGACCTCGCCCGGGGTGCGTTCATGCCGCAGTAGAGGTACACGATGTTGATCCTCGCCATAGGGTCACGATTCAGCGTTTGGGAAGCTCCGTTTCTCGGAGGCTTATCTTGGTATAGTCCCTGTTGTTGTAGGTGCTTACATTCAGGTATGGCGAGCCACTGTCCGTCGTTGTTGTCATATCATTCGTAGAGTGCAGTAATCGCTGTTGGCTGGGTTGTAATGGGATGTAACTGTTGGATCTAAGTTTTATATATATATGCGAAAAACACTTTTCTTCAGATAAACATGTGTTTCCTTTGCATTATTTCATGTTGTGTTTTATGTTCGCTGATTTCTCGATGTTGTATCACTAGGGTGCAGTGCGGCACGATCCACAGGCCCGGGTTCGGGTCGTGACAAAAGTGGTATCAGAGCAGTTAATCCTCGGAAAGTGTCTACAGACCGTATCTAGTAGAGTCTTGATTATCGGTGTGTTGTGCACCACATCAATAATCAGGAGGCTATATGATATTTAGGATTGGTTTCCATTCTTCTCACTCTGATATCGTGCCTTAGAGCTGTGTTATAAGTTGGACCCCTCTAACGTATTTCTTTCCCTTACCGTTATGCCTCCGCGTAAGGCAACCCGGGCCCAGTGGGGTAAGGCAGCCGAGGGAGCTGCGAGTAGAGTACAGAGGGTTACGAGGGCACAGGCCCAATCATCACCTGGGGTGGTGCTTCATTCGGGGAGTTCGGCGACGCCGTCAGTCCCAACAGACTCTAACACAACGACAGTAGTTCCTACTGCGGCCATGATAGTTGAACCTTCAGTCCCGCGACCAGTAGCAGAAAGTATAGATTGCAAAGAGACGACCCTGTTACTAGCTAAGGATGTAGCTACCTGAGAGTATATTATGTATCGATTATCACGGGTCATGATGACTATCTAAGAGAGGGTTGTGCAAGAACAGCTCTTGATCGAGCATGTGCATGGCACAACGTCTGAGCTTATCTTGCGGCCAGAAAGCGTAGAGATCGACGGATTTACCAAGATCGGCGAAGAGGGCGGTCGGCAGGTCGCTGGTAACTTTCAAGGCAAACCGCCTCGGCAAGAATTAGATATGCACATCCACGGTCGGAGTGGTCCTCCACAGGGTTCAGGACGTTCGAGGTATGCCGGAGATGGTCAGAGCTCCAGGGCTTCCGGTTCACAGCTATACGTAGGTTCTAGCCAGCCGGGTTCAGTTTTCCCTCAGTGTTCACAACGTGGCAGGCGTCATCCCGGGAAATGTCGTCTTTTGTTGATACTTGTTTTACTTGCGGCCAGCAGGGCCATTTTGCGAGAAATTGTCCGACCAGAGGTGGCGCGGATGTAGAGACTCAACCTTCAGGATCAGTGTCTAGTTCGTCACCTTCCCTAGATATGCGCCCAGCCAGGCAGGATTGATTAGAACGACAAAGGGGAAGTGAAACAGTAGATACAGGTATATCTTTAACCCTCTAGAGATTAGTATGTGTGATAAGATGAGTATATCTTAAGTGTTATGTTCAGATAACATTGTGTTAATTGTAATTAGAAATCATGGTTAGTTAAAAGGGTAAGATTGGGGATAAGGAAAGTGTGAGCCTTAGAGTTTTATACGTAGAGACCTTAGAGGCAAGGCCATCTCGAGTAAAAGATTACATTTATGTTTGACCCTTATCGGAGTGCATAGTATACGTGAGATATGTTTGTGTGATAAGTCCCTGAGTAGTGTGGAATGAAAGAGGGTAGTTGAGCTAAGAAGACCACTAGGTTTTCGTGACTTGATTAGTGAGATTGTTCCGGGTCGGGGAACAAGTTTTTTTGCGGAATGGCGGGTCGGGTTGGGGACCGATCGCGGGTCAACCCGCGGCCTGTTTTGTGGTGGGGTCAGTTCGGGGTGGTCCCGCCAGGTGGTGGGGTCACGAAGGTGTTAGGCCCAAGTTTAGTTAACCATCGTACGAGTTCGTGGATGCGTTCGACCAGTAGTTGGGCCGATGAGGACAGTCCCTCTTGTCTTTTAGTCGGGACCGTTTACTCGGCAGAGGGTTATGCGAGATGTTACATCTGGAAAGTTGTGAGGCTGCACGAGGTGCCTACTTTCACCTTATGACAGACAGTGAAGCCCAGGTTATGGCTATTTCTTTTTCTGGAAGTTTTACCAGGCAGGGTTAGGAACTCAGGTGAGTCTCAGTAGCGCGTTCATCCTCGGGCCAGTGTTTGGTTTTCAGGGGTAGCTGTGAGGATTGTTGCCTCCTGTTGAGGGAGTGTTTTTAGCTACCATTTCAGTGTTCGGATATTGCCTTATGAAGCCATGTAGGGGCGGAAGTATAAGTTTCCGGTCGATTGGTTCGATGTTGGTAGGGTTCAGATTGTTGGTTCATACTTGTTCAGCAGGATGTGGATAGGGTGAAGCTTATCCAGAAGAGGTTATTGGCAGCTCAGAGTCAACAGAAGTCATGCGGATAATCGACGTCGACACTTAAAGTTCAGGATTGACGGTCGGTATTCTTGAAGGTACCACCCCGGAAAGGGTGTGACGAGTTTGGGAAACAGAGGAAACTTAGCCCGAGTTACTTTGGGCCTTTCAGATCATGTGAAGAGTAGGCCAGGTTGCCTATATGTTAGCTTTTGCCGTCCGACGTAGGAGGCAATATGTCCGGTCTTTCGTGTTGCTATGATCAGAAAAATATCGGAGATCCATCCAGAGTGTTCCCAGTTAATGATGACCAAGTTGGAGATAGTAACCCCGAGATTTTGGAAACTGAAGCAGTAGCGAAAATGGGGTAAGTTATGAGAAAGAGTTCGAGTGTACGAGAAAGTGCACAGTAAGAGAATAGAAGTAATCATTTCGTTTGTAAAGAGAAGGTGCGAAGGGAGTACCTTTTAGCCCTTGGGTGGGAGTTTTTGTAGATGATGGAGGTGATTCCTCGTGGACTTGGATGTAAGTATTTGCGCGTGTTGTATTATGGCCAGGTGGAATGATTGTTTTCGTAAGTATAGTAGTGAAGACTATACAGGCACTTGTGTGTTTTGAGGCTTAGAAAGAACATTCGGGACGAATGTGTCACGACCCGACCCCGGGGCCGCGACTAGTACCCTACTGGGGTACCCTGTCAGGTATATGTCAGAGAATAGCAGCGGAACATACACAACACATACGCATAAAAAGTAACATCACCGCCACCGTAAGGCTGCCTTCCATAAACATACTTAACAAAAGTATAATAGTACAACTGGTTCTTATAGCCCAAAACACATAGGTGGCCACAGACCTCTAAAGATAACAACTGTGGCGGGACAGGGCCCCGCCATACCCCTGGATGTACAAGATACCTATAGCATCAGGGAAATATCCATACCAATAAATAAGCTTCCGGAGGAATGGAGCTTCTGACACCGGAATAGTGATCCTAAGAACGAGGATCCTCAATCTGCTTACCCTTACCTGCGGCATGAGCGGCCAGAGGAAGTTCGATTACACAATATGTACCAAGTATGTAAAGCTGGGAAAAATACTGTAATATGATATCATAAGTCTAAAAGCAAGCTGGAGTCATGAAAGACAATAAAATACCTTTTACTGTGCCTTACTAACAATGAGAGTGACAAGTGTATATATATATATAATACTGCATAAAATAGGGGACTTAGGATCAAAACAGGGTACCTCGCCCGTAGTATCAATAAGCACCCCTACTCCTGGGACTATTTCACCCGCATAGGTCCTGTGGACCCGCATGAGGTACTCCTCGCATCATTGTACCACGGCGTGGGACTATTTCACCCGCATAAGCCCATAAGGACTCGCATGAGGTATTCCTCGCATCATGGGTAGCAAATCCACGGAACAGGTGGTATAACGATCTTGGGGACTTTCCCCTCAGATATACTCTTACCCTGAAGCAGATGGTATAACGATCTTGGGGCTGTACCTCAGATATACTCTTACACTGGAGCAGATGGTATAACGATCTTGGGGTTTGCCCCTCAGATATACTCTTATACTGGTGCAGATGGTATAACGATCTTGGATCTGCCCCTCAGATATACTCTTACACTGAAGCAGATGGTATGACGATCTTGGGGCTGGCCCCTCAGACATACTCTTACACTGAAGGAGGTGGTATGACGATCTTGGGGCTTGCCCCTCAGACATACTCTTACCCTATCTCAAACTGTCATCATATCATAATAATAATAAGTTAAGAAAACTTATAACTTCTTTTTAGTCTTGTTCACATACTCTCTCATTTTAGTTTACTTAAGGCACTTAACCATATCTTTAATAAAAGAACACCGGGAATTTAACCCAAGTACTACATACTTCAACTCTTTCAAAAGTGACTCTTCTTTATACATAAAAGCCTTTGGGCAATTGATGCCTTTAAATCAATTTGCCTCTTCATATAATTATCTTACTTAGAGTAAATCCCTTCTCATTAACCTTTTATGAAGCTAATAAACCAACTTCCCATAAAGTTGTTATATTAACTCTATACTTTAGTAAAAATCATACTTTTCCCTTAACCAAGGGACTTATACATTCTTAAAATGAAATAAGTCATTTTATACTCAAAACAAGTAAGAATACCAAATCTTGTACGTCTACCGTACTACATAGTTTCATCTATTCATGCTCAAGAGATAGGAAAGCTTCACATACCTCTTTGGTCAATCCACTTGCCAAGTCCAAACTACCGCAAGTAATATTTCAACCTATAATAGTCATGATACGTTTATTAACCTCTAATCTTAATGTAGAACAAACCAAGTTCAAAGTCACCAAATTCTAAGGAAAATTGGGCAGCATTTCCTTTGTTTCTACTCACTTTGCCACCTTTCTCAAGGCCGAATTTATCATCAAAAACACCACATTTAAGGCTCAATCAATCCAACAATTCAAAGGGGATTCCATGCCCAAAATTTCTGCCCCAAAAGTTTACAACAATTCACTTAACAATTCTAAGGTGGTTTTTAGGCTACAACATGCTCATAATTTCTTCTTAACCCATTCTTCATATCCAAACCACATTTACTTGCATGCAATGACTCTAAGTGCATTATTTTACTACCACAAGATCTTGCTTCTAAGCATGCAACACTAGAACTAAGTTTAAAGGAAGAAATGTTACCTTAAAGTTTTAGCCAACTTATTCCAAATATTGCTAGCTTCCTTGCCAAGAACACTACCACAACAATGCCAACAAGCTAGCTACAAGCTTCCTTTTCTTGTTCTTAACTTTCAGATTTTTCTTGGGTTTTTAGAGAGAAGGAGGAGCAATTTGAGAGAGAGAGAGAGAAGATGAAGGATAGACAATGACCAAGTCTTGGTCAATATATTGCATGCAACAGAAAATCAGATGGGGGGGGACACTTGTCACCCTCCCATGGTCTCTTTTAAAACAAAAATCAGATTTTCTAAGTTTTTCGCCCAATTTCCGCCTCGGCGCGTGATCCCGCCGCGGCGCCAATGAAACCTCGCAGCCTCTGCGAACTTTGGCGCGCGGCCACGCTGTCCCGGCCATGCGGCTGCAACTTCAGCGACCCTCGATGCTTTAGGCGCGCGACCTCTGCATCGGCCGCGGCCATGCCGCTTTGCAGAACACATTTCTGCCCATCGCGGCTTGTAACTCTCATAACTTTCTACTCCGACGTCCTATCGACGAACGGTTGGTTGCGTTGGAATCAAGACTCAATGAACTACGCCCTAGGCTTTTAAAATACTTAGGAACTCTCAGTGTACCGGGTCATAACCCGCTTCAAAGTTGACTAAAACCCGTCCGGAACGACCCGTCAACCTATCCTTTGAAAATTTTAAGTCTTACATGCTTTCGTACGTTCCCAATACGTAGGGTCAGAACTACGGGGTATAACATTCTCCCCCCCTTAGAAACATTCGTCCCGAATGTTCCTTCTAGGCTTACTCAAATCACAACATCGACATAGACCCTCTTAACTATTCATTCGCAAATAAAGAAGCTCCACGAGCCACAACATAATGAAGCGTAAATGCTAAATCAAAACTAACAAGCAGGAAAGTAGGTTACCTGGAGGCATAGGGAAATAAGTGAGGAAACTTCTTCATCATGTCATCCTCTGCTTCCCACGTCATTTCCTCCCTGTTCTCGTTCCGCCATAGGACCTTGACGGAAGCCACGTCTTTCGTCCGAAGTCGTCTAACCTGACGATCGAGTATCGCTATGGGACTCTCCTCATATGATAACTCCTCTGTCACTTGGACATCCTGAACCGGGTGCACTCTAGATGTATCTCAATACATTTCATAACATGGACACATGAAAAAGCTCGATGCACCGCCTCCAAATCGGACGGAAGATCTAACTCATAGGCAACCTTGCCTACCTACGGACAATCGATCGACCCGATGTACCTTGGGCTAAGCTTCCCTTTCTTTCCAAATCTCATCACGCCGCCGTGGCGATACCTAGGAAAACCCAATCATCTATCTCAAATTCCAAGTGTCGACGCGATGATCTGCATACGACTTTTGCCGACTCGAGCCGCCAACAACCGCTCTGGATAAGCTTCACCTTATCCATCATGCATTGGACTAAGTCCGCCCGACTAACTGAACTTCTCCCACCTCGAACCAGCCTATCGGTGACCTTGACTTCCTCCCGTATAAGGCCTCATAAAGCGCCATCTGAATACTGGAATGATAGCTATTATTATAAGCAAACTCCATGAGAGGTAAATGATCCTCCCAGCTACCCCTGAAATCAATAACACAAGCCCGCAGCATATCCTCGAGTGTCTGGATAGTGCGCTCGGCCTGTCCGTCCGTCTGAGGGTGAAATGTCGTACTGAGACTCACCTGTGTCCCTAATCCCTTCTGAAAGGACCTCCAGAAGTTAGCCGAGAACTGGGCTCCTCTATCTGATATAATCGACCAGGGACCCGTGCGATCTCACAATCTCCTAATATATAATCGCATAGTCCTCGGTGAAAACGTCGTTACGACGGAAGAAAATGGGTGATTTCGTCGACCGTCGACAATCACCCAAATGGAATCATGCTTCCTCCGAGTGGTAGGTAGCCCGTAATAAAATCCATATTTATCACCTCCCACTTCCAAGTCGGAATATCAATGGCTGCAATGACCAGACTTCGGTGCTCAATCTTAACTGGCGACAATTCGGGCACTGTGTCACGAACTCCGCAACGTCCCTCTTTAGTCCATCCCACCAATACACGCATCTGAGGTCATGGTACATCTTAGTCGACCCCGGATGAATAGAATAACGAGCACTGTGTGCCTCCCCCAGAATCTGCTGACGAAGTCCTGTCACATCGGGAACACCTGGCCGCCTCGAATCTTAGCACCCCATCAGGCGCTACCTCAAATAGACTCTTCTCCTTCTGGAGAGCTGCATCTCGGTACCGTACCAAAATCGGATCCTCATACTGTCGCCTCTTTACCTCCTCGACGATAGAAGACTCGGCAACCTCTCGAACCCGAATTCCCTCACTATCAGAATCAACCAAACGAACCCCAAGGCTCGCTAGCTGATGTAACTCTCGGACCATATCCCTCTTCTCCGGCTGAACATCAGACAGACTACCCATCGATCTGCGACTAAGGGCATCTGCCACCACATTGGCCTTCCCTGGGTGGTATAGAATATCAACATCCTAATCCTTAAGTAGCTCCAACCACCGTCTCTGCCGCAAGTTCAGCTCCTGCGGTGAAGATGTCGGAGACTCTTGTGGTCTGTGTAAATGTCCACATGAACTCCATATAAATAATGTCTCCAGATCTTCAAGGCATGAATCACTGCTGCCAACTCCAAGTCATGTGTGGGATAGTTCTTCTCATGCTTCCTAAGCTGTCGAGATGCATAAGCTATAACTCTGTCGTGCTGCATCAGCACGCACCCAAGCCCGACACCTGACGCGTCACAATAAACCACATATCCATCTAAGCCCTCTGGAAGAGTAAGAACTGGGGCGGTCGTCAACTTCTCCTTTAGCAACTGAAAACTTTCCTCACAAGTATCCGTCCACCAGAACATAGCGCCTACGAGTCGACTTAGTCAAAGTCTTTGAAATAGAAGCAAACTTCTCTACCAACCGCCGCTACTAACCTGCAAGGCCCAAAGCTACGCACTCCGTCGGTAGTGGTGCAGGCCAAGTCTTGATCGCTTCAATCTTTCTTTGTATCAACCCGAATACCATCGGCCCCGATAACATGCCCTAAGAAAGCCACGACGCCGGCGAACTTCGCGCCGAGAACTTGGCATACAATCTGCGTCTCGGAGGACTCGATACCAACCTCAAATGATTTGTATGCTCCCGTGCGCGAATACACCAAGATATCATCAATACACACTATACCGAACCTATCCAACAATGGCCTGAACACCCTCTTCATCAAATCCATGAATACTGTTGGGGCGTTGGTCAAACCGAAAGACATCACCCTGAACTCATAGTGCCCATACCGGTCTGAATGCGATCCTTGGGATATCTATCTCTCTAACTCGCTTTGATGATAACTGCATCGCAGTCTATCTTGGAAAAACACTTTGCACCACGTGCCGGTCAAACAAATCGTCAATCCTGGGGATGGGATATATATTCTTGATAGTTACCTTGTTCAGCTGCCTGTAATCAATACACATACGCAGCGTCCCATCCTTCTTCTTTACTTTTAAATCTGGTGCTCCCAAAGGAGATAAACTTGGGCTAATAAAGCCTTTCTCCAAAGAAATCTTTCACTGGTCCTTCAACTCCTTCACTCGGCAGTGCCATCTGTATGGCGGAATAGATATCGGTCGAGTATCCGGCGCAAATCAATGCAAACTCAATCTCCCTTTCGGAGGATACTAAGCTCATGCAGAATACATCCGAAACTCTCTAACGACCGGAATCGATCAAGGTCCGTACCTCGACCTCGATGTCGAATACCCGAACCATATGGTAGATATACCCTTTCCGCACCATCTTCCTAGCCTTGAGGTAAGAAATAAACTTACCCCTCGACGACGCTGTATTCCCCTTCCACTCGATAACGGCTCGTGAAGCGGAACCGAACCAGTCTCTCCCTACAGTCTACATTGGCGTAGCAAGATGCTAGCCAATCCATACCCATAATCACATCAAAGTCTGTCATATCCAACTCTATCAAGTCGGCTAGAGTCTGACGACTATCTATAGTCACAGGGCAAGCCTTATACACTCGCTCAGCTACCACTGAATCACCTACTGGCGTAGCCACCTCAAAAGGTCTTATGGACTCGGGCTCTATCCCTATTCTACTGGCAATATGAGGAGATATGTAGGACAAGGTAGATCCTGGATCTATCAAAGCATAAACATCACAGCAAGAAACCAACAATGTACCTGTGACGACATCTGGCGACGCCTCCTGGTCCTGCCGGCTGGACATAGCATAAATGCGGTTCTGAGGACCGCTAGAACTGGAACCCCTACCACGACCTCTGCCGCGGCCTGCTGGCCCATAAGTGCCCTGCCCTCCGGGGCGTCTAACCATCGAAGATGAAGATCCGAGAATGGACCCGTCGGCTGAACCGTAATGCTCCCGCCGCCTAAGGATGGACAATCCTTCTTCAGATGGCCCTGCTGGCCACAAGAGTAACATGATCTCGAACCCATACGGCACTCGCCCGGATGAGACCTACCGCATCGAACACACCGAGAGGTAGGTGGTCTCGATTAGTCTTTGGTCTCGCCTCGCGAAAACTCGGCGCCCGGAGCCACGACTGCTCACGAATAACCTGGCGATCGGACCTCTTGCGGAAAAGCGTGAAGGAGCACTCTGTCTTTGGTGGAAGGTGGACCTGGTCTGCTGTTGAGGTCGCCTCGAAATCGCCTGAGAACCCGATGTCCTGGCCCTCTTGGGCTGGCCCAAATCTAGCTGATCGTGTCTCTCTCTGTCCTCAATCCCCTGTGCGTACGCCTGCATCCTGGCAATATCCATCCCTGGCTGAAGAGCCACCCCCAGCATCACGATGTCGTGACGGTCTAGTCCCATCACGTATCTATGAACCACATGCGCCATATCGCCTACAATGGTGTGTGCATATCGGCCAAGAGTCAAACTCGGTGTACTCACGATAGTCCTCCGTCTGTCTCAAGGTCAAGAACCTATCTCTGTGACTCTCCTCACCTCAGGAGGCAAGAAGTGGTCTAGGAACGCCTCTGTGAACTCCCCCCAATCAGCTGGAAGAGCATGATCACCCCTCGACAATACCCATGACTCAAACCAGTTCAACGCAATATCGCGTAACGGTAAGCTAGTATAACGTACTCGGATCTCGATGCCCTAAGAACTGCATGGTCATTCAGCTGCCGGACAAACTCCTGCGGATCCTTATCAAATCTCGAACCATAGAACTCGGGTGGGTGACAACCCAGGAAATCCCGAATCCGTAAACTGTCGGCTCACAGGGTTGGCGCTGCTCTGTCGCTTGCCGCCTCGCTATCTTTGGTCGATGCAGAATCATTCCCGTAATCTGCGTACTCGAGGCCACGATGTGGGTGGAGGCTCGTCTGCGCGGTCTCGATGGCGCGTCCGCTGCCTCAAACTCTGCTGAGGCTGGCGACGACGTGGAACTCGCCTCCCTAAACATCATCTCTCGTAAGGCGGGCTCTGTGCCTCGTGACTCTCCGCGTCCACTAGCGGCACCTCGGTGCCTTGCCGCCAGGCGCGGTTGCCTTGCGTGGAGGCATAACCGATACATAAAGGAAAACATCAGGGGAGATTCAACCTATAACTCAGCTCTATTGCACGATCTTAGAGTGAAAGAATGGAAGCCAATCCTAAATATCCTGCAGCCTCCTGATTATAGATGTGGTGCACGACACACCGATAATCAAGACTCTACTAGACACGGTCTGTGGATACTTTCCGAGGACTAACTGCTCTGATACCACTTTTGTCACGACCCGACCCCGGGGCCGCGACTAGTACCCTACTGGGGTACCCTGTCAGGTATATGTCAGAGAATAGCAGCGGAACATACACAACACATACGCATAAAAAGTAACATCACTGGCCAGCCGGTAAGGCTGCCTTCCATAAACATACTTAACAAAAGTATAATAGTACAACTGGTTCTTATAGCCCAAAACACATAGGTGGCCACGCACTTAAAGATAACAATCGTGGCGGGACAGGGGCCATACTACCCCTGGATGTACAAGATACCTATAGCATCAGGGAAATATCCATACCAATAAATAAGCTTCCGGAGGAATGGAGCTTCTGACACCGGAATAGTGATCCTAAGAACGAGGATCCTCAATCTGCTTACCCTTACCTGCGGCATGAGCGGCCCGGGAAGGAGTCGATCACAATATATACCAAGTATGTAAAGTGGGAAAAATCGTAATATGATATCATAAGTCTAAAAGCAATTTGAGTCATGAAAGACAATAAAATACCTTTTCTGTGCCTTACTAACAATGAGTGACAAGTGTATATATATATATAATCTGCATAAAATAGGGGACTTAGGATCAAAGCAGGTACCTCGCCGTAGTATCAATAAGCACCCTCTTTGCTGGGACTATTTCACCCGCATAGGTCTGTGGACCCGCATGAGGTACTCACTCGCATCGGTATGCCACGGCGTGGGACTATTTCACCCGCGTAAGCCCATAAGGACTCGCGTGAGGTATTCCTCGCATCATGGGTAGCAAATCCACGGAGCAATTGGTATAACGATCTTGGGACTTTCCCGCCGGATATACTCTTACCACAAGCGGATGGTATAACGATCTTGGGTGTACCTCGGATATACTCTTACACTGGAGCGGATGGTATAACGATCTTGGGGTTTGCCGCCGGATATACTCTTATCTTTGGTGCAGATGGTATAACGATCTTGGATCTGCCCCTCAGATATACTCTTATACTGAAGCAGATGGTATGACGATCTTGGGGCTGGCCCCTCAGACATACTCTTACACTGAAGGAGGTGGTATGACGATCTTGGGGCTTGCCCCTCAGACATACTCTTACCCTATCTCAATCTGTCATCATATCATAATAATAATAAGTTAAGAAAACTTATAACTTCTTTTTAGTCTTGTTCACATACTCTCTCATTTTAGTTTACTTAAGGCACTTAACCATATCTTAAATAAAAGAACAGAATTTAACCCAGTACTACATACTTCAACTCTTTCAAAAGTGACTCTTCTTTATACATAAAAGCCTTTGGGCAATTGATGCCTTTAAATCAATTTGCCTCTTCATATAATTATCTTACTTAGAGTAAATCCCTTCTCATTAACCTTTTATGAAGCTAATAAACCAACTTCCCATAAAGTTGTTATATTAACTCTATACTTTAGTAAAAATCATACTTTTCCCTTAACCAAGGGACTTATACATTCTTAAAACGAAATAAGTCATTTTATACTCAAAACAAGTAAGAATACCAAATCTTGTACGTCTACCGTACTACATAGTTTCATCTATTCATGCTCAAGAGATAGGAAAGCTTCACATACCTCTTTGGTCAATCCACTTGCCAAGTCCAAACTACCGCAAGTAATATTTCAACCTATAATAGTCATGATACGTTTATTAACCTCTAATCTTAATGTAGAACAAACCAAGTTCAAAGTCACAAAATTCTAAGGAAAATTGGGCAGCATTTCCTTTGTTTCTAATTGCCACCTTTCTCAAGGCCGAATTTATCATCAAAAACACCACATTTAAGGCTCAATCAATCCAACAATTCAAAGGGGATTCCATGCCCAAAATTTCTGCCCCATAAGTTTACAACAATTCACTTAACAATTCTAAGGTGGTTTTTAGGCTACAACATGCTCATAATTTCTTCTTAACCCATTCTTCATATCCAAACCACATTTACTTGCATGCAATGACTCTAAGTGCATTATTTTACTACCACAAGATCTTGCTTCTAAGCATGCAACACTAGAACTAAGTTTAAAGGAAGAAATGTTACCTTAAAGTTTTAGCCAACTTATTCCAAATATTGCTAGCTTCCTTGCCAAGAACACTACCACAACAATGCCAACAAGCTAGCTACAAGCTTCCTTTTCTTGTTCTTAACTTTCAGATTTTTCTTGGGTTTTTAGAGAGAAGGAGGAGCAATTTGAGAGAGAGAGAGAGAAGATGAAAGATAGACAATGACCAAGTCTTGGTCAATATATTGCATGCAACAGAAAATCAGATGGGGGGGGACACTTGTCACCCTCCCATGGTCTCTTTTAAAACAAAAATCAGATTTTCTAAGTTTTTCCGCCCAAATTTCCCGCCTCGGCGCCGCGGCCAGCTGAACCTCCGCACCTCTGAACTTTGGCGCGCGCCCTTGTCGGCGCCGCGGCTGCAACTTCAGCGACCCTCGATACTTTAGGCGCGCGACCCTGCATCGGCGCGCGGCACGCCGCGCTCGCACGCATTTACGCGCGTGCCGAACTTGTAACTCTCATAACTTTCTACTCCGACGTCCTATCGACGAACGGTTGGTTGCGTTGGAATCAAGACTCAACGAACTACGCCCTAGGCCTTTAAAATACTTAGGAACTCTCAGTGTACCGGGTCATAACCCGCTTCAAAGTTGACTAAAACCCGTCCGGAATGACCCGTCAACCTATCCTTTGAAGATTTTAAGTCTTACATGCTTTCGTACGTTCCCAATACGTAGGGTCAGAACTACGGGGTATAACAGAATGTTTCTAAGGAGGGGAGAATGTTATACCCCGTATTTCCAAAAGTATGTACGTGAGGGCGTACGTAGAGAAGTTTTAGCCTTAAGATAGGCAAGGTTCGAAAATTTTGTTCACAGCCCCCGATTAGAATCGTTTTTCGACGAAACGTTTTACAAAGCTTGCGTAGGGAAAATTACGGCTATGTCATTTATTATTTTTGCGGATCTTTCCGAGAGATGTAATATTTTGGACCAACGAGAGGGCGACACTTGTCACCCTTAAGTTGGCGGTTTGTGTGGCCGATTGGGTGCTTGTTTCTTGGCACGTTTTGTGCCATGTTTCCTTGCCTAATCCATGGGTCAATGTTTGTGAGGGAATTGTGGAGTAGGGATAGGGGGCACTTGGGCAAATCTTGGCCCTCCACTTGCCCCCCACTTGGCTAGATCATGGCCATTGAACTCCCTATAAATACCCCCCCTTTGAAGACTTCTTCATCCAAACTTCTAAGTCTTGAAAGCTCTCTTCCTCCCCTTAGTGTAGTGTCTCGTCCAAGAGTCCCCTCCCCTTTGAGAAGGCCCTTGGCGAAACCCTTCCCCTTCCTAGTGGCCTTTGGTAGAAGTACCACTCTCTTGAGTGTTGTTCTCGTGAAACATTTCCACAGTAGAAAATACTCTCCAAGTATAGTTACTATACCAAAATACCTTAGCCTTATACCTTGTAGTATTCCAAAGATACCTCTATACGTAGAGCCCGAAAATACTACCTTGTGTCCTTTGTGTCTCAAAACGAAACCCTAAGGAAAATCTTCATTGTCGGTTGAAGTTTTAAGTAGAAGTTGCGTAGAACTTCTAAGGGTTGTTTGGAGCAGGTTGGAGCGCCCAGAGTAGGAGCTAAACGTTGCTCAGGATCGACATTTAAACTTGGATAATTATGGGCTTATCGAGGTAAATATCTTGTCTCCCTATTGTAATTGAGTTTACATACTATTGAAGTATAAGAATTAAGTATAAGTTATATACAAGGAAAGTATATAAGAAGAGATTTGAACTGTACTTACATAGGACTGTATTTACAGTAGACCTGTAAAGATTGACGGGTAGGGAAGTGCTGCCCAATTTTCCGTAGAATCTTGTATCTAGATTCATTCTACCGAGTAGTCTAGAGGTTGATAGACTTGTATAACCTTTATAGGTTGAATGATCTGCGAGTAGCGTGTACTACTTGAAAAGTGAACAAGGCTAGCCGGGTTATAGCGGTGGAGCGTTTTGCTAATAGTTGATAATCGTCGCGAGGTATGTGATTCTTCCTATCCTCTTGAGCATGATATTTTAAAAGAATATATATATAGTACGGTAGACGTACGTGTGTAACTGAACGTAGTTTTACGGCAATGTCTTTTGACTTAAGCCTGAATAATAAAAATCTTGAAGTAATTCAAAAGAGTTAAGAAACCTTTTTGAAAGAAGAGTAATGCTTGGTTTTAAAAGCTTAAGAGTTATACTAGCTTTATGGGAAGTTAGGTATAACGACTTAAGAGAAGTAAAAAGAATGGTTTACTGATTTTAGAAGTTAAGAGACTTGATCTTAAAAGATAAGAGACTTGACTTAATTGAATTAATCTGAATTTTGTTAAAAAGTGTGAAACCTCATTCGTGAGTAATGAGTACTTGGTTTTTAAAAAGGAATAATGTTTTACTGATTTCGGAAATCAGAATAAGTATCGAACAGACCACAGCAGCGCTAATAAAGGGAAATGTATTGACTAAGTAAGTATTATTAAAACCAGTAGAAACCTCCATCTGCATAGAAGCTAAGATGAGACAAAATGATATTACATTTCCTAGATCATGGCTGCTGTTATAAGATTGTTATAAACAAGAATAACCTACTCACATATAAGACACATGTTTCTCAAATGGTTTTAAAAGAGAATTATATCATTAAGTGATTAAAACTATGAACTACGAAACCTTTCGAAAATGAGAAACTTGAGCATTTGAAATTAGGCAAACTTGAACGTTTGGAAAATAATGTGGTTACTTGATTTTACAAAAGGAAGTGTTTGGGTTTACTTAAAAAGATAGTCACTCTATTTTTATACTACGGGTATTGTGTGACTTTTGTGAAAGAAACGGATCTTTTAAAAGAGTTAATGTATGAAGTACTTTGGGGATAAAAACCCGAACTTGTTTAACATAAAGTAGAAAGTACCTTGTGTGAATAAACTTGATTGTGTTGGTTTGTGATAGCCTTGTAATACTTTCTTGTTGGTTTGATAAGTAAATGTCACGACCCGATTCCGGGCCCGTGACTGGTGCCTTACCCCGGGCACCCTAGTGATACAACATCAGAGTAATCAGCGGAACATAAAACGATACAAGACATATTATGAAATATGAAACAATAATCTGAGAAAAAAACTTGCCTTTCGGCATATATAAAAATGACAACTTTTTCAACATGAACAGTTTAATCCTTTTTACAAACCACACTTGCAAGATTACTGCACCTCTACGAATGATATGACAACCGTGGCGGGACAGGGCCGCCAAACCCCGAATGTAAACACTTACTCGACGAGGACTATACCACTGATAAGCCTCGGAGAAACGGAGCTTCCTAACGCTGTGACCACGAGCTAGGATCAACGGCGGTGTACCTCAACTGCGGCATGAACGCAGCCGAAGGAGTCGATAACAGTACCGAGTATGTGGCGAAAATACATCGTAAATGAAATCATAGCGATCATATAAAGCGGGAGACATGTATGATAACCAAACTACGATTTACAACAAGCGATCATGTCAAGTCGAGGACTCGCCCTCAAGTCATCACTCAAGTATAACAATGGGTCTCGGCCCACAACATCAATCATGCCGTGGAATACCTTCTCATCGCGGCGATCTATGATATAAAATCACAAGGAACACACATGAACACGGGTCCACGTGTCATAATAAACTGCGGGGTAAGTCTGAAGGCATAGCCGACTACTAAAAACCCACGGTACCAACAAGGTCATGAATCGTATCATAAGATCTGTCTGGACCGTCACATGATCAAAGGCGGCCACTTGCGCGATATCAATGTCTGCGTCTAACCTCGAACTCCGCGACTCCGCATAGGCCAATCTCATCGCCCGCGTGAGGTATTCCGCGTCGGTAGCTACTCCCGGCGTCGTCACGGACTTGCGATCCGCGTGGCCACATGGACGCATGCCCATAAGGACGACACTAACACGGAACTCTCGTAGCTCGCATAGGCCCGGGACTGCGTGAGGTATTCTCGAATCATAGGTCCATCGACCGCTGAGTCTACCGCGTGGAGGCGACAACCCGGAATCATCTCAAGAGATGAGTGATGTAAAATACTAACACAACGACTTATCGTTAAGCAACATAAGCACAACAAAGGAAACCCTTTACACAACATCACAAGATACTAACACACGTAGCATCCTAGCATGTTTACTTATCAATCAACAAGAAAGTATTACTGTGCTATCACAAACCAACACAATCAAGTTATACACACAAGGTACTTTCTATATGCCAACAAGTTCGGGTTTTATCCCCAAAGTACTTCATACATTAACTCTTTAAAAGATACGTTACTTTCACAATGTCACACAATACAGTAGTATAAAATAGAGTGACTATCCTTTTAAAGTAAATCAATTACTTCTTTGTAAAATCAAGTAGCAACATTCTTTTCCAATGATCAAGTTTGCCTAATTTCCAATGTTCAAGTTTCTCATTTTAGAAAGGTTTAGTAGTTCATAGTCTTATTCATTTAAGAATATAATTCTCCTTTAAATTATCCGAGAAACATAAGTCTTATATGTGAGTAGGATATTCTTGTTTATAACAATCTTATTACAAAGACCATGATCTAGGAAATATCATTTTGTCTCATCTTAGCTTACATGCGGATGGAAGTTTCTCTGGTTTTAATAATACTTAATTATTAAAACATTTCCTCTTATAAACGCCGCAGATGGTTTATCGATACACATTCGATTTCCAAAATCGATAAAACATTCTTAAGACGTTATACCTAACTTTCCATAAAGCTAGCATAACTCTTAAGTTTTCAAAACAAATCAAGTATTACTTCTTCTTTGAAATGATTCAAAAATCTTTTGAAATACTTCAAGTTCTTTATTAACTCATAACACGCCGATTATAGTTCAAATCGATTTACCTTTTTAAAAACCACAAGTATTTTCTTACCAACATAAAGTCGTTATAACCAACTTCCCATAAAGTCATTTATAACACTTTGTATTATAAACCAATCAAATACATTTAGCATTATGCGTCTACCGTACTACATAGTTCACACATATCATGCTAGAAGAGATAGGAAGAGGTTCACATACCTCGCGACGATTATCGACTAATAGCAAAAGCGCTCAAGTACTTCCAACCGTCGGCTACTCCTAAGCCCGATGATCGCGCCACACGTAGTATTTCAACCTATAAGGCCACGCGCGCTTATTAACATTTAGATCTCATCGTAGAACATTCTACCGAAAATTCGGCACCTCCCACAACAGCGTAAATCTCTCTCTATCGAGGCTACCAAGCCAACCAGGGGGTTATCTAAAGCAACTAGGCTGGGGGTACCCGGCTGCACCCGAGGAGGGGTGGCTACCCTCGGCCTACCCAGCTGGGGAACTCTCGGCCAAGGGGAGGGGCTCTCGGCCAAGGCACTACACTAAGGGGGGAGGAAGAAGCTTTCAAGACTTAGGCAATTTGTGGATGAATTAGTCTTCAAAGGGGGGGTATTTATAGGTCTAGCAAAGGCCAACCAATGGCCAAGATCTTGCCAAGTGCAAGGCAAGTGTAGGGCCAAGATCTTGCCAAGTGCACCTTAACCAACTACACACAAAATATCCTACCAACTACTTGACAAAATAGTCACCAATTCGTCCACTCTACCGCCACCAATGAGAGGGTGCCAAGTGGCGCCCTCTTGTTGGTCCAAAATGTTTCGTCTCTCGGAAAAATCCGCAAAAAATAAAAATGACATAGCCGGAAATTCCCCTACGAAAGCTGTGAAAACGTTTCGTCGAAAAACGACTCTAAACGGGTGTTGTGAACAAAATTAATTCGGCCAAGCCTTAGTACAAGTTTCAAATTTTCTACGTACGTCCTTACGTACATACTCTGAAAATACGGGGTATAACATTCTCCCCTCCTTAGAAACATTCGTCCCGAATGTTCCTTCTAAGTCTCAAAACAAACGCGCGCCGGTATAGTCCTCACTGCTATACTTACGAAAACAATCACGCCACGCGTAGCCCACGGAACCAACTTGCGCAAAGTACTTACCTTCAAGTCCACGAGGACACACCTCTAACATCACAAACGCTCCCATCCAAGGGTCTAAAATATACTTCCTTCGCACCTTCTCTTTACAAAAGAAATGATCACCTCTATGCTCGCCATGCATGCTCGCTTCTCTCTTTACTCGCCATAGATACCACTTTGTCACTTTGCCTGAGGCATTAACCTTCTCAGGCGACCCAACAAATGGTACCACTTTTGTCACTTTGTCGCGAGCCTTGCTCCGACGACCCAACAAATGGTACCGGGCTGCTTGCGACCCCTGAGGCTGTCGTGCACTCGAACTCTTACCACATTTCTGATACTACTTCAGTTTCCAAAACTCGGGGTTACTATCTCTAACGTGGTCATCATTAACTGGGAACACTCTGGATGGATCTCCGATACTTTCCCGATCATAACAATACGAAAGACCGGACATACTGCCTCCTAAGTCGGACGGCAAAAGCTAACATATAGGCAACCTGGCCTATTCTTCACATGGACTCAAAGGCCCAAAGTAACTCGGGCTAAGTTCCCTCTGTCTTCCAAAGCTCGTCACACCCAATCCGGGGTGGTACTTTCAAGAAGACCGACCGTCAACCTGAACTCTAAGCGTCGTCGCCGATCATCCGCACGATTTCCTCTGAGCTGCCAGAACTTCTTCTAGACAAGCTTCTCACTATCCACAGTCTGCTGGAACAAGCCTGAACCAGTATGCGAACGCGCCAACATCGAACCACTGATTGGCAACTTACACATCCGCCCCTACAAGGCTTAATAAGGCGACATCCGAATCACGAAATGGTAGCTTAAACACTCCTCCACGGAGACAACAATCTCCACAACTACCCCTGAAATACACACGCTGGCGAGGCGAATGCGATCGAGACTCACTGAGTTCTTAACCTGCTTGGTAAAACTTCCGAAACCAAAAAGCGGTAGTACCACGGACTCCACATGCGCCATAAGGTGAAGGTAGGCACCGTGCGACCTTACAACTTTTACGATAAAATCAACAACTGCCGAGTAAGCGTCTTTGCTGAAGACAAGGCGGTGACCTCGCCGGCCCGACCGGTCGTGAACGCATCCACAAACTCGTATGCTGGTTAACTAAACTTGGGCCTAACACCCTCACAACCCTAACACAAGGCGGGACCACCACCACCTGACCCCACCACCAAACCTACCGCGGGTTGACCCGCAACGTGGCCTCAACCCGACCCGGCAACGCGCACAATACTAGCTCAACGATTCGGAACAATCTCACTAATCACGTTTCGAAAACCTAGCGGTCTTCTAGCTCGACTACCCTCTTTCATTCCACACTACTTAGGGACCTATCCCAAACATAGCTCACGTGCACTATGCACTTCCGATACGGATCAAACATAACACTACACCTTTTCTCGAGATGGCCTCACCTCTAAGGTCTCTACGTATAAAACTCTAAGGCTCACACCTTCTCTATCCCCCAAAATCTTACTTGGTTAAACAACCAAGATTTCTAATCACAACTAACACACTGCTATCAGAACATAGCACTTAAGGTATACTCACCTTATCACACATCTGCATCTCAGAGGTTAAGGATATATCTATATCTCTTCGCTTCACTCCAGTCGTTCTAATCGGACACGCCACGCAGTTTCATAGCTAAGGAAGATGACGAACTACCCACCGATCACGAAGACTAAGTCCTCCTGCAGGACACCCAGCCGACATCAGACCGGACGGTCGTAGGTACAACAAGTAACAAAAAGCGACATTCCCGGAATGACGTCTATCACATGAGCGGAAGCCACAGGTTCGACCAACTCCTGCACACCGAACGTCCTAAAATGCGCGGAAGACCACTCTGCTGGCGGAGGTGCATATCTAATCTTCTGGTGAGGCGACTCGCCTCGAAAGTTACTAAAGGACCTTGCTGCTCTGGCCCTCTCCTGCTGTCCTTTGTTAACCCGTAAATCTCTACGTTTCTTGGCCTGCTGCGCATAAGCCCGTACACAGGCCATGCTCAAGCCTAACTGAAGAATTACTCTTGCACAACCCTCTCTTAGATAGTCATCAAGACCCGCGGTACATCGGTATACTCTCTGGTAGACACATCCATAGCTAGTAACAGGGTCGTCTTCTTTGCACTCTATATTCACTGTTCCCGGTCGTGGAACTGAAGGTTCAAATATCATGGCCGCGGTGGGAACTGCCGCTGCCGTGCCAAACTCTGTTGGGGCTAGTGACGTCGCAAAACTCCCCGAATGAAGCACTACGCTAGGTAATGATTGGGCCTGTGCCCTCGCCACCCTCTGAACTCTACTCGCAGCTCCCTCGGCTGCCTTGACCTCTTGGGCGGGTTGCCCTGCGCGGAGGCATAGCGGTAGGGAAAGAAATACGTCGGAGGGTCCAACTTACAACACGACTCTAAGGCACGATCTCGAGTGAGAAGAATAGAAACCAATCCTAAATACCCTATAGCCTCACGATTATTGGTGTGGTACACAACACCGATAATCAAGACTCTCTTGGATACGATGCGTAGACACTTTCCGAGGATTAATCGCTCGATACCACTTTTGTCACGACCGATTAAGGCGTGGTCGTGCCTTACCGGGCACCCTAGTGATACAACATCGAGTGTCAGTGGAACATAAAGCGATACAAGACATATTATGAAATATGAAACAATAATGCGAGAAAAAACTTGCCTTTCGGCATATATAAAAATGACAACTTTTTCAACATGAGCAGTTTAATCCTTTTACAAACCACGCCTGTGATTACAGACCTCTACGAATGATATGACAACCATGGCGGGACGGGGCCGCCAAACCCACGAATGTAAACACTTACTACGACGGGGACTATACGGCTGATAAGCCTCGGAGAAACGGAGCTTCCCAATCTGGCGCGTGACCACGAGCTAGGATCAACGACTAGTGTACCTCAACTGCGGCATGAACGCGGCCCGAAGAGGTCGATCTGGCAGTACCGAGTATGTGAAACGAAAATACATCGTAAATGAAATCATAGCGATCATATAAAGCGGGAGACATGTATGATAACCAAACTACGATTTACAACAAAGCGATCATGTCAAGTCGGGGACTCGCCCTCAGTCATCACTCAAGTATAACAATGGGTCTCGGGCCAACATCAATCATGCGTGGAATACCTTCCGCCATGCTGGCGATCATGATATAAAATCACGAGGAACACATGAACACGGGTCCCACTGTGTCATAATAAAGCGTGCGGGGTAAGTGCGAAGGCATAGCCGACTACTAAAAACCCACGGTACCAACAAGGTCATGAATCGTATCATAAGATCTGTCTGGACCGTCACATGATCAAAGGCCGCCACTTGCCCGCGATATCAATGTCTGCGTCTAACCTCGAACTCCGCGACTCCGCATAGGCCAATCTCATCGGCCGCGTGAGGTATTCCCGCGTCGAGGGTAGCTACTCCGGCGTCGTCACGGACTCGCGATCCGCGTGGCCACATGGACCGCATGCCCCGAAAGGACGCACACTAACACGGAACTCGTAGCTCGCGCATAGGCCCACAGGACTGCGTGAGGTATTCTCGAATCATAGGTCCATCGACCGCTTTGAGTCTACCCGCGTGGAGGCGGCTTAACCGGAATCATCTCGAGATGAGTGATGTAAAATACTAACACAACGACTTATCGTTAAGCAACATAAGCACAACAAAGGAAACCCCTACACAACATCACAAGATACTAACACACGTGGCATCCTAGCATGTTTACTTATCAATCAACAAGAAAGTATTACGTGCTATCACAAACCAACACAATCAAGTTATACACACAAGGTACTTTCTACTATATGCCAACAAGTTCGGGGTTTTATCCCCAAAGTACTTCATACATTAACTCTTTAAAAGATACGTTACTTTCACAATGTCACACAATACGTAGTATAAAATAGAGTGACTATCCTTTTAAAGTAAATCAATTACTTCTCTTTGTAAAATCAAGTAGCAACATTCTTTTCCAATGATCAAGTTTGCCTAATTTCCAATGTTCAAGTTTCTCATTTTAGAAAGGTTTCAGTAGTTCATAGTCTTATTCATTTAAGAATATAATTCTCCTTTAAATTATCGAGAAACATAAGTCTTATATGTGAGTAGGATATTCTTGTTTATAACAATCTTATTACAATGACCATGATCTAGGAAATATCATTTTGTCTCATCTTAGCTTCTATGCAGATGGAAGTTTCTCTTGGTTTTAATAATACTTAATTATTAAAAACATTTCCTCTTATAAACGCTGCGATGGTTTATCGATACATTCGATTTCCAAAATCGATAAAACATTCTTAAGACGTTATACCTAACTTTCCATAAAGCTAGCATAACTCTTAAGTTTTCAAAACAAATCAAGTATTACTTCTTCTTTCAAATGATTCAAAAATCTTTTGAAATACTTCAAGTTCTTTATTAACTCATAACACGATTATAGTTCAAATCGATTACCTTTTTAAAAACCACAAGTATTTTCTTACCAACATAAAGTCGTTATAACCAACTTCCCATAAAGTCGTTATAACACTTTATGTTTTAAACCAATCAAATACATTTAGCACGTATGCGTCTCTGGTACTACATAGTTCACACATATCATGCTAGAAGAGATAGGAAGAGGTTCACATACCTCGCGACGATTATCGACTAATAGCAAAGCGCTCAAGTACTTCCAACCGTCGGCTACTCTTAAGCCCGGTAGATCACGCCACACGTAGTATTTCAACCTATAAGGCCACAGCGCTTATTAACATTTAGATCTCATCGTAGAACATTCTCTAGAAAATTCGGCACCTTCCCACATGCAGCGTAAATCTCTCTCTCTATCGAGTGGCTACCAAGCCAACCGGGGGTTATGGCAGCAACTAGGCTAGGGGTACCCACGGCTAGCACCCGAGGAGGGTGGCTTCCTCGGCCTACCACTGGGGAACTCTCGGCCAAGGGGGGGGAGAGGGGCTCTCGGCCAAGGCACTACACTAAGGGGGGAGGAAGGAGCTTTCAAGACTTAGGCAATTTGTGGATGAATTAGTCTTCAAAGGGGGGGTATTTATAGGTCTAGCAAAGGCCAACCAATTGACAAGAGCTTGCCAAGTGCAAGGCAAGTGTAGGGCCAAGATCTTGCCAAGTGCACCTTAACCAACTACACACAAAATATCCTACCAACTACTTGACAAAATAGTCACCAATTCGTCCACTCTACCGCCACCAATGAGAGGGTGCCAAGTGGCGCCCTCTTGTTGGTCCAAAATGTTTCGTCTCTCGGAAAAATCCGCAAAAATTAAAAATGACATAGCCGGAAATTCCCCTACGAAAGCTGTGAAAACGTTTCGTCGAAAAACGACTCTAAACGGGTGTTGTGAACAAAATTAATTCGGCCAAGCCTTAGTACAAGTTTCAAATTTTCTACGTACGTCCTTACGTACATACTCTGAAAATACGGGGTATAACAGTAAACATGTTAGGATGCTACGTGTGTTAGTATCTTGTGATGTTTGTGTAAAGGGGTTTCCCTCGATCGCGCTATGTTGTTTAACGATCAGTCGTTATGTTGGTATTGTACCACTCACCTTGACATGATCCCGGGGGTTAAGCTGCCCTCCGATGCGGGGTATATCTCAGGCGGTCTGGGACCATGATTCGAGAATACCTCATGCGGGTCCAGGGGACCTATGCGGAGCTACGAGAGTTCCAGGTTAGTGTGCGGGGTTATACCTCATGCGGTCTATGTGGCCATGCGGACTGCGAGTCCAGGACGATGCCGGGGAGTAGCTACCCTCGATGCGGGGAATACCTCATGCGGGCCATTGGAGTGGCCTATGCGGAGCTGCGGGAAGTTCCAGGGCTAGACGCGCACATTAGATACTGCGGGCGAGTGGCCAGCTTTGATCATGTGACGGTCTAGACAGATCTCATGATCTGATTTATGACCTTGTTGATGCTGTGGGTTTTAGTAGTCGGCTATGCCTTCGTACTTACCCGTGCGGTTTTATGATGACCACAGTGGGACACGGTGTTCATGTGTATTCCTTGGTACTTTTATATCATAGGCTCGCGGTGAGGAAGGTATTCCACGGGCATGATTGATGTTGTGGGCGTGAGACCCATAGTTATATTTGAGTGATGACTTTGAGGCGTGAGTCACGACTTGACATGATGCTTATTCATTGTGATCGTAGTTTGGTTATCATATATGTCTCCTGTTTTATATAGTGCTATGATTTCATTCTGATATTTTGATTTCACATACTTGGTACTGTTATCGACCTCCTTCGGGGGGCTGCGTTCATGCCGCAGGTAGAGGTACACCAGTGTTGATCCTCGCTCTTAGGATCGCAGTTCAGCGTTATGGGAAGCTCCGTTTCTCCGGAGGCTTATCTTGGTATAGTCCACTGTTGTTGTAGGTGCTTACATTCAGGGGTATGGCGAGCCTGTCGTCGTTGTTGTCATATCATTCGTAAGTGCAGTAATCTTGTTGTGAAATTTGGGTTGTAATGGGATGTAACTGTTCGGATCTAAGTTTTTATATATATATGCCGAAATGCAACTTTTTTTCAGATACACATGTGTTTCCTTTGCATTATTTCATGTTGTGTTTTATGTTCCGCTGATTTCTCTGATGTTGTATCACTAGGTTGCCCGGGGTACGGCACCAGTCACGGGCCCGGGTTCGGGTCGTGACACATTATGAGTATGGGCTAGTTGGCTTCGTGAGTGCCAAGGTTGACATTTAGTATAAGTATTGTTATGTGGCCATGGGTGGCATATGTTGTCAGAAGGGTGTAGTAAAAGGAGACTATGTCGCTATCTAATTAGATTGGACTCCGAAAGAACATTCGGGGACGAATGTTTCTAAGGGGGGAAGAATGTTACACCCCATAAGTCCAAGACATGTTTAAGAGAATGTACGTAAGGAACATAAGACTTGAAATTGGTACGAAAGGAAGAATTGTTTTTCCGACGGAAAAAATCTTCCGAACGTCGGAAAGGAAAAATGTTCGTTGAGGAGAATTGGATTCTCAAAATGCATTAATTGAAGAGTATGGAATGTATTATCACTATGGAAATTTATTTGTACGGATTTGGTCATGTGGGGCCCACCCGAGGAATTTTACGTTTTGTGGGGCCCACGAGGGTTACGGAATTTTATGGACAAATGGGAGGGCGACACGTGGCACCCCCCCACATGTTCTTGGACGAAATTATGCAAGGATAGAATGGTCATTTGACCATTGTGTAGATGAGCAAGTCTTGCTAGACTTTGGCTTGATTTTATTGACTAAGTCAAAGTCAAGAGATCTTGATAATATTGACCACATCCTAGCCTTCCATTTGGTTTTATCCTAGCCTTTGAATTATTTATATATACTACTACTACTACTACTAGTAGCAAGACTTTCCACACTTAGAAAAATTAGCCAAGAACTTGTGTGTTCTTTAGGAAGCTCTCGGCTTAGGGCTTTTTTTTAAGACAAAATTTTGCAATTTTGGATGATAATTCACAAGACTTAAACCCAAGGTCCCTAAGAGTATTGTAAGGTTATCTCAATAGAAAGATCCCGGAAAAGTGGCGTTGTCGTATTAGTCGCAAGGCGGAAACTTAAGGAGTTCTTCAACTTTGAAGTTGGAACTTGAAGATGAGTTCTTCATAGGCTTCTAAGGAGTGCTTGGAGCGGGTTGGAACATAAGGAAAGGAGCTAAGAATTGCTAAGGAGCGACTTTGAATCTTGGAAAGATTAAGGGCTTAAAAAGGTATAATTCTTGTCGTTTTAGTAATTAAGATTACTTATTGTTGTAGCTATGGATATTAGCAAGCATGAGGTGTTTTTATTATGAAATTGATAAGTGTTATGGATATTGGAACTCTAACCCGAAAACTAGCATGTTTAGCCCTTAATATTACAATTCGATTTGAGTATTAGTATAAGTTGTCACATGTTATATAAAGAAGGAAATTGTAGTTGTTGAAGTTGTTTATGACTAAATAACATGTTTAACCTAAGAACTTGGATTGAAAAGGATTGGAAAGGTTGATAAGTTGTTACACCTTTTGGCCGAAATTGGCATTTGTATTGTGGACTAGTTTAATGTCAATTGTGGGGCGGAATTTTACACGTATTGTAAGGCGTGTAATCCCCTTTGATTGGTTGTTGTATTGGGCCTTAAATGTGGCGTGTTTGGTTATTGAATTCGGCCTTGAAAAGGTGGCAAAGTATGTAGAAACAAAGGAAGTGTTGTCCGATTTTCCGTAGAATTTAGTGACCTTGTATTTAGAATATTCTACGTTCGAAGCTAGAGGTTAATGGACGTATTATGGCCATTATAGGTTGAAGTACTAAGTATAGCGTATTCTACTTGAAGGATGAAATAGCTATCAAGGTTGGAGTACTTTGGAGCATTTTGCTACTTATCGATAATCGTCGCGAGGTATGTGAACCTCTTCCTTCTTTTGACATTATTCTATGTATTGAATATACATGTAGTACTATTTCATGATTCCTTCTACTCTTAGAAGTTAAGAGGTATGTATGTTGATTTACTCTATGTAAAGGTTATGTCTGAGTTATCCTAAGTTCTTACCAAGTCTTATGGGGGATGTTGGTAAGAGTCGTTAGGAGGTATTTGGAGCCAAGTTGACTTGGCTAATTTACGGCACGAATGAGAATAAGTATCGAACAAGCCATTGCAGCGTTAATAAAGGAAAATGTAATGACGATAAATTATATTAAAACAAGTAGAATTCTCCATCTGCATAGAAGCTAAGATAAGACAAAATTGTATTACATTTTCTAGATCATGACTGCTTTAATGAGATCAGTATAAACAAGTATAACCTATTCACACATATAAGACATATGTTGCTTAATTTAAAGAGTTTACGTTATAAAGTGTTAAGACTATGAACTACGAAACTTGATTCTAAAAGATAAGAGACTTGAAGTAGTTTGAAAGTATACGATACTTGGTTTTCGAAAGTATAAGTCTCTTGCTTATAAAAAGAATGTATTTGCCTAAAGTATAAAGTTAGTATAACGACTTTATGGGAAGTGGGTTATAATAGCTTTATGGAAAGTTAAAAGAGTGGTTTACTCTAAGTAATGATAAATGTTTTGAAATAAAGAAAGTCAAATGGATTTAAAAGCATCAATTGCTTAAGTTTTAAGGAAAGAAGTTGTCACGACCCGATCCCGGATCCGTGACCGGTGCCTTAACCCGGGCACCCTTGTGACACAACATCAGAGAAAACCAGCGGAACATAAACTCATAATAAACAACCATAATGATATAAATAGTCTAGCCCAAAATGGCTACCCCAAAAGTACATAAAACCGAACAGTTACATCCTTAAACAAACCAAGTTATGACAAGACTACAGGCCTCTAAGAAGGAGTAACACTATGATGGGACAGGGCCCCGTCATGCCCCTGAATGTACAAAACATCAACAACACCAGGGAGAACCATACCAAAAGTCGAGCCTCCGAAGAAATGGAGCTCCTGACACCTGAGTAAAAGATCCTAGGAATGAGGATCTACCACCTGCTTTCCCTTACCTGCGGCATGAACGCAGCCCCCGAGGAAGGGGGTCAGTACACAACGTACCAAGTATGTAAAACTGGAAAATACTGTAGTAATATCATAAGTCAAAAATAAGCTGGAGTCATAGATAAAAATCAATTTCCTTGCACTGTGCCTTACTAACAATGAGAGTAACAAGTATAAAACTTATAGCATAAAAATAGGAGGCTCACGATCAAAACAGGGTACCTCGCCCGTAGTATCATTAAGCAATCCTACTCCTGGGACTATTTCACCCGCATGGGTCCTGTGGACCCGCATGAGGTCATCCGCCTCGTCATGGGACTATTTCACCCGCATGGGACTATTTCACCCGCATGGATCCTGTGGTCCGGATCCGCATGAGTGCAAGCGCCGCACTCGCATCATGGGTAGCAAATCCATGGCATAAATAATAACCCGGGGTTTACCCCGTAATAATATAAATATATAACATAGCTCATCCGGCTATCATACATAACATAAGCACTACCGGCCTATCATATCATACATAAGCACTACCGGCCTATCATAACATAAGCAAGTTAAGAAATCCCCTAACTTCTTATTAACATTATTAATATATCCTCTCATTTCAGTATCCTAAGGCACTAGCATGTATTTTAATAGAAAATCCGAGAATTCAACCCAAGTACCATGTACTTCGAACTTTTTAAGAAATAACTCTTTTTATACAAAATTCCAAGATACTAATCACCATAGTATCAAGTTACGATTTCTTTCAAGACAAGTCACATTTCCTTTTAGAAATATAATAGGCTTCTAAATCAAGTGACTTCATTTCCTTTAAAACCTTAGGCAACCAATGCCTAAAATTCAATTCACCTTTCTTAGTTTCAAATCCTTTACCCGTACTTGTTTTAATTAGAGTAAACCTTTCTTTGTGAACCTTTCAAGAAAACTAATATAACCAACTTCCCATAAAGCCATTATATTAGCGTTATCCCTTTGTCAAATACATTTTTCCTAAATCCAAGGGACTTATACTTTTGAAATGAAACAAGTAGCATATACTTTTAAAACAAGTGAAAGATATCAAATCTTGCACGTCTACCGTACTACATAGGTACAACTACTCATGCTCAAGAGATAGGAAAGTTCTACATACCTCTTTGGTCAATCCACTTGCTAAGCTCAACTACCACAAGTAATATTTCAACCTATAATAATCATGATACGTTTGTTAACCTCTAATCTCAAAGTAGAACAATCCAAGTTCAAAGTCACTAAATTCTATGGAAAATTGGGCAGCATTTCCTTTGTTTCTACTCACTTTGCCACCTTTCTCAAGGCCGAATTTATCATCCAAACACCACATTTAAGGCTCAACAATCCAACATTTCAAAGGGGATTACACACCTAAACTTGGGTGTGTAAAATTCTGCCCCATAAGGTACAACAATTCTCTTAACAATTCTAAGGTAGTTTTTTGGCTACAACATGCTCATAATATCTTCTTAACCAATTCTTGCATATCCAAACCACATTTCTTGCATGCAATGACTCTAAGAGCATTATTTACTACCACAAGTTCTTTCTTCTTAACATGCAACACTAAAAACTAATTATAAAGGAAGAATCATTACCTTAGGACTTTAGCCAAAACTATTCCAACAATTTGCTAGCCTCCTTTTCAAGAATACCACCACAATAACCTCCACAAGCTTGCAAATAACTTTCATTCTTAACACCCTTTTCAGATTTTCCTTAAGATTGGAATTTCTCTTGATTTTCTAGAGAGAAGGGAGAGTTTTTTAGCTTAGAGAGAGAGAGAGAGAGAGAGATGAAAGATGAAAGATGACCAAGTCTTCAAGACTTGGTCAATATAAGGCATGCAACATTTCATATGGGGGGGAACACTTGTCACCCACCCATGACCTCTTTTAAAACAAAACAGTGCAGAAATTTCCACTAACTCTCGCAGATCCCGCCTCGGCGCCGCGACCCTGCAGTCGGCGCCGCGGCGCTGAAACTCCTGCCGCCTTCTAAGGACTTTCCGGCGCCGCGGCCCTGCTTCCTGGCGCCGCGGCGCTGAAACTTCAGCGACCCCTCAGATCTTCCGGCGCCGCGGCCCTGTCTTCCGGCGGCCTACAATCACCGCCTTGGCGCGTGTACCTGCCTGCAGCGCGTGGCCGCTGAACCACGACGCGGTCGGACCGAACCACGGGGTATAACATTCTCCCTCGCCGAAACATTCGTCGAATGTTCCTTCTTAACTTACTCGAATCACAAATCGACGTGACGCTCTTAACTACTCTTTTGCAAATAAAGATGCTCCCCACGGCCACCACAATACTTAAGCACAATGGTTAAATCAAAACTAACAAGCAGGAAAGTGGGTTACCTGGAGGTGTAGGGAATAAGTGAGGAGACTTCTTCATCATGTCATCCTCTGCTTCCCACGTCATTTCCTTCCTGTTCTCGTTCCGCCATAAGACCTTGCGGAAGCCACGTCCTTCGTCCAAGTCGCTAACTCGTTGATCGAGTATCGCTATGGGACTCTCCTCATACGATAACTCCTCTGTCATGGACATCATGAACCGGTGCACTCTAGATGGATCTCAATACATTTCCGCAACATGGACACATGGAAAGCGGATGTACCGCCTCCAAATCGGACGACAGATCTAACTCATAGGCAACCACGCCTGCCTACGGACAATCGATCGGCCCAATGTACCTTGGGCTAAGCTTCCCCTTCTTTCCAAATCTCATCACGCCGCCGTGGCGATACCTAGAAAAACCCAATCATTTATCTCAAATTCCGGTGTCGACGCCCGATGATCTGCATCGACTTATGCCGACTCGAGCTTCTAACAACCGCTCTGGATAAGCTTCACCTTATCCATCACTGCTGAACTAAGTCCGCACGACTAATCGAACTTCTCCCACCTTGAACAAACTATCGGTGACTGCACTTCCTCGTATAAGGCCTCATAAAGGCGCCATCGAATACTAGAATGGTAGATGTTGTTATAAGCAAACTCCAAGAGGTAAATGGTCCTCCGGCTACCACGAAATCAATAACACAAGCCCGGACATATCCTCGAGTGTATGCGGATAGTGCGCTCGGCCTGTCCGTCGATGCGAGGTGAAATGCGATCGAGACTCACTGTGTCCCTAATCCGCCACGAAAAGACCTCCGAAGTTAGCCGAGAAGCGGGCTCCTCTACTGATATAATCGACACGGGACTCGGTGCGATCTCACAATCTCCTAATATATAATCGGCATAGTCCTCGGTGAACGTCGTTCTGACCGAAAGAAAATGGGCTGATTTCGTCAGCCTGTCGACAATCACCCAAATGGAATCATGCTTCCTCTGAGTAGTAGGTAGTCCTGTAATAAAATCCATATTTATCACCTCCCACTTCCAAGTCGGAATATCAATAGCCTGCAACAGCCCACCGGGCTTCTGGTGCTCAACCTTAACCTGCTGACAATTAGGACACTGTGCAACAAAACCTGCCACGTCCCTCTTCAGGCCATCCCACCAATACACACACCTGAGGTCATGGTACATCTTAGTCGACCCCGGATGAATAGAATAACGAGCAACTTTGTGCCTCCCGAGAATCTGTGACGAAGTCTGTCCACATCGAGAACACAACCGGCCCTCGAATCTTAGCACCCATCAGCACTACCTCAAATAGACCGCTTCTCCTTACGGAGAGATGCGTCGATGCGTACCAAAATCGGATCCTCATCGCCGCCTCTTCACCTCCTCGACGATAGAAGACTCGGCAACCTCTCGAACCGAATTCGTCACTATCGGAATCAACCAAGCGAACCCCAAGGCTCGCTTGGCGATGTAACTCTCGGACCATATCCCTTTTCTCTGGCTGAACATCAGACAGACTACCCATCGATCTGCGACTAAGGGCATCTGCAACTACATTGGCCTTCCCTGGGTGGTATAGAATATTAGCATCGTAATCCTTAAGTAGCTCCAACCACCGTCTCTGCCTCAAGTTCAGCTCCTGCAAGTGAAGATGTCCGAGACTCTTGTGGTGCAATGTAAATGTCACATGAACTCTATATAAATAATGTCTCGGATCTTGAGGCATGAATCACTGCTGCCAACTCCAAGTCATGTGTGGGATAGTTCTTCTCATGCTTCCTAAGCTGTCGAGACGCAAAAGCTATAACTCTGCCGTCTTTGCATCAGCCAAGCTCCGACACTGACGACGCAATAAACCACATATCCATCTAAGCCTGCGGAAGAGTAAGGATCAGGCGGTCGTCAATTTCTCCTTTAGTAATGGAAACTCTCCTCACAAGCATCTGCCCATCGAAATGTAGCCGCTTACGAGTCGACTAGTCAAAAGCGACATGGAGGCAAACTTCTCCACAAACCTCAGATAATAACTGCAAGGCCCAGGCTGCGCTCCGTCGGTGTAGTGGAGTGCAGGCCAAGTCTTGACTGCCTCAATCTTAGCTGTATCAACCCGAATACAATCGGCCCCGATAACATGCCCTAAGAAAGTCACTGAAGCCTGCCAAAACTCGCATTTCGAGAACTTGGCATACAACTGCCGGTCCCTGAGGACTCCCAATACCGTCCTCAAATGATCTGTATGCTCCTGCTCTGTGCGCGAATACACCAAGATATCATCAATGAACACTATAATGAACATATCCAAGAATGGCCTGAACACCCTATTCATCAAATCCATGAATACTGCTGGAGCGTTGGTCAATCCGAAAGACATCACCCTGAACTCATAGTGCCCATACCGGGTCCTGAATGCAGTCTTTGGGATATTCGCTTCTCTAACTCGTACCTGATGGTAACCAGACCGCAGGTCTATCTTGGAAAAGCATCTCGCACCCTGCAACTGATCAAACAAATTGTTATACCCCGTAGTTCCAGGGTATGTATGCGAGGACGTACGTACGAGAATACGACAGAAAGATTGGAAAGGAAGAAAGAGGCGATTTTTTCCACGGAAAAGTTTCCGGTTTTTGTGAAGGAAAAAGGTTCGTTTATGGGAATTGGATTCCCAGATTTGGTATTCGGACTTCCTGGAATATTAGAGAATTATGGAATTTTATTTTCGAAAATGGTCACGTGGGGCCAACGGGAGAAATTCTGATTTTGTGGGGCGCTTTGATTTTGAGATTTTGGCGTTTTGGATATTTTGGAAGACGAAATATTTTGGGCGAATCGGGGCGACACGTGTCACCCCATGTGGCACCTTTGGGCGAAATATGTTTGTGCACAACACCGGTTAGAGTCGTTTTTCGGCTAAACGTTTTCCACGACTTTCGTAGGGAATTTCCGCTATGTCATTTAGTATTTTTGCGGATTTTCAGAGGCGGAACATTTTAGACCAACGAGAGAGCGGCGCTTGGCACCTCTCATTGGTGGGCAAAGTGGGGCCTGATGGACGATTGGGAATGGCAAGTGGGAGATATTTTTGGTAGATATTTTGTGTGCAAGTTGGCTAGGTACACATGGGTGAATCTTGGCCTACACTTGCCTAACACTTGGCTAGATCTTGGCCATTGGTTGGCCTTGGCTTGTGCTATAAATACCCTCTCCTTTGATGAACTTCTTCATCCAAAATGCCTAAGTCTTGAGAGCCTTCCTCCCTTTCGTGAGGCCCCCTTGGCAGAGTTCCCCACAGTGGGGTAGGCGAGGGTAGCCACCCTCCTTTGTGGTGTGGCCGTGGTACCCTCTTGGTAGAAATACTCTCAAAGTATTGTTATAATGCCCAAATTACCTTAGCCATATACCTTGTAGTATTAAGGTTATACCTTTACAAAAAGCCCGTTATACTATTATACTTCCCGTCGATCCAAAACCGAAACCCTAGGAAAATCTCCATAGTCAGTTTGGAGTATTGTGTAGAAGTTGGTTAGAACTTCTAAGGGTGGTTTAGAGCGGGTTGGGCGCTCGGAGTTGGAGCTAAACGATTGCCGGGATCGACTTTAAACTCGGATAATTATGGGCTTATCGAGGTAATTATCTTGTCCCCTATTGTAATTGGAAATTACATGTTGTTAGATTGTATAGTAGAAGTATACTATATATAGTCTTGAATCGTAATTACATAGGATGTATTCTGATGAGACTTGTGTAGTAGTACCGTGGAGTAGAATTGTGCAGTTAGGGTTAGATGTACTACCCACTGGTTGGCTTGGTAGCGGCCTCGATAGAGAGGAGATTTCTGTGTTGCGGGGAGGTCTTTGCCGAAATTTCAGAGAAAGTTCTACGATGAGACCTAAATGTTAATAAGCGCCTTGTGGCCTTATAGGTGGAAGTACTACGTGTGGCGCGTTACTGCGGCAGGAGTGGCCGACGGCGAGGTACTCGGGCATTTTGCTATTAGTCGATAATCGTCGCGAGGTATGTGAACCTCTTCCTATCTCTCTAGCATGATATGTGTGAACTATGTAGTACGGTGAGCGTCATGTGCTAAATGTGTTTGAATGGTTTAAAACATAAAGTGTTATAACGGCTTTATGGGAAGTTGGTTATAATGACTTTATGTTAGTAAGAAAATACATGTGGTTTTAAGAGGTAACGATTTGAACTATAAGCGGCTTGTTATATGATAAGAAAGAACTTGAAGTATTTTCAAAAGATTTTTGAATCATTTTGAAAGGAAGTAATACTTGGTGTTTGAAAACTTAAGAGTTATACTAGCTTTATGGGAAGTTAGGTATAACGGCTTAAGAATGCTTTCTTGATTTGAAATCGAATGTGTATCGACAAACCAACTGCAGCGTTAATAAAAGGAAATGTTTTGAATAATTAAGTATTATGAAAACCGGTAGAAACTTCCATCTGCATAGAAGCTAAGATGAGACAAAATGATATTTCCTAGATCATGGTCTTTGTAATAAGATTGTTATAAACAAGAATATCCTACTCACACATAAGGCTTATGTTTCTCAGTTGTTTAAAGAGAATTATATTCTTAAATGAATAAGACTATGAACTACGGAACCTTTCTAAAATAAGAAGCGTGAACATTTGAAATTAGGCAAACTTGGGCGTTTGAAAAATAATGTTGTTACTTGATTTTACAAAGGTAAGAGTTTTAGTTTTCTTAAAGAATGATCACTCTATTTTATACTACGGTATTGTGTGACTTATGTGAAAAAGCAGATCTTTTTAAGATTTTAATGTGTGAAGTACTTTGGGGATAGATACAGAACTTGTTAGTAGAAAGTACCTTGTGTGAATAACTTGATTGTATTGGTTTGTGATAGCCTTGTAATACTTTCTTGTTCTTTGTGATAAGTAAGCGTGTTAGGATGCTACGTGTGTTAGTATCTTGTGATGTTTGTGTAAAGGGTTTCCTTGATTGTGATTATTAACTATCGGTCGTTATGATAGTATGGTGGCATTCATCTCTTGAGATGATTAGGGGTTAAGCGCCCTCCGTCGCGGGGTAGACTCGGTGATGCAGGACCGTGATTCGAGAATACCTCATGCGGGTCTGAGGGCCTATGCGAGCTACGAGAGTTCGGGTTAGTGTCGTCCTTTATGGGCATGCGGTCGCGTGGCCGTGCGGACTGCGAAGTCGGGGCGATGCGGGAGTAGCTACCCTCGATGCGGGAATGCCTCATGCGGGCGATGAGATTGGCCTATGCGGGCTGCGGGAAGTTCGGGACTAGACGCGCATTAGATCTTTGCGGGCAAGTGGCGGCTTTGATCATGTGATGCAGACAGATCTTATGATCTGATTCATGACCTTGTTGGTGCGTGGGTGTTAGTAGGCGGCTATGCCTTCGTACTTACCCGTCACGGTGTTATTATGGCAGTGGGACACGGTGTTCATGTGTGTTCCTTGGAACTTTTATATCATAAAGCTGCCGCGGTGAGAATGTGTCCCAGGCACGATTGATGTTGTGGCGTGAGACCACTGTTATGTTCCTTAGGTGATGACTTGAGGCGTGAGTCACGACTTGATATATCGCTTAGTTATTGTAAAGCGTAGTTTGGTCATCATACATGTCTCTGCTTTATAGACTATTATGATTTCATTTGCGGTATTTTTAGTTTCACATACTAATTTTTGTTATCGACCTCGCCCGAGGCTGCGTTATCTGCGCGAGTTGAGGTACACCGATCGTTGATCCTAGCTCTCGTGGTCACGATTCGGCGTTTGGGAAGCTCCGTTTCTCGGAGGCTTATCGATGGTGTAGTCCCTGCGTAGTAAGTGTTTACATTCGGGGTTTGGCGGGGCCACTGTCCCGCCATTGTTGTCATATCATTCTTAGAGTGCGTAATGCTGTTGTGGCGGGGTTGGTAAAAAGGATTAAAATGTTCATTTGTAAAAGAGTTGATGGTTATATATATGCAGAAAGTCAAGTATTCACAGATTATTGTGTTATATTTATGTAATCTCATATTGTTGTTTAATGTTCGTGATTACTCGATGTTGTGTCACTAGGGTGCGGGGTAAGGCACGATCACGCCCGATTTGGTCGTGACAAAAGTGGTATCGAGCGATTAATCCTCGGAAAGTGTCTAGACCCGTATCGATGAAGTCTTGATTATCGGTGTGTTGTGCACCACACCAATAATCAGGAGGCTATAGGATATTTAGGATTGGTTTATATTCTTCTCACTCTGAGATCGTGCCTTAGAACGGGGTTGTAAGTTGGACCCTCGCGAAATTCATTCCACTTATCGTTATGCCTCGCGTGAGGCAACCGGGCCGGAGAGGCGGCGTAGGAGGCGAGAGTTGAGTTGAGAAGGTTGCGAGGGCACAGCCCAATCATTACCTAGGGTAGTGCTTCATTCGGGATTTCTGCGGCGTCACTAGCCCCAAGAAGTTTAGCATGTGGCGGTTCTCTGCGTCCACGATATTTGAACCTTCGTTCCACGGCCAGAGCGATGAATATAGATTGCGAGACAACCTTGTTACTAGCTATGGATTTGGCTACGCAGTATACCGATGTATCGCGAGTCTTGATGACTACCTAAGAGAGGGTTGTGCAAGAGTAATTCTTCAGTTGGGCTTGAGCATGGCCTGTGTACGGGCTTATGTACAGCAGGCCGAAAAACGTAGAGATTGGTGGGTTAACGAGGGCGAGAAGAGGGCGAGCGTGAGGTCCTTGGTAACTTTCAAGGTGAGTATACCTTAAGTGCTATGTTACGATAGCGGTGTGTTAGTTGTGATTAGAAATCATGGTGGGTTAGCCGAGTAAGATTTTGGAGGATAGAAAGTGTGAGCCTTAGAGCTTAATACGCAAAGACCTTAGAGGTAAGGCCATCTCGGGTAGAGGCGTATGTTTATGTTTGACCCTTATCGGGTGCATAGTGCCGCGTGGTGTGTTTGGGATAAGTCCCATGTAGTATGAAATGAAGAGGGTAGTTGAGCTAAGAAGACCGCTAGGTTTTCGTAACGTGTTTAGTAAGATTGTTCCTTGAGGAGCTAGTGTTTCTTGCAATACCGGTCGGGTTGAGGCCATGTTGCGGGTCAACCGCGGCGGTATGGTGGTGAGTCGATTAGTGGTGGTCCTCTTTGTGTTAGGGTCATGAGGTGTTAGGCCCATGTTTAGTTAGCCGTGCAAGTTCGTGGATGCGTTCGACCGATGGTCGGGCGATGAAGCGACCTATCGTGTTCTTGTCGAGTCGTTCCTCGGCGGTGTTGATGTTATCGAAAAGGTTGTGAGGTTGCACGGTGCCTACCTTCACCTTATGTGAACAGTGGAGCCAGTGGTACGGCTGTTTCTCTTCTGGGAGTTTGTACGAGCGGGGCTAGGAACTCGGGTGAGTCTCGTATCGCGTTCGCCCCGGGCGATGTTTTGATTTCGAGGTATTTGTGAGGATCGTTGTCTCGGTTGGGGAGTGTTTAAGCTACCATGTCGGTGTTCGGATGTCGTCTTGTGACGCCTTGTAGAAGCGAAATGCAAGTTGCGGTCGAGTGGTTCGATGTTGGCGGGGTTGGATAGTTGGTTCAGCTTGTTCCGGTGACGGTGGATAGTGTGAAGCTTGTCTAGAAGAGTTACGGCGGCTCGGAGAATCGTGCGGATAATCGGCGGCGGCTTAGAGTTCGAGTTGACGGTCGGTCTTGAAAGTACCACCGGGCGGTGTGACGAGTTTTGGAAAGCGAAGGAACTTAGCGAGTTACTTTGGGCCTTTGTGAGTTCATGTGAAGAATAGGCGGGTTGCCTATATGTTAGCATTTGCCGTCCGACTTAGGAAGAAGGGCGTCCGGTCTTCGTATTGTTATGTTCGGAAAGTATCAAGATCCATCCGAATGTTCCCGATTAATGATGACCACGTTAGAGATAGTAACCCGAGTTTTGGAACCGCCGTGTCGAATGTGGTAAGAGTTCGAGTGTGCGAGATCCTCGGGATCATGGCGCGACCGTACCATTTGTTGGGTCGTCGGAGCAAGGCTCGCGACAGTGACAAAAGTGGTATCGAGACTAAGGAAGTATATTTTGACCCGGGAAGTGGTATTTGTGGTGATGTAGAGGTGTTTCCTCGTGGACTTAGATGTAAGTTTTGCGCAGGTGTTTCCATGGCCAGCTGTGGCAGGATTGTTTCGTAAGTATAGTAGTGAAGACTATACTGTCACGTGTTCGTTTGAGACTTAGAAGGAACATTCGGGACGAATGTTTCTAAGAGGAAGAATGTTATACCCGTAGTTCGTGGTATGTATGCGAGGGCGTGCGTGCGAGAATCTGACAGAAAGATTGGAAAGGAAGAAAGAGGCGATTTTTTCCACGGAAAAGTTTCGGTTTTGTGAAGGAAAAAGGTTCGTTTATGGGAATTGGATTCCCAGTTTGGTATTCGGACTTCTGGAATATTAGAGAATTATGGAATTTTATTTTGAAAATGGTCACGTGGGGCCCACTGAGAAATTCTGATTTTGTGGGGCCGCTTTGATTTTGAGATTTTGGCGTTTTGGATATTTTCTAAGACGAAATATTTTGGGCGAATCGGGGCGACACGTGTCACCCCATGTGGCACCTTTGGGCGAAATATGTTTGTCTTGCAACACGGTTAGAGTCGTTTTTCGACGAAACGTTTTCACACTTTCGTAGGGAATTTCCGCTATGTCATTTAGTATTTTTGCGGATTTTCCGAGGCGGAACATTTTAGACCAACGAGAGGCGGCTTGGCACCCTCTCATTGGTGGGCAAAGTGGGCGACCTGATGGACGATTAGGAATGGCAAGTGGGAGATATTTTTGGTAGATATTTTGTGTGCAAGTTGGCTAGGTACACATGGGTGAATCTTGGCCCTACTTGCCTAACACTTGGCTAGATCTTGGCCATTGGTTGGCCTTGGCTTGTGCTATAAATACCCTCTCCTTTGATGAACTTCTTCATCCAAAATGCCTAAGTCTTGAGAGCCTTCCCCTCACCGTGAGGCCCTCGGCGAGAGTTCCCCTAGTGGGGTAGGCGAGGGTAGCCACCCACTCCTTTGTGGTGTGGCGTGGGGTACCCCTCTTGGTAGAAATACTCTCAAAGTATTGTTATAATGCCCAAATTACCTTAGCCATATACCTTGTAGTATTCTAAGGTTATACCTTTACAAAAGCCAGTTATACTATTATACTTCCGTCGGTCACAAAAGCCGAGCGGCTTGAATACTTCGGAGCATTTTGCTATTAGTCGATAATCGTCGCGGTATGTGAACCTCTTCCTATCTCTCTAGCATGATATGTGTGAACTATGTAGTGCGGTGACGTCATGTGCTAAATGTGTTTGAATGGTTTAAAACATAAAGTGTTATAACGGCTTTATGGGAAGTTGGTTATAACGACTTTATGTTAGTAAGAAAATACATGTGGTTTTTAAGAGGTAATCGATTTGAACTATAACTGGCTTGTTATATGATAAGAAAGAACTTGAAGTATTTTCAAAAGATTTTGAATCATTTTGAAAGGAGAAGTAATACTTGGTGTTTGAAAACTTAAGAGTTATACTAGCTTTATGGGAAGTTAGGTATAACGGCTTAAGAATGCTTTCTTGATTTCGAAATCGAATGTGTATCGACAAACCATGCGGCGTTAATAAAAGGAAATGTTTTGAATAATTAAGTATTATGAAAACCAGTAGAAACTTCCATCTGCATAGAAGCTAAGATGAGACAAAATGATATTTCCTAGATCATGGCTGCTGTAATAAGATTGTTATAAACAAGAATATCCTACTCACACATAAGGCTTATGTTTCTCAGTTGTTTAAAAGAGAATTATATTCTTAAATGAATAAGACTATGAACTACGGAACCTTTCTAAAATAAGAAACGTGAACATTTGAAATTAGGCAAACTTGGACGTTTGAAAAATAATGTTGTTACTTGATTTTACACAGGTCAGAGTTTTGGTTTTCTTAAAATGATCCTCTATTTTATACTACGGGTATTGTGTGACTTATGTGAAAAAGCAGATCTTTTAAGATTTTAATGTGTGAAGTACTTTGGGGATAGATGCAGAACTTGTTAGTAGAAAGTACCTTGTGTGAATAACTTGATTGTATTGGTTTGTGATAGCCTTGTAATACTTTCTTGTTCTTTGTGATAAGTAAACGTGTTAGGATGCTACGTGTGTTAGTATCTTGTGATGTTTGTGTAAAGGGTTTCCCTTGATTGTGATTATTAACTATCAGTCGTTATGATAGTATGGTGGCATTCATCTCTTGAGATGATTAGGGTTAAGCCGCCCTCCGTCGCGGGGTAGACTCGGCGATGCAGGACCGTGATTCGAGAATACCTCATGCGGGTCTGAGGGCCTATCGCGAGCTCGAGTTCCAGGTTAGTGTCGTCCTTTATGGGCATGCGGTCCTTGTGGCGCGTGCGGTGCGAAGTCGGGGCGATCGGGAGTAGCTACCCTCGATGCGGGAATGCCTCATGCGGGCGATGAGATTGGCCTATGCGAGCTGCGGGAAGTTCGGGACTAGACGCGCGCGCATTAGATACTGCGGGCAAGTGGCGGCTTTGATCATGTGGCGGTCTAGACAGATCTTATGATACGATTCATGACCTTGTTGGTGCGTAGGTGTTAGTAAGCGGCTATGCCTTCGTACTTACCGTCACGGTGTTATTATGCACAGTGGGACCTGGTGTTCATGTGTGTTCCTTGGAACTTTTATATCATAAACTGCCGGCAGTGAGGAATGTGTCCCACGGGCACGATTGATGTTGTGGGCGTGAGACCCACTGTTATGTTCCTTGGGTGATGACTTGAGGGCGTGAGTCCCTGACTTGATATGACTGCTTAGTTATTGTAAAACTGTAGTTTGGTCATCATACATGTCTCCTGCTTTATAGACTATTATGATTTCATTTGCAGTATTTTTAGTTTCACATACTGCATTACTGTTATCGACCTCCTTGAGGCTGCGTTCATGCCGCGAGTTGAGGTACACGATCGTTGATCCTAGCTCTCGGTCACGATTCGGCGTTTGGGAAGCTCCGTTTCTCGGAGGCTTATCGGTGGTGTAGTCCCTGTCGTAGTAAGTGTTTACATTCGGGGTTTGGCGGGGCCACTGTCCGCCATTGTTGTCATATCATTCTTAGAGGTGCATGTAATCTTGTTGTGGCGGGGTTGGTAAAAGGATTAAACATTCATTTGTAAAAGAGTTGATGGTTATATATATGCGAAGGCAAGTTTTCCTGATTATTGTTTTATATTTCTGTTATCTCATGTTGTTGTTTTATGTTCCGCTGATTACTCTGATGTTGTGTCACTAGGGTGCCCGGGGTAAGGCACCAGTCACGGGCCCAGTTTCGGGTCGTGACACAAATCATCAATCCTGGGGAGGGGATATCTGTTCTTGATAGTTACCTTATTCAGCTGCCTGTAATCAATACACATCCGCAGCGTCCCATCCTTCTTCTTTACAAATAACACGGGCGCTCCCCAGGGAGAAACACTAGGCCTGATAAAGCCTTTTTCCAGCAAATCTTTCAGCTGGTCCTTCAACTCTCTTAACTCGGCAGGTGCCATTCTGTATGGCGGAATAGATATCGGTCGAGTGTCTGGCGCCAAATCGATGCAAACTCAATCTCCTCGGGAGGATACCGAAGCTTCGTGCGGGAATACGTCCGAAACTCTCTAACAACCGGACCGATGAAGGTCAGGTATCTCCGCTCGATGTCGAATACGAACCAAATGGTAAATATACCCCTTCCGTACCATCTTCCTAGCCTTGAGGTAAGAAATAAACCTACCCCTCGGCGATGCAGTATTCCCCTTCCACTCGATAACCGGCTCACCAGGAAACCGGAACCGAACTAACCTCTCTCTACAGTCCACATTGGCATAGCAAGACGCTAGCCAATCCATACCCATAATCACATCAAAGTCGGTCATATCCAACTCTATCAAGTCAGCTAGAGTCCGACGACTATCTACAGTCACTGGGCAAGCCTTATATATCCGCTCAGCTACCACCGAAGCACCTACCGACGTAGCCACTTCAAAAGATTCTATGGACTCGGGCTCTATCCCTATTCTACCAGCTATATGAGGAGATATATAGGACAAGGTAGAACCTGGGTCTATCAAAGCATAAACATCACAGCAAGCAACCAACAATGTACCTGTGACGACATCAGGTGACGCCTCACGATCTGGCGGTGGACATAGCATAAATGCGGTTCGAGGACGGCCAGAATCGAACCCCTGCCACGACCCCTGCCGCGGCCTGCTGGCCCGTGAACACCACCGCCTCGGCGCGCAACTGCGAAGATGAAGACCCAACAATCGACTGGCGGTGGTGAGCCATAGCATTTCCGCCGCCTTTGGTCGGACAATCTCTCTTCAAATGGCCCTGCTGGCCACAAGAGTAACAAGCTCCTGGAGGAACACGACACCCCCCATAATGGCAATCACCACATCGACCACGAGGCATAGGTGGCCTCATCGACCGGAACTCGGTCCTTTGGAAACCGAAGCCACGAACCTGTCCCGCTCCCGAATACTCAGACGTCCGAAGATGGTGGAGGGCGCTCGACGGCGTGGTGCAAATCTGGTCTCTTCGAGGTTGTCTACCCCTAAAACTACAGAGGACCATGCTGTCTGGCCTCTTCTGCCGATACACTGCCGATCCGTCGGCCTGCGTTCCTCACACCCAGTGCATATGCTGCACGCGGGCAATGTCCATGCGGTGAAGAGCCACTCCGTGCAACTCTCGGCCAAGTGATCATCGAGTCTGTGACATAGCGGTGCACCTGTCCTCCATGTACGCTACCAGCGGGCACATACCGAAACCAATGAGTCAAACTCCACGTTGTATTCTGGACCGTCGCCCGCCTGTCTCGGTGTCAAAAATCTATCGGCGAGCCCTCCTCATGCGGAGGCAAGAAATGGCCAAATGCGCCTCGAGAACTTCGTCCCAAACAGTGAGCGCATGCTCCCAGGGGCGGTTCCGTGAATCATACCAATCAAGCTGCGGTGTCCCGCGGCCGATGCGAACCTAGTACCACCGACTCGGTCTCAAGCCCCAATCACCTCATGATCCGTCAGAATCGCCGGATAAACTCCGAGATCATCCTCGTGCCTCGACCCATAAAACTCGGTGGTGCAACTCAAAAGTCCTCGCCTCGAGCTAGCGACTCTGTCTTTGAACTACGGTGCGGCCGGAACTCTGTCTCGGCTATCCTCATGTTCGCCACGATCACGGCGATGCAAACCATCTCCTTGTAGCCCATATCCTCTCGCCTCGGGCTGGATCGAGGCTCAGTACCGCGGTCTCGATGGCAGCGCCGCTGCCTCGGACTCTTGGGGTTGGCGGCGTTGTAGAACTCTGTCCAAACACCTCATCCGTAAGGATCGGGCTCAGCCACAGTAACCCTCGGTGCCCTACTAGTAGTTCTCCTCGCTTTGCCTTGCCATACGGGCGCGGTTGCCTTGCGTGGAGGCATAAGCGTCTGGGAAAAATATGTCGAGGAAATTCAACCTATAACACGGCTCTATTGCACGATCTTAGAGTGAAAGAATGAAACCAATCCTAAATATCCTGCAGCCTTACGATTATAGATGTGGTGCACAACACACCGATAATCAAGATTCTACTAGATACGGCTCAGACCCTTTCCGAGGATTAATCGCTCGATACCACTTTTGTCACGACCGATCCGGATCTGTGACCAGGTGCCTTAACCCGCACCGCGACACAACATCGAGAAAACCAAATGAACATAAACTCATAATAAACAACCATAATGATATAAATAGTCTAGCCCAAAATGGCTACCCCAAAAGTACATAAAATGCAATAGCTTACATCCTTAAACAAACCAAGTTATGACAAGACTATAGGCCTCTGAAGGAGTAACACTATGACGGACAGGGCCCCGTCATGCCCTGAATGTACAAAACATCAACAACACCGGGGAGAACCATACCAAAAGTCGAGCCTCCAAGAAATGGAGCTCACGACACTGAGTAAAAGATCCTAGGAATGAGGATCTACCACGATTTCCACCTTTAACGGCATGGCATGAGAAGAGGGTCAGACAAACGTACCAAGTATGTAAAACTGGAAAATATTGTAGTAATATCATAAGTCAAAAATAAGCCGGATTCATAGATAAAAATCAATTTCCTTGCACTGTGCCTTACTAACAATGAGAGTAACAAGTATAAAACTTATAGCATAAAAATAGGAGGCTCACGATCAAAACAGGGTACCTCGCCCGTAGTATCATTAAGCAATCCTACTCCTGGGACTATTTCACCCGCATGGGTCCTGTGGACCCGCATGAGGTCATCCACCTCGTCATGGGACTATTTCACCCGCATGAGACTATTTCACCCGCATGGATCCTGTGGACCCGCATGAGTACCATCGCCGTACTCACATGGGACTATTTCACCCGCATGGATCCTGTGGTCCGGATCCGCATGAGTGCAAGCGCCGCACTCGCATCATGGGTAGCAAATCCATGACATAAATAATAACCCGGGGTTTACCCCGTAATAATATAAATATATAACATAGCTCATCCGGCTATCATACATAACATAAGCACTACCGGCCTATCATATCATACATAAGCACTACCGGCCTATCATAACATAAGCAAGTTAAGAAATCCCCTAACTTCTTATTAACATTATTAATATATCCTCTCATTTCAGTATCCTAAGGCACTAGCATGTCTTTTAATAGAAAATCCGGGAATTCAACCCAAGTACCATGTACTTCGAACTTTTTAAGAAATAACTCTTTTTATACAAAATTCCAAGATACTAATCACCATAGTATCAAGTTACGATTTCTTTCAAGACAAGTCACATTTCCTTTTAGAAATATAATAGGCTTCTAAATCAAGTGACTTCATTTCCTTTAAAACCTTAGGCAACCAATGCCTAAAAATCAATTCACCTTTCTTAGTTTCAAATCCTTTACCCGTACTTGTTTTAATTAGAGTAAACCTTTCTTTGTGAACCTTTCAAGAAAACTAATATAACCAACTTCCCATAAAGTCATTATATTAGCGTTATCCCTTTGTCAAATACATTTTCCCTAAATCCAAGGGACTTATACTTTTGAAATGAAACAAGTAGCATATACTTTTAAAACAAGTGAAAGATATCAAATCTTGTACGTCTACCGTACTACATAGGTACAACTACTCATGCTCAAGAGATAGGAAAGTTCTACATACCTCTTTGGTCAATCCACTTGCTAAGCTCAACTACCGCAAGTAATATTTCAACCTATAATAATCATGATACGTTTGTTAACCTCTAATCTCAAAGTAGAACAATCCAAGTTCAAAGTCACTAAATTCTATGGAAAATTGGGCAGCATTTCCTTTGTTTCTACTCACTTTGCCACCTTTCTCAAGGCCAAATTTTTCATCCAAACACCACATTTAAGGCTCAACAATCCACCATTTCAAAGGGGATTACACACCTAAACTTGGGTGTGTAAAATTCTGCCCCATAAGGTACAACAATTCTCTTAACAATTCTAAGGTAGTTTTTTGGCTACAACATGCTCATAATATCTTCTTAACCAATTCTTGCATATCCAAACCACATTTCTTGCATGCAATGACTCTAAGAGCATTATTTACTACCACAAGTTCTTTCTTCTTAACATGCAACACTAAAAACTAATTATAAAGGAAGAATCATTACCTTAGGGCTTTAGCCAAAACTATTCCAACAATTTGCTAGCCTCCTTTTCAAGAATACCACCACAATAACCTCCACAAGCTTGCAAATAACTTTCCGTCTTAACACCCTTTTCAGATTTTCCTTAAGCTTGGAGTTTCTCTTGATTTTCTAGAGAGAAGGGAGAGCTTTTTAGCTTAGAGAGAGAGAGAGAGAGAGATGAAAGATGAAAGATGACCAAGTCTTCAAGACTTGGTCAATATAAGGCATGCAACATTTCAGATGGGGGGGAGACACTTGTCACCCACCCATGACCTCTTTTAAAACAAAACAGTGCAGAAATCTCCACTCACTCTCGCAGATCCCGCCTCGTCGGCGCGGCGCTGAAACTTCTGCCGCCTTCTAAGGACTTTCGGCGCGCCGCTTCACCGCTTCAGGCGCTGAAACTTCAGCGACCCCTCAGATCTTCCGGCGTCGCGGCCCTGTCTTCCGGCGCCGCGGCCCTACAATCACCCGTTTTGGCATCGCGGCCCTGCCTCTGGCGCCGCGGCGCTGAGGCCCCTGACCGCGGTCCAGACCCGAACCACGGGGTATAACAGAAGTCACTTGATTTAGAAGCCGAAAAATGTAATTCTAAAAGTGTAGTGACTTAGGTAAAATGTAAACAAGCCTTGATACTACGGGTGTTAGTATCTTGGAGTTTTATATGAAAATGAGTCTTTTGAAAATGATGTAAGCACGTAGTACTTTGGGTTAAATTCCCGGATTTTTATGTGTGAAACGAAAGTGCCATGAGTTTATAAAAATGGAAGTCTAAAGGTTTAATGAACTTGCCTATGTTTGCTTGTGATAGCTTTGAGTGCAAGTATTATATGTTTACGTTGTCGTGACTCTCAGTTGGAGGGTCAGCTGTCTTGTTGTAAGTTTACTTGGATGTACCGACAGTGATGTGGGATTCCACGGGTATGCTTCCATTATGATTGATCCTTGGACATGCTTATACGATGTGGGATTCCGGGGCATGTGACCAGGAGGCGGGTTAGATTCCCGGATTTGTTTTATTACCCATGGCCATGCTTATACGATGAGGGATTCCGGGGCATGCGACCATGCTATGTACGACTATTACTCCATGGGCTAGCTCCCCATGAAGACATGTACCCACGATGAGGGATTCCGGGGGAATGTTATATTATTACTCCATGGGCTAGCTCCCCATGAACACCTGCACCTACGATGAGGGATGCCGAGGGTACGTTATGGCCATGCTTATACGATGAGGGATTCCGGGGCATGCGGCCACGTTATATATATATATATATATATATGTTGTATATGTGTACGCCGACAGTGAGGTGGGATGCCACGGGCGCGTCACATGGTTATATGTTACACCTACGGCTGTCGGCAGTGATGTGGGATTCCACGGGCAGGAGATATATATATGTATTGTGTATGTGTACGCCGACAGTGAGGTGGGATGCCACGGGCGCGTCACATGGTTATATTTTACACTTATGACTGTCGGCAGTGATGTGGGATTCCACGGGCACGCTTTGATATTTGTGTGACTTGATCGCGTCCCAGATTGGGCCGGGTAGTATATGCGTCCCTCCATAAAGGGCCGGATTATGTTATGAAAGATAAGTAAGTTATATGGTAATGAACTTAATGATTTCTCCTAAGTATGTACGTAAGTTTTGGCTATAACTCTTAATGGAATGGAAAAGATAATGATGTGCAATTAAGTTCATGAGTGGTAATGACATGGCCGAATCTGGTATGTACTTTTTATACTTGCCTCTGTCATTCTTTTGTACAGTTATGATTTGTTTACTGTACCTTATTTTCCGTTCCATATTCGCACTGTTGATCGACTTCTTCTGGCCGCGTTCATGTCCGCAGGTTTAGGTACACAGTTGTGGATCCGCGTGCTTAGGATCCTGGTTCATCATTTTGAGATCGCTCCAATGTTCCGGAGTTGTCATGGCTATGTATATTCGAGTGCGCGGGGCCTTGTCCCGTCATAGTATTTGTTCAAATCTTAGAGGTCTGTATTCATCTGTGGGCTGGACTGGCTAGAGTTGTTTTTACATTGTTAAACAGTGTAGACCCTTTCGGGTAATTTTTATGTTATGGCAGCCTTATCGGCTTGGCCTTGGTTTTAAAAAAAAGTGTTATTTACCTTCCGCAGTTTATTATGTTGTATGATTAGAAGGGTGCCCAGGTAGGGCACCAGTCGCGGCCCGGGGTCGGGTCGTGACACAATGATCTGATACTGGTTCCATAGGCAAAAAACTTGTTGAGCATTCAAGGTTCAAGTCGCTCCAATGCTGGTTCATTAACACTCTATCAAGCTTGGACCAAATTGAGCCATTCGTCCAAGTGTAGTAGGACCCCTTAGAAGGAGTGTCATCAAGTCCGTGAGCAATTCTGAATTCTCCGAGGTCCCTAAGTGCATAAGGCATGAGTGGAGGACCACCGGCCTTGTCTTGAGGGTAACAATAAGTGTTAAAATCTCCAATGATCATCCAAGGCATGACAATACCCGTACCCAAGTGAGTGAGGTGGTGCCAAAGTTTCCTTCGTTCTGGAATGCTATAGACCGGATACCCAAACGTAGCAAGAAAGGACACTTGAGAAATGTTACAACGTGCTTGGACATGGATATGTTGAGAATCCATACCAAGCACATCACAACTAACTCTGGAGGGGTCCCATAGTACTAGCAATCTCCCGCCATCAATGAAATCTATGTTGGAGCAAAATTTCCAAGCACAGAATCTTTGAGAAGCAAAAGAGTCCATCCGCAATCGGTTGAATTTAGTTTCTATTAGGCAAATCAAAGCCACATCATGCTGTTTTGCAAGCCTACACACAAGAGTTTGTGTGGCTGCCCTATCCCTCTGTCCGCAAAGACCACGGACATTCTAACAAAAAAATTTCATTAAGAAACAATGGAGGGTTTAGTAGCACCCCCGCGCTTCGCATTTCTTGCCAAACTGCTATTTCTCCTTGGAATGACTTCTGTCCATCCTTCATCCTTGTCATTAGAAGCCAAGGCAGGGGTCTCAAAGCTGCTATGCTCACCGCACTCAAAGTTTATGCAACGTGTTGCGAGGATAAGCTCTTCTTTAGAATTCCTACAAGAACCCACATCTAGAGGAGTCTGCGGGTCAGATGATGTGCTCCTTTCAGTTTGCAAAGTGTCTTTACTTAGCCTTTCTTGTTGCACAATAGCAGTGTATGGATGTTGATCAGAGGACCCCTCAAGTGATACCCGTAAGCTCGAAGAGCCAGGAAGACCCGCAGCCGGAGGGATTTTAAGGTTTAGTGCCTCCCCAACACTTCCGGGAATATGCGGTACAGAATGCATAATATTTTCAACCTCCATCAAGTTAACACTACCCACGGGTTGATGAGGGGGCGGTGGATCAGTATTAGGAGGGCCAGAGTGACCCGCAACCATAAGATGGCTAGAGCTAGAAGAAATGACTCCATTGCAAGGCGGTACTAAATGATTGTCGGATTTTCGGGCTTCATGAGAGGTGTTGTCTTGCATCAGAATCTTACACTTCAAATGGTTGTGACCAAAAGAGGCGTAATGATAACAAAAATCAGGGTAGTTCTCATATTTGACCTTTTGGATGTATCTTCGATTGTCGGGCAGTTTAACTCCAAATTCTGTGACCGGTTCTTTACTAACATCAACTTCTACCAAGACTCTTGCATAGTTCATCTTAGACCTTTCCTTGGTAAATTGATCCGTGTATAGAGGCTTCCCCACACGTGATGCAATCTTACTAAGGCCTGAGGTACTCCAAACCGAAAGGGGGATGTCATGGAAAGTGACCCAAATCGGGATATCCATGAATAAGTCATCCGTTAGTAATACTCCTTTATCAATTGGTTTTAACATCATAGTTTTGCCAAAGGCCATATAAGGGCCTCCGTGGAGCACATTCGTGCGTTCCTCCTCCGTCATGAATTTAAATATTGTCCATCCTTTGCCGTATGGGATGATACGACACTTAACTCCTCACCCCTTTATAATAGAATTTAGCGTTTCTCTTCCCGGGAAAAGACCCGTGAAGCAGCCTATGAGACAATATCCCCAGGTTTCAATGAAGGGGACTTTATCCGTAGCTTCTAGTTCTACATCTTCTCCTTGTTGATCAATGAAATGAAGTTTCATTCCTTTTGCTTCAAGTCTGGAACCCGCAAAGACTCCCGCATAGGTTTTCTTTTGCGGATTGGGACCATTGCGTTGAGAGGGGGGTACTTCTCCCTTTGAAGTCTCACCGGATGGATGCACATTATGAAATCTGGAATTATCAGTGGGCATGTTGCCTACTGTCCTTCTTGGTAGTGTAGACTGAGGGATAAGGTTAGAGGGGGTAGAGCTTGGGCCCGCATCTGGAGATAGTATGCGAGTGCCATTTGGGAGGGTAGGGAAAGAGGCGGGCATTTTGGGTGAGGGTGATGTTATGGAAGTGGGTGGGGGTGTGCCATTATGAAATCTGGGAGGTATTGAGGAGGTAGATGAGGAGAGAGGTGGAATGTTCTTATCGTTTCCCATTGTCCAAGGAAGAAGTAAATGAAAATGGGATATTGGGATTCTTATGTTGAAGTCCGTTTAGAAAACTGGTTAGGGAGGGGAAGGGATGGTTCGTGGTTCTAGGAGGGCTCAAAGAAGGCTGATTATTAGAGATGTGTGACTCTTTGGCATCCGCGGAAGTAGGCTTCCTATTAAAGATGATAGACTCTTTGACTCCCGCGCCAATAAAGAAAGGTAAGTTACTAGGCTCCTTGGGAATAGATGACCCTTCGGTATCCACATATTGTATTCTACCCCGAGGTCCAGTAGTAATTATAGACCAATGGATACCCTCCTGACCCGCCTTGCCCATTTGACCCGCCACCCGACCCGGTTTAGGCCCGAGAATACCTTCATGCAAAGTTCTGCCGATTGAAATTCCTCGCCCAGAATTTCTAGCCTTTCCGGCTCTTCTGGGCAATAAACCTCTAAGAGATGAGTTTTTAATGCTCCCGTGGTTGCCCTTTTCTTCCGTTGTGGTCCCGAAGTTCACAGGATTACCCGCGTTTGTATTGCCATTCCTAGGAGAGGATGGAATGTCTATAGTTGTCCGAACTTCAAAAGAATTGTCGGGAGCTTTGGAGGGGGCATTATCCTGAGGCTTGTGGACAGAGATAGGGGTATCATTCATAGTTTTTTCACCTTCACACTTGCTTCTGTCCGTGCTAGCAACCTCTATACTTTTTCCCCAATCATGAATCTTTTGTAATGTAATATCATCCACTACATGTTCTAGTGGAATGCGCATATCAGGAGTGACATGTACTAACACCGTGGGGTCGGAGATTGCTGGAATTAAGTTCTCTTTAACAATAGTTGGACTTCCACCATTCTTTTTCTTTTTCTTGGATCTAGATTTCGACGAACCTCCGGAACCACCGAAATCATTGCTAGAACGTGTAAACCTCTTTGTCTTTCTCATGTCATGAACTAAAAATGTAGATTATTGAAGAATCAATTGAGAGTGTGAGAATAAGAGGAGAGGGAAGAACAAAAACCGTGAGGAGCAACCAAGGAGAAACGTTGAGAGCGTTTTCCTTAGTGAGAGAAACTTCTCTCTAACTCCAATAGGAGAAGTGACGTATGAGAGTTTTGACAATCTAATCCATTTGATATCCTTGGCTTATTTTAAGAATGTCCAAGTTGGTTGAGTTAGGGGATTAACTCACTTGTTTAAAAGTATTAAGGATATCTTAGTTTCTAAGAGTTAACAGACTTAAAGTATTTTGAAAGATACTTGTTTTGTTTGGAAAGTTTAAGTCTCTTGGTTATAAAGAAGAATGTAAGTATCTAAGGTATAAAGCTAGTACAACGGCTTTATGGGAAGTTGGTTATAATAACTTTATACGAAGTTAAAAAGAGTGGTTTACTCTAAGTAATGTAAGTAATGATAAATGACTTGAATTAATGAAAGACAAATTGATTTGAAGACATCAATTGCTTAAGGTTTTAAAAGAAAGAAGTCACTTGATTTAGAAGCCTATAAATATATTTCTAAAAGATATTGTGACTTGTCTTGAAAAGTGAATATGACTTGATACTACAGTTATTAGTATCTTGGAAGTTTTATATGAAAAATAGTCATTTCTAAAACAGTAGAAGTACGTAGTACTTTGGGTTAAATTCCCGGATTTTTATAATGACATGCTAGTGCCTTAAGTATACTAAATTGAGAGTGTTTATGAACAAAGCTAATAAGAAGTTAGGAGATTTCTTAACTTGCTTATGTTATGTATGATAAGCCGGTGGTGCTTATGTTCTGTATGGTAAGCCTGTAGTGCGTATGTTATGTATGATAGCCGGTTGTCCTAGGTTATGTTATTCTTACGGGGTCATTCCACGGGTTTGTGGCATTTGCATATTCCGTGGATTTGCTACCCATGATGCGAGTAATACCTCATGCGAGTCCGTAGGGCTCATGCAGGTGAAATAGTCCTATGCGGGGCGGACCAGTCCTATGCGAGGAAGTTATCTCATGCGGGTCCACATGACCTATGCGGCGGATACAGTCTATGCGATGAAGTTACCTCATGCGGGTCCATACGGCCTATGCGGGTGAAATAGTCTCAGTAGTAGGATCGCTTAATGATACTATGGGCGGGTGACCCTACTTTGATCATGAGCCTCCTATTTTTATGCAGTAAAGTATAAACTTGTTTACTCTCATTGTTAGTAAGACACAGTGTACTGTAATTTGATTATCATACATGTCTCCACCTTTATTTTAGACTTGTGATGTAAATTGCAGTATTTTCCAGTTTTACATACTTGGTACATATTGTGTACTGACCCCCTTTCCTCGGGGGGCTGCGTTAAATGTCGCGGTAGGGTAAGAGCGGTGGTGGATCCTCATTCTTAGGATCACTGATCAGGTGTCAGAAGCTCCATTTCTCCGGAGGCTTGTCTTTTGGTACGGTTTTCCCTGATGTTGTAGATTTATGTACATTCAGGAGTATGGCGGGGCCCTGTCCCGCCACAGTTGTTATTCTTAGAGGTCTGTAGTCACATTTGTGGATTGGGTTTTAAGAAAAGAGATGTATTGTTTTACTTTTGGTTTATGTATATTTTATAGAAGGTGGCCTGATCGGCTAGCCTGTGATGTTTATTGTCTAAGTATGTATATGTGTTGTGTATGTTCCGCTGCTATTCTCTGATGTATACCTGAAAGGGGTGCCCAGGTAGGGCACCAGTCGCGGGCCCGGGGTCGGGTCGTGACACTTAACTTTCAAAATAATCAAGTCTCTTATCTTTTAGAATAATCACACCATCCTTTTATCTTCATAAAGTCGCTATAACTAACTTCCCATAAAGCTATTTTAACACTTTATGTTTTAAACCAACCAAATACAACCAAATTTGTTTAACACACGTACGTCTATCGTATTATATAGTTCACAACAATCATGCTCAAGAGGATAGGAAGAATCACATACCTCTTAGGTTTAATCCACTAGCCAAGTTGAGTATGCCGCGCGTAGAATATCTGTTACACCCCGTAGTTCCAGAGTACGTATGTGAGGACGTACGTACGAGTGTATAACCCTAAATGCGTAAGGGATGAAAATTTTGAATTTCCAACGGAAAATATTCCGAACCTCGTGAAGGAAAAAGGTTTATTATTGGGAATTGGATTCTCAAAATTGGTATTTGAGACTTGTAGAATTTATAAGAATTATGGATTTTATTTTTCGGAATTGGTCACGAGGGGCCCACGAGAAAATTTACGGTTTTGTGGGGCCTACAATATTTTTTCGAGATTTTGGACATTATGGATATTTTTGGGAGATGAAATATTTTGGACAAGTAGGAGGGCGACACATGTCACCCCCATGTGGCCATATGGCCGAAATAGGTATGTCATTTGGCATGTTGGCCGTTTTTGTGAGACATGTGGCAAGACACATGTCTCAAGTTTGTGTGGGACATGTGGTTTGTGGGGCCCACACACATATGTCCCCAATCTAAACCACACACTTGCTTGCATCCTAGCCTTTGGTTGGCCTATAAATACACCCCTTAAGCTTGCAAGACTTCTTCATCACTTAGAGAAATTCCAAGACAAAATAATACTCCCTCCCTTGTTAAGCTCTCGGCCAAACACCCCCCTCTTGTGAAGAAATTCTTCAATTGTTGTTGTTTTATCCCAAATACCTTAGCCTAGTGTCCCTAGTAGTGTTCTAAAATTATCCCAACACAAAGATCCCAGAAATACTACGTTATTCCAATAGTCGCAAAAATGAAACCCTAGGGTAATCTTCATATTTTGGATGAAGTGTTAAGAGAAGTTGGTTAGGAACTTCTAAGGGTTGCTTGGAGTAGATTGGAGCGTAAGGAATATGAGCTAACGGTTCTAAGGATCGACTTATTAATCTTGGATAATTTTGGGCTTATCGAGGTAATGATCTTTGTCCTTCTATTGTAAATGGAGATTACATATTGTAGTAGTTTATAATTGAGTATATGATATGTGGAAGGAAGGTTAAAAAGAAATAGACTATTTAGGTTTATTGTGGGGCAGAATTTTACACGTCCAGTTAGGCGTGTAATCCCCTTTGAGTGGTTGGCTATTGATATCGGGACTTGGAAAAGGTGGAAAAGTACGTAGATACGGGGGGAGTGCTGCCCAATTTTCCGTAGAATAAGGAACTTTATACTTAGAATATTCTACGAAGAAGTCTAGACGTTGATAGACGTATTTGATTATTATAGGTTGATACTCTACGCGCGGCATATTCGACTTGGCAAGTGGATTTAGCCGAGGAGGTATGTGATTCTTCCTATCCTCTTGAGCATGATTGTTGTGAAATATATAGTACGGTAGACGTACATGTGTTGAATGAATTTGGTGTCACTTTGATGTCCTTGACTTGAGTTCTAAATGTTAAAAACCTTGAAATATTTCAAAAAGAGTTATGAATCATTATTCGGAAGGAAATTGATACTTGGTTTTAAAAAAGAATAGGTTCCCTTGGTTTTCCAAACGAATGTGGCTGTTTTGAATTATTAAAAAGTATAAGTGTTATGATAGCTTTATGGGAAGTTAGTTATAATGACTTAAGGAAGATAAAAAGAACGGTTTACTTACTTGTTTATAAAAGCCTTGTTATGATTTCTGAAGGTGTGGTAAGTTGGTTGATAAGTAAACACTAGGATACTACGGGGGTTAGAATCTTGAGACTTTTGTGTTAAAGGGTTTTTTCTTGTTGTACTTGTATTATATCACTTACCCCCCTGACATGTTACGTTGTTCATATGTCACGGGTTAGCTACCCCCGATGCGAGAAATACCTCATGCGGGTCCATGTGGCCTATGTGGACTATGGGAGTCCAGGAATCACTCCGGGTGTGTTACCCCGATGCGAGGAATACCTCATACGGGTCCACGTGACCTATGCGGACTACGGAAGTCCAGGATTAGGACTCGCACAATGATACTAAGGGCGAATGGCCCTACTACGATCATTGGCGGTCTAGAAAGAACCGGTTGGGTTACACCTATTTGCTCTTGTATATACTATGGCATTATGTACTGTTAATTGGTTTGTTTCATACATGTTTTTGGATTGGTTTTAGAATGTTATGATTTCATTTCAGTACTTTCAGTTTCACATATTTGTTACCTGTTATACTGACCTCCTTCGGGGGGCTGCGTTCATCCGCAGGTAGAGAGGTATATCGGTTGTTGATCCTCGTTCATAGGATCACCGTTCTGCTTTTGGGAAGCTCCGTTTCTCCGGAGGCTTATCTTTTGGTATGATTCCATGTCATTATAGGTTCATGTAGATTCAGGGGTATGGCGGGGCCCTGTCCCGTCATAGTTGTTATACCTCTACCTGCGGCATGAACTGGGTTTGTAGTCCTATTGTAAATTGGGTTTATAAAGGATGTAATTGGCAGGCTTTGATTTTATATATATACATGTTGAAAGGCAACCTTAGCGGTTAGCCTGTTTCTTATCTTACATTATTCCATGTTTTAAGTTTATTTTCGCTGGTTTCTCTGATGTGTATCTACTAGGGTGCCCGGGTAAGGCACCAGTCGCGGGCCCGGGGTCGGGTCATGACAAAAGTGGTATCAGAGTAGTTAATCCTCGGAAAGTGTCTACAGACTGTATCTAGTAGAGTCTTGATTATCGGCGTGTTGTGCACCACATCTATAATCAGGAGGCTACAGGATATTTAGGATTGGTTTCCATTCTTCTCACACTGAGATCGTGCAATACAGCTGTGTTATAGGTTGAACTCCCTCTGACATATTCTTATGTACCAGTTATGCCTCCACGTAAGGCAACCCAGGCCCAGAAGGGCAAGGCAGCTGAGGGAGCTGCTAGTGGAACGCAGAGGGTTACGAGGGCACATGCCCAGCTGAGTTTAGAGCAGCAGAAGTGGCTACTGAGATCACGGTACCTGTGTCACGACCCGTTCCCGGGCCCGTGACTGGTGCCTTACCCGGACACCCAAGTAGCTAAACATCAGAGTAACCAGCGGAACATAACCAAGACATGAAATAATAAAAGTAAGAATAGTCTATCCAAGGAAAAGTTGCCTTTCGGCATATGTATATCATTACCCAATAGTGAACAGTTACAATCCCAAAATGCGACAGGACTACAGACCTCTAAGGAAATGTAAACACTACGACGGGATAGGGCCCCATCATACCCCTGAATGTACAAAACATCTACAACACCAGGGAAAACCATACCAAAAGTCAAGTCTCCGGAAAAATGGAGCTCCTGACACCAGAGTAAAGATCCTAAGACTGAGGATCCGCTACCTGCTTCCCTTTACCTGCGGCATGAACGCACCCAAGGAGGTCGATAACAGTACCAAGTATGTGAAATCAGAAGTACAGATATATACACATATATAAAACCATAACATTTTTAAAACCAATTCACAAGTATGTATGAAAACAACCGAGTTAACTGCACATAGTGCCACATCACAAACAAGAGCAATAATAGGTATACTGTAACAGGTCTTTTCTAGGCCGCGAATGATCGAAGCAAGGCCAATCGCCCATAGTATCATTATGCATGCCTAATCTTGGACTCCCGCAGTCCGCATAGGCCACCTAGGCCCGCATGAGGTATTTCTCGCATCGAGGGTAGCTACTCCTCGGCATCGTCCTGGACTCTCGTAGTCCGCATGGCCACATAGACCGCATGAGGTATTCCTCGCACACTAACCTGGAACTCCCGTAGCTCCGCATAGGTCCCCTGGACCCGCATGAGGCATTCCTCGCATCGGGGGGCAGCTTAACCCCCGGTATAACATGTCAAGAGGTGGGTGGTACAATACTAACATAACGGCTTATCGTTAAACAACATAAGCACAATAAGAATAACCTCTTTATACAATCATCACAAGAATCGAGCACAACGACTAACCATTGAACAATACAATCATAACAAGAATAACCTCCTTACGCAGGCGTCATAAGATACTAACACACGAGGCATCATAACATGTCTATCAAACCAACTTACCATACCTTCAGACAACATTTCAAGCATTTGATAAACAAATAATAAAAACCGTTTTCTTATCCTTCTTAAGTCGTTATACCTAACTTCCCATAAAGCTAGTATAACCCTTAAGCTTTTTGGTAAAAAACTCAGTATTACTTTTCTTCCGAAAATGATTCATAACTCTTTTTGAAATACTCAAGATTCTTATTATTTAGAACTCCAGTCCAAAGATATCAAAGTAAAACCAAGTTCAGTTTAACACACGTACGTCTACCGTACTATATATATATTTGGAAAATATCATGCTCAAAGGGATAGGAAGAATCACATACCTCCTCGGCTAAATCCACTTGCCAAGTCGGATATGTCGCGCGCAGAGTGTCAACCTATAATAGTCAAAACATGACTATTAACTTCTAGTTTTTCGTGGAATTCTTCTAAGTGAGACTTCTCTTAGTCTACGTAAAATCAAGCGACTTCCGCTTTTACTCAATTCTCCATTTTTAACAAAGCCCGATAACAGTAACTGACGTGCCATAAATAAGACGCATTACTTTCGATCAGTAAGGAAGGGGATAACACGCCCAAACGGAACGCGATTAACAATCTCTCCTTCATAAATATAATAAGTAAAAGAAGGGGATTACGCGCCCAAACGGTAACGCGGTTTACTATCTCGCCTTCAAAATAACAATAAGTAAAAGAAGGGGATTACGCACCCAAACGGTAACGCGGTTTACTATCTCGCCTTCAAAATAACAATAAGTAAAAGAAGTCCAAGGTAACAAGTCCATAAAATACTTCCAATATATGTATAATATCATAACAATCAAATTCACAAAGAATCTAAGGCGCATTACCTTAATACTAGCCCAACAATATCCAAGATTTTAAAGTCGTTACAAAGCAAGTCTTAGCTCCAAACCTTTGTGTTTTAGCTCCAATTTCTTGTGTTCCAACTCACCATAGTTTACCCTTAGAAGTTCCAACCAACTTCTATTCAAGAATTTGACTCAAAAAGGTGAAGAACACTTAGTCTTCAAAACTGTCCAGTTTCGGTTTTGGTGGTGTTTTAGAGGCTATAGGTGTGAAAATCTCATCTAACTCTTGGTTGGTGATCTTCCTAACATACTAAGGAAGAACACTTATAAGTTTAAGAGTTTTTGGACAACTTTAGGTAGGGGAGGGGGCTGTTTTAGACCAGATCAACTAGGGATGAAGGGAGAGGAAAATATTTTTCAAGACTTGTAATGTTTAAGTGTGGATGATTTCATCTACTTAGGGGGTTTATAAAGCACAACCAAGGGAGGGGATTAACACAAGTGTAGGGTGGAGATGAAGTGTGTAAGAGCCTTCCCACACTTGTCTTACAAAAGTTAGGCAAGTCTTGACTAAGCAAGACTTGCTCAAATCTTCACTTTGCCGTCCAAGCTTATGCCAACTAGGCAAGACTTGTTGGCCACTTGTCTTGCCAAGTTGTCCACCCATTTTCGTCCACTTGGACCAATCCATGGGTGACACATGTCGCCCTCCTATTGGTCCAAAATATCTTATCTTTCGGAAAAATTCCATAGTCGTAAAAATATCGAAAACGTAAATTTTCTTCACAAGGTTCGAAATAACTTTCGTCGGAAATAAATTCTATCATTCTTACCCTAATTAGGGCATATACATTCGTACGTACGTCCTCACATACGTACTCCGGAACCACGGGGCATAACATTTTCCCCTCCTTAGAAACATTCGTCCCGAATGTTCCTTCAAGACTCGATAACTCAGATAGTGACATAGTCTCCCATAATTTGAACAACTATCAAAATGCCACATACGGCCACAAAAGAATACTTAAGTACATATGACGATTTAAATTAACCGGTATGAAAGTGAGTTACCTCGAGGTGTGGGGAATAGGTGGGGATACTTCTGCCTCATGTCCTCCTCTGCTTCCCACGTCATTTCCTCTCTGTTCTCGTTCCGCCATAAGACTTTGACGGAAGCCACATCCTTTGTCCGCAGTCGCCTAACCTGACGATCAAGTATCGCTATGGGAATCTCCTCATACGATAACTCCTCTGTCACCTGGACATCATCAACCGGGTGTACTCTAGACGGATCTCCGATACATCTCCTCAGCATAGAAACATGAAAAACTGGATGTACTGCCTCCAGATCGGACGGCAGATCCAACTCATAGGCAACCTTGCCTACTCTACGGACAATCTGATAAGGCCCAATGTACCTTGGGCTGAGCTTCCCTTTCTTGCCAAACCTCATCACACCCTTCATGGGTGATACCTTCAGAAAAACCCAATCAGCAACCTCAAACTCCAAATGTCGACGCCGATGATCTGCATACGACTTCTGTCGACTCTGAGCTGTCAATAACCGCTCCTGGATAAGCTTCACCTTATCCACTGCCTGCTGAACCAAGTCTGGACCGACTAACTGTACCTCACCTACATCAAACCAGCCTATCGGTGACCTGCACTTCCTCCCATATAAGGCCTCGTAAGGCGCCATCTGGATACTGGAGTGGTAGCTGTTGTTATACGCAAACTCTACCAGCGGCAAATGATCCTCCCAGCTACCTCTGAAGTCAATAACACAGGCTCGCAGCATATCCTCAAGTGTCTGGATAGTACGCTCTGCCTGTCCGTCGGTCTGGGATGGAATGCGATCGAGGCTCACCGCTGCCCCTAACCCTTCGGAAAGACCTCCAGTTAGCCGAATCGGGCTCTCGGTCAGATATGATAGATATAGGGACCCCATGCAGTCTCACGATCTCTCGGATGTAAAGTCTGGCGTAATCCTCGGCCGAAAAGTCGCCCGACGGGAAGAAAGTGGGCTGATTTCGTCAGCCTGTCGACGATAACCCAGATAGAATCATGCTTCCTCTGAGTGCGAGGTAATCCTGTAATGAAGTCCATGTTGATCACCTCCCACTTCCATGTCGGAATCTCTATAGCCTGCAACAACCCACCAGGCCTCTGGTGCTCTACCTTGACCTGCTGACAACTCGGGCACTGAGCAACAAATTCTGCAACGTCTCTCTTCAGGCCGTCCCACCAATACAAAGATCTGAGGTCGTGGTACATCTTTGTCGACCCCGGATGGATAGAGTAACGCGCGCTGTGTGCTTCCCCTAGAACCTGCTGTCGAAGTCCTGTAATATCTGGAACACACAACCTGCCCTCAAACCTTAGCACCCCATCAGGTGCTACCTCAAAAGGACCCTTCCCCTCATGAAGAGTCGTATCACGATACCGTGTCATAACCGGATCCTCATACTGTCGCCTATTCACCTCCTCGATGATGGAAGACTCAGAAACCTCTCGAACCCGAACCCCGTTATCATCAGAATCAATCAATCGGACTCCAAGGCTTGCTAGCCGATGTAACTCGCGGACCATGCCCCTCCTATCTGGCTGAACATCCGACAGACTACCCATCGACCTACGACTGAGGGCATCTGCCACTACATTGGCCTTTCCCGGGTGGTATAAAATATCGACATCATAATCCTTGAGTAGCTCTAACCACCGTCTCTGTCGCAAGTTCAGCTCCCTCTGGCTGAAGATGTACTGGAGGCTCTTGTGGTCGGTGTAAATGTCCACGTGAACTCCATACAAATAATGTCTCCGCATCTTGGCGTGAATCATCACGCTAACTCAAGTCATGTGTGGGGTAGTTCTTCTCATGCTTCGAGCTGTCGAGATCGTAGCTATAACCTTGCCTCGCTGCATCAACACACATCCAAGCCCGACGCCCGACGTCACAATAAATCGCATAGCCGTCGCCCTCCGAAAAGTAAGAATCGGGCGGTCGTCAACTTCTCCTTTAGTAATCAAATCCTTCTCGCAAGCATCCGTCCATCAAACTTAGCCGCTTTCTCGAGTCGGCTTAGTCAAAGTGCTGAAATAAAGCAAACTTCCACAAACCTTCTAGTAACCCGCAAGGCCTAAAATCGCGCACCTCCGTCGGGGTAGTAGGTCTGGGCCAACTCTTGACTGCCTCGATCTTTGTCGTATCTACCCGAATACCATCGGTCCCTACAATGTGTCCTAAGAACGCCACCGAAGCTAACCAAAACTCACATTTTGAAAACTTGGCGTATAACTGCTGGTCCCGGAGGACTCTCAGCACCGTCCTCAAATGCTCTGCATGGTCCTGCTCCGAGCGAGAATAAATCAAGATGTCATCAATGAATACTATGACGAATGTATCCAAAAATGGTTTGAACACTCGGTTCATCAAATCCATGAATACCGCCGGAGCATTGGTCAAGCCGAAAGACATGACCCTAAACTCATAGTGCCCGTACCGGGTCCGGAACGCAGTCCTAGGGATATCCGACTCCCTAACTCGCACCTGATGGTAACCAGATCGTAGGTCTATCTTAGAGAAACATCTCGCGCCCTGCAACTGGTCGAACAAGTCATCGATCCTAGGAAGGGGGTATCTGTTCTTAATAGTCACCTTGTTCAGCTGCCTGTAATCAACGCACATACGCAGCGTCCCATCCTTTTTCTTCACGAACAATCACGCGCCTCGGGGAGAAACACTAGGCCTAATGAAGCCTTTCTCCAGCAAATCGCTCAGCTGACCTTCAGTTCTCTCAACTCGGCAGGTGTCATTCGGTATGGCGGAATGGATATAGGTCGAGTATCAGGCAGAATATCCATGCAAAACTCTATCTCTCTCTCAGGAGGGATACCCGGGAGGTCGTCTGGGAACACATCCGGAAACTCTCTAACTACTGGAACTGACTGTATGTCTGGTGTCGCCGCCTCCGTATCGAACACCCAAATGAGATGGTAGATATACCCCTTCTGAACCATCTTCCTGGCCTTGAGGTAGGAAATAAACTTACCCCTCGGCGACAAAGTGTTCCCCTCCCACTCGATAACCGGCCTCAAAATCGGAACTGCACAATCGTTTCCTACAGTCTACATTGGCGTAACAAGAAGCTAGCCAATCCATACCCATGATCACATCAAAATCGGTCATATCCAACTCTATCAAGTCGTCTAGGGTCTGACGACTGCATATAGTCACTGGGCAAGCTCTATATACCGCCAACTCATCGAATCCCCACAGCGTAGCTACCTCAACAGGGTCTATGGACTCAGGCTCTATCCCTATCCTACTAGCAATAAGGGGGATATATAGGACAAGGTAGAACCTGGATCTATCAAGGCATATACGTCGCAACACGAAACTGATAAAGTACCTGTGATGACATCCGACGACGCCTCCTGGTCCTGGCGGCTGGACATGGCATAAATACGGTTCTGAGGACCGCTGGAACTAGCACCCCTGCCACGACCTCTGCCGCGACTGGCCGCCCATGAGAACCACACTCCGGCGAGTAATCAGAGGAGATGAAGATCCGGCAAAAGACCCTGTAGGTAGAACACTACTATCTGCGCCTCCCTTAGTCAGACAATCTCTCGCAAAGTGACCCTGCTGGCCACAAGTGAAACAAACTCCCGCAGTAGTACCACATTTCCCGAAATGGGATCTCCCACATCGAACACACTGAGAGGAAGGTGGTCTCGATTGGTTAGCACCTTTGCTACCCCGAAGTTCAAGTCCTGGGCCCCGACACGCCCGAATACCCTGTCGATCCTGAAGATGGTGTGGGAGTGCTCTGAGCTGGCTGAGGTGCAAATCTACTCCGTTGCTGAGGTCGTCCACCTCGAGGACTACCAAAGGACCCGGTCGTCCTGGCCTTCTTCTGCTGATATCTGTCAACCCGTCGGCCTCTACGCTCCTCACATCCAAGTGCATGAGCCTGCATGCGGGCAATGTCCATGCCCGGCTGAAGAGCTACACCTGAGCAAGACTCCACCAAGTAGTCGTCAAGACCTGTGACGTAACGGTGCACTCGGTCCTCCATATCTGCTACCAGTGCGGGGACATACCGAGCCAACGAGTCGAACTCTACATTGTACTCCGAATCATGCGCCTCTCGCTTTAGCATCAAAATCTGTCAGCTCGTGCCCTCCTCATCTGCGGAGGCAAGAAGTGAGCAAGAAATGCCTCTGAGAACTCGTCCCAAACGGCTGGAGGCGCCGCTCCCCGACAGCTCGAGAATCAAACGATCGGCTGCGGTATCGCGGCCGATGTGAAGCTAAGACCATCGACTCGGTCTCCGACGCCTTGATCACTCGCGATCCGTCAGAATCGCTCGATGAACTCCTGTGGATCATCCTCAGGCCTCGACCCATAAAACTCTGGCGGTCCGCAACTCAGAAAGTCCCGAAGTCTCAAACCATCTGACCTCGGGTGAACCACGGGTACTACTGGGACTGGAACTGCTGCATCCAGCCTATCCTCGTGCCTCGCCACGACTCTGGCCAATAACTGGGCCATCTCCTTGTAACCCATGTCCTCGGCTCCAGGCTGTGGGGCTGGAGGCTCCGGTGCCGTGGCCTTAGCAGCCTCTGCTGCGGCCCTAAACTCTGCTGGGGCCGGCGACGCCGTGGAACTCGCCGTCGGAGGTATCACCTCGGGTAAGGGTTGGGCCTGAGCCCTCGTGACTCTCTGTGTACTACTAGCAGCTCCCTCGGCTGCCTTGCCCTTCTGGGCCCGGGTTGCCTTACGTGGAGGCATAACTGGTAAGAAAGAGAAATTCGTCAGAAGGGTCTAACCTATAACACCGCTCTAAGGCACGATCTCAGAGTGAGAAGAATGGAAACCAATCCTAAATGTCCTGCAGCCTCCTGATTATAGATGTGGTGCACAACACACCGATAATCAAGACTCTACTAGACACGGTCTGTAGACACTTTCCGAGGATTAACCGCTCTGATACCACTTTTGTCACGACTGCCTCGCCCGTGGATCGTGCCTTACCCGGACACCCAAGTAACTAAACATCAGAGTAACCAGCGGAACATAACCAAGACATGAAATAATAAAAGTAAGAATAGTCTATCCAAGGAAAAGTTGCCTTTCGGCATATGTATATCATTACCCAATAGTGAACAGTTACAATCCCAAAATGCGACAGGACTACAGACCTCTAAGGAAATGTAAACACTACGACGGGATAGGGCCCCGTCATACCCCTGAATGTACAAAACATCTACAACACCAGGGAAAACCATACCAAAAGTCGAGCCTCCGGAAAAATGGATCTCCTGACACCAGAGTAAAGATCCTAAGACTGAGGATCCGCTACCTGCTTCCCTTTACCTGCGGCATGAACGCAGCCCCCCGAAGGAGGTCAGTACAACAGGTACCAAGTATGTGAAACTGTAAAGTACAGATATATACACATATATAAAACCATAACATTTTTAAAACCAATTCACAAGTATGTATGAAAACAACCGAGTTAACTGCACATAGTGCCACATCACAAACAAGAGCAATAATAGGTATACTGTAACAGGTCTTTTCTAGGCCGCGAATGATCGAAGCAAGGCCAATCGCCCATAGTATCATTATGCATGCCTAATCTTGGACTCCCGCAGTCCGCATAGGCCACCTAGGCCCGCATGAGGTATTTCTCGCATCGAGGGTAGCTACTCCTCGGCATCGTCCTGGATTCTCGTAGTCCGCATGGCCACATAGACCGCATGAGGTATTCCTCGCACACTAACCTGGAACTCCCGTAGCTCCGCATAGGTCCCCTGGACCCGCATGAGGCATTCCTCGCATCGAGGGGCAGCTTAACCCCCGGTATGACATGTCAAGAGGTGGGTGGTACAATACTAACATAACGGCTTATCGTTAAACAACATAAGCACAATAAGAATAACCTCTTTATACAATCATCACAAGAATCGAGCACAACGACTAACCATTGAACAATACAATCATAACAAGAATAACCTCCTTACGTAGGCGTCATAAGATACTAACACACGAGGCATCATAACATGTCTATCAAACCAACTTACCATACCTTCAGACAACATTTCAAGCATTTGATAAACAAATAATAAAAACCGTTTTCTTATCCTTCTTAAGTCGTTATACCTAACTTCCCATAAAGCTAGTATAACCCTTAAGCTTTTTGGTAAAAAACTCAGTATTACTTTTCTTCCGAAAATGATTCATAACTCTTTTTGAAATACTCAAGATTCTTATTATTTAGAACTCGGTCAAAGATATCAAAGTAAAACCAAGTTCGATTTAACACACGTACGTCTACCGTACTATATATATATTTGGAAAATATCATGCTCAAAGGGATAGGAAGAATCACATACCTCCTCGGCTAAATCCACTTGCCAAGTCGGATATGTCGCGCGCAGAGTGTCAACCTATAATAGTCAAAACATGACTATTAACTTCTAGTTTTTCGTGGAATTCTTCTAAGTGAGACTTCTCTTAGTCTACAGAAAATTGGGCAGCACTTCCCCCGTTTTTACTCAATTCTCCATTTTTAACAAAGCCCGATAACAGTAACTGACGTGCCATAAATAAGACGCATTACTTTCGATCAGTAAGGAAGGGGATAACACGCCCAAACGGAACGCGATTAACAATCTCTCCTTCATAAATATAATAAGTAAAAGAAGGGGATTACGCGCCCAAACGGTAACGCGGTTTACTATCTCGCCTTCAAAATAACAATAAGTAAAAGAATGGGATTACGCGCCCAAACGGTAACGCGGTTTACTATCTTGCCTTCAAATTAACAATAAGTAAAAGAAGTCCAAGGTAACAAGTCCATAAAATACTTCCAATATATGTATAATATCATAACAATCAAATTCACAAAGAATCTAAGGCGCATTACCTTAATACTAGCCCAACAATATCCAAGATTTTAAAGTCGTTACAAAGCAAGTCTTAGCTCCAAACCTTTGTGTTTTAGCTCCAATTTCTTGTGTTCCAACTCACCATAGTTTACCCTTAGAAGTTCCAACCAACTTCTATTCAAGAATTTGACTCAAAAAGGTGAAGAACACTTAGTCTTCAAAACTGTCCAGTTTCGGTTTTGGTGGTGTTTTAGAGGCTATAGGTGTGAAAATCTCATCTAACTCTTGGTTGGTGATCTTCCTAACATACTAAGGAAGAACACTTATAAGTTTAAGAGTTTTTGGACAACTTTAGGTAGGGGAGGGGGCTGTTTTAGACGAGATCAACTAGGGATGAAGGGAGAGGAAAATATTTTTCAAGACTTGTAATGTTTAAGTGTGGATGATTTCATCTACTTAGGGGGTTTATATAGAACAACCAAGGGAGGGGATTAACACAAGTGTAGGGTGGATATGAAGTGTGTAAGAGCCTTCCCACACTTGTCTTACAAAAGTTAGGCAAGTCTTGACTAAGCAAGACTTGCTCAAATCTTCATTTTGCCGTCCAAGCTTATGCCAACTAGGCAAGACTTGTTGGCCACTTGTCTTGCCAAGTTGTCCACCCATTTTCGTCCACTTGGACCAATCCATGGGTGACACATGTCGCCCTCCTATTGGTCCAAAATATCTTATCTTTCGGAAAAATTCCATAGTCGTAAAAATATCGAAAACGTAAATTTTCTTCACAAGGTTCGAAATAACTTTCGTCGGAAATCAATTCTATCATTCTTACCCTAATTAGGGCATATACATTCGTACGTACGTCCTCACATACGTACTCCGGAACCACGGGGCATAACAACCTGAGCCTCCAGTCCCACAACCAGGAGCAGAGGATATGGCCCAGTTATTAGCCAGGATTGTGGCGAGACATGAGGACAGACGGGAGACAGCGGTTCCGGTTGTGCCCGTAGTTCACCCCAGATCTGATAGTTTGAGACTTCGAGACTCTTTGAGTTGCAGTCCACCAGAGTTCTATGGGTAGAGGACTAAGGATGATCCTCAGGAGTTTATCCGACAGTTGCAGCGGATCATGAGAGTGATCAAGGCCTCGGAGACAGAGTCGGTGGTACTGGGTTCACATCTGTTGCGTGATACTGCAGTCGACTGGTTTGATTCATGGGAACTGTCCCTGGGGGAGCATGCGCTTCCAGCTGTTTGGGACGAGTTCTCAGAGGCGTTTCTTAGCCATTTCTTGCCTCCGCAGATGAGGATAGTTTGGGCCGATTGATTTCTGATGTTGAGGCAGAACGGACGCACGGTTCGGGAGTACAACGTAAAGTTTGATTCTGTTATACCCCGTATTTCCAGAGTATGTACGTGTGGGCGTACGTAGAAAAGTTTGAGCCTTAAAGTTAGGCAAGATTCGAAATTTGTACACAACCCCCGTAAAGAATCGTTTTTCGACGAAACGTTTTACAGAACTTGAGAAGGGAAAATTCCGGCTATGTCGTTTATATTTTTTGCGGATTTTTCCGAGAGATGAAATATTTTGGACCAACGAGAGGGCGACACTTGTCACCCTCAAGTGGATGGTTGTGGTGGCCGAGTGGGGCGTTTTTTGGCAAGGTTTTGTGGCATGTTTTGTGGCCTATTTCATGGGTCAATGTTTGTGAGGGAATTGTGGAGTAGGGTTAGGGGTACTTGGCTTGATCTTGACCCTCCACTTGCCCCCCCACTTGGCTTGATCTTGGCCCTTGGTTGTCCTATAAATACCCCTCCCTTGTTGAAGACTTCTTCATCCACAAATGAGTTCTAAGTCTTAAAATCCCCCCCCCCCCTCTTCTTGATGCTCTCGTCCTTGAGCACCCCTCCCCCTTTGTGAGGCCCCTTGGCCGAGAGTCTCCCCCCCTCCCTAGTAAAGGCCCATTGGCCGAGAGTATACCCCCCCTCTTGAGTATTGTTCTCGTATAATACCCCCTTTTGGTAGAGAAATACTCTCCAAGTATTGTTACTATACCAAGATACCTTAGCCTTATACCTTGTAGTATTCCAAAAGTTACCTCTATAACGTAGAGCCCGAAAATACTACCTTATGTCCTTTTTGTCTCAAACCGAAACCCTAAGGAAATCTTCATAGCGAGTTGAAGTATTAAGTAGAAGTTACGTAGAACTTCTAAGGGTTGTTTGGAGCGGGTTGGAGCGCCCAGAGTTGGAGCTAAACGTTGCTCAGGATCGACATTATATCTTGGATAATTTTGAGCTTATCGAGGTAAATACGCTTGACCTTCCTTTGTAATTAGAGTTTACATACTGTTGAAGTATAAGAATTAAGTATAAGTTATATACCAGGAAGGTATATAAGAAGAGAATTGAACTGTACTTACATAGGACTGTATTTACAGTAGACTTGTGTAGTTTGGTGGGTAGGGAAGTGCTGCCCAATTTTCCGTAGAATTATTTTACAGATAGTCTAGTCGTTGATAGACTTGTATAACTATTATAGGTTGAAGTACTGCGAATAGCGAATTCTACTCGAAGGGTGGAAAAGACTAACAGGACTACAGTACTTTGGAGCTATTTGCTAATAGTCGATAATCGTCGCGAGGTATGTGATTCTTCCATTACTCTTGAGCATGAGTATTTTACAAGAATATATATAGTACGGTAGACGTACGTGTGGCAATGTCTTTTGACTTAAGCCTGAATAATAAGAATCTGGAAGTATTTTACAAGAATATATATATAGTACGGTAGACGTACGTGTGTTAACTGAATATAGTTTTACGGAAATGTCTTTTGACTTAAGCCTGAATAATAAGGATCTTGAAGTATTTCAAAAGAATTAAGAATCCTTTTTGAAAGAAGAATAATACTTGGTTTGGAAGCTTAAGAGTTATACTAGCTTTATGGAAAGTTAGGTATAACGACTTAAGAGAGATAAGAAGAATGGTTTATTGCTTTTAAGAAGATAAGAGACTTGACTTAATTGAATTGATGTGAAAGTTGTTAAGAAGTGTGAAACCTCAATCGTGAGTAATGAGTACTTGGTTTTTAAAGAATAATGTTTTACTGATTTCGGAAATGAGAATAAGTAAGGAACTTGATTTCTAAAAAGAGACTTGAGGAAATTAAAGAGTTTTTGGTTTAAAAGAAAGGCATTGTTTTGTCTTAAAAGTGGTTTAAAACATAAAGTGTTATAACAGCTTTATGGGAAGTTAGTTATAACGACTTTATGAAAACGAAAGAATGGTTTTTTTCATTGGTTTTAAAGTAGTAACTTGACTTTAAAAGGAGAAGTGTTTTGGTCCAAAAGGAAGACATGGTATTGCCTTAATTTGGTTTTTAAAAGGAAAGTATGGAAGTTGTTTTGGTTTACTTAAAAGATGTTAGTCACTCTATACTGCGGGTATCAGGTGACCTTTGTAAAAGAAATGGATCCTTTAAAAAGAGTTTAACATACGTAGTACTTTGGGGTTAAAACCTGGACTTTGGCATAAAATAAAAAGTACCTTGAGTTGTGTGTAACTTTCCTATGTTTGTGTATGATAGCCTTGATTGTGCAAAGTGTTGTATTCTTATGTTACCGCGTCTCTCGGATGGAGGGCCGGTCGTGTTATTCTTGATCATTTTGGACATACTGACACGATGGGTGGCCCACGGGTATGCTTCCACTATGATAGTCCATGGGCATACTGACTCGATGGATGGTCCGGGTATGCGCCATGATGAGGGTTCATTTCCACTGCTGATAGTGTTATTCCATGGACTAGCTCTCCATGAGGTTTCTTGATCGGCCTTGGTATCGGTGGTGGCTTCGTACTTGCCGTCTGCGTGGGTGATTCGGCCTTAGTACTGGTAGTTAGCCCTCGCACTTGCCCGTTCGATGTAGTGACCAAGTCTCGTTATACGGCCTTGGTACCGGTAGTTAGCCCTTACTTGCCGGTCAGCTCGTGACCACGGCCTTGGTATCGGTAGTCGGCTTCGTACTTGCCGTGTCGCCCGTGGTTTGGTTGTATAGTATTGTTAGTACGCACTTGGTGTTCATGTGTACTCGTGGTGTTATTATATCATAGGGTATCGGCGGTGAGGAAGGTATTCCACGCATGATTGACGTTACGCGTGAGACCCATAGTTATATTTGAGTGATGACTCGAGGCGTGAGTCACGACTTACATATCGCTTATTTATTGTGAGCGTAGTTTAGTTATCATACATGTCTCCCCTTTATATAGCTATGATTTTATTTACATTATTTTGATTTCATATACTTGGTACTGTTATCTTGCGACCTCCTTGAAGTGCGTTCATCCGCAGTAAGTACATCGGTTGTGGATCCTCGCCATGGGATCCAGATTCATCGTGTTAGGAAGCCGTTTCTTGGAGGCTTATCTTTTGGTATGTTACCACGAGTGCAGAGTTCTTGTACATTCGGGGTTTGGTGGGCCCCTGTCCGTCATAGTTGTTATCACTTCTTAGAAGTGCATGTAATGCTGTTGTGGCGAGTTTGTAAAAGGATAAGCTGTTGGGTTTTATGTATTTATACAGAAGGCAACTATTTTGGTTGGCCTATTTATTTATCATGTCTCTTGATTCATGTTTATGTTTTATTTTCGCTGATTTTCTCTGATGTTGTATCACTAGGGTGCCCGGGGTAAGGCACCAGTCACGGGCCCGGGTTCGGGTCGTGACAAAAGTGGTATCAGAGCAGTTAATCCTCGAAAAGTGTCTACAGACCGTGTCTAGTAGAGTCTTGATTATCGATGTGTTGTGCACCACATCTATAATCAGGAGGCGGCAGGACATTTAGGATTGGTTTCCATTCTTCTCATTCTGAGATCGTGCCTTAGAGATGTGTTGTAAGTTGGACCCCTCTGACGTATTTTGTTTTACCAGTTATGCCTTCGCGAAAGGCAACCAGAGCCCAGAAGGGCAAGACAGCAGAGGAAGCTGCGAGTAGAAACCGCGGAGGTTACGAGCGAAGGCCCGTCTTTACTGAGATAGTGCGTCGGGCAGCGAGTTTTGCGACGCCGCCCGGCCAAAGAAGTTTAGAGCGCGGCGGTGGGCTGCTGAGACCACGATACTGAGCCTCGGTCCCACGGCTGGGCGAGAGGAGATGGGTTACAAAGAGATGGCCTAATTCTTGGCGTGATCGTGGCGAACACGAGGATAAATGGGCCAGCGATTCGATGCACCGTGGTCCACCGAGATCGGATAGTTTGAGGCTACGGGACTTTCGAGTTGTAGCCGCGAGTTCTACGGTCGAGGCACGAGGATGATCGCGAGTTCATCCAAGCGATTCTGTGGATCATGAGTAATGTCGTGGCTTGAGACCGAGTCGGTGGTCTTGGGTTCGCGTCGGCTGCGTGATACTGCGATCGATCGTTGATTCGTGGGAGCTGTCGGGAGAGCATGCACTTCCAGTAGTATGGAACGAGTTCTCGAGGCATTTCTTGCACATTTCTTACCTCGCGGCGAGAGGGCTCGGGCAGATTTTTGGTGTTGGCGGCGGCGTGCGGTTCGGGAGTACAATGTGAGTTCGACTCATTGGCTCGGTATGTCCCTGCGTTAGTAGCGATATGGAGGATGAGTGCACCGCTACGTCACGGGCTCGATGACTACTTGGCGAGGCTTTTGGTGTAGCTCTTGTGGGCATGGACATTGCCGCGTGCAGCTTATGCACTTGGATGTGAGGCGGAGAGGTCGACGGAATGACCAAGATCGGCGAAGAGGGCGAGCAGCGGTCCTTTGATAACTTCGAGGCGGACCGCCTCGGCAGACTAGTTATGTACCTCCGCCAAGATCTGAGTGGTCCTCCACTTCGGGACGCCGGGATATTCAGGAGCGGTCGGGGCTCCTGTGTTTGATTTTCGGGAGTAGGAGTGCTCGCGGATGAGGTCGCCACTTGTCTCGGTGTGGCGTTGTGGAAAACTTCATAAGGAGAGTGTCGTACTAACTTGGGAGATTGTTATTCTTGCGGCCAGCAGGCCATCTGGCGAGATCGTCCAGGCAGTAGCACCGGTAGGATAGCACTGACTACGAGATCGATTCGGGTTCTTCACCTTTCATAGCTAGGCGGGATGTTCATACACGGCGTGAGCCACGGCAGGTCGCGGTGGAAGTTCCCAGTTTTAGCGGTCCTTTGAACCGCCTATCTTTTCAGGTATATCCTTAACCCTCTAGAGTTTTGCATGCGTGATACGATGATTGTATGTTGAGTGCTATGTACAAATAGCGTTGAGTGTATTATGGTTTAGAGACATGGATAGTTGAAAGAATAAGTATGGGGGCAGGGAAGGTATGAACCTTAGAATATTACACGTTGAGACCTTAGATGTAAGGCCGGCTTGAATAAAAGATTTTACGGTTAGTCTTTGTCGAAATACTTGGTTTGCGTATAAATGTATTGTGGGATAATTCCGTGAGTTGTGTAAAACGAAAGTGGTAGCTTTCCTGATGTGAATTAGTAAGATTGTTCTGTATCGAGGAGCAAGAGTTGGCGCGACGGAGGGTCGGATTGAGGGCGTATTGCGGGTCAACCCGTGGCCGGTTAGGTAAGTCGGTTAGGTGGTCGCGGTGGTAGGGTCACGAGGGTGCTAGGCCCAAGTTTAGATGACCATCATATGAGTTCGTGGTTATGTTCGACCAGAAGCGGATCGTGAAGGCCGGGAATGGCCTTAAAGAAGATCGAGGCTAGTAAGATGACCACGTTTGGAGGTAGTGGCTCCAGAAATTTTGGGAACTGAAGTAATGACTAAAGTATGATACGTATACTGGGAGAGTTCAAGTGATTACGACGAGTAAGGAAATAAGTGAACGTGTGTTAGCAGAATAAAAGAGATCATTTTGTTGTGAAGTGAAGATGCGAAGGGAGTATCCTTTAGACTAGGGTGGAAGCTTTTGTGATGTTAGAGGTGATTCCTCATAGACTTGGATTAAGTATTGGAGCGTGTGTTATTTTGTGGCCATGTGTGGCATTGGCAACTTGTTTAAGTTAAGAAGGAACTTCATCGTTATCCGTCTTGAGCAGGAACATTCGGGATGAAAGTTTCTAAGGAGGGGAGAATGTTATACCCCGTATTTCCAGAGTATGTACGTGTGGGCGTACGTAGAAAAGTTTGAGCCTTAAATTTAGGCAAGATTCGAAATTTGTACACAACCCCCGTAAAGAATCGTTTTTCGACGAAACGTTTTACAGAACTTGAGAAGGGAAAATTCCGGCTATGTCGTTTATATTTTTTGCGGATTTTTCCGAGAGATGAAATATTTTGGACCAACGAGAGGGCGACACTTGTCACCCTCAAGTGGATGGTTGTGGTGGCCGAGTGGGGCATTTTTTGGCAAGGTTTTGTGGCATGTTTTGTGGCCTATTTCATGGGTCAATGTTTGTGAGGGAATTGTGGAGTAGGGTTAGGGGCACTTGGCTTGATCTTGACCCTCCACTTGCCCCCCCACTTGGCTTGATCTTGGCCCTTGGTTGTCCTATAAATACCCCTCCCTTGTTGAAGACTTCTTCATCCACAAATGAGTTCTAAGTCTTAAAATCCTCCCCCCCCTCTTCTTGATGCTCTCGTCCTTGAGCACCCCTCCCCCTTTGTGAGGCTCCTTGGTCGAGAGTCTCCCCCCTCCCTAGTAAAGGCCCCTTGGCCGAGAGTATACCCCCCCTCTTGAGTATTGTTCTCGTATAATACCCCCTTTAGGTAGAGAAATACTCTCCAAGTATTGTTACTATACCAAGATACCTTAGCCTTATACCTTGTAGTATTCCAAAAGTTACCTCTATAACGTAGAGCCCGAAAATACTACCTTATGTCCTTTTTGTCTCAAACCAAAACCCTAAGGAAATCTTCATAGCGAGTTGAAGTATTAAGTAGAAGTTGCGTAGAACTTCTAAGGGTTGTTTGGAGCGGGTTGGAGCTCCCAGAGTTGGAGCTAAACGTTGCTCAGGATCGACATTATATCTTGGATAATTTTGGGCTTATCGAGGTAAATACGCTTGACCTTCCTTTGTAATTAGAGTTTACATACTGTTGAAGTATAAGAATTAAGTATAAGTTATATACCAGGAAGGTATATAAGAAGAGAATTGAACTGTACTTACATAGAATTTGTATTCTGATGAACTTGTGTAGTTTGGCGGGTAGGGAAGTGCTGCCCAATTTTCCGTAGAATTATTTTACAGATAGTCTAGTCGTTGATAGACTTGTATAACCATTATAGGTTGAAGTACTGCGAGTAGCGAATTCTACTCGAAGGGTGGAAAAGACTAACAGGACTACAGTACTTTGGAGCTATTTGCTAATAGTCGATAATCGTCGCGAGGTATGTGATTCTTCCATTACTCTTGAGCATGAGTATTTTACAAGAATATATATAGTACGGTAGACGTACGTGTGGCAATGTCTTTTGACTTAAGCCTGAATAATAAGAATCTGGAAGTATTTTACAAGAATATATATATAGTACGGTAGACGTATGTGTGTTAACTGAATATAGTTTTACGGCAATGTCTTTTGACTTAAGCCTGAATAATAAGGATCTTGAAGTATTTCAAAAGAATTAAGAATCCTTTTTGAAAGAAGAATAATACTTGGTTTGGAAGCTTAAGAGTTATACTAGCTTTATGGGAAGTTAGGTATAACGACTTAAGAGAGATAAGAAGAATGGTTTATTGCTTTTAAGAAGATAAGAGACTTGACTTAATTGAATTGATGTGAAAGTTGTTAAGAAGTGTGAAACCTCATTCGTGAGTAATGAGTACTTGGTTTTTAAAGAATAATGTTTTACTGATTTCGGAAATGTGAATAAGTAAGGAACTTGATTTCTAAAAAGAGACTTGAGGAAATTAAAGAGTTTTTGGTTTAAAAGAAAGGCATTGTTTTGTCTTAAAAGTTGTTTAAAACATAAAGTGTTATAACAGCTTTATGGGAAGTTAGTTATAACGACTTTATGAAAACGAAAGAATGGTTTTTTTCATTGGTTTTAAAGTAGTAACTTGACTTTAAAAGGATAAGTGTTTTGGTCCAAAAAGAAGGCATGATATTGCCTTAATTTGGTTTTTAAAAGGAAAGTATGGAAGTTGTTTTGGTTTACTTAAAAGATGTTAGTCACTCTATACTGCGGGTATCGGGTGACCTTTGTAAAAGAAATGGATCCTTTAAAAAGAGTTTAACATACGTAGTACTTTGGGGTTAAAACCTGGACTTTGGCATAAAATAAAAAGTACCTTGAGTTGTGTGTAACTTTCCTATGTTTGTGTATGATAGCCTTGATTGTGCAAAGTGTTGTATTCTTATGTTACCGCGTCTCTCGAATGGAGGGCCGGTCGTGTTATTCTTGATCATTTGGACATCTCGACCACGATGGGTGGCCACGGGTATGCTTCACTATGATAGTCCACGGGCATCGACTCGATGGATGGTCCACGGGTATCGCGCCATGATGAGGTTCATTTCCCTGTTGATAGTGTTATTCCATGGACTATCTCTCCATGAGTTTCTTGATCGACGCTTGGTATCCGTGGTCGGCTTTCGTGCTTGCCGTCTCGTGGTGATTCGGCCTTCGTACAGTAGTTAGCCCTCGCACTTGCCCGCTCGGTGTAGTGACGAAGTCTCGTGATCTGACCTTGGTACAGTAGTTAGCCTCGTACTTGCCGGCCACGTGACACGGCCTTGGTATCCGTAGTCGGCTTCGTACTTGCCGTGACGCCTTCGTGGTTTGGTTGTATAGTATTGTTAGTCTGCACTTGGTGTTCATGTGTACTCGTGGTGTTATTATATCATAGGATCGCGGTGAGAAAGGTATTCCACGGGCATGATTGGCGTTGCCGTGAGACCCATAGTTATATTTGAGTGATGACTCGAGGCGTGAGTCCACGACTTACATATTCGCTATTTATTGTGAATCGTAGTTTGGTTATCATACATGTCTCCGCTTTATATATCGCTATGATTTCATTTACTGATATTTTGATTCATATACTTGGTACTGTTATCGACCTCCTTGGGCTGCGTTCATGCCGCGGTAGAAGTACATCGGTTGTGGATCCTCGCTCATGGATCACGATTCAGTGTTAGGAAGCCCGTTTCTTGGAGGCTTATCTTTTGGTATGTTACCACGAGTGCAGAGGTTCTTGTACATTCGGGGTATGGCGGGGCCCCGTCCGTCATAGTTGTTATCACTTCTTAGAAGTGCATGTAATCTTGTTGTGGCAGAGTTTGTAAAAAGGATAACTGTTCGGATTTTTATGTATTTATACAGAAGGCAACTATTTTGGTTGGCCTATTTATTTATTTATCATGTCTCTTGATTCATGTTTATGTTTTATTTCCGCTGATTTTCTCTGATGTTGTATCACTAGGGTGCCCGGGGTAAGGCACCAGTCACGGGCCCGGGTTGGTCGTGATGGTCGTTGGCTCGATGCGTCCCGCTTTAGTGGCGAGCATGGAGGACGAGTGCTTCTATCTCACAAGGCTCGATGATTACCGCAGAGGTTTGCTCGGGTGTAGCTCTTGATCGGGCATGGACATTGCCGCATGCAGCTTATGCACTGGTGCGAGAACGTAGAGGCGGATTGCAGATATCGCGAAGAGGCGGGGCAGCGAGGTCCTGCTAGCTTTCGAGGCGGACGGCCTCGATGGCGAACTAGATTTGCACCTCGGCCCGATTGAGCGCTCCTTCACCGCGTCTTGGGGCGTCGAGGTATTCGGCGTGTCGGGGCCCGAGGCCGGGCTTCAGGAAGCGAGGATCCTAACCGTCGAGACCACCCCTGCCGGTGTGGCGATGTGGTAGATCCCATTACGGAGTTGTGGTAATGCTTTGGGAGCTTGTTACACTTGGCAGCGAGTCATATTTCGAGGACCGTCAGGCAGGCGCGCAGATGGTAGGGTTCAGCCTGTGGTCGTTAAATCGGTCTTCATCTCCAATGGTTACTCGCCCCGGAGGGCAGGGTGCTCATGGGCCAGCAGGTCGCGGCAGAGGTCGTGGCAAGGGTCCTAGTTCTAGCGGTCCTCAGAACCGCATTTGCCTTGTCCAGCCGCCAGGACCAGGAGGCGTCTCCGGATGTCGTCACAGGTACATTATTGGTTTCATGTTGTGACGTATATGTTTTGATAGATCCGGGTTCTACCTTGTCCTATATATCTCCTCATATTGCTGGTAGAATAGGGATAGAGCTTGTGTCCATAAAACCTTTTGAGGTAGCTACGCCAGTAGGTGATTCGGTGGTAGCTGAGCGGGTATATAAGGCTTGCCCAGTGACTATATAAAATCGTCAGACCCTAGCTGACTTGATAAAGATGGATATGACAGACTTTGATGTGATTATGGGTATGGATTGGTTGGCTTCTTGCTACGCCAATGTGGACTGTAGGGAGAGATTGGTACGGTTCCAGTTTCCTGGTGAGCCGGTTATCGAGTGGAAGGGCAACACAGCGTCGCCGAGGGGTAGGTTTATTTCTTACCTCAAGGCTAGAAAGATGGTGCAGAAGGGTACATATATCATCTGGTTCGGGTATTCGATCTTTGTTATACCCGTATTTCAGTATATGCGTGAGGCGTCACGTCTAAAAGTTTAGCCTTAAGTTAGGCATTATGGACGAGATTGTGCACAACCCACGAAACGGATGGTTTTCCGACGAAACGTTTTACAAAACTTGCGTAGGGTAAATTACGGCTATGTCATTTTTAATTTTTGTGGATTTTTCCGAGAGATGAAACATTTTGGGCCAACGAGAGGGTGACACTTGTCACCCTCAAGTGGACGGCAAAAGGGGGCAATGCCTTGGACGATTGGCATGGTTTTGGGGCTTAATTCTTGGGTCAATGTTTTGTGAGGGATTTGTGGAGTAGGTTAGGGTGCACTTGTGCAAATCCCCACCATCCACTTGCCCTCATCTTAGCCCTTGAAAGCCCTATAAATACCCCCTTGAGTTGATGAACTCTTTATCCACAAATCAACATTCCAAGTCTAAAAATCCCTCCTTCCCCCTTGTGAGCTTCTCGTCAGCCTCACTTCCCCACTCCTCTAGAGAGCTTAGCCGAAACACCTCTCCCCCTCTAGCCTAGTGGCTTCGGTATGAGTACCCCCACCCCTGGTAGAAAGTTGTCTTCCAAGTATTATTACTATTCCCAAATACTTTAGCCTATACCTTGTTGTATTTCCAAAGTCACCTCTATACTAAAAAGCCTAGAAATACTACCTTATCTCCATTGTCACTAAACGAAACCCTAAGAGAAACTTCATTGTTGGTTGAAGTAGAAAGTAGAAGTTGTTAGAAACTTCTAAGGGTTTCTTGGAGCTATCGGAGCGTGCAAATTAGGAGCTAAACCTTGCTCAGGATCGACATTTAACTTGGATAATTTTGGGCTTATCGAGGTAAATACTCTTGTCCTTCTATTGTAATTGGATATTACATATAAGAATAGTTAAGACTTGAGTATAAGATAGAAGGATATTAAAGAATAGAATTGAACTGTTATCACAGTAGAAGGGTATAACAGAAGAAGAATTAAATTGTACTTACATGAGAATTTGTATTCTGATGAACTTGGGTAACTTGCCGGGTAGGGAAGTGCTGCCCGATTTTCCGTAGAATAAAGAACCCTCTGTTTAGAATATCCTACAGAATAGTCTAGACGTTGATAGACGTTTGACTGGTATAGGTCGATACTCTGCGCGCGACATATTCGACTTGGCAGGTGGATTTCGCCGAGAAGGTATGTGATTCTTCCTATACTTTTGAGCATGATATTTTAAAGTATATATATAGTACGGTAGACGTACGTGTGTTAACTGAACGTAGTTTTACTGCAATGTCTTTTGACTTAAGCCTGAATAATAAGAATCTTGAAGTCTTTCAAAAGAATTACAAAACATTTTTGAAAGAAGAAGGATATTGTTTTTAAAACAAAAAGCTTAAGAGTTATACTAGCTTTATGGGAAGTTAGGTATAACTACTTAAGACAGATAAAAGGAACAATTTACTTATGCGTTTATAAAAGACTTGTATTGATTTCTGGAAAGTATAATAAGATGGTTTGATAAGTGGACATAATATGATGCTATGTGTGTTAGTGTCTTGTAACGTTTGTATAAAAGGGTATTCTTGTTGTGCTTATGTTCTTTAACGATAAGTTGTTATGTTAGTATTATATCACTCACCTCTTGACATGATCTGGGGTTAAGGCGCCTCCGTCACGGGGTAGACTCGAGTGATGCAGGATCATGATTCGAGAATACCTCATGCGGGTCGGGGACCTATGCGAGCTACGGTAGTTCGAGTTAGTGTGCGGGGTTATACCTCATGCGGTGCATGTGGCCATGCGGACTACGAGTCGGGGCGATCGAGAGTAGCTACCCTCGATGCGGGAATACCTCATGCGGGCTCGTGAGTGGCCTATGCGGACTCTGAGAGTCGAGATTAGGCTTGCATAATGATACTATGGGCGATTGGCCCTGCTTCGATCATTTGCAGCCTAGAAAAGACCTGTTACAATTTACCTATTGTGGCTCTTGTTTATGATGTGGCACTATGTGCGGTTACATTGGTTGTTTCGTTCATATTTGTAAAATTGGTTTTAAAATGATATGATTTCATTTAAGTACTTTACAGTTTCACATACTTGGTACCTGTTATCGACCTCCTTGAAGTGCGTTAAATCTGCAGTAAGGAAGCAGTGCTAGATCCACATCCTTAGGATCTTTTGCTTTGGTGTCAGGAGCTCCATCTTCTCCGGAGGCTCGACTTTTGGGTATGATCTCCCTGTTGTGTAGATAGTTTTGTACATTCAGGGTATGGCGGGGCCCTGTCCCGCCATAGTTGTTTACTTCCTTAGAGGTCTGTAGTCCTATTGTACAGTTGGGATGTAAAGCGCGGATATATATATATCGAAAGGCACCCTTTTCTCAGATAAAATGTGTCTCATTTACAATTGTTTCATGTCTTGTGTTTTTATATTCCGCTGATTACTCTGATGTATGACTACTTGGGTGCCCGGGTAAGGCACCAGTCACGGGCCCCGGAATGGGTCGTGACAAAAGTGGTATCAGAGCAGTTAATCCTCGGAAGGTGTCTACAGACCGTATCTAGTAGAGTCTTGGTTATCGGTGTGTTGTGCACCACACCAATAATCAGGAGGCTATAGGATATTTAGGATTGGTTTCCATTCTTCTCACTCTGAGATCGTTCCATAGAGCTGTATTATAAGTTGGACCCCTCTAACGTATTTCCTTTCTTTAACAGTTATGCCTCCACGTAAGGCAACCCGGGCCCAGAAGGGCAAGGCAGCCGATGGAGCTGCTAGTGGGACACCGAGAGTCACGAGGCTCGTGCCCGCCTATACCCGAGACGGCGAGTTCCACGACGCCGCCAGCGAGGTTTAGGGCGCAGCGCGATGGTGATGAGACCACAAGACCTATACCTCCATCCCACACTGGAGCGGATGAGATGGGTTACGAGAGATGGCGATTCATGAGCCGTGATCGTGGCCGATACGGAGATAGGCCGACGCAGCAGCTCACCCGAAGACTGTGGTTCACCCGAGATCGCATGGCGGCGCTACACGGATTTTCTCGAGTTGTAGCCCGCGAGTTCTACGGTCGAGGCACGAGGATGATCCGCAGGAGTTCATCCGTCGATTCTGAGAGATCATCACGAGTGATCAAGGCTTGAGACCGAGTCCGTGATCTTCGGTTCCCATAGTCGCGCGTGATACCGCAATCGATTGGTTTGATTCGTGGGAGTTATCCCGGAGTGCACGCGTCCCAGCCTACTGGGACGAGTTCTCGAGGCCTTTCTCACTCATTTCTTGCCTCCACGGATGAGAGGGCACGGGCCGACGATTTTTGTTCTTTGAGACAGAGGACGCACGCCAGGAGTACAACGTTGAGTTTGATTCGTTGGCTCGATATGTCCCTGCGTTTGTAGCAGATATGGAGGACAGGGTGCATCGCTACGTCACCGGGCTAGATGATTATATGGCCGAGTCTTGTGCGGGTGTGGCTCTTCAGCCAGGTATGGATATTACCCGCATGCAGGCTCATGCGCTTGGATGCGAGGAGCGTAGAGGCCGACGGGTTGACAAACAGCAGCAGAAGAGGACCAGGACGGCAGGGTCTTTTGGTAGCTATCGTGGTGGGCGGCCTCAGCAGCAGTCTAGATTTGCACCACAGCCAGCTCAGAGCACTCCTACACCGTCCTCGGGATGCCTGTGATATTCGAGGCGCACTGTGGCCCCGTAACTTCAGACGCCCGTCGAGCGCAGAGGTATCGCCGACGGGACCACCCCTCGGTGGCCGTCGCGTAGATCCCACCGGGAATTGTGGTATCGCTACGGAGTTTGTTACGCCAGTAGCCGCAGGGTCACTTTGCGGAACTGTCCGACCAGGCGCCCGATGGTAGGGTCACCTACGAGTTCTTTCACCGGGTCTTCTTCATCTCCTACAGTTACTCGCCCCGGAGGGCAAGGTACTCATGGGCCAGCAGGTCGCGGCAGAGGTCGTGGCGCGGGTCCCAGTTCTAGCGGTCCTCAGAACCGTATTTATGCCTTGTCCAGCCGGCAGGATCAGGAGGCCTCACCTGATGTCGTCACAGGTACCTTATCAGTTTCTGGATTTGATGTGTCTCATTTACAATTGTTTCATGTCTTGTGTTTTTATATTCCGCTGATTACTCTGATGTATGACTACTTGGGTGCCCGGGTAAGGCACCAGTCACGGGCCCCGGAATGGGTCGTGACATATACAGGGGCTGAGGTGCCAGCTATTCAGTCAGTTCCGGTGGTTAGAGAGTTTCCAGATGTATTCCCGCATTTATCTCTCGTATCCTCCCGAGGGAGATTGAGTTTTGTATTGATATGTCGCCAGACACTCGGCCTATATCTGTTCCGCCATACAGGATGGCACCTGCTGAGTTGAGAGAGTTGAAGGACCAGCTGAAAGATTTGCTGGAAAAAGGCTTTATCAGGCCTAGTGTTTCTCCCTGGGGAGCGCCGGTTTTATTTGTAAAGAAGAAGGATGGGACGCTGCGTATGTGTGTTGATTACAGGCAGCTGAATAAGGTAACCATCAAGAACAGATACCCCCTCCCCAGGATTGATGATTTGTTTGACCAGTTGCAGGGTGCGAGGTGTTTCTCCAAGATAGACCTGCGGTCTGGTTATCATCAGGTGCGAGTTAGAGAGGCAGATATCCCAAAGACTGCATTCAGGACCCGGTATGGGCACTATGAGTTCAGGGTGATGTCTTTCGGTTTGACCAACGCTCCAGCGGTATTTATGGATTTGATGAACCGGGTGTTCAAGCCATTTTTGGATACGTTTGTTATAGTATTCATTGATGACATCCTGGTTTATTCGCGCACAGAGCAGGAGCATGCAGATCACTTGAGGACGGTACTTGGGGTCCTCCGGAGCCGGCAGTTGTTCGCCAAGTTCTCCAAGTGTGAGTTTTGGTTGGCCTCAGTGGCATTCTTGGGGCACATTATTGGGGCTGACGGTGTTCAGGTTGATACGACAAAGATTGAGGCGGTCAAGTCTTGGCCGAGACTGTCACGACCCGAACCCGGGCCCGTGACTGGTGCCTTACTCGGGCACCCAAGTAGACATACATCAGAGTAACCAGCGGAATATAAAACAAGACATGAAACAATATGAAGTGAGAAACAGTTTATCTGAGAAAAGTTGCCTTTCGGCATACATATATAAAAACTTGAACAGTTACATCCCTTTTACAAACCCTGCCCACAACAGTACTACAGACCTCTAAGAATGTTATAACAATGGCGGGACAGGGCCCCGCCATACCCCTGAATGTAAGTACCTACAACGACAGGGGACTATACCAAAAATAAGCCTCCGGAGACACGGAGCTTCCCAAAACGCTGAACTGTGACCCTATGAGCGAGGATCAACAACTGGTGTACCTCTACCTGCGGCATGAACGCATCCCCGAGAGAGGTCGATAACAGTACCAAGTATGTGAAATCAAAATATCAAATGAAATCATAATAGTCTATATAAAACAGAAGACATATATGATAACCAATTTACGATACACAATATGTAAGCAGTCATGTCAAGTCAGGGACTCACGCCCTTAAAGTCATCACTCAAATATAACTATGGGTCTCATGCCCACAATATCAATCATGCCCGTGGAATTCCTTCCTCACTGCCGGCAGTCCATGATATAAAAACACCCAAGGAATACACATGAACACCAGGTCCCACCTGTGTCATAATAAAACCGTACGGGGTAAGTACGAAGGCATAGCCGACTACTAAAACCCACAGTGCCAACAATGCTATAAAACGGTATCACGAGGTCTTTCTAGACCGCGCCACATGATCGAAGTTGGCCACTCGCCCTCAGTATCAATGTGCGCGTCAAATCACGAACTCACCGCACTCGCGATAGCCACCTAGGCCCGCATGAGGTATTCCCGCGTCGAGTGTAGCTACTCCTCGGCATCGCCCGGACTCGTAGTCCGCGTGGCCACATAGGCCGCGTGAGGTATTCCCCGCACACTAACTGGAACTCGTAGCTCGCATAGGTCCTGGACCCGCGTGAGGCATCCTCGACGGGGCAGCTTAACCCCCGGTATATCATGTCAAGAGGTGAGTGGTACAATACTAACATAACGGCTTATCGTTAAACAACATAAGCACAACAAGGGAAACCCCTTTACACAAACATCACAAGGCACTAACACACGTAGCATCCTAACATGTTTACTTATCAAACCATCTTACTACACTTTCCAGAAATCAATACAAGACTTTCATAAACAAATAAGTAAACCGTTCCTTCTATCTTCCTTAAGTCGTTATACCTAGTTCCCATAAAGCTAGTATAACACTTAAGCTTTTGAAACCAAGTATTTCTTTTCTTTCAAAAATGGTTAATAACTCTTTTGAAATACTTCAAGATTCTTATTATTTAAAACTCAAGTCAAACGACATCAAAGTAAAACCAAAACAATTTCCATACCTTCTTTTAAAACAAAGGCAGGTTTCCTTTAAAAGTCAAGTAGCAATATACTTTTTAAACCAAGGGTCTTACTCTTTTAAAACAAGTAACCTATCAAGTTACTTCTCCTTTCCCAAAATCAAGTTGTTTATAAGTCAAGTTATCATTTTAAATCCAATGATAAAACCATTCTTATTTTCGAAATTAAGATAACTTTATTCTTTGAAAGACCACACACCCATTACTCACGAGTGAGGTTTTACAACTTTTTAACATAATTCAAGTCCTTAATATTTCATAACAAGTCACCTAACTTTGAAATCAAGTCAAGGACACAAAAGGAAAATCAATTTCCTTTAAACACACGTGCGTCTACCGTACTAAATATATTTCACAAATATCATGCTAGAAAGGATAGGAAGAGGTTCACATACCTCGCGACGATTATCTACAATTAGCAAAACGCTCCAAAGTACTCTAACCTTGCTCGCCTTTTCCATCCTTCAAGTAGAATACGCTACTCGTAGTACTTCAACCTATAAAGGCCACAAAACGTCTATCAACCTCTGGATTTCTTCGTAGAATAATTCTAGATACAAGATTCCTTATTCTACGGAAAATTCAAAGACCTCCCCGCATGACCACATAAAACTCCTCCTCTAACGAGGCCTGCTACCAAATCAACAAGCCCGGGGGGGGGGGGGGGTTACACGTCTAACCGGACGTGTACAATTCTACTCCACAATAATTGTCACGACCACCCCGCCCGCGATCGTGCCCTACACAGGAACCCTTTCGTATACATCGTAGAATAGCAATGAACATACACAACTGTTAAAAGCTTAAACATAAAATAACAACAGGCTAGCCGATAAGGCCACCTTCCGTAAACCATACAAATAAAACAGTACATTTTTCTTTACAACCCAATCCACAATGTGACTACAGACCTCTAAGAATAACAACTGTGATGGGACAGGGCCCCGCCATACCCCTGAATGTACATCTACCGACAATACCAGGGATAAGCCTCCGAAATAAAGGAGCTTCTCAACAGCTGAACAGTGATCCTAAGAGCGAGGATCAACAACTCAGACTCTACTGCGGCATGAGCGCACCGGCGAGGTCAGTACAACATGTACCAAATATGTGAAACTAAAAGTACTGTAATGAAATCATAAGTCTATAATAAAACTGGAGACAGGTATGATAACTCAATTAACAGTACATTGTGCCTTACTAACAATGAGAGTAACTAAGAGTATACTTACAACATAAAAATAGGAAGCTCACGATCAAAGCAGGACCACCCGCCCGCAGTATCATTAATCAATCCTACTCCTGGGACTATTTCACCCGCATAGGTCGTGTGGACCCGCATGAGGTATTCCTCGCATGAGACTATTTCACCCGCATAAGCCCTTACGGACTCGCATGAGGTATTCATCGCATAGGCTGTATCCGCCCGCATGGGACTATTTCACCCGCATAAGCCCTTACGGACTCGCATGAGGTATTCCTCGCATCGTGGGTAGCAAATCCATGGAATATGCAAATGCCACAAACCCGGGGAATGACCCCGCAATGAATAATATACCACTAGCACAAACCGGCTATCATACATAACATAAGCACTACCGGCTTATCATACAATATATAAGCAAGTTAAGAAATCTCCTAACTTCTTATTATCCTTGTTCATATACACTCTCATTTAGTTTACTTAAGGCACTAACATGTCTTTATAAAATCCGGGAATTTAACCCAAAGTACTACATACTTCTACTTTTAAAATGACTCTTTTTCATACAAAACTTCCAAGACACTAATAACCATAGTATCAAGTCATAACTACTTTTCAAGACAAGTCACAATACCTTTTAGAAATAAAATTATAGGCTTCTAAATCAAGTGACTTCTTTCTTTTAAAACTTTAAGCAATTGATGCCTTTAAATCAATTTGTCTTTCATTATTTCAAGTCATTTATCATACTTAAATTACTTAGAGTAAATCACTCTTTTTAACCTTCCATAAAGCTATTATAACCAACTTCCCATAAAGTCGTTATACTAGCTTTATACCTTAGAAACTTACATTCTTCTTTATAACCAAGAGACTTAAACTTTCCAACAAAACAAGTATCAAAAATACTTTCAACATACTTAAAGTCTCTTAACTTTTGAAAACCAAGATATCCTTAATATTTAAACAAGTGAGTTAACTCCCTAACTCAACCAACTTGGACATTCTTAAAATAAGCCAAGGATATCAAATGGACCTAGATTGTCAAAATCTTGTACGTCTACCGTACTATACATTTACAACCTATTCATGCTCAGGAGATAAGAAAGTTCCACATACCTCTTCGGTTTAATCCACTTGCTAAGTCCAATTCGATGTACGTAGTATGTCAACCTATAATGACCATAGTACGTCTATTAACTTCTAGTTTCAAACGTAGAATATTCCAAGTGCAAAGTCACTAAATTCTACGGAAAATCGGATAGCACTTCCTTTGTTTCTACTTACTTTGCCACCTTTTTCAAGGCCGAATTCAATAACCAAACACGCCACATTTAAGGCCCAACAAAGTAGTTAACAATAGGGGATTACATGCTTAATCAAGACATGTAAAATTCCGCCCCACAATATATAATAACTAGTCTAAACTACAATGTCAATTCGGCAATTTGGGCAACAATACCAATTCTTATCCAATTTCCATTTCAATCCAAGTGGTTTAATATAACATGTTATCTAGCCACAATTGGTTATAACTACTACAATCCTCAAGTAGGTAAACATGCGACGATTCTAATTATCGACCAAATTGTATTTCAATTTCAAATGGCTTAACATGTCATTTTCGGATTTGAGCTTCCAAATTCCCATAACACTTATCAAACTTCATAACACATATCACATGATCAATTCTAACTTATAATAACATGGAACCTTCAATTACAAAAGTAAGACGAAGATTATACCTCATTTAGCCCAAATATGATCCAAGTTTACAAGTCGATCCTTAGCAACTTTAGCTCCTCTTTTCGACGTTCCAATCCATTCCAAGCAACCCTTAGAAACTTATGAAGAACTTATCTTCAAGTTCCAACTTCAAAGTTGAAGAACTCCTTTAGCTTCCGCCTTGCGACTAATACGAAAACACCATTTTTCCGGGATCTTTCTATTGAGATACACTTACAATACCCTTAGGTACCTTGGTTTAAAGTGGGGGGATTATTGGACAACAATTGAAATTTTTTCCTTGAAACCCTAGCCTTGGCCGAGAGCTTCCTCAAGTTTCCATCAAGTTTTTCTTGAAAATTTGCTAAGTGTTAAGCCTTGTCTTGCACTAGTAAGCTTATATAAATAAATGGAGGGTCAAGATTAGAACAAATGGGTGGTTTGGATGCATTTCACAAGGATCAAGCCAAGTGGCATTTGACTTAGTCAACAATGTCAAGATAATTGTCTTTGCAAGACTTGGTCTTTTAAATTATGGTCAAATGACCATTTCCTCCATGTCATTTTCTTCCAAGGCCATAAAGGGGGGTGCCACGTGTCGCCCTCCCGTTCGTCGCAATATTTCATTTTCCGACAAATTCCAAAATTCCAATAAATTTTTACTCGTCTCAAATCTTAACATTTGAGTTCTTACGTACGTTCTTATAAACCTATCCTGGAAATTTCCGGGGTGTAACAATAATACTACAAGTCTACTGTAAATACAGTCCAATGTAAATACATTTCAATTCTTTATACTGATTCTTCCAATATATCTTATACTCAATTATTAACTACTACTACATGTAATTTCCAATTACAATAGGGGGATAAAGATCATTACCTCGATAAGCCCAAAATTATCCAAGATATAAGTCGATCCTGAGCAACGTTTAGCTCCAATTCCTGACGCTCCAACCCGCTCCAAGCAACCCTTAGAAGTTTCCAAACAACTTCTCTTAACACTTCATCTAAGCTATGAAGATTTTTCTAGGGTTTCATTTTTGCGACTATTGGAATAAAGTAGTATTTTTCCGGGCTCTTAGTTATTGAAATAACTTGGAATACTACTAGGAATACTAGGCTAAGGTATTTTTGGATAATACAATAATACTTGAAGTATTTTCTACACAAAGTGGGGGGGGGGGGATTTCGGACGAGCTACACAAGGAGGGAGGGGGATTTTTGTGACTTAGAAACATTTAAGTGGATGAAGAAGTCTTGAAATCAATGGGGTATTTATAGGAAAATCAATGGCCAAGATCTAGGCAAGTGTGTGGTGAGGATGGGGTACATGTGTGGGTAGTTGGCCAACCATTTGTCCACCATAACAATGGGACAAGTGGCCACCACAAAAATGGGCCACTTGTCCACCAAGAAAAACGTCCAACACTCCACAACAATCGGCCCACATGGCCTCAAGGGGGGTGACACGTGTCGCCCCCCTACTCGTCCAAAATATTCCGTCTTCCGAAAAATATCCGTAATGCCAAAAATCCGAAAATAAAGTGGGCCCCACAAAACCGTAAATTTCCTCCCGTGGGCCCCACGTGACCAATTCCGGAAATAAAATTTCATAATTCTTAAATATTCCAAAAAGTCCGAATACCAAATCTGGGAATCCAATTCCCATTAACGAACCTTTTTCCTTCACAAAATCCGAAAACTTTTCCGTCGAAAAATCACATCTTTCTTCCTTTCCAACTTTAATGTCGTATTCTCGTACGTACGTCCTCATATACATACTCTGTAACTACGGGGTGTAACATTCTTCCCCCCTTATAAACATTCGTCCTGAATGTTCCTTCTAAGTCTTCAAGCACACCTGTGCCGGTATAGTCTTCACTACTATACTTACGAAACCAATTATGCCACACCTAGCCATAATACCATGTACGCGCAAAAACTCACATCCAAGCCAGCGAAGAATCATCTCTAAAGCGTATAACAATACTAATAGCTCCACCCATGGTCCAAAGGATACTTCCTTCACATCCTTACTTTATAACAAGGACACTTCCATATTCTTAACACATCTTCGCCTTTTTCTTACTCGTCGTACTTTCCTCGTACACTCGAACTCTTCCTACTATCGCATTCACATTTACTGTCATTGCTTCGTTCCAAAATCTCGGGGTTACTACCTCCAACTTGGTCATCATTAACTGGGAACATTCTAGATGGATCTCCGATACTCTTCCGAATCATAGCAACATGGAAGACCGGACGTATTGTCTCCTAAGTCGGACGGCGGTGCTAACTTATAGGCAACCTGGCCTAATTTACAAACGATCTGAAAATGCCCAAAGCACCTCGGGCTAAGTTTCCCTTGCTTTCCAAATCTCGTCACACCCTTCCGGGGTGGTACCTTCAAGAAGACCCACCGTCAACCTGAACTCCAAGTGTCGACGCCGATCATCCATACGACTTCTGTTGACTCTGAGCTGCTAATAACTTCTTCTGGATAAGCTTCACTTTACCCACATCCTGTTGAAACAAGTAGGGACCAACTATCTGAACCTTGCCAACATCGAACCAATCGACCGGCAACCTACACTTCCGTCCATACAAGGCTTCATAAGGCACCATCCGAATACTAAAATGGTAGTTATATAATACTCACTCAACAAGAGGCAAAATTATCCTCACAGCTACCCCTGAAATCAAAACACCGGCCCGTAACCTATCCTCAAAGGTCTGGATAAAACGCGATGTTCGCCCGTCGGCCCGAGGGTGAATGCCATACTGAGACTCACCTGAGTTCCTAACCCACCTGGTAAAACCTCCCAAAAAAGAAATAGCCATAAACTGGGCTCCACTGCCTGCCATAAAATAAAAGTAGGAACCCCGTGCAGCCTTACAACCTTCCTGATATACAACATCTCGCATAACCCTCCGCCGAGTAAACAGTCCTGACTAAAAGAAAAGATGGGCTGACCCCATCGGCCCTACTACTGGTCAAACGCATCCACAAACTCGTACGATGGTTACCTAAACTTGGGCTTAACACCCTCGTGACCCCATCATCTAGCGGGACCACCTCAAACTGACCCCACCACATTCCGGGCTGCGGGTTGACCCGCAACATGGCCTCAACCCGACCCACTTCGTACTAAACTCTCGTTCCCTGATCCGGAACAATCTTACCAGTTCACGTTATGAAAGCTACCACTTCCATCTCACACTATCCATGGAATTTTCACACAAATACACCACGTCTACCGAGTACTTCGACAAAGACCAACCGTAAAATCATCCACCCAGGACGGCCTTGCATCCAAGGTCCCAACTGTTATAAATTCTAAGGCTCCCCATTTTCTCGTCCCCAGACTTACCCTTTTCAACTACCCATGTTTTCTAATCACAACTTACACAATGCTAACCGAACATAGCACTCCACATGTATCTACCATAACGACCTAAACAAGTCTCTCAAGGGCTGAAGATATCTCTGTAACTACCATCTCACTTTCCCTTTGCCGCTCTAATCAAATCCTGCTCTGCTGGGCGCATAACTACAGACGGTGATGAACCAGCCACTGATCCCGAAGGCTGAGTCGTAACATCCGCGCCACCTCTGGTCGGACAATTTCTTGCAAAAAAATGGCCCTGCTGGCCGCAAGCCTAACAAGCTATCTAAGTAGCACGACACTCCCCATAAGAACACTTACTACAACGGCCTTACCGAGGTGGGGGTGGCCTCCTCTGGCTAACACCCCTTCCTCTCCGAACCACTGAATCCGCAACTGACCTGGTAGGCTAAGTCATCCCACCTGTATCCCTCCTACTAGGACATTCTCTCCTCACATGGCCCTGACGGCCGCTGGTAACACAAGCATTAGTAAAAAGACGACATTCCCCGGGATGACGCCTGTCACAAGTGAACACTGAGGGAAAACTGAATCTGACTGGCTAGAACCTATGCAAATCTGTGAACCAGAGACCCTGGAGTTCTGACCAACTCCTAAATACCCCGAACGTCCTAAAGTCTGTGGAGGACCACTCATCGGGCGGAGGCGCATAACCGCTCACGAGAAGGTCCGCCGAAAGTTACCAAAGGACCTGCTGTTTGGCCCTCTTCGCTGATCTTGGTTACTCCGTCGATCTCTACGTTCCTCGATCACTGGCGTATGCTCAGACGCGGCAATGTCCATGTCTCGATCAAGAGCTACTCTTGTACAACTCTCTGCTAGGTAATCGTCATGTCCTGTGACATATCGGTGCACTCTATCCTCCATGTCTGCCACTAACGAGGGGACATAACGAGTCAACAAGTCAAACTCTATATCAGATTCCCGAACCGCCCGCCTGCTTCGCCTCTAAGGTTTTGATCGCCATGATCCGCTGCAATCGCCGAATAAACTCGATGATCTTCCTCGCCTCAATTCATAGGACTCGGGTGGATCGCAACTCAAGAAGTCCTCAAGTCTCAACTATCGGATCTAGGGTGAACTATTGCTGCCGAACCACCGGCTCCGTCCGTCCTCATTCCCACCACCGACTAGCTAGTAATCGCCATCTCCTTGTAACTCATATCCTCTGCTCGCCGGGACTAGAGGCTCGGTATCGTGGTCTCGTAGCTACCGCACGCTTCTAAACTCTCCTCAGGGCTAGCGGCGTCGCGAACTCCCGAATAAAGCGCTGCTCGGATAATGACCGCCTGTGCCTCGTAACCCTCTCGCTCTACTCGCAGCCTCCTCGCCGCTTGCCCTTCGGGCTCGTTGCCTTGCGTAGAGGCATAACAGGTGAAAAGAATACATCAGAGGGAGTCCAACTTATAACACAGCTCTAAGGCACGATCTCAGAGTGAGAAGAATGGAAACCAATCCTAAATATCCTGCAGCCTCCTGATTATAGGTGTGGTGCACAACACACCGATAATCAAGACTCTACTAGATACGGTCTGTAGACACTTTCCGAGGATTAACTGCTCTGATACCACTTTTGTCACGACCCGAACCCGGGCCCGTGACTGGTGCCTTACCCGGGCACCCAAGTAGACATACATCAGAGTAACCAGCGGAATATAAAACAAGACATGAAACAATATGAAGTGAGAAACAGTTTATCTGAGAAAAGTTGCCTTTCGGCATACATATATAAAAACTTGAGCGATACATCCCTTTACAAACCACGCCACAACAAGATTTGCACTTAAGAATGTTATAACAATGGCGGGACAGGCCCTCGCCATACCGAATGTAAGTACCTACAACGACGGGGACTATACAAAAATAAGCCTCCGGAGACACGGAGCTTCCCAAACGCTGAAATGTGACCACATGGCGAGGATCAACAAGCGGTGTACCTCTACTGCGGCATGAACGCATCCCCAAGGAGGTCGCACAACAGTACCAAGTATGTGAAATCGAAATATCAGAAATGAAATCATAATAGTCTATATAAAATGTAAGACATATATGATAACCAATTTATGATACACACATGTAAGCGATGTCAAGTCGTGACTCACGCCCTTAAAGTCATCACTCAAATATAACTATGGGTCTCATGCCCACAATATCAATCATGCGTGGAATTCCTTCCTCATCCGGCGATCCATGATATAAAAACACCCAAGGAATACACATGAACACCGTGTCCCACTGTGTCATAATAAAACCGTGACGGTAAGTACGAAGGCATAGCCGACTACTAAAACCCACAGTACCAACAATGCTATAAAAGCGTATCACGAGGTCTTTCTAGATCGCGCCACATGATCGGCGCCGCCACTCGCCTCGGTATCAATGCGCGTCAAATCTCGAACTCACCGCAGCTCGCGTAGCCACCCAGGCCCGCAGGTATTCCCGCATCGAGGGTAGCTACTCTCGGCATCGCCCCGACTCGTAGTCCGCGTGGCCACATAGACCGCGTGAGGTATTCCCGCACACTAACCTGGAACTCTCGTAGCTCCGCATAGGTCCCCTGGACCCGCATGAGGCATCCATCGCATCGGGGGGCAGCTTAACCCCCGGTATATCATGTCAAGAGGTGAGTGGTACAATACTAACATAACGGCTTATCGTTAAACAACATAAGCACAACAAGGGAAACCCCTTTACACAAACATCACAAGGCACTAACACACGTAGCATCCTAACATGTTTACTTATCAAACCATCTTACTACACTTTCCAGAAATCAATACAAGACTTTCATAAAAAAATAAGTAAACCGTTCCTTCTATCTTCCTTAAGTCGTTATACATAACTTCCCATAAAGCTAGTATAACACTTAAGCTTTTGAAACCAAGTATTTCTTTTCTTTCAAAAATGGTTAATAACTCTTTTGAAATACTTCAAGATTCTTATTATTTAAAACTCAAGTCAAACGACATCAAAGTAAAACCAAAACAATTTCCATACCTTCTTTTAAAACAAAGGCACTTTTCCTTTAAAAGTCAAGTAGCAATATACTTTTTAAACCAAGGGTCTTACTCTTTTAAAAACAAGTAACCTAGCAAGTTACTTCTCATTTCCCAAAATCAAGTTGTTTATAAGTCAAGTTATCATTTTAAATCCAATGATAAAACCATTCTTATTTTCGAAATTAAGATAACTTTATTCTTTGAAAGACCACACACCCATTACTCACGAGTGAGGTTTTACAACTTTTTAACATAATTCAAGTCCTTAATATTTCATAACAAGTCACCTAACTTTGAAATCAAGTCAAGGACACAAAAGAAAAATCAATTTCCTTTAAACACACGTGCGTCTACCGCACTAAATATATTTCACAAATATCATGCTAGAAAGGATAGGAAGAGGTTCACATACCTCGCGACGATTATCGACAATTAGCAAAACGCTCCAAAGTACTCTAACCTTGCTCGCCTTTTCCATCCTTCAAGTAGAATACGCTACTCGTAGTACTTCAACCTATAAAGGCCACAAAACGTCTATCAACCTCTAGATTTCTTCGTAGAATAATTCTAGATACAAGATTCCTTATACTACGGAAAATTCGGCAAGACCTCCCCGCAACCACATAAAACTCCTCCTCTAACGAGGCCTGCTACCAAACCAACAATCCCGGGGGGGGGGGGGGTTACACGTCTAACCGGACGTGTACAATTCTACTCCACAATAATACTACAAGTCTACTGTAAATACAGTTCAATTCTTTATACTGATTCTTCCAATATATCTTATACTCAATTATTAACTACTACTACATGTAATTTCCAATTACAATAGGGGGATAAAGATCATTACCTCGATAAGCCCAAAATTATCCAAGATATAAGTCGATCCTGAGCAACGTTTAGCTCCAATTCCTGACGCTCCAACCCGCTCCAAGCAACCCTTAGAAGTTTCCAAACAACTTCTCTTAACACTTCATCTAAGCTATGAAGATTTTTCTAGGGCTTCATTTTTGCGACTATTGGAATAAAGTAGTATTTTTCCGGGCTCTTAGTTATTGAAATAACTTGGAATACTACTAGGAATACTAGGCTAAGGTATTTTGGGATAATACAACAATACTTGAAGTATTTTCTACACAAAGTGGGGATTTGACGAGCTACACAAGGAGGAGGAGGGGATTTTGTGACTTAGAAACATTTAAGTGGATGAAGAAGTCTTGAAATCAATGGGTATTTATAGGAAAATCAATGGCCAAGATCTAGGCAAGTGTGTGGTGAGGATGGGGTACATGTGTGGGTATTTGGCCAACCATTTGTCCACCATAACAATGGGACATGTGGCAACAAAAAAAATGGGCCACTTGTCCACTAATAAAAACGTCCAACACTCCAAAACAATCGACCCACATGGCCTCAAGGGGGGGTGACACGTGTCGCCTCACTGCCCAAAATATTCCGTCTTCCAAAAATATCCGTAATGCCAAAATCCAAAAATAAAGTGGCCCCACAAAACCGTAAATTTCTCCCGTGGCCCCACGTGACCAATTCCTAAATAAAATTTCATAATTCTTAAATATTCCAAAAAGTCCGAATACCAAATCTGGGAATCCAATTCCCATTAACGAACCTTTTTCCTTCACAAAATCCGGAAACTTTTTCGTCGAAAAATCACATCTTTCTTCCTTTCCAACTTTAATGTCGTATTCTCGTACGTACGTCCTCATATACATACTCTGGAACTACGGGGTATAACAGAGACCTACTACTCCGACGGAGGTGCGCAGCTTTAGAAAGTCGCGAGTTATTATCGTAGGTTTGTGGAGCGCTTTTCTTCGATATCGCGACCGCTGACTAGCCGACTCGTTGTAAGTTCCAGTGGACAGAAGCTTGTGAGAAGGGCTTCCAGTTACTAAAGGAAAAATTGACGACGACTCCAGTTCTTACTCTTCCCGAGGGGTTAGAGGGCTACGTAATTTATTGTGATACCTCGGGTATCGGGCTAGGGTGTGTATTGATGCAGCACAACAAGGTTATAACCTATGCTTCCCGGCAGTTACGGAAGCATGAGAGGAATTACCCTACCCACGACTTAGAGTTGGCCGCAGTTATTCATGCCTTGAAGATTTGGAGACATTATTTATATGGGGTTCATGTGGATATTTATACAGACCACAAGAGCCTCCAGTACATCTTCAGTCAGAGGGAGCTGAACTTGCGGTAGAGGCGGTGGTTAGAATTGTTGAAGGATTATGATGTTGACATCCTATACCATCCGGGAAAGGCCAACGTGGTTGCAGATGCTTTGAGTCGTAGATCGATGGGGAGTCTGTCAGAGGTAAAACCAGAAAGACAGGACATGGTCCGTCAGATCCATCAGCTAGCGAGCCTTGGGGTTCTTTTGGTCGATACCAATGATAGTGGGGTATGGGTTCGTGAGATTACCGAGTCTTCCATCATTGTTGAGGTGAAGAGGCGATAGTATGAGGACCCAGTTATGATACGGTATCGAGATACGGCTCTTCGAGAGGAGAAGAGTCTATTTGAGGTAGCACCTGATGGGGTGCTAAGATTTGAGGGCAGGTTGTGTGTTCCCGATGTAGCAGGACTTCATCATCAGATTCTGGGGGAGGCACACAGTGCTCGTTACTCTATTCATCCGGGGTCGACTAAGATGTACCATGACCTCAGATGTATGTATTGGTGGGATGGCCTGAAGAGGGACGTGGCAAGTTTTGTTGCTTAGTGTCCTAATTGTCAGCAGGTCAAGGTTGAGCACCAGAAGCCCGGTGGGCTATTGCAGGCTATTGATATTCCGACATGGAAGTGAGAGGTGATCAACATAGACTTTATTACAGGGTTACCTCGCACACAGAGGAAGCATGATTCCATCTGGGTTATTGTATACAGGCTGACGAAATCAGCCCACTTTCTTCCAATCAGGACGACTTATTCGGCCGAGGATTACGCTAGACTTTACATCCGAGAGATCGTGAGACTGCATGGGGTCACTATATCTATTATATCAGACAGAGGAGCCCAGTTTACGGCTAATTTCTGGAGATATTTTCAGAAGGGATTAGGGACGCAAGTGAGCCTCAGTACTGCATTTCATCCTCAGATCGACGGACAGGCAGAGCGTACTATCCAGAAACTCGAGGATATGTTGCGGGCCTGTGTTATAGATTTCAGGGGTAGCTGGGAGGATCATTTGCCTCTTGTTGAGTTTGAGTATAATAACAGCTACCATTCCAGTATCCAGATGACGCCTTATGAGGCCTTATATGGGAGGAAGTGCAGATCGCCGATAGGTTTTGTTCGATGTGGGTGAAGTTCAGTTAGTTGGGCCGGACTTGATTCAGCAGACGGTGGATAAGGTGAAGCTTATCCATGAGTGGTTATTGTCAGCTCAGAGTCGACAGAAGTCGTATGCAGATAATCGGCGTCGACACTTGGAGTTTGAGATGGATGATTGGGTCTTCTCGCGTATCACCCACGGCGGTGTGATGAGGTTTGGGAAGAAGAGGAAACTTAGCCCAAGGTACATTGGGTCTTATCAGATTGTCCGTAGGGTAGGTGTTACACCCCGTAGTTCAAGGACATTTTTAAGAGAATGTAAGTAAGGAATACAAGACTTGAAAAGGGTACGAAAGGAAGAATTGTTTGTCCGACGAAAAATCTTCCGAACGTCGGAAAGGAAAATGTTCGTTGAGGAGAATTGGATTCTCAAAATGCATTTATTGAGTATTATGGAATGTATTTTCTTTATGGAAATTTATTTTACGGATTTGGTCGTGTGGGGCCCACCCGAGGATTTTACATTTTGTGGGGCCCACGAGGGTTATGGAATTTTATGGACGAATGGAAGGGCGACACGTGGCACCCCCCCCCCCACATGGCTTGGTCGAAATTGATGCAAGGGTAAAATGGTCTTTTGAACAATGTGTAGATGACAAAGTCTTGCTAATTAAGAGCTTGACATTGTTGACCAAGTCAAGAGCCACTTGGCTTGATCTCCTTCATCCAAAACCTAACAAGTGTTATAATCTTGGCCCTTCATTGTATTATATATACATAGCTAGTGCAAGACCAAGTCTTCAAACACTTAGAATTATTTCATCAATTCTTGTTCTCTTAAGGGAAGCTCACGGGTTCACACAAAGTCCCACACAAAAATTTTAGTTTGTGATCCATTATTCACAAGACTTAAACCCAAGGTCCCTAAGGGTATAGTAAGGATATCTCAATAGAAAGATTTCGGAAAAGTGGCGTTTTCGTATTAGTCGCAAGGCGGAAACTTAAGGAGTTCTTCAACTTTGAAATTGGAACTTGAAAATGAGCTCTTCATAGGCTTCTAATGAGTGCTTGGAGCGGATTGGAACATAAGGAAAGGAGCTAAGAATTACTAAGGAGCAACTTTGAATCTTGGAAAGATTAAGGGCTTGTAAAGGTATAATTCTTGTCGTTTTAGTAATTAAGATTACTTATTGTTGTAGCTATGGATATTAGAAAGCATGAGGTATTTAGTATGAAGTTTGATAAGTGTATTGATTGTTGGAACCCTAATCCGAAAAAAACTAGTATGTTAGCCCTTAAGATTTTAATGCAAGTTGGTTAGTAGTTAAGTTGTCATATGTTATATAAAGAAGGAAATTGTAGTTGTTGAAGTTGTTTTTGACTATATAGCATGTTAACCTAAGAACTTGGATTGAAAAGGAATTGGAAAGATTGATAAGTTGTTGCACCTTTTGGCCGAAAATGGCATTGTATTGTGGACTAGTTTGATATCAATTGTGGGGCGGAATTTTACACGTCTTGTAGGCGTGTAATCCCCTATTATTAACTACATTGTTGAGCCTTAAATGTGGCGTGTTTGGTTATTGTATTCGGCCTTGAAAAAGGTGACAAAGTATGTAGAAACAAAGGAAGTGATGTCCGATTTTCCGTAGAATTTAGTGACTTTGCACTTAGAATATTCTACGTTTGAAGTTAGAGGTTTAATGGACGTATTATGACCATTTTAGGTTGAAGTACTAAGTATAGCGTATTCTACTTGAAGGATGGAATAGCTATCAAGGTTGAAGTACTTTGGAGCATTTTGCTAATTGTCGATAATCGTCGCGAGGTATGTGAACCTCTTCCTTCTTTTGACATGATTCTATGTATGAAATATACATGTAGTAGTATTTCATGATTCCGTCTACTCTTAGAAGTTAAGAAGTAGTTATGTTGATTTACTCTATGTAAAAGCTACGCCTAAGAAATCCTAAGTTCTTACCAAGTCTTATGGGGGATGTTGGTAAGAGTCGTTAGGAAGTATTTGTAGTCGAGTTGACTTGGCTAATTTACGGCACGAATAAGAATAAGTATCGAACAAGACATTGCAGCGTTAATAAAGGAAAATGTAATGACGATAAATTATATTAAAACAAGTAGAATTCTCCATCTGCATAGAAGTTAAGATAAGACAAAATTGTATTACATTTTCTAGATCATGGCTGCTTTAATGAGATCAGTATAAACAAGTATAACCTATTCACACATATAAGGCATATGTTGCTTAATTTAAAGAGTTTAAGTAATGAAGTGTTAAGACTATGAACTACGAAACTTGTTTCTAAAAGATAAGAGACTTGAAGTATGTTGAAAGTATACGATTCTTGGTTTTCGAAAGTATAAGTCTCTTGGTTAGAAAAAGAATGTATTTGCCTAAGGTATAAAGTTAGTATAACGACTTTATGGGAAGTGGGTTATAATAGCTTTATGGAAAGTTAAGAATGGTCTTCTTCAGTAATGTAAGTAAAGAAATGATTTGAAAGAAAGAAGGGCAAATTGTTTTAAAAGTACCAATTGCTTAAGGTTTTTAAGAAAGAAGTCACTTGATTTAGAAGCCGGTAAATGTATTTCTAAAAAGGTATTTTGACTTGTCTTGAAAGGTAGATATGACTCGATACTACGGTTGTTAGTATCTGGGAAGTTTTATTTGAAAAAAAAAGTCTTTCTAAAGGAGTAGAGGTGCGTAGTACTTTGGGTTAAATTCCCGGATTTTATATGACATTATCGTGTCCCAGAAATGCGCCGGGCAGTATACCTTTATGGGCAGACTATATGACATTATCGCGTCCCAGAAATGGGCCGAGCAGTATACCTTTATGGGCAGACTATACGACATTATCGCGTCCCAGAAATGGGCCGGGCAGTATACCTTTATGGGCAGACTATACGACATTATCGCGTCCCAGAAATGGGCCGGGCAGTATACCTGTATGGGCAGACTATGTGACTTTATCGCATCCCAGTTTGGGCCGGGCAGTATAGGCGTCCCTCCGTAAAGGGCCGGATTAGGTTATGAAAGATAAGTAAGTTAGATGGTAATAAACTTAATGACTTCTCCTAAGTATGTACGTAAGATATGGCTATAACTCTTAATGGAATGGAAAAGATAATGATGTGCAATTAAGTTCATAAGGGGTAATGACACGGCAGGATCTGGTATGTACTTTTTATACTTGCCCTGTCATTCTTTGTACGCTTATGATCACATCTTGTACTTTATTTCTGCTCCATATTCGCACTGTTAGATCGACTTCTTCGGGCCGCGTTCATGTCCGCAGTTTAGGTACACATTGTGGATCCGCGAGCTTAGGATCTGGTTCAAGATTTTGAGATGGCTCCAATGTTCCGAGTTGTCATGTTTATGTATATTCGTGTGCTGGGGCCTTGTCCGCCACAAGATTGGTCCAAAAATCTTAGAGGTCTGTATTCACGTGTAGCCGGATCGTTAGAGTGGTAATTACATTTTTGGATAGTGTAAGCCCTTTTGGGTGATTTATATTATGGCAGCCTTATCGACTTTTCCTAAGTTTTAAAAAAAATGTGTTACCTATTTTCCGCAGTTTGTTATGTTGTATGATTAGAAGGGTGCCTGTAGTAGGTACCGCGCGCCGGTCGGTCGTCGTGACAAAAGTGGTATCGAGCGCTTAGTCCTCTGAAAGTGTCTACGCATCGCGGTTCAGTAGATTCTTGATTATCGGTGTGTGCACCACATCTATAATCGTGAGGCTGCAGGACATTTAGGATTGGTTTCCATTCTTCTCACTCGAGATCGTGCGATAGAGTCGTGTCGTTAGGTCGCTCCCTAACGAGTTATGTTGATCGCAGCACGAGAAAGCGCAATGACCGGGAAGGACTATGTGGATTGCGTATCCAGGTTGGGAATGATTATAGTATAGTTGGTATTGTGACCTACATCTATACGGAGTTATGTATGAGGGTCAGACGCGTGTTTCCTAGAATTATTTTAGATTACCAAGAGTTGGTAAAGACTAACTAGATACCGGGAAGGTATGGAACAGTTAATGAATTCTCGCCAAGGTCTTATGTTTTATTTTGAGATGATTGGGAAGGGATGAACTGTCTGATAGGGTAGTGAACCCTTAAGAAGCCATGTTAAGGACCTTAAGGGAATGTCATGTTAATAGATTAAGCTACGTGGTAGGCTTAAGAGAATTGTACGGATGAGGTCCGTATAGAGTAAGTAATGGTTGTTGTGATCAAGGCGACACGATTATGGTATTATAAGAAGTTTGTGTACCCGTTTACTGGGGGACTGGTAAGGTAGGCTTGGAGCATGGAAATTGCGAGCCTAAGAATATTGATAAATGTCGAGACCTTAGATATATAAGGCTCTCTCGGGCCATAAGATTTTAAGTCAGACCAAGGATAAGAGTTAAGTCCGACGGCGGGTCGGGGTGAGGACCTGTTATGGGTCGCCCCTGTTACACCCCGTATTTACAGGACATGTGTTAAGAACGTACGTAAGAACTCACAAGTGTTAAGATTTGAGACTTGAAAGTTTTTATCAGAATTATGAAATTTTCGGAAAACGTAATATTGTGACGAATGGGAGGGCGACACGTGTCACCCCCCCCCCCTTAGAGATATCTTGGACGAAATTTACATGGGCACAAGGGTCATTTGACCCTTGTTAGGAAGACAAGTCTTGCTAGCCTTAGAGCTTGACAACATTGACCAAGTCAATGACCCCACTTAGACTTGATATTTAGTAGAAACTCATCCAAACCTCACAAGTGTTCTAATCTACACCCTCCAATGTTTTATATATTCATCCACATTGCAAGACTAGTTCCATACTTAGAAAAATTTCCACAAATATTGTGCTACACATTAGGGTGCTCTCGGCCAAGATCACCTCCAAGAAGAAAAAAATTTGTTCCTTGTCCAATAAGCTCCACACTTTAAACCAAGGTTTATGAGGGTATTGTAAGTGTATCTCAATAGAAAAATCCCGGAAAAAGAGAGTTTTCGTATTAGTCGCAAGGTGAAAACCTAGTTGATTTTCTAGGTTTTGGTTGGAAGATTGAAGGAAGATTGTTGGTGTGGTTCTAAGGGTCTCAAGTAGCGGATTGAAGTATCTTGAAGAGGCTCTAGGTTGCTAAGGAGCGACTTCGGATTTTAGAATTGGATTAAGATTCGTTGAGGTAATAATCTTGTCTCTTAAGTGTTACAAGATTTTATATTGTTGTTAGCCTTACATTTTGCTAGCATGAAGTCTATGTGATGAAGTTTGATTAGTATTATGGATTGCTTGTAGCCTTAAATCCGAAATATAATGCAAGCCATGTGAAGTTGGATTACAAATTGGTCGTTATTAGAATAGTCGCATGTTAATTACTTAAAGATTATGGTTATTATAATCAAATGCGACTTGATATCATGTTATGTTAACAATTTGGATTGAAATGGAAATTGGATAAGAATTGGTATGGTTGAACTCAAGGTGGCCGAATTTGGACTTTTAGTTAGTTATTCATTTGTATTGGACTACCTTCTATTTTGTTGTGAGCCAATTGGGGCTGTTTGGTTATTGTATTCGACCTTGAAAAAGGTGGCAAAGTGAGTAGAAACAAAGGAGGTGCTGTCCGATTTTCCGTAGAATTTAGTGACTTAGCACCTAGGATATTCTACGTTTGAATAAGAGGTTAATGGACGTATGGTGACCATTATAGGTTGAAGTACTTTGGAGCATTTTGCTACTTGTCGATAATCGTCGCGAGGTATGTGAACCTCTACTTTCTTTGGCATGATCCTACGTATGAAATATCCATGTGATAGTATTTCAAGATTCCTTCTACTCTTAGAAGTTAAGAAGTATTTACATTGTTGAATCTAAGTTAAGAGTATGTTTAAATTGTCCTAAGTCCTTACTAGGTCTTATGGGAGACGTTGGTAAGGATGGTTAGGAAATTATGAGATTTGATTTCAAGCTATGTATCTTGATTTATTTAAAGTAAGTATGTAAGTTGATTTTTATGTTTGAAAAATGACTTGAATTTATATGTGAAAAGGGGATTGGTTTTAAAAGTGTAGATGACATGATTTTACAAGTATAAGTAAATGGACTTTAAAGAATGTATGTTATGAAGTTTTAAGACTATGAACTTTGATTTTCTTTAAAGGATTATGAAACTTTATTTTTCAAGTTATGGGACTTGATTTCTAAAGTATAAGCGACATGATTTGAAAGAGTGTATGCTACGAGGTGTTAAGGCTATAAGCCTTGATTTTATAAGTGGAAATGACTTAATTTTACAAAGTATGGCTTCTTAATTTATTTCAAAAGTTAAGAAGATGTCTTCCAAAAGAGTATGTGACTTGAGCTTTAAAAAGAAAGGAGTTCTATGATTCTTTTTAAGTATGTATGTATGTAGTATTTTTGGATCTAGTTTTCCTAATGTTGTAAGAATAAAAGTGTCTTAAGTTCTCTAAAATGAAAGGTTGTTATAATAGCTTTATGGGAAGTTGTTATGACGACTTAAGAAGAAGTGAAAAGATGGTTTGAAAATGTTATGTAAGGAAGATCACACCGAGCCTACAAATAGGCCGGATTACGTTATGAAATACACCGAGCCTACAAATAGGCCGGATTACGTTATGAGATACACCGAGCCTACACATAGGCCGGATTACGCCATATTACCCCGAGCCTTCACATAGGCCGGGTTACATCATCTTACACCGAGCCCCACAGGCGGGCCGAATTATGTTATATGATTCCACAGTACACCGAGCCCCACAAGCGGGCCGAATTATGTTATATGATTCCACAGTACACCGAGCCCCACAGGCGGGCCGGATTATGTTATATGATTCCACAGTACACCGAGCCCCACAGGCGGGCCGGATTATGTTATATGGTTCCACAGTACACCGAGCCCCACAGGCGGGCCGGATTATGTTATATGGTTCCACAAGATAACCGAGCCCCACAGCGGCGGATTATGTCACATGATTCATCAGTACACCGTGTCCCGCAAATGGGCCGGATTATGTTATGTAAGATATGTAAGTTATGTGAAAAAGGCTGGATTAAACTCTTAAGTAAGTATGTAAGAATATGTTGTTAAATCTTATCGAAAGAATGAAAGGAACGGTTAATATATGATTGGTTTCAGGAGTTAAAAGGACATTCTTTTATACAGATATGATTTGGTTATTGCATTTTATTTCTGTTCCATATTCTGTTACTGTAACCGATTTCTTCGGGGCTGCGTTCATGCCCGCGGGTTTTAGGTACCCAGGTTGGTGATCCTTGCTCTTAGGATCTCTGTTCAGTTTTTTGGAAAGAAGCCCCTTTCACTCCGGATGCTTGTCTTTTGGTACGGTTTCCCTGATGTGGTAGACTTATGTACATTCAGGGGTATGGCGGGGCCCTGTCCCGCCGCAGTTGTAATTCTTAGAGGTCTGTAGTCACATGTTGTGGGTCGGTTTGTAAAAAGAAAGGGATGTAACTGCTGTTGTTATGTATATGTATATGTGTCCAGGAAGGTAGCCTTATCGGCTAACCTGTGGTTAAATCTGTCGTTATTTTTTTTTATTTTATAAGTTTTATGTATGTTCCGCTGCTATTCTCTGATGTATACCTGAACAGGGTGCCCAGGTAGGGCACCAGTCGCGGGCCCGAGGTCGGGTCGTGACAAAAGTGGTATCAGAGCAGTTAGTCCTCGGAAAGTGTCTACAGACCGTGTCTAGTAGAGTCTTGATTATTGGTGTATTGTGCACCACATCTATAATCAGGAGGCTGCAGGACATTTAGGCTTGGTTTCCATTCTTCTCACTCTGAGATCGTGCGATAGAGTTGTGTTGTTAGGGTCGTCCCTCCCTAACGAGTTATGTTGATTGCAGCTACGAGAAAGGCAGCAGTGACCCAGGAATGACTATGTGGATTACGTATCCAGGTTGGTAATGATTATAGTATAGTTGGTATTGTGACATACATCTATACGGAGTTATGTATGAGGGTCAGACGCGTGTTGCCTAGAATGATGTTAGATTTCCAGGATTTGGTAAAGACTAACTAGATACCGGGAAGGTATGGAATAGTTAATGAATTTTCGCCAAGGTTTTGTGTTTTATTTCGAAATAATTGGGAAAGGATGAGCTGTCTGATAGGGTAGTGAACCCTTAAGAAGCCATGTTAAGGAACTTAACTTATGTCATGTTAATAGATTAAGCTGCATAGTAGGCTTAAGAGAATTGTACGGATGAGGTCCGTATAGAGTAAGTAATGGTTGTTGTGATCAAGACAACATGGTTTTGGTTTTATGATAATTTTTTTTGTACCCGTTTACTGGGGGGACTGGTAAGGTAGGCTTGGAGCATGGAAATTGCGAGCCTAAGAATATTGATTACTGCCGAGACCTTAGGTATATAAGGCTTTCTCTGGCAATAAGATTTTAAGTCAGACCAAGGATAAGAGTTAAGTGCGACGCTGAGTCGGGTTGAGGACCTGTTACGGGTCTACCCATGGCCTGGAATGGAGTGGGATCAGTTGGTAGTAGTTCCGCTACGTGACGGGGTCACGAGGGCGCAAGGCCCAAGTCTAGTTAATTGCTTTACGAGTTCGTGGACGCGTTCCACCGGAACCAGGTCATGAAAGCCGGAAATGGACTTAGGTTGTTTTATAGAGTGACTCCAAAGATTTGAGGCCAGAGTCGGTATGGAAGTTATGTATGTATGTTAGAAGGAGTTGGAAGTACGAAAAGATAATCTCTTTTGGGCTTATGATGGACAGATATGCGTGTGCGAGGTATTAGGGCCATGTGTGGCATTGTTGGTATGTCGGGGTTGTGAAAGGAAACTATGTCGCTAATTATAGGTTTGACTCCGAAAGAACATTCGAGGACGAATGTTTCTAAGGGGGGAAGAATGTTACACCCCGTATTTACAGGACATGTGTTAAGAACGTACGTAAGAACTCACAAGTGTTAAGATTTGAGACTTGAAAGTTTTTATCGGAATTATGAAATTTTCGGAAAACGTAATATTGTGACGAATGAGAGGGCGACACGTGTCACCCCCCCCCCCTTAGAGATGTCTTGGACGAAATTTACATGGGCACAAGGGTCATTTGACCCTTGTTAGGAAGACAAGTCTTGCTAGCCTTAGAGCTTGACAACATTGACCAAGTCAATGACCCCACTTAGACTTGATATTTAGTAGAAACTCATCCAAACCTCACAAGTGTTCTAATCTACACCCTCCAATGTTTTATATATTCATCCACATTGCAAGACTAGTTCCATACTTAGAAAAATTTCCACAAATATTGTGCTACACATTAGGGTGCTCTCGCCAAGATCACCTCCAAGAAGAAAAAATTTGTTCCTTGTCCAATAAGCTCCACACTTTAAACCACGGTTTATGAGGGTATTGTAAGTGTATCTCAATAGAAAAATCCCGGAAAAAGAGAGTTTTCGTATTAGTCGCAAGGTGAAAACCTAGTTGATTTTCTAGGTTTTGGTTGGAAGATTGAAGGAAGATTGTTGGTGTGGTTCTAAGGGTCTCAAGTAGCGGATTGAAGTATCTTGAAGAGGCTCTAGGTTGCTAAGGAGCGACTTCGGATTTTAGAATTGGATTAAGATTCGTTGAGGTAATAATCTTGTCTCTTAAGTGTTACAAGATTTTATATTGTTGTTAGCCTTACATTTTGCTAGCATAAAGTCTATGTGATGAAGTTTGATTAGTATTATGGATTGCTTGTAGCCTTAAATCCGAAATATAATGCAAGCCATGTGAAGTTGGATTACAAATTGGTCGTTATTAGAATAGTCGCATGTTAATTACTTAAAGATTATGGTTATTATAATCAAATGTGACTTGATATCATGTTATGTTAACAATTTGGATTGAAATGGAAATTGGATAAGAATTGGTATGGTTGAACTCAAGGTGGCCGAATTTGGACTTTTAGTTAGTTATTCATTTGTATTGGACTACCTTATATTTTGTTGTGAGCCAATTGGAGCTGTTTGGTTATTGTATTCGACCTTGAAAAAGGTGGCAAAGTGAGTAGAAACAAAGGAGGTGCTGTCCGATTTTCCGTAGAATTTAGTGACTTAGCACCTAGGATATTCTACGTTTGAATAAGAGGTTAATGGACGTATGGTGACCATTATAGGTTGAAGTACTTTGGAGCATTTTGCTACTTGTCGATAATCGTCGCGAGGTATGTGAACCTCTACTTTCTTTGGCATGATCCTACGTATGAAATATCCATGTGATAGTATTTCAAGATTCCTTCTACTCTTAGAAGTTAAGAAGTATTTACATTGTTGAATCTAAGTTAAGAGTATGTTTAAATTGTCCTAAGTCCTTACTAGGTCTTATGGGAGACATTGGTAAGGATGGTTAGGAAATTATGAGATTTGATTTCAAGCTATGTATCTTGATTTATTTAAAGTAAGTATGTAAGTTGATTTTTATGTTTGAAAAATGACTTGAATTTATATGTGAAAAGGGGATTGGTTTTAAAAGTGTAGATGACATGATTTTACAAGTATAAGTAAATGGACTTTAAAGAATGTATGTTATGAAGTTTAAGACTATGAACTTTGATTTTCTTTAAAGGATTATGAAACTTTATTTTTCAAGTTATGGGACTTGATTTCTAAAGTATAAGCGACATGATTTGAAAGAGTGTATGCTACGAGGTGTTAAGGCTATAAGCCTTGATTTTATAAGTGGAAATGACTTAATTTTACAAAGTATGGCTTCTTAATTTATTTCAAAAGTTAAGAAGATGTCTTCCAAAAGAGTATGTGACTTGAGCTTTAAAAAGAAAGGAGTTCTATGATTCTTTTTAAGTATGTATGTATGTAGTATTTTTGGATCTAGTTTTCCTAATGTTGTAAGAATAAAAGTGTCTTAAGTTCTCTAAAATGAAAGGTTGTTATAATAGCTTTATGGGAAGTTATTATGACGACTTAAGAAGAAGTGAAAAGATGGTTTGAAAATGTTATGTAAGGAAGATCACACCGAGCCTACAAATAGGCCGGATTACGTTATGAAATACACCGAGCCTACAAATAGGCCGGATTACGTTATGAGATACACCGAGCCTACACATAGGCCGGATTACGCCATATTACCCCGAGCCTTCACATAGGCCGGGTTATGTTATATGATTCCACAGTACACCGAGCCCCACAGGCGGGCCGAATTATGTTATATGATTCCACAGTACACCGAGCCCCACAGGCGGGCCGGATTATGTTATATGATTCCACAGTACACCGAGCCCCACAGGCGGGCCGGATTATGTTATATGGTTCCACAGTACACCGAGCCCCACAGGCGGGCCGGATTATGTCACATGATTCATCAGTACACCGTGTCCCGCAAATGGGCCGGATTATGTTATGTAAGATATGTAAGTTATGTGAAAAAGGCTGGATTAAACTCTTAAGTATGTAAGAATATGTTGTTAAATCTTATCGAAATAAGGAAAGGAACGGTTAATATATGATTGGTTTCAGGAGTTAAAAGTACATTCTTTTATACAGATATGATTTGGTTATTGCATTTTATTTCTGTTCCATATTCGCACTGTTATCGACTTCTTCGGGGCTGCGTTCATGCCCGCAGGTTTTAGGTACCCAGGTTGGTGATCCTTGCTCTTAGGATCTCTGTTCAGTTTTTTGGAAAGAAGCCCCTTTCACTCCGGAGGCTTGTCTTTTGGTACGGTTTCCCTGATGTGGTAGACTTATGTACATTCAGGGGTATGGCGGGGCCCTGTCCCGCCGCAGTTGTAATTCTTAGAGGTCTGTAGTCACATGTTGTGAGTCGGTTTGTAAAAGAAAGGGATGTAATCTTTGTTGTTATGTATATATATATGTGTCGGAAGGTAGCCTTATCGGCTAACTCGTGGTTAAATCTGTCGTTATTTTTTTAATTTATAAGTTTCATGTATGTTCATTGCTATTCTCTCGATGTATACTGAACAGGTGCCCAGTAGGGCACGATCGCGAGCTTGGTCGGTCGTGGATCACACGACCCGATCCTGCCCGTGATCGTGCCTTACCCGCACCCTAGTGATACAACATCGAGAAAACCAATGAAATAAAAACTTAAACATGAACATGAGACAAGATAATAAAACAAAGCAACCAAACGGTTACCTTCCAATAAAATATATATAAACAACTCTTTCAAAACGAATAGTTTAAACCTTTTACAAAACCCCGCCCACACAAAGGCTGCACTTAAGATTTACAACAACTATGACGGACGTGGCCCCGCCATACCCTGGATGTACAAGAACCTACAACTCGGGAACACATACCAAAAGATAAGCCTCCAAGGAACGGGCTTCCCAATGCGCTGAAAGGTGATCCTAAGAGCGGATCGACAATTAACGATTTACCGCTGCAGATTGAACGCAGCCCAAGGAGGTCAAGACAGTACTAAGTATGTGAAATCAGAATATCGTAAATGAAATCATAATAGTCTATATAAAGCAGGAGACATGTATGATGACCAAACTACAGTACATAACATATAACTAGTTACATCAAGTCGTGACTCACGCTCCAAATTATCACTCGTGCGTGGAATTTCTTCCTCATCACTAGCGATTTATGATATGACAATACAAAGCAGAATACATGAACACAAGGTCCCACCTGTGTAATAAAAACCGAATATTACAAGTATAAATACCAGATCCGACCGTACCAATAATATCATGCAACCAAAACACGAAGCCGATACGGGGCACGTGCGAGAGCCGACTACAGATACCAAGGCCGGTCACGTAGTCGACGGCAAGTACGAGGGCTGACCACCAGGGACCAAGGCCGTATCACGAGACTTCGTCACTATACTGAACGGGGCAAGTGCGAGGGCTGACTACCGGGTACCAAGGCCGAATCAGCCATGAGACGGGGCAAGTACGAGAGCCGACCACCAGGGACCAAGGCCGAACAGTAAGAAACCTCATGGAGAGCTAGTCCATAAAATAACCATTCTTGCACAACCAAGGCTATCACCACAAGCATAAGCAAGTTACGCAACAACAAGCATAGGCAAGTTACACAACACAAGCATAGGCAAGTTACACAACAACCAGTATAGGCAAGTTACACAACACAAGCATAGGCAAGTTACACAACACAAGCATAGGCAAGTTACACAACAACCAGTATAGGCAAGTTACACAACTCAAGTTACTTCCATTTTATGCCAAAGTCCGGGTTTTTAACCCTAAAGTACTACGTACGTTAAATTCCTTTTAAAGAGATCCATTCCTTTTATAAAAGTCACCCGATGTCCGTAGTATAAAAATAGAGTGACGAACATTGTTAAGTAAACAAAAGGCTTTCCTTTGTGAAATCAAGTAACAACCTTATTTTCCAAACGTTCAAGTTTGCCTAATTTCAAATGCTCAAGTTTCTCATTTTTAGAAAAGGTTTCGTAGTTCCTAGTTTTAATCCTTTAAAACATAATTCTCCTTTAATGATTTGAGAAACGTATGCCTTATATGTGAGTAGTTTATTCTTGTTTATAATCGATCTTATTAAGCAGCCATGATCTAGGATATGTAATATCATTTTGTCTCATCTTAGCTTCTATGCAGATGGAGGTTTCTCTGGTTTTAATACAATACTTCATTATTCAATACATTCTCCTTTATTAACGCCGCAGTTGGTCCTGTCGATACACATTCCGATTTCCAAATCAAGAAACATTATCCCTTTAAATAAAACCAAGTACTCATTACTCACGAATGAGGTTTCACACAAACATCCACATTAAAACAAATAAGTTAAGTCTCTTATCTTATAAGATCAAGTCTTTTAACTTCTAACATCAGTAAACCATTTTCTTTACCTTTCTTAAGACATTATACCTAACTTTCCATAAGCTAGTATAACTCTTTTAAAACCTTTAAAACCAAGTGTTACTCTCCTTCAAAACGATTTATAACTCTTTTGAAATACATCAAGTTCTTTATTATAACTAGCCGCTATAATTCACATCGATTACCTTTAAAACCATAAAGTATTTTCTTACCTACATAAAGTCGTTATAACCAACTTCCCATAAAGCCGTTATAACACTTTATGTTTTAAAACAATCAAACACGCTAACACACGTACGTCTACCGTACTACATAGTTCACACATATCATGCTAGAAGAGATAGGAAGAGGTTCACATACCTCGCGACGAGTGCCGACTAATAGCAAAACGCTCAAGTACTTCAAACCGCCGGCTACTCCTTAAGCCACGTAGATCGCACCACACGTAGTACTTCAACCTATAAGGCCACAAGGCGCTTATTAACATCTAGATCTCATCGCTCCATATTCTACGTAAAATTCGCAAAGACTCTCCCCGCAAGCGTTAATCTCCTCCTTTAACGAGGCCGCTACCAAGCCAACCAGGGGGTTTGTACGCCTAACCGACATGTACAATTCTACTCACAAAGAATACTACACAAGTCTCATCAGAATACACCCTATGTAGTTCTGATTCAGTTCACTTCTTTAAATTCAGTCTTATGTCGCAAGACATTGCCATAAGTAGTATTCAGTCTTAAGTCAAAAGACATTGCCACAATTATAATCAGTTCTATATATAGTATACTTCAACTATATATTCCTACAACATGTAATTCCCAATTACAATAGAAGGTCAAGAGTGTTTACCTCGATAAGCCCAAAATTATCCGAGGTTATAGGTCGATCCCGAGCAAGGTTTAGCTCCTACTCAATGCCCGACCCGCCTCCAACCAACCCTTAGAAGTTCTAACCAACTTCTACTTATACCTTCATCTACGGGTGAAGATTTACTTGTGGTTTCGTTTTAGCGATCGAGGAAAGTATAATGGTATTTTCTGGGCTAGTATAAGTGTAACCTTGGGAATACTACAAGGTATTTAGGCCAAGGTATTTGGACATAACAACAATACTAGGAGAGTATTTCTATACCACTACAAGGGGTATTTATACGAGACAACTAGGCTAGGGGGGGGTACCCCACGGCCAAACACCACAAAGGGGAGGGGGGGACTCTCGGCCAAAGGCCACTAGGAGGGGGAGGGGCTTTGGACGAGAACCACAAGAGGGAGGGAGTATTTTGAGACTTAGGTAGATTGCTCAATTTTTTTGGATGAAGAAAGTTCATCAACTAAGGGGGTATTTATAGGTCAAGTGAAGGCCAACCAATGGCCAAGATGAAGACAAGTGTGGTGCAAGTGTAGGGCTAGATTTCCACCATGTGTACCTTATCCATCTACCACACAACTTGCACAAAATATCCTACCAACTACACAAGACCCAATCGGCCAAGCATTACCGCCCACTTCATCCAATGTGAGGGTGACACATGTCACCCTCCCGTTGGTCCAAAATGTTTCGTCTCTCGGAAAAATCCGCAAAAATTATAAATGACATAGCCGGAATTTTCCCTACAAAAGCTGTGGAAACGTTTCGTCGAAAAACGACTCCTAACGGTAGTTGTGTACAATATTCGAACTAGCCAATCCTTAAGGCTTAAATTATAATACGTACGCCCTCACGTACATACTCTGGAAATACGGGGTATAACAGTGACAGCCCCATAGCCTGGAATAGAGTGGAATCAGTTGGTAGTAGTTCCTCTACGTGACAGGGTCACGAGGGTGCAAGGCCCAAGTCTAGTTAATTGTTCTACGGGTTCGTGGACGCGTTCCACCGGAACCAGGTCGTGAAAGCCGGAAATGGCCTTATATTTTTTTATAGAGTGACTCCAAAGATTAGAGGCCAGAATCGGTATGGAAGTTATGTATGTATGCTAGTATGAGTTGGAAGTACGGAAAGAGTACGACCAGTAAAAAAGATAGCAACCAAGTGTAAAGGAGTAGAGCCTGAATCCATAAGAACCTTTCGAGGTAACTACACCCGTAAGTGTTTGGGGTGGTAGCTGAGCGGGTATATGAGAATTGCCCGGTGATTATACAGTCGTCAGACCCAAGTAGACCTAGTAGAGATGATTATAACGGACTTTGAGGTCACTATGAGTATGGGCTAGTTGGCTTCGTGAGTGCCAAGGTAGACATTTTAGTATAAGTATTGTTGTGTGGCCATGGGCGGCATATGTTGTATGAAGGTTGTTGTAAAAAGAGACTATGTCGCTATCTAATTAGATTGGACTCCGAAAGAACATTCGAGGACGAATGTTTCTAAGGGGGAAGAATGTTACACCCCGTAGTTCAAGGACATGTTTAAGAGAATGTAAGTAAGGAATACAAGACTTGAAAAGGGTACGAAAGGAAGAATTGTTTGTCCGACGAAAAATCTTCTGAACGTCGGAAAAGAAAAATGTTCGTTGAGGAGAATTGGATTCTCAAAATGCATTTATTGAGGATTATGGAATGTATTTTCTTTATGGAAATTTATTTTACGGATTTGGTCGTGTGGGGCCCACCCGAGGAATTTTACGTTTTGTGGGGCCCACGAGGGTTATGGAATTTTATGGACGAATGGGAGGGCGACACGTGGCACCCCCCATATGGCTTGGTCGAAATTGATGCAAGGGTAAAATGGTCTTTTGACCAATGTGTAGATGACAAAGTCTTGCTAATTAAGAGCTTGACATTGTTGACCAAGTCAAGAGCCACTTGGCTTGATCTCCTTCATCCAAAACCTAACAAGTGTTATAATCTTGGCCCTCCATTGTATTATATATACATAGCTAGTGCAAGACCAAGTCTTCAAACACTTAGAATTATTTCATCAATTCTTGTTCTCTTAAGGGAAGCTCACGGGTTCACACCAAGTCCCACACAAAAATTTTAGTTTGTGATCCATTATTCACAAGACTTAAACCCAAGGTCCCTAAGGGTATAGTAAGGATATCTCAATAGAAAGATTTTGGAAAAGTGGCGTTTTCGTATTAGTCGCAAGGCGGAAACTTAAGGAGTTCTTCAACTTTTGTCACGACCCGTTCCGGGGGCCGTGACTGGTGCCTTACCCGGGCACCCAAGTAGTCATACATCAGAGAATATCAACGGAATATAAAAACAAGACATGAAACAATGTAAATTGAGACACAATTTATCTGAGAAAGTCGCCTTTCGGCATATATATATAAACCAAAATCTGGCAGTTTACATCCCAACTGTACAATAGGACTACAAACCTCTAAGGAAGTAAACAACTATGGCGGGACAGGGCCCCACCATACCTTGAATGTACAAAACTATCTACAACAACAGGGAGATCATACCCAAAAGTCGAGCCTCCGGAGAAGATGGAGCTCCTGACACCAAAGAAAAGATCCTAAGACTGAGGATCCGCTTCCCTTTACTCATGATTTAACGCAGCCTCCAAGGAGGTCGATAACAGTACCAAGTATGTGAAACTGTAAAGTACTTAAATGAAATCATATCATTTTAAAACCAATTTTTACAAATATGTATGAAACAACCAAAGTAACCGCACATAGTGCCACATCATAAACAAGAGCAAGCATGGCCACATAGACCGCATGACCACAAAGGCCGCACACTAACCTGGAACTCTCGTAGGTCCGCATAGGCCCCCAGGACCCCCATGAGGTATTCTCGAATCATAGTCACACAGACTGCCTGAGCAATACCCCGCATCGGAGGGCAGCTTAACCCCCGGTATCATGTCAAGAGGTGAGTGATATAATACTAACATAACAGCTTATCGTTAAACAACATAAGCACAACAAGAATACCGTCTTATACAAACGTTACAAGACACTAACACACATAGCATCATATCATGTCTACTTATCAAACCATTTTGTTATACTTTCCAGAAATCAATATAAGTCTTTTATAAACACATAAGTAAAATGTTCCTTTTATCATTCTTAAGTCGTTATACTTAACTTCCCATAAAGCTAGTATAACTCTTAAGCTTCTTGTTTTAAAAACAAATATTCTTCTTCTTTCAAAATTGATTTATAATTCTTTTGAAAGACTTTTTAAGATCTTTATTATTCAGGCTTAAGTCAAAAGACATTGCCGTAAAGCTACGTTCAGTTAACACACGTACGTCTACCGTACTATATATATACTTTAAAATATCATGCTTAAGAGTGTAGGAAGAATCACATACCTTCTTGGCGAAATCCACCTGCCAAGTTGAATATGTCGCGCGCAGAGAATCAACCTATAATAGTCAGATACGTCTATCAATGTCTAGACTACTCTGTAGACTATTCTAAGCAGAGGGTTCTTAATTATACGGAAAATCGGGCAGCACTTCCCTACCCGGTAAGCTATACAAGTCTACTGTAAATACAGTCCTATGTAAGTACAGTTCAATTCTTCTTCTGTTTTACCCTTCTACTGTGATTACAGTTCACTTCTATTCTTTAATATCCTTCTATATCTTATACTCAAGTCTTAACTATTCTTATATGTAATATCCAATTACAATAGAAGGACAAGATATTTACCTCGATAAGCCCAAAATTATCCAAGTTAAATGTCAATCCTGAGCAAGGTTTAGCTCCTAGTTTGCACGCTCCGATAGCTCCAAGAAACCCTTAGAAGTTTCCAACAACTTCTACTTAAATACTAAAAGGGATTTGGGGCTAGGGTATTTTGGAATAGTGACTACACTTGGAAGACAACTTTCTACCAAGTGGGGCTCTCGCCAAAGCCACTAGGCTAGAGGGGGGGAGAGGGTGTTTCGGCTAGGCTCACTAGAGGGGGGGGGGAGTGAGGCTAGGACGAGAAGCTCACAAGGGGGGAAGGAGGATTTTTAGACTTGGAGATTTGTGATGAAGAAGTCTTCAAAGAGGGGGGTATTTATAGGGAAACCAATGGCCATGATCAAGCCAAGTGGGGGGCAAGTGGAGGGCCAAGATTTGCCCAAGTGCCCCCTATCCCTACTCCTTAAATCACTCCACAAACAATGACCCGTGTCTTAAGCCCCAAAACAAGGCCAATCGTCCAAGGCCTTAGCCCCCCTTTGGCGTCCAATGAGGGTGACAAGTGTCACCCTCTCGTTGGCCCAAAAATGTTCCATCTCTCGGAAAAATCCGCAAAAATTATAAATGACATAGCCGGAATTTTCCCGTCGCAAGTTTTGTAAAACGTTTTGTCGGAAAACCATTCGTTTTGTGAGTTGTGCCCAAAAAAAATGTCCTATGCCTAATCTTTAAGGCTAAACTTTTTGTACGTATGCCCTTACGTACATACTCTGGAAATACGGGGTATAACATTCTCCCCCCCTTAGAAACATTCGTCCCGAATGTTCCTTCCCAAGACAGATAACGATAAGGTTCTTCATAACATAAACAGTTAGCAAATGCCACACACGACCACAAAACAACACTTAGGCAATAAGTAAATTAAATCAACAAGTAGGAAAGTGAGTTACCTGGAGGTGTGGGGAATAAGTGAGGATACTGCTGCCTCATGTCCTCCTCAGCTTCCCACGTCATCTCCTCCCTGAGCTCGTTCCGCCACAAGACTTTGACGGAAGCCACGTCCTTGGTCCGCAGACGCCTAACCTGACGATCGATTATCGCTATGGGAATCTCCTCATACGATAACCCCTCGGTCACCTGGACATCGTCAATCGGGTGCACTCTAGATGGATCCCCGATACATCTCCTCAGCATAGAAACATGAAACACCGGATGCACTGCCTCCAGATCGGACGGCAGATCCAACTCATAGGCAACCTTGCCTACTCTGCGGACAATCCAAACGCCCAATGTACCTGGCCGAAGTTTCCCCTTCTTCCCGAATCTCATCACACCCTTCATGGGTGACACCTTCAGGAAAACCCAATCATCAACCTCGAACTCCAGATGCCGACGACGATGATCTGCATATGACTTTTGTCGACTCTGAGCTGTCAGTAACCGCTCCTGGATAAGTTTCACCTTATCCACTGCCTGCTGCACCAGATCTGGTCCCACTAACTGTACCTCGCCCACATCAAACCAGCCTATCGGCGATCTGCACTTCCTCCCATACAAGGCCTCATAAGGCGCCATCTGAATACTGGAGTGGTAGCTATTATTATACGCAAACTCAACTAGAGGCAAATGATCCTCCCAGCTACCCCTGAAGTCAATAACACAGGCTCGCAGCATATCCTCAAGAGTCTGGATAAGGCCACCGTCCGTCTGTCTGAGGATGGAATGCGATCAAGCTCACTGCGTCCTAACCCCTTCTCGGAAGGACTCCGAAGTTAGCCATAAATTGGGCTCACTCTGCGATATGATCGAAATAGGGACTCCATGCATCGACGATCTCTGATGTAAAGTCCGCATAATCCTCACCGAAAAAGTCGTCCGACGGAAGAAAGTGGCTGATTTCACACGCCGACGATAACCCATATAGAATCATGTCTCCTCTGAGTTCGAGGTAATACTATGATAAAGTCCATGTTGATCACCTCCCACTTCCAAGTCGGGATCTCTATCGTCTGCAACAAACCACCAGGCCTCTGGTGCTCTACCTTCACCTACTGACAACACGGGCACTGAGCTACAAACTCGCAACGCCCCTCTTCAAGCCATCCCACCAATACACGATCTAAGGTCGTGGTACATCTTGGTCGACTCGATGGATAGAGTAACGCCGCGTGTGCTTCCCTAGAACTCCGCCAAGTCCAAAGAATATCCGAACACACAACCTGCCCTCAAACCTTAGCACCCCATCAGGTGCTACCTCAAAAGGACCCTTCCCCTCACGAAGAGCCGTATCACGGTACCATGTCAAAACTGGATCCTCAAACTGTTGCCTCTTCACCTCCTCGACGATGGAAGACTCGGCAACCTCTCGAACTCAGACCCCACTGCTATCAGAATCAATCAAACGGACACCAAGGCTCGTTAACTGATGCAAATCACGAACCATGCCCCTCCTCTCTGGCTGCACATCTGATAGGCTACCCATCGACCTACGACTAAGGGCATCTGCCACAACATTGGCCTTCCCTGGGTGGTACAGGATGTCGACATCGTAATCCTTGAGCAGCTCTAACCACCTTCTATGTCGTAAGTTCAGCTCCCTCTGGCTGAAGATATACTGGAGGCTCTTGTGGTCTGTATAAATATCCACATGAACCCCTTACAAATAGTGCCTCCAGATCTTCAAGGCGTGAATCACCACTGCCAACTCCAAATCATGGGTGGGGTAGTTCCTCTCATGCTTCTTAAGCTGTCGGGATGCGTACGCTATAACCTTGCCCTGCTGCATCAAAACACATCCCAACCCGATGCCTGACGCATCACAATACACGACATAGCCGTCTGGACCCTCTAGAAGAGTAAGAACGGGCGGTCTTCGCCTCCTTCAAGAATCGAAACCCCGCCACACGCATCACCATCAAACTTAGCCGCTTCGAGTCACCTAGTCAATGGTGCGTAGATAGAAGCAAACCTCTCCACGAACCGCCGATAGTAACTCGCAAGGCCCGAAATCGCGCACCTCTGCGGAGTAAGAGTCAGGCCAACTCGATCGCTTCGATCTTGGCCGTATCCACCCGAATGCCATCACCCACAATATGCCCAAGAAAAGCCACCGGTTAACCAAAACTCATATTTGGAAAACTTGGCGTACAATCGCTGGTCTCGAGAACTCGGCAGATCGCCAAATGCTCCGCATGCTCCTGCTCTGAGCGAGAATAAACCAAGATGTCATCAATGAACACTATCACAAACGTGTCCAAAAATGGCTTGAACACTCGGTTCATCAGATCCATAAATACCGCCGGAGCATTGGTCAACCCGAAAGACATAACCCTGAACTCATAATGCCCGTACCGGGTCCGGAATGCAGTCCTAGGGACATCCGCCTCTCTGACTCGTACCTGATGATAGCCCGATCGCAGATCAATCTTGGAGAAACATCTCGCGCCCTGCAACTGGTCGAACAAATCATCAATCCTGGGAAGGGGGTATCTGTTCTTAATGGTCACCTTGTTCAGCTGCCTGTAATCAACACACATGCGCAGCGTCCCGTCCTTCTTCTTCACGAACAATACCGGCGCTCCCCAGGGAGAAACACTAGGCCTGATGAAGCCCTTCTCCAGCAAATCTCTCAGCTGGTCCTTCAACTCTCTCAACTCGGCAGGTGCCATCCTGTATGGCGGAATGGAAATAGGCCGAGTGTCTGGCAGCACATCGATACAAAACTCTATCTCCCTCTCAGGAGGGATACCCGGGAGGTCGTCTGGAAACACATCAGGGAACTCTCTGACTACGAGCCCGGTGAAAATCTGGTACCGCCGCCTCAGTATCAAACACCCGAATGAGATGGTAGATGTACCCCTTCTGCAGCATCTTGCTATCTTTGTGGTAGGAAATAAACCTACCCCTGCGTCTGATGTTCTCCCACTCAACAACCGGCTCCTCTGGAAACTGGAACCGTACTACTCTCTCCCTGCAGTCTACATTGGCGTAGCAAGAAGCTAGCCAATCCATACCCATGATCACATCGAAATCAGTCATATCCAACTATGTCAAGTCGGCTAGGGTCTGACGACTGCATATGGTCACTGGACAAGCCCTATATACCCGCCGAGCTACCACCGAATCACCCACTGGCGTAGCTACCTCGAAAGGGTCTATGGACTCAGGCTCTATCCCTATCCTACTAGCAATAAGGGGAGATATATAGGACAGAGTAGAACCCGGATCTATCAAGGCATACACATCAAATCCAGAAACTGATAAGGTACCTGTGACGACATCAGGTGAGGCCTCCTGGTCCTGCCGGCTGGACAAGGCATAAATGCGGTTCTGAGGACCGCTAGAACTGGGACCCGCGCCACGACCTCTGCCGCGACCTGCTGGTCCATGAGTACCCTGCCCTCCGGGGCGAGTAACTGTAGGAGATGAAGAAGACCCGGCGAAAGACCCTGTAGGCTGACCCCTACCCTCTGCGCTGCCCTTGGTCGGACAGGCTCTCGCAAAGTGACCCTGCTGGCCGCAACTGTAACAAACTCTCGGAGCAGTACCACAATTCCCGTAATGGGATCTACCGCATCGGCCACACTGAGGGGGTGGTCCCGATCGGCTAACACCTCTGCTACTCGACGTGCAAGTCACGGGGCCCGGTTCGCCTCGAATATCTGGGTCTTTGCGGACGGTGTAGAGTGCTCGAGTGCCGTGGTGCAAATCTAGGCTTCTGCGAGGTCGCCCACCCGATAGCTACCAAAGATCCCGCCATCCCGGCCTTCTTCGCTGTGTCACATCGACGTCGGCCTCTACGCTCGCCGCGTCAAGTGCATGAGCTGCGTGCGGGTAATGTCCATGCTGGTCAAGAGCCACACCCGCAAAACTTCGGCCATATAATCATCTAGCCGGTGACGTAGCGATGCACCGCCCTCCATATCTTACCAACGCGAGGACATATCGAGCCAACGAATCAAACTCAACGTTGTACTCTCTGGCATGCGCCTCTCGTCTCAAAGAACAAAACACTCGGCCGTGCCCTCCTCATCCGTGGAGGCAAGAAGTGAGTGAGAAAGCCTCGAGAACTCATCCCAGTAGGCAGGGACGCGTGCTCTCCCGATAACTCCACGAATAAAACCAATCGATCGCGGTATCACGCGACCTATGTGAACCGAAGATCACGGACTCGGTCTCGGCCTTGATCACTCGCATGATCCTCAGAATCGACGGATGAACTCCCGTGGATCATCCTCGTGCCTCGACGATAGAACTCGCGGGCTACAACTCGGAAAATACCGTAGCTACAAATCGCTCGATCTCGGGTGAACCGCGACCTGCTGAACTGAACTGCTGCATCCGGCCTATCTCATATTCGCCACGATCCCGGCGATGGCGCCATCTCTCAGAACCCATCTTGCTCGCCGGTGTGGGGGCGGAGGTGTAAATCTTGTGGTCTCATCGCCCATCTGCTGCGGCCCTAAACCCTGCTGGGGACGGCGGCGTCGTGGAACTCGCCGTCTCGGGTATAGACTGGGCCTGAGCCCTCGTGACTATCGGTGTCCCACTAGCAGCTCCTCGGCCGCCTTGCCATTCGGGCGGGTTGCCTTACGTGGAGGCATAACTGTTAAAGAAAGGAAATACGTTAGAGGGGTCCAACTTATAACACAGCTCTAAGGCACGATCTCAGAGTGAGAAGAATGGAAACCAATCCTAAATATCCTATAGCCTCCTGATCATTGGTGTGGTGCACAAAACACCGATAATCAAGACTCTACTGGATACGGTCTGTAGACACTTTCCGAGGATTAACTGCTCTGATACCACGTTTGTCACGACCCGTTCCGGGGCCCGTGACTGGTGCCTTACTCGGGCACCCAAGTAGTCATACATCAGAGAATATCAGTGGAATATAAAAACAAGACATGAAACAATGTAAATTGAGACACAATTTATCTGAGAAAGTCGCCTTTCGGCATATATATATAAACCAAAATCGCGGTTACATCCCAACCGCATAATAGGACTACTGCACTCTGGCGAAGTAAACAACTATGGCGGGACAGGGCCCCGCCATACCCTGAATGTACAAAACTATCTACAACAACAGGGAGATCATACCCAAAAGTCGAGCCTCCGGAGAAGATGGAGCTCCTGACACCAAAGAAAAGATCCTAAGACTGAGGATCCGCTACCTGCTTCCCTTTACCTGCGGCATGAACGCAGCCCCCCGAAGGAGGTCAGTACAACAGGTACCAAGTATGTGAAACTGTAAAGTACTTAAATGAAATCATATCATTTTAAAACCAATTTTTACAAATATGTATGAAACAACCAAAGTAACCGCACATAGTGCCACATCATAAACAAGAGCAACAATAGGTAAACTGTAACAGGTCTTGTCTAGGCTGCGAATGATCGAAGCAAGGCCAATCGCCCATAGTATCATTATGCATGCCTAATCCTGGACTCCCGCAGTCCGCATAGGCCACTCACGTAGGCCCGCATAGGGTATCCCCCGCATCGAGGGTAGCTACTCCTCGGCATCGTCCTGGACTCGTAGTCCGCATGACCACAAAGGCCGCACACTAACCTGGAACTCTCGTAGCTCCGCATAGGCCCCCAGGACCCGCATGAGGTATTCTCGAATCATAGTCACACAGACTGCCTGAGCAATACCCCGCATCGGAGGGCAGCTTAACCCCCGGTATCATGTCAAGAGGTGAGTGATATAATACTAACATAACAGCTTATCGTTAAACAACATAAGCACAACAAGAATACCCTCTTATACAAATGTTACAAGACTTAACTATGTAAGTTATACAAGTCTACTGTAAATACAGTCCTATGTAAGTACAGTTCAATTCTTCTTCTGTTTTACCCTTCTACTGTGATTACAGTTCACTTCTATTCTTTAATATCCTTCTATATCTTATACTCAAGTCTTAACTATTCTTATATGTAATATCCAATTACAATAGAAGGACAAGATATTTACCTCGATAAGCCCAAAATTATCCAAGTTAAATGTCGATCCTGAGCAAGGTTTAGCTCCTAGTTTGCACGCTCCGATAGCTCCAAGAAACCCTTAGAAGTTTCCAACAACTTCTACTTAAATACTAAAAGGGATTTGGGGCTAGGGTATTTTGTAATAGTGACTACACTTGGAAGACAACTTTCTACCAAGGGGCGTCTCGGCAAAGCCACTAGGCTAGAGGGGGGAGAGGGGTGTTTCGGCTAGGCTCACTAGAGGGGGGGAGTGAGGCTAGGACGAGAAGCTCACAAGGGGGGAAGGAGGATTTTTAGACTTGGAGATTTGTGATGAAGAAGTCTTCAAAGGGGGGGGGGGGTATTTATAGGGAAACCAATGGCCATGATCAAGCCAAGTGGGGGGCAAGTGGAGGGCCAAGATTTGCCCAAGTGCCCCCTATCCCTACTCCTTAAATCACTCCACAAACAATGACCCATGTCTTAAGCCCCAAAACAAGGCCAATCGTCCAAGGCCTTAGCCCCCCTTTGCCGTCCAATGAGGGTGACAAGTGTCACCCTCTCGTTGGCCTAAAAATGTTCCATCTCTCGGAAATATCCGCAAAAATTATAAATGACATAGCCGGAATTTTCCCGTCGCAAGTTTTGTAAAACGTTTCGTCGGAAAACCATTCGTTTTGTGAGTTGTGCCCAAAAAAAACGTCCTATGCCTAATCTTTAAGGCTAAACTTTTTGTACGTATGCCCTTACGTACATACTCTGGAAATACGGGGTATAACAACTTTGAAGTTGGAACTTGAAGATGAGTTCTTCATAGGCTTCTAAGGAGTGCTTGGAGCGGATTGGAACATAAGGAAAGGAGCTAAGAATTACTAAGGAGCAACTTTGAATCTTGGAAAGATTAAGGGCTTGTAAAGGAATAATTCTTGTCGTTTTAGTAATTAAGATTACTTATTGTTGTAGCTATGGATATTAGCAAGCATGAGGTATTTAGTATGAAGTTTGATAAGTGTATTGATTGTTGGAACCCTAATCCGAAAAAAACTAGTATGTTAGCCCTTAAGATTTTAATGCAAGTTGGTTACTAGTTAAGTTGTCATATGTTATATAAAGAAGGAAATTGTAGTTGTTGAAGTTGTTTTTGACTATATAACATGTTGACCTAAGAACTTGGATTGAAAAGGAATTGGAAAGATTGATAAGTTGTTGCACCTTTTGGCCGAAAATGGCATTGTATTGTGGACTAGTTTGATATCAATTGTGGGGCGGAATTTTACACGTCTTGTAGGCGTGTAATCCCCTATTGTTAACTACATTGTTGAGCCTTAAATGTGGCGTGTTTGGTTATTGTATTCGGCCTTGAAAAAGGTGGCAAAGTATGTAGAAACAAAGGAAGTGCTGTCCGATTTTCCGTAGAATTTAGTGACTTTTCACTTAGAATATTCTACGTTTGAAGCTAGAGGTTTAATGGACGTATTATGACCATTTTAGGTTGAAGTACTAAGTATAGTGTATTCTACTTGAAGGATGGAATAGCTATCAAGGTTGAAGTACTTTGGAGCATTTTGCTAATTGTCGATAATCGTCGCGAGGTATGTGAACCTCTTCCTTCTTTTGACATGATTCTATGTATGAAATATACATGTAGTAGTATTTCATGATTCCGTCTACTCTTAGAAGTTAAGAAGTAGTTATGTTGATTTACTCTATGTAAAAGCTACGCCTAAGAAATCCTAAGTTTTTACCAAGTCTTATGGGGGATGTTGGTAAGAGTCGTTAGAAAGTATTTGGAGTCGAGTTGACTTGGCTAATTTACGACACGAATAAGAATAAGTATCGAACAAGCCATTGCAGCGTTAATAACGGAAAATGTAATGACGATAAATTATATTAAAACAAGTAGAATTCTCCATCTGCATAGAAGCTAAGATAAGACAAAATTGTATTACATTTTCTAGATCATGGTTGCTTTAATGAGATCAGTATAAACAAGTATAACCTATTCACACATATAAGGCATATGTTGCTTAATTTAAAGAGTTTACGTAATGAAGTGTTAAGACTATGAACTACGAAACTTGTTTCTAAAAGATAAGAGACTTGAAGTATGTTGAAAGTATACGATTCATGGTTTTCGAAAGTATAAGTCTCTTGGTTAGAAAAAGAATGTATTTGCCTAAGGTATAAAGTTAGTATAACGACTTTATGGGAAGTGGGTTATAATAGCTTTATGGAAAGTTAAGAATGTTCTTCTTCAGTAATGTAAGTAAAGAAATGATTTGAAAGAAAGAAGGGCAAATTGTTTTAAAAGTACCAATTGCTTAAGGTTTTTAAGAAAGAAGTCACTTGATTTAGAAGCCGGTAAATGTATTTCTAAAAAGGTATTGTGACTTGTCTTGAAAGGTAGATATGACTCGATACTACGGTTGTTAGTATCTGGGAAGTTTTATTTGAAAAAAAAGTCTTTCTAAAGGAGTAGAGGTGCGTAGTACTTTGGGTTAAATTCTCGGATTTTATATGACATTATCGCGTCCCAGAAATGGGCCGGGCAGTATACCTTTATGGGCAGACTATATGACATTATCGTGTCCCAGAAATGGGTCGGGCAGTATACCTTTATGGGCAGACTATACGACATTATCGCGTCCCAGAAATGGGCCGGGCAGTATACCTTTATGGGCAGACTATACGACATTATCGCGTCCCGAAATGGTAGGCGATATACTGTATGGGCGCACTATGTGACTTTATCGCATCCCGGTTTGGTAAGGCGATATAGGCGTCCCTCCGTAAAGGGCCGGATTAGGTTATGAAAGATAAGTAAGTTAGATGGCAATAAACTTAATGACTTCTCCTAAGTATGTACGTAAGATATGGCTATAACTCTTAATGGAATGGAAAAGATAATGATGTGCAATTAAGTTCATAAGGGTAATGACACGGCAGATCTGTATGTACTTTTATACTTGCCCTGTCATTCTTTTATGCGATTATGATCATTTCTTGTACTTTATTTACATTCCATATTCAAATTTTTGTTATCTTGACCCGCCAGCTGCGTTAAATGTCTGCAGTTTAGGTACATAGTTGTGGATCATGAGCTTAGGATCTGGTTCAGATTTTGAGATGGCTCCAATGTTTGGAGTTGTCATGTTTATGTATATTCGAAGTGCGGCGGGGCCTTGTCGTCACACGATTGGTCCAAAATCTTAGAGTGCAGTATTCACGTGTAAATTTGGACTGGTTAGAGTGGTAATTACATTTTTGGATAGTGTAAGCCCTTTTGGGTGATTTATATTATGGCAGCCTTATCGGCTTTGCCTATGTTTTAAAAAAAAAAATTTGTTACTTATTTTCCGCAGTTTGTTATGTTGTATGATTAGAAGGGTGCCCAGGTAGGGTACCAGTCGCGGCTCGGGGTCGGGTCGTGACAGTAGGCAAGGTTGCCTATGAGTTGGATCTGCCGTCCGATCTGGAGGCAGTACATCCAGTTTTTTATGTGTCTATGTTACGGAGGTGTATCGGAGATCCATCTAGAGTGCACCCGATTTGTGATGTCCAGGTGACAGAGGGGTTATCGTATGAGGAGAGTCCCATAGCGATACTCGATCGTCAGGTTAGGCGACTGCGGATAAAGGATGTGGCTTCCGTCAAGGTCTTATGGCGTAACGAGAACAGAGAGGAAATGACATGGAAAGCAGATGAGGACATGATGAAGAAGTATCCTCACTTATTCCCTACACCTCCAGGTAACTCACTTTCCTACTTGTTGATTTTAATTGACATATATACTTAAGTGTTGTTATGATATGTATGGCGTTCTTATTTCCAAGGGGTATAGCTAAGAGGGACTATGTCGATAGCTGTTTTGATTAAACGTAGAAGGAACATTCGGGACGAATGTTTCTAAGGGGGGGAGAATGTTACAACACGTAGTTCTAGAGTACGTATGTGAGGACGTACGTACGAGTGTATAACCCTAAATGCGTAAGGGATGAAAATTTTGAATTTCCGATGGAAAATATTTCGAACCTCGTGAAGAAAAAAGGTTTATTATTGGGAATTGGATTCTCAAAATTGGTATTTGAGACTTATAGAATTTATAAGAATTGTGGATTTTATTTTTCGGAATTGGTCACGTGGGGCCCACGGGAAAATTTACGGTTTTGTGGGGCCCACATTATTTTTTCGAGATTTTGGACATTATGGATATTTTCGGGAGATGAAATATTTTGGACAAGTAGGAGGGCGAGACACATGTCTCAAGTTTGTGTGGTACATGTGGTTTGTGGGGCCCACACACACATGTCCCCAATCTAAAACACACACTTTCTTGCATCCTAGCCTTTGGTTGGCCTATAAATACACCCCTTAAGCTTGCAAGACTTCTTTATCACTTAGAGAAATTCCAAGACAAAATAATACTCCCTCCCTTGTTAAGCTCTCGGCCAAACACCCCCCTCTTGTGAAGAAATTCTTCAATTGTTGTTGTTTTATCCCAAATACCTTAGCCTAGTGTCCCTAGTAGTGTTCTAAAATTATCCCAACACAAAGATCCCGGAAATACTACGTTATTCCAATAGTCGCAAAAATGAAACCCTAGGGTAATCTTCATATTTTGGATGAAGTGTTAAGAGAAGTTGGTTAGGAACTTCTAAGGGTTGCTTGGAGTGGATTGAAGCGTAAGGAATAGGAGCTAACGTTGCTAAGGATCGACTTATTAATCTTGGATAATTTTGGGCTTATCGAGGTAATGATCTTTGTCCTTCTATTGTAATTGGAGATTACATATTGTAGTAGTTTATAATTGAGTATATGATATGTGGAAGGAAGGTTAAAAAGAAATAGATTGTTTAGGTTTATTGTGGGGCAGAATTTTACACGTCCAGTTAGGCGTGTAATCCCCTTTGAGTGGTTGGCTATTGATATCGGGCCTTGGAAAATGTGGAAAAGTACGTAGATACGGGGGGAGTGCTGCCCAATTTTCCGTAGAATAAGGAACTTTATAATTAGAATATTCTACGAAGAAGTCTAGACGTTGATAGACGTATTTGATTATTATAGGTTGATACTCTACGCGCGGCATATTCGACTTGGCAAATGGATTTAGCGGAGGAGGTATGTGATTCTTCCTATCCTCTTGAGCATGATTGTTGTGAAATATATAGTACGGTAGACGTATGTGTGTTGAATGAATTTGGTTTCACTTTGATGTCCTTGACTTGAGTTCTAAATGTTAAAAACCTTGAAATATTTCAAAAAGAGTTATGAATCATTATTCGGAAGGAAATTGATACTTGGTTTTAAAAAAGAATAGGTTCCCTTGGTTTTCCAAACGAATGTGGTTGTTTTGAATTATTAAAAATATAAGTGTTATGATAGCTTTATGGGAAGTTAGTTATAACGACTTAAGGAAGATAAAAAGAACGGTTTACTTACTTGTTTATAAAATCCTTGTTATGATTTCTGAAGGTGTGGTAAGTTGGTTGATAAGTAAACATGCTAGGATACTACGGGCGTTAGTATCTTGAGACTTTTGTGTTAAAGGGCTTTTTCTTGGTGTGCTTATGTTGTTTACGATGAGCCGGTTGTGCTTGTATTATATCACTTACCCCTCAGATATGTTACGTTGTTCATATGCCGCGGGTTAGCTACCCCCGATGCGAGGAATACCTCATGCGGGTCCATGTGGCCTATCACGGACTACGGAGTCGTGAATCACTCGGGTGTGTTACCGTCACGAGAATACCTCATGCGGGTCCACGTGACCTATGCGGACTACGGAAGTCCAGGATTAGGACTCGCACAATGATACTAAGGGCGAATGGCCCTACTCCGATCATTGGCGGTGTAGAAAGAACCGGTTGGGTTACACCTATTTGCTCTTGTATATACTATGGCATTATGTCTGTTAATTGGTTTGTTTCATACATGTTTTTGGATTGGTTTTAGAATGTTATGATTTCATTTCAGTACTTTCAGTTTCACATACTTGGTACCTGTTATACTGACCTCCTTCGGGGGGCTGCGTTCATCCGCAGGTAGAGAGGTATATCGGTTGTTGATCCTCGTTCATAGGATCACCGTTCTGCTTTTGGGAAGCTCCGTTTCTCCGGAGGCTTATCTTTTGGTATGATTCCCTGTCATTGTAGGTTCATGTAGATTCAGGGGTATGGCGGGGCCCTATCCCGTCATAGTTGTTATAAACTCTTAGAGGTCTGTAGTCCTGTTGTAAATTGGGTTTGTAAAAGATGTAACTGGTAGTCCTGTAGATTCAGGGGTATGGCGGGGCCCTATCCCGTCTTACATTGTTCCATGTTTTAAGTTTATTTCCGCTAGTTTCTCTGATGTGTATCTACTAGGGTGCCCGGGTAAGGCACCATTCGCGGGCCCGGGGTCGGGTCGTGACAATATCCACCTATAACCACCATAACACATCTATTAACTTCTAGATCTCTTCGTAGAATGTTTCTAAGTAAAGCGTCTCTTATTTTACGAAAAATCGGGCAGCACTTCCCCTGTAACTACGTACTTTTCCACCTTTTTCAAGGCCCGATATCAATAGCCAACATGCCACATTTAAGGCGCAATAATATAACAATACTAAAGGGGATTACACGCCTAACCGGACGTGTAAAATTCTGCCACACAATAAACAAAATAGTCCACAAGTCCAAAGTAAATACAGTCCAATGTAAATACAGTCCAAAGTAAATACAGTCCATTAGTTGGTGTTCTTGGCCAACTACTACAATCAAGTTAATCCAATTTTTCGGCTAGCATGCCGGAATTACTTCTTTAATCTTCCAACTTATATTTCAATCTTTATATAAGTTATAGTTACTTTGTTATTAACTGTCAACAGGTAATAGATACGTTTTTACCATTTTAATGGCTAACATAACAATTTCTCCATTGTAGCAACTTAACAATGTCCAAATCCTTTCCATCTTCCTTCCATGTATTACATACTTATTTATATATACTTCCAACATATATAATATCCAACTTCACAAAGAGGACAAAGTTCATTACCTCAAAAAGCCCAAAAATATCCAAGAACTTAAAGTCGCTCCTTAGCAAGTTTAGCTCCAAATCCTTACGTTCCAATCCGCTACAAGCAACCCTTAGAAGCTCCTAACCAACTTCTCTTGAATATTCAACTCCAAAAAGTGAAGAATACTTAGGTTCCAAATATGGCAACTTTCGGCCAAGGTAGGTTTTTAAGGCTAGGGGTGTGAAATCTTGTACAACACTTGGTTAACAACCTTCCTAACACATCAAGGAAGAACACTTAAGAGTTTAAGAATTGTTGGACAACTTTAGGTCAAGGGGAGGGGCTATGGCCGAAAGCTCTTAGAAGGGGAGGGAGTATTGTTCAAGTCTTGGAAATTCTCTAAGTGTGAGATGATTTCATCCACAAGGTGTGTACATATAAGACAACCAAGGGCTAGGATTAAAACATGTGTGTGGTTGAGATTAGGGACAAGTGTGTGTGGGCCCCACTTGTCCACTTGTCCAACAAATATCTCACGAAAAATATCTAGCACGAGACTTGTCATCTTGGCCACCTTGCACGCCCCACATGGGACCCATGGGGTGACACGTGTCGCCCCCCTATTGGTCCAAAATATTTTATCTCCCGAAAACTTCCATAATGGCCAAAATCTAGAAAATAATGTGGGCCCCACAAAACCGTAAATTTCTCCCGTGGGCCCCACGTGACCAATTCCGGAAAATAAAATCCATAATTCTCTAATATTCCAAGAAGTCCAAATACCAAATCTGGGAATCCAATTCCCATTTACGAACCTTTTTCCTTCACAAAATTCGGAAACTTTTCCGTCGGAAAATCAAATCTTTCTTCCTTTCCAATCTTAATGTCGTATTCTCGTACGTACGTCCTCACATACATACCCTGGAACTACGGGGTGTAACAGGGTTGCCTTGCGTGGAGGCATAACTGGTACATAAGAATACGCCAGAGCGAGTCCAACTTATAATACAACTCTAAGGCACGATCTCAGAGTGAGAAGAATGGAAACCAATCCTAAATATCTTGCAGCCTCCTGATTATAGGTGTGGTGCACAACACGCCGATAATCAAGACTCTACTAGATACGGTCTGTAGAAACTTTCCGAGGACTAACTGCTCTGATACCACTTTTTTCACGACCCGACCTTGGGCCCGCGACTGGTGCCTTACCCCGGACACCCTAGTGATAATACATCAGAGAAAATCAGCGGAAATAAAACTCATAGACATGGAACAATATAAAAGAAGAAACAGGCTAACAAATAAGGTCACCTTTCTGCATATATATATAAAACTCGAACAGTTATCCTTTACAAGCCCAACTCACAACAGTACTACATACCTCTAAGAGTCTTTATAACAACAATGACGGGACAGGGCCCCACCATACCCCTGAATGTACAAGAACCTACAATCTCAGGGAATCATACCAAAAGATAAGCCTCCGGAGAAACGGAGCTTCCCAAAACGCAGAACTGTGACCTTGAGAGCGAGGATCAACAACCGGTGTACCTCTACCTGCGGCATGAACGCAGCCCTCCGAATGAGGTCGATGCACAGTACCAAGTATGTGAATCGAAAATCAGAATGAAATCATAACAGTCTATATAAAACAGGAGACATGTATGATAACCAAACTACAATATACAATATATAGGCAGTCATGTCAAGTCAGGGACTCATGCCCTCAAAGTCATCAATCAAAATATAACCATGGGTCTCACGCCCACAATATCAATCATGCCTGTGGGACTCCTTCCTCATGGCGATCATGATATAATATAACACCAAAAGTACACACGAACACGGTCCCACTCGTGTCATAAAATCAGACGGGCAGTAGGAAAGCTAACCACCAGATCCAACCTACATCATAAAAGCGGCACTGGCAAATGCGAAGGCATAGCTACTAGATCCACGGCATCATCAATCGACCGGGCACGAAAGCCCGACTACGGATCCACTGCGGCGCGAGATATGACCGGGGCAAGTACAGAAGCCATCTACCAGAGCCTACAATACCAACTATGCTATAAAACTGATCGGGGCAAGTATGAAGGCCAACTACCAGGTACCTCCTGCGTCGCGCAGCCGACCGGGGCAAGTACGAGAGCCAACTACCAGATCGCTGCGTCGACAACCGATTCCACTGCGTCCACGGTGGACCGGAAAGTAAAGCTTACTACCAGGTACCTCCTGCATCACGTCGCTGACCAGGGCAAGTCCGTAAGCTAACTACCAGGTACCTCCTGCATCACGAAAATTCATGGGGAACTACTCCGTGGAATACCATAACAATGGAAGCATACTCGTGGGCCACCCAACGTGTCAGTATGTCCAAATAACACGATAAAGAACTGACCGGGGCAAGTACGTAAGCCAACTACCAGATCCAGCCTGCATCATCAATGACCGGGGCAAGTACGGGGGCTAGCTACCAGATCCTGCATGCGTCACTAAACCTCATGGAGAGTTAGTCCGTGGAATAACAATCCTAATGGAAGCATACCCGTGGGCCACTTAACGTGTCAGTATGTCCAAGGAAATAACAAGATAACCGACCCTCCATCGAGAGACGCGGTAGCATAGACATACAACACTTGCACAACAAAGGCTATCACAACTAGCATAGGCAAGTTTAACATACTCTTAGACTTTCATTAACATGTAAATTGATCTACCATTTTTATAAACTCAAAGTACTTTCATTTTATGCCAAAAATCCGGGTTTTAACCCCAAAGTACTTGTTATACCCCGTATTTCCAGAGTATGTACGTAAGGGCGTACGTATAAAAGTTTAGCCTTAAAGGTTAGGCTTTGGACGAAAATACTTGGGCACAACTCACTAAAAGAATCGTTTTTCGACGAAACATTTTACTAAACTTGCGTAGGGTAAATTACGGCTATGTCATTTATTATTTTTGCGGATTTTTCCGAGAGACGAAACATTTTGGACCAACGAGAGGGCGACACTTGTCACCCTCTAGTTGGTGGACGTGAGGCGTCCATTTGGACGATTGGAATGGCCTTTTTGTCAAGGAGTTGGTAGGATATTTTTGTGTAGTAGATGGATAAGGACACTTGCCCAAATCTTGACCTTACACTTGCCTTGCACTTGGCATCATCTTGGCCATTGGTTGGCCTTTGCTTGACCTATAAATACCCCCCTTAAGATGAAGAGTTCTTCATCCACAAAACAAACTTCCAAGTCTCAAATCCGTCCCTCTCCTTTGTGAGCTTTATCCAACACTTCCTCCCCCTTGTGAAGGCTTTGGCGAAACCCTCCCCTCTAGCCTAATAGTCCTAGCCGAAATCTACCCCCCCTCACTTGGTAGAAATATTGTCTTCCAAAGTATAGTTGCTATTCCTAAATACCCTAGCCCAAATCCCTTAGTACCTAGTAGAAGTTGTGAAGAACTTCTAAAGGTTTCTGGGAGCTATCGGAGCGTGCAATTAGGAGCTAAACCTCGCTCAGGATCGACTTTTAACTTGGATAATTTTGGGCTTATCGAGGTAAATAATCTTATCCTTCTTTTGTAATTAGAGAATACATACTGTAGAAGTATAGGGATAAGTATAGAATACTTAGAAGGATATTAAAGAATAGAATTGAACTGTTATCACAGTAGAAGGGTTTAAAAGAAGAATAATTGAACTATACTTACATAGGACTGTTTTCACAGTAGACTTGAGTAGCTTGACGGGTAGGGAAGTGCTGCCCAAATTTCCGTAGAATAGAGAACCCTATGCTTAGAATTTCTGAGAATAGTCTAGACGTTGATAGACGATTTGACTATTATAAATTTGATTCTCTGCTGTACGACATATTCGACTTGGCAGGTGGTTTTCGCCGAGAAGGTATGTGATTCTTCCTATACTCTTGAGCATGATATTTTAAAATATATATATAGTACGGTAGACATACGTGTGTTAACTGAATGATAATTACGGCAATGTCTTTTGATTTAAGCCAGAATAATAATTACGGCAATGTCTTTTGACTTAAGCCTGAATAATAAAGATCTTAAAAAGTCTTTCAAAAGAATTATAAAACAGTTTTGAAAGAAGAAGAATATTTGTTTTTAAAACAAGAAGCTTAAGAGTTATACTAGCTTTATGGGAAGTTAAGTATAACGACATAAGATTGATAAAAGGAACAATTTACTTATGTGTTTATAAAAGACTTATATTGATTTCTGGAAAGTATAACAAAATGGTTTGATAAGTAGACATGATATGATGCTATGTGTGTTAGTGTCTTGTAACGTTTGTATAAGAGGGTATTCTTGTTGTGCTTATGTTGTTTAACGATAAGCTGTTAGGTTAGTATTATATCACTCACCTCTTGACATATCTGGGGTTAAGTCGCCTCCGACGCGGGTATTGCTCAGCGATCAGGTGACTATGATTCGAGAATACCTCATGCGGGTCCTGGGGGCCTATGCGGAGCTACGAGAGTTCCAGGTTAGTGTGCGGCCTTTGTGGTCATGCGGTCTATGTGGCCATGCGGACTACGAGTCCAGGACGATGCCGAGGAGTAGCTACCCTCGATGCGGGGGATACCCCATGCGGGCCTACGTGAGTGGCCTATGCGGACTGCGGGAGTCCAGGATTAGGCATGCATAATGATACTATGGGCGATTGGCCTTGCTTCGATCATTCGCAGCCTAGACAAGACCTGTTACAGTTTACCTATTATTGCTCTTGTTTATGATGTGGCACTATGTGCGGTTACTTTGGTTGTTTCATACATTGGTTTTAAAATGTTATGATTTCATTTAAGTACTTTACAGTTTCACATACTTGGTACCTGTTGTACTGACCTCCTTCGGGGGGCTGCGTTCATGCCGCAGGTAAGGGCAAGCAGGTGCTAGATCCACATCCTTAGGATCTCTTTGCTTTGGTGTCAGGAGCTCCATCTTCTCCGGAGGCTCGACTTTTGGGTATGATCTCCCTGTTGTTGTATATAGTTTTGTACATTCAGGGTATGGCGGGGCCCTGTCCCGCCATAGTTGTTATCTTCTTAGAGGTCTGTAGTCCTATTGTACAGTTGGGATGTAACTGCAAAACTATGTTTATATATATATGCCGAAAGGCGACATTTTCTCACATAAAGCGTGTCTCATTTTACAAGCTGTTTCATGTCTTGTTTTTATATTCCACGATTCTTGTGATGAATGACTACTTGGGTGCGGGTAAGGCACGATCCACGAACCGGGCAGTCGTGACAAAAGTGGTATCGAAGCGATTAATCCTCGGAAAGTGTCTCTGACCGTATCTAGTAGAGTCTTGATTATCGGTGTGTTGTGCACCACACCAATAATCAGGAGGCTATAGGATATTTAGGATGGTTTCCATTCTTCTCACTCTGAGATCGTGCCTTAGAGCTGTGTTATAAGTTGGACTCCTCTAACGTATTCCTTTTCTGTAACAGTTATGCCTCCACGTAAGGCGACCCGGGCCCAGAAGGGCAAGGCGTAGAGGAGTCGCTAGTAGGACACCGAGAGTCATGAGGGCTCGTGCCCGATCTATACCCGATCTGGCGAGTTCCATGACGCCGCCCAGCCGAGAGACCACATGCGCGCCTCATCCCGCGGCACAGGGCGGAGGAGTTAGGTACAAGAGATGGCCCGGCTATTGGCTAGGATTGTGGCGAACATGAGGATAGGCCGGATCGCAGTTCGATTCAGCCCGTCGTACCGTGGTTCACCCGATGGCGAATAGTTTGAGGCTACGAGATTTCTGAGTTGTAGCCCGCGAGTTTACGGGTCGAGGCCGGAGTATGATCCGCAGGAGTTCATCCGTCAGCTACAGAGGATTATGAGAGTGATCAGGGCGTCGGATACCGAGTCCGTGATCTTCGGTTCGCATCGGCTGCGTGATGCCGCAGTCGATTGGTTTGATTCGTGGGAGTTATCCCGGGGAGAGCACGCGTCCCCAGCTACTTGGGATGAGTTCTCTGATGCTTTCCTCACTCACTTCTTGCCTCACAGATGAGAGGGCATGGGCGACAAATTTTTATTCTTGAGGCAGAGAGGGCCTTGATTAGGGAGTACAATGTCGAGTTCGATTCTTTGGCTCGATATGTCCTGCATTGGTAGCGAATATGGAGGACCGTGCATCGCCACGCCACCGGCTAGATGATTATATGGCCGAGTCTTGTGCGGTGTGGCTCTTCACGAGCATGGACATTACCGCATGCAGCTCATGCACTTGGATGCGAGCGTAGAGGCCGCAGGTTGGCGACAGCGAGAAGAAGGCTAGGACGGCGGGATCTTTTGGTAACTATCGGGGTGGGCGGCCTCAGCGATCTAGATTTGCACCACGCCGGCACTCGAGCACTCCTACCGTCCGCAAGGCACGCAAGATATTCGAGGGCGCACCGGGGCCGTGACTTGAGCGTCGAGTAGCGAGGTGTTAGCCGATCGACCACCCGCCGGTGTGGCCGATGCGGTAGATCCCATTCGGGAATTGTGGTACCGCTCAGAGTTTGTTACGATTGCGGCCAGTGGTCATTTTGCGAGCTGTCCGACCGGCAGCGGGTGGTAGGGCTCGGCCTACGAGTCTGTTGCGGTTCATCATCTCCTCTGATTACTCGCCCGAGGCGAGGTACTCATGGGCGGCCAGTCGCGGCGAGGTCGTGGCGCGGTCCCAGTTCTAGCGGTCCTCGAATCGCATTTATGCCTTGTCGGTCGGCGGGACCGGAGGCCTCACGATGTAAATCACGCAGTACCTTATCAGTCTCCGATTATGATGTGTATGCCTTGATAGATCCGGGTTCTACTCTGTCCTATATATCTCCCCTTATTGCTAGTAGGATAGGGATAGAGCCTGAGTCCATTGACCTTTTCGAGGTAGCTACGCCAGTGGGTGATTCGGTGGTAGCTCGGCGGGTATATAGGGCTTGTCCAGTGACCATATACAGTCGACAGACCCTAGCCGACTTGATAGAGTTGGACATGACCGATTTCAACGTGATCATGGGTATGGATTGGCTAGCTTCTTGCTACGCCAATGTAGACTGCAGGGAGAGAGTGGTACAGTTCGATTTCTGAGGCCAGGTTGTTGAGTGGGAGGAACATCAGACGTAGGGGTAGGTTTATTTCCTACCTCAAGGCTAGGAAGATGGTGCGGAAGGGTATATCTACCATCTCGTTCGGGTGTTTGATCTTCAAGGCTGCGGTACCAGATTTTCGATCGGTCCGAGAGTCGAGAGTTCCCGGGCGTGTTTCAGCGATCTCGGGTATCCTCCCGAGAGGAGATTGAGTTTTGTATAGATGTGTTGCGGACACTCGGCCTATTTCCATTCCGCCATACGAATGACACCGCCGAGTTGAGAGAGTTGAAGGACGGTGAGAGATTTCTTTGGAGAAGGGCTTCATCAGACCTAGTGTTTCTCCCTGGGGAGCGCCGGTATTGTTCGTGAAGAAGAAGAACGGGACGCTGCGCATGTGTTGATTACTGACGGTGAACAAGGTGACCATTAAGAACAGATACCCCCTTCCCAGGATTGATGATTTGTTCGACCAGTTGCAGGGCGCGAGATGTTTCTCTAAGATTGATCTGCGGTCGGGCTATCATCAAGTACGAGTCAGAGAGGTGGATGTCCCTAGGACTGCATTCCGGACCCGGTACGGGCATTATGAGTTCAGGGTCATGTCTTTTGGGTTGACCAATGCTCCGGCGGTATTCATGGATTTGATGAACCGAGTGTTCAAACCATTTTTGGACACGTTTGTGATAGTGTTCATTGATGATATCTTGGTTTATTCTCGCTTAGAGGAGGAGCATGCGGAGCATTTGAGGACTGTGCTGACAGTTCTCCAGGACCAACAGTTATACGCCAAGTTTTCCAAATGTGAGTTTTGGTTAGCTTCGGTGGCTTTTCTTGGGCATATTGTCGGGGCTGATGGTATTCAGGTGGATACGACCAAGATCGAGGCGATCGAGACTTGGCCTGAACCTACTACTCCGGCAGAGGTGCGCGATTTTACAGGCCTCGCAGTTACTATCGGTTCGTGGAGAAGTTTGCTTCTATCTGCACCATTGACTCGGTGACTCGAGCGGCTAAGTTTGATGGACTGATGCTTGTGGCGGGGTTTCGATTCTTGAAGGAGAGGCGACCGCCTTCGTTCTTACTCTTCCAGAGGGTCCAGACGGTTATGTTGTGTATTGTGATGCGTCAGGCATCGGGCTGGGATGTGTGTTGATGCAGCAGGGTAAGGTTATAGCGTACGCATCCCGCCAGCTTAAGAAACATGAGAGGAACTACCCCACCCATGATTTGGAGTTGGCAGCGGTGATTCACGCCTTGAAGATCTGGAGGCACTATTTGTATGGGGTTCATGTGGATATTTATACAGACCACAAGAGCCTCCAGTATATCTTCAGCCAGAGGGAGCTGAACTTACGACAGAGATGGTGGTTAGAGTTGCTTAAGGATTATGACGTCGATATCCTGTACCCACGGGAAGGCCAATGTTGTGGCGTATGCTCTTAGTCGTAGGTCGATGGGAGCCTATCGGATGTGCGGCGAGAGAGGAGGACATGGTTCGTGATTTGCATCGATTAGCGAGCCTTGGTGTCCGCTTGATTGATTCCGATAGCGATGGGGTTCGAGTTCGTGAGGTTGCGAGTCTTCCATCGCCGAGAGGTGAAGAGGCAACAATTCGAGATCGATTTTGACACGTTATCGTGATCTGACTCTTCGTGAGGAAGGGTCCTTTTGAGGTGGCACCGATGGGGTGCTAAGGTTTGAGGCGAGTTGTGTGTTCCGGATATTTCGTGACTTCGCAGCGAGTTATTGGGGAAGCACACAGCGCGTTACTCTATCCGTCGAGTCGACCAAGATGTACCACGACCTTAGATCGTGTATTGGTGGGATGGCTTGAAGAGGGACGTTGCGAGTTCGTAGCTCGGTGCCCATGTTGTCGGCAGTGAAGGTAGAGCACGCAGGCACGGTGGTTTGTTGCGCACGATAGAGATCCCGACACGGAAGTGGGAGGTGATCAACATGGACTTTATCACGGGATTACCTCGCACTCGGAGAGACATGATTCTATATGGGTTATCGTCGGCCGGTGTTAAATCAGCCCACTTTCTTCCGTCGGGACGACTTTTTGGTGAGGATTATGCGGTATCGACATCCAGAGATCGTCGATCGCATGGAGTCCCTATTTCGATCATATCGCATGCAGGAGCCCGGTTTCTGGCTAACTTCGGAGGTCTTTCGAAGGGTTTAGGGGCAGTGAGCATGAGTATTGCATTCCATCCACGAGCGAGCAGACGAGCGAAGCGCACTATCCGCACTCGAGGATATCTGCGAGCCCGTGTTATTGACCGAGGGTAGTGGGAGGATCATTTGCCTCTAGTTGAGTTTGCGTATAATAATAGCTACCACTCGAGATTCGGATGGTGCCTTATGAGGCCTTGTATGGGAGGAAGTGCGGTCGCGATAAGGCTGGTTTGATGTAGGCGAGTACGATTAGTGGGACCAGATTTGGTGCAGCGGGTAGTGGATAAGGTAAAGCTTATCCGGAGCTTCTTGGCGGCTCGAGTCGGCCGAAGTCATATGCGGATCATCGTCGTCGGCATCGAGTTCGAGGTTGATGATTGGGTTTTCTGAAGGTGTCACCCATGAAGGGTGTGATGAGATTCGGGAAGAAAGGAAACTCGGCCAAGGTACATTGGGCCTATCGGATTGTCCGCAGGTAGGCAAGGTTGCCTACGAGTTGGATCTGCCGTCCGATCTGGAGCGGTGCATCCGTGTTCCACGTTTCTATCTTGAGGAGATGTATCGGGATCCATCTAGAGTACACCGATTGACGATGTCGGTGGCCAGGGGTTATCGTATGAGGAGATTCCCATGGCGATAATCGATCGTCGGGTTAGGCGTCTGCGGACGGGGCGTGGCCGTCAAAGTCTTGTGGCGGAACGAGCTTAGGGAGGAGATGACGTGGGAAGCAGAGGAGGACATGAGGCAGAGGTATCCTCACTTATTCCCCACACCTCCAGGTAACTTACTTTCCTACTTGCTAGTCTTAATTTTCGAAATTGTTAAGTGTTATTTTATGGCCATGTGTGGCACTTGCAAACTGTTTAAGCTTTATCGTTAACTGCCTTGGGAAGGAACATTCGGGACGAATGTTTCTAAGGAGGGGAGAATGTTATACCCCGTATTTCCAGAGTATGTACGTAAGGGCGTACGTACAAAAGTTTAGCCTTAAAGGTTAGGCTTTGGACGAAAATACTTGGGCACAACTCACTAAAAGAATCGTTTTTCGACGAAACGTTTTACTAAACTTGCGTAGGGTAAATTACGGCTATGTCATTTATTATTTTTGCGGATTTTTCCGAGAGACGAAACATTTTGGACCAACGAGAGGGCGACACTTGTCACCCTCTAGTTGGTGGACGTGAGGCGTCCATTTGGACGATTGGAATGGCCTTTTTGTCAAGGAGTTGGTAGGATATTTTTGTGTAGTAGATGGATAAGGACACTTGCCCAAATCTTGACCTTACACTTGCCTTGCACTTGGCATCATCTTGGCCATTGGTTGGCCTTTGCTTGACCTATAAATACCCCCCTTAAGATGAAGAGTTCTTCATCCACAAAACAAACTTCCAAGTCTAAAATCCCTCCCTCTCCTTTGTGAGCTTTCGTCCAACACTTCCCCCTCCCCTTGTGAAGGCTTTGGCCGAAACCCCTCCCCCCCTCTAGCCTAATAGTCCTAGCCGAAATCTACCCCCCCTCCCTTGGTAGAAATATTGTCTTCCAAAGTATAGTTGCTATTCCTAAATACCCTAGCCCAAATCCCTTAGTACCTAGTAGAAGTTGTGAAGAACTTCTAAAGGTTTCTTGGAGCTATCGGAGCGTGTAATTAGGAGCTAAACCTCGCTCAGGATCGACTTTTAACTTGGATAATTTTGGGCTTATCGAGGTAAATAATCTTATCCTTCTTTTGTAATTAGAGAATACATATTGTAGAAGTATAGGGATAAGTATAGAATACTTAGAAGGATATTAAAGAATAGAATTGAACTGTTATCACAGTAGAAGGGTTTAAAAGAAGAATAATTGAACTATACTTACATAGGACTGTTTTCACAGTAGACTTGAGTAGCTTAACGGGTAGGGAAGTGCTGCCCAAATTTCCGTAGAATAGAGAACCCTCTGCTTAGAATCATTTCTGAGAATAGTCTAGACGTTGATAGACGTATTTGACTATTATAGGCTGATTCTCTGCGCGCGACATATTCGACTTGGCAGGTGGTTTTCGCCGAGAAGGTATGTGATTCTTCCTATACTCTTGAGCATGATATTTTAAAATATATATATAGTACGGTAGACGTACGTGTGTTAACTGAATGATAATTAAGACAATGTTTTTTGACTTAAGACTAAATAATAATTACGGCAATGTCTTTTGACTTAAGCCTGAATAATAAAGATCTTAAAAAGTCTTTCAAAAGAATTATAAAACAGTTTTGAAAGAAGAAGAATATTTGTTTTTAAAACAAGAAGCTTAAGAGTTATACTAGCTTTATGGGAAGTTAAGTATAACGACTTAAGATTGATAAAAGGAACAGTTTACTTATGTGTTTATAAAAGACTTATATTGATTTCTGGAAAGTATAACAAAATGGTTTGATAAGTAGACATGATATGATGCTATGTGTGTTAGTGTCTTGTAACGTTTGTATAAGAGGGTATTCTTGTTGTGCTTATGTTGTTTAACGATAAGCTGTTATGTTAGTATTATATCACTCACCTCTTGACATAATACCGGGGGTTAAGCTGCCCTCCGATGCGGGGTATTGCTCAGGCAGTCTGTGTGACTATGATTCGAGAATACCTCATGCGGGTCCTGGGGGCCTATGCGGAGCTACGAGAGTTCCAGGTTAGTGTGCGGCCTTTGTGGTCATGCGGTCTATGTGGCCATGCGGACTACGAGTCCAGGACGATGCCGAGGAGTAGCTACCCTCGATGCGGGGGATACCCCATGCGGGCCTACGTGAGTGGCCTATGCGGACTGCGGGAGTCCAGGATTAGGCATGCATAATGATACTATGGGCGATTGGCCTTGCTTCGATCATTCGCAGCCTAGACAAGACCTGTTACAGTTTACCTATTATTGCTCTTGTTTATGATGTGGCACTATGTGCGGTTACTTTGGTTGTTTCATACATAATTGTAAGAATTGGTTTTAAAATGTTATGATTTCATTTAAGTACTTTACAGTTTCACATACTTGGTACCTGTTATCGACCTCCTTGGGCCGCGTTTCATGCCAGGTGAAGCAGTGCTAGATCCACATCCTTAGGATCTCTTTGCTTTGGTGCCAGGAGCTCCATCTTGTCCGGAGGCTCGACTTTTGGGTATGATCTCCCTGTTGTTGTATATAGTTTTGTACATTCAGGGTATGGCGGGGCCCTGTCCCGCCATAGTTGTTATCTTCTTAGAGGTGCCAGTAGTCCTGTATGCGGTTGGGATGTAACTGCAAAACTATGTTTATATATATATGCCGAAAGGCGACATTTTCTCACATAAAACTGTGTCTCATTTTACAATTGTTTCATGTCTTGTTTTTATATTCCGCTGATTACTCTGATGAATGACTACTTGGGTGCCCGGGTAAGGCACCAATCACGGGCCCCGGAACGGGTCGTGACAGTACTACATACTTCAATTCTCTTAAAAAGATCCCTTTTTAAGTAAAAACCACACGATACTAATACCCGTAGTATCAAGACTCTTTCATATTTAAATCAAGTACTTTATACTTTTTTAAACCAAGTGACTTACACTTTTAAAACAACGTCAAGTATACTTTTAAAACCCAAGTAACTCACTCTTTTAAGATCAAGGCACTCACACCTTCTAAAATCAAGCCACTTATACTTTTCCAATCAAGACAAGTTCAATATTTACAAACAAGTTACTTATACTTTTAAACTCACGTAACTTACTCTTTTCAAAAATAAGTAACCTATACTTTTAAATCAAGTTACTTATTCTTTCCCAAAATCAAGTCTTTTAAAAGTCAAGTCTCTTATCTTTCAAGATCAAGTCTCTTAACTTTCAAAATAATCAAGTCTCTTATCTTTTAGAATAATCACACCATCCTTTTATCTTCATAAAGTCGCTATAACTAACTTTCCATAAAGCCATTATAACACTTTATGTTTTAAACCAACCAAAGACAACCAAATTTGTTTAACACACGTACGTCTACCGTACTATATAGTTCACAACAATCATGCTCAAGAGGATAGGAAGAATCACATACCTCCTCGGCTAATCCACTTTGCCAAGTCGAATATGCCGCGCGTAGAATATCAACCTATAATAATCAAATACTTCTATCAACGCCTAGATCTCTTCGTAGAATAATTCTAAGTATAGCGTCTCTTATTCTACGGAAAATCGGGCAGCACTTCCCCTGTTTTTACGTACTTTTCCACCTTTTTAAAGGCCCAAAATTCAATAACCAACATGCCACATTTAAGGCGCAATAATACAACAATACTGAAGGGGATTACACGCCTAACTGGACGTGTAAAATTCTGCCCCACAATACACAAAAATAGTCCATTAGTCCAAAGTAAATACAGTCCCATGTAAATACAGTCCAATGTAAATACAGTCCAAAGTAAATACAGTCCAATGTAAATACAGTCCATAGTCCATTAGTTGGTGTTCTTGGCCAACTACTACAATCAAATTAATCCAATTTTCGGCTAGCATGCCGGAATTACTTCTTTAATCTTCCAACTTATATTCCAATCTTTATATAAGTTATAGTTACTTTGTTATTAGCGTCACAATGTAATAGATACGTTTTTACCATTTTAATGGCTAGCATGCCAATTTCTCCATTTTAGCAACTTAACAAGGTCCAAATCATTTCCATCTTCCTTCCATGAATTACATACTTATTTATATACTTCCAACATATATAATATCCAACTTCACAAAGAGGACAAAGTTCATTACCTAAAAAAGCCCAAAATAATCCAAGAACTAAAAGTCGATCCGTAGCACGTTTAGCTCCTATTCCTTACGTTCCAATCCGCTCCAAGCAACCCTTAGAAGCTCCTAACCAACTCCTCTTCAAGATCCAACTTCAAAAAGTGAAGAACACTTTAGGCTCCCAACATCCAACTTTCGGCCAAGGGGTATTTCAAAGGCTAGGGGTGTGAAATCTTGTTTAACACTTGGTTAATAACCTTCCTAACACATCAAGGAAGAACACTTAAGAGTTTAAGAATTGTTGGACAAATTTAGGTCATAAATATGGCCCATGGCCGAGAGCTCTTGGAAGTGTGGAAGATTTCATCCTACTAGTGTGATGATATAAGACAACCAAGGGCTAGGATTAAAACATGTGTGGTTGAGATTAGGGACAAGTGTGTGTGGGTCCCACAAGCCACTTGTCCACACAAATATCTAGCACAAGACTTGTGCCACTTGTCCTCAATTTCGCCCAACATGGGCCCCACTTGGGGTGACACGTGTCGCCCTCCTATTCGTCCAAAATATTTCATCTCCCGAAAACATCCAAAATGGCCAAAATCTTGAAAATAATGTGGGCCCCACAAAACCGTAAATTTCTCCCGTGGGCCCCACGTGACCAATTTCGGAAAATAAAATCCATAATTCCCTAATATTCCAAGAAGTCCAAATACCAAAATTGAGAATCAAATTCCCAATAATAAACCTTTTTCCTTCACGAGGTTCGGAATATTTTCCGTCGGAAATTCAAAACTTTCTTCCCTTTCGTACTTAGGGTTATATTCTCGTACGTACGTCCTCACATACATACTCTGGGACTACAGGGTGTAACACACAATATCAATCATGCCCGTGGAACTCCTTCCTCACTGCCGGCAGTACATGATGTAAAACAACACCCATATGTGTACCTGAACACTAGATCCTGCCTGCGTCATAAAACTGATCGGGCCAAGTAGAATGTCACGACCCGACCCCGGGACCGCGACTGGTGCCCTACCTGGGCACCCTTACAGGTAAACATCAGAGAAAATCAGCGGAACATACATGAAACTTATAAATAAAACATCGGAAGTAAAACAACAGGTTAGCCGATGTGGCTACCTTCACGAACATATATAAATACAACCAAGCGGTTGCCTCATTTCTTTTACAAATCGACCCACAATATGTGACTACGGACCTCTAAGAGTTTTAACATAGCCAGTGGCGGGACGGGGCCCGCCATACCACGAATATACATGAATCTACTACCTCGGGAAACCGTACAAGAGCTAAGCCTCCGAGCAAATGGAGCTTTCTCTCAAAATCGAACCGAGATCCTAAGAGCAAGGATCACCAACCAGTACCTAAAACTGCGGGCATGAGCGGCCCAGAGAAGTCGATAACAATTGCAGAATATGGAACAGAAATAACGTCTGATGCAGATCATAATCAGACAAAAGAATGACAAGGACAAGTATAAAAATACATACGGATCCTGCCGTGTCATTACCACATGAACTTAATTTCACATCAATATCTTTTCCATTCCATTAAGAGTTATAGCCATATCTTACGTACTTACTTAGGAGAAGTCATTAAGTTCATTTCTATCTAACTTACTTATCTTTCATAACATAGTCCGCCCACTACGGAGGGACATATACTACCCGGCCCAAACTGGGACGCGATCAAGTCACACCAATATCAAAGCATGCCCGTGGAATCCCCCATCACTGTCGACAGCTAAAAGTGTAAAACATAACCATGGGTCTCACGCCCATAATATCAATCAAAACAGGTGGTATAACGTCTTGGGGCTTGCCCCTCATTTATACTCTTACCCTGGAGAAGGTGGTAAAGCAGGGGGTATAACGTCTTGGGGCTTGCCCCTCATTTATACTCTTACCCTGGAGAAGGTGGTATAACGTCTTGGGGCTTGCCCCTCATTTATACTCTTACCCTATCTCGACCGGTCGTCAAACAACACATAAAGCAGGTGGTACAGCGTCTTGGGGGTTTACCCCTCACTTATACTCTTACCCTGGAGAAGGTGGTATAACGTCTTGGGGCTTGCCCCTCATTTATACTCTTACCCTATCTCGACCGACCATCAAACAAGACATAAGCATTACCATGTCTTTTATAAAATCCGGGAATTTAACCCAAGTGCTACAAATAACGGAAGCATACCCGTGGAATCCCAAATCACTGTCGGTACGTCCAAGTAACTTATAACAAGACAACCGGCCCTCCAACCGAAGTCGGCAACGTAATAAAACATAATACTTGCACTCAAAGGCTATCACCAGCACATATAGGCTAAATCTCAATTAACCAAGCCAAAGTACTACGTACGTACATTCTTTTCAAAAGACTCCTTTCCATATAAAACTTCCCCGATACTAACCACCGTAGTATCAAGTCCTATCCACCTTTCAAGACAAGTCACAATACCTTTTTAGAAATACAATTACCGGCTTCTAAATCAAGTGACTTCTTTATTAAAAACCTTAAGCAATTGGTACCTTTAAACCAATTTGCCCTTACCTAATACAAGTTATTCCTTTGATTACTTTACTAGGGAAAACCATTCTCTTAATCTTCCATAAAGCCGTTATAACCAACTTCCCATAAAGCCGTTATAACCCTTTATGGTTTAGACTAACACGTTCCTTTTATAACCAAGAGACTTCTACTTTTTGAAACCAAGTATTATATACTTTCAAATCAATTCTCATAACTTTCAAAAATACAATTAGTCTCTTAACCATTAGAAAACAAGTGACTCCTTTTATTATAAAACCCTAGGCAATTGATGCCGTAAAATCAAGTTGCCTTTTTACATAGTCAAGTCATTTATCTTTCCATAAGGCAAATATAACTAACTTCCCATAAAGCCGTTATATTCACTTTATACCTTAGCCATAAACAATTTCCTATCCAAGGGACTTATACGTTTAAAACGGGACAAGTATCACATACTTTAAAACTCTTCAAGTCCCTTAACTTTAAAATCAACTTAAGACATCCTTACTATTTTCAAAGAAGTGAGTTAATCTCCTAACCCACCCGACTTGGCATTACATAAAACAAGTAAAGAATATCATAGCTAGTCATGCTCAAAAGATAGGAAAAGTTCTACATAGAGTAAATCACATAACTACCTCTTAACTTCTAAGAGTAGAAGGAAACATGAAATGATACCACAAGTATATTCCATACATAGAATCATGCCAAAGGAAGGAAGAGGTTCACATACCTCGCGACGATTATCGACACGTAGCAAAATGCTCCAAAGTACTTCAACCTTGATAGCTATTCCACTCTCCCAGTAGGATACACTATACTTAGTACTTCAACCTATAATGGTCACAATATGTCCATTAACCTTTCACTTGCAACGTAGAATTTTTCTAAGTGCTAGGTCACTAATTCTACGAAAAATCGGACAGCACTTCCTTTGTTTCTACTAACTTTGCCACCTTTTTCAAGGTCGAATACAATAACCAATACAGCCCCAATTGGCTCACCACAATCTATAAGGTAGTCCAATATAAATAAATAACCATACATCCCCAATTGGCTCACCACAATATAGAAGGTAGTCCAATACAAATGAAAACAAACTATTACAAACTAGAAGTACAAATTCGGCCACCTTGAGTTCAACAATACTAATTCTTATCCAATTTCCATTTCAATCCAAATTGGTAGCATAACATGATATCAAGTCGCATTTGATTATAACAACCATAATCTTTAAGTAAGTAACATGCGACGATTTCTAATAAACGACCAATTAGTAATCCAACTTAACATGGCTTACATTTCATTTCGGATTTCCAAGGCTACAATCAATCCATAATCCTTATAAACTTCAACACATATACTTCATGCTAGCAACAAGTAAAGCTAACAACAAAATAATTAATCTTGTAACACTTTCAAAGAACAAGATTATACCTCAACGATTCTTAATCCAATCTTCAAAACCGAAGTTGCTCCTTAGCAACCTAGAGACTCTTCAAGACACTTCAATCCGCTCCTTGAGACCCTTAGAACCATACCAACAACTTTCCTTCAATCTTCCAATCCAAAACCTAGAAAGCCACTAGGTTTTCACTTTGCGACTAATACGAAAACTCTCTTTTTCCGGGATTTTTCTATTGAGATATGCTTACAATACACTTAGGAACCTTGGTTTAAAGTGGGGGGCTTAATGAACAAGAAACAAAAAAATTTCTTCTCCCTTTGGAGTGAACAGAGCCTTTCCTATGTGTTCTTCAATTCTCTTCAAATTTTTGGCTAAGTGTGGACTTGTCTCACTACTAGTAGTAATATATAGGGACATAGAGGGTCAAGATTAGAACAAATGGGTGGTTCGGATGAGTTTCACATGGATCTTGCCCATGTGGCCCTTGGACTTTTAGTCAACTATGTCAAGCTAAGTCATTTGCAAGACTTGGTCTTCTCACTAATGGTCAAATGACCCTTTTGGCCTTGCCTAATTCGACCAAGGCATCACTAAGGGGGGGTGACACGTGTCGCCCTCCCATTCGTCAACAACAAAACGTTTTCCGACAATTTCATAATCCGATAAAATTTTACAAGTCTCAAATCTTGACACTTTAGAGTTCTTACGTACGTTCTTAAAACATGTCCTGTAAATACGGGGTGTAACATTCTTCCCCCAGAAACATTCGCCCCGAATGTTCTTTCGAGTCAATCTTTATAATTTGCGACATAGTTTCCTTTCACAACCGTCATACCAACAATGCCACACATGGCCCTAATATCTTGTACACGCATACTCGTCCATCTTAAGCCCAAAAGAGATTATCTTTTCGTACTTCCAACTCATACTAGCATACATACATAACTTCCATACCGATTCTGGCCTCAAATCTTTGGAGTAACTCTATAAAACAATATAAGGCCATTTCGCTTTCATGACCAGTTCGCGTGGAACGCGTCCACGAACAGTAAAACAATTAACTAGACTTGGGCCTTGCGCCGCCGTGACCGCCACGTGGCGAACTACTACCAACTGATCCCACTCCATTCCAGATATGGGAGACCGTAAGTCCTCGACCTACTCTACGTCGCACTTAACTCTTATCCTCGGGTCCGACTTAAAATCTTATTCCCGGAGAAAGCCTTATACATCTAAGGTCTCGGCGGTTATCAATATTCTTAGGCTCGCATTTCCATGCTCCAAGCCTACCTTACCAATCCCCTAATAACGGGTATAAAAACTTCTCATAAAACCATAACCATGTTGTCTCGATCACAACAACCATTACTTACTCTATACAGGCCTCATCCGTATAATTCTCTTAAGCATACTACGCAGCTTAATCTATTAACATGACATTCCGTTAGGTTCCTTAATATGGCTTCTTGGGTTCACTACCCTATCGCATGACCTCATCCTTTCCCAATTATCTCGAAATAAAACACAAAACCTTGGCGAAAATTCATTAACTATTCCATACCTTCCCGGTATCTAGTTAGTCTTTACCGATTCCTGGTAATCTAAAATCATTCTAGGCAACACGCGTCTGACCCTCATACATAACTCCGTATAGATGTATGTCACAATACCAACTATACTATAATCATTACCAACCTGGATACGCAATCCACATAGTCATTCTGAGTCATCGCCGCTTTCTCGGCTGCAATCAACATAACTCGTTAGGGAGGGACGACCTAACAAAGACAAATTTATCATCGCACGATCTCGAGTGAGAAGAATGGAAACTAATCCTAAATGTCCTGCGACCTCACGATTATAGATGTGGTGCGCACACCGATAATCAAGACTACTGAACACGGTCTGTAGACACTTTCCGAGGACTAACTGCTCTGATACCACTTTTGTCACGACCCGACCCCGGGACCGCGACTGGTACCCTACCTGGGCACCCTTACAGGTAAACATCAGAGAAAATCAGCGGAACATACATGAAACTTATAAATAAAACATCGGAAGTAAAACAACAGGTTAGCCGATAGGGCTACCTTCCTGAACATATATAAATACAACCGAAGCAGTTGCCTCATTTCTTTTACAAACTGACCCACAATATGTGACTACAAACCTCTAAGAGATTTAACATAACCTCTGTGGCAGGACAGGGCCCCGCCATACCCCTGAATATACATGAATCTACTACCTCAGGGAAAACCGTACCAAGATCTAAGCCTCCGGAGCAAATGGAGCTTTCTCAAATCAACCGAGATCCTAAGAGCGAGGATCACCAACACAGTACCTAAAACTGCGGGCATGAACGCGGCCCGAAGGGGTCGATTCAACAGTGCGAATATGGAGCAGAAATAACGTCTGATGCAGATCATAATCAGACAAAAGAATGACAAGGACAAGTATAAAAATACATACCAGATCCTGCCGTGTCATTACCACTTATGAACTTAATTTCACATCAATATCTGTTTCCATTCCATTAAGAGTTATAGCCATATCTTACGTACTTACTTAGGAGAAGTCATTAAGTTCATTTCTATCTAACTTACTTATCTTTCATAACAAAGTCCGGCCCACTACGGAGGGACACATATACTACCCGGCCCAAACTGGGACGCGATCAAGTCACACCAATATCAAAGCATGCCCGTGGAATCCCCCATCACTGTCGACAGCTAAAAGTGTAAAACATAACCATGGGTCTCACGCCCATAATATCAATCAAAACAGGTGGTATAACGTCTTGGGGCATGCCCCTCATTTATACTCTTACCCTGGAGAAGGTGGTAAAGCAGGGGGTATAACGTCTTGGGGCTTGCCCCTCATTTATACTCTTACCCTGGAGAAGGTGGTATAACGTCTTGGGGCTTGCCCCTCATTTATACTCTTACCCTATCTCGACCGGTCGTCAAACAACACATAAAGCAGGTGGTACAGCGTCTTGGGGGTTTACCCCTCACTTATACTCTTACCCTGGAGAAGGTGGTATAACGTCTTGGGGCTTGCCCCTCATTTATACTCTTACCCTATCTCGACCGACCATCAAACAAGACATAAGCACTACCATGTCTTTTATAAAATCCGGGAATTTAACCCAAGTGCTACAAATAACGGAAGCATACCGTGGAATCCCACATCACCGCTTGACGCGTCAAGTAACTTATAACAAGACAACCTACTCCAACCGGCAGTCGCGGCGTAATAAAACATAATACTTGCACTCAAAGGCTATCACCAAAGACATATAGGCTAAATCTCAATTAACCAAGTCAAAGTACTACGTACGTACATTCTTTTCAAAAGACTCCTTTCCATATAAAACTTCCCCGATACTAACCACCGTAGTATCAAGTCCTATCCACCTTTCAAGACAAGTCACAATACCTTTTTAGAAATACAATTAGAACTAAATCAAGTGACTTCTTTATTAAAACCTTAAGCAATTGGTACCTTTAAACCAATTTGCCCTTACCTAATACAAGTTATTCCTTTGATTACTTTACTAGAGAAAACCATTCTCTTAATCTTCCATAAAGCCGTTATAACCAACTTCCCATAAAGCCGTTATAACCCTTTATGGTTTAGACTAACACGTTCCTTTTATAACCAAGAGACTTCTACTTTTTGAAACCAAGTATTATATACTTTCAAATCAATTCTCATAACTTTCAAAAATACAATTAGTCTCTTAACCATTAGAAAACAAGTGACTCCTTTTATTATAAAACCCTAGGCAATTGATGCCGTAAAATCAAGTTGCCTTTTTACATAGTCAAGTCATTTATCTTTCCATAAGGCAAATATAACTAACTTCCCATAAAGCCGTTATATTCACTTTATACCTTAGCCATAAACAATTTCCTATCCAAGGGACTTATACGTTTAAAACGGGACAAGTATCACATACTTTAAAACTCTTCAAGTCCCTTAACTTTAAAATCAACTTAAGACATCCTTACTATTTTCAAAGAAGTGAGTTAATCTCATAACCCACCCGACTTGGCATTACATAAAACAAGTAAAGAATATCATAGCTAGTCATACTCAAAAGATAGGAAAAGTTCTACATAGAGTAAATCACATAACTACCTCTTAACTTCTAAGAGTAGAAGGAAACATGAAATGATACCACAAGTATATTCCATACATAGAATCATGCCAAAGGAAGGAAGAGGTTCACATACCTCGCGACGATTATCGACACGTAGCAAAATGCTCCAAAGTACTTCAACCTTGATAGCTATTCCACTCTCCCAGTAGGATACACTATACTTAGTACTTCAACCTATAATGGTCACAATATGTCCATTAACCTTTCACTTGCAACGTAGAATTTTTCTAAGTGCTAGGTCACTAATTCTACGAAAAATCGGACATCACTTCCTTTGTTTCTACTAACTTTGCCACCTTTTTCAAGGTCAAATACAATAACCAATACAGCCCCAATTGGCTCACCACAATCTATAAGGTAGTCCAATATAAATAAATAACCATACATCCCCAATTGGCTCACCACAATATAGAAGGTAGTCCAATTCAAATGAAAACAAACTATTACAAACTAGAAGTACAAATTCGACCACCTTGAGTTCAACAATACTAATTCTTATCCAATTTCCATTTCAATCCAAATTGGTAGCATAACATGATATCAAGTCGCATTTGATTATAACAACCATAATCTTTAAGTAAGTAACATGCGACGATTTCTAATAAACGACCAATTAGTAATCCAACTTAACATGGCTTACATTTCATTTCGGATTTCCAAGGCTACAATCAATCCATAATCCTTATAAACTTCAACACATATACTTCATGCTAGCAACAAGTAAAGCTAACAACAAAATAATTAATCTTGTAACACTTTCAAAGAACAAGATTATACCTTAACGATTCTTAATCCAATCTTCAAAACCGAAGTTGCTCCTTAGCAACCTAGAGACTCTTCAAGACACTTCAATCCGCTCCTTGAGACCCTTAGAACCATACCAACAACTTTCCTTCAATCTTCCAATCCAAAACCTAGAAAGCCACTAGGTTTTCACTTTGCGACTAATACGAAAACTCTCTTTTTCCGGGATTTTTCTATTGAGATATGCTTACAATACACTTAGGAACCTTGGTTTAAAGTGGGGGGCTTAATGAACAAGAAACAAAAAAATTTCTTCTCCCTTTGGAGTGAACCCGAGAGCCTTTCCTCTGTGTTCTTCAATTCTCTTCAAATTTTTGGCTAAGTGTGGACTTGTCTCACTACTAGTAGTAATATATAGGGACATAGAGGGTCAAGATTAGAACAAATGGGTGGTTCGGATGAGTTTCACATGGATCTTGCCCATGTGGCCCTTGGACTTTTAGTCAACTATGTCAAGCTAAGTCATTTGCAAGACTTGGTCTTCTCACTAATGGTAAAATGACCCTTTTGGCCTTGCCTAATTCGACCAAGGCATCACTAAGGGGGGTGACACGTGTCGCCCTCCCATTCGTCACAACAAAACGTTTTCCGACAATTTCATAATTCCGATAAAATTTTACAAGTCTCAAATCTTGACACTTTAGAGTTCTTACGTACGTTCTTAAAACATGTCCTGTAAATACGGGGTGTAACATAGAATAGCCAACTACCAGATCCAATCCTGCGTCACAAAACTGACTGGGGCAAGTATCTTAAGCCAACATACCAGAGCCTACCGTCTCACGAGATATGACCGAGGCAAGTATCTTAAGCTATCTACCAGAGCCTGCCGATATACGAGAAATGACCAGGACAAGTATCTAAAGTGTGCCTGTAACTACATGTACAAATCAAGCCCGTGACGACTTATCACTGCGGCAAGCTTCATGGATAGCTAGTCCATGGACTAATAACATAACCCGGGAATTTAACCCGCACCATGGCCGCATGCCCCCGGAATCTTACCTCGGTGTAAGCATGGCCATGGAACAATCCTAGTGGACGCATACCCGTGGACCATCCATCGTGTCAGTATGTCCAAAGGAACGATATAGTAAAAGCATACCCGTGGGCCACCCAACGTGTCAGTATGTCCAAGAAAATAACAAGATAACACTCATAGTGGAAGCATACCTGTGGACCATCCAACATCATCGATATGTCCAAATAAACAACAAGATAACCGGCCCTCCATCGAGAGATGCAGTAACATAGAAATACAACACTTGCACAACAAAGGCTATCACAACTAGCATAGGAAAGTTTAACATACTCTTAGACTTTTATTATCATGTAAACTGATTCACCATTTTTTATAAACTCAAAGTACTTTCATTTTATGCCAACAATCCGGGTTTTAACCCCAAAGTACTACATACTTTAATTCTTTTCAAAAAGATCTCTTTTTTCGCAAAAGCCACACGATACTAATACCCGTAGTATCAAAATACGTTTTCTTTTCAAACCAAATTACTACACCTTCAGAAAATCTTTACAAGGCCTTTAAAATCAAGTAAGTAAACCGTTCTTTTATCTTCCTCAAGTCGTTATAACTAACTTCCCATAAAGCTATATAACACTTATTTTTCAAGCAATTCAAAACAACTACAATCATTTGGAAAACCAAAAGGACTTATTCTTTTCAAACCAAATATCAATTTCATTCCAAATAATGATTCACAACTCTTTAGAATAATTTTGTCACGACCCGACCTCGGGCCCGCGACTGGTGTTGTTACACCCCGTAGTTCCAGAGTATGTATGTGAGGACGTACGAACGAGGATACAACACTAAGTACGAAAGGGAGGAAAATTTTGAATTTCCAACGGAATATATTCCGAAACTCATGAAGGAAAAAGGTTTATTATTGGGAATTGAATTCTCAATTTTTGTATTTGGACTTCTTGGAATATAAGAGAATTATGGATTTTATTTTCCGGAATTGGTCACGTGGGGCCCACGGGAGAAATTTACGGTTTTGTGGGGCCCACGTTGATTTTGAGATTTTGGCCAATTTGGATGTTTCCGGAAGATGAAATATTTTGGTCGAATTGGAGGGCGATACGTGTCACCCCCTTAGGTGGCATGTGGCCGAAATGGTGTGACAAGTGGCCATGGTGGCCGAAATTGGTGGACATGTGGCAAGCCAAGTGTCCCAAGTCTTGTGTTGGACAAGTGGCTTGTGGGACCCACACACACTTGTCCCCAATCTCATCCACACACTTGCTTTGATCCTACCCCTTGGTTTTCCTATAAATAGGCCCTTGTAGTGAAGACTTCATCAACACTTAGAATAATTTCCAAGGCAAAAACTCTCTCCCTCTCCTTGTTGCTCTCGGCATTAGGCCTTCCCCTTGACCAAAAGTTGCCCAAAAATCCTTAAACTTTTAAGTGTTCTTCCTTGATGTGTTAGGAAGGTTGTTAACCAAGTGTTAGAAAAGATTTCACACGCCTAACCTATACACACCCCCTTGACCGAAACTTGTAGGTTTGGAACCTAAGGTGTTCTTCACTTTTTGGAGTTGGATCTTGAAGAAGAGTTGGTTAGGAGCTTCTAAGGGTTGCTGGGAGCGGATTGGAACGTAAGGAATTGGAGCTAAGATTCCTAAGGATCGACTTTTAATCATTGAAAAAATTTGGGCTTATCGAGGTAATGATCTTTGTCCTTATACTGTAATTGGAGATTACATGTTGTAGTAGTTTATAATTAAGTATATAATATGTGGAAGGAAGATTGAAAAGAAATGGACTGATTTATATATTGTGGTGCAGAATTTTACACGTCCAGTTAGGCGTGTAATCCCCTTTGAGTTGTTGTATTATTGCGCCTTAAATGTGGCATGTTGGCTATTGATATCGGGCCTTGAAAAAGGTGGAAAAGTACGTAGTTACAGGGGAAGTGCTGCCCGATGTTCCGTAGAATAAGAGACGCTTTACTTAGAAATATTCTACGAAGAGATCTAGAAGTTGATAGATGTGTTATGGTTGTTATAGGTGGATATTGTTATACCCCGTATTTCCAGAGTATGTACGTAAGGGAATACGTACAAAAAGTTTGGCTTTAAAGTTAGCCTTGGACGATTTTTTTGTGCACAACTCGCTTAAAGAATCGTTTTCCGACGAAACGTTTCCACAGCTTTCGTAGGGAAAATTCCGGCTATGCCATTTCTAATTTTTGCGGATTTTTCCGAGAGACGAAACATTTTGGACCAACGGGAGGGCAACACTTGGCACCCTCCCATTGGTGGACTTGAAACGTCCATGGACGAAATTGGAGAGCCAAGGCACGTTTTTTGTGCCTTGTGCACAAGTCAAGGGTTGGTAGGATATTTGTGTTTAGTTAATCCTCACCCTACACTTGCCTTGCACTTGTCTTCATCTTGGCCATTGGTTGGCCAAGGCTTGAGCTATAAATACCCCCTTAGAGATGAAGAGTTATTCATCCACAAAGTTATCTTCCAAGTCTAAAAATCCTCTCCTCTCCCTTAAGCTTTTCGTCAAACACCTCTTCCCTCCCCTTGTGTAGTGGGGCCGAGAGCCTACCCCCCCTAGCCTAGCCGAAATCTACCCCCCCTCCCTTGGTAGAAAAGTTAGCGTCTTGTATCGTTATAATGCCCAAAATACCCTAGCCCCAATCCCGTAGTCCTTAGTAGAAGTTGTGAAGAACTTAAGGTTTCTTAGACTCTGAGCATACAACTTAGGAGCAAAACCTTGCTCAGGCGCGACTTTTTCTAGGATATTATTGGGCTTACCGAGGTAACTAATCCTAACCCTCTTTTGAATTAGAGAATACTTACGGTTGTAGTATTAGAATAAGTATTAGATACTTATAAGAATATCACAGAATAGAATGGAACTGTTATCACAAAGTGAAGGGTTTAAAGAAGAATAATTGGCTGTACTCACATAGAATTTGTTTTCACGATGAACTTACATAGCTCAGGGAAGGGTTGTGCTGTCCGACTTTCAGTAGAATTATGAACCCCTGTTTAGAATAACCCTCGAGTAGTCTTTGATAGATATGCTGACTATTATGGTGACTCTGCTGTGCGACATATTGACTTGGCGGTGGTTTTTGAGAAGGTATGTGATTCTTCCTAAAGCATGATATTTTACAATATATAGTACGGTAGGCGTACGTGTGTTAAGCGAATAATAACTACGGCAATGTCTTTGACTTAAGCACTGAATAATACTTATGGTAATGCCTGGCTTAAGCTGAATAATACTTACAGAATGCCTCACGGCTACTTTGAATAACAAAGAAGCGAAAACATTTCAAAAGAATCTTGAATCATTTTTATGAAGATAAATATTTGGTTTTAAAACAAAAGCGTAAGAGTTATCTTGGCTTTATGGGAAGTTAGGTATAACAACTTAAGAAGATAAAAAGGCTGTTTACTTGTTTTGTTTATAAAAGCCTTGTATTGATTTACATTAAGTATAGTAAGATTGTTTGATAAGTAGACATGTTATGATGCTACTGTGTTAGTGTCTTGTAATCTTTGTGTAAAGGGGTCATTCTTGCTTTGCTTACGTTGCTAACGGTAAGTCCATTGTCTTGTTATTGTATCACCTACCCGATCGTTATACGAGGGCTTGCCGCTTGATGCGGTCTATCGGCCTATGCGGTGCGTGAGACTATGCGGGCAGCGGTATGCTCCGAGATTGATCATTCAGGCGTTTGCTGATCGGGGACTCACTATGCGGTCCGCTGAGACTATGCGGTCTTTTGAGGCTATGCGGGTGCGGAGCCTAGGCGGATCTGGGGTTAGCTGCCCCGATCGAGAAATATCTCATGCAGTGCATGTGGGACCTATGCGAGTGCGGAAGTCGAGGACTAGGCACGCAGAATGATACTATGGGCGATTGGCCTTGCCCGATCATTCGCGGCCTAGAATAGACTGTTCTGATTTTCCTATTCTTGTTGTTGTTTGTGATGTGGCACTATGTGCAATTGAGCGATTGTATTTGTGAAAAGGTTTTAAAACTTTTTTAAAGTACTTTATAGTTTCACATACTTGGTACTGTTATCTTGACCTCGCCCGGGGCTGCGTTCATCTGCGGTAAGGCGGCAGTGCTAGATCCACATCCTTAGGATCTTTGCGTTGGTGTCGGGAGCTCCATCTTCTCCGAGGCTCTACTTTTGGGTATGATCTCCTGTATTGTAGATAGTTTTGTGCGATCGAGGTATGGCGGGGCCTGTCCGCCATAGTTGTTACTTCCTTAGAAGTGTAGTACTATTATGCAGTTGGGATGTATCGCAAAATTTGAGTTATTTATATTATCTTAGAAAGGCAAGCTTTTCATCGAGATAAAGCGTGTCTTATTTTATAAAGCATTTCTGTCTTGTTTTATATTCATTTGGTTACTCGATGTATGACTACTTGGGTGCCGGTGAGGCACGATCCACGGGCCGAGCAGTCGTGACAAAAGTGGTATCGAGCGATTAATCCTCGGAAAGTGTCTGAGGCCGTATCTAGTAAGTCTTGATTATCGGTGTGTTGTGCACCACACCAATAATCGTGAGGCTATAGGATATTTAGGATTGGTTTCCATTTTCTCATTACGAGATCGTGCTTTAGAGTTGTGTTATAGGTTGGACCCTCTAACGTATTCCTTTCTATGCTGATTATGCCTCACGTAAGGCAACCGGGCCCGAAGAGCAAAGCGGTAGGAGGCTGCTAGCGAGACACCCAGAGTTACGAGGGCTCGAGCCCGATCTATACGAGACGGCGAGTTCTATGACGCCCGGCCCGGCGAGACCACAGTACCACACCTCGTCCCACGGCTGGGCGGAGGTTAGGGTACAAGGAGATGCTTGACTATTGGCTAAAGTTGTGGCCCGATCTGAGGAGGGCTGGATCACGGCAGTTCGGCTCGGCTCGATCGCACCGTAGTGCACGAGGCGAATAGTTTAAGGCTACGAGATTTCTTGAGTTGTAGCGCTTGAGTTTTCTGGTCGAGGCGGAGGATGATCGCGAGGAGTTCATCCGTCATTTGCGAAGGATTATCACGGTGATCGTGGCTTGAGGCGAGGCGTGACATTCGGTTCGCGTCGGTGCGTGATACCGCGATCGATTGGTTTGATTCATAGGAGCTTTCGGGAGAGCATGCACCTCCAGCGGTATGGGATGAGTTTTGAGGCTTTTCTCACACTTCTTGCCTCCATGAGATGAGAGAGGCACGGTGATAGATTCTTGTTCTTTGGCGAGGAGGGCCGCGATGAGGAGTACAATGTCGAGTTTGATTCTTTGGCTCGATATGTCCACTGCAGTAGCGAGAGATGGAGGGCGGTGCATCGCTATGTCACTGGGCTAGATGATTACATGGCGAGTCTTGTGCGGTGTGTCCCTTCACCGAGCATGGACATAACCCGTATCGAGCTCATGCTGGGTTGTGAGGCGTAGAGACGCGGGTAGGCGATATCGGCGAAGAAGGCGAGCGGCGGTTCTTTTGGTGGTCCTCGGGTGGCGGCATCGCCAAGTCGGTGCACCACGGCCCGGCGAGCGCTCCTACCTCATTTTCGGCCACAGCCGAGGCGGTCGGGGCGGTCGGGGCCCGGGACTTGATTTCGGGTAGCGAAGTGCTAACGTTCGAGTCTGCTCGGTGTGCGTTGTGGCGAATACCATTACGGGGCGTACTCGGAGCTTGCTATACTTGTGGCAGCGAGGTCACTTTGCGAGATTTGTCGGCCGGCGCGGCGGTGGTAGGGCTCGGCCTACGAGTGCATTGCGCTTCTTCATCCCCACGATTACTCGCCCGGAGGGCAAGGTACACATGGATCAGCGGTCGCGGCGGTCGTGGCGCGGTCGATTCTAGCGGTCCTCGAGCGCGTATATGCTTTGTCGGTAAGCGGGATCGGGAGGCCTCGCGATGTCGCCACGGTACCTTATCGGTTCCGGGTTTGATGTGTATGCTTTGATAGATCGGGTTCTACTGTCTATATATCTCCACTTGTTGCTAGTAGGATAGGGATAGAGCACGAGTCCATAGACCGCTTTCGAGGTAGCTACGCGATGGGTGATTCGGTGGTAGCTCGGCGGGTATATAGAGCTTGTCTGTGACCATTTACGATCGTCGGACCACTGGACTTGATAGAGTTGGAGATGATTGACTTGACGTGATTATGGGGATGGATTGGCTAGCTTCTTGCTACGCCAATGTAGGCTGAGAGAGAAGTAATGCAGTTCCAGTTTCTGAGGCCGGTTGTTGAGTGGGAGGAGCACGGTATCGCCGAGGGGTAGGTTTATTTCCTACCTCGAGGCTAGGAAGATGGTGCGAGAAAGGGTATATCTACCATCGTTCGGGTGTTTGATCTTTGAAGGCTGCGGTACCAGATTTTGATCGATTCGATGGTCGTGAGTTCCCAGACGTGTTTCGGATGACCTCGGGTATCCCTCCCGAGAGGAGATTGAGTTTTGTATTGACATATTGCGGACACTCGGCCTATTTCCATTCCGCCATCTGAGAATGGCACTGCCGAGTTGAGAAGTGAAGGACCAGGTGAGGATTTCTTTGGAGAAGGGTTTCATTAGGCCCAGTGTTTCCCAGAAGGCGGTATTGTTCGTGAAGAAAAAGGGCGGGGCCGCTGCGTGTGTGTTGATTCTGACGGTGAACAAGGTGACCATTAAGAACGAATACCGCTTCCGAGATTGATGATTTGTTCGACCCGATTGCGAGTGCGAGATGTTTCTCAAGATTGATCTGCGTTCGGGCTATCATCGAGTTCGTGTCGAGAGGTGGATGTCCTAGGATCGCATTCGGACGATGCGGGCATTATGAGTTCGTGGTCATGTCTTTTGGGTTGACCAATGCTCGTGGTATTCATGGATTTCTTTGACCGAGTGTTCAAACCATTTTGGACACGTTTGTGATAGTGTTCATTGATGATATCTTGGTTTATTCTCGCTCAGGCGAGGAGCATGCGAGCATTTGAGGCGTCTTGTGATTCTCGAGATCGCGATTATGCGCCAAGTTTTCCAAATGTGAGTTTTGGTTGACTTGATGGCGTTTCTTGGGCATATTAGCCGGTGATGGCATTCAGTGGATCTGGCCAAGATCGAGGCGATCGAGGACTTGGCCTGAACTACTACTCAGCGAGAGGTTCGCGATTTTACGGGCCTTGCGAGTTATTATCGGCGGTTCGTGGAGAAGTTTGCTTCTATCTGCACCATTGACTAGGTGACTCGGAAGGCGGCCAAGTTTGATGGTGATGCTTGTGGCGGGGTTTCGATTCTTGAAAGAGAGGCGACGACCGCCCGTTCTTACTCTTCGGAGGTCGGATGGTTATGTCGTATTGTGATCGTCGGGCATCGGGTTGGGATGTGTGTTGATGCGGCATGGCGGGGTTATAGCATATCGTCCGGCGGTGAAGAAACGAGAGGAACTACCCCCATGATTTGGAGTTAGCGGTAGTGATTCACGCTTTGAAGATCTGGAGGCACTATTTGTATGGGGTTCACGTGGATATTTATACTGACCAAGAGCCTCCGGTATATCTTGACGGAGGAGTGAACTTGCGGCGAGGCGGTGGTTAGAGTTGCTTAAGGATTACGATGTTGATATCTGTACCACGGGGAAGGCGATGTTGTGGCGGATGCTCTTAGTCGTAGGTCGATGGGAGCCTATCGGATGTGCGGTAGAGAGGAGGACATGGTTCGTGATTTGCATCGATTAGCGAGCCTTGGTGTCCGTTTGATTGATTACGATAGCGATGGGGTTAGAGTTCGTGAGGTTGCGAGTCTTCCATCGTTGAGGAGGTGAAGAGGCGATTCGAGGATCCGCTTTGATTCGATATCTTGATCTGACTCTTCGTGAGGCAAGGGTCCTTTTGAGTAGCACGATGGGGTGCTAAGGTTTGGCGGCATGTGTTCCGGATGTTTGAGGACTTGGCGGAGTTCTTGGGAAGAGCACGTGCGCGTTACTCTATCCATCGGGTCGACCAAGATGTACCACGACGCTTAGATCGTGTATTGGTGGGATGGCTTGAAGAGGGGCGTTGCGAGTTCGTAGCTCGGTGCGTGTTGTCGGCGGTGAAGGTAGAGCACGAGGCACGGTGGTTTTATTCTGACGATTGAGATCCGACACGGAAGTGGGAGGTAATCAACATGGACTTCATCACGGGATTACCTCGCACTCGGAGAGACATGATTCTATATGGGTTATCGTCGACGGTGGCGAAATCAGCCCACTTTCTTCCGTCGGGGCGACTTTTGGTGAGGATTATGCGGACTTTACATCAGAGATCGTCGGTGCGTGGAGTCCCTACTTGATCATATCAGACGCAGAGCCCGGTTCTGGCTAACCAGAGTCCTTCGAGAGGAGTTTAGGGGCCTTGGTGAGCACAGTCGCATTTCATCCACGAGCAGACGGGCGAGCGCACTATCCGGACTCTTGAGGATATCTTTGCGAGCTGTGTTATTGACCGATGGTAGTTGGGAGGATCATTTGCCTCTAGTTGAGTTCGCGTATAATAATAGCTACCACTCCGGCATTCGGATGGCGCCTTATGAGGCCTTGTATGGGAGGAAGTGCGGTCGCCTATAGGTTGGTTCGATGTGGGCGGGGCGGCTAGTGGGACCAGATTTGCTACAAGCGATGGATAAGGTGAAGCTTATCACGAGGCGGCTATTGGCGGCTCGAGTCGGCGAAGTCGTATGCAGATCATCGTCGTCGGCATCTGGAGTTCGCAGTAGATGATTGGGTTTTCCTAAGGTGTCACCCATGAAGGGTGTGATGAGATTCGGGAAGAAGAAACTTCGGCCCAGTACATTGGGCGTTTGTTGTCGCGAGGTAGGCAAGGTTGCCTACGAGTTGGATCTGCCGTCCGTCTGGAGGCGGTGCATCGGTGTTTCACGTATCTATCTTTGAGGAGATGTATCGGGGATCCATCTAGGGTACCCGATTGGCGATGTCGGTGGCCAGGGGTTATCGTATGAGAGATTCCCATAGCGATAGTCGATCGTCGGAGTTAGGCGTCTGCGGACGAAGGGCGTGGCTTCCGTCAAAGTCTTGTGGCGGAGCGAGCTCGGGAGGAGATGGCGTGGGAAGCCGAGGAGGACATGAGGCGAAGTATCCTCACCTATTCCCACACCTCCGGGTAATTCACTTTCCTACTTGTAAATTTCCTTATCATTTATGCCTAAGTGTTGTTTTGTGGCCGTGTGTGGCATTTGCTAAGCTGTTTAAGCTTCTCGATAAGCGTCTTGAGAAGGAACATTCGGGACGAATGTTTCTAAGGAGGAGAATGTTATACCCGTATTTCGGAGTATGCGTGGGAATACGTCTAAAAGTTGGCTTTAAAGTTAGCCTTGGGCGATTTTTGTGCACAACTCGCTTAAGAATCGTTTTCCGAAAACGTTTCCACGGCTTTCGTAGGAAAATTCCGGCTATGCCATTTCTAATTTTTGCGGATTTTTCCGAGAGGCGAAACATTTTGGACCAGCGGGAGGGCAACACAGCACCTCCCATTGGTGGACTTGAAGCGTCCGTGGGCCGAAATTGGAGAGCCAAGGCACGTTTTTGTGCCTTGTGCACAAGTCAAGGTTGGTAGGATATTTGTGTTTAGTTAATCCTCACCCTACACTTGCCTTGCACTTGTCTTCATCTTGGCCATTGGTTGGCCAAGGCTTGAGCTATAAATACCCCTTAGAGATGAAGAGTTATTCATCCACAAAGTTATCTTCCAAGTATAAAAATCCTCTCCTCTCCCTTAAGCTTTTCGTCAACACCTCTTCCCTCCCTTGTGTAGTGTGGCGAGAGCCTACCCCTAGCCTAACGAAATCTATCCCCCTCCCTTGGTAGAAAAGTTACCTTCTTGTATCGTTATAATGCCCAAAATACCTAGCCCAAATCCCTTAGTCCTTAGTAGAAGTTGTGAAGAACTTCTAAGGTTTCTTAGACTCTGAGCATACAACTTAGGAGCAAAACCTTGCTCAGTAGCGACTTTTCTAGGATATTATTGGGCTTACGAGGTAACTAATCCTAACCCTCTTTTGAATTAGAGAATACTTACGGTTGTAGTATTAGAATAAGTATTAGATACTTAGAAGAATATCACGAATAGAATTGAGTTATCACGAGTAGAAGGGTTTAAAGAAGAATAATTGAACTGTACTCACATAGAATTTGTTTTCACGATGAACTTACATAGCTCAGGAAGGGTTGTCTTTGTCCGACTTTCCGTAGAATTATGAACCCCACATTTAGAATAACCCTCGAGTAGTCTTTGATAGATATCTGTGACTATTATGGTGACTCTGCGTGCGACATATTGACTTGGCGGTGGTTTTATTTGAGAAGGTATGTGATTCTTCCTAAAGCATGATATTTTACAATATATAGTGCGGTGAGCGTGCGTGTGTTAAGCTGAATAATAACTACGGCAATGTCTTTGACTTAAGCTGAATAATACTTATGGCAATGCCTCACGGCTTAAGCTTTGAATAATACTTACGGCAATGCCTGGCTTAAGCTGAATAACAAAGAAGCGAAAACATTTCAAAAGAATCTTGAATCATTTTTAACGAAGATAAATATTTGGTTTTAAAACAAAAGCGTAAGAGTTATCTTGGCTTTATGGGAAGTTAGGTATAACAACTTAAGAAGATAAAAAGGCTGTTTACTTGTTTTGTTTATAAAAGCCTTGTATTGATTTACATTAAGTATAGTAAGATTGTTTGATAAGTAGACATGTTATGATGCTACGTGTTAGTGTCTTGTAATCTTTGTGTAAGGGGTCATTCTTCTTTGTGCTTACGTTGCTAACCGGTAAGTCCATTGTCTATTGTTATTGTCACCTACCCTCGATTGTTATACGAGGCTTGCCCACTTGATGCGGGTCTATCTGGCTATCGCGGTCTGTGAGACTATGCGGGCAGCGGTATGCTCGGGATTGATCATTCGGGCGTTTGCTGATCGAGGACTCTATGCGGTCTGTTGAGACTATGCGGTCTTTTGAGGCTATGCGGGCTGCGGGAGCCTAGGCGGATCTGGGGTTAGCTGCCCCGATGCGAGAAATATCTCATGCAGTGCAGTGTGGGACCTATGCGAGTGCGGAAGTCGGGACTAGGCACGCAGAATGATACTATGGGCGATTGGCCTTGCCGATCATTCGCGGCCTAGAATAGACTGTTCTGATTTTCCTATTCTTGTTGTTGTTTGTGATGTGGCACTATGTGCAATTGAACGGATTGTATTTGTGAAAAGGTTTTAAAACTTTGATTTCATTTTAAAGTACTTTATAGTTTCACATACTTGGTACTGTTGTCTTGACCTCCTTGAAGTGCGTTCATCTGCGGTAAGAGCGGCAGTGCTAGATCCACATCCTTAGGATCTTTGCGTTGGTGTCGGGAGCTCCATCTTCCGGAGGCTCTACTTTTGGGTATGATCTCACCTGTATTGTAGATAGTTTTGTGCGATCGAGGTATGGCGGGGCCACGCCATAGTTGTTTACTTCCTTAGAGGTGCATAGTACTATTATGCAGTTGGGATATAGCTGCAAAACTTGAGTTATTTATATTATCTTAGAAAGGCAAGCTTTTCATCGGATAAAGCGTGTCTTATTTTATAAAGCTGTTTCTGTCTTGTTTATATTCAGTGGTTACTCGATGTATGACTACTTGGGTGCCCGGTAAGGCACGATCCACGAACCGGGCAGTCGTGTGAGATATTCTGTAGCGGAATACTCGTCTTGGCTAGTGGATTAAGCCGAAGAGGTATGTGATTCTTCCTATCCTCTTAAGCATGATTATTGTGAAATATATAGTATGGTAGACGTACGTGTGTTAAATGAGTTTAGTTGTCTTTGGTTGGTTTAAAACATAAAGTGTTATATTAGCTTTATGGGAAGTTAGTTATAACGACTTTATAAAGATAAAAAAATGATTTGATTATTCTAAAAAGATAAGAGACTTGATCTTGAAAGATAAGAGACTTTTTTTTTTAGGTAAATGCAAATATTATTATTAATAACGGAAATAAAGATGGCTACAATCAGTCATTGAAGGTTCTCAATCCTCAACGTTATGCAAACAAGAAATGGGGGAGGGGAGCAGTGGTCACTCAAAGGTGCCATTACAAGAGGGGATAAAATCATAATAGATTTAAGTCCTTTTGATTCTAGACGAGGACTTGTAAAGATTCCTGCATAAGTTTCCTACGTTGAATTAAACTCCTTGCACGCTTAGTAGGTGCATTAGTTGCATTCGTGGGGGAATGCAAGAGTAGTGCACTATTGGGAAAGGTTGCCATAAATGGCTCAAGTCCGTTGGCATTAAATGCTCCATTGGCCGAGACCAAATGAAAGGTCTTAGGTGAATTGGAAAAGAGTGACCCTTCGATTTCCACATTAGTTGATCTTCCAAGACTCAATTGAAGAATAGTCCCTTCGGATCCCGTAGCCATCAAGTTTTCAAACCTCTTTTGACGAGCTGCCCCTTTGGTTTCCGCAACCTTTGAATTCATTAGAATAGTTGACTCTTCGGTTCTCACCCTTATCAATTTTCGATGTCCCATTGAATGAGATGTTTCCTTGGTTTTCTCAGCAATTAAATGCCCCAAATTACCAAGCCTCGTTAGAAGGGTAAGTTGTTCAACTTCCACACGATTTGTACTACCAAGAACCACGGGAAATGAACCATCATCGGGCTCTACATTCTTTAACCGAAGTCCCTTAGGCTGCAGCCATGACCCGCGACCACCCACGTGACCAATCAGCAGCCCATGACCACCGCCCGACCCTCGCCCGACCCAGAACCACCCTCTTGATCCGCCATCAACCCATGCCCACCTATGCGACCCGTCATTCCCTCGAGAAGGGGTGGGGCTTCGGAAACCGCAACAATTGCATTCTCAAAGTCCGTGGGAAATGAAGTCCCAACGGCTTCACCAACCTTAGACTGATTCCACGCGGACATGAACCCTGACCCATGACCGCGTCGACACGCAACGACCGGGATCATCCACGCGGCCGTTTCATTTCCGACCTCCATGTTGCCAGTCGAAAAACAACTATAATCCACACCGTTATCCTTCATATGATTACCCTCCATACCGTGACCCATGGGTTCCACCCACAACCCATGACCAATATCACGACCCTCTTGCAACCGGGACCACCATACCGCGCTTTGACCGGGATCTCTATCAAGATCCATGAACCATCAAGTGTCAAAAGTTGTTTGAAGAGTAGTCTCTTGAATCCGTAGCCATCAAGTTTCCAAACCTCTTTTGTGAGTTGCCCTTTGGTTTCCGTAACCTTTGAATTCATTAGAAGAGTAGTCTCTTGGTTCTCACCACTTATCAAGTTCGATGTCCCGTTGAATGAGATGTTACCTTGGTTCTCTCGGCAATTAAATTCCCGATTTACAAGTCGTTTGAAGGGTAGGTGTTCGACTTCCACACGATTTGAATTACCAAGAACCATGGGAAATGAACCATCATCGGGCTCTCTGAGGCCCTTAGGTTGCAGCCATGACCGCGACCACTAACGTGACCCATCGGCATCCCATGACCACCCTTCCGACCCTCGCCCGACCCAGACTAACCTTGAGACCCGCTTTTACCTTGGCATCCAAAGTGCCCGCCGGAAAAACCTCTTTGTACTCAGAAACCAAGGATCGGTGATCCAAGAGTTCAAACCACAAATCATGAACATCAACACCACCCTCCTGCAACCCGGGACCACCCACCATACCCACTTTCGACCCGGGATCCATATCAAGATCCGCAATCCCCCCAGAGTCAAGAGCTCGGAACGCGGTTTGCCTTTCCGACTTCCAAGGAGTCTGCCGGAAAAGCGACTTTGGACTTAAACACTATAGAACGGTGACCCATGGGTTTCAACCACAACCCCTTATCACCATCACGACCCTCCTGCAACCCGGGACCACCCTCCTTACTCGCATAATACCCGGGAAATCCGTCAAGACCCATAAACCTTCCAGTTTCAAGTTTTTCAACTGGAACACCAGCTGTGGTTGCCACCGGAAGGTTGGGATAATCCAAGAGCTGCGTCCTCAACCCAAGACCACCATCATGACCCTCTTGCACACCAAGATCATCCTCCGGACCAGCTAACAACCCTGCAACACCCGCCTGTCCCGAATATTCCACAATATTCAGAGAAGCAAACTGGCCACCGCCGGAAGCTGCCCCCCCGGAAATGCAAACTTCAAATTCATATCTTGAATCTTGTAATCTTGAACAATCAAAATAATTTCTTTCATTCTTTTGGCTGAAATCTTTGTATTCTTTCTCATGGCTAGAAGGAAGATACTTTACTCTATAACAAATCAATTAGAGTGAACATGAAATGAACACACAAACTTCTTCTTAGGATAGATTGGATTAAAGAACAATCCGTAGCAAATCAGTTGATGAAAATCCTAGTAGAAGGAAGACGTAGAAGAGCAACTAGGAAAAAATGTTGAGAGCATTTTCGCCTAGTGAGAGAAACATCTCTCTAACTCCTTGATATTGTCAAAAGATAAGAGACTTGACTTGTAAACGACTTGATTTTGGGGAAAGTATAAAGTAACTTGATTTAAAAGTATAGGTTACTTGTTTTGAAAAGAGTAAAGTTACTTGAGTTTAAGAATGTAAGTAACTTGTTTTTGAATATTGAACTTGTCTTGAATAAGAAAGTATAAGTGGCTTGATTTTAAAAGGTGTGAGTGTCTTGATCTTAAAAGAGTGAGTTACTTGGGTTTTGAAAGTATACTTGACGTTGTTTTAAAAATGTAAGCCACTTGGTTTAAGAAGTATAAAGTACCTGATTTAAACATGAGAGTGTCTTGATACTACGGGTATTAGTATCGTGTAGTTTTTACTTAAAAAATGATCTTTTTAAGAGAATTGAAGTATGTAGTACTTGGGGTTAAAAACTCGAATTTTTGGCATAAAATGAGAGTCTAAGAGTATGTTAAACTTGCCTGTGCTAGTTGTGATAGCCTTTGTTGTGCAAATGTTATATTTTTATGGTACCGCGTCTCTCGATTGAGGGCCGGTCATCCCACTATTTCCTTGGACATACTGACACATTGGGTGGCCCACGGGTATGCTCCTATTTTTATTGTTACATGGACATACGCTGCAGATGAAGGAATTAGGCGTGCGGCCATGGCGGAGTTAAACTCGGTATATTGTTATTGTTACATGGACATGTCTGCACCGATGAAGGAATTCCGGGGGCATGCGGCCAAGCAGCGAGTTAAACTCCCGATTTGTTATTGGTATTCCACGGAGTAGTTCCCCGTGAAGTCTCGTGATGCAGGAGGTACCTGGTAGTTAGCTTTCGTACTTGCCCCGGCCAGCTTCGTGACGCAGGTGGAATCTGGTTGTTGACGCAGGCGGTTCTGGTAGTTGGCTTGTTACACCCCGTAGTTCCAGGGTATGTATGTGAGGACGTACGTACGGGAATACGATATTAAGATTGGAAAGGAAGAAAAATTTGATTTTCCGACGGAAATTTTCTGGATTTTGTGAAGGAAAAAGGTTTGTAAATGGGAATTGGATTCCCAGATTTGGTATTTGGACTTCTTGGAATATTAGAGAATTATGGATTTTAAATTGGTCACGTGGGGCCCACGGGAGAAATTTACGGTTTTGTGGGGCCCACATTATTTTCGAGATTTTTGCCATTATGGATGTTTTCGGGAGATGAAATATTTTGGACCAATAGGAGGGCGACACGTGTCACCCCTAGGTGGGCCATGTTGGCCAAAATTTGGAGGACAAGTGGCCAAGTCTTGCAAGATATTTTGTTGGACAAGTGGACAAGAGGGACCCACACACACTTGTCTCAATCTCAACCACACACATGCTTTAATCCTAGCCCTTGGTTGTCTTATATATCCAACCCTAGTTGATGAAATATTCCACACTTAGAACATTTCAAGACTTGAAAATTCTCCATCCATCTCCCTAGTAGCTCTCGACCATGGGCCATTTCTTGACCAAATATTTGTACAACAATTCTTAAACTTTTTAGTATTCTTCCTTGATGTGTTAGGAAGATTGTGAACCAAGAGTTAGATAAGATTTCACACCCCTAGCCTTAAAAACCCACCTTGGCCGAAAGTTGCTATGTTTGGAACCTAAGTGTTCTTCACTTTTTGGAGTTGGATCTTGAAGAGAAGTTGGTTAGGAACTTCTACGGGTTGCTTGTAGTGGATTGGAACGTAAGGATTTGGAGCTAAACTTGCTAAGGAGCGACTTTAAGTTCTTGGATATTTTTGGGCTTTTTGAGGTAATGAACTTTGTCCTCTTTGTGAAGTTGGATATTATATTTGTTGGAAGTATATAAATAAGTATGTAATACATAGAAGGAAGATGGAAAGGATTTGGACCTTGTTAAGTTGCTAAAATGGAGAAATTGGCATGCTAGCCATTAAAATGGTAAAAACGTATCTATTACCTGTTGACAATTAATAACAAAGTAACTATAACTTATATAAAGATTGGAATATAAGTTGGAAGATTAAAGAAGTAATTCCGGCATGCTAGCCGAAAATTGGATTAACTTGATTGTAGTAGTTGGCCAAGAACACCAACTAATGGACTGTATTTACATTGGACTGTATTTACATTGGATTGTATTTACTTTGGACTTGTGGACTATTTTGTTTATTGTGTGGCAGAATTTTACACGTCCGGTTAGGCGTGTAATCCCCTTTAGTATTGTTATATTATTGCGCCTTAAAAGTGGCATGTTGGTTATTGAATATCGGGCCTTGAAAAAGGTTGAAAAGTACGTAGTTACAGGGGAAGTGCTGCCCGATTTTCCGTAGAATAAGAGACGCTTTACTTAGAAATATTCTACGAAGAGATCAAGAAGTTGATAGATGTGTTATGGTTGTTATAGGTGGATATTCTACGCGTGGCCTATTCGACTTGGCAAAGTAGATTAGCCGAGGAGGTATGTGATTCTTCCTATCCTCTTGAGCATGATTGTTGTGAACTATATAGTACGGTAGACGTACGTGTGTTAAATGAATTTGGTTGTCTTTGGTTGGTTTAAAATATAAAGTGTTATAATACTTGACGTTGTTTTAAAAGTGTAAGCCACTTGGTTTAAAAAGTATAAAGTACTTGATTTAAACATGAAAGAGTCTTGATACTACGGGTATTAGTATCGTGTGATTTTTACTTAAAAGGGATCTTTTTAAGATAATTGAAGTATGTAGTACTTTGGGGTTAAAACCCGGATTGTTGGGATAAAATGAAAGTCTAAAAGTATGTTAAACTTGCCTATGCTAGTTGTGATAGCCTTTGTTGTGCAAGTGTTGTATTTCTATACTACCGCGTCTCTCGATGGAGGGTCGGTTATCTTGTTATTTCCTTGGACATACTAACACGTTGGGTGGTCCACGGGTATGCTTCCATTAGGATTGTTATTCCATGGACTAGCTATCCATGAGGTTTAGTAGTGACGCAGGATCCGTAGCTAGCCGTACTTGCCGATCGTTCTTTGATGCAGTGGATCGATAGTTGGCTTTCGTACTTGCCCCGGTCACTTCTTTATCGTGTTATTTACTTGGACATACTGACACGTTGGGTAGCCCACGAGTATGCTTCCATTGTTATGGTATTCCACGGACTAGTCCCCCATGAAGTTTCGTGATGCAGGAGGTACCTGGTAGTTAGCTTTCGTACTTGCCCCGGTCAGCGACGTGACGCAGGTGGTTCTGGAAGCTATGCTTTCGTACTTGCCCCGGTCAGCTTCGTGACGCAGGTGGAATGAGGTTGGTGATGCAGGCGGATCTGGTAGTTGGCTCACGTGCTTGCCGTGGTCGGCTGCGCGACGCAGGCTGGATCTGGTGGTTTGCCTTCGTACTTGCCCCGGTCAGTTTTATAGCATTATTGGTGCGGTAGGCTCTGGTAGATGGCTTCAGTGCTTGCCCCGGTCATATCTCGTGGCGACAGGCTGGTTCTGGTAGCTGGCTTTCGTACTTGCCCCGGTCAGTTGATGATTGTTATGCCCCGTGGTTCCGAAGTGCGTATGTGAGGACGTACGTACGAATGTATATGTCCTAAGTAGGGTAAGAATGATAGAATTGTTTTCCGACGAAAGTTATTTCGAACCTTGTGAAGAAAATTTACGTTTTCGATATTTTTTTACGACTATGGAATCATTCCGAGAGATAAAATATTTTGGACCAATAGGAAAGCGACAAGTGTCACCCATATATTGGGCCAAGTGGACGAAAATGGGTGGACAATTGGCAAGACAAGTGGCCAACAAATCTTGCCTAGTTGGCATAGTGTTGGACGGCACTATGAAGTTAGTGGGCAAGTCTTGCATGGTCAAGACTTGCATGGCTTTAGTAAGACAAGTGTGGGAAGGCACTTACACACATGATCTCTACCTTACACTTGTGTTAATCCCATCCCTTGGTTGTGCTATATAAACCCCCTAAGTGGATGAAAATCATCCACACTTAACATATCACAAAACTTGAAAAACATTTCCTCTCCCTCTTCTCTAGCTTGCTCTCGTCAAACAGCCCCCTCCCCTAACCAAATATTGTCCAAAAATTCTCAAACTTATAAGTGTTCTTCCTTTATGTGTTAGGAAGATTACCAACCAAGAGTTAGATAAGATTTCACACCCATAGCCTCAAAAACACCACAAAAACCGAAACTGGACAGTTTTGAAGACTAAGTGTTCTTCACTTTTTAAAGCCAATTCTTGAATAGAAGTTGGTTAGAAACTCCTAAAGGTGACTTATGGTGAGTTGGGACACAAAGAGGAGGAGTTAAAGCACAAAGGTTTGGAGCTAAGACTTGCTTTGGAACAACTCTAAGTGCTTGGATATTGTTGGGCTAGTATTGAGGTAATGAACCTTAAACTCTTTGTGAATTTGATTATTATGTATATATGGATATTATACATATATTGGAAGTATTTTTATGGACTATAACTTATATAAAGATTGGAATATAAGTTGAAGGACTAATGAAGTATTTGGATAAGTAAAATGTAAAAGTTGGCCAAGGACCCCAACTTAAGGACCGTATCTACTTTGGACTTTTTACTTTAGACTTCATTACTTATTGTTATTATGAAGGCGAGATAGTAAACTGCGTTACCGTTTGGGCGTGTAATCCCCTTCTTTTACTTATTGTTGTTATGAAGGCGAGATAGTAAACCGCGTTACCGTTTGGGCGTGTAATCCCCTTCTTTTACTTATTGTTATTATGAAGGCGAGATAGTAAACCGCGTTACCGTTTGGGCGTGTAATCCCCTTCTTTACTTATTATATTTATGAAAGAGAGATTGTTAATCGCGTTCCGTTTGGGCGTGTTATCCCCTTCCTTACTTATCGAAATTATTGCGCCACGTTGGTTACTGTTATCGGGCTTTGTTAAAAATGAAGAATTGAGTAAAAGCGGGAAGTCTTGATTTTCCGTAGACTAGAGGAGTCTTACTTAGAAGAATTCCACGAAAAACTAGAAGTTAATAGTCGTGTTTTGACTATTATAGGTTGACACTTTGCACGCGACATATCCGACTTGGCAAGTGGGTTTAGCCGAGGAGGTATGTGATTCTTCCTATCCCTTTGAGCATGATATTTTCCAAATATATATATATATAAATGCGGTGACGTCGTGTGTTAAAGCGAACTTGGTTTTACTTTGACATCTTTGAATTTGGAGTTCTAAATAATAAGAATCTTGAATATTTCAAAGAGTTATGAATCATTTTCGGAAGAAAAGTAATCTGGTTTTTACAAAAGCTTAAGGGTTATACTAGCTTTATGGGAAGTTAGGTATAAGGACTTAAGAAAGATAAGAAAACGGTTTTTATTATTTGTTTATCAAATGCTTGAAATATTGTCTGAAGGTATGGTAAGTTGGTTTGATAGACATGTTATGATACCTCGTGTGTTAGTATCTTGTGACGCTTTCGTAAGGAGGTTATTCTTGTTATGCTTATATTTTTCAACGATTAGTCGTTGTGTTCGATTCTTGTGATGATTGTATAAAGAGGTTATTCTTATTGTGCTTATGTTGTTTAACGATAAGTCGTTATGTTAGTATTGTACCACTCACCTCTTGACATGTTATACCGGGGGTTAAGCTGCCCCCCGATGCGAGGAATGCCTCATGCGGGTCTAGGGGACCTATGCGGAGCTACGGGAGTTCCAGGTTAGTGTGCGAGGAATACCTCATGCGGTCTATGTGGCCATGCAGACTGCGAGAGTCGGGGCGATGCGAGTAGCTACCCTCGATGCGAGAATACCTCATGCGGGCCTAGGTGGCCTTTATGCGGTGCGGAGTCGAGATTAGGCATGCATAATGATCTATGGGCGATTGGCCTTGCTTGATCATTCGCGGCCTAGAAAAGACACATTCTGATATACCTATTATTGCTCTTGTTTGTGATGTGGCACTATGTGCAGTTAACTCGGTTGTTTTCATACATACTTGTGAATTGGTTTTAAACTTGTTATGGTTTTATATATGTATATATATTTGTACTTTACAGTTTCACATACTTGGTACTTGTTATCTTGACCTCGCCCGAAGTGCGTTCATCTGCGAGTAAAGGAAGCGGTAGCGGATCTGTCACGACCCGTTCGGGGCGTGACGTGCCTTACCGGGCACCCAAGTAGACATACATCGAGTAATCGTGAACATAAAGACAATACATGAAACGATGTAATAAGACGGTGAAATAAGAAAGCAGGCTAACCAAAAGCGGTTACCTTTAGTATATATATAAATAGCAACTTTTTCAACATGAGCAGTTTAATCCTTTTTACAAACCACGCCTGGCGGTACTACAGACCTCTAAGAATGATACGACAACAATGGCGGGGCGGGGCCCGCCAAACCCCACGAATGTAAACACTTACGGCAGCGGGTGTAACGACCGTTCGGGGCGTTCATCGTGCCTTACCACAGGCACCCTAGTGATACATACATCGAGAAAATCAGCGGAACATAAAACATGAGTCATTTAACAAGAGATATCATAAATAAGCAGGCCAACCAAGCGATTTGCCTTGATATATCATAAAACACGAGCAGTTTAATCCTTTACAACCACGCTTGCAACAGACTACGGACCTCTAAGATTTACAACGACTATGACGGACGGGGCCCGCCATACCACAGAATGTACAAGAACCTACAACTCGGGGAACACATACCAAAAGATAAGCCTCGAAGAAAGCGGAACTTCCCAATACGCTGACGTGATCCTAAGCGGGGATCCGGCCGATGTACCTCTACTGCGGCGTGAACGCGGCCACGAAGGAGTCGATCTGCAATTACCAGTATGTGAAGCATGCAATCAGTAAATGAAATCATACTAGTCTATATAAAGCGGGAGACATGTATGATAACCAAACTACGATTCACAACATAAAGCGATCATCACTCCGATATAACTATGGGTCTCACGCCCACAACATCAATCAGGTTCGCATTATGGCCGCATGCCCCCGGAATACTGCATCGGTGTAGACATGTCCATGATGCAACAATAATACCAATGTCCCATGGCCACATGCCCCCGGAATTCTGCATCGGTGTAGACATGTCCATGTGACCTCAACAACAAGACGGCAATCCAAATGGAAGCATACCCGTGCGCTACGCATCGTGTCAGTATGTCCAAAGGGAAACAATAAGACAGCATTCCAAATGGACGCATACCCGTGCGCTACGCATCGTGTCAGTATGTCCAAAAGGAAATCACAAGGCGATAATCAAAATGGAAACATACCCGCGCTCGCGTCGTGTCGAGATATCCAAAGAGCTTAACCACAAGACCTTAACCAAAATGGAAGCATACCCGTGCGCTACGCATCGTGTCAGTATGTCCAAAGCGATTAACAACAATAATACTATCAGCGAGGAGCGTGCAGTGGAATTTCTCCGTCGCTGTACGCGTCAAGTAAGTTCTCAACGATCAACCGACCTCTATCGAGAGACGGTAACACGAAACACAACGATTGTACAATAAAGGCTATCATCACAAGCATAGGCAAGTTTCACAACAACAAGCATACGCAAGTTTCACACAACTCAAAGTACTTTCATTTTATGCCAAAGTCGGGTTTTAACCCCAAAGTACTACATACGTTAAGTTCTTTTAAAAGAGATCCATTACTTTTATAAAAGTCACCCGATACCCGTAGTATTAGAATGACCAACCCACCTTCCTTTTCAAAATCAAGTAACAACATTCTTTTCCTAAGTTCCAGTTTGCCTAGTTTCAATTACTCAAGCTTCTCATTTTCAAAATGGTTTCATAGTTCCCCAAACTTAATCACTTGATTCCTTTTTAGAACAATTGAGTAACATATGTCATATACGTGAGTAGTTTATTCTTGTTTATAACGATCTTATTACAAAGACCATGATCTAGAAAGTGTAATATCATTTTGTCTCATCTTAGCTTCTATGCGGATGGAGGTTTCTCTTGGTTTTAATACAACACATCATTATTCAATACATTTTCCTTTATTAACGCATTTGCGATGTGCAATACACATACATTCGATTCGAAATCAAGAAACATTATCCCTTTAAAACCAAGTACTCATTACTCACGAATGAGGTTTCACACAAACATCCACATTAAAACAAATAAGTTAAGTCTCTTATCTTATAAGATCAAGTCTCTTAACTTCTAACATCAGTAAACCATTTTCACTTACATAAGGTCGTTATAACTAACTTCCCATAAAGCTATTATAACACCCTATGTTTTAAACCAACCAAATCACTTAGCACGTATGCGTCTGCCGTACTACATAGTTCACAACAATCATGCTAGAAAAGATAGGAAGAGGTTCACATACCTCGCGACGATTTATCGACACTACGCAAAATGCTCCAAGTACTACAAACTTGCTAGCCCTTTCCACTCCTTGAGTAGAATACGCTACTCTTAGTACTTTCACCTATAAAGGTCAAAACGTATATTAAACCCAAAACACAAGTTTCTATCTTTCTATAGAAAATTCGGCACCTCCCCATGACAGGCGTAAATCTCTCCTCTCTAACGAGGCCGGCTACAAGCCAACCGGGGGTTTACACGTCTACCGGGCGTGTACAATTCTACTCGATACTACACAAGTCTACCGCAATACGATCCTATGTAAATACTGATTCGATTGATTCTTTATTCTTCAGCTTAAGTCAAAAGACATTGCGAATACTAAGTAGTTCCATATATAGTATACTTACTTCAACTATACTCTAACAAACATGTAATTTCCAATTACAATAGAGGACAAGATAATTACCTCGATAAGCCCAAAATTATCCAAGTTATAATGTCGATCCCGAGCAAGGTTTAGCTCCAGTGCGCTCCAAACCACTCCAAACAACCCTTAGAAGTTCTAACCAACTTACTCACATACTTCAACCAACTATGAAGATTTCCTTAGGGTTTCGGTTTGAGACTAAAAGGACAAAAGGTAGTATTTCCTGACTCTACGTAAGAGGTATCTTTGGAATACTACAAGGTACAAGGCTAAGGTATTTTGGGCATTATAACAATACTAGGGAGTATTTCTATACCACAACAAGGGTATTATACTGAAAACAACTAGGCTAGGGGTACCCAGCTAGACCTCACAAGGGAGGGAGACCTCACGCCAAAGGCCACTTTCAAGGAGAGGAGCTCTTGGACGAGAGTCAACAAGAGGAGGAGGGATTCAAGACTTGGAAACATTTGTGGATGAATGAAGTCTTCACAAAGGGGGTATTTATAGCAAACCCAAATGCCAACGATGGCCAAGATCAAGCCATGTGCAAGGCAAGTGTAAGGCCTTGATCAAGCCAAGTGCACCCTAACCCTACTCCACAAAACATGGCACAAGACAAGCCACAAAACAAGGCCAAAACAAGGCACAAAACAAGGAACCAATAGGGCCAAAAACGTGAGCCACAATATCAATCGATTCGTGAACGATCGTCCACTGACGCCAAACTTCGATGTGAGGTGACACATGTCACCCTCCGTTGGTCCAAAATGTTTCGTCTCTCGGAAAAATCCATAAAAATTAAAAAGGACATAGCGAATTTTCCCTACGAAAGTGGAAACGTTTCGTCGGAAAAGCGACTCTGATCACGCTTGTGCCCAAATGTAACCGGCGAGCCACTAGGCGGGGTGACACGTGTCACCCTCCTATTGGCCCTCAAAAGCGTCTTTCAAAAATATCACAATGGCCAAAATCTCGAAAACAAAGTGGGCCCACAAAATCAGTAAATTTCTCCGTGGGCCCACGTGACCATTCGAAAATAAAATTCCATAATTCTCTAATATTCCAGAAGTCCGAATACCAAATCGGGAATCCAATTCCCATTAACGAACCTTTTTCCTTCTCAAAACCGGAAACTTTTCCGTGGAAAAATCACCTCTTTCTTCTTCCTTTCCAATCTTTCTGCCGTATTCTCGTGCGTCGTCCTCGCATACATACTGGAAATACGGGATATAACATTCTCCCCTCGCCGAAACATTCGTCGAATGTTCCTTCACAAGATGGATATCGATGAAGCTCTTCTAACAAATTGCCAACGCCTTGCGGCAGCGCGAAATAACACACGTTATCTTCCTTCCTTACTCGTCGTGCCGCTTCTCGAACACTTGAACTCTCGATGCGTACCATACTTGATCATTACTTCCGTTCGAAAATCTGCGAGTCACTACCTCCAAACTTGGTCATCTTACTAACCTCAAACTTCCTTAAGGCCATTCCGGCCTTTACGAACCGCTGCAGTCGAACGCGTCCACGAACTCATACGATGATCATACAAACTTGGGCCTAGCATCCTCGTGACCCTACCACCGCGGGACCACCCAGAACTGGCCCCACCCCAAAGTTCTGGTTTGACCATAAATGGTCCTAAACCCGACCCCCAAGTGCAAACTCTTGTTCCCGATCCGAACAATCTTACTAATTCACATCATGAAAGCTACCACTTCCATCTCACACTACCCATGGACTTATCACACAAATAAATCCCACGTATACTACTCACCCTTATAAAGGTCAAACATAAAACGAATCCTTTTACTCAAGACGACCTTACCTCTAAGGTCTCAGTCGTGAAATAGTCTAAGGTTCACACTTACCATGCCTCCATACGTATCCTTCCAACTAACCATGCATTTTAACTCACACATATCACAATGCTATCCGTACATAGCACACAATAATGAGATCATCATAACAAGCATACCAAAACTCTAGAGGTTAAGGATATACCGAAGCTACCGCTCCACTCTAATCATAGGCACGCCTGCGTAGTGCATAGTATGAAGGTGATGAACCAGCCACAGATCTGAAGGTGAGTCGTAACATCCGCTTCGCTTGGTAGGGCAGTTCTCGCAAAATGGCCTGCTGTCGCATGCAAAACAAACTCCCAATCTAGCACGACACTCTCCAAAATGGAGTCTACCACAATGGTCACAACGAGGTAGGGGTGGCTTCAGCTGGTTAACACCCCTGCTCTCCCGAAAATCTGAACCTCGAGCCACGACTGCGTCGAAGACGGTGGATGACCACTCAGTACTGGGGGGGGTACATAACAATCCTGCTGCTGAGGCGGTCCGCCTTGAAAGCCACCAAAGGACCCTGCCGTCACGGCCTCTTCTGGCGATCCAGTCATTCCGTCGACCCTCCGTGCCTCACATCCTAGTGCATGAGCTGCGTGCGGGCAATGTCCATGCCCGGTGAAGAGAAACACCGCAAGATTCGGCCATATAATCATCAAGCGGTGGCGTGGCGATGCACCCTATCCTCCATATCTGCAACTAAGCGCGAGGACATATCGAGCCAAAGAATCGAACTCGACATTGTACTCGACGGCGGTCGCCTCTGCCTCGAGAACAAAAATCATCGGCCGTGCCCTCGCCGTGCGGAGGCAAGAAGTGCGTGAGAAAGCCCCGAAAACTCATCCCATACTGCTGGAGTGCATGCTCTCCCGAAAGCTCCATGAATCAAACCAATCGATTGCGGTATCACGCGGCCGATGCGAACCAAAGGTCACGACTTCGGTTTCAAGCCTTGATCACCGCGTGATCCGTGTAGCTGCCGGATGAACTCCTGCGGATCATCCTCGAACCTCGACAGTAAAACTCGCGGGCTACAACTCGAGAAAGTCCGTAGCCTCAAACTATCTGCTCGGGGTGAACCATCGTGCTCTGGGCTGAGGCTGCTGCGTCGGCCTATCTCCATCGCCACGACCACGGCGGCCAAGAATCCATCTCGTAACCCGTCTCCTGCCCGGTGTGGGATCGAGGCTCGGTGCTGCGGTCTCGGCGGCCATTCTTTGCGGCTCTAACCTCTCTTTGGCTGGCGGCGTCCAAAACCCGCCGTCGAAGCACAACCTCAGTCTTGGCCGGGCTGCGCCCTCGAACTCCTCTGTATCTCACTAGCGACTCCTCGGTGCCTTGCCCTTCCGGGCTCTGGTTGCCTTGCGCGAGGCATAATCGGTAAAAGCGAGATACGTCGGAGGGTCCAACTTACAACACGACTCTAAGGCACGATCTCGGGATGAGAAGAATGGAAACCAATCCTAAATGTCTGCGACCTCACGATTATAGATGTGGTGCGCAACACATCGATAATCAAGACTACTACTGACACGCGGTCGTAGACACTTTTCCGAGGATTAATCGCTCGATACCACTTTTGTAACGACCGTTCGGGGCGTTCTTCGTGCCTTACCACAGGCACCCTAGTGATACATACATCGAGAAAATCAGCGGAACATAAAACATGAGTCATTTAACAAGAGATATCATAAATAAGCAGGCCAACCAAGCGTTGCCTTCGGTATATCATAAAACACGAGCAGTTTAATCGCTTTACAACCACCGCCCACGGGACTACGGACCTCTAAGATTTACAACGACTATGGCGGGACGGGGCCCGCCATACCCCGAATGTACAAGAACCTACAACTCGGGAACACATGCAAAAGATAAGCCTCAGAAAGCGGAACTTCCCAATCTGCTGACTGTGATCCTAGGCGGGATCCACGGCCGATGTACCTCTACACTGCGGCGTGAACGCGGCCCGGGAGGTCGATAACAGTACCAAGTATGTGAAACAGCATAACATCAGAATGAAATCATACTAGTCTATATAAAGCGGGAGACATGTATGATAACCAAACTACGATTCACAACATAAAAGCGATCATCACTCGATATAACTATGGGTCTCACGCCCACAACATCAATCGAGTTCGCATTATGGCGCGTGCCCGAATCTGCGCCGGTGTAGACATGTCCATGATGCAACAATAATACCAATGTCCCATGGCCACGTGCCGGAGTGCGCCGGTGTAGACATGTCCATGTGACCTCAACAACAAGACGGCAATCCAAATGGAAGCATACGTGCGCTACGCGTCGTGTCGGTATGTCGAAGGAAAAATAAGACAACATTCCAAATGGACGCATACGTGCGCTACGCGTCGTGTCGGTATGTCCAAAGAAATCACTGGCGATAATCAAAATGGAAACATACGTGCGCTACGCGTCGTGTCGATATATCCAAAGCGATTAACAAGACCTTAACCAAAATGGAAGCATACCCGTGCGCTACGCATCGTGTCAGTATGTCCAAAGCGATTAACAACAATAATACTATCAACAGGAACGTACCCGTGGAATTTCTCCGTCACTGCCGGCACGTCCAAGTAAGTTCTCAACGATCAACCGACCTATCGAGAGCGGTAACACGTAAAACACAACGATTGTACAATAAAGGCTATCATCACAAGCATAGGCAAGTTTCACAACAACAAGCATATCACGAAGTTTCACAAAAATCAAATTACTTTCATTTTATGCCAAAGTCGGGTTTTTAACCCCAAAGTACTACATACGTTAAGTTCTTTTAAAAGAGATCCATTACTTTTATAAAAGTCACCCGATACCTGTAGTATTAGAATGACCAACCCACCTTCCTTTTCAAAATCAAGTAACAACATTCTTTTCCTAAGTTCGGTTTGCCTAGTTTCAATTACTCAACTTCTCATTTTCAAAATGGTTTCATAGTTCCCCAAACTTAATCACTTGATTCCTTTTTAGAACAATTGAGTAACATATGTCATATACGTGAGTAGTTTATTCTTGTTTATAACGATCTTATTACGACCGTGATCTAGAAAGTGTAATATCATTTTGTCTCATCTTAGCTTCTATGCGGATGGAGGTTTCTCTTGGTTTTAATACAACACATCATTATTCAATACATTTTCCTTTATTAACGCTGCGGTGGTGCGTCGATACACATTCGATTCGAAATCGGTAAAACATTATCCCTTTAAAACCAAGTACTCATTACTCACGAATGAGGTTTCACACAAACATCCACATTAAAACAAATAAGTTAAGTCTCTTATCTTATAAGATCAAGTCTCTTAACTTCTAACATCAAGAAACCATTTTCACTTACATAAGGTCGTTATAACTAACTTCCCATAAAGCTATTATAACACCCTATGTTTTAAACCAACCAAATCACTTAGCACGTATCGTCTACCGTACTACATAGTTCACAACAATCATGCTAGAAAAAGATAGGAAGAGGTTCACATACCTCGCGACGATTTATCGACAATAAGCAAAATGCTCCAAGTACTACAACTCACTAGCCCTTTCCACTCCTCGAGTAGAATACGCTACTCTTAGTCTTTCACCTATAAAGGTCAAAACGTCTATTAACCCCAAACACAAGTTTCTATCTTTCTATAGAAAATTGGCACCTCCCCATGACAGCGTAAATCTCCTCCTCTAACGAGCCGCTACCAAGCCAACGGGGGTTTACACGTCTACCGGACGTGTACAATTCTACTCGATAATACTACACAAGTCTACCGTCTGATCCTATGTAAATACGATTCGATTCGATTCTTTATTCTTGAGCTTAAGTCAAAAGACATTGCGAATACTAAGTAGTTCCATATATAGTATACTTGACTATACTAACAAACATGTAATTTCCAATTACAATAGAGGACAAGATAATTACCTCGATAAGCCCAAAATTATCAAGTTATAATGTCGATCTGAGCAAGGTTTAGCTCACTCCGTGCGCTCCAAACCACTCCAAACAACCCTTAGAAGTTCTAACCAACTTCTACTCACATACTTGACCAACTATGAAGATTTCCTTAGGGTTTCGGTTTGAGACTAAAAGGACAAAGGTAGTATTTCCTGACTCTACGTAAAGAGGTATCTTTGGAATACTACAAGGTACAAGGCTAAGGTATTTTGGGCATTATAACAATACTAGGGAGTATTTCTATACCACAACAAAGGGGTATTATCACGAAACAACTAGGCTAGGGGTACCCATTTAGACCTCACGAGGAGGAGACCTCACGGCGAGCCACTTTCAAGGAGAGGAGCTCTTGGGCGAGTCAACAAGAGGAGGAGGGATTCAAGACTTGGAAACATTTGTGGATGAATGAAGTCTTCACAAAGGGGGTATTTATAGCAAACCCAAATGCCAACCAATGGCCAATCGAGCCATGTGCAAGGCAAGTGTAAGGCCTTGATCAAGCCAAGTGCACCCTAACCCTACTCCACAAAACATGGCACAAGACAAGCCACAAAACAAGGCCAAAACAAGGCACAAAACAAAGGAACCAATAGGGCCAAAAACGTGAGCCACAATATCAATCGATTCGTGAACGATATCGTCCACTGGCGCCCAAAGCTTCGATGTGAGGTGACACATGTCACCCTCCGTTGGTCCAAAATGTTTCGTCTCTCGGAAAAATCCGCAAAAATTAAAAAGGACATAGCGGAATTTTCCTACGAAAGTCGTGGAAACGTTTAGTCGGAAAACGACTACAGTCGGCACTTGCCCCAAATGTAACCGGCCCGAGCCACTGGCGGGGTGACACGTGTCACCCTCCTATTGGCCCTCAAAAACGTCTTTCGAAAAAAATCCACAATGGCCAAAATCTCGAAAACAAAGTGGGCCCCACAAAACCGTAAATTTCTCCCGTGGGCCCCACGTGACCATTTCCGAAAATAAAATTCCATAATTCTCTAATATTCCAGGAAGTCCGAATACCAAATCTGGGAATCCAATTCCCATTAACGAACCTTTTTCCTTCACAAAAACCGGAAACTTTTCCGTGGAAAAATCACCTCTTTCTTCCTTTCCAATCTTTCTGCCGTATTCTCGTACGTACGTCCTCGCATACATACTCTGGAAATACGGGGTATAACAAGGGGACTATACCACTGATAAGCCTCCGGAGAAACGGAGCTTCCCAACGCTGGCGTGACCACGAGAGCTAGGATCAACGGCGGTGTACCTCGACTGCGGCGTAACGCGGCCAAGGAGGTCGATACAGCAGTGCAAGTATGTGGCGAAAATACATCACGTAAATGAAATCATAGCGATCATATAAAGCAGAGACATGTATGATAACCAAACTACGATTTCTACAAAGCGATCATGTCGAGTTAGGGACTCGCCTCAGTCATCACTCAAGTATAACAATGGGTCTCAGGCCCACAACATCAATCATGCCCGTAGAATACCTTCCTCACTGCCGGCAGTCTATGATATAAAAGCACCAAGGAACACACATGAACACGAGTCCCACTGTGTCATAATAAAGCATGCGGGGTAAGTACGAAGGCATAGCCGACTACTAAAACCCAGTACCAACAAGGTCATAAAGCGTATCATAAGATCTGTCTAGGCCGTCACATGATCAAAGGCGGCCACTTGCGCGATATCAATGTCGCGTCTAACCACTCGAACTCCGCGACTCGCATAGGCCAATCTCATCGGCCGCATGAGGTATTCCCGCGTCGGTAGCTACTCCCGGCGTCGTCACCGACTTCGCGATCGCGTAGCGCACGTGGACGCGTGCCCGTAAAGGGCGTCACTAACACGGAACTCGTAGCTCGCGTAGGCCCGGGACTGCGTAGGTATTCTCGAATCATAGGTCCATCGACCGCTGAGTCTACCCGCGTCGGAGGCGACAACCCGGAATCATCTCAAGAGATGAATGCCACAATACTATCATAACGACCGATAGTTAATAAGCACAATCAGAAACCCGCTTCACAAACATCAAAATATACAAACACACTAAGCATCCCAAAACGTTTACTTAAAAACTCAATAAAGAAAGTATTACCAGGCTATCAAAAATCAATACAAACAATTTGTTCAAAAAAGGTACCTTCTACTATATGATTATCATAATCGGGTTTTTATCCACATAGTACTTCATACATTAACTCTTTAAAAGATACGTTTCTTTCACAATGTCACACAATACCCGTAGTATATAATAGAGTGACTATCCTTTTAAAGTAAATCAATTACTTCTCTTTGTAAAATCAAGTAGCAACATTCTTTTCCAATGATCAAGTTTGCCTAATTTCCAATGTTCAAGTTTCTCATTTTAGAAAGGTTTAGTAGTTCATAGTCTTATTCATTTGAGAATATAATTCTCCTTAAAACTATCTCGAGAAACATAAGTCTTATATGTGAGTAGGATATTCTTGTTTATAACAATCTTATTACAAAGACCATGATCTAGGAAATATCATTTTGTCTCATCTTAGCTTCTGCGGATGGAAGTTTCTCTGGTTTTAATAATACTTAATTAGTCAAAACATTTCCTTTTATTAACTGCGATGGTTTGTCGATACACATTCGATTTCCGAAATCAAGAAACATTCTTAAGCCGTTATACCTAACTTCCCATAAAGCTAGTATAACTCTTAAGGTTTCAAAAACCAAGTATTACTTCTTCTTTCAAAATGATTCAAAATTCTTTTGAAATACTTCAAGTTCTTTATTAACAAATAACAAGCGCTTATAGTTCAAATCAAGACCTTTTAAAAACCACATGTATTTTCTTACCAACATAAAGTCATATAACCAACTTCCCATAAAGTCGTTATAACACTTTATGTTTTAAACCAATCACATACATTTAGCACGTACGTCTACCGTACTACATAGTTCACACATATCATGCTAGAAGAGATAGGAAGAGGTTCGCATACCTCGCGACGATTATCGACTAATAGCAAAGCGCTCAAGTACCTCAAACCGGCTACTCCTAAGCCAAGTAGATCGCGCCACGCATAGTACTTCCACCTATAAGGCCACAAGGCGCTTATTAACATAAGGTCTCTTCGTAGAACATTCTACAGAAAATTCGGCAGCACCCCCTCCCCCCGCAACAGCGTAAATCTCCTCCTCTAACGAGGCCGGCTACCAAGCCAACCAGGGGGGGTTATACATCTAACCCTAAGTACAATTCTACTCCGGTACTACTTCACAAGTCTCTTATGTCTGACCCTAAGTAATTACAGTTCAGTAATCTTCTTTAAAATCAGGCTTAAGTCGCAAGACATTTACGTAAGTATTATTCATGCTTAAGTCAAAAGACATTGACAATAACTAAGTTCAGTTCTATATATAGTATACTTCAACTATATATTCTAACAATATGTAATTTCCAATTACAATAGAGGTACAAGATATTTACATCAATAAGCACATAATTATCCAAGTATAAAGTCGATCCTGGGCAATCGTTTAGCTCCAACTCAGGCGCTCAACCGCTCCAAACTACCCTTAGAAGTTCTAACCAACTTCTACAAACTACTCCAACTAACCATGGAGATTTTCCTTAGGGTTTCGTTTAGAGGCTAAAGGGCGTATAATAGTATTTTAAGGCTTTTAGATAGAGGTACTTTGGAAATACTACAAGGTATTTGGGCTAAAGTATTTGGGTATTATAACAATACTTGAAGAGTATTTCTCTACCAAGGGGTAGTATTTCGACTAGCACAACTAGGCTAGGGGTTGCTCTCGGCCAAAAGGCCACTCAAGGGGAGGGGAGTTGGGCGAGACAACTGAGGAGAGTGTTTTGAGTCTAGGAATTTGCTCAAGTGTGGATGAAATAACTCATCAACTAAGGGGTATTTATAGGGCACTCAAAGGCCAAGATTGAGCCAAGTGGTAGGCAAGTGTAAGGTGAAGATTAAGCCATGTGTTGTGTGGGTCCCACTTGGTCATCCACTCCACAAAATATCTCACAAACATTGACCAAACATTTTAGGCACAAAAGATGAAAAAAACGTGCAAGCCTAGAAGCTTCCACCAAGGAAATTTCGTCCAACCTTGGACACCTAAGGGTGACACATGTCGCCCTCCAATTGGTCCAAATTGTTTCGTCTCTCGGAAAAATCCGTAAAAATAATAAATGACATAGCCGGAATTTTCCTACAAAAGTGGAAACGTTTGTAGGAAAATGACTCTTTTAGGCACTTGTACAAAAATAATTTCAAGCACTTTATCTCAAGTTCGAATTTTCTACGTACGTCCATACGTACATACTCTGAAAATACGGGGTATAACATTCTCCCCTCCTTAGAAACATTCGTCCCGAATGTTCCTTCTAAGTCTCAAAACAAGCGTCGCCAAAGATAGTCTTCACTACTATACTTACGAGAATCAATCACGCCACATCCGCCCACGAAACAATCTGCGTAAATACTTACATCAAAGTCCACGAGGAAACACCTGTAATCATCATCGCAACACACTTCTCACCGGGGTCTAAAATATACTTCCTTCGCACCTTCTCTTTATAAAAGAAATGATCGCATCTATGCTCGCCATACATGCTCGCTTCTCTCTTTACTTGCCTGAGGCATTAACCTTCTCAGGCGACCCAACAAATGGTACCACTTTTGTCACTTTGTCGCGAGCCTTGCTCCGACGACCCAACAAATGGTACCGGACTGCATGCGATCCCTGAGGATGTCGTATACTCGAACTCTTTCCACATTTCTGATACTGCTTCAGTTTCCAAAACTCGGGGCTACTATCTCTAACGTGGTCATCATTAAGTGGGAACACTCTGGATGGATCTCCGATACTTTCCCTGATCATAACAATACGAAAGACCGGACGTACTGCCTCCTAAGTCGGACGGCAAAAGCTAACATATAGGCAACCTGGCCTATTCTTCACATGAACTCAAAAAGGCCCAAAGTAACTCGGGCTAAGTTCCCTCTGTATTCCAAACTCGTCACACCCAACCCGGGGTGGTACTTTCAAGAAGACCGACCGTCAACCTGAACTCTAAGCATCGTCGCCGATTATCCGCACAACTCCTCTGAGCTGCCAGAACTTCTTCTAGACAAGCTTCGCACTATCCACAGTCTGCTGGAACAAGCCTGAACCAACTAACTGAACCTTGCCAACATCGAACCAATCGACCGGCAATTTACACTTCCGCCCCTACAAGGCTTCACAAAGCGATATCCGAACACTGAAATGGTAGCTTAAACACTTCCTCCACAGGAGACAACAATCCCCCACGACTACCTCTGAAATCCACGCACTGGCCCGAGGGCGAATGCGATTCTGAGACTCACCTGAGTTCTTAACCTGCTGGTAAACTTTTAGAAGGCGAAAAATAGCCACAACCGGGCTTCACTGCGACATAAGGTGAAGGTAGGCACGTCTACGCTTACAACCTTTCTGATAAAACAATACTGCCGAGTAAACGGTCTTTGCTAGAAGACGAGACGGCTGACCTCCTCGGTCCGACTACTGGTCGAATGCATCCACGAGTTCGTACGCTGGTTAACTAAACTTGGGCCTAACACCCTCGTGACCCTACCACAAGGCGGGACCACCACAAACTGACCCCACCCCCAAACATGCCGCGGGTTGACCCGCAACGTGGACTCAACCCGACCCGGCAACGCGCATAATACTAGCTCCCCGATCCAGAACAATCTCACTAATCACGTTTCGAAAACCTAGCGGTCTTCTTAGCTCAACTACCCCCTTTCATTCCACACTACTAGGGACCTATCCCAAACATAACTCACGTGCACTATGCACTTCCATAAGGATCAAACATAATACTACACCTTTACCTGAGATGGCCTTACCTCTAAGGTCTTTACGTAAACATTCTAAGGCTCACACCTTTTCTATCCCCCAAAATCTTACTCGGTTAACCCACCATGATTCTAAACACAACTAACACACCGCTATCAGAACATAGCACTTAAGGTATACTCACCTTATCACACATCCTGACCTCTAGAGGGTTAAAGATATATCTATATCTACTGCTTCACTCCCCTTAGTCGTTCTAATCAAACCTGCCCCGTAGGGCGCATAGCTAAGGAAAATGACGAACTACCCACCAATCTCGAAGGCTAAGTCCTCCTACAAGGACACTCTCTCGACCACATGGCCACGGCGGCGCAGTACAACAAGTACCAACTAAAAGACGACATTCCCGGGATGACGTGCATGTGCCAATGACGGAAGCCACAGAGTTGACCAACTCCTACACACCGAACGTCTGAAATGCGCGGAAGACCACTGCGCATGGCGGAGGTGCATATCTAATCTGTTGGTGGCGACTCGCCTCGAAAGTTACTAAAGGACCTTCTTTGCTCGGCCTCTTACGGTGTCGCCCGTTAACTCTGCCGATCTCTGCGTCTCGGCTGCTGCGCATAAGCGCATACACGTGCCATGCTCAAGCCTGGCGAAGAATTACTCTTGCACCCTCTTTTAGATAGTCCTCAAGACTCGCGGTACAACGGTATACTCTCTGGTAGCCAAATCTATAGCTAATGTGGTCGCCTCTTTGCAATTTCTCTGTTCGGCCGTGGGCGAAGGTTCATATATCATGGCGCGATGAGGCACTGCTGCCGCCCGCACTAAACTCTGCTTGGGGCTAGTGACGTCGCAGAACTCCCGAATGAAGCACTACCCTAGGTAATGATTGGGCTGTGCCCTCGCCACCTCGAACTCTACTCGCGACTCCGCCGCCTTGCCCTCCCGGGCGGGTTGCCCTACGCGGGCATAACGATAAGGAAAATAATTTCGTCGGAGGTTCAACTTACAACACGGCTCTAAGGCACGATCTCGAGTGAGAAGAATAGAAACCAATCCTAAATATCCTATAGCCTCACGATTATTGGCGTGGTGCGCACACCGATAATCAAGACTCTCGGATACGATGCAGTAGACACTTTCCGAGGATTAACTGCTCAGATACCACTTTTGTCACGACCCGTTCCGGGGCCCGTGACCGGTGCCTTACCCCGGGCACCCAAGTAGACATACATCAGAGTAATCAGCGGAACATAAAGACAATACATGAAACGGTGTAATAAGACGGTGAAATAAGAAAGGCAGGCTAACCAAAAGCGGTTACCTTGTGATATATATAAATAGCAACTTTTTCAACATGAGCAGTTTAATCCTTTTACAAACCACCGCCTGGATTACTACATACCTCTAAGAATGATACGACAACAATGGCGGGACGGGGCCGCCAAACCCACGAATGTAAACACTTACGACGACGGGGACTATACGTGATAAGCCTCGGAGAAGCGGAGCTTCCCAAACGCTTGTGACCACGAGAGCTGGGATCAACGGGTGTACCTCGACTGCGGCGTGAACGCGGCCCCGAAGAGTCGATAACAGTGCAAGTATGTGAAACGAAAATACATCAGTAAATGAAATCATAGCGATCATATAAAGCAGAGACATGTATGATAACCAAACTACGATTTACAACAGCGATCATGTCAAGTTAGGGACTCACGCCTCAAGTCATCACTCAAGTATAACAATGGGTCTCGGGCCCAACATCAATCATGCGTGGAATACCTTCGCCGGCTGGCGATCACATGATATAAAAGCACCAAGGAACACACATGAACACGTGTCCCACTGTGTCATAATAAAGCTGTGCGGGGTAAATGCGAAGGCATAGCCGACTACTAAAAACCCACGGTACCAACAAGGTCATAAATCGTATCATAAGATCTGTCTAGCCGTCACATGATCAAAGGCCGCCACTTGCCCGCAGATATCGATGTCTGCGTCTAACCACGAACTCCGCACTCGCGTAGGCCAATCTCATCGGCCCGCGTAGGTATTCCCGCGTCGAGGGTAGCTACTCCGGCGTCGTCACGACTTCGCGATCGCACGGCCACATGGACGCGTGCCCATAAAGGACGTACTAACACGGAACTCGTAGCTCGCGTAGGCCGGGACTGCGTGAGGTATTCTCGAATCATAGGTCCATCGACCGCTTTGAGTCTACCCGCGTCGGAGGCGACTTAACCGGAATCATCTCAAGAGATGAATGCCACAATACTATCATAACGATGATAGTTAATAAGCGCAATCAAGAAACCGCACACAAACATCACAAGATACTAACACACGTAGCATCCCAACACGCGTTTACTTATCAGCGCAATCAAGAAAGTATTACAAGGCTATCACAAACCAATACAATCAAGTTGTTCACACAAGGTACCTTCTACTATATGATTAACAAAATCGGGTTTTATCCCCAAAGTACTTCATACATTAACTCTTTAAAAGATACGTTACTTTCACAATGTCACACAATACGTAGTATATAATAGAGTGACTATCCTTTTAAAGTAAATCAATTACTTCTCTTTGTAAAATCAAGTAGCAACATTCTTTTCCAATGATCAAGTTTGCCTAATTTCCAATGTTCAAGTTTCTCATTTTAGAAAGGTTTAGTAGTTCATAGTCTTATTCATTTGAGAATATAATTCTCCTTAAAACTATCTCGAGAAACATAAGTCTTATATGTGAGTAGGATATTCTTGTTTATAACAATCTTATTACAATGACCATGATCTAGGAAATATCATTTTGTCTCATCTTAGCTTCTATGCGGATGGAAGTTTCTCTGGTTTTAATAATACTTAATTAGTCAAAACATTTCCTTTTATTAACGCTGCAGATGGTTTGTCGATACACATTCGATTTCCAAATCGATAAAACATTCTTAAGCGTTATACCTAACTTCCCATAAAGCTAGTATAACTCTTAAGTTTTCAAAAACCAAGTATTACTTCTTCTTTCAAAATGATTCAAAATCTTTTGAAATACTTCAAGTTCTTTATTAACACATAACAAGCGCTTATAGTTCAAATCATTACCTTTTAAAAACCACATGTATTTTCTTACCAACATAAAGTCATTATAACCAACTTCCCATAAAGTCGTTATAACACTTTATGTTTTAAACCAATCACATACATTTAGCACGTATGCGTCTCCGTACTACATAGTTCACACATATCATGCTAGAAGAGATAGGAAGAGGTTCACATACCTCGCGACGATTATCGACTAATAGCAAAGCGCTCAGTACCTCAAACCGCCGCTACTCCCTAAGCCAAGTAGATCGCGCCACGCGTAGTACTTCCACCTATAAGGCCACAAGGCGCTTATTAACATAAGGTCTCTTCGTAGAACATTCTACGTAAAATTCGGAGACCTCCCACATGGCGTAAATCTCCTCTCTAACGAGGCTACCAAGCCAACCGGGGTTATACATCTAACCTAACGGTACAATTCTACTACAAGGTACTACTTCACAATTCTAATGTAATACAGCCCTAAGTAATTACATTCAAGAATCTTCTTTAAATACAGCTTAAGTCGCAAGACATTCGTAAGTATTATTCGAGCTTAAGTCAAAAGACATTGCCAATAACTACGTTCAGTTCTATATATAGTATACTTCAACTATATATTCTAACAATATGTAATTTCCAATTACAATAGAGGACAAGATATTTACCTCAATAAGCCCATAATTATCCAAGTATAAAGTCGATCTGGGCAATCGTTTAGCTCAACTCAGGCGCTCCAACCCGCTCCAAACTACCCTTAGAAGTTCTAACCAACTTCTACAAACTACTCCAACTAACCATGGAGATTTTCCTTAGGGTTTCGTTTAGAGGCTAAAGGGACGTATAATAGTATTTTAGGGCTTTTCGTATAGAGGTACTTTGGAAATACTACAAGGTATTTGGGCTAAAGTATTTGGGTATTATAACAATACTTGAAGAGTATTTCTCTACCAAGGGTAGTATTTCGACTAGCACAACTAGGCTAGGGGTTGCTCTCGGCCAAAGGCCACTCAAAGGGGAGGAGTTGGGCGAGACAACTACTGAGGAGGAGTGTTTTGAGTCTAGGAATTTGCTCAAGTGTGGATGAAATAACTCATCAACTACGGGGGTATTTATAGGGCACTCAAAGGCCAAGATTGAGCCAAGTGGTAGGCAAGTGTAAGGTGAAGATTAAGCCATGTGTTGTGTGGGTCCCACTTGGTCATCCACTCCACAAAATATCTCACAAACATTGACCAAACATTTTAGGCACAAAAGATGAAAAAAGCGTGCAAGCCTAGAAGCTTCCACCAAGGAAATTTCGTCCAACCTTGGACACCTAAGGGTGACACATGTCGCCCTCCAATTGGTCCAAAATGTTTCGTCTCTCGGAAAAATCCGTAAAAATAATAAATGACATAGCGAATTTTCCCTACAAAAGTGTGGAAAGCGTTTACGAAAATGACTCTTTTCGGCACTTGTGCACAAAAATAATTTCGGCCAAGCACTTTATCTCAAGTTCGAATTTTCTACGTACGTCCATACGTACATACTCTGAAAATACGGGGTATAACAGGATCCTCAGTCTTAGGATCTTTACTCTGGTGTCAGGAGCTTCATTTCTCCGGAGGCTCGACTTTTGGTATGGTTCTCCCTGGTGTCGTAGATGTTTTGTACATTCAGGGGTATGACGGGGCCTGTCGTCATAGTGTTACATTTCCTTAAGTGCGTAGTCATGCAATTTGGGATTGTAACTGTTCACTATTGGGTAACTATATATATATGCCGAAAGGCAACTTTTCTTGGATAGACTATTCTTACTTTTATTGTTTCATGTCTTGGTTATATTCCGCTGGTTACTCTGATGTTTGGCTACTTGAGTGTCCGGGTAAGGCACCAGTCACGAGCAGGCGGAGTCGTGACAAAAGTGGTATCAGAGCAGTTAATCCTCGGAAAGTGTCTACAGACCGTGTCTAGTAGAGTCTTGATTATCGGTGTGTTGTGCACCACATCTATAATCAGGAGGATGCAGGACATTTAGGATTGGTTTCCCTTCTTCTCATTCTGAGATCGTGCCTTAGAACCGTGTTATAGGTTGAACCCTTCTGACGGATTTCTCTTTCTTACCAGTTATGCCTCCACGTAAGGCAACCCGGGCCCAGAAGGGCAAGCGGTAGGAGGCGCTAGTAGTACACAAAGAGTCACGAGGGCTCAGGCCCAACCCTTACCCGAGGTGATACCTCCGACGGCGAGTTCCACGACATCGCCGGCCCCAGCAGAGTTTAGGGCCGCAGCAGAGGCTGCTGAGGCCACGGCACCGGAGCCTCCAGCCTCACAGCCTGGAGCAGAGGACATGGGTTACAAGGAGATGGCCCAGTTATTGGCCAGAGTCGTGGCGAGGCACGAGGATAGGCTGGATCTGGCGATTCGATCCAGTAGTACCCGTGGTTCATCCGAGGTCGGATAGTTTGAGACTTCGGGACTTTCTGAGTTGCGGCCCACCAGAGTTTTATGGGTCGAGGTGTTACACCCCGTAAGTCCAGGACATGTATAAGAGAATGTACGTAAGGAATCAAGACTTGAAAATTGGTACGAAAGGAAGAATTGTTTTTAAATGAGAAAATCTTCTGACGCGTCGGAAAGGAAAAATGTTCGTTGTTGAGAATTGGATTCTCAAAATGCATTATTTGAAGAGTATGGAACCTATTAACATTATGAAAATTTATTTTTCAGTTTGGTCACGTGGGGCCCACAGGAATTTTACGTTTTGTGGGGCCACGAGGTTCTGAATTTTATGAACGAATGAGAGGGAGACACGTGGCACCCTCACATATGGTCTTGGACGAAATTAGAGGAAGGGTAAAATGGTCATTGACCATCTTGGAAGATAAGTCTTGCAAGCTTGATATTGTTGACTTGTCAACTTGTCCACATGGGCTTAATCCTAGTGAAATTCATCCTAGCCTCACATTTGTTGACATCTAAGCCTCCCATTGTGTTATATATACATAACTAGTAGCAAGACAAGGTCTTGAAGACTTAGAAAAATTTCACAACACTTTGAGCTTGTTATGTTGCTCTCGGGTTTAGGCTAGATCCCACACAAAAATTTTGCAATTTTGATCCAAATTCACAAGACTTAAACCCAAGGTTCCTAAGAGTATTATAAGGTTATCTCAATAGAAAGATTGCGGAAAAAGCAGCGTTTTCGTATTAGTCAAGGCGGAAACTTAGGAGTTCTTGATTTTGAAGTTGGAACTTGAAGATGAGTTCTTCATAGGCTTATAAGGAGTGCTTGGAGCGGATTGGAACCTAAGGAAAGGAGCTAAGAATTGCTAAGGCGCGACTTTGAATCTTGGAAATTTTAAGGGCTTATAAAGGTATAAATTTTGTCGTTTTAGTAGTTAAGACTTACTTGTTGTTGTAGCTATGGATATTAGAAAGCATGAGTTATATGTTATGAGGTTTGATAAGTGTTGTGGCTATTGGAACCCTAATCCGAAAACTAGCATGTTAGCCCTAAGATTTCAATTCAAGTCGATTATTAGTAAAGTCGTCGCATGTTGTAAAAAGAAGGAAATTGTAGTTGTTGAAGTTGTTTATGACTATATAACATGTTAGACCTTAGAACTTGGAATTGGAAAAGGATTGGAAAGGACTTAGTGTTATTATTTATGTTGGCCGAGAATGGCTAGATTATGGAGCTATTTCGTATGAATTGTGGGGCGGAATTTTACACGTATTGTAAGGCGTGTAATCCCCTTTGTTTGGTTGTTGTTTTGAGCCTTAAATGTGGCGTGTTGGTTATTGTATTCGGCCTAGAAAAAGGTGACAAAGTGAGTAGAAACAAAGGAAGTGCTGCCCGATTTTCCGTAAAATTAGAGACCGTATACTTAGTATTATTCTACGTTAGAGACTAGAAGTTGATAGTCTTGTTGTGACCATTATAGGTTGACACTTCTACGTACGGCGTATTCGTCTTAGCTTGTGGATTTAGCCGAAAAGGTATGTGAACTATCACCTCTTCTAGCATGATTCCTTAAGATCAAGAAAGTACGTCCTACTCCTTAAATGATCCATTCCTTGGTTGTATTTGGATTGCCTAAAATAGAATTTGTTCTATGTACTTCCTTGAGTGTACTTTGATGTTTAAATTGTAAGTTGTATAATCCATTTCCTTAGTGAAGTTTGGATTCTTAAAAGTGAAAGTATTTTACTTAAAGTACATAGAGTCTTGAAAAGGAAGTGGTTTCCAAATCTTTTGGCTAGTGCCTTAGTTCCAAAACCTAAAGGTCATTATAATGACTTTAGGGAAGTCAAAGGAGTGATTTACTTAATTGTTTTAAAAGAGGAGAAATGACATGATTTAAGAGAAGTAACTTGTTTTAACGGTGTAAGTTACTTGAGGTTTAAAAGTAGAAGAAACTTGTTTTCTAAATATTAAGAGACTCAAAGTATTTTGAAAGTTAAGAACTTGATTTGTACGTATGTGATACTTGGTTTTAAAAGTATAAGTCTCTTGGTTATAAAAAGAATGAAATTGTCTAAAACCATAAAGGGTTATAACGGCTTTATGGAAGGTTAAGAAAGTTGTCTATTTTGATTATTGGGCATAAGTTGCCTAGATTATGAAAATTTGAAGTTACTTGATTTCAAGCTTTGAAATGAGTTTTCTAAAAGTGTAGTAACTTACTTTGAAAAATAGACACACCTTGATACTACGGGTGTTAGTATCTTGAGATTTTACATAAAAAGGAGTCTTTTGAAAAGAATGTACGTACGTAGTACTTTGGCTTGTTAAATGAGAATTATTCTATTGGTGCCTTGATAAGTACTTTGGCTTGTTAAATGAGAATTATTCTATTGGTGCCTTGATAAGTACTTTGGCTTGTTAAATGAGAATTATTCTATTTGTGCCTTGATAAGTACTTTGGCTTGTTAATTGAGAATTATTCCATGTGTGCCTTGATAAGTACTTTGGCTTGATTAATTGAGAATTGCCTATGTGTGCTGGTGATAGCCTTTGAGTGCAAGTATTATGTTTTATTGCGTTGCCGCGACTCTCGGTTGGAGGGCCGGCTGTCTTGTTGTAAGTTACTTGGACGTACCGACAGTGATGTGGGATTCCACGGGTATGCTTCCGTTATTTGTAGTACTTGGGTTAAATTCCCGGATTTTTATAAAAGACCTGGTAGTGCTTATGTGTTGTTTGATGGTCGGTCGAGATTGGGTAAGAGTATAAGTGAGGGGTAAACCCCCAAGACGCTATACCACCTTCTCCAGGGTAAGAGTATAAATGAGGGGTAAACCCCCAAGACATTATACCCCCTGCTTGTTTTGTTTGATGGTCGGTCGAGATAGGGTAAGAGTATAAGTGAGGGGTAAACCCCCAAGACGCTATACCACCTTCTTCAGGGTAAGAGTATAAATGAGGGGTAAACCCCCAAGACATTATACCCCCTGCTTGTTTTGTTTGATGGTCAGTCGAGATAGGGTAAGAGTATAAGTGAGGGGTAAACCCCCAAGACGCTATACCACCTTCTCCAGGGTAAGAGTATAAATGAGGGGTAAACCCCCAAGACATTTGTCACGACCCGAACTCGGGCCCGTGACTGGTGCCTTACCCCGGGCACCCTAGTGATACATACATCATAGTAATCAGCGGAATATAAAACAAGACATGAAATATGAAACAGTTATCTGAAGAAAAGTTGTCTTTCGGCATATATATATAAAACTTAAACCCGAACAGTTACATCCTTTTTACAACTCTGCCCACAACAGTACTACAGACCTCTAAGAATGATATAACAACAATGGCGGGACAGGGCCCCGCCATACCCCTGAATGTAAGTACCTACAACGACAGGGGACTATACCACTGATAAGCCTCCGGAAGCGGAGCTTCCCAAGCTGACTGTGATCCTAAGAGCGAGGATCGACGATCGTGTACCTCTACTGCGGCATGAGCGGCCCCGAAGGAGGTCGATCTGACAGTACCAAGTATGTGGCGAAAATCACGTAAATGAAATCATAGTAGTCTATATAAAGCGGGAGACATGTATGATAACCAAACTACGATTCCTGATAAATAGCGATCATGTCAAGTCGAGGACTCACGTCCTCAAAGTCATCACTCAAATACAACTATGGGTCTCACGCCCACAACATCAATCATGCGTGGAATACCTTCCTCACCGGCGATCTATGATATAAAAGCACCAAGGAATACACATGAACACGGGTCTCACCTGTGTCATAATAAAACCGTCTGACGGTAAGTGCGAAGGCATAGCCGACTACTAAAACCCACAGTACCAACAAGGTCATAAAGCGTATCATGAGATCTGTCTGACCGCCACATGATCGGCCGCCACTCGCGCGCGATATCTAATGTGCGCGTCTAGTCCTGGAACTTCCGCGACTCGCGCATAGGCCACTCGATGGCCCGCGTGAGGTATTCCTCGCATCGAGGGTAGCTACTCCGGCAACGTCCCCGACTCGCGATCCACATGGCACATAGATCGCATGAGGTATAACCCGCACACTAACACGGAACTCTCGTAGCTCGCGCATAGGCCCCTGGACCCGCGTGAGGTATTCTCGAATCATAGGTCACCACAGACACTTTGAGTCTACCCGCGTCGGAGGCGGCTTAACCGGGATCAAGTCAAGGTGAGTGATATAATACTAACATAACAGTTTATCGTTTAAACAACATAAGCACAATCAAGGGAAACCCCTTTACACAAACATCACAAGATACTAACACCCGTAGTATCTTAACATGTTTATTTATCAAATCAACAAGAAAGTATTACAAGGCTATCACAAACCAACACAATCAAGTTTATTCACACAAGTTACTTTCTAATTTATGTTAACAAGTTCGGGTTTTATCCCCAAAGTACTTCATAAATTAACTTTTAAAAGATCGTATCTTTCACAAAAGTCACACAACACCGTAGTCTAAAAATAGAATGACTATCTTTTAAGTAAACCAAAACACTTCCCTTTGTAAAATCAAGTAACAACATTATTTTCCAAACGTTCAAGTTTGCCTAATTTCAAATGCTCAAGTTTCTCATTTTCGAAAGGTTTCGTAGTTCATAGTCTTAATCACTTAAGAATATAATTCCCTTTTAAAACAATTTGAGAAACATATGTCTTATGTGTGAGTAGGTTATTCTTGTTTATAACAATCTTATTAAAGCAGCCATGATCTAGGAAATGTACTATCATTTTGTCTCATCTTAGCTTATGCGGATGGAGGTTTCTCTTGGTTTTAATAATACTTTATTAGTCATTACATTTCCGTTTATTAAGCGGCTGTGGTTTGTTCGACACTTATTCGATTTAGAAATCGAAGAAACATTATTCCTTTTAAAAACCACGTACTCAATACTACGAATGAGGTTTCACACTTTTTAACAAAATTCATATTAATTCAATTAAGTCAAGTCTCTTATCTTTTAAGATCAAGTCTCTTAACTTCTAAGATCAATAAACCATTCTTTTCATCTCTCTTAAGTCGTTATACCTAACTTCCCATAAAGATAGTATAACTCTTAAGCTTTTAAAACCAAGCATTACTCTTCTTTCAAAAAGGTTTCTTAATTCTTTTGAAATACTTCAAGATTCTTTTTATTCAGGCTTAAGTCAAAAGACATTGCCGTAAAACTACGTTCAGTTAACACACGTACGTCTACCGTACTATATATATATTCTTTTAAAATATCATGCTCAAGAGGATAGGAAGAATCACATATCTCGCGACGATTATCGACTATTAGCAAATAGCTCCAAAGTACTGTAGTCCGGTTAGCCTTTTCCACCCTTCGAGTAGAATACGCTACTCGCAGTACTTCAACCTATAAAGGTTATACAAGTCTATCAATGTCTAGACTACTCGGTAGAATAAATCTAGATACAAGATTCTACGGAAAAATTGGGCGACTTCCTACCACAAACTTCACAAGTCTCAGTAAATACAAATCAATGTAAGTACATTTCAATTCCCTTCTTATATACCTTCCTGGTATATAACATATAATTCTTATACTTCAATAGTATGTAAACTCAATTACAATAGGAGACAAGATATTTACCTCGATAAGCCCAAAATTATCCAAGTTTAAATGTCGATCTGAGCAACGTTTAGCTCTACTGCAGGTGCTCCAACCCGCTCAAACAACCCTTAGAAGTTCTACGCAACTTCTTCTTACTACTTCAACCAAGTATGAAGATTTCCTTAGGGTTTCGTTTTGAGACAAAAGGACCTGAGTAGTATTTAAGGCTCTACGTATAGAGGTAACGTGGGAATACTACAAGGTATAAGGCTAAGGTATTTTGGTATAGCAACAATACTTGGAGAGTATTTTCTACCAAGAGGGGGGGGGTATTTTACGAGAACCACTAGGCAAGGGGGGGGGGGGGGGTGTGTCTCGGCCACACCACTAGGAGGGGGAGAGATAACTCTCGGCCAAGGGGGCCTCACGAAAGGGGGGAGGGGGAGGCTAGGACGAGAACTCTACACAAAGGGGGGGAGAAGGCTTTCAAGACTTAGAACAATTTTGGGATGAAGAAGTCTTCAAGTTAGGGGGGTATTTATAGGGAAACCAATGGACAAGATCAAGCCAAGTGGGGGGCAAGTGGAGGGCCAAGATTTGCCCAAGTGCCCCTATCCCTACTCCACAAATCCCTCACAACATTGACCCATGGATTAGGCAAGAAAACATGGCACAAAACGTGCCAAGAAACAAGCACCCAATCGGCCAAACAAACCGCCAACTTGAGGGTGACAAGTGTCGCCATCTCGTTGGCCCAAAATATTTCATCTCTCGGAAAAATCCGCAAAAATTATTAATGACATAGCCGGAATTTTCCCTTCGCAAGTTTTGTAAAACGTTTCGTCGAAAAACGATTCCTTTCGTGTGTTGTGCAAAAAATTATCGATCATTGCCTATCTTAAGGCTAAAACTTTCGTACGTACGTCCTGACGTACATACTCTGGAAATACGGGGTATAACATTCTCCCCTCCTTAGAAACATTCGTCCCGAATGTTCCTTCTAAGTCTCAAAACAAACATGCGCCCGTATAGTCTTCACTACTATGCTTCCGAAAAACAATCATGCCACACTTTGGCCATAAAATAACGCATGCAAATACTTAATTCAAGTCCACGAGGAATTACCTCTAACATCACAAAACTCCCTTTGAGGGCTAAAAGATACTCCGCGCCCTTCACTTTACAAACGAAATGATCACCCAAGTTCTTAACACGTGCTTGCTTCCTTTACTCGTCGTACCGCTTCCCGCACCTTTGAACGCTTTCGTAACTTACCACATTTCATTCGCTCATTTCCAAAATCTGCAGGTTCTTGTCACGACCCGTTCGGGCCGTGATCGTGCCTACCCGCACCAGTAGTCAAACATCAGAGAAAATCAGCGGAATATAAAACAAGACATGAATCAATGAAAATTGAGACACGGTTTATATGAGAAAAGTCGCCTTTCGGCATAATATATATAAACCCAAAATCTGGCAGTTACATCCCAACTGTACAATAGGACTACAGACCTCTAGGAAATAAACAACTATGGCGGGACAGGGCCCATACCTGATCAGACAAAACTATCTACAACAGGAGATCATACCCAAAAGTCGAGCCTCGGAGTAGATGGAGCTCACGACACACGCAAAAGTGTCACGACCGTTAGGGCCGTGGCGGTGCCTTACCCGGGCACCCAAGTAGTCATACATCAGAGAATATCAGCGGAATATAAAAACAAGACATGAAACAATGTAAATTGAGACACAATTTATATGAGAAAGTCGCCTTTCGACATATATATATAAACCAAAATCTGGCAGTTTACATCCCAACTGTACAATAGGACTACAGACCTCTAAGGAAGTAAACAACTATGGCGGGACAGCCCTGAATGTACAAAACTATCTACAACAACGGGAGATCATACCCAAAGTCGAGCCTCGGAGAAGATGGAGCTCACGACACCAAAGAAAAGATCCTAAGGCGAGGATCCGCTACCCTTCCCTTTACTGCGGCGTGACGCGGCCCCAGGAGGTCGATAACAGTACCAAGTATGTGAAACTGTAAAGTACTTAAATGAAATCATATCATTTTAAAACCAATTTTTACAAATATGTATGAAACAACCAAAGTAACCGCACATAGTGCCACATCATAAACAAGAGCAACAATAGGTAAACTGTAACAGGTCTTGTCTAGGCTGCGAATGATCAAAGCAAGGCCAATCGCCCATAGTATCATTATACATGCCTAATCCTGGACTCGCGATCCGCATAGGCCACTCACGTGAGCGCGTGGTATCCCCGCGTCGGGTAGCTACTCCTCGGCGTCGTCTGGACTCGTAGTCCGCACGGCCACATGACGCATGACCACAAAGGCCGCGCTAACACGGAACTCTCGTAGCTCGCGTAGGCCCCGGGACCCGCGTGAGGTATTCTCGAATCATAGTCACCTGATCGCTGAGCAATACCCCGTGGAGGCAACTTAACCCGTATCATGTCAAGAGGTGAGTGATATAATACTAACATAACGACTTATCGTTAAACAACATAAGCACAACAAGAATACCTCTTATACAAACGTTACAAGACACTAACACACATAGCATCATATCATGTCTACTTATCAAACAATTTTGTTATACTTTCCAGAAATCAATATAAGTCTTTTATAAACACATAAGTAACTGTTCCTTTTATCATTCTTAAGTCGTTATACTTAACTTCCCATAAAGCTAGTATAACTCTTAAGCTTCTTGTTTAAAAACAAATATTCTTCTTCTTTCAAAACTGATTTATAATTCTTTTGAAAGACTTTTTAAGATCTTTATTATTCAGGCTTAAGTCAAAAGACATTGCCGTAAAGCTACGTTCAGTTAACACACGTACGTCTACCGTACTATATATATACTTTAAAATATCATGCTTAAGAGTGTAGGAAGAATCACATACCTTCTTGGCGAAATCCACCTGCCAAGTTGAATATGTCGCGCGCAGAGAATCAACCTATAATAGTCAGATACGTCTATCAATGTCTAGACTACTCTGTAGACTATTCTAAGCAGAGGGTTCTTAATTCTACGGAAAATCGGGCAGCACTTCCCTACCCGGTAAGCTATACAAGTCTACTGTAAATACAGTCCTATGTAAGTACAGTTCAATTCTTCTTCTGTTTTACCCTTCTACTGTGATTACAGTTCACTTCTATTCTTTAATATCCTTATATATCTTATAGTCAAGTCTTAACTATTCTTATATGTAATATCCAATTACAATAGAAGGATAAGATATTTACTTGATAAGCCCAAAATTATCCAAGTTAAATGTCGATCCCGAGCAAGGTTTAGCTCTAGTTTGCACGCTCAGATAGCTCCAAGAAACCCTTAGAAGTTTCCAACAACTTCTACTTAAATACTAAAAGGATTTGGGGCTAGGGTATTTTGGAAAAGTGACTACACTTGGAAGACAACTTTCTACCGGGGGCTCTCGGCCAAAGCCACTAGGATAGAGGGGAGAGGGTGTTTGGCTGGGCTCACTGAGGGAGTGAGGCTAGGACGAGAAAGCTCATGAGGGAAGGAGGATTTTTAGACTTGGAGATTTGTGATGAAGAAGTCTTCAGGGGTATTTATAGGAAACCAATGGCCATGATCAGAAGCCAGTGGGGCAAGTGGAGGGCAAGATTTGCCCAGTGCCTCTATCCCTACTCCTTAAATCACTCCACAAACAATGACCCATGTCTTAAGCCCCAACAAGGCCAATCGTCCAAGGCCTTAGCCCTTTGCCGTCGATGAGGGGACAAGTGTCACTCTCGTTGGCCCAAAAATGTTCCATCTCCTCGAAAAATCCAAAAAATATAAATGACATAGCGGAATTTTCCGTCATGAAGTTTTGTAAAGCGTTTCGTCGGAAAACCATTCGTTTTGTGAGTTGTGCCCAAAAAAACGTCCTATGCCTAATCTTTAAGGCTAAACTTTTTGTACGTATGCCCTTACGTACATACTCTGGAAATACGGGGTATAACAAAAAGATCCTAAGGATGCGGATCTAGCACCTGCTTGCCCTTACCTGCGGCATGAACGCAGCCAGAAGAGGTCGATCAATGGTACCAAGTATGTGAAACTGTAAAGTACTTAAATGAAATCATATCATTTTAAAACCAATTTTACAAATATGCACGAAACAACCAATGTAACCGCACATAGTGCCACATCATAAACAAGAGCAATAATAGGTAAACTGTAACAGGTCTTTTCTAGGCTGCGAATGATCGAAGCAGGGCCAATCGCCCATAGTATCATTATGCAAGCCTAATCCTGGACTCCCGTAGTCCGCATAGGCCACCTAGGCCCGCATGAGGTATTCCTCGCCGAGGGTAGCTACTCCACGGCATCGCCTGGACTCGTGATCGCGTGGCCACATAGACCGCATTACCATAAAGGCGCGCTAACACGGAACTCAGTAGCTCGCGTAGGTCCACGGACCCACGAGGTATTCTCGAATCATGGTCCCAGACCGCCTGAGTCTACCCCGCATCGTAGGGCTGCTTAACCCCCGGTAACATGTCAAGAGGTGAGTGATGTAATACTAACATAACAGCTTATCGTTTAAACAACATAAGCACAACAAGAATACCCTCTTATAAAAACGTTACAAGACATTAACACACATAGCATCATATCATGTCTACTTATCAAATCATCTTATTATACTTTCCATAAATCAATATAAGTCTTTTATAAACACATAAGTAAATTGTTCCTTTTATCTTTCTTAAGTCGTTATACTTAACTTCCCTTAAAGCTAGTATAACTCTTAAGCTTCTTGTTTTAAAAACAAATATTCTTCTTCTTTCAAAACTGATTTATAATTCTTTTGAAAGACTTTAAGATCTTTATTATTCAGGCTTAAGTCAAAAGACATTGCCGTAAAACTACGTTCAGTTAACACACGTACGTCTACCGTACTATATATATACTTTAAAATATCATGCTCAAGAGTATAGGAAGAATCACATACCTTCTCGGCGAAATCCACCTGCCAAGTCGAATATGTCGCGCGCAGAGTATCAACCTATAATAGTCAGGATCGTCTATCAATATCTAGACTATTCTGTAGACTATTCTAAACAGAGGGTTCTTAATTCTACGGGAAATCGGCAGCACTTCCCTACCTGGTAAGCTATACAAGTCTACTGTAAATACAGTCCTATGTAAGTACAGTTCAATCTTCTTTACAAGTTCTGATGTGATTAGTTCAATTCTCTTCTGTAATATCCTTCTAAGTATCTTATACTTAATTCTATACTTCTTCAGTATGTATTCTCCAATTACAAAAGAAGGATACGATTATTTACCTCGATAAGCCCAATATTATCTAAGATATAAGTCCATCCTGAGCGAGGTTTAGCTCCTAGTCTGAACGCTCCGATAGCTCCAAGAAACCCTTAGAAGCTTCTACACAACTTCTACTTACTACTTCAAACAACTATGAAGTTTTCTCCTAGGGTTTCGTTTAGTGACTAATTGGAAGAATAGTAGTATTTTCCGGACTCTACGTAGAGGTAACTTTGGAAATACTAAGGGATATACGGCTAGGGTATTTGAGGATAACAACAATACTTGGAGAGTATTTCTACCAAGAGGGGGTATGTTTGGACGAGAGCAATACCAAAGGAAGGGGGGTGTCTCGGCTAGAACACCACAAAGGGGGAGAGGGGTGGTTTCGGCCAAGGCCTTTTCAAGGGGGAGGGGGATGGCTTGGACGAACACAACACAAAGGGAGGGAGGGATTTTAGGCTTGGAAGGTTTGATTTGTGGATGAAGAACTCTTCATCAAGAGGGGGGTATTTATAGGACTTTTAAGGGCTAGGATGAAGCCAAGTGCAAGGCAAGTGTATGGTGGGGATTTGCCCAAGTGCACCCTAACCTACTCCACAAAACATTGACCCATGTTTTAAGCCCCAAAACCATGTTGATCGTCGAGGAGCCGCCCACTTGGCCGTCCACTTGAGGGTGACAAGTGTCACCCTCCCGTTGGTCTAAAATGTTTCGTCTCTCGGAAAAATCCGCAAAAATTATAAATGACATAGCCGTAATTTACCCTACGCAAGTTTTGTTACACGTTTCGTCGGAAAACCATTCGTTTTGTGAGTTGTGCCCAAAAAAAAAACGTCTTATGCCTAAACTTTAAGGCTAAACTTTCGTACGTACGCCCTCGCGTACATACTCTGGAAATACGGGGTATAACATTCTCCCCTCCTTAGAAAAATTCGTCCCGAATGTTCCTTCCCAAGACATACAACGATAAGGTTCTTCATAACTTAAACAGTTTGCAAATGCCACACATGACCACAATACAGCACTTAAGCAAATATGTTAATGAAAAATTTACACGTAGGAAAGTGAGTTACCTGGAGGTGTGGGGAATAGGTGAGGATACTTTTGCCTCATGTCCTCCTCAGCTTCCCACGTCATCTCCTCCCTGAGCTCGTTCCGCCAAAAGACTTTGACGGAAGCTACGTCCTTGGTCCGCAGACGCCTAACCTGATGATCGATTATCGCTATGGGAATCTCCTCATACGATAACCCCTCGGTCACCTGCACATCGTCAATCGGATGCACTCTAGATGGATCCGATACATCTCTCAAAGTAGAAACATGAAACACCGGATGCATGCCTCCGGATCGGACAAAGATCCAACTCATAGGCAACCTTGCCTACCTGCGGACAATCGTCTGACCCGATGTACCTTGGTGAGTTTCCCTTTCTTCCGAATCTCATCACACCGCTTCATGGGTGGCACCTTCAGAAAACCCAATCATCAACCTCGAACTCCAGATGCCGACGACGATGATCTGCATAAGACTTTTGTCGACTCTAAGTCGATGAATCGCTCTGGATAAGCTTCACCTTATCGGCTCTTTGCACCGTCTGGTCCCACTAATCGCACTCGCCCATATCAAACCAGCCTATCGCGATCTGCACTTCCTCCCATACAAGGCCTCATAAGGCGCCATCTGAATCGGAGTGGTAGCTATTATTATGCAAACTCAACTAGAGGCAAGTGATCCTCCACTACCCACGAAGTCAATAACACGGGCTCGCAACATATCCTCGAGAGTGCGGATAGTGCGCTCGCTTTGTCCGTGCTGCGAGGATGAAATGCGATACTCGAGCTCACTGCGTCCTTAAACCCATACGGAAAGACCTCCGGAAGTTAGCGTGAACCGGCTCCTCTATCGGATATGATCGAAATAGGGACTCCATGCGATCGACGATCTCTCGGATATAAAGTCGGCATAATCCTCACCAAAAGTCGTCACGACTAGAAGAAAGTGGGCTGATTTTCGACTGTCGACGATAACCCAAATAGAATCATGTTTCCTCGGTGCGAGGTAATCACGTGATAAAGTCCATGTTGATCACCTCCACTTCGGTCGGGATCTCTATCGCTCGCAAACCACCGGGCCTCTGGTGCTCTACCTTCACTGCGACAACACGGCTGAGCTATAAACTCGCAACGTCCTCTTCAAGCCATCCCACCAATACGGTCGAGGTCGTGGTACATCTTGGTCGACCGGATGGATAGAGTAACGCTTGTGTGCTTCCACAGAACTGCGCCAAGTCACGAAATGTCGGAACACACAACGCCCTCAAACCTTAGCACCCCATCGTGCTACCTCAAAGGACCCTTCCACTCACGAAGAGCCATATCACAATACCGAGTCAAAGCGGATCCTCAGCTGTTGCCTCTTCACCTCGCCGGCGATGGAAGACTCGGCAACCTCTCGAACTCGAACCCACCGCTATCGGAACCAATCAAGCGGACCCCAGGCTCGCTAAGCGATGCAAATTGCGAACCATGCCCCTCCTCTCTGCTGCACATCCGATAGACTCCCATCGACCTACGACTCGCAGCATACGCCTGACGTTGGCCTTCCCGGGTGGTACGGGATGTCGACATCGTAATCCTTGAGTAACTCTAACCGCGTCTGCGCTGTAAGTTCGGCTCCTCGGTGAAGATATCTTGGAGGCTCTTGTGGTGCGTATAAATATCACATGAACCCATACAAATAGTGCCTCGGATCTTGGCGTGAATCACCGCGCGACTCCAAATCATGGGTGGGGTAGTTTCTCGTGTTTCTTAAGGTCGGGATGCATACGCTATAACCTTACCAGTGCGTCAAAACACAGCCGAGCCGACGCTGACGCGTCACAATACACAACATAACCGCGGACCCTGCGGAAGTAAGAAGCGAGGCGGTCGTCGATCTCGCCGATGGCGGAAACCACGCTCCAAGCATCGATCATCAAACTTAGCGCCTTACGAGTCGGCCTAGTCAATGGTGCGGATATAGAAGCAAACTTCTCCACGAACCGATAGTAACTCCTGAGGCCTAGAAAGCTGCGCACCTGCTGCCGGAGTAGTAGGTCTAGGCCAAGTCTGGCGCCTCGATCTTGGCGTATCCGCGAATACCATCACCCGACAATATGCCCGAAAAGCCACGAAGCCACCAAAACTCACATTTGGAAAACTTGGCGTATAATCTGCTGGTCTGGAGAACTCTCGGCATAGTCGCCAAATGCTCGCGTGCTCGCGCTCTGGCGAGAATAAACCAAGATATCATCAATGAACACTATCACAAGCGTGTCCAAAAATGGTTTGAACACTCGGTTCATCAAATCCATGAATCTGCCGAGCATTGGTCAACCGAAAGACATAACCACGAACTCATAGTGCGTCTGGTCCGAATGCGATCCTAGGGACATCCGTCTCTCTAACACGCACTGATGATAGCCCGATCGCGGATCAATCTTGGAGAAACATCTCGCACCTGCAATCGTCGAACAAATCATCAATCACAGGAAGGGTATCATTCTTAATGGTAACCTTGTTCACCGCTGTAATCAACACACATGCGCGGCGTCCGTCCTTCTTCTTCACGAACAATAGGCGCTCCCGGGGAGAAACACTAGGCTGATGAAGCCGCTTCTCCGAGAAATCTCTCGGTTGGTCCTTGACTCTCTCAACTCGGCAGTGCCATTCGTATGGCGAGAATGGAAATAGGCCGAGTGTCCGCAACACATCTATACAAACTCAATCTCCCTCTCGGGAGGATACCCGAGGTCGTGCGGAAACACATCGGGAACTCTCGACTCTGGAATCGAAAATCTGGTACCGCGACCTCGATGTCGAACACCGAATGAGATGGTAGATATACCCTTGCACCATCTTCCTAGCCTTGAGGTAGGAAATAAACCTACCCGCCGGCGTCTGGTGTTCCCACTCAACAATGGCTCGCCGAGCTGGAACCGTACTACTCTCCTGCGATCTACATTGGCGTAGCAGAAGCTAGCCAATCCATACCCGTGATCACGTCGAAATCGGTCATATCGACTCTATCAAGTCGGCTCGGTCGGCATCGTATATGGTCATGGACAAGCCACATATACGTAGAGCTACCAGAATCACCATGGCGTAGCTACCTCGAAAGGGTCTATGGACTCGGACTCATCCCTATCCTACTAGCAATAAGGGAGATATATGGGGCGAGTAGAACCGGATCTATCAAGGCATACACATCAAATCCCGAAACTGATAAGGTACCTGTGACTACATCAGGTGAGGCCTCATGATCCTGCCGGCTGGACAAGGCATAAATATGGTTCTGAGGACCGCTAGGCGGGACCGCGCCACGACCTGCCGCGACCTGGCCGCCCATGAGTACCTTGCCCTCGGGCGAGTAATCGTAGGAGATGAAGAAGACGTGAAAGAACACATGGTGACCCTACCACTCCCGCTCTAGTCGGACGGTCTCTGCAAAGTGGCCTGCTCCACAAGTGTAACAACTTCACGAAGTAGGACCACAACTCCCGAGATGGGATCTACCGCGTCGGCCACCGAGGGGTGGTCTCGATCGGTTAGCACCTGCTACCGGAAGTCAGAAGTCACGGGGCCACGACACGCCCCGAATACTACGTGTCACGACCGAACGGGCCGTGATCGTGCCTACCGGGCACCCTAGTAGCCATACAACATCGAGTAATCAGTGGAACATAAAACACATACATGAAACCAATAAGGTGCAAGCGATGTCTGAGAAAAACTTGCCTTTCGGCGTATATATAAATAACAACTCTTACAAATGAGCAGTTTAATCCTTTTTACAAACCACACTTGCCACAAGATACTACAGACCTACGAATGATATGACAACGGCGGGACGGGGCCGTCATACCACGAATGTAGCACCTGACAACAAGGGGACTATACGAAGACAAGCCTCGGAGAAGCGGAGCTTTCCCGAATCTTGACTGTGACCCTAAGAGCGAGGATCAACGATCGAGTACCTTTACTGCGGCATGAACGCGGCCCCGAGAGGTCGATCTGGTGCAGAGTATGTGGCGAAAATAAATCGTAAATGAAATCATAGTAGTCCATATAAAGCGGGAGACATGTATGATAACCAAACTACGATTCCAATAATATAAGCGATCGTATGTCAAGTCGGGACTCACGCCGCCAAAGTCATCACTCAAATATACAAATATGGGTCTCACGCCACAACATCAATCATGCCCGTGGAATACCTTCCTCACCGCCGTAGTCTATGATATAAAAGCACCAAGAGATACATGAACACGTGTCCCACTGTGTCATAATAAAATCGTCGTGCGGGGTAAGTATGAAGGCATAGCCACTACTAAAACCACCGTACCAACAAGGTCATAAAGCGTATCATGAAATCTGTCTAGGCCGTCACATGATCAAAGGCGGCCACTCGCGCGATATCTAATGTGCGCGTCTAGCCCTCGAACTTCCGCGACTCCGTATAGGCCACCCCGATGGCCCGCGTGAGGTATTCCCGTCGAGGGTAGCTACTCCCAAGAACCGCACGGACTTCGCGATCGCGTGGCCATATAGACGCGTGCCCATAAAGGCGCAAACTAACTGGAACTCTCGTAGCTCGCATAGGCCCCACAGGACCGCGTGAGGTATTCTCTAATCATAGGTCACTAGACCCGCTGAGTCTACCCGCGTCGGAGGCGACAACCTCGGAGCGATCGGTGAGTGGTACAATAACAACATAACGGCTGATAGTGAAACTATTTAAGCGCAATCGAGGGGAAACCCCTTTACACTAACATCACAAGGTACTAACACACGTAGCATCCTAGCATGTTTACATAACAAATCACAAGAAAGTATTACAAGGCAATCACAAACCAACATAATCAAGTTATATACACAAGGTACTTTCTATATGATTAACAAGATCGGGTTTTTATCTCCAAAGTACTTCATACATTAACTCTTTAAAAGATCGTTACTTTCACAAAACCACACAATACGTAGTATATGAAAATAGAGTGATTATCTTTTGAAGTAAATCAAAACACTTACCCTTGTAAAATCAAGTAACATTATTTTCCAAACGTCTAAGTTTGCCTAATTTCAAATGTTCACGTTTCTTATTTTAGAAGGGTTTCGTAGTTCATAGTCTTATTCATTTAAGAATATAATTCTCTTTTAAACCATCTGAGAAACATAAGCCTTATATGTGAGTAGGATATTCTTGTTTATAACAATCTTATTACAGCAGCCATGATCTAGGAAATATCATTTTGTCTCATCTTAGCTTCTATGCAGATGGAAGTTTCTACTGATTTTACTCTGTCAAAACATTTCCTTTTATTAACGCTGCAGTGGTTTGTCGATACACATTCTGATTTCCGAAATCAGTAAAACATTCTTAAGCCGTTATACCTAACTTCCCATAAAGCTAGTATAACTCTTAAGTTTTCAAAAACCAAGTATTACTCTTCTTTTAAAATGATTCAAAAATCTTTTGAAATACTTCAAGTTCTTTATTATCACATAACCAACCAGTTATAGTTCAAATAAGTTACCTTTTAAAAACCACAAGTATTTTCTTACATACATAAAGCTGTTATAACCAACTTCCCATAAAGCCGTTATAACACTTTATGTTTTAGACCAACCAAATACATTTAACACATGTACGTCTACCGTACTACATAGTTACACACATATCATGCTAGAAGAGATAGGAAGAGGTTCACATACCTCGCGACGAGTATCGACTAATAGCAAAACGCTCCAAGTATCTCAAGTCGTCGGCTACTCCTTAAGCCAAGTAGATCGCGCCACACGTAGTACTTCAACCTATAAGGCCACAAGGCGCTTATTAACCTCTAGCTCTGATCGTAGAACATTCTACTGGAAAATTCGCGACACCTCCCACGCAGCGTAAATCTCTCTCTATCGAGGTAGCTATCAAGCCAACCAGGGGGTTTATACATCTAACGGGCGTGTACAATTCTACTTCACAAGAATGCTACACAAGTCTCGTATGTCTGATCCTATGTAATTACTGATTCGATTCTTTATTCTTGAGCTTAAGTCAAAAGACATTGCGGCGGACTACGTTGATTCTATATATAGTATACTCAACTATATATTCTAACAACATGTAATTTCCAATTACAATAGGGGACAAGATAATTACCTCGATAAGCCCATAATTATCCAAGTATAAAGTCGATCTGGGCAACGTTTAGCTCGATCTCGGCGCTCCAACCGCTACAAACCACCCTTAGAAGTTCTAACCAACTTCTACATACTACTCCAACTAACTATGGAGATTTTCCTTAGGGTTTTGGTTTTGTAGTGAAGGAAGTATAATAGTATTTACGGGTTTTTAGTATAGGTATAACCTTAGAATACTACAAGGTATATGGCTAAGGTAATTTGGGCATTACAACAATACTTTTGAGAGTATTTCTACCAAGAGGGGTATTTATACGAGACAACACCACAAGGGGGTGTATACCCTCGGCTGCCCACTGGGGAGGGTACTCTCGGCCAAGGGAGAAGGGCTCTCGGCGAGGCCTCACAAGGGGAGGGCGAGAACTATACTACTGAGGAGGGAGGAATTTTAGACTTAGGAAATTATTTGGATGAAGAAGTCTTCAAAGGAGAGGGTATTTATAGGACAAGCCAAGGCCAACCAATGGCCAAGATCTTGCCAAGTGCAAGGAAAGTGTAGGGCAAGATCTTGCCAAGTGCACCCTAACCAACTAACACACAAAATATCCTACCAACCGCCGACCACAATGGCCTCACTTTCGCCACCTTTACCGCATACACTCCAATGAGAGGGTGCAGTGGCGCCCTCTTGTTGGTCCAACACGTTCGTCTCTCGGAAAAATCCATAAAATATAAATGACATAGCCGGAATTTTCCCTACGAAGCTAATGAAAACGTTTCGTCAACGACTCTAACCGGGGTTGTGCACAAAATAAATCGGCAAGCCAAATCTTCAAGTTCAAATTTTCTACGTACGTCCTTACGTACATACTCTGAAAATACGGGGTATAACATTCTCCCCTCCTTAGAAACATTCGTCCCGAATGTTCCTTCTAAGTCTCAAAAACCAACGTGCGCCAGTATAGTCTTCACTACTATACTTACGAAACAATCCTTGCCACACCTGGCCACATAAACAACTTGCGCAAAATACTTACATTCAAGTCCACGAGAAACACCTCTAACATCACCACAAACACTCTCTCCGGGTCTAAAATATACTTCGCACGCCTCTCTTTACAAAAGAAATGATCACATCAATGCTCGCCATACATGCTTGCTTCTTCCGATACCACTTTTTCACTTTGCGCGACGTTCTAGTGTCACTCCGGCGACCCAACAAATGGTACCGGACTACATGCGATCCCTGAGGATGTCGTACACTTCTTGTACACTCGAACTCTTACCACATTTCTGATACTGCTTCAGTTTCCAAAACTCGGGGTTACTATCTCTAACGTGGTCATCATTAACTGGGAACACTCTGGATGGATCTCCGATCTCCTTCTCGAACATAACACGAAAGACTGGACGCACTGCCTCCTAAGTCGGACGGCAAATGCTAACATATATAGGCAACCTGGCCTATCCCTCACATGAACTCAAAAGGCCCAAAGTAACTCGGGCTAAGTTCCCTCTGTTTTCCCAAAACTCGTCACACCCAACCCGGGGTGGTACTTTCAAGAAGACCGACCGTCAACCTGAACTCTAAGCGTCGTCGCCGATAATCCGCACGATTCCTCCGAGCTACCAAAAACCTCTTCTGGATAAGCTTCACCCTATCCACATCCTGCTGAACACGTATGAACCAACTATCTGAACGCGCAACGTCGAACCGATCGACCGGCAACACTTCCGCCCTGAGGCGTCACAAGCGCGATATCGAACACGAAATGGTAGCTATAAAACACTTCCCAACAGGAGATAACAATCCTCACAACTACCCTCAAATCCAAACAACGCCCGAGGGCGAACGCGTCTGAGACTCACTTTGAGTTCCTAACCTGCACAGTAAAACTTCCGAAAAACAGTAGTAACACAGGCTCATCTGTGCATTCATAAGGTGAAGGTAGGCACCGTGCAGCCTTACAACCTTTGTTAAAACAACCTGCCAGTACGGTCACGGCCCGAAAAACACTACGGGCTGCCCCATCGCCCGACCTGCGGTTGAGCATCCACGAACTCGTGACTGGTTAATCGAACTTGGGCCAAACACCCTCATAACCCTAACCCAGCGGGACCACCACAAACTGACCCCACCATACGGGCGGCGGGTTAACGCAACGTGGCCTCGGCAGGCGTGATGCGCCAAAACACTAGCTCGAAGGAAAGCTCTCACTAATCACGTTACGAAAACCTGGCGGTCTTAGCTCAACTACCCTCTTTCATTCCACACAACTCAGGGACTTATCCCACAAACAAGGTTCACGTGCACTATGCACTCCTATAAGGGTCAAACATAAACATACGTCTTTACTCGAGATGGCCTTACCTCTAAGGTCTCTACGTATAAAACTCTAAGGCTCACACTTTTTCTATCCCCCCAAATCTTACTTGGTTAACTAACCAAGATTTCTAATCACAATTTACACTCATGTTATCTGAACATAACACTTTAGGTATACTCACCTTATCACATATACAAAGCTCTAGAGGGTTAAAGATATGCCTGTATCTACTGCTTCACTCCCCTTAGTCGTTCTAAACAAACCTGCCCCGTAGGGCGCATAGCTAGGGAAGATGACAAACTACCCACCGATCCTGAAGGCTAAGTCCTCCTACAAGGACACTCTTTCGACAACAGACCCTGACGGTCGTAGGTACAACAAGTACCAAAAAGACGACATTCCCCGGGATGGCGTGCATCGCCAATGAACCGGAAGATCTGGAGCTCTGACCAACTCCTGCATACCCCGAACGTCCTGAAATTCGTGGAGGACCTCTCTGTACTGGTGGATGTGCAAATCTAATCCGCTGGTGAGGTGACTCGCCTCGAAAGTTACCAAAGGACCTTGCTGCTCTGGCCCTCTTCTGCTGTCCTTCGTTAACCCGTCGATCTCTACGTTTCTCGGCCTGCTGCGCATAAGCCCGTACACAGGCCATGCTCAAGCCCAACTGAAGAATTACTCCTGCACGACCCTCTTTTAGATAGTCCTCAAGACTCGCGGTACATCGGTATACTCTCTTGTAGCCAAATCCATAGCTAATAACAGGGTCGCCTTCTTGCAATCTACATTCAATGTTCCCGGTCGTGGAACTGAAGGTTCAAATATCATGGCGCGATGGAGCTGCGCCGTGCTAAACTCTGGGTTTGGTGACATAGCATAACTCCCGAATGAAATACCACCCTGGTGATGATTGGGCTGTGCCTCGTAACCCTACGAACTACTGCGACTCCGCCGGTGCGCGCCTCTGTGCGGGTTTGCCTACGCGGAGGCATAGCGGTAAGGAAAGAAATACGTGAGAGGTCAACTTACAACACAACTCTAAGTCACGATATCATAGTGAGAAGAATAGAAACAAATCCTAAATATCCTATAGCCTCACGATTATTGGTGTGGTGCACAACACCGATAATCAAGACTTCTTGGATACGGTCGTAGACACTTTCAGAGATTAAGCGCTCACGATACCACTTTTGTCACGACCGAACGGGCGTGGTCGTGCCTTACCGGGCACCTAGTAGCCATACAACATCGTGAGTAATCGGAATATAAAACACATACATGAAACCAATGAAGTACGAAACAGTAATCTGAGGAAAACTTGCCTTTCGGCATATATATAAATAACAACTCTTACAAATGAACAGTTTAATCCTTTTTACAAACTCTGCCCACAACAGTACTACAGACCTCTACGAATGATATGACAACAACGACGGGACAGGGCCCCGTCATACCCCTGAATGTAAGCACCTACAACAGGGGACTATACGAACAAGCCTCGGAGAAGCGGAGCTTTCCCGAATCTTTGGCGTGACCTAAGGCGAGGATCAACGGTAGTACCTTTACTGCGGCATGAGCGGCCCCGAAGGAGTCGATCTGTGCAGTGCAGTATGTGGCGAAAATAAATCGTAAATGAAATCATAGTAGTCCATATAAAGCAGGAGACATGTATGATAACCAAACTACAGTTCACAATAATATAAGCAGTCATGTCAAGTCAGGGACTCACGCCCTCAAAGTCATCACTCAAATATACAAATATGGGTCTCACGCCCACAACATCAATCATGCCCGTGGAATACCTTCCTCGGCTGCGATCTATGATATAAAAGCACGAGATACACATGAACACGGGTCCACGTGTCATAATAAAATCGTCGGGGTAAGTATGAAGGCATAGCCGACTACTAAAACCACCGTACCAACAAGGTCATAAAGCGTATCATGAAATCTGTCTGGGCCGTCACATGATCAAAGGCCCACTCGCCGCGATATCTAATGTCGCGCGTCTAGCCACAGAACTTCCGCGACTCGCATAGGCCACCCCGATGGCCCGCGTGAGGTATTCCCGCATCGAGGGTAGCTCTCCGACAGCGCTGGACTTGCGATCCGCGTGGCCGTATAGACGCGTGCCCATAAAGGGCGCAAACTAACACCGGAACTCTCGTAGCTCGCGTAGGCCCACGGGACCGCGTGAGGTATTCTCGAATCATAGGTCACTAGACACTTTGAGTCTACCCGCGTCGGAGGCGGCAACCTCGGAGCGATCGGGGTGAGTGGTACAATACCAACATGCGGTGATAGTGAAACTATTTAAAGCGCAATCGAGGAAACCCTTTACACTAACATCACAAGGTACTAACACGTGGCGTCCTAGCATGTTTGCTTAACAAATCACAAGAAAGTATTACAAGGCAATCACAAACCAACATAATCAAGTTATATACACAAGGTACTTTCTACTATATGATTAACAAGATCGGGTTTTATCTCCAAAGTACTTCATACATTAACTCTTTAAAAGATCGTTACTTACACAAAACCACACAATACGTAGTATATGAAAATAGAGTGATTATCTTTTGAAGTAAATCAAAACACTTACCCTTGTAAAATCAAGTAACAACATTATTTTCCAAGCGTCTAAGTTTGCCTAATTTCAAATGTTCACGTTTCTTATTTTAGAAGGGTTTCGTAGTTCATAGTCTTATTCATTTAAGAATATAATTCTCTTTTAAACCATCCGAGAAACATAAGCCTTATATGTGAGTAGGATATTCTTGTTTATAACAATCTTATTACAATGACCATGATCTAGGAAATATCATTTTGTCATCTTAGCTTCATGCGGATGGAAGTTTCTCTTGATTTTACTCTGTCAAAACATTTCCTTTTATTAACGCATTTGCGGTGGTTTGTCGATACACATTACGATTTCAAATCGATAAAACATTCTTAAGCCGTTATACCTAACTTCCCATAAAGCTAGTATAACTCTTAAGTTTTCAAAACCAAGTATTACTCTTCTTTTAAAATGATTCAAAAATCTTTTGAAATACTTCAAGTTCTTTATTATCACATAACCAACCGATTATAGTTCAAATAAGTTACCTTTTAAAAACCACAAGTATTTTCTTACACATAAAGTCATTATAACCAACTTCCCATAAAGCGTTATAACACTTTATGTTTTAGACCAACCAAATACATTTAACACGTATGCGTCTACCGTACTACATAGTTACACACATATCATGCTAGAAGAGATAGGAAGAGGTTCACATACCTCGCGGCAGTATCGACTAATAGCAAAGCGCTCCAAGTATCTCAAGTCGGCTACTCCTTAAGCCAAGTAGATCGCCACACGTAGTACTTGACCTATAAGGACACAAGGCGCTTATTAACATCTAGATCTTATCGTAGAACATTCTCTGAAAATTCGGCGAGACCTCCCCATGGCGTAAATCTCCTCATCTATCGGTAGGCTATCAAGCCAACCGGGGGTTTATACATCTAACGGACGTGTACAATTCTACTTCAGCATGTGCTACACAAGTCTCTTTATGTCTGATCTATGCAATTCTGATTCGATTCTTTATTCTTGAGCTTAAGTCAAAAGACATTGCCAGCAGACTACGTTGATTCATATATAGTATACTCCAACTATATATTCTAACAACATGTAATTTCCAATTACAATAGGGGACAAGATAATTACCTCGATAAGCCCATAATTATCCAAATATAAAGTCGATCTGGGCAGCGTTTGGCTCGATCTCGGCGCTCGACGCTCCAAACCACCGCAGAAGTTCTAACCAACCTACATACTACTCGACTAACTATGGAGATTTTCCTTAGGGTTTTGGTTTTGTGACTGAAGGGAAGTATAATAGTATTTCTGGGTTTTTTTAGTATAGGTATAACCTTAGAATACTACAAGGTATATGGATAAGGTAATTTGGGCATTACAACAATACTTTTGAGAGTATTTCTACCAAGAGGGGGGTATTTATACGAGACAACACCACAAGGGGGGGTGTATACCCCTCGGCCTACCCCACTAGGGGGGGGTACTCTCGGCCAAGGGGGGGAGAAGGGCTCTCGGCCAAGGCCTCACAAGGGGGAGGGGGACGAGAACTATACTACAAGGGAGGGAGGAATTTTAGACTTAGGAAATTATTTGGATGAAGAAGTCTTCAAAGGGAGAGGGTATTTATAGGACAAGCCAAGGCCAACCAATGGCCAAGATCTTGCCAAGTGCAAGGCAAGTGTAGGGCCAAGATCTTGCCAAGTGCACCCTAACCAACTAACACACAAAATATCCTACCAACCGCCCGACCAATGGCCTCACTTTCGCCACCTTACCGCTCGCTTTGATGAGAGGGTGCCAAGTGGCGCCCTCTTTTTGTTCCAACATGTTGCGTCTCTCTAAAAAATCCGCAAAAAATATAAATGACATCGCGGGAATTTTCCCTACTAAAGCTGTGAAACCGTTGCGTCGAAACACGACTCTAACCGGGGGTTGTGCACAAAAATAAATCGGCCAAGCCAAATCTTCAAGTTCAAATTTTCTACGTACGTCCTTACGTACATACTCTGAAAATACGGGGTATAACATTCTCCCCTCCTTAGAAACATTCGTCCCGAATGTTCCTTCTAAGTCTCAAAACCAACGTCGCGGTATAGTCTTCACTACTATACTTACGAAACAATCCTTGCCACATGGCCACATAAACAACTTGCGCCAAAATACTTACATTCAAGTCCACGAGAAACACCTCTAACATCACCACAAACACCTCTCTCCGGGTCTAAAATATACTTCCTTGCCGCTTCTCTTTACAAAAGAAATGATCACATCAATGCTGCTCGCCATACATGCTTACTTCCGATACCACTTTTGTCACTTTCGCGAGGTTCTAGTGTCACTCGGCGACCCAACAAATGATGCCAGGACTACGTCGATCCCTGAGGTTGTCGTACACTTCTTGTACACTCGAACTCTTACCACATTTACTACTTCAGTTTCCAAAACTCGGGGTTACTATCTCTAACGTGGTCATCATTAACTGGGAACACTCTGGATGGATCTCCGATCTCCTTCTCGAACATAACACGAAAGACTGGACGCACTGCCTCCTAAGTCGGACGGCAAATGCTAACATATAGGCAACCTAGCCTATCCCTCACATGAACTCAAAAGGCCCAAAGTAACTCGGGCTAAGTTCCATCTGTTTTCCCAAAACTCGTCACGCTGACGGGGTGGTACTTTCGAAGACCGACCGTCGGCACGAACTCTGGCGTCGTCGCGATAATCCATACGATTCCTCCGAGCTACAAAAACCTCTTACGGATAAGCCACTTTATCCACATCCTGCTGAACAAGTATGAACCAACTATCTGAACGCCAACGTCGAACCGATCGGCCGTGAACTTACACTTCGCCCCTGAGGCGTCACGGCGATATCAGAACAACGAAATGGTAGCTATAAAACACTTCCCAACGGAGATAACAATCCTCAACTACCACGAAATCCAAACATCGCGGCGAGCGCGTCTGAGACTCGCTGAGTTCCTAACCTGCACGGTAAAACTTCCGAAAAAGCAGTAGTAACACAGGCTCCATCTGCATTCATAAGGTGAAGGTAGGCACCGTCGCAGCCTTACAACCTTTACGTTAAAACAACCTGCCGAGTACGGTCGACCGAAAAACACTACGGGCTGCCATCGGCCCGACTGCGGTTGAGCGCATCCACGAACTCGTCTGTTGGTTAAGCGAACTTGGGCCAAACACCCTCATAACCCAAAGCGGGACCACCACCGGCCCGCCCACCACCATACGGGCGGCGGGTTGACGCAACGTGGCCTCGGCAGGCAGCAACGCGCCAAAACACTAGCTCCCGAAGAAAGCTCTCGCTAATCACGTTACGAAAACCTAGCGGTCTTCTTAGCTCAACTACCTCTTTCATTCCACACAACTCGGGGACTTATCCCAAACAAGGTTCACGTGCCTATGCACTCCTATAAGGGTCAAACATAAACATACGTCTTTACTCGAGATGGCCTTACCTCTAAGGTCTCTGCGTATAAAACTCTAAGGCTCACACTTTTCTATCCCCCAAATCTTACTTGGTTAACTAACCAAGATTTCTAATCACAATTTACACTCGTGTTATCTGAACATAACACTTAAGGTATACTCGCTTATCACATATACAAAGCTACAGAGGGTTAAAGATATGCACTGTCTCTGCTTCACTCCTTAGTCGTTCTAAACAAACACACTTAGTAGAGCGCATGCTAGGAAGATGACAAACTACCCACCGATCACGAAGGCTAAGTCCTCACAAGGACACTCTTTCGACAACGGACCACGGCGGTCGTAGGTACAACAAGTACCAAAAAGGCGACATTCCGGGATGGCGTGCATCGCTGTGAGCCGGAAGATGCGGAGCTCGACCGACTCCTGCATACCGAGCGTCACGAAATTCGTGGAGGACCTCTGTCTTGGTGGATATGCAAATCTAATCCCATTGTAGAGGTGACTCGCCTCGAAAGTTACCAAAGGACCTTCGCTCACGGCCTGTACTGTCGCCCGTTAACCCGTCGATCTACGTTTCTCGGCTGCTGCGCATAAGCCCGCATACGAGCCATGCTCAAGCCCAATGAAGAATTACTCTGCGCGACCCTCTTTTAGATAGTCCTCAAGACTCGCGGTACATCGGTATACTCTCGTAGCCAAATCCATAGCTAATGTGGTCGCCTTGCGCGATCTACATTCATTGTTCGTCGTGGGCGAAGGTTCAAATATCATGGCGCGATGAGCTGCTGCGCCGTGCTAAACTTCTGGGGTGGTGACATAGCATAACTCCCGAATGAAATACCACCCGGTGATGATTGGGCTGTGCCTCGTAACCCTCTGAACTCTACTCGCGGCTCCGCCATTGCGCGCCTCTGGGCGGGTTTGCCTACTGCGCGGAGGCATAGCGGTGAGGAAAGAAATCGTGAGAGGTCGACTTACAACACAACTCTAAGGCACGATCTCGGTGAGAAGAATAGAAACCAATCCTAAATATCCTATAGCCTCACGATTATTGGTGTGGTGCGCAACACACCGATAATCAAGACTCTGGATCTGATGCGTAGACACTTTCCGAGGTTTAAGCGCTCTGATACCACTTTTGTCACGACCGAACCGGGCGTGGTAGTGCCTACCGGGCACCACTAGTAGCCATACAACATCGAGTAATCAGCGGAACATAAAACACATACATGAAACCAATAAGGTGCGAAACGATGTCTGAGAAAAACTTGCCTTTCGTATATATAAATAACAACTCTTACAAATGAACAATTTAATCCTTTTACAAACTCGCCACAATGATTACAGACCTCTACGAATGATATGACAACAACGACGGGACGGGGCCGTCATACCACGAATAAGCACCTCTGACAACAAGGGGACTATACGAACAAGCCTCCGAGAAGCGGGCTTTCCCAAATCTTTGTTGTGACCACTAAGGCGAGGATCAACGGAGTACCTTTACTGCGGCATGAACGCATCCCCGAAGGAGGTCGATCTGACAGTGCAGGTATGTGAAAGCGAAAATAAATCGTAAATGAAATCATAGTAGTCCATATAAAGCGGGAGACATGTATGATAACCAAACTACGATTCCACGATAATATAGCGATCATGTCAAGTCGGGACTCACGCCTCAAAGTCATCACTCAAATATACAAATATGGGTCTCACGCCCACACATCAATCATGCGTGGAATACCTTCCTCGCCATTCTGATCATGATATAAAAGCACGAGATACACATGAACACGGGTCCACGTGTCATAATAAAATCGTCTGGGATAAGTATGAAGGCATAGCCGACTACTAAAACCACCGTACCAACAAGGTCATAAAGCGTATCATGAAATCTGTCTAGGCCGTCACATGATCAAAGCCGCCACTCGCGCGATATCTAATGTGCGTCTAGCCACAGAACTTCCCGACTCGCGTAGGCCACCCCGATGGCCGCGTGAGGTATTACCGCGTCGGTAGCTACTCCCGACAACCGCTGGACCCGCGATCCGCGTGGCCATATAGACCGCGTGCCCATAAAGGGCGCAAACTAACGAAACTCGTAGCTCGCATAGGCCCACAGGACCGCGTGAGGTATTCTCGAATCATAGGTCACTAGACACTTTGAGTCTACCCGCGTGGAGGCGGCTTAACCTCCGAGCGGTCGGGGTGAGTGGTACAATACCAACATAACGGTGATAGTGAAACTATTTAAAGCGCGATCGAGGAAACCGCTTTACACTAACATCACAAGGTACTAACACACGTAGCATCCTAGCATGTTTACTTAACAAATCACAAGAAAGTATTACAATGCAATCACAAACCAACATAATCAAGTTATATACACAAGGTACTTTCTACTATATGATTAACAAGATCGGGTTTTTATCTCCAAAGTACTTCATACATTAACTCTTTAAAAGATACATTACTTTCACAAAAACCACACAATACCCGTAGTATATGAAAATAGAGTGATTATCTTTTGAAGTAAATCAAAACACTTACCCTTGTAAAATCAAGTAACAACATTATTTTCCAAACGTCTAAGTTTGCCTAATTTCAAATGTTCACGTTTCTTATTTTAGAAGGGTTTCGTAGTTCATAGTCTTATTCATTTAAGAATATAATTCTCTTTTAAACCATCTGAGAAACATAAGCCTTATAAGTGAGTAGGATATTCTTGTTTATAACAATCTTATTACAGCAACCATGATCTAGGAAATATCATTTTGTCTCATCTTAGCTTCTATGCAGATGGAAGTTTCTACTGATTTTACTCTGTCAAAACATTTCCTTTTATTAACGCTGCAGTGGTTTGTCGATACACATTCTGATTTCCGAAATCAGTAAAACATTCTTAAGCCGTTATACCTAACTTTCCATAAAGCTAGTATAACTCTTAAGTTTTCAAAAACCAAGTATTACTCTTCTTTTAAATTGATTCAAAAATCTTTTGAAATACTTCAAGTTATTTATTATCACATAACCAACCAGTTATAGTTCAAATAAGTTACCTTTTAAAAACCACAAGTATTTTCTTACATACATAAAGCTGTTATAACCAACTTCCCATAAAGCCGTTATAACACTTTATGTTTTAGACCAACCAAATACATTTAACACATGTACGTCTACCGTACTACATAGTTACACACATATCATGCTAGAAGAGATAGGAAGAGGTTCACATACCTCGCGACGAGTATCGACTAATAGCAAAACGCTCCAAGTATCTCAAGCCGTCGGCTACTCCTTAAGCCAAGTAGATCGCGCCACACGTAGTACTTGACCTATAAGGCCACAAGTGCGCTTATTAACATCTAGATCTTATCGTAGAACATTCTCTGAGAAAATTCGCGACACCCCCACAACGTAAATCTCCTCTCTATCGAGTAGCTATCAAGCCAACCGGGGGTTTATACATCTAACCGGGCGTGTACAATTCTACTTCACGATAATGCTACACAAGTCTCATGTCTGATCCTATGTAATTCTGATTCGATTCTTTATTCTTGGGCTTAAGTCAAAAGACATTGCCGAAGCGACTACGTTGATTCTATATATAGTATACTCGACTATATATTCTAACAACATGTAATTTCCAATTACAATAGGGGACAAGATAATTACCTCGATAAGCCCATAATTATCCAAGTATAAAGTCGATCTGGGCAACGTTTAACTCCGATCTCGGCGCTCGACCCGCTCCAAACCACCAGAAGTTCTAACCAACCTACATACTACTCGACTAACTATGGAGATTTTCCTTAGGGTTTTGGTTTTGTATGAAGGAAGTATAATAGTATTTACAGGTTTTTAGTATAGGTATAACCTTAGAATACTACAAGGTATATGGCTAAGGTAATTTGGGCATTACAACAATACTTTTGAGTATTTCTACCAAGAGGGGTATTTATACGAGACAACACCACGAGGGGGTGTATACCATCGGCCTACCCACTGGGGGTACTCGGCCAAGGGGAGAAGGGCTCGGCCAAGGCCTCACAAGGGAGAGGGCGAGAACTATACTCTGAGGAGGAGGAATTTTAGACTTAGGAAATTATTTGGATGAAGAAGTCTTCAAAGGGAGAGGGTATTTATAGGACAAGCCAAGGCCAACAATGGCAAGATCTTGCCAAGTGCAAGGCAAGTGTAGGGCAAGATCTTGCCAAGTGCACCTAACCAACTAACACACAAAATATCCTACCAACCCGACCACAATGGCCTCACTTTGGCCACCTTTACGCCGCTCACTGATGAGAGGGTGCCAAGTGGCGCCCTCTTGTTGGTCCAACACGTTCGTCTCTCGGAAAAATCCGCAAAAATATAAATGACATAGCGATTTTCCCCTACGAAAGCTGTGAAAACGTTTCGTCGAAAAACGACTCTAACCGGGGGTTGTGCACAAAAAAAAATCGGCCAAGCCAAATCTTCAAGTTCAAATTTTCTACGTACGTCCTTACGTACATACTCTGAAAATACGGGGTATAACACACTGTTTGTCTTTGAAGGCGGGCGAGTGCTCTGAGTGGTGTGGTGCAAATCTAGGCTAACTTGGTAGCCGTCCCGATAGCTACCAAAAGACCTGCCGTCTGGTCTTACCTGCTGTCTGTCACAACCCGTCGGCCTCTACGCTCCTCGCGTCAGTGCATGAGCTGCGTGCGGGTAATATCCATACCAGGTGAAGAGCCACACCCGCAAGACTCGGCCATATAATCATCTAGCCGGTGGCGTGGCGATGCACCACTGTCCTCCATATCTGCTACCAATCTTTGGGACATATCGAGCCAACGAATCGAACTCAGCGTTGTACTCACGGCGGTGCGCCCTCTTTTCGGCAACAAAAATCGCCGGCCGTGCCTCGCCATCTGTGGAGGCGAAGTGAGTGAGAAAGCCTCAGGAACTCGTCCCAAGTAGGCGGGGCGCGTGCTCTCCGAGATAACTCACGAATCAAACCAATCGATTGCGGTATCACGCGACCTATGTGAGCCGAAGGTCACGGACTCGATCTCTGAAGCCTTGATCACCGCGTGATCCTCGAATGGCGGCGGATGAACTCCTGCGGATCATCCTCGAGCCTCGACGTAGAACTCGGCGGGTGTTATACCGTATTTCGGTATATGCGTGAGGAATACGTACAAAAGTTTAGCCTTAAAGATTAGGCCAAGTTCGAAATTGTGCACAACTCGATTAAAGAATCGTTTTTCGGCGAAAGCGTTTCCACGGCTTTCGTAGGAAAATTCGGCTATGTCATTTAGTATTTTTGCGGATTTTTCCAGAGGCGAAACATTTTGGACCAACGGGAGGCGACACTTGGCACCCTCCAATTGGTGGACTTGAATCGTCCATGGGGACGAATTGGATGAAGTTTGGCACGTTTTGTGCCTTGCACAAAGTCAAGGAGTTGGTAGGATATTTGTGTTTAGTTAATCCTCACCCTACACTTGCCTTGCACTTGTCTTAATCTTGGCCATTGGTTGGCCACCTCGACCTATAAATACCCCCTTAGAGATGAAGAGTTCTTCATCCACAAAGCTTTCAAGTCTAAAAATCCTTCCTCTCCCTTTGTAGCAATTCGTCCAACACCCCCTCCCAGAAAGCTTGGCGAGGCTACCCACCCCTAGCCTGGCGAAATCTACCCCACTCCTTGGTAGAAAAGTTGTCTTCTAGTATTGTTATAATGCCCAAAATACCTAGCCCAAATCCCTTAGTCCTTAGTAGAAGTTGTGAAGAACTTCTAAGGTTTCTTAGACTCTGGGAGCGTACAACTTAGGAGCTAAACCTTGCTCGGTAGCGACTTTATCTAGGATATTATTGGGCTTACCGGGTAACTAATCCTAACCCTCTTTTGAATTAGAGAATACATCTTGTAGTAGTATTAGAATAAGTATTAATACTTAGAAGAGTATTAAAGAATAGAATTGGTATTATCACGGTGAAGGGTTTAAAGAAGAATAATTGAAATTTGTACTCACATAGAATTTGTTTTCTGATGAACTCATATAGCTCATGGGTAGGGTTGTCTTTGGACTTTCCGTAGGATTATGAACCCTCTGTTTAGAATGACCTTCATAGTAGTCTTTGATAGATGTGCGTGACTATTATGGTGACTCTGCGACATATTCGACTTGGCGGTGGTTTTTATTTGAGAAGGTATGTGATTCTTCCTAAGCATGATATTTTACAATATATAGTACGGTGAGCGTACATGTGTGAACTGAATAATAACTATGGCAATGTCTTTGACTTAAGCTGAATAATACTTACGGATGCCTCACGCTTAAGCTTTGAATAATAAAGAAGCGAAAACATTTCAAAGGAATCTTGAATCATTTTTAACAGAAGATAAATATTTGGTTTTAAAACAAAAGCTTAAGAGTTATACTAGCTTTATGGGAAGTTAAGTATAACAACTTAAGAAAGATAAAAAAGGCTGTTTACTTGTTTGTTTATAAAAGCCTTGTATTGATTTACATTAAGTGTAGTAAGATTGTTTGATAAGTAGACATGTTATGATGCTACGTGTTAGTGTCTTGTAATCTTTGTGTAAGGGGTCATTCTTGCTGTACTTACGTTGCTAACCGGTAAGTCCATTGTCTTGTTATTGTATCACCTACCCGCCATTTGTTATACGAGGGCTTGCCACGATGCGGTCTATACGGCTATGCGGTCTGTGAGACTATGCGGGCAGCGGTATGCTCGAGATTGATCATTCGGGCGTTTAGCTGATCACGAGGACTCACTGTGCGGTCTGTTGAGACTATGCGGTCTTTTGAGGCTATGCGGGTGCGGGAGCCTAGGCGGATCTGGGGTTAGCTGCCCCGATCGAGAAATATCTCATGCGGAGTGCATGTGGGACCTATGCGATGCGGAAGTCGAGGACTAGGCACCTTGAGAATGATACTATGGGCGATTGGCCTTGCTTGATCATTCGCGGCCTAGAATAGACACATTCTGATTTTCCTATTCTGTTGTTGTTTGTGATGTGGCACTATGTGCAATTAGGCGATTGTATTTGTGAAAAGGTTTTAAATACTTTGATTTCATTTAAGTACTTTATAGTTTCACATACTTGGTACTGTTGTCTTGACCTCGCCGGGCTGCGTTAAATCTGCGGTAAGAGGCAGCGGTGCTAGATCCACATCCTTAGGATCTTTGCGTTGGTGTCGGGAGCTCCATCTTCTCGGAGGCTCTACTTTTGGGTATGATCTCCTGTATTGTAGATAGTTTTATGCTGATCGAGGGTATGGCGGGAACCTGTCGCCATAGTTGTTACTTCCTTAAGTGCAGAGTACTATTATGCAGTTGGGATATAGCGCAAAACTTGAGTTATTTATATTATGCCGAAAGGCAAGCTTTTCATCGAGATAAAGCGTGTCTTATTTTATAAAGCTGTTTCTGTCTTGTTTTATATTCATTTGGTTACTCGATGTATGACTACTTGGGTGCCCGGTAAGGCACGATCCACGAACCGGGCGAGTCGTGACAAAAGTGGTATCGAGCGATTAATCCTCGGAAAGTGTCTGACCGTATCTAGTAAGTCTTGATTATCGGTGTGTTGTGCACCACGCAATAATCGAGAGGCTATAGGATATTTAGGATTGGTTTCCATTCTTCTCATTACGAGATCGTGCTTTAGAGGTGTTATAGGTTGGACCCCTCTAACGTATTCCTTTCACTATGTGATTATGCCTCACGTAAGGCAACCGGGCCCCGGAAGGGCAAGCGGCCGGAGGCGCTAGCGAGACACCCAGAGTCACGAGGGCTCGAGGCCCGTCTATACGAGAGGCGGCGAGTTCTATGACGCCGCCCGGCCCAGCGAGACCACAGTACCCACACCTCGTCCCACGGCTGGGGCGGAGAGTTAGGAGTCTGAGAGATGCCCGACTATTGGCTAAAGTTGTGGCCCGATCGAGAGAGGCTGGATCGGCAGTTCGGCTCGGCTCGGTCGCACCGTAGTGCACGAGGCGAATAGTTTGAGCTCTGAGATTTCTTGAGTTGTAGCCCGCGAGTTTTTCTGGTCGGCGGAGGATGATCGCGAGGAGTTCATCCGTCACCGCGAAGGATTATGCGGGTGATCGGGGCTTAGGCGAGGCGTGACATTCGGTTCGCATCGGCTGCGTGATACCGCGATCGATTGGTTTGATTCATAGGAGCTTTCGGGAGAGCATGCACCTCCAGTGATATGGGATGAGTTTTGAGGCTTTTCTCACACACTTCTTGCCTCGCGGATGAGGAGGGCACGAGGTGATAGATTCTTGTTCTTTGAGGCAGGGAGGGCCTTGGTGAGGAGTACAATGTCGAGTTTGATTCTTTGGCTCGATATGTCCTGCCTGCTGTAGCGAGAGATGGAGGGCGGGTGCATCGCTATGTCGCTGGGCTAGATGATTACATGGCGAGTCTTGTGCGGGTGTGTCCCTTGACCGAGCATGGACATAACCCGTATGCGAGCTCATGCTTTGGGATGTGAGGCGTAGAGACCGCGGGTAAGCGATATCAGCGCGAGAAGAAGGCGAGCGGCGGTTCTTTTGGTGGTCCTCGGGGTGGCGGCGTCGTGAAGTCGGTTGCACCACGGCCGGTATGAGCGCTCTACCTCATTTTCGGCCTGGCCCGAGCGATCGAGGCGGTCGGGGCCCGGGACTTGATTTCGGTAGCGAAGTGCTAACTGTTGAGTCTGCTCGGTGTGCCCGTTGGCGAATACCATTACAGAGGCGTACTCGAGAACTGCTATACTTGTGGCGAGGTCATTTCGCGAAGTTTGTCGGCCGGGCGGCGGCGTAGTAGGGCCCGATCTACGAGTGCATTGCGCTTCTTCATCCCAGCGATTACTCGCCGGAGAAAGGTACTCATGGACCAGCGGGTCGCGGCGAGTCGTGGCGCGGGTCCCGATTCTAGCGGTCCTCGAACGCATTTATGCTTTGTCGGCCAGCGGGATCGGGAGGCCTCACTGATGTAAATCGCAGTACCTTATCGGTTCAGGTTTGATGTGTATGCTTTGATAGATCCGGGTTCTACTCTGTCCTATATATCTCCCCTTGTTGCTAGTAGGATAGGGATAGAGCACGAGTCCATGGACCACTTTCGAGGTAGCTACGCGATGGGTGATTCGATGGTAGCTCGGCGGGTATATAGAGCTTGTCTGTGACCATTTACGATCGTCGGACCCTGGCGACTTGATAGAGTTGGAGATGATTGACTTGACGTGATTATGGGGATGGATTGGCTAGCTTCTTGCTACGCCAATGTAGGCTGAGAGAGAGTAGTAATGCAGTTCCGGTTCTGAGGCCGGTTGTTGAGTGGGAGGAGCACGGTATCGCAGAGGTAGGTTTATTTCCTACCTCAAAGCTAGGAAGATGGTGCGAAGGGTATATCTACCATCTCGTTCGGGTGTTTGATCTTGTGACTGCGGTGCAGATTTTGATCGATTCGATGGTCGTGAGTTCCCAGGCGTGTTTCGGATGACCTCGGGTATCCTCACGAGAGGAGATTGAGTTTTGAATAGACATATTTCGGACACTCGGCCTATTTCCATTCCGCCATCTGAGAATGGCACTGAGAGTTGAGAGTTGAAGGATCAGCTTAGAGATTTCTTTGGAGAAGGGCTTCATCGGGCCTAGTGTTTCTCCACAGGGCGCCGTATTGTTCGTGAAGAAGAAGGGCGGGGCAGCTGCGCATGTGTGTTGATCTGACGGTGAACAAGGTGACCATTAAACGAATACCCCCTTCCGGGATTGATGATTTGTTCGACCCGATTGCGAGTGCGAGATGTTTCTCAAGATTGATCTGCGATCGGGCTATCATCAGTGCGAGTCGAGAGGTGGATGTCCCTAGAATTTGCATTCGGGACGTGCGGGCATTATGAGTTCGAGTCATGTCTTTTAGGTTGACCAATGCTCGGCGGTATTCATGGATTTGATGAACCGAGTGTTCAAACCATTTTGGACACGTTTGTGATAGTGTTCATTGATGATATCTTGGTTTATTCGCTCGAGCGGGAGCATGCGGAGCATTTGAAATTGTCTTGTGATTCTCCAGACCGGTGATTATGCCAAGTTTTCCAAATGTGAGTTTTGGTTGACTTGATGGCGTTTCTTGGGCATATTGTCGGGGTGATGGCATTCGAGTGGATCGGCCAAGATCGAGGCGATCGAGGACTTGGCCTGACCTACTACTCGGCGAGGTTCGCGATTTTACGGGCCTTGCGAGGATATTATCGGCGGTTCGTAGAAGTTTACTTCTATCTGCACCATTGACTAGGTGACTCGGAAGGCGGCCAAGTTTGATGGTGATGCTTGTGGCGGGGTTTCGATTCTTTGAAAGAGATCACGGCGCCCCGTTCTTACTCTTCGGAGGTCGGATGGTTATGTCGTGTATTGTGATCGTCGGGCATCGGGTTGGGATGTGTGTTGATGCGGCATGGCGGGGTTATAGCATATGCATCGACGGTGAAGAAACACGAGAGGAACTACCCGCATGATTTGGAGTTAGCGGTAGTGATTCACGCTTTGAAGATCTGGAGGCACTATTTGTATGGAGTTCACGTGGATATTTATACGTACCACAAGAGCCTCGGTATATCTTCGGCCAGAGGAGCTGAACTTACGGCGAGGCGGTGGTTAGAGTTGCTTAAGGATTACGATGTTGATATCTGTACCACGGGAAGGCCAATGTTGTGGCGTATGCTCTTAGTCGTAGGTCGATGGGGAGCCTATCAGATGTGCAGCTAGAGAAGAGGGACATGGTTCATGATTTGCATCAGTTAGCGAGCCTTGGTGTCCGTTTGATTGATTCTGATAGTAATGGGGTTAGAGTTCGTGAGGTTGTTGAGTCTTCCATCGTCGAGGAGGTGAAGAGGCAACAGTTCGAGGATCCAGCTTTGATTCGATATCGTGCTACATCTCTTCGTGAGGGCAAGGGTCCTTTTGAGGTAGCACCTGATGGGGTGCTAAGGTTTGAGGCGGTGTGTGTTCGGATGTTTGAGGACTTGTGAGTTCTTGGGAAGCACACGGTAGCGTTACTCTATCCATCGGTCGACCAAGATGTACCACGACCTTAGATCGTGTATTGGTGGGATGGCGAAGAGGGCGTTGCGAGTTCGTAGCTCGATGTCGTGTTGTCGGCGGTGAAGGTAGAGCACGAGGCACGGTGGTTTATTCTGACGATTGAGATCGACACGGAAGTGGGAGGTAATCAACATGGACTTCATCACGGGATTACCTCGCACTCGGAGGAGACATGATTCTATATGGGTTATCGTCGACGGTGGCGAAATCAGCCCACTTTCTTCCGTCGGGGCGACTTTTGGTGAGGATTATGCTAGACTTTACATCAGAGATCGTCGGTGCGCATGGAGTCCCTACTTGATCATATCGAGACGAGAGCCCGATTTCTGGCTAACTTGAGGTCCTTCGAGGTTTAGGGGCCGGTGAGCACAGTCGCATTTCATCCGCAGCCAGACGGGCGAGCGCACTATCCGCACTCTTGAGGATATCTTTGCGAGCACATGTTATTGACCGATGGTAGTTGGGAGGATCATTTGCCTCTAGTTGAGTTCGCGTATAATAATAGCTACCACTCCGGTATTCGGATGGCGCCTTATGAGGCCTTGTATGGGAGGAAGTGCGGTCGCCTATAGGTTGGTTCGATGTGGGCGAGTGCGGCTAGTGGGACGATTTGGTGCGGCGGCGATGGATAAGGTGAAGCTTATCGAGGCGGCTGACGGCTCGAGTCGGCAAGTCGTATGCAGATCATCGTCGTCGGCATCTTGAGTTCGAGGTTCATGATTGGGTTTTCCTAAAGGTGTCACCCATGAAGGGTGTGATGAGATTCGGGAAGAAGAAACTCGGCCCAAGGTACATTGGGCGCTTTGGATTGTCGCGAGGTAGGCAAGGTTGCCTACGAGTTGGATCTGCCGTCCGTCGGAGGCGGTCATCCGGTTTTCACGTATCTATCTTTGAGAAGATGTATCGGGGATCCATCTAGGTACACCCGATTGGCGATGTCGGTGGCCAGAGGTTATCGTATGAGGAGATTCCATAGCGATAGTCGATCGTCGAGTTAGGCATCTGCGGACGAAGGGCGTGGCCGTCAAAGTCTTGTGGCGGAACGAGCTCGAGGAGGAGATGGCGTGGGAAGCGAGGAAGACATGAGGCGAAGTATCCTCACCTATTCCCCACCTCCGGGTAATTCACTTTCCTACTTGTAAATTTCCATTATCATTTATGCCTAAGTGTTATTTTTGTGGCCATGTGTGGCACTTACTGTTTAAGCTTCGATAAGCGTCTTGAGAAGGAACATTCGGGACGAATGTTTCTAAGGAGGAGAATGTTATACCCGTATTTCCAGTATGTGCGTGGGGAATACGTCAAAAGTTTAGCCTTAAAGATTAGGCCAAGTTCGAAATTGTGCAACTCGATTAAAGAATCGTTTTTCGACGAAAGCGTTTCCACGACTTTCGTAGGAAAATTCCGGCTATGTCATTTAGTATTTTTGCGGATTTTTCAGAGGCGAAACATTTTGGAACAACGGGAGGTCGACACTTGGCACCCTCAAATTGGTGGACTTGAATCGTCCATGGGACGAATTTGATGAAGTTTTGCACGTTTTTGTGCCTTGCACAAAGTCAAGGAGTTGGTAGGATATTTGTGTTTAGTTAATCCTCACCTACACTTGCCTTGCACTTGTCTTAATCTTGGCCATTGGTTGGCCACCTCGACCTATAAATACCCCTTTAGAGATGAAGAGTTCTTCATCCACAAAGCTTTCAAGTCTAAAAATCCTTCCCTCTCCCTGTAGCAATTCGTCCAACACCCCCTCCTCGAGAAGCTTGGCGAGGCTACCCCAGCCTGGCGAAATCTACCCCCTCCTTGGTAGAAAAGTTGTCTTCTAGTATTGTTATAATGCCCAAAATACCTAGCCCAAATCCCTTAGTCCTTAGTAGAAGTTGTGAAGAACTTCTAAGGTTTCTTAGAGCTCTGAGCGTACAACTTAGGAGCTAAACCTTGCTCAGGCGCGACTTTATCTAGGATATTATTGGGCTTACCGAGGTAACTAATCCTAACCCTCTTTTGAATTAGAGAATACATACTGTAGTAGTATTAGAATAAGTATTAATACTTAGAAGAGTATTAAAGAATAGAATTGGACTGTTATCACAGTAGAAGGGTTTAAAAGAAGAATAATTGAGCTGTACTCACATAGGACTGTTTTCACAGTAGACTCATATAGCTCACCGGGTAGGGTTGTGCTGCCCGACTTTCCGTAGGATTATGAACCCTCTGTTTAGAATGACCTTCAGAGTAGTCTTTGATAGATGTCTGTGACTATTATAGGCTGACTCTCTGCGCGCGACATATTCGACTTGGCAGGTGGTTTTCGCTGAGAAGGTATGTGATTCTTCCTAAGCATGATATTTTACAATATATAGTACGGTAGACGTACATGTGTGAACTGAATAATAACTATGGCAATGTCTTTGACTTAAGCCTGAATAATACTTACGGCAATGCCTCACGGCTTAAGCCTGAATAATAAAGAACTGAAAACATTTCAAAAGAATACTGAATCATTTTTAACAGAAGATAAATATTTGGTTTTTAAAACAAAAGCTTAAGAGTTATACTAGCTTTATGGGAAGTTAAGTATAACAACTTAAGAAAGATAAAAAGGAACTGTTTACTTGTTTGTTTATAAAAGCCTTGTATTGATTTCTGTTAAGTGTAGTAAGATTGTTTGATAAGTAGACATGTTATGATGCTACGTGTTAGTGTCTTGTAATCTTTGTGTAAAGGGTCATTCTTGATGTGCTTACGTTGCTAACGGTAAGTCCATTGTCTTGTTATTGTATCACTACCCCTTTCTTTGTTATACCAGGGCTTGCCCTTGATCTTGGTCTATACGGCTATGCGGTCTGTGAGACTATGCGGGCAGCGGTATGCTCGAGATTGATCATTCCGGCGTTTAGCTGATCTGCGGGACTCCTATGCGGTCTGTTGAGACTATGCGGTCTTTTGAGGCTATGCGGTGCGGGAGCCTAGGCGGATCTGGGGTTGGCTGCCCCGATGCGAAATATCTCATGCGCGGTGCATGTGGGACCTATGCGGCTGCGGAAGTCGAGGACTAGGCACGCAGAATGATACTATAGGCGATTGGCCTTGCTTGATCATTCGCGGCCTAGAATAGACATTCTGATTTTCCTATTCTGTTGTTGTTTGTGATGTGGCACTATGTGCAATTAGGCGATTGTATTTGTGAAAAGGTTTTAAATACTTTGATTTCATTTAAGTACTTTATAGTTTCACATACTTGGTACTGTTGTCTTGACCTCGCCGGGCTGCGTTACATGCAGGTAAGGGCAGCGGTGCTAGATCCACATCCTTAGGATCTTTGCGTTGGTGTCGGGAGCTCCATCTTCTCCGAGGCTCTACTTTTGGGTATGATCTCCTGTATTGTAGATAGTTTTGTATGCGATCGGGTATGGTGGGCCTGTCCGCCATAGTTGTTACTTCCTTAGAGTGCAGTAGTACTATTATGCGGTTGGGATGTATCGCAAAACTTGAGTTATTTATATTATGCGAAAGGCAAGCTTTTCATCGATAAAGCGTATGTCTTATTTTATAAAGCTGTTTCTGTCTTGTTTATATTCCGCTGGTTACTCGATGTATGACTACTTGGGTGCCGGTAAGGCACGATCCACGGGCCGTGCGTGGCTACAACTCGAAAGTCCGTAGTCTCAAGCTATGCGATCTCGGGTGAACCACGAGGCTGGGCCCAGGCTGCTGCGTCGGCCTATCCTCATGTCGCCACGATCACGGCGATGGCGGGACATCTCTCAGTAACCCGTCTCATCGCTCCGGTGTGGGGTGGAGGTGCAGTCGTGGTCTCGTCGACCCGCTGCGGCCCTAAACCCTCGCAGGGTCGGCGGCGTCGTGGAACTCGCCGTCTCGGGTATAGGCGGGCACGTGCCTCGTGACTCTAGGTGTCCCACTAGCGGCTCCTCGGTTGCCTTGTCATACGGGCGGGTTGCCTTACGTGGAGGTATAAGCATTCTAAAAGGAATACGTTAGAGGGGTCCAACTTATAACACAGCTCTAAGGCACGATCTCAGAGTGAGAAGAATGGAAACCAATCCTAAATATCCTATAGCCTCCTGATGATTGGTGTGGTGCACAACACACCGATAATCAAGACTCTACTAGATACGGTCTGTAGACACTTTCCGAGGATTAACTGCTCTGATACCACTTTTGTCACGACCCGTTCCGGGGCCCGTGACTGGTGCCTTACCCGGGCACCCAAGTAGTCATACATCAGAGAAAATCAGCGGAATATAAAACAAGACATGAATCAATGAAAATTGAGACACAGTTTATATGAGAAAAGTCGCCTTTCGGCATAATATATATAAACCCAAAATCTGGCAGTTACATCCCAACTGTACAATATGACTACAGACCTCTAGGAAATAAACAACGATGGCGGGACAGGGCCCCGCCATACCCTGACTGTACAAAACTATCTACAACAGGGAGATCATACCCAAAAGTCGAGCCTCCGGAGTAGATGGAGCTCCTGACACCAACGCAAAAGATCCTAAGGATGCGGATCTAGCACCTGTTTGCCCTTACCTGCGGCATGAGCGGCCCGAGGAGGTCGATAACAGTACCAAGTATGTGAAACTGTAAAGTACTTAAATGAAATCATATCATTTTAAAACCCAATTTTACAAATATGCACGAAACAACCAATGTAACCGCACATAGTGCCACATCATAAACAAGAGCAATAATAGGTAAACTATAACAGGTCTTTTCTAGGCTGCGAATGATCGAAGCAGGGCCAATCGCCCATAGTATCATTATGCATGCCTAATCCTGGACTCCCGTAGTCCGCATAGGCCACCTAGGCCCGCATGAGGTATTCCTCGCATCGAGGGTAGCTACTCCCCGGCATCGTCCTGGACTCGTAGTCCGCATGGCCACATAGACCGCATGACCATTGTCACGACCCGAACCCGGGCCCGTGACTGGTGCCTTACCCCGGGCACCCTAGTGATACAACATCAGAGAAAATCAGCGGAAATAAAACATAAACATGAATCAAGAGACATGATAAATAAATAGGCCAACCAAAATAGTTGCCTTCTGTATATATACATAAAAACCCGAACAGTTATCCTTTTTACAAACTCTGCCCACAACAGTACTACAGACCTCTAAGAAGTGACAACAACTATGACGGACGGGGCCCGCCATACCCACGAATGTACAAGAACCTACTGGACTCGGGTAACATACAAAAGATAAGCCTCAGAAAGCGGGGCTTCCCAACACGTTGAATCTGTGATCCTATGGCGAGGATCCTGGCCGATGTACCTCTACTGCGGCATGAACGCGCCCGCCGAAGGAGGTCGATAACAGTACCAAGTATATGGCGAAAATCAGTAAATGAAATCATAGCAGTCTATATAAAGCAGGAGACATGTATGATAACCAAACTACAGTTCATAATAAGTAAGTAGTCATGTAAGTCAGGGACTCACGCCCTCAGAGTCATCACCCAAATATAACTATGGGTCTCACGCTCAACATCAATCATGCCGTGGAATACCTTCCCACCGCGATCTATGATATAATAACACCACAGTACACATGAACACCAAGTGCGTACTAACAATACTATACAACCAAACCACGAAGGCGACCGGGCGTCACGGCCGACTACGGATACCAAGGCGTGTCACGTGGTGGCCGAGGCAATCTGAGGGCTAACTACGGTACCAAGCGGTGTCACGAGACCGTCACTCTGTGAATGGGGCAAGTGCGAGGGCTAACTACCGGTACAGGCGAATCAGCCACGAGGCGGGCACGAAAGCCGACCACGGATACCAAGGCCGATCGGTAAAACCCTCGTGGAGCTAGTCCATGGAATAACACTATCAGCGAAAGCGAACCCTCATCATGGCCGCATACCCGTGGACCATCCATCGAGTCAGTATGTCCATGGACTATCATAGTGGAAGCATACCCGTGGGCCACCCATCGTGTCAGTATGTCCAAAATGATCAAGAATAACACGACCGGCCCTCCATTCGAGAGACGCGGTAACATAAGAATACAACACTTTGCACAACAAGGCTATCAAACATAGGAAAGTTACACACAACTCAAGGTACTTTCATTTTATGCCAAAATCCAGGTTTTAACCCCAAAGTACTACGTATGTTAAACTCTTTTTAAAGGATCCATTTCTTTTACAAAGGTCACCCGATACCCGCAGTATAGAGTGACTAACATCTTTTAAGTAAACCAAAACAACTTCCATACTTTCCTTTTAAAAACCAAATTAAGGCAATACCATGCCTTCCTTTTGGACCAAAACACTTCTCCTTTTAAAGTCAAGTTACCATTTTAAAACCAATGATAAAACCATTCTTTCGTTTTCATAACGTCGTTATAACCAACTTCCCATAAAGCTGTTATAACACTTTATGTTTTAAACCAATTTTAAGACAAAACAATGCCTTTCTTTTAAACCAAAAACTCTTTAATTTCCTCAAGTCTCTTTTTAGAAATCAAGTTCCTTACTTATTCTCATTTCCGAAATCAGTAAAATATTATTCTTTAAAAACCAAGTACTCATTACTCACGAATGAGGTTTCACACTTCTTAACAACTTTCACATCAATTCAATTAAGTCAAGTCTCTTATCTTTTAAGATCAAGTCTCTTAACTTCTTAAAAGCAATAAACCATTCTTCTTATCTCTCTTAAGTCGTTATACCTAACTTCCCATAAAGCTAGTATAACTCTTAAGCTTCCAAACCAAGTATTATTCTTCTTTCAAAAAGGATTCTTAACTCTTTTGAAATACTTCAAGATCATTATTATTCAGGCTTAAGTCAAAAGACATTGCCGTAAAACTATATTCAGTTAACACACGTACGTCTACCGTACTATATATATATTCTTGTAAAATACTTCCAGATTCTTATTATTCAGGCTTAAGTCAAAAGACATTGCCACATGTACGTCTACCGTACTATATATATATTCTTGTAAAATACTCATGCTCAAGAGTAATGGAAGAATCACATACCTCGCGACGATTATCGACTATTAGCAAATAGCTCCAAAGTACTGTAGTCCTGTTAGTCTTTTCCACCCTTGGTAGAATTCGCTACTCGCGATTTCAACCTATAATGGTTATACAAGTCTATCAACGACTAGACTATACGTAAAATAATTCTACGGAAAATTGGGCGTGACTTCCTACCCGCCAAACTACAAGTCAGCGTAAATACAATCTATGTAAAATCTGATTCAATTCTCTTCTTATATACCTTCCTGGTATATAACTTATACTTAATTCTTATACTTCAACAGTATGTAAACTCTAATTACAAAGGAAGGTCAAGCGTATTTACCTCGATAAGCCCAAAATTATCCAAGATATAATGTCGATCCTGAGCAACGTTTAGCTCCAACTCTGGGCGCTCCAACCCGCTCCAAACAACCCTTAGAAGTTCTACGCAACTTCTACTTAATACTTCAACTCGCTATGAAGATTTCCTTAGGGTTTCGGTTTGAGACAAAAAAGACATAAGGTAGTATTTTCGGGCTCTACGTTATAGAGGTAACTTTTGGAATACTACAAGGTATAAGGCTAAGTTATCTTGGTATAGTAACAATACTTGGAGAGTATTTCTCTACCAAAAGGGGGTATTATACGAGAACAATACTCAAGAGGGGGGGTATACTCTCGGCCAAGGGGCCTTTACTAGGGAGGAGACTGCCGGCGAGGGGCCTCACAAAGGGGAGGGTGCTCGGGGCGAGGCATCAAGAAGAGGGGAGGATTTTAAGACTTAGAACTCATTTGTGGATGAAGAAGTCTTCAACAAGGGAGGGGTATTTATAGGACAACCAAGGGCCAAGATCAAGCCAAGTGGGGGGGCAAGTGGAGGGTCAAGATCAAGCCAAGTGCACCCTAACTCTACTCCACAAATCCCTCACAAACATTGACCCTTGAAATAGGCCATGAAACATGCCACGAAATGGGCACCAATCGGCCACCTTCAACCGTCCACTTGAGGGTGACAAGTGTCGCCCTCTCGTTGGTCCAAAATATTTCATCTCTCGGAAAAATCCGCAAAAATTATAAATGACATAGCCGGAATTTTCCCTTTGCAAGTTCTGTAAAACGTTTCGTCGAAAAACGATTCTTTACGGGGGTTGTGCACAAAATTTCGAATCTTGCCTAACTTTAAGGCTCAAACTTTTCTACGTACGCCCACACGTACATACTCTGGAAATACGGGGTATAACATTCTCCCCTCCTTAGAAACATTCGTCCCGAATGTTCCTTCTCATGACAAATAACGATGAAGTTCCTTTTAACTTAAACAAGTTGCCAAAGCCACACCTGGCCACAAAACAACACTCGCACAAATACTTAACCCAAGTCTATGAGGAATCACCTCTAACATCACAAAAGCTTCCACCCTAGTCTAAGGGATACTCCCTTCGCATCTTCACTTCACAACAAAATGATCTCTTTTATTCTGCTAACACACGTTCACTTCTTTCCTTACTCGTCGTAATCACTTGAACTCTCCCAGTATACGTATCATACTTCAGTCATTACTTCAGTTCCCAAAATTTCTGGAGCCACTACCTCCAAACGTGGTCATCTTACTAGCCTCGATCTTCTTTAAGGCCATTCCCGGCCTTCACGATCCGCTTCTGGTCGAACATAACCGCGAACTCATATGATGGTCATCTAAACTTGGGCCTAGCACCCTCGTGACCCTACCACCTGGCGGGACCACCGAATCGACCCGCTTTCATCCGGGCTACGGGTTGACCCGCAATACGCCCTCAATCCGACCCTCCGTCGCCTAACTCTTGCTCCTCGATACGGAACAATCTTACTAATTCACATCAGGAAAGCTACCACTTTCGTTTTACACAACTCACGGAATTATCCCACAATACATTTATACGCAAACCAAGTATTTCGACAAAGACTAACCGTAAAATCTTTTATTCAAGCCGGCCTTACATCTAAGGTCTCAACGTGTAATATTCTAAGGTTCATACCTTCCCTGCCCCCATACTTATTCTTTCAACTATCCATGTCTCTAAACCACAATACACACAACGCTATCTGTACATAGCACTCAACATACAATCATCGTATCACGCATGCAAAACTCTAGAGGGTTAAGGATATACCTGAAAAGATAGGCGGTTCAAAGGACCGCTAAAACTGGGAACTTCCACCGCGACCTCTGCCGTGGCCTGCCGGTGTATGAACATATCGCCTAGCTATGGAAGGTGAAGAACCCGCAACTGATCTCGTAGTCTGTGCTATCCTACCAGTGCTACCCCTGGTCGGAAAGTCTCTCGCCAGATGGCCCTGTTGGCCGCAAGAATAACAATCTCCCAAGTTAGTACGACACTCTTCCTTATGAAGTTTTCCACAACGGCCACACTGAGACAAGGGCGACCTCATCCGACGAGCACTCCTACTCCCCTGAAAATCTTAAACCTGGGAGCCCTGACCTGCTCCTGAATATCCCGAAGGTCCCGAAGGCTGTGGAGGACCACTCTGTACTGGCGGAGGTACATAACTAGTCTGCTGCTAAGGAGGTCCGCCTCGAAAGTTATCAAAGGACCCTGCTGTTCTGGCCCTCTTCTGCTGATCTTGGTCATTCCGTCGACCTCTCATCCTCGTCCAGTGCATAAGCTGCGTGCGGGCAATGTCCATGCCGGTGAAGAGCTACACCGAACAAGCCTCTTCCAAGTAGTCATCGAGCCGGTGGCGTGGCGGTGCACTCTCGTCCTCCATCACGGCTACTAACGAGGACATACCGAGCCAATGAGTCGAACTCCACATTGTACTCCCGAATCGTACGCCCGCTCTGCCTCAACACTAAAAATCTGTCGGCCCGAGCCCTCCTCGCCTGTGGAGGTAAGAAATGTGCAAGAAATACCTCTGAGAACTCGTTCCATACGGCTGGAAGTGCATGCTCTCCCCGGGATAGCTCCCACAAATCAAACGATCGGCATTGCAGTATCACGCGGCCGATCACGAACCAGACTGCGACTCGGTCTCGAAGCCACGATAACTCTCATGATCCGCAGAATCGCCGGATGAACTCCTGCGGATCATCCTCGTGCCTCGACGTAGAACTCTGGCGGGCTGACTCGAAAGTCCCATAGCCTCAAACTATCCGATCTCGGGTGAACGCGTGTGCTCTTTGGGCTGCTGCGTCCGGCTATCCTCATGTTCGCCACGATCACGGCGATGGCGGGCCATCTCTTTGTAACCCATCTCCTGCTCCGGTGTGGGGTGGAGGCTCAGTCTTGTGGTCCCGGCCCACCGCTGCGGCTCTAAACTCTCTTTGGTGGCGTCGCAAAACTCGCCGTCGGCGCACTATCTCATGTAAAGACGGGCCTGCTGCAGTAACCCTCCGTGCTCTACTCGCAGCTTCCTCTGCTGCCTTGCCCTTCTGGGCTCTGGTTGCCTTTCGCGGAGGTATAACTGGTAAAACGAAATACGTCAGAGGGGTCCAACTTACAACACAGCTCTAAGGCACGATCTCAGAATGAGAAGAATGGAAACCAATCCTAAATGTCCTGCACCTCACGATTATAGATGTGGTGCAACACATCGATAATCAAGACTACTAGACACGGTGCGTAGACACTTTCCGAGGATTAAGCGCTCACGATACCACTTTTCGTCACGACCCGAACCGGGCGTGGATCGTGCCTACCGGGCACCCTAGTGATACAACATCAGAGAAAATCAGCGGAAATAAAACATAAACATGAATCAAGAGACATGATAAATAAATAGGCCAACCAAAATAGTTGTCTTCTGTATATATACATAAAAACCCGAACAGTTATCCTTTTTACAAACTCTGCCCACAATAGTACTACAGACCTCTAAGAAGTGACAACAACTATGATGGGACAGGGCCCCGCCATACCCCTGAATGTACAAGAACCTACAGACTCAGGGTAACATACCAAAAGATAAGCCTCAAGAAAGCGGGGCTTCCCAACCTGTTGAGCTGTGATCCTGGCGAGGATCCACAACCGATGTACCTCTACTGCGGCGTGACGCGGCCCAGGAGGTCGATGCAACAGTACCAAGTATATGAAACTGAAAATACTGTAAATGAAATCATAGCAGTCTATATAAAGCAGGAGACATGTATGATAACCAAACTACAGTTCATAATAAGTAAGTAGTCATGTAAGTCAGGGACTCACGCCCTCAGAGTCATCACCCAAATATAACTATGGGTCTCACGCCCGCAACATCAATCATGCCCGTGGAATACCTTCCTCACTGCCGATCTATGATATAATAACACCACAGTACACATGAACACCAAGTGCGTACTAACAATACTATACAACCAAACCACGAAGGCGACGGGGCAAGTCTGAAGCCGACTACGGATACCAAGGCGTGTCACGTGCTGGCCGGGGCAATCACGAGGGCTAACTACGGTACAAGGCGTGTCACGAGACTTTGTCACTACACTGAGCGGGGCAAGTCACGAGGGCTAACTACCGTGTACCAAGGCGAATCAGCCACGAGGCAGGCAATCTGGCCGACCACGGATACCAAAGGCGATTAGTAAAACCCTCGTGGAGAGCTAGTCCATGGAATAACACTATCAACGGAAATGAACCCTCATCATGGCGCATGCGTGGACCATCCATCGAGTCAGTATGCCCATGGACTATCATAGTGGAAGCATACCCGTGGGCCACCCATCGTGTCAGTATGTCCAAAATGATCAAGAATAACACGATCGGCCCTCCATTCGAGAGACGCGGTAACATAAGAATACAACACTTTGCACAACAAGGCTATCAAACATAGGAAAGTTACACACAACTCAAGGAACTTTCATTTTATGCCAAAGTCCAGGTTTTAACCCCAAAGTACTACGTATGTTAAACTCTTTTTAAAGGATCCATTTCTTTTACAAAGGTCACCCGATACCATGATATAGAGTGACTAACATCTTTTAAGTAAACCAAAACAACTTCCATACTTTCCTTTTAAAAACCAAATTAAGGCAATACCATGCCTTCCTTTTGGACCAAAACACTTCTCCTTTTAAAGTCAAGTTACCATTTTAAAACCAATGATAAAACCATTCTTTCGTTTTCATAAAGTCGTTATAACCAACTTCCCATAAAGCTGTTATAACACTTTATGTTTTAAACAAATTTTAAGACAAAACAATGCCTTTCTTTTAAACCAAAAACTCTTTAATTTCCTCAAGTCTCTTTTTAGAAATCAAGTTTCTTACTTATTCTCATTTCCCAAATCAGTAAAACATTATTCTTTAAAAACCAAGTAGTCATTACTCACGAATGAGGTTTCACACTTCTTAACAACTTTCACATCAATTCAATTAAGTCAAGTCTCTTATCTTTTAAGATCAAGTCTCTTAACTTCTTAAAAGCAATAAACCATTCTTCTTATCTCTCTTAAGTCGTTATACCTAACTTTCCATAAAGCTAGTATAACTCTTAAGCTTCCAAACCAAGTATTATTCTTCTTTCAAAAAGGATTTTTAATTCTTTTGAAATACTTCAATATCCTTATTTTTCAGGCTTAAATCAAAAGACATTGCCGTAAAACTATATTCAGTTAACACACGTACGTCTACCGTACTATATATATATTCTTGTAAAATACTTCCAGATTCTTATTATTCAGGCTTAAGTCAAAAGACATTGCCACACGTACGTCTACCGTACTATATATATATTCTTGTAAAATACTCATGCTCAAGAGTAATGGAAGAATCACATACATCGCGACGATTATCGACTATTAGCAAATAGCTCCAAAGTACTGTAGTCCTGTTAGTCTTTTCCACCCTTCGAGTAGAATTCGCTACTCGCAGTACTTCAACCTATAATGGTTATACAAGTCTATCAACGACTAGACTATCTGTAAAATAATTCTACGGAAAATTGGGCAGCACTTCCCTACCCGCCAAACTACACAAGTCAACTGTAAATACAGTCCTATGTAAGTACAGTTCAATTCTCTTCTTATATACCTTCCTGGTATATAACTTATACTTAATTCTTATACTTCAACAGTATGTAAACTCTAATTACAAAGGAAGGTCAAGCGTATTTACCTCGATAAGCCCAAAATTATCCAAGATATAATGTCGATCCTGAGCAACGTTTAGCTCCAACTCTGGGTGCTCCAACCCGCTCCAAACAACCCTTAGAAGTTCTACGCAACTTCTACTTAATACTTCAACTCGCTATGAAGATTTCCTTAGGGTTTCGGTTTGAGAGAAAAAGGACATAAGGTAGTATTTTCGGGCTCTACGTTATAGATGTAACTTTTGGAATACTACAAGGTATAAGGCTAAGGTATCTTGGTATAGTAACAATACTTGGAGAGTATTTCTCTACCAAAAGGGGGTATTATACGAGAACAATACTCAAGAGGGGGGGTATACTCTCGGCCAAGGGGCCTTTACTAGGGAGGGGGGAGACTCTCGGCCAAGGGGCCTCACAAAGGGGAGGGTGCTCGGGGCGAGCATCAAGAAGAGGGGGGGGGGAGGATTTTAAGACTTAGAACTCATTTGTGGATGAAGAAGTCTTCAACAAGGGAGGGGTATTTATAGGACAACCAAGGGCCAAGATCAAGCCAAGTGGGGGGGCAAGTGGAGGGTAAAGATCAAGCCAAGTGAACCCTAACCCTACTCCACAAATCCCTCACAAACATTGACCCTTGAAATAGGCCATGAAACATGCCACGAAATGGGCACCAATCAGCCACCTTCAACCGTCCACTTGAGGGTGACAAGTGTCTCCCTCTCGTTGGTCCAAAATATTTCATCTCTCGTAAAAATCCGCAAAAATTATAAATGACATAGCCGGAATTTTCCCTTTGTAAGTTCTGTAAAACGTTTCGTCGAAAAACGATTCTTTACGGGGGTTGTGCACAAAATTTCGAATCTTGCCTAACTTTAAGGCTCAAACTTTTCTACATACGCCCACACGTACATACTCTGGAAATACGGGGTATAACAACCATAAAGGCCGCACACTAACCTGGAACTCCCGTAGCTCCGCATAGGTCCCCTGGACCCGCATGAGGTATTCTCGAATCATGGTCCCAGACCGCCTGAGTCTACCCCGCATCGGAGGGCAGCTTAACCCCCGGTAACATGTCAAGAGGTGAGTGATGTAATACTAACATAACAGTTTATCGTTTAAACAACATAAGGACAACAAGAATACCCTCTTATACAAACGTTACAAGACATTAACACACATAGCATCATATCATGTCTACTTATCAAACCATCTTATTATACTTTCCATAAATCAATATAAGTCTTTTATAAACACATAAGTAAACTGTTCCTTTTATCTTTCTTAAGTCGTTATACTTAACTTCCCATAAAGCTAGTATAACTCTTAAGCTTCTTGTTTTAAAAACAAATATTCTTCTTCTTTCAAAACTGATTTATAATTCTTTTGAAAGACTTTAAGATCTTTATTATTCAGGCTTAAGTCAAAAGACATTGCCGTAAAACTACGTTCAGTTAACACACGTACGTCTACCGTACTATATATATACTTTAAAATATCATGCTCAAGAGTATAGGAAGAATCACATACCTTCTCGGCGAAATTCACCTGCCAAGTCTAATATGTCGCGCGCAGAGTATCAACCTATAATAGTCAGGATCATCTATCAATATCTAGACTATTCTGTAGACTATTCTGTAGACTATTCTGATGTGATTAGTTCAATTCTCTTCTGTAATATCCTTCTAAGTATCTTATACTTAATTCTATACTTCTTCAGTATGTATTCTCCAATTACAAAAGAAGGATAAGATTATTTACCTCGATAAGCCCAATATTATCCAAGATATAAGTCGATCCTGAGCGAGGTTTAGCTCCTAGTCTGAACGCTCCGATAGCTCCAAGAAACCCTTAGAAGCTTCTACACAACTTCTACTTACTACTTCAAACAACTATGAAGTTTTCTCCTAGGGTTTCGTTTAGTGACTAATTGGAAGAATAGTAGTATTTTCCGGACTCTACGTAGAGGTAACTTTGGAAATACTAAGGGATATACGGCTAGGGTATTTGAGGATAACAACAATACTTGGAGAGTATTTCTACCAAGAGGGGGTAAGTTTGGACGAGAGCAATACCAAGGGAAGGGGGGGTGTCTCGGCTAGAACACCACAAAGGGGGAGAGGGGTGGTTTCGGCCAAGGCCTTTTCAAGGGGATGGCTTGGACGAACACAACACAAAGGGAGGGAGGGATTTTAGGCTTGGAAGGTTTTATTTGTGGATGAAGAACTCTTCATCAAGAGGGGGGTATTTATAGGACTTTTAAGGGCTAGGATGAAGCCAAGTGCAAGGAAAGTGTATGGTGGGGATTTGCCCAAGTGCACCCTAACCTACTCCACAAAACATTGACCCATGTTTTAAGCCCCAAAACCATGTTGATCGTCGAGCGCCCCACTTGGCCGTCCACTTGAGGGTGACAAGTGTCACCCTCCCGTTGGTCTAAAATGTTTCGTCTCTCGGAAAAATCCGCAAAAATTATAAATGACATAGCCGTAATTTACCCTAAGCAAGTTTTGTTAAACGTTTCGTCGGAAAACCATTCGTTTTGTGAGTTGTGCCCAAAAAAAAAACGTCCTATGCCTAAACTTTAAGGCTAAACTTTCGTACGTACGCCCTCGCGTACATACTCTGGAAATACGGGGTATAACAGTTACTATCTCCAACTTGGTCATCATTAACTGGGATCACTCTGGATGGATCTCCGATACTTTTCTGAACATAACAACACGAAAGACCGGACGTACTGCGTCCCACGTCGGACGGCAAAGCTAACTTATAGGCAACCTGGCCTATCCTCCAAATGATCTGAAAGGGCCCAAAGTAACTCGGGCTAAGTTCCCTCTGTTTTCCAAAACTCGTCACACCCTCTCCGGGGTGGTACCTTCAAGAAATCCTACCATCAACCTGAACTCTAAGTGTCGTCGCCGGCTATCCGCACGACTTCTGTTGACTCTGAGCTGCCAATAACCTTTTCTGGATAAGCTTCACCCTATCCACATCCTGCTGAAACAAGTATGAACCAACTATCTGAACTTTGCCAACATCGAACCAATCGACCGGCAATTTACACTTCCACCCCTATAAGGCTTCGTAAGGCGATATACGAATACTGAAATGGTAGTTATAAAAAAACACTCCCTTAACAGGAGGCAACAATCCTCACTACCACGAAATCCAACCATCGGCGGGGCGAATGCGATACTGAGACTCACCTGAGTTCCTAACCCTGCCTGGTAAAACTTCCAGAAAACGAAAATAGCCGTAACCTGGGCTTCACTGCCTGACATAAGGTGAAAGCAGGAACCTCGTGCAGCCTTACAACCTTCCTGATATAATCATCTCGCATAACCCACTGCCGAGTACACGGTTTTGACTGAAAGACAAGATGGGCTGACCTCATCGGCCCGACTACTGGTCGAACGCATCCACGAACTCGTACGCTGGTTAACTAAACTTGGGCCTAACACCCTCATGACCCTACCACAAAGCGGAACCACCACAACGGGCCGCGGGTTGACGCGTCGGTCCATGACCCGACCATTATCGCGCCAAACACTTGCTCCCCGATCCGGAACAATCCCAAAATCAAGTCACGAAAACCTAGTGGTCTTCTTAGCTCAACTACCCTCTTTCATTCCACACTACTCAGGGACTTATTATACAAATATATCTTACGTGCACTATGCACTCCGGTAAGGGTCAAACACATAAAAATACATCTTTTACTCAAGATGACCTCACATCTAAGGTCTCTACATATAATATTCTAAGGCTCATAATTAATACAATGCTATCTGAACATAACACTTAAAATATACTCATCTTATCACACATACTAATCTCTAGAGGGTTAAGGATATACCTGTATCTACTGCTTCACTCCCCTTTTGTCGTTCTAGTCAATCCTGCCCTGATGGGCGCATAGCTAGGGAAGGTGATGAACTAGCCACTGATCCTGAAGGCTGAGTCTCTACATCCGCGCCACCTCTGGTCGGACAATTTCTCGCAAAATGGCCCTGCTGGCCGCAAGTAAAACAAGTATCAACAAAAGACGACATTTCCCGGGATGACGCCTGCCACACTGTGAACACTGAGGGAAAACTGAACCCGGCTGGCTAGAACCTACGTATAGCTGTGAACCGGAAGCCCTGGAGCTCTGACCATCTCCGGCATACCTCGAACGTCCTGAACCCTGTGGAGGACCACTCCGCACTGGTGGATGTGCATATCTAATCTGTTGCTGAGGCGGTTTGCCTTGAAAGTTACCAAAGGACCCTGCCGATCTGGCCCTCTTCTGCTGATCTTGGTTAATCCGTCGATCTCTACGTTTCTCGGCATGCTGCGCATAAGCCCGTACACAGGCCATGCTCAAGCCTGACTGAAGAGCTACTCTTGCACAACCCTCTCTTAGATAGTCATCAAGACCCGTGATAAATCGGTACATAATATACTCTCTGGTAGCTACATCCTTAGCTAGTAACAGAGTCATCTTTTTGCAATCAATACTTTACGCTCTTGGTCGTGGGCGAAGGTTCAACTATCATGGCATGATGAGGAATTCCGCCGTGCTAAACTCTGATGGGGCTGGCGACATCGCAGAACTCCCCGAATGAAGCACCACCCCAGGTGATGATTGGGCCTGTGCCCTAGTAACCCTCTATGCTCTACTCGCAGCTCCTGCCGCCTTGCCTTCGGGCGGGTTGCCTTACGCGAGGCATAGCGGTAATGGAAAGAAATACGTTAGAGGTCCAACTTATAACACGACTCTAAGCACGATCTCGAGTGAGAAGAATGGAAACCAATCCTAAATATCCTATAGCCTCACGATTATTGGTGTGGTGCACAACACACCGATAATCAAGACTCTACTAGATACGGATCTGTAGACACTTTCCGGATTAAGCGCTCGATACCACTTTTGTCACGACCGAACTTCGGGCGTATCGTGCCTACCGGGCACCCTAGTGATACATACATCAGAGTAATCAGCGGAATATAAAACAAGACATGAAATATGAAACAGTTATCTGAAGAAAAGTTGCCTTTCGGCATATATATATAAAACTTAAACCCGAATAGTTACATCCTTTTTACAACTCTGCCCACAACAGTACTACAGACCTCTAAGAATGATATAAAAACAATGGCGGGACAGGGCCCCGCCATACCCCTGAATGTAAGTACCTACAACGATAGGGGACTATACCACTGATAAGCCTCCGGAGAAACGGAGCTTCCCAAAACGCTGAACTGTGATCCTAAGAGCGAGGATCGACGACTGGTGTACCTCTACCTGCGGCATGAACGCAGCCCCCCGAAGGAGGTCGCATAACAGTATGTGGAAACGAAAATCAGTAAATGAAATCATAGTAGTCTATATAAAGCAGGAGACATGTATGATAACCAAACTATAGTTCACAATAAATAAGCAGTCATGTTAAGTCAGGGACTCACGTCCTCAAAGTCATCACTCAAATACAACTATGGGTCTCACGCCCACAACATCAATCATGCCCGTGGAATACCTTCCTCACTGCCGGCAGTCTATGATATAAAAGCACCAAGGAATACACATGAACACGGGTCCCACTGTGTCATAATAAAACCGTGCGGGGTAAATGCGAAGGCATAGCCGACTACTAAAACCCACGCACCAACAAGGTCATAAAGCGTATCATGAGATCTGTCTGCACCGCCACATGATCGAAGTTGGCCACTCGCGCGATGTATCTAATGTGCGCGTCTAGTCCTGGAACTTCCGCGACTCGCGCCAGGCCACCCAATGGCCCGCGTGAGGTATTCCTCGCATCGAGGGTAGCTACTCCCGACAACGTCCTGCTCGTAGTCGCGTGGCCACATAGACCGCATGAGGTATAACCCGCACACTAACACGGAACTCGTAGCTCGCATAGGCCCCTGGACCGCGTGAGGTATTCTCGAATCATAGGTCACACAGACCGCTGAGTCTACCCCGCATCGGAGGGCAGCTTAACCCCCGGGATCAAGTCAAGGTGAGTGATATAATACTAACATAACAGTTTATCGTTTAAAGAACATAAGCACAATCAAGGGAAACCCCTTTACATAAATATCACAAGATACTAACACCCGTAGTATCCTAACATGTTTATTTATCAAATCAACAAGAAAGTATTACAAGGCTATCACAAACCAACACAATCAAGTTTATTCACACAAGTTACTTTCTACTTTATGTTAACAAGTTCGGGTTTTATCCCCAAAGTACTTCATACATTAACTTTTTAAAAGATCCGTATCTTTCACAAAAGTCACACAACACCCGTAGTCTAAAAATAGAATGACTATCTTTTTAAGTAAACCAAAACACTTCCCTTTGTAAAATCAAGTAACAACATTATTTTCCAAACGTTCAAGTTTGCCTAATTTCAAATGCTCAAGTTTCTCATTTTCGAAAGGTTTCGTAGTTCATAGTCTTAATCACTTAAGAATATAATTCCCTTTTAAAACAATTTGAGAAACATATGTCCTATGTGTGAGTAGGTTATTCTTGTTTATAACAATCTTATTAAAGCAGCCATGATCTAGGAAATGTACTATCATTTTGTCTCATCTTAGCTTCTATGCAGATGGAGGTTTCTACTGGTTTTAATAATACTTTATTAGTCATTACATTTCCCTTTATTAGCGCTGCTGTGGTTTGTTCGACACTTATTCTGATTTCCGAAATCAGTAAAACATTATTCCTTTTAAAAACCACGTACTCAATACTCACGAATGAGGTTTCACACTTTTTAACAAAATTCATATTAATTCAATTAAGTCAAGTCTCTTATCTTTTAAGATCAAGTCTCTTAACTTCTAAGATCAATAAACCATTCTTTTCATCTCTCTTAAGTCGTTATACCTAACTTCCCATAAAGCTAGTATAACTCTTAAGCTTTTAAAACCAAGCATTACTCTTCTTTCAAAAAGGTTTCTTAATTCTTTTGAAATACTTCAAGATTCTTTTTATTCAGGCTTAAGTCAAAAGACATTGCCGTAAAACTACGTTCAGTTAACACACGTACGTCTACCGTACTATATATATATTCTTTTAAAATATCATGCTCAAGAGGATAGGAAGAATCACATACCTCGCGACGATTATCGACTATTAGCAAATAGCTCCAAAGTACTGTAGTCCGGTTAGCCTTTTCCACCCTTCGAGTAGAATACGCTACTCGCAGTACTTCAACCTATAAAGGTTATACAAGTCTATCAATGTCTAGACTACTCGGTAGAATAAATCTAGATACAAGATTCTACGGAAAAATTGGGCAGCACTTCCCTACCCGTCAAACTTCACAAGTCTACTGTAAATACAGTCCTATGTAAGTACAGTTCAATTCCCTTCTTATATACCTTCCTGGTATATAACTTATACTTAATTCTTATACTTCAATAGTATGTAAACTCAATTACAATAGGGAGACAAGATATTTACCTCGATAAGCCCAAAATTATCCAAGTTTAAATGTCGATCCTGAGCAACGTTTAGCTCCTACTCTGGGTGCTCCAACCCGCTCCAAACAACCCTTAGAAGTTCTACGCAACTTCTTCTTACTACTTCAACCAAGTATGAAGATTTCCTTAGGGTTTCGTTTTGAGACAAAAAGGACACAAGGTAGTATTTCCGGGCTCTATGTTTAGAGGTAACTTTGGAATACTACAAGGTATAAGGCTAAGGTATTTTGGTATAGCAACAATACTTGGAGAGTATTTTCTACCAAAGGGGGGGTATGTCTCGGCCACACCACTAGGAGGGGGAGAGATAACTCTCGGCCAAGGGGGCCTCACGAAAGGGGGGAGGGGGAGGCTAGGACGAGAACTCTACACAAAGGGGGGGGGGGAGAAGGCTTTCAAGACTTAGAACAATTTTGGGATGAAGAAGTCTTCAAGTTATGGGGGTATTTATAGGGAAACCAATGTACAAGATCAAGCCAAGTGGGGGGCAAGTGGAGGGCCAAGATTTGCCCAAGTGCCCCCTATCCCTACTCCACAAATCCCTCACAACATTGACCCATGGATTAGGCAAGAAAACATGGCACAAAACGTGCCAAGAAACAAGCACCCAATCGGCCACACAAACCGCCAACTTGAAGGTGACAAGTGTCGCCCTCTCGTTGGCCCAAAATATTTCATCTCTCGGAAAAATCCGCAAAAATTATTAATGACATAGCCGGAATTTTCCCTTCGCAAGTTTTGTAAAACGTTTCGTCGAAAAACGATTCCTTTCGTGTGTTGTGCAAAAAAATTTCGATCCTTGCCTATCTTAAGGCTAAAACTTTCGTACGTACGTCCTGACGTACATACTCTGGAAATACGGGGTATAACAACATTATACCCCCTACTTGTTTTGTTTGATGGTCGCCATAGATAGGGGAAGAGTATAAATGAGGGGTAAACCCCCAAGACATTATACTCCCTGCTTTACCACCTGCTCGTCTTCCTACTTGGCCCGTACAGTTTTTAGGACACAGGTGGGACTTGGTGTTCAGGTATGCCTATTGGCGTTATATTATATCATGGACTGCCGGCAGTGAGGAAGGATTCCACGGGCATGATTGATTTGTGGGCGTGAGACCCATGGTTATATTTTAGAAATGACTTGAGGGCATGCGTCCCTGACTTGTTATGACTGCTTATGTGTTGTGTACTGTAGGTTGGCTATCATACATGTCTCCTGTTTTGCTTAGACTGTTATGATTTCATTCTGATTGCATCGTTTCACATACTTGGTACAGTCTTCGTCCTGACCTCCTTCGGGGGGCTGCGTTCATGCCGCAGGTTTAGGTCCGCAGTATGGTGATCGGCAAGTGTAGGACCACCTTTCGAGTTTTGGATAGCACCTTCATTCGGAGTTTATCTTTTTGGTATAAGTTCTTTCGATGCGAGCTTTATCTGATTATGGGTGCAGCGAGCCTTGTCCGTCATAGTTGATATAACTCTTAGAGTGCGTATTCATATGTGGGATTGGACTCATGTACAGTATAGTGTCTTTTGAGTATGTATATCATGGAAGCCTTGTCGGCTTTGCCTTTGCACGTACGATTGGTTTAAAAGAAAAAAAAAAGGGTGTTATTTAATTTCCGCAGTTTACTTGTGTTGTTAAGGTAGAAGGGTGCCCAGGTAGGGCAACAGTCACGGGCCCGGGGTTCGGGGCGTGACACGAGGCCTGAGGATGATCCACAGGAGTTCATCAGATAGTTACAGCGGATCATGAAAATGATCAAGGCGTCTGAGACCGAGTCAGTGGTCTTAGGTTCACATCGGCTGCGCGATACCGCAGTCGACTGGTTCGATTCTTGGGAGCTGTCCCGGGGGGAGCAGGCGCCTCCAGCCGTTTGGGACGAGTTCTCAGAGGAATTTCTCGCTCACTTCTTGCCTCCGCAGATGAGGAGGGCACAAGCTGACATATTTTTGATGCTGAGGCAGAGAGGGCGCACAGTTCGGGAGTACAATGTGGAGTTCGACTCGTTGGCTCGGTATGTTCCCGCGTTAGTAGCAGATATGGAGGACCAAGTGCACCGCTACGTCACAGGGCTTGATGACTACTTGGCGGAGTCTTGCTCAGGTGTAGCTCTTCAGCCGGGCATGGACATTGCGCGTGCGACTCGTACGCAGGTGTGAGGCGTAGAGGCGGCGGGTTGTGATATTAGCGAGAAGGCAAGAACGACAGGGTCCTTTGGTAGTTCTCGAGGTGGACGACCTCAGCAGCGGAGTAGATTTACACCTCAGCCAGCTCATAGCACTCCTACACCATCTTCGGGACCGATAGGGTATTCGGGGGCAGGTCAGGGCCCCAGGACTTCAGACTTCCAGGGTAGCAAATGTGCTAACCAATCGAGACCACCTTCCTCTCAGTGTGTTCGATGTGGGAGATCCCATTTCGGGAAATGTGGTACTGCTGCGGGAGTTTGTTTCACTTGCGGCCAGCAGGGTCACTTTGCGAGACCGTCCGACTAAGGCGCGCGAATAGTAAGTTCGACCTACAGGTCTTTTGTGGTCTTCATCTCCTACGATTTACTCGCCGGGCGAGGGTTCTCATGGGCGGCCAGTCGCGACAGAGGTCGTGACAGAGGTGCTAGTTCCAGCGGTCCTCAGAACCGCATTTATGCCATGTCCAGCCGCCAGGACCAGGAGGCGTCGCCGGATGTCATCACAGGTACTTTATCAGTTTCTTGTTGCGACGTATATGCCTTGATAGATCCAGGTTCTACCTTGTCCTATATATCTCCCCTTATTGCTAGTAGGATAGGGATAGAGCCTGAGTCCATAGACCCTTTTGAGGTAGCTACGCCTGTGGGGGATTCGGTAGTAGCTGAGCGGGTATATAGGGCTTGCCCGATGACTATATCGATCGTCGGACCTAGCCGACTTGATAGAATTAGATATGACCGATTTTGATGTGATCATGGGTATGGATTGGTTAGCTTCTTGCTACGCCAATGTAGAAGTAGGAAAGCGATTAGTGCAGTTCCGGTTTCTGAGAGCCGATTATCGAGTGGGAGGAACACTTTGTCGTCGAGGGTAAGTTTATTTCCTACCTCAAGGCGGGAAGATGGTTGAAGGGTATATCTACCATCTCGTCCGGTATTTGATACGGGCGGCGATACGGACCTACTGATCGATTCGGTAGTCGAGAGTTTCGGATGTGTTCCCAGCGACCTCGGGTATCCCTCGGAGAGGAGATAGAGTTTTGCATTGATATTACGCACGATACTCGACCTATATCCATTCCGCCATACCGAATGGCACTGCCGAGTTGAGAATTGAAGGACCGGTGGCGATTTCTTTGGAGAAAGGCTTCATTAGGCCTAGTGTTTCTCCCTGGGGAGCGCCGGTATTGTTCGTGAAGAAAAAGGATGGGACGTTGCGTATGTGCGTTGATTACAGGCAGCTGAACAAGGTGACTATTAAGAACAGATACCCCCTTCCTAGGATAGATGACTTGTTTGACCAGTTGCAGGGCGCGAGGTGTTTCTCTAAGATAGACCTACGATCTGGTTACCAACAGGTGCGAGTTAGGGAGTCGGATATCCCTAGGACTGCGTTCCGGACCCGGTACGGGCACTATGAGTTTAAGGTCATGTCTTTCGGCTTGACCAATGCTCCGGTGGTATTCATGGATTTGATGAACCGGGTGTTCAAACTATTTTTGGATACGTTCGTGATAGTATTCATTGATGACATATTGATTTATTCTCGCTCGGAGCAGGAGCATGCAGAGCATTTGAGGACGGTGCTGAGAGTCCTCCGGGACCAGCAGTTATACGCCAAGTTTTCGAAGTGTGAGTTTTGGTTAGCTTCGGTGGCGTTCTTAGGGCACATTGTAGGGGCCGATGGTATTCGGGTGGATACGGCAAAGATGAGGCGATCGAGAGTTGGCCTAGACCTCTACTACCCAGACAGTGCGCGACTTTGGGCCTTGCGGGTTACTACCGAAGATTTGTGGAGAAGTTTGCTTCTATTTCAGCACCTTTGACCAAGCTGACTCAGAAGGCAACTAAGTTTCAGTGGGCGGATGCTTGCGAGAAGGGCTTTCAGTTACTAAAGGAGAAGTTGACGACCGATTCTTACTCTTCGGAGGGCGACGGCTATGCGATTTATTGTGGCCGCGTCGGGCATCGGGCTTGGATGTGTGTTGATGCAGCGAGGCAAGGTTATAGCTTACGCATCTCGGCGACTCAAGAAGCATGAGAAGAACTACCCACACATGACTTAGAGTTGGCGGTGATTCACGCCTTGAAGATGCAGAGACATTATTTGTATGGAGTTCACATGGACATTTACGGACCACAAGAGCCTCGGTATATCTTCACCGGAGGAGGCGAACTTGCGGCGAGAGGCGGTGGTTAGAGCTACTCAAGGATTATGATGTCGATATTTTATACCACCCGGGGAAGGCCAATATAGTGGCAGATGCCCTTAGTCGTAGGTCGATGGGTAGTCTATCAGATGTGCAGCCAGATAAGAGAGGCATGGTCCGCGAGATACATCAGCTATTGAGCCTTGGAGTCCGATTGATTGATTCTGACAGTAGTGGGGTTCGGGTTCGAGAGGTTGCCGAGTCTTCCATCATCGAGGAGGTGAAGAGGCGACAGTATGAGGATCCGATTATGACACGGTATCGTGATACGGCTTTTCGTGAGGGGAAGGGTCCTTTTGAGGTAGCACCTGATGGGGTGCTAAGGTTTGAAGGCAGGTTGTGTGTTCCAGATATTGCAGGACTTCGACAGCAGGTTCTAGGGGAAGCACACAGCGCGCGTTACTCTATCCATCCGGGGTCAACAAAGATGTACCATGACCTCAGATATATGTATTGGTGGGACGGCCTGAAGAAAGACGTTGCAGAATTTGTTGCTCAGTGCCCGAGTTGTCAGCAGGTCAAGGTAGAGCACGGAGGCACAGTGGGTTGTTGCAGGCTATAGAGATTCCGACATGGAAGTGGGAGGTGATCAACATGGACATCATTACAGGATTACCTCGCACTCAGAGGAAACATGATTCTATCTGGGTTATCGTCGACAGGCTGACGAAATCAGCCCACTTTCTTCCCGTCAGGACGACTTTTTCGGCCGAGGATTACGCCAGACTTTACATCCGAGAGATCGTGAGACTACATGGGGTCCCTATTTCCATTATATCAGACAGAGGAGCTCAGTTTACGGCTAACTTCTGGAGGTCTTTCCAGAAGGGATTAGGGGCGAGTGAGCCTCGATCGCATTCCATCCCGGACCGACGGACAGGCGAGCGTACTATCCGACAACGAGGATATCTTTGCGAGCCTGTGTTATTGACTTCAGAGGTAGCTGGGAGGATCATTTGCCGCTGGTAGAGTTTGCGTATAACAACAGCTACCACTCCAGTATCCAGATGGCGCCTTACGAGGCCTTATATGGGAGGAAGTGCAGGTCACCGATAGGCTGGTTTGATGTGGGTGAGGTACAGTTAGTCGGTCCAGACTTGGTTCAGCAGGCAGTGGATAAGGTGAAGCTTATCCAGGAGCGGTTATTGACAGCTCAGAGTCGACAGAAGTCGTATGCAGATCATCGGCGTCGACATTTGGAGTTTGAGGTTGCTGATTGGGTTTTTCTGAAGGTATCACCCATGAAGGGTGTGATGAGGTTTGGCAAGAAAGGGAAGCTCAGCCCAAGGTACATTGGGCCTTATCAGATTGTCCGTAGAGTAGGCAAGGTTGCCTATGAGTTGGATCTGCCGTCCGATCTGGAGGCAGTACATCCAGTTTTTCATGTTTCTATGCTGAGGAGATGTATCGGAGATCCGTCTAGAGTGCACCCGGTTGATGATGTCCAGGTGACAGAGGAGTTATCGTATGAGGAGATTCCCATAGCGATACTTGATCGTCAGGTTAGGCGACTGCGGACAAAGGATGTGGCTTCCGTCAAAGTCTTATGGCGGAACGAGAACAGAGAGGAGATGACGTGGGAAGCAGAGGAGGACATGAGGCAGAGGTATCCCCACCTTTTCCCCACACCCCAAGGTAACTCACTTTTTATTGGTTAATTTAAATTATCATATATACTTAAGTATTCTGTTGTGCCCATACGTGGCATTTTGATAATTGTTCAGTTTATGGGGGACTATGTCGTATCCAAGTTGTTGAATCTTGAAGGAACATTCGGGACGAATGTTTCTAAGGGGGGGAGAATGTTATGCCCCGTGGTTCCGAAGTGCGTATGTGAGGACATACGTACGAATGTATATGCCCTAAGTAGGGTAAGAATGATAGAATTGTTTTCCGATGAAAGTTATTTCGAACCTTGTGAAGAAAATTTACGTTTTCGATATTTTTTTACGACTATGGAATCTTTCCGAGAGATAAAATATTTTGGACCAATAGGAGAGCGACAAGTGTCACCCATAGATTGGGCCAAGTAGACGAAAATGGGTGGACAATTGGCAAGACAAGTGGCCAACAAATCTTGCCTAGTTGGCATAGTGTTGGACGACACTATGAAGTTAGTGGGCAAGTCTTGCATGGTCAAGACTTGCATGGTCAAGACTTGCATGGCTTTAGTAAGACAAGTATGGGAAGGCACTTACACACATGATCTCTACCTTACACTTGTGTTAATCCCATCCCTTGGTTGTGCTATATAAACCCCCTAAGTGGATGAAAATCATCCACACTTACCATATCACAAAACTTGAAAAACATTTCCTCTCCCTCTTCTCTAGCTTGCTCTCGTCAAACAGCCCCCTCCCCTAACCAAATATTGTCCAAAAATTCTCAAACTTATAAGTGTTCTTCCTTTATGTGTTAGGAAGATTACCAACCAAGAGTTAGATAATATTTCACACCCATAGCCTCAAAAACACCACAAAAACCGAAACTGGACAGTTTTGAAGACTAAGTGTTCTTCACTTTTTAAAGCCAATTCTTGAATAGAAGTTGGTTAGAAACTCCTAAAAGTGACTTATGGTGAGTTGGGACACAAAGAGGAGGAGTTAAAGCACAAAGGTTTGGAGCTAAGACTTGCTTTGGAACAACTCTAAGTGCTTGGATATTGTTGGGCTAGTATTGAGGTAATGAACCTTAAACTCTTTGTGAATTTGATTATTATGTATATATGGATATTATACATATATTGGAAGTATTTTTATGGACTATAACTTATATAAAGATTGGAATATAAGTTGAAGGACTAATGAAGTATTTGGATAAGTAAAATGTAAAAGTTGGCCAAGGACCCCAACTTAAGGACCGTATCTACTTTGGACTTTTTACTTTAGACTTCATTACTTATTGTTATTATGAAGGCGAGATAGTAAACCGCGTTACCGTTTGGGCGTGTAATCCCCTTCTTTTACTTATTGTTGTTATGGAGGCGAGATAGTAAACCGCGTTACCGTTTGGGCGTGTAATCCCCTTCTTTTACTTATTGTTATTATGAAGGCGAGATAGTAAACCGCGTAACCATTTGGGCGTGTAATCCCCTTCTTTACTTATTATATTTATGAAGGAGAGATTGTTAATCGTGTTCCGTTTGGGCGTGTTATCCCCTTCCTTACTGTCACGACTCGACCTCGAGCCCGCGACTGGTGTCTTACCCCGGGCACCCTAGTGATAACAACATCAGAGAAAATCAGCGAAAATAAAATTTAAACAGGAAACAAGAGACAACATAAGAAAACAGGCTAACCAAAACGGTTACATTCATGAATATACATAAAACCGAACAGTTATAATCCTTTACAAACCCTGCCCACAACAGTACTACAGACCTCTAAGAATGTAACAACAACTATGATGGGACAGGGCCCCGCCATACCCCTGAATGTACAAGTATCTACAATGACAGGGGACTATACCAAAAAGATAAGCCTCCGGAGAAACGGAGCTTCCAATGACTGCGATCCTATGAGCGAGGATCAACAACTGGTGTACCTCTACCTGCGGCATGAATGCAGCCCCCCGAAGTAGGTCAGTACAACAGGTACCAAGTATGTGAAACTGAAAATACTGTAAGGAAATCACATTTTATCATTTTATAAAACCGTTTTGCGATAAGTAAACAATTATGTCAAGTAAGGGGACGCATATCCCCGAAATGATCACTCACACATAACTATGGGTCTCACGCCCATAATATCAATCATGCCCGTGGAACCCATTCCTCACTGCCGGCAGTACATGATGTAAAACAACACCCATATGTGAACCTGAACACTAGATCTGCGCCGTCGTCAAACCGATCGGGCCAAGTAGAATAGCCAACTACGGTCAAAAGCTAGTCATATCCGCTTCACCGGGCAAGGTGCGAAGCCAACTACCGATCCAAAAGCTAGCCCGCATCGGCGAGGCAAGTATCTTAAGCTAACGTACCAGAGCCTACCGTCTCACGAGATATGACCGTGGCAAGTATCTTAAGCTATCTACCAGAGCCTGTCGATACACGAGAAATGACCAGGACAAGTATCTAAAGTGTGCCTGTAACCACATGTACAAATCAAGCCCGTGATCGCTCGTCACCGCGGCAAGCTTCATGGATTAGCGGTCCATGGACTAATAACATAAACCTCACAATGACCGCATGCCCCGGCATCTTACCTCGGTATAAGCATGGCCATGAAACCATCCTACTGGACGCATACCCGTGGACCATCCATCATGTCAGTATGTCCAAAGGAAATAACAAGATAATACCCAAAGTGGACGCATACTCGTGGACCATCCAACGTGTCAGTATGTCCAAAAGAAATAACCAAATAATACTCAAAGTGGACGCATACTCTTGGACCATCCAACGTGTCAGTATGTCCAAACAATCAATCAGATAGCCGACCCTCCACGAGAGACACGGTAGCACAGAATCAAAACACTTGCACAACAAAGGCTATCACAACAAGCATAGGCAAGTTCAACGTACTTTCATTTTATATCAACGATCCGGGTTTCAACCCCAAAATACTACATACTTTCATTCTTTCAAAAAGACCTCTTTTTACGTAAAAGCCACACGATACTAATACTCGTAGTATCAAAACACGTTTTCTTTTCAAACCAAATTACTTCACTTTCGTAAAAATCTTTACAAGACTTTTAAAATCAAGTACTCTATACTTTTTAAACCAAGTGCTTTTCTTTTAAAACAACATCTAGTATACTCTTTAAAACTCAAATAACTTACTCTTTTCAAAACAAGTAACCTATACTTAAATCAAGTTACTTCTCCATTTCCGAAATCAAGTCGTTTATAAGTCAAGTCTCTTATCTTTTAAAATCAAGTCGTATAGCTTTCAAAATCAAATCTTTCTTTTATTTTCATAAAGTCATTATAACTAACTTCCCATAAAGCCATTATAACACTTTATGTTTTAAACAAACAAGATTCATTTCACACACGTACGTCTACCGTACTATATAGTTCACAACAATCATGCTCAAGAGTATAGGAAGAATCACATACCTCTTCGGCTTAATCCACAAGCCAAGTCGAGTATGCCGCGCGCAGAAGATCCACCTATAATATCCACAATACATCTATCAACTTCTAGTTCTCTTCGTAGCATATTCTAAGTAAACATTTCCCTATTCTACGGAAAATTCATGACACCTCCCCGCAATCACATAAATAACCTCCCCCTAACAAGGCGCTGCCAAGCCAACAACTCGAGGATTACACGTCTAACCGGACATGTACAATACTGCCTCACAATAATACTACACAAGTCTACTGTAAATACAGTCCAATGTAAGTACAGTTCAATTCTTTATAATCATCCTTCCAATATGTCTTATACTCAATTCTAAACTACTACAGTATGTAATATCCAATTACAATAGGGGGACATAGATCATTACCTCGATAAGCCCAAAATTATCCAAGATTATAAGTCGATCCTGAGCAACGTTTAGCTCCAATTCCTTACGCTCCAACCCGCTCCAAGCGACCCTTAGAAGTTTCTAAACAACTTTTCTTAACACTTCAACCAAGCTATGAAGATTTTTCTAGGGTTTCGTTTTGCGACTATTAGAAAAAGTAGTATTTTCGGGCTTCTAGTATTGAAATAACTTTGGAATACAACTAGGGATACTATGCTAAGGTATTTGGGATTATTCTACAATACTTAGAGTATTTTCTACACAAGTGGGGGAGGGGGACGAAAACAAGGCTAAAGGGAGGGAGTATTTGCTTTGGAAAGCTTCAAGTGTGGGATGAAATTTGTCTTCAACTTAAGGGGGTATTTATAGAGGAAACAAGGGTCAAGATCTATGCAAGTGTGTGGTCAAGATTGGGCCATGTGTGTGTGGGTCCCACCACACCACATGGCCAACGAAATGAGCTTCCAAGTCGGCCAAGGTGCCACATGGGGGTGACACGTGTCGCCCCCCGACTCGTCCAAAATATTTCGTCTTCCGAAAATATCCAAAATACCGAAAATCTCAAAAACAAAGCAGGCCCCACAAAACCGTAAATTTCTCCCGTGGGCCCCACGTGACCATTTCTGAAAATAAAATCCCAAAATTCTAATATAATCCAAGAAGTCCAAATACCAAATATGGGAATCCAATTCCCATTAACGAACCTTTTTCCTTCACAAAACCCGGAAACTTTTCCGTCGAAAAATCACATCTTTCTTTCTTTCCAAAATTTCTGTCGTATTCTCGTACGTACGTCCTCACATACATACCCTGGAACTACGGGGTATAACATTCTTCCCCCCTTAGAAACATTCGTCCCGAATGTTCCTTCTAAGTCTCCAAACGTACTTGCACCGGTATAGTCTCCATTACTACACTTGCAAAACCGATCATGCCACCAATGGCCAGAATATAACATGTGCGCAAAACTCAAATCCAAGCCAACGAGGAATCATTTCCAATATCACAAAAGCTCCTACCACTTATGGACTTATCACCCGAATATACTCCACGTATACTATGTACTCCGACAAAGATAACCGTAAAATCTTTTACTCAAGACGGCCTTACATCTAAGGTCTCGATTGTTATAATTTCTAAGGTTCAAAATTTTCTCATCCCCAGACTTACCCTTTTCACTAACCAGGCTTCTAAATCACATTTTAACACAAAGTTATCCGAACATAACACTTAACACATCGCCATAACATCAATGCATACTAGTCTCTAGAGGGTTAAGAATATACCTGTAACTATTGCTTCACTTTCCCTTTTGTCGTTCTAAACATGTTCCTTCCCTGCACGGCGCACAAAAGAAGGAGATGAACCAGTCGCTGATCCCGAAGGCCGAGTCTCTACATCCGAGCTACCTCTGGTTGGACAATTTCTCGCAAAATGGCCCTGCTGGCCGCATGTAAAACAAACTCTCTGAATACCGTGACACTCCCCCGCATGGGGTTTACCACACTGGCCACACCGAGGTTGGGGTGGCTTCATCCGGCCAACACTCCCACTCCCCTGAAAACCTGAACCCTTGGAGCCCTGACCTGCTCCTGAAGACTGTAGAGGACCACTCTGTACTGGCGGAGGCGCATAACTAGTCTGCTGCTGCGGCGGTCCGCCTCGAAAGTTACCAAAGGACCCTGCCGTCCTGGCCTTCTTCTGCTGGTATTGGTCAATCCGTCGGCCTCTCCGTTCCTCACACCCAAGTGCATAAGCCTGCATGCGGGCAATGTCCATGCCCGGCTGAAGAGCTACACCCGAGCAAGCCTCTGCCAAGTAGTCATCGAGCCCCGTGACGTAGCGGTGCACTCTGTCCTCCATATCTGCCACTAACGCAGGGACATATCGAGCCAATGAGTCGAACTCCACGTTGTACTCCCGAACCGTACGCCCTCTCTGTCTCAGCATCAGAAATCTGTCGGCCCGTGCTCTCCTCATCTGCGGAGGCAAGAAATGGCTGAGAAATGCCTCCGAGAACTCGTCCCACACAGCTGGAGGCGCATGCTCCCCCCGGGACAGCTCCCACGAATCAAACCCGATCATTGCGGTAGACGCGCGACCGATGCGAACCTAGGACCACCGACTCGGTCTCCGAAGCCTTGATCACTCTCATGATCCGCTGTAACTGTCGGATGAACTCCTGCGGATCATCCTCAGGCCTCGACCCATAGAACTCAGGTGGGCTGCAGCTCAAAAAGTCTCGTAGTCTCAAACTATCTGATCTGGGGTGAACTACGGGTGCTACCAGAACCTCTGGCTCTCGTCTGTCCTCGTGTCTAGCCACAATCCTAGCTAGTAACTGGGCCATCTCCTTATAACCCATATCCTCTGTTCCTGGCCGTGGATGGAGGCTCGTGCATCGTGGCCTCGGTGAGACCGCCTTGCTCTACTCGCAGCTCCCTCTGCCGCCTTGCCCTTCTGGGCTCTGGTTGCCTTGCGTGGAGGCATAGCTGGTAAAAAGAATACGTCAGAAGGAGTCCAACTTACAACACAACTCTAAGGCACGATCTCAGAGTGAGAAGAATAGAAACCAATCCTAGATATCCCATAGCCTCCTGATTATAGGTGTGGTGCACAACACGCCGATAATCAAGACTCTACTAGATACGGTCTGTAGACACTTTCCGAGGATTAACTGCTCTGATACCACTTTTGTCTAGACCCGACCTCGGGCCCGCGACTGGTGCCTTACCCCGGGCACCCTAGTGATAAAAACATCAAAGAAAATCAGCGGAAATAAAATTTAAACAGGAAACAAGAGACAACATAAGAAAACAGGCTAACCAAAACGGTTACCTTCATGAATATACATAAAACCGAACAGTTATAATCCTTTACAAACCCTGCCCACAACAGTACTACAGACCTCTAAGAATGTAACAACAACTATGACAGGACAGGGCCCCGCCATACCCCTGAATGTACAAGTATCTACAATGACAGGGGACTATACCAAAAAGATAAGCCTCCGGAGAAACGGAGCTTCCAATGCCGAATCTGCGATCCTATGAGCGAGGATCAACAAGCGGTGTACCTCTACTGCGGCATGAACGCAGCCGAAGGAGGTCAAGATAACAGTACCAAGTATGTGAAACGAAAATCTGATGAAATAACATTTTATCATTTTATAAAACCGTTTTGCGATAAGTAAACAGTTATGTCAAGTAAGGGGACGCATATCCCCGAAATGATCACTCACACATAACTATGGGTCTCACGCCCATAATATCAATCATGCGTGGAACCCATTCCTCACCGGCGATACATGATGTAAAACAACACCCGTATGTGAACACGAACACTAGATCCTGCGTCGTCAAACCGTCGGGCCAAGTAGAATAGCCAACTACCGGTCAAAAGATAGTCATATCCGCTTCACGCAAGGGCGAAATGCGAAGCAACTACGATCCAAAGCTAGCCACGCATCGGCGAGGCAAGTATCTTAAGCTAGCGTACCCTAGCCTACCGTCTCACGAGATATGACCGAGGCAAGTATCTTAAGCTATCTACCAGAGCCTGCCGATACACGAGAAATGACCAAGACAAGTATCTAAAGTGTGCCTGTAACCACATGTACAAATCAAGCCCGTGAACGCTCGTCACCGCGGCAAGCTTCATGGATTAGCGGTCCATGGACTAATAACATAAACCTCACAATGACCGCATGCCCCGGCATCTTACCTCGGTATAAGCATGGACATGAAACCATCCTACTGGACGCATGCCCGTGGACCATCCATCGTGTCAGTATGTCCAAAGGAAATAACAAGATAATACCCAAAGTGGACGCATACTCGTGGACCATCCAACATGTCAGTATGTCCAAAAGAAATAACCAGATAATACTCAAAGTGGACGCATACTCTTGGACCATCCAACGTGTCAGTATGTCCAAACAATCAATCGGATAATGGCCACCTCGAGAGACACGGTATACGTAATCAAAACACTTGCACAACAAAGGCTATCACAACAAGCATATGCAAGTTCAACGTACTTTCATTTTATATCAACGATCCGGGTTTCAACCCCAAAATACTACATACTTTCATTCTTTCAAAAAGACCTCTTTTTACGTAAAAGCCACACGATACTAATACTCGTAGTATCAAAACACGTTTTCTTTTCAAACCAAATTACTTCACTTTCGTAAAAATCTTTACAAGACTTTTAAAATCAAGTACTCTATACTTTTTAAACCAAGTGCTTTTCTTTTAAAACAACATCTAGTATACTCTTTAAAACTCAAATAACTTACTCTTTTCAAAACAAGTAACCTATACTTAAATCAAGTTACTTCTCCATTTCCGAAATCAAGTCGTTTATAAGTCAAGTCTCTTATCTTTTAAAATCAAGTCGTATAGCTTTCAAAATCAAATCTTTCTTTTATTTTCATAAAGTCGTTATAACTAACTTCCCATAAAGCCATTATAACACTTTATGTTTTAAACAAACAAGATTCATTTCACACACGTACGTCGTCTCGTACTATATAGTTCACAACAATCATGCTCAAGAGTATAGGAAGAATCACATACCTCTTCGGCTTAATCCACAAGCCAAGTCGAGTATGCCAGAAGATCCACCTATAATATCCACAATACATCTATCAACTTCTAGTTCTCTTCGTAGCATATTCTAAGTAAACAGTTCCCTATTCTACGGAAAATTCGGCAGCACCTCCCCCCCCCCCCGCAATCTCATAAATAACCTCCCTCTAACAAGGCCTGCTACCAAGCCAACAACTCCAAGGGGATTACACGTCTAACCGGACGTGTACAATACTGCCTCACAATAATACTACACAAGTCTACTGTAAATACAGTCCAATGTAAGTACAGTTCAATTCTTTATAATCATCCTTCCAATATATCTTATACTCAATTCTAAACTACTACAATATGTAATATCCAATTACAATAGGGGGACATAGATCATTACCTCGATAAGCCCAAAATTATCCAAGGTTATAAGTCGATCCTGAGCAACGTTTAGCTCCAATTCCTTACGCTCCAACCCGCTCCAAGCGACCCTTAGAAGTTTCTAAACAATTTCTCTTAACACTTCAACCAAGCTATGAAGATTTTTCTAGGGTTTCATTTTGCGACTATTGGAAAAAGTAGTATTTTCGGGCTCCTAGTATTGAAATAACTTTGGAATACAACTAGGGATACTAGGCTAAGGTATTTGGGATTATACTATAATACTTAGAGTATTTTCTACACAAGTGGGGGAGGGGGACGAAAACAAGGCTAAAGAGAGGGAGTATTTGCTTTGGAAAGCTTCAAGTGTGGGATGAAATTTGTCTTCAACTTAAGGGGGTATTTATAGAGGAAACAAGGGTCAAGATCTATGCAAGTGTGTGGTCAAGATTGGGCCATGTGTGTGTGGGTCCCACCACACCACATGGCCAACGAAATGAGCTTCCAAGTGTTAGGGCCATTTCGGCCAAGGGGACAAGTGGCTAGCCACTTGTCCCTCCAATTCGGCCAAGGTGCCACATGGGGGTGACACGTGTCTCCCCCCGACTCGTCCAAAATATTTCGTCTTCTGAAAATATCCAAAATACCGAAAATCTCAAAAACAAAGCGGGCCCCACAAAACCGTAAATTTCTCCCGTGGGCCCCACGTGACCATTTCTGAAAATAAAATCCCAAAATTCTAATATTATCCAAGAAGTCCAAATACCAAATCTGGGAATCCAATTCCCATTAACGAACTTTTTTCCTTCACAAAACCCGGAAACTTTTCCGTCGAAAAATCACATCTTTCTTTCTTTCCAGAATTTCTGTCATATTCTCGTACGTACGTCCTCACATACATACCCTGTAACTACGGGGTATAACACTTACTTATCGAAATTATTGCGCCACGTTGGTTACTGTTATCGGGCTTTGTTAAAAATGAAGAACTGAGTAAAAACGGGGGAAGTACTGCTCAATTTTCCGTAGACTAAGAGGAGTCTTACTTAGAAGAATTCCACGAAAAACTAGAAGTTAATAGTCGCGTTTTGACTATTATAGGTTGACACTTTACACGCGACATATCCGACTTGGCAAGTGGGTTTAGCCGAGGAGGTATGTGATTCTTCCTATCCCTTTGAGCATGATATTTTCCAAATATATATATAAGTACGGTAGACGTACGCGTGTTAAACTGAACTTGGTTTTACTTTGACATCTTTGGACTGGAGTTCTAAATAATAAGAATCTTGAATATTTCAAAAGAGTTATGAATCATTTTCGGAAGAAAGGTAATACTGGGTTTTTACAAAAAGCTTTAGGGTTATACTAGCTTTATGGGAAGTTAGGTATAACGACTTAAGAAAGATAAGAAAACGGTTTTTATTATTTGTTTATCAAATGCTTGAAATATTGTCTGAAGGTATGGTAAGTTGGTTTGATAGACATGTTATGATACCTCGTGTGTTAGTATCTTGTGACGCTTATGTAAGGAGGTTATTATTGTTATGCTTATATTGTTCAACGATTAGTCGTTGTGTTCGATTCTTGTGATGATTGTATAAAGAGGTTATTCTTATTGTGCTTATGTTGTTTAACGATAAGTCGTTATGTTAGTATTGTACCACTCACCTCTTGACATGTTATACCGGGGGTTAAGCTGCCCCCCGATGCGAGGAATGCTTCATGCGGGTCCAGGGGACCTATGCGGAGCTACGGAGTTCGTGTTAGTGTGCGAGAATACCTCATGCGGTCTATGTGGCCATGCGGATCGCGAGAGTCGGGGCGATGCCGAGGAGTAGCTACCCTCGATGCGAGAATACCTCATGCGGGCCTAGGTGGCTATGCGGATCGGGAGTCGAGATTAGGCATGCATAATGATACTATGGGCGATTGGCCTTGCTTCGATCATTCGCGACCTAGAAAAGACCTGTTACAGTATACCTATTATTGCTCTTGTTTGTGATGTGGCACTATGTGCAGTTAACTCGGTTGTTTTCATACATACTTGTGAATTGGTTTTAAACATGTTATGGTTTTATATATGTATATATATCTGTACTTTACAGTTTCACATACTTGGTACTTGTTATCGACCTCCTTGAGGCTGCGTTCATCTGCAGTAAAGGAAGCGGTAGCGGATCCTCAGTCTTAGGATCTTTACTCTGGTGTCAGGAGCTCCATTTCTCCGGAGGCTCGACTTTTGGTATGGTTCTCCCTGGTGTCGTAGATGTTTTGTACATTCAGGGGTATGATGGGGCCCTGTCCCGTCATAGTGTTTACATTTACTTAGAGGTCTGTAGTCCTGTCGCAATTTGGGATTGTAACTGTTCACTATTGGGTAACTATATATATATGCCGAAAGGCAACTTTTCTTGGATAGACTATTCTTACTTTTATTGTTTCATGTCTTGGTTATATTCCGCTGGTTACTCTGATGTTTGGCTACTTGGGTGTCCGGGTAAGGCACCAGTCACGGGCCCGGGAACGGGTCGTGACAATGATGCAGGCTGATTCTGGTAGCTATGCCTTCGTACTTGCCCCAGTCAGTTTTATGATGCAGGCTGGATCTAGTGTGTAGCTTTCCTACTTGGCCCGTACGGTTTTTATGGCACAGGTGGGACTTGGTGTTCATGTGTACTTTTGGTGTTATATTATATCATAGACTGCTGACAGTGAGGAAGGAGTTCCACGGGCATGATTAATATTGCGGGCGTGAGACCCACGGTTATATTTGAGTGATAACTTTGAGGGCGTGAGTCCCTGACTTGACATGACTACTTATATATTGTGTACTGTAGTTTGGTTATCATACATGTCTCCTGTTTTATATAGACTGTTATGATTTCATTACAGTATTTTCAGTTTCACATACTTGGTACCTGTTGTACTGACCTCCTTCGGGGGGCTGCGTTCATGCCGCAGGTAGAGGTACACCGGCTGTTGATCCTCGCTCTTAGGGTCACAATTCTGCGTTTTGGGAAGCTCCGTTTCTCCGGAGGCTTATCTTTTCGTATGATTCCCTGAGATTGTAGGTTCTTGTACATTCAGGGGTATGGTGGGGCCCTGTCCCGTCATAGTTGTTATAAAAACTCTTAGAGATCTGTAGTACTGTTGTGAGTTGGGCTTGTAAAGGATGTAACTGTTCAGATTTTGATATATATGCAGAAAGGTGACCATTTTGGTTAGCCTGTTTCTTATTTTATATTGTTTCATGTCTATGAGTTTTTATTTCCGCTGATTTTCTCTGATGTATTATCACTAGGGTGCCCGGGGTAAGGCACCAGTCGCGGGCCCCAGGTAGGGTCGTGACAAAAATGGTATCAGAGCAGTTAGTCCTCGTAAAGTGTCTACAGACCGTATCTAGTAGAGTCTTGATTATCGGCGTGTTGTGCACCACTTTATAATCGAGGAGTGCGAGATATTTAGGATTGGTTTCCATTCTTCTCACTCGAGATCGTGCCTTAGAGTTGTGTTATAAGTTGGACTCCTCGGCGTATTCTTATGTACCGATTATGCCTCTGCAAGGCAACGAGCCCGTAAGGCAAAGCGGCGAGAGGAGGCGTGAGTAGAACACAGAGGGTTGCGAGGGCACAGACCTAGTCATTACCTGAGGTGGTACTTCATACGGGGAGTTCTGCGATGCCGCCAGCCCCAGCAGAGTTTAGCGCAGCGGCATCAATATCTACTGAGGCCATGATATCTGAGCCTCCAGTTCCATGACCAGGAGCCGAGGATATGGGTTACAAAGAGATGGCACAGTTACTAGCTAGGATCGTGGCTAGGCATGAGGACAGACGAGAGTCGGAGGTTCCGGTTGTACCGATGGTGCACCCCAGAACCGATAGGCTTCGGGACTTCTTGAGTTGCAGTCCACCAGAGTTTTATGGATCGAGAACTGAGGAAGATCCTCAGGAGTTTATTCGACAGCTGCAGCGGATCATGAGAGTGATTAAGGCCTCAGAGGCTGAGTCGGTGGTACTGGATTCTTATCGGCTGCGGGATATTGCAGTCAACTGGTTTGATTCATGGGAACTATCCCGGGGGGAGCATGTGTTTCCAGCTGGTCGGGACGAATTCTCGGAGGCGTTTCTTAACCACTTCTTGCCTCCAAAGATGAGGAGAGCTCGAGTTGATAGTTTTATGATGTTGAGACAGAATGGGCGGACGGTTCGGGATTACAACATAGAGTTCGACTCATTAGCTCGGTATGCCCCCACTCTAGTGGCAGACATGGAGGATAGAGTGCACTGATATGTCACGGGACTTGATGATTATCTAGCAGAGGGTTGTACAGGAGTAGCTCTTCAGCAGGGCATGGATATTGCCCGCATACATGCTTATGCACAGGGGACTGAGGGACGTAGAGGTCGACGAAATGACCGAGATCAGCATAAGAGGGCCAAGACAGCAGGGTCCTTTGGTAACTTTCGAGGCGGACCGCCTCAGCAGCAGGCTAGTTATGCACATCCGCCAGTTCAGAGTGGTCCTCCACAAGCTTCAGGACGTCTGGAGTATTCGGGAAGCGGTCGTGGCTCCAGTTTGAGTTTTGAGAACGGGGATGTTAGTCAGATGAGACCACCCCTACCTCGGTATGACCATTGTGATAGGTTCCATACTGGGGAGTGTCATGTTATTCAAGGAACTTGCTTTACCTGCGGCCGGCAGGGCCATTTTGCGAAGAAGTATCCGACCAGAGGTAGCGCGGATGTTACGACTCAGCCTTCGGGATCAATGGCTGGTTCATCACCTTCTATAGCTATGCGCCCAGTAGGGCAGGATTATGATTAGAGCGACAAAGGGAAAGTGAAGCAATAGTTACAGGTATATCCTTAACCCTCTAGAGACTAGTATGCGTGATAAGATGATTATATGTTAAGTGTTATGTTTGAATAGCATTGTGTAAATTGTGATTTAGAAAGCCTAGTTAGTAAAAAGGGTAAGTTTGGGGACGTGACAATTGTGAACCTTAGAATTTATAACAGTTGAGACCTTAGATACAAGGCCGTCCTGAGTAAAAGATTTTACGGTTGATATTGATCGAAGTACATTGTATACATTGGAGTGTATTTGTGTGATAATTCCATGGGTTGTGTGGAATGAATGTGGGTAGTTAAGCTAAGAAGACCACTAGGTTTTCATGACGTGAATGGTAAGATTGTTCCGGACCGGGAACAAGAGTTTGGTACGAAATGGGTCGGGTTGAGGCCAGATCGCGGGTCAACCTGTAGCCCGGAATGAGGTGGGGTCAATTTTGTTACACCCCGTAGTTCCAGAGTATGTATGTGAGGACGTACGTACGAGAATACGACATTAAGATTAGAAAGGAAGAAAGATTTTATTTTCCGACGAAAGATTTTACGGTTTTTGTGAAGGAAAAAGGTTCGTAAATGGGAATTGGATTCCCAGATTTGGTATTTGGACTTCTTGAAATATTAGAGAATTATGGAATTTTATTTCCGGATTTGGTCACGTGGGGCCCACGGGGAAAATTTATGGTTTTGTGGGGCCCACATTGTTTTCGAGATTTTGGCCATTATGGATATTTTCGGGAGATGAAATATTTTGGACGAATAGAAGGGCGACACGTGTCACCCCCTTAGGTGGCATGTAGCCGAATTGTTGTGGACAAGTGGCCTTGGCCGAAATGCTGAGACAAGTGGCAAGCCACTTGTCTCAAGTTTTTGTGGAACATGTGGTTTGTGGGGCCCACACACACATATCCCCAATCTAGACCACACACTTGCTTGCATCCTACCCCTTGATTTCCCTATAAATACCCCCTTGTTGCAAGACTTCATCAAACACTTAGAAAATTTCCAAGGCAAATACTCTCTCTCCTTTAGGTGCTTTCGGCAATGGCCCTTAGCATTGACCAAATGTTGTCCAAAAATTCTTAAACTTTTAAGCATTCTTCCTTAAGGTGTTAGAAAGATTGTGAACCAAGTGTTAGACAAGATTTCACACCCCTAGCCTTAGATACACCTCTTGGCCGAAACTTGCCTATTTAGAACCTAAGTGTTCTTCACTTTTTGGAGTTGGATCTTGAAGAGAAGTTGGTTAGGAACTTCTAAGGGTTGCTTGGAGTGGATTGGAACATAAGGAATTAGAGCTAAGAATTCCTAAGGATCGACTTTTAATCATTGGAAAATTTTGGGCTTATCGAGGTAATGATCTTTGTCCTTCTATTGTAATTGGAGATTACATGTTGTAGTAGTTTATAATTGAGTATATGATATGTGGATAGAAGGTTGAAAATAAATGGATTGTATTGTATATTGTGGGGCAGAATTTTACACGTCCAGTTAGGCGTGTAATCCCCTTTGAGTTGTTGTATTACTGCGCCTTAAATGTGGCAGGTTGGCTATTGATATCGAGCCTTGAAAAAGGTGGAGGTAAGTAGATACAGGGGAAGTGCTGCCCAATTTTTCGAAGGATAAGGAACCTTATACTTAGAAATGTTCTACGAAGAGATCTAGACGTTGATTGACGTGTTTGGTTGTTATAGGTGGATATTCTACGCGCGGCATACTCGACTTGGCTAGTGGATTAAGCCGAAGAGGTATGTGATTCTTCCTATTCTCTTGAGCATGATTATTTGTGAAATATATAGTGCGGTAGATGCACGTGTGTTAAAGAAGTTTGATTTCCTTTTTATGTCCTTGACTTGATTCTAAAGTTAAGTGACTTGATATGAAATGTTAAGGACTTGAATTGCGTTAAAAAGTTGTGAAACCTCATTCGTGAGTAATGTGTACTTGGTCTTTAAAAGAAAAAAGTTATCTTGATTTCGGAAATGTGAGTAGTTGTCCTTGGTTGGTTTAAAATGTAAAGTGTTATAATAGCTTTATGGGAAGTTAGTTATAACGACTTTATGAAAACGAAAGAATGGTTTTATCATTGGATTTAAAACGGTAACTTGATATTTTTAAGAAGTTATGAGGCTTAAACTATTTTGAAAAGTATATTGTTACTTGACTTTAAAAAGGAGAAGTGTTTTTGTTTAAAAGGAAGGCATGGTATTGTCTTGAGTTGGTTTTAAAGGAAGGCATGGTTTTGTCTTGGTTTATTTAAAAGGAAGGTATGGACATTGTTTTGGTTTACTAAAAATTATAGTTACTCCATTTTGATACTACGGGTATTAGTATCGTGTGACTTTGTGAAAGAAATGGATCTTTTTAAGGAGTTAAAATACGTAGTACTTTGGGGTTAAAACCCGAATTGTTGACATAAAATGAAAGTACCTTGAGTGTGAGTAACTTGCCTATGTTTGCTTGTGATAGCCTTGTTTTGCAAGTGTTGTATCCTTATGTTACCGCGTATCTCGATAGAGGGTCGGTCAAGTTATTTGTGATCATTTTGGACATACTGACTCGATGGGCGGCCCACGGGTATGCTTCCACTATGATAGTCCATGGGCATACTGACTCGATGGATGGTCCACGAGTATGCGGCCATGATGAGGGTTCGTTTCCCTGTTGATAGTGTTATTCCATGGACTAGCTCTCCATGAGGTTTAGTGATGCAGGGTGGATCTGGTAGCTAGTTGTCACGACCCGACCTCAGGCCCGCAACTGGTGCCTTACCCCGGGCACCTTAGTGATAAAACATCAGAGAAAATCACCGGAAATAAAAACTTATAGACATGAAACAATATGAAATAAGAAACAGGCTAACCAAAACGGTCACCTTTCTGTATATATATATATAAAACCCGAACAATGATCCTTTACAAGCCCAACTCACAACAGTACTACAGACCTCTAAGATTTTTTATAACAACTACGACGGGACAGGGCCCCGCCATACCCCTGAATGTACAAGAACCTACATTCTCAGGGAATCATACCAAAAGATAAGCCTCCAGAGAAACGGAGCATTCCAAAATGCAGAACCGTGATCCTATGAGCGAGGATCAACAACCGGTGTACCTTTACCTGCGGCATGAATGCAGCCCCCCGAAGGAGGTCAGTACAACAGGTACCAAGTATGTGAAATTGACGTCCTGAAGACTGTGAAGAAGTACTTTGTACTGGCTGAAGTGTATAACTAGCCTGCTGCTGAGGCTTTCTGCCTCTAAAGTTACCAAAGGACCCTGTTGTCTTGGCCCTCTTGTGCTGATCTCGGTCATTTCATTAAACCTCTCGTTCCTCGGTCCACTGTATGCACATGTCGATCGATGTCCATGCGGTGAAGAGCTACTCTGTCTGACCTGCGCTAGATAATCATCAAGTCCGTGACATAACGGTGCACTTTATCCTCCATATGCGCCACAGAGTGGGGCATACCGATCTAATGAGTCGAACTCTATGTTGTACTCTCGAGCGTCGCCCGTTTGTCTCAACATCAAGAACTATCCACGGGCTCTCTCATGCGTGGAGGCGAAGTGGTTAAAAATGCCTCAGAGAACTTCGTCGGCTAGTCGAAACTCATGCTCCCCGGGATAGTTCCATGAATCAAACTAGTTGGCGCAATATCCATGGCCGTCTGAACCCAGTACCACCGACTCGGCCTCTGAGGCCTTAATCACTCTCATGATCCGCTGCAGCTGTCGAATAAACTCCTGAGGATCTTCCTCAGTTCTCGATCCATAGAACTCTGGTGGACTGCAACTCAAGAAGTCCCGAAGCCTCAAACTATCGGCTCTGGGGTGTACCACCGGTACCACCGGCTCCTGTCTGTCCTCATGCCTTTCTACAATCCTAGCTAGTAATTGGGCCATCTCTTTGTAATCCATATCCTCGGCTCCTGGTCGTGGAACAGGAGGCTCAGGTACTGGAGGCCAAAGTACCTGAGCCACAGTACCTGAGCCTCCAGTCCCACGGCCAAGAACAGAGGATATGGGTTACAAGGAGATAACCCAGTTACTAGCTAGGATTGTGGCGAGGCATGAGGACAACGGAGCGGTAATGCGATGGCGCGCAGGCCGATATTTTGAGCCGGGACTTCTTGAGTGCGATCCGCGAGTTCTATAGATCGAGATCTGAGGAAGATCCTCAGGAGTTTATTCGACAGTTGCAGCGGATCATGAAGGTGATCAAGGCCTCAGAGTCAGAGTCAGTGGTATTGGGTTCACATCGGCTGCGTGATATTGCAGTAAACTGGTATGATACATGGGAACTGTACCGGGGGAAACATGCGCTTCCAGCTGGCTGGGACGAGTTCTCGGAGGCATTTCTTAACCACTTCTTGCCTTCACAGAGGAGGAGATCCCGGGTGGATAGGTTCTTGATGTTGAGACATAATGGGCGGACGGTTCGAGAGTACAACATAGAGTTCGACTCATTAGCTCGGTATGCCCCCACTCTTGTGGCATACATGGAGGATAGAGTGCACCGATACGTCACGGGACTTGATGATTATCTAGCAGAGGGTTGTACGGGAGTAGCTCTTCATCCGGGCATGGACATTGCCCGCAAACATGCTTATGCATAGGGGACTGAGAAACATAAAGGTCGACGAAATGACCGAGATCAGCATAAGAGGGCCAATACAGCAGGGTCCTTTGGTAACTTTCGAGGCGGACCGCCTCAGCAGAAGGCTAGTTATACGCCTCGCGTATATAAGTGGTCCTCCGCCTTCGTGATGTCCAGGTATTCAGGCGGTCGTGGCTCCAAGTGTTCAGGTTTTCGGGGGAGTAGGGGTGTTGGCCAGATGAAGCCACCCCTACCTCGGTGTGGCCAATGCGGCAACCCCCATGCGGGGGAGTGTCATGGTATTCAGAGAGCTTGTTTTACCTGCGGCCAGCAGAGATATTTTGTGAGGAATTGTCCGACCAGAGGTAGCGCAGATGTTAAGACTCATCCTTCGGGATCTGTGGCTGGTTCATCACCTTCTATAGCTATGCGCCCAGCAGGGCAGAATTATGATTAGAGCGACAAAGGAAAAGTGAAGCCGTAGTTACAGGTATATCCTTAACCCTCTAGAGATTAGTATGCGTGATAAGACAATTATATGTTAAGTGTTATGTTCGGATATCATTTGTGTAAATTGTGTTTAAGACACCTGCTTCGAAGGAAAGGTAGGTTTGGGTGCATGGATATTGTGAACCTTAGAATATAGATAACCGTGGGGACCTTAGATGCAAGGCCGTCTTGAGTAGAAGATTTTGCAGGTGATCTTTGTCGGAGTACATAGTATACATGGGGTATATTTGTGTGATAAGTCCATGAGTGGTGTGAAATGAAAGTGGGTAGTTGAGCTAAGAATACCCCTAGGCTTTCATGACTTGAATAGTGAGATTTTCCGGACGAGGAAGGAGGAGTTAAGTGCATTGATGGGTCGGGTTGAGGACCAATCGCGGGTCAACCCGCAACCCAGAATGAAGTGGGGTAAGTTTGAGGTGGTCCCGCCAGGTGATAGGGTCACAAGGGTGCAGGGCCCAAGTCTAGGTAACCATTGTACGAGTTCGGGCACGCGTTCGACCAGAATCGGGTCGTGAAGGCCGAGAATGGCCTTAAAGGAAATTGAAGCTAGTAATGACCAAGTTGGAGGTAGTAACCCCAAGATTTTGAAAGCTGAAGCGATGACTGAAATGTGGTACGTGTACTAGAAAGAGTTCGGGTGTACGAGAAGGGTACGACGAGTAAGAAAAGAAGCGAACATGTGTTAAGAGAATGGAAGTGATCATTTTATGAAGTAAAGATGCGAAGAGAGTATCCTTTAGACCATGGGTGAGAGCTTATTGTGATGTTATACACGTTAGAGGTGATTCCTCGTTGCCTTGGATGTAAGTATTGCGCGTTTGTTATATTTATGGCCATGTGTGGCATAATTGGTTTTGTAAGTATAGTAGTGAAGACTATACCGGCGCATGTATGTTTGGAGACTTAGAAGGAACATTCGGGATGAATGTGTTACACCTCGTAAGCCCAGGACATGTATAAGAGAAGGTACGTAAGGAACACAAGACTTGAAATTGGTACGAAAGGAAGAATTGTTTTTCCGACGGAAAATCTTCCGAACGTCGTAAAGGAAAAATGTTCGTTGAGGATAATTAGATTCTCAAAATGCATTATTTGAAGAGTATGGAACTTATTAACATTATGGAAATTTATTTTTTACGGATTTGGTCACGTGGGGCCCACTCGAGGAATTTTACGTTTTGTGGGGCCCACGAGGGTTACAAAGTTTTATGGACGAATGGGAAGACGACACGTGGAACCTCCCCCACATGGTATTGCACGAAAAATACAAGGGTAAAATGGTCATTGACCATTGAGGATGAATAAGTCTTGCTAGCTTGAGATTGTTGACTTGTCAACTTGCCACTTGTGTTTTATCCAAGTGTTCTTCATCCAAGCCACACATTTGTTATAATCTTGACCCTTCATTGTGTTATATATACACACTAGTAGCAAGACAAGGTCTTCCAACACTTAGAAAAAATCACAACATTTCTTGTTCAAGAAAGTTGCTCTCGGCTTTGTGATATTTCTCACAAGAAAATTTTGTAGTTTTGATCCATTATTCACAAGACTTTAACCCTAGGTCCCTAAGGGTATTGTAAGGATATCTCAATAGAAAGATTTCGGAAAAACGACATTTTCACGTTAGTCGCAAGGCGAAAACCTAAGTCGTTTTCACAAGTTTGGATTGGAAATGGAAGAGAAGTTGGTTGTGAACTTCTAAAGGCTTCAAATAGAGGATTGGAGCATAAAGGAAAGGAGCTAAGAATTTCTAAGGAGCGACTTTGAATCTTGGAAATTTTAAGGGCTTGTAAAGGTATAAATCTTGTCGTTTTAGCAATTAAAAGTTTACTTATCATTGTAGTTATGGATATTAGCAAGCATGAGGTATTTAGTATGAAGTTTTATAAGTGTATTGGCTATTGGAACCCTAATCCGAAAACTAGCATGTTTAGCCTTAAGATTACAATTCAATTTGATTATTAGTTTAAGTCGTCACATGTTATATAAAGAAGGAATTTTAGTTGTTAAAGTTGTTTATGACTATATAACATGTTAGACCTAAGGACTTGGATTGAAAAAGAATTGGAAAGAACTTTGTGTTGTTGAATAAGTTAGCCGAGAATGGCTTTGATTATGGACTTAGTTGGTATTAATTGTGGGGCAGAATTTTACACGTATTGTAAGGCGTGTAATCCCCTTTGATTGGTTGTTGTATTGAGCCTTAAATATGGCATGTTGGTTATTGATTATCGGGCCTTGAAAAAGGTAGAAAAGTATGTAGAAACAAAGGAGGTGCTGCCCGATTTTCTGTAGAATAAGAGACCGTATACTTAGTATTATTCTACGATAGAAACTAGAAATTGATAGTCATGTTGTGACCATTATAGGTTGACACTTCTACGTGCGGCGTATTTGACCTAGATTGTGGATTAAGCCGAAAAGGTATGTGAACCATCTCTTCTTCTTCTAGAATGATTCCTTAAGATAAAGAAAGTAAGTCCTACTCCTTAAATGATCCATTCCTTGGTTGTACTTGGATTGCCTAATATAGAATTGGTTCTATATACTTCCTTGATTGTACTTTGATGTTTAAATTGTAAGTTGTTATAATCCATTTCCTTAGTGAAGTTTGGATTCTCAAAGGTGAAAGTATTTTACTTAAAGTACATAGAGTCTTGAAAAGGAAGTGGTGTCCAAATCTTTTGGCTAGTGCCTTAGTTCCAAAACCTAAAGGTTGTTATAATGACTTTAGGGGAGTAAAATGAGTGATTTACTTAATTGATTTAAAAGAGGAGAAATGACATGATTTAAAGAGAAGTAACTTGTTTTAAAGGTATGAGTTACTTGAGATTTAAAAGTAGAAGAAACTTGATTTCTAAAGTTAAGAAACTTGATTTCTAAATATTAAGAGACTTGAAGTATTTTGAAAGTTAAGAAACTTGAATTGAAAGTATGTGATACTTGGTTTTAAAAGTGTAAGTCTCTTGGATATAAAAAGGAATGAATTGGTCTAAAACCATAAAGGGTTATAACAGCTTTATGGGAAGTTGGTTATAACGGCTTTATGGAAGGTTAAGAAAGTTGTCTATTTTGATTAATGGGCATAAGTTGCCTAGATTGTGAAAAATTGAAGTTACTTGGTTTCAAGCTTTGAAATGAGTTTTCTAAAAGTGTAGTAACTTACTTTGAAAAATAGACACGCCTTGATACTACGGGTGTTAGTATCTTGGGGTTTTACATAAAAAGGAGTCTTTTGAAAAGAATGTACGTACGTAGTACTTTGACTTGTTAAAAGAGAATTATTCTATTTGTGCCTTGATAAGTACTTTGACTTGTTAAATAAGAATTATTCTATTTGTGCCTTGATAAGTACTTTGGCTTGTTAAATGAGAATTATTCTATTTGTGCCTTGATAAGTACTTTGACTTGTTAAATGAGAATTATTCTATTTGTGCCTTGATAGGTACTTTGGCTTGTTAAATGAGAATTATTCTATTTGTGCCTTGATAAGTACTTTGGCTTGTTAAATGAGAATTATTCTATTTGTGTCTTGATAATATTTTGGCTTTCTTGAATAAGTATTTCTCTTGGTTTATGTAAAAAGAAGGCATGGTAATTGTCTTGGTTTATGTAAAAAGAATGCATGGTAATTGTCTTGGTTTGTGTAAAGGCATAGTATTGTCTTGGTTTGTGTAAAAAGTAAAGGCATGGTATTGTCTTGGTTTATGACAAAAAGAAAGGCATTGTAATTGTCTTGATTTGTGTAAAGGCATGGTTTTGCCTTGGTTTGCTTGCATATGGGTTGCTCATATAGACATTCGTGCAAGTGTCATATTTCCACATCTCCACATCCCTCCATAAAGGGCCGGCAACTTGTTTCAAGGATACCATGGGTTAGCTCCCCATGGGGGTGAGTGGTACACACTCACGGCGGGTCGGTATTTGACTCAGGCGGGTTAAATTCCCGGGATATATATAAGCCATGGATTAGTTATCCGTGATGCGAGTATCGTGTACCGATGACTCATTGCGGGTCCACATAACCTAAGCGGGTGAAATAGTCTCTTGCGGGTGAAATAGTCCTATGATAGGTTGCATTATAACACAGAGGGTGGTTGACCCTGGCACGACCTTCATGTTTTGACACGGTAGTGATTTCATTAATGAAAGGGTGCAGTGTGTGTATGATTTAAAGTGGAACAGTAATTCTCATTGTTAAAGACATAACTTAAAATATAAAAAGGATTGCATTACTCTCATGATTGCAAGGTTCAGTGTGCTTACTGATGTTGTATTATATCATGGACTTCCGGCAGTGAGGAAGGATTCCATGGGCATGATTGATATTTTGGGCGTGAGACCCATTGTTATATTTGAGTAATGACTTTGAGGGCATGCGTCCCTGACTTGATATGACTGCTTATGTATTATGTACTGTAGGTTGGCTATCATACATGTCTCCTGTTTTCTTAGATCATATGATTTCATTACGATTTATCGCTTCACATACTTGGTACATTCTTCATACTGACCTCCTTCGGGGGGCTGCGTTCATGCCGCATGTTTAGGTACGCAGTTTGGTGATCTGCAGGTGTAGGACCCTGCTCATAGTTTTTGGATAGCTCCATCTGTTCAGGAGTTTATCATTTTGGTATAGATCTTTCGATGTGCTTTGTACATTATGGGTACCAATGGCCTTGTCCCGTCATGTTTCAGTAAAACTCTTAGAGGTCTGTATTCATATGTGGGATTGGACTCATGTACAGTGTAGTGTCTTTTGATTATGTATATTATATGGCAGCCTTGTCGGCTTTGCCCTTGCACGTACGTTGGTTTTAAAAAAAAAGAGGTGTTATTTAAATTCCGCAGTTTACTTGTGTCAGTTAGGTAGAAGGGTGCCCAGGTAGGGCATCAGTCACGGGCCTGGGGTTCGGGGCGTGACAGAATGTTTCTAAGGGGGGAAGAATGTTACACCCCGTAGTTCCAGAGTTTGTATGTGAGGACGTACGTACGAGAATACAACACTAAGTACGAAAGGGAAGTAAATTTTGAATTTTCGACGGAAAATATTCTGAACCTCGTGAAGGAAAAAGGTTTATTAATGGGAATTGGATTCCCAGATTTGGTATTCGGACTTCTGGGAATATAATAGAATTATGGAATTTTATTTCCAGATTTGGTCACGTGGGGCCCACGGGGAAAATTTACGGTTTTGTGGGGCCCACATTGTTTTCAAGATTTTGGCCAATATGGATGTTTCCGGAAGATGAAAATATTTTGGACGAATAGGAGGGCGACACGTGTCACCCCCTTAGGTGGCATTGTGGCCGATTTGTGTGGACATGTGGCCCTTGGCCGAAATGGTGTGACATGTGGCAAGCCAAGTGTCCCAAGTCTTGTGTTGGACAAGTGGCTTGTGGGGCCCACACACACTTGTCCCCAATCTCATCCACACACTTGCTTTGATCCTAGCCCTTGGTTGACTTATAAATAGACCCTTGTAGCAAGACTTCATTCCACACTTTGAATAATTTCCAAGGCAAATACTCCCTCCCTTCCTTGAGTGTTCTCGGCAATTGGCCTTCCCCTTGACCAAAAGTTGTCCAAAAATTCTTAAACTTTTAAGTGTTCTTTCTTGAGGTGTTAGGAAGATTGTGAACCAAGAGTTAGGAAAGATTTCACACCCCTAGCCCTAAAACCTTGCCTTGGCCGAAAGTTGCTATGTTTGGAACCTAAGTGTTCTTCACTTTTTGGAGTTGGATCTTGAAGAGGAGTTGATTAGGAGCTTCTAAGGGTTGCTTGTGTTATACCCCGTAGTTCCAGGGTATGTATGTGAGGACGTACGTACGAGAATACGACAGAAATTTTGGAAAGAATGAAAGATGTGATTTTTCGACGGAAAAGTTTCCGGGTTTTGTGAAGGAAAAAGGTTCGTTGAGGGGAATTGGATTCCCAGATTTGGTATTTGGGCTTCTTGAATTATATTAGAATTATGAGATTTTATTTCCGGAATTGGTCACGTGGGGCCCACGGGAGAAATTTACGGTTTTGTGGGGCCCACTTTGTTTTCGAGATTTTGGCCTTTATGGATATTTTCGGAAGATGAAATATTTTGGACGAGTAGGAGGGCGACACGTGTCACCCCCCTAGGTGGCTCTTGGCCGAAATGTGCTAGCCAAGTGGCAAGACAAGTGTCCAAGTCTTGCTAGATATTTTTGTGTGGACAAGTGGCTTGTGGGACCCACACACACTTGTCCCCAATCTCAACCACACACTTGCCTTCATCCTAGTCCTTGGTTGTCCTATATATGCACCCTTAGTTGATGAAAACTTCCACACTTAACCATTTCAAGACTTGAACAAATACTCTCTCCCTTGCCTTGTGGTTTCGGCCATGGTGCCATTCCTTGACCTAAATTTGTCCAACAGTTCTTAAACTCTCAAGTGTTCTTCCCTAAGCTGTTAGGAAGATTGTGTACCAAGAGTTGGAAAAGATTTCACACCCCTAGCCTCTTTCTCATGCCTTGGCCGAAAGTTACTAGTTGGAAACCCTAAGTGTTCTTCACTTTTTGGAGTTGAATCTTGAAGAGAAGTTGGTTAGGAGCTTCTATGGGTTGCTTGTAGCGGATTGGAACGTAAAAATTTGGAGCTAAGACTTGCTTGGAGCGACTTTAAGAACTTGGATATTCTTGGGCTATTTGAGGTAGTGAAACTTAAACCTCTTTGTGATTTGGTCAATATACATATATTATAAGTATATTATGAATATATAATATATGGAGTAAAGTTTGGAAGAGTTGGATCTTGTTAAAAGAAAGGATTGGTCGTTAGCCATTAAAATGGTAAAAACGTATTCAACGTATCAAACGTACCTTACTTATGAAGAAGTATTTAACAAGTAACTATAACTTATATTAAGAATGAAAATATAAGTTGGATGACTAATGAGTAATTTGGATAAGTAAAATGGACAAAGTTGGTCAAGGACCCCAACTTAAGGACTGTATTTACTTTGGACTGTATTTACTTTGGACTGTATTTACATTTCTGTTAAGGGGAAGATTGTTCAATCGCGTTCCGTTTGGGCGTGTGATCCCCTTTTTAATTATTGTATTGTTATGAAGGCGTGATAGTAAACCGCGTTACCGGTTGGGCGCGTAATCCCCTTCTTTTACTTATTGTTGTTATGAAGGCGTGATAGTAAACCGCGTTACCGTTTGGGCGTGTAATCCCCTTCTTTATGTTGTTTAATTATTACGCCTTATTTATGGCATATAATTACGGTTTTTCGGGCCTTGGAGAAAGATGGAAAAGTGAGTAAAAACGGGGAAGTCTTGCCAATTTTCCGTAGAATTAGAGGGCTTTTTATTGGTATAAGTCTTCTATGGTAAGAAAGGTTTGATAGAAGTACTATGACCATTTTAGGAGTGGAGTACTACGTGTGGCGTGATCTACTTGGCTAAAGGAGTAGCCGACGGGTTGAAGTACTTGGAGCGTTTTGCTATTTGTCGATAATCGTCGCGAGGTATGTGAACTTCTTCCTATCCTTTCTAGCATGATGTTTCGTAAACTATGTAGTACGGTGACGCATACGTGCTAAATGAGTTTGGTTGGTTCAAAACATAGGGTGTTATAATAGCTTTATGGGAAGTTAGTTATAACGACTCTATGTAGGTAAAAGAATGGTTTATTGATTGTAGAAGTTAAGAGACTTGATCTTGAAAGATAAGAGACTTGACTTAGTTTGACTTGTTATGAATTTTGTTAAAAATATTGTAAAAACCTCATTCGCGAGTAATGAGTAGTGGGTTTTAAAAGAATAATGTTTTACTGATTTCGGAAATGAGAATAAGTGTCGAACAAACCACTGCAGCGTTAATAAAGGAAAATGTATTGACAAATAACTAATTGTTATTAAAACCAGTAGAAACCTCCATCTGCATAGAAGCTAAGATAAGACAAGATTGTATTACATTTCCTAGATCATGGTCAGTAACAAGATTGTTATAAACAAGAATAAACTACCACACATAAGACTTATGTTACTCAATTGTTTTAAAAGAGATTAAGACTATGAGTTATGAAACCTTTCTAAAATAAGAGACTTGAGCATTTGAAATTAGGCAAACTTGAACGTTTGGAAAATAATGTTGTTACTTGATTTTACAAAGGGAAGTGTTTTGGTTTACTTAAAAAGGTAGTCACTCTATTTTTTATACTACATGTATTGTGTGACTTTTGTGAAAGAAATGGATCTTTTAAAAGAACTTAACGTACGTAATACTTTGGGGGTTAGAACCTGGCCTTCGGCATAAAAATGGAAGTACTTCAAGTTGTGTGTAAACTTGCCTATATTTGCGTGTGATAGCCTTGTTGTGCAAGTACTGTATTTCTATACCACCGCGTCTCTCGATGGAGGGCCGGCTGATCTATTATGTATGATTCTTTATCGAGTCCCATGGGATGGGCCGAGAAACGTATTCCACCTGATTCTTTATCGAGTCCCATGGGATGGGCCGAGACACGTATTCCACCTGATTCTTTATCGAGTCCCATGGGATGGGCCGAGACACGTATTCCACCTGATTCTTTATCGAGTCCCATGGGATGGGCCGAGACACGTATTCCACCTGATTCTTTATCGAGTCCCATGGGATGGGCCGAGACACGTATTCCACCGGTTCTTTATCGAGTCCCATGAGATGGGCCGAGACACGTATTCCACCTGATTCTTTATCGAGTCCCATGGGATGGGCCGAGACACGTATTCCACCTGGTTCTTTATCGAGTCCCATGGGATGGGCCGAGACACGTATTCCACACGATTTATACCTAGACTGCCGGCAGTGAGGAAAGAGTTCCACGGGCATGAGGGATGACTTTGAGGGCGTGAGTCCCTGACTTGACATAACTGCTTTTATATTTGTGAACTGTAGTTTTGTTATCATACATGTCTCCTATTTTTTTTAGACTGTTATGATTTCATTTACAGTATTTTCAGTTTCACATACTTGGTACTGTTAGATCGACTCTCCGGGGCCGCGTTCATGCCGCAGTAGAGGTACATCGGTTGTGGATCCTCGCCATAGGATCACGATTCGTGTAGGAAGCCCCGTTTCTTCTGAGGCTTATCTTTTGGTATGTTACCACGAGTGCAGAGGTTCTTGTACATTCGTGGTATGGCGGGCCCTGTCCGTCATAGTTATTATCACTTCTTAGGTGCAGTAATCGTTGTGGGCAGAATTTGTAAAAAGGATAATTGTTCGGGTTTTTATGTATATATACAGAAGGCAACTATTTTGGTTGGCCTATTTATTTATCATGTCTCTTGATTCATGTTTATGTTTTATTTCCGCTGATTTTCTCTGATGTTGTATCACTAGGGTGCCCGGGGTAAGGCACCAGTCACGGGCCCGGGTTCGGGTCGTGACAAAAGTGGTATCAGAGCAGTTAATCCTCGGAAAGTGTCTACAGACCGTGTCTAGTAGAGTCTTGATTATCGATGTGTTGTGCACCACATCTATAATCGTGAGGTCGCAGGACATTTAGGATTAGTTTCCATTCTTCTCATTACGAGATCGTGCCTTAGAGCGTGTTGTAAGTTGGACCCTCCGACGTATTTCGTTTTACCGCTTATGCCTCCGCGAAAGGCAACGAGCCCGAGGCAAGGCAAAGCGTGAGGAAGTGCGAGTAGAGCACGGAGGGTTACGAGCGAGGCCCGCTTTACACGAGATAGTGCGTCGACGGCGAGTTTTGCGACGCCGCCGGCCAGCGAGTTTAGAGCGCGGCGGTGGCTGCCGAGACCAGTGCACGAGCCTCCAGTCCCACAGTCTGGAGCAGAGGAGATGGGTACAAGGAGATGGCGATTCGGCGAGTCGTGGCCAAATATGAGGATAGGTTGGATCACGGCGATTCGATTCCGGTAGCACCCGTAGTTCACCCCCGAGCAGACAGTTTGAGACTACGGGACTTTCTGAGCTGCAGCCCGCCAGAGTTCTATGGGTCGAGGCCTGAGGATGATCCGCAGGAGTTCATCCGACAGTTACAGCGGATCATGAGAGTGATCAAGGCTTCGGAGACCGAGTCAGTGACCTTCGGTTCGCATCGGCTGCGTGATACTGCGATCGGTGGTTTGATTCATAGGAATCGCCCCGAGAGGAGCATGCGCTCCCAGCAGTTTGGGGCGAGTTCTCAAGGGCATTTCTTGCACATTTCTTGCCTCCACAGATGAGGAGGGCTCGGGCCGACAGATTTTTGACGTTGAGGCAGGACGGGCGGACGGTTAGAGAGTACAATGTGGAGTTCGACTCATTAGCTCGGTACGTCCCCGCATTGGTAGCCGGCATGGAGGACAGAGTGCACCGCTATGTCACCGGGCTCGATGACTACTTGGCAGAGGCTTGTTCGGGTGTAGCTCTTCAGCCGGGCATGGACATTGCCCGCATGCAGGCTCATGCACTAGGATGTGAGGCACGGAGAGGTCGACGGAATGACCAGGATCAGCAGAAGAGGGCCAGAACAGCAGGGTCTTTTGGTGACTTTCGAGGCGGACCGCCTCAGCAGCAGGCTAGTTATATACCTCCGCCAGTACAGAGCGGTCCTCCACAGTCTTCAGGACGTTCGGGGTATTCGGGAGCTGGTCAGGGCTCCAGGGCTTCTGGTTCACAGATATACATGGGTTCTAGCCAGTCGGGTTCAGGTTTTCCTCAGTGTGCACGATGCGGCGTCGTCCCGGGAATGTCGTCTTTATCGGTGCTTGTTTTGCTGCGGCCATCGTGGCCATGTGGACGAAACCGCCCTAATAAGAGGATACTGACAGCGGGACTCACCTACGGTCGATGGCGAGTTCATCGCCTTCTACGGTATGCGCAGGCGTAATTATGATTAGAGCGACCAAGGGGAAGTGAAGCAGTTGATGCAGGTATATTCTTAACCCTCTAGAGTTTTATGCATTTGTGACAAGATGAGTATATTTTAAGTGTTATGTTCAGATAGCATTATGTTAAATTGTGATTTAGAGGCCTGGTTAGTAAAGGGGAAGTTGGGTACATAGAAAGTGTGAACCTTAGAGTTTTATACGTGGAGACCTTAGAGGCGAGGCCATCTTGAGTAAAAGATTTATTTTATGTTTGACCTTTATCAGAGTGCGTAGTATACGTGGGATATATTTGTGTGATAAGTCCATGGGTAGTGTGAGATGGAAGTGGTAGCTTTCATGACGTGATTTAGTAAGATTGTTCCGTATCGGGGAACAAGGGTTTGGCGCGATTGTGGGTCGGGTTGAGGAGCGTTCGGTCGACCAGCGGCCGGGTGGGGTCAGTTCGAGGTGGTCCCGCCAGGTGGTAGGGTCACGAGGGTGCTAAGCCCAGGGTTAGGTAACCATCGTAAGAGTTCGTGGATGTGTTCGACCAGAATCGGATCGTGAAGGCCGGGAATGGCCTTAGAGGAAATTGAAGCTAGTGGGAGCTGTTGTGAGATTAGAAATGACTCCTCGTTGGCTTGGATTTGAGTTTTCCGCACCCGTTATATTCTGGCCATTAGTGGCATAATTGGTTTCGTAAGTATAGCAGTGGAGACTATATCGGCGCTTGTATGTTTGGAGACTTAGAAGGAACATTCGGGACGAATGTTTCTAAGGGGGGAAGAATGTTATACCCTGTAGTTCCAGGGTATGTATGTGAGGACGTACGTACGAGAATACGACAGAAATTTTGGAAAGAATGAAAGATGTGATTTTTCGACGGAAAAGTTTCCGGGTTTTGTGAAGGAAAAAGGTTCGTTGAGGGGAATTGGATTCCCAGATTTGGTATTTGGGCTTCTTGAATTATATTAGAATTATGAGATTTTATTTCCGGAATTGGTCGCGTGGGGCCCACGGGAGAAATTTACGGTTTTGTGGGGCCCACTTTGTTTTCGAGATTTTGGCCTTTATGGATATTTTCGGAAGATGAAATATTTTGGACGAGTAGGAGGGCAACATGTGTCACCCCCCTAGGTGGCTCTTGGCCGAAATGTGCTAGCCAAGTTGTTATACCCCGTAGTTCCAGGGTATATATGTGAGAATGTACGTACGAGAATACGACAGAAATTTTGGAAAGAAAGGAAGATGTGATTTTTTTCGACGGAAAAGTTTCCGGTTTTTGTGAAGAAAAAGGTTCGTTAATGGGAATTGGATTCCCAGATTTGGTATTTGGACTTCTTGGATTATTTTAGAATTATGAGATTTTATTTTCGGAAATGGTCACGTGGGGCCCACAGGAGAAATTTACGGTTTTGTGGGGCCCGCTTTGTTTTTGAGATTTTCGGTATTTTGGATATTTTCGGAAGACGAAATATTTTGGACGAGTCGGGGGGCGACACGTGTCACCCCCATGTGTCACTTGGCCGAATTGGAGGGACAAGTGGCAAGCCACTGTCCCCTCGCCGAAATAGCCATGACATTTGGAGGCCAAATCGTGTGGTGTGGTGGGACCCACACACACATGGCCCAATCTTGACCCTACACTTACCTTGATCTTGGCCCTTGAAACCTCTATAAATACCCCTTAGGTTGAAGAGTATTTCATCCACACTCAAGACTTTCCAAAGCCAAAAATACTCCCTCCCTTTAGTGAGTTTCGTCCCTCCCCTCTTGTGTAGAAAATACTTGGTGTATTGTTGTATAATCCCAAATACCTTGGCCTAGTATCCCTAGTAGTATTCCAAAGTTATTTCAATACTAGAGCAGGAAATACTACTTTATTCCAATAGTAGTAAAGTGAAACCTAGAAAAATCTTCCTAGCTTGGTTGAACTATTTAGAAGTTGTTTGGAAACTTCTAGGGTCGCTGGAGCGGGTTGGAGCGTAAGGAATGGAGCTAAGCGTTGCTCGGGATCGACATATAAACTTGGATAATTTTGGGCTTATCGAGGTAATAATCTATGTCTCCTATTGTAATTGGATATTACATGTTGTAGTAGTTATACTTGAGTATATTATATTGGAAGGATGATTATAAAGGTTTGAACGCATTTACATTGGATTGTACTTACGAGACTTGTGTAGTATTATTGTGAAGCGAATTGAACACGTCCGGTTAGGCGTGTAATCCTGGGAGTTGTTGGCACAGTAGCGGGCCTTGATAGGAGGAGATTTATGTGATAGCGGGGAGGTCTTTGCCGAATTTTACGTAGAATAATGTCACGACCAACCCGGCCCGTGATCGTGCCTTACCGGGCACCCTAGTGATACAACATCGAGAGAAAACCAATGAAATAAAAACTTTAAACATATAAATAGACATGGATCAAGATGAAAAGAAAGCAACCAAAGCGGTTGCCTTTCAACATATATATATATAAACATTTGAGCATACAATCCTTACAACCCCGCCCACAACATAAGCATGCACTCTAAGATTTATACAACAACTATGACGGACAGGCCCCGCCATACCTGAATGTACAAGAACCTACGGACATCGGGGTAACATACCAAAGATAAGCCTCAAGGAACGGAGCTTCCCAAGACGCCGAAAGGTGATCCTAAAAGGGATCGGCAATAGATGTACCTACACTGCGGCGTGAACGCAGCCCCAAGGAGGTCGATAACAGTACCAAGTATGTGAAAGCGTAAACACAGTAAATGAAATCATAATAGTCTATATAAAGCGGGAGACATGTATGATGACCAAACTACGATCACAACATAAAAGCGATCATGTCAAGTCGGGACTCACGCCTCAAAGTCATCCTCACGCCCGTGGAACTCCTTCCTCACCGCCAGCCTAGGTACAAATCATGTGATACGTATAACATGTCTCGGCCCATCTCATGGACCCGATAGAAACGTGTGGAATACATTCGGTTCATCTCATGAACTTCGGTAGTCGGATGGAATACATTCGGTCCATCCGTGGGCCGCGATAGTCGAGTGAAATACATTCCCGGTTCATCCCATGAACGCGGTAGTCGAGTGAAATACATTCCCGGTTCATCCCATGAACGCGGTAGTCGAGTGAAATACATTCCCGGTTCATCCCATGAACGCGGTAGTCGAGTGAAATACATTCCTTGCACAACAAGTCTATCACACGCAAACATAGGCAAGTTACACACAACTTAAAGTACTTTCATTTTATGACAAAGTCCGGGTTTTAACCCTAAAGTACTACGTACGTTAAATTCCTTTTAAGAGATCCATTCCTTTTATAAAAGTCACCCGATACCCGTAGTATAAAAAAATAGAGTGACTTACATCTTTTACGTAAACCAAAACAACTTCCCTTTTTAAAGTCAAGTTACCACATTAAAACCAATGATAAAACCCTTCTTTTGTTTTCATAAAGTCATTATAACCAACTTCCCATAAAGCTGTTATAACACTTTATGTTTTAAACCAATTTAAGACAAAACAATGCCTTTCTTTTCCCTACAGTTCCAGTTTGCCTAATTTCAATTACTCAAGTCTCTTTATTTTAGAAAGGTTTCATAGTTCAATGTCTTAATCTCTTTTAAAACAATTGAATAACATATGCCATAGGTGTGAGCAGTTTATTCTTGTTTATAACCATTTATTAAAGCAGCCATGATCTAGAAAATGTAATATCATTTTGTCTCATCTTAGCTTCTATGCAGATGGAGGTTTCTACTGGTTTTAATAATACTTCATTATTCAATACATTTTCCTTTATTAGCGCTGCAGTGGTTTGTTCGATACTCATTCTGATTTCCGAAATCAGTAAAACATTATTCCTTTTAAAAACCATGTACTCATTACTCACGAATGAGGTTTCACACAAAATTCATATTAATACATTCAAGTCAAGTCTCTTATCTTTTAAGATCAAGTCTCTTAACTTATAAAATCAGTAACCCATTCGTTTTATCTCTTTTAGACGTTATACCCAACTTCCCATAAAGCTAGTATAACTCTTAAGCTTTTTTAAAACCAAGCATTACTCTTCTTTCAAAAAGGTTTCTTAAATCTTTTGAAATACTTCAAGATCATTATTATTCAGGCTTAAGTCAAAATACATTGCCATGACACTACATTCAGTTAACACACGTACGTCTACCGTACTATATATATACTCTTTTAAAATACTTCAAGATTCTTATTATCCAGGCTTAAGTCAAAAGACATTGCCACACGTACGTCTACCGTACTATATATATATTCCTTTAAAATACTTCATGCTCAAGAGTATAGGAAGAATCACATACCTTGCGACGATTATCGACTATAAGCAAAACGCTCCACGGCTATAACCCGGCTAGCCCTGTCCACCTTCTAAGTAGCACATGCTACTTGCAGAACATTCAACCAATAAAGGTTATCAGTCTACTGTAAATACAGTCCTATGTAAATACAGTTTAATCTTCTATCTTAATATTCTTCTGATGCGATTTCAGTTCAAGTCTATTCTGTAATATCCTTCTATTACAGTTCAATTCTCTTCTATGAATCTTATATTCATTTCTATACTACTACGGTATGTAATTTCCAATTACAAAAGAAGGACAGTAGTATTTACCTCGATGAGCCCAAAATTATCCAAGTTTAATGTCGCTCCTGAGCAACGTTAAGCTCCTACTCCGAGTGCTCCAACCCGCTCCAAACAACCCTTAGAAGTTCTACGCAACTTCTACTTAACACTTCAACCGACTATGAAGGTTTTCCTTAGGGTTTCGTTTAGTGGCTAAAGGAAGTATAATAGTATTTTCTGGGCTTTTGTATAAGTGTAACCTTGGGAATACTACAAGGTATTTGGGCCAAGGTATTTGGACATTATAACAATACTAGGAGAGTATTTCTATACCACAACAAGGGGTATTATACGAAAACAACTAGGCTAGGGGGGGGACCCTCTCGGCCAAACTTTCTCAAGGGGGGTCTTTGGACGAACGAAAGCTTCACAAGGGAGAGGGAGGGATTTTTAACACTTAGCAAATGATTTTTGGATGAAGAAAGTTCATCACTTAGAGGGGTATTTATAGGTCAAGAAATGGCCAACCAATGGCCAAGATTCTTCCAAGTGTTAGGCAAGTGTAGGGCTAGGATTAAGCCATGTGCACCTTATACATCTACCACCAAAAATATCCTACCAACTACTTGACAAAACAAGCCACAATTCGGCCCACCATTGCCGCCTAACTCATCCAATGTGAGGTGACACATGTCACCCTCCCGTTGATCCAAAATGTTTCGCCTCTCGGAAAAATCCGCAAAAAATATAAATGACATAGCCGAATTTTCCTTCGCAAGTTTAGTAAAGCGTTTAGTAAAACGATTCCTTTCGGCACTTGTGCCCAAATTTTCGAACCATGCCAACTTTAAGGCTTAAATTTATATACGTACGCCCTCACGTACATACTCTGTAAATACGGGGTATAACATTCTCCCCTCCTTAGAAACATTCGTCCCGAATGTTCCTTCTCAAGACGGATAACGATAAAGTTCCTCTAACAAGTTGCCCACGCCACACCTGGCCACGAAATAACACACGTTCTCTTCCTTCCTTACTCGTCGTGCCCTTCTCGAACACTTGAACTCTTCTAGTATACGTATCATACTTCAGTCAATGCTTTAGTTCCCAAAACTTTGGAGTCACCACCTCCAAACTTGGTCATCTTACTAGCCTTAATCTCCCTTAAGGCCATTCCCGGCCTTCACGATCCGCTCGTCGAACGCGTCCACGAACTCATACGATGGTCATCCGAACTGGGCCTAGCACTCGTGACTACCACCTGGCGGGACCACCCAGAGCTGACCCCACCTCGAAACAGGCCGCGGGTTGGCCCGCAACATGGCCCCAACCCGACCCACTTAACGCATCAAGCTCTTGTTTCCCGATCCGGAACAATCTTACCTATACAGGTCATGAAAGCTACCACTTCCATTTTACACTACCCAAGGATTTTCCCACCATCACTCCACGTATACTTACACATTCTGACAAAGATCACTTGCAAAATTTTGTACATAGTACACAACATATAATCATTGCATCACGTATGCAAAACTCTAGAGGGTTAAGGATATACCTGAATCTACCGCTCCACTCTAATCATAGGCACCTGCAGGCGCATACCGTAGAAGGCGATGAACTCGCCATCGATCCGGTAGGTCGCGCTGCCGCCGGTACCTCTCCTATAAGCACGCTTCTCACATGGCCCTGACGGCCGCAGGTGAAACAAGCACCAGTAAAAATACGACATTCCCCGGGATGACGTCTGCCACATCGTGCACACTGAGGGGGACATGAATCCTGCTGGCTAGAACTCACGTATACCTGTGAACGAAGCCCCGAGCTCGACCAGCTCCGAATACCCCGAACGCCCGAAGGCGCGGAGGACCACTGCATCTTGGCGGAGGTACATAACTAGCTCACTGGCGGTCCGCCTTGAAAGTTACCAAAGGACCTGCCGCCCCGCCTCTTCGCTGATCTCGGTCATTCCGTCGACCTCTCCGTGCCTCACATCCTAGTGCATGAGCTTGCATGCGGGCAATGTCCATGCCCGGCTGAAGAGCTACACCCGTACAAGCCTCTGCCAAGTAATCATCTAGCCGGCAGTGAGGAAGGAGTTCCACGGGAATGATTGATATTGTGGGCGTGAGACCCATAGTTATATGTGAGTGATGATTTTGAGGGCATGCGTCCCTGACTTGACATAACTGTTTATTTATTGTAAAATGGTATTTTAAAAGGATGAAATATGATTTCATTACAGTACTTTCAGTTTCACATACTTGGTACTGCATCGACCTCCTTCGGGCCGCGTCATGCCGCAGGTAGAGGTACACCGGTTGTTGATCCTCGCTCATAAGATCACGATTCTGCGTATTGGGAAGCTCCGTTTCTCCGGAGGCTTATCTTTTGGTATGGTTCCCTGTCATTGTAGGTACTTGTACATTCAGGGGTATGGCGGGGCCCTGTCCCGTCATAGTTGTTATATCAAATTCTTAGAGGTCTGTAGTCCTGTTGTGAGTTGGGCTTGTAAAGGATGTAACTGTTCAGGTTTTGATATATATATGCAGAAAGGTGACCGTTTTGGTTAGCCTGTTTCTTATTTTATATTGTTCCATGTCAATGAGTTTATTTCCGCTGGTTTTTCTCTGATGTAGAATCACTAGGGTGCCCGGGGTAAGGCACCAGTCGCGGGCCCGAGGTCGGGTCGTGACATTAGGGTCACAGTTCTGCGTTTTGAGAAGCTCCGTTTCTCCGGAGGCTTATCTTTTGGTATGTGTCACGACCCGAATCTGGGCCCGTGACTGGTGCCTTACCCCGGGCACCCTAGTGATACAACATCAGAGTAATCAGCGGAACATAAAACACATACATGAAACAAATGAAGTACAAAACAGTAATCTGAGGAAAACTTTCCTTTCGGCATATATATAAATAACAACTCCTACAAATGAACAGTTTAATCCTTTTTACAACCCTGCCCACAACAAGATTACTGCACCTGCGAAATGATACGACAACAATGGCGACAGGGCCGCCATACCCCGAATGTAAATACCTACAACGACAGGACTATACCTGATAAGCCTCCGAGAAACGGAGCTTTCCCAAACGCCGAATCGTGACCCTAAGGCGAGGATCAACGATCGGTGTACCTTTACTGCGGCATGAACGCAGCCCGGGCGAGGTCGATAACAGTACCAAGTATGTGAAACGAAAATAAATCGTAAATGAAATCATAGTAGTCTATATAAAGCAGAGACATGTATGATAACCAAACTACGCTCACAATAAATAAGCGATATGTCAAGTCGGGACTCACGCCTCAAAGTTATCACAATAAAACCGTGACGGCAAGTGCGAAGCGCATAGCCGACTACTAAGACCAACAGCACCAAAAATACCACAAAGCGTATCCCGAGGTCTTTCTAGACCGCACCACATGATCGTGGCCGCCACTCGCCCGCAATATCAATGCGCGTCTATCCACGAACTCTCGCACTCGCATAGGTCACCCACGGACCCGCATGAGGTATTCCTCGAATCATGGTCCTGCATCACCGAGGTATACCCCGCATCGAAGGCGGCTAACCCTCGGTATCCGCCTAGGCTCCGCAGCCGCATAGTCTCAAAAGACCGCATAGTCTCACTGCATCGCATAGGAATCCCCGCGTCGGGCTAAACACCCGAATGATCAATCCGGAGCTACCGCGACTCGCGTAGTCACAAGGATCGCATAGGCCGTATAGACCGCATCAAGGGTGGCAAGCCCGGTATAATAAGTCGAGGGTATGTGATACAATAACGATAACGGGCTTAACGCTTGACAACGTAAGCACAACAAGAGTGACCCCCTTACACAATAATCACAAGATACTAACACACGTAGCATCCTAACATGCTTACTAATCAAATCAACAAGAAAGTATTACAAGGCTATCACAAACCAAAACAATCAAGTTATTCACACAAGGTACTTTCTACTAACAAGTTCGTACCTATCCCCAAAGTACTTCATACATTAAATCTTTAAAAGATACGTTACTTCACAAAACCACACAATACACCGTAGTATATGAAAATAGAGTGATTATCTTTTAAAGTAAATCAATTACTTCTCTTTGTAAAATCAAGTAGCAACATTCTTTTCCAATGTTCAAGTTTGACTAATTTCCAATGTTCAAGTTTGACTAATTTCCCATGTTCAAGTTTCTCATTTTAGAAAGGTTTAGTAGTTCATAGTCTTATTCATTTAAGAATATAATTCTCCTTTAAACAATCTGAGAAACATAAGCCTTATAAGTGAGTAGGATATTCTTGTTTATAACAATCTTATTACAACAGCCATGATCTAGGAATTATCATTTTGTCTCATCTTAGCTTCTATGCAGATGGAAGTTTCTCTGGTTTTAATAATACTTAATTATTAAAAACATTTCCTTTTATTAACGCGCAGTTGGTTTGTCGATACACATTCGATTTCCAAAATCAAGAAACATTCTTAAGCCGTTATACCTAACTTTCCATAAGGCTATTATAACTCTTAAGTTTTCTAAAAAATCAAGTATTACCTCTTCTTTCAAAATGATTCAAAAATCTTTTGAAATACTTCAAGTTCTTTATTAACACATAACAAGCCGCTTATAGTTCAAATCGCTACCTTTTAAAACCACAAGTATTTTCTTACCAACATAAAGTCATATAACCAACTTCACATAAAGCCGTTATAACACTTTATGTTTAAAACCAATCAAATACATTTAGCACATGACGCTCACCGCACTACATAGTTCACACATATCATGCTAGAAGAGATAGGAAGAGGTTCACATACCTCGCGACGAGTATCGACTAATAGCAAAACGCTCCAAGTACTTCCAACTGTTGGCTACTCCTTTAAGCCAAGTAGATCGCGCCACACGTAGTACTTCAACCTATAAGGCCACAAGGCGCTCATTAACATTTAGATCCCTTCGTAGAACATTCTACAGAAAATTCGCAGATTCTCCCGCAACACGCAGAAATCTCCTCCTCTATCTGGGTGGCTACCAAGCCAACAAGGGGGGGGTGGTTATACGTTTAATCCGGACGTGCTCAATTCTACCTCAAAGAAAAGCTACACAAGTCTATCTGATACGCCCTATGTAAATACATTTCAAGATTTTCTTCGAAAAGGTTTCTTATTATTCAGGCTTAAGTCAAAAGACATTGCCGATAACAACGTTCAGTTCTATATATAGTATACTTCAACTATATAGTCTAACAATCATGTAATCTCCAATTACAATAGAGGGACAAGATATTTACCTCGATAAGCCCATAATTATCCGAGTTTAAATGTCGATCCTGAGCAAGGTTTAGCTCCTACTCCGCGCGCTCCGACCCGCTCCAAACAACCCTTAGAAGTTCTAACCAACTTCTACTTATAACTTCAACTACGGGTGAAGATTTACTTAGGGTTTCGGTTTTGTGACTGAAGGGAAGTATAATAGTATTTCTGGGCTTTGTAAAGGTATAACCTTAGAATACTACAAGGTATATGGCTAAGGTAATTTGGGCATTATAACAATACTTTTGAGAGTATTTCTAACAAGAGGGGCATTATACGAAACAACTAGGCTGGGAGTACCCACGGCCACACTACTGTGGGGGAGGGCTCTCGCCAAGGGGAGGATGGTGTTGGACGAGAACACTACTAAGAGAGGGGGAGGATTTTTAACACTTAGAGATTTGTAGAATGGATGAAGAAGTCATCAAAGAGGGGGGTATTTATAGGTCTAGCAAAGGCCAACCAATGGCCAAGATCTTGCCAAGTGCAAGGCAAGTGTAGGGCCAAGATCTTGCCAAGTGCACCTTATCCATCTACCACAAAATATCCTACCAACCCCTTGACCAAACAATGGCCATTCGTCCACCCCTTTACCGCCCCAAACGTGCTCCAATGAGAGGGTGCCAAGTGGCGCCCTCTTGTTGGTCAAAATTGTTTCGTCTCTCTAAAAAATCCGAAAAAATTAAAAATGACATAGCCGTAATTTTCCCTACGAAAGCTGTTAAAACGTTTCGTCTAAAAACGACTCTAAACGGGTGTTGTGAACAAAATAATTTTCGGCCAAGCCAACTTTAAACTTCAAATTTTTCTACGTACGCCCCACGCATACTCGAAAATACAGGTATAACATTCTCCCCTCCTTAGAAACATTCGTCCCGAATGTTCCTTCTAAGTCTCAAAACAAACGTGCGCCAGTATAGTCTTCACTACTATACTTACGAGAATCAATCCTGCCACACCTGGCCACAGAAACAACTTGCGCAAAATGCTTACATCCAAGTCCACGAGGAAACACCTCTAACATCACCAAAATGATATACCACTTTTGTCACTTTGCCTGAGGCATTAACCTTCTCAGGCGACCCAACAATTGGTACCGGGCTGCGTGCGATCACCGGCCGCCGTGCATTCGAACTCTTACTACATTTTCGAAATCGCTTATCCAAAACTCGGGGTTACTATCCCTAACGTGGTCATCATTAACTGGGAACACTCTGGATGGATCTTCGATACTTCCCGAACATAACAATACGAAAGACCGGACGTACTGCCTCCTAAGTCGGACAGAATCGCTAACATATAGCAACCCGCCTATTCTTCACATGAACTCAAGCGGCCCAAAGTAACTCGGGCTAAGTTCCCTCTGTTTTACAAAACTCGCCACACCCAAACCGGGGTGGTACCTTCAAGAAGACCGACCGTCAACTTGAACTCTAAGCGTCGTCGCCGATTATCCGCACGATTTCTCTGAGCTGCCAGAACCTCTTCTAGACAAGCTTTACTCTATCCACAGTCTGCTGGAACAAGCCTGAACCAACTATCTGAATCTTGCCAACATCGAACCAATCGGCCAAGAACTTACACTTCCGCCCCTACAAGGCCTCATAAGGCGACATTCAACCGAAATGGTAGCTTAAACACTCTCCACAGAGACAACAATCCCCACAACTACCTCAAATACACACACCGGCCCGAGGCGAATGCGATTTTGAGACTCACCAGTTCTTAACCCCGCTTGGTAAAACTTCCAAACCAAAAACAGCGTACCACTGGCTCCACTGCGCCATAAGGTGAAGGTAGGCACCTCGTGCACCTTACAACCTTTCTCGATATATCATCTCGCATAACCTCTCGCCGAGTAAACGGTCTTTGCTAGAAGACAAGGCGGTGACTCCTCGGCCCGACTATCGGTCGAACGTCCACGATTAGACGTTGGTTAACTAAACTTGGGCCTAACACCGTGGCCTACCACAAGGCGGACCGCCACAACCGACCCCACCACCATACATGCCGCGGTTGACCCGCAACGTGGCCTCAACCCGACCCGCAACGCCGCAAAACGCTAGCTCCTCAAGGAAAACTCTCACTAATCACGTTACGAAAACCTAGCGGTCTTCTTAGCTCAACTACCCTCTTCATTCCACACTACTCGGGACTAATCCCACAAACATAACTCACGCACTATGCACTCCTATAAGGGTCAAACATAAACAATACATCTTTTACTCGAGATGGCCTTACCTCTAAGGTCTCTACGTATAACACTCTAAGGCTCACACTTTCTCTATCCCCCAAATCTTACTTGGTTAACTAACCAAGATTTCTAATCACCATTTACACAATGCTATCGAATATAACACTTAAGGTATACTCACCTTATCACACATACTAGACCCTAGAGGTTAAAGATCTATCTGATTCATCGCTTCACTCCCTTAGTCGTTCTAATCAAACTCGCCTGTAGGCGCATAGCTAAGGAAGATGACGAACTACCCACCGATCCTCGGGCTAAGTCCTCCCGCAAGGACACTCTTTCGACATCGCACACGACGGTCATAGGTACAATAAGTACCAACTAAAAGACGACATTCCACGATGGCGCCGCCACATCGTGAACACCGAAAATCGAATCCGGATGGCCGGAACCTTCGTGTGATGGTGAACCTAAGCTCGAGCTCGACTAACTTGCATACCCCGAACGCCCCGAACCCCGCGAGGACCTTTCAGATCTTGGTGGATGCGCATAATCTAATCTGGTGAGGCGACTGCCTCGAAAGTTACTAAAGGACCTTGCCGCTCGCCTCTCTTCTCGCCCTTCGTTAACCCGTCGATCTCTACGCTTGGCTGCCGCGCATAAGCCCGCATACGTGCCATGCTCAAGCCCAATCAAGAATTACTCTTGCACAACCTTCTCGTTGATATTCATCAAGACTCGCGGTACATCGGTATACTCTCTGGTAGTCAAATCCATAGTTATTAACAGGGTCACCTCCTTGAAATCTATATTCTCTGTTCCCGGTCGTGGAACTGAAGGTTCAAACATCATGGCCGCAGTAGGAACTGCCGCCGCCGTGCTAAACTCTGCTGGGGCTAATGACGTCGCAGAACTCCCCGAATGAAGCACCACCCAAGGTGATAATTGGTCCTGTGCCCACGTAACCCTCTGTACTCTACTCGCAGCTCCCTCGGCTGCCTTGTCCTCCGGGGCTCGAGTTGCCCTATGCGGAGGCATAACGGTAAGGGAAAGAAATACGTTAGAGGGTCCAACTTACAACACAGCTCTAAGGCACGATCTCAGAGTGAGAAGAAATAGAAACCAATCCTAAATATCCTATAGCCTCCTGATTATTGGTGTGGTGCACAACACACCGATAATCAAGACTTCTGAATCGATACGGCGTAGACACTTTCCGAGGATTAAGCGCTCGATACCACTTTTGTCACGACGAATGGCCCGTGGATCGTGCCTTACCGGGCACCCTAGTGATACAACATCGAGTAATCACGAACATAAAACACATACATGAAACAAATGAAGTACAAAACAAGAATTGAGTAAAACTTGCCTTTCTGTATATATAAATAACAACTCCTACAAATGAACAGTTTAATCCTTTTTACAACCCCGCCCACAACGATTACTACGCACCTGCGAAATGATACGACAACAATGGCGGATCAGGCCCCGCCATACCCTGAATGTAAATACCTACAACGACAGGACTATACCTGATAAGCCTCCGAGAAACGGAGCTTTCCCAAACGCCGAATCGTGACCCTAAGAGCGAGGATCAACGATCGTGTACCTTTACTGCGGCATGAACGCAGCCGGGCGAGGTCGGCATAACAGTACCAAGTATGTGAAATCAAAATAAATCTCAGAATGAAATCATAGTAGTCTATATAAAGCGGGAGACATGTATGATAACCAAACTACGCTCACAATAAATAAGCAAATATGTCAAGTCGTGACTCACGCCTCAAAGTTATCACAATAAAACCGCACGGCAAGTGCGAAGGCATAGCCGACTACTAAGACCCACGCATCAAAAATACCACAAAGCGTATCCCGAGGTCTTTCTAGACCGCACCACATGATCGGCCGCCACTCGCCGCAATATCAATGTCGCGCGTCTATCCTGGAACTCTCGCAGCTCGCATAGGTCACCCACGGACCGCATGAGGTATTCTCGAATCATGGTCCTGCATCGCTGAGGTATACCCCGCGTCGGGCGGCTAACCTCGGTATCCGCCAGGCTCCCGCACCGCATAGTCTCAAAAGACCGCATAGTCTCAACAGACCGCATAGGAATCCCCGCGTCGGGCTAAACACCCGAATGATCAATCTCGAGCTACCGCGCTCGCATAGTCACAAGGATCGATAGGCCGTATAGACCGCATCAAGGGTGGCAAGCCCTGTATAATAAGTCAAGGGTATGTGATACAATAACAAGACACGGGCTTAACGTTTGACAACGTAAGCACAACAAGAGTGACCCTTACACAATAATCACAAGATACTAACACACGTAGCATCCTAACATGCTTACTTATCAAATCAACAAGAAAGTATTACAAGGCTATCACAAACCAATACAATCAAGTTATTCACACAAGGTACTTTCTACTAACAAGTTCGTACCTATCCCCAAAGTACTTCATACATTAAATCTTTAAAAGATACGTTTCACAAAACCACACAATACCTGTAGTATATGAAAATAGAGTGATTATCTTTTTAAAGTAAATCAATTACTTCTCTTTGTAAAATCAAGTAGCAACATTCTTTTCCAATGTTCAAGTTTGCCTAATTTCCAATGTTCAAGTTTGCCTAATTTCCCATGTTCAAGTTTCTCATTTTAGAAAGGTTTCGTAGTTCATAGTCTTATTCATTTAAGAATATAATTCTCCTTTAAACAATCTGAGAAACATAAGCCTTATAAGTGAGTAGGATATTCTTGTTTATAACAATCTTATTACAGCAGCCATGATCTAGGAATTATCATTTTGTCTCATCTTAGCTTCTATGCAGATGGAAGTTTCTACTGGTTTTAATAATACTTAATTATTAAAAACATTTCCTTTTATTAACGCTGCAGTGTGGCACTTGAAAAAGAAAATCCCAAGAGTGAGAGGTGGTTTGTCGATACACATTCTGATTTCCAAAATCAGTAAAACATTCTTAAGCCGTTATACCTAACTTTCCATAAGGCTAGTATAACTCTTAAGTTTTCTAAAAAAATCAAGTATTACCTCTTCTTTCAAAATGATTCAAAAATCTTTTGAAATACTTCAAGTTCTTTATTAACACATAACAAGCCAGTTATAGTTCAAATCAGTTACCTTTTAAAAACCACAAGTATTTTCTTACCAACATAAAGTTGTTATAACCAACTTCCCATAAAGCCGTTATAACACTTTATGTTTTAAACCAATCAAATACATTTAGCACATGTACGTCTACCGTACTACATAGTTCACACATATCATGCTAGAAGAGATAGGAAGAGGTTCACATACCTCGCGACGAGTATCGACTAATAGCAAAACGCTCAAGTACTTCCAACCGCTTGCTACTCCTTTAAGCCAAGTAGATCGCGCCACACGTAGTACTTCAACCTATAAGGCCACAAGGCGCTCATTAACATTTAGATCCCTTCAGAGAACATTCTACGTAAAATTCGCAGACTCTCCCGCAACAAGCGTAAATCTCCTCCTCTATCGGGCCGGCTACCAAGCCAACCGGGGTTATACGTTTAATCCGGACGTGCACAATTCTACCTCACAGAAAAGCTACACAAGTCTACTGTAATACAGTCCTATGTAAATACAGTTCAGTACTCTTCTTTCGAAAAGGTTTCTTATTATTCAGGCTTAAGTCAAAAGACATTGCCGATAACAACGTTCAGTTCTATATATAGTATACTTCAACTATATAGTCTAACAATCATGTAATCTCCAATTACAATAGAGGGACAAGATATTTACCTCGATAAGCCCATAATTATCCGAGTTTAAATGTCGATCCTGAGCAAGGTTTAGCTCCTACTCCGTGCGCTCCGACCCGCTCCAAACAACCCTTAGAAGTTCTAACCAACTTCTACTTATAACTTCAACTACGGGTGAAGATTTACTTAGGGTTTCGGTTTTGTGACTGAAGGGAAGTATAATAGTATTTCTGGGCTTTGTAAAGGTATAACCTTAGAATACTACAAGGTATATGGCTAAGGTAATTTGGGCATTATAACAATACTTTTGAGAGTATTTCTAACAAGAGGGGGGGCATTATACGAAACAACTAGGCTAGGGGGGGAGTACCCCACGGCCACACTACTAGGAGGGGAGGGCTCTCGCCAAGGGAGGATGGTGTTGGGCGAGAACACAACTAACAGAGGCCGAGGATTTTTAACACTTAGAGATTTGGAGAATGGATGAAGAAGTCATCAAAGAGGGGGGTATTTATAGGTCTAGCAAAGGCCAATCAATGGCCAAGATCTTGCCAAGTGCAAGGCACGTGTAGGGCCAAGAGCTTGCCCAGTGCACCTTATCCATCTACCACAAAATATCCTACCAACCCCTTGACCAAACAATGGCCAGTCGTCCTCCCCTTTACCGCCCCCCACGTGCTCCCATGAGAGGGGGCCAAGTGGCGCCTCTTGTTGGTCCAAAATGTTTCGTCTCTCGAAAAAATCCGCAAAAATTAAAAATGACATAGCCGGAATTTTCCTACGAAAGTCGTGAAAACGTTTCGCCGAAAACGACTCTAAGCGGGTGTTGTGAACAAAATAATTTTCGCCAAGCCAACTTTAAACTTCAAATTTTTCTACGTCGCCCCACGCATACTGCGAAAATACTGGTATAACGGTATGATTCCACGAGATTGTAGGTTCTTGTACATTCAGGGGTATGGCGGGGCCCTGTCCCGTCATAGTTGTTATAAAAACTCTTAGAGGTCTGTAGTACTGTTGTGAGTTGGGCTTGTAAAGGATAAGTGTTCGGGTTATATATATATATACAGAAAGGTGACCTTATTGGTTAGCCTGTTTCTTCTTTTATATTGTTCCATGTCTATGAGTTTTATTTCCGCTGATTTTTTCTGATGTATTATCACTAGGGTGCCCAGGGTAAGGCACCAGTCACGGGCCCGAGGCCGGGTCGTGACATGATCATCCACATACTACTTAACCTTGGTCACAAGACCACTTACCATGGTCCAATTCGCAAGACTATGCAAAAAGGGGGTGACACGTGTCGCCCGCCCATTCGTCCATAAAATTTCGAAACCCTCGTAGGCCCCACAAAACGTAAAATTTCTCGGGTGGGCCGTACGTGACCAAATCCGTAAAATAAATTTCCACAATGATAATAAATTCCATACTCCTCAAATTATGTATTCTAAGAATCTAATTCTCATCAACGAACATTTTTACTTTCCGAAGTTCGGAAGATTTTCCTTCGGAAAAACAATTATTTCTTTCGTACCAATTTTCAAATCTTGTGTTCTCGCGTCTATTCTCTTATTAATGTCCTGGAATTACGGGGAGTAACATCTCGGGTTTAGGGTAAACTCCACAAAAATAAATTTAGTTTGTGGTTCTTTATTCACAAGACATTAACCCAAGGTCCCTAAGGGTATTGTAAGGATATCTCAATAGAAAAATCTCGAAAAACGACGTTTTCACGTTAGTCGCAAGGCGAAAACCTAAGTCGTTTTCATAGTTTTGGATTGGAAATGGAAGAGAAGTTGGTTGTGAACTTCTAAAGGCTTCAAATAGAGGATTGAAGCGTAAAGGAAAAGAGCTAAGAATTGCTAAGGAGCGACTTTGAATCTTGGAAATTATAAGGGCTTATCAAGGTAACAATCTTGTCATTTTAGTAATTAAAGATTATGTCACGACCCGAACCCGGGCCCGTGACTGGTGCCTTACCCCGGGCACCCTAGTGATACAACATCAGAGTAATCAACGGAATATAAAACAAGACATGAAATAACATGAAGTGTGAAACAGTTATCTGAGGAAAGTTGCCTTTCGGCATATATATATAAAAACTTTAATCCGAACAGTTACATCCCTTTTACAAACTCTGCCCACAACAGTACTACAGACCTCTAAGAATGATATAACAACAATGGCGGGACAGGGCCCCGCCATACCCCTGAATGTAAGTACCTACAACGACAGGGGACTATACCCAAGATAAGCCTCCGAAGAAACGGAGCTTCCCAAACGCTGAACTGTGACCCTATGAGCGAGGATCAACACTGGTGTACCTCTACCTGCGGCATAAACGCAGCCCCCCAGGAGGTCGATGACAACAGTACCAAGTATGTGAAATCGAAATATCAGAATGAAATCATAGTAGTCTATATGAAGCGGGAGACATATATGATAACCAAACTACAGTTCACAATAAATAAGCAGTCATGTCAAGTCAGGGACTCACGCCCTCAAAGTCATCACTCAAATATAACTATGGGTCTCACGCCCACAACATCAATCATGCCCTTGGAATACCTTCCTCACTGCCGGCAGTCTATGATATAAAAGCACCAAGGAATACACATGAACACCAGGTCCCACCTGTGTCATAATAAAACCGTACGGGGTAAGTACGAAGGCATATGTTATACCCCGTAGTTGCAGGGTATGTATGTGAGGACGTACGTACGAGAGTACGGCAGAAAATTTTGAAAAGAAAGAAAGATGTGAGTTTTCGACGGAAAAGTTTCCGGTTATTTGTGAAGAAAAAGGTTCGTTAATGGGAATTGGATTCCCAGATTTGGTATTTGGACTTCATAGATTATATTAGAATTTTGAGATTTTATTTTCGGAAATGGTCACGTGGGCCCACTGAGAAATTTACTGATTTTGTGGGGCCCGCTTTGTTTTTGAGTTTTCCAGTATTTTGGATATTTTCGGAAGACGAAATATTCTGGGCGAATCGGGGGGCGACACGTGTCACCCCCATGTGGCACCCTTGGCCGAAATAACATTTGTGCACAACACCCGGTTAGAGTCGTTTTTCGACGAAACGTTTTGCGTAACTTGCGAAGGGAAAATTCCGGCTATGTCGTTTTGTATTTTTGCGGATTTTTCCGAGAGACGAAACCTTTTGGACCAACGGGAGGGTGACACTTGTCACCCTCATTGACGGTTTGGAGGGGACGGTCAAGGTGGGTTGGCCTTGGCCGATTGGCCCCTTGAAGTGTGCCTTGTTTGGTGCATTGTTTTGTGGAGTGTTTTGTGGAGTAGGGTTTAGGGTGCACTTGGCTTAATCTTGCCCTTACACTTGCTTTACACTTGGAAGGATCTTGGCCCTTGGTTGGCCTTTGGTTTTGCTATAAATACCCCTTATGTTGATGAACTCTTCATCCACAAATGAAACCTTCCAAGCCTAAAAATCCTCCTCCTCTAGTGTTGAGTTCGTCCAACTCATCCCCTCTTTTGAGAGTCTTGGCCGAGGCCTCCTCCTCCTCCTTGTGGTGTTCTTGCCGCGGTACCCCTGCCTAGTTGTTTCGTATAATACCCCTTGTTGTGGTATAGAAATACTCCTAGTATTGTTATAATGCCCAAAATACCTTAGCCTTGTACCTTGTAGTATTCCAAAGATACCTCTTTACGTAGAGTCCTGGAAATACTACCTTTTGTCCTTTTAGTCTCAAACCGAAACCCTAAGGAAATCTTCATAGTTGGTGAAGTATTTGAGTAGAAGTTAGTTAGAACTTCTAAGGGTTGTTTGGAGTGGTTTGGAGCGCACTGAGTGAGCTAAACCTTGCTCAGATCGACATTATAACTTGGATAATTTTGGGCTTATCGAGGTAATTATCTTGTCCTCTATTGTAATTGGAAATTACATGTTTGTTAGCATATATAGTCAAGTATACTATATATAGAACTACTTAGTATTCGCAATGTCTTTTGACTTAAGCTGAAGAATAAAGAATCGAATCAATCATATTTACATGGATCAGACAATGAGACTTGTGTAGAATTGTACACGTCGGTTAGACGTGTAAACCCCCGGTTGGCTTGGTAGCCGGCCTCGATAGAGGAGGGGATTTACGCTGCCATGTGGGGGAAGTCTGCCGAATTTTCTTTAGAAAGATAGAAAACTTGTGTTTTGGGGTTAATAGACGTTTGTGACCTTTATAGGTGAAAGTACTAAGAGTAGCGTATTCTACTCGAGTGGAAAGGGCTAGCAAGGTTGTAGTACTTGGAGCATTTTGCTTATTGTCGATAAATCGTCGCGAGGTATGTGAACCTCTTCCTATCTTTTCTAGCATGATTGTTGTGAACTATGTAGTGCGGTAGACGCATACGTGCTAAGTGATTTGGTTGATTTAAAACATAGGGTGTTATAATAGCTTTATGGGAAGTTAGTTATAACGACCTTATGTAAGTGAAAATGGTTTCTTGATGTTAGAAGTTAAGAGACTTGATCTTATAAGATAAGAGACTTAACTTATTTGTTTTAATGTGGATGTTTGTGTGAAACCTCATTCGTGAGTAATGAGTACTTGGTTTTTAAAGGGATAATGTTTACCGATTTGGGAATCGAATGTGTATCGAGACCACTGCGGCGTTAATAAAGGAAAATGTATTGAATAATGATGTGTTGTATTAAAACCGAGAAACCTCCATCCGCATAAGCTAAGATAAGACAAAATGATATTACATTTTCTAGATCATGGTCTGTAATAAGATCGTTATAAACAAGAATAAACTACTCACATATATGACATATGTTACTCAATTGCTCTAAAAAGGAATCAAGTGATTATGTTTGGGAACTATGAAACCATTTGAAAATGAGAAGCTTGAGTAATGAAACTAGGCAAACCGAACTTAGGAAAAGAATGTTGTTACTTGATTTTGAAAAAGAAGGTGGGTTGGTCATTCTAATACTACGGGTATCGGGTGACTTTTATAACGATAATGGATCTCTTTAAAAGAACTTAACGTATGTAGTACTTTGGGGTTAAAACCCGACTTTGGCATAAAATGAAAGTACTTTGAGTTGTGTGAAACTTGCCTATGCTTGTTGTTGTGAAACTTGCCTATGCTTGTTGTTGTGAAACTTGCCTATGCTTGTGATGATAGCCTTTATTGTACAAGCGTTGTGTTTCGTGTTACCGCCTCTCGATAGAGGTCGGTAGTTGAGAACTTACTTGGACGTGTCTACAGCGACGAGAAATTCCACGCAGATGCGTTCGCTGATAGTATTATTGTTGTTAATCGCTTTGGACATACCGACACGATCGTAGCGCACGGTATGCTTCCATTTTGGTTAAGGTCTTGTGGTTAATCGCTTTGGATATACCGACGCGTAGCGCACGTATGTTTCCATTTCGATTATCGCCAGTGATTTCCTTTTGGACATACCGACACGATGCGTAGCGCGCGTATCGTCCATTTGGAAAGTTGTCTTATTGTTTCCCTTTGGACATACTCGACACGATGCGCGCGGGTATGCTTCCATTCTTTGTCTTATTGTTGCATCATGGACATGTCTACACCGATGCAGTATTCCGGGGGCATGCGGCCATAATGCGAACCTGATTGATGTTGTGGGCGTGAGACCCATAGTTATATTGGAGTGATGACTGTTTTATGTTGTGAACTGTAGTTTGGTTATCATACATGTCTCCTGCTTTATATAGACTAGTATGATTTCATTTACAGTATTGTACAGTTTCACATACTTGGTACCTGTTGTACTGACCTCCTTCGGGGGGCTGCGTTCATGCCGCAGGTAGAGGTACATCGGTCGTGGATCCTCGCTCTTAGGATCTCAGTTCAGCGTTTTGGGAAGCTCCGTTTCTCCGGAGGCTTATCTTTTGGTATGTGTTCCCTGAGTTGTAGGTGCTTGTACATTCAGGGGTATGGCGGGGCCCTGTCCCGTCATAGTCGTTGTAAATCTTAGAGGTCTGTAGAACTGTTGTGGGCAGGGTTGTAAAAGGATTAAACTGTTCGGGTTTTATGTATATACTGAAGGCAACTGTTTTGGTTGGCCTGTTTATTTATTATATCTCTTGTTTCATGATTCATGTTTTATTTTCCGCTGGTTTTCTCTGATGTTGTATCACTAGGGTGCCCGGGGTAAGGCACGAATCGGCCCGGTTCGGGCGTTACAAAAGTGGTATCGAGCGATTAATCCTCGGAAAGTGTCTGCATCGTGTCTAGTAGAGTCTTGATTATCGGTGTGTTGTGCACCACATCTATAATCGGAGGCTATAGGACATTTAGGATTGGTTTCCATTCTTCTCATTCCGAGATCGTGCCTTAGAGTCAGTGTTGTAAGTTGGACCCTCCGACGTATCTCGTTTTTACCGATTATGCCTCGCGCAGCAACCAGAGCCCGAAGGGCAAAGCGGCCGAGGAGCTGCTAGTGAGATCTGAGGAGTTCGAGGCGCAGCCCGGCCAAGACTGAGACAGTGCTTCCGACGGCGAAGTTTTGTGGACGCCGCCACCAAAGAGGTTAGAGCGCGGCAATGGCTGCCGAGACCGCAGCACGAGCCTCCATCCCCATGCGGGGCAGGAGATGGGTTACAAGGAGATGGCGATTCTTGGCCGTGGTCGTGGCCGATATGAGGATAGGCCGACGCAGATTCAGCCTCGAGAGCACCATGGTTCACCCCGAGCGGATAGTTTGAGGCTACGGGACTTTCTCGAGTTGTAGCCGCGAGTTTTATGGGTCGAGGCACGAGGATGATCCGCAGGAGTTCATCCGCAGCTGACGGATCACGCGGTGATCAAGGCTTGAAACCGAGTCTGTGACCTTTGGTTCGCGTCGCCGCGTGATACCGCAATCGATTGGTTTGATTCACGGAGCTTTCCGGGAGAGCATGCACTCCAGCAGAATGGGATGAGTTTTCGGGCTTTCTCACGCACTTCTTGCCTCCGCAGATGGAGAGGGCACGCCGGCAGATTTTTGTTACCGAGACAGAGAGGCGACCGTCGGAGTACAATTTCGAGTTCGATTCTTTGGCTCGATATGTCCCTGCGCTAGTTGCGGATATGGAGGATAGGGTGCATCTCTACGTCACCGCGCTAGATGCTTATATGGCTGAGTCTTGTGCGGGTGTTTCTTCACCGGGCATGGACATTGCCCGCATGCAGCTCATGCACTAGGATGTGAGGCACGGAGGGTCGGCGGAATGACTGGATCAGCGAAGAGGCCGGGGCGAGGTCCTTTGGTGGCTTTCGAGGCGGACCGCCTGGCGAAGCTAGTTATATACCCCCACCGGCAGTGGTCCTCCACCGCCTTCGTGAGCGGTCGGGGCTCCAAGGGTTCAGATTTTCGGCATAGCAGGGGTGTTAACAAGCTGAAGCCACCCCTACCTCGTTGTGACCATTGTGGTAGACTCCATTTTTGGAGAGTGTCGTGCTAGATTGGGAGTTTGTTTTGCATGACAGCGGAGGCCATTTTGCGAGGCTGTCCGACCAAGGGTAGCACGGATGTTACGACTTCACCTTCAGGATCTGTGGCTGGTTTATCACCTTCATACTATGCCTGCAGTGTGCCTATGATTAGAGTGAGCGGTAGCTTCGTGTATATCCTTAACCTCTAGAGTTTTGGTATGCTTGTTATGATGATCTCATTATTGTGTGCTATGTACGGATAGCATTGTGATATGTGTGAGTTAGAATGCATGGTTAGTTGGAAGGATACGTATGGAGGCATGGAAAGTGTGAACCTTAGACTATTTCACGACTGAGACCTTAGAGGTAAGGTCGTCTTGAGTAAAAGATTCTGTTTATGTTTGACCTTTATAAGGGTGAGTAGTATACGTGGGATTTATTTGTGTGATAAGTCCATGGGTAGTGTGAGATGGAAGTGGTAGCTTTCATGATGTGAATTAGTAAGATTGTTAGGATCGGGAACAAGAGTTTGGCGCGTTGGGGGTCGGGTTGAGGACCATTTGCGGTCAACCCAGAACCCGGTTTGGGGTGGGCTGCAGGTGGTCCCGCCAGGTGGTAGGGTCACGAGGGTGCTAGGCCCAAGTTTGTATGATCATCGTATGAGTTCGTGGACGCTCGACCGTAAGCGGTTCGTAAGGCCGGAATGGCCTTAAGGAAGTTGAGGTTAGTAAGATGACCAAGTTTGGAGGTAGTGACTCGGAGATTTTCGGAACGAAGTAATGGTAGTATGGTACGTAATGGGAGAGTTCAAGCGTTCGAGAAGGGCACGGCGAGTAAGGAAAGAAGAGGGCGTATGTTATTTCGTGGCCAAGCGTATCGCAACTTGTTAGAGGAACTTTATCGTTATTCGACTTGAGAAGGAACATTCGGGACGAATGTTTCTAAGGAGGAGAATGTTATACCCGTAGTTGCGGGGTATGTATGTGAGGACGTCGTCGAGAGTACTACAGAAAATTTTGAAAAGAAAGAAAGATGTGAGTTGTCGTGGAAAAGTTTAGGTTATTTGTGAAGAAAAAGGTTCGTTAATGGGAATTGGATTCCCAGATTTGGTATTTGGACTTCATAGATTATATTAGAATTTTGAGATTTTATTTTGGAAATGGTCACGTGGGCCCACGTGAGAAATTTACGGTTTTGTGGGGCCCGCTTTGTTTTTGAGTTTTCCGGTATTTTGGATATTTTCGGAAGACGAAATATTCTGGGCGAATCGGGGGGCGACACGTGTCACCCCCATGTGGCACCCTTGGCCGAAATAACATTTGTGCACAACACCCGGTTAGAGTCGTTTTTAGACGAAACGTTTTGCGTAACTTGCGAAGGGAAAATTCCGGCTATGTCGTTTTGTATTTTTGCGGATTTTTCCGAGAGACGAAACCTTTTGGACCAACGGGAGGGTGACACTTGTCACCCTCATTGACGGTTTGGAGGGGACGGTCAAGGTGGGTTGGCCTTGGCCGATTGGCCCCTTGAAGTGTGCCTTGTTTGGTGCATTGTTTTGTGGAGTGTTTTGTGGAGTAGGGTTTAGGGTGCACTTGGCTTAATCTTGCCCTTACACTTGCTTTACACTTGGAAGGATCTTGGCCCTTGGTTGGCCTTTGGTTTTGCTATAAATACCCCCCTTATGTTGATGAACTCTTCATCCACAAATGAAACCTTCCAAGCCTAAAAATCCTCCTCCTCTAGTGTTGAGTTCGTCCAACTCATCCCCTCTTTTGAGAGTCTTGGCCGAGGCCTCCTCCCTCCCCTTTGTGGTGTCTTGCCGTGGGTACCCCTAGCCTATTTGTTTTCGTATAATTCCCCTTGTTGTGGTATAGAAATACTCCCATAGTATTGTTATAATGCCCAAAATACCTTAGCCTTGTACCTTGTAGTATTCCAAAGATACCTCTTTACGTAGAGTCCGGAAATACTACCTTTTGTCCATTATCGTCTCACACCGAAACCCTAAGGAAATCTTCCTAGTAGGTTGAAGTATTTGAGTAAGTTGGTTAGAACTTCTAAGGGTTGTTTGGAGTGGTTTGGAGCGCACGAGTGAGCTAAACCTTGCTCGGGATCGACATTATAACTTGGATAATTTTGGGCTTATCGAGGTAATTATCTTGTCCTCTATTGTAATTGGAAATTACATGTTTGTTAGCATATATAGTTGAAGTATACTATATATAGAACTACTTAGTATTCGCAATGTCTTTTGACTTAAGCTGAAGAATAAAGAAGCGAATCAATCAGTATTTACATAGATCAGTATTGCGGTAGACTTGTGTAGAATTGTACACGTCCAGGTTAGGCGTGTAAACCCCCTGGTTGGCTTGGTAGCCGCCTCGATAGAGAGAGATTTACGCCATGGGGGAGGTGTCACCAATTTTCTTTAGAAAGATAGAAAACTTGTGTTTTGGGGTTAATAGACGTTTGTGACCTTTATAGGTGAAAGTACTAAGAGTAGCGTATTCTACTCGAGGAGTGGAAAGGGCTAGCAAGGTTGTAGTACTTGGAGCATTTTGCTTATTGTCGATAAATCGTCGCGAGGTATGTGAACCTCTTCCTATCTTTTCTAGCATGATTGTTGTGAACTATGTAGTGCGGTGACGCGTACGTGCTAAGTGATTTGGTTGATTTAAAACATAGGGTGTTATAATAGCTTTATGGGAAGTTAGTTATAACGACCTTATGTAAGTGAAAATGGTTTCTTGATGTTAGAAGTTAAGAGACTTGATCTTATAAGATAAGAGACTTAACTTATTTGTTTTAATGTGGATGTTTGTGTGAAACCTCATTCGTGAGTAATGAGTACTTGGTTTTAAAGGGATAATGTTTTACCGATTTCGAATCGAATGTGTATCGGCAGACCACTGCGGCGTTAATAAAGGAAAATGTATTGAATAATGATGTTGTATTAAAACCAGAGAAACCTCCATCCGCATGTAAGCTAAGATAAGACAAAATGATATTACATTTTCTAGATCATGGTCTTTGTAATAAGATCGTTATAAACAAGAATAAACTACTCACATATATGACATATGTTACTCAATTGCTCTAAAAGGAATCAAGTGATTAAGTTTGGGAACTATGAAACCATTTGAAAATGAGAAGCTTGAGTAATGAAACTAGGCAAACCGAACTTAGGAAAAGAATGTTGTTACTTGATTTTGAAAAAGAAGGTGGGTTGGTCAATATAATACTACGGGTATAGGGTTACTTTTATAAAAGAATGGATCTCTTTAAAAGAACTTAACGTATGTAGTACTTTGGGGTTAAAACCCGGACTTTGGCATAAAATGAAAGTACTTTGAGTTGTGTGAAACTTGCCTATGCTTGTTGTTGTGAAACTTGCCTATGCTTGTTGTTGTGAAACTTGCCTATGCTTGTGATGATAGCCTTTATTGTACAAGCGTTGTGTTTCTGTGTTACCGCGTCTCTCGATAGAGGGTCGGTTGACTGGTTGAGAACTTACTTGGATGTCTTGCGGCGACGAGAAATTCCACGCACGTTCTGCTGATAGTATTATTGTTGTTAATCGCTTTGGACATACTGACACGATGCGTGGCGCACGGGTATGCTTCCATTTTGGTTAAGGTCTTGTAGTTAATCGCTTTGGATATATCGACACGATGCGTAGCGCATCGTATGTTTCCATTTCGATTATCGCCGTGATTTCCTTTTGGACATATCGACACGATCGTAGCGCGGGTATCGTCCATTTGGAAAGTTGTCTTATTGTTTCCCTTTGGACATACCGACACGCGTAGCGCACGTATGCTTCCATTTGGATTCTTTGTCTTATTGTTGCATCATGGACATGTCTACACCGATGCAGATTCCGGCATCGCGCCATAATGCGAACTCGATTGATGTTGTGGGCGTGAGACCCATAGTTATATTGGAGTGATGATCGTTTTATGTTGTGAATCGTAGTTTGGTTATCATACATGTCTCCCGCTTTATATAGACTAGTATGATTTCATTCTGATATTATGATTTCACATACTTGGTACTGTTATCGACCTCCTTGGGGCCGCGTCATGCCGCAGTAGAGGTACATCGGCCGTGGATCCTCGCTCTTAGGATCTCGATTCAGCGTTTGGGAAGCTCCGTTTCTCCGAGGCTTATCTTTTGGTATGTGTTCCACTGAGTTGTAGGTGCTTGTACATTCGTGGGTATGGCGGCCCTGTCCCGTCATAGTCGTTGTAAATCTTAGAGGTCCAGAATCTGTAGGCGGTGGTTGTAAAAGGATTAAACTGTTCGGGTTTTATGTATATACCAAGGCAAATCGTTTTGGTTGCTTTGTTTATTTATTATATCTCTTGTTTCATGATTCATGTTTTATTTTCCGGTTTTCTCGATGTTGTATCACTAGGGTGCCGGGTAAGGCACCGATGCGGCCCGGTTCGGGCGCATAAAGATAGCCGACTACTAAAACCCACAGTACCAACAAAGTCATAAACTGTATCACGAGGTCTATCTAGACCACCACATGATCGGCCGCCACTCGCTTGCAGATCAAATGTGCGCGTCTAATCTGGAACTTCCCGCAGCTCGCATAGGCCACACATAGGCCCGCATGAGGTATTCCCGCGTCGGGGTAGCTACTCCCAAGATCGCCCCGACTCGCGATCGCGTGGCCACATAGACCGCATGGCCATATAGACCGCACACTAACCTGGAACTCTCGTAGCTCCGCATAGGTCCCCTGGACCCGCATGAGGTATTCTCAAATCATAGTCCCAGACTGCCTGAGTATACCCCGCATCGGAGGGCAGCTTAACCCCCGGTATCATGTCAAGAGGTGAGTGGTACAATACTATCATAATGGCTTATCGTTAAACAACGTAAGCACAATCAAGGGAAACCCCTTTACACAAACATCACAAGATACTAACACACGTAGCATCCTAAACATGTTTACTTATCAAATCAACAAGAAAGTATTACAAGGCTATCACAAACCAACACAATCAAGTTATTCACACAAGGTACTTTCTACTTTATGTTAACAAGTTCGGGTTTTTATCCCCAAAGTACTTCATACATTAACTCTTTAAAAGATCCGTTTCTTTCACAAAAGTCACACAATACCCGTAGTATAAAAATAGAGTGACTATCTTTTTAAGTAAACCAAAACACTTTCCTTTGTAAAATCAAGTAACAACATTATTATTCAAACGTTCAAGTTTGCCTAATTTCAAATGCTCAAGTTTCTCATTTTCGAAAGGTTTCGTAGTTCATAGTTTTAATCACTTAATAATATAATTCTCTTTTAAAACAATCTGAGAACATATGCCTTAGGTGTGAGTAGGTTATTCCTGTTCATAACAATCTTAATAAAGCAGCCATAATCTAGGAAATGTAATATCATTTTGTCTCATCTTAGCTTCTATGCAGATGGAGGTTTCTACTGGTTTTCATAATACTTAATTAGTCAATACATTTCCCTTTATTAGCGCTGCAGTGGTTTGTTCGATACTTATTCTCATTTCCGAAATCCATACAAGGCTTTCATAAAACAATTAAGTAAACCGTTCCTTTTATCACTCTTAAGTCGTTATACCTAACTTCCCATAAAGCTAGTATAACTCTTAAGCTTTTAAAACCAAGTATTACTCTTCTTTCAAAAACGATTCTTAATTCTTTTGAAATACTTCAGATTCTTATTACTTAGACTCAAGTCAAAAGACATCGAAGTAAAACCACATTCAGTTAACACACGTACGTCTATCGTACTATATATATTCTTTTCAAAATATCATGCTCAAGAGGATAGGAAGAATCACATACCTCGCGACGATTATCGACAATTAGCAAAACGCTCCACGGCTATAACCCGGCTAGCCTTATCCACCTTCCAAGTAGAACATGCTACTCGCAGAACTTTCAACCTATAAAGGCCATATACGTCTATCAACGTCTAGACTACTCTGTAGAAAATTCTAAGCAGAGGCTTTTCTATTCTACGGAAAATTGGGTAGCACTTCCCTACCCGCTAAACTACACAAGTTTACTGTAAATACAGTCCTATGTATGTACAGTTCAATCTTCTTCTTTAATATTCTTCTGATGTGATTTCAATTCAATTCTCTTCTCTTGTACCATCCTTCTATATATCTTATACTCATTTCTATACAACTACAGTATGTAATTTCCAATTACAATAGAAGGACAAGAGTATTTACCTCGATAAGCCCAAAATTATCCAAGTTTAAATGTCGATCCTGAGCAACGTTTAGCTCCTACTCTGGGTGCTCTAACCCGCTCCAAACAACCCTTAGAAGTTCTACCTAACTTCTTCCTAATACTTCAACCAATTATGAAGATTTTCCTTAGGGTTTCGTTTTGTGACTGAAGGGAAGTATAATAGTATTTCTGGGCTTTTAGTATAGGGGTAACCTTGGAATACTACAAGGTATTTGGGCCAAGGTATTTTGGAATAGTAACAATACTTGGAAAGTATTTTTCTACCAAGGGGGGGGGGGTATTTTACGAGAACAACAAGGCAAGGGGAGGGGGGGTTGTTTCGGCCAAGGCCTTCTCAAGGGGGAGGGGGAGCTCTTTGGACGAGAGCTACACTAAGGGGGAGAGGGCTTTTCAAGACTTAGAAAGTGTGGAGTGGATGAAGAAGTCTTCAACAAAGGGGGTATTTATAGGGAAATCAATGGCCAAGATCAAGACAAGTGGTGGGCAAGTGGAGGGTGAGGATTTGCCCAAGTGCCCCCTAGCCATCTACTCCTCAATTAACTCCAAACATTGACCCATGGTTTAGGCCACAAAACATGGCACAAAACGTGCACACCATCGGCCACAAGACCGCCCACTTGAGGGTGACAAGTGTCGCCCTCTCGTTGGTCCAAAATATTTCATCTCTCGGAAAAATCCGCAAAAAATATTAAAGTCGCAACCGTAATTTTCCCCTCGCAAAGTTTGGAAAACGTTTCGTCGGAAAACAATTCTTTTCGGGGGTTGTGCACAAATTTCGACCCTTGCCTATCTTAAGGCTTAAACTTTCGTACGTACGTCCTCACGTACATACTCTGGAAATACGGGGTATAACATTCTCCCCTCCTTAGAAACATTCGTCCCGAATGTTCCTTCTCGATACAGATAACGATAAGTTCCTCTTAACATAACAAGTTGCCAATGACACACCTGGCCACAAAATAACACACGCGCAATTTCTTAACCCAAGGTCTAAAAGATATTCCCTTCGCACCTTCACTAAAAGAAATGATCACTTCTATTCTCTTAACACAAGCTCACTTCTCCCTTTACTCGTCGTACCCTTCTCGTACACTCGAACTATTTCTTATAACTTACCACATTTCTGTTACTGCTTCAGTTTCCAAATCTCTGGGTTACTACCTCCAACTTGGTCATCATTACTGGGAACAATCTGGATGGATCTCCGATACTTTCCGATCATAGCAACACGAAAGACCGGACGTACTGTTTCCTACGTTGGACGACAAAGCTAACTTATAGGCAACCTGGCCTATTCTACAAACAATTTGAAAATGCCCAAAAGCACTTTGGGTTAAGTTTCCTATGTTTCCAAAACTCGTTATACCCTTCCGGGGTGGTACCTTCAAGAAAACCCACCGTCAACCTGAACTCTAAGTGTCGACGCCGATTATCCGTACGACTTCTGTTGACTCTGAGCTGCCAATAACCTCTTTTGGATAAGCTTTACCCTATCCACATCCTGCTGAAACAAGAATGAACCAGCTATCTGAACCTTGCCAACATCGAACCAATCGACCGACAACTTACACTTCCGCCCCTACAAGGTGTCATAAGGCGACATCCGAATACTGAAATGGTAGCTATAAAACATTCCCTCAACAGGAGACAACAATCCTCACAGCTACCCCTGAAAACCAAACACTGGCCCGAGGGCGAATGTGATACTGAGACTCACCTGAGTTTCTAACCCTGCCTGGTAATACTTCCAGAAAACAAAATAGCCGTAACCTGGGCTCCCCTGCCCGTCATAAGGTGAAAGTAGGCACCTCGTGCAGCCTTACAACCTTCCTGACATAATCATCTCGCATAACCCTCTGCCGAGTAAACGGTCTTGACTAAAAGACAAGATGGGCTGTCCTCATCGGTCCGACTACTGGTCGAACGCATCCACGAACTCGTACGATGGTTAACTAAACTTGGGCCGAACATCCTCATGACCCTATCACAAAGAGGGACCACCACAAACTGACCCCACCACAATACAGGCCGCGGGTTGACCCGCGATCGGTCCTCAACCCGACCCGTTATCGCGCAAAAAAAAAACTCTTGTTCCCCGATCCGAAACAACCTCACCATCGAGTCACGAAAACCTAGTGGTCTTCTTAGCTCAACTACCCTCTTTCATTTCATACCACTCCGGGACTTATCACACAGATATATCTCACGTGTACTATGCACTCCGATAAAGGTTAACATAACAATAAAATTTTTACTCAAGATGGCCTCGCCTCTAAGGTCTCCACGTATAAAACTCTAAGGCTCACACTTTCCTTATCCCCAATCTTACCCTTTTAACTAACCATGATTTCTAATCACAATTAACACAATGCTATCTGATCATAACACTTAAGATATACTCACCTTATCACACATACTAATCTCTAGTGGGTTAAAGATATACCAGATTCTTCGCTTCACTTCCCTTTGTCGTTCTAATCAATCCTCGCCTACCGGGCGCATAGCTAGGGAAGGTGACGAACTAGCCACTGATCCTGAAGGCTGAGTCTCTACATCCGCGCCACCTCTGGTCGGACAATTTCTCGCAAAATGGCCCTGCTGGCCGCAAGTAAAACAAGTTGTCGAAGAAGTACGACACTCTCCACAATGACACTTACCACAACGGCCACACCGAGGTGGGGGTGGCCTCCTCTGGCTAGCACCCCTTCCTCTCCGAGCCATCAATCGCAATCGATCCGTAGGTGAGTCCTCCTACTTGCATCCTCCTACTAGGACACCTTTCGACACACGGCTCGACGGCCGCAGTAAAACAAGCACCAATAAAAAGACGACATTCCGGGATGGCGTCACACGCGGAACACCGAGGAAAATCAACCTACCGGCTAGAACCTACGTATAGTTGTGAACCAGAAGCCGTGGAGCTCTGACCAACTCCGGCATACCTCGAGCGCCCCGAACCCCGCGAGGACCACTGCACCGCGGAGGTCCATATCGATCATTGCTGAGGCGATTCGCCTCGAAAGTTACCAAAGGACCCTGCCGATCTGGCCCTCTTCTGCTGATTTTGGTTAACCCGTTGATCTCTACGTTTCTCGGCCTGCTGCGCATAAGCCCGTACACAGGCCATGCTCAAGCCTGACTGAAGAGCTACTCTTGCACGACCCTCTCTTAGATAATCATCAAGACCCGCGATAAATCGATACCTAATATACTCGTTGCTAACTCCTAGCTAGTAATAGGTCGTCTCTTTGCAATCTATTCTTTACGCTCATCGGTCGGAACCGGGTGTAAATGTCATGGTCGGTAGGAATCGGCCGTGCTAAACTCTGCTGGGGCTAGCGACGTAGCAGACCTTCCCGAATGAAGCACCACCCCAGGTGATGATTGGGCCTGTGCCCTAGTAACCCTCTGTGCTCTACTCGCAGCTCCCTCGGCTGCCTTGCCCTTCTGGGCCCGGGTTGCCTTACGCGGAGGCATAACTGGTAAAGGAAAGGAATACGCTAGAGGGGTCCAACTTATAACACGGCTCTAAGCACGATCTCAGAGTGAGAAGAATGGAAACCAATCCTAAATATCCTATAGCCTCCTGATTATTGGTGTGGTGCACAACACACCGATAATCAAGACTCTACTAGATACGGTCTGTAGACACTTTTCGAGGATTAACTGCTCTGATACCACTTTTGTCACGACCCGAACCTGGGCCCGTGACTGGTGCCTTACCCCGGGCACCCTAGTGATACAACATCAGAGTAATCAGCGGAATATAAAACAAGACATGAAATAACATGAAGTGTGAAGCAGTTATCTGAGGAAAGTTGCCTTTCGGCATATATATATAAAAACTTTAATCCGAAAGCTACATCCTTTTACAAACTCGCCACAACAATTACATGCACTCTAAGAATGATATAACAACAATGGCGGACGGGGCCGCCATACCCTGAATGTAAGTACTACAACGACAGGACTATACCCAAGATAAGCCTCCGAGAAACGGAGCTTCCCAAACGCTGAATCGCGACCCTACGAGGATCAACACCGGTGTACCTCTACTGCGGCATGAACGCAGCTTCGAGGAGGTCGATAACAGTACCAAGTATGTGAAATCAAAATATCAGAAATGAAATCATAGTAGTCTATATGAAGTAGGAGACATATATGATAACCAAACTACGATTCACAATAAATAAGCGAATATGTCAAGTCGTGACTCACGCCTCAAAGTCATCACTCAAATATAACTATGGGTCTCACGCCCACAACATCAATCATGCCCGTGGAATACCTTCCTCACCGCCGAGCCTATGATATAAAAGCACCAAGGAATACACATGAACACCGAGTCCCACTGTGTCATAATAAAACCGTCACGGTAAGTGCGAAGGCATAGCCGACTACTAAAACCCACGTACCAACAAAGTCATAAATCGTATCACGAGGCCTGTCTGCATCACATGATCGGCGGCCACTCGCCGCAGATCAAATGTGCGCGTCTAATCTCGAACTTCCCGCAGCTCGCATAGGCCACACACATAGGCCCGCATGAGGTATTCCCGCATCGGGGTAGCTACTCCCAAGATCGTCTGGACTCGCATCGCGTGGCCACATGCATCGCATGGCCATATAGACCGCACACTAACCTCGAACTCGTAGCTCGCATAGGTCCTGGACCCGCATGAGGTATTCTCGAATCATAGTCCTGCATCGCTCGAGTATACCCCGCGTGGAGGCGCCTTAACCCCGTGATCATGTCAAGAGGTGAGTGGTACAATACTATCATAACGCTTATCGTTAAACAACGTAAGCACAATCAAGAACCCCTTTACACAAACATCACAAGATACTAACATACGTAGCATCCTAAACATGTTTACTTATCAAATCAACAAGAAAGTATTACAAGGCTATCACAAACCAACACAATCAAGTTATTCACACAAGGTACTTTCTACTTTATGTTAACAAGTTCGGATTTTTATCCCCAAAGTACTTCATACATTAACTCTTTAAAAGATCCGTTTCTTTCACAAAAGTCACACAATACCCGTAGTATAAAAATAGAGTGACTATCTTTTTAAGTAAACCAAAACACTTCCCTTTGTAAAATCAAGTAACAACATTATTATTCAAACGTTCAAGTTTGCCTAATTTCAAATGCTCAAGTTTCTCATTTTCGAAAGGTTTCGTAGTTCATAGTTTTAATCACTTAATAATATAATTCTCTTTTAAAACAATCTGAGAACATATGCCTTAGGTGTGAGTAGGTTATTCCTGTTCATAGCAATCTTAATAAAGCAGCCATGATCTAGGAAATGTAATATCATTTTGTCTCATCTTAGCTTCTATGCAGATGGAGGTTTCTACTGGTTTTCATAATACTTAATTAGTCAATACATTTCCCTTTATTAGCGCTGCAGTGGTTTGTTCGATACTTATTCTCATTTCCGAAATCCATACAAGGCTTTCATAAAATAATTAAGTAAACCGTTCCTTTTATCACTCTTAAGTCGTTATACCTAACTTCCCATAAAGCTAGTATAACTCTTAAGCTTTTAAAACCAAGTATTACTCTTCTTTCAAAAATGATTCTTAATTCTTTTGAAATACTTCAGATTCTTATTACTTAGACTCAAGTCAAAAGACATCGAAGTAAAACCACATTCAGTTAACACACGTACGTCTATCGTACTATATATATTCTTTTCAAAATATCATGCTCAAGAGGATAGGAAGAATCACATACCTCGCGACGATTATCGACAATTAGCAAAACGCTCCACGGCTATAACCCGGCTAGCCTTATCCACCTTCCAAGTAGAACATGCTACTCGCAGAACTTTCAACCTATAAAGGCCATATACGTCTATCAACGTCTAGACTACTCTGTAGAACATTCTAAGAAGAGGCTTTTCTATTCTACGGAAAATTGGGCAGCACTTCCCTACCCGCTAAACTACACAAGTCTACTGTAAATACAGTCCTATGTAAGTACAGTTCAATCTTCTTCTTTAATATTCTTCTGATGTGATTTCAATTCAATTCTCTTCTCTTATACCATCCTTCTATATATCTTATACTCATTTCTATACAACTACAGTATGTAATTTCCAATTACAATAGAAGGACAAGAGTATTTACCTCGATAAGCCCAAAATTATCCAAGTTTAAATGTCGATCCTGAGCAACGTTTAGCTCCTACTCTGGGTGCTCCAACCCGCTCCAAACAACCCTTAGAAGTTCTACGCAACTTCTTCTTAATACTTCAACCAATTATGAAGATTTTCCTTAGGGTTTCGTTTTGTGACTGAAGGGAAGTATAATAGTATTTCTGGGCTTTTAGTATAGGGGTAACCTTGGAATACTACAAGGTATTTGGGCCAAGGTATTTTGGAATAGTAACAATACTTGGAGAGTATTTTTCTACCAAGGGGGGGGGGTATTTTACGAGAACAACAAGGCAAGGGGGGGGGGTATTTTACGAGAACAACAAGGCAAGGGGGGGGTTGTTTCGGCCAAGGCCTTCTCAAGGGGGAGGGGGAGCTCTTTGGACGAGAGCTACACTAAGGGGGAGAGGGCTTTTCAAGACTTAGAAAGTGTGGAGTGGATGAAGAAGTCTTCAACAAAGGGGGGTATTTATAGGGAAATCAATGGCCAAGATCAAGACAAGTGGTGGGCAAGTGGAGGGTGAGGATTTGCCCAAGTGCCCCCTAGCCATCTACTCCTCAATTCACTCCAAACATTGACCCATGGTTTAGGCCACAAAACATGGCACAAAACGTGCACACCATCGGCCACAAGACCGCCCACTTGAGGGTGACAAGTGTCTCCCTCTCGTTGGTCCAAAATATTTCATCTCTCGGAAAAATCCGCAAAAAAATATTAAAGTCGCAATCGTAATTTTCCCCTCGCAAAGTTTGGAAAACGTTTCGTCGGAAAACAATTCTTTTCGGGGGTTGTGCACAAATTTCGACCCTTGCCTGTTATACCCCGTATTTTCAGAGTATGTACGTGAGGGCGTACGTACGAAAGTTTAGCCTTAAAAGTTTAGGCCTAGGACATTTTTTTGGGCACAACTCACACAAGGAATCGTTTTCCGACGAAACGTTTTACAAGACTCGCGTAGGGTAAATTCCGGCTATGTCATTTCTAATTTTTGCGGATTTTTCCGAGAGACGTAACACTTTGGGCCAATGAGAGGGCGACACTTGTCACCCTCTCATTGATGGATGTGGGACGGCAATAGGGCCTAATGGAATGGCTATTTTGTCTTGGAGTTGGTAGGATATTTTGTGTGCAAGTTGGATAAGGTACACTTGCCCTAATCTTGACCTTACACTTGCCTAGCACATGGCTTAATCTTGGCCATTGGTTGGCCACTTCTTGACCTATAAATACCCCCCTTAAGATGAAGAGTTTTTCATCCACAAAACAAACTTTCCAAGTCTAAAATCCCTCCCCCTCTCTCAAAGCTTTTCGTCCAACACTCCCTCTCCCCCCCCCCTAGTGAAGGCCTTGGCCGAATACCCCCCCCCCCCTCTAAAGGAAGCCCTAGCCGAAACACTACCCCCCTCCCTTGGTAGAAATGTTGTCTTCCAAGTGTAGTTACTATTCCTAAATACCCTAGCCCAAATCCCTTAGTACTTAGTAGAAGTTGTGAAGAACTTCTAAGGGTTCTTGGAGCTATCGGAGCGTTCAGACTAGGAGCTAAACCTCGCTCAGGATCGACTTATATCTAGGATATTATTGGGCTTACCGAGGTAAATAATCTTACCCTTCTTTTATAATTAGAGAATACATACTGTAAAAGTATAGGAATATGTATAAAATACTTAGAAGGTTATTAAAGAATAGAATTGAACTGTTATCACAGTAGAAGGGTTTAAAAGAAGAATAATTGAATCAGATTACATAGGACTGTTTTCACGAGACTTGAGTAGCTCACCGTAGGGAAGTGCTGCCCAATTTTCCATAGAATAGAGAACCTCTACTTAGAATCATGCATTTCGAATAGTCTAGACGTTGATAGACGTATTTGACTATTATAGGCTGATTCTCTGCGCGCGACATATTCGACTTGGCAGGTGAATTTCGCCGAGAAGGTATGTGATTCTTCCTAAAGCATGATATTTTAAATATATATATAGTACGGTAGACGTACGTGTGCTAACTGAATAATACTTACGGCAATGTCTTTTGACTTAAGCCTGAATAATACTTACGGCAATGTCTTGCGACTTAAGCCTGAATAATAAGGATCTTAAAGCATTTCAAAAGAATACTGAATCATTTTTTTAACAGAAGAGAACTAATTGGTTTTTAAACATCAAGCTTAAGAGTTATACTAGCTTTATGGGAAGTTAGGTATAACAACTTAAGAATGATAAAAGGAACAGTTTACTTATGTGTTTATAACAGACTTATATCGATTTATGGAAAGAATAATAAGATGGTTTGATAAGTAGACATGCTATGATGCTATGTGTGTTAGTGTCTTGTAACGTTTGTATAAAAGGGTATTCTTGTTGTGCTTATGTTGTTTAACGATAAGCTGTTATGCTAGTATTATATCACTCACCTCTTGACATGTTACCGGGGGTTAAGCTGCCCTCCGATGCGGGGTAGACTCAGGCGGTCTGGGACCATGATTCGAGAATACCTCATGCGGGTCCAGGGGACCTATGCGGAGCTACGAGTTCCGTGTTAGTGTGCGGGTTATACCTCGCGGTCATGTGGCCGTGCGGACTACCAGTCGGGGCGATGCCGAGTAGCTACCTCGACGGGGTTATACCCTACGCGGCCTACGTGAGTGGCCTATGCGGACTACGGAGTCCGTGATTAGGCTTGCATAGTGATACTACGCGATTGGCCGCTCGATCATTCGCAGCCTAGAAAAGACTCATACTGATCCTATTGTTGCTCTTGTTTATGATGTGGCACTATGTGCGGTTACCTTGGTTGTTTCGTGCATATTTGTAAAATTGGTTTTAAAATGATATGATTACATTTAAGTACTTACAGTTTCACATACTTAGTACCTGTTTTACTGACCTCCTTCGGGGGGCTGCGTTCATGCCACAGGTAAAGGCAAGCAGGTGCTAGATCCACATCCTTAGGATCTTTGCTTTGGTGTCAGGAGCTCCATCTTCTCCGGAGGCTCTACTTTTGGGTATCATCTCCCTGTATTGTAGATAGTTTTTGTACATTCAGTGTATGGCGGGGCCCTGTCCCGTCATAGTTGTTTACTTCCTTAGAGGTCTGTAGTCCTATTGTACAGTTGGGATGTAACTGCAAAGTTGGGTTATATATATATGCCGAAAGGCGCCCTTTTCATCAGATAAACTGTTTATCTTTTCATAATGTTTCTTGTCTTGTCTTATGTTCTGCTGATTACTCTGATGTATGACTACTTGGGTGCCCGGGTAAGGCACCAGTCACGGGCCCCGGAACGGGTCGTGACAAAAGTGGTATCAGAGCAGTTAATCCTCGGAAAGTGTCTACAGACCGTATCTAGTAGAGTCTTGATTATCGGTGTCGCACCACACCAATAATCGTGAGGCTATAGGATATTTAGATTGGTTTCATTATTCTCACTCGAGATCGTGCTTTGAGGCGTGTTATAGGTTAGACCCCTCTAACGTATTCCTTCTCAGAATGCTATGCCTCCACGTAAGGCAACCCGCCTGTATGGCAAGGCGCCGAGGAGCTGCTAGTGGACACCGAGAGTCACGAGGCTCGTGCCCGCCTATACCCGAGACGGCGAGTTCCACGACGCCACCGACCCCGAGAGGTTTGTGGTCGCAGCAGTGGGCGAGACCACCGCACCTACACCTCCACCCCACGCACGGAGCATTTAGATGGGTTACGAGAGATGGCCCGCCATCGCCGTGATCGTGGCCGCATACGAGGACAGCCGATTCGAGCCCAGCTCCAGACCGTGGTTCACCCGAGGCGATAGTTTGAGGCTACGGATTTCTGAGTTGTAGCCCGCCGAGTTTTACGTCGAGGTCGAGGATGATCCGCGAGTTCATCCGCCGCCATGAGGATCATGCGGGTGATCAAGGCTTCAGAGACCGAGTCTGTGACCTTTCGGTTCTCATCGGGCCGCGTGATACCGCAATGATCGTTTGATTCGGGAGCTTTCGGGAGAGCATGCGCTCCAGCGGTATGGGACGAGTTTTGAGGCCTTTATCACTCACTTCTTGCCTCCACGGCGAGGGCACGCCGATAGATTTTTGTTCCGAGGCGCAGAGGACGCATTTAGGAGTACAACGTTGAGTTTGATTGGCTCGATATGTCCCTGCGTTGGTAGCAGATATGGAGGACAGGGTGCATCGTTACGTCACCGGGCTAGATGATTATATGGCCGAGTCTTGTGCGGGTGTGGTTCTTCAGCCAGGCATGGATATTACCCGCATGCAGGCTCATGCACTTGGCTGCGAGGAGCGTAGAGGCCGACGGGTTGACAGGCAGCAAGAAGACCGGGACTCAGGTCTTTGGTGGCTATCGTGGTGGCGACTCGCAGCGAGCTTCAGATTTGCACCACGCCCACTCGAGCACTCTGCACCGCCCTCAAGACACCCAGAGTATTCGAGGCGGACCAGGCCCAGTGACTTCGACGCCCAGAGCGAGGTGATCGCCGACGGACCACCCCTCATGGCCGTCACGCAGATCCCACTTCGAGAATTGTGGCATCGCTACGGAGTTTGTTATAGTTGTGGCCAGCAGGGTCACTTTGCGAGGAATTGTCCGACCAAGGGCGATCTTGATGGTAGGGTCACCAGTTCTTCTTTCACGGTCTTCTTCATCCTCGACAGCTACTCGCCCGAGGCAAGGTACTCATGGACCAGCAGGTCGAGGCAGCAGGTCGTGGCGCGGTCCCGATTCTAACGGTCCTCGAACCGCATTTATGCCTTGTCCACCGGGCAGATCGTGAGGCCTCACCGATGTCGCCAGTACCTTATCGGGCCAGGTTTGATGTGTATGCCTTGATAGATCCGGTTCTACTGCCCATATATCTCCCCTTATTGCTAGTAGGATGGGATAGAGCACGAGTCCATAGACCTTTCGAGATAGCTACGCCAGATGGTGATTCATGGTAGCTCGGCGGGTATATAGGGCTTGTCCGATGACCATTTACATCGTCACTGGCCGACTTGATAGAGTGGATATGATTGATTTCGGCGTGATCATGGGTATGGATTGGCTAGCTTCTTGCTACGCCAATGTAGACCAGGGAGAGAGTACGGTTCCAGCTTCTGAGGAGCCGGTTGTTGAGTGGAGGAGCAATCAGACGCCGAGGGTAGGTTTATTTCCTACCTCGGCTAGGAAGATGGTGCGCAGGCGGGTACATCTACCATCTCGTTCGTGTTTGATAATCGAGGTCAGCAGCGATTTTCACGCCCAGTAGTCAGAGAATTCCCAGACGTGTTTCCAGACGACCTCCCGGGTATCCCTCCTGAGAGGGAGATAGAGTTTTGTATTGATGTGCTACCAGACACTCGGCCTATTTCCATTCCGCCATACAGAATGACACCTGCCGAGTTGAGAGAGTTGAATGATCAGCTTAGGGATTTGCTGGAGAAGGGCTTCATCAGGGGTAGGTTTATTTCCTACCTCAAGGCTAGGAAGATGGTGCAGAAGGGGTACATCTACCATCTCGTTCGGGTGTTTGATACTGAGGCTGCAGCGCGATTTTCACCGTTCGATGAGTCGAGAATTCCCACGTGTTTCTGCACGACCTCCGGTATCCTCCCGAGAGGAGATAGAGTTTTGTATTGATGTGCTACGGACACTCGCCTATTTCCATTCCGCCATACGTAATGGCACCGCCGAAGTTGAGAGAGTTGAAGGATCACTTAGGGATTTGGCCGAGAAGCGGCTTCATCAGCGTAGTGTTTCCCGGGAGCGTCGGTATTGTTCGCGTGAAGAAGACGACGCCGCGCGCGTGTGTTGATTACGGCGGTGAATAAAGTGACCATTAAGAATGATACCCTTCCTGTGATTGATGATTTGTTCGACGATTGCAGGCGCGAGATGTTTCTCCAAGATTGATCTGCGATCGGGCTATCATCAGTACGAGTCGAGAGGCGGATGTCCCAGGATCGCATTCGACCCGTGACGGGCATTATGAGTTCGTGGTCATGTCTTTCGGGTTGACCAATGCTCCGCGGTATTCATGGATTTGATGAACCGAATGTTCAAACCATTTTGACACGTTTGTGATAGTGTTCATTGATGATATCTTGGTTTATTCTCGCTCAGAGCGAGCATGCGAGCATTTGGCGATCTTGAGAGTTCTCGAGACCAGCAGATTGTACGCCAAGTTTTCCAAATGTGAGTTTTGGTTAACTTCGTGGCTTTTCTTGGGCATATTGTCGGCCGATGGCATTCGAGTGGATACGCCAAGATCGGCGCAGGACTTGGCCTAGACCTACTACTCCGGCTGCAGGTTCGCGATTTCGGGCCTTGCGAGTTATTATCGGTTCGTAGAAGTTTGCTTCTATCTACGCACCATTGACTAGCCGACTCGTAAGGCTAAGTTTGATGGTGATGCTTGTGAGCGTGGTTTCGATCGGGAGAGATCGACGACCGCCCCGCTTCTACTCTTCCGCAGGTCCAGACGGTTATGTCGTATTGTGACGCGTCGAGCATCGGGTTGGGATGTGTGTTGATGCAACAGGCAAGGTTATAGCATATGCATCCCGACACCAAGAAACACGAGGAACTATCCCACCCATGATTTGGAGTTAGCGGTGATTCACGCCTTGAAGATCCGAGTCACTATTTGTATGGGGTTCATGTGGATATTTATACGACCACAAGAGCCTCCAGATATCTTCACCAGGAGCCGAACTTACGGCGAGACGGTGGTTAAAGTTGCTTAAGGATTACGATGTTGATATCCTGTACCACCCGGAAGGCCAATGTTGTGGCGTATGCTCTTAGTCGTAGGTCGATGGGGAGCCTATCGATGTGCGACTAGAGAGAGGGACACGGTTCGTGATTTGGATCGATTAGCGAGCCTTGGTGTCCGCTTGATTGATTCTCGATAGCAGCCGGGTGCGAGTCCGCGAGGTTGCCGAGTCTTCCATCGCCGAGAGGTGAAGAGGCAATTCGAGGATCCGCTTTGACACGTTATCGTGATACGGCTCTTCGTGAGGAAGGGTCCTGAGGTAGCACCATGGGGTGCTAAGGTTTGAGGGCGTGTGTGTTCCGGATGTTTCGTGACTTCTGAGTTCTTGGGAAGCACACAGCGCTACTCTATCCATCCAGGGTCGACCAAGATGTACCACGACCTTAGATCGGTGTATTGGTGGGCTGGCTTGAAGAGGGAAGTTGCAGAGTTCGTAGCTCGGCCCGTGTTGTCGGCAGTGAAGGTAGAGCACCAGAGGCCTGGTGGTTTGTTGCAGACGATAGAGATCCCGACCTGGAAGTGGGAGGTGATCAACATGGACTTTATCACAGGATTACCTCGCACTCAGAGGAGACATGATTATAATATATGGGTTATCGTCGACAGGCTGACGAAATCAGCCCACTTTCTTCCCGTCAGGACGACTTTTTCGGCTGAGGATTATGCCAGACTTTATATCCGAGAGATCGTCATACTGCATGGAGTCCCTATTTCGATCATATCAGACAGAGGAGCCCAGTTTACGGCTAACTTCTGGAGGTCTTTCCAGAAGGGTTTGGGTACGCAGGTGAGCCTGAGTACTGCATTCCATCCACAGACAGACGGACAGGCTGAGCGCACTATCCAGACTCTTGAGGATATGTTGCGAGCCTGTGTTATCGACTTCAGGGGTAGCTGGGAGGATCATTTGCCTCTAGTTGAGTTTGTCACGACCCGTTCCGGGGCCCGTGACTGGTGCCTTACCCGGGCACCCAAGTAGTCATTCATCAGAGAAAATCAGCGGAATATAAAAACAAGACATGAATCAAATGAAAATTTAGACACAGTTTATATGAGAAAAGTCGCCTTTCGGCATAATATATATAAACCAAGTTTTGCAGTTACATCCCAAATGTACAATAGGACTACTGCACTTCTAAAGAAGTAAACCACTATGGCGGGACGGGGCCGCCATACCCTGAATGTACAAAACTATCTACAATACGGAGATCATACCCAAAAGTAGAGCCTCCTAGAAGATGGAGCTCACGACACCAAAGCAAAGATCCTAAGGATGTGGATCTAGCACTGCCGCCTTACCATGCAGATTGAACGCACTTCAAGGAGGTCGATAACAGTACCAAGTATGTGAAATCAGAAAGTACTTAAATGAAATCATATCACTTTAAAAACCAATTTTACAAATATGCACAAACAACCAATGTAATCGCACATAGTGCCACATCATAAACAAGAGTAACAATAGGTAAATCAGAATGTCTTTTCTAGGCCGCGAATGATCGGGCAGGCCACTCGCCCATATTATCATTCTCGCAAGCCTAATCTCGACTCGTAGTCCGCATAGGCCACTCACATAGGCCCGCATGAGGTATAACCCCGCATCGAGGGTAGCTACTCCTGCATCGCCCCGACTCATTGTCCGCATGGCCACATAGACCGCATGAGGCATAACCCCGCACACTAACTCGAACTCGTAGCTCCGCATAGGCCCCCGGACCCGCATGAGGTATTCTCGAATCATGGTCCTGCATCACCGAGTCTACCCCAGACGGGGCAACAACCCCTGTGATCATCTCCAGGTGAGTGATATAGTACTAACATAACGACTTATAGTTTAAACAACAGAAGCATAAGTAAGACTGACCTCATTACACAACCGTTACAAGATACTAAAAAATAACATCACAATATGTCTACTCATCAAAACCATCTTATTATACCTTTCGGAAATCAATACAAGTCTTTTTATAAACACATAAGTAAACTGTTCCTTTTTATAAAACTTAAGCCGTTATACTTAACTTCCCATAAAGCTAGTATAACCCTTAAGCTTCTTGTTTTAAAACAAATATTCTTCTTCTTTCAAAACTGTTTTATAATTCTTTTGAAAGATTTTTTAAGATCTTTATTATTCAGGCTTAAGTCGCAAGACATTGCCGTAAGTATTATTCAGGCTTAAGTCAAAAGACATTGCCGTAGTTATTATTCAGTTAACACATGTACGCTCACCGTACTATATATATATTTTAAAATATCATGCTTTAGGAAGAATCACATACCTTCTGCGAAATCCACCGCCAAGTCGAATATGTCGCTACAGAGAATCACCTATAATAGTCACGCACATCTATCAAAGTCTAGACTACTCAGAGGTCATTCTAAGCAGAGGGTTCTCAATTCTACGGAAAGTCGGGCAGCACTTCCCTACCCGTGAGCTATATAAGTTCACTGTGAAAACAATTCTATGTAAGTATAGTTCAATTATTCTTCTTTTATACCCTTCATCGTGATAACAGTTCAATTCTATTCTGAATATTCTTCTAAGTATTTATACTTATTCTTATACTTCTACAAGATGCATTCTCTAATTATAAAGAAGGGTAAGTTTATTTACCTCGATAAGCCCAAAATTATCCAAGTATAAACGCTCCCGAGCAAGGTTTAGCTCCTAATTTGTACGCTCAAAGCTCAGAACCCTTAGAAGTTCTTCACAACTTCTACTAAGTACAAAGGGATTTGGGCTAGGTATTTTGGGCATTATAACAATACTAGAAGGCAACTTTTCTACCAAGGGAGGGGGTAGGTTTCGCTAGGCTGGGGAGGGTTGCCTCGGCGAGCTTCAAAAGGGAGGGAGTGTTTGGACGAAAGCTACAAGGGAGGGAAGGATTTTAGCCTTGAAAGTTTGTTTGTGGATGAAGAACTCTTCATCACAAGAGGGTATTTATAGGTCAAGGGATGGCCAATCAATGGCCAAGATTATGCCAAGTGCAAGGCAAGTGTAGGGTGAGGATTAGGCAAGTGTCCTTAGCCAACTTGCACACAAAATATCCTACCAACTCCAAGACAAAAATGGCCATCCAATTCGGCCTAATGCCGCGTCCACCAATGAGAGGGTGACAAGTGTCGCCTCTCGTTGGTCCAAAATGTTCGTCTCTCGGAAAAATTCGCAAAAATTAGCAATGACATAGCGGAATTTATCCTACGCGAGTTGTGTAAAGCGTTTCGTCGGAAAGCGATCCTTTTAATGAGTTGTGCCCAAAAAAGCGTCCATTGCCTACTTTAAGGCTAAACTTTAAATGCGTGCGCCCTACGTACATACTGCGAAATATGGTATAACATTCTCCTCGCCAGAAACATTCGTCCCAAATGTTCCTTCCCAAGACGATTAACGATAAGATTCTTCGTAACAAGCGATTGCAAATGCCACACACGGAAACAAAACAACACTAAGGCATAAACGATAACGAAAATTAATAAGTAGGAAAGTGAATTACCGGAGGTGTGGGAATAGGTGAGATACTTACGCCTCATGTCCTCGCCGGCTTCCCGCGTCATCTCCTCCACGAGCTCGTTCGCCACGTAACTTTGACGGAAGCCACGTCCTTGGTCCGCAGACGCCTAACTCGACGATCGATTATCGCTATGGGAATCTCCTCATCGATAACCCCTGGTCACTGGACATCGTCAATCGGATGCACCACTAGATGGATCCACGATACATCTCGCCGGATAGAAACATGAAACACCGGATGCCGCCTCCGGATCGGACGGCGGATCCAACTCGTAGGCAACCTTGCCTACCTGCGGACAATCGATAGGGCCCAATGTACCTTGGTGAGTTTCCCCTTTCTTCCGAATCTCATCACACCGCTTCATGGGTGACACCTTCAGAAAACCCAATCATCAACCTCGAACTCCGGATCTGACGACGATGATCTGCGTATGACTTCATCGACTACGAGTGTCAAGAACCTCTCTGGATAAGCTTCACCTTATCCGCTCACTGTATACCAAATCTGGCCCACTAATCGCACCTCGCCCACATCGAACCAGCCTATCGGCGATCTGCACTTCCTCCCATACAAGGCCTCATAAGGCGCCATCTGAATACTGGAGTGGTAGCTATTATTATATGCAAACTCAACTAGAGGCAAATGATCCTCCCAGCTACCCCTGAAGTCGATAACACAGGCTCGCAGCATATCCTCAAGAGTCTGGATAGTGCGCTCGGCTGTCCGCCTGCTCGTGGATGGAATGCGATGCTCGAGTTCACTGCGTCCCAAACCCTTACGGAAAGACCTCGAGTTAGCGTAAACCAGGCTCCTCATGCGATATGATCGAAATAGGGACTCCATACAGTCTGACGATCTCTCGGTTGTAAAGTCTGGCATAATCCTCGGCCGAAAAAGTAGTCCTGACGGGAAGAAAGTGGGCTGATTTCGTCAGCCTGTCGACGATAACCCATATAGAATCATGTCTCCTCTGAGTGCGAGGTAATCCTGTGATAAAGTCCATGTTGATCACCTCCCACTTCCAGGTCGGGATCTCTATCGTCTGTAACAAACCACCAGGCCTCTAGTGCTCTACCTTCACCTGCTGACAACACGGGCACTGAGCTACGAACTCTGCAACGTCCCTCTTCAAGCCATTCCACCAATACACAGATCTAAGGTCGTGGTACATTTTGGTCGACCCTGGATGGATAGAGTAACGCGCGCTGTGTGCTTCCTCAAGAACTTGTTGCCGAAGTCCTGAAACATCTGGAACACACAACCTGCCCTCAAACCTTAGCACCCCATCAGGTGCTACCTCAAGGACCTTCCTCACGAAGAGCCGCGTCACGATGCGAATCAAAGCGGATCCTCGAGCTGTTGCCTCTTCACCTCGCCGGCGATGGAAGACTCGGCAACCTCACGAACTCTAACCCCTGCTATCGGAATCAATCAAGCGGACACCAAGGCTCGCTAATCGATGCAAATCACGAACCATGCCCCTCCTCTAGCTGCGCACATCGATGGGCTCCCCGTGACCTACGACTAGAGCATCCGCCACAACATTGGCCTTCCGGGTGGTACGGGATATCAACATCGTAATCCTTAAGCAACTCTAACCACCGTCTGCCGTAAGTTCGGCTCCTCTGGTGAAGATATCTTTGGAGGCTCTTGTGGTGCGTATAAATATCCACGTGAACCCCATACAAATAGTGCCTCCGGATCTTCAAAGCGTGAATCACCGCGCTAACTCCAAATCATGGGTGGGGTAGTTCCTCTCGTGTTTCTTAAGGCTGTCGGGATGCGTGCGCTATAACTCTACCTCTGCGTCAACACACATCCCAGCCCGATGCGGCGCGTCACAATACATAACATAACCATCCGACCCTCCGGAAGAGTAAGAACGGGCGGTCGTCGGTCTCTCTTTCAAGAATCGGAAACCACGCTCCAAGCATCATCCATCAAACTTAGCCGCCACGAGTCGGCTAGTCAATGGTGCGAGAGATAGAAGCAAACTTCTCTACGAACCACCGATAATAACCTGCAAGGCCCGAAATTGCGCACCTGCTGCCGAGTAGTAGGTCTAGGCCAAGTCCCGATCGCCTCGATCTTGGCGTATCACTCGAATGCCATCACCCGACAATATGCCCAAGAAAAGCCACCAAGTCAACCAAAACTCACATTTGGAAAACTTGGCGTATAGCTGCCGTCGAGAATCGGCCACGATCGCCAAATGCTCGCGTGCTCTGCTCTGGCGAGAATAAACCAAGATATCATCAATGAACACTATCACAAACGTGTCCAAAAATGGTTTGAACACTCGGTTCATCAAATCCATGAATACCACGGAGCATTGGTCAACCAAAGACATGACCACGAACTCATAATGCGTCTGGTCCGAATGCGATCTAGGGACATCCACCTCTCTGACTCGAACCTGATGATAGCCCGATCGCAGATCAATCTTGGAGAAACATCTCGCGCCCTGCAACTGGTCGAACAAATCATCAATCTGGGAAGGGGTATCGTTCTTAATGGTCACCTTGTTCAGTGCACAGAATCAACACACATGCGCAGCGTCCCGTCCTTCTTCTTCACGAACAATACCGGCGCTCCCCAGGGAGAAACACTTGGCCTGATGAAGCCCTTCTCCAGCAAATCTCGCAGCTGGTCCTTCAACTCTCTCAATTCGGCAGGTTCCATTCTGTATGGCGGAATGGAAATAGGCCGAGTGTCTGGCAGCACATCGATACAAAACTCTATCTCCTCTCGGGAGGATACGGAAGGTCGTGCAAACACGTCTGGGAACTCTCGACTACTAGGGTATTGAAAATGCGCGCTGCGACCTCGATATCAAACACCGAACGAGATGGTAGATATACCCGCCTGCGCACCATCTTCCTAGCCTTGAGGTAAGAAATAAACTTACCTCGGCGTCTGATGTTCCCCTCACCTGACAAACCGCTCCTCGTGAAGCTGGAACCGTACTACTCTCTCCCGGCAGTCTACATTGGCGTAGCAAGAAGCTAGCCAATCCATACCCATGATCACATCGAAATCAGTCATGTCGACTCTATCAAGTCGTCTAGGTCGACGGCGCAAATGGTCATCGGACAAGCCACATATACCCGCCGAGCTACCACCGAATCACCCAGGCGTAGCTACCTCGAAAGGGTCTATGGACTCGGGCTCTATCCCTATCCTACTAGCAATAAGGGAGATATATGGGGCAGTAGAACCGGGATCTATCAAGGCATACACATCAAACCCGAGCGATAAGGTACACGGCGACATCGGTGAGGCCTCACGATCTGCCGGTGGACAAAGGCATAAATGCGATTCGAGGACCGCTAGAATCTGACCGCGCCACGACCTGCCGCGACCTGCTGGTCCACGAGTACCACGCCCTCGGGCGTGTAGTAGGGGCGAAGAAGCAAGCCCGACCACGAAGGTGAGCTCTACCGCGCCACGCCGGTCGGACGATCCTCGCAAAGTGACCTGCAGCCACTGGCGTAACAAGCTCCGTGAGCGATGCCACACTTCCGTAATGGGATCTACCGACGGCCACTGGGGAGGGTGGTCCCGTCGGCGATACCTCTGGCCGCGGGCGTCTCGAAGCCACAGGGCCCACAGTGCGCCCTCGAATACTGCGGTCTTGAGGGCGGTGCGAGGAGTGCTCGAGCCGGCGTGGTGCAAATCTAGGCATTCTTTGAGGCGCCACCACGATAGCCACGGAAGACCCTCGTCTGGCCTTCTGCTCGCATGCGTCCGCTCGTCGGCTCTGCGCTCGCCGCATCGAGGCGTGAGCTGCGTCGGGTAATATCCATGCACGGTGAAGAGAGCGCACCCGCAAGAACTTCGGCCATATAATCATCTAGCCGTGGCGTAACGATGCACCTGTCCTCCATATCTGCTACCAATGCAGGGACATATCGAGCCAACGAATCAAACTCAACATTGTACTCCCTAACGGTGCGTCCTCTCTGCCTCAGCAACAAGAATCTATCGGCCCGTGCCCTCCTCATCTGTGGAAGCAAGAAATGAGTGAGAAAGGCCTCTGAAAACTTCGTCCCATACTGCGGGAGGCGCGTATGCTCCCGGAAAGCTCGCGAATCAAACCAATCATTGCGGTATCACGCGCGGCCGATGCGAACCGAAGGTCACTACTGTCTCTGAGGCCTTGATCACCGCGTGATCTGTAGGTGGCGGATGAACTCCTGCGGATCATCTTCCGGCCTCGACCGTAAAACTCTGGCGGGCTCTGACTCAGAAATCTCGTAGCCTCAAACTATTCGCCTCGGGTGCACCACGAGTCTGTTGGCCCCGAGCTGAAGCTGCCGCATCTAGCTTTGTCCTCGTATGCGCCACGATCACGGCGATGGCGGGCCATCTCTGTAACCCATCTCATCTGCTCCAGGCTGTGGGACTGGAGGTGTAGGTACTGTGGTCTCATCAGCCACTGCTGCGGCCCTAAACCCTCCTGGGGTCGGCGGCGTCGTAGAACTCGCCGTCTCGGGTATAGACTGGGCCTGAGCCCTCGTGACTCTAGGTGTCATGCTAGCAGCTCCCTCGGCTGCCTTGCCCTTCTGGGCCCGGGTTGCCTTACGTGGAGGCATAATCATTCTGAGAAAGGAATACGTTAGAGGTCGGGCTATAACACAGCTCTAAAGCACGATCTCAGAGTGAGAAGAATGGAAACCAATCCTAAATATCCTATAGCCTCCTGATTATTGGTGTGGTGCACAACACACCGATAATCAAGACTCTACTAGATACGGTCTGTAGACACTTTCCGAGGATTAACTGCTCTGATACCACTTTTGTCACGACCCGTTCGGGGCAGTGTTGATGCCTTACCCGGGCACCCAAGTAGTCACTCATCAGAGAAAATCAGCGGAATATAAAAACAAGACATGAATCAAATGAAAATTTAGACACAGTTTATATGAGAAAAGTCGCCTTTCGGCATAATATATATAAACCAAGTTTTGCAGTTACATCCCAAATGTACAATAGGACTACAGACCTCTAAAGAAGTAAACCACTATGGCGGGACAGGGCCCCGCCATACCCTGAATGTATAAAACTATCTACAATACAGGGAGATCATACCCAAAAGTAGAGCCTCCGGAGAAGATGGAGCTCCTGACACCAAAGAAAAGAACCTAAGGATGTGGATCTAGCACCTGCTTGCCCTTACCTGCGGCATGAACGCAGCCCAGAAGGAGGTCGATCTGACAGTACCAAGTATGTGAAAGCGTAAAGTACTTAAATGAAATCATATCACTTTAAAACCAATTTTACAAATATGCACGAAACAACCAATGTAACGCACATAGTGCCACATCATAAACAAGAGTAACAATAGGTAAGCCCATAATGTGTCTTTTCTAGGTGCGAATGATCGGCTGGGCCACTCGCCCATATTATCATTACGCAAGCCTAATCACGACTCCGTAGTCGCATAGGCCACTCACATAGGCGCGTGAGGTATAACCCGCGTCGAGGGTAGCTACTCATCGGCATCGTCTGGACTCGTTATGCATGGCCACATAGACCGCATGAGGCATAACCCCGCACACTAACCTGGAACTCTCGTAGCTCCGCATAGGCCTCCTGGACCCGCATGAGGTATTCTCGAATCATGGTCCCAGACCGCCTGAGTCTACCCCGCATCGGGGGGTAGCTTAACCCCCGGTATTATCTCCAGAGGTGAGTGATATAGTACTAACATAACAACTTATAGTTTAAACAACATAAGCATAAGTAAGACTGACCTCTTTACACAAACGTTACAAGATACTAACACATAACATCACAATATGTCTACTCATCAAAACCATCTTATTATACCTTTCGGAAATCAATACAAGTCTTTTTATAAACACATAAGTAAACTGTTCCTTTTTATAAAACTTAAGCCGTTATACTTAACTTCCCATAAAGCTAGTATAACCCTTAAGCTTCTTGTTTTAAAAACAAATATTCTTCTTCTTTCAAAACTGTTTTATAATTCTTTTGAAAGATTTTTTTTAAGATCTTTATTATTCAGGCTTAAGTCGCAAGACATTGCCGTAAGTATTATTCAGGCTTAAGTCAAAAGACATTGCCGTAGTTATTATTCAGTTAACACATGTACGTCTACCGTACTATATATATATTTTAAAATATCATGCTTTAGGAAGAATCACATACCTTCTCGGTGAAATCCACCTGCCAAGTTGAATATGTCGCGCGCAGAGAATCAACCTATAATAGTCACAGACATCTATCAAAGTCTAGACTACTCTGTAGGTCATTCTAAACAGAGGGTTCTCAATTCTACGGAAAGTCGGGCGCACTTCCACTGCAGGTGAGCTATATAAGTCTCTTTGTGAAAACAGTCTATGTAAGTATAGTTCAATTATTCTTCTTTTATACCGCCTACTGTGATATGATTCAATTCTATTCGTAATATTCTTCTAAGTATTTATACTTATTCTTATACTTCTACGATGCATTCTCTAATTATAAAGAAGGGTAAGTTTATTTACCTCGATAAGCCCAAAATTATCCAAGTATAAGCGTCGCTCTGAGCAAGGTTTAGCTCTAATTTATGCGCTCAAAGCTCAAGAACCCTTAGAAGTTCTTCACAACTTCTACTAAGTACAAAGGGATTTGGGCTAGGGTATTTTGGGCATTATAACAATACTAGAAGGCAACTTTTCTACCAAGGGAGGGGGTAGGTTTGGCTAGGCTAGGGGAGGGTTGCCTCGGCAAGCTTCAAAGGGGAGGGAGTGTTTGGACAGCTACAAGGAGAGGGAAGGATTTTAGCCTTGGAAAGTTTGTTTGTGGATGAAGAACTCTTCATCACAAGAGGGTATTTATAGGTCGAGGGATGGCCAACGATGGCCAAGATTATGCCAAGTGCAAGGCAAGTGTAGGGTGAGGATTAGGGCAAGTGTCCTTAGCCACCTTGCACACAAAATATCCTACCAACTCCAAGACAAAAATGGCCATCCAATTCGGCCTAATGCGCCCGTCCATCCACCAATGAGATGGTGACAAGTGTCGCCTCTCGTTGGTCCAATGTTTCGTCTCTCGGAAAAATTCGCAAAAATTAGAAATGACATAGCGGAATTTATCCTACGCGAGTTGTGTAAAGCGTTTCGTCGAAAGCGATCCTTTTAATGAGTTGTGCCCAAAAAAACGTCCCATTGCCTACTTTAAGGCTAAACTTTCGTACGTACGCCCTTACGTACATACTCTGGAAATACGGGGTATAACAGAGTTTGCGTACAATAATAGCTACCACTCCAGTATTCAGATGGCGCCTTATGAGGCCTTGTATGGGAGGAAGTGCAGATCGCCTATAGGCTGGTTCGATGTGGGCGAGGTGCAGTTAGTGGGACCAGATTTGGTGCGTGACGATGGATAAGGTGAAGCTTATCCAGGAGCGGTTGCTCACAGCTCAGAGTCGACAGAAGTCATATGCAGATCATCATCGTCGGCATCTGGAGTTCGAGGTTGATGATTGGGTTTTCCTGAAGGTGTCACCCATGAAGGGTGTGATGAGATTCGGAAAGAAGGAAACTCGGCCAAGGTACATTGGGCCTATCAGTTGTCGCGAGGTAAGCAAGGTTGCCTATGAGTTGAATCTGCCGTCCGTCTGGAGGCGATGCATCCGTGTTTCATGTTTCTATCTTTGAGAGATGTATCGGGATCCATCTAGGTACACCGATTGGCGATGTCCAGTGACGAAGGGTTATCGTATGAGAGATTCCCATAGCGATAATCGATCGTCGAGTTAGGCGTCTGCGGACTAAGGGCGTGGCTTCGTCAAAGTCTTGTGGAGGAACGATCTCGGGGAGGAGATGGCGTGGGAAGGCGAGAGGACATGAGGCGAAGTATCTCACCTATTCCCACACCTCCGGGTAATTCACTTTCCTACTTGTAAATTTTCATTATCGTTTATGCCTAAGTGTTGTTTTGTGGCCGTGTGTGGCATTTGCAAAGCTGTTTAAGTTATGAGGAACCTTATCGTTACGTCTTGGGAAGGAACATTCGGGACGAATGTTTCTAAGGAGGAGAATGTTATACCGTATTTCCAGTATGTGCGTGAGGCGTGCGTCACGAAAGTTTAGCAAAAGTTTAGGCCTAGGACATTTTTGGGCCTGACTCACACAAGGAATTGTTTTTCCGACGAAGCGTTTTACAAGACTCGCGTAGAGTAAATTCGGCTATGTCATTTCTAATTTTTGCGGATTTTTAGAGAGGCGTAACACTTTGGGCCAACGAGAGGCGACACTTGTCACCCTCATTGATGGATGTGGGGACGGCAATAGGGCGAATGGAATGGCTATTTTGTCTTGGAGTTGGTAGGATATTTTGTGTGCAAGTTGGATAAGGTACACTTGCCCTAATCTTGACCTTACACTTGCCTAGCACATGGCTTAATCTTGGCCATTGGTTGGCCACTTCTTGACCTATAAATACCCCCCTTAAGATGAAGAGTTTTTCATCCACAAAACAAACTTTCCAAGTCTAAAATCCCTCCCCCTCTCTCAAAGCTTTTCGTCCAACACTCCCTCCCCCCCCCCCCTTGTGAAGGCCTTGGCCGAATACCCCCCCCCCCCCCCCTCTAAAGGAAGCCCTAGAAACACTACCCCCTCCTGGTAGAAATGTTGTCTTCCAAGTGTAGTTACTATTCCTAAATACCTAGCCCAAATCCCTTAGTACTTAGTAGAAGTTGTGAAGAACTTCTAAGGGTTCTTGGAGCTATCGGACGTTCGGACTAGGAGCTAAACCTCGCTCGGGATCGACTTATATCTAGGATATTATTGGGCTTAAGGGTAAATAATCTTACCCTTCTTTTATAATTAGAGAATACATCTTGTAAAAGTATAGGAATATGTATAAAATACTTAGAAGGTTATTAAAGAATAGAATTGAGCTGTTATCACGAGAAGGGTTTAAAGAAGAATAATTGAATCAGTACTTACATGGGAATTTGTTTTCACGATGAACTTGAGTAGCTCAGGGTAGGGAAGTCTTTGCCCAATTTTCCATAGAATAGAGAACCTCTACTTAGAATTTCTGAGAATAGTCTGAGCGTTGATAGGCGTGTTGACTATTATAGGTGATTCTCTGCGCGCGACATATTCGACTTGGCGGTGAATTTCACGAGAAGGTATGTGATTCTTCCTAAAGCATGATATTTTAAATATATATATAGTACGGTGACGTGCGTGTGCTAAGCGAATAATACTTACGGCAATGTCTTTTGACTTAAGCTGAATAATACTTACGGCAATGTCTTGCGACTTAAGCACGAATAATAAGGATCTTAAAGCATTTCAAAAGAATCTTGAATCATTTTTTTAACGAAGAGAACTAATTGGTTTTAAACATCAAGCTTAAGAGTTATACTAGCTTTATGGGAAGTTAGGTATAACAACTTAAGAATGATAAAAGACGATTTACTTATGTGTTTATACGACTTATATCGATTTATGGAAAGAATAATAAGATGGTTTGATAAGTATACATGCTATTATGCTATGTGTGTTAGTGTCTTGTAACGTTTGTATAAAAGGGTATTCTTGTTGTGCTTATGTTGTTTAACGATAATCTGTTATGCTCGTATTATATCACTCACCTCTTGACGTATTCTGGGGTTAAGGCGCCTCCGATGCGGGGTAGACTCAAAGTGATGCAGGACCATGATTCGAGAATACCTCATGCGGGTCGAGGACCTATGCGAGCTACGAGTTCCAGGTTAGTGTGCGGGGTTATACCTCATGCGGTCTATGTGGCCGTGCGGACTACGAGTCGGGGCGATGCGAGGTAGCTACCCTCGATGCGGGGTTATACCCTATGCGGGCCTACGTGAGTGGCCTATGCGGACTCTGGAGTCGAGATTAGGCTTGCATAGTGATACTACGCGATTGGCCTGCTTGATCATTCGCGGCCTAGAAAAGACTATTCTGATCTACTATTGTTGCTCTTGTTTATGATGTGGCACTATGTGCGGTTACCTTGGTTGTTTCGTGCATATTTGTAAAGTTGGTTTTAAAATGATATGATTACATTTAAGTACTTACAGTTTCACATACTTAGTACCTGTTGTGACCTCGCCGAAGTGCGTTCATCTGCATGGTAAGAGCGGCAGTGCTAGATCCACATCCTTAGGATCTTTGCTTTGGTGTCGTGAGCTCCATCTTCTCCGAGGCTCTACTTTTGGGTATGATCTCCTGTATTGTAGATAGTTTTTGTACATTCGGTATGGCGGGGCCTGTCGTCATAGTTGTTTACTTCCTTAAGTGCAGTAGTCTATTATGCAGTTGGGATGTAACTGCAAAGTTGGGTTATATATATATGCCGAAAGGCGCCCTTTTCATCAGATAAACTGTTTATCTTTTCATAATGTTTCTTGTCTTGTCTTATGTTCTGCTGATTACTCTGATGTATGACTACTTGGGTGCCCGGGTAAGGCACCAGTCACGGGCCCCGGAACGGGTCGTGACATTGCCTATCTTAAGGCTTAAACTTTCGTACGTACGTCCTCACGTACATACTCTGGAAATACGGGGTATAACAGATTACTTATTGTTGTAGTTATGGATATTAGCAAGCATGAGGTATATAGTATGAAGTTTGATAAGTGTATTGTCTATTGGAACCCTAATCCGAAACTAGCATGTTTAGCCTTTGAGATTACAATTCAATTTGGTTATAAGTTTAGTCGTCGCATGTTATATAAAGAAGGATTGTAGTTGTTAAAGTTGTTTATGACTATATAACATGTTAGACCTAAGATCTTGGATTGAAAAAGAATTGGAAAGGACTTTGTGTTGTTGTATATGTTAGCCGAGAATGGCTTTGATTATTGAACTACTTGGTAGTAATTGTGGGGTAGAATTTTACACGTCCTATTAGGCGTGTAATCCCCTTTTGTTAGCTACATTGTTGAGCCTTAAATGTGGCATGTTTGGTTATTGAATTCGGGCCTTGAAAAAGGTGGAAAAGTACGTAGAAACAAAGGAAGTGATGTCCGATTTTCCGTAGAATTTGGTGACTTTACACTTAGAATATTCTACGTTTGAAGCTAGAAGTTAATAGACGTATTATGACCATTATAGGGTTGAAGTACTACGTATAGCGTATTCTAGAATTTAAGGTTCATAGTCTTAAAACTTCATAACGTAAACTCTTTAAATTAAGTAACATATACTCACACGCATAAAAGTATATGTTACTTAATTTAAAGAGTTTACGTTATGAAGTTTTAAGACTATGAACCTTAAATTCTAAAAGGTTAAGAGACTTTATTTTTTCAAGTTATGGGACTTGATTCTTTAAGGAAGAAATGAATTGATTTAAAAGTATAGAATACTTGATTTGGAAAGTATTGATTTCTTGACATTCTAAAGATAGGAGACTTGATTTCTAAAGTTAAGAAACTTGACTTCTTAAAAGTTAAGAGACTTGAAGTATTTTGAAAGCTATGTAACTTGATTTGAAAGTATAAGTCTCTTGGTTATAAAAAGAATGAATTTGTCTAAGCATAAAGTTAGTATAACGGCTTTATGGGAAGTTGGTTATAACAACTTTATGGAGGGTTAAAAGAATGGTTTTCTCTAGTAAGGTAAACAAAGAAGTGATTTGAAATAAGGAAAGGCAATTTGATCTAAAGGTATCAATTGCTTAAAGTTTTAAAGTAAGGGTCACTTGATTTAGAAGCCTAGAAATGTATTTCTAAAAATGTAGTGACTTGTTTGAAAAATAGACATACCTTGATACTACGGGTGTTAGTATCTTGGGGTTTTATATGAAAAGGAGTCTTTTGAAAAGAATGTAAATGCGTAGTACTTTGAGTTAAATTCCCGGATTTTTATGTTAAACGAAAAGTGCCTTGAGTATATAAAATGAAAGTCTAAAGATTTTATGAACTTGCCTATGCTTGCTTGTGATAGCCTTGAGTGCAAGTATTATATGTTTACGCTGTCGTGACTCTCAGTTGGAGGGCGAGCATGTCTTGTGTGAATTTACTTGGGCGTGCAAGCGGTGTGAGAGGCTTCCACGGGTATGCTTACATTATGATTGATCCTTGGACATGCTTATACGATGTGGGATTCCGGGGCATGCGACCAGGATGCGGGTTAGATTCCCGGATTGTTTTTATTACTCCTTGGACATGCTTATACGATGAGGGATTCCGGCACGCGACCGGGGCGGGTTAGATTCGGTTGTTTCTATTACCCACGGGCATGCTTATACGATGAGGATTAGGCATGCGACCATGTTATATCTTTATTACACCGTAGTTTGGTATGTATATGAGGGCGTCTTGTGAAGAATGCGACGCTAGATTTGAAAAGGAAGAAAGATTTCATTTTTCTACAGAAAATGTTCCGAACCTCGTGAAGGAAAAAGGTTTATTATTGAGAATTGGATTCTCAACTTTGGTATTTAAGACTTTTAGAATTTATAAGAATTATGGATTTAATTTTTCGGAATTGGTCACGTGGGGCCCACGGGAAAAATTTACGGTTTTGTGGGGCCCACATTATTTTTGAGATTTTGGCCAATATGGATGTTTTTTGGGAGATGAAATAATTTTGGGCCAATGAGAAAGTGACATGTGTCCCTCCCCACTTGTGTAGCAAAGGTGTATGTAAAGGTATATGTATTTGTACATGTACAAGTATTGGTTAAAGACAAAATGGGGGGAGGGGGAGTGTGTTCGGCCAAGGGGGGGGGGGGAGATGATCAACCTAGGGCTTCAAGTGGACAAGTGGGGGAAGATATTTGGGAATATTTGTGTGGACAAGTGGGGGAAGATATTTGTGAGATATTTGTGTGGACAAGTGGTTTGTGGGACCCACACACACTTGTCCCCAATCTCAACCACACACTTGCTTGCATCCTAGCCCTTGATTGTCTTATAAATACACCCCTTAGGATTGCAAGAATTCATCAACACTTAGAGATTTTCCAAGACAAAAAAAATACTCCCTCCCTTTAGCTTGCTCTCGGCACCCCTATTTTTGTGAAGAGAAATTCTTCAATTGTTGTTGTTTAATCCAAAATACCTTAGCCAAGTGTCCCTAGTAGTGTTCTAAAGATATCCCAACACAAAGATCCCAGAAATACTACGTTAATCCGTTAGTCGCAAAGTGAAACCTTAGGGTGATCTTCATATTTTTGGATAAAGTGTTAAGAGAAGTTGGTTAGGAGCTTCTAAGGGTTGCTGGAGTGGATTGGAACGTAAGGAATATGAGCTAACGTTGCTAAGGATCGACTTATAGATCTTGGATAATTTTGGGCTTATTGAGGTAATGATCTTTGTCCTTATAATGAAATTGGAGATTGCATGTTATAGTAGTATATAACAAAGTTAACATAACTTATATAAAGATTGGAATATAAGTTGGATTAGTAAAGAAGCATTGAAACAAGTATTTACATTGGACTGTATTTACATTGAACTGTATTTACAATTGGACTGTTTTGTATAATTGTGGGGCAGAATTTTACACGTCCAGTTAGGCGTGTAATCCCCTTTGAGTAGCTGATTTACTGCGCCTTAAATGTGGCATGTTGGCTATTGATTTCGGGCCTTGAAAAAGGTGGAAATGCATGTAGTTACAGGGGAAGTGTTGCCCAATTTTCCGTAGAATAAGAGACCTTATGCTTAGAAGTATTCTACGAAGAAAACTAGAAGTTGATAGACGTGTTATGGTTATTCTAGGTTGATACTCTACGCGCGACATATTCGATTTGGCAAGTGGATTTAGCCGAGGAGGTATGTGATTCTTCCTATCCTCTTAAGCATGATTGTTGTGAAATATATAGTACGGTAGACATACATGTGTTAAATGAATTTGGTTTCATTTTTGATGTCCTTAACTTGAATCTTAAGAGCCTTGAATTATTCTAAAAAGGTTGTGAATCATTATTTGGAAAAGAATTAATACTTGGTTTTTAAAAGAATAAGTTCTCTTTGTTTTCCAAATGAATGTAGTTGTTTTGAATTATTAAAAAGTATAAGTGTTATAATAGCTTTATGGTAAGTTAGTTATAACGACTTGAGGAGGATAAAGAGAACGGTTTACTTACTTGATTATAAAAGACTTGTAAAATGATTTCTGAAGGTGTAGTAAGTTGGTTTGAAAATTAAACATGTTATGATACTACGGGCGTTAGTGCCTTGAGACTTTTTGTGTTAAGGTGGTTTTCCTAATTTGCTTATGTTGCTTACGATGGTCGGTTGCGTTTATATTATATCACTTAAACCCTGGCCATGTTACGTTGTTCATATGCCGCGGGTTAGCTACCCCCGATGCGAGGAATACCTCATGCGGGTCCATGTGACCTATGCGGACTGCGGGAGTCCAGGAATCACTCCGGGTGTGTTACCCCGATGCGAGGAATACCTCATATGGGTCCATGTGACCTATGCGGATTGCGGGAGTCCAGGAAATGCTGTGGGTTAACTACCCCTGATGCGAGGAATACCTCATGCGGGTCCACGTGACCTATGCGGATTGCGGGAGTCCAGGATTAGAATTTGCACAATGATACTAAGGGCGAATGGCCCTACTTCGATCATTGGCGGTCTAGTCAGAACCGGTCAGGCTACACCTATTTGCTCTCCTGTATACTATGGCACTATGTACTGTTAATTGGTTTTTCATACATGTCTGTGGATTTGTTTTAGAGTGTTATGATTTCATTTACAGTACTTTTAGTTTCACATACCTGGTACCTATTGTACTGACCTCTTTCGGGGGGTTGCGTTCATGCCGCAGGTAGAGGTACATCGGTTGTTGATCCCCGCTCATAGGATCACCGTCCTGCGTTTTGGGAAGCTCCGTTTCTCCGGAGGCTTATCTTTTGGTATGATTCCCTGTCATTGTAGGTTCATGTACATTCAGGGATATGGCGGGGCCCTGTCCCGTCATAGTTGTTATAAACTCTTAGATATCTGTAGTCCTGTTGTAAGTTGGGTTTGTAAAAGATATAACTGTTCAAACGTTGGTTTTTATATACATGTTGAAAGGCAACTTTATCGGTTGGCCTGTTTCTTATTCTGCATTGTTTTATGTCTTTAAGTTTATTCATTGGTTTTCTCGATGTATACCTACTAGGGTTCGGGTAAGGCACCGATCGCGGGCGAGTCGGTCGTGACAAAAGTGGTATCAGAGCAGTTAATCCTCGGAAAGTGTCTACAGACCGTATCTAGTAGAGTCTTGATTATCGGTGTGTTGTGCACCACACCTATAATTAGGAGGCTACAGGATATTTAGGATTGGTTTCCATTCTTCTCACTCTGAGATCGTGCAATAGAGTTGTGTTATAGGTTGAACTCCCTCTGACATATTCTTATGTACCAGTTATGCCTCCATGAGGCACCGCGGCCCCGAGGCAAAGCGGCCGTGGGAGCTTAGTGGGACTCGAGTGTTACCGAGCACGAGCCCGATAAATTGGCGAGATAGTGCTTCAGACGGAAAGTTCTACGACGCCGCCAGTCCCAGATGAGTTTAGAGCAGCATCAGTATCAACTGAGGCCACGATACCTGAGCCTCGGCCCGCGGCGGGAAGCAGAGGATATGGGTTACAAGGAGATGGCCCAGTTACTAGCTAGGATCGTGGCGAAGAAGGAGGACAGACGGGAGCCGGTTGTACCAGTGGTGCACCCCAGAACCGATAGTTTGAGGCTTCGGGACTTCTTGAGTTGCAGTCCACCAGAGTTCTATGGATCGAAGCGAGAAGATCCCGGGAGTTTATTCGGCAGTGCGGATCATGAAGGTGATCAAGGCCTCATAAACAGAGTCAGTAGTATTGGGTTCTCATCGGCTGTGTGATATTGCAGTCAACTGGTTTGATTCATGGGAGCTGTCTGTTACACCCCGTAATTCCAGGACATGTTTAAGAGAAGGTACGCAAGGAAATCAGGGCTTTAAAAATTTGAACGAAAGGAAGGATTGTTTTCTGAAGGAAAATATTTCGAACCTCGGGAAGGAAAAATGTTTGTTAGTAAGAATTGGGTTCCCAGAATTGTTATTTGAGATTGTGGAAATTTATTTACGGATTTGGTTACGTGGGGCCCACCCGGGAAATGTTACGTTTTGTGGGGCCCACGATATTTTCAATATTTTGACGAATTATGGAAATTTCAGGGAAAAGAATATTTTAGACCAATAGGAGGGCGACACGTGTCACCCTCCACATGGCTTGGTTGAAAGTCTTGATCTAAGAAGACCAAGAAGAGAGCTTGACATTATTGACTATTGACTAAGATCCTAGTGTTACACCCCGTAAGTCCAGGACATGTGTAAGAAAGTGTATGTAAGGAATCAAGACTTGGAAATTGGTACGAAAGGGAGAATTGTTTTTCCGACGGAAAATTTTCCGAACGTCGGAAAGGAAAAATGTTCGTTGATGAGAATTGGATTCTCAAAATGTATTATTTGAAGAATATGGAACTTATTAACATTATGGAAATTTATTTTTACGGATTTGGTCATGTGGGGCCCACCCGAGGAATTTTACGTTTTGTGGGGCCCACGAGGGTTACGAAATTTTATGGACGAATGAGAGGGCGACACGTGGCACCCCCACATATGGTCTTGGACGAAATTTAGTAAGGTTAGAATGGTCATTTACCATGGTGGAAGATAAGTCTTGCTAAGCTTGATATTGTTGACCAAGTCAACTTGCCACTTGTGCTTAATCCATGTGATCTTCATCTTAGCCACCCATTTGTTTAACTCTAAGCCATCCATAGTGTTATAAATACTAAGCTAGTGCAAGACAAGCTCTTCTAACACTTAGAATTTATCACAACATTTTCTTGTCCACTACATTGCTCTCGGGTTTGGAGGGGTTCCCACACAAAAAAATTGTAGTTTTTCTCCATTAGCCACAAGACTTTAATCCAATGTCCCTAAGGGTATTGTAAGGATATCTCAATAGAAATATTTCGGAAAAATGACGTTTTCACGTTGGTCGCAAGGCGGAAACTTAAGGAGTTCTTCAACTTTGAAGTTGGAACTTGAAGATGGGTTCTTCATAGGCTTCTAAGGAGTGCTTGGAGCGGTTTGGAACTTAAAGAAAGGAGCTAAGAATTTCTAAGGCGCGACTTTGAATCTTTGAATTTTTTTAGGGCTTATAAAGGTATAATTTTGTCGTTTTAGTAATTAAGTTTACTTATTGTTGTAGCTATGGATAATAGCAAGCATGAGTTATTTATTATGAAGTTGGATAAGTGTTTTGGCTATTGGAACCCTAATCCGAAAAACTAGCATGTTAGCCTTAAGATTACAATTCAAGTCGATTATTAGTTTAAGTCGTCGCATGTTGTATAAAGAAGGAAATTGTAGTTGTTGAAGTTGTTTATGACTATATAACATGTTGACCTTAGAACTTGGAATTTGAAAAGGATTGGAAAAGACATTGAATTGTTGGTTATCTTGTTGGCCGAGAATGGCTTGATTATGGAACTACTTCGTATTAATTGTGGGGCGGAATATTACACGTATTGTAAGGCATGTAATCCCCTTTGTTTGGTTGTTGTTTTGAGCCTTAAATGTGGCGTGTTGGTTATTGTATTCGGCCTTGAAAAAGGTGGCAAAGTGAGTAGAAACAAAGGAAGTGCTGCCCGATTTTCCGTAGAATTAGAGACCGTATACTTAGTATTATTCTACGTTAAAGACTAGAAGTTGATAGTCTTGTTGTGACCATTATAGGTTGACACTTCTACGTACGGCGTATTCGGCTTAGCTTGTGGATTTAGCCGAAAAGGTATGTGAACTATCTCCTCTTCTAGCATGATTCCTTAAGATAAAGAAAGTACGTCCTACTCCTTAAATGATCCATTCCTTGGTTGTATTTGGATTGCCTAAAGTAGAATTTGTTCTATGTACTTCCATTGATTGTACTTTGATGTTTAAATTGTAATTTGTATAATCCATTGCCTTAGTGAAGTTGGATTCTTAAAAGTGAAAGTATTCTACTTAAAGTACATAGAGTCTTGAAAAGGAAGTGGTTTCCAAATCTTTTGGCTAGTGCCTTAGTTCCAAAACCTAAAGGTCATTATAATGACTTTAGGGGAGTCAAAGGAGTGATTTACTTAATTGTTTTAAAAGAGGAGAAATGCCGTGATTTAAGAGAAGTAACTTGTTTTAATGGTGTGAGTTACTTGAGGTTTAAAAGTAGAAGAAACTTGTTTTCTATATATTAAGAGACTCGAAGTATTTTTGAAAGTTAAGAGACTTGATTTGGAAGTTTGTGATACTTGGTTTTAAGTATAAGTCTCTTGGTTATAAAAAGGAATGAATATGTCTAAAACCATAAAGGGTTATAACGGCTTTATGGGAAGTTGGTTATAACGGCTTTATGGAAGGTTAAGAAAGTTGTCTATTTTGATTATTAGGCTTAAGTTGCCTAGATTGTGAAAATTTGAAGTTACTTGGTTTCAAGCTTTGAAATGAGTTTCTAAAAAGTGTAGTAACTTACTTTGAAAAATAGACACCCCTTGATACTACGGGTGTTAGTATCTTGTGGTTTTACATAAAAAGGAGTCTTTTGAAAAGAATGTACGTACGTAGTACTTTGGCTTGATTAATTGAGAATTAGTCTAAGTGTGCCTTGATAAGTACTTTGGCTTGATTAATTGAGAATTAGTCTAAGTGTGCCTTGATAAGTACTTTGGCTTGATTAATTGAGAATTATTCTAAGTGTGTCTTGATAAGTACTTTGGCTTGATTAATTGAGAATTAGTCTAAGTGTGCCTTGATAAGTACTTTGGCTTGATTAATTGAGAATTATTCTAAGTGTGCCTTGATAAGTACTTTGGCTTGATTAATTGAGAATTAGTCTAAGTGTGCATTGATAAGTACTTTGGCTTGATTAATTGAGAATTATTCTAAGTGTGCCTTGATAAGTACTTTGGCTTGATTAATTGAGAATTAGTCTAAGTGTGCCTTGATAAGTACTTTGGCTTGATTAATTGAGAATTATTCCATGTGTGCCTTGATAAGTACTTTGGCTTGTTTAATTGAGAATTGCCTATGTGTGCTGGTACTAGCCGGTTGTGTGCTAGTGGTATATCATTCATTTCGGGGTCATTCCCGGGTTTGTGGCATTGCATATTCCGTGGATTTACTACCCACGATCGAGAATACCTCACGCGAGTCCGTAAGGGCTTATGCGGGTGAAATAGTCCCGTGCGGCGGGTCCGACCTATGCGAGAATACCTCATGCGAGTCCGTAAGGGCTTATGCGGGTGAAATAGTCCCATGCGAGGAATACCTTATGCGGGTCCACGCGACCTATGCGGGTGAAATAGTCCCAGGAGTAGGAGTGCTTAATGATACTGCGGGCGGGTGGTCCTGCTTTGATCGGGAGCTTCCTAGTTTATATTGTAAGTAAACTACTATTTACTCTCATTGTTAGTAAGGCACAGTGTACTGTAATTTGATTATCATGGACTGCCGGCAGTGAGGAAGGATTCCACGGGCATGATTGATATTATGGGCGTGAGACCCATGGTTATATTTTAGTAATGACTTTGAGGGCATGCGTCCCTGAATTGATATGACTGTTATGTATTGTGTACTATAGGTTGGCTATCATACATGTCTCCTGTTTTGTTTAGACTGTTATTGTTACACCCCATATTTACAGGACATGTTTTAAGAACGTAAGTAAGAACTCACAAGTGTTAAGATTTGAGACTTGTAAAAATTTATCGGAAATTATGGAATTGTCGGAAAACGTATTATTGTGACGAATGGAAGGGCGACACGTGTCACCCCCCCTTATTGATGCCTTGGTCGATTTAGGCATGGCCAATATGGTCATTTACCATAAGTCTTGGATGACTAAAGTCTTGCAAGTGTAGCTTGAGATTTTGACTAAGTCAAAGGGTCAACTAGTCTTGATATTTTGAAAGACTTCATCCTAGCCACCCAAATGGTTGCATCTTGTCCCTCCATGACCCTTTATATTACTACTAGTAGCACTACTAGTGCCAACACTTAGAAAATTTCTTGAATCTTTGGATGAACATAGAGATTGAGCTCTCGGGTTCCTTATAAAAAAAAAGAAAATATTTGTTTGTGATCCATTTAGCTCCACACTTTAAACCAAGGTTCTTAGGTGTATTGTAAACACATCTCAATAGAAAAGTCTTGGAAAAAGAGAGTTTACGGGTTAGTCGCAAAACGAAAACCTAGTTGTCTTTCTAGGTTTTGTTTGGAGATTTGAAGGATAATTGTTGGTGTTGTTCTAAGGGTCTCAACAAGCGGATTGAAGTGTCTTGGAGAGGCTCTAAACTACTAAGGAGCGACTTCGGATTGGAGTTGGATTAAGAATCGTTAAGGTATAATCTTGTCTTTTAAAGGTGTTACAAGATTACATATTTATATTGTTGTTGTTAGCTTTACTTGTTGCTAGCATGAAGTTGATAGGTTGAAGCTATAAGTATTATGGATTGCTTGTAGCTAAATCCAAAATGTTATACAAGCCACTTGAAAATTGGATTACTAATTGGTCGTTTATTAGAAATCGTCGCATGTTACTTACTTGAAGATTATGGTTATTATAATCAAATGCGACTTGATATCATGTTATGCTACCAATTTGGATTGAAATGGAAATTGGTTAAGAATTGGTATTGTTGAACTCAAGGTGGCCGAATTTGGACTTATAGTTTGTATTAGTTTGTTATCGTTTGTGGGGCGGAAATTTTACACGTCTAGTAGGCGTGTAATCCCCTATTGATTAATTGCTTTGATTGTGCCTTAAATGTGGCGTGTTTGGTTATTGTATTCGGCCTTGAAAAAGGTGGCAAAGTTAGTAAAAACAAAGGAGGTCTTTGTCAGATTTCCGTAGGATTTAGCGACTTGACACTTATAATATTCTACGTTTGAAGTAAGACCTTAATAGACGTATTGTGAATATTATAGGTTGACATACTACGGGCGGGAATTTGTACTTGGCAAGTGGTTTGACCCGGCGAGGTATGTAGAACTTTTCCTATCTTTGAGCATGACTAGTTTCACGTACATAGTGCAGTAGACATACTGAACTTTGACATTCTTTACTAGCTTTATGAAATGCCAAGGCGGGTGAGTTAGAGATTAACTCACTTCTTTGAAAATACTAAGGATGTCTTAAAGTTTTATTAAGGTTAAGGGACTTGAAGAGTTTTAAAGTATGTGATACTTGTTTCGTTTTAAGCGTGTAAGTCCTTGGATAGGAAATGGTACTTGACTAGCATTATAAAGTGAATATAACGACTTTATGGGAGTTGGTTATATTGGCTTTATGGAAAGGTAAATGGCTTGATTTAATGGAAGGCAATTCGATTTTAAGGTATCAATTGCCTAAGGTTTTATAAGAAAATGAGTCACTTGATTTAGAAACCTAACTTTATTTCTAAGGGTGTTGTGACTTACCTTGAAATGTAATTTGGACTTGATACTAGGATTAATAGTATCTTGGAAGTTTTCTACTAAAAAGAGTCATTGTTTTAAAGAGTAGAAGTACGTAGTACTTGGGTTAAATTCCCGGATATTTATAAAAGACATGTTAGTGCCTTAGGTAAACTAAAATGAGAGTGTTTATAAACAAGAATAGTAAGAAGTTAGGAGATTTCTTAACTTGCTTACATATTGTATGATAAGCCGGTAGTGCTTATGTTATGTGTGATAGCGGTTGGGCTAGTGATATATTATTCGTTGCGGGGTCATTCCGGGATTGTGGCATTGCATATTTCCGTGGATTTGCTACCCACGATCACGAGAATACCTCATGCGAGTCCGTAAGGGCTTATGCGGGTGAAATAGTCCCGTGCGGGCGGGTCCACCTATCTTAGGAATACCTCATGCGAGTCCGTAAGGGCTTTTGCGGGTGAAACAGTCCCATGCGAGGAATACCTCACGCGGGTCCACTGGACCTATGCGGGTGAAATAGTCCCAGGAGTAGGATTCCAATCCTATTTTTCGTTGTAAGTATTTACCTATTTTTACTCTCATTGTTAGTAAGGCCTGAAGTCTTGTAATTTGATTATCATACGTGTCTCGGCTTTGATTTAGACTTGTGATGTAATTACAATATTTTCGATTTACATACTTGGTACATATTGTGTCGACCCCGTCCTCGGGCTGCGTTAAATCCGCAGAAAGGGTAAGCAGGTGGTGGATCCTCATTCTTAGGATCACTTATCAGGCGTCAGAAGCTCCATTTATCCGGAGGCTTGTCTCTTTTGGTACAGTCATTTCCCCTGGTGTTGTAGATTTATGTACATTCAGGGGTATGGCGAACCACATCGCCACGATTGTTATTCTAAGTGCAGTATTCACATATGTGGTTGGTGTAGAACAGATGTTGTACAGTTGTACTTTTGATTTTGTTATATATATTGGAAGGCGGCCTTATCGGCTAGCCTGGGATGTTTTATAGTTACACATATGTTTATATTGTGTATGTTCCGCTGCTATTCTCTGATGTATACGAGCAGGTGCCTGTGTAGGGCACGATCGTGACCGGTCGGGTCGTGGCGATTATGATTTCATTACGAGACTTCATTTCACATACTTAGTACATTCTTAGTCTTGACCTCGCCCGAGGCTGCGTTCATGTCGCAGTTTAGGTATTTGTTTGGTGATCGGCAGTGTAGGACCTGCTCGAGTTTTGGATAGCTCCTTCTGTTGGAGTTTATCTTTTTGGTATAAGTTCTTTCGATGTGCTTTTATGCGATTATGGGTACAGCGGGGCCTTGTCCGTCATAGTTGATTTAACTCTTAAGTGCAGTATTCATATGTGGATTGGACTCATGTATGCGGTGTAGTATCTTTTGAGTATGTATATTATGGCGGCCTTGTCGGCTTTGCCTGCACGTATGTTGGTTTTAAAAAAAAAGTGTTATTTAATTTCGCGATTTACTTGTGTTGTTAAGGTAAAGGGTGCCCAGTAGGCACCGATCCACTTGGGGTTCGGGCGTGGCAGTGGTATCGAGCGATCGATCCTCGGAATGTCTATAGACCGTGTCTAGTAGAGTCTTGATTATCGGTGTGTTGCGCGCCACATCCATAAACAGGAGGCTACAGGATATTTAGGAGTTGGTTTCTATTCTTCTCACTCTAAGATCGTGCCATAGAGCTGTGTTAGTAAGATAATTCCTCTCTGACGTAATTTTGTGTTACAGTTATGCCTCCAAGGAGGGCAACAGTCGCCCAGAAGGGCAAAGGAGTAGTAGGAGCTACTAGTCAGACACAGAGAGTTGATAGGGCTTATGCCTGGTATCTGGATGTTGTCAGCGATCGGCGAGTTCTTCTGCGCGAGTTTTGAGGCCCAACACGAGCCTCCGGTTTCTCGATTAGGAGAAGACTATAGGGTCATGAGGAAGTAGTTATGTTATTAACCAAGATAAGCGGTGCTCTGATTTCATCGTGAGGAGGTTATTCGGCGGTCTGCATGCAGTGTACAGAGGGTAGAGGGCCAACGTGGAGATCAGCGTAAGAGGGCTAGACCGGTTAGTTATCCCGGTGAGTTTTTGGATGAGCTGCCTCAGCAGCGAGTGAGATATTCATCCCAGCCTGCCCAGTACATACCCCCGCAGCTCACAGGTGGTAGATTTGATCCCACAAGGTATTTAGGAGCCGGTCCAAGCTCCAGGGGTCGAGGTTTTCAGAGGAGCAGAGGATTTTCTCAGTCGAGGCCACTTTTTCCTCAGTGTTTCCGATGTAGTAAGCGTCATTTGGAGGAATGTCGTTATGGCACGAGTGCTTGTTTTTATTGTGGCCGTCCGGGCCATATTCTGAGGGTATGTCCTTTTAGAAGGAGCACCGGTGGGGTGGCTCAGCCTATGAGGCCGATGGTTGATTCCCTTTCCTCCGCGGTGTCGTCCCGAGCGAGGTGTTGGATGTCGGCCCGATCGTGGTAGAGGTCAGGGTGGAGTTTATAGTTCTGGCGGTCCTTCGAACCGCAGAGATGACGTGACTACTGGACAGGATCAGGGGGCGACATCGCACGGGGTTACAGGTATATTTCGATTCTTTTGAATCATACGTGCATTGATAGATTCATATTTCGCCCTAGCATATATGTTTTCCCTTTGTTGCTAAGAGTTGTAAAGTGATAGTACCCCAGAGGTAGGGATACTTTGATTAGTAAAGTGAAAAGTTAAGAAGGTTGACAAGAATGGTAAGTGAACTGAGACTATAGTTGTGTAGAGTTCACACGTAGTAATTGCCCCATGACAGTGTAAGTGTTATACCCCGTATTTCCAGAGTATGTACGTGAGGGCGTACGTATAATTTTTGCCTTAAGGTTTGGCAAGAATCGAAAATTTGGGCACAAGTGCCGGAAAGAGTCGTTTTCCGACGAAACGTTTCCACAGCTTTTGTAGGGAAAATTCCGGCTATGTCATATTTAATTTTTGCGGATTTTTCCGAGAGACGAAACATTTTGGACCAACAAGAGGGCGACACTTGTCACCCTCTAATTGGTGAAGGTGGACGGCAATGGTGGACGATTTGGGTGTCAATTTTTTTGTCAAGGAGTTGGTAGGATATTTTATGTAGTTGTTAGATTGGACACTTGCCTAAATCCTAGCCCTACACTTGCCTAACACTTGGATGAATCTTGGCCATTGGTTGGCCATTTCTTGACCTATAAATACCCCTCTAACTTGATGAATTTCTTCATCCAAAAATTGCCTAAGTCTTGAAATCCTCCTCCTCTTGAAGAGTTCTCGCCCCAGAGCCTCTACCCCCTCGAGAAGCTTTGGCGAGAGGGTACCCCAGCCTAGTTGGTTTAGATAATACCCCACTTTGTGGTATAGAAATACTCTCCAAGTATTGTTGTAATGTCCAAATACCTTGGCCCAAATACCTTGTAGTATTCAAGGTTATACTTATCTAAAAGCTTAAAATACCATTATACTTTCCTTTAGCCACTAAACGAAACCCTAAGGAAAATCTTCACCCGTTGTTGAAGTATGGAGTAGAAGTTGCGTAGAACTTCTAAGGGTTGTTTGGAGCGGATTGGAGCACTCGAGTAGGAGCTAAACCTTGCTCGGGAGCGACATTAAACTCGGATAATTTTGGGCTTATCGAGGTAAACACTCATCGTCCTTCTATTGTAATTGGAAATTACATGTTGTAAGAATATATAGTTGAAGTATACTATATATAGAACTAAACATAGTATTGTGGCAATGTCTTTTGACTTAAGCTGAAGAATAAAGAATCTGATCAGTAATTACATGGGGTGTATTCTGAGACTTGTATAGCATTCTTGTGTTGTAGAATTGTACACGTCCGGTTAGGCGTGTAAAACCCCCCCCCTGGTTGGCTTGGTAGCCGGCCTCGATAGAGGAGGAGATTTACTGTTGTTGCGGGAGAAGGTCCGGATTTTACGTAGAATATGGAACGTTGAGATCTAGAGGTTAATAAACGCCTTGGCCTTATAGGTTGGAGTACTACGTGTGGGGTGATCCAGCAGCTTAAGGAGTAGCCATCGTTTGGAGCATTTTGCTATTAGTCGATACTCGTCGCGAGGTATGTGAACCTCTTCTTATCTTTTCTAGCATGATATGTGTGAACTATGTAGTACGGTAGACGTACATGTGTTAACTGTATTTGATTGTTTTAAAACATAAAGTGTTATAACGGCTTTGTGGGAAGTTGGTTATAACAGCTTTATGTGGGTAAGAGAATGTTTTGTGATTTTTAAAAAGGTAACTGATTTAAATTATAACTGGCTTGTTATGTATTAACAAAGAACTCGAAGTATTTCAAAAGATTTATGAATCGTTTTGAAAAGAAGGAGTAATAATTGGTTTTTGAAAACTTAAAGGTTATACTAACTTTATGGGGAGTTAGGTATAACGGTTTAAGAATGGTAAATGGATTTCGGAAATGAGAACAAGTATCGAACAAACCAATGGAGATTTAATATAGGAAATGTATTGACTAATGAATTATTGGTAAAACCAGTAGAAACCTCCATCTGCATGAAGCTAAGATAAGACAAAATGATATTACATTTTCTAGATCATGGTCATTGTAATAAGAATGTTGTAAACAAGAATAACCTACTCACACATAAGACGATATTACTCAATTATCTAAAAGGGATTACGTGATTAATACTTGAACTATGAACTCTTTCAAAAGTGGAACTTGAGTAATTGAAACTAGGCAAACTGAACTTTAGGAAAAAGGATGTTGTTACTCGACTTTAAAAAGGAATGTGTGTTGGTCACTCCATACTACGGGTATCGGGTGACTTTTGTAAAAGGAATAGATCTTTTAAAAAGGGGTCTAAACGTATGTTGTACTTTAGAGTTAAAACCCGGACTTTGATATAAAAGGGGAAGTACCTTGAGTTGTGTATAGCTTGCCTATGCTTGTTGTTGTGTAACTTGCCTATGCTTGTTGTTGTGTAACTTGCCTATGCTTGCTGTTGTGTAACTTGCCTATGCTTGTTGAGATAGCCTTTATTGTGCACGTATTATGTTTCTATACCACCGTGTCTCTCGATGGAGGGCCGGTTGACTTGTGGAGAACTTACTTGGACGTACCGGCAGTGACGGAAGATTCCACGGGTATGCTTCCATTATTAGTGTTATTGTTGTTACATGGACGTGTCTACACCGTCTGAGATTCAGGGGCATGTGGCCATGCGGCAGGGTTGATTACCCGATATATGGTTATTACTGTTACATGGACGTGTCTACACCGATGCAGTATTCCGGGGACATGTGGCCATGCGGCAGGGTTGACCACCCAGTATATTGTTGTTGAGGTTACATGGGCATGTCTACACCGATGCAGTATTCCGGGGGCATGTGGCCATGCGGCCTTGTTATTATTGTTGCATCATGGACATGTCTACACCGATGCAGTATTCCGGGGGCATGCGGCCATGATGCGAACAGGATTGATGTTGCGGGCGTGAGACCCATAGTTACACTTGAGTGATGACCTTGAGGGCGTGAGCCCCTAACTTGACTGCGTTTATGTTGCGTACTATTTTGGTTATCATACATGTCTCCTGCTTTGTATAGACTGTTATGATTTAACTGCAGTATTTTCAGTTTCACATACTCGGCACTGTTATCTTGACCTCGCCCGCTGCGTTCATGCCGCAGGTAGAGGTACATCGACTGTCGATCCCCGCTTGTAGGATCACGTTTCAGCGTATTGGGAAGCTCCGTTCCTTCGGAGGCTTATCTTTGGTAGGTTTCCCTGAGTTGTAGGTTCTTGTACATTCAGGGGTATGGCGGGGCCCTGTCCCGTCATAGGTTGTTATTACACTCTTAGAGGTCTGTAACACTGTTGGGGGCAGGGTTGTAAAAAGGATTAAACTGTTCGGTTTAGAAATTTGTATATTTATGCATGAAGGCAACCGTTTTGGTTGGCCTATGTTATTGTCATAACTGTTGTTGTTATATTAAAGTCTTTATTTCCGCTGGTTTTTCTCTGATGTTGTATGACTACTTGGGTGCCCGGGTAAGGCACGATCACGAGCGATTTCGGGTCCCGACAAAGTGGTATCAGAGCAGTTAATCATCGGAAGGTGTCTACAGACCGTGTCTAGTAGAGTCTTGATTATCGGTGTGTTGTGCACCACATCTATAATCAGGAGGCTGCAGGACATTTAGGATTGGTTTCCATTCTTCTCATTCTGAGATCGTGCCTTAGAGCTGTGATAAGTTGGACCCCTCTGACGTACTTCGTTTTTACCAGTTATGCCTCCGCGCAAGGCAACCAGGCCTGAAGGGCAAAGCGAGGAGTCGCTAGTGTGATTCGGAGAAATGCGAGCGCGAGCGTCAAGATTACGAGCAGTGCTTCCGACGGTGAGGTTCGCGACGCCGCCAAAGCGAGAGTTTAAAGCGCGGCCGTGGTCGATGAGACTCTGATACTGAGCCTCGGTCCACAATGCAGGCGGGGAGATGGGTCACGAGAGATGGCGATTATTGGCGGGTTGTGGCGGATATGAGATAAATGGGCCGGCGATTCGATTCAGCGGCGCACCCTGTGCGAAGAGCGTATAGTTTGAGGCTACGAGATTTTACGAGTTGTAGCCCGCGAGTTCTACGGTCGAGGCTCGAGGATGACCCGCGAGGAGTTCATCCGTCGATTCTGAAGGATCGTCACGGGTGATCAAGGCTTCAGAGACCGTCCGTGACGCCCGGTTCGCGTCGGTGCGTGATACCGCAATCGATTGGTTTGATTCGTGGGAGCTTTCGGGAGAGCATGCACCTCCAGTATGGGATGAGTTTTCGGGCTTTCTCACGCACTTCTTGCCTCCATGGATGAGGAGCACGGGCGGCAGTTTTTATTCTTGAGGCGAGAGAGGCGCCGTCGAAGTACAATGTCGAAGTTCGATTCTTTGGCTCGATATGTCCACTGCGCTAATGCGAATATGGAGGATAGGTGCATCGCTACGCCACCGCTAGATGATTATATGGCCGAGTCTTGTGCGGTGTTTCTCTTCACCGGCATGGACATTGCCGCATTCGTGCTCATACGCAGGTGCGAGGCGCGATCGGCAGGTGAACGCTTTCGGCGAGAAGAAGGCAAGACGGCGGATATTTTGACGACTTTCAAGCGGACCGCCTCGGCGAGACTAGTTATGTACCGCCCGATGCAGAGCGATCCTCCACAATCTTCGTGGCATCGAGTATTCGGGAAGCAGTCGAGGGCTCCACGGGTTCGAGTTCCGGAAGTAGGGGTGTGGGCGTCACGATCACCCTACCTCGGTGTGGTCGATGTGGTAGACCGCATTTCGGGAGTGTCGTGGTACGAGGAGCTTGTTATTTTTGCGGCCAACCAGGCCATCTGGTGAGACTGTCCAGGCCGGAGTGACGATGGTAGGATAGCACGCACTACGGATCGATTGCGGGTTCTTCACCTTCCATAGCTAGGCGGGATGTTCATGTACGGCAGCCAGAGGTCGCGGTGGAAGTTCGATTTTAGCGGTCCTTTGAACCGCCTATTTTTGTACATCCTTAACCTTCTAGAGACTTGCGTGTGTTGATGCTATGTTGATGTGTTTAGTGTTATGTTCGGATAACTTTTGTGCGGATGTGATTTAGAAACCCGTTAGAGTAAAAATACGAACCTTAGAATATTACAATTGAGACCTTAGATGTAAGGCCATTTAGTCTGAGATTTTGCGGTGATCTTTGTCTGAAGGTATATGTATTCGTGGAGTTTTGTGGGAAAAATTACCTTGGGCTGAGTAAAATGGAAGTGGTAGCTTTCATGACTTGTATAGGTAGGATTGTTCCGTATCGGGGAACAAGGGTTTGGCGCGATAGTGGGTCGGGTTGGGGCCATGTTGCGGGCCAACCCGTAGCCCGGTTTGGGGTTGGGTCGATCAGAGGTGGTCCGCCGGTGGTAGGATCACGAGTGTCGGGCCCAGTTCGATTAACCATCGTACGAGTTGGTGGATACGTTCGACCAGATCGGTTCGTGAAGGCCGGGAATGGCCTTAGGGGGAAATCAAGGTTAGTAAGATGACCAAGTTTGGAGGTAGTGACTCCAAGGTTTTGGAAGCAGAAGCGTTGACTGAAGTGTGGAACATGTACTAGAAGAGTTCAAGTGTCAGAAGCGAGAAGGCGACGAGGAAGGAAGAGGACGTATGTTATTACGTGGTCAGGTGTGGCAGGATTGTTCTCGTAAGTATGGTAGTGAAGACTATACTGGCGCATGTTTGTTTTGAGGCTTAGAAGGAACATTCGGGACGAATGTTTCTAAGGAGGAGAATGTTATACCCGTATTTCAGTATATGCGTGAGGCGTGCGTATAATTTTGCCTTAAGGTTTGGCAAGAATCGAAAATTTGGGCACAAGTCTTGAAAGAGTCGTTTTTCGGCTAAACGTTTCCCACAACTTTGTAGGAAAATTCGCTATGTCATATTTAATTTTTGCGGATTTTTCCGAGAGACGAAACATTTTGGACCAACAAGAGGGCGACACTTGTCACCCTCTAATTGGTGAAGGTGGACGGCAATGGTGGACGATTTGGGTGTCAATTTTTTTGTCAAGGAGTTGGTAGGATATTTTATGTAGTTGTTAGATTGGACACTTGCCTAAATCCTAGCCCTACACTTGCCTAACACTTGGATGAATCTTGGCCATTGGTTGGCCATTTCTTGACCTATAAATACCCCTCTAACTTGATGAATTTCTTCATCCAAAAATTGCCTAAGTCTTGAAATCCTCCCCTCCCCTCTTGAAGAGTTCTCGTCCTAGAGCCTCTACCGCCCCCCCCCCCCTCCTTGAGAAGCTTTGGCCGAGAGGGTACCCCCCCCTAGCCTAGTTGGTTTCGTATAATACCCCCCTTTGTGGTATAGAAATACTCTCCAAGTATTGTTGTAATGTCCAAATACCTTGGCCCAAATACCTTGTAGTATTCCAAGGTTATACTTATACGAAAAGCCCGGAAAATACCATTATACTTTCCTTTAGCCACTAAACGAAACCCTAAGGAAAATCTTCACCCGTTGTTGAAGTATGGAGTAGAAGTTGCGTAGAACTTCTAAGGGTTGTTTGGAGCGGATTGGAGCACTCGGAGTAGGAGCTAAACCTTGCTCAGGAGCGACATTAAACTCGGATAATTTTGGGCTTATCGAGGTAAACACTACTGTCCTTCTATTGTAATTGGAAATTACATGTTGTAAGAATATATAGTTGAAGTATACTATATATAGAATCAACATAGTATTGTGGCAATGTCTTTTGACTTAAGCCTGAAGAATAAAGAACTGAACTGAACTGTAATTACATAGGGCTGTATTACAGTAGACTTGTATAGCATTACTGTGTAGTAGAATTGTACACGTCCGGTTAGACGTGTAAACCCCCCCCCCTGGTTGGCTTGGTAGCCGGCCTCGATAGAGGAGGAGATTTACGCTGTTGCGGGGGGGGGAGGTGCTGCCGGATTTTCTGTAGAATATGGAACGTTGAGATCTAGATGTTAATAAGCGCCTTGTGGCCTTATAGGTTGGAGTACTACGTGTGGAGTGATCCACTTGGCTTAAGGAGTAGCCGACTGTTTGGAGCATTTTGCTATTAGTCGATACTCGTCGCGAGGTATGTGAACCTCTTCTTATCTTTTCTAGCATGATATGTGTGAATTATGTAGTACGGTAGACGTACATGTGTTAACTGTATTTGATTGTTTTAAAACATAAAGTGTTATAACGGCTTTGTGCGAAGTTGGTTATAACAGCTTTATGTGGGTAAGAGAATGTTTTGTGATTTTTAAAAAGGTAACTGATTTAAATTATAACTGGCTTGTTATGTATTAACAAAGAACTCGAAGTATTTCAAAAGATTTATGAATCGTTTTGAAAAGAAGGAGTAATAATTGGTTTTTGAAAACTTAAAGGTTATACTAACTTTATGGGGAGTTAGGTATAACGGTTTAAGAATGGTAAATGGATTTCGGAAATGAGAACAAGTATCGAACAAACCACTGCAACGTTAATAAAGGAAATGTATTGACTAATGAATTATTGGTAAAACCAGTAGAAACCTCCATCTGCATAGAAGCTAAGATAAGACAAAATGATATTACATTTTCTAGATCATGGCTGCTGTAATAAGAATGTTGTAAACAAGAATAACCTACTCACACATAAGACGTATATTACTCAATTGTCTAAAAGGGATTACGTGATTAATACTTGAACTATGAACTCTTTCAAAAAGTGGAACTTGAGTGATTGAAACTAGGCAAACTGAACTTTAGGAAAAAGGATGTTGTTACTCGACTTTAAAAAGGAATGTGTGTTGGTCACTCCATACTACGGGTATCGGGTGACTTTTGTAAAAGGAATAGATCTTTTAAAAAGGGGTCTAAACGTATGTTGTACTTTAGAGTTAAAACCCGGACTTTGATATAAAAGGGGAAGTACCTTGAGTTGTGTATAGCTTGCCTATGCTTGTTGTTGTGTAACTTGCCTATGCTTGTTGTTGTGTAACTTGCCTATGCTTGCTGTTGTGTAACTTGCCTATGCTTGTTGAGATAGCCTTTATTGTGCACGTATTATGTTTCTATACCACCGTGTTCTCGATGGAGGCCGGTTGACTTGTGGAGAACTTACTTGGGCATCTGCGGTGACGGAAGATTCCACGTATGCTTCCATTATTATTGTTATTATTGTTACATGGACGTGTCTACACCGTCAAGATTCCGGGGCATGTGGCCACGCGGCGGGTTGATTACCCGATATATGGTTATTATTACATGGACGTGTCTACACCCGTCAAGATTCCGGGACACGTGGCCATGCGGCGGGGTTGACCACCCAAGATATTGTTGTTGAGGTTACATGGGCATGTCTACACCGTCTGCGATTCCGGGGCATGTGGCCACGCGGCAGTGTTATTGTGTTGCATCATGGACATGTCTACACCGATGCAAGATTCGGGCATGCGCCATGATGCGCGAGATTGATGTTGCGGGCGTGAGACCCATAGTTACACTTTGAGTGATGACGCGAGGCGTGAGCCTAACTTGCTGCGTTTATGTTGCGTACTATTTTGGTTATCATACATGTCTCCCCTTTGTATATGGTATTATGATTTAACTGCAGATTTTCGATTTCACATACTGCAAATTTGTTATCGACCTCCTTCGGGGCTGCGTTCATGCCGCAGTAGAGGTACATCGACCGTCGATCCCCGCCAGGATCACGTTTCACAGTATTGGGAAGCTCCGTTCCTTCGAGGCTTATCTTTGGTAGGTTTCCACGAGTTGTAGGTTCTTGTACATTCGGGGTATGGCGGGCCCCTGTCCGTCATAGGTTGTTATTACACTCTTAGGTGCAGTAACCTTTGTTGGGGCAGGGTTGTAAAAAGGATTAAACTGTTCGGTTTAGAAGTTTGTATATTTATGCATGAAGGCAACCGTTTTGGTTGGCCTATGTTATTGTCATAACTGTTGTTGTTATATTAAAGTCTTTATTTCCGCTGGTTTTTCTCTGATGTTGTATGACTACTTGGGTGCCCGGGTAAGGCACCAGTCACGGGCCCGGTTTCGGGTCCTGACAGTAAGACCAATAGGGAAGATTGTACAGTAGAAATACTTGGACCTATGTGACGAACCTCTAGTGAATAGGGGGATAGGGTGAGAAGTACCTTGAGATAAGAGAAAGATTTATTTCAGACTAAGAATGAGAAGTTAAGTGTGACGATGAGTCGGGTTATGGACTCATTTCGGGTCAACCGATAGTATGGAATGGGGTGATGTCAGTTAGAAATGGTCCCGTTATATGGTAGGGTCCCGAGGATGCCAGGCCCAAGTTTAGTTAATTGTTGTACGAATTCGTGGAATGCGTTCCACCGGAACTAGGTCGTAAGGACCGAGAAGAGCCTTAACGGGAAAGTAAGTAACAATATGGCCAAGTTTGGATAGTAACTCCAAGGATTGGAGAACAGAAACAATATTTAAGATTTTGTACGTGTACTACATAAGTTTGAAAGTACGAGAAAGTATGACAACTAAGGAAAGAAAGGAACCTCTAAAGATCCTGTTTGTGATAAGACAGTAACCTTCGAGTTTTGTGAGAAGGGGCCGCGGACGGAAGGTCCATTGTTATGTTTACGTATGTTGTGGTGGCCATGTGTGACATCGTTGGTCTTGTGCAGTTTTGATTGAGAGGCATAGTATAGAGTTTATGCCGGAGTTTGTATAGCTTGACAACCGACTAAGAACATTCGGGGACGAATGTTTCTAAGGGGGGAAGAATGTTACACCCCGTAAATCCAGGACATGTGTAAGAAAGTGTATGTAAGGAATCAAGACTTGGAAATTGGTACGAAAGGGAGAATTGTTTTTCCGACGGAAAATCTTCCGAACGTCGGAAAGGAAAAATGTTCGTTGATGAGAATTGGATTCTCAAAATGTATTATTTGAAGAATATGGAACTTATTAACATTATGAAAATTTATTTTTACGGATTTGGTCATGTGGGGCCCACCCGAGGAATTTTACGTTTTGTGGGGCCCACGAGGGTTACGGAATTTTATGGATGAATGAGAGGGCGACACGTGGCACCCCCACATATGGTCTTGGACGAAATTTAGTAAGGGTAGAATGGTCATTTACCATGGTGGAAGATAAGTCTTGCTAAGCTTGATATTGTTGACCAAGTCAACTTGCCACTTGTGCTTAATCCATGTGATCTTCATCTTAGCCACCCATTTGTTTAAGTCTAAGCCACCCATAGTGTTATAAATACTAAGCTAGTGCAAGACAAGCTCTTCTAACACTTAGAATTTATCACAACATTTTCTTGTCCACTACATTTCTCTCGGGTTTGGAGGGGTTCCCACACAAAAAAATTGTAGTTTTTCTCCATTAGCCACAAGACTTTAACCCATAGTCCCTAAGGGTATTGTAAGGATATCTCAATAGAAATATTTCGGAAAAACGATGTTTTCACGTTGGTCGCAAGGCGGAAACTTAAGGAGTTCTTCAACTTTGAAGTTGGAACTTGAAGATGGGTTCTTCATAGGCTTCTAAGGAGTGCTTGGAGCGGTTTGGAACTTAAAGAAAGGAGCTAAGAATTGCTAAGGCGCGACTTTGAATCTCGGAATTTTTTTAGGGCTTATAAAGGTATAATTTTGTCGTTTTAGTAATTAAGTTTACTTATTGTTGTAGCTATGGATAATAGCAAGCATGAGTTATTTATTATGAAGTTGGATAAGTGTTTTGGCTATTGGAACCCTAATCCGAAAAACTAGCATGTTAGCCTTAAGATTACAATTCAAGTCGATTATTAGTTTAAGTCGTCGCATGTTGTATAAAGAAGGAAATTGTAGTTGTTGAAGTTGTTTATGACTATATAACATGTTGACCTTAGAACTTGGAATTTGAAAAGGATTGGAAAAGACTTTGAATTGTTGATTATCTTGTTGGCCGAGAATGGCTTGATTATGGAACTACTTCGTATTAATTGTGGGGAGGAATATGACACGTATTGTAAGGCGTGTAATCCCCTTTGTTTGGTTGTTGTTTTGAGCCTTAATTGTGGCGTGTTGGTTATTGTATTCGGCCTTGAAAAAGGTGGCAAAGTGAGTAGAAACAAAGGAAGTCTTTTCGATTGTCCGTAGAATTAGAGACCGTATACTTAGTATTATTCTACGTTAGAGACTAGAAGTTGATAGTCTTGTTGTGACCATTATAGGTTGACACTTCTACGTACGGCGTATTCGGCTTAGCTTGTGGATTTAGCCGAAAAGGTATGTGAACTATCTCCTCTTCTAGCATGATTCCTTAAGATAAAGAAAGTACGTCTTACTCCTTAAATGATCCATTCCTTGGTTGTATTTGGATTGCCTAAAGTAGAATTTGTTCTATGTACTTCCATTGATTGTACTTTGATGTTTAAATTGTAAGTTGTATAATCCATTGCCTTAGTGAAGTTGGATTCTTAAAAGTGAAAGTATTCTACTTAAAGTACATAGAGTCTTGAAAAGGAAGTGGTTTCCAAATCTTTTGGCTAGTGTCTTAGTTCCAAAACCTAAAGGTCATTATAATGACTTTAGGGGAGTCAAAGGAGTGATTTACTTAATTGTTTTAAAAGAGGAGAAATGACGTGATTTAAGAGAAGTAACTTGTTTTAATGGTGTGAGTTACTTGAGGTTTAAAAGTAGCAGAAACTTGTTTTCTATATATTAAGAGACTCGAAGTATTTTTGAAAGTTAAGAGACTTGATTTGGAAGTTTGTGATACTTGGTTTTAAGTATAAGTCTCTTGGTTATAAAAAGGAATGAATATGTCTAAAACCATAAAGGGTTATAACGGCTTTATGGGAAGTTGGTTATAACGGCTTTATGGGAAGTTGGTTATAACGGCTTTATGGAAGGTTAAGAAAGTTGTCTATTTTGATTATTAGGCATAAGTTGCCTAGATTGTGAAAATTTGAAGTTACTTGGTTTCAAGCTTTGAAATGAGTTTCTAAAAAGTGTAGTAACTTACTTTGAAAAATAGACACCCCTTGATACTACGGGTGTTAGTATCTCGTGGTTTTACATAAAAAGGAGTCTTTTGAAAAGAATGTACGTACGTAGTACTTTGGCTTGATTAATTGAGAATTAGTCTAAGTGTGCCTTGATAAGTACTTTGGCTTGATTAATTGAGAATTATTCTAAGTGTGCCTTGATAAGTACTTTGGCTTGATTAATTGAGAATTATTCTAAGTGTGCCTTGATAAGTACTTTGGCTTGATTAATTGAGAATTAGTCTAAGTGTGCCTTGATAAGTACTTTGGCTTGATTAATTGAGAATTATTCTAAGTGTGCCTTGATAAGTACTTTGGCTTGATTAATTGAGAATTAGTCTAAGTGTGTCTTGATAAGTACTTTGGCTTGATTAATTTAGAATTATTCTAAGTGTGCCTTGATAAGTACTTTGGCTTGATTAATTGAGAATTAGTCTAAGTGTGCCTTGATAAGTACTTTGGCTTGATTAATTGAGAATTATTCTAAGTGTGCCTTGATAAGTACGTTGGCTTGATTAATTGAGAATTAGTCTAAGTGTGCCTTGATAAGTACTTTGGCTTGATTAATTGAGAATTATTCTAAGTGTGCCTTGATAAGTCCTTTGGCTTGATTAATTGAGAATTAGTCTAAGTGTGCCTTGATAAGTACTTTGGCTTGATTAATTGAGAATTATTCCATGTGTGCCTTGATAAGTACTTTGGCTTGTTTAATTGAGAATTGCCTATGTGTGATGGTACTAGCCGGTTGTGTGCTAGTGGTATATCATTCATTTCGGGGTCATTCCCCGGGTTTGTGGTATTTGCATATTCCGTGGATTTGCTACCCACGATGCGAGGAATACCTCATGCGAGTCCGTAAGGGCTTATGCGGGTGAAATAGTCCCATGCGGGCGGGTCCAGCCTATGCGTGGAATACCTCATGCGAGTCCGTAAGGGCTTATGCGGGTGAAATAGTCCCATTCGAGGAATACCTTATGCGGGTCCACGCGACCTATGCGGGTGAAATAGTCCCAAAAGTAGGAGTGCTTAATGATACTGCGGGCGGGTAGTCCTGCTTTGATCGGGAGCTTCCTAGTTTATATTGTAAGTAAACTACTATTTACTCTCATTGTTAGTAAGGCACAGTGTACTATAATTTGATTATCATGGACTGCCGGCAGTGAGGAAGGATTCCACGGGCATGATTGATATTATGGGCGTGAGACCCATGGTTATATTTTAGTAATGACTTTGAGGGAATGCGTCCCTGAATTGATATGACTGTTATGTATTGTGTACTGTAGGTTGGCTATCATACATGTCTCTTGTTTTGTTTAGACTGTTATGATTTCATTACGATTTCATCGCTTCACATACTTGGTACATTCTTCGTACTGACCTCCTTCGGGGGTCTGCGTTCATGCCGCATGTTTAGGTACGCTGTTTGGTGATCGGCAGGTGTAGGACCCTGCTCAGAGTTTTAGGATAGCTCCTTCTGTTCGGGAGTTTATCTTTTTGGTATAAGTTCTTTCAAGATGTGCTTTTATCTGATTATGGGTACGGCGGGGCCTTGTCCCGTCATAGTTCAGTTTAACTCTTAGAGGTATGTATTCATATGTGGGATTGGACTCATGTACAGTGTAGTGTCTTTTGAGTATGTATATTATGGCAGCTTTTTCGGCTTTGCCCTGGCACGTATGTTGGTTTTTAAAAAAAAAAAAAGGTGTTATTTAATTTCCGCAGTTTACTTGTGTTGTTAAGGTATAAGGGTGCCCAGGTAGGGCACCAGTCACGGGCCCGGGGTTCGGGGCGTGACACCTAGCCACCCATATGTACTAATCTTAGCCCTTGGATGCCTTATATAATTATACTAGTAGCAAGACAAATCCCATACTTAGAAAATATCAAGAACTTTGTGCTAGCATAAGGGAGCTCTCGGTTTTGAGCTCACTTTGAGCAAGAAAATTCTTCAAAAGTTGATGATAAATATCAATATTCAAACCTAAGATACCTAGAGGTATTCTAAGGATAACCCAACACAAAAATCCCGGAAAACTACGTTTTTACGTTAGTCGCAAGATGAAAACCTAAGGTGTTCTTCAACTTTGAAGTTGGAACTTGAAGAGGAGTTCTTCACAAGCTTCTAAGGGTTGCTTGGAGTGGATTGGAACGCCAAGAAGAGGAGCTAAAGTTGCTAAGGATCGACTTTAAATCTTGGATTGGATTTGAGCTTATTGAGGTATAAATCTTCGTCTTACTATTGTGATTGAAGATTCCATGTTATGATAAGTTAGAAGTGATCATGTGATATATATTATGAAGATTGATAAGTGTTATGGAATTATGGAAGCCTAAATCCGAAACTAGCATGTTTAGCCATAAGATTGTAATTCAATTTAATTGTTAGTTTTAGTCGTCGCATGTTATATAAAGAAGTGATTATAGTTGTTAAAATTGGTTGCGACTATATAACATGTTTGAATAACAACTTGGATTGAAAAGGAATTGGAAAAGGAAATGGGAAATGACTACTTGTTTTTATATTGTGAAATTACCGAAATGGCCTAGAATTTTGGAATATTTTGGCGCAGTTTTGTGGCAGTTTTACGGGCTGTTTTAGACTTGTATATATGCAGATATTGGGTGGTTATATATATGATTAATGTGGTAGAATTGGCTAGTGAAAGTCCTAAGTAATAAAGGTGAAAAATGGTGCAAAAAGGCTTCATATCTTATCCTAAATATTGATGAAATTATGGACTGTTTTGTATACATTGTGGAGCAGAATTTTACACGTCCTGTTAAGGCGTGTAATCCCCTTTGGTTAGCTGAATTGTTTATCCTTAAATGTGGTGTTTGGTTATTGATTTTCGGGCCTTGAAAAAGGTGGAAAAGTATGTAGAAACAAAGAAAGTGCTGTCCGATTTTCCGTAGAATAGGAGACCTTACACTTAGTATGATTCTACGTTAAAAAACTAGGAGTTGATAGACATGCTATGATTAATATAGGTTGAAGTACTACGAGTAGCGTATTCTACTTGAAGGGTGGAAAAGCTAGCAAGGTTAAAGTACTTGGGAGCATTTTGCAACTTGTCGCTAATCGTCGCGAGGTATGTGAACCTCTTCCTTCTTTTGGCATGATCCTACGTATGAAATAGCCATGTGATATTATTTCATGATTCCTTCTACTCTTAGAAGTTAAGAAGTATTCACGTTGTTGATTCTAAGTAAAAGTATGTTTAAATTATCCCAAGTCCTTACCAAGTCTTATGGGAGATGTTGGTAAGAATGGTTAGGAAGTTATGAGATTTGATTTAAAGCTACGTGTCTTGATTTATTTAAAGTAAGTAAGTTGATTTTATGTTTGAAAATGACTTGAATTTATATGTGAAAAGGGGATTGATTTTAAAAGTGAAAGATATATGATTTTAAAGAGAATAAGTTACTTGGTTTTGGAGGTGTATGAAACTTTATTTTTTTCAAGTGATGGAACTTGATTTCTAAAGTATAGATGACATGATTTTATAAGTATTAAGCGACATGATTTTAAAGAGTGTATGCTACGAGGTGTTAAGACTATAAGCCTTGATTTTATAAGTGGAAATGACTTAATTTTAAAAAGTATGGCTCCTTAATTTATTTCAAAAGTTTAAGAAGATGGTCTCCAAAAGAGTATGTGACTTGGGCTTTAAAAAGAAAGGAGTTTTATGATTCTTTTTAAGTATGTATGTACGTAGTATTTTTTGGGTTTAGTTTCCCTAATGTTGCAAGAATAAAAGTGTCTTAAGTTCTCTAAAATGAAAGGTTGTTATAATAGCTTTATGGGAAGTTGTTATGACGAAGTGAAAAGATGGTTTAAAAATGTTATGTAAGGAAAATCACACCGAGCCTACAAATAGGCCGGATTATGTTATGAGATACACCGAGCCTACAAATAGGTCGGATTATGTTATGAGATAGACCAGCCTACAAATAGGTCGGATTATGTTATGAGATACACCGAGCCTACACATAGGCCGGATTACGCCATATTACCCCGAGCCTACATATAGGCCGGGTTACGTCATCTTACAAGGCCCCACAGCGGGCGACATGCTACATGATTCCACAGTACACCGAGCCCCACAGGCGGGCCGGATTATGCTACATGATTTCACAGTACACCGAGCCCCACAGGCGGGCCGGATTATGCCACATGATTCATCAGTACACCGGGTCCCGCAAATGGGCCGGATTACGTTATCACGTATGGATAATCAAAGTAAGCTCCCAAATAAGAAGTCCCTCCATAAAGGGCCGGATTATGTTATGTAAGATATGTAAGTTAAGTGGAAAAACTTGATTGAATTCTTAAGTATGTATGTAAGAATATGATGTTAATTCTTATTAAAAGAAGGAAAAGAACGGTTAATATACTATTGATTTCAGGAGTTAAAATGGCACGACATGATCTGGTATTTCATTTTTATACTTGCTGTCATTCTTTTATACAGTTATGATTTGGTTATTGTACCTTATTTCTGTTCCATACTAAATTTTTGTTGCGACCCCTTCGGGCTGCGTTCATCATGAAGTGTTAGGTTCACAGGTTGGTGATCCTTACTCTTAGGATCTCTGTTCAGTTTTTGGGAAGAAGCTCCATTCACTCCGGAGGCTTATCTTTTGGGTACGGTTTCCCTGATGTTGTAGATTTATGTACATTCAGGGGTATGGCGGGGCCCTGTCCCGCCACAGTTGAAATTCTTAGAGGTCTATAGTCATATCTTGTAGGTCGGTTTGTAAAGAAGAAGGATGTAACTGCGTTTGGTTAAGTATATGTATATGTGTCCAGGGAGGTAGCCTTATCGGCTAACCTGTCGTTTATTTCTTGTTGATTTATTTTATAAGTTTCATGTATGTTCCGCTGATTATCTCTGATGTTTACCTGTAAGGGTTCCCAGGTAGGGCACCAGTCGCGGGCCTGGGGTCGGGTCGTGACACTGTCCCGGGAGGAGCATGCGCTTCCAGCTGGTTGAGACGAGTTCTCGGAGGCATTTCTTAACCACTTCTTACCTCCACAGATGATGAGAGCCCGGGTGGATAGGTTTTTTATGTTGAGGCAAAGTGGGCGGACGGTTCGGGAGTACAACATAGAGTTCGACTCGTTGGCTCGGTATGCCCCCGCTCTATTGGCAGACATGGAGGATAGAGTGCACCGCTATGTTACGGGGCTTGATGATTATTTAGCAGAGGGTTGCACAGGGGTAGCTCTTCAGCCGGGCATAGACATTGCCCGCATACAGGCTTATACACAGGGGACTGAGGAACCTAGAGGTCGATGTAAGGACCAGGATCAACATAAGAGGGCTAGGATAGCAGGGTCCTTTGGTAACTTTCGAGGCGGACAGCCTCAGCAGCAGACCAGTTATGCACCTCAGCCAGTACAGAATACTCCTTCGCAGTCTTCAGGACGTCCAGGGTATTCAGGGGCAGGTCAGGGCTCCAGGACTTCAGGTTTCCAGGATAGCAGGGGTTATAACCGATCAAGACCACCCACCCCTCGGTGTGGCCGATGCGGTAAACCCCATTTCGAGAATTGTGGTAGTGCCTTAGGAGCTTGTTTCACTTGCGGTCGGCAGGGTCATTTTTCGAAGAATTGTCCGACTACAGGTAGCGCAGGGGGTAGGGTTCAGCCTACAGGGTCGTTCGTCGGGTCTTTATCTCCTGCGGTTACTCGCCCCGGAAGGCAGGGTACTCATGGGCCAGAAGGTCGCGGCAGAGGTCGTGGCAGGGGTTCTAGTTCCAGCGGTCCTCAGAACCGCATTTATGCCTTATCCAGCCGTCAGGACCAGGAGGCGTCGCCGGATGTCGTCACATGTACATTATTGGTTTCATGCTGTGACGTATATGCTTTGATAGATCCGAGTTCTACTTTATCCTATATATCTCCTCATATTGCTAATAGATTAGGGATAGAGCCTGAGTCCATAGAACCTTTTGAGGTAGCTACACCAGTAGGTGATTCGTTGGTAGTGGAACGGGTATATAAGGCTTGCCCGGTGACTATATACAGTCGTCAGACCCTAGCCGACTTGATAGAGTTGAATATGAAGGATTTTGATGCTATTATGGGTATGGATTGGTTGGCTTCTTGCTACACCAATGTGGACTGTAGGGAGAGATTGGTACGGTTCCAGTTTCCCGATGAGCCGGTTATCGAGTGGAAAGGGAATACAACATCGCCGAGGGGTAGGTTTATTTCATACCTCAAGGCTAGGAAGATGGTTCAGAAGGGATATATCTACCATCTTATTCGGGTATTTGATACAGAAGCTGAGTTGCGGATCTTCACCGTTAGGTTGTTAGAGAATTTCCGGATGTTTTCCCAGACGATCTCCCAGGCATTCCTCCTGAAAGGGAAATAGAGTTCTGTATTGACGTTCTGCCTGATACTCGGCCTATATCTTTTCCGCCGTACATAATGACACCTGCTGAGTTGAGGGAGTTGAAGGACCAGCTGAAAGATTTGCTGGAGAAAGGCTTTATAAGGCCTAGTACTTCACCTTGGGGAGCACCGATATTATTTGTAAAGAAGAAGGATGGGACGTTGCGCATGTGTGTTGATTACAGGCAGCTGAACAAGGTAACCATCAAAAATAGATACCCCCTTGTTACACCCCATAGTTCCATGGTATGTATGTGAGGACGTACGTACGAGAATACGACATTAAGATTGGAAAGGAAGAAATATTTGATTTTTCGACGGAAAATTTTACGGATTTTGTGAAGGAAAAAGGTTCGTAAATGGGAATTGGATTCCCAGATTTGGTATTCGGACTTCTGGGAATATAATAGAATTTTGGAATTTTATTTCCAGATTTGGTCACGTGGGGCCCACGGGGAAAATTTACGGTTTTGTGGGGCCCACATTGTTTTCAAGATTTTGGCCATTATGGATGTTTTCGGAAGATGAAATATTTTAGACGATTAGGAGGGCGACATGTGTCACCCCCTTAGGTGGCACATGGCCGAAATGGTGTGACAAGTGGTCATGGTGGCCGAAATTGGTGGACATGTGGCAAGCCAAGTGTCACAAGTCTTGTGTTGGACAAATGGCTTGTGGGACCCATACACACTTGTCCCCAATCTCATCCACACACTTGCTTTGATCCTAGCCCTTGGTTGGCTTATAAATAGACCCTTGTTGCAAGACTTCTTCATCAACACTTAGAGATTTCCAAAGCAAATAATCCCTCCCTTGGCTAGTGCTCACGGCAATAGCCCTTATCATTGACCAAAAGTTGTCCAAAAATCCTTGAACTTTTAAGTGTTCCTCCTTGATGTGTTAGGAAGGTTGTTAACCAAGTGTTAGAAAAGATTTCACACCCCTAGCCTATACACACCCCCTTGGCCGAAACTTGTAGGTTTGGAACCTAAGGTGATCTTCACTTTTTGAAGTTTGATCTTGAAGAGAAGTTGGTTAGGAACTTCTAAGAGTTGCTTGTAGCGGGTTAGAACGTAAGGAATTGGAGCTAAGATTCCTAAGGATCGACTTTTAATCATTGGAAAATTTTGGGCTTATCGAGGTAATGATCTTTGTCCTTCTATTGTAATTGGAGATTACATGTTGTAGTAGTTTATAATTGAGTATATGATATGTGGAAGGAGGATTGAAAAGAAATGGATTGTTTTGTATATTGTGGGGAAAATTTTACACGTCCAGTTAGGCGTGTAATACCCTTTGAATTGTTGTATTATTGCGCCTTAAATATGGCATGTTGGCTATTGATATCGGGCCTTGAAAAAGGTGGAGGTAAGTAGATACAGGGGAAGTACTGCCCAATTTTCCGTAGGATAAGGAACCTTATACTTAGAAATGTTCTACGAAGAGATCTAGACGTTGATAGACGTGTTTGGTTGTTATAGGTGGATATTCTGCGTGCGGCATACTCGACTTGGCTAGTGGATAAGCCGATGAGGTATGTGATTCTTCCTATCCTCTTGAGCATGATTGTTGTGAACTATATAGTACGGTAGACGTACGTGTGTTAAATGTATTTGGTTGTCTTTGGTTGGTTTAAAATATAAAGTGTTATAATAGCTTTATGGGAAGTTAGTTATAGCAACTTTATGAAGATAAAAGAATGGCTTGATTATTCTAAAAAGATAAGAGACTTAATTTTGAGAATTAAGATACTTGATCTTGAAAGATAAGAGACTTAGTTTATAAACGATTTGATTTTGGGAAAGGAGAAGTAACTTGATTTAAGAGTGTAGGTTACTTGTCTGTAAGTAACTTGTTTTTAACTTGTCTTGATTGGAAAAGTATAAATGGCTTGATTTTAAAAGGTGTGAGTGCCTTGATCTTAAAAGAGTAAGTTACTTGGGTTTTAAAAATATACTTGACGTTGTTTTAAAAGTGTAAGCCACTTGGTTTAAAAAGTACTTGATTTAAACACGAGAGTGTCTGGATACTACGTGTATTAGTACCATGTGGTTTTTACTTAAAAATGGATCTTTTTAAGAGAGTTGAAGTATGCATTACCTGGGGTTGAAAACCCGGATTTTTGACAAAATGAGAGTCTAGAAGTATGGTAATTGCCTGTGCTTGCTTGTGATAACCTTGTTGTGCAAGAGTTGTATTCTTATGCTACCGCGTCTCTTATTGGAGGGTCGGTATATGTTATTATTGTTATATGGACATGTCTGCACCGATGAAGGAATTCCGGGGGCATGCTGTCACGACCCGACCTCGGGCTCGCGACTGGTGCCATACCCCGGGCACCCTAGTGATAATACATCAGAGAAAATCAGCGGAAATAAAAACTCATAGACATGAAACAATATGAAATAAGAAATAGGCTAACCAAAATGGTCACCTTTCTGCATATATATAAAAATCTGAACAGTTACATCCTTTACAAGCCCAACTCACAACAGTACTACAGACCTCTAAGAGTTTTTACAACAATTATGACGGGACAGGGCCCCGCCATACCCCTGAATGTACGAGAACCTACAATCTCGGGAATCATACAAAAGATAAGCCTCGAGAAACGGAGCTTCCTAATACTGTAACGTGATCCTATGAGCGAGGATCAACAACCGGTGTACCTCTACCGCGGCATGAACGCAGCCGAAGGTCGATAACAACAGTACCAAGTATGTGGCCCGAAAATCATGCGAAATCATAACGATCTATATAAAACATGAGACATGTATGATAACCAAACTACAGTACACAATATATAAGCAGTCATGTCAAGTCAGGGACTCACTCCCTCAAAGTCATCACTCAAATATAACCATGGGTCTCACGCCCGCAATATCAATCATGCCCATGGAACTCCTTCCTCACTGCCGTCAATCGTAAGTGTAATTTATAATCGTGTGACGCGCCCGTGGCATCCTACCTCACTGTCGGCGTACACATATACAATACATATATATATCTCCTGTCTGTGGAATCCCCAATCACTGCCAACAGCCGTGGGTGTAACATATAACCATGTGACGCGCCCGTGGCATCCTACCTCACTGTCGGGTACATGACTTCATGGAGAGCTAATCCATGGGGTAATAATCGTATATAACATGCCCGTGGCATCCCTCATCTCGGGTACATGTCTTCATGGGGAGCTAGTCCATGGAGTAATAATTGTATATAACATGCCCGTGGCATCCCTCATCTCGGGTACATGTCTTCATGGGGAGCTAGCCCATGGAGTAATAATCGTATATAACATGCCCGTGGCATCCCTCATCTCGGGTACATGTCTTCATGGGGAGCTAGCCCATGGAGTAATAATCGTATAAAACCATGGTCGTATGCCCCGGAATCCCACATCGCAAGCATGTCCAAGGATTAATCACAATGGAAGCATACCCGTGGAAACCTCCGTCACTGTCGGTACGTCCAAGTAAATTCATTTTATGCCAACAAATCCGGGTTTTAACCCCAAAGTACTACATATTTTCATTCTTTAAAAAAGACCTCTTTTTACGTAAAAGCCACACGATACTAATACTCGTAGTATCAAAACAGAATAACTATCATTTTAAGTAAACCAAAACAATTTCCGTACCTTCCTTTTTAAATTAACCAAGACAAAACCATGTCTTCCTTTAAAACCAAATCAAGATAATACCATGCATTCCTTTTAAACAAAAACACTTCTCCTTTTTAAAGTCAAGTAACAATATACTTTTCAAAATAGTTTAGGCTTCCTAACTTCAAATTCTCAAGTCTCTTCTCTTTTAGAAATCAACTTTCCTACTTTGGAAATCAAGAAAATCAATACTTGTTTATAATGATCTTATTAAAGCAGCCATGATCTAGAAAATGTAATACAATTTTGTCTTATCTTAGCTTCTATGCAGATGGAGAATTCTACTCATTTTAATTTAATTGATTGTCGATACATTTTCTTTTATTAACGTTGCAATGGCTTGTTCGATACTTATTCTCATTTCCGAAATCAAGATAACTTTATTCTTTTAAAGACCAAGTACGCATTACTCACGAATGAGGTTCCACAACTTTTTAACACAATTCAAGTCCTTAACATTTCATATCAAGTCACTTAACTCTAGAATCAAGTCAAGGACACAAAAAGGAAATCCAACTCCTTTAACACACATGCGTCTACCGCACTATATATTTCACAAATAATCATGCTCAAGAGAATAGGAAGAATCACATACCTCTTCGACTTAATCCACTAGCCAAGTCGAATATGCCGCGCGTAGAATATCCACCTATAACAACCAAACACGTCTATCAACGTCTAGATCTCTTCGTAGAACATTTCTAAGTATAAGGTTCCTTATCCTACGGAAAATTGGGCAGCACCTCCCTGTATCTACTTACCTCTACCTTTTTCAAGGCCTGATATCAATGGCCAACATGCCACATTTAAGGCGCAATAATACAATAATTCAAAGGGGATTACACGTCTTAACTGGACGTGTAAAATTCTGCCCCACAATACACAATACAGTCCATTTCTTTTCAATCTTCTATCCACATATCATATACTCAATTATACACTACTACAACATGTAATCTCCAATTACAATAGAAGGACAAAGATCATTACCTCGATAAGCCCAAAATTTTCCAATGATTAAAAGTCGATCCTTATGAATCTTAGCTCCAATTCCTTACGTTCCAACCCGCTCCAAGAAACCCTTAGTAGCTCCTAACCAACTCCTCTTCAAGATCCAACTCTAAAAAGTGAAGGATACCTTAGGTCTCAAATTGGCAAGTTTCGGCCAAGAGGTATATCTAAGGCTAGGGTTGTGAAATCTTGCCTAACTCTTGGTTCACAATCTTCCTAACACCTTAAGGAAGAACACTTAAAAGTTTAAGGATTTTTGGACAACTTTTGGTCAATGATAAGGGCTATTGCTGAGAACACTATTAAAGGGGAGGGAGTATTTCAAATCTTGGAAATTAATTCAAGTGTGGATGAAGAAGTCTTGCAACAAGGGGTGTATTTATAGGAAAATCAAGGGTTAGGATGCAAGCAAGTGTGTGGTCTAGATTGGGGACATGTTTGTGGGCCCCACAAACCACATGTCCAACAAAATCTTGAGACAAGTGGCTTGCCACTTGTCTCCCCATTTCGGCCAAGAGGCCACTTGTCTCCCCATTTCGGCCAAGAGGCCACTTGTCCACATAAATCGGCCACAAGCCACCTAAGGGGGTGACACGTGTCGCCCTCCTATTCGTCCAAAATATTTCATCTCCCGAAAACATCCATAATGGCCAAAATCTTGAAAACAATGTGGGCCCCACAAAACCATAATTTTTTCCCCGTGGGCCCCACGTGACCAAATCTGGAAAATAAAATCCATAATTCTCTAATATTCGAAGAAGTCCAAATACCAAATCTGGGAATCCAATTCCCATTTACGAACCTTTTTCCTTCACAAAATCCGGAAAACTTTCCGTCGGAAAATCTAATCTTTCTTCCTTTCCAATCTTAATGTCGTATTCTCGTACGTACGTCCTCACATACATACCCTGGAACTACGGGGTGTAACATTCTTCCCCCCTTAGAAACATTCGTCCCGAATGTTCCTTCTAAGTCTCCAAAAACACATGCGCCGGTATAGTCTTCACTATTATACTTACAAAACTAATTATGCCACACATGGCCATAATAACACACATGTAATACTTTAAGTCTCCAAAAACACATGCGCCGGTATAGTCTTCACTATTATACTTACAAAACTAATTTTGCCACACATGGCCATAATAACACACATGTAATACTTAAATCCAAGCTAACGAGGAATCACCCCTAACGTGTGTAACATCACTATTAGCTCCCACTCATGGTCTAAAGGATACTCTCTTTGCAACTTCACTACAAAAATGCTCACTCCCATTCTCTTAACACATGTTCGCTTCTTTTCTCACTCGTAGTACCCTTCTCGTACACCCGAACTCTTTCTAGTACACGTACCACATTTCAGTCATCGCTTCAGTTTCCAAAACCTTGGAGTTACTACCACCAACTTGGTCATTACTAGCTTCAATTTCCTTTAAGGCCATTCCCGGCCTTCATGATCCGATTCTGGTAAAACGCATCCACGAACTCGTACAATGGTTACCTAGACTTGGGCCTTGCACCCTCGTGACCTTTCCACCTAGCAGGACCACATTAAACTGACCCCACCTCATTCCGGGCTGCGGGTTGACCCGCGATCTGGCCTCAACCCGACCTATTTCGTACTAAACTCTTATTCCCGGTCCGGAACAATCTCACTATTCAAGTCATGAAAACCTAGTGGTCTTCTTAGCTTAATTACCTACTTTCATTTCACACCACTCATGTAATTATCACACTAATATACCCCACGTATACTATGTACCTCGACGAAGATCACCCGTAAAATCTTTTACTCAAGACGACCTTGCACCTAAGATCTCTACGATTATCAATATTCTAAGTCTCACAATCTCCATGCACTCAAACCTACCTTTCCCTCTAACTAGGTGTCTTAAACACAATTTACACAATGTTATCTGAACATAACACTTAACATATAATCATCTTATCACGCATACTAGTCTCTAGAGGGTTAAGGATATACCTAAAATCAAATAGGCGGTTCAAAGGACCGCTAAAACTGGGAACTTCCACCACGATCTCTGCCATGGTCTGCCGGTGTATGAAAATCCTGCCTAGCTTTTGAAGGTGAAGAACCCGCAACTGATCCTGTAGACTGTGCTATCCCACCAGTGCCACCTCTGGTCGGACAGTCTCTCACCAAATGGCCCTGCTGGCCGCAAGCATAACAAGCTGACAAAGTAGTACGACACTCCCCACAATGAGATCTATCACAACGACCACACCGAGGCAAAGGGAGCTTCCCCTGGCTACTACCCTTGGGCATCTGTGAACCTGCAGCCCTGGAGCCCTGACCTGCTCCCGAATATCCCCGGCAATCAAACCTCCTGCCAGAAGACCGGGAAGGTGCACCCTGTGTCGGTTGAAATGTAGACCTAGCCTGCTGTTGAGGTTGTCCGCCTCGAAAGTAACCCTGAAACCCTGCCGTCCTGGCCCTCTTGGGCTGATCTCGATCATTTCGTCGACCTCTACATTCCTCAATCCCCTGTGCATAAGCCTGCATGCTGGCAATGTCCATGCCCGGCTGAAGAGCTACTCCTGTACAACCCTCTGCTAGATAATCATCCAGTCCCATGACATATCGGTGCACTCTATCCTCCATGTCTGCCACTAGAGTGGGGGCATACCGAGCTAATGAGTCGAACTCTATGTTGTACTCTCAAACAGTCCGCCCATTCTGTCTCAACATCATAAAGCTATCCACTCGGGCTCTTGTCACGACCCGAACCCGGGCCCGTCACTGGTGCCTTACCCGGACACCCAAGTAGACATACATCAGAGTAATCAGCGGAACATAAAACAAGACATGAAAAAATATTATGAAGTAAGAAACAGTTCATCTGAGAAAACTTGCCTTTCGGCATAACATATATATCAACTAGAACAGTTACATCCTTTTTTACAACTCTGCCCACAACAGTACTACAGACCTCTAAGAATGATATGACAACAATGGCGGGACAGGCCCCGCCATACCCCTGAATGTAAGTACCTATAACGACAGGGGACTATACCACTGATAAGCCTCCGGAGAACGGAGCTTCCCAAACGCTGAACTGTGATCCTAAGAGCGAGGATCGATGACTGGTGTACCTCTACCTGCGGCATGAACGCAGCCCGAAGAGTCGATAACAGTACAGTATGTGGCCAAAAAATCGTAAATGAAATCATAGTAGTCTATATAAAGCAGGAGACATGTATGATAACCAAACTACAGTTCACAATAAATAAGCAGTCATGTCAAGTCAGGGACTCACGCCCTCAAAGTCATCACTCAAATATAACAATGGGTCTCACGCCCACAACATCAATCATGCCCGTGGAATACCTTCCTCACTGTCGGCAGTCTATGATATGATAACACCAAGGGATACACATGAACATCAGGTCCCACCTATGTCATAATAAAACCGTATGGGGTAAGTACGAAGGCATAGCCGACTACTAAAACCCACAGTACCAACAAGGTCATAAACTGTATCATGAGATCTGTCTAGACCGTCACATGATCAAAGCCGCCACTCGCCGCAATATCTAATGTCGCGTCTAGCCCCGAACTTCCGCGACTCGCGTAGGCCAACCTCATAGGCCGCGTAGGTATCCCCCGCATCGAGGTATCTACTCCGGCATCGCCCCGACTCGCGATCCGCGTAGCCACATAGACCGCATGACCAAAAGGCCGCACTAACACGGAGCTCGTAGCTCGCGCATAGGCCGGGACCCGCGTGAGGTATTCTCGAATCATAGGTCACACAGACGCCGAAGTCTACCGCGTGAGGCGGCAACCTCCGGGATCATGTCAAGGTGAGTGGTACAATACCAACATAACGGCTGATAGTTAAACAACTTAAGCGCAATCGAGGGAAAACCCCTTTACACAACCATCACAAGATACTAACACACGTAGCATCCTAGCATGTTTACTTATCAAATCAACAAGAAAGTATTACAAGGCTATCACAAACCAACATAATCAAGTTATTCACACAAGGTACTTTCTACTATATGATTAACAAGATCGGGTTTTTATCCCCAAAGTACTTCATACATTAACTCTTTAAGAGATCTGTTCTTTCACAAATAGTCACACAATACTCGTAGTATATAAAAATAGAGTGACTATCTTTTTGAAGTAAATCAAAACACTTCTCTTTGTAAAATCAAGTAACAACATTCTTTTCCAAACGTTCAAGTTTGCCTAATTTCAATTACTCAAGTTTCTCATTTTCGAAAGGTTTCGTAGTTCATAGTTTTAATCACTTAATGAAATAGTTCTCCTTTAAAAATGATTTGAGAAACATATGCCTTATATGTGAGTAGGTTATTCTTGTTTATAACAATCTTATTACAGCAGCCATGATCTAGGAAATGTAATATCATTTTGTCTCATCTTAGCTTCTATGCAGATGGAGGTTTCTACTGGTTTTAATAATACATTAATTAGTCAGTACATTTCCCTTTATTAACGCTGCAGTGGTTTGTTCGATACTTATTCTGATTTCCGAAATCAGTAAAACATTATTTCTTTTAACAACCCAGTACTCATTACTCATGAATGAGGTTTCACACTTTTTAACAAAATTCATATTAATTTAACTAAGTCAAGTCTCTTATCTTTTTTAAGAATAAGTCTCTTAACTTCTAAAATCGATAAATCATTCTTTTTACTTCTCTTAAGTCGTTATACCTAACTTCCCATAAAGCTAGTATAACTCTTAAGCTTTTAAAACCAAGTGTTACTCTTCTTTCAAAAAGGTTTCTTAATACATTTGAAATACTTCAAGATTCTTATTATTCAGGCTTAAGTCAAAAGACATTGCCGTAGAACTACGTTCAGTTAACACACGTACGTCTACCGTACTATATATATATTCATTTAAAATATCATGCTCTGTGGATAGGAAGAATCACATACCTCGCGACGATTATCGACTATTAGCAAAACGCTCCACGGCTATAACCCGGCTAGCCTTGTCCACCTTTCAAGTAGGACATGCTACGCAGAACTTCAACCTATAACGGTTATACAAGTCTATCAAAGTCTAGACTACTCGGTAGAATATTCTTAAGCGATGAGTTCTCTATTTCTGAGAAAATCGGGCAAAGACTTCCTACGTCAAACTTCACAAGTCTCATGTCTGATACTATGTAAGTCTGATTCAATTCCATTCTTATATACCTCCCTTGTATATAACTTATACTTATTCTTATACTTGATAGTATGTAAACTCAATTACAATAGGGAGACAAGATATTTACCTCGATAAGCCCATAATTATCCAAGTTTAAATGTCGATCTGGCGGACGTTTAGCTCTACTCCGGTACTCAACCCGCTCCAAACAACCCTTAGAAGTTCTACGCAACTTCTTCTTAATACTTCAACCAAGCTGTGAAGATTTTCCTTAGGGTTTGGTTTGAGACAAAAGGACATAAGGTAGTATTTCCTGCTCTACGTATAGAGTATCTTTGGAATACTACAAGGTATACGGCTAAGGTATTTTTGTATAACAATACTTTGAGAGTATTTTCTACCAAGAGGGTGTATTTTATGAGAAAAAATAGGCAAGGGGTACCCCGCTTAGCACCACTAGGAAGGGGGTGTGTCTCGGCCACACCAAGGAGGAGGTGAAAACTCTCGACGAGGGCCTCACGAAATGGGAGGGCTTTCAAGACTTAAGGAAGTGAGAGTGGATGAAGAAGTCTTCAAAGGGGGTATTTATAGGGAGTTCAATGGCCAAGATCTAGCCAAGTGGGGGGCAAGTGGAGGGCCAAGATTTGCCCAAGTGCCCCCCTAGTCCCTACTCCACAAATCCCTCACAAATATCCTACCAACTATTGACTCCCATTTCGTCCAAGTTGCCGTCCACACTCCACCAACTTGAGGGTGACAAGTGTCGCCCTCTCGTTGGTCCAAAATATTTCGTCTCTCGGAAAAATCCGCAAAAATTAAAAATGACATAGCCGGAATTTTCCCTTCGCAAGTTTTGTAAAACGTTTCGTCGAAAAACGATTCTAATCGGGTGTTGTGCACAAAATATTTTCGTCCAAGCCTACTTAAAGTTCAAACTTTTCTACGTACGTCCTTACGTACATACTCTGGAAATACGGGGTATAACATTCTCCCCTCCTTAGAAACATTCGTCCCGAATGTTCCTTCTAAGTCTCAAAACAAACATGCGCCAGTATAGTCTTCACTACTATACTTACGAGAACAACCCTGCCACACCTGGCCACAGAAACACCTGCGCAAATACTTACATCCAAGTCCACGAGGAACCACCTCTAACATCACAAAAGCCCTTACCCGAGGTCTAAAATATACTTCCTTCGCACCTTCTCCTTACAAAAGAAATGATCACATCTATGCTCGCAATACATGCTCGCTTCTTCCCTTACGCGTCGTACCCTTCTCGTACACTCGAACTCTTTCTCATAACTTACCACATTTCTGTTACTGCTTCCATTTCCGAAATCTCTGGGTTACTATCTCCAACTTGGTCATCATTAACTGGGAACACTCTGGATGGATCTCCGATACTTTCCCGAACATAGCAACACGAAAGACCGGACATACTGCCTCCTAAGTCGGACGGCAAATGCTAACATATAGGCAACCTGGCCTATTCTTCACATGATCTGAAAAGGCTCCAAGTACCTCAGGCTAAGTTTCCTCTGCCTTCCAAAACTCGTCACACCCCAGCCACATTCTGCTGAAACCGGTATGAACCAACAATCTGAACCTTGCCAACATCGAACCAATCGACCGGCAACTTACACTTCCGCCCCTAAGGCTTCATAAGGCGATATCCGAAAACTGAAATGGTAGCTATAAAACACTCCCTCAACAGGAGACAACAATCCTCACAAGTACCCCTGAAATCCAAACACTGGCCCGAGGGCGAATGCGATTCTGAGACTCACCTGAGTTCCTAACCCTGCCTGGTAAAACCTCCAAAAAGAAAGCGTGTACCACTGGCTCCACTGCATCATAAGGTGAAGGTAGGCACCCCGTGCAGCCTTACAACCTTTCTGATATACCATCACTGCCAAGCAACGGTCCTGACTGAAAGACACGATGGGCTGACCCCATCGGCCCGGCTACTGGTTGAACGCATCCACGAACTCGTACGATGGTTAACTAATCTTGGGCCTAACACCCTCGTGACCCTACCACCTGGCGGGACCACCACAAACTGACCCCACCATAAAACAGGTCGCGGGTTGACCCGCGGCATGGCCTCAACCTGACCCACTCTCGCGTAAAACACTTGCTCCCCGATCCAGAACAATCTCACTAATCACGTTACGAAAACCTAGCGGTCTTCTTAGCTCAACTACCCTCTTTCATTTCACACAACTCAGGGACTTATCCTACAAACATAGCTCACGTGCACCATGCACTCCGACAAGGGTTAAACGTAAAAATATAAATCTTTTACTTGAGATGGCCTTGCTTCTAAGGTCTCTACGTATAAAGCTCTAAGGCTCACACTTTCTTATCCCCCAATCTTTCCCGGTTAACTAACCATGATTTCAAATCACAATACACTTATGTTATCTGAACATAACACTTAAGATATACTCATCTCATCATACGTACTAATCTCTAGAGGGTTAAGGATATACCTGTATCTACTGCTTCACTCCCCTTAGTCGTTCTAATCAAACCTACCCCGTAGGGCGCATAGCTAGGGAAGATGACGAACTACCCACCGATCTGAAGTGAGTCCTCCTACTAGGACATCCTTTCGACACATGGCCGACGGCGCGGTAAAACAAGTACCAACTAAAGACGACATTCCGGGATGGCGTGCATCGCGATGTGAATCTTGAGGAAAATCGAATCCGGTGGTGGAACTACGTGTAGGCGTGAGCGGAGGCTCTGGAGCTCGACCAACTCTGCATACCCGAACGTCCCGAACCACGGAGGACCACTGCACCGTGGATGTGCATAATCAATCTGCTGGTGAGGCGATTCACCTCGAAAGTTACCAAAGGACCTTGCTGTTCCGGCCCTCTTCTGCTGTCCTTGGTTAACCCGTTGATTTCTACGTTTCTTGGCCTGCTGCGCATAAGCCGTCACGCAGCCATGCTCAAGCCTAATCAAGAATTACTCTTGCACAACCTCTCTTAGATAGTCGTCAAGACTCGCGATACATCGGTAAACTCTCTCGTAGCCAAATCCATAGCTAATGTGGTCGCCTCTTTGCAATCTATATTCTCTGTTCGGTCGGGCAGAAGGTTCATATATCATGGTCACAGTAGGCACTGCTGCCGCTGTGCTAAACTCTGCTGGGGCTGGCGATGTCGCAGAACTCCCCGAATGGAGCACCACCCCAGGTGATGATTGGGCATGTGCCCTAGTAACCCTCTGAAGTCTACTCGCAGCTCCCTCGGCTGCCTTGCCCTCCTGGGCCCGGGTTTGCCTTACGCGGAGGCATAACGGTAAGGGAAATAAATATGTTAGAGGGGTCCAACTCATAATACAGCTCTAAAGCACGATCTTAGAGTGAGAAGAATGAAAACCAATCCTAAATATCCTATAGCCTCCTGTGTTATACCCCGTAGTTCCAGGGTATGTATGCGGGGACGTACGTACGAGAATACGACAGAAAGATTGGAAAGGAAGAAAGAGGCGATTTTTCCACGGAAAAGTTTCCGGTTTTTTTGTGAAGGAAAAAGGTTCGTTAATGGGAATTGGATTCCCAGATTTGGTATTCGGACTTCCTGGAATATTAGAGAATTATGGAATTTTATTTTCGGAAATGGTCACGTGGGGCCCGCGGGAGAAATTTACGGTTTTGTGGGGCCCGCTTTGATTTTGAGATTTTGGCCGTTTTGGATATTTTCGGAAGACGAAATATTTTGGACGAATCGGGGGGCGACACGTGTCACCCCCATGTGGCACCTTTGGGCCGAATTATGTTTGTGCATAACACCCGGTTAGAGTCGTTTTTCGGCGAAACGTTTTCACAGCTTTCGTAGGGGAATTTCCGGCTATGTCATTTAGTATTTTTGCGGATTTTTCCGAGAGACGGAACATTTTGGACCAACGAGAGGGCGGCACTTGGCACCCTCATCAGCAAGGGCGGGCGGTTCTTGGACGAAAGGGGATGTCAAGTGGTAGATATTTTGGTAGATATTTTGTGTGCAAGTTGGCTAGGACACTTGGGTGAATCTTGGCCCTACACTTGCCTAACACTTGGTGTAATCTTGGCCATTGGTTGGCTTTCACTTGACCTATAAATACCCCTCCCTTTGAAGACTAATTCATTCACAAATTGCCTAAGTCTTGAAAGCTTCTTCCTTCCCCCTTAGTGTGGTGTCTTGGCCGAGAGCCCCTCTCTCCCCTTGGCCGAGAGTCCCCCCCCCTAGTGGGGTAGGCCGAGGGGTAGACACCCCCCCCCTCCTTTGAGGTGCTAGCCGTGGGGTACCCCCCCCCCTAGCCTAGTTGCTTTCGTATAATACCCCCCCTTTGTGGTATAGAAATACTCTCCAAGTATTGTTATAATGCCCAAATTACCTTAGCCGTATACCTTGTAGTATTCTAAGGTTATACCTTTACAAAAAGCCCAGTTATACTATTATACTTCCCGTCAGTCACAAAACCGAAACCCTAGGAAAATCTCCATAGTCCGTTGGAGTATTGTTGTGTAGTTAGAACTTCAAGGGTGGTTTAGAGCCGTTGAGCGCCTGAGTCGAGCTAAACGATTGCCCAGGATCGACTTTATACTTGGATAATTATGGGCTTATCGAGGTAAATATCTTGTCCCTCTATTGTAATTGGAAATTACATGTTGTTGATTATATAGTTGAAGTATACTATATATAGAACTAAGCTTAGTACTGCGGCAATGTCTTTTGACTTAAGCTCAAGAATCGAATCAATCGAATCTGTAATTACATAGGATCAGACATGAGACTTGTGTAGTAGTCGTGGAGTAGAATTGTACCCGTAGGGTTAGATGTATAACCCCCCGTTGGCTTGGTGGCAGCCTCGTTCGAGGAGGAGGTTTACGCTGCCATGGGGAGGTGTCCGAAATTTCAGTAGAAAGTTCTACGATGAGACCTAAATGTTAATAAGCGCCTTGTGGCCTTATAGGTGGATGTACGTGTGGCGCGTTCTACTTGGTTTAAGGAGTAGCCGACGGCTTGAGGTACTTGGAGCGTTTTGCTATGAGTCGATACTCGTCGCGAGGTATGTGAACCTCTTCCTATCTCTCTAGCATGATATGTGTGAACTATGTAGTGCAGACGATACGTGCTAAATGTGTTTGAATGGTTTAAAACATAAAGTGTTATAACGGCTTTATGGGAAGTTGGTTATAATGACTTTATGTTAGTAAGAAAATACATGTGGTTTTTAAGAGGTAATCGATTTGAACTATAAGCGCTTGTTATATGATAAGAAAGAACTTGAAGTATTTTCAAAAGATTTTTGAATCATTTTGAAAGGAGAAGTAATACTTGGTGTTTGAAAACTTAAGAGTTATACTAGCTTTATGGGAAGTTAGGTATAACGGCTTAAGAATGCTTTACTGATTTCGGAAATCAGAATGTGTATCGACAAACCATCGCGAGCGTTAAAAGGAAATGTTTTGAATAATTAAGTATTATGAAAACCAAGAGAAACTTCCATCTGCATAGAAGCTAAGATGAGACAAAATGATATTTCCTAGATCATGGTCATTGTAATAAGATTGTTATAAACAAGAATATCCTACTCACATATAAGGCTTATGTTTCTCGATTGTTTAAAAGAGAATTATATTCTTAAATGAATAAGACTATGAACTACGAAACCTTTCTAAAAATAAGAAACGTGAACATTTGAAATTAGGCAAACTTGGGCGTTTGAAAAATAATGTTGTTACTTGATTTTACAAAGAGAAGTAATTGATTTACTTTAAAAGGATAGTCACTCTATTTTATACTACGTATTGTGTGACATTGTGAAAGTAACGATCTTTAAAGAGTTGATGTATGAAGTACTTTGGGGATAAAACCCGATTTTGTTAATCATATAGTAAAGGTACCTTGTGTGAACAACTTGATTGTATTGGTTTGTGATAGCCTTGTAATACTTTCTTGATTGCGTTGATAAGTAAACGTGTTGGGATGCTACGTGTGTTAGTATCTTGTGATGGTTGTGTGAAGGGTTTCCGCGATTGTGCTTATTAACTATCGGTCGTTATGATAGTATTGTGGCATTCATCTCGAGATGATTCCGGTTAAGCCGCCTCCACGCGGTAGACTCAGCGGTCGATGGACCTATGATTCGAGAATACCTCACGCAGTCCCGGCCTGCGCGAACTACGAGTTCCGTGTTAGTGTCGCCCTTATGGGCACGCGTCCTTGTGGCTACGCGGATCGCGAAGTCCGGGACGATGCCGGGAGTAGCTACCGACGCGGGGACGCCACGCGGGCCGATGAGATTGGCCTATGCGAGTCGCGGAAGTTCCGTGACTAGACGCGCATTAGATATGCGCGCAAGTGGCCGCCTTTGATCATGTGACGGTCAGACAGATCTTATGATACGATTCATGACCTTGTTGGTACGTAGGTGTTAGACGGCTATGCCTTCGCATTTACCGCACGGTGTTATTATGGCACGCGTGGGACACGTGTTCATGTGTGTTCCTTGGAACTTTTATATCATAAACCGCCAAGGTGAGAATGTGTCCCACGCACGATTGATGTTGTGGCGTGAGACCCATTTATGTTCTTTGGTGATGACTTGAGGCGAGTCCTCGACTTGATACGACCGCTTAGTTATTGTAAAATCGTAGTTTGGTCATCATACATGTCTCCCGCTTTATAGACTATTATGATTTCATTTGCGTGATTTTTAGTTTCACATACTGCACTGTTGTCTCGACCTCGGGGCTGCGTTCATGCCGCAGTTGAGGTACACCAGTCGTTGATCCTAGCTCGTGGTCACAGCGTTTGGGAAGCTCCGCTTCTCGAGGCTTATCATGGTGTAGTCCCCGTCGTAGTAAGTGTTTACATTCGTGGGTTCATGGGCCCCGTCCCCGCCATTGTTGTCATATCATTCTAGAGGTCCAGTAGTAATCGCTGCGGCGTGGTTTGTAAAAAGGATTAAACTGTTCATGTTAAAAGTTGTCATTTATATATATATGCCGAAAGGCAAGTTTTCACAGATTATTGTTTTATACTTCTGTTATCTCATATTGTTGTGTTTGTTCCGCTGATTACTCTGATGTATGTCTACTTGGGTGCCCGGGGTAAGGCACCAGTCACGGGCCCCGGTTCGGGTCGTGACAAAAGTGGTATCAGAGCAGTTAATCCTCGGAAAGTGTCTGACGTATCGATGAAGTCTTGATTATCGGTGTGTTGTGCACCACATCAATAATCAGGAGGCTATAGGATATTTAGGATTGGTTTCTATTCTTCTCACTCTGAGATCGTGCCTTAGAGCTGTGTTGTAAGTTGAACCCTCTGACGAAATCTTTTCCCTTATCGTTATGCCTCCGCGTAGGGCAACCCGAGCCCAGGAGGGCAAGGCAGCCGAGGGAGCTGCGAGTAGAGTTCAGAGGGTGGCGAGGGCACAGGCCCAATCATTACCTAGGGTAGTGCTTCATTCGGGGAGTTTTGCGACGTCACTAGCCCCAGCAGAGTTTAGCACGGCGACGGCAGTTCCTACTGCGGCCATGATATTTGAACCTTCGCCCACGGCCGAACAGTGAGTATAGATTGCAAAGAGGCGACCCTGTTACTAGCTATAGATTTGGCTACCAGAGATTATACCAATGTACCACGAGTCTTGATGACTACCTAAGAGAGGGTTGTGCAAGAGTAATTCTTCAGTTAGGCTTGAGCATGGCCTGTGTACGGGCTTATGCGCAGCAGGCCGAGAAACGTAGAGATCGACGGGTTAACCAAGGGCGAGAAGAGGCCAGAGCAAGCGTCCTTCGGTAACTTTCAAGGTGAGTATACCTTAAGTGCTACGCTCGATAGCGATGTGTGAGTTGTGATTAGGAATCATGGTGGGTTAACCGAGTAAGATTTTGGGGATAGAAGGTGTGAGCCTTAGAGTGTTATACGTAAAGACCTTAGAGGTAAGGCCATCTCGAGAAAGGTGTAGTGTTATGTTTGACCTTATAGGAGTGCATAGTGCACGTGAACTATGTTCGGGATAAGTCCCAGTAGCGTGATTTGAAAGAAGGTAGTCGAGCTAGGAAGACCGCTAGGTTTTCGTAATATGATTTGTGAAATTATTCCTTCGGGAGCTAGTGTTTCGCAATACTGGGTCGGGTTGAGGCTACGCGGTCAACCCGCGTAGGTTTAGTGGTGAGGTCAGTTTGTGGTGGTCCTCTTTGTGTTAGGGTCATGAGGTGTTAGGCCCGTGTTTAGTTAGCCGCAAGTTCGTGGATGCGTTCGACCGGTGGTCCGGCGATGGGGCAGCCTATCGTGTTCTTCGGTCGTGGTCGTTCCTCGGCAGGTGTTGATGTTATCCGAAAAGGTTGTGAGGTTGCACGGTGCCTACCTTCACCTTATGACGACAGTGGAGCCAGTGCAGCTTTTCTCTCGGGAGTTTGTACGGCAGGCTAGGAACTCAGGTGAGTCTCGACCGCATTCGCCTCGCCAGCAGCGTGATTTCGGGGTAGTTGTGAGGATTGTTGTCTCGTGGAGGAGCGTTTGAGCTACCATTTCAGTGTTCGGATGTCGCCTTATGAAGCCTTGCAGGGGCGGAAGTGTAAGTTGTCGGTCGATTGGTTCGATGTTGGCAGGGTTCAGATAGTTGGTTCAGTCTTGTTCCAGCAGACTGTGGATAGTGAAGCTTGTCTAGAAGAAGTTACGCAGCTCGGAGGAATCGTCGCGGATAATCGGCGGCGCTTAGAGTTCGTTGACGGTCGGTCTTCTTGAAAGTACCACCCGACGGTGTGGCGAGTTTTGGAAACGAAGGAACTTAGCCCGAGTTACTTTGGGCCTTTGTGAGTTAATGTGTAGACTAGGCCAGGTTGCATATATGTTAGCATTTGCCGTCCTACTTAGGAGGAAGGACTTACGGTCTTTCTTATTGTTATGTTCTTGAATGTATCGAAGATCCATCCAGAATGATCGATTAATGATGACCACGTTAGAGATAGTAACCCCGAGTTTTGGATACTAAAGCGATCGTAAATGTGATAAGAATCCGAGTGTACAACAACTTGATGATCGACGCACCGGCATCGTTTGTTGGTCGTCGAGCAAGGCTCACAAAGTGACAAAAGTAGTATTATTTGTGGTGATGTAGGTGTTTCCTCGTGGACTTAGATGTAAGTTTGCGTAGGTGTTTCATGGCCACCGTGGCGGGGATTGTTTCGTAAGTATAGTAGTGAAGACTATACCGTCACGTGTTCGTTTTGAGACTTAGAAGGAACATTCGACGAATGTTTCTAAGGAAGAATGTTATACCCCGTAGTTCCGTGGTATGTATGCGGGGACGCACGTGCGAGAATCTGCATGAAAGATTGGAAAGGAAGAAAGAGGCGATTTTTCCACTAAAAGTTTCCGCTTTTTGTGAAGGAAAAAGGTTCGTTAATGGGAATTGGATTCCCAGATTTGGTATTCGGACTTCTGGAATATTAGAGAATTATGGAATTTTATTTTCTAAATGGTCACGTGGGCCCATGGAGAAATTTACGGTTTTGTGGGTCCCGCTGTGATTTTGAGATTTTTGCCTGTTTGGATATTTTCTAAGACGAAATATTTTGATTTAATCGGGGCGACACGTGTCACCCCACGTGGCACCTTTCAGCCGAATTATGTTTGTGCATAACACCTTGTTAGAGTCGTTTTTAGTGAAACGTTTTCACGACTTTCGTAGGGAATTTCCGCTATGTCATTTAGTATTTTTGGATTTTTCCGAGAGACGGAACATTTTGGACCAACGAGAGGGCGACTTGCACCCTCTCATCGTGGGCAAGTGGGCGGTTCTCGACGGCGAAAGGGATGTCAAGTGGTAGATATTTTGGTAGATATTTTGTGTGCAAGTTGGCTAGGACACTTGGGTGAATCTTGCCCTACACTTGCCTAACACTTGGTGTAATCTTGGCCATTGGTTGGCTTTCACTGACCTATAAATACCCTCTCCCTTGAAGACTAATTCATTCACAAATTGCCTAAGTCTTGAAAGCTTCTTCCTTCCCCTTAGTGTGGTGTCTTGCCGAGAGCCCTCTCTCCCCTTGGCCGAGAGTCCCCTAGTGGTAGGCCGAGGGTAGACACCCCCTCCTTTGAGGTGCTAAGTAGGGTACCCCTAGCCTAGTTGCTTCAGATAATACCCCTCAGTGGTATAGAAATACTCCAAGTATTGTTATAATGCCCAAATTACCTTAGCCGTATACCTTGTAGTATTCTAAGGTTATACCTTTACAAAAGCCCGCTTATACTATTATACTTCCCGTCGATACAAAACCGAAACCCTAGGAAAATCTCCATAGTCCGTTGGAGTATTGTGTAGTTTGGTTAGAACTTCTAAGGGTGGTTTAGAGCGGGTTGAGCGCTCTGAGTGGAGCTAAACGATTGCCCAGATCGACTTTATACTTGGATAATTATGGGCTTATCGAGGTAAATATCTTGTCCTCTATTGTAATTGGAAATTACATGTTGTTGATTATATAGTTGAAGTATACTATATATAGAACTAAGCTTAGCATCGCGGCAATGTCTTTTGACTTAAGCTCAAGAATCGAATCGAATCAATCAGAATTACATAGGATCAGACATTAGAGACTTGTGTAGTAGTATCGTGGAGTAGAATTGTACCCGTTAGGGTTAGATGTATAACCCCTCGGTTGGCTTGGTAGCCGCCTCGTTCGGCGAGGAGGTTTACGCTGTCATGGGGAGGTCTTGCCGAAATTTCTCAGAAAGTTCTACGATGAGACCTAAATGTTAATAAGCGCCTTGTGGCCTTATAGGTGGATGTACTACGTGTGGCGCGTCTACTTGGTTTAAGGAGTAGCCGACGGCTTGAGGTACTGAGCGTTTTGCTGAGTCGATACTCGTCGCGAGGTATGTGAACCTCTTCCTATCTCTCTAGCATGATATGTGTGAACTATGTAGTACGTGAGACGCATACGTGCTAAATGTGTTTGAATGGTTTAAAACATAAAGTGTTATAACGGCTTTATGGGAAGTTGGTTATAACGACTTTATGTTAGTAAGAAAATACATGTGGTTTTTAAGAGGTAATCGATTTGAACTATAACCGCTTGTTATATGATAAGAAAGAACTTGAAGTATTTTCAAAAGATTTTTGAATCATTTTGAAAGGAGAAGTAATACTTGGTGTTTGAAAACTTAAGAGTTATACTAGCTGTATGGGAAGTTAGGTATAACGGCTTAAGAATGCTTTCTTGATTTCGAAATCGTAATGTGTATCGACAAACCATCGCGTTAATAAAAGGAAATGTTTTGAATAATTAAGTATTATGAAAACCGAGAAACTTCATCTGCATAGAAGCTAAGATGAGACAAAATGATATTTCCTAGATCACGTCGCGTAATAAGATTGTTATAAACAAGAATATCCTACTCACATATAAGGCTTATGTTTCTCGATTGTTTAAAAGAGAATTATATTCTTAAATGAATAAGACTATGAACTACTTAAACCTTTCTAAAAATAAGAAACGTGAACATTTGAAATTAGGCAAACTTGGGCGTTTGAAAAATAATGTTGTTACTTGATTTTACAAAGAGAAGTAATTGATTTACTTTAAAAGGATAGTCACTCTATTTTATACTACGTATTGTGTGACATTGTGAAAGTAACGTATCTTTTAAAGAGTTGATGTATGAAGTACTTTGGGGATAAAACCCGATTTTGTTAATCATATAGTAGAAGGTACCTTGTGTGAACAACTTGATTGTATTGGTTTGTGATAGCCTTGTAATACTTTCTTGATTGCGTTGATAAGTAAACGTGTTGGGATCTACGTGTGTTAGTATCTTGTGATGGTTGTGTGAAGGGGTTTCCTTGATTGTGCTTATTAACTATCGGTCGTTATGATAGTATTGTGGCATTCATCTCTTGAGATGATTCAGGGAGTTAAGCGGGTTGTCCTCCGACGCGGGGTAGACTCAGCGGTCGATGGACCTATGATTCGAGAATACCACGCAGTCCCGGCCTATGCGGAACTACGAGAGTTCCGTGTTAGTGTCGCCCTTTATGGGCACGCGCCTTGTGGCCACGCGGATCGCGAAGTCGGGGCGATGCCGGGAGTAGCTACCGACGCGGGGATGCCATGCGGCCGATGAGATTGGCCTATGCGGAGGCGCGGAAGTTCGAGACTAGACGCGCGCATTAGATATCGGGCAAGTGGCGGCTTTGATCATGTGACGGCTGCAGACAGATCTTATAATCTGATTCATGACCTTGTTGGTACTGCTGGTGTTAGTAGACGGCTATGCCTTCGTACCGCACGGTGTTATTATGGCACGTGGGACTGGTGTTCATGTGTGTTCCTTGGAACTTTTATATCATAAACCGCCAGTGAGGAATGTGTCCCACGCACGATTGATGTTAATGGCGTGAGACCCATCGTTATGTTCTTTGGTGATGACTTGAGGCGTGAGTCACGACTTGATATGATCGCTTAGTTATTGTAAATCGTAGTTTGGTCATCATACATGTCTCGCTTTATAGACTATTATGATTTCATTTGCGATTTTTAGTTTCACATACTGCATTTGTTATCTGACTCCTTCGGGCCGCGTTACATGCCGCAGTTGAGGTACACCATCGTTGATCCTAGCTCGTGGTCACAGTTCAGCGTTTGGGAAGCTCCGTTTCTCCGGAGGCTTATCAGTGGTGTAGTCCCCTGTCGTAGTAAGTGTTTACATTCAGGGGTTGGGCGGGGCCCTGTCCCGCCATTGTTGTCATATCATTCTTAGAGGTCTGTAGTACTGTTGTGGGCAGGGTTTGTAAAAAGGATTAAACTGTTCATGTTAAAAGTTGTCATTTATATATATATGCCGAAAGGCAAGTTTTCACAGATTATTGTTTTATACTTCTGTTATCTCATATTGTTGTGTTTGTTCCGCTGATTACTCTGATGTATGTCTACTTGGGTGCCCGGGGTAAGGCACCAGTCACGGGCCCCGGTTCGGGTCGTGACATCCTGATTATTGGTGTGGTGCACAACACACCGATAATCAAGACTCTACTAGATACGGTCTGTAGACACTTTCCGAGGATTAACTGCTCTGATACCACTTTTGTCACGCCAACCTGCCCGTGATCGTGTCTTACCCGCACCCAAGTAGACATACATCGAGTAATCAATGAACATAAAACAAGACATGAAAAATATTATGAAGTAAGAAAGCTTCATCTGAGAAAACTTGCCTTTCGCATAACATATATATCAACTAGAATAGCATACATCCCTTTACAACTCGCCCACAACGATTTACTGCACTCTAAGAATGATATGACAACAATGGCGGGACAGGCCCCGCCATACCCCTGAATGTAAGTATCTATAACGACAGGGGACTATACCACTGATAAGCCTCCGGAGAACGGAGCTTCCCAAACGCTGAACTGTGATCCTAAGAGCGAGGATCGATGATCGCGTACTCTACCGCGGCATGAACGCGGCCTCGGGCGAGGTCGAGACAACAGTACCAAGTATGTGAAACTGAAAATACTGTAAATGAAATCATAGTAGTCTATATAAAGCAGGAGACATGTATGATAACCAAACTACAGTTCAAAATAAATATGCAGTTATGTCAAGTCAGGGACTCACGCCCTCAAAGTCATCACTCAAATATAACAATGGGTCTCACGCCCACAACATCAATCATGCCCGTGGAATACCTTCCTCACTGCCGGCAGTCTATGATATGATAACACCAAGGGATACACATGAACACCAGGTCCCACCTGTGTCATAATAAAACCGTACGGGGTAAGTACGAAGTCATAGCCGACTACTAAAAACCACAGTACCAACAAGGTCATAAACTGTATCATGAGATCTGTCTAGACCGTCACATGATCAAAGCTGGCCACTCGCCCGCAGTATCTAATGTGCGCGTCTAGCCCTGGAACTTCCCGCAGCTCCGCATAGGCCAACCTCATAGGCCCGCATGAGGTATCCCCCGCATCGAGGGTAGCTACTCCCCGGCATCGCCCCGACTCGCACCGCACGCCACATGCATCGCATGACCACAAAGGCCGCACACTAACACGAGCTCTCGTAGCTCCGCATAGGCCCCGGGACCCGCGTGAGGTATTCTCGAATCATAGGTCACACAGACTACCGAAGTCTACCCCGCGTCGGAGGCGGCTTAACCTCCGGATCATGTCGCGTGAGTGGTACAATACCAACATCACGGCTGATAGTTAAACAACTTAAGCGCAATCGAGGGAAAACCCCTTTACACAACCATCACAAGATACTAACACACGTAGCATCCTAGCATGTTTACTTATCAAATCAACAAGAAAGTATTACAAGGCTATCACAAACCAACATAATCAAGTTATTCACACAAGGTACTTTCTACTATATGATTAACAATATCTGGTTTTTATCACCAAAGTACTACATACATTAACTCTTTAAGAGATCTGTTCTTTCACAAATAGTCACACAATACTCGTAGTATATAAAAATAGAGTGACTATCTTTTTGAAGTAAATCAAAACACTTCTCTTTGTAAAATCAAGTAACAACATTCTTTTCCAAACGTTCAAGTTTGCCTAATTTCAATTACTCAAGTTTCTCATTTTCGAAAGGTTTCGTAGTTCATAGTTTTAATCACTTAATGAAATAGTTCTCCTTTAAAAATGATTTGAGAAACATATGCCTTATATGTGAGTAGGTTATTCTTGTTTATAACAATCTTATTACAGCAGCCATGATCTAGGAAATGTAATATCATTTTGTCTCATCTTAGCTTCTATGCAGATGGAGGTTTCTACTGGTTTTAATAATACTTAATTATTCAAAACATTTCCCTTTATTAACGCTGCAGTGGTTTGTTCGATACTTATTCTGATTTCCGAAATCAGTAAAACATTATTTCTTTTAACAACCCAGTACTCATTACTCATGAATGAGGTTTCACACTTTTTAACAAAATTCATATTAATTTAACTAAGTCAAGTCTCTTATCTTTTTAAGAATAAGTCTCTTAACTTCTAAAATCGATAAATCATTCTTTTTACTTCTCTTAAGTCGTTATACCTAACTTCCCATAAAGCTAGTATAACTCTTAAGCTTTTAAAACCAAGTGTTACTCTTCTTTCAAAAAGGTTTCTTAATACATTTGAAATACTTCAAGATTCTTATTATTCAGGCTTAAGTCAAAAGACATTGCCGTAGAACTACGTTCAGTTAACACACGTACGTCTACCGTACTATATATATATTCATTTAAAATATCATGCTCAAGTGGATAGGAAGAATCACATACCTCGCGACGATTATCGACTATTAGCAAAACGCTCCACGGCTATAACCCGGCTAGCCTTGTCCACCTTTCAAGTAGGACATGCTACGCAGAACTTCAACCTATAACGGTTATACAAGTCTATCAAAGTCTAGACTACTCGGTAGAATATTCTTAAGCAGTAGGTTCTCTATTTACGGAAAATCGGGCAGCACTTCCCTACCCGTCAAACTTCACAAGTCTACTGTAATACAGTCCTATGTAAGTACAGTTCAATTCCCTTCTTATATACCTTCCTTGTATATAACTTATACTTATTCTTATACTTCAATAGTATGTAAACTCAATTACAATAGGGAGACAAGATATTTACCTCGATAAGCCCATAATTATCCAAGTTTAAATGTCGATCCTGAGCGACGTTTAGCTCCTACTCCGGGTGCTCCAACCCGCTCCAAACAACCCTTAGAAGTTCTACGCAACTCTTCTTCTTAATACTTCAACCAACTGTGAAGATTTTCCCTTAGGGTTTCGGTTTGAGACAAAAAGGACATAAGGTAGTATTTCCGGGCTCTACGTATAGAGGTATCTTTGGAATACTACAAGGTATACGGCTAAGGTATTTTGGTATAGTAACAATACTTTGGAGAGTATTTTCTACCAAGAGGGGGTGTATTTTATGAGAAAAACTAGGCAAGGGGTACCCGCTTAGCACCACTAGAAGGGGGTGTGTGTCTCGCCACACCACAAGGAGTGGGTGAAAACTCTCGGCCAGGGCCTCACGAAATGGGAGGGCTTTCAAGACTTAAGAAGTGAGGAGTGGATGAAGAAGTCTTCAAAAGGGGTATTTATAGGGAGTTCAATGGCCAAGATCTCGCCAAGTGGAGGGCCAAGATTTGCCCAAGTGCCCCCCTAGTCCCTACTCCACAAATCCCTCACAAATATCCTACCAACTATTGACTCCCATTTCGTCCAAGTTGCCGTCCACACTCCACCAACTTGAGGGTGACAAGTGTCGCCCTCTCGTTGGTCCAAAATATTTCGTCTCTCGGAAAAATCCGCAAAAATTAAAAATGACATAGCCGGAATTTTCCCTTCGCAAGTTTTGTAAAACGTTTCGTCGAAAAACGATTCTAATCGGGTGTTCTGCACAAAATATTTTCGTCCAAGCCTACTTAAAGTTCAAACTTTTCTACGTACGTCCTTACGTACATACTCTGAAAATACGGGGTATAACAGCTCTCCTCATCTGTGGAGGCAAGAAGTGGTTAAGAAACGCCTCCGAGAACTCGTCCTAACCAGCTGGAAACGCATGCTCCCCCCGGGATAGTTCCCATGAATCAAACCAGTTGACTGCAATATCCCGCAGCCGATACGAACCCAGTACCACCGACTCGTCCTCTGAGGCCTTAATCACTCTCATGATCCGCTGTAGCTGTCGAATAAACTCCTGAGGATCTTCCTCAGTTCTCTATCCATAGAACTCTGGTGGACTGCAACTCAAGAAGTCCCGAACCTCAAATTATCGGCTCTGGGTGTACCACCGGCTCCTGTCTGTCCTCATGCCTTGCTACAATCCTAGCTAGTAACTGGGTCATCTCTTTGTAAACCATATCCTCGCCTCCTGGTCGTGGAACTGGAGGCTCAGATATCATGGCCTCAGTAGAAACTGCTGCCGCTGCGCTAAACTATGCTGGGGCTGGCGGCGTCGCAGTACTCGACGTATGAAGTACTACCTCAGGTAAAGACTGGGCCTGTGCCTGGTAACCCTCTGTACTCTACTCGCAGCTCCCTCTGCTGCCTTGCCCTTCTGGGCCCTGGTTGTCTTGCGTAGAGGCATAACTGGTACATAAGAATACGTCAGAGGGAGTCCCGCTTATAACACAACACTAAGGCACGATCTCAGAGTGAGAAAAATGAAAACCAATCCTAAATATCCTGCAGCCTCCTGATTATAGGTGTGGTGCACAACAAGCCGATAATCAAGACTCTACTAGATACGGTCTGTAGACACTTTCCGAGGACTAACTGCTCTGATACCACTTTTGTCACGACCCAACCTCGGGCCCGCGACTGGTGCCTTACCCCGGGCACTCTAGTGATAATACATCAGAGAAAATCAGCGGAAATAAAAACTCATAGACATGAAACATTATGAAATAAGAAACAGGCTAACCAAAACGGTCACCTTTCTGCATATATATCAAAATCTGAACAGTTACATCCTTTACAAGCCCAACTCACAACAGTACTACAGACCTCTAAGAGTTTTTACAACAATTATGACGGGACAGGGCCCCGCCATACCCCTGAATGTACGAGAACCTACAATCTCAGGGAATCATACCAAAAGATAAGCCTCCGGAGAAACGGAGCTTCCCAATACGCAGAATCGTGATCCTATGAGCGAGGATCAACAACCGGTGTACCTCTACCTGCATTTAACGCAGCCTCGGGCGAGGTCAAGAAATGATACCAAGTATGTGAAATCAAAATATCAGAATAAATCATAACAGTCTATATAAAACAGGAGACATGTATGATAACCAAACTACAGTACACAATATATAAGCAGTCATGTCAAGTCAGGGACTCACGCCCTCAAAGTCATCACTCAAATATAACCATGGGTCTCACGCCCGCAATATCAATCATGCCCGTGGAACTCCTTCCTCACTGCCGTCAATCGTAAGTGTAATTTATAATCTTGTGACGCGCCCGTGGCATCCTACCTCACTGTCGGCGTACACATATACAATACATATATATATCTCCTGTCCGTGGAATCCCCCATCACTGCCAACAACCGTGGGTGTAACATATAACCATGTGACGCGCCCGTGGCATCCTACCTCACCGTACAGACACATATACAATACATATATATATATATATATATATATATATATATATATATATATATATATAAAGGGGTGTATTTCAATTTTTTAATTTCAAAGGGGGGTGTATACTTCGAATTGTTGGAGGTTGCAATAAAGTTGTGTGATCCTACTCGGTACCGCCTTCTTGTTATAACTCTGTCCGTTAAGTAATTCATCCTTTGCATAAGCTATCTCCCATTTTTACTCTCTTTTTTTTTTTTTTTATTTATTATTATCAACCCTATTATATTGTTCATCTCTTCCGTTTAACCTTAGTTCCTAACAACAGTCGTCTTTAGCCTCACCCATTTTTGGCCCATACCGTCCTTCTGCGGACATTCAAATGGCCTTCAGTTAACCACCGTTAACGAGGGAATTTACAGGCTAATCCATTGAGGTTATTAGAAAGTTTAACGGATAACCATATACTTAGTTTAAAGAGTTGATGAGAAAATTTAAACAAGATATGAAGACTTTGAACATATAGAACATAAATATATTTCAAACATAACTTCAAACATAATTTACATAATCATAAGGGGAGATAACTATTGAAAGAAGACTTACATAATTTAAGAAACAAGAAGGTTTCCCTTTCGGGGAACCCCGGGGGTTACTAGCAAGCCGACTGGAAAATAAAGTAATCTATAGCTTATATCTTAGAAAGGTTTTATACAAGTGAGGTGTGGGGAAGATGCAGAGGAAACACGGTTGGTGTTTTTTCTCTCTATTTTGTTGAAAAATACTGATGTCTCTGTCTATATCTATAACTTCGCTTAACTGTCTGTTGCTTTCTTCTGCTGTTTTTCTATTAAGAAGTCTAGATATGAAATTATTTCCAATTCTGTCTTCAGAGTAGCTTACTCGCGGTCTTTCTTCTTCGGTTCTTGATCTAGCTGAAAGAAAGTCCATTTCTGTGGTTTTCTAACTACTTTTGTTCTTTCTTTGAGTGGAGTTATCTCTACTCTTTTTAACTGATCAATTAATTCGTCTACTTGAGTGTCTTTAGGCTCTTTAGGTTTTTCTTTATTCTGTTCGATCAGTTCACTGACCTTTTTATTTAATTCTTCTAGTTTTATTACTATAATTTCTATCTTTTTTGTAATCTCTAAAATTAACGAGATAGTAGTGATGTTTTGTTTTAAGAATATTTGATCTGTTTTAGAAACAGGTGTATGTTCTTTATAGTCCACTGGTAAGAAAACAGATTTCTCTGTTATTTTTGTAGCTTCTTCTTGACACCAAGTTTGTTTACTCATGAAAGAGTAATTTCTTTTAGATCTAAAATTGTTTTACTTAAGGAACTTGTTTCTTTATTTAGATTATCTAAGAGTTGTGCTATTTTATAGAATTCTTGGGTACTACTTGACTCTAAATTGGTTATGGTTTTATTTAACGACGTTTCTAATTCTTGTTTTGTAGGTAAATTTTTTATTCTTCTAATATTATCAATTGCTTTTAAATAATCTAAATTTTTCTCTAAAAGTTCGAAAACTTTTCTTTGTTTAACCTGCGACTCTTCTATTACTTTTAAACTTCTATTAACTTGGTTATTATTTTCTTTAATACTTTCGCTGAGGTTAATGATTAAATCTATTATTGCATTTAACTGTTTGTCTTCGCTATGTAGTATATGTTCTCCAGTGCTGAAATTGCACTTTATAATACTATTATCTTTTAGAGCTCTGTATTTCTTTTCTGGGTAGATTCGTAAGTCTAAATATTCTAAGTTCTTTAACGTATCTATTTTTTCTTTTATCCAAACGGTATTCTTTTGTTACGGTCTTGCAAACGTTCTATAGTAGAAGTTATTCTTTCTATATCGCTTCTTATGCCGTATAATTCCCACCTTAGTGCTGAAATTGTTTCTGTATTATTCTGATCTTGTATCAGTCTATTTTGTATTACTCGTGTTAGGCTTTCTGATTCTAATAATTCTAAATAAGAAGTTAAAGCTTTTTCTGCTTTCCTATATTCCTTTCCTCGTTCAATATCTAGATCTATGACCCACTGACTAAATCTTATACGTTTTACAAAAGGCAATGTTCTCATATATTTTTTAATAAGGTTTAAAACGTGTCTTATTTTTATCTTGACTAAGGTTCTTTGATTTTATTTGTTGGATAAGTCTGTACTCTAAATTGGATATTATGTCTATTAATTCTTGCAGTCTTAGTAAATTCCCTTTGGTTTGGTTTAACTTAATATATTCTGGATATAGGATACTTAATTCTTTTTTAATTTCTAAATAAGTATCTTTCATTCGTACAATGGTCCGAAAATCTTACGGCTCTGATACCAAAATAAAGGGGGGTGTATTTCAATTTTTTAATTTCAAAGGGGGGTGTATACTTCGAATTGTTGGAGGTTGCAATAAAGTTGTGTGATCCTACTTGATACCAAAATAAAGGGGGGTGTATTTCAATTTTTTAATTTCAAAGGGGGGTGTATACTTCGAATTGTTGGAGGTTGCAATAAAGTTGTGTGATCCTACTCGGTACCGCCTTCTTATTATAACTCTGTCCATTAAGTAATTCATCCTTTGCATAAGCTATCTCCCATTTTTACTCCATTTTTTTTTTTTTTTTTTTTTTTAATTTATCAACCCTATTATACTGTTCATCTCTTCCGTTTAACCTTAGTTCCTAACAACAGTCGTCTTTAGCCTCACCCATTTTTGGCCCATACCGTCCTTCTGCGGACATTCAAATGGCCTTCAGTTAACCACCGTTAACGAGGGAATTTACAGGCTAATCCATTGAGGTTATTAGAAAGTTTAACGGATAACCATATACTTAGTTTAAAGAGTTGATGAGAAAATTTAAACAAGATATGAAGACTTTGAACATATAGAACATAAATATATTTCAAACATAACTTCAAACATAATTTACATAATCATAAGGGGAGATAACTATTGAAAGAAGACTTACATAATTTAAGAAACAAGAAGGTTTCCTTTCTGGAACCCAGGGTTACTAGCAGTTCGATCGAAAATAAAGTAATCTATAGCTTAGATCTTAGAAAGGTTTTATACAAGTGAGGTGTGGGGAAGATGCAGAGGAAACATGGTTGGTGTTTTTTCTCTCTATTTTGTTGTGTCTTTCTTCGTCTTAATGAGTATCCTTTTATAGAGTCTGGCGGACTTCAAAGACGAATTTCAAAATGTTAAAGAATCTTTTCTTTTCAGCCGGGTGCGCTGTGGGCCCCATCGTCACGTGAAACTTTTGAAAGAAGCTTTTTCCATTCTGTCGTTTATCGTTGCTGTCCCTTTACTGTTGCTGCATTATTGTCCTTCTTTGTCTGCCATTATTTTTCTTTTTGTCCTTGCTATCCCTGCTGTCTAACTTTATCATTATTTTCTTCCTTTTTTACGTGTCTAAATTGTGGAGGGCTATTGAGTCAAAACTCATTCCCGAATCATATCCTGCGTCTGGATCCTGTGCTTCCTGAAAACTGTCATCGGAGATATCTTCCATGTTATCTTCTTCAGGATTATGACCCAAACTTTGAGCTGAATTATGACCTTGACTCTGGACTGGTGAATCTTGAGGGGACATATGTTTGTCTTGTGTCGAGTCCTCTTTCTGATTTTCTTGATCTTTTTTAGCTTGTAAAAGTTTTTCTAAAGTCTCTTTAATTAGTTGTTCCATCTCATTTTTGGCGGTAGTTCTGGTCTGTGATGAGGATCCTTGTGTGAAACTCCTTGGTAGTCTTCGTCTAGGTTGGAGAGGAATTTTTTCCTCGTCTTCACTTTTTGGCAAAGTGACAGCCATCAACGGGTTTGATAAGTCTTTACCGGCTACCGTTTGAACCGGACTAGTTGTATCTTGATCCGATACAATGGATTTATTTGCATTCAGAGGGGAACGCACACCCTTCTCATCCATTTTTTGGGGAGATGGAGAACTCTGTTTCTGTCTTTCGAGTATTTCTTGCTTTAGTATGTGTATCTGTTCTGTGAGTTGGGTATTTTGTTTGCTGAGTAGTTCTTTCGTATGGTTAAGGCGGCGAACTGTGTCTGTCATAGTAGTACAATGGTCACAAAAGATTATTTTATCGGTGTCTTTCTGGATGTTGTACTGAGGGGTTTTTTCCGGGTTTTGTCTGAGTGATGGTGAGATATAATAATTTGGCCCTAGTATTCCCCTAGTGTAATCCAAGGCTTCTGTGAAATCATTAAAACCTTTAAACAGAGGTTTTTTGATGTCTTTTATTGAGTCTAAAACTTCGATCCAAGTTTGGAAAATACCATTAATTTTTCCATGTATGACTACATAAAATTTAAAACGTTTGTCTTGATTCTTTTCTGTAAAATACTGACATAAAGAGTTTAAAGATGCTACAAAATGGCTAGTGTCTCGTTTATTGTGAGAAATCCATAAATTGTCTATTAAACACTTCTGTTGTTTGTCTACTAAATATTCTGGTAAAACTTTAAACGTTAAGTTTGAAGCTGGGAAAGAAACTAAATTATTTTTTCCAAAATAGAGTCTTTCTGAAATTTGAGTCTCCATTTCTGAGAGTGGTTTGAATTGGAGATTCCCCAATACCTTTTGTCTATAAGTGTCTTGGGATGTGGCTGCGCCTTTTCCCTTGTCTTTCTTCTGATTCATGTTGTGTTATAAAAAGATTGATTAGGCTTAATATCTAACCTGCTAAGTTGATCGGCTAGATTATTGTCTTTTCCCTTTATGTGTTCGAATACCAAATTGTATATTGATATAGTGTCTAGAAAATTAAGCCATCTCCTTCTACTGCTATTTTTATCATTTATTTTTTGATGAAATTTAACAATGGCTTCACAGTCTGTTCTTACTAATATTTCTGGTTTATTTAAAATGTACAGTCTAAAACTATTTAACCCAGAACCATCGCTAATATTTCAAGGCCTATACTACTCATGTTACCCTTTTCTTTATACTTACCGCTTTGGTAGGCACAAATTTTTTCTTCATTTTTACTACTGTATTTGTTAGGTCTTGCTTTTAAGATGGATCCCCATCCTTCGAAGCTCCCATCTGTTTCTACAACTAAGAAGTCTGTTTCTAAGGGCATATTTAGGTCTGGAATATTTTTTACTTTTTCTTAAATTTTTTGTACTAATTTGATGTCTTATATATTAAAAAGTCTTTGTCCTGTCGAACCTGTTTTAGCGTAAAGAGGTCCTGCTATTTTTCCTAAGTCTTTAATGAAGACTCTGGCATAATTAATTATTCCTAGGAATTTCTGGAGATCTTTTAGTTTGTCTAATTTATCAGGCATTTCTAATACCTTTTTGGCTATGTGGGGTTGTAGCTTTATTTTTCCATCTCCTAATATTACTCCTAAGAAATTTATGTAATGCTTACATAATTCCATTTTCTTTTTACTTATTATTATTCCGTTGTCTACAAATAGTCTAAAAATTGTTTGTAGATGTCCTAAGTGTTCGTTCATGTTATGGCTGAATACTAAAATATCATCAACATAAACTAATATAAATCTTTTATATTCTCCGAAAATATTATCCATTTTCCTCTGGAATATCGGAGGAGCTGTTTTTAACCCGAAGGGCATGACAAGCCATTCGAAATGTCCTTCTGGACAAGTAAAGGCTGTCCAGTCTATGCTATCTTGATGCATTTTTACCTGCTAGTATCCTGACTTGCAATCGAACTTACTAAAAACCTGCTTTCCCTGTATTCTGTTAATTAATTCTGTTTTATCGGGTAATTTATATCCGTCATTTCTCGTATTGTCGTTGAGTCTTTTATAGTTTATTACCATTCTTGCGTTTCCTCTTATTATTTCTGCGTGATTCCTTACCATGAAAGCCGCAGATCTGTGTTTTGAAATTGACCTTCTTATTACACCTAAATCAAGTAATTCTTTGATTTGGGTTTTGAAGTCTTCTAGGTCTTGGTTAGTAGCTTCTATTGATGCTGTTTTTATAGTATATTCTGGGTTTATAATATCTAGTTTACAAGTAACCTTATTATTATTCCAAGGTTTTAAAGGCTTTTCTCCAATGATTTCTAATTCATCTAGAATCTTTATTATTTTATCTAAATCTTCCTTATTTTTTATTACTCCTATTTTATCTATACCTGTTTTAAAATTATAAAGATCTGTTTCAATATCTATGACTCCAGCTCTAGAAAGACTCTATTTTGGAAAAAATAATTTAGTTTCTTTCCCAGCTTCAAACTAACAACCCCACATAGCCAAAAAGGTATTAGAAATGCCTGATAAATTAGACAAACTAAAAGATCTCCAGAAATTCCTAGGAATAATTAATTATGCCAGAGTCTTCATTAAAGACTTAGGAAATATATATATATATATATATATATATATATATATATATCTCATGCCCGTGGCATCCCTCATCTCGGGTACATGTCTTCATGGGGAGCTAGTCCATGGAGTAATAATCGTATATAACATTCCTGTGGCATCCCTCATCTCGGGTACATGTCTTCATGGGGAGCTAGCCCATGGAGTAATAATCGTATATAACATGACCGTGGCATCCCTCATCTCGGGTACATGACTTCATGGAGAGCTAATCCATGGGGTAATAATCGTATATAACATGCCCGTGGCATCCCTCATCTCGGGTACATGTCTTCATGGGGAGCTAGTCCATGGAGTAATAATCGTATATAACATTCCTGTGGCATCCCTCATCTCGGGTACATGTCTTCATGGGGAGCTAGCCCATGGAGTAATAATCGTATATAACATGACCGTGGCATCCCTCATCTCGGGTACATGACTTCATGGAGAGCTAATCCATGGGGTAATAATCGTATATAACATGCCCGTGGCATCCCTCATCTCGGTACATGTCTTCGCCGGGAGCTAGTCCATGGAGTAATAATCGTATATAACATTCCTGTGGCATCCCTCATCTCGGGTACATGTCTTCATGGGGAGCTAGCCCATGGAGTAATAATCGTATATAACATGACCGTGGCATCCCTCATCTCGGGTACATGTCTTCATGGGGAGCTAGCCCATGGAGTAATAATCGTATAAAACCATGGTCGCATGCCCCGGAATCCCACATCGCAAGCATGTCCAAGGATTAATCACAATGGAAGCATACCCGTGGAAACCTCCGTCACTATCGGTACGTCCAAGTAAATTCATTTTATGCCAACAAATCTGGGTTTTAACCCCAAAGTATTACATACTTTCATTCTTTAAAAAAGACCTCTTTTTACGTAAAAGCCACACGATACTAATACTCGTAGTATCAAAACAGAATAACTATCATTTTAAGTAAACCAAAACAATTTCCGTACCTTCCTTTTTAAATAAACGAAGACAAAACCATGCCTTCCTTTAAAACCAAATCAAGACAATACCATGCATTCCTTTTAAACAAAAACACTTCTCCTTTTTAAAGTCAAGTAACAATATACTTTTCAAAATAGTTTAGGCTTCCTAACTTCAAATTCTCAAGTCTCTTCTCTTTTAGAAATCAAGTTTCCTACTTTGGAAATCAAGAAAATCAATACTTGTTTATAATGATCTTATTAAAGCAGCCATGATCTAGAAAATGTAATACAATTTTGTCTTATCTTAGCTTCTATGCAGATGGAGAATTCTACTCATTTTAATTTAATTGATTGTCGATACATTTTCTTTTATTAACGATGCAATGGCTTATTCGATACTTATTCTCATTTCCAAAATCAAGATAACTTTATTCTTTTAAAGACCAAGTACCCATTACTCACGAATGAGGTTCCACAACTTTTTAACACAATTCAAGTCCTTAACATTTCATATCAAGTCACTTAACTCTAGAATCAAGTCAAGGACACAAAAAGGAAATCCAACTCCTTTAACACACGTGCGTCTACCGCACTATATATTTCACAAATAATCATGCTCAAGAGAATAGGAAGAATCACATACCTCTTCGGTTTAATCCACTAGCCAAGTCGAATATGTCGCGCGTAGAATATCCACCTATAACAACCAAACACGTCTATCAACGTCTAGATCTCTTCGTAGAACATTTCTAAGTATAAGATTCCTTATCCTACGGAAAATTGGGCAGCACCTCCCCTGTATCTACTTACCTCTACCTTTTTCAAGGACTGATATCAATGGCCAACATGCCACATTTAAGGCACAATAATACAATAATTCAAAGGGGATTACACGCCTTAATTGGACTTATAAAATTCTGCCCCAAAATACACAATACAGTCCATTTCTTTTCAATATTCTATCCACATATAATATACTCAATTATACACTACTACAACATGTAATCTCCAATTACAATAGAAGGACAAAGATCATTACCTCGATAAGCCCAAAAATTTTCAATGATTAAAAGTCGATCCTTAGGAATCTTAGCTCCAATTCCTTACGTTCCAATCCGCTCCAAGCAACCCTTAGTAGATCCTAACAAACTCCTCTTCAAAATCCAACTCCAAAAAGTGAAAGATACCTTAGGTCTCAAATTGGCAAGTTTCGGCCAAGAGGTATATCTAAGGCTAGGGGTGTGAAATCTTGCCTAACTCTTGGTTCACAATCTTCCTAACACCTTAAGGAAGAACACTTAAAAGTTTAAGGATTTTTGGACAACTTTTGTCTATGATAAGGGCTATTGCCGAGAACACTATCAAAGGGGAGGGAGTATTTCAAGTCTTGGAAATTAATTCAAGTGTGGATGAAGAAGTCTTGCAACAAGGGGTGTATTTATAGGGAAATCAAGGGTTAGGGTGCAAGCAAGTGTGTGGTCTAGATTGGGGACATGTGTGTGTGGGCCCCACAAACCACATGTCCAACATAATCTTGAGACAAGTGGCTTGCCACTTGTCTCCCCATTTCGGCCAAGAAGCCACTTGTCCACATAAATCGGCCACAAGCCACCTAAGGGGGTGACACGTGTCGCCCTCCTATTCGTCCAAAATATTTTATCTCCCGAAAACATCCATAATGGCCAAAATCTTGAAAACAATGTGGGCCCCACAAAACCGTAAATTTTTCCCCGTGGGCCCCACGCAACCAAATCTGGAAAATAAAATCCTTAATTCTCTAATATTCCAAGAAGTCCAAATACCAAATCTAGGAATCCAATTCCCATTTACGAACCTTTTTCCTTCACAAAATTAGGAAAATTTTCCGTCGGAAAATCAAATCTTTCTTCCTTTCCAATCTTAATGTCGTATTCTCGTACGTACGTCCTCACATACATACCCTGGAACTACGGGGTGTAACACATGCGGCCATGCGGCGGGCTAAACTCCCGGCATATGTTATTATTGTTACATGGACATGTCTGCACCGATGAAGGAATTCCGGGGGCATGCGGCCATGCGGCGGGCTAAACTCCCGGTATATGTTATTATTATTACATGGACATGTCTGCACCGATGAAGGAATTCCGGGGGCATGCGGCCACGCGGCGGGTTAAACTCCCAGTATATGTTATTATTGTTACATGGACATGTCTGCACCGATGAAGGAATTCCGGGGGCATGCGGCCATGCAGCGGGTTAAACTCCCGGTTTATTATTATTGCACCATGGACATGTCTGCACTGATGAAGGAATTACAGGGGCATGCGACCATGATGCGGGCATGGTATATATGTAGATATATATTACATTGGCGCCTGCCGGCAGTGAGGAAGGAATTCCACGGGCACGCTTTATATTGTGGGCATGAGACCCGTGATTATATTTGAGTAATGATTTTGAGGGCATGCGTCCCTGACTTGACATGACTGCTTATATTGTGAAATGGTCTTTTAAAAGATGAAATTGATTTTCATTACTCTTGTTGTTAACCAGGCTTTGTATAATGTATTTTGGTTATCATACATGTCTCCTGTTTTTATATAGACTGTTATGATTTCATTCTGATATTTTGATTTCACATACTTGGTACTGTTATCGACCTCCTTCGGGGGGCTGCGTTCATGCCGCATGTAGAGGTACACCGGTTGTTGATCCTCGCGCATAGGATCACGGTTCTGCGTTTTGGGAAGCTCCGTTTCTCCGGAGGCTTATCTTTTGGTATGATTCCCTGAGATTGTAGGTTCTTGTACATTCAGGGGTATGGCGGGGCCCTGTCCCGTCGTAGTTGTTATAAAAAAACTCTTAGAGGTCTGTAGTACTATTGTGAGTTGGGCTTGTAAAGGATAAATGTTCGGGTTTTATATATATATATACAGAAAGGTGACCGTTTTGGTTAGCCTGTTTCTTATTTCATATTGTTTCATGTCTATAAGTTTTTATTTCCGCTGATTTTCTCTGTTGTTTTATCACTAGGGTGCCCGGTGTAAGGCACCAGTCGCGGGCCCGAGGTCGGGTCATGACAAAAGTGGTATCAGAGCAGTTAGTCATCGGAAAGTGACTACAGACCGTATCTAGTAGAGTCTTGATTATCGCCGTGTTGTGCACCACACCTATAATGTTATACCCCGTAGTTCCAGGGTATGTATGTGAGGACCTACGTAAGAGAATACGACAGAAATTTTGGAAAGAAAGAAAGATGTGATTTTTCGACGGAAAAGTTTCCGGGTTTTGGGAAGGAAAAAAGTTCGTTGATGGGAATTGGATTCCCAGATTTGGTATTTGGGCTTCTTGAATTATATTAGAATTATGAGATTTTATTTCCGGAATTGGTCACGTGGGGCCCACGGGAGAAATTTACGGTTTTGTGGGGCCCACTTTGTTTTCGAGATTTTGGCCTTTATGGATATTTTCGGAAGATGAAATATTTTGGACGAGTAGGAGGGCGACACGTGTCACCCCCATAGGTGGCTCTTGGCCGAAATGTGCTAGCCAAGTGGCAAGACAAGTGGCCAAGTCTTGCTAGATATTTTTGTGTGGACAAGTGGCTTGTGGGACCCACACACACTTGTCCCCAATCTCAACCACACACTTGCCTTCATCCTAGCCCTTGGTTGTCCTATATATGCACCCTTAGTTGATGAAATCTTCCACACTTAGATAATTGAAGACTTGAAAAATATTTCCCTCACCATCCTTCTCTCCCTAGCTCTCGTCGAGCTCCTCCCTTACTAACCAAACATTGTCCAATAATTCCTAAACTCTTAAGTGTTCTTCCCTAGTGTATTAGAAAGACTCTTAACCAAAAGATAGAAAAGATTTCACCTCCCTAGCCACAAAAGTCACCCTTGGCCGAGAGCTCTAGGAACAAGAACCTTAGTGTTCTTCACTTGTTTGAGCTCATTCTTGAAGAGATGATGGTTAGGAGCTTCTTAGGGTGATTTGTGGTGGGTTGATATGCAAAGATTGGAGCTAAGACTTGCTTGGAACGACATTAAGTTCTTGGATAGATTTTGGGCTATTTGAGGTAGTAAATCTTAACCTCTTTGTGATTTGGTCAATATACATATATTATAAGTATATTATGAATATATAATATATGGAGTAAAGTTTGGAAGAGTTGGATCTTGTTAACTTGTTAAAAGAAGGGATTGGTCGTTAGCCATTAAAATGGTAAAAACGTATTCAACGTATCAAACGTACCTTACTTGTGAAGAAGTATTTAACAAGTAACTATAACTTATATTAAGAATGGAAATATAAGTTGGATGACTAATGAGTAATTTGGATAAGTAAAATGGACAAAGTTGGCCAAGGACCCCAACTTAAGGACTGTATTTACTTTGGACTGTATTTACTTTGGACTGTATTTACTTTGGACTGTATTTACATTTACATTAAGGAAGATTGTTCAATCGCGTTCCGTTTGGGCGTGTGATCCCCTTTTTAATTATTGTATTGTTATGAAGGCGTGATAGTAAACCGCGTTACCGGTTGGGCGCATAATCCCCTTCTTTTACTTATTGTTGTTTCGAAGGCGTGATAGTAAACCGCGTTACCGTTTGGGAATGCAATCCCCTTCTTTATGTTGTTTAATTATTACGCCATATATATGGTATATATATTACGGTTATTCGGGCCTTGGAGAAAGATGGAAAAGTGAGTAAAAATGGGGGAAGTGCTGCCCAATTTTTCCGTAGAATTAGAGGGCTTTTTGGGTATAAGTCTTCAATGGTAAGAAAGGTTTAATAGAAGTACTATGACCATTTTAGGAGTGGAGTACTACGTGTGGCGTGATCTACTTGGCTTAAGGAGTAGCCGACGGGTTGAAGTACTTGGAGCGTTTTGCTATTTGTCGATAATCGTCGCGAGGTATGTGAACCTCTTCCTATCTTTTCTAGCATGATTGTTGTGAACTATGTAGTACGGTAGACGTACGTGTGCTAAACGAGTTTTGGTTGGTTTAAAACATATAGTGTTATAATAGCTTTATGGGAAGTTAGTTATAACGACTTTATGTAGGTAAAAGAATGGTTTATTGATTTTAGAAGTTAAGAGGCTTGATCTTAAAAGATAAGAGACTTAACTTATAAATGACGTTTTATGAAATGATTAAGGACTATGAATTTTGTTAAAAAAAGTTGTGAAACCTCATTCGTGAGTAATGAGTACTTGGCTTTTAAAGAATAATGTTTCTTGATTTGGAAATGAGAATAAGTATCGAACAAACCATTGCAGCGTTAATAAAGGAAATGTATTGACTAATGAATTATATTAAAACCAGTAGAAACCTCCATCTGCATAGAAGCTAAGATAAGACAAAATTGTATTACATTTCCTAGATCATGACTGCTTTAATAAGATTGATTATGAACAAGAATAACCTACTCACTTATAAGGCATATGTTTCTCAAATTGTTTAAAAGAGAATTATATTCTTAAGTGATTAAGACTATGAACTACGAAACCTTTCTAAAATAAGAGACTTAAGTACTTGAAATTAGGCAAACTTGAACTTATGGAAAAGAATGTTGTTACTTGATGTTAAAAAGGAAAGTGTTTTGGTTTACCTAAAAGTGTGAGTCACTCCATTTTAATACTACGGGTATCGGGTGACCTTTATAAAAGAAATGGATCTTTTAAAAGGAATTTAACGTACGTAATATTTTGGGGTCAGAACCTGGACTTGTCATAAAATGAAAGTACCTTGAGTTGTGTGTAACTTGCCTATGTTTGTGTGGGATAGCCTTGTTGTGCAAGTACTGTATTTCTATACCACCGCGTCTCTCGATGGAGGGCCGGCTGATTTGTTATGAATGATTCTTCACCGAGTCCCATGAGATGGGCCGGGACACGTATTCCATCTGATTCTTCACCGAGTCCCATGAGATGGGCCGGGACACGTATTCCATCTGATTCTTCACCGAGTCCCACGAGATGGGCCGGGACACGTATTTCATCTGATTCTTCACCGAGTCCCACGAGATGGGCCGGGACACGTATTCCATACTTCACCGAGTCCCACGGGGTGGGCCGGGACACGTATTTCATCCGATTCTTTATCGAGTCCCATGATATGGGCCGAGACACGTATTCCACCTGGTTCTTTATCGAGTCCCATGGGATGGGCCGAGACACGTATTCCACACGATTTATACCTAGACTGCCGGCAGTGAGGAAGGAGTTCCACGGGCATGAGGGATGACTTCAAGGGTGTGAGTCCCTGACTTGACATGACTACTTTTATATTGTAAACTGTAGTTTGGCTATCATACATGTCTCCTGCTTTATATAGACTATTATGAGTTCATTTACAATATTTTTTACAGTTTCACATACTTGGTACTGTTATCGACCTCCTTGGCTGCGTTCATCCGCAGAGTAGGTACATCGGTTGTGGATCCTCGCTCATGGATCACGATTCGGCGTGTTAGGAAGCCCCGTTTCTTGGAGGCTTATCTTGTGGTATGTTACCACAGTGCAGAGGTTCTTGTACATTCGGGGTATGGCGGGGCCTGTCCGTCATAGTTGTTGTCACTTTCTTAGAGGTCCATGTAATCTTGTTGTGGCGAGTTTGTAAAAGGATAAGCTGTTCGGGTTTTATGTATATATCTGAGAAAAGCTGTTTTGGTTGGCCTGTTTATTTATCATGTCCCTTGATTCATGTTTATGTTTTATTTCCGCTGATTTTCTCTGATGTTGTATCACTAGGGTGCCCGGGGTAAGGCACCAGTCACGGGCCCGGGTTCGGGTCGTGACATATAATCAGGAGGCTACAGGATATTTAGGATTGGTTTCCATTCTTCTCACTCTGAGATAGTGCCTTAGAGTTGTGTTATAAGTTGGACTCCCTCTGACGTATTCTTATGTACCAGTTATGCCTCCACGCAAAGCGGCGGCGGAAGGGCAAAGCGTGAGAGAGCTACTAGTAGAACACGAGAGGTTCACGAGGCACATGCCGATCATTACGAGTGGTACTTCATACGGGGAGTTCTGCGACGCCGCCAGCCCCAGCAGAGTTTAGCGCAGCGGCAACAGTATCTATTAAGGCCATGATATCTGAGCCTCCGATTCCACGACCAGGAGCCGAGGATATGGGTTACAAAGAGATGGCCCAGTTACTGGCAAAGATCGTGGCCAGGCATGAGGACAGACAAGAGTCGGAGGTTCCGGTTGTACCGGTGGTGCACCCCAGAACCGATAGTTTGAGGCTTCGGGACTTCTTGAGTTGCAGTCTGCCAGAGTTCTATGGATCGAGAAGTGAAGAAGATCCTCATGAGTTTATTCGACTGCTACAGCGGATCATGAGAGTGATTAAGACCTCAGAGGCCGAATCAGTGGTACTGGGTTCGTATCGGCTGCAGGATATTGCAGTCAACTGGTATGATTCATGGGAACTGTCCCGGGGGGAGGATGCGCTTCCAGCTGGTTGGGACGAGTTCTCGGAGGCGTTTCTTAACCACTTCTTGCCTCCACAAATGAGGAGAGCCCGAGTGGATAGTTTTATGATGTTGAGACAGAATTGGCGGACGGTTCGGGAGTACAACATAGAGTTCGACTCATTAGCTCGGTATGCCCCCACTCTAGTGGCAGACATGGAGGATAGAGTGCACCGATATGTCACGGGACTGGATGATTATCTAGAAGAGGGTTGTACAGGAGTAGCTCTTCAGTAAGGCTTGGACATTTCCGCGTGCAGCTTATGCAGGGGGCGAGGAACGTGAGGTCGCGAAATGACCGAGATCGGCCTGAGAGGGCCAAAACAGCGGTCCTTTGGTAACGCCGAGCGGACAACCTCAAAGTGAGCTAGATGTTATACCCGTATTTTCGGAGTATATGCGTGAGGCGTGCGTAGAAGTTTTAGCCTTAAGATAGGCAAGGATCGAAAATATTTGTTCACAACTACCGAAAAGAATCGTTTTTCGACGAAACGTTTTACAAAGCTTGCGAGGGGAAAAATTCGGCTATGTCATTTATAATTTTTGCGGATTTTTCCGAGAGACGAAATATTTTGGACCAACGAGAGGGCGACACTTGTCACCCTCAAGGTTGGCGGATTCTTGGCCGATTGGTGCCTTGTTTTGTGCCTTGTTTTGGCCATGTTTTGTGCCTAAATCATGGGTCAATGTTTGGGAGGTTTTGTGGAGTAGGGCTAGGGGCACTTGGGCAAATCTTGGCCCTCCACTTGCCCCCCCACTTGGCTTGATCATGGCCATTGGTTTCCCTATAAATACCCCCCCCCCCTTTTGAAGACTTCTTCATCCATTCCACAAATCTCCAAGTCTTGAAAGCCCTCTCCCCCCTTGGTGTTGTGTTCTCGTCCAAGAACACCCCCTCCCCCTTGAGAAGGCCTTTGGCCGAGAGCACCCCTCCCCTTTGTGAGGCCCTTGGCCGAGAGTACCCCCCCTACCTTGTGTTGTTCTCGAAAAATACACCCCCCCTCTTGGTAGAAAATACTCTCCAAGTATTGTTACTATACCAAAATATCTTAGCCTTATACCTTGTAGTATTCCAAAGATACCTCTATACGTAGAGCCCGGAAATACTACCTTATGTCCTTTTAGTCTCAAACCGAAACCCTAAGGAAAATCTTCATAGCCGGTTGAAGTATTAAGAAGAAGTTGCGTAGAACTTCTAAGGGTTGTTTGGTGCGGGTTGGAGCGCCCAAAGTAGGAGCTAAACGTTGCTGAGGATCGGCATTTAAACTTGGATAATTTTGGGCTTATCGAGGTAAATATCTTGTCTCCCTATTGTAATTAAGTTTACATACTATTGAAGTATAAGAATTAAGTATAAGTTATATACAAGGAAGGTATATAAGAAGGGATTTGAACTGTACTTACATAGGATTTGTATTCTGATGAACTTGTGAAGTTTGTGGGTAAGGAAGTCTTTGCCCAATTTTCCGTAGAATCTTGTATCTAGATTTATTCTACCGAGTAGTCTAGACTTTGATAGACTTGTATAACCATTATAGGTTGAAGTACTGCGAGTAGCGTATTCTACTCGAAGGGTGGACAAGGCTAGCCGGGTTATAGCCGTGGAGCGTTTTGCTTATAGTCGATAATCGTCGCGAGGTATGTGATTCTTCCTATCCTCTTGAGCATGATATTTTAAAAGAATATATATAGTACGGTAGACGTACGTGTGTTAACTGAACGTAGTTTTACGGCAATGTCTTTTGACTTAATCCTGAATAATAAGAATCTTGAAGTAATTCAAAAGAGTTAAGAAACCTTTTTGAAAGAAGAGTAATGCTTGGTTTTAAAAGCTTAAGAGTTATACTAGCTTTATGGGAAGTTAGGTATAACGACTTAAGAGAAGTAAAAAGAATGGTTTACTGATTTTAGAAGTTAAGAGACTTGATCTTAAAAGATAAGAGACTTGACTTAATTATTAATATGAATTTTGTTAAGAAGTGTGAAACCTCATTCGTGAGTAATGAGTACTTGGTTTTTTTTTAAAGGAATAATGTTTTACTGATTTCGGAAATCAGAACAAGTATCGAACAAACCACAGCAGCGCTAATAAAGGGAAGTGTTTTGACTAATAAAGTATTATTAAAACCAGTAGAAACCTCCATCTGCATAGAAGCTAAGATGAGACAAAATGATAGTACATTTCCTAGATCATGACAGCTTTAATAAGGTTGTTATAAACAAGAATAACCTACTCACATATCAGACATATGTTTCTCAAATTATTTTAAAGGAGAATTATATCATTAAGTGATTAAACTATGAACTACGAAACCTTTCGAAAATGAGAAACTTGAGTATTTGAAATTAGGCAAACTTGAACGTTTGGAAAAGAATGTTGTTACTTGATTTTACAAAGAGAAGTGTTTTGATTTACTTAAGAAGATAGTCACTCTATTTTTATACTACGGGTATTGTGTGACTTTTGTGAAAGAAACGGGTCTTTTAAAGAGTTAATGTATGAAGTACTTTGGGGATAAAAACCCGATCTTGTTAATAATAAAGTAGAAGGTACCTTGTGTGAATAACTTGATTGTGTTGGGTTGTGATAGCCTTGTAATACTTCCTTGTTGATTTGATAATTAAACAAGTTAGGATGCTACGTGTGTTAGTGTCTTGTGATGTTTGTGTAAAGGGGTTTCCCTTGTTGTGCTTATGTTGTCTAACAGTAAGCCGTTATGCTAGTATTACATCACTCACCTCTTGACATGATTCCGGGGGTTAAGCTGCCCTCCGATGCGGGGTAGACTCAGGCGGTCTGGGACCATGATTCGAGAATACCTCATGCGGGTCCAGGGGACCTATGCGGAGCTACGAGAGTTCCAGGTTAATGTGCGGCCCTTGTGGTCATGCGGTCTATGTGGCCATGCGGTGCGAGTCGGGGCGTTGCGGAGTAGCTACCCTCGATGCGAGAATACCTCATGCGGGCCATTGGGTGGCCTATGCGGGCTGCGGGAAGTTCGAGGACTGAACGCGCACATTAGATCTGCGGGCGAGTGGCGGCCGATCATGTGGCGGTCTAGACAGATCTCATGATACGATTTATGACCTTGTGGTGCGTGGGTTTTAGTAGTCGGCTATGCCTTCGTACTTACCGTGCGGTTTTATTATGACACGGTGGGACACGGTGTTCATGTGTATTCCTTGGTGCTTTTATATCATAGGCTAAGCGGTGAGGAAGGTATTCCACGGGCATGATTGATGTTGTGGGCGTGAGACCCATAGTGATATTTGAGTGATGACTTTGAGGCGTGAGTCACGACTTGACATACCGCTTATTTATTGTGATCGTAGTTTGGTTATCATACATGTCTCTGCTTTATATAGACTACTATGATTTCATTTCTGATTTTTCGCCACATACTTGGTACTGTTATGCTCGACCTCGCCCGGCTGCGTTAAATCTGCGCAGGTAGAGGTACACCAGTCGTCGATCCTCGCTCTTAGGATCACAGTTCAGCGTTTTGGGAAGCTCCGTTTCTCCGGAGGCTTATCAGTGGTATAGTCCCCTGTCGTTGTAGGTATTTACATTCAGGGGTATGGCGGGAATACATCCGCCATTGATGTTATCATTCTTAAGTGCATCAGAAGCTGTTGTGGGCAGAGTTTGTAATAGGGATGTAACTGTTCGGATTCAAGTTATATATATATGCCGTAAGGCAAGTTTTCTCAGATAACTGTTTTATACTTCACTTTATTCATGTCTTGTTTTATATTCCGCTGATTACTCTGATGTATGGCTACTTGGGTGTCCGGGGTAAGGCACCAGTCACGGGCACGGGTTCGGGTCGTGACACTAGATATACACCTCGAGCGATCTGAGTCCTCTTTCACCGTCTTGGGGCGTGCAGGGTATTCGGAGGCGGGTCGTGGCTTGTGTTTCTAGGTGAGAAGGTGTGTTATCCAGACGAAGACACACCTACCTCGGTGTGGTCGATGTGGTAGACCCCATTTTGGGGAGTGTCGTGCTACTAGGGAGCTCATTATATTTGCGGCCTTGAGGCCATTTAGCGGGCCGTCCAGGCGAGGTAGCGCGGATGTTACGACTCAACCTTCAGGATCAGTGGTTGGTTCATCGCCTTCTCTAGCTATGCGCCCTGCAGGGCAGGACTATGATTAGAGCGACGAAGGGAAAGTGAAGCAATAGTTACAGGTATATCTTTGACCCTTTAGAGACTAGTATGTGTTGTATGGTGGTTATATGTTAAGTGTTGTAATCGGATAGTATTGTGTTAAATTTTGTTTAAGAAAACCTGGTAAGTAGAAGAGGTAGGTTTGGGGACATGGAAATTGTGAGCCTTAGAATTTTGATAAACACGGAGACCTTAGATGCAAAGCCGTCTTGAGTAAAAGATTTTACGATTGATCTAGGTCGGAGTACATAGTATACATGGAGTATATTAGGGTGCTAAGTCCATGAGTGGTGTGAAGAAAAAAAAAGTGGGTAGTTAAGCTAAGAAGACCACTAGGCTTTCATGACTTGATTAGTGAGATTTGTTCCGGACCAGGAATGAGAATTTAGTGCGATTATGGGTCGGGTTGAGGACCAATCGTTGGTCAACCCGCAGCCCGGAATAAAGTGAGGTAAGTTTGAGGTGGTCCCGCTAGGTGATAGGGTCACGAGGGTGCTAGGCCCAAGTTTAGGTAACCATCGTACGAGTTCGTGGATGCGTTCGACCAGAATCGGATCGTGAAGGCCGGGAATGGCCTTAAAGGAAATTGGAGCTAGTAATAACCAAGTTGGAGGTAGTAACCCAAAGTTTCTGAAAGCTGAAGCGATGACTGAAATGTGGTACGTGTACTAGAAAAAGTTTGGGTATACGAGAAGGGTACGACGAGTAAGAAAAGAAGCGAACATGTGTTAAGAGAATGGAAGTAATCATTTTGCGAAGTAAATATGTGAAGAAAGTATCCTTTAGACCATGGGTGAGAGCTTATTGTGATGTTACACACGTTAGGGGTGATTCCTCGTTAGCTTGGATGTAAGTATTGCGCGTGTGTTATATTATGGCCATGTGTGGCATAATAGGTTTTGTAAGTATAGTAGTGAAGACTATACCGGCGCCTGTATGTTTGGAGACTTAGAAGGAACATTCGGGACGAATGTTTCTAAGGGGGGAAGAATGTTACACCCCGTAGTTCCAGGGTATGTATGTGAGGACGTACGTACGAGAATACGACATTAAGATTGGAAAGGAAGAAAGATTAGATTTTCCGACGGAAAGTTTTCCGGATTTTGTGAAGGAAAAAGGTTCGTAAATGGGAATTGGATTCCCAGATTTGGTATTCGGACTTCTGGGAATATAATAGAATTTTGGAATTTTATTTCCAGATTTGGTCACGTGGGGCCCACGGGGAAAATTTACGGTTTTGTGGGGCCCACATTGTTTTCAAGATTTTGGACATTATGGATGTTTTCGGAAGATGGAATATTTTAGACGAATAGGAGGGCGACACGTGTCACCTCCTTAGGTGGTAAATGGCCGAAATGGTGTGACAAGTGGCCATGGTGGCCGAAATTGGTGGACATGTGGCAAGCCAAGTGTCCCAAGTCTTGTGTTGGACAAGTGGCTTGTGGGACCCACACACACTTGTCCCCAATCTCATCCACACACTTGCTTTGATCCTAGCCCTTGGTTGGCTTATAAATAGACCCTTGTTGCAAGACTTATTCATCAACACTTAGAGATTTCCAAAGCAAATACTCCCTCCCTTGGCTAGTGCTCTCGGCAATAGCCCTTATCATTGACCAAAAGTTGTCCAAAAATCCTTAAACTTTTAAGTGTTCTTCCTTGATGTGTTAGGAAGGTTGTTAACCAAGTGTTAGAAAATATTTCACACCCCTAACCTATATACACCCCCTTGGCCGAAACTTGTAGGTTTGGAACCTAAGGTGTTCTTCACTTTTTGAAGTTAGATCTTGAAGAGAAGTTGGTTAGGAACTTCTAAGGGTTGCTTGTAGTGGGTTGGAACGTAAGGAATTGAAGCTAAGATTCCTAAGGATCGACTTTTAATCATTGGAAAATTTTGGGCTTATCGAGGTAATGATCTTTGTCCTTCTATTGTAATTGGAGATTACATGTTGTAGTAGTTTATAATTGAGTATATGATATGTGGAAGGAGGATTGAAAAGAAATGGACTGATTTGTATATTGTGGGGCAGAATTTTACACGTCCAGTTAGGCGTATAATCCCCTTTGAATTGTTGTATTATTGCGCCTTAAATATGGCATGTTGGCTATTGATATCGGGCCTTGAAAAAGGTGGAGGTAAGTAGATACAGGGGAAGTGCTGCCCAATTTTCCGTAGGATAATGAACCTTATACTTAGAAATGTTCTACGAAGAGATCTAGACGTTGATAGACGTGTTTGGTTGTTATAGGTGGATATTCTGCGCGCGGCATACTCGACTTGGCTAGTGGATAAGCCGAGGAGGTATGTGATTCTTCCAATCCTCTTGAGCATGATTGTTGTGAACTATATAGTACGGTAGACGTACGTGTGTTAAGTGAATTTGGTTGTCTTTGGTTGGTTTAAATTATAAAGTGTTATAATAGCTTTATGGCAAGTTAGTTATAGCAACTTTATGAAGATAAAAGAATGGCTTGATTATTCTAAAAAGATAAGAGACTTAATTTTGAGAATTAAGAGACTCGATCTTGAAAGATAAGATACTTAGTTTATAAACGATTTGATTTTGGGAAAGGAGAAGTAACTTGATTTAAGAGTATAGGTTACTTTTTTGTAAGTAACTTGTTTTTAACTTTTCTTGATTGGAAAAGTATAAGTGACTTGATTTTAAAAGGTGTGAGTGCCTTGATCTTAAAAGAGTAAGTTACTTGGGTTTTAAAAATATACTGACGTTGTTTTAAAATTGTAAGCCACTTGGTTTAAAAAGTACTTGATTTAAACATGAGAGTGTCTTGATACTACGGGTATTAGTACCGTGTGGTTTTTACTTAAAAAGGGATCTTTTTAAGAGAGTTGAAGTATGCAGTACCTGGGGTTGAAAACCCGGATTTTTGACAAAATGAGAGTCTAGAAGTATGGTAATTTCTTGTGCTTGCTTGTGATAGCCTTGTTGTGCAAGAGTTGTATTCTTATGCTACCGTGTCTCTCAATGTAGGGTCGGTGTATGTTATTATTGTTACATGGACATGTCTGCACCGATAAAGGAATTCCGGGGGCATGTGTCCATGCGGCGGGCTAAACTCCCGGTATATGTTATTATTGTTACATGGACATGTCTGCACCGATGAAGGAATTCCGGGGGCATGCGGTCATGCGGCGGGCTAAACTCCCGGTATATGTTATTATTGTTACATGGACATGTCTGCCAGATGAAGAATTAGGGGCATGCGGCCATGCGGCGGATTAAACTCCCGGTATATGTTATTATTGTTACATGGACATGTCTGCACCGATGAAGGAATTTCGGGGGCATGCAGCCAAGCAGCGGGTTAAACTACCGGTTAATTATTATTGCACCATGGACATGTCTGCACCGATGAAGGAATTTCGGGGGCATGCGGCCATGATGCGGGCATGATATATATGTAGATATATATTACATTGGCGCTTGCCGGCAGTGAGGAAGGAATTCCATGGGCACGCTTGATATTGTGGGCATGAGACCCGTGGTTATATTTGAGTAATGATTTTGAGGTCATGCGCCCCTGACTTGACATGAATGCTTATATTGTGAAATGGTCTTTTAAAAGATGAAATTGATTTTCATTACTCTTGTTGTTAACCAGGCTTTGTATACTGTATTTTGGTTATCATACATGTCTCCTGTTTTATATAGACTGTTATGATTTCATTCTGATATTTTGATTTCACATACTTGGTACCTGTTGTACTGACCTCCTTCGGGGGTCTGCGTTCATACCGCAGGTAGAGGTACACCGGTTGTTGATCCTCTCTCATAGGATCACAGTTCTGCATTTTGGGAAGCTCCGTTTCTCCGGAGGCTTATCTTTTGGTATGATTCCCTGAGATTGTAGGTTCTTGTACATTCAGGGGTATGGCGGGGCCCTGTCCCGTCGTAGTTGTTATAAAAAAACTCTTAGAGGTCTGTAGTACTGTTGTGAGTTGGACTTGTAAAGGATAATTATTCGGGTTTTATATATATATACAGAAAGGTGACCGTTTTGGTTAGCCTGTTTCTTATTTCATATTGTTTCATGTCTATAAGTTTTTATTTCCGCTGATTTTCTCTGATGTTTTATCACTAGGGTGCCCGGGGTAAGGCACCAGTCGCGGGCCCGAGGTCGGGTCGTGACACCCCTCCCCAGGATTGATGACTTGTTTGATCAGTTGCAGGGAGCGAAGTGTTTTTCCAAGATAGACCTGCGATCTGGTTATCATCAGGTGCGTGTTTGTTACACCCCGTAGTTCTAGGGTATGTATGTGGGGACGTACGTACGAGAATACGACATTAAGATTGGAAAGGAAGAAAGATTTGATTTTCCGACAGAAAATTTTCTGGATTTTGTGAAGGAAAAATGTTCGTAAATAGGAATTGGATTCCCAGATTTGGTATTCGGACTTATGGGAATATTATTGAATTATGGAATTTTATTTCCAGATTTGGTCACGTGGGGCCCACGGGGAAAATTTACGGTTTTGTGGGGCCCATATTATTTTCGAGATTTTGGCCAATATGGATGTTTCCGGAAGATGAAATATTTTGGACGAATTGGAGGGCGACACGTGTCACCCCCTTAGGTGGCATGTGGCCGAAATGGAGTGGACAAGTGTCACGACCCGATCTCGGGCCCGCGACTGGTGCCTTACCCCGGGCACCCTAGTGATAACAACATCAGATAAAATCAGCGAAAATAAAATTTAAACAGGAAACAAGAGACAACATAAGAAAACAGGCTAACCAAAACGGTCACCTTCATGTATATACATATAACTGAACAGTTAAAATCCTTTACAAACCCTGCCCACAACAGTACTACATACCTCTAAGAATGTAACAACAACTATGACGGGACAGGGCCCCGCCATACCCCTGAATGTACAAGTATCTACAATGATAGGGGACAATACCAAAAGATAAGCCTCCGAAGAAACGGAGCTTCCCAAAGCTGAACTGCGATCCTATGAGCGAGGATCAATAACTGGTGTACCTCTACCTGCGGCATGAACGCAGCCCGGCGAGGTCGATAACAGTACCAAGTATGTGAAACTGAAAAAAACTGTAATGAAATCTCATTTCATCATTTTATAAAACCATTTTGCGATAAGTAAACAGTTATGTCAAGTAAGGGACGACGCCCCAAAATAATCACTCACACATAACTATGGGTCTCACGCCATAATATCAATCATGCCATGGAACTCATTCCTCATCGCCAGCGATATGATGTAAAACAACACCCATATGTGAACCTGAACACTAGATCCTGCCTGCGTCATCAAACCGATCGGGCCAAGTAGAATAGCCAACTACCAGTTCCAAAAGATAGTCATAAAACTTTACGGGCAAAGTACGAATGCCAACTACCAGATCCAAAAGCTAGCCACGCAACTGGCCGAGGCAAGTACCATAAGCTAACGTACCATAGCCTACCGTCTCACGAGATATGACCGAGGCAAGTATCTTAAGCTATCTACAAGAGCCTGCCGATACACGAGAAATGACCAGGACAAGTATCTAAAGTGTGCCTGAACCACATGTACAAATCAAGCCCGTGATCGCTCGTCACCGCGGCAAGCTTCATGGATTAACAGTCCATGGACTAATAACAAAACCCTCACAATGACCGCATGCCCCGGCATCTTACCTCGGAAAGCATGGCCATGAAACCATCCCATCGACGCATGCGTGGACCATCCATCGTGTCGGCGTGTCCAAAGGAAATAACAAGATAATACCCAAAGTGACGATACTCGTGGACCATCCAACGTGTCGGTATGTCCAAAAGAAATAACCGATTAATACTCAATAGTGGGCGATACTCGTGGACCATCCAACGTGTCAGTATGTCCAAGCAATCAATCAGATAGCCGGCCCTCCCCGAGAGACACGGTAGCACACAATCAAACACTTGCACAACAAAGGCTATCACAACAAGCATAGGCAAGTTCAACGTACTTTTATTTTATGTCAACAATACGGGTTTCAAACCCAAAAATAATACCTACTTTCATTCTTTCAAAAAGACCTCTTTTTACGTAAAAGATACTAATACTCGTAGTATCAAAAACACATTTCCTTTTCAAACCAAATTACTTTACTTTCGTAAAAACCTTTACAAGACTTTTAAAATCAAGTACTCTATACTTTTTAAACCAAGTGCCTTTCTTTTAAAACAACATCAAGTATACTCTTTAAAACTCAAATACTTACTCTTTTCCAAACAAGTAACCTATACTTAAATCAAGTTACTTCTCTTTTTCTGAAATCAAGTTGTTTATAAGTCAAGTCTCTTATCTTTTAAATCCAGTCGTTTATCTTTCAAAATCAAATCTTTCTTTTATCTTCATAAAGTCGTTATAACTAACTTCCCATAAAGCCATTATAACACTTTATGTTTTAAACAACAAAATTCATTTCACACACGTACGTTGTTATACCCCGTAGTTCCAGGGTATGTATGTGAGGACATACGTACGAGTATACGACAGAAATGTTGGAATGAAAGAAAGATGTGAATTTTCGACGGAAAAGTTTCCGGTTTTTGTGAAGAAAAAAGTTCGTTAGTGGGAATTGGATTCCCAGATTTGGTATTTGGACTTCTTGGATTTTATTAGAATTTTGGGATTTTATTTTCAGAAATGGTTACGTGGGGCCCACAGGAGAAATTTACGGTTTTGTGGGGCCCGCTTTGTTTTAAGATTTTCGGTATTTTGGATATTTTCGGAGGACGAAATATTGTGGACGAATAAGGGGGCGACACGTGTCACCACCTTGTGTGGCCATGTGGGCCGAAATGGTGTGACAAGTGGCTAGCCACTTGTCACCTACTCACTTGGCCGAAAATGGCCCTAACACTTGGCACCCAATTCGTTGGCCATGTGGTGTGGTGGGACCCACACACACATGGCCCAATATTGACCACCCACTTGCTTAGATCATGGCCCTTGATCCTTCTATATATACCCCTTAAGTTGAAGACTTAAATCATCTCACACTTAAAGCCTCCAAGGCAAAATATTTCCCTCCCTTTAGGCTATGTTTCCCCCTCCTCTTGTGTAAGAAAATACTTGGAGTATTATTGTATAATCCCAAATACATTGGCCTAGTATCCCTAGTAGTATTCCAAAGTTATTTTAATACTAGAGTCTAAATACTACTTTATTCCAATAGTCGCAAAACGAAACCCTAGAAAAATCTTCCTAGCTTGGTGGAAGTTTTTAGAGAAGTTGCTTAGAAACTTCTAAGGGTCGCTTGGAGCGGGTTGGAGCGTAAGGAATTGGAGCTAAACGTTGCTCTGGATCGATTTATAAAATTGGATAATTTTGGGCTTATCGAGGTAATGATCTATGTCCCCCTATTGTAATTGGATTTTACATGTTGTAGTAGCTATACTTGAGTATATTATATTGGAAGGATGATTATAAAGGTTTGAACTATATTTACATTGGACTGCATTTGATGAGACTTGTGTAGTATTATTGTGAAGCAGAATTGAACACGTCCGGTTAGACGTGTAATCCCCTGGGAGTTGTTGGCCTGGTAGCGGGCCTGGATAGGGGAGGAGATTTATGTGATAGCGGGGGGGAGGTGCTGCCGAATTTTCTGTAGAATACGGAATCTTGTATTTAGAATACTCTACGAAGAGATCTAGGAGTTGATAGGAGTTTTGTGGCCTTTATAGGTTGCAGTACTTCGAGTAGCGTATTCTACTTGAAGAGTGGAAAAGGCTAGCAGGGTTACAGTACTGTGGAGCATTTTGCTTATTGTCGATAATCGTCGCGAGGTATGTGAACCTCTTCCTATCTTTTCTAGCATGATTGTTGTGAACTATGTAGTACCAGCGCATACGTGTTAAGTGATTTGGTTGGTTTAATACATAGGGTGTTATAATAGCTTTATGGGAAGTTAGTTATAACGACTTTATGTAGGTAAAAGAATGGTTTATTGATTGTAGAAGTTAAGAGACTTGATCTTCAAAGATAAGAGACTTGACTTATAAACGACTTGATTTTGAAAGTTAAGAGACTTGATCTTGAAAGATAAGAGACTTGACTTATAACGACTTGTTTTCGGAAAAAGAGAAGTAACTTGATTTTAAGTATAGGTTACTTGTTTTGAAAAGAGTACATTATTGGGTTTTAAAAGAATACTTGTTGTTGTTTTAAAAGAAAAGAGACTTGTGGAATTGAAGAGTTTTTGGTTTAGAACATAAAGTGTTATAACAGCTTTATGGGAAGTTAGTTATAACGACTTTATGAAAACAAAGGAATGGTTTTATCATTGGTTTTAAAATGGTAACTTGACTGTAAAAGGAGAAGCGTTTTGGTCTAAAAGGAAGGCATGTTATTGTCTTAATATGTTTTAAAAAGGAAAGTCTGGAAGTTGTTTTAATTAAAATGTTAGTCACCTTATTTTGATACTACGGGTATCGGGTGACTTTTGTGAAAGAAATGGATCTTCTAAAAAGAATTTAACGTACGTAGTACTTTGGGGTTAAAACCTGGACTTTGGCATAAAATGAAAGTACCTTGAGTTGTGCAAGTGTTGTATTCTTATGTTACCGCGTCTCTCGATGGAGGGCCGGTCATGTTATTCTTGAGGGATGGACATACTGACACGATGGGTGGCCCACGAGTATGCTTCCATTTTGATTGCTGTCTTGTTGTTTCCTTTTGGACATACTGACACGATGCGTGGCGCACATGTATTGTTCCATTAGGATTGTTGTTCCATGGACTAGCTCTCCATTAGGTTTACTGATCAGCCTTGGTATCTGGTGGCCAGACTTGCCCGCCTCGTGGCTGATTCGCCTTGGTACACAGTAGTTAGCCCTCGTGACTTGCCCCGCTCGACAGAGTGACGAAGTCTCGTGACACGGCCTTGGTACCTGGTAGTTAGCCCTCGTACTTGCCCCGGTCAGCTACGTGACACGGCCTTGGTATCTGGTAGTCGGCTTTCGTACTTGCCCCGTGTCAGCTTCGTGGTTTGGTTGTATAATATTGTTAGTACGGTTGTTATGACACAGGTGGGACCTAGTGTTCATGTGTACTTCTTGGTGTGATTATATCATAGATCACGTGGCGAAGGTATTCCACGGGCATGATTGATGTTGTGGGCGTGAGACCCATTGTTATACTTGAGTAAACGACTTTGAGGGCATGAGTCCCTGACTTGACATGACTGTTTATATATTATGGACTGTAGTTTGGTTATCATACATGTCTCCTGCTTTATATAGACTATTATGATTTCATTTACAGTATTTTACAGTTTCACATACTTGGTACCTGTTGTACTGACCTCCTTCGGGGGGCTGCGTTCATGCCGCAGGTAGAGGTACATCGGTTGTGGATCCGCGCTCTTAGGAGCACAGTTCAGCTTTTTGGGAAGCTCCGTTTCTTCGGAGGCTTATCTTTGGTATAGTCCCCTGTCAGTGTAGTTACTTGTACATTCAGGGGTATGGCGGGGCCCTGTCCCGTCATAGTTATGGTTACATTCTTAGAGGTCTGTAGTACTGTTGTGGGCAGGGTTTGTAAAAGGATTTAACTGTTCAGGTTGATATATATATGTATATATTCAGGAAGGTGACCGTTTTGGTTAGCCTGGTTTATGCTTTATGACTTGTCTCATGTTTTAGTTTTTATTTCCGCTGATTTTCTCTGATGTTGTATCACTAGGGTGCCCGGTAGGCACGATCCACGCCCCTGGTTCGGTCGTGACAAAAGTGGTATCGAGCGATTAATCCTCGGAAAGTGTCTACAGACCGTATCTAGTAGAGTCTTGATTATCGGCGTGTTGTGCACCACACCTATAATCAGGAGGCTGCAGGATATTTAGGATTGGTTTCCATTCTTCTCACTCTGAGATCGTGCCTTAGAACTGTGTTATAAGTTGGACTCCCTCTGACGTATTCTTATGTACCAGTTATGCCTCCGCGCAAGGCAACCAGGGCCCAGATGGGCAATGCAGAGGAGTCGCGAGCAGAACACAGAGGGGTACGAGGGCTTAGGCCTGGTCGTTACCTGAGATAGTACTTCAGACGATGAGTTTTATGACGCCGCTAGCCCCAGCAGAGTTTAGAGCGGCAGCAGTTTCTACTGAGGCCACGATACCTGAGCCTCCAGTACCACGGCCAGGAGCCGAGGATATGAGTTCAAGGAAATGGCCCAGTTACTAGCTAGGCCGCGGTGAGAATGAGGACGGACGAGCGGTGGTTCCGGCAGCACGATGGTTCACCCTAGATCGATGATCCGAGACTTCGGGATTTCTTGAGTTGCAGTTCGCCAGAGTTCTATGGATAGAAAGCTGAGGATGATCCTCAGGGTGTCGTGCTAGTTTGGGAGATTGTTATACCTGTGGCCGTCAGGGCCATGTGATGGGAGGATGTCCAAGTAGGAGGGATACAAGAGGGATGACTCAGCCTGCCGGGTCAGTCGCGGGTTCAGTTGTTCGGGAGAAGGGGGTGTTAGTCAGATGAGGTCACCCCTACCTCGTTGTGGCCATTGTAATAGACTCCATTATGGGGAGTGTCGTACTGCTTCGACAGCTTGTATGCTTGCGGCCAACAGGGCCATTTGGTGAGAGTTTGTCCGACCAGAGGTAGCACAGATGTAGAGATTCAGCCTTCGGGATCGGTGGCTGGATCATCGCCTTGTATAGCTAGGCGCCCTGCAGGGCAGGATTATGATTAGAGCGACAAAGAGAAAGTAAGGCAGTAGTTGCAGAGATACCTTTAGCCCTTAAAAGACTTGGTTATGTTGTTATGGTGGATACGTGTTAAGTGCTATGTACGGGTAGCATTGTGTTAAGTGTGAATTAGAAAACATGGGTAGTTGAGAAAGGGTAAGTCTGGAGACGAGACGATTGTGAGCCTTAGAATTTATAACAGTTAGGACCTTGGATGCATGGCCGCCTTGAGTGGATGATTTTACGGTTGGTCTTTGTCGAAGTACTTGGTATGCGTGATATGTATTGTGGGATAATTCCATGGGTAGTGTGAGATGGAAGTGGTAGCTTTCATGACTTGTGTTAGTAAGATTGTTCCGGATCGGGGAACAAGAGTTTGGCGCGATAGCGAGTTGGGTTGAGGCAAGTTCGCGGGTCAACCCGCAGCCCGGAATGGGGTGGGGTCAGTTTGTGGTGGTCCCGCCAGGTGGTAGGATCACGAGGGTGCTAGGCCCAAGTTTAGGTAACCATCGTACGAGTTCGAGGATGCGTTCGACCAATAGTCAAGCTGATGATGTCAGCCTATCTTGTCTTTCACGTGATCGCATTTACTACGGAGGTTATGCGAGATGTTATGTATCGGGAGGGTTGTAAGGCCGCACGGGTTCCTACTTTCTATGGCGTGCAGTGGAGCCCGCCGCTATTTCTTTGTGTCCGGAGGTTTTACCAGCGAGGATAGGAACTCGAGTGAGTCTCGATGTGCATTTACCCTCGGGCCGGTGTTGTGATTTCAGGGGTAGCAGTAAGGATTATGTGCCTCTTGTTGAGTGTGTATTATTATAATAGCTACCAATTCAGTATTCAGATATCGCCTTATGAAGGCTTGTATAGGCGGAAATGTTGGTTGCCGATCAATTGGTTCGATGTTGGCAAGGTTCAGATAGTGGGTACATACTTGTTTCAGCAGAATGTGGATAGGGTGAAGCTTATCCAGATGAGGTTGTTAGCAGCTCGGAGTCAGCAGAAGTCGTGCGGATAATCAGCATCAACACTTGGAGTTCAGGTTTACGGTGGGTCTTCTTGAAGGTACCACCCCGGAAGGGTGTGACGAGTTTTGGAAAGCAGGGGCAACTTAGCCCGAAGTACTTTTGGGCCTTTCAGCATTGGTTGTACAATAGGCCGGGTTGCCTATAAGATAGCACTGCCGTCCGACTTAGGAGGCGATACGTCAGGTACTCCATATTACTAGGTTTCGGAAGAGTATCCTTTGGACCAGGAGTGAGAGTTAGTGTTGTTATACACATTAGAGGAGATTCCTCATTGGCTTGGATTTGAGTTTTGCGCACATGTTATATTCTGGCCATTGGTGGCGTGATCGATTTTTGTAAGTGTAGTAGTGGAGACTACACCGGCGCATGTATGTTTAGAGACTTAGAAGGAACATTCGGGACGAATGTTTCTAAGGGGGGAAGAATGTTATACCCCGTAGTTCCAGGGTATGTATGTGAGGACATACGTACGAGTATACGACAGAAATGTTGGAATGAAAGAAAGATGTGAATTTTCGACGGAAAAGTTTCCGGTTTTTGTGAAGAAAAAGGTTCGTTAGTGGGAATTGGATTCCCAGATTTGGTATTTGGACTTCTTGGATTTTATTAGAATTTTGGGATTTTATTTTCGTAAATGGTTACTGGGCCCACAGGAGAAATTTACGGTTTTGTGGGCCCGCTTGTTTTAAGATTTTCGGTATTTTGGATATTTTCGAGGACGAAATATTGTGGATTTAATAAGGGGCGACACGTGTCACCCCTTGTGTGGCCATGTGGTCCGAATGGTGTGACAAGTGGCCAGCCACTTGTCACCTACTCACTGGGCCGAAATGGCCCTAACACTTGGCACCCAATTGTTGCCATGTGGTGTGGTGGGACCCACACACACATGGCCTAATCTTGACCACCCACTTGCTTAGATCATGGCCTTGATCCTTCTATATATACCCCTTAAGTTGAAGACTTAAATCATCTCACACTTAAAGCCTCCAAGGCAAAATATTTCCTCCCTTTAGGCTATGTTTCGTCCCTCCTCTTGTGTAAGAAAATACTTGGAGTTTTATTGTATTATCCCAAATACATTGGCCTAGTATCCCTAGTAGTATTCCAAAGTTGTTTTAATACTAGGAGCCCGAAAATACTACTTTATTCCAATAGTCGCAAAACGAAACCCTAGAAAAATCTTCCTAGCTTGGTGGAAGTATTTAGAAGTTGTTTAGAAACTTCTAAGGGTCGCTGGAGCGGTTGGAGCGTAAGGAATCGAGCTAAACGTTGCTCGATCGACTTATAAACTTGGATAATTTTGGGCTTATCGAGGTAATGATCTATGTCCCCCTATTGTAATTGGATTTTACATGTTGAAGTAGCTATACTTGAGTATATTATATTGGAAGGATGATTATAAAGGATTGAATCAGATTTACATTGACTGCATTTACATAGACTTGTGTAGTATTATTGTGAAGCAGATGAACACGTCAGGTTAGGCGTGTAATCCTCAGGAGTTGTTGGCCCGGTAATGGCCCGGATAGGAGGAGATTTATGTGATAGCGTGGGAGTCGCGAATTTTATGTAGAATACGGAATCTTGTATTTAGAATACTCTACGAAGAGATCTAGGAGTTGATAGGCGTTTTGTGGCCTTTATAGGTTGCAGTACTTCGAGTAGCGTATTCTACTTGAAGAGTGGAAAAGGCTAGCAGGGTTACAATACTGTGGAGCGTTTTGCTTATTGTCGATAATCGTCGCGAGGTATGTGAACCTCTTCCTATCTTTTCTAGCATGATTGTTGTGAACAATGTAGTACGGTAGACGTACATGTGCTAAGTGATTTGGTTGGTTTAATACATAAGGTGTTATAATAGCTTTATGGGAAGTTAGTTATAACGACTTTATGTAGGTAAAAGAATGGTTTATTGATTGTAGAAGTTAAGAGACTTGATCTTCAAAGATAAGAGACTTGACTTATAAACGGCTTGATTTTGAAAGTTAAGAGACTTGATCTTGAAAGATAAGAGACTTTTTTTTTTTTTATGTAAATGCAAATATTATTACTAATAATGAAAAGGAAGTGGCTACAATCAGTCGTTGAGGTATCTCAAGCCTCAACGTAATGCAAACAAGAATAGATAGAGGAGGGTGGTCACTCAAAAGGTGCCACTACAAGAGGATAAAATCATAGAGAACTCTATAAGATGTTGTTTTGATTCTTGCAATGACCTCTTCTCGCAAGCTTGTGCCTTCAAAGAGCATTGTGTTTCTTGCCCTCCAAATCTCATAAACCATTATGCAAAAAGTAAGCAAAATAGCTTTGGCTCGGATGCTTGTCCCGCGGTGTTCTTTCTTAATCCATTTAAGGGAGCTTTCAACAGTTGTCATCTCTCTTCTAATACCCAACCAATCTTTTATGTTCTTCCAAATCATGTGTGTATAGGGGCAGTCAAAGAAGAGGTGTTCCCTTGTTTCATTAGCTTGCTTGCAGAATCCGCAAGATTTATCCTCCAAATTGAGAAATGATAGAGTATCCTTTGTAGCTAACCGCTTCCTGCAATTTAGCCACATAGTAAAAGAGAATTTGGGAGGAATGAATCCTTTCCAAATTTGTGACATCCAAGGCTTTTTAGCTTGAGTCGCAAGATATCATATACGAGGCTTGAATCAAATATACTGCTGGCACAACATTTTGTAAAGCCACAATAGCATCACCATGGCTACTAAAGATAGAAACAAATTTGTCGCGAATCCCACAAATCTTTTTGAATAAAGGGAGTCCCTAGGACGCACTCATAGTCCCAAATTGTAATATCTCTCAAATAGTGACTATTGATCCATCGACCCATGAGAATCACTCGTGTGAGTTTGCCAAATCGTCCGGATAGCGTGGCATGATTCCATTCCTTGATGTTCATAAGACCCAAGCCACCTTCGACGAGGCGTGCAAATGATATCCCAAGCAACTCTTGGTGGTTTCCATAAGAATTGAATACAAGCGGACCTTACCTTGTTGATAATAGTGGCGGGATAGGAAGTGCCGGAACCAAAAGCTCTCAACCCTCGACGATCGACTGATTAGTTCCAGCTTACCAGCATAAGAAAGGGTGTGGTGCCCCCATTTCTGAATGTAATTCGAAATAGCACTAGTGAATGGGGCAAATTGATCCACCGAGACTGAAATTGGGGACAAAGGGATCCCCAAGTATCGTACCGGAAAGCTACCAATGGCGAAACCCACTCTGGTCAATATCAAGTCCCGAACTGTAGAATGCATTCCCGCTAAGTAGACAGAGGATTTAGCGGGGTTAAGAGTTAATCCTAAGGCAGCCTCCAACTCTTCCAGACAATCCATAAGAATCCCAACTGAAGATATATCTCCTTTGGCAAAAAGCATGAGGTCATCCGCGAATGCAAGATGAGTAATGCCCAATTTCTTACACTTTGGAAAATATGAGAAAGCTCTTGCCTCAGCCTTCATTTTAAGAAGCCTTGAGAGGTATTCCATGCACAAGATAAAGAGAGTAGGGGAGATAGGATCACCTTGTCTTAGGCCGCGCTTTCCTTTGAAGTATCCATGTAGCTCACCATTGATAGAAAGGGAGAAGGAGGTTGAGCTAACACATTCCATGATCCATCTCAGAACTGTCGAAATTTTAGACTTATTAGTACCAATTCGAGGAAGCTCCAAGAGATCAGATCGAATGCTTTACTAAGGTCCACCATAAGCATACATCTTGGTGAGATTCTGCTCTATTAAATCCTCTCACAAGCTCTTGTGCCACATATACGTTGTCCATCATGTTTCTTCCTTTCACAAAAGCCCTTGGGATTTGTCAATGAGAGAAGGAAGGATCAATGCCATTCGTTAGCTAGAATCTTGTGATGATCTTATAGATCACATTAGTCAATCCGATGGGCCCGAAATCATTTACCTTGGGATCATGGTCGCTTTTGGTAGCGGGTAATGATGGTATGATTAACCCGCTTCAAAAGAACTCCGAGAGAAGAACTCTGGACACATCTTACAACATCGTGGCCCACATCTTTCCATCTATTCTTGAAGAAGGCACCGTATAACCATCCGGTCCAGTGCCTTGTCATTGCCTATATCGAGAGTGCTTCCCAAATCTCCTTTGGGGTGATGAAATGCAAAAGTCGTAATCTCTCTTCTTCACTCACTTTGGGCCATAGTTGAACACATCAGATCAAAGTTGGTAGTGGGTCGGAAGTACCTAATAGATCCTTGTAAAATTCAACAAGCAACTTCCGACTTCTTCCGTGATGTAGTGATAGTACCATTAGCTTTAACAAGAAAGTTAATGGAGTTCCGACATTACTCCTTTGATCAAACTATGAAAGTATTTGGAACATCTATCACTTCCAATCAAGTGCTTCGCCTTGACTTCGCCTTATGAAGTGTCTTTCACTTCCAAGAAGGTGTTTGCTCTAGCTCTTGAGGACTTAACCTTGGCTTTAAGCTCCTCATCAAAGGGATTTTCCATGTGTGCATTGATAGCCTCCTTGAACTCTATGTTTGCCCTTTTGCTCTTTGTTCGATACCTCCAAAGTCACTTATGTTCAAAGCCCTTAAAGGTTGCTTCAAGGCTTTCAATTTGGAGGCAAGGACGAATTGAGCAAGACTTATATGTCTTGTCTCCAACATGAAGTCATAATGTTCTCAAAGGTCAGTGAAAGCCACATATTCATGAACTTGAAAGGCTTTCCCAACATTATAGGATGCAATAATCGTGGCTATCACGGAGATGGTCCGAGACAGTGCTCCATAGGCATGAAATTGGCCTTGCATTCTAAGGTCAAATCACTCCAATTTTGATTCATCAACACTCTATCAAGCTTAGACCAAATCGAACCATTCGCCCAAGTGTAGAAGAACCGGATGAAGGCGCGTCTTTCTAGTCCATGAGAATTCCTGAAATCTCCAAGATCCCTAAGTGCATAAGGCGTGAGAGGAGGACCCCCCACCTTATCATTAGGGTTGCAGTAAGTGTTGAAATCTCCCATAATCATCCAAGGCTTATTGATGCCAACGCCCAAGTGAGAAAGGTGATGCCAAAGCATCCTTCTATCCGAGATGCTATAAACCGCACACAACTGTGGAAAGGAAGGACACTTGTGTTATATTGCAACTTGCCTGGACATGGATATGCTGAGAGTCCATACCAAGAACTTCGCAACAAACCCTGGATGGATCCCAAAGTAATAGCATTCTACCGCCTCCAATGAATTCCAAATTTGAGCAAAACTTCCATGCTTTGAATCTTTGAGTAGAAAGACTCTGTCCTTGGTTGAGATAACTTAGTTTCCAATAGACAAATCATAGCTGCATCATGTTTGTTTTGTGATACTACACACTAGAGCTTGCGTGGCAGCCCTATCCCTTTGTCCACAAAGACCACGGACATTCCAACAAAGTATTTTCATAAGGAAACAAATGAGGTTTTATTAAGACCTCCGCGCTTTAGCCGCTTCGCTTCCCAACGCTGGCCCATTCTTTTTGGACAAAACCTCTTGCCATCCATCATCTTTGTTGCTGGAAGCCATAACTTGTGTACCATCCAAGCTATGTTCCCCGCGTTCAAAGTTAACGTTACTTGACACAAGCTGAGCCTTTTCCGTAGCACCGTTGAATGTAACTTCATCCAATGATGTGGCGGGTTCATAGGCATCTCAGAATCAGAATGTTTTGACTCACCCCTCATCCTAACATGTTGTGTACTGCCATTGTGAGAATTAGGCAGTGAGGACTTTGCTAGAGAATCCCGCAAACATGGTGGGCCAGAATGACCCAAATCCGGAGGACCCGCGGCATGTGATACTTCTCCCAAGATTCCGGTACCAGGAGGTGTTGTGCGCAGCTTTCTTCAATGTCCATCAAGTTATCGCATCTATGGGATGTTGAGAAGTTGGTGGATGGGGAGGGTTGGTTCCACCTGCACTTTGTTGGCCTTCAAATGAATAGAATCATCCTTGTTGTTAGGGGACCTCGCGATTGCATGTTTTGGAGCTTCTTCAATGTTGACATCATCCTCGCCTTCCTACACTTCAAGTGGTTGTGTCCAAAAGCCGCACAATGATAGCAAAAGTCCGGTAATTCTCATAGTTTACCCTTTGAGTATACTTTCGTTATCGGGAGATTGACGACAAAGTCCATTATCGGCTCCTCGCTAACATCCACTTCCACTGTAACTCTTGCATAGTTCATTTTAGACCTTTCCTTAGTATATTGGTCGGTGTAAAGAGGTTTTCCTACACGTGAAGCAATCTTACTAAGGCCCGTTGCACTCCAAATAGAAAGGGAATGTCCGGAAAGTGACCCAAATAGGAATGTCCATAAACAAATCATCCGTTATAAGAACTCCTTTATTGATAGCCTTGAGCATCATGGTTTTCCGTAGACCATATAAGGGCCTCCGTGAAGTACATTAGTGCGCTCTTCCTCCGTCATGAATTTGAACATCGCCCACCTTTGCCATATGGTATAATACGGCATTTAACTCCCATCCTTTCACAATCGTATTCATGCTTCTCTTCCGAAAGGACCTGAAGCAACCTATTAGGCAATAGCCCCAAGTTTCTATGAAAGGAACTTCATCCTCAAGATCTATATTTACTTCCTCCCTTGTTGTTCAATAAATTGTAACTTCATACCTTTTGCCTCAATCCTAGTTCCCGCAAAGATTCCAAAGATAAGTCTTTTTAGGAGGAAGGACCTTTGCCATGGTTTGGGAAGATTGTTGTGAGTTGTGGCCGTGGTAGGGAAATGATGTGGTTTAGAAGGTGCATTAGTGTGTAAATCATTGGGAGGTATATCCTGGAGGTATAGGCAGAGGGGAAGGGTAGAAGGAGTGAGCTGGGCCCGCAATGATAGAAGAGATGATTTGCGTGCCATTTGGGAGGGTAGGAATTTGTGTTGGTTTTCGAAGGAATAGAAGGAAGAGGAGATAGAAGGTGTGGTGTTGTGAAATTCAGGAAGTAGTGAAGTGGTATTAGATGAGAGAGGGGAAGTTTAGGACTCTACCGAATCCGAGGAAGTGTTAAAGACGAAAGGAGTGTTGTGATTCTTGAGATTGGCTCCACTTAGCAAACTAGCTAAAGTAGGGAAGGCTTCATTGTTGACACTTAAAGAAATCTGGGTTGTTGACTTGAATCACGAGAAGGCACTTTGAATGCCGTCTCATTTAATGTTGACCCTCGCTCTTGCATCATTGATGGTTATGGAGTTCCTAGGCTCCTCGACATAGAAATAGCTTTGTTTCTCACAATTGACTGGCTCTTCGTAACGTGAGTAGTCAATGCCCCTAGATTGTCCTCTCGATCCGCCTTGGAACCAAGACCATCATAAAGTCCCGGAGTTATTAGAGAGTCATTGATACCCGCCACATTCAATGCCGAATTTCTGCCTCGTAATATTGATGGTCAGGAGTTCCTAGGCTCTGGACAAAGAAATAGCTTTGTTTCTCACAATTGACTTGGCTCTTCGTAACGTGAGTAGTCAATGCCCCTAGATTATCCCCGATCCGCCTTGGAACTAATACCATCATAAAGAACCGAGTAATGAGAGAGTCGCTTGGTACCCGCCATAAATGTGCGACGCCTCGCACCTCAATCAAAACGTTGAACCCACCATTGACTTAGCTCCTTGTAAAACGGGGTAGTTAATGTCCCTAGGTTATCCCCGCCCGCCTTGGAAATCAGACCATCATTAAGGCCCGGTTGGGAGTGTAAACTTGATACCCGCGTTAAAGTTTGACGCCTCGCTCCTTCAATTGTGACGTCAAACCTCGGGGCTAGAACCCCTTCGTATTCCACATCTGATCTTGATCCTTGCATAGAGTGCATATTCCTAGTATCATTGTTATCCTCGTGACCCGCCTTAGCCTTCTGACCCAAGACCCGACCCGTAATCCCATCGTTTCCCGGGGCATTGAAGTTTGCTCTTCGACATCCGCGTTGAACTTCGGGATAAGTACCATCAATGCTTTCAACCGACTTTGAATCAAACAAGACATGATTACTTGGACCCATGAACCCTCGCACGACCCGCCAAGAACCCTTGACCCACGCCCGACCGGTTTAGATCCGAGAATGCCATCGTGTCTTGCTTCACCAATTGCAATGTCCGCCCAGATTTCAACCCTTTTCCAAGAAACCCGAGAGAATTTCCGTGTAGTGTCGGGTACTAATGCCGGAGTGATCGTCTAGTTCTTCCGAAATGAACCCTTTACCAACAAATTGGCCCGTGGAATGATCGACCACCATAGTAGCATTAGGGGCGTCAATGGTCCTGCCGGAGGTTCTGCCTTCAAACTCACTAATATCCAAGCTTTCAATTTCGATATTTTTGCCCCATTCATGTATCCTTTGTAGCATAGAATCATCTACTACATTTTCTAAAGGAAAGCGCGAGTCTGGAGTAACATGAACCAACACAGAAGGGTCCGAGATTGCTGGAATAAGATTTTCCTGCAATTGTTGGACTACTGCCATTCTTTTTTTTCTTCTTTGTTCTAGCTTTAGCCGAACTGCCTGAACCTCCTGAATCATTGCTAGAACGTGTGTAACGTTTAGACTTTTTCATATTGTGGACAATAACAATCAAACCATAATGAGTCAAACGAAAAAACTAAGGGGGGGGGAAGAAGAGGAAGAAACCTAAGGAGCAACTAAGGGAAACGTTGAGAGCGTTTTCTTAGTGAGAGAAACTTCTCTCTAACTCCTAATAATTCCTGAAAGATAAGAGACTTGACTTATAACGACTTGTTTTCGGAAAAAGAGAAGTAACTTGATTTTAAGTATAGGTTACTTGTTTTGAAAAGAGTACATTATTGGGTTTTAAAAGAATACTTGTTGTTGTTTTAAAAGAAAAGAGACTTGTGGAATTGAAGAGTTTTGGTTTAGAACATAAAGTGTTATAATGACTTTATGGGAAGTTAGTTATAACGACTTTATGAAAACAAAGGAATGGTTTTATCATTGGTTTTAAAATGGTAACTCGATCGTAAAGGAGAAGCGCTTGGTCTAAAAGGAAGGCATGTTATTGTCTTAATATGTTTTAAAAGGAAAGTCCGAAGTTGTTTTAATTAAAATGTTAGTCACCTTATTTTGATACTACGTATCGGGTGACTTTTGTGAAAGAAATGGATCTTCTAAAAGAATTTAACGACGTAGTACTTGGGGTTAAAACCGACTTTGGCATAAAATGAAAGTACCTTGAGTTGTGCAAGTGTTGTATTCTTATGTTACCGCTGCCTCATGGAGGGCCGGTCATGTTATTCTCGGAGGATGGACATATCGACACGATGGGTGCCCACGAGTATGCTTCCATTTTGATTGTCTTGTTGTTTCCTTTTGGACATATCGACACGATCGTGGCGCATCGTATGGTTCCATTAGGATTGTTGTTCCATGGACTAGCTCTTCATGAGGTTTACCGATCGGCCTTGGTATCCGTGGTCGATTTCATTGCCCCGCCTCGTGGCTGATTCGCTTGGTACCGTAGTTAGACCTCGCACTTGCCCTGCTCAGCCAGTAGTGACGGTCTCGTGACACGGCCTCGTACCGTAGTTAGCCCTCGTACTTGCCCGGTCGCCACGTGACACGGCCTGGTATCCGTAGTCGGCCAGATTGCCGCGTGTCGCCTTCGTGGTTTGGTTGTATAATATTGTTAGTACGATTGTTATGACACGTGGGACCTAGTGTTCATGTGTACTTCGTGTGATTATATCATAGACCGCCAGATGGAAGGTATTACACGCATGATTGATGTTGTGGCGTGAGACCCATGTTATACTTGAGTAAACGACTTTGAGGCGTGAGTCCGACTTGACATGATCGTTTATATATTATGGAATGTAGTTTGTTATCATACATGTTCTCGCTTATATAGACTATTATGATTTCATTTACAAGATTTTACATTTCACATACTTGGTACTGTTGTCAGACCGCCGTGGCTGCGTTCATCTTGCAGGTAGGCATCGGTTGTGGATCCGCTCTTAGAGCACGTCAGCTTTGAAGCTCGTTTCTTGAGGCTTATTCGTATAGTCCTCTGTCAGTTACTTGTACATTCGTAGGCGGGCCCCGCCCCGTCATAGTTATGGTTACATTCTTAGAGGTTCATGAATGATTGTGGGGGGGTTTGTAAAAGGATTTAACTGCTCGTGTTGATATATATATGTATATATTCAGAAGGTGACCGCTTTGGTTAGCCTGGTTTATGCTTTATGACTTGTCTCATGTTTTAGTTTTATTTGCCGATTTTCTCGATGTTGTATCACCAGGGTGCCCGGGTAAGGCACCGCCACGCCCTGGTTCGGTCGTGACATACGCCTATCAGACTATATTGTAACGACCTGCCCGGTTCGCATCGTGCCTTACCCCGCAATTCTAGCGATACATACATCGAGAAAATCAATGAACATAAAACATGAGTCATTATACAAGAGATATAATAAATAAACAAAGCAACCAAAACGGTTGCCTTCAAGATATACATAAACCCGAACAGCTTTAATCCTTTACAACCCCGCCCACAACAGACTACATGCACTCTAAGATATACACGACTATGACGGACAGTGGCCCGCCACACCCCGAATGTACAAGAACCTACAACTCGTGGAACACCTACCAAAGATAAGCCTCCGAGAAACGAGCTTCAAATGCGCTGAATCAGTGATCCTATGAGCGAGGATCCACGATCGATGTACTTCACCGCAGATGAACGCACTCAAGGAGGTCGATAACAGTACCAAGTATGTGAAACTGCATAATATCAGAAATGAAATCATACTAGTCTATATAAAGCAGTAGAAATGTATCATAACCAAACTACAGTTCACAACAAAAAACAGTCATCAATCAAATATAACTATGGGTCTCATGCCCACAACATCAATCAGTTCGTGACATGGCCGCATGCCCCTAATCTCGCAGACGGTGTAGACATGTCCATGATGCAACAATAATACCAATGTCCCATGGCCACATGCCCCTGAATTCTGCAGATCGGTAGACATGTCCATGTGACTCAACAACAAGACAAAGAATCCAAATGGAAGCATACCCGCGCGCTACGATCGTGTCGTGATGTCCAAAGGGAAACAATAAGACAACTTTCCAAATGGACGATACCCGCAGCGCTACGATCGTGTCGAGATGTCCAAAAGGAAATCACAAGGCGATAATCGAAATGGAAACATACCCGCAGCGCCACGATCGCGGTCGCCAAGATATCCAAAGCGATTAACCACAAGACCTTAACCAAAATGGAAGCATACCCGCAGCGCTACGATCGTGTCAAGATGTCCAAAGTGATTAACAACAATAATACTATCAACAGCGAACGCACTGCGGAATTTCTCTCACATCGCCAGACGCCCAAGTAAGTTTTCAACAAGTCAACCGACCTCCATCGAGACGCCAGAACACGTAAATACAACGCTTTGCACAACAAAGGTTATCACAATAAGCATAGCCAAGCTTCACAACAACAAGCATAGGCAAGTTTCACAACAACACAAAGTACTTTCATTTTATACCAAAGTCCGGTTTTTAACCCCAAAGTACTACATACGTAAGTTCTTTTAAAAGAGATCCATTTCTTTTATAAAAGTCACCCGATACCGTAGTATTAGAATGACCAACCCACCTTCCTTTTCAAAACCAAGTAACAACATTCTTTCCTAAGTTCCAGCTTGCCTAGTTTCAATTACTCAAGCTTCTCATTTTCAAATGGTTTCATAGTTCCCAAACTTAATCACTGATTCCTTTTAGAACAATTAAGTAACATATGTCATATATGTGAGTAGTTTATTCTTGTTTATAACGATCTTATTACAAGCGACCATGATCTAGAAAATGTAATATCATTTTGTCTTATCTTAGCTTCTATGCGGATGGAGGTTTCTACTGGTTTTAATACAACACATCATTATTCAATACATTTTCCTTTATTAACGCCGCAGTTGGTCTGTCGATACACATTCGATTCCCAAATCAAGAAACATTATCCCTTTAAAACCAAGTACTCATTACTCACGAATGAGGTTTCACACAAACATCCTCATTAAAACAAATAAGTTAAGTCTCTTATCTTATAAGATCAAGTCTCTTAACTTCTAACATCAAGAAACCATTTTTCTTACCTACATAAAGTCGTTATAACCAACTTCCCATAAAGCCGTTATAACACTTTATGTTTTAAAAACAATCAAACACGCTTAACACATGTACGCTCACCGTACTACATAGTTCACACATATCATGCTAGAAGAGATAGGAAGAGGTTCACATACCTCGCGACGATTTATCGACAATAAGCAAAATGCTCCAAGTACTACAACCTTGCTAGCCCTTTCCATCGCCGAGTAGAATACGCTACTCTTAGTACTTTCACCTATAAAGGTCACAAACGTCTATTAACCCCAAAACACAAGTTTCTATCTTTCTATAGAAAATTCGAAGACTTCCCGCAACAAACAGAAATCTCCTCCTCTATCGAGGCCGGCTACCAAGCCAACCAAGTGGGTTTACACGCCTACCCGGACGTGTACAATTCTACTCGAATACTACACAAGTCTACCGCAATACAAATCCTATGTAAATACAGCTTCGATTCTTTATTCTTCAGCTTAAGTCAAAAGACATTGCCGAATACTAAGTATAGTTCCATATATAGTATACTTCAACTATATACTCTAACAAACATGTAATTTCCAATTACAATAGAGGACAAGATAATTACCTCGATAAGCCCAAAATTATCCGAGTTTAATGTCGCTTCCCGAGCAAGGTTTAGCTCCACCCGTGCGCCCAAACCACTCCAAACAACCCTTAGAAGTTCTAACTAACTTCTACTCAAATACTTCAACCAACTGAAGATTTCCTTAGGGTTTTGGTTTGAGACTAAAGAGGACAAAAGGTAGTATTTCCGACTCTACGAAAGAGGTATCTTTGGAATACTACAAGGTACAAGGCTAAGGTATTTTGGGCATTATAACAATACTAGGAGTATTTCTATACCACAACAAGGGTATTATACGAAACAACTAGGCTAGTGGGTACCCCACTACTATACCTCACAAGCGGGAGGGAGACCTCACCTACCAAAGGCCACTTTCAGGGGAGAGGAGCTCTTGACGAGAGTCAACAAGAGGGAGGAGGGATTCAAGACTTGGAAACATTTGTGGATGAACGAAGTCTTCACAAAGGGGGGAGGGTATTTATAGCAAACCCAAATGCCAACCAATGGCCAAGATCAAGCCATGTGCAAGGCAAGTGTAAGGCCAAGATCAAGCCAAGTGCACCCTAGACCCTACTCCTGAAAACCCTCACAAATATCTACACAAATATCAAGCCCAACTTGCCTCACCGCCAAGTCACGCCCACTTGTTCATTGTGAGGTGACACATGTCACCCTCCCGTTGGTCCGAATGTTTCGCCTCTCGGAAAAATCCGCAAAAATACAAAACGACATAGCCGAATTTTCCTTCGCAAGTTACGCAAAACGCTTCAAAAAAACGACTCAACCGGTGTTGTGTACAAATGTAAAATCGCCAAGGGTGCCACATGGGGTGACACGTGTCGCTCGATTCGCCGAATATTTCGTCTTCCAAAATATCCAAAATACCTAAATCTCAAAACAAAGCGGCTCACAAAATCAGAATTTCTCCCGGCCCCACGTGACCATTTCCAAAATAAAATCTCAAAATTCTAATATAATCTATGAAGTCCAAATACCAAACTGGGAATCCAATTCCCATTAACGAACCTTTTCTTCACAAATAACCGGAAACTTTTCCGTGAAAACTCACATCTTTCTTTCTTTTCAAAATTTTCTCGCAGACTCAGACGCACGTCCTCACATACATACCCCGCAACTACGGGTATAACATTCTCCTCTCTTAGAAACATTCGTCCCGAATGTTCCTTCTCAAGTCGAATAACGATAAAGTTCCTCTAACAAGTTGCCAATGCCACAGCAAGGCCACGAAATAACACACGTTATCTACCTCCCATACTCGTCGTCCCCTTCACGAACACTTGAACTCTCCCAGTACGTACCATACTTCACCATTACTCGCTCTCGAAAATCTCTCGAGTCACTACCTCCAAACTTGGTCATCTTACTAACCTCAACTTCCTTAAGGCCATTCCCGCTTTAACGAACCGCTTCGTCGAACGCGTCCACGAACTCATACGATGATCATACAAACTTGGGCCTAGCATCCTCGTGACCTACCACCGCGGACCACCCAGAACTGACCCCACCCCAAACCGGGTTACGGGTTGACCCGCAAATGGTCCTCAACCCGACCCCCTACCGCGCCAAACTCTTGTCTCCCGATCCGGAACAATCTTACTAATTCACATCATGAAAGCTACCACTTCCATCTCACACTACCCACGGACTTATCACACAAATAAATACCACTTATACTACTACTCTGATAAAAGTCAAACATAAGACGAATCTTTAATCTCAAGACGACCTTACCCATAAGGTCTCGGGCCGTGACATAGTCTAAGGTTCATACTTACCATGCCCCCATACGTAACCTCCCAACTAAACATGTTTTCAAACTCACAATATCACAATGTTATCCGTACATAGCACACAATAATGAGATCATCATAACAAGCATACCAAAACTCTAGAGGGTTAAGGATACCTGAAGCTACCGCTTCACCCTAATCAGAGGCCTCGCAGGCGATACCGTAGGCGTGATGAACCACCCACGCATCCCGGGCGTCGAAGTCGTAACATCCGCGCTTCCTTGGTCGGACATTCCTCGCAAATGGCCTCGCTGGCCGCATGCAAAACAAACTCCCAATCTAGCACGACACTCTCCAAAATGGAGTCTACCACAATGGTCACAACGAGGTAGGTGGCTTCACCGTTAACACCCTCGCTCTGAAAATCTGAACCTCGAGCCACGACCGCCTCAAGACGGTGGAGGACTACTCAGATCGGTGGGGTATATAACTAGCTCGCCACGAGGCGGTCCGCCTCGAAAGCCACCAGGACCCTGCCGCCCCGGCCTCTTCTCGCGATCCAGTCATTCCGTCGACCCTCCGTGCCTCACATCCTAGTGCATGAGCTGCGTGCGGGCAATGTCCATGCCCTACCAAGAGAAACACCCGCACAAGATTCGCCATATAATCATCAAGCCGGTGGCGAGCGATGCACCTATCCTCCATATTCGCAACTAGCGCAGGGACATATCGAGCCAAAGAATCGAACTCGACATTGTACTCCCGACGGCGCCTCTGCTCTCAAGAACAAAATCTGCCCGCGTGCTCCTCATCTGCGGAGGCAAGAAGTGCGAGGAAAGCCCCGAAAACTCATCCCATACCGGAGGTGCATGCTCTCCCGAAAGCTCCCATGAATCAAACCAATCGATCGCGGTATCACGCACCGATGCGAACCAAAGGTCACGCACTCGGTCTCAAGCTTGATCACCCGCATGATCCGTCAGAATCGCCGGATGAACTCCTCGGATCATCCTCGTGCCTCGACCCAGTAAAACTCGCGGCTACAACTCGTAAAGTCCCGTAGCCTCAAACTATCTCGCTCGGGGTGAACCATCGGTGTTCTCGAACCGAATCGCCAGATCCACTGCTCTCATATCTCGCCACAACCTCGCCAATAATCGCCATCTCTCGTGACCCGTCTCTCCCGCGCTTCCACCGGACCGAGGCTCGTGTATCAGAGTCTCACGCCCACGGCCGCGCTAAACTCGCTGGTGCTAGCGGCCACGAAACCCGCCGTCAAGCACAACCTCGTATGCTCGGGCTCGCGCTGCATTCTCTCAGATCTCACTAGCGCACTCGCCGCTTTGCCTTCTGGCTCTGGTTGCCTTGCGCGAGGCATAATCGTAAAAACGAGATACGCCGAGGGTACAACTTACAACACGACTCTAAGGCACGATCTCGGAATGAGAAGAATGGAAACTAATCCTAAATGTCTCAGCCTCACGATTATAGATGTGGTGCACAACACATCGATAATCAAGACTCTACTAGACACGGTGCGTAGACACTTTCCGAGGATTAATCGCTTCGATACCACTTTTGTAACGACTGCCCGGTTCGCATCGTGCCTTACCCCGCACCCTAGCGATACATACATCGAGAGAAAAATCAGCGGAACATAAAACATGAGTCATTATACAAGAGATATAATAAATAAACAAAGCAACCAAAAGCGGTTTTCAAGATATACATAAAACACGAATAGTTTAATCCTTTACAACCCCGCCCACAACAGACTACAGACTTCTAAGATATACACGACTATGACGGACAGTGGCCCCGCCACACCCTCGAATGTACAAGAACCTACAACTCGGGAACACCTACCAAAGATAAGCCTCCGAGAAACGGAGCTTCAAATGCTGAATCGTGATCCTATGGCGAGGATCCACGACCGATGTACCTCTACTGCAGATTGAACGCACTTCAAGGAGGTCGATAACAGTACCAAGTATGTGAAATCATAATATCAGAATGAAATCATACTAGTATATATAAATCAGGAGACATGTATGATAACCAAAATACAGTTCACAACATAAAACAGTCATTACTCCTATATAACTATGGGTCTCACGCCCACAACATCAATAAGGTTCGCTTTATGGCCGCATGCCCCCGGAATATCAGACGGTAGACATGTCCATGATGCAACAATAATACCAATGTCCCATGGCCACATGCCCCTGACTCGTGATCGTGTAGACATGTCCATGTGACCTCAACAACAAGACAAAGAATCCAAATGGAAGCATACCCGCGCGCTACGATCGTGTCGTATGTCCAAAGGGAAACAATAAGACAACTTTCCAAATGGACGATACCCGCAGCGCTACGATCGTGTCGCATGTCCAAAAGGAAATCACAAGGCGATAATCGAAATGGAAACATACCCGCGCGCTACGATCGTGTCGATATATCCAAAGCGATTAACCACAAGACCTTAACCAAAATGGAAGCATACCCGCGCGCCACGATCGTGGTCGATGTCCAAAGTGATTAACAACAATAATACTATCATCAGCGAACGCATCTGCGGAATTTCTCTCATCACAAGACGCCCAAGTAAGTTCTCAACAAGTCAACCGACCTCCATCGAGAGACGCAGAATACGTAAATACAACGCTTTGCACAACAAAGGTTATCACAATAAGCATAGCCAAGCTTCACAACAACAAGCATAGGCAAGTTTCACAACAACACAAAGTACTTTCATTTTATACCAAAGTCCGGGTTTTTAACCCCAAAGTACTACATACGTAAGTTCTTTTTAAAAGAGATCCATTTCTTTTATAAAAGTCACCCGATACCCGTAGTATTAGAATGACCAACCCACCTTCCTTTTCAAAACCAAGTAACAACATTCTTTTCCTAAGTTCCAGTTTGCCTAGTTTCAATTACTCAAGCTTCTCATTTTCAAATGGTTTCATAGTTCCCAAACTTAATCACTTGATTCCTTTTTAGAACAATTAAGTAACATATGTCATATATGTGAGTAGTTTATTCTTGTTTATAACGATCTTATTACAGCAGCCATGATCTAGAAAATGTAATATCATTTTGTCTTATCTTAGCTTCTATGCAGATGGAGGTTTCTACTGGTTTTAATACAACACATCATTATTCAATACATTTTCCTTTATTAACGCTGCAGTTGGTGCTGTCGATACACATTCGATTCCGAAATCAAGAAACATTATCCCTTTAAAAACCAAGTACTCATTACTCACGAATGAGGTTTCACACAAACATCCTCATTAAAACAAATAAGTTAAGTCTCTTATCTTATAAGATCAAGTCTCTTAACTTCTAACATCAGTAAAACCATTTTCTTACCTACATAAAGCTGTTATAACCAACTTCCCATAAAGCCGTTATAACACTTTATGTTTTAAAAACAATCAAACACAGTTAACACATGTACGTCTACCGTACTACATAGTTCACACATATCATGCTAGAAGAGATAGGAAGAGGTTCACATACCTCGCGACGATTTATCGACAATAAGCAAAATGCTCCAAGTACTACAACCTTGCTAGCCCTTTCCACTGCTCGAGTAGAATACGCTACTCTTAGTACTTTCACCTATAAAGGTCAAAAACGTCTATTAACCCCAAAACACAAGTTTCTATCTTTCTATAGAAAATTCAAAGACTCTCCCCGCACAACAGAATCTCCTCCTCTATCGAGGCCGCTACCAAGCCAACCAAGGGGGTTTACACGCCTACCCGGACGTGTACAATTCTACTCGAATACTACACAAGTCTACCGCAATACACCCTATGTAAATACAATGATTCGCTTTATTCTTCAGCTTAAGTCAAAAGACATTGCCGAATACTAAGTATAGTTCCATATATAGTATACTTCAACTATATACTCTAACAAACATGTAATTTCCAATTACAATAGAGGACAAGATAATTACCTCGATAAGCCCAAAATTATCCGAGTTTAATGTCGCTTCCCGAGCAAGGTTTAGCTCACCGTGCGCTCCAAACCACTCCAAACAACCCTTAGAAGTTCTAACCAACTTCTACTCAAATACTTCAACCAACTATGAAGATTTCCTTGGTTTCGGTTTGAGACTAAAGAGGACAAAAGGTAGTATTTCCTGACTCTACGTAAAGAGGTATCTTTGGAATACTACAAGGTACAAGGCTAAGGTATTTTGGGCATTATAACAATACTAGGGAGTATTTCTATACCACAACAAGGGTATTATACGAAACAACTAGGCTAGTGGGTACCCTACTGCTAGACCTCACAAGGGGAGGGGAGACCTCACGCCAAAGGCCACTTTCAGGGGAGAGGAGCTCTGGACGAGTCAACAAGAGGAGGAGGGATTCAAGACTTGGAAACATTTGTGGATGAATGAAGTCTTCACAGCGGGTATTTATAGCAAACCCAAATGCCAACCAATGGCCAAGATCAAGCCATGTGCAAGGCAAGTGTAAGGCCAAGATCAAGCCAAGTGCACCCTAGACCCTACTCCTTAAAACCTCACAAATATCTACACAAATATCAAGCCCAACTTGCCCTCAATTCGCCAAGTCGCCCCACTTGTTCATCGCGGGTGACACATGTCCCCCCCCCGTTGGTCCAAATGGTTTCGTCTCCCGGAAAAATCCCCAAAAAACCAAAACCAAATAGCCGGAATTTTCCCTTCGAAAGTTACGCAAAACGTTTGTCAAACGACTCCAACCGTGTTGTGTACAAATGTAAAATCGCCAAGGGTGCCACATGGGGTGACACGTGTCGCCCCGATTCGCCTGAATATTTCGTCTTGAAAATATCCAAAATACCGAAATCTCAAAACAAAGCGGGCCTACAAAATCAGAATTTCTCCGTGGCCCCACGTGACCATTTCCGAAAATAAAATCTCAAAATTCTAATATAATCTATGAAGTCCAAATACCAAATCTGGGAATCCAATTCCCATTAACGAACCTTTTTCTTCACAAATAACCGGAAACTTTTCCGTCGAAAACTCACATCTTTCTTTCTTTTCAAAATTTTCTGCCGTACTCTCGTACGTACGTCCTCACATACATACCCTGCAACTACGGGGTATAACATATATAGTTCACAACAATCATGCTCAAGAGTATAGGAAGAATCACATACCTTTTTAGCTTAAACCACAAGCCAAGTCAAGTATGCCGCGCGTAGAAGATCCACCTATAACAACCACAATATCTATCAACTTCTAGTTCTCTTCGTAGCATATTCTAAGTAAACAGTTCCCTATTCTACGGAAAATTCGGCAGCACCTCCCCCCCCCCCGCAACACATAAATAACCTCCCCCTAACAAGGCCTGCTACCAAGCCAACAACTCCAAGGGGATTACACGTCTAACCGGACGTGTTCAAATCTGCTTCACAATAATACTACACAAGTCTACTGTAAATACAGTCCAATGTAAATACAGTTCAATCCTTTATAATCATCCTTCCAATATATCTAATACTCAGTTCGAAACTACTACAATATGTAATATCCAATTACAATAGGGGGACATAGATCATTACCTCGATAAGCCCAAATTATCAAAGAGTATAAGTCGATCCTGGGCAACGTTTAGCTCCAATTCCTTACGCTCCAACCCGCTCCAAGCGACCCTTAGAAGTTTTCTAAACAACTTCTCTTAACACTTCAACCAAGCTATGAAGATTTTTCTAGGGTTTCGTTTTGCGACTATTGGAATAAAGTGGTATTTCCGTGCTCCTAGTATTGAAATAACTTTGGAATACAACTAGGGATACTAGGCTAAGGTATTTGGGATTATACTACAATACTTGAAGTATTTTCTACACAAGTGGGGAAGGGTGGACGAGAACAAGGCTAAAGGGAGAGAGTATTTTGCTTGGAAAAGCTTTAAGTGTGGACGAAATTAGTCTTCAACTTAAGGGGGTATTTATAGAGAATTCAAGGGTTAAGATCATAGCAAGTGGGTGGTCAAGATTGGGCCATGTGTGTGTGGGTCCCACCACACCACATGGCCAACGAAAACACAAGACAAGTGGCTTGCCACTTGTAAGGCCATTTCGGCCAAGGGACAAGTGTCTAGCCACTTGTCCCACCATTTCGGCCAAGGTGGCCACATGGGGGTGACACGTGTCGCCCCCCTACTCGTCCAAAATATTTCGTCTTCCGAAAATATCCAAAATACCGAAAATCCCAAAAACAAAGCGGGCCCCACAAAACCGTAAATTTCTCCCGTGGGCCCCACGTGACCATTTCCGAAAATAAAATTCCAAAATTCTAATATAATCCAAGAAGCCCAAATACCAAATCTGGGAATCCAATTCCCATCAACGAACCTTTTTTCTTCACAAAACCCGGAAACTTTTCCGTCGAAAAATGACACCTTTCTTTCTTTCCAAAATTTCTGTCGTATTCTCGTACGTACGTCCTCACATACATACACTGGAACTACGGGGTATAACATTCTTCCCCCCTTAGAAACATTCGTCCCGAATGTTCCTTCTAAGCTTCTAATCAACCGTGTGCCGGTATAGTCTCCACTACTATACTTACAAAAAATGATCATGCCACCAATGGCCAGAATATAACGTGTGCGCAAAACTCAAATCCAAGACAACGAGGAAACACCTCTAACATCACAAAAAAAACTCCCACCCATGGTCTAAAGGATACTCCATTCGCATCTTCACTTTTCAAAAGAAATGATCACTTCCGTTTTCATAACACGCGTCCGCTTCTCTTCTTACTCGTCGTACCCTTCTCGTACACCCGAACTCTCTATAGTACACGTTCCACACTTCAGTTACCGCTTCAGTTTCCCAAAACTTTGGAGTCACTACTTCCAAACTTGGTCATCTCACTAGCTTCAAATTCCTCTAAGGCCATTCCCGGCCTTCACGATCCGATTCTGGTCGAACGCATCCACAAACCTGTATGATGGTTACCTAAACTTGGGCCTAGCACCCTCGTGACCCTACCACAAAGTGGGACCACCACAAATTGACCCCACCCCAAACCGGGCTGCGGGTTGACCCGCGACCTTGCCTCAACCCGACCCATTTATCGCGACAAACACTTGTTCCCCGATCCGGAACAATCTTATCTATCAAGTTACGAAAACCTAGTGGTCTTCTTAGATCAACTACCCTCTTTCATTTCACACCACTTAGGGGACTTATCACACAAATATACCCCACGTATACTATGCACTCCGACAAAGGTCAATCGTAAACAAAATCTTTTACTCAAGACGGCCTCGCATCTAAGATCTCCACATATAATATTCTAAGGCTCACAATTTCCCTGTTCCCAATCTTACCCCTTTCAACTACCCATGTTTTCTAAACCACACTTAACACAATGCTATCCGTATAGCACTCCACACGTATCCACCATAAAAACATAACCAAGTCTCTTAAGGGTTAAAGGTATCAGAATTCATCGCTTTACTTCCTCTTTATCGCTCTAACCATAACCCTGCCCTGCAGGGCGCCTAGCTATAGAAGGTGATGAACTAGCCACCGATCCCGAAGGCTGAGTCTCTACATCCGTGCTACCTCTGGTCGGACAACTCTCACCAAATGGCCCTGCTGGCCGCAAGCATAACAATCTCCCAAACTAGCACGACACCCTGAGGATCATCCTCGCCTCTATCCATAGAACTCGCGAATCGCAACTCAAGAAATCCCAAGTCTCAGACATCGGATCTAGGGTGAATCATCGCATCGCGGAACCACCGGCTCCCGTCCGTCCTCATATCTTGCCACGATCCTAGCTAGTAACTGGGCCATCTCTTGAACTCATATCCTCGGCTCCAGGTCGTGGAACTGGAGGCTCAGGTATCGTGGTGTTATACCCCGTATTTCCAGAGTATGTACGTGAGGACGTACGTACGAAAGTTTTAACCTTAAGATAGGCAAGGATCGAAAATATTTGTTCACAACTACCGAAAAGAATCATTTTTCGACGAAACGTTTTACAAAGCTTGCGAGGGGAAAAATACGGCTATATCATTTATAATTTTTGCGGATTTTTCCGAGAGACGAAATATTTTGAGCAAACGAGAGGGTGACACTTGTCACCCTCAAGTGGATAGCAAAGGGGGCGGAAAACCCTTGGACGATGGGCATGTTTTTGTGGTTTGTTTTGTGGCCTAAAACTTGGGTCCATGTTTTGTGGAGTAGGATAGGGTGCACTTGGGCACATCTTGGCCCTCCACTTGCCCCCCCACTTGGCTTGATCATGGCCATTGGTTTCCCTATAAATACCCCCCCCCCCCCTTTGAAGACTTCTTCATCCCAAAATTGTTCTAAGTCTTGAAAGCCCTCTTCCCCCCTTAGTGTAGTGTTCTCGTCCTAGCCTCCCCCTCCCCCCTTGGCCGAAAGTATCCCCCCTCCTAGGGGTACTAGCCGAAACCTACCCCCCCTCCTTGTGGTGTTGTTCTCGTGAAAATACCCCCCCTCTTGGTAGAAAATACTCTCCAAGTATTGTTACTATACCAAATACCTTAGCCTCATACCTTGTAGTATTCCAAAGATACCTCTATACGTAGAGCCCAGAAATACTACCTTATGACCTTTTTGTCTCAAAACGAAACCCTAAGGAAAATCTTCATAGTCGGTTGAAGTATTAAGAAGAAGTTGCGTAGAACTTCTAAGGGTTGTTTGGAGCGGGTTGGAGCGCCCAGAGTAGGAGCTAAACGTTGCTCAGGATCGACATTTAACTTGGATAATTTTGGGCTTATCGAGGTAAATATCTTGTCTCCCTATTGTAATTGAGTTACATACTATTGAAGTATAAGAATTAAGTATAAGTTATATACCAGGAAGGTATATAAGAAGGGAATTGAATCAGACTTACATAGGACTGTATTTACAGTAGACTTGTGAAGTTTGACGGGTAGGGAAGTGCTGCCCAATTTTCCGTAGAATCTTGTATCTAGATTTATTCTACCGAGTAGTCTAGACATTGATAGACTTGTATAACCGTTATAGGTTGAAGTACAACGAGTAGCATATTCTACTCGAAGGGTGGAAAAGGCTAGCCGGACTACAGTACTTTGGAGCTATTTGCTAATTGTCGATAATCGTCACGAGGTATGTGATTCTTCCTATCCTCTTGAGCATGATATTTTAAAACAATATATATATAGTACGGTAGACGTACGTGTATAACTGAACGTAGTTTTATGGCAATGTCTTTTGACTTAAGCCTGAATAATAAGAATCTTGAAGTAATTCAAAAGAGTTAAGAAACCTTTTTGAAAGAAGAGTAATGCTTGGTTTTTAAAGCTTAAGAGTTATACTAGCTTTATGGGAAGTTAGGTATAACGACTTAAGAGAAGTAAAAAGAATGGTTTACTGATTTTAGAAGTTAAGAGACTTGATCTTAAAAGATAAGAGACTTGACTTAATTATATTAATGTGAATTTTGTTAAAAAGTGTGAAACCTCATTCGTGAGTAATGAGTAATTTGGTTTTTAAAAGGAATAATGTTTTACTGCTTTCGGAAATCAGAATGAGTATCGAACGAACCACTACAACGTTAATAAAGGGAAATGTTTTGACTAATAAAGTATTATTAAAACCAGTAGAAACCTCCATCTGCATAGCAGCTAACATGAGACAAAATGATAGTACATTTCCTAGATCATGGCTGCTTTAATAAGATTGTTATGAACAAAAACAACCTACTCACACATAAGACATATGTTTCTCAAATTGTTTTAAAGGATTAAAACTATGAACTACGAAACCTTTCGAAAATGAGAAACTTGAGCATTTGAAATTAGGCAAACTTGAACGTTTGGAAAAAAAATGTGGTTACTTGATTTTACAAAAGGAAGTGTTTGTGTTTACTTAAAAAGATAGTCACTCTATTTTATACTACGGGTATTGTGTGACTTTTGTGAAAGAAATGGATCTTTTAAAAGAGTTAATGTATGAAGTACTTTGGGGATAAAAAACCCGAACTTGTTTAACATAAAGTAGAAAGTACCTTGTGTGAATAAACTTGATTGTGTTGGTTTGTGATAGCCTTGTAATACTTTCTTGTTGGTTTGATAAGTAAACATGTTAGGATGCTACGTGTGTTAGTATCTTGTGATGTTTGTGTAAAGGGGTTTCCCTCGATCGCGCTTATGTTGTTTAACGATCAGTCGTTATGTTGGTATTGTACCACTCACCTTGACATGATCCCGGGGTTTAAGGCGCCTCCGACGCGGGTATATCTCGGCGATGCAGGACCATGATTCGAGAATACCTTATGCGGGTCCAGGGGACCTATGCGGAGCTACGTGAGTTCCAGGTTAGTGTGCGACCCTTGTGGTCATGCGGTCTATGTGGCCACGCGATCGCGAGTCCGGGGCGATGCCGGGAGTAGCTACCCTCGATGCGAGGAATACCATGCGGGCCATTGGAGTGGCCTATGCGAGTCGCGGGAAGTTCGTGGCTAGACGCACACATCGATATCTTGCGCGAGTGGCGGCTTTGATCATGTGACGGCCTAGACAGATCTCATGATACGATTTATGACCACGGTACTGTGGGTTTTAGTAGTGGGCTATGCCTTCGCACTTACCCCCGTGCGGTTTTATTATGACACAGTGGGACACGGTGTTCATGTGTGTTTCTTGGTGCTTTTATATCATAGATCACGGCGGTGAGGAAGGTATTCCACGCATGATTGATGTTGTGGGCGTGAGACCCATAGTTATATTTGAGTGATGACTTTGAGGCGTGAGTCCACGACTTGACATGATCGCTTATTTATCAGGAATCGTAGTTTGGTTATCATACATGTCTCCTGTTTTATATAGATCGCTATGATTTCATTTACGATTTTCGCTTCCCATACTTGGTACCTGTTATCGACCTCCTCGGGCCGCGTTCATGCCGCAGGTAGAGGTACACCGGTATTGATCCTCGCTCATAGGGTCACAGTTCAGCGTTTGGGAAGCTCCGTTTCTCCGGAGGCTTATCTTTGGTATAGTCCCCTGTTGTTGTAGGTGCTTACATTCAGGGGTATGGCGGGGCCCTGTCCCGTCGTTGTTGTTGTTATACCCCGTATTTCCAGAGTATGTACGTGAGGACGTACGTAGAAAAGTTTAAGCCTTAAAGTTAGGCAAGGTTCGAATTTTGTTTTTCGACGAAACGTTTTACAAAGCTTGCGTAGGGAAAATTCCGGCTATGTCATTTATATTTTTTTGCGGATTTTTCCGAGAGACGAGATATTTTGGACCAACGAGAGGGCGACACTTGTCACCCTCTAGTGGGCGGTCAAGTGGCCGTTTGGCTTGCACGATTTGGCCTTGTTTTGTGCCTTGTTTTGTGCCTTGTTTTGTGCCTTGTTTTGTGGAGTAGGGGTAGGGGACACTTGGGCAAATCTTGGCCCTCCACTTGCCCCCCACATGGCTTGATCATGGCCATTGAACTCCCTATAAATACCCCCCCCCCTTTGAAGACTTCTTCATCCATTCCAAAAATCTCCAATTCTTGAAATCCTCCCTCCCTTCTTGTTGGTTTCGTCCCCCCTCCCCTTTCGAGAAGGCCTTGGCCGAGGGGTACACCCCCCCCCCCCTCCTAGAGGCCTTGGCCGAGGGGTACACCCCCCCTCCTAGTGGTGTAGCCGAGAGGTACCCCCCCATCTTGGTAGAAATACTCTCCAAGTATTGTTACTATACCCAAAATACCTTAGCCTTATACCTTGTAGTATTCCAAAAGTTACCTCTATACGTAGAGCCCGGAAATACTACCTTATGTCCTTTTTGTCTCAAACCGAAACCCTAAGGAAAATCTTCATAGTCGGTTGAAGTGTTGAGTAGAAGTTGCGTAGAACTTCTAAGGGTTGTTTTGAGCGGGTTGGAGCGCCCGGAGTAGGAGCTAAACGTTGCTCAGGATCGACATTTTAAACTTGGATAATTATGGGCTTATCGAGGTAAATATCTTGTCTCCCTATTGTAATTGAGTTTACATGCTATATAAGTATAAGTTGTATACAAGGAAGGTATATAAGAATGGTAGTGAACTGTACTTACAAAGGACTGTATTTACATGTAGATCGTGAAGTTTTGACTGTAGGAAGTCTTTGCCCAATTTTCCGTAGAAACTTGTATCTAGATTTATTCTACCGAGTAGTCTAGACGTTGATAGACTTGTATAACCTTTATAGGTTGAAAGTTCTGCAAGTAGCATGTTCTACTTGAAAGGTGGACAAGGCTAGCCAGGTTATAGCCGTGGAGCGTTTTGCTAATAGTCGATAATCGTCGCAAGGTATGTGATTCTTCCTATACTCCTTAGCATGATATTTTAAAATATATATAGTACGGTAGACGTACGTGTGTTAACTGAATAATAATTACGGCAATGTCTTTTGACTTAAGCCTGAATAATAATTACGGCAATGTCTTTTGACTTAAGCCCGAATAATCTTGAAGTATTTCAAAAGAATACTGAATCATTTTTAACAGAAGAGTAATACTTGGTTTTAAAAGCTTAAGAATTATACTAGCTTTATGAGAAGTTAGGTATAACGGCTTAAGAGAGATCAAAAGAATGATTTATTGATTTAAGAAGTTAAGAGACTTGATCTTAAAAGATAAGAGACTTGACTTAATTGAATTTTGTTAAAAAGTGTGAAACCTCATTCGTGAGTAATGAGTACTTGGTTTTTAAAAGGAATAATGTTTCTTGATTTGAAATCGAATAAGTATCGAATGCACTACGCAGCGCTAATAAAGGGAAATGTATTGACTAATCAAGTATTATTAAAACCAGTAGAAACCTCCATCTGCATAGAAGCTAAGATGAGACAAAATGATATTACATTTCCTAGATCATGGCTGCTGTTATAAGATTGTTATAAACAAGAATAACCTACTCACATATAAGGTATATGTTTCTCAAAATTGTTTTAAAGGAGAATTACATCATTAAGTGATTAAAACTATGAACTACGAAACCTTTCGAAAATGAGAAACTTGAGCATTTGAAATTAGGCAAACTTGAACGTTTGGAAAATAATGTGGTTACTTGATTTTACAAAAGGAAGTGTTTGGGTTTACTTAAAAAGATAGTCACTCTATTTTTATACTACGGGTATTGTGTGACTTTTGTGAAAGAAACGGATCTTTTAAAAAGAGTTAATGTATGAAGTACTTTGGGGATAAAAACCCGATCTTGTTAATCATATAGTCTTGTAATACTTTCTTGTTGATTTGATAAGTAATCATGCTAGGATGCTACGTGTGTTAGTATCTTGTGATGATTGTGTAAAGGGGTTTCCCTCGATTGCGCTTAAGTTGTTTAACGATCAGCCGTTATGTTGGTATTGTACCACTTACCTTGACATGATCCCGGAGGTTAAGCTGTCCTCCGACGCGGTAATACTCGAGCGATCTGTGTGACTATGATTCGAGGATACCTCATGCGGGTCCCGGACCTATGCGGAGCTACGAGTTCCGGTGTTAGTGCGGCCTTTATGGTCATGCGGTCTATGTGGCCACGCGGATCGCGAGTCCAGCGAAGCGGGAGTAGCTACCGATGCGAGGAATACCTCATGCGGGCCTATGAGGTTGGCCTATGCGAGTCGCGGAAGTTCGAGGCTAGACGCGCATTAGATATCGCGGCGAGTGGCGGCTTTGATCATGTGACGGCCAGACAGATCTCATGATACGCTTTATGACCTTGTTGGTACTGTGGTTTTAGTAGTCGGCCACGCCTTCACTTACCCCGTGACGGTTTTATTATGACACGGTGGGACACGTGTTCATGTGTATTCCTTGGTGCTTTTATATCATAGATCAGGCGGAGGAAGGTATTCCACGCATGATTGATTTTGTGGGCGTGAGACCCATAGTTGTATTTGAGTGATGACTTTGAGGCGTGAGTCCACGACTTGACATGATCGCTTATTTATCAGGAATCGTATTTTGGTTATCATACATGTCTCCTACTTTATATAGACTACTATGATTTCATTTACAGTATTTTTCAGTTTCACATACTTGGTACTGTTGATCGACCTCCTTGGGCCGTTTCATGCCGCAGTAGTACACCGCCGTCGATCCTCGCTCTTAGGATCACAAGCCGTTTGGGAAGCTCCGTTTCTCCGGAGGCTTATCAGTGGTATAGTCCCCTGTCGTTGTAGGTACTTACATTCAGGGGTATGGCGGGGCCCTGTCCCGCCATTGTTGTTATATCATTCTTAGAGGTCTGTAGTACTGTTGTGGGCAGAGTTGTAAAAAGGATGTAACTGTTCGAGTTTAAGTTTTTATATATATATGTCGAAAGGCAACTTTTCTTCAGATAATTATTTCATATTTCATGTCTTGTTTTATATTCCGCTGATTACTCGTATGTATGTATCACTAGGGTGCCCGGGGTAAGGCACCAGTCACGGGACCCGGAACGGGTCGTGACAAAAGTGGTATCAGAGCAGTTAATCCTCGGAAAGTGTCTACAGACCGTATCTAGTTGAGTCTTGATTATCGGTGTGTTGTGCACCACACCAATAATCAGGAGGCTATAGGATATTTAGGATTGGTTTCCATTCTTCTCACTCTGAGATCGTGCTTAGAGTTGTGTTATAAGTTGGACCCCTCTAACGTATTTCTTTCCCTTACCGTTATGCCTCCGCGTAAGGCAACCCGGGCCCAGGAGGGCTGTTATACCCCGTATTTCCCGAGTATGTACGTGAGGACGTACGTAGAAAAGTTTGAACTTTAAAGTTGGCTTGGACGATTTATTTTGTGCACAACACCCGGTTAGAGTCGTTTTTCGACAAAACGTTTTATACAACTCGGGTAGGGTAAATTACGACTATGTCATTTCTAATTTTTGCGGATTTTTCCGAGAGACGAAACATTTTGGACCAACGAGAGGGCGACACTTGTCACCCTCTCATTGATGGACGTTGGGCGGTAAAGGGTGGACGATTGGGATCCTATTTTGTCAAGGAGTTGGTAGGATATTTTTGTGTAGTAGATAGAATGGACACTTGCCTAAATCCTCACCCTACACTTGCCTTGCACTTGGCATCATCTTGGCCATTGGTTGGCCATTGCTTGACCTATAAATACCCCCCTTTAGATGAAGAGTTCTTCATCCACAAAATCATTCTCCAAGTCTTGAAATTCCCTCCCCTCTCTTATAGTATTTTCGTCCAACACCCCCCTCCCCCTCTAGCTTTAGTGGCTTGGCCGAGTGCCCCCCCCCCCTCTAAAGCAAGCCCTAGCCGAAACACCACCCCCCCTCCCTTGGTAGAAATGTTGTCTTCCAAGTATAGTTACTATTCCTAAATACCCTAGCCCAAATCCCTTATAGTATTTTAGTAGAAGTGGTGTAGAACTTCTAAGGTTCTGGAGCTATCTGAGCGCAGCATTTAGGAGCTAAACCTCGCTCAGGATCGACGTTTATACTTGGATAATATTGGGCTTATCGAGGTAAATAATCTTATCCTCCTTTTGAAATTAAAATTTACATACTGTAGAAGTATAGGAATAAGTATAAAATACTTAGGAGGATATTACAGAATAGAATTGAACTGTTATCACAGTAGAAGGGTATAAAAGAAGAATAATTGAACTGTACTCACTTAGGACTGTATTTACAGTAGACTATATAGTTTACCGGGTAGGGAAGTGCTGCCCAAATTTCCATAGAATAGAGAACCTCTCGCTAGAGCTTTATACTGATGATCTAGACGTTGATAGACGTATTTGACTGGTATAGGTCGATTCTCTGCGCGCGACATATTCGACTTGGCAGGTGGATTTCGCCGAGAAGGTATGTGATTCTTCCTATACTCTTGAGCATGATATTTTAAAGAATATATATATATATATAGTACGGTAGACGTACGTGTGTTAACTGAACGTAGTTATACGGCAATGTCTTTTGACTTAAGCCTGAATAATAAAAATCTTGAAGTATTCCAATGAATTAAGAAACCTTTTTGAAAAAGGAGTAATGCCTGGTTTTAAGAAACATAAGAGTTATACTAGCTTTATGGGAAGTTAGGTATAACGGCTTAAGAGAGATAAAAAGAATGGTTTATTAATTTTTGAAGTTAAGAGACTTGATCTTAAAAGATAAGAGACTTGACTTAATTAAATTATTATGAATTTTGTGTGAAACCTCATTCGTGAGTAATGAGTACTTGGTTTTTAAAAGGAATAATGTTTTACTGATTTCGGAAATCAGAATAAGTATCGAACAAACCACAGCAGCGTTAATAAAGGAAAAAGTATTGACTAATAAATTATTATTAAAACCAGTAGAAACCTCCATCTGCATAGAAGCTAAGATGAGACAAAATGATATTTCCTAGATCATGGCTGCTTTAATAAGATTGTTATAAACAAGAATAACCTACTCACATATAAGGCATATGTTTCTCAAATCTTTTTAAAGGAGAATTATATCATTAAGTGATTAAGACTATGAACTACGGAACCTTTCGAAAATGAGAAACTTGAGCATCTAAAATTAGGCAAACTTGAACGTTTAGAAAAGAATGTTGTTACTTGATTTATAAAAAGGAAAGTGTTCTGGTTTACTTAAAAATGTTAGTCACTCTATTACTACGGGTATCGGGTGACCTTTATAAAAGAAATGGACCTCTTAAAGAATTAATGTATGTAGTATTTTGGAGATAGAACTTGGTTTTTGTTAAAGTAATCATTAAAGTACCTTGTGTGGTTAGCTTGTCTATGTTTTGCTGGTATTAGTCTTGTGATACCTTTCTGCTGGTTTGATAAGTACCCATGTTATGATACTACGTGTGTTAGTGTCTTGTGATGTTATTCTTGTTGTGCTTACGTTGTTAGACGTTAAGCCCGTTGTACTGTTATTATATCACATACCCCCTTGACTTATTATACCGAGGGCTTGCCACCCTTGATGCGGGTCTATACGGCCTATGCGGTCTGCGTGACTATGCGGAGCAGCGGTATGCTCCAGGATTGATCATTCCGGGTGTATTAGCCCGATGCGGATGCCCTATCGCGATGCGTGACTATGCGGTCTATTGAGACTATGCGGACTGCGGAAGTACAGGCGGGTACCGGGGGTTAGCTACCCCCGATGCGAGGAATACCTCATGCGGGTCTATGTGTGACCTATGCGGACTGCGGGAGTCCAGGGTTAGGCATGCATAATGATACTATGGGAGATTGGCCTTGCTTCGATCATTCGCAACCTAGGAAAGACCTGTTACAGTTTACCTATTATTGCTCTTGTTTGTGATATGGCACTTTGTGCCAATTGAACTAATTGTATTTGCAAATGGTTTTAAATACTTTGATTTCATTTATAGTACTTTACAGTTTCACATACTTGGTACCTGTTGTACTGACCTCCTTCGGGGGGCTGCGTTCATGCCGCAGGTAGAGGTACTCCTACTGTTGATCCCCGTTCTTAGGATCACCGTTTCAGCGTTGGAAAAGCTCCGTTTCTCCGGAGGCTTAGCATTTTGGTATGGTCCCCTGTCGTTGTAGGTATTTGCATTCAGGGGTATGGCGGGGCCCTGTCCCGCCATTGTTGTTTTAAACTCTTAGAGGTCTGTAGTCCTGTTGTAAAGTTGGGATGTAACTGTTCATTTTGGGTATCTATATATATATATGCCGAAAGGCAACTTTTCCCCAGAAACTGTGTCTTATTTTTACTGTTTCATATCTTGGTTGTTTTAAATTCCGCTGATTTCTCTGATGTATGACTACTTGGGTGCCCGGGTAAGGCACCAGTCACGGGCCCCGGAACGGGTCGTGACAAAAGTGGTATCAGAGCAGTTAATCCTCGGAAAGTGTCTACAGACCGTATCTAGTAGAGTCTTGATTATCGGTGTGTTGTGCACCACACCAATAATCAGGAGGCTATAGGATATTTAGGATTGGTTTCCATTCTTCTCACTCTGAGATCGTGCTTTAGAGGCGTGTTATCGTTGGACCTCTAACGTATTCCTTTCCTTACCGATTATGCCTCACGCTTGCAACTCGGGCCCGAGCGGCGGCGCCGAGGAGCTGCGAGTAAATCTGAGAGTTAGAAGAGCACAGCCCAATCATCACCGGGCGTGCTTCACGCGGGAGTTACGAGGCGTCGCCGCCAGCGAGAGTTTGGCACGGCAGCTAGCCTTCCATCGCGCCATAACATCTGACCTTCGCCCACGACTAGGAGCAGAAAATATGGATTGGAAGGAGACGGCCCTGTTACTAGCAAGGGATTTGGCAACCAGAGAGTATTTTATGTACCGATATATCAAGGATATTGATGATTATCTAAAGAAGGGTTGTGAAGAAGTAGCTCTTCAGTCAGGAATGAGTTGGGCTTGCGTTCAGGCTTATGTGCAGCAGGCTGAGAGAGGTAGAGATCGACAGATTAACCAAGAACAGCAGAAGAGGGCCCGATTGGCAGGATCATTTGGTAACTCTCGAGGCGAACCGCCTCAGCAGCAGATTAGACATGCGCCTCCGCCAGTGCAGAGTGTCCCTCCACAGGGTTCAGTTTTTCCTCAGTGTTCACAGTGTGGCAGGCGTCATCCCGGGGAATGTCGCCTTTTTACTGGTGCTTGTTTTACCTGCGGCCGTCAGGGCCATGTGTCGAAAGGGTGTCCTAGTAGGAGGACTCAGCCTACCCGATCAGTTGCGGATTCAGTGGTGCGGAGAGGAAGGGGTGTTAGCCAGAGGAGGCCACCCCCACCTCGGTGTGGCCGTTGTGGTCGATGTCATTTTGGGGAGTGTCGTGCTTCTTCGACAGCTTGTTATGTTTGCGGCCAGCAGGGCCATTTTGCGAGAAACTGTCCAACCAGAGGTGGCGGGGATGTAGAGACTCAGCCTTCAGGATCAGTGGATAGTTCATCACCTTCCCCAGCTATGCGCCCAACAGGGCGGGATTGATTAGAACGACCTAGGGGAAGTGCAGCGTAGATACAGGTATATCCTTACCCTCTAGAGATTTGTATGTATAGTAAGATGCGAATATCTTAAGTATTATTTTCGGATAGCATTGTGTTAACTGTGATTAGAAATCATGATTAGTTAACCGGGAAAGGTTGGGGGATAGAGAAGTGGGAGCCTTAGAATATTATACGTAGAGACCTTAGAGGCGAGGCCATCTTTAGTAAAAGAATTATTTCATGTTTGACCCTTATCGAAGTGCATAGTTTACGTGAGATATTTTTGTGGGATAAATCCCTGGGTAGTGTGAAATGAAAGAGGGTAGTTGAGCTAAGAAGACCGCTAGGTTTTCATAACGTGATTAGTGAGATTGTTCCGGATCGGGGAGCTAGTGTTTTGCGCGTTGCCAGGTAGGGTTGAGGCCATGTTGCGGGTCGACCCGCGGCCTGTATGGTGGTGGGGTCAGTTTGTGGTGGTCCCGCTTTGTGTTAGGGTCATGAGGGTGTTAGGCCCAGGTTTAGTTAACCATCGTACGAATTCGTGGATGCATTCGACCAGTAGTCGGGCCGATGGGGTCAGCCCGTCTTATCTTTTAGTCAAACCGTGTTCTCGGTAGTAAGATGCGAGATGATTATTTCAGGAAGGTTGTAAGGCTGCACGAGGTTCCTACCTTCACCTTATGGCAGACAGTGGAGCCCCAAGTTACGGCTGTTTCTTTTCTGGAGGTTTTACCAGGCAAGGTTAGGAACTCAGGTGAGTCTCAGTGTCGCATTCACCCTCGGGCCAGTGTTTGGATTTCAGGGGTAGCTGTAAGGACTATTCGCCTCTTGTTGAGTATATATTATATAGCTACCGTTTCAGTATTCGGGTGTCGCCGTTTGGAGCCTTTTTATAAGCGCTAGTGTGAGATGGCCGGTCGATTGATTCGATGTAAGCAAGGTTCAGATAGTTGGTTCATACTTGTTCAACAGGGCGTGGATAGGGTGACGCTTATCCAAAAGAGGTTATTGGCAGCTCAGAGTCAGCGGGGAGCAGTACCAGAAGCATGGTAAGTTATGAGAAAGAATTCGAGTGTACGAGAAGGGTACGACGCGCAAGGGAAGAAGCGAGCATGTGTAAGGACATAGATGTGATCTTTTCGTTTGTAAAGAGTAGGTGCGAAGGGAGTATCTTTTAGACCTCGGGTAGGAACTTTTGTGATGTTAGAGGTGTTTCCTCGTGGACTTGGATATAAGTGTTTGCACAGGTGTTCTGTGGCCAGGTGTGGCAGGATTGTTCTCGTAAGTATAGTAGTGAAGACTATACTGGCGCATGGTTGTTTTGAGACTTAGAAGGAACATTCGGGACGAATGTTTCTAAGGAGGGGAGAATGTTATACCCCGTATTTCCCGAGTATGTACGTGAGGACGTACGTAGAAAAGTTTGAACTTTAAAGTTGGCTTGGACGATTTATTTTGTGCACAACACCCGGTTAGAGTCGTTTTTCGACAAAACGTTTTATACAACTCGGGTAGGGTAAATTACGGCTATGTCATTTCTAATTTTTGCGGATTTTTCCGAGAGACGAAACATTTTGGACCAACGAGAGGGCGACACTTGTCACCCTCTCATTGATGGACGTTGGGCGGTAAAGGGTGGATGATTGGGAGCCTATTTTGTCAAGGAGTTGGTAGGATATTTTTGTGTAGTAGATAGAATGGACACTTGCCTAAATCCTCACCCTACACTTGCCTTGCACTTGGCATCATCTTGGCCATTGGTTGGCCATTGCTTGACCTATAAATACCCCCCTTTAGATGAAGAGTTCTTCATCCACAAAATCATTCTCCAAGTCTTGAAATTCCCTCCCCTCTCTTGTAGTATTTTCGTCCAACACCCTCTCCCCCGCTAGCCTTAGTGGCTTGGCGAGAGCCCTCTAAAGCAAGCCCTGGCCAAACACCACCTCCCTTGGTAGAAATGTTGTCTTCCAAGTATAGTTACTATTCCTAAATACCCTAGCCCAAATCCCTTATAGTATTTAAGTAGAAGTGGTGTAGAACTTCTAAGGGTTCTTGGAGCTATCGGAGCGTGCATTTAGGAGCTAAACCTCGCTCAGGATCGACGTTTATACTTGGATAATATTGGGCTTATCGAGGTAAATAATCTTATCCTCCTTTTGAAATTAGAATTTACATACTGTAGAAGTATAGAAATAAGTATAAAATACTTAGGAGGATATTACAGAATTGAATTGAACTGTTATCACAGTAGAAGGGTATAAAAGAAGAATAATTGAACTGTACTCACTTAGGACTGTATTTACAGTAGACTGTATAGTTTACCGGGTAGGGAAGTGCTGCCCAAATTTCCATAGAATAGAGAACCCTCTGCTTAGAGCTTTATACAAGATGCACTAGACGCGTTGATAGGCGTGTTGGTGGTATAGGTCGATTCTCTGCGCGCGACATATTCGACTTGGCAGGTGGATTTCGTCGAGAAGGTATGTGATTCTTCCTATACTCTTGAGCATGATATTATAAAGAATATATATATATAGTACGGTAGACGTACGTGTGTTAACTGAACGTAGTTATACGGCAATGTCTTTTGACTTAAGCCTGAATAATAAGAAACTTGAAGTATTCCAATGAATTAAGAAACCTTTTTGAAAAAGGAGTAATGCCTGGTTTTAAGAAACTTAAGAGTTATACTAGCTTTATGGGAAGTTAGGTATAACGGCTTAAGAGAGATAAAAAGAATGGTTTATTAATTTTTGAAGTTAAGAGACTTGATCTTAAAAGATAAGAGACTTGACTTAATTAAATTATTATGAATTTTGTGTGAAACCTCATTCGTGAGTAATGAGTACTTGGTTTTTAAAAGGAATAATGTTTTACTGATTTCGGAAATCAGAATAAGTATCGAACAAACCACAGCAGCGTTAATAAAGGAAAAAGTATTGACTAATAAATTATTATTAAAACCAGTAGAAACCTCCATCTGCATAGAAGCTAAGATGAGACAAAATGATATTTCCTAGATCATGGCTGCTTTAATAAGATTGTTATAAACAAGAATAACCTACTCACATATAAGGCATATGTTTCTCAAATCTTTTTAAAGGAGAATTATATCATTAAGTGATTAAGACTATGAACTACGGAACCTTTCGAAAATGAGAAACTTGAGCATCTAAAATTAGGCAAACTTGAACGTTTTGAAAAGAATGTTGTTACTTGATTTATAAAAAGGAAAGTGTTCTGGTTTACTTAAAAATGTTAGTCACTCTATTACTACGGGTATCGGGTGACCTTTATAAAAGAAATGGACCTCTTAAAGAATTAATGTATGTAGTACTTTGGAGATAGAACTTGGTTTTGTTAAAGTAATCATTAAAGTACCTTGTGTGGTTAGCTTGTCTATGTTTTGCTGGTATTAGCCTTGTGATACCTTTCTGCTGGTTTGATAAGTACCCATGTTATGATACTACGTGTGTTAGTGTCTTGTGATGTTATTCTTGTCAGGCTTACGTTGTTAGGCGTTATGCCCGTTATCGTTATTATATCACATACCCCCTTGACTTATTATACCGAGGGCTTGCCACCCTTGATGCGGGTCTATACGGCCTATGCGGTCTGCGTGACTATGCGGAGCAGCGGTATGCTCCAGGATTGATCATTCCGGGTGTATTAGCCCGATGCGGGGGATGCCCTATGCGGTCTGTGTGACTATGCGGTCTATTGAGACTATGCGGACTGCGGGAGTCCAGGCGGGTACCGGGGGTTAGCTACCCCCGATGCGAGGAATACCTCATGCGGGTCTATGTGTGACCTATGCGGACTGCGGGAGTCCAGGGTTAGGCATGCATAATGATACTATGGGCGATTGGCCTTGCTTCGATCATTCGCAGCCTAGGAAAGACCTGTTACAGTTTACCTATTATTGCTCTTGTTTGTGATATGGCACTTTGTGCAAATTGAACTAATTGTATTTGCAAATGGTTTTAAATACTTTGATTTCATTTAAAGTACTTTACAGTTTCACATACTTGGTACCTGTTGTACTGACCTCCTTCGGGGGGCTGCGTTCATGCCGCAGGTAGAGGTACTCCTACTGTTGATCCCCGTTCTTAGGATCACCGTTTCATTGGAAAAGCTCCGCTTTCTCCGAGGCTTAGCATTGTGGTATGGTCCCCTGTCGTTGTAGGTATTTGCATTCAGGGGTATGGCGGGGCCCTGTCCCGCCATTGTTGTTTTAAACTCTTAGAGGTCTGTAGTCCTGTTGTAAAGTTGGGATGTAACTGTTCATTTTGGGTATCTATATATATATATGCCGAAAGACAACTTTTCCCCAGAAACTGTGTCTTATTTTTACTGTTTCATATCTTGGTTATTTTAAATTCCGCTGATTTCTCTGATGTATGACTACTTGGGTGCCCAGGTAAGGCACCAGTCACGGGCCCCGGAACGGGTCGTGACAAGGGCAAGGCAGCCGAGGGAGCTGCGAGTAGAGAACAGAGGGTTACTAGGGCACAGGCCCAATCATCACCTGGGGTGGTGTTTCATTCGGGGAGTCTCACGCCACCAGCAGAGTTTAGCACAGCGGCAGCAGTGCCTACTGCGACCTTGATATATGAACCTTCAGTTCCACGACCGGGAACGGGGAATATAGATTGCAAAGAGGCGACCCTGTTACTAGCTATGGATTTGGCTACCAGAGAGTATACCAATGTACCGCGAGTCTTGATGAATATCTAAGAGAGGGTCGTGCAGGAGTAATTCTTCGCGATTGAAGCGAACGGCACGTATGCGGGCTTATGCACAGCAGGCCGAGAAACATGGAGATCGACGGGTTAACCAAGGACAGCAGAAGAAGGCCAGAACAACAAGGTCCTTTGGTAACTTTCGAGGCGAACCACCTCAGCAGCAGATTAGATATGCACATCCACCAGTGCAGAGTGGTCCTCCACGGAGTTCAGGACGTTGGGATAAGCCGGAGTTGGTCAGAGCTCCAGAGCTTCCGGTTCACAGCTACACGTAGGTTCCAGCCAGCCGGATTCAGTTTTTCCCCAGTGTTCACAATGTGACAGGCGTTATCCCGGGGAATGTCGTCTTTTAGTTGGTACTTGTTTTACCTGCGGCCGTCAGGGCCATGTGTCGAAAGGATGTCCTAGTAGGAGGGATGTAAGTAGAAGGACTCAGCCTTCATGATCAGTGACCAGTTCATCATCTTCCTAATGCATCGCCTACGGGCGAGTTTGATTAGAACGACTAAGGGGAGTGAAGCAGCAGACACAGGTATATCCTTAACCCTCTAGAGATTGTATGTGTGATAATTGTGATTAGAAATCATGGTTAGTTAAAAGGGTAAGATTGGGGATAAGGGAAAGTGTGAGCCTTAGAGTTTTATACGTGGAGACCTTAGAGGCAAGGCCATCTCGAGTAAAAGATTTATATTTTTACGTTTAACCCTTATCGGAGTGCATAGTACACGTGAGCTATGGTTGTGGGATAAGCCCCTGAGTAGTGTGAATGAAAGAGGGTAGTTGAGCTAAGAAGACCGCTAGGTTTTCGTAACGTGATTAGTGAGATTGTTCCGGATCGGGGAGCTAGTGTTTTGCGCGAAAGTGGGTCGGGTTGAGGCCATGTTGCGGGTCAACCCGCAGCCTGTTTTGTGATGGGGTCAGTTTGGGGTGGTCCCGCTTTGTGATAGGGTCACGAGGATGTTAGGCCCAAGTTTAGTTAACCAGCGTACGAGTTCGTGGATGCGTTCGACCAGTAGTCGGGCCGATGAGGTCAGCCCATCTTGTCTTTCAGTCAAAACCGTGTACTCGGCAATGGGTTATGCGAGATGATTATATCAGGAAGGTTGCAAGGCTGCACGAGGTGCCTACCTTCACCTTATGACAGACAGTGGAGCCCAGGTTACGGCTGTTTCTTTTTCTGGAGGTTTTACCAGGCAGGGTTAGGAACTCAGGTGAGTCTCAGAATCGTATTCGCCCTCGGGCCAGTGTTGGGATTTCAGGGGTAGCTGTGAGGATTGTTGTCTCCTGTTGAGGGAGTGTTTTATAGCTACCATTTCAGTTTTCGGATGTCGCCTTATGAAGCCTTGTAGGGGCGGAAGTGTAAGTGCCGGTCGATTGGTTCGATGTTGGCAAGGTTCAGATTGTTGGTTCATACCTGTTTCAGCAGAAGGTGGCTAGGGTGTGACGAGTTTTGGAAAACCGAGGAAACTTAGCCTGAGGTACTTGGAGCGTTTTCAGATCCTTTGGAGGATAGGCCAGGTTGCCTATAGTTGGCATTGCCGTCCAATGTGGGAGGCAGTGCGTCCGGTCTTTCATATTGTTATGTTCGAAAAAGTATCAGAGATCCACCCAGAGTGTTCCCAGTTAATGATGATCAAGTTGGAGGTAGTAACCCAGAGAGTTTTGAGATTGAAGCAGTAACAGAAATGTGGTAAGTTATGAGCAAGAGTTCAAGTGTACGAGAAGGGTACGACGAGTAAGGGAAGAAGCGAGCATGTGTTAAGAATATAGATGTGATCATTCTTTTGTAAAGTGAAGGTGCGAAGGGAGTATCTTTTAGCCCTTGGGTGGGAGCTTTTGTAGTGATGGAAGTGATTCCTCATGGACTGGGATGTAAGTAATTGCGCGGGTGTTTTCTGTGGCCATGTGTGGCATTTGCAAACTGGTTGAGCTATGAGGAACTTGATCGTTATCTGTCTTGAGAAGGAACATTCGGGACGAATGTTTCTAAGGAGGGGAGAATGTTATACCCCGTATTTCCAGAGTATGTACGTGAGGACGTACGTAGAAAAGTTTAAGCCTTAAAGTTAGGCAAGGTTCGAATTTTGTTCACAACCCCCGATTAGAATCGTTTTTCGACGAAACGTTTTACAAAGCTTGCGTAGGGAAAATTCCGGCTATGTCATTTATATTTTTTGCGGATTTTTCCGAGAGACGAGATATTTTGGACCAACGAGAGGGCGACACTTGTCACCCTCTAGTGGGCGGTCAAGTGGTCGTTTGGCTTGCACGATTTGGCCTTGTTTTGTGCCTTGTTTTGTGCCTTGTTTTGTGCCTTGTTTTGTGGAGTAGGGGTAGGGGGCACTTGGGCAAATCTTGGCCCTCCACTTGCCCCCCACATGGCTTGATCATGGCCATTGAACTCCCTATAAATACCCCCCCCCCCCTTTGAAGACTTCTTCATCCATTCCTAAAATCTCCAAGTCTTGAAATCCTCCCTCCCTTCTTGTTGGTTTCGTCCCCCCTCCCCTTTCGAGAAGGCCTTGGCCGAGGGGTACACCCCCCCTCCTAGAGGCCTTGGCCGAGGGGTACACCCCCCTCCTAGTGGTGTGGCCGAGAGGTACCCCCCCTTTTGGTAGAAATACTCTCCAAGTATTGTTACTATACCCAAAATACCTTAGCCTTATACCTTGTAGTATTCCAAAAGTTACCTCTATACGTAGAGCCCGGAAATACTACCTTATGTCCTTTTGTCTCAAACCGAAACCCTAAGGAAAATCTTCATAGTCGGTTGAAGTGTTGAGTAGAAGTTGCGTAGAACTTCTAAGGGTTGTTTTGAGCGGGTTGGAGCGCCCGGAGTAGGAGCTAAACGTTGCTCAGGATCGACATTTTAAACTTGGATAATTATGGGCTTATCGAGGTAAATATCTTGTCTCCCTATTGTAATTGAGTTTACATGCTATATAAGTATAAGTTGTATACAAGGAAGGTATATAAGAAGGGTAGTGAACTGTACTTACAAAGGACTGTATTTACAGTAGACTGGTGAAGTTTGACGGGTAGGGAAGTGCTGCCCAATTTTCCGTAGAAACTTGTATCTAGATTTATTCTACCGAGTAGTCTAGACGTTGATAGACTTGTATAACCTTTATAGGTTGAAAGTTCTGCAAGTAGCATGTTCTACTTGAAAGGTGGACAAGGCTAGCCGGGTTATAGCCGTGGAGCGTTTTGCTAATAGTCGATAATCGTCGCAAGGTATGTGATTCTTCCTATACTCTTGAGCATGATATTTTAAAATATATATAGTACGGTAGACGTACGTGTGTTAACTGAATAATAATTACGGCAATGTCTTTTGACTTAAGCCTGAATAATAATTACGGCAATGTCTTTTGACTTAAGCCTGAATAATCTTGAAGTATTTCAAAAGAATCAATCATTTTTATGTAAGAGTAATACTTGGTTTTAAAAGCTTAAGAGTTATACTAGCTTTATGAGAAGTTAGGTATAACGGCTTAAGAGAGATAAAAATAATGATTTATTGATTTAAGAAGTTAAGAGACTTGATCTTAAAAGATAAGAGATGACTTAATTGAATTTTGTTAAAAAGTGTGAAACCTCATTCGTGAGTAATGAGTACTTGGTTTTTAAAAGGAATAATGTTTCTTGATTTGAAATCGAATAAGTATCGAATGCACTACACGGCGCTAATAAAGGGAAATGTATTGACTAATCAAGTATTATTAAAACCAGTAGAAACCTCCATCTGCATAGAAGCTAAGATGAGACAAAATGATATTACATTTCCTAGATCATGGCTGTTGTTATAAGATTGTTATAAACAAGAATAACCTACTCACATATAAGGTATATGTTTCTCAAAATTGTTTTAAAGGAGAATTACATCATTAAGTGATTAAAACTATGAACTACGAAACCTTTCGAAAATGAGAAACTTGAGCATTTGAAATTAGGCAAACTTGAACGTTTGGAAAATAATGTGGTTACTTGATTTTACAAAAGGAAGTGTTTGGGTTTACTTAAAAAGATAGTCACTCTATTTTTATACTACGGGTATTGTGTGACTTTTGTGAAAGAAACAGATCTTTTAAAAAGAGTTAATGTATGAAGTACTTTGGGGATAAAAACCCGATCTTGTTAATCATATAGTAGAAAGTACCTTGTGTGAATAACTTGATTGTGTTGGTTTGTGATAGTCTTGTAATACTTTCTTGTTGATTTGATAAGTAATCATGCTAGGATGCTACGTGTGTTAGTATCTTGTGATGATTGTGTAAAGGGGTTTCCCTCGATTGCGCTTAAGTTGTTTAACGATCAGCCGTTATGTTGGTATTGTACCACTCACCTTGACATGATCCCGAGGTTGTCGCCTCCGACGCGGGTAATACTCGGGCATTCTGTGTGACTATGATTCGAGGATACCTCATGCGGGTCCCGGACCTATGCGCGAGCTACGAGAGTTCCGTGTTAGCGGCCTTTATGGTCACGCGGTCTATGTGGCCACGCGATCGCGAGTCGAGCAGATGCCGGAGTAGCTACCCTCGATGCGGGGAATACCTCATGCGGGCCTATGAGGTTGGCCTATGCGAGTCGGGAAGTTCCGTGGCTAGACTCGCACATTAGATACTGCGGCGAGTGGCGGCTTTGATCATGTAACGATAGACAGATCTCATGATACAGTTTATGACCTTGTTGGTACTGTGGGTTTTTAGTAGTCGGCTACGCCTTCGTACTTACCCCGTACAGTTTTATTATGACACAGGTGGGACCTTGTTTTCATGTGTATTCCTTGGTGCTTTTATATCATAGACTGCCGGCAGTGAGAAAGGTATTCCACAGGCATGATTGATTTTGTGGGCGTGAGACCCATAGTTGTATTTGAGTGATGACTTTGAGGGCGTGAGTCCCTGACTTGACATGACTGCTTATTTATTGTGAACTGTAGTTTGGTTATCATACATGTCTCCTGCTTTATATAGACTGCTATGATTTCATTTACAGTATTTTACAGTTTCACATACTTGGTACCTGTTGTACTGACCTCCTTCGGGGGGCTGCGTTCATGCCGCAGGTTGAGGTACACCAGTCGTTGATCCTCGCTCTTAGGATCACAGTTCAGCGTTTTGTGAAGCTCCGTTTCTCCGGAGGCTTATCAGTAGTATAGTCCCCTGTCGTTGTAGGTACTTACATTCAGGGGTATGGCGGGGCCCTGTCCCGCCATTGTTGTTATATCATTCTTAGAGGTATGTAGTACTGTTGTGGGCAGAGTTGTAAAAAGGATGTAACTGTTCGAGTTTAAGTTTTTATATATATATACCGAAAGACAACTTTTCTTCAGATAATTATTTCATATTTCATGTCTTGTTTTATATTCCGCTGATTACTCTGATGTATGTATCACTAGGGTGCCCGAGGTAAGGCACCAGTCACGGGCCTCGGAACGGGTCGTGACAGTTGTCATATCATTCTTAGAGGTCTGTAGTACTGTTGTGGGCAGAGTTGTAATGGGATGTAACTGTTCGGTTTTAAGTATATATATATATGCCGAAAGGCAAGTTTTCTCAGATAAACTGTTTCACATTTCATATTATATCATGTCTTGTTTTATGTTCCACGATTTCTCGATGTATGTCTACTTGGGTGCCCGGCAGGCACGATCACGGGCAGGTTCGGTCGTGACAAAAGTGGTATCGAGCGATTAATCCTCGGAAAGTGTCTACGCCGTATCGATAGAGTCTTGATTATCGATGTGTTGTGCACCACACCAATAATCAGGAGGCTATAGGATATTTAGGATTGGTTTCCATTCTTCTCACTCTGAGATCGTGCCTTAGAGCTGTGTTATAAGTTGGACCCCGCTAACGTAATTCCTTCCCTTACCAGTTATGCCTCCGCGTAAGGCAACCCGCCCGAAGCGGCAAGCCGAGGGAGCTGCGAGTAGAGCACAGAGGGTTACGAGGGCACAGGCCCAATTATCACCTAGGATAGTGCTTCATTCGGGGAGTTCTGCGACATCGCCAGCCCCAGCAGAGTTTAGCACGGCGGCAGCAGTTCCTACTGCGGCCATGACTTTTACACCTTCAGTTCCACGACCAGTAGCAGAAAGTATAGGTTGCAAAGAGACGACCCTGTTACTAGCTATGGATTTAGCAACCGAGAGTATTTTATGTACCGATTTATCACGGGTCATGATGACTATCTAAAGAAAGGTTGTGCGAGAGTAGCTCTTCAGTCAGGCATGGATATTGCCCGCGTACGGGCTTATGCGCAGCGGGCCGAGGAAACGTAGAGATCGACGGATTAACCAAGATTAGCAGAAGAGGGCCAGAACAGCAGGGTCCTTTGGTAACTTTCGAGGTGAACCGCCTCGGCCAATTAGATATGCACCTCCGCCGGTCTGAGTGGTCCTCGCGGTGGTTGGGACGTTCGAGGTATGCCGGAGTTGGTCAGAGCTCCAGGGCTTCTGATCCACAGCTATACGTATGATCTAGCCAGCCGGGTTCAGTTTTTCCTCAGTATTCACAGTGTGGCAGACGTCATCCCGGGGAATGTCATCTTTTGTTGGTACTTGTTTTGCCTGCGCCCATCAGGGCAGATTTGATTAAAACGACAGAGGGAAGTGAAGCAGTAGATACAGGTGTATCCTTAACCCTCTAGAGAATTGTATGTGTGCTAAGATGAGTATACCTTAAGTGTTATGTTCAGATAGCATTGTGTTAATTGTGATTAGAAATCATGGTTAGTTAACCGGGAAAGATTGGGGATAAGGAAAGTGTGAGCCTTAGAGTTTTATACGTAGAGACCTTAGAGGCAAGGCCATCTCGAGTAGGAGATTTATATATTTGTGTGCTAAGTTCCTGAGTAGTATGGAATGAAAGAGGATAGTTGATCTAAGAAGACCACTAGGTTTTCGTGACTTGATTGTGGGAGTGTTCCGGAATCGGGAAGCAAGTGTTTGACGCGATAGTGGGTCGGGTTGCAGACCGATTGCGGGTCAACCCGCGGCCTGTATGGTGGTGGGGTCAGTTTGGGGTGGTCCCGGTTTTTGTTAGGATCACGAGGGTGTTAGGCCCAAGTTTAGTTAACCAGCGTACGAGTTCATGGATGCGTTCGACCAGTAGTCGGGCCGATGAGGTCAGCCCATCTTGTCCTTGATCGGAGATCGCACCCGGCAGAGGGTTATGCGAGATGTTATGTATCAGGAGGGTTGTAAGGTTGCACGAGGTGCCTACTTTCACCTTATGACAGGCAGTGAAGCCCAGGTTGTGGCTATTTCGTTTTCTGGAAGTTTTACCAGGCAGGGTTAGGAACTCAGGTAAGTCTCAGTATCGCATTCGCCCTCGGGCCAATGTTTGGATTTCAGGGGTAGCTGTGAGGATTGTTGCCTCCTGTTAAGGGAGTGTTTTTTATAACTACCATTTTAGTATTCAGATATCGGCTTACGAAGCCTTATAGGGGCGGAAGTGTAAATAGCCGGTCGATTGGTTTGATGTTGGCAAGGTTCAGATAGTTGGTTCATACTTGTTCAGCAGGATGTGGATAGGGTGAAGCTTATCCAGAAGAGGTTATTGGAAGCTCAGAGTCAACAGAAGTCGTGCGGATAATCGACGTCGACACTTGAAGTCGGGTTGACGGTCGGTATTCTTGAAGGTACTACCCCGGAAAGGGTGTGACGAGTTTGGGAAACAGAGGAAGCTTAGCCCGAGTTACTTTGGGCCTTTCAGATCTTGTGAAGAGTAGGCCAGGTTGCCTATAGTTGGCATTGTCGTCCGACGTAGGAGGCAGTATGTCCGGTCTTTCTTGTTGCTATGTTCGGAATAGTATCAAAAATCCAACCAGATTGTTCCCAGTAATGATGACCAAGTTGGAGGTAGTAACCCAGAGATTTGGAACCAAGCGATATGAAATGTGGTAAGGTATGAGAAAGAGTTCGAGTGTACGAGAAGGGTACGACGAGTAAGGGAAGAAGTGAACATGTGTTAAGAGGATAGAAGTGATCGTTTCTTAAGGGAGTATCTTTTAGACCTTGGGTGGGAGCTTTTGTAGTAATGGAGGTGATTCCTCGTAAACTTGAAGTTGAGTAATTGCGAGTGTGTTATGTTATGACCAGGTACGGCATGATTGTTTTCGTAAGTATAGTAGTGAAGACTATACAGGCACTTGTGTGTTTTGAGGCTTAGAAGGAACATTCGGGACGAATGTTTCTAAGGAGGGGAGAATGTTATACCCCGTATTTCCAGAGTATGTACGTGAGGACGTACGTACGAAAGTTTTAACCTTAAGATAGGCAAGGATCGAAAATATTTGTTCACAACTACCGAAAAGAATCGTTTTTCGACGAAACGTTTTACAAAGCTTGCGAGGGGAAAAATACGGCTATATCATTTATAATTTTTGCGGATTTTTCCGAGAGACGAAATATTTTGAGCCAACGAGAGGGTGACACTTGTCACCCTCAAGTGGATAGCAAAGGGGGCGGAAAACCCTTGGACGATGGGCATGTTTTTGTGGCTTGTTTTGTGGCCTAAAACTTGGGTCCATGTTTTGTGGAGTAGGATAGGGTGCACTTGGGCACATCTTGGCCCTCCACTTGCCCCCCTACTTGGCTTGATCATGGCCCTTGGTTTCCCTCTAAATACCCTCCCCCTTTGAAGACTTCTTCATCCCAAAATTGTTCTAAGTCTTGAAAGCCCTCTTCCCCCCTTAGTGTAGTGTTCTCGTCCTAGCCTCCCCTCCCCTTGGCCGAAAGTATCCCCTCCTGTGGTACTAGCCAAACCTACCCCTCCTTGTGGTGTTGTTCTCGTGAAAATACCCCCCCTCTTGGTAGAAAATACTCTCCAAGTATTGTTACTATACCAAATACCTTAGCCTCATACCTTGTAGTATTCCAAAGATACCTTTATACGTAGAGCCCGGAAATACTACCTTATGACCTTTTTTTCTCAAAACGAAACCCTAAGGAAAATCTTCATAGTCGGTTGAAGTATTAAGAAGAAGTTGCGTAGAACTTCTAAGGGTTGTTTGGAGCGGGTTGGAGCACCCAGAGTAGGAGCTAAACGTTGCTCAGGATCGACATTTAACTTGGATAATTTTGGGCTTATCGAGGTAAATATCTTGTCTCCCTATTGTAATTGAGTTACATACTATTGAAGTATAAGAATTAAGTATAAGTTATATACCAGGAAGGTATATAAGAAGGGAATTGAATCAGATTTACATAGGATCAGATTTATTCTGAGACTTGTGAAGTTTGTGGTAGGAAGTGCTGCCCAATTTTCCGTAGAATCTTGTATCTAGATTTATTCTACCGAGTAGTCTAGACATTGATAGACTTGTATAACCGTTATAGGTTGAAGTACTGCGAGTAGCGTATTCTACTCGAAGGGTGGAAAAGGCTAGCCGGACTACAGTACTTTGGAGCTATTTGCTAATTGTCAATAATCGTCGCGAGGTATGTGATTCTTCCTATCCTCTTGAGCATGGTATTTTAAAAGAATATATATATAGTACGGTAGACGTACGTGTATAACTGAACGTAGTTTTACGGCAATGTCTTTTGACTTAAGCCTGAATAATAAGAATCTTGAAGTAATTCAAAAGAGTTAAGAAACCTTTTTGAAATAAGAGTAATGCTTGGTTTTTAAAGCTTAAGAGTTATACTAGCTTTATGGGAAGTTAGGTATAACGACTTAAGAGAAGTAAAAAGAATGGTTTACTGATTTTAGAAGTTAAGAGACTTGATCTTAAAAGATAAGAGACTTGACTTAATTATATTAATGTGAATTTTGTTAAAAAGTGTGAAACCTCATTCGTGAGTAATGAGTAATTTGGTTTTTAAAAGGAATAATGTTTTACTGCTTTCGGAAATCATAATGAGTATCGAACGAACCACTGCAGCGTTAATAAAGGGAAATGTTTTGACTAATAAAGTATTATTAAAACCAGTAGAAACCTCCATCTGCATAGCAGCTAAGATGAGACAAAATGATAGTACATTTCCTAGATCATGGCTGCTTTAATAAGATTGTTATGAACAAAAACAACCTACTCACACATAAGACATATGTTTCTCAAATTGTTTTAAAGGATTAAAACTATGAACTACGAAACCTTTCGAAAATGAGAAACTTGAGCATTTGAAATTAGGCAAACTTGAACGTTTGGAAAAAAAATGTGGTTACTTGATTTTACAAAAGGAAGTGTTTGTGTTTACTTAAAAAGATAGTCACTCTATTTTATACTACGGGTATTGTGTGACTTTTGTGAAAGAAATGGATCTTTTAAAAGAGTTAATGTATGAAGTACTTTGGGGATAAAAAACCCGAACTTGTTTAACATAAAGTAGAAAGTACCTTGTGTGAATAAACTTGATTGTGTTGGTTTGTGATAGCCTTGTAATACTTTCTTGTTGGTTTGATAAGTAAACATGTTAGGATGCTACGTGTGTTAGTATCTTGTGATGTTTGTGTAAAGGGGTTTCTCGATCGCGCTTATGTTGTTTAACGATCATCGTTATGTTGGTATTGTACCACTCACCTTGACATGATCCCGGGTTTAAGCCGCTCCGACACGGTATATCTCGCGATCCAGGACCATGATTCGAGAATACCTTGCGGGTCCGGGGACCTATGCGAGCTACGAGAGTTCTAGGTTAGTGCGCGCCCTGTGGTCATGCGGTCTATGTGGCCACGCGATCGCGAGTCCGGGACGCCGGGAGTAGCTACCATCGATGCGAGGAATACCATGCGGGCCATTGGAGTGGCCTATGCGAGTCGCGGAAGTTCCGTGGCTAGACGCGCACATCGACATCGCGGGCGAGTGGCCAGCTTTGATCATGTGACGGTCTAGACAGATCTCATGATACAGTTTATGACCCTGTTGGTACTGTGGGTTTTAGTAGTCGGCTATGCCTTCGTACTTACCCCGTACGGTTTTATTATGACACAGGTGGGACCTGATGTTCATGTGTATCCCTTGGTGTTATCATATCATAGACTGCCGACAGTGAGGAAGGTATTCCACGGGCATGAAGAATAGAAACCAATCCTAAATATCCCATAGCCTCCTGATTATAGGTGTGGTGCACAACACGCCGATAATCAAGACTCTACTAGATACGGTCTGTAGACACTTTCCGAGGATTAACTGCTCTGATACCACTTTTGTCACGACCGATCTGGCGCGATCGTGCCTTACCCTGCACCCTAGTGATAACAACATCAGAGAAAATCAGCGGAAATAAAATTTAAACAGGAAACAAGAGACAACATAAGAAAACAAAGCAACCAAAAGCGGTCACCTTCATGTATATACATATAATCAACAGCTTAAAATCCTTTACAAACCCCGCCCACAACAAGATTACTGCACTCTAAGAATGTAACAACAACTATGACGGGACAGGGCCCCGCCATACCCCTGAATGTACAAGTATCTACAATGACAGGGGACTATACCAAAAGATAAGCCTCCGAAGAAACGGAGCTTCCCAACGCTGAACTGCGATCCTATGAGCGAGGATCAACAACTGGTGTACCTCTACCTGCGGCATGAACGCAGCCCCCCGAAGGAGGTCAGTACAACAGGTACCAAGTATGTGAAACTGAAAAATACTGTAATGAAATCTCATTTCATCATTTTATAAAACCATTTTGCGATAAGTAAACAGTTATGTCAAGTAAGGGGACGCATGCCCCCAAAATAATCACTCACACATAACTATGGGTCTCACGCCCATAATATCAATCATGCCCGTGGAACTCATTCCTCACTGCCGGCAGTACATGATGTAAAACAACACCCATATGTGAACCTGAACACTAGATCCTGCCTGCGTCATCAAACCGATCGGGCCAAGTAGAATAGCCAACTACCAGTTCCAAAAGCTAGTCATAAAACTTCACGGGCAAAGTACGAAAGCCAACTACCAGATCCAAAAGCTAGCCACGCAACTGGCCGAGGCAAGTACCATAAGCTAACGTACCATAGCCTACCGTCTCACGAGATATGACCGAGGCAAGTATCTTAAGCTATCTACCAGAGCCTGCCGATACACGAGAAATGACCAGGACAAGTATCTAAAGTGTGCCTGAACCACATGTACAAATCAAGCCCGTGATCGCTCGTCACCGCGGCAAGCTTCATGGATTAGCGGTCCATGGACTAATAACAAAACCCTCACAATGACCGCATGCCCCGGCATCTTACCTCGGAAAGCATGGCCATGAAACCATCCTACTGGACGCATGCCCGTGGACCATCCATCGTGTCAGTATGTCCAAAGGAAATAACAAGATAATACCCAAAGTGGACGATACCGTGGACCATCCAACGGTCGATGTCCAAAAGAAATAACCGATAATACTCGATAGTGGACGATACTGTGGACCATCCAACGTGTCAAGATGTCCAAGCAATCAATCGATAGTCGGCCCTCCCGAGAGACACTAGAGCACACAATCAAACACTTGCACAACAAAGGCTATCACAACAAGCATAGGCAAGTTCAACGACTTTCATTTTATGTCAACAATACGGGTTTCAAACCCAAAAATAATACCTACTTTCATTCTTTCAAAAAGACCTCTTTTTACGTAAAAGATACTAATACTCGTAGTATCAAAAACACATTTCCTTTTCAAACCAAATTACTTTACTTTCGTAAAAACCTTTACAAGACTTTTAAAATCAAGTACTCTATACTTTTTAAACCAAGTGCCTTTCTTTTAAAACAACATCAAGTATACTCTTTAAAACTCAAATACTTACTCTTTTCCAAACAAGTAACCTATACTTAAATCAAGTTACTTCTCTTTTTCTGAAATCAAGTTGTTTATAAGTCAAGTCTCTTATCTTTTAAATCCAGTCGTTTATCTTTCAAAATCAAATCTTTCTTTTATCTTCATAAAGTCGTTATAACTAACTTTCGATAAAGCCATTATAACACTTTATGTTTTAAACAACAAAATTCATTTCACACACGTACGTCTACCGTACTATATAGTTCACAACAATCATGCTCAAGAGTATAGGAAGAATCACATACCTTTTTAGCTTAAACCACAAGCCAAGTCAAGTATGCCGCGCGTAGAAGATCCACCTATAACAACCACAATATCTATCAACTTCTAGTTCTCTTCGTAGCATATTCTAAGTAAACAGTTCCCTATTCTACGGAAAATTCGGCAGCACCTCCCCCCCCGCAAACACATAAATAACCTCCCCCTAACAAGGCCTTCTACCAAGCCAACAACTCCAAGGGGATTACACGTCTAACCGGACGTGTTCAAATCTGCTTCACAATAACACTACACAAGTCTACTGTAAATACAGTCCAATGTAAATACAGTTCAATCCTTTATAATCATCCTTCCAATATATCTAATACTCAGTTCTAAACTACTACAATATGTAATATCCAATTACAATAGGGGGACATAGATCATTACCTCGATAAGCCCAAAATTATCAAAGAGTATAACTCGATCCTGGGCAACGTTTAGCTCCAATTCCTTACGCTCCAACCCGCTCCAAGCGACCCTTAGAAGTTTTCTAAATAAATTCTCTTAACACTTCAACCAAGCTATGAATATTTTTCTAGGGTTTCGTTTTGCGACTATTGGAATAAAGTGGTATTTCCGGGCTCCTAGTATTGAAATAACTTTGGAATACAACTAGGGATACTAGGCTAAGGTATTTGGGATTATACTACAATACTTGAAGTATTTTTTACACAAGTGGGGGAGGGTGGACGAGAACAAGGCTAAAGGGATGGAGTATTTTGCTTGGAAAAGCTTTAAGTGTGGATGAAATTAGTCTTCAACTTAAGGGGGTATTTATAGATAATTCAAGGGTTAAGATCATAGCAAGTGGGTGGTCAAGATTGGGCCATGTGTGTGTGGGTCCCACCACACCACATGGCCAACGAAAACACAAGACAAGTGGCTTGCCACTTGTAAGGCCATTTCGGCCAAGGGACACGTGTCTAGCCACTTGTCCCACCATTTCGGCCAAGGTGGCTACATGGGGGTGACACGTGTCGCCCCCCTACTCGTCCAAAATATTTCGTCTTCCGAAAATATCCAAAATACCGAAAATCCCAAAAACAAAGCGGGCCCCACAAAACCGTAAATATCTCCCGTGGGCCCCACGTAACCATTTCCGAAAATAAAATCCCAAAATTCTAATATAATCCAAGAAGTCCAAATACCAAATCTGGGAATCCAATTCCCATCAACGAACCTTTTTTCTTCACAAAACCCGGAAACTTTTCCGTCGAAAAATCACACCTTTCTTTCTTTCCAAAATTTCTGTCGCATTCTCGTACGTACGTCATCACATACATACCCTTGAACTACGGGGTATAACAACAAGTGGCCCTTGGCCGAAATCTTGTGCCATGTGGCAAGCCAAGTGTCCCAAGCCTTGTGTTGGACAAGTGGCTTGTTGGACCCACACACACTTGTCCCCAATCTCATCCACACACTTGCTTTGATCCTAGCCCTTGGTTTTCTTATAAATACCCCCTTGTTGCAAGACTTCATCCACACTTGAATTATTTTCCAAAGCAAAATACTTCCTCCTTCTCTAGTATTGCTCTCGGCAATCACATGAATCATTGTCCAAAAATCCTTGAACTTTTAAGTGTTCTTCCTTAAGGTGTTAGGAAGATTTTGAACCAAGAGTTAGGCAAGATTTCACACCCCTAGTCCTAAAACCTTGCCTTGGACAAAAGTTGCTATGTTTGGAACCTAAGTGTTCTTCACTTTTTGGAGTTGAATCTTGAAGAGAAGTTGTTTAGGAGCTTCTAAGGGTTGCGTGTAGTGGATTGGAACGTAAGGATTTGGAGCTAAACTTGCTAAGGAGCGACTTTAAGTTCTTGGATATTTTTGGGCTTATCGAGGTAATGATCTTTGTCCTTCTACTGTAATTGGAGATTACATGTTGTAGTAGTTTATAATTGAGTATATGATATGTGGATAGAAGGTTGAAAAGAAATGGATTGTTTTGTATATTGTGGGGCAGAATCTTACACGTCCAGTTAGGCGTGTAATCCCCTTTGAGTTGTTGTATTACTGCGCCTTAAATGTGGCATGTTGGATATTGATATCGGGCCTTGAAAAAGGTGGAAAAGTACGTAGTTATCGGGGAAGTGCTACCCGATTTTCCGTAGAATAAGAGACGTTTTACTTAGAAATATTCTACAAAGAGATCTAGATGTTGATAGAAGTGTTACGGTTGTTATAGGTGGATATTCTACGCGCGGCATACTCAACTTGGCTAGTAGATTAAGTCGAAGAGGTATGTGATTCTTCCTATCCTCTTGAGCATGATTGTTGTAAAACTATATAGTACGGTAGACGTACGTGTGTTAAATGAGTTTAGTTGTCTTTGGTTGGTTTAAAACATAAAGTGTTATAATAGCTTTATAGGAAGTTAGTTATAGCGACTTTATTAAGATAAAAGAATGGTTTGACTATTCTAAAAAGATAAGAGACTTGATTTTGAAAGTTAAGAGACTTGATCTTGAAAGATAAGAGACTTGACTTATAAACGACTTGATTTTGGGAAAGGAGAAGTAACTTGATTTAAAAGTATGGGTTACTTGTTTTGAAAAGCATAAGTGGCTTGATTTTAAAAGGTGTGAGTGTCTTGATCTTAAAAGAGTGAGTTACTTGGGTTTTAAAAGTATACTGGACGTTATTTTAAAAGTGTAAGCCATTTGGTTTAAAAAGTATAAAGTACTTGATTTAAACATGAGAGTGTCTTGATACTACGGGTATTAGTATCATGTGGTTTTTACTTAAAAGGGGATCTTTTTAAGAGAATTGAAGTATGTAGTACTGTCACGACCCGACCTCGGGCCCGCGACTGGTGCCTTAACCCGGGCACCCTAGTGATAAAACATAAGAGAAAATCAGCGGAAATAAAAACTTATAGACATGAAACAATATGAAATAAGAAACAGGCTAACCAAAACGGTCACCTTTCTGCATATATATAAAAATTCTAACAGTTACATCCTTTACAAGCCCAACTCACAATAGTACTACAGACCTCTAAGAGTTTTTATAACAACTATGACGGGACAGGGCCCCGCCATACCCCTGAATGTACAAGTACCTACAATGACAGGGAATCTATACCAAAGATAAGCCTCCGGAGAAACGGAGCTTCCCAATACACATAACCGTGATACTATGAGCGAGGATCAACAACCGGTGTACCTCTACCTACGGCATGAACGCACTTCAAGGAGAGGTCAAGACAACAGTACCAAGTATGTGAAATCAAAATATCAGAATGAAATCATAACAGTCTATATAAAACAGGAGACATGTATGATAACCAAACTACAGTACACAATATATAAGCAGTCATGTCAAGTCAGGGACTCACGCCCTCAAAGTCATCACTCAAATATAACCATGGGTCTCACGCCCGCAATATCAATCATGCCCGTGGAATTCCTTCCTCACTGCCGGCAGTCTATGATATAATAACACCAAGGAGTACACATGAACACCAGGTCCCACCTGTGTCATAAAACCGTACGGGGCAAGTACGAAGGCATAGCTACCAGAACTAGCCTGCATCATCAACTGACCGGGGCAAGTACGAAAGCCAGCTACCAGAACCTACCGTACCAACTATGCTATAAAACTGACCGGGGAAAGTACGAAGGCATATCTACCAGAACCAGCCTGCGTCGCGCATCCGACCGGGGCAAATACGAAAGCCAACTACCAGATCCGTCTGCGTCACCAACCTCATTCCACCGCCACGGCCGACGGCAAGTACGGAAGTCAACTACCAGAACCAGCCTGCATCACGTCGCTGACCGGGCCAAGTATGGGGGCTAACTACCAGAACCTCCTGCATCACGAAACTTCGTGGGGAACTAGTCCGTGGAATGACACTATAAAGAACTGACCGGGGCAAGTACGAAAACCAACTACCAGAACCAGCCTGCATCAGCAACGACCGGGGCAAGTATGGGGGCTAGCTACCAGATCCACCCTGCATCACTAAACCTCATGGAGAGCTAGTCCATGGAATAACACTATCAACAGGGAAACAAACCCTCATCATGGCCACATACACGTGGACCATCCATCGAGTCAGTATGCCCATGGACTATCATAGTGGAAGCATACCCGTGGGCCGCCCATCGAGTCAGTATGTCCAAAATGATCACAAATAACTTGACCGACCCTCCATCGAGAGACGCGGTAACATAAGGATACAACACTTGCACAACAAGGCTATCACAAGCAAACATAGGCAAGTTACTCACACTCAAGGTACTTTCATTTTATGTCAACAATTCGGGTTTTAACCCCAAAGTACTACATATTTTAACTCCTTAAAAGATCCATTTCTTTCACAAAAGTCACACGATACTAATACCCGTAGTATCAAAATAGAGTAACTATCATTTTAAGTAAACCAAAACAATGTCCATACATTCCTTTTAAATAAACCAGGACAAAACCATGCCTTCCTTTAAAACCAACTCAAGACAGTACCATGCCTTCCTTTTAAACAAAAACACTTCTCCTTTTTAAAGTCAAGTAACAACATACTTTTCAAAATAGTTTAAGCCTCATAACTTCTTTAAAATATCAAGTTACCGTTTTAAATCCAATGATAAAACCATTCTTTCGTTTTCATAAAGTCGTTATAACTAACTTCCCATAAAGCTATTATAACACTTTACATTTTAAACCAACCAAGGACAACTACTCACATTTCCGAAATCAAGATAACTTTATTCTTTTAAAGACCAAGTACCCATTACTCACGAATGAGGTTTCACAACTTTTTAACACAATTCAAGTCCTTATCATTTCATATCAAGTCACTTAACTTTAGAATCAAGTTAAGGACACAAAAAGGAAATCAAACTTCTTTAACACACGTGCGTCTACCGCACTATATATTTCACAAATAATCATGCTCAAGAGAATAGGAAGAATCACATACCTCTTCGGCTTAAATCCACTAGCCAAGTCGAGTATGCCGCGCGTAGAATATCCACCTATAACAACCAAACACGTCTATCAACGTCTAGATCTCTTCGTAGAACATTTCTAAGTATAAGGTTCCTTATCCTACGGAAATTAGGCAGCACTTCTCCTGTATTTACTTACCTCCTACATTTTTCAAGGCCCGATATCAATAGCCAACATGCCATATTTAAGGCGCAGTAATTGTTTGTCACGACCCGTTCCGGGGCCCGTGACTGGTGCCTTACCCGGGCACCCAAGTAGTCATACATCAGAGTAATCAGCGGAATATAAAAACACAAGACGTGAAACAATTGTAAATGAGACACATTTTATCTGAGAAAAGGGTGCCTTTCGGCATATATATATAAAATCGCGCTTACATCCCAACTGCATAATAGGACTACGCACTTCTGAAGTAAACAACTATGGCGGACAGGCTCGCCATACCCTGAATGTACAAAACTATGTACACAATGTGAGATCATACCCAAAAGTCGAGCCTCCGAGAAGATGGAGCTCACGACACCAAAGCAAAAGATCCTAAGGATGTGGATCTAGCACTGCTTCCTTACTCATGCAGATGAAGGCAGCCCCCCGAAGGAGGTCAGTACAACAAGCACTAAGTATGTGAAACTGTAAAGTACTTAAATGAAATCATATCATTTTAACACCAATTTTACAAATATGCACGAAACAACCAATGTAACCGCACATAGTGCCACATCATAAACAAGAGCAACAATAGGTAAATCAGAATGTGTCTTTTCTAGGCCGCGAATGATCGAGCAGGCCAATAGCCCATAGTATCATTATGCAAGCCTAATCTCGACTCGTGTCCGCGTAGCCACCTAGGCCCGCATGAGGTATCCCCCGCATCAAGGGTAGCTACTCCTCGGCATCGTCCTGGACTCGTAGTCCGCATGGCCACATAGACCGCATGACCATAAAGGCCTCACACTAACCTGGAACTCCCGTAGCTCCGCATAGGTCCCCTGGACCCGCATGAGGTATTCTTGAATCATGGTCCTGCATCACCGAGTCTACCCCGCGTCGGAGGCGCTTTAACCCCAAGATCATGTCAAGAGGTGAGTGATATAATACTAACATAACAGCTTATCGTTAAACAACATAAGCACAAATAAGAATAACCTCTTTACACAAACGTTATAAGATACTAACACACATAGCATCACAATATGTCTACTCAACAAACCATTTTACTGTACTTTCCAGAAATCAATACAAGTCTTTTATAAACACATAAGTAAACTGTTCCTTTTATCTGTCTTAAGTCGTCATACTTAACTTCCCATAAAGCTAGTATAACTCTTAAGCTTCTTGTTTTAAAACAAATATTCTTCTTCTTTCAAAACTGATTTATAATTCTTTTGAAAGACTTTAAGATCTTTATTATTCAGGCTTAAGTCAAAAGACATTGCCGTAAAACTACGTTCAGTTAACACACGTACGTCTACCGTACTATATATATACTTTAAAATATCATGCTCAAGAGTATAGGAAGAATCACATACCTTCTCGGCGAAATCCACCTGCCAAGTCGAATATGTCGCGCGCAGAGTATCAACCTATAATAGTCAAATACGTCTATCAACGTCTAGACTACTCTGTAGGATATTCTAAACAGAGGGTTCTTTATTCTACGGAAAATTGGGCAGCACTTCCCTACCCGTCAAGTTACCCAAGTCTACTGTAAATACAGTCCTATGTAAGTACAGTTTAATTCTTCTTCTGTTATACCCTTCTACTGTGATAACAGTTCAATTCTATTCTTTAATATCCTTCTATATCTTATACTCAAGTCTTAACTATTCTTAAATGTAATATCCAATTACAATAGAAGGACAAAAGTATTTACCTCGATAAGCCCAAAATTATCCAAGTTAAATGTCGATCCTGAGCAAGGTTTAGCTCCTAATTTGCACGCTCTGATAGCTCCAAGAAACCCTTAGAAGTTTCTAACAACTTCTACTTTCTACTCCAACCAACAATGAAGTTTCTCTTAAGGTTTCGTTTAGTGACAATGAAGATAAGGTAGTATTTCTAGGTTTTTTTAGTATAGAGGTGACTTTGGAAATACAACAAGGTATAGGCTAAAGTATTTGGGAATAGTAACAATACTTGGAAGACAACTTTCTACCAAGGGGTACTTACTGGCCACTAGGCTAGAGGGAGAGGGTGTTTCGCTAAGCTCTCTAGAGGGGAGAAGTGAGGCTAGGACGAGAAGCTCACAAGGGGAAGGAGGATTTTTAGACTTGGAAGGTTGATTTGTGGATGAAGAGTTCATCAACTCGGGGTATTTATAGGGCTTTCAAGGGCTAAGATGAGGGCAAGTGGAGGGCAAGTGGATGGTGGGGATTTGCACAAGTGCACCCTAACCTACTCCACAAATCCCTCACAAAACATTGACCCAAGATTTAAGCCCCAAAACCATGCCAATCGTCCAAGGCATTTGCCCCCTTTGCCGTCCACTTGAGGGTGACAAGTGTCACCCTCTTGGCCCAAAATGTTTCATCTCTCGAAAATCCGCAAAAATTATAAATGACATAGCCGTAATTTACCCTACGCAGTTTTGTAAAACGCTTCGCCGAAAACCATCCGCTTCGTGGGTTGTGCACAATTTTCGCCAAAATGCCTAACTTAAGGCTAACCTTTTGACGTGCTTCACGCATATACTCTAGAAATACGGGGTATAACATTCTCCCCTCCTTAGAAACTGTTATACCCCGTATTTCCTGAGTATGTACGTGTGGGAATACGTAGAAAAGTTTGGGCCTTAAAGTTAGGCAAGTTTCGAATTTGTACACAACCCCCGTAAAGAGTCGTTGACTAAACGCTTACGTAACTCATGAAGGGAAAATTCCGGCTATGTCATTTTTTATTTTTGCGGATTTTTCCGAGAGACGAAATATTTTGGACCAACGAGAGGGCGACACTTGTCACCCTCAAGTGGCGGATGGTGGACGACTTTGGGTCACATTTTTGGCCATGTTTTGGCCTTGTTTTGTGCCTTGTTTTGTGGCTTGTTTTGTGCCTTGTTTTGTGGCTTGTTTTGTGGAGTAGGGATAGGGGGCACTTGGTCAAATCTTGGCCCTCCACTTGCCCCCCACATGGCTTGATCTTGGCCATTGATCTTCCTATAAATACCCCCCCCCCCCTTTGTGAAGACTTCATCATCCACAAATGTTTCCAAGTCTTGAAATCTCCCTCCCCTCTTCTTGTTGTGTTCGTCCAAAGTCTCTCCCCCTCCCCCTTTGAGAGGCCTTGTGGCCGAGAGGGTACCCCCCCTCCTAGTGGTGTTGGCCGAGGGGTACACCCCCCCTTGCCTTGTATGGTTCTCGTATAATACCCCCCTTTTGGTAGAGAAATACTCTCCAAGTATTGTTACTATACCCAAAATACCTTGGCCTTATACCTTGTAGTATTCCAAAAGTTACCTCTATACGTAGAGCCCGAAAATACTACCTTTTGTCCTTTTAGTCTCAAACCGAAACCCTAAGGAAAATCTTCATAGCGTGTTGAAGTATTAAGTAGAAGTTGCGTAGAACTTCTAAGGGTTGTTTGGAGCGGGTTGGAGCGCCCAGAATTGGAGCTAAACGTTGCTCAGGATCGACATTTATACTTGGATAATTTTGGGCTTATCGAGGTAAATACGCTTGACCTTCTTTTGTAATTAGAGTACATACTGTTGAAGTATAAGAATTAAGTATAAGTTATATACCAGGAAGGTATATAAGAAGGGAACCGAATCAGACTTACATAGATCGTATTCTGATGACTTGTGTAGTTTGGCGGGTAGGGAAGTGCTGCCCAATTTTCCGTAGAATTATTTTACAGATAGTCTAGTCGTTGATCGACTTGTGTGACCATTATAGGGTGAAGTACTGCGAGTAGCGTATTCTACTCGAAGAAGTGAAAAAGGCTAGCAGGATTACAGTACTTTGGAGCTATTTGCTAATAGTCGATAATCGTCGCGAGGTATGTGATTCTTCCTATACTCTTGAGCATGATATTTTAAAGGAATATATATATATAGTACGGTAGACGTACGTGTGGCAATGTCTTTTGACTTAAGCCTGAACAATAAGAATCTGGAAGTATTTTACAAAAATATATATATAAGTACGGTAGACGTACGTGTGTTAACTGAATATAGTTTTACGGCAATGTCTTTTGACTTAAGCCTGAATAATAAGAATCTTGAAGTATTTCAAAAGAATTAAGAATCCTTTTTGAAAGAAGAATAATACTTGGTTTGAAAGCTTAAGAGTTATACTAGCTTTATGGGAAGTTAGGTATAACGAATTAAGTGAGATAAAAAGAATGGTTGATTGCTTTTAAGAAGTTAAGAGACTTGATCTTAAAAGATAAGAGACTTGACTTAATTGAATTGATGTGAAAGTTGTTAAGAAGTGTGAAACCTCATTCGTGAGTAATGAGTACTTGGTTTTTAAAGAATAATGTTTTACTGATTTCGGAAATGAGAATAAGTAAGGAACTTGATTTCTAAAAAGAGACTTGAGGAAATTAAAGAGTTTTTGGTTTAAAAAGAAAGGCATTGTTTTGTCTAAAAATTGGTTTAAAACATAAAGTGTTATAACAGCTTTATGGGAAGTTAGTTATAACGACTTTATGAAAACAAAAGAATGGTTTTATCATTGGTTTTAAAGTGGTAACTTGACTTTAAAAGGAGAAGTGTTTTGGTCTAAAAAGAAGGCATGGTATTGCCTTAATATTGGTTTACTTAAAAGATGTTAATCACTTTATTTTGATACTACGGGTATCGGGTGACTTTTGTAAAAGAAATGGATCTTCTAAAAGAATTTAACTTACGTAGTACTTTGGGGATTAAAACCTGGACCTTGTCATAAAATGAAAGTATCTTGAGTTGTGTGTAGCTTGCCTATGTTTGCGTGTGATAGCCTTGTTGTGCAAATGTTGTATCCTTATGTTACCGCGTCTCACGAGGGCCTGGCCGTGTTATTCTTGATCATTTGGACATACCGACACGATGGGTGGCCCACTGTATGCTTCCATTATGATAGTTCATGGGCATACCGACTGATGGATGGTCCACGTATGCGCCATGATGAGGGTTCGTTTCGTGATAGTGTTATTCCATGGACTAGCTCTCCATGAGGTTTCTTACCGATTCGGCCGGTATCCGTGGTCGCCAGATTTGCCCGCCTCGTGGCTGATTCGGCCTTGGTACTGTAGTTAGCCCTCGCACTTGCCCTGTTCGGTTTAGTGACGGTCTCGTGATACGCCTTGGTATCGGTGGTTAGCCCTCAGACTTGCCCCGGCCACTCGTGACACGACCTTGGTATCGGTAGTCGGCCGACTTGCCCCGTGACGCCTTCGTGGTTTGGATGTTGAGTGGCGAGTCTCGTGATACGCCTTGGTATCCGTAGTTAGCCCTCGTACTTGCCGCCGCCACGCGTGACACGGCCTTGGTATCTGGTAGTCGACTTTCGTACTTGCCCCGTATCAGCTCCGTGGTTTGATTGTATAGTATTGTTAGTACAGACTTGGTGTTCATGTGTACTCAGTGGTGTTGTTATATCATGATCGCCAAGTGAGGAAAGTATTCTACGCATGATTGATGTTGCGCGTGAGACCCATAGTTATATTTGAGTGATGGCTCGGTGGCGAGTCACGACTTACATGATCGCTATTTATCAGGAACCGTAATTTGGTTATCATACATGTTTCCTGCTTTATTTAGACTATTATGATTTCATTTACAGTATTTTACAGTTTCACATACTTGGTACCGTTGTTATCGACCTCCTTCGGCCGCGTTCACGCCGCAGTAGAGGTACATCGGTTGTTGATCCTCGCTCTAGGATCACAAGGTCACGACCTGCCCGGCCCGGATCGTGCCTTACCGGCACCCAAGTAGTCATACATCGAGTAATCGCGAAATATAAAGCAAGACATGAAACAGATTTATAAAATAAGACACGCTTTATGAGAAAACATCGCTTTCGGCATACATAAATAAACATGGTTTAGCGCTACATCCGACATCGCATAACATGACTACAGACCTAAGGAAATATACAACTATGGCGACAGGGCCCGCCATACCTCGATCAGATAAAACTATCTACAACAGGAGATCATACCCAAAAGTAGAGCCTCCTAAAAGATGGAGCTCCAGACACCAAAGTAGAGATCCTAAGAATGTGGATCTAGCACCTGCTTGCCATTACCTGCGGCATGAACGCAGCCCCCCGAAGGAGGTCAGTACAACAGGTACTAAGTCTGTGACACTGTAAAGTACTTAAACGAAATCATAACACTTTTTAAAACCATTTACAAATATGTATGAAGCAATCAGGGAACCGCACATAGTGCCACATCACAAACAAGAGCAACAATAGGTAAATCGTAATAGGTCTTTTCTAGGCTGCGAATGATTCAAGCAGGCCACTCGCCCAGATTATCACTCGCAAGCCTAATCTCGACTCGAGTCCGCATAGGCCACTCACGGGCCCGCGTGAGGTATAACCCCGCATCGAGGTAGCTACTCTGCATCGCCCCGACTCGTTGTCCGCATGGCCACATGCACCGCGTGAGGCATAACCCCGCATACTAACTCGAACTCGTAGCTCGCATAGGCCCTGGACCCGCATGAGGTATTCTCGAATCATGGTCCTGCATCACTCGAGTCTACCCCGCATCGGAGGGCAGCTTAACCCCCGGTATCATCTCAAGAGGTGAGTGATGGTACACTAACATAACAGCTTATCTTTAAACAACATAAGCACAACAAAAATACTCTTTTTCACAAACGTTACAAGACACTAACACACATAGCATCATATCATGTCTACTTATCAAACCATCTTATTATTCGTTTCACAATTCAATAAGTCTGTTATAAACACATAGGCAAACTGTTTCTTTTATCAATCTTAAGTGGTTATACTTAACTTCCCACAAGGCTAGTATAACTCTTAAGCTTCTGTTTAAAAACCAATTAGTTCTCTTCTGTTAAAAATGATTCAGTATTCTTAGGAAATGCTTTCAGATCTTTATTATTCAGGCTTAAGCCGTGAGGCATTCTGTAAGTGTTATTCGAGCTTAAGCGTGAGGCATTCTTAGTAAGTGTTATTCAGGCTTAAGTCAAAGACATTGCGTAGTTATATTTTAGTTATCACGTATGCGTCTACCGTACTATATATATTGTAAAATATCATGCTTTAGGAAGAATCACATACCTTCTCAGCGAAAACCACCTGCCGAGTTGAATATGTCGCGCGCAGAGAGTCAGCCTATAATAGTCACAAATATCTATCAAAGACTACTCTGAAGGTCATTCTAAACAGAGGGTTCACAATTCTACGGAAAGTCGGGCAGCACTTCCCTACCCGGTGAGTTATATAAGTCTACTGTGAAAACAGTCCTATGTAAGTACAGTTTGATTATTCTTCTTTTAAACCCTTCTACTGTGGTAACAGTTCAATTCTATTCTGTGATATTCTTCTAAGTATTTATACTTATTCTTATACTACAACAGTAAGTATTCTCTAATTCAAAAGAGGGTTAGGATTAGTTACCTCGGTAAGCCCAATAATATCCTAGAAAAAGTCGCGCCTGAGCAAGGTTTTGCTCCTAAGTTGTATGCTCCAAGGAAACCTTAGAAGTTCTTCACAACTTCTACTAAGTACTAAGGTATTTGGGCTAGGGTATTTTGGGCATTATAACAATACAAGAAGGCAACTTTTCTACCAAGGGAGGGGGGGTAGGTTTTGGCTAGGCTAGGGGGGGGCCTCGGCCAAACTACTAGGCTAGAGGGGGGGTGTATTCGGCCAGGGCCTTCACAAGGAGGGGGGGTGTTGGACGAAAAGGCTACAAGGGAGAGGAGAGGATTTTCAAGACTTGGAAAGATTTGTGGATGAAGAACTCTTCATCTCTAAGGGGGTATTTATAGCTCAAGCCTTGGCCAACCAATGGCCAAGATGAAGACAAGTGCAAGGCAAGTGTAGGGTGAGGATTAACTATACACAAATATCCTACCAACTCCTTGACTTTGTGCAAGGCACAAAAAACGTGCCCAACCTCTCCATTTTCGTCCAATGGACGATTCAAGTCCATCAATGGGAGGGTGCCAAGTGTCGCCCTCCCGTTGGTCCAAAATGTTTCGTCTCTCGGAAAAATCCGCAAAAATTAGTAATGGCATAGCCGGAATTTTCCCTACGACAGGTGGAAACGCTTTCGTGAAACGATTCTTTAAGCGAGTTGTGCACAATTTTGAACTTGGCCTAATCTTTAAGGCTAAACTTTTGTACGTATTCCCTTACGTACATACTCTGGAAATACGGGGTATAACATTCTCCCCCACTTAGAAACATTCGTCCCGAATGTTCCTTCCCAAGACAGTTAACGATAAGATTCTTCATAACTTAAACAGTTGCAAAAGCCACACACACGCGTAACAACACTTAGGCATGAATGATAACGAAAATTTACAAGTAAGAAAGTGAATTACCGGAGGTGTGGGAATAGGTGAGGATACTTACGCCTCATGTCCTCCTCGGCTTCCACGTCATCTCCTCCCGAGCTCGTTCGCCATAGGACTTTGTGGAAGCCACGTCCGTCGCAGACGCCTAACGACGATCGACTATCGCTATGGAATCTCCTCATACGATAACCCTCGGTCACTGGACATCGTCAATCGGGTGTACCTAGATGGATCCCCGATACATCTCCTCAGCATAGATACGTGAAACACCGGATGCACTGCCTCCAGATCGGACGGCAGATCCAACTCGTAGGCAACCTTGCCTACCCTGCGGACAATCTGAAACGGCCCAATGTACCTGGGGCTGAGTTTCCCCTTCTTCCCGAATCTCATCACACCCTTCATGGGTGACACCTTTAGGAAAACCCAATCATGAACCTCGAACTCAAGATGCCGACGACGATGATCTGCATCGACTTGCGACTCGAGTTTGTCGATAGCGCCTCGGATAAGCTTCACCTTATCCACGACTGTACCAAATCTGGTCCCACTAGCCGCACCTCGCCACATCGAACCAACCTATAGGCGATCTGCACTTCCTCCCATACAAGGCCTCATAAGGCGCCATCGAATCGAGTGGTAGCTATTATTATACGCGAACTCAACTAGAGGCAAATGATCCTCCCAACTACCACCGGTCAATAACACAGCTCGCAGATATCCTCAAGAGTCCGGATAGTGCGCTCTGCTGTCCGTCTGCGTGGATGAAATGCGATTTCGTGCTCACTGCGTCCTAAACCCTCGGAAGGACCTCGAGTTAGCCGTGGCGGGCTCCTCTGCATGCGATATGATCAGTAGGGACTCCATGCGATCGACGATCTCTCGGATGTAAAGTCCGCATAATCCTCGGTAGAAAAAGTCGTCTGACGGAAGAAAGTGGGCTTATTTTCGACCGTCGACGATAACCCATATAGAATCATGTCTCCTCGAGTGCGAGGTAATCCCGTGATGAAGTCCATGTTGATTACCTCCACTTCCAGTCGGGATCTCAATGCGTAACAAACCACCGTGCCTCTGGTGCTCTACCTTCACTGCGACAACACGGGCGAGCTACGAACTCGCAACGTCCTCTTCAAGCCATCCCACCAATACACGGATCTAAGGTCGTGGTACATCTTGGTCGACTTCGGATGGATAGAAACGCTTGTGTGTGCTTCCCAAGAACTGCTGCCAAGTCCTGAAACATCTGGAACACACGATGCGCCCTCAAACCTTAGCACCCATGGTGCTACCTCAAGGACCCTTGCCTCACGAAGAGTCAGATCACGATATCGAATCAAGGTGGATCCTCGGCATTGCCTCTTCACCTCGCCGACGATGGAAGACTCGGCAACCTCACGAACTCTAACCCCCGCTATCGAATCAATCAAACGGACACAAGGCTCGCTAATCGATGCAAATCACGAACCATGTCTCTCCTCTCTGGCGCACATCGATAGGCTCCCGCGACCTACGACTAAGAGCATACGCCACAACATTGGCCTTGGGTGGTACAGATATCAACATCGTAATCCTTAAGCAACTCTAACCACCGTCTCGCCGTAAGTTCAGCTCCTGCGGTGAAGATATCGAGGCTCTTGTGGTGCAGTAAAATATCCACGTGAACCCCATACAAATAGTGCCTCCGGATCTTCAAAGCGTGAATCACGGTGCCAACTCCAAATGGGTGGGGTAGTTCCTCTCGTGTTTCTTGGTGTCGGGATGCATATGCTATAACTCGCCATGCCGCATCAACACACATCCCAACCCGATGCCCGGCATCACAATACACAACATAACCGTCTGGACCCTGCGGAAGAGTAAGAACGAGGCGGTCGTCGATCTCTCTTTCAAGAATCGAAACCACGCTCCAAGCATCGGTCCATCGGAACTTGGCCTTACGAGTCGACCTAGTCAATGGTGCGAGAGATAGAAGCAAATTTCTCTGAACGCCGATAATATCCTGCAAGGCCCGAGCTGCGAACCTCGCCGGAGTAGTAGGTCTAGGCAAGTCTGGCGCCGATCTTGGCGTATCCACTGAATGCCATCGGCCCGACAATATGCCCAAGAAACGCCATCAAGTCAACCAAAACTCACATTTGGAAAACTTGGCGTCTGGCTGGTCTGGAGAATCGGCCTGACCCTCAAATGCTCGCATGCTCGCTCTGGCGAGAATAAACCAAGATATCATCAATGAACACTATCACAAACGTGTCCAAAAATAGTTTGAACACTCGGTTCATCAAATCCATGAATACCGCGGAGCATTGGTCAACCAAAAGACATGACCACGAACTCATAATGCGTCAAGGTCTGAATGCGATCTAGGGACATCCACCTCTCGACTTCGTACTGATGATAGCGATCGCGGATCAATCTTGGAGAAACATCTCACACCACCGCAATGGTCGAACAAATCATCAATCACGGGAAGGGTATCGTTCTTAATGGTCACCTTGTTCATTGCGTAATCAACACATGCGCGGCGTCGCCCTTCTTCTTTACGAACAATACGGCGCTCCCTGGGAGAAACACTAGGCTTTGATGAAGCCGCTTCTCCAAAGAAATCTCTAAGCGATCCTTCACTCTCAACTCGGCGGGTGCCATTACGTATGGCGGAATGGAAATAGGCGAGTGTCCGCAATATGTCAATACAAAACTCAATCTCCTCTCGGGAGGATGCGGAGGTCATCCGAAACACGTGCGGGAACTCGTGACTCGAATCGATCAAAATCTGGTACGCGGCTTGATTATCAAACACGACGAGATGGTAGATATACCCTTACGCACCATCTTCCTAGCCTTGAGGTAGGAAATAAACCTACCACCGGCGTCTGGTGCTCAACAACCCGCTCGCCGAAATCGGAACGTGCTACTCTCTCTGCGGTCTACATTGGCGTAGCGAAGCTAGCCAATCCATCCCCATAATCACGTCGAAGTCAATCATCTCAACTCTATCAAGTCGGCTGGTCCGACGACGTAAATGGTCACAGACAAGCTCATATACCCGCCGAGCTACCAGAATCACCCATTTGGCGTAGCTACCTCGAAAGGATCTATGGACTCGTGCTCTATCCCTATCCTACTAGCAACAAGGGAGATATATGGGGCCAGTAGAACCGGATCTATCAAGGCATAAACATCAAACCAGGCCCGATAAGGTACCGTGGCGACATCGGTGAGGCCTCACGATCTGTCGGTGGACAAAGCATAAACGCGGTTACGAGGACGCTAGAATCGACCGAGCCACGACCTCTGCGCGACCTGACCCATGAGCACCACGCCTCGGGCGAGTAATCGTAGGAGATGATGAAGCGGCAACGAACACGAAGGTGAGCCTACCACGTGGCCCCGGTCGGACGGTCCCTGCAAAGTGACCTGCCGCCTGGCGTAACAAGCTCAAAAGTAGTACCACACTTCCGTAATGGGATCTACCGCATCAGCCATCTTGGGGTGGTCCGTCGGCGATACCTCTGCTACTCGGGCGTCGAAGCCACTGGGCCCAGTGCGCCCTCGAAAACTCGGGTCGTGAGGGCGGTGCGAGTGCTCAGGTGGCGTGGTGCGAATCTAGGCTGCTGCGAGGCCGCCCACCACGATAACCACGGAAGACCCTCGTCCGGCGCCTGCTTCTTTGCATCGTCACTCGCCGACCTCTGCGCTCGCCGCATCAGGGCGTGAGCTGCGTGCGGGTAATGTCCATACCGGTGGAGAAACCCCCGCACATGACTCGGCCATATAGTCGTCTAGCCCGGTGACATAGCGGTGTACCCTATCCTCCATATCTGCTACCAATGCTGGGACATATCGAGCCAATGAATCAAACTCGACATTGTACTCCCTGACAGTGCGTCCTCTCTGCCTCAGTAGTAAAAATCTATCAGCCCGCGCCCTCCTCATCTGTGGAGGCAAGAAGTGAGTGAGGAAAGCCTCTGAGAACTCATCCCAAGTAGCTGGGGACGCGTGCTCTCCCCGGGATAACTCCCATGAATCAAACCAATCGACTGCGGTATCACGCAGCCGATGCGAACCGAAGGTCACAGACTCTGTCTCTGAGGCCTTGATCACCCTCATGATCCTCTGAAGCTGACGGATGAACTCCTGCGGATCATCCTCCGGCCTCGACCCGTAAAACTCTGGCGGGCTACAACTCAAGAAATCTCGTAGCCTCAAACTATCTGCCCTCGGGTGTACCACGGGTGCGGCCGTGGGGCTGAGCTGAACTGAATCGCGTCAGCCTCTCCTCGTATCGGGCCACAACTTTAGCCAATAGCTGGGCCATCTCCTTGTACCCTAACTCCTCCGCCCCAGGCTGTGGGACAGGAGGTGTGGGTACTGTGGTCTCTGCTGGGGCTGGCGGCGTCATAGAACTCGCCGTCTCTGGTATAGACTGGGCCTGAGCCCTCGTGACTCTGGGTGTCCTGCTAGTAGCTCCGCCGCTTTGCCTTGCCCAGGCGGGTTGCCTTACGTGGAGGCATAACTGTTACAGGAAAGGAATACGTTAGAGGGGTCCAACCTATAACACAGCTCTAAAGCACGATCTCAGAGTGAGAATATTGGAAACCAATCCTAAATATCTTATAGCCTCCTGATTATTGGTGTGGTGCACAACACACCGATAATCAAGACTCTACTAGATACGGTGCGTAGACACTTTCAGAGATTAATCGCTCGATACCACTTTTGTCACGACCCGTTCGGGGCCGTGGATCGTGCCTTCACCGGCACCCAGTAGTCATACATCAGTGTCGGCGGAAATATAAAGCAAGACATGAAACGGTTTATAAAATAAGACACGCTTTATGTGAGAAAACATCGCCTTTAGATACATAAATAAACATGGTTTAGCGATTACATCCGACAATCGTACAACATGACTACTGGACCTCTGAAATATACAACTATGGCGGGACGGGGCCGCCATACCTGACCGCACAAAACTATCTACAACAGGAGATCATACCCAAAGTAGAGCCTCGGAAAGATGGAGCTCCGACACCAACGTAGAGATCCTAAGAATGTGGATCTAGCACTGCTTGCCCTTACTGCGGCATGAACGCAGCCCCGAAGGAGGTCGACAACAGTACTAAGTATGTGAAATCGTAAAGTACTTAAATGAAATCATAACACTTTTTAAAACCGGTTTACAAATATGTATGAAGCAATCAAGGAACCGCATAGTGCCACATCACAAACAAGAGCAACAATAGGTAAGCGTAATAGGTCTTTTCTAGGCTGCGAATGATTCAAGCAGGCCACTCGCTGTATTATCACTCTGCAAGCCTAATCACGGACTCCGGTCCGCATAGCCACTCACATGGGCGCGTGAGTATAACCCGCATCGAGGGTGCCTCCTCGGCGTCGCCCCGACTCGTTGTCGCATGGCCACATGTAGACCGCGTGAGGCATAACCCCGCATACTAACACGGAACTCTCGTAGCTCGCGCAGGCCCCCGGACCCGCGAGGTATTCTCGAATCATGGTCCTGCATCACTGAGTCCACCCCGCGACGGAGGCGGCTTAACCCGGTATCATCTCAAGGTGAGTGATGGTACACTAACATAACGACATCTTTAAACAACATAAGCACAACAAGAATACTCTTTTTCACAAACGTTACAAGACACTAACACACATAGCATCATATCATGTCTACTTATCAAACCATCTTATTATTCTTTTCACAATTCAATATAAGTCTGTTATAAACACATAGGCAAACTGTTTCTTTTATCAATCTTAAGTGGTTATACTTAACTTCCCATAAGGCTAGTATAACTCTTAAGCTTCTGTTTAAAAACCAATTAGTTCTCTTCTGTTAAAAATGATTCAGTATTCTTAGGAAATGCTTTCAGATCTTTATTATTCAGGCTTAAGCCGTGAGGCATTGCCGTAAGTGTTATTCAGGCTTAAGCCGTGAGGCATTGCCGTAAGTGTTATTCAGGCTTAAGTCAAAGACATTGCCGTAGTTATATTTTAGTTATCACATGTACGTCTACCGTACTATATATATTGTAAAATATCATGCTTTAGGAAGAATCACATACCTTCTCAGCGAAAACCACCTGCCAAGTTGAATATGTCGCGCGCAGAGAGTCAGCCTATAATAGTCACAGATATCTATCAAAGACTACTCTGAAGGTCATTCTAAACAGAGGGTTCACAATTCTACGGAAAGTCGGGCAGCACTTCCCTACCCGGTGAGTTATATAAGTTCATCGTGAAAACAAATCCTATGTAAGTCTGATTTGATTATTCTTCTTTAAACCCTTCTACTGTGGTAACAGTTCAATTCTATTCGTGATATTCTTCTAAGTATTTATACTTATTCTTATACTACAACGATAAGTATTCTCTAATTCAAAAGAGGTTAGGATTAGTTACCTCGGTAAGCCCAATAATATCCTAGAAAAGTCGCTGAGCAAGGTTTTGCTCTAAGTTGTATGCTCGAGAAACCTTAGAAGTTCTTCACAACTTCTACTAAGTACTAAGGTATTTGGGCTAGGATATTTTGGGCATTATAACAATACAAGAAGGCAACTTTTCTACCAAGGGAGGGGGGGTAGGTTTTGGCTAGGCTAGGGGGGGGCCTCGGCCAAACTACTAGGCTAGAGGGGGGGTGTATTCGGCCAAGGGCCTTCACAAGGGGAGGGGGGGAGGTGTTGGACGAAAAGGCTACAAGGGAGAGGAGAGGATTTTCAAGACTTGGAAAGATTTGTGGATGAAGAACTCTTCATCTCTAAGGGGGTATTTATAGCTCAAGCCTTGGCCAACCAATGGCCAAGATGAAGACAAGTGCAAGGCAAGTGTAGGGTGAGGATTAACTATACACAAATATCCTACCAACTCCTTGACTTTGTGCAAGGCACAAAAAACGTGCCCAACCTCTCCATTTTCGTCCAATGGACGATTCAAGTCCATCAATGGGAGGGTGCCAAGTGTCGCCCTCCCTTTGGTCCAAAATTTTTCGTCTCTCGGAAAAATCCGCAAAAATTAGTAATGGCATAGCCGGAATTTTCCCTACGAAAGCTGTGGAAACGTTTCGTCGGAAAACGATTCTTTAAGCGAGTTGTGCACAATTTCGAACTTGGCCTAATCTTTAAGGCTAAACTTTTGTACATATTCCCTTACGTACATACTCTGGAAATACGGGGTATAACACACAGTTCAGCGTTGGGAAGCTCCGTTTCTCCGGAGGCTTATCTTTGGTATGTTACCCTGAGTTGTAGGTTCTTGTACATTCAGGGGTATGGCGGGGCCCTGTCCCGTCAGGTTGTATAAAAAAACTCTTAGAGGTCTGTAGTACTGTTGTGGGCAGGGTTTGTAAAAAGGATTAAACTGTTCGGTTTGAAAGAGTTGTATATATATTTTATTGGAAGGTACTTAGTTTGGTTGCTTTGTTTATGATCTTATATCTTGTTTCATGTTTATGTTTTTATATTCCGCTGATTTTCTCTGATGTTGTATCACTAGGGTGCCCGGGGTAAGGCACCAGTCACGGGCCCGGGTTCGGGTCGTGACAAAAGTGGTATCAGAGCAGTTAATCCTCGGAAAGTGTCTGAGACCGTGTCTAGTAGTCTTGATTATCGGTGTGTTGTGCACCACATCTATAATCGTGAGGCTATAGGACATTTAGGATTGGTTTCCATTCTTCTCATTCGAGATCGTGCCTTAGAGTCCGTGTTGTAAGTTGGACCCCTCGACGTATCTCGTTTTACCGATTATGCCTCGCGCAGGCAACCCGAGCCCAGTGGGCAAAGCGGCGAGGCGCTAGTGAGATACAGAGACGAGGGCGCAGCGGTCGAAGACTGAGATTGTGCTTGACGGCGAGTTTTGCGTCGCCACCGCCCCAACAGAGTTTAGAGCGCAGCGGTGGTCACGAGACAACATGCACTGAGCCTCAGTCCACACCTGGGCAGAGGAGATGGGTTATGTCACGACCGAACTCTGGGCCGTGGCGGTGCCTTACCCGGCACCCTAGTGATACAACATCGAGTAATCAGTGAACATAAAACACATACATGAAACAAATGAAGTACAAACGATGTCGAGGAAAACTTGCCTTTCGGCATATATATAAATAACAACTCTTACAAATGAACAGTTTAATCCTTTTTACAAACCCACGCCATAAAGACTACGCACTTAAGAAATGATATGACAACAATGGCGGGACAGGGCCGCCATACCCACGAATGTAAATACCTACAACGACGGACTATACAAGATAAGCCTCGAGAAACGGAGCTTTCCCAAACGAATCAGCGTGACCTAAGAGCGAGGATCAACGGCGGTGTACCTTTACTGCGGCATGAACGCGGCCCCCGAAGGAGGTCGATTACAACAGTACCAAGTATGTGAAACATGAAGATCACGCAAATGAAATCATAGTAGTCTATAAGCGGGAGACATGTATGATAACCAAACTACGATTCATAATAAATAGCGATCATGTCTAGTCGTGACTCACGCCTCCAAGTCATCACTCCAATATAACAATGGGTCTCACGCCCACAACATCAATCATGCGTGGAATACCTTCCTCACCGTGATCAATGATAGAAAAGCACCAGGAATACACATGAACAGCAGTCCCACTGTGTCCAAATAAACGATGCAGGTAAATGCGAAGGCATAGCCGTCTACTAACACCACGGTACTAACAAGGTCATAAATCGTATCATGATATCTGTCTGCACCGTCACATGATCAAAGCCGCTCGCCCGCAATATCAAATGTGCGCGTCTAGCCACAGAACTCCCGCACTCCGCATAGGCCGCCTCATAGGCCCGCATGAGGTATAACCCGCATCGAGGGTAGCTACTCCCGGCATCGCCCGGACTCGCGATCCGCATGGCCACATGCACCGCATGACCATAAAGGCCGCACTAACACGGAACTCGTAGCTCGCGCATAGGCCCCCAAGGACCGCATGAGGTATTCTCGAATCATGGTCCCCTGCATTTGAAGTCTACCCGCGTCGGAGGCGACTTAACCCGGAAACACGGTGAGTGGTATAATACCAACATAACGGTTTATCGTTTAAACAACCTAAGCACAATCGAGGAAAACCCCTTTTACACAAACATCACGAATACTAACACGTAGCATCCTAATATGATTACTTATCAAATCAACACGAAGGTATTACAAGGCTATCACAAACCAACACAATCGCTTATACACACAAGGTACATTCTATTATATGATTAACAAGATCGAGTATCTATTCCCAAAGTACTTCATACATTATCTTTTAAAAGATACGTTACTTTCACAAAAGTCACACAATACGTAGTATATGAAAATAGAGTGATTATCTTTTGAAGTGAATCAACACACTTATCTTTGTAAAATCAAGTAACAACATTATTATCCAAACGCCCAAGTTTGCCTAATTTCAAATGTTCACGTTTCTTATTTTAGAAAGGTTTAAGTAGTTCATAGTCTTATTCATTTAAGAATATAATTCTCTTTTAACTATCCGAGAAACATAAGCCTTATATGTGAGTAGGATATTCTTGTTTATAACAATCTTATTACAATGACCATGATCTAGGAAATATCATTTTGTCTCATCTTAGCTTATGCAGATGGAAGTTTCTCTTGGTTTTAATAATACTTAATCTGTCAAAACATTTCCTTTTATTAACGCTGCGATGGTTTGTCGATACACATTCGATTTCGAAATCGAAGAAACATTCTTAAGCGTTATACCTAACTTCCCATAAAGCTAGTATAACTCTTAAGTTTTCAAAACCAAGTATTACTTCTTCTTTCAAATGATTCAAAAATCTTTTGAAATACTTCAAGTTCTTTATTAACACATAACAAGCGATTATAGTTCAAATCGATTACCTTTTAAAAACCACAAGTATTTCTTACCAACATAAAGGTTATAACCAACTTCCCATAAAGCGTTATAACACTTTATGTTTTAAACCAATCAAATACATTTAGCATATGTCGTCTACCGTACTACATAGTTCACACATATCATGCTAGAAGAGATAGGAAGAGGTTCACATACCTCGCGAGTATCGACTAATAGCAAAACACTCCAAGTACTTCCAACCGCTTCGGCTCCTAAGCCGGGTAGATCGCGCCACGCGTAGTACTCAACCTATAAGGCCACAGCGCTTATTAAAATTTAGATCCGCCGTAGAACATTCTACGTAAAATTGGACACCTCCCGCAACCGCGTAAATCTCCTCTCTATCGGGCTACCAAGCCAACCGGGGGTTATACGTCTAACGGACGTGCACAATTCTACCTCACGTAAAAGCTATACAAGTCTCATGTCTGATCCTATGTAAATACTGATTCGGTACTCTTCTTTCGAAAAGGTTTCTTATTATTGAGCTTAAGTCAAAAGACATTGCGATAACTACGTTCATTATATATAGTATACTTCAACTATATAATCATACAACATGTAATTTCCAATTACAATAGAGGACAAGATATTTACCTCGATAAGCCCATAATTATCCGAGTTTAAATGTCGATCCTGAGCAAGGTTTAGCTCTACTCAGTGCGCTCAGGCCCGCCTCCAAACAACCCTTAGAAGTTCTAACCAACTTCTACTTAATACTCCAACTAACTATGGAGATTTTCCTTAGGGTTTCGGTTTTGTGGTGAAGGAAGTATAATAGTATTTCGGGCTTTTGTAAAGGTATAACCTTAGAATACTACAAGGTATATGGCTAAGGTAATTTGGGCATTATAACAATACTTTTGAGTATTTCTAACAAGAGGGGTATTATCGAAGACAACTAGGCTAGGGGTACACTCTCGCTAACACCCCTAGAGGGGGTGCTCTCGCCATGAGGAGGCCTCGGCCGAACTCACAAAGGAGGAGAAGGAGAGCTTTCAAGACTTAGGCAATTTTGTGGATGAATTAGTCTTCAAAGGGGTGGGTATTTATAGGTCAAGTGAAGGCCAACCAATGGCCAAGATCTTGCCAAGTGCAAGACAAGTGTAGGGCGATCTTGCCAAGTGCACCTTATCCATCTACCACCAAAATATCCTACCAACCCTTAGCAAACAATGGCCATTCGCCAACCCCTTTATCGCCCAATGTGTTCCAATGAGAGGTGACAAGTGTCGCCTCTTGTTGGTCCAAAATGTTTCGCCTCGGAAAAATCCGCAAAAATTAAAAATGACATAGCGGAAATTCCCTACAAAGTCGTGGAAACGTTTAGTCGAAAACGACTCTAATCGGGTGTTGTGAACAAAAAGAATTCGCGCCTAAATCACAAGTTCAAATTTTCTACGTCGTCCTTACGTACATACTGCAAATACGGGTATAACGAGTTACAAGGAGATGGCACGATTGCTAGCGGGATCGTGGCGAATGAGGATAAGTGGGCCAGCAGCCAGTTCGATGCCCGTGGTTCACCAGATCGGATAGTTTGAGGCTACGGGACTTTACGAGTTGTAGCGCCCGAGTTCTACGGTCGAGGCCTGAGGATGATCCGCAGGAGTTCATCCGACATTTACAGCGGATCATGAGAGTGATCAAGGCTTCGGAGACCGAGTCAGTGGTCTTGGGTTCGCATCGGCTGCGTGATACTGCAGTCGACTGATTTGATTCGTGGGAGCTGTCCCGGGGAGAGCATGCACTTCCAGCCGTATGGAACGAGTTCTCAGAGGCATTTCTTGCACATTTCTTACCCCCACAGGCGAGGGCTCGGTAAGATTTTTGGTGTTGAGCGGAGCGGGCGTGCGGTTGAGTACAATGTGAGTTCGACTCATTGGCGATGCGTCCCGCATTAGTAGCTAGTATGGAGGATCGAGTGCACCGATATGTTCTGAGGCTCGATGATTACCTAGCGTAGAGTTGTTCGTGTAGCTCTTCAGTGGGCATGGACATTGCCCGCATCTGAGCTTATGCACTTGGATGTGAGGCGGAGAGATCGTCGGAATGACCGAGATCAGTGAAGAGGGCGAACAGCGAGGTCCTTTGATAATTTTCGGCGGACCGCCTCGTGGCAGACTAGTTATGTACCTCTGCCCGGATGCAGTGGTCCTCCACGCCGGGACCTTCGGGATATTCGGGAGGCGGTCGTGGCTCCCGGGTTTGATTTTGGGAGTAGAGTGCTCGCCGGATGAGGTCGCCCTTGTCTCAGTGTGGCTGTTGTGGAAAACTTCATAAGGGAGAGTGTCATACTAACTTGGGAGATTGTTATTCTTGCGACCAACAGGGCCATCTAGTGAGAAGGCTGTCCGACTGTAGCTGGTAGGATAAGCGCGATCTGAGATCGATTGCGGGTTATTCACCTTCCATAGCTAGGCGGGATGTTCATACCGGCCGCCACGGCGAGGTCGCGGTGGAAGTTCCAGTTAGGTCCTTTGAACCGCCTATCTTTTCAGGTATATCCTTAACCCTCGAGAGTTTTGCATGTGTGATACGATGATTGTATGTTGAGTGCTATGTACAGATAGCTTTGTGTGTATTGTGGTTTAGAGACATGGTTAGTTGAAAGAATAAGTGTGGGGTCAGGAAAGGTATGAACCTTAGAATATTACACGTTGAGACCTTAGATGTAAGGCCGGCTTGAATAAAAGATTTTACGGTTAGTCTTTGTCGAAATACTTGGTTTGCGTATAATGTATTGTGGGGTAATTCCGTGAGTTGTGTAAAATGAAAGTGGTAGCTTTCATGATGTGTATTAGTAAGATTGTTCCGTAGCGAGGAGCAAGAGTTGGCGCGACGGAGGGTCGAGTTGAGGGCGTGTTGCGGGTCAACTCGTAGCCCGGATGTAGGTGGGGTCAGTTCTGGGTGGTCCCGCCAGGTGGTAGGGTCACAAGGGTGCTAGGCCCATTTTTAGATGACCATCGTATGAGTTCGTGGATATGTTCGACCAGAAGCGGATCGTGAAGGCCGGGAATGGCCTTAAAGAAGATCGAGGCTAGTAAGATGACCAAGTTTGGAGGTAGTGGCTCCAGAAATTTTGGGAACTGAAGTATGGTACATATACTGGGAGAGTTCAAGTGATTACGACGAGTAAGGAAAGAAGTGAACGTGTGTTAGCAGAATAAAAGAGGTCATTTTGTTGTGAAGTGAAGATGCGAAGGGAGTATCCTTTAGACCAGGGTGGAGTGATTCCTCGTTGACTTGGGTTAAGCATTTGCGCGGGTGTTATTTTTGTGGCATTGGCAACTTGTTTAAGTTATGAAGAACTTTGTCGTTATCTGTTTCGAGAAGGAACATTCGGGATGAATGTTTCTAAGGAGGGGAGAATGTTATACCCCGTATTTCCTGAGTATGTATGTGTGGGCATACGTAGAAAAGTTTGGGCCTTAAAGTTAGGCAAGTTTCGAATTTGTACACAACCCCCGTAAAGAGTCGTTTTTCGACGAAACGTTTTACAGAACTTGCGAAGGGAAAATTCCGGCTATGTCATTTTTTATTTTTGCGGATTTTTCCGAGAGACGAAATATTTTGGACCAACGAGAGGGCGACACTTGTCACCCTCAAGTGGCGGATGGTGGACGACTTTGGGTCACGTTTTTGGCCATGTTTTGGCCTTGTTTTGTGCCTTGTTTTGTGGCTTGTTTTGTGCCTTGTTTTGTGGCTTGTTTTGTGTAGTAGGGATAGGGGGCACTTGGGCAAATCTTGGCCCTCCACTTGCCCCCCACATGGCTTGATCTTGGCCATTGATCTTCCTATAAATACCCCCCCCCCCCTTTGTGAAGACTTCATCATCCACAAATGTTTCCAAGTCTTGAAATCTCCCTCCCCTCTTCTTGTTGTGTTCGTCCAAAGCCTCTCCCTCCCTTTGAGAGGCACTTGTGGCGAGAGGTACCACTCCTAGTGGTGTTGGCGAGGTACACCCCTTGCCTGGTATGGTTCTCGTATAATACCCCCCTTTTGGTAGAGAAATACTCTTCAAGTATTGTTACTATACCCAAAATACCTTGGCCTTATACCTTGTAGTATTCCAAAAGTTACCTCTATACGTAGAGCCCGAAAATACTACCTTTTGTCCTTTTAGTCTCAAACCGAAACCCTAAGGAAAATCTTCATAGCGTGTTGAAGTATTAAGTAGAAGTTGCGTAGAACTTCTAAGGGTTATTGGAGCGGGTTGGGCGCCGACTGGAGCTAAACGTTGCTCAGGATCGACATTTATACTTGGATAATTTTGGGCTTATCGAGGTAAATACGCTTGACCTTCTTTTGTAATTAGAGTACATACTGTTGAAGTATAAGAATTAAGTATAAGTTATATACCAGGAAGGTCTATAAGAGGAAGCGAATCAGACTTACATAGGGTATATTCTGATGAACTTGTGTAGTTTGGCGGGTAGGAAGTCTTGATTTTCCGTAGAATTATTTCTGAGATAGTCTAGTCGTTGATCGACTTGTGTGACCATTATAGGGTGAAGTACTGCGAGTAGCGTATTCTACTCGAAGAAGTGAAAAAGGCTAGCAGGATTACAGTACTTTGGAGCTATTTGCTGATAGTCGATAATCGTCGCGAGGTATGTGATTCTTCCTATACTCTTGAGCATGATATTTTAAAGGAATATATATATAGTACGGTAGACGTACGTGTGGCAATGTCTTTTGACTTAAGCCTGAACAATAAGAATCTGGAAGTATTTTACAAAAATATATATATAAGTACGGTAGACGTACGTGTGTTAACTGAATATAGTTTTACGGCAATGTTTTTTGACTTAAGCCTGAATAATAAGAATCTTGAAGTATTTCAAAAGAATTAAGAATCCTTTTTGAAAGAAGAATAATACTTGGTTTGAAAGCTTAAGAGTTATACTAGCTTTATGGGAAGTTAGGTATAACGAATTAAGTGAGATAAAAAGAATGGTTGATTGCTTTTAAGAAGTTAAGAGACTTGATCTTAAAAGATAAGAGACTTGACTTAATTGAATTGATGTGAAAGTTGTTAAGAAGTGTGAAACCTCATTCGTGAGTAATGAGTACTTGGTTTTTAAAGAATAATGTTTCTTGATTTGAAATGAGAATAAGTAAGGAACTTGATTTCTAAAAAGAGACTTGAGGAAATTAAAGAGTTTTTGGTTTAACAAGAAAGGCATTGTTTTGTCTAAAAATTGGTTTAAAACATAAAGTGTTATAACAGCTTTATGGGAAGTTAGTTATAACGACTTTATGAAAACAAAAGAATGGTTTTATCATTGGTTTTAAAGTGGTAACTTGACTTTAAAAGGAGAAGTGTTTTGGTCTAAAAAGAAGGCATGGTATTGCCTTAATTCGGTTTACTTAAAAGATGTTAATCACTTTATTTTGATACTACGGTATCGGGTGACTTTTGTAAAAGAAATGGATCTTCTAAAAGAATTTAACGTACGTAGTACTTTGGGGATTAAAACCTGGACCTTGTCATAAAATGAAAGTATCTTGAGTTGTGTGTAGCTTGCCTATGTTTGCGTGTGATAGCCTTGTTGTGCAAATGTTGTATCCTTATGTTACCGCGTCTCTCGATGGAGGGCCGGTCGTGTTATTCTTGATCATTTTGGACATACTGACACGATGGGTGGCCACGTATGCTTCCATTATGATAGTTCATGGGCATACTGACTCGATGGATGGTCCACGGGTATGCGGCCATGATGAGGGTTCGTTTCCCTGTGATAGTGTTATTCCATGGACTAGCTCTCCATGAGGTTTCTTACTGATTCGGCCTTGGTATCTGGTGGTCGGCTTTCGTACTTGCCCCGTCTCGTGGCTGATTCGGCCTTGGTACCTGGTAGTTAGCCCTCGACTTGCCGTTCGGTTTAGTGGAAGTCGTGATCTGACCGGTATCGGTGGTTAGCCCTCGTACTTGCCGGTCGACTCGTGACACGACCTTGGTAGTCGGTTTCGCACTTGCCCCGTGACGCTTCGTGGTTTGGATGTTGAGTGGCGGAGTCGTGATCTGACCTTGGTATCGGTAGTTAGCCTCAGTGCTTGCCGATCGACTACGTGACACGGCGCGGTATCGGTAGTCGGCTTTCTTGCCGTGCTCGACTCCGTGGTTTGATTGTATAGTATTGTTAGTACGCACTTGGTGTTCATGTGTACTCGGTGGTGTTGTTATATCATAGAGCATGGCGGTGAGGAAGGTATTCCACGGGCATGATTGATGTTGCGGGCGTGAGACCCATAGTTATATTTGAGTGATGGCTCTGAGGGCGTGAGTCCCTGACTTACATGACTGCTTATTTATTGTGAACTGTAATTTGGTTATCATACATGTTTCCTGCTTTATTTAGACTATTATGATTTCATTCTGATTTTCTGATTTCATACTTGGTACTGTTGTCTTGACCTCCTTGAAGTGCGTTCATCTTGCCGGGTAGAGAATCGGTTCTTGATCCTCGCTCTTAGGATCACAGTTCAGCGTTGGGAAGCTCCGTTTCTCCGGAGGCTTATCTTTGGTATGTTACCCTGAGTTGTAGGTTCTTGTACATTCAGGGGTATGGCGAACCCCTGTCGTCAGTTGTATAAAAACTCTTAGAGTGCATGAATCTTGTTGTGGCGGGGTTTGTAAAAAGATTAAAGCTCGGTTTGAAAGAGTTGTATATATATTTTATTGGAAGGTAACCGTTTGGTTGGCCTGTTTTATGATCTTATATCTTGTTTCATGTTTATGTTTTTATATTCCGCTGATTTTCTCTGAAGTTGTATCACTAGGGTGCCCGGGGTAAGGCACCAGTCACGGGCCCGGGTTGGTGTGGCGAAACATTCGCCGTCGAATGTTCCTTCCTAAGACAGTCCCACTAATCGTACCTCGCCTCTGATGCGACTCGGATAAGCTTCACCTTATCCACTGCCTGCTGCACCAAGTCTGGTCCCACTAACTGCACCTCGCCTACATCAAACAAGCCTATCGGCGATCTGCACTTCCTCCCATTCAAGGCCTCATAAGGCGCCATCTGAATACTGGAGTGGTAGCTATTATTATACGCAAGCTCAACTAGAGGCAAATGATCCTCCCAGCTACCCCTGAAGTCAATAACACAGGCTCGCGAGATATCCTCAAGAGTGCGGATAGTGCGCTCTGCTGTCCGTCATGCGTGGATGGAATGCGATACTCGAGCTCACTGCGTCCCTAAACCATTCGGAAAGACCTCCGAGTTAGCCGCCGAAATGGGCTCCTGCATGCGATATGATCGAAATAGGGACTCCGTGCGATCGGACGATCTCGGATGTAAAGTATGGCATAATCCTCGGTAAAAAGTCGTCCGACGGGAAGAAAGTGGGCTGATTTCACACCGCCGACAATAACCCATATAGAATCATGTCTCCTCCGAGTGCGAGGTAATCGTGATAAAGTCCATGTTGATCACCTCCACTTCCGGTCGGGATCTCGATAAATGCGCAACAAACCACCGTGCCTCGGTACTACCTTTACTGCGACAACACGGGCGAGCTACAAACTCGCAACGTCCTCTTGAGCCATCCCACCAATACACGGATCTAAGGTCGTGGTACATCTTGGTCGACCGGATGGATAGAGTAACGCGCTGTGTGCTTCCCTAGAACTCTGCCAAGTCCTCAAACATCGGAACACACAACGCCCTCAAACCTTAGCACCCATCGGTGCTACCTCAAAGGACCTTCCTCACGAAGAGCGCGTCACGATACCGAATCAAAAGCGGATCTCAAATGTTGCCTCTTCACCTCGCCGGCGATGGAAGACTCGGCAACCTCTCGAACTCGAACCCCATGCTATCGGAATCAATCGGTCGGACTCAGGCTCATTGGCGATGTAACTTCGCGGACCATGCCCCTCCTCTGCGGTGAACATCGATAGACTCCCGTTGACCTACGGCTAGAGCATACGCCACAACATTGGCCTTCCCGGGTGGTACGGGATGTCGACATCGTAATCCTTGAGTAACTCTAACCGCCTCTGCTCATAAATTCAGCTCTCTGGTGAAGATATCGGAGGCTCTTGTGGTGCTATAAATATCCACATGAACCCCATACAAATAGTGCCTCGGATCTTCAAAGCGTAAATCACCGCCGCGCGACTCCAAATCATGGGTGGGGTAGTTCCTCTCATGCTTCTTAAGTCGGGATGCGTATGCTATAACCTTACCAGTGCATCAACACACATCCGAGCCCAACGCTGACGATCACAATACACAACATAACCGTCGGACCTGCGGAAGAGTAAGAGCAGGCGTCGTCGATCTCTCCCGATGGCGGAAACCACTGCTCACACGCATCACCATCAAACTTAGCGCTTCGAGTCACCTAGTCAATGGTGCGAGATAGAAGCAAACTTCTCCACGAACCGATAATAACTGCGAGGCCCGTAAAGCTGCGCACCTCTGCCGGAGTAGTAGGTCTAGGCCAAGTCTGACGCCTCGATCTTGGCGTATCCACCCGAATGCCATCGGCCCGGCAATATGCCCAAGAAAAGCCACGAAGCCAAAACTCACATTTGGAAAACTTGGCGTATAGCTGGTCTGGAGAACTCTGGCCGATCCTCAAATGCTCGCGTGCTCTGCTCTGGCGAGAATAAACCAAGATGTCATCAATGAACACTATCACAAATGTGTCTAAAAATGGCTTGAACACTCGGTTCATCAAATCCATGAATACCGCCGGAGCATTGGTCAACCCAAAAAACATGACCCTGAACTCATAATGCGTCGGGTCCGAATGCGATCCTAGGGACATCCGCTTCTCGACTCGCACTTTGATGATAGCGATCGCAGATCAATCTTGAGAAACATCTCGCGCCACATCGTCGAACAAATCATCAATCACAGGAAGGGTATCATTCTTAATGGTCACCTTGTTCACCGCATGTAATCAACACATGCGCGGCGTCCGCCCTTCTTCTTCGAACAATACTGGCGCTCCCGGGGAAACACTGGGCTGATGAAGCCGCTTCTCTCCAAATCTCTCAACGGTCCTTGACTCTCTCAACTCGGCGGTGCCATCTGTATGGCGGGATGGAAATAGGCGAGTGTCCGCGACATCGATACAAAACTCTATCTCTCTCGGGAGGGATGCGGGAGGTCGTCTGAAACACGTCGGGAACTCGAATCTTTACCGAATCGTCGAAAATCTGGTACGACCTCGATGTCGAACACGAATGAGATGATAGATATACCGCCACGCACCATCTTCCCGGCCTTGAGGTAGGAAATAAACCTACCGCTTGGCGTCTGATGTTCACCTCCCACTCAACAAGCTCCGCAGAAACGGAATCGTACCACTCTCTCCTGCGGTCTACATTGGCGTAGCAAGAAGCTAGCCAATCCATACCATGATCACATCGAAATCGGTCATATCAACTCTATCAAGTCGGCTAGTGTCGACGTATATAGTCCTTTGGACAAGCCCTATATATCCGCCGAGCTACCACCGAATCACCACTGGCGTAGCTACCTCGAAAGGGTCTATGGACTCGGGCTCATCCATCCTATCCTACTAGCAATAAGGGAGATATATAGGGACAGTAGAACCGGATCTATCAAGGCATACACATCACAACGAGCCCGATAAAGTACTGTGGCGACATCGGTGAGGCCTCTGTCCTGCCGTGGACAAGGCATAAATGCGATTCGAGGACCGCTAGAATTGGGACCGCGCCACGACCTCTGCGCGACCTGCTGGCCCATGAGAACCTTGCCCTCCGGGGCGAGTAACTGTAGGAGACGAAGAAGACGCGGCGAAAGAACTCATGGTGACCCTACCATCTGTGGCGCCGCCTTGGTCGGACGGTTCCTGCAAAGTGACCTGCCGCCTGGCTGTAACAAACTCCCATAGCGATTCACAATTCCGAAGTGGGATCTACATCGGCCACAGCGAGGTGGTCTGATCGGCGATACCTCTTGCTCTGGGCGTCAAGTCCTGGGGCCTGGTCCGCCCTCGAATATCACGGGTATCACGAGGGCGGTGTAGGAGTGCTCTGGTGCGTGGTGCAAATCTAGGCTGCTTCTTGAGGCCGCCCACGATAGCTACCAAAAGACCTGCCGTCTGGTCTTCCTGCTGTTGTCACAACCCGTCGGCCTCTATGCTCGCCGCGTCCAAGTCGTGAGCCTGCATGCGGGTAATATCCATACACGGTGAAGAGCCACCGCGCAAGACTTCGGCCATATAATCATCTAGTCCGTGGCGTGCGATGCACCATCCTCCATGCTCTGCTACCAGCGAGGACATATCGAGCCAACGAATCAAACTCAACGTTGTACTCCCTAGCGTCGTCCTCTGCCTCTCGGAACAAAAATGCATCGGCCGTGCCCTCCTCATCTGTGGAGGCAAGAAATGAGTGAGAAAGGCCTCCGAGAACTCGTCCCAAGTAGCTGGGGACGCGTTCTCTCCCCGGGATAACTCCCACGAATCAAACCAATCGACTGCGGTATCACGCAGCCTATGTGAGCCGAAGATCACGGACTCGGTCTCTGAAGCCTTGATCACTCGCATGATCCTCTGTAGCTGACGGATGAACTCCTGCGGATCATCCTCAGGCCTCGACCCGTAGAACTCTGGCGGGCTACTCGAGAAAATCCGTAGCCTCAAATCGTCCGATCTCGGGTGAACCACGAGCGCGGTGGGGCTGAACAATTGCGTCGGCCTATCCTCGTATGCGCCACGATCACGGCGATGGCGGGCCATCTCTGTAACCCGTCATCTGCTCCGGTGTGAAGTGGAGGTGCAGTCTTGTGGTCTCTCCTCGACCATCGCTGCGGCCCTAAACCCTCACCAGGGTCGGCGTCGTGGAACTCGCCGTCTCGGGTATAGGCCCGGGCACGAGCCTCGTGACTCTAGGTGTCCCACTAGCGGCTCCGCTCGGTGCCTTGCCGCACGGGCGGGTTGCCTTACGTGGAGGCATAAGCTATTCTGAGAAAGGAATACGTTAGAGGGTCCAACTTATAACACGCGGCTCTAAGGCACGATCTCGAGTGAGAAGAATGGAAATCAATCCTAAATATCCTATAGCCTCACGATTATTGGTGTGGTGTCTGACACCGATAATCAAGACTGCTTGATACGGTCTATAGACACTTTCCGAGGATTAATCGCTCGATACCACTTTTGTCACGACCGTTCGGGGCCGTGATCGTGCCTACCCGCACCCAAGTAGTCATACATCAGAGTAATCAGCGGAATATAAAAACACAAGACATGAAACAATTGTAAATGAGACACATTTTATCTGAGAAAAGGGTGTCTTTCGGCATATATATATAAAAATCTGGCAGTTTACATCCCAACTGTACAATAGGACTACAGACCTCTAAGGAAGTAAACAACTATGGCGGGACAGGGCCCCGCCATACCCTGAATGTACAAAACTATCTACACAATAGGGAGATCATACCCAAAAGTCGAGCCTCCGGAGAAGATGGAGCTCCTGACACCAAAGCAAAAGATCCTAAGGATGTGGATCTAGCACCTGCTTTCCCTTACCTGCGGCATGAACGCAGCCCCCCGAAGGAGGTCAGTACAACAGGTACTAAGTATGTGAAACTGTAAAGTACTTAAATGAAATCATATCATTTTAACACCAATTTTACAAATATGCACGAAACAACCAATGTAACCGCACATAGTGCCACATCATAAACAAGAGCAACAATAGGTAAACTGTAACAGGTCTTTTCTAGGCTGCGAATGATCGAAGCAGGGCCAATCGCCCATAGTATCATTATGCAAGCCTAATCACGGACTCCGTGGTCGCGTAGGCCACCTAGGCCGCGTGAGGTATCCCCGCATCGAGGTAGCTACTCCTCGGCATCGCCCCGACTCGTAGTCCGCATGGCCACATAGACCGCATGACCATAAAGGCCGCACACTAACACGGAACTCCGTAGCTCGCATAGGTCCCTGGACCGCGTGAGGTATTCTTGAATCATGGTCCCTGCATCACTTTGAGTCTACCGCGTGGAGGGCAGCTTAACCCCCAGTATCATGTCAAGAGGTGAGTGATATAATACTAACATAACAGCTTATCGTTAAACAACATAAGCACAAATAAGAATAACCTCTTTACACAAACGTTATAAGATACTAACACATAAGCATCACAATATGTCTACTCAACAAACCATTTCTTGTACTTTCGGAAATCAATACAAGTCTTTTATAAACACATAAGTAAACTGTTCCTTTTATCTCTTAAGTCGTTATACTTAACTTCCCATAAAGCTAGTATAACTCTTAAGCTTCTTGTTTTAAACAAATATTCTTCTTCTTTCAAAACCGATTTATAATTCTTTTGAAAGACTTCAAGATCTTTATTATTCAGGCTTAAGTCAAAAGACATTGCCGTAAGACTACGTTCAGTTAACACACGTACGTCTACCGTACTATATATATACTTTAAAATATCATGCTCAAGAGTATAGGAAGAATCACATACCTTCTCGGCGAAATCCACCGCAAGTCGAATATGTCGCGCGAGTATCAACCTATAATAGTCAAATACGTCTATCAACGTCTAGACTACTCGTAGGATATTCTAAGCAGAGGGTTCTTTATTCTACGGAAAATTGGGCGAGACTTCCCTACGTCAAGTTACTCAAGTCTCACGTAAATACAATCCTATGTAAATGCAGTTTAATTCTTCTTCATATACCGCCTACTGTGATAACAGTTCAATTCTATTCTTTAATATCCTTATATATCTTATACTCAAGTCTTAACTATTCTTAAATGTAATATCCAATTACAATAGAAGGACAAGAGTATTTACCTCGATAAGCCCAAAATTATCCAAGTTAAATGTCGATCCTGAGCAAGGTGTAGCTCCTCATTTGCGCTCAGATAGCTCGAAACCCTTAGAAGTTTCTAACAACTTCTACTTTCTACTCCAACCAACAATGAAGTTTCTCTTAGGGTTTCGTTTAGTGACAATGGAGATAAGGTAGTATTTCTAGGTTTTTTTAGTATAGAGGTGACTTTGTAAATACAACAAGGTATAGGCTAAAGTATTTGGGAATAGTAACAATACTTGGAAGACAACTTTCTACCAAGGGGGGGTACTCGGACGAAGCCACTAGGCTAGAGGGAGGGAGATGGGTGTTTCGGCTAAGCTCTCTAGAGGGGGGGGGGGAGAAGTGAGGCTAGGACGAGAAGCTCACAAGGGGGAAGGAGGGATTTTTAGACTTGGAAGGTTGATTTGTGGATGAAGAGTTCATCAACTCAAGGGGGTATTTATAGGGCTTTCAAGGGCTAAGATGAGGGCAAGTGGAGGGAAAGTGGATGGTGGGGATTTGCACAAGTGCACCCTAACCTACTCCACAAATCCCTCACAAAACATTGACCCAAGATTTAAGCCCCAAAACCATGCCAATCGTCCAAGGCATTTGCCCCCTTTGCCGTCCACTTGAGGGTGACAAGTGTCACCCTCTCGTTGGCCCAAAATGTTTCATCTCTCGGAAAAATCCGCAAAAATTATAAATGACATAGCCGTAATTTACCCTACGCAAGTTTTGTAAAACGTTTCGTCGGAAAACCATCCGTTTCGTGGGTTGTGCACAATTTTCGCCCAAAATGCCTAACTTAAGGCTAAACTTTTTGTACGTACGCCCCTACGTACATACTCTGGAAATATGGGGTATAACATTGTTACACCCCGTAGTTCCAGAGTATGTATATGAGGACGTACGTACGAGAATACGACACAAAATTGGAAAGGAAGAAAGATGTGATTTTTCGACGGAAAAGTTTCCGAATTTTGTGAAGGAAAAAGGTTCGTTATTGGGAATTGGATTCCCAGATTTGGTATTCGGACTTTTTGGGATATTAGAGAATTATGGAATTTTATTTCCGGAATTGGTCACGTGGGGCCCACGGGAAAAATTTACGATTTTGTGGGGCCAACTTTATTTTCGGATTTTTGGCATTACGGATATTTTCGGAAGACGAAATATTTTGAACGTGTAGGGGGGAGACACGTGGCACCCCCATGTGGCTCATTGGCCGAAAATTAGGGGGGGCCACATGGCTTGGACGTTTTTTGGGATTTTTGTGGTGAACAAATGGTTGGCAAACTACCCACACACAGAGTATGTACGTGAGGGCGTACGTATAAAAATTTGAGCCTTAAAGTTGGCAAGGTTCGAAAATTTGGGCACAAGTGCCGAAAAGAATCGTTTTTCGACGAAACGTTTTACAAGACTTGCGAAGGGAAAATTCCGGCTATGACATTTATAATTTTTGCGGATTTTTCCGAGAGACGAAACATTTTGGACCAACGGGAGGGTGACATGTGTCACCCTCACATTGGAAGGAATTGTGGGCGGTGAAGAGGACGAATTGGAGGAGGGAGTTGGTAGGATATTTTTGTGCAAGTTGTTGTGGTAGATGGATAAGGTACACATGGTTTAAATCTAGCCCTACACTTGCCTAACACTTGGATTGATCTTGGCCATTGGTTGGCCATTGCTTGACCTATAAATACCCCTCTAAGTTGATGAACTTCTTCATCCTAAAATCATTTTCAAGTCTTGAAATCCCTCACTTTTGTGAGTTGAGTTCGTCCAAACCCACTCTTTTGAGAAGCCTTGGCGAGAGCCTCCCCACTTGAGTGAGGCTTGGCGAGAGGTACCCTTGCCTAGTTGTCTCGTATAAATACCCCCCTTTTGTGGTATATAAATACTCTCCAAGTATTGTTATAATGCCCAAATACTTTAGCCCATATACCTTGTAGTACTTTCCAAAGTTACCTCTATACGTAGAGCCCGGAAATACTAATATACTTTCCCTCAGCCACAAAACGAAACCCTAAGGAAAACCTTCATAGTCGGTTGAAGTGTTAAGTAGAAGTTGCGTAGAACTTCTAAGGGTTGCTTGGAGCGGGTTGGAGCGCACGGAGTAGGAGCTAAACGTTGCTCAGGAGCGACATTAAACTTGGATAATTTTGGGCTCATCGAGGTAAATACTACTGTCCTTCTATTGTAATTGGGAATTACATATTGTAGTTGTATAGAAATGAATATAAGATTCATACAAGAGAATTGAACTGTAATAGAAGGATATTACAGAATAGACTTGAACTGAAATCACATCAGAAGATTATAAGTAGAAGATTAAACTGTACTTACATAGGACCGTATTTACAGTAGACTGATAGCCTTTATTGGTTGAATGTTCTGCGAGTAGCATATACTACTTGGAAGGTGGACAAGGCTAGCCGGGTTATAGCCGTGGAGCGTTTTGCTTATAGTCGATAATCGTCGCGAGGTATGTGATTCTTCCTATACTCTTGAGCATGATATTTTAAAGATATATATATATATATATATATATATATATATATAGTACGGTAGACGTACGTGTGCTAACTGAACGTAATTGTACGGCAATGTCTTTTGACTTAAGCCTGAATAAAATATATATATATAGTACGGTAGACGTACGTGTGCTAACTGAACGTAATTGTACGGCAATGTCTTTTGACTTAAGCCTGAATAATAAGAATCTTGAAGTATTTCAAAAGAATTAAGAAACCTTTTTGAAAGAAGAGTAATACTTGGTTTTGAAAACATAAGAGTTATACTAGCTTTATGGGAAGTTAGGTATAACGTCTTAAGAGAGATAAAGAGAATGGTTTTACTGATTTTAAAAGTTAAGAGACTTGATCTTATAAGATAAGAGACTTAACTTAATTGATTTGAAAGTTGTAAGATGTATGAAACCTCATTCGTGAGTAATGAGTACTTGGTTTTTAAAAGGAATAATGTTTTAACTGATTTCGGAAATCAGAATGAGTATCGACAAACCACTGCAGCATAAATAAAGGAAAATGTATTGAATAATGAAGTATTATTAAAACCAGTAGAAACTTCCATCTGCATAGAAGCTAAGATGAGACAAAATGATATTACATTTTCTAGATCATGGTTGCTTTAATAAAATGGTTATAACCAAGAATAAACTGCTCACACATATGGCATATGTTACTCAATTGTTTTAAAAGAGATTAAGACATTGAACTATGAAACTTTTCTAAAATAAAGAGACTTGAGTAATTGAAATTAGGCAAACTGGAACTTTAGGGAAAAGAATGTTGTTGAAAAGGAAAGTGTTTTGGTTTACCTAAAAATGTGAGTCACTCTATTTTAATACTACGGGTATCGGGTGACTTTTATAAAAGGAATGGATCTCTTTAAAAGGAATTTAACGTAGGTAGTACTTTAGGGTTAAAACCCGGACTTTGACAAAAAAATGAAAGTACCTTGAGTTATGTATAACTTGCCTATGCTTGTTGTTGTGTAACTTACCTATGTTTGGTGTTGTGTAACTTGCCTATGCTTATGGTGATAGTCTTTGTTGTGCAAAAATTGTGTTTCTATACTACCGCGTCTCTCGATGGAGGGCCGATTTACTTGTTGAGAACTTACTTGGACGTACCGGCAGTGATGGGAGATTCCACGGGTATGCTTCCAGTAGCATTGTGATCGGGTGCGTAGCCTGTTTACTTGCCCCCGTCAGCTACATGACGCAGGTGGATCTGGTAGCGGTTATTGCACTTGCCACGTGTCAGCTTCGCGGCGAAGTATCGTGACTTACGGTTGTGATCGGGTGCCTGGCCGATTCACTTGCCCCCGTCAGCTACGTGACGCAGGTGGATCTGGTGGAGGCTAGTGTACTTGCCACGTGTCAGCTTCGCGAGTCAGTGTTTGGATGTAGCTTCTGTTATACCCCGTTTTCCCAGAGTATGTACGTGAGGGCGTACGTATTAAATTTTTGCCTTAAGAGTTGGCTTTGGTTCGAAATTTGGGCACAAGTGCCGAATAGAGTCGTTTTCGACGAACGCGTTTCCCACCTTACGTTGGGAAAATTCCGGCTATGTCATTTAGTATTTTGCGGATTTTTCCGAGCAACGAACATTTTTGGATTAACGGGAGGTGACACACTTGTCACCCTCATTGACGAAAGAGGAGGCTTGGCCTTGGCCGATTGGTTCATGGTTTTGTGCCTTGTTTTGTGGCTTGTTTTGTGCCATGTTTTGTGGAGTAGGGTTAGGTGCACTTGGCGATCTTGGCCTTACACTTGCTATACACTTGGAAGGATCTTGGCCATTGGTTGGCTTTTGGTTTTGCTATAAATACCCCCCTCTCTTTGAAGACTTCATTCATCCAAAAATCTTCCAAGTCTTGGAAACCCCTCCCCTCCCTCTTGTTGACTCTCGTCCAAGAGCCCCTCTCCCCCTTAAAAATTGGCTTTGGCCGAGAGGCCACCCCTCCCCCCTTTGTGGTGCCTTGGCCGTGGGGTACCCCCTAGCCTAGTTGTTTTCGTATAATACCCCTTTGTTGTGGTATAGAAATACTCCCTAGTATTGTTATAATGCCCAAAATACCTTAGCCTTGTACCTTGTAGTATTCCAAAGATCCCTCTATCAGTAGCGCCCGGAAATACTACCGTTGGTCCCTTGATAGGCACAAACCGACACCCTACGGAAATCTTCATGGTTGTGTGAATTACGTAAGAGAAGGTGGTTAGAACTTCTAAGGGTTGTTTGGAGCGGATGCGAGCACTCTGAGTAGGAGTTAAACCTTGCTCGGGAGCGACATTATACTCGGATAATTTTGGGCTTATCGAGGTAAATATCTTCTCCCTATTGTAATTGGAAATTACATATGTGTTGAATATATAGTTGTTGTATACTATATATAGAACTGAACTTGGTATTGTGGCAATGTCTTTTGACTTAAGCCCAAGAATGAAGAATTGAGCAAGAATCACATGTAAGGTTAATAAAGAGAAGAAGCGAATCAGAATTACCTAGGCTGTATTCATGAGACTTGTGTAGCATTCTTGTGTAGTAGAATTGTGCGCGTCCGTTAGGCGTGTTAACCCCCGGTTGGCTTGGTAGCCACCGATAAAGAGGAGATTTACGCCGCTGCGGTGTGAGGCCACAATTTTCTGTAGAAAGATAGAAACTTGTGTTTTGGGGTTAATAGACTTGTGACCTTTATAGGTGAAAGTACTAAGAGTAGCGTATTCTACTCGAGGAGTGGAAAGGGCTAGCAAGGTTGTAATACTGGAGCATTTGCTTATTGTCGATAAATCGTCGCGAGGTATGTGAACCTCTTCCTATCTCTTCTAGCATGATATGTGTGAACTATGTAGTACGGTAGACGTACGTGTTAATCGTGTTTGATTGTTCTTAAAACATAAAGTGTTATAACGGCTTTATGGGAAGTCAAGTTATAATACTTTATGTAGGTAAGAAAATACTTTGTGGTTTTAAAAGGTAATCGATGTGAATTATAACGGCTAGTTATAATAAAGAACTTGATGTATTTCAAAAGATTTATAAATCGTTTTGAAGGAGAGTAACACTTGGTTTTAAAGGTTTTAAAAAGAGTTATACTAGCTTTATGGGAGTTAGGTATAATGTCTTAAGAGAGGTAAAGAAAATGGTTTCTTGATGTTAGAAGTTAAGAGACTTGATCTTATAAGATAAGAGACTTAACTTATTTGTTTTAATGAGGATGTTTGTGTGAAACCTCATTCGTGAGTAATGAGTACTTGGTTTTATTTAAAGGGATAATGTTTTTGATTTCGAAATCGAATGTGTATCGACAGGACCACCGCAGCGTTAATAAAGGAAAATGTATTGAATAATGATGTATCGTATTAAAACCGAGAAACCTCCATCCGCATAGAAACTAAGATGAGACAAAATGATATTACATTTTCTAGATCATGGTCATGTAATAAGAATGTTGTAAACAAGAATAACCTACTCTCGCGAGACTTATATTACTCAATTGTTCTAAAAAGAAATCAAGTGATTAAGTTTATGAACTATGAAACCATTTAAAATGAGAAGCTTGAGTAATTGAAAATAGGCAAACCGAACTTAGGAAAGAAGAATGTTACTTGATTTTGAAAAGGAATGTGGGTTGGTCATTCTTATACTACGTATCGGGTGACTTTATAAAAGTAATGGATCTCTTTTAAAAGAACTTAACGTATGTAGTACTTTGGGGTTAAAAACCCGACTTTGGCATAATATGAAAGTACTTTGAGTTGTGTGAAGCTTGCTATGCTTGTTGTTGTGAAACTTGCCTATGCTTGTGATGATAGCCTTTGTTGTGCCAATGGTATTTACGTATTACCGTGTCTCGATAGAGGCGGTTGACTTGTCGAGAACTTACTTGGACGTCTTTGGCGGTAATGGAGAATTCCACGTATGTTTCCATTTTGATTCTTGTCTTGTTGTTGATGTCACATGGACATGTCTACACCGTCGCAAAGATTCCGGGGCATGTGGCCACGCGCGGGTTGACCACCCAAAGATATTGTTATTGAGGTAACATGGACATGTCTACACCGTCGCAAGATTCCGGGCATGTGGCCACGCCTTGTTATTATTGTTGCAACATGGACGTGTCTACACCGATGCAGTATTCCGGGGGCATGTGGCCATGCGGCATGGTTGACCACCCAGTAGGTTGTTATTGAGGTTACATGGGCATGTCTACACCGGCGCAAGATTCGGGGGTACGTGGCCATGCGGCCTTGTTGTTATTATTGCATCATGGACCTGCTACACCGTCGCAAGATTCCGGCACGCGCCATGATGCGAACATGATGGATGTTGTGGGCGTGAGACCCATAGTTATATTTGAGTGGTGACGTTGAGGGCGTGAGTCCCTGACTTGACTGCTTTTATGTTGCGTACTGTATTTTGGTTATCATACATGTCTCCTGCTTCTTAAGCTATTATGATTTCATTTACTGATGTTGTGATTTCACATACTTGGTACTGTTATCGACCTCCTTCGGGGCTGCGTCATGCCGCAGTAGAGGTACATCGGTCGTGGATCCCCGCTCTTAGGATCTCATTTCAGCGTGTTGGAAAGCTCCGTTCCTTCGGAGGCTTATCTTTGGTATGTTTCTCTGAGTTGTAGGTTCTTGTACATTCAGGGGTATGGCGGGGCCCTGTCCCGTCATAGTTGTTGTAAATCTTAGAGTGCAGAGTAATCGTTGTGGCGGGGTTGTAAAAGGATAACTGTTCGGTTTTTATGTATATACCAAGGCAACTGTTTTGGTTGGCCTGTTTATTTATTATATCTCTTGTTTCATGACTCGTGTTTTATTTTTCCGCTGGTTTTCTCTGATGTTGTATCACTAGGGTACCCGGGGTAAGGCACCAGTAACGGGCCCGGGTTCGGGGCGTTACAAAGTGGTATCGAGCGATTAGTCCTCGGAAAGTGTCTACGCACCGTGTCTAGTAAGTCTTGATTATCGGTGTCGTGCACCACATCTATAATCGTGAGGCTATAGGACATTTAGGATTGGTTTCTATTCTTCTCATTCCGAGATAGTGCCTTAGAGCCGGTTGTAAGTTGGACCCTCCGACGTGTTTCGTTTTACCGATTATGCCTGCGAAGGCAACCGTGGCCCGAAGGGCAAGGCAAAGCGGAGGCGCTAGTGGGATTCGAGGAGTACGGAGGCGCAGCCCGGCCAAGACTGAGTAGTGCTTCAGACGGCGAGTTTTGCGACGCCGCCAAGACCAAAGAGTTTAGAGCCGCAGCGATGGGTGCTGAGACTACAAGACTGAGCCTCCACCCCACACCGAGCGGGAGATGGGTCACGCGAGAGATGGCCCGATTATCGCCGAGGTCAGGCGATATGAGAGATAGGCCGACGCAGCAGCCTGGGGCCCAAAGAAGACTGTGGTGCACCCGAAGCGCAGTTTGAGGCTACGGATTTCTTAGTTGTAGCCCGCCCGAGTTTTACGGTCGAGGCCGAGGATGATCCGCAGGAGTTCATCCGTCGATTGCAGAGGATCATGCGGGTGATCAAGGCTTGAGACGAGTCGGTGACATTTGTTCGTGATCGGCCGCGTGATACCGCAATCGATTGGTTTGACTCGTGGGAGCTTTCGGGAGAGCATGCACTTCCACCGTTTGGGGACGAAGTTTTTGGGGCCTTCGGCACATTTCTTGCCTCCACAAACGGCGAGGGCTCGCCGGCAGATTTTTGATGTTGAGGCAGAACGGGCGTACAGTTCGGGAGTACAATGTGGAGTTCGACTCATTGGCCCGGTATGTTCCCGCATTAGTAGCTAGTATGGAGGATCGAGTGCACCGATATGTTACAGGGCTCGATGATTACCTAGCAGAGAGTTGTTCGGGTGTTTCTCTTCAGCCAGGCATGGACATTGCCCGCATTCAGGCTCATGCACTTGGGTGCGAGGAGCGCAGAGATCGACGGGTGGACCGCTTTCAGCAGAAGAAGGCCAAGACGGTCGGATATTTTGGCGACTTTCGAGGCGGACCGCCTCAAGAAGAGACTAGTTATGTACCTCCGCCATTGCGCAGTAGTCCTCCGCAGCCGGGACCTCAGGATATTCGGAAGGCGTCGTGGCTCCTGTGTTTGGATGATCGTGAGTAGGGTGTTGGCGGATGCGATCCCCTACCTCGGTGGCGATGTGGTAGACCGCATTTCGAGTGTCGTAGTACCAGGAGCTTGTTATTCTTGCGCCAACGGGGCCATATGACGAGAAACCGTCACTGCGGTAGCTACCGGTAGATAGCACGGACTACTAGAGCGATTGCATTCTTCACCTTCCATAGCTAGGCAGGATGTTCATACACCAGCGGGCCACGATAGAGGTCGCGGTGGAAGTTCCCAGTTTTAGCGGTCCTTGAACCGCCTAGTTTCAGGTATATCCTTAACCCTCTAGATTTTTGTGTGTATTGATGTTGTCGATGTGTTTAATGATATGTTTGGATAGCTTTGTGCTAAAATGTGATTTATAAACCAGTTAGTGAGAAGGGTAAGTCCACAGGTAGTGTGAAATGGAAGTGGTAGCTTTCATGACTGTAGAGGTAAGATTGTTCGGATCTAGAAACTAGAGAGTTGGCGCTACAGATGGGTCGGGGTTGGGCCATTGCGGGCCAACCCGCCCCGCTTTGGAGGAAGCGGTCACCGGGTGGTCCCGCCAGCGTGGTCACGAGGCTAGGCCCAAGTTTAGATGACCATCGTATGAGTTCGTGGATACGTTCGATCGAATCAGTTCGTGAAGGCCGGAATGGCCTGGCGGAAATCGAGGTTAGTGAGATGACCAAGTTGGAGGTAGTGACTCGAGGGTTGGAAACAAGCGTTGGCGAAGTGTGGTACGGACACTAGAACGAGTTCGAGGGTTCGAGACGAGTACTACGAAAGGGAGAAGTGAACGTGTTTTGTGGCGGTGTGGCATGATTGTTTTCGTGCGATAGCGGTGAAGACTATCTTGACGCCGCTTGTTTTGAGACCTTGAAGGAACATTCGACGAATGTTTCTAGGGGAAGAATGTTATACCGCTTTTTCCGCAGTATGTGCGTGAGGCGCACGTATTAAATTTTGCCTTAAGAGTTGGCTTTGGTTCGAAATTTGGGCACAAGTGCCGAATAGAGTCGTTTTCTGACGAAACGTTTCCACAGCTTACGTTGGGAAAATTCCGGCTATGTCATTTAGTATTTTTGCGGATTTTTCCGAGCAACGGAACAATTTTGGATCAACGAGGGTGACACTTGTCACCCTCATTGGACGGTAAAGAGGAGGCTTGGCCTTGGCCGATTGGTTCATGGTTTTGTGCCTTGTTTTGTGGCTTGTTTTGTGCCATGTTTTGTGGAGTAGGGGTTAGGGTGCACTTGGCTTGATCTTGGCCTTACACTTGCTATACACTTGGAAGGATCTTGGCCATTGGTTGGCTTTTGGTTTTGCTATAAATACCCCCCTCTCTTTGAAGACTTCATTCATCCAAAAATCTTCCAAGTCTTGGAAACCCCTCCCCTCCCTCTTGTTGACTCTCGTCCAAGAGCCCCTCTCCCCCTTAAAATTGGCTTTGGCCGAGAGGCCACCCCTCCCCCCTTTGTGGTGCCTTGGTCGGGGTACCCCTAGCCTAGTTGTTTTCGTATAATACCCCTTGTTGTGGTATAGAAATACTCCCCTAGTATTGTTATAATGCCCAAAATACCTTAGCCTTGTACCTTGTAGTATTCCAAAGATACCTCTATACGTAGAGCCCGGAAATACTACCTTTTGTCCTTTTTAGTCTCAAACCGAAACCCTAAGGAAATCTTCATTGTTGTTTGAAGTACTTAAGAGAAGTTGGTTAGAACTTCTAAGGGTTGTTTGGAGCGGATTGGAGCACTCGGAGTAGGAGTTAAACCTTGCTCAGGAGCGACATTATACTCGGATAATTTTTGGGCTTATCGAGGTAAATATCTTGTCCCCCTATTGTAATTGGAAATTACATATGTGTTGAATATATAGTTGTTGTATACTATATATAGAACTGAACTTGGTATTGTGGCAATGTCTTTTGACTTAAGCCTGAAGAATGAAGAATTGAGCAGAATCACATGTAAGGTTAATAAAGAGAAGAATCGAATCAGTAATTACCTAGGGCTGTATTACAGTTGACTTGTGTAGCATTACTGTGTAGTAGAATTGTACGCGTCCGGTTAGACGTGTTAACCCCCCCCCCCCTGGTTGGCTTGGTAGCCGACCTCGATAAAGGAGGAGATTTACGCTCATGTGGAGGTGTCACAATTTTCTGTAGAAAGATAGAAACTTGTGTTTTGGGGTTAATAGACGGTTGTGACCTTTATAGGTGAAAGTACTAAGAGTAGCGTATTCTACTCGAGGAGTGGAAAGGGCTAGCAAGGTTGTAATACTTGGAGCATTTGCTTATTGTCGATAAATCGTCGCGAGGTATGTGAACCTCTTCCTATCTCTTCTAGCATGATATGTGTGAACTATGTAGTACGGTAGACGCATACGTGTTAATCGTGTTTGATTGTTCTTAAAACATAAAGTGTTATAACGACTTTATGGGAAGTTGGTTATAACAGCTTTATGTAGGTAAGAAAATACTTTGTGGTTTTAAAAGGTAACTGATGTGAATTATAACTGGCTAGTTATAATAAAGAACTTGATGTATTTCAAAAGATTTATAAATCGTTTTGAAGGGAGAGTAACACTTGGTTTTAAAGGTTTTAAAAAGAGTTATACTAGCTTTATGGGGAGTTAGGTATAATGTCTTAAGAGAGGTAAAGAAAATGGTTTCTTGATGTTAGAAGTTAAGAGACTTGATCTTATAAGAGAAGAGACTTAACTTATTTGTTTTAATGAGGATGTTTGTGTGAAAACTCATTCGTGAGTAATGAGTACTTGGTTTTATTTAAAGGGATAATGTTTCTTGATTTGAAATCGAATGTGTATCGACAGGACCACTGCGGCGTTAATAAAGGAAAATGTATTGAATAATGATGTATCGTATTAAAACCGGTAGAAACCTCCATCCGCATAGAAACTAAGATGAGACAAAATGATATTACATTTTCTAGATCATGGTCTTTGTAATAAGAATGTTGTAAACAAGAATAACCTACTCTCAAGTGAGACTTATATTACTCAATTGTTCTAAATAGGAATAAAGTGATTAAGTTTCTGAACTATGAAACCATATAAAATGAGAAGCTTGAGTAATTGAAAATAGGCAAACCGAACTTAGGAAAAGAATGTTGTTACTTGATTTTGAAAAGGAATGTGGGTTGGTCATTCTTATACTACGGTATCGGGTGACTTTTATAAAAGTAATGGATCTCTTTAAAAGAACTTAACGTATGTAGTACTTGGGGTTAAAACCCGACTTTGGCATAATATGAAAGTACTTTGAGTGTGTGAAGCTTGCTATGCTTGTTGTTGTGAAACTTGCCTATGCTTGTGATGATAGCCTTTGTTGTGCGGTGTGGTATTTACGTATTACCGTGTCTCGATAGAGGCGGTTGACTTGTTGAGAACTTACTTGGGCGTCTTTGGCGAATGGAGAATTCCACGGGTATGTTTCCATTTTGATTATCGTCTTGTTGATGTCACATGGACATGTCTACACCGTCGCAAGATTCCGGGCATGTGGCCACGCGCGGTGGTTGACCACCCAAGATATTGTTATTGAGGTAACATGGACATGTCTACACCGTCGCGATTCCAGGGCACGTGGCCACGCGCCTTATTATTGTTGCAACATGGACGCGTCTACACCGATGCGATTCCGGCATGTGGCCACGCGTAGTTGACCACCCGAGGTTGTTATTAAGGTTACATGGGCATGTCTACACCGTCGCGATTCCGGGGCATGTGGCCACGGCCTTGTTATTATCGCATCATGGACTGCCTACACCGATGCGAGATTCGGGCACGCGCCGTGATGCGAACATGATGGATGTTGTGGGCGTGAGACCCATAGTTATATTTGAGTGGTGACTTGAGGCGTGAGTCCACGACTGATCGCTTATGTTGCGTCGTATTTTGGTTATCATACATGTCTCCCGCTTCTAAGCTATTATGATTTCATTTACGATTTGTGATTCACATACTGTACTGTCAGATCGACCTCCTTCGGGGCTGCGTTCACGCCGCAGTAGAGGTACATCGGCCGTGGATCCCCGCCTAGGATCTCATTTCATAGCGTTGAAAGCTTCTTCCTTCGAGGCTTATCTTTGGTATGTTCCACGAGTTGTAGGTTCTTGTACATTCGTGGTATGGCGAAGCCCCGTCCGTCATAGTTGTAAATCTTAAGTGCAGAGTTGTGGGCGGTGGTTGTAAAAGGATAACTGCTCGGTTTTTATGTATATACCAAGGCAAATCGCTTTGGTTGGCCTGCTTATTTATTATATCTCTTGTTTCATGACTCGTGTTTTATTTTTCCGTTGGTTTTCTCGATGTTGTATCACTAGGGTGCCCGGTAAGGCACCGAATCTGCCCGGTTCGGGCGTTACTGACCGTGACTTACTTGTGATCGGTGCTGGCGATTCACTTGCCCCGCCTACGTGGACGCAGTGGATCTCGCGAGGCTAGTGCACTTTCCACGTGTCGGCTTCATGATATGGTTGTGCAAGATTATTGGTACGGTCGGATCTCGATAGTTATACTTGCCCGTCACGGTTTTATTGACACGTGGGACTGGTGTTCACATATACCTCGGTGTCGTTATATCATGATCGCCGGCGATGGGCGAATTCCACGCACGAGTGATGATTTGGAGGCGTGAGTCCACGACTTGATATATTTGTTTATATGTGGTGTCTCGTAGTTTGGTTATCATACATGTCTCCCGCTTTATATAGATCGCTATGATTTCATTTACTGATTTTACGCTTCACATACTGGTACTGTTGATCGACTCCTTCGCCGGCCGCGTTCACGCCGCAGTAGAGTTACATCGATCGCCGATCCCCGCTTATAGGATCACCTTTCAAAGATATCGAAGCTCTGCTCCTTCCTGAGGCTTATCTTTGGTATGTTACCACGAGTCCAGATTCTTGTACATTCAGGTATGGCGGGGTTATACCGTATTTTCGAGTATGCGTGATGACGTACTTAGAAAATTTGAGCATTAAGTTAGGCAAGTTTCGAAATTTGTACACAACACCCGATTAGAGTCGTTTTTCGACGAAACGTTTCCACAGCTTTTGTTGGGAAAATTCCGGCTATGTCATTTATAATTTTTGCGGATTTTTCCGAGAGACGAAACATTTTGGACCAACGAGAGGGCGACACTTGTCACCCTCTAATTGGAAGGAGTGGACGGCAACTTTGGGCTAGCTTGGATGATTTTGTGCCTTTCCCTTGGTCAAGGGTTAGGTAGGATATTTTGTGGTAGATGGATAAGGTAGCACATGGCTAAATCTTGGCCTTACACTTGCTATGCACTTGTCTTCATCTTGGCCATTGGTTGGCCTTCACTTGACCTATAAATACCCCTCTAGTTGAAGACATTCTTCATCCTAAACTTGAGCAATCTATCTAAGTCTCAAACTACTCCCTCCCTCTTGAGTTTCGTCCACCACACCCCTTCCCCCCCTTTGGCCGAGAGCTCCTCCCTCAGTAGTGGTTAGCCAGTAGTACCCCTAGCCTAGTTGTTTTCGTATAATACCCCTTGTTGTGGTATAGAAATACTCTCCTAGTATTGTTATAATGTCCAAATACCTTGTACCAAATACCTTGTAGTTTTCCCAAGGTTACACTTTTACAAAAGCCCAGAAAATACGATTATCCGTCCTTTAGCCACAAAAACGAAACCCTTAGGAAATCTTCTACCGTTGTTGAAGTGCTAAGTAGAAGTTGGTTAGAACTTCTAAGGGTTGTTTGGAGCGCTCGGAGTAGGAGCTAAGCGTTGCTCAGGATCGACTTTATACTTGGATAATTTTGGGCTTATCGAGGTAAACACTACTGTCCTTCTATTGTAATTGGAAATTACATAAGTGTTGAATATATAGTTGTTGTATACTATATATAGAATGAACTTAGTATTGTGGCAATGTCTTTTGACTTAAGCTGAAGAATAAAGAATTGAGCAAGAATCACATAGAAGGATAATAAAGAGAAGAACCGAATCAGTAATTACCTAGGTGTATTAGACATGAGACTTATGTAACATTGTGTAGTAGTATTGCAGCGTCGTTAGGCGTGTTAACCCCCTGGTTGGCTTGGTAGCCGACCGATAAAGGAGGAGATTTACGCCATGTGTGGAGGTCTTGCGAATTTTCGTAGAAAGATAGAACTTGTGTTTTGGGGTTAATAGACGTTTGTGGCCTTTATAGGTGAAAGTACTAAGAGTAGCGTATTCTACTCGGCGAGTGGAAAGGACTAGCGGTTGTAGTACTTGGAGCTTTTGCTTATTGTCGATAATCGTCGCGAGGTATGTGAACCTCTTCCTATCTCTTCTAGCATGATATGTGTGAACTACGAGTACTGCAGACGCGTACGTGTTAATCGTGTTTGATTGTCCTTAAAACATAAAGTGTTATAACGGCTTTATGGGAAGTTGGTTATAACGACTTTATGTAGGTAAGAAAATACTTGTGGTTTTAAAAGGTAATCGATGTGAATTATAACGGCTAGTTATAATAAAGAACTTGATGTATTTCAAAAGATTTATAAATCGTTTTGAAGGAGAGTAACACTTGGTTTTAAAGGTTTTAAAAAGAGTTATACTAGCTTTATGGGAGTTAGGTATAATGTCTTAAGAGAGGTAAAGAAAATGGTTTACTAATGTTAGAAGTTAAGAGACTTTATCTTATAAGATAAGAGACTTAACTTATTTTTTGTAATGTGAATGTTTGTGTGAAACCTCATTCGTGAGTAATGAGTACTTGGTTTTATTTAAAGGATAATGTTTTACCGATTTGGAAATCGAATGTGTATCGACAGGACCACTGCGGCGTTAATAAAGGAAAATGTATTGAATAATGATGTATCGTATTAAAAACCAAGAGAAACCTCCATCTGCATAGAAACTAAGATGAGACAAAATGATATTACATTTTCTAGATCATGGTCATGTAATAAGAATGTTGTAAACAAGAATAACCTACTCTCATGTGAGACATATATTACTCAATTGTTCTAAAAAGGAATCAAGTGATTAAGTTTATGAACTATGAAACCATTTGAAAATGAGAAGCTTGAGTAATTGAAACTAGGCAAACTGGAACTTAGGAAAAGAATGTTGTTACTTGATTTTGAAAAGGGAATGTGGGTTGGTCATTCTAATACTACGAGTATCGGGTGACTTTTATAAAAGTAATGGATCTCTTTTAAAAGAACTTAACGTATGTAGTACTTTGGGGTTAAAAACCCGGACTTTGGCATAAAATGAAAGTACTTTGAGTTGTTGTGAAACTTGCCTATGCTTGTTGTTGTGAAACTTGCCTATGCTTGTTGTTGTGAAACTTGCATATGCTTGTTGTCGTGAAACTTGCCTATGCTTGTGATGATAGCCTTTGTTGTGCAAGTGTGGTATTTCTGTGTTACCGCGTCTCGATAGAGGCCGTTGACTTGTTGAGAACTTACTTGGACGTGCTGGCAGTGATGGAGAATTCCACGGGTATGTTTCCATTTTGATTACTGTCTTGTTGTTGATGTCACATGGACATGTCTACACCGTCGCAGATTCGGCACGCGCCACGCGGCGGGTTGATTACCCGATATCGGTTATTACCGCAACATGGGCGGTCTACACCGACGCAGATTCCGGCATGTGGCCACGCGGCAGGTTGACCACCCAGTATTGTTATTGAGGTTACATGGGCATGTCTACACCGATGCAGTATTCCGGGGGCATGTGGCCATGCGACCTTGTTATTATTGTTGCATCATGGACATGTCTACACCGATGCAGTATTCCGGGGGCATGCGACCATGATGCGAACATGATGGATGTTGTGGCGTGAGACCCATAGTTATATTTGAGTGGTGACTTTGGCGTGAGTCCCCGACTTGATCGCTTTATGTTGCGTCTCGTATTTTGGTTATCATACATGTCTCCCGCTTTTAAGCTATTATGATTTCATTTACGATGTTGTGATTTCACATACTTGGTACTGTTATCGACCTCCTTCGGGCTGCGTTACATCCGCAGTAGGTACATCGGCCGTGGATCCCCGCCATGGATCTCATTTCAGCGTGTTGGAAAGCTCCGTTCCTTCGGAGGCTTATCTTTGGTATGTTTCCCTGAGTTGTAGGTTCTTGTACATTCAGGGGTATGGCGGGGCCCTGTCCCGTCATAGTTGTTGTAAATCTTAGAGGTCTGTAGCACTGTTGTGGGCAGGGTTTGTAAAAAGGATAACTGTTCGGGTTTTTATGTATATATACTGAAGGCAACTGTTTTGGTTGGCCTGTTTATTTATCATGTCTCTCATTTCATGTTTAAAGTTTTTATTTCCGCTGGTTTTTCTCTGATGTTGTATCGCTAGGTGCCCGGTAGGCACGATCACGCCCGATTCGGTCGTGACAAAAGTGGTATCGAGCGATTAGTCTCGGAAAGTGCCTACGCACCGTGTCTAGTAGAGTCTTGATTATCGGTGTGTTGTGCACCACATCTATAATCGTGAGGCTATAGGACATTTAGGATTGGTTTCCATTCTTCTCATTACGAGATCGTGCCTTAGAGGCATGTTGTAAGTTGGACCCTCCGACGTGTTTCGTTTTACCGATTATGCCTCGCGAAGGCAACCAGGCCCGGGCAAGGCAGCGGCGGAGCGCTAGTGGGATTCAGAGAGTACGAGGCGCAGCGGCCAAGACTGAGTAGTGCTTGACGGCGAAGTTTTTTCGCGCCGCCAAAGACCATCGAGTTTAGAGCCGCAGCAGTGCTGCCGAGACTCTGATACTGAGCCTCCATCCCACACCGAGCGGGGAGATGGGTCAGCGAGATGGCCCGATTATTGCCGAGGTGTGGCCGATATGAGGATAAGTGGCCGGACGCAGTTCAGCCTGGCCGCAAAGAAGACTGTGCACCCGAGGCGCATTTGAGGCTACGGGATTTCCTTAGTTGTAGCCCGCCTGAGTTTTACGGGTCGAGGCCGGAGGATGATCCGCAGGAGTTCATCCGTCAGTTGCAGAGGATCATGCGGGTGATCAAGGCTTCAGAGACTGAGTCTGTGACATTTGGTTCGCATCGGCTGCGTGATACCGCAGTCGATTGGTTTGACTCGTGGGAGCTTTCCCGGGGAGAGCATGCACTTCCAGCCGTTTGGGACGAGTTTTCGGGGGCCTTCCTGGCACATTTCTTGCCTCCGCAGATGAGGAGGGCACGGGCCGACAAATTTTTGTTACTGAGACAGAGAGGGCGCACTGTCAGGGAGTACAATGTCGAGTTCGATTCTTTGGCTCGATATGTCCCTGCGCTTGTTGCAGATATGGAGGATAGGGTGCATCGCTACGTCACCGGGCTAGATGATTATATGGCCGAGTCTTGTGCGGGTGTTTCTCTTGACCGCATGGACATTGCCCGCGTTCGTGCTCATGCACTTGCGGCGAGCGCAGATCGACGCAGGTGGACCGCTTCAGCAGAAGAAGCCAAGACGGATATTTTGGCGACTTTCGAGGCGGACCGCCTCGGCCAGACTAGTTATGTACCTCCGCCATTGCAGTGGTCCTCCGCAGCCTTCGACCTTGGGATATTCAGAGCAGTCGGGGCTCCCGTGTTTCGATGTTCGAGGAGTAGGGTGTTGGCGATGCAATCACCCTACCTCGGTGTGGTCGATGTAGTAGACCGCATTTCGGAGTGTCGTAGTACCAAGGGAGCTTGTTATTCTTGCGCCAGCGGGCCATATGACGAGACCGTCCACCGGGGTAGCGGTAGGATAGCACGACTACTTAAGTGATTGCGAACGCCACTAGAGGTCGCGGTGGAAGTTCCGATTTAGCGGTCCTTGAACCGCTAGTTTCGTATATCCTTAACCTCGTAGATACTTGTATGTATTGATGTTAATGATGTGTTAAGTGTTATGTTCGAATAGCTTTGTGCTATAGTGTGATTTAAAAATCTGGTTAGTGTGAGATGGAAGTGGTAGCTTCCATGACGTGTCCCGTCGGCGAGCGGAAGTTGGCGCTACTGATGGTCGGGTTGGGGCCATGTTGGGCCAACCCGCCCCGTTCGGCGGGTCAGCTGCAGGTGGTCCCGCCGCCGGGTGGTCACGAGGGTGCTAGGCCCAAGTTTTGATGACCATCGTATGAGTTCATAGATATGTTCGACCTGAATCAGTTCGTGAAGGCCGAGAATGGCCTTAGAGGAGATCGAGGGTAGTAAGATGACCAAGTTTGGAGGTAGTAACTCCAAGGGTTGGAAACAGAAACGTTGACGGAAGTGTGGTACGGATACTAGAAAGAGCTCGAGTGTTCGAGAAGGGTACGATGAGGTAGGGGAGAGTTTTGTATGTATTGATGTTGTGATGATGTGTTTAGTGTTATGTTAGGATAGCCTTGTGCTAAAATGTGATTTAGAAACCTGGTTAGTGAAAAAGGGGGTAAGCCTAGGGGTGAGAAAATGATGAACCTTAGAATATTACAGTTGAGACCTTAGATGTAAGGCCGTCTTGAGTACAAGACTTTGCGGGTGATATTTGTCAGAATGTATATGAGTATACGTGGAGTTGTTACGGGAAGATTCCTTGGGTAGTGTAGGATGGAAGTGGTAGCTTTCATGACTTGAATAGGTAAGATTGTTCCGGATCGGGGAACAAGAGCGCGATGCGTTAAGTGGGTCGGGTTGGGGCCATGTTGAGGGCCAAACCGCGGCTGCTTCGGAGTGGGTCAGCTCAGGTGGTCCCGCCAGGTGGTAGGGTCACGAGGGTGCTAGGCCCAAGTTTAGATGACCATCGTATGAGTTCGTGGATATGTTCGACCAGAAGCGGATCGTGAAGGCCGGGAATGGTCTTAAGAGAGATTGAGGTTAGTAAGATGACCAAGTTGGAGGTAGTGACTCCAATGTTTTGGGAACTGAAGCGATGACTGAAGTGTGGTACGTATACTAGAAGAGTTCAAGTGTTCGAGAAGGGCACGGCGAGTAAGGAAGGAAGAAAACGTGTGCTATTTCGTGGCCAGGTGTGGCGTTGGCAACTTGTTAGAAGAACTTCATCGTTATCCGTCTTGAGAAGGAACATTCGGGACGAATGTTTCTAAGGAGGGGAGAATGTTATACCCCGTATTTCCAGAGTATGTACGTGAGGGCGTACGTATAAAAATTTGAGCCTTAAAGTTGGCAAGGTTCGAAAATTTGGGCACAAGTGCCGAAAAGAATCGTTTTTCGACGAAACGTTTTACAAGACTTGCGAAGGGAAAATTCCGGCTATGACATTTATAATTTTTGCGGATTTTTCCGAAACGAACATTTTGGACCAACGGGAAGGTGACATGTGTCACCCTCACATTGGAAGGAATTGTGGGCGGTGAAGAGGACGAATTGGAGGAGGGAGTTGGTAGGATATTTTGTGCAAGTTGGTGTGGTAGATGGATAAGGTACACATGGTTTAAATCTAGCCCTACACTTGCCTAACACTTGGATTGATCTTGGTCATTGGTTGGCCATTGCTTGACCTATAAATACCCCTCTAAGTTGATGAACTTCTTCATCCTAAAATCATTTTCCAAGTCTTGAAATCCTCCTTTTGTGAGTTGAGTTCGTCCAAACCCCTCTTGAGAAGCCTTGGCCGAGAGCCTCCCGCCTCGAGTGAGGCTTGGCCGAGGGTACCCCCTGCCTAGTTGTCTCGTATAAATACCCCTTTGTGGTATAGAAATACTCTCCAAGTATTGTTATAATGCCCAAATACTTTAGCCCATATACCTTGTAGTACTTTCCAAAGTTACCTCTATACGTAGAGTCAGAATACTAATATACTTTCCTCGACACAAAACGAAACCCTAAGGAAAACCTTCATAGTGGGTTGAAGTGTTTAGTAGAAGTTGCGTAGTACTTCTAAGGGTTGCTTGGAGCGGGTTGGAGCGCACGGAGTAGGAGCTAAACGTTGCTCAGGAGCGACATTAAACTTGGATAATTTTGGGCTCATCGAGGTAAATACTACTGTCCTTCTATTGTAATTGGGAATTACATATTGTAGTTGTATAGAAATGAATATAAGATTCATAGAAGAGAATTGAACTGTAATAGAAGGATATTACAGAATAGACTTGAACTGAAATCACATCAGAAGATTATAAGTAGAAGATTAAACTGTACTTACATAGGACCGTATTTACAGTAGACTGATAGCCTTTATTGGTTGAATGTTCTGCGAGTAGCATATACTACTTGGAAGGTGGACAAGGCTAGCCGGGTTATAGCCGTGGAGCGTTTTGCTTATAGTCGATAATCGTCGCGAGGTATGTGATTCTTCCTATACTCTTGAGCATGATATTTTAAAGATATATATATATATATAGTACGGTAGACGTACGTGTGCTAACTGAACGTAATTGTACGGCAATGTCTTTTGACTTAAGCCTGAATAAAATATATATATATAGTACGGTAGACGTACGTGTGCTAACTGAACGTAATTGTACGGCAATGTCTTTTGACTTAAGCCTGAATAATAAGAATCTTGAAGTATTTCAAAAGAATTAAGAAACCTTTTTGAAAGAAGAGTAATACTTGGTTTTGAAAACATAAGAGTTATACTAGCTTTATGGGAAGTTAGGTATAACGTCTTAAGAGAGATAAAGAGAATGGTTTTACTGATTTTAAAAGTTAAGAGACTTGATCTTATAAGATAAGAGACTTAACTTAATTGATTTGAAAGTTGTAAGATGTATGAAACCTCATTCGTGAGTAATGAGTACTTGGTTTTTAAAAGGAATAATGTTTTAACTGATTTCGGAAATCAGAATGAGTATCGACAAACCACTGCAAAGATAAATAAAGGAAAATGTATTGAATAATGAAGTATTATTAAAACCAAGAAACTTCCATCTGCATAGAAGCTAAGATGAGACAAAATGATATTACATTTTATAGATCATGGTCTTTAATAAAATGGTTATAACCAAGAATAAAAGCTGCACACATATGGCATATGTTACTCAATTGTTTTAAAAGAGATTAAGACATTGAACTATGAAACTTTTCTAAAATAAAGAGACTTGAGTAATTGAAATTAGGCAACCGAACTTTAGGAAAAGAATGTTGTTGAAAAGGAAAGTGTTTTGGTTTACCTAAAAATGTGAGTCACTCTATTTTAATACTACGGGTATCGGGTGACTTTTATAAAAGGAATGGATCTCTTTAAAAGGAATTTAACGTACGTAGTACTTTAGGGTTAAAACCCGGACTTTGACAAAAAAATGAAAGTACCTTGAGTTATGTATAACTTGCCTATGCTTGTTGTTGTGTAACTTACCTATGTTTGGTGTTGTGTAACTTGCCTATGCTTATGGTGATAGTCTTTGTTGTGCAAAAATTGTGTTTTTATACTACCGCGTCTCTCGATGGAGGGCCGGTTGACTTGTTGAGAACTTACTTGGGCGTCTGGCAGTTGACGGAGATTCCACGCATGCATTGTGATCGCGCTTCGCTTACTTGCCGCCGTCACGCCATACGAGTGGATCTGGTATTGCGATACTTGCCACGCGTGTCGCCTTCGGAGAATATCGTGACTTCTGACAGTGATCGGGTGCTGCCGATTCACTTGCCGCCGCCACGTGGACGCAGCGATCTGGCGAGGCTAGTGTACTTGCCACGTGTCATCTTCGCGAGTCGGTGTTTGGATGGAGCTTCATGACTTACGGTTGTGCCCGGGTGCCGATTCACTTGCCCCCACCACGACGCAGTGGATCTGGTGGAGGCTAGTGCACTTGCCACGCGCCTTCATGATATGGTTGTACGATATTATTGACGGTCGGATCTCGATAGTTATACTTGCCCTGCGGTTTTATTGTGCAGTGGGACTGGTGTTCACATATACTCCTTCGTGTTGTTATATCATAGATCACGGCGGTGAGGAAGGAATTCCACGCAGTGATGATTTGGAGCGTGAGTCCGACTTGATATGATCGTTTATATGTGGTGTCAGTAGTTTGGTTATCATACATGTCTCGCTTTATAGATCGCTATGATTTCATTTACGCATACCAGTACTGTACTGTCGACCTCCTTCTGGGCTGCGTTCATGCCACAGGTAGAGTTACATCGGCTGTCGATCCCCGCTTATAGGAACACCTTTCAAAGATATTGGAGCTTCTTCCTGAGGCTTATCTTTGGTATGTTCTTGTCACGCCGAACCGGCTCGTGATCGGTGCCCTACCCGCACCCTTCTACCTTAACAATACAAGTAAGTCATGAACTGAAATAACACCTCATTTTTTTTTTTAAAAAACGACGCGTAAGGGCAAAGCCGACAAGGCCATACATACATAAACAAAAGACACTACACCGCATACGAGTCCAATCCCACATACGAATCTGCACTTCTAGGAGTTAAATCAACTATGACGGACAAGGCCCCGCCGCACCCAAAACTATACAAAGCTGCATCAAGGACATATACCAAAGATAAACTCCGAATAGAGGAGCTTATCCAAAACCCCGAGCAGATCCTACACTGCCGATCACCGATCACCGTGCCTAAACTGCGCATGAACGCAGCCGAAGGAGGTCGATGAAGAATGTACCAAGTATGTGAGCGATGAAGTACGTAATAAAATCATAGCAGCTAAAATAACACAAGAGACATGTATGATATCCAACCTACAAGATATAACACATAAGCATATATCAAGTCGTGGACGCACCTCAAAGTCATTACTCAATATAACCATGGGTCTCACGCCCATAATATCAATCACGCCCGTGGAATCCTTCCTCACCGCCGTGATCCATGATGTAATAACACCAATAAGGATACATGAACACCAAGTCCCACCGTGTCCTCAATACCTCGTGGTCCCATGCCCTAATCCTCCTCGTAAAAGCATGACCATGTGGTAACACAAACAACCGGGACATATATGATAATCAAAATACAACACATTGTGCCTTACTTACAATGAGAAATAGAGTATCCTTAAAATATAAACTAGGAAGCTCATGATCAAACAAGCACCATCCGTCCGCAGATCATTTAGCAATCCTATTCCCGACTATTTCACCCGCATAGGTCGCGTGGACCCGTGGCGTATTCCTCGCATAGGTCGGACCCGCCCGCACGGGACTATTTCACCGCGATAAGCCCTTTCGGACCGCATGAGGTATTCCTCGCGATAGGACTATTTCACCCGCATAAGCCCTTTCTGACTCGCATGAGGTATTCCTCGCATAGGTCGGACTCGCCCGCACGGGACTATTTCACCCGCGATAAGCCCTACTTGACTGCACGAGGTATTCCTCGCATCGTGGGTAGCAAATCCACTAATTATGCAAATGCCACCAACCCGGGAATGACCTCAAACGACCGATATAACAATAGCACACAACCGCTATTTCCGGACACATAGGCAAATCCTTAATTACAAGCCAAAGTCCTTACCAAGGCACACTTAGAATAATTCTCTTTAACAAGCCAAAGTATTTATCAAGGCACACTTAGACAAATTCTCAATTTATCAAGCCAAAGTACTAATCAAGGCATACATAGAATAATTCTCTTTTAACAAGTCAAAGTACTTATCAAGGCACACTTAGACAAATTCTCAATTTATCAAGCCAAAGTACTAATCAAGGCATACATAGAATAATTCTCTTTAACAAGTCAAAGTACTTATCAAGGCACACTTAGACAAATTCTCAATTTATCAAGCCAAAGTACTAATCAAGGCATACATAGAATAATTCTTTAACAAGTCAAAGTACTTATCAAGGCACACTTAGACAAATTCTCAATTTATCAAGCCAAAGTACTAATCAAGGCATACATAGAATAATTATCTTTTAACAAGTCAAAGTACTTATCAAGGCACACTTAGACAAATTCTCAATTTATCAAGCCAAAGTACTAATCAAGGCATACATAGAATAATTCTCTTTTAACAAGTCAAAGTACTTATCAAGGCACACTTAGACAAATTCTCAATTTATCAAGCCAAAGTACTACATACGTACATTCTTTTATAAAAGATTCCTTTCTATGTAAAGCCCCAAGATACTAACACCCGTAGTATCAAGGCGTGTCTATTTTTTTCAAAGTAAGTTACTACACTTTTAGAAAACTCATTTCAAAGCTTGAAATCAAGTAACTCCAAATTTTCACAATCTAGGCAACTTATGCCGATTAATCAAAATAGACAACTTTCTATCCTTCCATAAAGCCGTTATAACCAACTTCCCATAAAGCCGTTATAACCCTTTATGGTTTTAGACGTATCCATTCCTTCAATAACCAAGAGACTTATACTATTTAAAACCAAGTATCACATACTTACAAATCAAGTTCTCAACTTTCAAAATACTTCAAGTCTCTTAATAGTTAGAAAACAAGTTTTCTTCTACTTTTTAAACCTCAAGTAACTTCACCCTTAACGCAAGTTACTTCTCTTAAATCATGTCATTTCTCCTCTTTTAAATCAAATAAGTAAATCACTCCTTTGACTCCCCTAAAGTCATTATAATGACCTTTAGGTTTTAGAACTAAGGCACTAGCCAAAAGATTTGGAAACCACTTCCTTTTCAAGTCTCTATGTACTTAAAGAAAAATACCTTCACTTTTAAGAATCCAAACTTCCCTAAGGAAATGGATTATACTACTTACAATTTAAACATCAAAGTACACTCAAGGAAGTACATAGAACAAATTCTATTTTAGGCAATCCAAATACAAGCAAGGAATGGATCATTCAAGGAGTAGAACTTACTTTCTTTATTCTAAGGAATCATGCTAGAAGAGGAGATAGTTCACATACCTTTTCGGCTAATATCCACAAGCTAAGCCGAATACGCCGTACGTAGAAGTGTCAACCTATAATGGTCACAACAAGACTATCAACTTCTAGTCTCAACGTAGAATAATACTAAGTATACGGCCACTAATTCTACGGAAAATCGGGCAGCACTTTCTTTGTTTCTACTCACTTTGCCACCTTTTTCAAGGCCGAATACAATAACCAACGAGCCACATTTAAGGCTCCAAACAACATCCAAACAAAGGGGATTACATGCCTTACACTACGTGTAAAATTCCGCCCCACAATTCATACGAAATAGTATAATACTTCACTAGCCATTCTCGGCCAACATATAACCAATCACACTACGTCTTTTCCAATCCTTATCCAATTTTAAGTTCTTAGGTCAACATGTTATATAGTTATAAACCACTTCAACAACTATAATTTCCTTCTTTATTCAACATGCGACGACTTAAACTAATAATCAACTTGAATTCCAATCTTAAAGCTAAACATGCTCGTTTTCGGATTAGGGTTCCAATAGCCCATAAACATATCAAGCTTCATACTATATAACACATGCTTGCTAAAATCCATAGCTACAACAATAAGTAAGTCTTAACTACTAAAACGACAAAATTATACCTTTCAAAGCCCTTAAAATTTCCAAGATTCCAAAGTCGCGCCTTAGAAATTCTTAGCTCCTTTCCTTAAGTTCCAATCCGCTCCAAGCACTTCTTAGAGGCCTATGAAGAACCCATCTTCAAGTTCCATCTTCAAAGTTGAAGAACTCACTTAGTTTCCGCCTTGCGACTAACGTAAAAATACGTTTTTTCCGAAATATTTCTATTGAGATAACCTTACAACACTCTTAGGAACCTTGGTTTAAAGTCTTGTGGACAAAGGAACAAGATTACAAAATTTTTGTGTGAAGGGATGCTCAAACCCGAGAGCACTATGGCTAGCACAAAGTGTTGTGAATTTTTTCTAAGTCTTCAAGACCTTGTCTTGCTACTAGTAGTATACTTATAACACAATGGAGGGTTTAGATGTCCACAAATGTGAGGTTAGGATGATTATTACAAGGATTAAGCCCATGTGGACAAGTTGACTTGGTCAAATATGTCAAGCTTGCAAGACTTATCATCTACATAGGTCAAATGACCATTCTACCCCTTGCATTTTCGTCCAAGAACACATGAGGGGGTGCCACGTGTCGCCCTCTTATTCGTCCATAAAATTCCGTAACCCTCGTGGGCCCCACAAAACGTAAAATTCCTCGGGTGGGCCCCACGTGACCAAATCCGTAAAAATAAATTTCCATAATATTAATAAGTTCCTTACTCTTCAAATAATGCATTTTGAGAATCCAATTCTCAACAACGAACATTTTTCCTTTCCGACGTTCGGAACATTTTCCGTCGGAAAAACAATTCTTCCTTTCGTACTAATTTCCAAGTCTTGTTTCCTTTCGTACATTCTCTTTTACATGTCCTGGACTTACGGGGTGTAACATTATTCCCCCCTTAGAAACATTCGTCCCCGAATGTTCTTAATCGGTTGTCACGCTATACAAACTCCGGCACAATCTCTATACTATGCCTATCAATCAAATGCACAAAACCAACGATGCCACACATGGCCACCACATAACATACGTAAACATAATAATGGACCTTCCGTCCGTGGTCCCTTCTCACAAAACTCGAAGGTTACATCTCTCAAACACGGATCCTAGAGTTTCCTTTCTTTCCTTACTTGTCATACTTTCTCGTACTTTCAAACTCATCTAGTACACGTACAAAATCTCAAATTCTGTTTCTATTCCCAAATCCTTGGAGTTACTAACCAACTTGGCCATTATGCTACTTGAATTTCCGCTAAGGCTCTTCTCGGTCCTTACGACCTAGTTAATTGGAACGCGCCCACAAACTCGCATAACGATTAACTAAACTTGGGCCCTGCATCCCTGACCCTATCACATAACGGAACCATTTCTAGTCGACATCACCCCATTCCATACTACCGCTAACCCGAAATGAGTCCATAACCCACTCATCGTCACACTTAACTTCTCATTCTTAGTCCAAATAAATCTCTCTCTTATTTTAAGGTACTTCTTACCCTACCCCTATTCACTAGAGGTTCGTCACATAAGCCAAAGTATTTCTATCAGATAATCTTCCCTATCGGCCTTACACTTATACTGGTAATTACAACTTGTGAACTTTATACAACTATAGTCTCAGTTCACCTATCATTCTTGTCAACATTCTTACTTCTCACTTTACTAATCAAAGTATCCTACCTCCGGGTACTATCACTTACAATCGCTAGCACCGCTATCTTGGTCAATAACATAATCGCTTCCTCATGACCCTATAGTCTTCTCCTAACCGAAACCGGAGGCTCGTGCCGGGCTCAAACTCGCGCAGGCGACTCGCCAACCGCGAACAACATCCAGATAGCTCGGGCATAAGCCCTATCAACTCTCTCGAGTCCGACTAGTAGCTCTTGCTACTCCTTTGCCCTTCTCGGGCCGTTGCTCTCTCGAGGCATAATCAGAACACAACAATACGCCGAGAGGAATTATCTTACTAACACAACTCTATGGCACGATCTTAGAGTGAGAAGAATAGAAACCAACTCCTAAATATCTCGTAGCTCTCGCATGCATGGGTGTGGCGCGCAACACACCGATAATCAAGACTCTACTAGACACGGCTCAGACATTCCGAGGACCGATCGCTTCGATACCACTGTCACGCCCGAACCCCGGGCTCGGATCGTGCCCTACCTGGGCACCCTTATACCTTAACAATACAAGTAAGCTGCGGAACTGAAATAACATCTCATTTTTTTTTTTAAAACAAACGTACGTGCAAGGGCAAAGCCGACAAAGCTGCCATACATACATAAACAAAAGACACTACACCGCACATGAGTCCAATCCCACATATAAATACAGCACTTCTGTGAGTTAAATCAACTATGACGACAAGGCCCCGCCGCACCAAAACTATACAAAGCCTGCATCAAGGACATATACCAAAGATAAACTCCTAATGTAAGGAGCTTATCCAAAACCCCGAAAGGATCCTACACTGCCGATCACCGAATCACAGACCTAAACTCGCAGATGAACGCACTTCGGCGAGGTCAAGACGGGAATGTACCAAGTATGTGAACAGTAAGTACTGTAATAAAATCATAGCAGTCTAAATAACACAAGAGACATGTATGATATCCAACCTACAGTACATAACACATAAGCAGTCATATCAAGTCAGGGACGCAGGCCCTCAAAGTCATTACTCAATATAACCATGGGTCTCACGCCCATAATATCAATCATGCCCGTGGAATCCTTCCTCACTGCCGGCAGTCCATGATGTAATAACACCAATAAGGATACATGAACACCAAGTCCCACCTGTGTCCTCAATACCTCGTGGTCCCATGCCCCGGAATCCCTCCTCGTAAAAGCATGACCATAGGGTAACACAAACAAATCCGGGGACATATTTGATAATCAAAATACAACACATTGTGCCTTACTTACAATGAGAGTAAACAGTAGTATCCTTAAAATATAAACTAGGAAGCTCATGATCAAACAGGACCATCCGCCCGCAGTATCATTTAGCAATCCTATTCCTGGGACTATTTCACCCGTGATAGTCGCGTGGACCCGCGTGGCGTATTCCTCGTGATAGGTGGACCCGCCCGCACGGGACTATTTCACCCGCATAAGCCCTTTCGACCCGCATGAGGTATTCCTCGTGATAGGACTATTTCACCCGCATAAGCCCTTTCTGACTGCACGAGGTATTCCTCGTGATAGGTCGGACTCGCCCGCATGGTACTATTTCACCCGTATAAGCCCTACGGACTCGCATGAGGTATTCCTCGCATCGTGGGTAGCAAATCCACGAAATTATGCAAATGCCACCAACCCGGGGAATGACCCCGAAACGACTGATATAACAATAGCACACAACCGGCTATTTCCAGCACACATAGGCAAATCCTTAATTACAAGCCAAAGTCCTTACCAAGACACACTTAGAATAATTCTCTTTAACAAGCCAAAGTACTTATCAAGGCACACTTAGACAAATTCTCAATTTATCAAGCCAAAGTACTAATCAAGGCATACATAGAATAATTCTCTTTAACAAGTCAAAGGTCTTATAAAGGCACACTTTAGACAAATTCTCAATTTATCAAGCAAAAGTACTAATCAAGGCATACATAGAATAATTCTCTTTTAACAAGTCAAAGTACTTATCAAGGCACACTTAGACAAATTCTCAATTTATCAAGCCAAAGTACTAATCAAGGCATACATAGAATAATTCTCTTTAACAAGACAAAGTACTTATCAAGGCACACTTAGACAAATTCTCAATTTATCAAGCCAAAGTACTAATCAAGGCATACATAGAATAATTCTCTTTTAACAAGTCAAAGTACTTATCAAGGCACACTTAGACAAATTCTCAATTTATCAAGCCAAAGTACTAATCAAGGCATACATAGAATAATTCTCTTTTAACAAGTCAAAGTACTTATCAAGGCACACTTAGACAAATTCTCAATTTATCAAGCCAAAGTACTACATACGTACATTCTTTTATAAAAAACTCATTTCTATGTAAAGCCCCAAGATACTAACACCCGTAGTATCAAGGCGTGTCTATTTTTTTCAAAGTAAGTTACTACACTTTTAGAAAACTCATTTCAAAGCTTGAAATCAAGTAACTCCAAATTTTCACAATCTAGGCAACTTATGCCGATTAATCAAAATAGACAACTTTCTATCCTTCCATAAAGCCGTTATAACCAACTTCCCATAAAGCCGTTATAACCCTTTATGGTTTTAGACGTATCCATTCCTTCAATAACCAAGAGACTTATACTATTTAAAACCAAGTATCACATACTTACAAATCAAGTTCTCAACTTTCAAAATACTTCAAGTCTCTTAATAGTTAGAAAACAAGTTTTCTTCTACTTTTTAAACCTCAAGTAACTTCACCCTTAACGCAAGTTACTTCTCTTAAATCATGTCATTTCTCCTCTTTTAAATCAAATAAGTAAATCACCTTTGACTTCTAAAGTCATTATAATGACCTTTAGGTTTTAGAACTAAGGCACTAGCCAAAAGATTTGGAAACCACTTCCTTTTCAAGTCTCTATGTACTTTAAGAAAAATACCTTCACTTTTAAGAATCCAAACTTCCCTAAGGAAATGGATTATACTACTTACAATTTAAACATCAAAGTACACTCAAGGAAGTACATAGAACAAATTCTATTTTAGGCAATCCAAATACAAGCAAGGAATGGATCATTCAAGGAGTAGAACTTACTTTCTTTATTCTAAGGAATCATGCTAGAAGAGGAGATAGTTCACATACCTTTTCGGCTAATATCCACAAGCTAAGCCGAATACGCCGTACGCAGAAGTGTCAACCTATAATGGTCACAACAAGACTATCAACTTCTAGTCTCAACGTAGAATAATACTAAGTATACGGCCACTAATTCTACGGAAAATCGGGCCGCACTTCCTTTGTTTCTACTCACTTTGCCACCTTTTTCAAGGCCGAATACAATAACCAAAGAGCCACATTTAAGGCTCCAAACAACATCCAAACAAAGGGGATTACACGCCTTACACTACGTGTAAAATTCCGCCCCACAATTCATACGAAATAGTATAATACTTCACTAGCCATTCTCGGCCAACATATAACCAATCACACTACGTCTTTTCCAATCCTTATCCAATTTTAAGTTCTTAGGTCAACATGTTATATAGTTATAAACCACTTCAACAACTATAATTTCCTTCTTTATTCAACATGCGACGACTTAAACTAATAATCAACTTGAATTCCAATCTTAAAGCTAAACATGCTCGTTTTCGGATTAGGGTTCCAATAGCCCATAAACATATCAAGCTTCATACTATATAACACATGCTTGCTAAAATCCATAGCTACAACAATAAGTAAGTCTTAACTACTAAAACGGCAAAATTATACCTTTCAAAGCCCTTAAAATTTCCAAGATTCCAAAGTCGCGCCTTAGAAATTCTTAGCTCCTTTCCTTAAGATCCAATCCGCTCCAAGCACTCCTTAGAGGCCTATGAAGAACCCATCTTCAAGTTCCATCTTCAAAGTTGAAGAACTCACTTAGTTTCCGCCTTGCGACTAACGTAAAAATACGTTTTTTCCGAAATATCTCTATTGAGATAACCTTACAACACTCTTAGGAACCTTGGTTTAAAGTCTTGTGGACAAAGGAACAAGATTACAAAATTTTTGTGTGAAGGGATGCTCAAACCCGAGAGCACTATGGCTAGCACAAAGTGTTGTGAATTTTTTCTAAGTCTTCAAGACCTTGTCTTGCTACTAGTAGTATACTTATAACACAATGGAGGGTTTAGATGTCCACAAATGTGAGGTTAGGATGATTATCACAAGGATTAAGCCCATGTGGACAAGTTGACTTGGTCAAATATGTCAAGCTTGCAAGACTTATCATCTACATAGGTCAAATGACCATTCTACCCCTTGCATTTTCGTCCAAGACCACATGAGGGGGTGCCACGTGTCGCCCTCTCATTCGTCCATAAAATTCCGTAACCCTCGTGGGCGCCACAAAACGTAAAATTCCTCGGGTGGGCCCCACGTGACCAAATCCGTAAAAATAAATTTCCATAATATTAATAAGTTCCTTACTCTTCAAATAATGCATTTTGAGAATCCAATTCTCAACAACGAACATTTTTCCTTTCCGACGTTCGGAACATTTTCCGTCGGAAAAACAATTCTTCCTTTCGTACTAATTTCCAAGTCTTGTTTCCTTTCGCATTCTCTTTACATGTCCTGGACTTACGGTGTAACAGCTACCCGAGTCCGTAGGTTCTGTACATTCGTGGTATGGCGGGCCCCGTCCGTCATAGTTGTAAAAATCTTAGAGGTCCGTAGTAATCGCTGTAAGCGGGGTTGTAAGGATCAGAATCGCTCAAATGTCTATATATATATATGTTGAAAGGCAACCGTTTTGGTTGGCCTATTTTCTTTATCTTGATCCATGTCAATTTAAATGTTTAAGTTTTTATTTCCGCTGGTTTTTCTCTGATGTTGTATCACTAGGGTGCCCGGGGTAAGGCACCAGTCACGGGCCCGGGTTCGGGTCGTGACACTCACCTTACACTTGCTTTAATCATAGCCCTTGATTTCTCTATAAATACCCCCTTGTTTCAAGACTTTATTCATCCTCACTTAAGAGTTTCAAAGGCAAAATTCTCCCTCCCTCCTTGTGTTGTTCTCGTCCAACACCCCCCTTTGTGTAGAAAAATCCTTCAAGTGTCATATTATCCCAAATACCTTAGCCTAGTATTCCTAGTAGTATTCCAAAGTTATTTCAATACTAAGAGCCTAAATACTACTTTATTCCAATAGTCGCAAACGGCCCTAGAAAATCTTCATAGCTTAGATGAAGTGTTAGAGAAGTTGTTTAGAAACTTCTAAGGTTGCTTGGAGCGGGTTGAGCGTAAGGAATCGAGCTAAACGTTGCTCAGATCGACTTATAAATCTTGGATAATTTTGGGCTTATCGAGGTAATGATCTTTATCCCCAATTGTAATTGGAAATTACATGTCAGAGTAATGTATAGTTGAGTATACTATATATAGAATGATATTGATAAGAATTGAATCAGATTTACATTGACCGTATTTACAGAGACTTGTAGTATTATTGTGGAGTAGAATTGTACACGCCCGTTAGACGTAACCCCCTCGAGTTGTTGGGCCGGGTAGCGGGCCTTGATAGAGAGGAGATTTATGTGGTTACGGGGGGAGTCGCCGAATTTTCCGTAGAATAATGACCTTGTGCTTGGAATTGTGCTACCAAGAGATCGGGAAGTTGATAGACGCTTGTGGCTTTTTAGAGGAAGACTACGAGTAGCGTATTCTACTTGGCGGTGGACAAGGCTAACAGGTTACTGATTGGAGCTTTTGCTTTTTGTCGATAATCGTCGCGAGGTATGTGAACCTCTTCCTATCCTTTCTAGCATGATATTTGTGAAATATATATAGTGCGGTAGACGCACGTGTGTTTAAAGGAATTTGATTTTCCTTTTGTGTCCTTGACTTGATTCCAAAGTTAAGTGACTTGTTATGAAATATTAAGGACTTTAATTATGTTAAAAAGTTGTAAAACCTCACTCATGAGTAATGGGTGTGTGGTTTTTTAAAGAATAAAGTTATCTTGATTTCGAAAATAAGAATAGTTGTCCTTGGTTGGTTTAAAACATAAAGTGTTATAATAGCTTTATGGGAAGTTATTTATAACGACTTTATGAAAACAAAATAATGGTTTTATCATTGGATTTAAAATGATAACTTGACATTTAAAGGTTGGAGGTTGGTTTCCTTAAAAGATATGATTTAAAGATTAAGAGCCTAACTTTTGAAAGTAAAGAGACTTGACTTATAAACAACTTGATTTTGGGAAAGGAGAAGTAACTTGATTTAAAAGGTATAGGTTACTTGTTTTTTAAAAGAGTAAGACACTTGGTTTAAAAAGTATATTGCTACTTGACTTTAAAAAGGAAAAAGTGTCTTTGTTTTAAAGGAAGGCATGGTTGTCTTAAAATGGTTTAAAAAAAAGAAGGCATGCTTTTGTCTTAAGAGTGGTTTAAAAAGAATGTATGGAAATTGTTTTGGTTTACTTAAAAGATAGTTACTCTATTTTGATACTACGGGTATCGTGTGACTTTTGTGTGAGTAACTTGACTATGTTGGCTTGTGATAGCCTTGTAATACTTTCTTGTTGGTTTGATAAGTAAACATGTTATGATGCTACGTGTGTTAGTGTCTTGTGATGTTTGTGTAAGGGGGTTATTCTTGTTGTGCTTACGTTGTTAAACGATAAGCCAGTTGTACTGGTATTATATCACATACCCCCCTGACTTGTTATGATGCCGAGGATTTTCCACCCTCGATTCGAGGAATACCTCATGCGGGTCCATGCGACCTATGCAGAGAAGCGGGAGTTCCAGGATTGATCACTCCGGGTGTGTTACGCCGATGCGAGGAATACCTCATGCGGTCCAGGTGACTATGCGGACTTCGGGGGTCCAGGATGATGTCGCGGGTTAGCTACCCCCGATGCGAGGAATACCTCATGCAGACTTAGCGTGTATGCGATCGCGGAGTTCCGAGATTAGGCTCTCATAATGATACTATGGGCGATCGCCTTGCTTCGATCATTAGCGCCTAGAAAAGACCAGCACGTTATATCTATTTTGCTCTTGTTTATGCCGTGGCACTATATGCGATTAAATTGGTTGTTAAATGCGTATTTGTAATTGGTTTTAAAAATGTTATGATTTTATTTCAGATTTTACGCTTCACATACTTGGTACTGCAGATCGACTCCTTCGGGGCCGTTTACGCCGCAGGTAGGTACACCGATTGTTGATCCTCGCTCATAGGATCACAGCGCTTGGGAAGCTCCGCTTTCTCCGCAGGCTTATCTTGTGGTATGATTCCGAGAGTGTAGGTTCTTATACATTCGTGGTATGGCGGGCCCCGTCCGCCGTTGTTGTTATAAAACTCTTAGGTCTCAGAGTAATCACAAGTGTGGTTTGTAAAAGGGATGTAACTGTTCAAGTTTTTATTTATATATACAGAAAGGTAACTGTTTTGGTTAGCCTATTTTCTTATTTCACTGTTTATCTTTTATGAGTTTTTATTTCCGCTGATTTTCTCTGATGTTGTATCACTAGGGTGCCCGGGGTAAGGCACCAGTCACGGGCCCGGGGTCGGGTCGTGACAGTAATACAACCACTCAAAGGAGATTACACGCCTAAATGGACGTGTAAAATTCTGCCCCACAATATACTAAACAATACATTCCTTATCAATCTTCCTTCCACATATCATACACTCATTTATAAACTACTACAACATGTAATCTCCAATTACAATAGAAGGACAAAGATCATTACCTCGATAAGCCCAAAATTTTCCAATGTTTAAAAGTCGATCCTTAGGAATCTTAGCTCCAATTCCTTACGTTCCAATCCACTCCAAGCACCCTTAGTAGCTCCTAACCAACTCCTCTTCAAGATCCAATTCCAAAAAGTGAAGAACACTTAGGTTCCAAACATAGCAACTTTCGGCCAAGGCAAGGTTTTAGGGCTAGGGGTGTGAAATCTTGCCTAACTCTTGGTTCACAATCTTCCTAACACCTTAAGGAAGAACACTTAAAATTTTAAGGATTTTTGGACAACTTTTGGTCAATGGGAGGGGCTATTGCCGAGAACACTATCAAAGGGAAGGGAGTATTTCAAGTCTTGGAAATTAATTCAAGTGTGGATGAAGAAGTCTTGCAACAAGGGGTGTATTTATAGGGAAATCAAGGGCTAGGATGCAAGAAAGTGTGTGGTCTAGATTGGGGACATGTGTGTGTGGGCCCCACTAACCACCTGTCTAACAAAATCTTGAGACAAGTGGCTTGCCACTTGTCTCCCCATTTCGGCCAAGAGGCCACTTGTCACACCAATTTCGGCCATGTGCCACCTAAGGGGTGACACGTGTCGCCCCCTATTCGTCCAAAATATTTCATCTCCCGAAAACATCCATAATGGCCAAAATCTCGAAAACAATGTGGGCCTCACAAAACCGTAAATTTTTCCTCGTGGGCCCCATGTGGCCAAATCTGGAAATAAAATTCCATAATTCTCTAATATTCCAAGAAGTCCAAATACCAAATCTGGGAATCCAATTCCCATTTACGAACCTTTTTCCTTCACAAAATCCGGAAAATCTTCCGTCGAAAAATCAAATCTTTCTTCCTTTCCAATCTTAATGTCGTATTTTCGTACGTACGTCCTCACATACATACCCTGGAACTACGGGGTGTAACATTCTTCCCCCCTTAGAAACATTCATCCCGAATGTTCCTTCTAAGTCTCCAAACATACATGCGTCGGTATAGTCTTCACTACTATACTTACGAAACCAATTATGTCACACATGGCCATAATATAACACATGCACAAAACTCAAATCCAAGCCAACGAGGAATCACCTCTAAAGCGTATAACAACACTATTAGCTCTCACCCATGGTCTAAAGGATACTCTCTTCACATCTTTACTTCACAAAATGATCACTTCCATTCTCTTAACACATGTTCGCTTCTTTTCTTACTCGTCGTACCCTTCTCGTACACCCGAACTCTTTCTAGTACACGTACCACATTTCAGTCATCGCTTCTTCTTTCAAAATCTTGGGGTTACTACCACCAACTTGGTCATTACTAGCTTCAATTTCCTTTAAGGCCATTCTCGGCCTTCACGACCCGATCCTGGTCGAACGCGTCTATGAACTCGTACGATGATTACCTAAACTTGGGCCTAGCACTCTCGTGACCCTATCACCTAGCGGGAACACCTCAAACTGACCCCACCTCAGTCCGGGCTGCGGGTTGACCCGCGGTCTGGCCTCAACCCGACCCATTTCGTACCAAACTCTTGTTCCCGGTCCGAAAAAATGTCACTATTCAAGTCATGAAAGTCTAGTGGTCTTCTTAGCTCAACTACCCACTTTCATTTCACACCACTCGTGGACTTATCACACAAATATACCCCACGTATACTATGTATCTCGACAAAGATCAAACGTAAAATCTTTTACTCAAGACGGCCTGGCATCTATCTCCACGGTTATCTGTATTCTAAGGCTCACAATCTCCATGCACCCAAACCTACCTTTTCTACTTACCAGTCTTCTAAATCACAATTTACACAAAACTACCCGTACATAGGACCCAACATGTAACCATCTTATCACGCATACTAGTCTCTAGAGGGTTAAGGATATACCTATAACTATTGCTTCACTTTCCCTTAGTCGCTCTAATCATAATCCTTCCCTGCTGGGCGCATAGTTATTGTTACACCCCGGAATTTCAGGATATGTTTATAAGAACGAAGGTAAGAACCCAAAAATGTTAAGATTTGAGACGAGTAAAAATTTATCGGAATTATGAAATTGTCGAAAAACGAAATATTGCGACGAATGGGAGTGCGACACGTGTCACCCCCGCTTAGTGGTCTTGAAAGAAAATGGCATGGATAAAATGGTCATTTGACCATAATTTAAATGACCAAGTCTTGCAAAGACAAAGAGCTTGACATTGTTGATTTGTCAAAGGGCCACTTGGCTTGATCCTTGTGAAACTCATCCAAGCCACCCATTTGTTTTAATCTTGACCCTTCCTAGTATTATTTAAGTATACTAGTAGCAAGACTTTGTCATTCTACACTTAGAGAAAAAATTGAAATCTTGTTCTTGCTCTCTATGTTGAAGCTCACGGCAATGGCCCCTTTCCAAGAGGAAATTTTTCAATTTTTGTCCAATAATCCCCATACTTTAAACCAAGGTTCCTAAGTGTATTGTAAGGGTATCTCTATAGAAAGATTCCGGAAAAGTATCGTTTTCGTATTAGTCGCAAGGTGAAAACCTAGTTGCTTTCCTAGGTTTTGGATTGAATGATTAAAGGAAAGTTTTCGTGATCTTCTAAGGGTCTCAAGTGGCGGATTGAAGTGTCAAGGATAGGCTTTAAGTTTCTAGGAAGCGACTTCGGATCTTGAAGTGGATTAAGGCTCGTTATGGTAACAATCTTGTCCTCTTAAAGTGTTATAAGATTACATATTGTGGTAGCCTTACATGTTAACTAGCTTGAAGTATATCAGTGAAGATTTATAAGTGATATGGATAGTAGAATGCCTAAAACCGAAAATGACATGTTGAGCCATTTGAAATTGAAATCCAATTTGGTCGATAATTAGAATTGTCGCATGTTACCTACTTGAAGAATGTAGTAGTTATAATCGATTGCGGCTTGATTACATGTTATACTAAACAACTTGGATTGAAAAGGAATTGGAAACGAATTTGTATTAGTGCCTCTCAAATTGCCGAATGGACATTATATTTTGGACTAGTGTGATATCAATTGTGGGGCGGAATTTTACATGTCTTGTAGACGTGTAATCCCCTATTGATAACTACATTGTTGAGCCTTAAATGTGGCGTGTTTGGTTATTGAATTTGGCCTTGAAAAAGGTGGCAAAGTATGTAGAAACAAAGGAAGTGCTGTCCGATTTTCCGTAGAATTTAGTGACTTTGCACTTGGAATATTCTACGTTTGAAACTAGAAGTTAATAAACGTATTATGGTCATTATAGGTGTTATACCCCGTATTTCCAGAGTATGTACGTGAGGACGTACGTAGAGAAATTTGAACTTTAAAGTGGCTTGACCGATTTTATTTGTGCACAACACCCGATTAGAGTCGTTTTTCGACGAAACGTTTTACATAACTTGCGAAGGGAAAATTCCGGCTATGTCATTTTTAATTTTTGCGGATTTTTCCGAGAAACGAAACGTGTTGGACCAACAAGAGGGCGCCACTTGGCACCCTCTCATTGGAGCACATTGTGGGCGTCCCTTGGACGATTTACTTGGCATTTTTGTCAAGTAGTAGGTAGGATATTTTGGATGGTAGATGGATAAGGTGCACTTGCCATGATCATGGCCCTACACTTGCCTTGCACTTGGCATGATCTTGGCCATTGGTTGGCCTTGGCTTGTCCTATAAATACCCCCCTTTGGAAGACTTCTTCATCCATTCCTAAATTTCCTAAAGTGTTAAAATCCTCTCTCCCTCTATTGTTCTCGTCCTCCTCTCCCTTTGTGAGGCCTTGTGGCCGAGAGTCCTTCCCCTTGGCCGAGAGTACCCCCCCCCCCTAGTGGGGTAGGCCGAGGGGTATACACCCCCCATTGTGGTGTTGTCTCGTATAAATACCCCCCTCTTGGTAGAAATACTCTCAAAAGTATTGTTACTATACCCAAATTACCTTAGCCGTATACCTTGTAGTATTCTAAGGTTATACCTATACGAAAAGCCCAGTAATACTATTATACTTCCCGTCAGTCACAAAACCGAAGCCCTAGGGAAAATCTCCATAGTTAGTTGGAGTTTTATAGAAGTTGGTTAGAACTTCTAAGGGTGGTTTGGAGCGGGTTGGAGCGCACGGAGTTGGAGCTAAACGGTGCCCAGGATCGACATTATACTTGGATAATTATGGGCTTATCGAGGTAATTATCTTGTCCCCCTATTGTAATTGGAAATTACATGTTGTAGGAATATATAGTTGAAGTATACTATATATAGAACTGAACTTAGTATTGTGGCAATGTCCTTGGACTTAAGCCTGAATTTAAAGAAGAGAACTGAACTGTAATTACGTAGGACTGTATTACAGTAGACTTGTGTAAGTTTGACGGGTAGGGAAGGGCTGCCCAATTTCCCGTAGGATCTTGTATCTAGATTTATTCTACCGAGTAGTCTAGACTTTGATAGACTTGTATAACCTGTATAGGTTGAATGTTCTGCGAGTAGCATGTGCTACTTGAGAAGGTGGACCAGGCTAGCCGGGTTATAGCCGTGGAGCGATTTGCTAATAGTCGATAATCGTCGCGAGGTATGTGAACCTCTTCCTATCTCTTCTAGCATGATATGTGTATAACTATGTAGTACGGTAGACGTACGTGTGTTAATTGAACGTAGTTGTACGGCAATGTCTTTTGACTTAAGCCCGAATAATAATAATCTTGAAGTAGTTCAAGAGAATTAAGAACTGTTTTTAAAAAGAAGAGTAATACTTGGTTTTAAAATCTTAAGAGTTATACTAGCTTTATGGGAAGTTAGGTATAATGGCTTAAGAGAGATAAAACGAATGATTTATTTATTTTAGAAGTTAAGAGACTTGATCTTGTAAGATAAGAGACTTAACTTAAATAAATTATATGAATTTTGTGTGAAACCTCATTCGTGAGTAATGAGTACTTAGTTTTTAAAAGGGATAATGTTTTACTGATTTCGGAAATCAGAAATGTGTATCAACAAACCACTGCAGCGTTAATAAAGGAAAAGGTATTGAATAATTAAGTATTATTAAAACCGAGAAACTTCCATCCGCAGAAGCTAAGATGAGACAAAATGATATTTCCTAAATCATGGCTGCTGTAATAAGATTGTTATAAACAAGAATATCCTACTCACATATAAGGCTTATGTTCCTCCGATTGTTTAAAAGAGAATTACATTCTTAAATGAATAAGACTACGAACTACTAAACCTTTCAAAATGAGAAACTTGAGTAATTGAAATTAGGCAAACTTGAAACGCTTGGAAAAGAATGTGGTTACTTGATTTTACAACGAGAAGTGGTTTGATTTTACTTCAAAAGATAATCACTCTATTTTCTTATACTACGTATCAGGTGACTTTTGTGAAAGTAACGTCTCTTTTAAAAAGAGTTAATGTATGAAGTACTTTGGGGATAGAAACCCGATCTTGTTAATCATATAGTAGAAAGTGCCTTGTGTGTATAACTTGATTGTGTTGGTTGTGATAGCCTTGTAATACTTTCTTGTTTATTTGATAAGTAAACACGCTAGGATGCTACGTGTGTTAGTATCTTGTGATGTTTGTGTAAAGGGTTTCTCGATTGCGCTTAAAATAGTTTCACTATCACCGTTATGTTGGTATTGTACCACTCACCTCGACTTGTTTCCGAGGTTGCGCCTCCGACGCGGTAGACTCAGCGTCTAGTGACCTATGATTCGAGAATACCTCACGCGGTCCGTGATCCATGCGAGCTACGGAGTTCCAGTTAGTATGCGCCCTTGTGGTCATGCGTCTATGTGGCCACGCGATCGCGAAGTCCAGCGGATGCCGGAGTAGCTACCCTCGACGCGGGTTATACCTCATGCGGGCCTATGAGATTGGCCTACGCGAGTGCGGGAAGTTCCGTGGCTAGACGCGCACATTAGATATCGCGCGAGTGGCCGCTTTGATCATGTGACGCCTAGACAGATCTCATGATACGCTTTATGACCTTGTTGGCATCGTGGGTTTTAGTAGTCGGATATGCCTTCGTACTTACCTGCATAATTTTATTAGGACACAGTGGGACTCGTGTTCATGTGTATTCCTTGATGCTTTTATATCATAGATCACGCGGTGAGGAAGGTATTCCACGCATGATTGATGTTATGGGCGTGAGACCCTAGTTATATTTGAGTGATGACTTTGAGGCGTGAGTCCCCGACTTGACATGATCGCTTATTTATCAGGAATCGTAGTTTGGTTATCATACATGTCTCCCGCTTTATATAGACTACTATGATTTCATTTACTGATTTATTTTCGCCACATACTCTGCACTGTTATCGACTCATTCGGCCGCGCTCATGCCGCAGGTAAAGGTACACCAGTCATTGATCCTCGCTCTTAGGGTCACAGTTCAGCGTTTGGGAAAGCTCCATTTTCTCCGGAGGCTTATCAGTGGTATAGTCCCCTGTCGTTGTAGGTATTTACATTCAGGGGTATGGCGGCCCCGCCCGCCATTGTTGTTGTATCATTCTTAGAGGTCCGTAGTATCGCTGTAGGCGAGTTGTAATAAGGATGTAATCGTCGGCTTTAAATTGATTTATATATTTGCCGAAAGGCAAGTTTTTCTCACATCGCTTTCTTACTTCATAATATTTTCATGTCTTGTTTTATGTTCCATTGACACTCGATGTATGGCTACTGGGTGTCCGGTAAGGCACCGCCACGGCCCGGTTTGGGTCGTGACAAAAGTGGTATCGAGCGATTAATCCTCGTAAAGTGTCTACGCATCGTATCCAAGAAGTTTTGATTATCGGTGTGCACCACACCAATAATCGTGAGGCTATAGGATATTTAGGATTGGTTTCTATTCTTCTCACTCGAGATCGTGCCTTAGAGCCGTGTTGTAAGTTGGACCTCTAAACGTATTTCTTTCCTTACCGCTATGCCTCCGCGTAGGCAACCCGCCCGGGAGGCGAAAGGCGGGAGGCTGCGAGTAGAGTTCAGAGGGTTACGAGGGCACAGGCCCAATCTTTACCTAGGGTAGTGCTTCATTCGGGGAGTTCTGCGACGTCACTAGCCCCATCAGAGTTTAGCACGGCGGCGGCAGTTCCTACTGCGGCCATGGCATTTGAACCTTCAGTTCCATGACCGGGAACAGAGAATATAGATTGCAAAGAAGGCGACCCTGTTACTAGCTATGGATTTGGCTACCAGAGAGTATACCGATGTACCGCGAGTCTTGATGAATATCAACGAGAGGGTTGTGCAAGAGTAGCTCTTCAGTTAGGCTTGAGCATGGCTCGTACGCTCATGCACGCAGCCGAAACGTAGAGATCGGCAAGTTAACGGGCGACGAAGAGGCCAGCGGCAAGGTCCTTTGGTAACTTTCGAGGCGAGTCACCTCACCAGCGGATTTGTTTAGGCACATCCACCAGTGCAGAGAGGTCCTCCACGGTGTTCATGATGTTCGGGTTATGCAGGGGTTGGTCGGAGCTCCAGATCTTCCGGTTCACAGTGTGGCAGATGTCATCCCGGGGAATGACGTCTTTTAGTTGGTACTTGTTATACCTATGACCGTCAGGGTCTGATGTCGAAAGAGTGTCCTAGTAGGAGGACTTAGCCTTCAGGATCGGTGGGTAGTTCGTCATCTTCCCTAGGTATGCGCCCTACGGGGCAGGTTTGATTAGAACGACAAAGGGAAGTGAAGCAGTAGATACAGACATATCCTTAACCCTCTAGAGATCAGTATGTGTGATAAGATGGGTATATCATAAGTGCTATGTTCTGATAGCAGTGTGTTAGTTGTGATTAGGAATCATGGTTGTTTAACCGAGTAAGATTTTGGGGGATAGAGAAAGTGTGAGCCTTAGAGCTTTTTACGTAGAGACCTTAGAGGCGAGGCCATCTTTGGTAAAAGAATTATTTCATGTTTGACCCTTATCATGGTGCATAATGCACGTGAGCTATGTTTGTGGGATAAGTCCCTGAGTAGTGTGGAATGAAAGAGGGTAGTTGAGCTAAGAAGACCGCTAGGTTTTCGTAACGTGATTAGTGAGAGTTTTCCTTCGGGGGACTGAGCGTATAAAGAGGCCAGAGCCTCTACCACGGGAACGGACCCGAACCGTGGCTCTCCGTATGGAACGTCCTGAGAAGGTTCATGCCTCAGGGATCGCATGCAGTCCGGTACCATTTGTTGGGTCGCTGGGCTGTGTGCGGCAAGTGACAAAAGTGGTATGTTTTGCGCGTCGGGTTGAGGCCATGTTGCGGGTCAACCCGCGACATGTATGGTGGTGGGGTCAGTTTGTGGTGGTCCCGCCGGGTGGTAGGGTCACGAGGGTGTTAGGCCTAAGTTTAGTTAACCAGCGTACGAGTTCGTGGATGCGTTCGACCAGTGGTCGGGCCGATGGGGGCAGCCCATCGTGTTCTTCGGTCAGGACCGTTCACTCGGCAGTGTTGATTTATCAGAAAGGTTGTAAGGCTGCACGAGGTGCCTACCTTCACCTTATGGCAGACAGTGAAGCCCAGGTGGTGGCTATTTTCGTTTTCTAAAAGTTTTACCAAGCATGTGTTAAGAACTCAGGTGAGTCTCGACCGCATTCGCCTCGCCGTGTTTGGATTTCAGGGATAGTTGTGGGGATTGTTGTCTCCTGTGGAGGTAGTGTTTAAGCTATCATTTCAGTGTTCGGATGTCGCCTTATGAAGCCTTGTAGGGGCGGAAGTGTAAATTGCCGGTCGATTGGTTCGATGTTGGCAAGGTTCAGATAGTTGGTTCAGGCTTGTTCTAGCAGACTGTGGATAGGGTGAAACTTATCTAGAAGAAGTTATTGGCAGCTCAGAGAAATCGTGCGGATTATCGGCGACGACGCTTAGAGTTCAGGTTGACGGTCGGTCTTCTTGAAAGTACCACCCCGGATAGGGTGTGACGAGTTTTGGAAAACAGAGGGAACTTAGCCCGAGTTACTTTGGGTCTTTTTGAGTTCATGTGAAGAATAGGCCAGTTTTCCTATATGTTAGCATTTGTCGTCCGACTTAGGAGGCAGTACGTCCGGTCTTTCGTATTGTTATGTTCGGGAAAGTATCGGAGATCCATCCAGAGTGTTCCCAGTTAATGATGACCACGTTAGAGATAGTAACCCCGAGTTTTGGAAACTGAAGCAGTAACAGAAATGTGGTAAGAGTTCGAGTGTACAAGAAGGGTACGAGACGTAAGGGAAGAAGCGAGCATGTATGGCGAGCATAGATGTGATCATTTCTTTTGTAAAGAGAAGGTGCGAAAGAAGTATATTTTAGACCCCGGAGAGTGGTATTTGTGGTGATGTTAGAGGTGTTTCCTCGTGGACTTGGATGTAAGCATTTTGCGCAAGTTGTTTCTGTGGCCATGTGTGGCAGGATTGTTTCGTAAGTATAGTAGTGAAGACTATACTGGCACACGTTTGTTTTGAGACTTAGAAGGAACATTCGGGACGAATGTTTCTAAGGAGGGGAGAATGTTATACCCCGTATTTCCAGAGTATGTACGTGAGGACGTACGTAGAGAAATTTGAACTTTAAAGTGGCTTGACCGATTTTATTTGTGCACAACACCCGATTAGAGTCGTTTTTCGACGAAATGTTTTACATAACTTGCGAAGGGAAAAATCCGGCTATGTCATTTTTAATTTTTGCGGATTTTTCCGAGAAACGAAACGTGTTGGACCAACAAGAGGGCGCCACTTGGCACCCTCTCATTGGAGCACATTGTGGGCGTCCCTTGGACGATTTACTTGGCATTTTTGTCAAGTAGTAGGTAGGATATTTTGGATGGTAGATGGATAAGGTGCACTTGGCATGATCATGGCCCTACACTTGCCTTGCACTTGGCATGATCTTGGCCATTGGTTGGCCTTGGCTTGTCCTATAAATACCCCCCTTTGGAAGACTTCTTCATCCATTCCTAAATTTCCTAAAGTGTTAAAATCCTCCCTCCCTCTATTGTTCTCGTCCTCCTCCCCCTTTGTGAGGCCTTGTAGCCGAGAGTCCTTCCCCCCCTTGGCCGAGAGTACCCCCCCTAGTGGGGTAGGCCGAGGGGTATACACCCCCCCCTTGTGGTGTTGTCTCGTATAAATACCCCCCCTCTTGGTAGAAATACTCTCAAAAGTATTGTTACTATACCCAAATTACCTTAGCCGTATACCTTGTAGTATTCTAAGGTTATACCTACACGAAAAGCCCAGTAATACTATTATACTTCCCGTCAGTCACAAAACCGAAGCCCTAGGGAAAATCTCCATAGTTAGTTGGAGTTTTATAGAAGTTGGTTAGAACTTCTAAGGGTGGTTTGGAGCGGTTAGAAGCACTGAGTGGAGCTAAACGCGCCGTGATCGACATTATACTTGGATAATTATGGGCTTATCGAGGTAATTATCTTGTCCCCCTATTGTAATTGGAAATTACATGTTGTAGGAATATATAGTTGAAGTATACTATATATAGAACTGAACTTAGTATTGTGGCAATGTCTTTGGACTTAATCCTGAATTTAAAGATGAGAGCCGAATCAGAATTACGTAGGATCAGACACAAGAGACTTGTGTAAGTTTGACGGTAGGGAAGGGCCGCCCAATTTCCGTAGGATCTTGTATCTAGATTTATTCTACCGAGTAGTCTAGACTTTGATAGACTTGTATAACATGTATAGGTTGAATGTTCGCGAGTGGCACGTGCTACTTGAGAAGGTGGACCAGCAGCCGTTATAGCCGTGAGCGATTTGCTAATAGTCGATAATCGTCGCGAGGTATGTGAACCTCTTCCTATCTCTTCTAGCATGATATATGTATAACTATGTAGTACGGTAGATGTGCGTGTTAATTGAACGTAGTTGTACGGCAATGTCTTTTGACTTAAGCCCGAATAATAATAATCTTGAAGTAGTTCAAGAGGATTAAGAACTGTTTTTAAAAAGAAGAGTAATACTTGGTTTTAAAATCTTAAGAGTTATACTAGCTTTATGGGAAGTTAGGTATAATGGCTTAAGAGGATAAACGAATGATTTATTTATTTTAGAAGTTAAGAGACTTGATCTTGTAAGATAAGAGACTTAACTTAAATAAATTATATGAATTTTGTGTGAAACCTCATTCGTGAGTAATGAGTACTTAGTTTTTAAAAGGGATAATGTTTTACTGATTTCTAAATCGAATGTGTATCGACAAACCACCTGAATACAATAAAGAAAACGGTATTGAATAATTAAGTATTATTAAAACCAGTAGAAACTTCCATCTGCATAGAAGCTAAGATTAGACAAAATGATATTTCCTAGATCATGCCTGCTGTAATAAGATTGTTATAAACAAGAATATCCTACTCACATATAAGGCTTATGTTCCTCCGATTGTTTAAAAGAGAATTACATTCTTAAATAAATAAGACTACGAACTACGAAACCTTTCGAAAATGAAAAACTTGAGTAATTGAAATTAGGCAAACTTGAAACGTTTGGAAAAGAATGTGGTTACTTGATTTTACAAAGAGAAGTGTTTTGATTTTACTTCAAAAGATAATCACTCTATTTTCATATACTACGGGTATTGTGTGACTTTTGTGAAAGTAACGTCTCTTTTAAAAAGAGTTAATCTATGAAGTACTTTGGGGATAGAAACCCGATCTTGTTAATCATATAGTAGAAAGTGCCTTGTGTGTATAACTTGATTGTGTTGGGTTGTGATAGCCTTGTAATACTTTCTTGTTTATTTGATAAGTAAACATGCTAGGATGCTACGTGTGTTAGTATCTTGTGATGTTTGTGTAAAGGGGTTTCCCCTCGATTGTGCTTAAAATAGTTTCACTATCAGCCGTTATGTTGGTATTGTACCACTCACCTTGACTTGTTTCCGGAGGTTGCCGCCTCCGACGCGGGTAGACTCAGCGTCTAGTGACCTATGATTCGAGAATACCTATGCGGGTCCAGTGATCCATGCGGAGCTACGGAGTTCCAGTTAGTACGCGCCGCTGTGGTCACGCGGTCTATGCGCTACGCGGATCGCGAAGTCCAGCGGACGCCGGAGAGTAATACCCTCGATGCGGGGTTATACCTCACGCGGCCTATGATATTGGCCTATGCGAGTCGCGGGAAGTTCCGTGGCTAGACGCGACATTAGATATCGCGCGCGAGTGGCCGCTTTGATCATGTGACGCCTAGACAGATCTCATGATACGCTTTATGACCTTGTGGCATCGTGGGTTTTAGTAGTCGGCTATGCCTTCGATTTACCCTGCATAATTTTATTAGGACACAGTGGGACCCGTGTTCATGTGTATTCCTCGATGCTTTTATATCATAGATCGCCATGAGGAAGGTATTCCACGCATGATTGATGTTATGGGCGTGAGACCCTAGTTATATTTGAGTGATGACTTTGAGGCGTGAGTCCTCGACTTGACATGATCGCTATTTATCAGGAATCGTAGTTTGGTTATCATACATGTCTCCGCTTTATATAGACTACTATGATTTCATTTACGTGATTTATTTTCGCCACATACTCTGCACTGTTATCGACCTCCTTCCGGGCCGTTCATGCCGCAGTAAAGGTACACCGCCATTGATCCTCGCTCTTAGTGGTCACGCTCATTGGGAAAGCTCCATTTTCTCCGGAGGCTTATCAGTGGTATAGTCCCCTGTCGTTGTAGGTATTTACATTCAGGGGTATGGCGGGGCCCTTTCCCGCCATTGTTGTTGTATCATTCTTAGAAGTGCATCTTTGTTGTGCGCGAGTTGTAATAAGGATGTAATCGTTTCGATTTTAAATTGATTTATATATATGCCGAAAGGCAAGTTTTTCTCGACATCGCTTTCTTACTTCATAATATTTTCATGTCTTGTTTTATGTTCCGCTGATTACTCTGATGTATGGCTACTTGGGTGTCCGGGTAAGGCACCAGTCACGGGCCCGGGTTCGGGTCGTGGCAATAGGTTGACATACTACGTACGACATATTGGACTTGGCAAGTGGATTGAACCGAAGAGGTATGTGGAACTTTCTTATCTCTTGAGCATGATTAAGTTGTAAATGTATAGTACGGTAGACGTACGAGTTTTTGACGAATCTAGTCCATTTGATATCCTTGGTTTTTCTTAAGAATGTTCAAGTTGGTTGAGTTAGGGAATTAACTCACTTGTTTAAATATTAAGGATATCTTAGTTTTTTTAAAGTTAAGAGACTTTAAGTATGTTGAAAGTATTGTTGATACTTGTTTTGTTGGAAAGTTTAAGTCTCTTGGTTATAAAGAAGAATGTAAGTTTCTAAAGTATAAAGCTAGTATAACGGCTTTATGGGAAGTTGGTTATAATAGCTTTATGGAAAGTTAAAATAGAGTGGTTTACTCTAAGTAATTTAAGTATGTTAAATGACTTGAAATAATGAAATACAAATTGATTTAAAGGCATCAATTGCTTAAGGTTTTTAAAAGAAAGAAGTCACTTGATTTAGAAGCCTAAATGTATTTCTAAAAGGGTATTGTGACCTGTCTTGAAAAATAGATGTGACTTGATACTACGGTTATTAGTATCTTGGAAGTTTTGTATGAAAAAGAGTCATTTTAAAAGAGTAGAAGTACGTAGTACTTTGGATTAAATTCCCGGATTTTTATAATGACATGTTAGTATTTAAGTAAACTAAAATGAGAGTCTACATGTATAAGACTAATAAGAAGTTAGGGGATTTCTTAACTTGCTTATGTTATGTATGATAAGCCAGTAGTGCTTATGTTATGTATGGTAAGCCGGTAGTGCTTATGTTATGTATGATAGCCGGTTTGTGCTAGTGATATATTATTCATTACGGGGTCATTCCCCGGGTCTGTGGCATTTGCATATTCCGTGGATTTGCTACCTATGATGCGAGGAATACCTCATGCGGGTCCGAAAGGGCTTATGCGGGTGAAATAGTCTCATGCGGGGCGGACCAGTCCTATGCGAGGAATACCTCATGCGGGTCTACACGACCTATGCGGGCGGATACAGTCTATGCGAGGAATACCTCATGCAGGTCCATATGACCCTTGCGGGTGAAATAGTCCTAGGAGTAGGATTGCTTAATGATACTGCGGGCAGGTGGCCCTTGTTACACCCCGTAAATTCAAGAGGTTAAGTTAAGAACGTACGAAAGGAAATAAGATTTGAATTTGGAAAGTTGGGTTGGCAAAAGGTTGTGGGCAGACTTTCAGTCAACTTTGGAGCAGTATATCTCCTAGTTCCTTAGGAGTTTTGAGGAGTTTTAAAAGACTAGTATGAAGGTTGTTGAGTCTAGTTTCCAACGCAACAAACCACTCGTCGTTTGGACATCGGGGTCGGAAGTTACGGGCGTTAGAAGTTACGTGGCCGACGCAGAGACAGATCTTCCCAGAAAGCGCGCCGATTTTTCCGAAAGTCCTTCGAGGTTGCAGCGCCGCTGGCTGCAGCGGCCATGGGCGCCAAGGCGGGATTTTTACGCAGAAGGGCGAAAAACAGGGGATATTTTGATAAAAGGCCTATGGGAGGGTGACAAGTGTCCCTCCCATCTTTTTGACCAAAGGAGGGTCATATTTTAGGGCCAAGCCTTCAAGATTTGGCCATTTGCAAGGGTTTCCCCTAAGAAAAATTCCCCTTCTCTTTCTCAAATTGATGAACCCCGGTAAGATTTTTGGAAAGGCTTCAAGAAGGAAAAATGTTGGCAAGCTTGTAGAGGGTTCGTGTGGGTAATTTTAAAGTGAAGAAGATTTCGGAAAGAGGGCTTCTTGAGGTAAAAAAATCTCCACCTTCTTGTGTAATTGAAGATTTCAAGTTTTAGTAGTTAAGAAATGAGCCTGAGGCTGTTATATGAAAGTTTGAAAAGATTTGGATCTTGTTGTCTTGTTGAAAACCGAAAATGGGCATGTTAGCCACTCATGTTGTAATCAATTCGGTTGTTAGATAAAAATCATTGCATGTTACAAATAGGGGGATATATAATTGGTTATGGTTTAGATAACATGTTGGGATAACGAGTTGGGTTAAAAGGAAATGGAAAGGAAATTGTTAATTGTTGGGATAATATAGTCGAATGTGGCTTGGAAATTATTGGATTGTTTTGTATTATTGTGGGGCAGAATTTTACGCGTCCTGTGAAGGCGTGTAATCCCCTTTTGGTTAGCTTAATTGTTGTGCCTTAAATGCGGCGTTGGTTATTGAATTCGGACCTTGAAAAAGGTGGAAAAGTACGTAGAAACAAAGGAAGTGCTGTCCAATTTTTTCCGTAGAACAAGGGACTTTTCATTAGAATATACTACGTTGAAGCTAGAAGCTAATAAACGTATTATGGTCATTATAGGTTGACATCTTCGGAAGGCATATTGGACTTGGCAAGTGGATTAAACAAAGGAGGTATGTGGAAACTTTCTTATCTCTTGAGCATGAGTAGTTATAATTGTATGGTACGGTAGACGTACGTGATTTAAATGAAGTGAAGTCATTTGATATATTTGACTTGTTTTAGGGACGTCTAGTTGGTTGAGTTAGAGAATTAACTCACGTGTCCTTAAGGAAGAGTTATAAGAATGGTTTATCCTAATAAGGTAGACAAGGATTTTCTTGACATGTATAAGTATAGAATACTGGATTTGGGAAGTATTGATTCTTGAACTATTCTAAAGATAAGAGACTTGATTCCTAAGTTAAGAAACTTGTTTTCTAAAGTTAAAATATTTGAAGTATTTTGAAAGTAGTGTAACTTGAATTGAAGTACAAGCCTCTTGGTTATAGAGAGAGCAAAGTGGTCTAAGACATAAAGAGTTATAACGGCTTTATGGGGAGTTAGTTATGACAGATTTATGAGAGGATAAGGATGTCTTGGTTTCTAGCATAAAGTTAGTATAACGTCTTTATGGGAAGTTGGTTATAATAACTTTATGGAAGCTTAAAGAAATGGTTTTCTCGAATAAGGTAAGCCTAGATAAAAGAATGGATACTAAGAAAGGCAATTTGATTTAAAGGCATCACTTGCTTAAAGTTTAAATGAGGGTCACTTGGTTTAGAAGCCGAAGCATATTTGTCACGACCCGAACCCGGGCCCGTGACTGGTGCCTTACCCCGGGCACCCTAGTGATACAACATCAGAGTAATCAGCGGAATATAAAACACAACATGAAACAATGTAAAAGAGACACAGTTTATCTGAAGAAAAGTTGCCTTTCGGCATATATATATAAAAACTTAAATCCGAACAGTTACATCCTTTTTTACAAACTCTGCCCACAACAAAGATTACTGCACTCTAAGAATGATATGACAACAATGACGGGACAGGGCCCCGCCATACCCCTGAATGTAAGTACCTACAACGACAGGGGACTATACCACTGATAAGCCTCCGGAGAAACGGAGCTTCCCAAACGCTGAACTGTGATCCTAAGAGCGAGGATCGACGACTGGTGTACTTCTTCCTGCGGCATGAACGCAGCCCCCCGAAGGAGGTCAGTACAACAGGTACCAAGTATGTGAAACTGAAAGTACTGTAAATGAAATCATAGTAGTCTATATAAAGCAAGATACATGTATGATAACTAAACTACAGTTCACAATAAATAAGCAGTCATGTCAAGTCAGGGACTCACGCCCTCAAAGTCATCACTCGAATACAACTATGGGTCTCATGCCCACAACATCAATCATGCCCGTGGAATACCTTTGTCACGACCCGAACCCGAGCCCGTGACTGGTGCCTTACCCCGGGCACCCTAGTGATACAACATCAGAGTAATCAGCGGAATATAAAACAATAACACGAAATGACATGAAGTATGAAACAATAATCTGAGAAAGTTGCCTTGCGGCATATATAAATATCAACTAGAACAGTTACATATCCTTTACGCTTCGCCCACAACAAGCATTTACTGCACTTAAGATTGACATGACAACAATGGCGGGACAGGCCCCGCCATACCTCGAATGTAAGCACCTACTACGCGGACTATACCACCGATAAGCCTCCGAGAAACGGAGCTTCCCAAACGCCGAATCGGACTGAGAGCTAGGATCAACGATCGTGTACCTCAACTGCGGCATGAACGCAGCCCCGGGCGAGGTCAAGATAACAGTACCAAGTATGTGGAAATCAAAATATCAGAAATGAAATCATAGTAGTCTATATAAAGCGGGAGACATGTATGATAACCAAACTACGCTCACAATAAATAAGCAAATATGTCAAGTCGTGACTCACGCCTCAAAGTCACCACTCAAATATAACTATGGGTCTCACGCCCACAACATCAATCATGCCCGTGGAATACCTTCCTCACTACCTATGCTATGATATAAAAGCACCAAGGAATACATACGAACACCGTGTCCCACTGTGTCATCATAAAACCGCACGGTAAGTACGAAGGCATAGCCGACTACTAACACCTACAAGACTAACAAGGTCATAAATCAGATCATAAGATTTGTCTAGACCGCCACATGATCGAAGCTGGCCATACGCCCGCAGTATCAAATGTGCGCGTCTAGCCCTGGAACTTCCCGCAGCTCCGCATAGGCCAACCTCATAGGCCCGCATGAGGTATTCCCCACATCGAGGGTAGCTACTCCCCGGCATCCGCCTGGACTCGCAGTCCGCATGGCCACATAGACCGCATGACCATAAAGGCCGCACACTAACTCGAACTCGTAGCTCCGCATAGGTCCCCGGGACCCGCATGAGGTATCCTCGAATCATAGTCACACAGACTGCCTGAGTATTACCCCGCATCGGAGGGCAGCTTAACCTCCGGGATCATGTCAAGGTGAGTGGTACAATACCAACATAACGGCTGATAGTTAAACAACATAAGCGCGATCGAGGTAAAACCCCTTTACACAAACATCACAAGATACTAACACACGTAGCATCCTAACATGTTTACTTATCAAACCAACAAGAAAGTATTACAAGATTATCACAAACCAACACAATCAAGTTATTCACACAAGATACTTTCTACTTTATGTTAAACAAGTTCGGGTTTTTATCCCCAAAGTACTTCATACATTAACTCTTTAAAAGATACGTTACTTTCACAAAAGTCACACAATACCCGTAGTATAAAAATAGAGTGACTATCTTTTTAAGTATACCTGTTATACCCCGTAGTTCCAGGGTATGTATGTGAGGACGTGCGTACGAGAATACGACTGAAATTTTGGAAAGAAAGAAAGATGTGATTTTTCGACGGAAAAGTTTCCGGATTTCGTGAAGGAAAAAGGTTCGTTGATGGGAATTGGATTCCCAGATTTGGTATTTGGGCTTCTTGAATTATATTAGAATTATGGAATTTTATTTCCGAATTGGTCACGCCAAATACGGAGAAATTTACGGCTTGTGGGGCCCACTTTGTTTTCTAGATTTTTGCCTTTATGGATATTTTCTAAGATGAAATATTTTGGGCCAGTAGAGGGCGACACGTGTCACCCCCTAGGTGGCCTCATGGCCGAAATTTGTTAACAAGTGGCAAGACAAGTGGCCTTGTCTTGCTAGATATTTTGTGACAAGTGGCCAAGTCTTGCTAGATATTTTGTGGACAAGTGGCTTGTGGGACCCACACACACTTGTCCCCAATCTCAACCACACACTTGCCTTCATCCTAGCCCTTGGTTGTCCTATATATGCACCCTTAGTTGATGAAAACTTCCACACTTAACCATTTCAAGACAAGAAATTCCCTCCCTTCTCCCTTGACCTTGCTCTCGTTTTTGAGCCCATTTCTTGACCTAAATTTGTCCAACAATTCTTAAACTCTCAAGTGTTCTTCCCTAAGGTGTTAGGAAGATTGTGTACCAAGAGTTGGAAAAGATTTCACACCCTAACCTATTGTTCATGCCTTGGACGAAACTTACTAGTTGGAAACCCTAAGTGTTCTTCACTTTTGGAGTCAATCTTGAAGAGAAGTTGGTTAGGAGCTTCTATGGGTTGCTTGGAGCGGATTGGAACGTAAAGATTGGAGCTAAGACTTGCTTGGAATGACATTAAGTTCTTGGATAGATTTTGGGCTATTTGAGGTAGTAAATCTTAACCTCTTTGTGAATTGGTCATTATACATATATTATAAGTATATTATGAGTATATAATATATGGAGTAAAGTTTGGAAGAGTTGGATCTTGTTAACTTGTTAAAAGAAAGGATTGGCCGCTTGCCATTAAAATGGTAAAACGATCTTACTTGTGAAGAAGTAATTAACAAAGTAACTATAACTTATATTAAGATGGAATATAAGTTGGATGACTAATGAAGTAATTGGATAAGTAAATGGACAAAGTCGCCAAGGATCCCAACTTAAGGATCAGATTACTTTGGACCAGATTTACTTTGGACCGTATTTACATTTCGTTAAGGGAAGATTGTTCAATCGCCCGCTTGGGCGTGTGATCCCCTTTTTAATTATTGTATTGTTATGAGGCGTGATAGTAAACCGCTACCGTTTGGCGCGTAATCCTTCTTTTACTTGTTGTTATTATGGAGGCGTGATAGTAAACCGCGTTACCGCTTGGGCGTGTAATCCCTTCTTTATGTTGTTTAATTATTATGCCTTATATATATATGGTATATATATTACGTTATTCGCCTTGGAGAAAGATGGAAAAGTGAGTAAAACGGAAGTCTACGAATTTTCCGTAGAATTAGAGGGCTTTTTATTGGTATAAGTCTTCAATGGTGAGAAAGGTTTGATAAAAGTACTATGACCGCTTTAGGAGTGGAGTACTACGTGTGGCGTGATCTACTTGGCTTAGGAGTAGCCGACGGTTGAAGTACTTGAGCGTTTTGCTATTTGTCGATAATCGTCGCGAGGTATGTGAACCTCTTACTATCTTTTCTAGCATGATTGTTGTGAACTATGTAGTACGGTAGACGTACATGTGCTAAGTGATTTGGTTGGTTTAAAACATAGGGTGTTATAATAGCTTTATGGGAAGTTAGTTATAACGACTTTATGTAGGTAAAAGAATGGTTTATTGATTGTAGAAAGTTAAGAGACTTGATCTTGAAAGATAAGAGACTTGACTTATAAACGACTTGATTTTGAAAGTTAAGAGACTTGATCTTGAAAGATAAGAGACTTGACTTATAAACGACTTGATTTTGAAAGTTAAGAGACTTGATCTTGAAAGATAAGAGACTTGACTTATAAACGACTTGATTTTGAAAGTTAAGAGACTTGATCTTGAAAGATAAGAGACTTGACTTATAAACGACTTGATTTTGAAAGTTAAGAGACTTGATCTTGAAAGATAAGAGACTTGACTTAGTTTGACTTGTTATGAATTTTGTTAAAATGTTAAAAAACCTCATTCATGAGTAATGAGTAGTTGGTTTTAAAAGAATAATGTTTTCATGATTTCGGAAATGAGAATAAGTGTCGAACAAAACCACTGCAGCGTTAATAAAGGAAAATGTATTGACAAATAACTGATTGTTATTAAAACCAGTAGAAACCTCCATCTGCATAGAAGCTAAGATAAGACAAAATTGTATTACATTTCCTAGATCATGGTCAGAGCAAGATTGTTATAAACAAGAATAAACGGCTCACGATAAGACATATGTTACTCAATTGTTTTAAAAGGATTAAGACTATGAGTTATGAAACCTTTCTAAAATAAGAAACTTGAGCATTTGAAATTAGGCAAACTCAACGCTTGGAAAATAATGTTGTTACTTGATTTTACAAAGGGAAGTGTTTTGGTTTACTTAAAAAGATAGTCACTCTATTTTTGATACTACGTATCGGGTGACTTTGTGAAAGAAACGGATCTTTTAAAGAACTTAACGACGTAATACTTTGGGGTTAGAACCTTCTGGCATAAAATGGAAGTACTTCGTTGTGTGTAACTTGCCTATGTTTGCGTGTGATAGCCTTGTTGTGCAAGTATTGTATTTCTATACCACCGCCTCTCGATGGGCCGCTGATTTGTTATGTATGATTCTTTATCGAGTCCCATGGACGGGCCGAGACACGTATTCCACCGATTCTTTATCGAGTCCCATGACGGGCCGAGACACGTATTCCACCGGTTCTTTATCGAGTCCCACGAGACGGGCCGAGACACGTATTCCACCGATTCTTTATCGAGTCCCACGGATGGGCCGAGACACGATTTCACCGATTCTTTATCGAGTCCCACGATGGGCCGAGACACGATTTCACCGATTCTTTATCGAGTCCCATGTGACGGGCCGAGACACGTATTCCACCCGATTCTTTATCGAGTCCCATGAGACGGGCCGAGACACGTATTCCACCGATTCTTTATCGAGTCCCACGAGACGGGCCGAGACACGTATTCCACCGTTCTTTATCGAGTCCCATGAGACGGGCCGAGACACGTATTCCACCGATTCTTTATCGAGTCCCATGGGACGGGCCGAGACACGATTTCACCGATTCTTTATCGAGTCCCACGTGATGGGCCGAGACACGATTTCACCGATTCTTTATCGAGTCCCACGGATGGGCCGAGACACGTATTCCACATGATTTATACCTAGATCGCCGGTGAGAAGGAGTTCCACGTACGAGGATGACTTGAGGCGTGAGTCCCCGACTTGACATGACTACTTTTATGTTGTAAATCAGAGTTGGTTATAATACATGTCTCCTATTTTATATAGATCGCCATGATTTCATTTACGTGATTTCGCCACATACTTGGTACTGTTGATCGACCTCCTTCGGGGCTGCGTCATGCCGCAGTACAGTACATCGGCCAGGATCCTCGCCTAGGATCACAGCCACAGGTTAGGAAGCCCCGCTTCTTCTGAGGCTTATCTTTGCATGTTACTCGAGTCCAGAGGTTCTTGTACATTCGTGGTATGGCGGCCCCGTCCCGCCATAGTTGTTGTCACTTCTGAGGTCCGTAGTAATCAGTGGCGTAGTTTGTAAAAGGATAACTGTCGTTTTTATGTATATATACGTAAGGCAACCGCTTTGTTGGCCTGCTTATTTATCATGTCTCTTGTTTCATGTTTATGTTTTATTTCACGATTTTCTCGATGTTGTATCACGAGGTGCCCGAGGTAAGGCACCACGCCCCTGCTCGGTCGTGACAAAAGTGGTATCAGAGCAGTTAGTCCTCGGAAAGTGTCTACAGACCGTATCTAGCAGAGTCTTGATTATCGATGTGTTGTGCACCACATCTATAATCGTGAGGTCGCAGGATATCTAGGATTGGTTTCATTCTTCTCACTCGAGATCGTGCCTTAGAGCCGTGTTATAAGTTGGTCTCATCGCGTATTCTTATGTACCGCTTATGCCTCCGCTAGTGCAACCGTGGCCCAGATGGGATGGGCAAGGCGCAGAGGAGTCGCGAGTAGAACATAGAGGGTTACGAGAGCACAGGCCTGATCATTACCTGAGATAGTACTTCATACGACGAGTTTTATGACGCCGCTAGCCCCAGCAGAGTTTAGAGCGACAACAGTTTCTACGGAGGCCACGATACCGAGCCTCAGCCCACTCACGTGCCGAGGATACGAGTTACAAAGAGATGGCCCGATTACTACCGGGTCACAAGGTGTGAACTTTAGAATACTATACGTGGAGACCTTAGATGCGAGGCCGTCTTGAGTAAAAGATTTGTTTACGATTGACCTTTGTCGGAGTACATAGTATACGAGGGGTAAAATCTTGTGATAAGTCCCTGAGTGGTGTGAATTATAAGAGGGTAGTTGAGCTAAGAAGACCACTAGGTTTTCGTGACTTGATTAGTGAGATTGCTCCGGATCTGGGGAAACAAGAGTTTTGGCGCTGCATGGGTCGGGTTGAGGACCATTCGCGGTCAACCCGTAGTCCGAATGCGCGGGTCGGGCCGAGGTGGTCCTCCAGTGGTAGGTCACGAGGTGCTAGGCCCGTGTTTAGGTAACCATCGACGGGTTCGTGGACGCGTTCGACCGAATCGGATCGCAGGTCGGGATGGCCTTTGCGGAATTGAAACTAGTGAGATGACCAAGTTCGAGGTAGTGACTCCAAGGTTTTGGAAATCGGGCGATCAAGTGTGGTACGATAATCGGAAAGAGTTCGTGTTCGGAAGTGTACGACATGTAAGCGAAAGAAGTGAACGTGTGCAAGAGATGGAAGTGATCATGTTTGTGAAGCAGCGCGCGGAAGTATCCTTGGACCGAGCGAGAGTTGGTGTTGTTTTTACATCGCCGAGGTGATTCCTCATCGCTTGGATTTGAGTTTTGCGCACATGTTATATTCTCGCCATCGGCAGGATCGGTTTTGTAAGTATAGTAGTGGAGACTATACCGACGCAAGTACGCTTGGAGACTTAGAAGGAACATTCGACGAATGTTTCTAAGGAAGAATGTTATACCCCGTAGTTCCGTGGTATGTATGTGAGGACGCGTATGAGAATACGATCAAATTTTGGAAAGAAAGAAAGATGTGATTTTTCGACTAAAAGTTTCCTGATTTCAAGGAAAAGGTTCGTTGATGGGAATTGATTCCCAGATTTGGTATTTGGGCTTCTTGAATTATATTAGAATTATGGAATTTTATTTCCTGATTGGTCACGTGGGCCCACTGAGAAATTTACGCTTTGTGGGGCCTACTTTGTTTTCGAGATTTTGCCTTTATGGATATTTTCAAAGATGAAATATTTTGATTTAGCAGAGGCATACGTGTCACCTCCGTGTGGCCTCATGGCCGAAATTTGCTAACAAGTGGCAAGACAAGTGGCCTTGTCTTGCTAGATATTTTGTGTGGACAAGTGGCTTGTGGGACCCACACACATTTGTCCCCAATCTCAACCACACACTTGCCTTCATCCTAGCCCTTGGTTGTCCTATATATGCACCCTTAGTTGATGAAAACTTCCACACTTAACCATTTCAAGACAAGAAATTCCCTCCCTTCTCCCTTGACCTTGCTCTCGTTTTTTAGCCCATTTCTTGACCTAAATTTGTCCAACAATTCTTAAACTCTCAAGTGTTCTTCCCTAAGGTGTTAGGAAGATTGTGTACCAAGAGTTGGAAAAGATTTCACACCCCTAACCTATTGTTCATGCCTTGGCCAAAACTTACTAGTTGGAAACCCTAAGTGTTCTTCACTCTTTGGAGTTGAATCTTGAAGAGAAGTTGGTTAGGAGCTTCTATGGGTTGCTTGTAGCGGATTGGAACGTAAAGATTGGAGCTAAGACTTGCTTGGAACGACATTAAGTTCTTGGATTGATTTTGGGCTATTTGAGGTAGTAAATCTTAACCTCTTTGTGAATTGGTCATTATACATATATTATAAGTATATTATGGAGTATATAATATATGGAGTAAATTTTGGAAGAGTTGGATCTTGTTAACTTGTTAAAAGAAAGGATTGGCCGTTTGCCATTAAAATGGTAAAAACGTATCTTACTTGTGAAGAAGTAATTAACAAAGTAACTATAACTTATATTAAGATGGAATATAAGTTGGATGACTAATGAAGTAATTGGATAAGTAAAATGGACAAAGTTGGCCAAGGACCCCAACTTAAGGACTGTATTTACTTGGATCAGATTTACTTTGGATCAGATTTACTTTGGATCGTATTTACATTTCGTTAAGGGAAGATTGTTCAATCGCGCCCGTTTGGGCGTGTGATCCCCTTTTTAATTATTGTATTGTTATGGAGGCGTGATAGTAAACCGCGTTACCGGTTGGGCGCGTAATCCCCTTCTTTTACTTATTGTTATTATGGAGGCGTGATAGTAAACCGCGTTACCGTTTGGGCGTGTAATCCCCTTCTTTATGTTGTTTAATTATTACGCCTTATATATATATATGGTATATATATTACGTTATTCGCCTTAGAGAAAGATGGAAAAGTGAGTAAAACGGAAGTCTACGCCAATTTTCCATAGAATTAGAGGGCTTTTTATTGGTATAAGTCTTCAATGGTGAGAAAGGTTTGATAAAAGTACTATGACCGTTTTAGGAGTGGAGTACTACGTGTGGCGTGATCTACTTGGCTTAAGGAGTAGCCGACGTCAAGTACTTGGAGCGTTTTGCTATTTGTCGATAATCGTCGCGAGGTATGTGAACCTCTTCCTATCTTTTCTAGCATGATTGTGGTGAACTATGTAGTACGGTAGACGTACATGTGCTAAGTGATTTGGTTGGTTTAAAACATAGGGTGTTATAATAGCTTTATGGAAAGTTAGTTATAACGACTTTATGTAGGTAAAAGAATGGTTTATTGATTGTAGAAAGTTAAGAGACTTGATCTTGAAAGATAAGAGACTTGACTTATAAACGACTTGATTTTGAAAGTTAAGAGACTTGATCTTGAAAGATAAGAGACTTGACTTATAAACGACTTGATTTTGAAAGTTAAGAGACTTGATCTTGAAAGATAAGAGACTTGACTTATAAACGACTTGATTTTGAAAGTTAAGAGACTTGATCCTGAAAGATAAGAGACTTGACTTAGTTTGACTTGTTATGAATTTTGTTAAAATGTTGTAAAAAACCTCATTCGCGAGTAATGAGTAGTTGGTTTTAAAAGAATAATGTTTTCCTGATTTCGAAAATGAGAATAAGTGTCGAACAAAACCACTGCAGCGTTAATAAAGGAAAATGTATTGACAAATAACTGATTGTTATTAAAAACCAGTAGAAACCTCCATCTGCATAGAAGCTAAGATAAGACAAAATTGTATTACATTTCCTAGATCATGGCTGCTGTAGCAAGATTGTTATAAACAAGAATAAACGGCTCACGCATAAGACATATGTTACTCAATTGTTTTAAAAGGGATTAAGACTATGAGTTATGAAACATTTCTAAAATAAGAAACTTGAGCATTTGAAATTAGGCAAACTTGAACGTTTGAAAAATAATGTTGTTACTTGATTTTACAAAGGGAAGTGTTTTGGTTTACTTAAAAAGATAGTCACTCTATTTTTGATACTACGGGTATCGAGTGACTTTTGTGAAAGAAACGGATCTTTTTAAAGAACTTAACGTACGTAATACATTGGGGGTTAGAACCTGGCCTTCGGCATAAAATGGAAGTACTTCGAGTTGTGTGTAACTTGCCTATGTTTGCGTGTGATAGCCTTGTTGTGCAAGTATTGTATTTCTATACCACCGCGCGTCTCACGAGGCCACTGATTTGTTATGTATGATTCTTTATCGAGTCCCACGGGATGGGCCGAGACACGTATTCCACCGATTCTTTATCGAGTCCCACGAGACGGGCCGAGACACGTATTCCACCGTTCTTTATCGAGTCCCACGAGACGGGCCGAGACACGTATTCCACCGATTCTTTATCGAGTCCCACGGATGGGCCGAGACACGATTTCACCGATTCTTTATCGAGTCCCACGGACGGGCCGAGACACGATTTCACCCGATTCTTTATCGAGTCCCATGGATGGGCCGAGACACGTATTCCACATGATTTATACCTAGATCGCAGCAGCCGAGGAAGGAGTTCCACGCACGGAGGATGACTTTGAGACGTGAGTCCCCGACTTGACATGACTACTTTTATGTTGTAAATCAGTAGTTGGTTATCATACATGTCTCTATTTTATATAGATTGTCATGATTTCATTTACGTGATTTCGCCACATATTTGGTAATCATGGTAATCACAGATCGACCTTCGGGCTGCGTTCATGCCGCAGTAGAGGTACATCGGCCAGGATCCTCGCTCTAGGATCACGCCAACGTGTTAGGAAGCCCCGCTTTCTTCTGAGGCTTATCTTTTGTATGTTACCCGAGTCCAGTAGGTTCTTGTACATTCGTGGTATGGCGGGCCCTGTCCGTCATAGTTGTTGTCACTTCTTAGGTGCAGTAGTATCACAGGCGTAGTTTGTAAAAAGGATAACTGCTCGGTTTTTATGTATATATACGTAAGGCAATCGCTTTGGTTGCTTTGTTTATTTATCATGTCTCTTGTTTCATGTTTATGTTTTATTTCCGCTGATTTTCTCTGATGTTGTATCACGAGGGTGCCCGGTGTAAGACACCAGTCACGGGCCCCGGTTCGCGTCGTGACAAAACCCAAACACTTTCTTTTGTAAAATCAAGTAACCACATTATTTTCCAAACGTTCAAGTTTGCCTAATTTCAAATGCTCAAGTTTCTCATTTTCGAAAGGTTTCGTGGTTCATAGTTTTAATCACTTAATGATGTAATTCTCCTTTAAAACAATTTGAGAAACATATACCTTATATGTGAGTAGGTTATCTTGTTTATAACAATCTTATAACAGCAGCCATGGTCTAGGAAATGTAATATCATTTTGTCTCATCTTAGCTTCTATGCAGATGGAGGTTTCTACTGGTTTTAATAATACTTGATTAGTCAATACATTTCCCTTTATTAGCGCTGTTGTGGTCTGTTCGATACTTATTCTGATTTCCGAAATCAGTAAAACATTATTCCTTTTAAAAAAACCAAGTACTCATTACTCACGAATGAGGTTTCACACTTTTTTACAAAATTCAATTAAGTCAAGTCTCTTATCTTTTAAGATCAAGTTTCTTAACTTCTTAAATCAATAAATCATTCTTTTTATCTCTCTTAAGCCGTTATACCTAACTTCCCATAAAGCTAGTATAACTCTTAAGCTTTTAAAACCAAGTATTACTCTTCTGTTAAAAATGATTCAGTATTCTTTTGAAATACTTCGCGTTATTCGGAGCTTAAGTCAAAAGACATTGCCGTAATTATTATTCAGGCTTAAGTCAAAAGACATTGCCGTAATTATTATTCAGTTAACACACGTACGTCTACCGTGCTATATATATTTTAAAATATCATGCTCAAGAGTATAGGAAGAATCACATACCTTGCGACGATTATCGACTATTAGCAAAACGCTCCACGACTGTAACCCGGCTAGCCTTGTCCACCTTTCAAGTAGTACATGCTACTTGCAGAACTTTCAACCTATAAAGGTTATACAAGTCTATCAACGTCTAGACTACTCGGTAGAATAAATCTAGACACAAGATTCTACGGAAAATTGGGCAGCACTTCCCTACCCGCCAAACTTCACAAGTCTACTGTAAATACAGTCTTTTGTAAGTACAGTTCACTACCCTTCTTATATACTGTTATACCCCGTAGTTCCAGGGTATATAGGTGAGGATGTACGTGCGAGATTACGACAGAAATTTTGGAAAGAAAGAAAGATGTGATTTTTCGACGGAAAAGTTTCCGGTTTTTGTGAAGAAAAAGGTTCGTTAATGGGAATTGGATTCCCAGATTTGGTATTCGGACTTCTTAGAATATTTGAGAATTATGGAATTTTATTTCCGGAAATGGTCACGCTGGGCCCACTGTGAAATTTACGGTTTTGTGGGGCCCGCTTAGTTTTTGAGATTTTGGCCATTATGGATATTTTCGGGAGATGAAATATTTTGGACGAGTAGGAGGGCGACACGTGTCACCCCCCTAGGTGGCCCTTGGCCGAAATTAGCTAGACAAGTGGCAAGACAAGTGGCCAAGTCTTGCTAGATATTTTGTGTGGACAAGTGGCTTGTGGGTCCCACCCACACTTGTCCCCAATCTCAACCACACACTTGCCTTCATCCTATCCCTAGTTGTACTATATATGCACCCTTAGTTGATGAAATCTTCCACACTTAGACATTTGAAGACTTGAAAACCCTCCCTTCTCCCTCGACCTAGAGCTCTCGTTTTGCCCCCATTTCTTGAGCAAAATTTGTCCAACAATTCTTAAACTCTCAAGTGTTCTTCCTAAGGTGTTAGGAAGATTGTGTACCAAGAGTTGGAAAAGATTTCACACCCCTAGCCTTGAAGGGATGTCTTGCCGAAAGTTGTCATCTTGAAACCCTAAGTGTTCTTCACTTTTTGAGTTGAATCTTGAAGAGAAGTTGGTTAGGAGCTTCTATGGGTTTCTTGTAGCGGATTGGAACGTAAAGATTTGGAGCTAAGACTTGCTTGGAGCGACTTTAAGAACTTGGATATTTTTGGGCTATTTGAGGTAGTGGAACTTAAACCTCTTTGTGAATTGGTTGTTATACATATATTATAAGTATATTATGGATTATATAATATATGGAGTAAGTTTGGAAGAGTTGGATCTTGTTAACTTGTTAAAAGAAAGGATTGACCGCTTGCCATTAAAATGGTAAAACGTATCTTACTTGCTAAGAAGCTAATAACAAAGTAACTATAACTTATATTAAGAATGGAAATATAAGTTGGATGACTAATGAGTAAATTGGATAAGTAAATGGACAAAGTCGCCAAGGACCCCAACTTAAGGATCGTATTTACTTTGGACCGTATTTACTTGGACCGTATTTACTTTGGATCAGATTTACATTTCGGCGGGAAGATTTTTCAATCGCGTTAGCTTTGGGCGTGTGATCCCCTTTTTAATTATTGTATTGTTATGAAGGCGTGATAGTAAACCGCGCACGGCCGTCGCGTAATCCCCTTCTTTTACTTATTGTTGTTATGGGGGCGTGATAGTAAACCGCGTTACCGTTTGGGCGTGTAATCCCCTTCTTTATGTTGTTTAATTATTACGCCTTATATATATATATGGTATATATATTACGGTTATTCGCCTTGGTAAAAGATGGAAAAGTGAGTATAAACTGGAAGTCTTACAAATTTCCGTGAGATTTTGAGGGCTTTTTATTGGTATAAGTCTTCAATGATAAGAAAGGTTTGATAGAGTACTATGACCATTTTAGGAGTGGAGTACTACGTGTGGCGTGATCTACTTGGCTTAAGGAGTAGCCGACGTTGAAGTACTGAGCGTTTTGCTTATTGTCGATAAATCGTCGCGAGGTATGTGAACCTCTTCCTATCTTTTCTAGCATGATTGTTGTGAACTATGTAGTACGGTAGACGCATACGTGCTAAGTGATTTGGTTAGTTTAAAACATAGGGTGTTATATAGCTTTATGGGAAGTTAGTTATAACGACCTTATGTAGGTGAAAATGGTTTACTGATGTTAGAAGTTAAGAGACTCGATCTTATAAGATAAGAGACTTAACTTATTTGTTTTAATGTGGATGTTTGTGTGAAACCTCATTCGTGAGTAATGAGTACTTGGTTTTTAAAGGGATAATGTTTTACTGATTTCGAATCGAATGTATCGACAGCACTATCAGCGTTAATAAAGGAAAATGTATTGAATAATGATGTGTTGTATTAAAACCAGTAGAAACCTCCATCTGCATAGAAGCTAAGATGAGACAAAATGATATTACATTTTCTAGATCATGGCTGCTGTAATAAGATCGTTATAAACAAAGAATAAACTACTCACATATATGACATATGTTACTCAATTGTTTTAAAAGAGACTAAGACTATGAGTTATGAAACCTTTCTAAAATGAGAAGCTTGAGTAATTGAAACTAGGCAAACTGGAACTTAGGAAAAGAATGTTGTTACTTGATTTTGAAAAGGAATGTGGGTTGGTCATTCTAATACTACGGGTATAGGGTGACTTTTATAAAAGTAATGGATCTCTTTTAAAATAACTTAACGTATGTAGTACTTTGGGGTTAAAAACCCGAACTTTGGCATAAAATGAAAGTACTTTGAGTTGTGTGAAACTTGCCTATGCTTGTTGTTGTGAAACTTGCCTATGCTTGTTGTTGTGAAACTTGCCTATGTTTGTGATGATAGCCTTTGTTGTGCAAATGTGGTATTTCTGTGTTACCGCGTCTCTCGATAGAGGGCCGGTCGACTTATTGAGAACTTACTCGACGCGTCTTGCGGTGATGGAGAATTCCACGTATGTTTCCATTTTGATTATCGCCTTGTTGTTGATGTCACATGGACATGTCTACACCGATGCAAGATTCCGGCACGCGCCACGCGTCGGGTTGATTACCCGATATATTGTTATTGTGGTTACATGGACATGTCTACACCGAGGTAGAATTCGGGGCACGTGCCACGCGTGGTTGATCACCCAAGATATTATTGTTGATGTCACATGGACGTGTCTACACCGAGGTAGAATTCCGGCACGTGGCCGGGGCATTGGTATTATTGTTGCATCATGGACATGTCTACACCGACGCAGACCCGGCACGCGGCCGTGCGGTCGGGTTGATTACCCGATATATTGTTATTGTGGTTACATGGACATGTCTACACCGAGGTAGAATTCCGGGGCATGTGGCTACGCGCAGGTTGATCACCCAAGATATTATTGTTGATGTCACACGGACGTGTCTACACCGAGGTAGAATTCCGGCACGCGCCACGGGCATTGGTATTATTGTTGCATCACGACATGTCTACACCGATGCAATTCCGGCATGCGCCATGATGCGAACATGATTGATGTTGTGGGCGTGAGACCCATAGTTATATTTGAGTGATGACTTGAGGCGTGAGTCCCCGATCGACATGATCGCTTTATGTTGTGAATCGTAGTTTGGTTATCATACATGTCTCCCGCTTTATATAGACTAGTATGATTTCATTACTGATATTTTTTACGCTTTCACATACTTGGTACTGCAGATCGACTCCTTCGGCTGCGTTCATGCCGCAGTAGAGGTACATCGGCCGTGGATCCTCGCCTAGGATCTCGCCAGCTTTGGGAAGCTCCGCTTCTCCGAGGCTTATCTTTCTGTATGTGTTCCACGAGTTGTAGGTTCTGTACATTCGTGGTATGGCGGCCCCGTCCCGTCATAGTTGTTGTAAATCTTAGAGGTCCTGTAGTACAAGTGTGGTTGTAAAAAGGATTAAACTGCTCGTTTTGAAAGAGTTGTATTTATTTATGTTATTGGAAGGTAACCGCTGGGTTGGCCTGCTTTATGTTCATATATCTTGTTTCTTGTTAAAGTTTTATTTTTCACGGTTTTCTCGATGATTGTATCACTAGGGTGCCCGGATAAGGCACCAAGAACGCCCCGAACGGGTCGTTACAAAAGTGGTATCGAGCGCTAATCCTCGGAAAGTGTCTGCACCGTGTCTAGTAGAGTCTTGATTATCGATGTGTTGTGCACCACATCTATAATCGTGAGGTCACAGGACATTTAGGATTGGTTTCCATTCTTCTCATTCCGAGATCGTGCCTGAGTCATGTTGTAAGTTGGACCCTCCGACGTATCTCGTTTTACCGCTTATGCCTCCGCGCAGCAGCAACCAGAGCCACGGCGGCAAGACAGCCGAGGAACCGCTAGTGAGATACAGAGGAGTACGAGCGCGCAGCCCGCATAAGACTGAGGTTGTGCTTGACGGCGGGTTTTCAGGACGCCGCCACCCAAGAGAGGTTAGCCGCAGAATGGGCCGCCGAGACCGCAGCACTGAGCCTCCACCCCACACCGGGGCGTAGGAGATGGGTTATAAGCGAGATGGCCCGATTGCCGCCGTGGTCGTGGCCGATATGAGGATAGGCCGACGCAGCAGCCTGGCCCAGAGCACCAGCCGTTCACCCCGAGCGAATAGTTTGAGGCTACGGGACTTTCTCGAGTCAGAGCGCCAGAGTTTTATGGGTCGAGGCACGAGGATGATCCGCAGGAGTTCATCCGGCAGCTGACGGATCACGCGTGATCAAGGCTTCAGAGACCGAGTCAGGACCTTTGTTCGTGATCGGCCGCGCGTGATACCGCAATGATTGGTTTGATTCATGGGAGCTTTCCGGGAGAGCATGCACCTCCAGCAGATGGGATGAGTTTTTGCGGCGTTTCACGCACTTCTTGCCTCCGCAGATGGCGAGGGCACGCCGGTCAGATTTTTGATGCTTAGACAGAGCGCGCATTCGGTTGAGTACAATGTGAGTTCGACTCATTGGCCCTGACGCCCCGGGCTGTAGCTAGTATGGAGGATCGAGTGCACCGATATGTTACGAGGCTCGATGATTACATGTCGAGGCATGTTCAGAGTAGCTCTTCACCGCATGGACATTGCCCGCACGCAGCTCATGACCGATGTGAGGCACGAGAGGTCGACGAATGACCAAGATCGCGAAGAGGCCGTAACAACAGGTCCTTTGGTGACTTTCGAGGCGGACCGCCAAAGAAGATACTAGTTTTGTACCTCCGCCAAGGCAGAGTGGTCCTCCACAACCTTCAGAGTATTCGGAGCGGTCGTGGCTCCGGGTTCGTGTTTCGAGGAAGTGGTGTTGGCCAGATGCGGTCACCCCTACCTCGGTGTGGTCGATGTGGCAGACCGCATTTCGGGGAGTGTCGTGGTGCCCAGGGAGCTTGTTATTTTGCGGCGCAGGCCATTTTGCGAGGAACCGTCCACTGGCGGTAGCACGGATGTTACGACTCACCACCGGATCGATGGCTGGTTCATCGCCTTCTGATTAGCGCCTGCAGGCGTGCCTATGATTAGAGTGGAGCGGTAGCTTCAGGTATATCCTTAACCCTCTAGAGTTTGGTTTGCGCGATATGATGATCTTATTATTGTGTGCTATGTACGGATAGCGTTGTGTTATTTGTAAGTTAGAAAACATGGTTAGTTGGAAGGATAAGTGTGGGGGCATGGAAAGTGTGAACCTTAGAGTTTTATACGTGGAGACCTTAGAGGCGAGGCCGTCTTGAGTGGGTGATTTTACGGTTGGTCTTTGCCGATGTACTTGGTATGCGGGGAAATATTGTGGGATAATTACATGGGTAGTGTGAGATGGAAGTGGTAGCTTTCATGACGTGAATTAGTAAGATTGTTCCGGATCGGGAACAAGAGTTGGCGCGTTTAGGGGTCGGGTTGAGGGCCATTTGCGGGTCAACCCGCAGCCCAGATTGAGGTGGGGTCAGTTCGAGGTGGTCCCTCCAGGTGGTAGGGTCACGAGGGTACTAGGCCTAAGTTTAGGTAACCATCGTACGAGTTCGTGGATGCGTTCAACCAGAATTGGATCGTGAAGGCCGGAATGGCCTTAGAGTAAATCGCTAGTGGGAGCTGTTGTAAGATTAGAAATGATTCCTCGTTGGCTTGGATTTGAGTTTTGCACACATGTTATATTCGCCATCGTGGCATGATCGGTTTTGTAAGTATAGTAGTGAAGACTATACCGACACAAGTACGTTTGGAGACTTAGAATGAACATTCGGGACGAATGTTTCTAAGGGGGGAAGAATGTTATACCCCGTAGTTCCAGGGTATATAGGTGAGGATGTACGTGCGAGATTACGACAGAAATTTTGGAAAGAAAGAAAGATGTGATTTTTCACGGAAAAGTTTCCGGTTTTGTGAAGAAAAAGGTTCGTTAATGGGAATTGGATTCCCATTTGGTATTCGGACTTCTTAGAATATTTGAGAATTATGGAATTTTATTTCCTAAATGGTCACGCTGGGCCCACGGGTGAAATTTACTGCTGTGGGGCCCGCTTAGTTTTTGAGATTTTGGCCATTATGGATATTTTCGAGATGAAATATTTTGGACGAGCAGGAGGCGACACGTGTCACCACTCCTAGGTGGCCCTTGGCCGAAATTAGCTAGATGTGGCAAGACAAGTGGCCAAGTCTTGCTAGATATTTTGTGTGGACAAGTGGCTTGTGGGTCCCACCCACACTTGTCCCCAATCTCAACCACACACTTGCCTTCATCCTATCCTGGTTGTCCTATATATGCACCCTTAGTTGATGAAATCTTCCACACTTAGACATTTGAAGACTTGAAAAACCCTCCCTTCTCCCTTGACCTAGAGCTCTCGGTTTTGCCCCCATTTCTTGAGCAAAATTTGTCCAACAATTCTTAAACTCTCAAGTGTTCTTCCCTAAGGTGTTAGGAAGATTGTGTACCAAGAGTTGGAAAAGATTTCACACCCCTAGCCTTGAAGGGATGCCTGGCCGAAAGTTGTCATCTTGAAACCCTAAGTGTTCTTCACTTTTGAGTTGAATCTTGAAGAGAAGTTGGTTAGGAGCTTCTATGGGTTGCTTGTAGCGGATTGGAACGTAAAGATTTGGAGCTAAGACTTGCTTGGAGCGACTTTAAGAACTTGGATATTTTTGGGCTATTTGAGGTAGTGGAACTTAAACCTCTTTGTGAATTGGTTGTTATACATATATTATAAGTATATTATGGATTATATAATATATGGAGTAAGTTTGGAAGAGTTGGATCTTGTTAACTTGTTAAAAGAAAGGATTGACCGTTTGCCATTAAAATGGTAAAAACGTATCTTACTTGCTAAGAAGCTAATAACAAAGTAACTATAACTTATATTAAGAATGGAAATATAAGTTGGATGACTAATGAGTAAATTGGATAAGTAAAATGGACAAAGTTGGCCAAGGACCCCAACTTAAGGATCAGTATTTACTTTGGATCGTATTTACTTTGGACCGTATTTACTTTGGATCAGTATTTACATTTCGTAAGGGGAAGATTTTTCAATCGCGTTCCGTTTGGGCGTGTGATCCCCTTTTTAATTATTGTATTGTTATGAAGGCGTGATAGTAAACCGCGTTACCGGTTAGCCGCGTAATCCCCTTCTTTTATTTATTGTTGTTATGGAGGCGTGATAGTAAACCGCATTACCGTTTGGGCGTGTAATCCCCTTCTTTATGTTGTTTAATTATTACGCCTTATATATATATATGGTATATATATTACGGTTATTCGGGCCTTGGTAAAAGATGGAAAAGTGAGTATAAACGGGGGAAGTGCTGCCGAAATTTCCGTAGATTTTGAGGGCTTTTTATTGGTATAAGTCTTCAATGATAAGAAAGGTTTGATAGGAGTACTATGACCATTTTAGGAGTGGAGTACTACGTGTGGCGTGATCTACTTGGCTTAGGAGTAGCCGATGTGTGAAGTACTGAGCGTTTTGCTTATTGTCGATAAATCGTCGCGAGGTATGTGAACCTCTTCCTATCTTTTCTAGCATGATTGTTGAACTATGTAGTGCGGTAGACGCATACGTGCTAAGTGATTTGGTTGATTTAAAACATAGGGTGTTATAATAGCTTTATGGGAAGTTAGTTATAACGACCTTATGTAGTGAAAATGGTTTCTTGATGTTAGAAGTTAAGAGACTTGATCTTATAAGATAAGAGACTTAACTTATTTGTTTTAATGTGGATGTTTGTGTGAAACCTCATTCGTGAGTAATGAGTACTTGGTTTTTAAAGGGATAATGTTTTACTGATTTCGGAATCGAATGTGTATCGGCAGCACCATCATTGCGTTAATAAAGGAAAATGTATTGAATAATGATGTTGTATTAAAACCAGAGAAACCTCCATCTGCATGAAGCTAAGATGAGACAAAATGATATTACATTTTCTAGATCACGGTCAGTAATAAGATCGTTATAAACAAAGAATAAACTACTCACATATATGACATATGTTACTCAATTGTTTTAAAAGAGACTAAGACTATGAGTTATGAAACCTTTCTAAAATGAGAAGCTTGAGTAATGAAACTAGGCAAACCGAACTTAGGAAAAGAATGTTGTTACTTGATTTTGAAAAGGAATGGGTTGGTCATTCTAATACTACGGTATAGGGTGACTTTTATAAAAGTAATGGATCTCTTTTAAAATAACTTAACGTATGTAGTACTTGGGGTTAAAAACCCGAACTTTGGCATAAAATGAAAGTACTTTGAGTTGTGTGAAACTTGCCTATGCTTGTTGTTGTGAAACTTGCCTATGCTTGTTGTTGTGAAACTTGCCTATGCTTGTGATGATAGCCTTTGTTGTGCAAATGTGGTATTTACGTTACCGCTCTCTCGATAGAGGCCTGGTCGACTTATCGAGAACTTACTTGACGCGTCTTTGGCGGTGATGGAGAATTCCACGTATGTTTCCATTTTGATTATCGTCTTGTTGTTGATGTCACATGGACATGTCTACACCGTCGCAGATTCCGGCACGCGGCCATGCGGTCGGGTTGATTACCCGATATATTGTTATTGTGGTTACATGGACATGTCTACACCGAGGTAGAATTCCGGGGCATGTGGCCACGCGCAGGTTGATCACCCAAGATATTATTGTTGATGTCACATGGACGCGTTCACACCGAGGTAGAATTCAGGGCATGTGGGCCACGGGCATTGGTATTATTGTTGCATCATGGACATGTCTACACCGATGCGTAATTCCGGGCACGCGCCATGATGCGAACATGATTGATGTTGTGGGCGTGAGACCCATAGTTATATTTGAGTGATGACTTGAGGCGTGAGTCCACGATCGACATGATCGCTTTTATGTTGTGAATCGTAGTTTGGTTATCATACATGTCTCTGCTTTATATAGACTAGTATGATTTCATTACTGATTTTTTTACGCCACATACTTGGTACTGTTGTATCGACCTCCTTCGAGGCTGCGTTCATGCCGCAGTAGAGGTACATCGGTCGTGGATCCTCGCCTAGGATCTCGCCAGCGTTTGGGAAGCTCCGTTTCTCCGAGGCTTATCTTTCGGTATGTGTTCCTCGAGTTGTAGGTTCTTGTACATTCGGGGTATGGCGGGCCCCGCCCCGTCATAGTTGTTGTAAATCTTAGAGGTCCTGTAGTAATCGCTAAGCGGGGTTGTAAAAATGATTAAACTGTTCGTTTTGAAAGAGTTGTATTTATTTATGTTATTGGAAGGTAACCGTTGGGTTGGCCTGTTTTATGTTCATATATCTTGTTTCTTGTTAAAGTTTTATTTTCCGCTGGTTTTCTCTGATGATTGTATCACTAGGGTGCCCGGGATAAGGCACCAGTAACGGGCCCCGGAACGGGTCGTTACATATACCTTCCTGGTATATAGCTTATACTTAATTCTTATACTTCAATAGTATGCAAACTCAATTACAATAGGGAGACAAGATATTTACCTCGGTAAGCCCATAATTATCCAAGTATAAATGTCGATCCTGAGCAACGTTTAGCTTCTACTCTGGGCGCTCCAACCCGCTCCAAACAACCCTTTAGAAGTTCTACGCAACTTCTTCTTAATCCTTCAACCGGCTATGAAGATTTTCCTAAGGGTTTCGTTTTGAGACAAAAAGGACATAAGGTAGTATTTCCGGGCTCTACGTATAGAGGTATCTTTGGAATACTACAAGGTATACGACTAAGGTATTTTGGTATAGTAACAATACTTTGGAGAGTATATTCTACCAAGAGGGGGTGTATTTTATGAGAACAACTAGGCAAGGGGTGTGTCTCGGCCACACCATAAGGAGTGGTGACAACTCTCGGCCAAGGGGGCCTCACGAAATGGGGGAGGGGTTTTCAAGACTTAAGGAAGTGAGGAGTGGATGAAGAAAGCTTCACAAAGGGGGGGTATTTATAGGGAGTTCAATGGCCAAGATCAAGACAAGTGGGGGGCAAGTGGAGGGCCAAGATGTGCCCAAGTGCACCCTATCCTACTCCACAAAACATGGACCCAAGTTTTAGGCCACAAAACAAGCCACAAAACATGCCCAATCGTCCAAGGGGGGGACGCCCATTACCGTCCACTTGAGGGTGACAAGTGTCACCCTCTCGTTGGTCCAAAATATTTCGTCTCTCGGAAAAATCCGCAAAAAATATAAATGACATAGCCGGAATTTTCCCGTCGCAAGTTTTGTAAAACGTTTCGTTGAAAAACGATTCTAATCGGGTGTTGTGCACAAAATATTTTTGCCCATGCCTACTTAAAGTTCAAACTTTTCTATGTACGTCCCCACGTACATACTCTGGAAATACGGGGTATAACATTCTCCCCTCCTTAGAAACATTTGTCCCGAATGTTCCTTCTAAGTCTCAAAACAAACATGCGCCAGTATAGTCTTCACTGTTATATTTACGAAAACAAACACGCCACGCCTGGCCATCAAATAACACATGCGCAAATACTTAATCCAAGTCCACGAGGAATCATCTCTAGTATAACAAAAGCTCCCACCCCAAAGTCTAAAATATACTCTCTTCGCCACTTTCTCTTTACAAATGAAATGATCACATCTGTGTTCTCAACACATGCTCGCCTATCCCCTTACTCGTCATACCCTTCTCGTACATTCGGACTCTTTCTCATGACTTACCATATTTTCTCTACTGCTTCAGTTTCCAAAATCTCGGGTTTACTATCTCCAACTTGGTCATCATTAACTGGGAACACTCTGGATGGATCTCCGATACTTTCCCGAACATAACAACACGAAAGACTGGACTACGGCCTCCTAAGTCGGACGACAATGCTAACTATAGGCAACCTGGCCTATTCTTCACATGATCTGAAAAGGCCCAAAGTAACTCGGGCTAAGTTTCCTCTGTTTTCCAAAACTCGTCACACCCTAACCACATTCTGCTGAAATAGGTATGAACCAACAATCTGAACCTTGCCAACATCGAACCAATCGACCGGCAACTTACACTTCCGCCCCTACAAGGCGTCACAAAGCGACATCCGAATACTGAAATGATAGCTATTAAAACACTCCCTCAACAGGAGGCAACCATCCTCACAGCTACCCCTGAAATCCAAACACTGGCCCGAGGGCGAATGTGATATTGAGACTCACCTGAGTTCCTAACCCTGCCTGGTAAAACTTCCAGAAAAAGGAACAGCCGTAACCTGGGCTCCACTGTCTGCCATAAGGTGAAAGTAGGTACCTCGTGCAACCTTACAACCTTCATGATATAACATCTCGCATAACCCTCTGCCGAGTAAACGATTTTTGACTGAAAGACAAGAGGGACTGACCTCATCGGCCCGACTACTGGTCGAATGCATCCACGGACTCGTACGATGGTTAACTAAACTTGGGCCTAACACCCACGTGACCCTACTACCTGGAGGGACCACCACAAACTGACCCCACCATAAAACAGGTCGCGGGTTGACCTGCGGCATGGCCTCAACCCGACCCACTCTCGCGTAAAACACTTGCTCCCCGATCCGGAACAATCTCACTATCAAGTTACGAAAACCTAGCGGTCTTCTTAGCTCAACTACCTTCTTTCATTTCTGTTATACCCCGTATTTCCAGAGCATGTACGTGAGCGCGTACGTATTATAATTTGAGCCTTAAAGTTGGCTAGTTTCGAAATTTGTACACAACACCCGATTAAAGTCGTTTTTCGACGAAACGTTTCCACAGCTTTCGTAGGGAAAATTCCGGCTATGTCATTTATAATTTTTGCGGATTTTTCCGAGAGACGAAACATTTTGGACCAACGAGAGGGCGACACTTGTCACCCTCTAATTGGAAGGAGTGGACGGCAAAAGCTTGCCATTTGCACGTTTTTGGTGTTGTTTTTTTTGGTCAAGGGTTAGGTAGGATATTTTTGTGTAGATGGATAAGGTTGCACATGGCTTAATCTTGACCTTACACTTGCCTAACACTTGGATGGATCTTGGCCATTGGTTGGCCTTCACTTGACCTATAAATACCCCTCTAGTTGAAGACTTTCTTCATCCAAAAACTTGAGCAATCTAACTAAGTCTCAAAATACTCCCTCTCCCTTGAGCTTTCGTCCACCACACCCTCCCCTTTGAGAGCCCTTGGCCGAGAGCCACCTCCTCCCTTTGAGGTGTTTTGCCGGGGTACCCCTAGCCTAGTTGTCTCGTATAAATACCCCCCTTTTGTGGTATAGAAATACTCTCCAAGTATTGTTTTAATGCCCAAAATACTTTAGCCAAATACCTTGTAGTACTTTCCAAAGTACCATTTTTACTAAAAACCGGAAAATAATATTATACTTTCACTCAGTCACTAAAACGAAACCCTACGTTAATCTTCAGCCGTTGTTTAAGTTATAGTAGAAGTTGGTTAGAACTTCTAAGGGTTGTTTGGAGCGGGTCGGAGCGCCCGGAGTAGGAGCTAAACGTTGTTCAGGATCGACATATAAACTCGGATAATTTTGGGCTTATCGAGGTAAACATTCTTGACCTTCTCATTGTAATTGGAAATTACATGTTGTAGGAGTATATAGTTAAGTATACTATATATATAACTGAATATAGTTGTGCGGCAATGTATTTTGACTTAAGCCTGTATAATACTTACGTCAATGTCTTGCGACTTAAGCCTGAATTTAAATAAGAGAATCGAATCAGAATTACATAGATCAGACATAAAGAGACTTGTGTAACTTTACTGTAGTAGAATTGTACACGTCCGGTTAGGCGTGTTAACCCCTCGTTGGCTTGGTAGCCGCCTCGATAGAGAGGAGATTTACGCTGCCATGTGCGGGGAGGTGCCGAATTTTCTGAGAATATTCTACGCGGGATCTAAAGATATTAATAGGCGTTTTGTGGCCTCTATAGGTTGTAGTACTACGTGTGAGTGATCTGCTTGACTGAGAGTGTAGCCGACGGTTTGAGGTACTTGGAGCGTTTTGCTATTAGTCGATAATCATCGCGAGGTATGTGAACCTCTTCCTATCTCTTCTAGCATGATATGTGTGAACTATGTAGTACGGTAGACGCATACGTGCTAAATGTATTTGATTGATTTAAAACATAAAGTGTTATAACGGCTTTATGGGAAGTTGGTTATAATAGCTTTATGTGGATAAGCACATACTTTGTGGTTTTTAAAAGGTAACTGATTTGAATAATAACTGGCTTGATATGTGTTAATAAAGAACTTGAAGCATTTCAAAAGATTTATGAATCGTTTTGAAAGAATGAGTATTACTGGTTTTGAAAGCTAAGAGTTATACTAGCTTTATGGGAAGTTAGGTATAACGGCTTAAGAATGTTTTCTTGATTTCGAAATCGGAATGTGTATCGACAAACCACTGCAGCGTTAATAAAAGGAAAATGTATTGACTAAAGAAGTATTATTAAAACCAGTAGAAACCTCCATCTGTATAGAAGCTAAGCTGAGACAAAATGATATTACATTTCCTAGATCATGGCTGCTTAATAAGATTGATTATAAACAAGAATAACCTACTCACTTATAAGACATAGGTTTCTCAAAACGTTTAAAGGAGAATTATGTTTTAAAGGATTTAAAACTATGAACTACGAAACCTTTTTCTAAAATGAGAAACTTGAGCATTCGAAATTAGGCAAACTTGAACGTTTGGAAAATAAGGTTGTTACTTGATTTTACAAAGGAAAGCATTTTGGTTTACTTAACAATGTTAGTCACTCAAATTTTATACTACGGGTATCGGGTGACCTTTGTAAAAGAAATGGATCTTAAAAGGAATTTAACGGACGTAGTACTTTAAGGTTAAAATCCGGACTTTGACATAAAATGAAAGTACCTTGAGTCGTGTGTAACTTGCTTATGCTTGTTGTTATGAAACTTGACCATGTTACGTGTGATAGCCTTGTTGTGTAAGTACTGTGTCCTACTCGACTACCGGTTCATCCGGGAATGTATATCACTTGACTACCGGGTCATCCGGGAATGTATTTCACTTGAGGACCGGTTCATCCGGGAATGTATTTCACTTGAGGACCGGTTCATCCGGGAATGTATTTCACTTGAGGACCGGTTCATCCGGGAATGTATTTCACTTGACTACCGGTTCATCCGGGAATGTATTCCACCCTTTTCTATATTGGGTCCATAAGATGGGCCGAGACCTGTTATACGTATCACATGATTTGTACCTAGACTGCCGGCAGTGAGGAAGGAGTTCCACGGGCATGAGGGATGACTTTTAGGGCGTGAGTCCCTGACTTGACATGACTGCTCTTATGTTGTGAACTGTAGTTTGGTTATCATATATGTCTCCTGCTTTATAGACTATTATGATTTCATTTACTGATTTTTACGCCACATACTTGGTACTGCCAGATCGACCTCCTTCGGGGGGCTGCGTTCATGCCGCAGGTAAAAGGTACATCGGCTGTCGATCCCCGCTTTTAGGATCACCTTTCAGCGTATTGGGAAGCTCCGTTCCTTCGGAGGCTTATCTTTTGGTATGTTACCCTGAGTCTGTAGATTCTTATACATTCAGGGGTATGGCGGGGCCCTGTCCCGTCATAGCTGTTGTAAAATCTTAGAGGTCTCAGAGTAATCAAGTGTGGTTTGTAAAAAGGATAACTGTTCAGGTATTTATGTATATATGATGAAGGCAACTGTTTTGGTTGGCCTGTTTGTTTATCTTTTCTCTTAATTCATGTTCATGTTTTTATTTCCGCTGATTTTCTCTGATGTTGTATCACTAGGGTGCCCGGTAGGCACGATCACGGCCCGGTTCGGTCGTGACAAAAGTGGTATCAGAGCGATTAATCCTCTGAAAGTGTCTACGCATCGTCTAGTAGAGTCTTGATTATCGGTGTGTTGTGCACCACATATATAATCTGGAGGCTATAGGACATCTAGGATTGGTTTCCATTCTTCTAATTCTGAGATCGTGCCCTGTAGTCATGTGATAAGTCAGCCCTCCGACGTATTCCTTTCCTTTACCGATTATGCCTCCGTAAGGCAACCTGCACCGAATGGGCAAGGCATTGAGGAGTCATTAGTGAGATACAGAGGAGTACGAGGCGCAGCCCGGCCAAGACTGAGACAAGATTTCGACGGCGGGTTTCGCGACGCCGCCAAAGACCAGCGAGTTTAGAGCCGCAGCGGTCGCTGAGACTACAATACACGAGCCTCCACCCCACACCGGAGCCGATGAGATGGGTACAAGGAGATGGCCCGATTCGCCGTGGTCGTGGCCAGATATGAGGATAGGCTGGATGCAGCAGTTCCAGCCCCAGTAGCACCCGTAGTACACCCCCGAGCAGACAGTTTGAGGCTACGTGACTTTCTGAGTTGTAGCCCGCCAGTGTTCCATGGATCGAGAGCTGAGGACGACCCTCAGGAGTTTATCCGACAGCTACAGCGGATTATGAGGGTGATCAGAGCCTCAGAGGCAGAGTCGGTGGTATTGGGTTCGCATCACCGCGCGTGATCTGCAGCTTGACCGTTTGATTCGCGAGCCGCCCGGGAAGAGCATGCACTTCCAGCAGTTTGGGACGAGTTCTCGAGGGCATTTCTTGCACATTTCTTGCCCCCACAGATGAGGAGGGCTCGGGCCGACAGATTTTTGACGTTGAGACAGGACGGGCGGACGGTTAGAGAGTACAATGTGGAGTTCGACTCATTAGCTCGGTATGTTCCCCGGGTAGCCGATATGGAGGACGAGTACACCGCTACGCCACCGGGCCGACGATTACTTGGCAGAGGCTTGTACGGGTGTAGCTCTTCAGCCGGGCATGGACATTGCCCGCATGCAAGCTCATGCACTAGGATGTGAGGCACAGAGAGGTCGACGGAATGACCGAGATCAGCAGAAGAGGGCCAGAACAGCAGGGTCCTTTGGTAACTTTCGAGGCGGACCGCCTCAGCAGCAGTCTAGTTATGTACCTCCACCAGTACAGAGTGGTCCCCCTCAGTCTTCGGGACGTTCAGGGTATTCGGGAGCTGGTCAGAGCTCCAGGGCTTCTGGTTCACGAGTTTACGTGAGTGCTAGCCGCCAGGATTCATGCCCTCGGTGCAGCACGATGGCAAACATCATCCCGGAAATGTCGTTTTATCGTTCTTGCTTCACCGCGCCGTCGGGCCATGTGACGAGAGACTGTGCTTATAGGAGAGGTACGGCAGCTGGCGCAGCCACCGGATCGATGGCGTGTTCATCGCTTTCTACGATTATGCGCCGCAGGCGCACTTATGATTAGAGTGGAGCGGTAGCTTCAGGTATATCCTTAACCCTCTAGAGGCTTGTATGTTTTGATGTTATGTTAATGTGTTAAGTGTTATGTTCGGATAGCTTTGTGCTAAAATGTGATTTAGGAACCTGGTTGGGGAAAAAGGGTAAGCCTGGGGGTGAGGAAATGATGAACCTTAGAATATTACGCTTGAGACCTTAGATGTGCGCCGCCTTGAGTACAATATTTTGCGAGTGATCCTTGTCAGAGTGCATTTTATGCCTAGAATGTGTTGTGTGATTAGTCCCTGGGTTGGGTAAATGAAAGTGGTATCTTTCATGATGTGATTTAGCAAGATTGTTCCGTGTCGAGGAGCAAGAGTTGGCGCGACGGTGGTCGGGTTGGAGCTGTTGCGCGCCAACCCGCACTGCTTTGAGGTGGGTCACCTGGATGGTCCCGCCGGTGGTAGGTCACGAGGGTGCTAGTCCCAAGTTTAGATGACCGTCGTATGAGTTCGTGGTTATGTTCGACTGAGCGGATCATGAAGGCCGTGAATGGCCTTAAGGGAGATTGCGGTTAGTAAGATGACCAAGTTGGAGGTAGTGACTCCAAAGTTTTGAAGACCTGAAGCGATGACTGAAGTGTGGTACGTACTGGAAGAGTTCAAGATGTTCGAGAAGAGTACGACGAGTGAGGGTAGAGGCGAGCATGTATTGCGAGCATAGATATGATCATTTCTTGTAAAGGGAGAAGGTGCGAAGGATGTATATTTTAGACCTCAGGAATCGCATGCAGTCCGGTACCATTGGTTGGGTCGCCGGAGTGACACTAGAACCTCGCGGCAAGGTGACAAAAGTTTATGATGTTAGAGGTGTTTCCTCGTGGACTTGGATGTAAGTATTTGCGTGCATGTGTTGTTTCGTGGCCAGTTGTGGCGTTGGCAACTTATTAGAAGAACTTTATCGTTATCCGTCTTGAGAAGGAACATTCGGGACGAATGTTTCTAAGGAGGGGAGAATGTTATACCCCGTATTTCCAGAGTATGTACGTGAGCGCGTACGTATTATAATTTGAGCCTTAAAGTTGGCTAGTTTCGAAATTTGTACACAACACCCGATTAAAGTCGTTTTTCGACGAAACGTTTCCACAACTTTCGTAGGGAAAATTCCGGCTATGTCATTTATAATTTTTGCGGATTTTTCCGAGAGACGAAACATTTTGGACCAACGAGAGGGCGACACTTGTCACCCTCTAATTGGAAGGAGTGGACGGCAAAAGCTTGCCATTTGCACGTTTTTGGTGTTGTTTTTTTGGTCAAGGGTTAGGTAGGATATTTTTGTGTAGATGGATAAGGTTGCACATGGCTTAATCTTGACCTTACACTTGCCTAACACTTGGATGGATCTTGGCCATTGGTTGGCCTTCACTTGACCTATAAATACCCCTCTAGTTGAAGACTTTCTTCATCCAAAAACTTGAGCAATCTAACTAAGTCTCAAAATACTCCTCTCCTCGAGCTGGCCCACCACACCCCTCCCCTTTGAGATCCTCGCCGAGAGCCACCTCCTCCCTTTGAGGTGTTTTGCCGTGGGGTACCCCCCCCCTAGCCTAGTTGTCTCGTATAAATACCCCCCTTTTGTGGTATAGAAATACTCTCCAAGTATTGTTATAATGCCCAAAATACTTTAGCCAAATACCTTGTAGTACTTTCCAAAGTACCCTTTTTACAAAAACCCGGAAAATACTATTATACTTTCCCTCAGTCACTAAAACGAAACCCTAAGTAAATCTTCACCCGTAGTTGAAGTTATAGTAGCTTGGTTAGAACTTCTAAGGGTTGTTTGGAGCGGCCTGAGCGCCTGAGTAGAGCTAAACGTTGTTCAGATCGACATATAAACTCGGATAATTTTGGGCTTATCGAGGTAAACATTCTTGACTTCATTGTAATTGGAAATTACATGTTGTAGGAGTATATAGTTAAGTATACTATATATAGAACTGAATATAGTTGTGCGGCAATGTCTTTTGACTTAAGCCTGAATAATACTTACGGCAATGTCTTGCGACTTAAGCCTGAATTTAAAGAAGAGAACTGAACTGTAATTACATAGATCAGACATGAGACTTGTGTAACTTTACTGTAGTAGAATTGTACACGTCCGGTTAGACGTGTTAACCCCTCGGTTGGCTTGGTAGCCTCGATAGAGAGGAGATTTACGCTGCATGTGGGGAGGTCTTGCCAATTTTCGTAGAATATTCTACGTCGGGATCTAAAGATATTAATAGGAGCTTGTGGCCTCTATAGGTTGTAGTACTACGTGTGGAGTGATCTGCTTGATCGAGAGTGTAGCCGGTTTGAGGTACTTGAGCGTTTTGCTATTAGTCGATAATCATCGCGAGCTATGTGAACCTCTTCCTATCTCTTCTAGCATGATATGTGTGAACTATGTAGTACGGCAGACGTCATACGTGCTAAATGTATTTGATTGATTTAAAACATAAAGTGTTATAACGGCTTTATGGGAAGTTGGTTATAATAGCTTTATGTGGATAAGCACATACTTTGTGGTTTTTAAAAGGTAATCGATTTGAATAATAAGCGGCTTGATATGTGTTAATAAAGAACTTGAAGCATTTCAAAAGATTTATGAATCGCTTTGAAAGAATGAGTATTACTTGGTTTTGAAAGCTTAAGAGTTATACTAGCTTTATGGGAAGTTAGGTATAACGGCTTAAGAATGTTTTCTTGATTTCGAAATCGAATGTGTATCGACAAACCACTGCGGCGTTAATAAAAGGAAAATGTATTGACTAAAGAAGTATTATTAAAACCAGAGAAACCTCCATCCAGATAGAAGCTAATTTGAGACAAAATGATATTACATTTCCTAGATCATGGGCTTAATAAGATTGATTATAAACAAGAATAACCTACTCACTTATAAGACATAGGTTTCTCAAAACGTTTAAAGGAGAATTATGTTTTAAAGGATTTAAAACTATGAACTACGAAACCTTTTTCTAAAATGAGAAACTTGAGCATTCGAAATTAGGCAAACTTGAACGTTTGGAAAATAAGGTTGTTACTTGATTTTACAAAGGAAAGCATTTTGGTTTACTTAACAATGTTAGTCACTCAAATTTTATACTACGGGTATCGGGTGACCTTTGTAAAAGAAATGGATCTTAAAAGGAATTTAACGGACGTAGTACTTTAAGGTTAAAATCCGGACTTTGACATAAAATGAAAGTACCTTGAGTCGTGTGTAACTTGCTTATGCTTGTTGTTATGAAACTTGACCATGTTACGTGTGATAGCCTTGTTGTGTAAGTACTGTGTCCTACTCTACTACCGGTTCATCCGGGAATGTATATCACTTGACTAGCGGGTCATCCGGGAATGTATTTCACTTGAGGACCGGTTCATCCGGGAATGTATTTCACTTGAGGACCGGTTCATCCGGGAATGTATTTCACTTGAGGACCGGTTCATCCGGGAATGTATTTCACTTGACTACCGGTTCATCCGGGAATGTATTCCACCCTTTTCTATATTGGGTCCATAAGATGGGCCGAGACCTGTTATACGTATCACATGATTTGTACCTAGACTGCCGGCAGTGAGGAAGGAGTTCCACGGGCATGAGGGATGACTTTTAGGGCGTGAGTCCCTGACTTGACATGACTGCTCTTATGTTGTGAACTGTAGTTTGATTATCATATATGTCTCCTGCTTTATAGACTATTATGATTTCATTTCTGATATTTACGCCACATACTTGGTACTCAGATCGACCTCCTTCTGGGCTGCGTTCATGCCGCAGGTAAAAGGTACATCGGCTGTCGATCCCCGCTTTTAGGATCACCTTTCAGCGTATTGGGAAGCTCCGTTCCTTCGGAGGCTTATCTTTTGGTATGTTACCCTGAGTCTGTAGATTCTTATACATTCAGGGGTATGGCAGGGCCCTGTCCCGTCATAGCTGTTGTAAAATCTTAGAGGTGCAGAGTAATTGTGGCGTGGTTTGTAAAAGGATAACTGTTCAGGTATTTATGTATATATGATGAAGGCAACTGTTTTGGTTGGCCTGTTTGTTTATCTTTTCTCTTAATTCATGTTCATGTTTTTATTTCCGCTGATTTTCTCTGATGTTGTATCACTAGGGTGCCCGGGGTAAGGCACCAGTCACGGGCCCGGGTTCGGGTCGTGACAATTTCACACGACTCAGGGACTTATATACAAATATATCTCACGTGCACTATGCACTCCGATAAGGGTCAAACACAAATGTAATCTTTTACTCAAGATTGCCTTGCCTTCAAGGTCTCCACGTATAAAGCTCTAAGGCTCACACTTTTCCTATCCCCCAATTTTTCCCGGTTACTAACCATGATTTCTAATCACAATTTACACAATGTTATCAGAATATAACACTTAAGGTATACTCATCTTACATACTAATCTCTAGAGGGTTAAGGATATACATGTATCTACTGCTTCACTCCCCTTAGTCGTTCTAATCAAACCTGCCCCGTAGGGCGCATAGCTAAGGAAGATGATGAACTGATCACCGATCATGAAGGCTGATTCCTCCTACTTACATCCTTCCTACTAGGACATCATTTCGACACATGGCCCTGACGGCCGCCGGTAAAACAAGTACCAACTAAAAGACGACATTCCCCGGGATGACGCCTGTCACATTGTGAACACCGGGAAAATCGAATCCGGTGGCCGAACCTTCGTAGCCGTGAATCGAAGCTCGAGTTCGACCAACCCCGCGGAGGACCACTCGCACCGTGGATGTGCATATCTAATCTGGCCGTGAGGCGATTCGCCTCGAAAGTTATCAAAGGACCTTGCTGCTCGCCTTCTTCGCCCCGTTAACCCGTCGATCTCTACGTTTCTCGGCTTGCTGCGCATAAGCCCGTACACAGGCCATGCTCAGCCTAACTGAAGAACTACTCTTGCACAACCCTTTCTTAGATATTTATCAAGGCCCGCGATAAATCGGTACATCATATACCCTCTGGTAGCTTAAATCCATAGCTAGTAACAGGGTCGCCTCTTTGCAATCTATATTCTCTGTTCCCGGTCGTGGAACTGAAGGTTCATATATCAAGGTCGCAGTAGGCACTGCTGCCGCCGTGCTAAACTCTGCTGGGGCTGGTGACGTCGCAGAACTCCCCAAATGAAGCACCACCCCAGGTGATGATTGGGCCCGTGCCCACGTAACCCTCTCAGACTTACTCGCGCCTCCTTGGTCGCCTTGCCTTCTGGCCCGGTTGCCTTACGCGAGGCATAGCGGTAAGGGAAAGAAATACGTTAGAGGTCCAACTTATAACACGACTCTAAGGCACGATCTCGAGTGAGAAGAATGGAAACCAATCCTAAATATCCTATAGCCTCTCGATTATTGGTGTGGTGCACAACACACCGATAATCAAGACTCTACTAGATACGATGCAGACACTTTCCGAGGATTAATCGCTCGATACCACTTTTGTCACGACGAACCTCGCCCGTGACTAGTGCCTTACCCGGGCACCCTAGTGATACAACATCAGAGTAATCAGCGGAATATAAAACAATAACACGAAATGACATGAAGTATGAAACAATAATCTGAGAAAGTTGCCTTGCGGCATATATAAATATCAACTAGAACGATTCATCCCTTTACGCTTCTGCCACAACAAGATTACAGCACTTAAGATTGACATGATAACAATGGCGGGGCCCCGCCATACCCCGAATGTAAGCACCTACTACGACAGGGACTATACCACTGATAAGCCTCCGGAGAAACGGAGCTTCCCAAACGCTGAACTGTGACCCTGAGAGCTAGGATCAACGACTGGTGTACCTCAACCTGCGGCATGAACGCAGCCCCCCGAAGGAGGTCAGTACAACAGGTACCAAGTATGTGAAACTAAAAATACTGTAAATGAAATCATAGTAGTCTATATAAAGCGGGAGACATGTATGATAACCAAACTACGCTCACAATAAATAAGCGATATGTCAAGTCGTGACTCACGCCTCAAAGTCATCACTCAAATATAACTATGGGTCTCACGCCCACAACATCAATCATGCCCGTGGAATACCTTCCTCACCGCCAGCCTATGATATAAAAGCACCAAGGAATACACATGAACACCGTGTCCCACCGTGTCATCATAAAACCGCACGGGTAAGTGCGAAGGCATAGCCGACTACTAACACCACGCACTAACAAGGTCATAAATCAGATCATAAGATTTGTCTAGACCGCCACATGATCGAAGCTGGCCACACGCCCATAGTATCAAATGTGCGCGTCTAGCCCTGGAACTTCCCGCAGCTCCGCATAGGCCAACCTCATAGGCCCGCATGAGGTATTCCCCGCATCGTGGGTAGCTACTCCCCGGCATCCGCCTGGACTCGCAGTCCGCATGGCCACATAGACCGCATGACCATAAAGGCCGCACACTAACCTGGAACTCTCGTAGCTCCGCATAGGTCCCCGGGACCCGCATGAGGTATCCTCGAATCATAGTCACACAGACTGCCTGAGTATTACCCCACATCGGAGGGCAGCTTAACCTCCGGGATCATGTCAAGGTGAGTGGTACAATACCAACATAACGGCTGATAGTTAAACAACATAAGCGCGATCGAGGGAAAACCCTTTTACACAAACATCACAAGATACTAACACACGTAGCATCCTAACATGTTTACTTATCAAACCAACAAGAAAGTATTACAAGATTATCACAAACCAACACAATCAAGTTATTCACACAAGATACTTTCTACTTTATGTTAAACAAGTTCGGGTTTTTATCCCCAAAGTACTTCATACATTAACTCTTTAAAATATACGTTACTTTCACAAAAGTCACACAATACCCGTAGTATAAAAATAGAGTGACTATCTTTTTAAGTAAACCCAAACACTTTCTTTTGTAAAATCAAGTAACCACATTATTTTCCAAACGTTCAAGTTTGCCTAATTTCAAATGCTCAAGTTTCTCATTTTCGAAAGGTTTCGTGGTTCATAGTTTTAATCACTTAATGATGTAATTCTCCTTTAAAACAATTTGAGAAACATATACCTTATATGTGAGTAGGTTATCTTGTTTATAACAATCTTATAACAGCAGCCATGGTCTAGGAAATGTAATATCATTTTGTCTCATCTTAGCTTCTATGCAGATGGAGGTTTCTACTGGTTTTAATAATACTTGATTAGTCAATACATTTCCCTTTATTAGCGCTGCTGTGGTCTGTTCGATACTTATTCTGATTTCCGAAATCAGTAAAACATTATTCCTTTTAAAAAAACCAAGTACTCATTACTCACGAATGAGGTTTCACACTTTTTAACAAAATTCAATTAAGTCAAGTCTCTTATCTTTTAAGATCAAGTCTCTTAACTTCTTAAATCAATAAATCATTCTTTTTATCTCTCTTAAGCCGTTATACCTAACTTCTCATAAAGCTAGTATAACTCTTAAGCTTTTAAAACCAAGTATTACTCTTCTGTTAAAAATGATTCAGTATTCTTTTGAAATACTTCAAGGTTATTCAGGCTTAAGTCAAAAGACATTGCCGTAATTATTATTCAGTTAACACACGTACGTCTACCGTACTATATATATTTTAAAATATCATGCTCAAGAGTATAGGAAGAATCACATACCTTGCGACGATTATCGACTATTAGCAAAACGCCCACGATCAGAATCCGGCTAGCCTTGTCCACCTTTCAAGTAGTACATGCTACTTGCAGAACTTTCAACCTATAAAGGTTATACAAGTCTATCAACGTCTAGACTACTCGGTAGAATAAATCTAGACACAAGATTCTACGGAAAATTGGGCAGCACTTCCCTACCCGCCAAACTTCACAAGTCTACTGTAAATACAGTCTTTTGTAAGTACAGTTCACTACCCTTCTTATATACCTTCCTGGTATATAACTTATACTTAATTCTTATACTTCAATAGTATGCAAACTCAATTACAATAGGGAGACAAGATATTTACCTCGGTAAGCCCATAATTATCCAAGTATAAATGTCGATCCTGAGCAACGTTTAGCTCCTACTCTGGGCGCTCCAACCCGCTCCAAACAACCCTTTAGAAGTTCTACGCAACTTCTTCTTAATCCTTCAACCGGCTATGAAGATTTTCCTAAGGGTTTTGTTTTGAGACAAAAAGGACATAAGGTAGTATTTCCGGGCTCTACGTATAGAGGTATCTTTGGAATACTACAAGGTATACGGCTAAGGTATTTTGGTATAGTAACAATACTTTGGAGAGTATTCTCTACCAATAGGGGTGTATTTATGAGAACAACTAGGCAGTGGGGTGTGTCTCGCCACACCATAAGGAGGGTGACAACTCTCGCCAAGGGGCCTCACGAAATGGGGGAGGGGTTTTCAAGACTTAAGGAAGTGAGGAGTGGATGAAGAAAGCTTCACAAAGGGGGGGTATTTATAGGGAGTTCAATGGCCAAGATCAAGCCAAGTGGGGGGCAAGTGGAGGGCCAAGATGTGCCCAAGTGCACCCTATCCTACTCCACAAAACATGGACCCAAGTTTTAGGCCACAAAACAAGCCACAAAACATGCCCAATCGTCCAAGGGGGGGACGCCCATTACCGTCCACTTGAGGGTGACAAGTGTCACCCTCTCGTTGGTCCAAAATATTTCATCTCTCGGAAAAATCCGCAAAAAATATAAATGACATAGCCGGAATTTTCCCGTCGCAAGTTTTGTAAAACGTTTCGTCGAAAAACGATTCTAATTGGGTGTTGTGCACAAAATATTTTCGCCCATGCCTACTTAAAGTTCAAACTTTTCTACGTACGTCCCCACGTACATACTCTGGAAATACGGGGTATAACAACCTTCCTCACTGCCGGCAGTCTATGATATAAAAGCACCAAGGAATACACATGAACACCAGGTCCCACCTGTGTCATAAATAAACCGTACGGGGTAAGTACGAAGGCATAGCCGACTACTAACACCCACGCACCAACAAGGTCATAAATCAGATCATGAGATCTGTCTGACCGCCACATGATCGGCCGCCACTCGCCCGCAGATCTAATGTGCGCGTCTAGTCACCGAACTTCCCGCACTCGCATAGGCCACTCCAATGGCCCGCATGAGGTATTCCTCGCATCGAGGGTAGCTACTCCCGCAACGCCCCGACTCGCGATCCGCGTGGCCACATAGACCGCATGACCACAAAGGCCGCACACTAACTCGAACTCGTAGCTCGCGATAGGTCCTCGACCCGCATGAGGTATCCTCGAATCATAGTCACACAGATCGCTCGAGTATTACCCCGCATCGGAGGGCAGCTTAACCCCCGGGATCATGTCAAGAGGTGAGGGATACACTACTAACATAACAGCTTATCGTTAAACAACATAAGCACAACAAGGGTGTCACGACCCGAACCGGGGCCCGTGACTGGTGCCTTACCCCGGGCACCCTCGTGATACAACATCAGAGAAAATCAGCGGAAATAAAAACATAAACATGAAACAAGAGACATGATAAATAAACAAAGCCAACCAAAACGGTTGCCTTACAGATATATACATAAAAACCCGAACAGCTTATCCTTTTACAAACTCGCCCACAACAAGATTACTCTGCACTTCTAAGAAGTGACAACAACTATGACGGACAGGCCCCGCCATACCCCGAATGTACAAGAACCTACTGCACTGTGGTAACATACCAAAAGATAAGCCTCCAAGAAACGGGCTTCCCAACACGAATCGTGATCCTATGAGGCGAGCCACAACCGATGTACCTCTACTGCGGCATTTAACGGCCCCAAGGAGGTCGATGCAACAGTACCAAGTATGTGAAATCAAATATCAGAATGAAATCATGATCTATATAAAACAGAGACATGTATGATAACCAAACTACAGCTTACAACATAAAAGTAGTCATGTCAAGTCGTGACTCACGCCTCAAAGTCATCCTCACGCCGTGGAACTCCTTCCTCACCGCCAGCCTAGGTATAAATCATGTGGAATACGTGTCTCGGCCCATCCCATGGGACTCGATAAAGAATCATGTGGAATACGTGTCTCGGCCCATCTCATGGGACTCGATAAAGAATCAGGTGGAATACGTGTCTCGGCCCATCTCATGGGACTCGATAGGTGGAATACGTGTCTCGGCCCATCTCATGGGACTCGATAGGTGGAATACGTGTCTAGGCCCATCCCATGGGACTCGATAAAGAATCATACATAACAGATCAGCCGGCCCTCCATCGAGAGACGCGGTAGCACAGAAATACAACACTTGCACAACAAAGGCTATCACCACAAGCATAGGCAAGTTCAACATACAACTCAAGGTACTTTCATTTTATGTCAAAGTCCGGGTTTTAACCCCAAAGTCTAAAATCAATAAATCATTCTTTTTATCTCTCTTAAGCCGTTATACCTAACTTCCCATAAAGCTAGTATAACTCTTAAGCTTTTAAAACCAAGTATTACTCTTCTTTCAAAAAGGTTTCTTAATTCTCTTGAAATACTTCAAGATTCTTATTATTCAGGCTTAAGTCAAAAGACATTTCCGTAAAACTACGTTCAGTTAACACACGTACGTCTACCGTACTATATATATATTCTTTAAAATATCATGCTCAAGAGGATAGGAAGAATCACATACCTCGCGACGATTACCGACTATTAGCAAATAGCTCCAAAGTACTGTAATCCTGCTATCCTTTTCCACCCTTCGAGTAGAATACGCTACTCGCAGTACTTCAACCTATAACGGTTATACAAGTCTATCAATGTCTAGACTACTCGGTAGAATAAATCTAGATACAAGATTCTACGAAAAATCAAGACTTCCCTACCACAAACTTCACAAGTTCATCAGAATACAAATCCTATGTAAGTACAGTTTAATTCTTCTTCCAGAATATCCTTCTATGTATCTTATATACATTTCTATACTACTACGATGTAATTTCCAATTACAATATAAGGACAAGAGTATTTACCTCGATAAGCCCAAAATTATCCAAGTATAAATGTCGATCCTGAGCAAGGTTTAGCTCCTACTCCGGGTGCTCCAACCCGCTCCAAACAACCCTTAGAAGTTCTACGCAACTTCTTCTTAATACTTCAACCAACTGTGAAGATTTTCCTTAGGGTTTCGTTTTGTGACTGAAGGGAAGTATAGTAGTATTTTTCCGGGCTTTTCGTATAGAGGGTACTTGGAAATACTACAAAGGTTTTTGGGCTAGAGTATTTGGCATTATAACAATACTTGGAGAAGTATTTCTCTACCAAGGGGGGGGGGGGGGTATGTCTCGGCTAGGCTTGACAAAGGGAGAGGGGGTGGTTTCGGCCAAGGCTTTCTCAAGGGGGAGGGGTGGCTTGGACGAGAACTATACTACAAGGGAGGGAGGGATTTTTAAGACTTGGAAATGTCTAAGTGTGGATGAAGAAGTTCATCAACTAAGGGGGGTATTTATAGGCCAACCAATGGCCAAGATCAAGACAAGTGGGGGGCAAGTGGATGGTGTAGATTAGGACATGTGTTAAGTGGGTCCCACTTGCTCATCTACCACACAAATATCTCACAAATATCCTACCTAACCTTGACCAATGTTTTAGGCAACAAAAAGGCCAAAAACGTGCCATGAATTCGTCTTCCATTCCGCCAACTTGAGGGTGACACATGTCGCCCTCTCGTTGGTCCAAAATATTTCATCTCTCGGAAAAATCCGCAAAAATTATAAATGACATAGCCATAATTTTCCCTTCGCAAAGTTTGGAAAACGTTTCGTCGGAAAACATTTCTTTTCGGGGGTTGTGAACAAAATTTTCGTCCCTTGCCTACTTTAAGGCTCAAACTTTTCTACGTAATCCCACACGTACATACTCTGGAAATACGGGGTATAACATTCTCCCCTCCTTAGAAACATTCGTCCCGAATGTTCCTTCTCAAGACGGATAACGATGAAGTTCCTTCTAACATAAACAAGTTGTCAATGCCACATATGGCCACAAAATAACACACGCGCAAATACTTACATCCAAGTCCACGAGGAATCACCTCTATCCCCACAAAGCTCCCACCCAAGGTCTAAAACATACTCCTTTCGCACCGTCACTTTACAAAAGAATGATCACATCTATGTTCTTAACACATGCTCGCTTCTTCCCTTACTCGTCGTACCCTTCTCGTATACTCGAACTCTTTCTCATAACTTACCACATTTCTGTTACTGCTTCCGTTTCCAAAATATCGGGTTTACTATTTCCAACTTGGTCATCATTAACTGGGAACACTCTGGATGGATCTCCGATACTTTTTCGAACATAACAATATAAAAGACCGGACGTACTTCTTCCTACGTCGGATGGTAATGCCAACTTATAGGCAACCTGGCCTATTCTTCACATGATCTGAAAACGCTCCAAGAATCTCAGGCTAAGTTCCCTCTGTTTTCCAAAATTCGTCACACCCTTTCCGGGGTGGTACCTTCAAGAAATCCTACCACAACCTCAACCTGCCGCCGCCGACACCCGCACGCTTCGCTGACTCTGAGCTGCCAATAACCTTTTCTGGATAAGCTTTAACCTATCCGCATCCTGCTGAAACAAGTATGACCCAACTATCTGAACCTTGCCAACATCGAACCAATCGACCGGCAACTTACACTTTCGCCCCTACAAGGCTTCATAAGGCGACATCCGAATACTGAAATGGTAGCTATAAAACACTTCCTCAACAGGAGACAACAATCCTCACAGCTACCCCTGAAATCCAAACACTGGCCCGAGGGTGAATGCACATCGAGACTCACTCGCTGCCTATCCTCGCTGGTAAAACTTCCAGAAAACGAAATAGCCGTAACCTGGGCTCCACTGCCTGACATAAGGTGAAAGTAGGCACCTCGTGCAGCCTTACAACCTTCCCGATATAACATCTCGCATAGCCCTCTGCTGAGTAAATGGTCTTGATTAAAAGACAAGATGGGCTGACCTCATCGGCCCGACTACTGGTCGAACGCATCCACGAACTCGTACGCTGGTTAACTAAACTTGGGCCTAACACCCTCGTGACCCTATCACAAAGCGGGACCACCCCAAACTGACCCCACCACCATACAGGCCACGGGTTGACCCGCAATCGGTCCGCAACCCGACCCGCTATCGCGCCAAACACTTGCTCCCCGATCCGGAACAATCCCACAATCAAGTCACGAAAACCTAGTGGTCTTCTTATCTCAACTACCCTCTTTCATTACCACCCGGGACTTATCACACAGACATATCTCACGTGTACTATGCACTCCGATAAAGGTTAACATAACAAAAATCTTTTACTCAAGATGGCCTTACCTCTAAGTTCTCCACGTATAAAACTCTAAGGCTCACACTTTCCCTATCCCCAATCTTACCCTTTTAACTAACCATGATTTCTAATCACAATTAACACAATGCTATCTGAACCTAGCACTTAAGATACACTTATCATATCATACATACAATCTCTAGAGGGTTAAGGATATACCTGAATCTACTGTTTCACTCCCCTCTGTCGTTTCAATCAATCCTGCCCGGCTGGGCGCATAGCAAAACAAACTGTCGAAGAAGTACGACACTCCCCACAATGACATCTATCACAACGGCCACACCGAGGTGGGGGTGGCCTCCTCTGGCTAACAACCCTTCCTCTCCGAGCCACTGAATCCGCAACTGATCTGGTAAGCTGAGTCCTCCTACTTGCATCCCTCGTACTAGGACATCTTTTCGACACATGGCCCTGACGACCGCAGGTAAAACAAGCACCATCAATAAGACGACATTCCCCGGGATGACCCCTGCCACACTGTGAACACTGAGGAAAAACAGAACTCGGCTGGCTAGAACCTACGTGTATCTGTGAACCAGAAGCCCTGGAGCTCTGACCAACTTCGGCATACTCTGAACGTCCCGAACCCTGTGGAGGACCACTCGACCGTGGAGGTGCATATCTAATTCTGCCGAGGCGGTTCGCCTAAAGTTACCAAAGGATCCTGCCGACGCCCTCTTCTCGCCCATGATTAACTGCCGATCTCTACGCCTTCTACCGCTACGCATAAGCCCGTACGCAGGCCATGCTCAAGCCTGACTGAAGAGCTACTCTTGCACAACCCTCTCTTAGATAGTCATCATGACCCGTGATAAATCGATACATAATATACACTCTGGTAGCCACATCCATAGCTAGTAACAGGGTCGTCTCTTTGCAATCCATACTTCGCCATCGTCGTGGAACCAAGGTTCAAATATCATGGCCGCAGTAGGAACTGTTGCCGCTGCGCTAGACTCTGCTGGGACTGGCGTCGTCGCGGAACTCCCCGAATGAAGCACCACCCTAGGTGATGATTGGGTGCAGTGCCTCGTAACCCTCTCAGGTTTCTACTCGCGCCTCCTACCGCTTTGCCCTTCGGGTTGCCTTTTACGCGAGGCATAATCATATACCCCGTATTTCCAGAGTATGTACGTAAGGGCGTACATACAAAAGTTTAGCCTTAAAAGATTAGGCATAGGACGAATTTGGGCACAACTCACAAAACGAATGGTTTTCCGACGAAACGTTTTACAAAACTTCATGGCGGAAAATTACCGCTATGTCCATTATATTTTTTTTACGATATTTCCGAGAGATGAAACATTTTGGACCAACGAGAGGTGACACTTGTCACCTCATCGACTACAAAGGAGGCCACGGTTGGCATGAAATTGGGGCTTAAAACTTGGGTCAATGTTTTGTGAGGGATTTGTGGAGTAGGTTAGGGTGCAATTGTGCAAATCCCCACCATCCACTTTGTTATACCCCGTATTTCCAGAGTATGTACGTGAGGGCGTACGTATAAAGGTTTAAGCCTTAAGTATGCTAAGGATCGAAAATTTGTGCACAACTAGCGAAAAGAATCGTTTTCCGACAAAACGTTTTTCTAAACTTGCGAAGGGAAAATTCCGGCTATGCCATTTATTATTTTTGCGGATTTTTCTGAGAGATGAAATATTTTGGACCAACGGGAGGGTGACACTTGTCACCCTCAATGGACGGCAATGAGGGGCTTTCTTTGGCACATTTTTGTTGCCTAACCTTGGTCAAGGTTAGGTAGGATATTTTGTGGGTAGATGGATAAGGTTACACTTGGGTAAATCCTCACCCTACACTTGCCTAGCACTTGGCTTCATCTTGGCCATTGGTTGGCCATTGGTTGGCCTATAAATACTCCCCTAAGTTGAAGACTTTCTTCATCCCTCAAATAAGTTCCAAGTCTAAAAATCCCTCCCTCTCCCTTGTGAGCTTTCGTCCGCCACACCCCCTCCCCCTTTGAGAGGCCCTCGGCCGAGAACACCCCCCCTAGCCTAGTTGTTTTCGAGAAATACCCCCCCCCCTTGGTAGAGAAATACTCTCCAAGTATTGTTACTATACCCAAATACCTTGTAGTACTTTCCAAAGTTACCTCTATACGTAGAGCCCGGAAAATACTACTATACTTTCCTTTAGCCACTAAACGAAACCCTATGGAAAAATCTCCATAATTGGTTGGAGTACTTAGTAGAAGTGTGTAGAACTTCTAAGGGTTTCTTGGAGCGAATTGGAGCGCACGGAGTAGGAGCTAAACCTTGCTCAGGATCGACTTTAAACTTGGATAATTTTGGGCTTATCGAGGTAATAATCTTGTCCCCCTATTGTAATTGGAAATTACATGTTGTAGTAATATATAGTTGAAGTATACTATATATAGAATGAATATTGAGAAGAATTGAACTGTAATTACATAGAAGGATATTAAAGAAGAGAATTGGACTGTAATTACATAGAAGGATATTAAAGAAGAGAATTGGACTATAATTACATAGAAGGATGTTAAAAGGAATTGAATCAGATTTACATAAGATCAGTATTTACTGAGACTTGTGTAGCTTAACGGGTAGGGAAGTGCTGCCCGATTTTCCGTAGAATAGAGAACCTACTGCTTAGAATATTCTGCAGAGTAGTCTAGACTTTGATAGACCGTATAACCTTTATAGGTTGAATGTTGCGAGTAGCATGTGCTACTTGAAAGGTGGGCAAGGCTAGCCGGGTTATAGCCGTGGAGCGTTTTGCTAATAGTCGATAATCGTCGCGAGGTATGTGATTCTTCCTATCCTCTTGAGCATGATATTTTAAAAGTATATATATAGTATGGTAGACGTACGTGTGTTAACAGAACGTAGTTGTACGGCAATGTCTTTTGACTTAAGCCTGAATAATAAGAATCTTGAAGTATTCCAAAGAATTAAGAAACCTTTTTGAAAGAAGAGTAATGCTTAGTTTTAAAAGCTTAAGAGTTATACTAGCTTTATGGGAAGTTAGGTATAACGACTTAAGAGAGATAAAAAGAATGGTTTATTGATCTTAAAAGTTAAGAGACTTGACTTAAATGAATTAATATGAACTTTGTGTGAAACCTCATTCGTGAGTAATGAGTACTTGGTTTTTAAAAGGAATAATGTTTTACTGATTTCGGAAATCAGAATGAGTATCGACAAACCACTGTAGCGTTAATAAAGGGAAATGTTTTGACTAATTAAGTATTATTAAAACCAGTAGAAACCTCCATCTGCATTGAAGCTAAGATGAGACAAAATGATATTACATTTCCTAGATCATGGCTGCTTTAATAAGATTGATTTTGAACAAGAATAACCTACTCACATATAAGGCATATGTTTCTCAAATTGTTTAAAAGAGAATTATATTCTTAAGTGATTAAGACTATGAACTACGAAACCTTTCTAAAATAAGAGACTTAAGTACTTGAAATTAGGCAAACTTGAACTTATGGAAAAGAATGTTGTTACTTGATGTTGAAAAGGGAAGTGTTTTGGTTTACCTAAAAATGTGAGTCACTCTATTATAATACTACGGGCATCGGGTGACCTTTATAAAAGAAATGGATCTTTTAAAAAGAATTTAACGTACGTAATACTTTGGGGTCAGAACCTGGACTTTGGCATAAGATAACCTTGAGTTGTGTGTAACTTGCCTATGCTTGTGGTGATATCCTTTGTTGTGCAAGTGTTGTATTTCTGTGCTACCGAGTCCCATGAGATGGGCCGGGACACGTATTTCATCTAATTCTTCACCGAGTCCCATGAGATGGGCCGGAACACGTATTTTATCTGATTCTTCACCGAGTCCCATGGGATGGGCCGGGACACGTATTCCATCTGATTCTTCACCGAGTCCCATGAGATGGGCCGAGACACGTATTTCATCTGATTCTTCACCGAGTCCCATGGGATGGGCCGGGACACGTATTCCATCTGATTCTTCACCGAGTCCCATGAGATGGGCCGGGACACGTATTTCATCTGATTCTTTACCGAGTCCCATGGACGGGCCGACACGATTCTACATGATTCTTTACCGAGTCCCATGGATGGGCCAGACACGTATTCCACACGATTTGTACCTAGATCAGCGGTGAGGAAGGAGTTCCACGTACGGAGGATGACTTGAGGCGTGAGTACCGACTTGACATGATCGCTTATGTTGTGAACTGTAGTTGGTTATCATACATGTCTCCTGCTTTATATAGACTATTATGATTTCATTTACAGTATTTTACAGTTTCACATACTTGGTACTTGTTAGATCGACCTCCTTCGGGCCGCGTTCATGCCGCAGTAGGTACATCGGCCAGGATCCTCGCTCATAGGATCACAGTTCAGCGTGTTGGGAAGCCCCGTTTCTCCGGAGGCTTATCTTTTGGTATGTTACCCTGAGTCTGTAGGTTCTTATACATTCAGGGGTATGGCGGGGCCCTGTCCCGTCATAGTTGTTGTTGTAAAACTCTTAGAGGTCTGTAGTACTGTTGTGGGCAGAGTTTGTAAAAAGGATAATTGTTCGGGTTTTTATGTATATATACAGAAGGCAACTGTTTTGGTTAGCCTGTTTATTTATCAAATCTCTTGTTACATGTTGATGTTTTATTTCCGCTGATTTTCTCTGATGATTGTATCACTAGGGTGCCCGGGGTAAGGCACCAGTCACGGGCCCGGGTTCGGGTCGTGACAAAAGTGGTATCAGAGCAGTTAATCCTCGGAAAGTGTCTACAGACCGTGTCTAGTAGAGTCTTGATTATCGGTGTGTTGTGCACCACATCTATAATCAGGAGGCTATAGGACATTTAGGATTGGTTTCCATTCTTCTCATTCTGAGATCGTGCCTTAGAGTCGTGTGATAAGTTGGACCCCTCTGACATATTCCTTTCCTTTACCAGTTATGCCTCCGCGTAAGGCAACCCGGGCCCAGAAGGGCAAGGCAGCCGAGGGAGCTGCGAGTAGAGCACGGAGGGTTACCGGGGCAGAGGCCCAGTCGTTACCTGAGATAGTGCTTCAGACGGCGAATTTTGCGACGCCGCCAGCGCCGGCAGAGTTTAGAGCCGCAGCAGATGGTCGCCGAGACTACAAGACTGAGCCTCCACCCCACATCCCGGAGCAGATGAGACGGGTACAAGGAGATGGCCGCCATCGCCGTGGTCGGGCCGATATGAGGATAGCCGATGCGCAGCCCAGCCCCAGAGCACCCGTAGTTCACCCCGAGCGCAGCTTGAGACTACGGGACTTTCTCGAGTCAGAGCCCGCCAAATGTTCTATGGATCGAGAGCCGAGGATGACCCTCGGGAGTTTATCCGACATTACAATGGATCATGAGAGTGATCGAGCCTCGAGGCGAGTCGGTGGTATTAGGTTCGCATCACCGCGTGATACCGCAATGATCGTTTGATTCGCGAGCTGTCGGGAGAGCATGCACTTCCGATCGTATGGGACGAGTTCTCAAGGGCTTTTCTTGCACATTTCTTGCCCCCGGATGAGGAGGGCTCAGCCGACAGATTTTTGACGTTGAGGCGGGACGGCGGACGGTTAGAGAGTACAATGTGGAGTTCGACTCATTAGCTCGGTATGTACCAGAGTAGCCGAGCATGGAGGACAGAGTACACCGCCACGCCACCGGCTAGATGATTACTTGGCAGAGGCTTGTACGGTGTAGCTCTTCACCGGCATGGACATTGCCCGCATGCAGGCTTATGCACTGGGATGTGAGGCACGGAGAGGTCGACGGAATGACCGGATCGCAGAAGAGGGCCGTAAGCAGGTCCTTTGGTAACTTTCGAGGCGGGCCGCCAACAAGAGACTAGTTATGTACCTCCGCCAGCTGCAGTGGTCCTCCGCGCCTTCGTGACGCTCGGGGTATTCGAGCCGGTCGTGGCTCCGGCTTCCGTTCACGGTATACGGGTTCTAGCCACCGATTCATGTTTCTCGGTGCACGATGTGGCGACGCCATCCCGGAATGTCGCTTTTTATCGGTGCTTGTTTTTCCCGCACCGCCGTGGCCATGTGACGAAACCGCCCTAATAGGAAGGATGCGGCGTAATGACTCACCACCGGTCGATGGCGTGTTCATCGCTTCTATAGCTATAGCCTGCAGGCGTGATTATGGTTAGAGCGACGAAGGGAAAATGAAGCAGTTGATACAGGTATATTCTTACCCAGCTAAAAACTAGTATGCGTTGATGATATGATGATGTGCTAAGTATTATGTTCAGATAGCATTATGTTAAATTGTGATTTAAAGGCCTGGTTAGTAAAGGGTAAGGTTGGGTACCTAGAAATTGTGGGCCTTAGAATATTTCATGTTGAGACCTTAGAAATAAGGTCGTCTTGAGTAAAGGATTTTGCTAATGATCCTTGGCGGAGTGCATTATATGCATAGGGTATATTTGTGTGATAAGTCCATGGGTAGTGTGAGATGGAAGTGGTAGCTTTCATGACGTGAATTAGTAAGATTGTTCCGTATCGGGGAACGAGAGTTGGCGCGATTTGGGGTCGGGTTGAGGACCATTCGCGGGTCAACCTGCAGCCCGGAATGAGGTGGGGTCAGTTCGGGGTGGTCCCGCCAGGTGGTAGGATCACGAGGGTGCTAGGCCCAAGTTTAGATGACCATCGTATGTGTTCGTGGATATGTTCGACTAGAATCAGATCGTGAAGGCCTAGAATGACCTTAAAGGAGTTTGAGGATAGGTTACGGGCCGGTGTTTCGATTTCAGGGGTAGCTGTGAGGATTATTTGCCTCTTGTTGAGTGTGTATTATATAGCTACCATTTTAGTATTCGGATGTCACCTTAAGAAGCCTTGTATGGGCGGAAGTGTAGAATGCCGGTCGATTGGTTCGATGTTGGCGAAGTTCAGATAGTTGGTCCCTACTTGTTTCAGCAGAATGTGGATAAGGTGAGGCTTATCCAGAGGAGGTTTTAGCACTCGTAGTCAAGTCGTGCGGATAATCGGCGACGACGCTTGGAGTTCAGGTTGACGGTGGGTCTTCTTGAAGGTACCACCCCGGAAAGGGTGTGACGAATTTTGGAAAACAGAGGAAACTTAGCCCGAGTCACTTTGGGCCTTTTCAGATCATGTGAAGAATAGGCCAGGTTGCCTATATGTTAGCTTGCCGTCCGACGTAGGAGGCAGTATGTCCGGTCTTTCATGTCGTTATGTCCGGAAAGATATCGGGGATCCGTCCAGAGTGTTCCCAGTTAATGATGACCAAGTTGGAGAAGTAACCCCGAGATTTAGAACTGAAGCAGTAACAGAGATGTGGTAAGTCATGAGAAAGAGTTCGAGTGTACAAGAAAGGTACGACGAGTAAGGGAAGAAGCGAGCGTGTGTTAAGAACATAGGTGTGATCATTTCTTTGTGAAGTGAAGACGCGAAGGGAGTATCCTTTGAACCAGGAGTGAGAGTTGATGTTGTTTTACATCGCCAGAGATTCCTCGTTGGGTTGGATTTGGGTTTTACGACGTGTTATTTGGTGGCCATGTGTGGCATTGGCAACTTGTTTAAGTTATAAGGAACTTTATCGTTATCTTCCTTGAGAAAGAACATTCGGGACGAATGTTTCTAAGGAGGGGAGAATGTTATACCCCGTATTTCCAGAGTATGTACGTGAGGGCGTACGTATAAAGGTTTAAGCCTTAAGTATGTTAAGGATCGAAAATTTGTGCACAACTAGCGAAAAGAATCGTTTTCCGACGAAACGTTTTTCTAAACTTCATAAGGGAAAATTCCGCTATGCCATTTATTATTTTATGGATTTTTCCGAGAGATGAAATATTTTGGACCAACGGGAGGGTGACACTTGTCACCCTCAATGGACGGCAATGAGGGGCTTTCTTTGGCACGTTTTTGTTGCCTAACCTTGGTCAAGGTTAGGTAGGATATTTTGTGGGTAGATGGATAAGGTTACACTTGGGTAAATCCTCACCCTACACTTGCCTAGCACTTGGCTTCATCTTGGCCATTGGTTGGCCATTGGTTGGCCTATAAATACTCCCCTAAGTTGAAGACTTTCTTCATCCCTCAAATAAGTTCCAAGTCTAAAAATCCCTCCCTCTCCTCATGAGCTTTCACACCACACCCCTTCCCTTTGAGAGGCCCTCACGAGAACACCCCCTATCCTAGTTGTTTTCGATAAATACCACCCACCTTGGTAGAGAAATACTCTCCAAGTATTGTTACTATACCCAAATACCTTGTAGTACTTTCCAAAGTTACCTCTATACGTAGAGCCCGGAAAATACTACTATACTTTCCTTTAGCCACTAAACGAAACCCTATGGAAAAATCTCCATAATTGGTTGGAGTACTTAGTAGAAGTGTGTAGAACTTCTAAGGGTTTCTTGGGGTAATTGGAGCGCACGAGTAGAGCTAAACCTTGCTCAGGATCGACTTTAAACTTGGATAATTTTGGGCTTATCGAGGTAATAATCTTGTCCCCCTATTGTAATTGGAAATTACATGTTGTAGTAATATATAGTTGAAGTATACTATATATAGAATGAATATTGAGAAGAATTGAACTGTAATTACATAGAAGGATATTAAAGAAGAGAATTGGACTGTAATTACATAGAAGGATATTAAAGAAGAGAATTGGACTGTAATTACATAGAAGGATGTTAAAAGGAATTGAACTGTACTTACATAGGACTGTATTTACAGTAGACTTGTGTAGCTTAACGGGTAGGGAAGTGCTGCCCGATTTTCCGTAGAATAGAGAACCTACTGCTTAGAATATTCTGCAGAGTAGTCTAGACTTTGATAGACTGGTATAACCTTTATAGGTTGAATGTTCTGCGAGTAGCATGTGCTACTTGAAAGGTGGGCAAGGCTAGCCGGGTTATAGCCGTGGAGCGTTTTGCTAATAGTCGATAATCGTCGCGAGGTATGTGATTCTTCCTATCCTCTTGAGCATGATATTTTAAAAGTATATATATAGTACGGTAGACGTACGTGTGTTAACAGAACGTAGTTGTACGGCAATGTCTTTTGACTTAAGCCTGAATAATAAGAATCTTGAAGTATTCCAAAGAATTAAGAAACCTTTTTGAAAGAAGAGTAATGCTTGGTTTTAAAAGCTTAAGAGTTATACTAGCTTTATGGGAAGTTAGGTATAACGACTTAAGAGAGATAAAAAGAATGGTTTATTGATCTTAAAAGTTAAGAGACTTGACTTAAATGAATTAATATGAACTTTGTGTGAAACCTCATTCGTGAGTAATGAGTACTTGGTTTTTAAAAGGAATAATGTTTTACTGATTTCGGAAATCAGAATGAGTATCGACAAACCACTGCAGCGTTAATAAAGGGAAATGTTTTGACTAATTAAGTATTATTAAAACCAGTAGAAACCTCCATCTGCATAGAAGCTAAGATGAGACAAAATGATATTACATTTCCTAGATCATGGCTGCTTTAATAAGATTGATTTTGAGCAAGAATAACCTACTCACATATAAGGCATATGTTTCTCAAATTGTTTAAAAGAGAATTATATTCTTAAGTGATTAAGACTATGAACTACGAAACCTTTCTAAAATAAGAGACTTAAGTACTTGAAATTAGGCAAACTTGAACTTATGGAAAAGAATGTTGTTACTTGATGTTGAAAAGGGAAGTGTTTTGGTTTACCTAAAAATGTGAGTCACTCTATTATAATACTACGGGCATCGGTGACCTTTATAAAAGAAATGGATCTTTAAAAAGAATTTAACGTACGTAATACTTTGGGGTCAGAACCTGGACTTTGGCATAAGATAACCTTGAGTTGTGTGTAACTTGCCTATGCTTGTGGTGATAGTCTTTGTTGTGCAAGTGTTGTATTTCTGTGCTACCGAGTCCCATGAGACGGGCCGACACGATTTCATCTAATTCTTCACCGAGTCCCATGAGATGGCCGACACGATTTCATCCGATTCTTCACCGAGTCCCACGGGATGGGTCGACACGTATTCCATCCGATTCTTCACCGAGTCCCATGAGATGGGTCGACACGATTTCATCCGATTCTTCACCGAGTCCCATGGGACGGGCCGACACGATTCCATCCGATTCTTCACCGAGTCCCACGACGGGCCGACACGATTTCATCCGATTCTTTACCGAGTCTCATGGATGGGCCGACACGATTCTACATGATTCTTTACCGAGTCCCATGGATGGGCCGACACGATTCTACATGATTCTTACCGAGTCCCATGGATGGGCCGACACGATTCCACACGATTTGTACCTGGATCCGCCGCAGCTGAGGAAGGAGTTCCACGCACGAGGATGACTTGAGGCGTGAGTCACGACTTGACATGATCGCTTTTATGTTGGAATCAGAGTTGGTTATCATACATGTCTCCCGCTTTATATAGACTATTATGATTTCATTTACGATTTTACGCTTCACATACTTGGTACACATGTATCGACCTCCTTCGGGCCGCTCATGCCGCAGTAGAGGTACATCGGCCAGGATCCTCGCCATAGGATCACAGACAGGTTGGGAAGCCCCATTTCTTCGGAGGCTTATCTTTTGGTATGTTACCCTGAGTCTGTAGATTCTTATACATTCAGGGGTATGGCGGGGCCCTGTCCCGTCATAGTTGTTGTAAAACTCTTAGAGGTCTGTAGCACTGTTGTGGGCAGAGTTTGTAAAAGGATAACTGTTCGGGTTTTTATGTATATATACAGAAGGCAACTGTTTTGGTTAGCCTGTTTATTTATCAAATCTCTTGTTACATGTTGATGTTTTATTTCCGCTGATTTTCTCTGATGATTGTATCACTAGGGTGCCCGGGGTAAGGCACCAGTCACGGGCCCGGGTTCGGGTCGTGACACACTTGCCCTCCATTTGCGCTCATCCTAGCCCTTAAAAGCCCTATAAATACCCCCCCCCCCCCCTTGATGAAGAGTTCTTCATCCACAAATCAAACTTTCCAAGTCTAAAATCCTCCTCCTTTGTGTTGTGTTCGCCCAAGCCTCCCCTTCCTCTTGAAAAGGCTTTGCCGAAACCACCCCTCCCCCTTGTGGTGTTCTAGCCGAGACCTACCCCCTTGGTGTAAGGTTGTCTTCCAAGTAGTGTTACTATTCCCAAATACTTTAGCCTATACCTTGTTGTATTTCCAAAGTCACCTCTATACTAAAAAGCCTAGAAATACTACCTTATCTCCATTGTCACTAAACGAAACCCTAAGAGAAACTTCATTGTTGGTTGAAGTAGAGAGTAGAAGTTGTTAGAAACTTCTAAGGGTTTCTTGGAGCTATCGGAGCGTGCAAATTAGGAGCTAAACCTTGCTCAGGATCGACATTTAACTTGGATAATTTTGGGCTTATCGAGGTAAATACTCTTGTCCTTCTATTGTAATTGGATATTACTGTTATACCCCGTATTTCCAGAGTATGTACGTGAGGGCGTACGTAGAGAAGTTTGAACCTTAAAGTAGGCAAGGATCGAAATTTTGTTCACAACCCCCGATTAGAATCGTTTTTCGACGAAACGTTTTACAAAACTTGCGAGGGGAAAATTCCGGCTATGTCATTTATATTTTTTGTGGATTTTTCCGAGAGACGGAATATTTTGGACCAACGAGAGGGCGACACTTGTCACCCTCATGGTTGGCGGATTCTTGGCCGATTGGTGCCTTATTTTGTGCCTTGTTTTGTGCCTAAATCATGGGTCAATGTTGTGAGGGATTTGTGGAGTAGGGCTAGGGGGCACTTGGGCAAATCTTGGCCCTCCACTTGCCCCCCACTTGGCTAGATCATGGCCATTGAACTCCCTATAAATACCCCCCCCCCCTTTGTGAAGACTTTTTCATCCAAAAACTTCTAAGTCTTGAAAGCCCTCTTCCCCCCCCCCCCCCCCCCTTAGTGTAGTGTTCTCGTCCTAGCCTCCCCTCCCCCCTTTCGTGAGGCCCCCTTGGCCGAGAGTTATCTCTCCCCCTCCTAGTGGTGTTGGCCGAGACACCCCCCCTTGCCTAGTGGTTCTCGTAAAATACCCCTCCCTCTAGGTAGAAAATACTCTCCAAGTATCGTTGCTATACCAAAATACCTTAGCCTTATACCTTGTGGTATTCCAAAGATACCTCTATACGTAGAGCCCGGAAATACTACCTTATGTCCTATTAGTCTCAAACCGAAACCCTAAGGAAAAATCTTCATAGTCGGTTGAAGTGTTAAGTAGAAGTTGCGTAGAACTTCTAAGGGTTGTTTGGGGCGGGTTGGAGCGCCCAGAGTAGGAGCTAAACGTTGCTCAGGATCGACATTTAAACTTGGATAATTATGGGCTTATCGAGGTAAATATCTTGTCTCCCTATTGTAATTGAGTTTACATACTATTGAAGTATAAGATTTAAGTATAAGTTATATACAAGGAAAGTATATAAGAAGAGAATTGAATTGTACTTACATAGGACTGTATTTACAGTAGACTTGTGAAGATTGACGGGTAGGGAAGTGCTGCCCAATTTTCCATAGAATCTTGTATCTAGATTTATTCTACAGAGTAGTCTAGACGTTGATAGACGTGTATGACCTTTATAGGTTGAAAGTTCTGCAAGTAGCATGTTCTACTTGAAAGGTGGACAAGGCTAGCCGGGTTATAGCCGTGGAGCGTTTTGCTAATAGTCGATAATCGTCGCGAGGTATGTGATTCTTCCTATACTCTTGAGCATGATATTTTAAAATATATATAGTACGGTAGACGTACGTGTGTTAACTGAATAATAATTACGGCAATGTCTTTTGACTTAAGCCTGAATAATAATTACGGCAATGTCTTTTGACTTAAGCTGAATAATCAAGTATTTCAAAGAATCTTGAATCATTTTTAATGTAAGAGTAATACTTGGTTTTAAAAGCTTAAGAGTTATACTAGCTTTATGGGAAGTTAGGTATAACGGCTAAGAGAGATAAAAAGAATGATTTATTGATTTAAGAAGTTAAGAGACTTGATCTTAAAAGATAAGAGACTTGACTTAATTGAATTTTGTTAAAAAGTGTGAAACCTCATTCATGAGTAATGAGTACTTGGTTTTTTTTTAAAGGAATAATGTTTCTTGATTTGAAATCGAATAAGTATCGAACAAACCATGTCGCTAATAAAGGAAATGTATTGACTATTAAAGTATTATTAAAACCAAGAGAAACCTCTATCTGCATAGAAGCTAAGATGAGACAAAATGATATTACATTTCCTAGATCATGGTTGCTTTAATAAGATTGTTATAAACAAGAATAACCTACTCACATAAGGCATATGTTTCTCAAATTGTTTTAAAGGAGAATTATATCATTAAGTGATTAATACTATGAACTACGAAACCTTTCAAAATGAGAAACTTGAGTAATGGAAATTAGGCAAACTTGAGCGTTTGGAAAAGAATGTTGTTACTTGATTTTACAAAGAAAAGTGTTTTGATTTACTTCAAAAGATAGTCACTCTATTTTTATACTACGTATTGTGTGACTTTTGAGAAAGAAGCAGATCTTTTAAAGAGTTAATGTATGAAGTACTTTGGGGATAAAAACCCGATCTTGTTAATCATATAGTAGAATGTACCTTGTGTGAATAACTTGATTGTGTTGGTTTGTGATAGTCTTGTAATACTTTCTTGTTGATTTGATAAGTAATCATGCTAGGATGCTACGTGTGTTAGTATCTTGTGATGATTGTGTAAAGGGTTTCCTCGATTGCGCTTTAAGTTGTTTAACGATCAGCCGTTATGTTGGTATTGTACCACTCATCTTGACATGATCCGGAGGTTAAGCCGCCTCCGACGCGGGGTAATACTCGAGCGATGTGTGACTATGATTCGAGGATACCTCATGCGGGTCCCGGACCTATGCGAGCTACGAGTTCGAGTTAGTGTACGGCCTTTATTGTCATGCGGTCTATGTGGCCATGCGGACTGCGAGTCCAGGCGGATGTCGGGGAGTAGCTACCCTCGATGCGGGGAATACCTCATGCGGGCCTATGAGGTTGGCCTATGCGGAGCTGCGGGAAGTTCCAGGGCTAGACGCGCATTTGATACGCGCGCGTGTGGCGGCCGATCATGTGGCGGTCTAGACAGATCTCATGATACAGTTTATGACCTTGTTAGTACTGTGGGTGTTAGTAGTCGGCTATGCCTTCGTACTTACCCCGTACGGTTTTATTATGACGCAGGTGGGACCTGGTGTTCATGTGTATTCCTTGGTGCTTTGATATCATAGGCTCGCGGTGAGGAAGGTATTCCACGGCATGATTGATGTTATGGGCGTGAGACCCATAGTGATATTTGAGTGATGACTTTGAGGCGTGAGTCCACGACATGATCGCTTATTTGTGAATCGTAGTTTGGTTATCATACATGTCTCTGCTTTATATAGACTACTATGATTTCATTTACGCATTTTTGATTTCACATACTTGGTACTGTTATCTTGACCTCGCCCGGGCGTGTTCATCTGCGAGTAAGTACACCAGTGTTGATCCTCGCTCTTAGGATCGCAGTTCAGCGTTTTGGGAAGCTCCGTTTCTCCGTAGGCTTATCAGTGGTATAGTCCCCTGTCGTTGTAGGTATTTACATTCAGGGGTATGGCGGGGCCCTGTCCCGCCATTCTTGTCATATCATTCTTAGAGGTCTGTAGTATTGTTGTGGGCAGAGTTGTAATGGGATGTAACTGTTCGGTTTTAAGTTGATTTATATATATGCCGAAGGGCAAGTTTTCTCAGATTACTGTTTTACACTTCTTGTTATTCCATGTCTTGTTTTATGTTCCGCTGATTACTCTAATGTATGTCTACTTGGGTGCCCGAGGTAAGGCACCAGTCACGGGCCCGGGTTCGGGTCGTGACAAAAGTGGTATCAGAGCAGTTAATCCTCGGAAAGTGTCTACAGACCGTATCTAGTAGAGTCTTGATTATCAGTGTGTTGTGCACCACACCAATAATCAGGAGGCTATAAGATATTTAGGATTGGTTCCCATTCTTCTCACTCTGAGATCGTGCTTAGAGATGTGTTATAAGTTGGACCCCTCTAACGTATTTCTTTCCCTTACCGTTATGCCTCCGCGTAAGGCAACCCGGGGCCAGAAGGGCAAGGCAGCCGAGGGAGCTGCGAGTATAGTACAAAGGGTTACGAGGGCACAGGCCCAATCATCACCCGGGGTGGTGCTTCATTCGGGGAGGTCTGCGACGTCGCCAGCCCCAACAGAGTTTAGCACCGCGGCAGCAGTGCCTACTGCGACCATGATATATGAACCTTCAGTTCCACGACCGGGAACGGAGAATATAGATTGCAAAGAGGCGACCCTGTTACTAGCTATGGATTTGGCTACCAGAGAGTATCTGGATGTCTGCGAGTCTTGATGAATATCTAAGAAGTCGTGCAGAGAAATTCTTCAGTTAGGCTTGAGCATGGCCTGTATGCGGGCTTATGCACAGCAGGCCGAGAAACGTGGAGATCGACGGGTTAACGAGGCGAGAAAGAGGCGAGCAGCCAAGGTCCTTGGTAACTTTCGAGGCGGACCGCCTCGGCCGAATTAGATATGCGCCTCGCCCGATCAGAATGGTCCTCGCGGGGTTCGGGGCGTTCGGTATGCGAGAGTTGGTCGAGCTCGAGATTCTAATTCACGATACGTCGGTTCCGGCCACCGGATTGATGGTTCGGAGAGGAAGGGTGTTAGCGAGGCCACCCCGCTCGGTGTGGCGTTGTGGTAGGTGTCATTGTGAGTGTCGTGCTTCGGCGACTTGTTATGCTTACGGCCAGCGGGGCCATTTTTGCGAAATTGTCCAGGCAGGTGGCGCGGATGTAGAAACTCAGCCTTCGGGATCAGTGGCTAATTCATCATCTTCCCTAGCTATGCCCCCAACAGGGCAGGTTTGATTAGGACGACAAAGGGGAGGTGAAGGAGTAGATACAGGTATATCCTTAACCCTCTAGAGACTAGTACGTATGATAAGATGAGTATACCTTAAATGTTATGTTAATTGTGATTAGAAATCATGGTTAGTTAAAAGGGTAAGATTGGGGATAAGGGAAAGTGTGAGCCTTAGAATGTTATACGTGGAGACCTTAGAGGCAAGGCCATCTCGAGTAAAAGATTTATATTTTTACGTTTAACCCTTATCGGAGTGCATAGTACACGTGAGCTATGGTTGTGGGATAAGCCCCTAAGTAGTGTGAATGAAAGAGGGTAGTTGAGCTAAGAAGACCGCTAGGTTTTCGTAACGTGATTAGTGAGATTGTTCCGGATCGGGGAGCTAGTATTTTGCGCGAAAGTGGGTCGGGTTGAGGCCATGTTGCGGGTCAACCCGCAGCCTGTTTTGTAATGGGGTCAGTTCGGGGTGGTCCCGCCAGGTGGTAGGGTCACGAGGGTGTTAGGCCCAAGTTTAGTTAACCATCGTACGAGTTCGTGGATGCGTTCGACTAGTAGTCGGGCCGATGAGGTCAGCCCATCTTGTCTTTCAGTCAGGGCCGTTTACTCGGAAGAGAGTTATGCGAGATGTTTATATCAGGAAGGTTGTAAGGCTGCACGAGGTGCCTACCTTCACCTTATGACAGACAGTGGAGCCCAGGTTATGGCTGTTTCTTTTTCTAGGAGGTTTTACCAGGCAGGGTTAGGAACTCAGGTGAGTCTCAGAATCGCATTCGCCCTCGGGCCAGTGTTGGGATTTCAGGGGTAGCTGTGAGGATTGTTGTCTCCTGTTGAGGGAGTGTTTTATAGCTACCATTTCAGTTTTCGGATGTCGCCTTATGAAGCCTTGTAGGGGCGGAAGTGTAAGTGTCGGTCGATTGGTTCGATGTTGGCAAGGTTCAGATTGTTGGTTCATACCTGTTTCAGCAGAAGGTGGCTAGGGTGTGATGAGTTTTGGAAAACCGAGGAAACTTAGCCTGAGGTACTTGGAGCGTTTTCAGATCCTTTGGAGGATAGGCCAGGTTTCCTATAAGTTAGCTTTGCCGTCCTACGTGGGAGGCAGTATGTCCGGTCTTTCATGTTGTTATGTTCGGAAAAATATCGGAGATCCATCCAGAGTGTTCCCAGTTAATGATGACCAAGTTGGAGGTAGTAACCCAGAGATTTGGAAACTGAAGCAGTAACAGAAATGTGGTAAGTTATGAGAAAGAGTTCGAGTGTACGAGAAGGGTACGACGAGTAAGAGAAGAAGCGAGCATGTATTACAAGCGTGGTTGTGATCATTGCGTCCGTAAAGAAAAAGGTGCGAAGGGAGTATCTTTTAGACCTTGGGTGGGAGCTTTTATAGTAATGGAGGTGATTCCTCGTAGACTTGAAGTTGAGTAATTGCGCGTGTGTTATTTGATGACCAGGCGTGGCGTGATTGTTTTCGTAAGTATAGCAGTGAAGACTATACTGGCGCATGTGTGTCTTGAGACTTAGAAGGAACATTCGGGACGAATGTTTCTAAAGAGGGGAGAATGTTATACCCCGTATTTCCAGAGTATGTACGTGAGGGCGTACGTAGAGAAGTTTGAACCTTAAAGTAGGCAAGGATCGAAATTTTGTTCACAACCCCCGATTAGAATCGTTTTTCGACGAAACGTTTTACAAAACTTGCGAGGGGAAAATTCCGGCTATGTCATTTATATTTTTTGCGGATTTTTCCGAGAGACGGAATATTTTGGACCAACGAGAGGGAGACACTTGTCACCCTCATGGTTGGCGGATTCTTGGCCGATTGGTGCCTTATTTAGTGCCTTGTTTTGTGCCTAAATCATGGGTCAATGTTGTGAGGGATTTGTGGAGTAGGGCTAGGGGGCACTTGGGCAAATCTTGGCCCTCCACTTGCCCCCCACTTGGCTAGATCATGGCCATTGAACTCGTTATAAATACCCCCCCTTTGTGAAGACTTCTTCATCCAAAAACTTCTAAGTCTTGAAAGCCCTGTTCCCCCCCCCCCCCCCCCCTTAGTGTAGTGTTCTCGTCCTAGCCTCCCCTCCCTTTCGTGAGGCCAGCAGTGAGTTATCTCTCCCCCTCCTAGTGGTGTTGGCCGAGACACCCCCCCCCCGCCTTGCCTAGTGGTTCTCGTAAAATACCCCTCCCTCTAGGTAGAAAATACTCTCCAAGTATCGTTGCTATACCAAAATACCTTAGCCTTATACCTTGTGGTATTCCAAAGATACCTCTATACGTAGAGCCCAGAAATACTACCTTATGTCCTATTAGTCTCAAACCGAAACCCTAAGGAAAAATCTTCATAGTCGGTTGAAGTGTTAAGTAGAAGTTGCGTAGAACTTCTAAGGGTTGTTTGGAGCGGGTTGGAGCGCCCAGAGTAGGAGCTAAACGTTGCTCAGGATCGACATTTAAAATTGGATAATTATGGGCTTATCGAGGTAAATATCTTGTCTCCCTATTGTAATTGAGTTTACATACTATTGAAGTATAAGATTTAAGTATAAGTTATATACAAGGAAAGTATATAAGAATAGAATTGAACTGTACTTACATATGACTGTATTTACAGTAGACTTGTGAAGATTGACGGGTAGGGAAGTGCTGCCAAATTTTCCATAGAATCTTGTATCTAGATTTATTCTACAGAGTAGTCTAGACGTTGATAGACGTGTATGACATTTATAGGTTGAAAGTTCTGCAAGTAGCATGTTCTACTTGAAAGGTGGACAAGGCTAGCCGGGTTATAGCCGTGGAGCGTTTTGCTAATAGTCGATTGTTATACCCCGTATTTCCAGAGTATGTACGTAAGGACGTACGTAGAAAAGTTTGAACTTTAAAGTTGGCTTGGACGAATTATTTTTGTGCACAACACCCGATTAGAGTCGTTTTTAAAGCGTTTTACCTGACTGCGAAGGGAAAATTCCGGCTATGTCATTTCTAATTTTTGCGGATTTTTCCGAGAGACGAAATATTTTGGACCAACGAGAGGGCGACACTTGTCACCCTCAAGTTGGTGAAGGTGGGGCGGCTTTTGGACGATTGGAAGACAAGAGTTGGTAGGATTTTTTTGTAGATATTTTGTGATGGTTTTAAGGAGTAGGGACTAGGGGGCACTTGGTCACATCTTGGCCCTCCACTTGCCCCCCACTTGGCTAGATCATGGCCCTTGATTTTCCTATAAATACCCCTCCCTTTGTGAAGCTTTCTTCATTCACTCCTCACTTCCTCAAGTCTTGAAACCTCTCCCCATTTCGTGAAGGCCCTTGGCCGAGAGTCCCCTCCCCCCCTTAGTGAGGCCCCTTGGCCGAGAGCCTCTCCCCCTTGGCCGAGAGTACCCCCCCTCCTAGTGGGGTTGGCAGAGGGGTACACACCCCCCCTTGTGGTGTTGTCTCGTATAAATACCCCCCTCTTGGTAGAAATACTCTTCAAGTATTGTTACTATACCCAAAATACCTTAGCCTTATACCTTGTAGTATTCCAAAGATACCTCTATACGTAGAGCCCGAAAATACTACCTTATGTCCTTTTTGTCTCAAACCAAAACCCTAAGGAAAATCTTCACAGTGGGTTGAAGTATTAAGAAGAAGTTGCGTAGAACTTCTAAGGGTTGTTTGGAGCGGGTTGGAGCACCCGGAGTTGGAGCTAAGCGTTGCTCAGGATCGACATTTAACTTGGATAATTATGGGCTTATCGAGGTAAATATCTTGTCTCCCTATTGTAATTGAGTTTGCATACTAGTGAAGTATAAGAATAAGTATAAGTATATACAAGGAAAGTATATAAGAAGGGAAGTAAACTGTACTTACATAAGATTCAGATGAACTTGTGAAGTTTGACGGGTAGGGAAGTGCTGCCCAATTTTTCGTAGAATCTTGTATATAGATTTATTCTACCGAGTAGTCTAGACTTTGATAGACTTGTATAACCTTTATAGGTTGAATGTTCTGCGAGTAGCATGTGCTACTTGAAAGGTGGACAAGGCTAGCCGGGTTATAGCCGTGGAGCGTTTTGCTAATAGTCGATAAACGTCGCGAGGTATGTGATTCTTCCTATACTCTTGAGCATGATATTTTAAAATATATATAGTACGGTAGACGTACGTGTGTTAACTGAATAATAATTACGGCAATGTCTTTTGACTTAAGCCTGAATAATCTTGAAGTATTTCAAAAGAATACTGAATCATTTTTAACAGAAGAGTAATACTTGGTTTTAAAAGCTTAAGAGTTATACTAGCTTTATGGGAAGTTAGGTATAACGGCTTAAGAGAGATAAAAAGAATGATTTATTGATTTAAGAAGTTAAGAGACTTGATCTTAAAAGATAAAGAGACTTGACTTAATTGAATTTTGTTAAAAAGTGTGAAACCTCATTCGTGAGTAATGAGTACTTGGTTTTTAAAAGGAATAATGTTTTACTGATTTCGGAAATCAGAATAAGTATCGAACAAACCACAGCAGCGCTAATAAAGGGAAATGTTTTGACAAATAAGGTATTATTAAAACCAGTAGAAACTTCCATCTGCATAGAAGCTAAGATGAGACAAAATGATATTACATTTCCTAGATCATGGCTGCTGTAATAAGATTGTTATGAACAAGAATAACCTACTCACACATAAGGTATATGTTTCTCAAATTGTTTTAAAGGATTAAAACTATGAACTACGAAACCTTTCGAAAATGAGAAACTTGAGTAATTGAAATTAGGCAAACTTGAACGTTTGGAAAAGAATGTTGTTACTTGATTTTACAAAGAGAAGTGTTTTGATTTACTTCAAAAGATAATCACTCTATTTTCATATACTACGGGTATTGTGTGACTTTTGTGAAAGTAACGTATCTTTTAAAGAGTTAATGTATGAAGTACTTTGGGGATAAAAACCCGATCTTGTTAATCATATAGTAGAAAGTACCTTGTGTGAATAATTTGATTGTGTTGGTTTGTGATAGCCTTGTAATACTTTCTTGTTGATTTGATAAGTAAACATGCTAGGATGCTACGTGTGTTAGTATCTTGTGATGTTTGTGTAAAGGGGTTTTCCCTCGATTGCGCTTAAGTTGTTTAAACTATCAGCCGTTATGTTGGTACTGTACCACTCACCTTGACATGTTTCCGGAGGTTAAGCTGCCCTCCGATGCGGGGTAGACTCAGGCGGGTCTGTGTGACCTATGATTCGAGAATACCTCATGCGGGTCGGGGGCTATCGCGGAGCTACGAGTTCCGTGTTATAGTGCGGCCTTTATGGTCATGCGGTCTATATGGCCATGCGGACTGCGAAGTCCAGGCGGATGCCGGGGAGTAGCTACCCTCGATGCGGGGAATACCTCATGTGGGCCTATGAGATTGGCCTATGCAGAGCTGCGGGAAGTTCCAGGCTGAACGCGCATTAGATCTGCGCGCGAGTGGCGGCTTTGATCATGTGATGCAGACAGATCTCGTAATCTGATTTATGACCTGTTAGTCATGTGGGTTTTAGTAGTCGGCTATGCCTTCGTACTTACCGTCACGGTTTTATGATGACACAGTGGGACCCGTGATCGATGTATTCCTTGTTGCTTTTATATCATAGATCACGGCGGTGAGGAAGGTATTCCACGCATGATTGATGTTGTGGCGTGAGACCCATTGTTATATTTGAGTGATGACTTTGAGGCGTGAGTCACGACTTGACATGGCCGCTTATTTATTGTGAATCGTAGTTTGGTTATCATACATGTCTCGCTTTATATAGACTACTATGATTTCATTTCTGATATTTTGATTCATATACTTGGTACCTATTGTCTTGACCTCCTTCGGGCTGCGTTCATCCGCGAGTTGAGTTACACCAGTCGTTGATCCTAGCTCTCAGGGTCACAGTTCAGCGTTTGGGAAGCTCCGTTTCTCCGGAGGCTTATCAGTGGTATAGTCCCCTGTCATAGTAGGTGCTTACATTCAGGGGTATGTGTCACGACCCGTTCGAGGCGTGGCGGTGCCTTCTTGGGCACCCAGTAGTCATACATCGAGTAATCGGAAAATATAAAGCAAGACATGAAACAGTTTATAAAATAGAACACGCTTAAGTGAGAAAACATCGCCTTTCGGCATATATATAAAAACATGGTTTAGCGATTACATCCGATCTTGTATAACGGGACTACTGACCTCTAAGGAAATATACAACTATGGCGGGACGGGGCCGCCATACCACTGCATACAAAACTATCTACAACGTGAGATCATACCCAAAAGTAGAGCCTCGGAAAGGATGGAGCTCCCGACACCAACGTAGAGATCCTAGGAATGTGGATCTAGCACTGCTTGCCGCCTGCGGCATGAGCGGCCCGAAGAGTCGATACAACAGTACCAAGTATGTGAAACTATAAAGAAGCGAAATAAAATCAAAGTATTTAAAACCTTTTCACAAATACAATCGGTTCAATTGCACATAGTGTCACATCACAAACAACAACGAATAGGAAAAGCGTAGCAGTCTATTCTAGGCGCGAATGATCGAAGCAAGGCTAATCGCCCATAGTATCATTCTGCGTGCCTAGTCACGGACTTCCGCAGCCGCATAGGTCACACAGACCCGCGTGAGGTATTCCCGCGTCGAGGGCAGCTAACCGGCATCCGCTGGGCTCCCGCCGCGCGCATAGCCTCAAAAGACCGCGTAGTCTCAGCCGGACCGCGCATAGGAATCCCCGCGTCGGGCTAAACACCGGAATGATCAATCACTGGAGCATACCGCTCCGCATAGTCTCACGAACCGCATAGGCCGTATAGACCGCGTCGAGGCAAGCCCACCGGTATAACGATCGAGGGTAGGTGATACAATAACAGTACAACGGACTTACCGGTTAGCAACGTAAGCACAGCAATTCAAGACACTAACCCAGGTAGCATCATAACATGTCTACTTATCACACAAATCTTACTACACTTAACAGAAATTAATACAAGGCTTTTATAAACAAACAAGTAAACAGTTCCTTTTTATCTTCTTAAGTTGTTATACCTAACTTCCCATAAAGCTAGTATAACTCTTAAGCTTTTGTTTTAAAAACCAAATATTTATCTTCATTAAAAATGATCAATATTCTTTTGAAATGTTTTGATTCTTTGTTATTGAGCTTAAGCGTGAGGCATTCTAGTAAGTATTATTCGAGCTTAAGCGTGAGGCATTGCCATAAGTATTATTCAGGCTTAAGTCAAAGACATTGTCGTAGTTATTATTCGATTAACACGTATGCGTCTACCGTACTATATATTGTAAAATATCATGCTTTAGGAAGAATCACATACCTTCTCGTGAAAACCACACCTTAAGTTGAATATGTGTGCGCAGTGAGTCACCTATAATAGTCACAGATATCTATCAAAGACTACTCAAGGTCATTCTAAGCAGAGGGTTCATAATTCTACGGTAAGTCGGGCAAAGACTTCCCTACAGTGAGCTATATAAGTCTCTGTGAAAACAGTCCTATGTAATCTGATTTGATTATTCTTCTAAGTATTTATACTTATTCTTATTCTACAAATGAAGTATTCTCTAATTCAAAAGAGGGTTAGGATTAGTTACCTCGGTAAGCCCAATAATATCCTAGAAAAGTCGCGCTGAGCAAGGTTTTGCTCTAAGTTGTATGCTCGAGAAACCTTAGAAGTTCTTCACAACTTCTACTAAGTACTAAGGTATTTGGGCTAGGGTATTTTGGGCATTATAACAAAACAAGAAGGCAACTTTTCTACCAAGGGAGGGTAGGTTTCGGCTAGGCTAGGGGTGGGGTAGCCTCGGCCAAGCTTCTCAAGGAGGGGGTGTTGGGACGGTGCTACAAAGGGAGAGGAAGGATTTTTAGACTTGGAAAGCTTTTGTGGATGAAGAACTCTTCATCTCAAGAGGGTATTTATAGCTCAAGCCTTGGCCAACCAATGGCCAAGATGAAGACAAGTGCAAGGCAAGTGTAAGGCCAAGATCAAGCCAAGTGCACCTAACCCCTACTCCACAAAACACTCCACAAAACACTCCACAAAACATGGCACAAAACAAGGCCTAAGCAAAGGAACCAATCGGCCAAGGCAACACCCTCTTGGGCCTTGATCGTCAAAGCCACCCCACTTGCTTCAAATGTGAGGTGACATGTCACCCTCCGTTGGTCCAAAATGTTTCGTCTCTCGGAAAAATCCAAAAATAAGAAATGGCATAGCGGAATTTACTCTGAAAGGCGTGGAAGCGTTTAGTCGGAAAGCGATTCTTTTAGTGAGTTGTGTACAAAAAGCGTCGAGCTAACTAAGGCCAAACTTTTTATGCGTATTCCCTCACGTACATACTGCGGAAATACGGGTATTACATTCTCCCTCCTTAGAAACATTCGTCGAATGTTCCTTATGAACGATTAACGATAAGATTCTTCATAACTTAAGCGGTTTGCAAATGCCACACGCGGCCACAAAACAACACTTAGGCATAAGCGATAACGAAAATTTATAAGCGGGAAAGTGAATTACGGAGGTGTGGGAATAGGTGAGATACTTCTGCCTCATGTCCTCCTCGGCTTCCCGTCATCTCCTCTGAGCTCGTTCGCCACAAGACTTTGACGGAAGCCACGTCCTTCGTCGCGACGCCTAACGACGATCGACTATCGCTATGGAATCTCCTCATACGATAACCCCTGGTCACTGGACATCGTCAATCGGGTGTACCCTAGATGGATCCGATACATCTCTCGGCGTAGATCGTGAAAAACCGGATGCTGCGCCTCGGATCGGACGGCAGATCCAACTCATAGCAACCTTGCCTACCTCTGCGGACAATCAAGCGGCCCAATGTACCTGGTGAGTTTCCTTCTTCCCAAATCTCATCACACCGCCATGGGTGACACGCTAGGAAAACCCAATCATGAACCTCGAACTCAAGATGCCGACGACGATGATCTGCATCGACTTCATGCGACTACGAGTGTCGATAGCGCCTCGGATAAGCCACCTTATCCGCACTGCTGCACCAAATCTGGTCCCACTAGCCTCGCCCACATCGAACCAACCTATAGGCGATCTGCACTTCCTCCCATACAAGGCCTCATAAGGCGTCATCGAATCTTGGAGTGGTAGCTATTATTATACGCAAACTCAACTAGAGGCAAATGATCCTCCCAACTACTGCGAAGTCAATAACACGGGCTCGCGGCATATCCTCGAGTATGGATAGTGCGCTCTGCTGTCCGTCTGCGTGGATGAAATGCGATGCTCGGGCTCACTGCGTCCCTAAACCCTCTGGAAGGACCTCCGAAGTTAGCGTAAATCGGGCTCTGCATGCGATATGATCGGGTAAGGACTCCGTATGATCGGCGATCTCTCGGATGTAAAGTCGGCAAAATCTCAGAAAAAGTCGTCCGACGGAAGAAAGTGGGCTGATTTCGTCGACCGTCGGCGATAACCCATATAGAATCATGTCTCCTGCGAGTGCGAGGTAATCGTGATGAAGTCATGTTGATTACCTCCCACTTCCGGTCGGGATCTCAATGCGTAACAAACCACGATCCTCTGGTGCTCTACCTTCACTGCGACAACACGGGCGAGCTACGAACTGCGCAGCGTCTCTTCAAGCCATCCCACCAATACACGGATCTAAGGTCGTGGTACATCTTGGTCGACCGGATGGATGTAACGCTAGCGTGTGTGCTTCCCGAGAACTGCTGCAGAAGTCACGAAACATCTGGAACACGATGCGCCCTCAAACCTTAGCACCCCATGGTGCTACCTCGAGGACCCTTGCCCTCACGAAGAGGCGTATCACGATATCGAATCAAAGTGGATCCTCGAATTGCCTCTTCACCTCGACGGCGATGGAAGACTTCGGCAACCTCACGAACTCTAACCTGCTATCGGAATCAATCAAGCGGACACCAAGGCTCGCTAACCGATGCAAATCACGAACCATGTCCCTCTCTCTAGCTGCATCCGATAGGCTCCCCATCGACTACGACTAAGGCATACGCCTGACATTGGCCTTCCCGGGTGGTACAGATATCAACATCGTAATCCTTAAGCAACTCTAACCACCGCCTGCATCGTAAGTTCGGCTCCTCCGTGAAGATATACCTGAGGCTCTTGTGGTGCAGTATAAATATCACGTGAACCCCATACAAATAGTGCCTCAGGATCTTGAAAGCGTGAATTACGGTGCCAACTCCAAATCATGGGTGGGGTAGTTCCTCGTGTTTCTTCATTGTCGCGATCATATGCTATAACCCGCCATGCCGCATCAAAACACATCCCCACCCGATGCTGACGCGTCACAATACCGACATAACCGTCTGGACCTGCGGAAGAGTAAAGCGGGCGATCGTCAATCTCTCCTTCGGCCAATCGGAAACCCCGCTCCAAGCATCAGTCCGCTGGAACTTGGCGCCTTACGAGTCGGCCTAGTCAATGGTGCGAAGATAAAGCAAACTTCTCTGAACCGATAATATCCTGCAAGGCCCGAAATCTGAACCTGTCGGAGTAGTAGGTCTAGGCCAAGTCTGATTTCCTCGATCTTGGCGTATCAACTCGAATGCCATCACCCGACAATATGCCCAGAAACGCCACTCAAGTCACCAAAACTCACATTTGGAAAACTTGGCGTACAAGCTGGTCTGGAGAAGCGTCGGCCTGATCCTCAAATGCTCGCATGCTCTGCTCTGCGAGAATAAACCAAGATATCATCAATGAACACTATCACAAACATGTCCAAAATGGTTTGAACACTCGGTTCATCAAATCCATGAATACCGCGGAGCATTGGTCAACCCAAAAGACATGACCACGAACTCATAATGCCCGTCTGGTCGGAATGCGATCTAGGGACATCCACCTCTCGACTACTTTTGATGATAGCGATCGCAGATCAATCTTGGAAAACATCTCGCACCAAAATGGCCAGTCGAACAAATCATCAATCACAGGAAGGGTATCTGTTCTTAATGGTCACCTTGTTCAGCACTGTAATCAACACATGCGCGGCGTCGCCCTTCTTCTTCACGAACAATCTGCGCTCCCGGGAGAAACAGGCCTAATGAAGCCCTTCTCTAGCAAATCCCTAAGTGATCCTTGACTCTCTCAACTCGTGGTGCCATTACGTATGGCGGAATGGAAATAAGTGAGTATCTGCAACACATCTATACAAAACTCGATCTCCTCTCAGGAGAATACCCGGAGGTCATGCGGAAACACGTGCGGGAACTCACGACTCTGGCCGATGAAAATCTGGTACCGCGGCTTGATCAAACACCCGAACGAGATGATAGATATACCCGCATGCCATCTTCCTAGCCTTGAGGTAGGAAATAAACCTACCCTCGGCGCGTCTGGTGCTCCCACTCAACAACCGGCTCCTCCGGAAACTGGAACCGTACTACCCTCTCTCTGCAGTCTACATTGGCGTAGCAAGAAGCTAGCCAATCCATCCCCATAATCACGTCGAAGTCAATCATCTCCAACTCTATCAAGTCGGCTAGGGTCCGACGATAAATGGTCACAGACAAGCTCTATATACGCTGAGCTGCGAATCACCACCTGGCGTAGCTACCTCGAAAGGGTCCATGGACTCGGGCTCTATCCCTATCCTACTAGCAACAAGGGAGATATATAGGCCAGTAGAACCCGGATCTATCAAAGCATACACATCAAACCCAGAAACTGATAAGGTACCTGTGACGACATCAGGTGAGGCCTCCTGATCCTGTCGGCTGGACAAAGCATATATGCGGTTCTGAGGACCGCTAGAACTGGGACCTGCGCCACGACCTCTGCCGCGACCGATCCATGTGTACCTTGCCCTCGGGCGATGGCTGTCGAGGATGAAGAAGCGGCAGACCACTGGTGGGCCCACTACGCGCCGCTCGGTCGGACAAACTCTGAAATGACCTGCGGCCACAAGTATAGCGAGCTCCAGTCTGACTCGAATGGTATACGCCATAGCTGCTGAGCGGACCTCGAGCGGTTAGCACCCTGCTACGCGAAATCAAAGTCACGGGGCACGACACGCCATTTGCTCTGGTATCTTTTGAAAATGAGGTAGAGCGCTCTGCAGGGCTGTAGTGCAATCTGGACTTGCGATGTCGCCCACCCCGAGGACCACAAAAGAACGGTCGTCTTGGCCTTCCTGCTGCGATATCGCTCTACCCGCGATCTCTACGCTCCTCACATCGGTCATGAGCTGCATCTGGGTTATGTCCATACAGTGAAGGACACACCGCACAAGACTTCGGCCATGTAATCATCTAGCCGATGACATGGCGATGCACCACATCCTCCATCTCTGCTACGGTGCGGGGACATATCGAGCAAAGAATTAAACTCGACATTGTACTCCTCACATGCGTCCTCCTGTCTCGGCAAGAATCTATCGGCTCGTGCCCTCGCCATCTGCGGAGGCAAGTGTGTGAAAAAGCCTCAAAACTCATCCCATCGCCGGAGTGCATGCTCTCCGGGAAAGCTCCACGAATCAAACCAATCATTGCGGTATCACGCGCGACGATGCGCACGAATATCACGGACTCGGTCTCTGAAGCCACGATCACCGCGCAATCCTCTGCGGTGACGGATGAACTCCTGCGGATCATCTTGGCCTCGACGTAAAACTGCGGAGGCTACAACTAAGGAAATCCATGATCTCAAACTATACGCCTCGGGTGCGGCTACGGGTGCGGCCCAGGCTGGGCCAGGAAGGCTGCCGCGTCGGCCTCTCTCGTGTCGGGCCTGACTTTAGCCAAAAGTGGGCCATCTCCTTGTACCCTAACTCCTCGCCCGGTGTGGGACGGGAGGTGGGAATGCGTGGTCTCTTTGAAATTTGGCGGCGTCATAGAACTCGCCGTCTCCGGTATAAGCGGGCTGAGGCCCTCGTGACTCAGGTGTCTGCTAGAAGCTCCTCCGTGCCTTGCCATACGGGCGGGTTGCCTACGTGGAGAGCATAAGCTATTCGAGAAAGGAATACGTTAGAGGTCGACCTATAACACGGCTCTAAAGCACGATCTCGGAATGAGAAGAATGGAAACCAATCCTAAATATCCTATAGCCTCACGATTATTGGTGTGGTGCGCGACACGCGATAATCAAGACTCTACTAGATCACGATGCATAGACACTTTCAGGATTAAGCGCTCGATACCACTTTTGTCACGACGTTCCGGGGCGTGGTTGGTGCCTTAGGCACCCAGTAGTCATACATCAGTGTCAGTGGAAATATAAAGCAAGACATGAAACATTTTATAAAATAGAACCAGTTTAAGTGAAAACATCGTCTTTTGGCATATATATAAAAACATGGTTTAGCGATTACATCCGATCTTGTGCGCATGACTACTGACCTCTGAAATATACAACTATGGCGGGACGGGGCCCATACCTGACTATTACAAAACTATCTACAATGAGGAGATCATACCCAGTATAGCCTCGGAAAGGATGGAGCTCACGACGCAGCGTAGAGATCCTAGGAATGTGGATCTAGCACCTGCTTGCCCTTACCTGCGGCATGAACGCAGCCCCCCGAAGGAGGTCAGTACAACAGGTACCAAGTATGTGAAACTATAAAGAGCTGGAATAAAATCAAAGTATTTAAAACCTTTCCACAAATACAATCAGTTGATTGCACATAGTGTCACATCACACAACAACGATAGGAAAAGCATAGCAGTCTATTCTGGCGCGAATGATCGAAGCAAGGCCAATCGCCCATAGTATCATTCGTGCCTAGTCACGGACTTCCGCAGCATAGGTCACACGATTCCGCGTAGGTATTTCCGCGCCGGCGCGACCCAGGCGTCCGCCTGAGCTCCCGCAGCGCGTAGTCTCAAAAGACGCGTAGAATCCCCGCGTCGGGCTAAACACCGGAATGATCAATCACGGAGCATACGCTGCTCGCGTAGTCTCGCAGACGCGTAGGCGTATAGACGCGTCGAGGCAAGCCACCGATATAACGATCGAGGTAGGTGATACAATACGATTACAACGGACTTACCGTACAAGTTATAGCGTAAAGCAATTCAGACACTAACCGTAGCATCATAACATGTCTACTTATCACACAAATCTTACTACACTTATGAAATTAATACTGAGGCTTTTATAAACAAACAAGTAAGCAGTTCCTTTTATCTTCTTAAGTTGTTATACCTAACTTCCCATAAAGCTAGTATAACTCTTAAGCTTTGTTTTAAAACCAAATATTTATCTTACATTAAAAATGATCGATATTCTTTTGAAATGTTTTGATTCTTTGTTATTGAGCTTAAAGCGAAGTGAGGCATTCTTAGTAAGTATTATTCGGGCTTAAGTCAAAGACATTATCGTAGTTATTATTGATTAACACGTATGCGTCTACCGTACTATATATATTGTAAAATATCATGCTTTAGGAAGAATCACATACCTTCTCAAATAAAACCACCGAGTTGAATATGTCGTGCGCAGAGTCGACTATAATAGTCACAGATATCTATCAAAGACTACTCAAGGTCATTCTAAGCAGAGGTTCATAATTCTCTGATAAGTCGGGCGACTTCCCTACAGTGAGCTATATAAGTCTGTGAAAACAGTCCTATGTAATCTGATTTGATTATTCTTCTAAGTATTTATACTTATTCTTATTCTACAACGATGAAGTATTCTCTAATTCAAAGAGGTTAGGATTAGTTACCTCGGTAAGCCCAATAATATCCTAGAAAAGTCGCGCTGAGCAAGGTTTTGCTCCTAAGTTGTATGCTCAAGGAAACCTTAGAGTTCTTCACAACTTCTACTAAGTACTAAGGTATTTGGGCTAGGGTATTTTGGGCATTATAACAAAACAAGAAGGCAACTTTTCTACCAAGGGAGGGTAGGTTTCGGCTAGGCTGGGGTGGGGTAGCCTCGGCCAAGCTTCTCAAGGGAGGGGTGTTGGACAGTGCTACAGGGAGAGGAAGGATTTTAGACTTGGAAAACTTTTGTGGATGAAGAACTCTTCATCTCAAGAGGGTATTTATAGCTCAAGCCTTGCCAACCAATGGCCAAGATGAGAGACAAGTGCAAGGCAAGTGTAAGGCCAAGATCAAGCCAAGTGCACCCTAACCCTACTCACAAAACACTCCACAAAACCTCAAAACATGAAAACAAAAGGCCTAAACGAGGAACAAATCGGCCAGCACCCCTCTTGGGCCTTGATCGTCAGCCACCGCTTGCTTCCAATGAGGGTGACATATCACCTCGTTAGTCAAAATGTTCGTCTCTCGGAAAAATCCGCAAAAATAAGAAATGGCATAGCGGAATTTACTCTAAAGGCTGTGGAAGCGTTTACGTGGAAGCGATTCTTTTAGTGAGTTGTGTACAAAAGCGTCAGGCTAACTAAGGCCAAACTTTTTGCGTATTCCCTCACGTACATACTCTGGAAATACGAGGTATTACGGTATAGAATTTATTCTTCTGGTCATTCTGGATAACGGCTTACTTGAGGAATTTTACATAGCTTGTGTTGAGTTATAATTTATAGGAAAAGGCGGTTTCTTAACTTAGAATGGCAAGAAATGTTGCATTGTTATGTATTGTTATATTCATTTACTCCCTTGTTGTCTTCACTAGAAAAATGGTCCAAGACGATACTTTCCGCAAGGTTAGGTCTTGACAAAACTGATCAGTAGAAACTAAATCCTAACCTCGGTATTTTAAGTGTTATCGAATTTGTGTATGTAAGTATACTCACCAGTAACCAAGGTCTTAGGATATTAGAAAAATTGGTGTTTTCTTCTTACAGCTCTTAGAGATCGTGAATTTTACTTGTTTAACACCATTAATTTTTGTAGTTTTGATCCATTAGCCTTTTGAAATGTCCGGGAAATTGTAAGGATATCTCGATAGAAAGATTTGGAAAATAGGACGTCACAGAGACTTGGTGAAGTTGGAACTTGTCTTCACGTAGGCCTCTAAAGTGCTTGGGATTGGAACTTCACAGAGGAGGAAGGAATTTCTGAAAAGGCGACTTTGGAATCTTGGAAATTTTAAAGCTTTGAAAGGTATATTCTTGCGTTTATCGACAATTAAGTTTACTTACTGTTGTAGCTATGGTTATTAGAAAGCATGAGATGTATACATATAGGATTAGTGACCTTGGAACCTAAATCGATAAATGTAGCACTTAGGAATATTCAATTGGATTATTCGTTAAGTAAATACCTTGTGTAAGAAGAAATTACTAGTTGTTGAAGTGGTTTATAACTATATAACATGTTGACCTTAGAACTTGGAACGAGGGTTGGCAAAAGACTATGAGTATTGTTAGTATGTAGTTGTAGAAAATGGCTTGATTTAAAGTAGTTGAATTGTGGGGCGGAATGAATAACCGTATTGTAAGGCGTGTAATCACAGTTGGTTGTTAGTTGGAGCCTTAAATGTGGCATGTTATTGTATTAGCATAACATGATATCAAGTCACATTGATTATAATCGAAGTCTCTAAGTAGGTAAATTAGAGTGATAGTATTATTCTACGTTGAGACTAGAAGTGATAGTCTTGTTGTGACCATTATAGGTTGAATTTATCGGCGTATTCCGAATACTTATGGATTCTTACAGGTACTGTGAACATCTCTCGCTGATTCCTTAAGATTAAGAAAGTATATTCACTTAAATGATCCGACAAGATTGTATTTGGATTGCCTAGAATCTAATTTGTTCCAATCAAGCGATTGTACTTTGATGTTTAAATGTAAGTTGAACAATTTTTCTTAGTGAAGTTTGGATTCTTAGAAAGTAGAAAGTATTTTCAAACCTTGCAAAGGAAGTGGTATTTCCAATCTTTTGGGCTAGTGCCTTAGTCTAAAATCCTAAAGGTCATTATAATGACTTTAGGGAGTTTAAAGTGAGTGATTATTCTTAAACAAATTGTTTTAAGAAGAGGTAATGGCATGGGATTTAAGAGAGTAACTTGTTTTAGTCTTGTTCGTTGAGTAGAAGAAAGGCCATTTTGTTAAATGTTATACTTGGCGTATTTTGAAAGTTAAGAACTTGATTTTGTAAGTATGTGATACTTGGTTTTAATAAGTCTCTTGGTTATAAGCGATATGGATATGTCTAAAACACTGGGTTATAAGACTTTATGGAAGTTGGATAGAACGACTTTATGGAATTAGAAAGTTATCAATTTTGATTAAAGGGCATAAGTTGCCTAGTTTGTGAAAATTTGAAGTTACTTGGTTTCCAAGCTTTGAAATGAGTTTAAAAAATATAGTAACTTCACTTTGAAGAATAGACAAATACGAGGGTGATTGTTAGTATTTGGGATTTTTCATAAATGTCTTTTTGAAAAGATATCGATATTGTATTTGAGCCTATAGTACTTTGAGAATTAATATGTGATGCCTTGATTAGTACTTTGGCTTGATAAATTGAAATTTGTCTAACCTTGATTAGTGCTTTGGAGTCAGTAAAACTGAGATTTACTCATTTTTGAAGATTACTGTACTTGTCTAGTTATTTATCACTTTTTATAAATTGAGTCTTATTCTATTTGTGCCTAGTCTTATCAGTACTTTGTATTGTTAAATATTCTATGTTTAAGCTGACATTTGTGGCTGGATCAATGAATTGAGTGATTTGTGTATTCTAAACTAGTTGCACTTGGCAGATGGAGGTGAGAATTATTCTATTTAATTTTTGTAATAGGTTGTCGAGCCATGGTTGTGGATTATTCTATGTGTGCCTTGATAAGTACTGAAGTTGTTGGCGGCTTAATTATTTTTAAAAAATAGGATACTCATAGCATATGCGGGTCTAGTGATGCTTTTAACTTGGATAATTATGGGCTTATCGAGGTAAATATCTTGTCTCCCTATTGTAATTGAGTTTGCATACTAGTGAAGTATAAGAATAAGTATAATTATATACAAGGAAAGTATATAAGAAGGGAAGTAAATGACTTACATGGGGTGTATTCTGATGAGACTTGTGAAGTTTGTGGGTAGGAAGTCTTTGCCCAATTTTCCGTAGAATCTTGTATCTAGATTTATTCTACCGAGTAGTCTAGACTTTGATAGACTTGTATAACCTTTATAGGTTGAATGTTCTGCGAGTAGCATGTGCTACTTGAAAGGTGGACTGTTACACCCCGTAAATTCTAGAAGATAGATAAGTTGGCAAACATGTGTTGGAAGGATTTTGAGTATTGGACCCCAGTTGTTAAGGATTGTAAGGTGTTTAAAAGGCCTAGTGTGTAGTCCGTTGAATCTAGGTCCCAACGCAACCAACCGTTCGTCGATTGGACATCGGAGTCAAAAGTTATGGAAGTTTCAAGTTTGGCGCGATCAAAGCAGATGACTTGATTCGAGGAGTTGCGTACGCGGCCGGAGAGCGAGGCATGGCGCCCGATTGTCTTGAAGTCTGCGGGTGTTGAAGCGCGCGGCCGAACGCAGGGTGGCGCGCATGCAGCGTGCAATTATTTTTCTGAAGTGTTAGCGCATGCGGCCCGTGGCCGCGCGCGGCGGGATTTTCTGCGGGTAAATGAGAAAAATCAGGGTTATTTTTATAAGGCGCCTATGGGAGGGTGCGCAGTGTCCCTCCCATCCTTTGACCAATGATAGAAGCCTCTTTTAGGGCCAAGTCTTGGAAGACTTGGCCATTTCATTCAAACCCTCCCAAGAGAAAACCCTCTCCCTTCTCTAGGTTTTGAGAAACGACCTTAGGAACTGTTGGGCGGCAAGGAGGAAAAGGTGTTGGTGAACTTGTGGAAGCAATCGTGGACGAGTTTGTGGAAAGGAAGTGGAAGAAAAGGGCTTGTGGGCTTTTCCAAAAGGTAAAAGTTTCCCTTCCTCTTGGATTTGAGTTTTTACTTGTGATAGTAGTATAGATCTGTGAGCCTGAGGCTGTTATATTTAGAGTTTGAATAGATTTGTGAGCCTGAGGCTGTTATAGTTAAGTTTGAATAGATTTGTGAGCCTGAGGCTGTTATAGTTAAGTTTGTATAGATTTGTGAGCCTGAGGCTGTTATAGTTAAGTTGGCTTAGATTTGGATCTTGTAGCCTTGTTGATTTCGGCCTTGTGAAAGGTGGCAAGTTAATAGAAACAAAGGAAGTTCTGTCCAATTTCCGTAGAATGTAGGGGCCTTGCACTTAGTTTACTCTACGTTCGAAACTAGAGTTTGATAGACGTTTTATGGCCCTTATAGGATTGAAGTACTACGTGTAACATATTCTTCTTAAGGGAGATAGTACTGAGGAGCACTTTGCTTAGTGTCGACAATCGTCGCGAGGTATGTGATTCTTCCTATCCTCTTCAGCATGACTATTTGTGAAATATATAGTGCGGTTGACGCACGTGTGCTAAAGGAAATTGATTTTCCAAATTGTGTCTTGACTTGTTATGAAGTGTAGAGGGCTTCATTATGTGTAAGAGTAGTAAGTCTTATCCGTTAGTAATGGGCACTCGGTGCTTAAAGAATGAGCCCTCTTGGTCTCATAAATGTTTATGTGGTAATTGGTTGGTTTAAAACATAAAGAGGTTATAACGGCTTTATGGGAAGTCAGTTATAACAACTTTATGTGAGTAAGAACGGTTGTTGATTGGTAAGTTAAGAGACTTGATCTTGTAAGATAAGAGACTTAACTTAGAATTGTGAAAGTTGTGTAATGTATTCAAAAGTTGTAAAACCTCATTCGTGAGTAATGAGTGATACTTAGTTTTGAAAACTTAAGAGTTATACTAGCTTTATGGGAAGTTAGGTATAACGGCATAAGAATGTGAAATGGATTTGAAAGTGGGAACAAGTATCGAACACACCATCATATGCGCTAATAAAGGAAATGGTTTCGACTAATTGATTATATTAAAACCAGTAGAAACCTCCATCTGCATAGAAACTAAGATGAGACAAAATGATATTACATTTCTAGATCATGGTGCTTAAATGAGAATCATTGACAACAAGTTCGTTTTCTTAAAATTCCAAAGAATGAACTTAATGGATTGTAAAGGATAATGTCTTGGATTTTGGAAAGAGAAGTAACTTGAGTTTGAAAGTATAAATCACTTGTTTCAAATATCGAACTTTTCTTAGGGAAAAGTAAATGACTTGGTTTTAAAAGGTAGGAATACTTGACCTTAAAGGAGTTAATTACTTGGACTTTTAAAAGGTATACTTGACGTTATGTTAATTGTGTTTGAAGTCGTGTTTTAAACATGAATGTGTGTGATACTACGTGTGATAGTATCGTATGGTTTCTACGTAAGAGAGGTCTTTGAAGGTAGGAAAGAATGTAGTATTTTGGGGTTGGAACCCGGTTTGTCGACTTAAACGGGCGTACTTTGAGTTGTGTGTAACTTGCTGTGCTTGTGGTGATAGTTTTTTTGTTGTGCAAGTGTTTGACTTTGTGCTACCGAGTCTCTCGACGGAGTGCCGGATATATGTTTGTATTATGGACATATAGACACGTTGGGTAGCCCACGTATGCTTCTATATTGATCCTTTGGGACATATCGACACGTTAGGTAGCCACGTATGCTTCTATTAGAGTGTTATCTTGTAAATTTGTTTGGACATACCGACACGTTGGGTAGCCCACGAGTACGTCGTCCACGGTGAGTATTATCTGGTATTTGTTTGGACATACCGACACGTTGGGTAGCCCACGGTATGCGCCCACGATGAGTATTATCGGTATTTGTTTGGACATACCGACACGTTGGGTAGCCCACGGTATGCGTCCACAATGAGTATTATCTGGTATTTGTTTGGACATACCGACACGTTGGTAGCCCAGTATCGTCCGGTGAGTATTATCTTGTTATTGGGTTGGACATACCGACACGTTGGGTAGCCCAGTATGCGCCCACTTTGAGTAATGATCTTTGAGCGTGAGTCCACGACTTGAAGTGGTTTGATTTGACCGACCAGATATACGTGGTGTCGTAGTTTGGTTATCATACATGTCTCTGCTTTCCTTATAGACTATTATGATTTCATTTCTGATATTTTTACTTTCGCATACTCGGTACTGTTATCGACCCTCCCGAAGTGCGTTCATCCGCAGTTGAGATACATCGCTTGTTGATCCGCACTTTGGATCGCTCGGTTCTCGTAAAGCTCCATTCCTTGGAGACTTTGTCACTTGGTACGGTTCCTCGAAGTTGTAGAACTTTTGTACATTCGTGGTATGGCGGGGCCCTGTCCGTCGAGATGTTATAAAAATTCTTAGAGGTGCAGAGTCGATGTGGCGGGGATTATGGCTGCTCAGTGTTAGTTATTTTGAAAAGGTAACCATTTGGTTAGCCTGCTTTCTCTTTTCATTGGTTATCATGTATGAGTTTTAATTTCGCTGATTTTCTCGATGTTGTTTGACTACTTGGGTGCCCGTAAGGCACGATCGCGGGCTTTCGGTCGTGACGAAGTGGTATCGAAGCGATTAGTCCTCGGAAAGTGTCTGAGACCGTGTCTAAGTAGAGTCTTGATTATCGATGTGTTGTGCACCACATCTATAATCGTGAGGCTGAGACATTTAGGATTGGTTTCATTCTTCTCATTACGAGATCGTGCCTTAGAGCCGTGTTGTAAGTTGGACCCTCGACGTGTTTCGTTTTACGATTATGCTCTGCGAAGGCAACCAGGGGCGAGAGGGCAAGCGGCGAGGAGGCTGCGAGTAGAAGCGGCGGCTCTACAGAGACCACAAGATGCACGAGCCTCTGGTCCGATGCAGGCGAGAGAGATGGGTTACAAGGAGTTGGCGATTATTGGCGTGGTTGTGGCGACACGAGGATAGGTGGGCCTGGCAGCCCAGTAGCACCATGGTTCACCGAGATCGGATAGTTTGAGGTGCGGGACTTTCGAGTTGTGGCGCCAGAGTTCTACGGTCGAGGCTCGAGGATGATCCGCGGGAGTTCATCCGAAGCGATTCTGGATCGAGAGTGATCGAGGCATCGGAGACCGAGCCGCTGGTCCTAGGTTCGCATCGGTGCGTGATACCGCAATGATCGGGTTTTGATCGTGGGAGCTGTCGGGAGGGCATGCACTTCCAATGAGATGGGACGAGTTCTCGGAGGCATTTCTTGCACATTTCTTGCCTCGCGGATGAGGAGGACTCGGGTAAACATTTTTGATGTTGAGGCGAGCAGGCGTGCAGTTCGGGAGTACAACGTGGAGTTTAACTCACTAGCTCGCACGTCCCGCGTTAGTAGCCGACATGGAGGACGAGTGCACCGCTATGTCACATGGCTTGATGACTATTTGGCAGAGAGTTGCTCGGGAGTAGCTCTTCAGCCGGGCATGGACATTGCCCGCATGCAGGCTCATGCACTTGGATGTGAGGCACGTAGGAGTCGACGGAATGACCAAGATCAGCAGAGTAGGGCCAAGGCAGCAGGTCCTTGGTGACCTTCGGGCAGCGGCCTCGGCGAGTTAGTTATGCGCCTCCGCCAGTACGGAGTGCTCCACCTCAGTCGTCAGGACGTTCGAAAAATTCAGGAGCAGTCGTGGCTCAAGGTTTCGGTTTTGGGGATCGTGGATGTTAGTCGGATGGGACCACCCTTACCTCGTTGTGACCATTGTGGTAGGCTCCACGATGGGGAGTGTCGTGCTAATAGGGGAATCTGTTTTACATGCGGCCAGCCGGGCCATTTTGCAAGGAATTGTCCCACCAGAGATAGCGCGGAGGTTGAGATTCAGCCTTCGGGATCAGTGGACGATTCACCTCCTCCTTTTGTGCGTCGTGCCGGGAAAGAACATGAGTAGAGCGACAAGAAGGGAAGTGAAGCAATAGTTACAGGTACGTTCTTAACCCTCTAGAGTATTGTATGCTTTGATGTTGTGGTGATGTGTTGAGTGCTATGTTCGGGTAGCTTTGTGTATATAATGTGTTTTGGAAGCATGGTTATTAAAGAGGGTAAGTTGGGGATGAGAAAAATTTTGAACCTTAGAATTTATAACAGTTGAGACCTTAGATGTAAGGCCGTCTTGGGTAGAAGCCTTTACTGTTAATCCTTGTCGGAGTGTATGGTATACATGGAGTTTTGTGTGATGATTCCATGGGTAGTTTGCGATGGAAGTGGTAGCTTCCATGACGTGGATTAGTAAGATGGACGAGTTGGAGGTAGTGACTCCAAGGTGGTAGAAACGGAAGCAGTGACTGAATTGTGGAACGTGTACTAGAGAGGGGTGTGAGTATACAAGGAAGGTACGCCGAGTAAGGAGAGTATCCTTTAGACCAAGGGAGGAGAAAATAGTGATGTTTGCACGTAGAGGTGATTTCCCGAATTTGGAATTTGGAGATGCGTGATTTCTATATTATGGCCATGAGAGGCATAAATGAGTTTTGGTAGGTATAGTAGTGGAGACTATACTGCGCGTTGTTCAAGATTTAGAAGGAACATTCGGACGAATGTTTCTAAGAGGAAGAATGTTACACCGTAAATTCTAGAGGATAGATAAGTTGGCAAACATGTGTTGGAAGGATTTTGAGTATTGGACCCCAGTTGTTAAGGATTGTAAGGTGTTTAAAAGGCCTAGTGTGTAGTCCGTTGAATCTAGGTCCCAACGCAACCAACCGCTCGCCGATTGGACATCTGAGTCAAAAGTTATGGAAGTTTCAAGTTTGGCGCGATCAAGTAAAGCGTTGACTTGATTCAGGGTTCAGCGCCCGGAGAGCGAGAACGCGCGCGATTATCGAGGGTCTGCGGGTGTTGAAGCGCCGCGCGAATCACGAACGCATGGCGCATGCAGCGTGCAATTATTTTTCTGCAGTGTTAGCGCCCGGCCGTGGCGGCTGGCGCGGCGGATTTTCATGGTAAAGGAGAAAAATCAGGATATTTTTATAAGGAGCCTATGGGAGGGTGACAAGTGTCCCTCCCATCCTTTGACCAATGATAGAAGTTTACTTTAGGGCCAAGTCTTGGAAGACTTGGCCATTTCATTTCAAACCCTCCCAAGAGAAAACCCTCTCCCTTCTCTCTAGGTTTTTGAGAAACGACCTTAGGGAAGCTGTTGAGCGGCAAGGAGGAAAAGGTGTTGGTGAACTTGTAGGAAGCACTGTGGACGAAGTTTGTGGAAGGAAGTGGAAGAAAAGGGCTTGTGGGCTTTTCCAAAAGGTAAAAGTTTCCCTTCCTCTTGGATTTGAGTTTTTACTTGTGATAGTAGTATAGATCCGTGAGCACGAGGTCATTATATTTAGAGTTTGAATAGATTTGTGAGCCCGAGGTCAAGTATAGTTAAGTTTGAATAGATTTGTGAGCCCGAGGTCGTTATAGTTAAGTTTGTATAGATTTGTGAGCCCGAGGTCATAGTTAAGTTGGCTTAGATTTGGATCTTGTAGCCTTGTTGATTTCGGCCTTGTGAAAGGTGGCAAGTTAATAGAAACAAAGGAAGTTCTGTCCAATTTCCGTAGAATGTAGGGGCCTTGCACTTAGTTTACTCTACGCTCAAACTAGAGTTTGATAGACGTTTATGGCCCTTATAGGATTGAAGTACTCGTGTAACATATTCTTAAGGAGATAGTATCGAGGAGCACTTTGCTTAGTGTCGACAATCGTCGCGAGGTATGTGATTCTTCCTATCCTCTTCAAAGATGACTATTTGTGAAATATATAGTGCGGTTGGCCTTGCGGTGCTAAAGGAAATTGATTTTCCAAATTGTGTCTTGACTTGTTATGAAGTGTAGAGGGCTTCATTATGTGTAAGAGTAGTAAGTCTTATCCGTTAGTAATGGGCACTCGGTGCTTAAAGAATGAGCCCTCTTGGTCTCATAAATGTTTATGTGGTAATTGGTTGGTTTAAAACATAAAGAGGTTATAACGGCTTTATGGGAAGTCAGTTATAACAACTTTATGTGAGTAAAAGAACGGTTGTTGATTGGTAGAAGTTAAGAGACTTGATCTTGTAAGATAAGAGACTTAACTTAGAATTGTGAAAGTTGTGTAATGTATTCAAAAGTTGTAAAACCTCATTCGTGAGTAATGAGTGATACTTGGTTTTTGAAAACTTAAGAGTTATACTAGCTTTATGGGAAGTTAGGTATAACGGCATAAGAATGTGAAATGGATTTCGAAAGTGGGAACAAGTATCGAACACACCACTGCAGCGCTAATAAAGGAAATGGTTTCGACTAATTGATTATATTAAAACCAGTAGAAACCTCCATCTGCATAGAAACTAAGATGAGACAAAATGATATTACATTTCCTAGATCATGGCTGCTTAAATGAGAATCATTGACAACAAGTTCTGGTTTTCTTAAAATTCCAAAGAATGAACTTAATGGATTGTAAAGGATAATGTACTGGATTTTGGAAAAGAGAAGTAACTTGAGTTTGAAAGTATAAATCACTTGTTTCAAATATCGAACTTTTCTTAGGGGAAAAGTAAATGACTTGGTTTTAAAAGGTAGGAATACTTGACCTTAAAGGAGTTAATTACTTGGACTTTTAAAAGGTATACTTGACGTTATGTTAATTGTGTTTGAAGTACGTGTTTTAAACATGAATGTGTGTGATACTACGTGTGATAGTATCGTATGGTTTCTACGTAAAGAGAGGTCTTTGAAGGTAGGAAAGAATGTAGTATTTTGGGGTTGGAACCCGGTTTGTCGACTTAAACGAAGGTACTTTGAGTTGTGTGTAACTTGCCTGTGCTTGTGGTGATAGTTTTTTTTTGTTGTGCAAGTGTTTGACTTTGTGCTACCGAGTCTCTCGACGGAGGGCCGGATATCGGGTGGTATGATGGACATATCGACACGTTGGGTAGCCCCGTATCTTCCACTATATTGATCCTTTGGGACATATCGACACGTTGGGTAGCCCACGGGTATGCTATTAAGTGTTATCTTGTAAATTTGTTTGGACATACCGACACGCTAGGTAGCCCACGGTATGCGTCCACAAATGAGTATTATCTGGGTATTTGTTTGGACATACCGACACGTTGGGTAGCCACGAGTATGCGTCCACAATGAGTATTATCCGGTATTTGTTTGGACATACCGACACGTTGGGTAGCCCAGTATCGCCCACAGTGAGTATTATCCGGTATTTGTTTGGACATACCGACACGTTGGGTAGCCCAGTATGCGCCCACAATGAGTATTATCTTGTTATTGGGTTCGACATACCGACACGTTGGGTAGCCCACTTGAGTATCGCCCACTTTGAGTAATGATCTTTCGGGCGTGAGTCCTCGACTTGAAGTGGTTTGATTTGACCGACCAGATATACGTGGTGTCAGTAGTTTGGTTATCATACATGTCTCTGCTTTCCTTATAGACTATTATGATTTCATTTACGATTTTTCGCTTCGCATACTCTGCACTGTTGTGCGACCCGCCGAGGCCGCGTTCACGCCGCAGTTGAGATACATCGCTTGTTGATCCGCACTTTGGATCGCTGTTCGATTCTCGAACCTCCATTCCTTCTGAGACTTTGTCACTTGGTACGGTTCCCTGAAGTTGTAGAACTTTTTGTACATTCAGGGGTATGGCGGGGCCCTGTCCGTCAGAGATGTTATAAAAATTCTTAGAGGTCTGTAATCATGTAAGTGAGGATTGTAACTATTCGTGTTAGTTATTTTGTAAAAGGTAACCATTTGGTTGCTTTGCTTTCTCTTTTCATTGGTTATCATGTATGAGTTTTAATTTCCGCTGATTTTCTCTGATGTTGTTTGACTACTTGGGTGCCCGGGTAAGGCACCAGTCGCGGGCCCGGTTTCGGGTCGTGACATGGACAAGGCTAGCCGGGTTATAGCCGTGAAGCGTTTTGCTAATAGTCGATAAACGTCGCGAGGTATGTGATTCTTCCTATACTCTTGAGCATGATATTTTAAAATATATATAGTACGGTAGACGTACGTGTGTTAACTGAATAATAATTACGGCAATGTCTTTTGACTTAAGCCTGAATAATCTTGAAGTATTTCAAAAGAATACTGAATCATTTTTTAACAGAAGAGTAATACTTGGTTTTAAAAGCTTAAGAGTTATACTAGCTTTATGGGAAGTTAGGTATAACGGCTTAAGAGAGATAAAAAGAATGATTTATTGATTTAAGAAGTTAAGAGACTTGATCTTAAAAGATAAAGAGACTTGACTTAATTGAATTTTGTTAAAAAGTATGAAACCTCATTCGCGAGTAATGAGTACTTGGTTTTTAAAAGGAATAATGTTTTACTGATCTCGGAAATCAGAATAAGTATCGAACAAACCACAGCAGCGCTAATAAAGGGAAATGTTTTGACAAATAAGGTATTATTAAAACCAGTAGAAACTTCCATCTGCATAGAAGCTAAGATGAGACAAAATGATATTACATTTCCTAGATCATGGCTGCTGTAATAAGATTGTTATGAACAAGAATAACCTACTCACACATAAGGTATATGTTTCTCAAATTGTTTTAAAGGATTAAAACTATGAACTACGAAACCTTTCGAAAATGAGAAACTTGAGTAATTGAAATTAGGCAAACTTGAACGTTTGGAAAAGAATGTTGTTACTTGATTTTACAAAGAGAAGTGTTTTGATTTACTTCAAAAGATAATCACTCTATTTTCATATACTACGGGTATTGTGTGACTTTTGTGAAAGTAACATATCTTTTAAAGAGTTAATGTATGAAGTACTTTGGGGATAAAAACCCGATCTTGTTAATCATATAGTAGAAAGTACCTTGTGTGAATAATTTGATTGTGTTGGTTTGTGATAGCCTTGTAATACTTTCTTGTTGATTTGATAAGTAAACATGCTAGGATGCTACGTGTGTTAGTATCTTGTGATGTTTGTGTAAAGGGGTTTTTCCTCGATTGCGCTTAAGTTGTTTAAACTATCAGCCGTTATGTTGGTACTGTACCACTCACCTTGACATGTTTCCGGAGGTTAAGCTGCCCTTCGATGCGGGGTAGACTCAGGCGGGTCTGTGTGACCTATGATTCGAGCATACCTCATGCGGGTCCAGGGGGCCTATGCGGAGCTACGAGTTCGGGTTAGTGTCGCGGCCTTTATGGTCATGCGGTCTATGGCCATGCGGTGCGAAGTCGGCGGATCTTAGGAGTAGCTACCTCGATGCGGAATACCTCATGTGGGCCTATGAGATTGGCCTATGCAGAGTGCGGAAGTTCGTGGCTAGACGCGCACATTAGAAAATGCGGGCGAGTGGCCAGCTTTGATCATGTGACGGTCTAGACAGATCTCATGATACAGTTTATGACCATTGATGCTGGTTTTAGTAGTCGGCTATGCCTTCGTACTTACCCATACGGTTTTATGATGACAGGTGGGACCCGTGATCGATGTATTCCTTGGTGCTTTTATATCATAGATCGCCGGTGAGGAAGGTATTCCACGCATGATTGATGTTGTGGGCGTGAGACCCATTGTTATATTTGAGTGATGACTTTGAGGCGTGAGTCCACTTGACATGACCGCTTATTTATTGTGAATCGTAGTTTGGTTATCATACATGTCTCCCGCTTTATATAGACTACTATGATTTCATTTACGATATTTTCGATTCATATACTTGGTACCTGTCTCGACCTCGCCCGGGTGCGTTCATCTGCAGTTGAGGTACACCAGTCGTTGATCCTAGCTCTCAGGGTCACAGTTCAACGTTTGGGAAGCTCCGTTTCTCCGGAGGCTTATCAGTGGTATAGTCCCCTGTCATAGTAGGTGCTTACATTCAGGGGTATGGCGGGGCCCTGTCCCGCCATTGTTGTCATGTCACTCTTAGAGGTCTGTAGTACTGTTGTGGGCAGAGTTGTTATGGGATGTAACTGTTCGGACCTAAGTTGTTATATATATATATGCCGAAAGGCAACTTTTCTTCAGATAAACATGTGTCTTCTTTGCATTGTTTCATGTATTGTTTTATATTCCGCTGATTACTCTGATGTTGTATCACTAGGGTGCCCGGGGTAAGGCACCAGTCACGGGCCCGGGTTCGGGTCGTGAAATCGATAATCGTCGCGAGGTATGTGATTCTTCCTATACTCTTGAGCATGATATTTTAAAATATATATAGTACGGTAGACGTACGTGTGTTAACTGAATAATAATTACGGCAATGTCTTTTGACTTAAGCCTGAATAATAATTACGGCAATGTCTTTTGACTTAAGCCTGAATAATCTTGAAGTATTTCAAAGAATCGAATCATTTTTAATGTAAGAGTAATACTTGGTTTTAAAAGCTTAAGAGTTATACTAGCTTTATGGGAAGTTAGGTATAACGGCTTAAGAGAGATAAAAAGAATGATTTATTGATTTAAGAAGTTAAGAGACTTGATCTTAAAAGATAAGAGACTTGACTTAATTGAATTTTGTTAAAAAGTGTGAAACCTCATTCATGAGTAATGAGTACTTGGTTTTTTTAAAAGGAATAATGTTTTACTGATTTCGGAAATCAGAATAAGTATCGAACAAACCACAGCAGCGCTAATAAAGGGGAAATGTATTGACTATTAAAGTATTATTAAAACCAGTAGAAACCTCCATCCGCATGAAGCTAAGATGAGACAAAATGATATTACATTTCCTAGATCATGGCTGCTTTAATAAGATTGTTATAAACAAGAATAACCTACTCACATATAAGGCATATGTTTCTCAAATTGTTTTAAAGGAGAATTATATCATTAAGTGATTAATACTATGAACTACTTAAACCTTTCAAAATGAGAAACTTGAGTAATGGAAATTAGGCAAACTTGAACGCTTGGAAAAGAATGTTGTTACTTGATTTTACAAAGAAAAGTGTTTTGATTTACTTCAAAAGATAGTCACTCTATTTTTATACTACGTATTGTGTGACTTTTGAGAAAGAAGCATCTTTTAAAGAGTTAATGTATGAAGTACTTTGGGGATAAAACCGATCTTGTTAATCATATAGTAGAAAGTACCTTGTGTGAATAACTTGATTGTGTTGGTTTGTGATAGTCTTGTAATACTTTCTTGTTGATTTGATAAGTAATCATGCTAGGATGCTACGTGTGTTAGTATCTTGTGATGATTGTGTAAAGGGGTTTCCCTCGATTGCGCTTAAGTTGTTTAGCGATCAGCCGTTATGTTGGTATTGTACCACTCACCTTGACATGATCCCGGAGGTTAAGCTGCCTCCACGCGGGTAATACTCGAGCGATGTGTGACTATGATTCGAGGATACCTCATGCGGGTCCCGGGGACCTATGCGGAGCTAGGAGAGTTCCAGGTTAGTGTGCGGCCTTTATGGTCATGCGGTCTATGTGGCCATGCGGACTGCGAGTCCAGGCGGATGCCGGGGAGTAGCTACCCTCGATGCGGGGAATACCTCATGCGGGCCTATGAGGTTGGCCTATCGAGCTGCGGGAAGTTCTGTGGCTAGACGCCGACATTTGATACCGCGGCGTGTGGCGGCTTCGATCATGTGGTCTAGACAGATCTCATGATACAGTTTATGACCTTGTTAGTACTGTGGGTGTTAGTAGTCGGCTATGCCTTCGTACTTACCCCGTACGGTTTTATTATGACGCAGGTGGGACCTGGTGTTCATGTGTATTCCTTGGTGCATTGATATCATAGACTGCCGGCAATGAGGAAGGTATTCCACGGGTATGATTGATGTTATGGGCGTGAGACCCATAGTGATATTTGAGTGATGACTTTGAGGGCGTGAGTCCCTGACTTGACATGACTGCTTATTTATTAATCGTAGTTTGGTTATCATACATGTCTCTGCTTTATATAGACTACTATGATTTCATTTACGATTTTGATTTCACATACTTGGTACCTGTTGTACTGACCTCCTTCGGGGGGCTGCGTTCATGCCGCAGGTAGAGGTACACCAGTGTTGATCCTCGCTCTTAGGATCGCAGTTCAGCGTTTTGGGAAGCTCCGTTTCTCCGAGGCTTATCAGTGGTATAGTCCTGTCGTTGTAGGTATTTACATTCAGGTATGGCGGCCCCATCCGCCATTGTTGTCATATCATTCTTAGATATGCAGTAATCGTTGTGGCGAGTTGTAATGGGATGTAACTGTTCAGTTTTAAGTTGATTTATATATATGCCGAAGGGCAAGTTTTCTCAGATTACTGTTTTACACTTCTTGTTATTCCATGTCTTGTTTTATGTTCCGTTGATTACTCTGATGTATGTCTACTTGGGTGCCCGGGGTAAGGCACCAGTCACGGGCCCGGGTTCGGGTCGTGACAATTACATATAAGAATAGTTAAGACTTGAGTATAAGGTATAGAAGGATATTAAAGAATAGAATTGAACTGTAATCACTATAGAAGGGTATAACAGAAGAAGAATTAAACTGTACTTACATAGGACTGTATTTACAGTAGACTTGGGTAACTTGGCGGGTAGGGAAGTGCTGCCCAATTTTTCGTAGAATAAAGAACCCTCTGTTTAGAATATCCTACAGAATAGTCTAGACGTTGATAGACGTATTTGACTATTATAGGTTGATACTCTGCGCGCGACATATTCGACTTGGCAGGTGGATTTCGCCAAGAAGGTATGTGATTCTTCCTACACTCTTGAGCATGATATTTTAAAGTATATATATAGTACGGTAGACGTATGTGTGTTAACTGAACGTAGCTTTACGGCAATGTCTTTTGACTTAAGCCTGAATAATAAAGATCTTAAAGTCTTTCAAAAGAATTATAAATCAGTTTTGAAAGAAGAAGAATATTTGTTTTTAAAACAAGAAGCTTAAGAGTTATACTAGCTTTATGGGAAGTTAATTATAACGACTTAAGAAAGATAAAAGGAACAGTTTACTTATGTGTTTATAAAAGACTTATATTGATTTATGGAAAGTATAATAAGATGGTTTGATAAGTAGACATAATATGATGCTATGTGTGTTAGTGTCTTGTAACGTTTGTATAAGAGGTATTCTTGTTGTGCTTATGTTGTTTAACGATAAGTCGTTATGTTAGTATTATATCACTCACCTCTTGACATGATCGGGGTTGTCGCCTCCGTCTGGGGTAGACTCGGTGATGCAGGACCATGATTCGAGAATACCTCATGCGGGTCGGGGACTATGCGAGCTCGAGTTCGAGTTAGTGTGCGGGGTTATACCTCACGCGGTCATGTGGCCATGCGGACTACGAGTCGGGGCGATGCCAAGAGTAGCTACCCTCGATGCGGGAATACCACACGCGGGCACATGTGAGTGGCTATGCGGACTACGAGTCGAGATTAGGCTTGCATAATGATACTATGGGCGATTGGCCTTGCTTGATCATTGCGGCCTAGAAAAGACATTCTGATTTACCTGTTATTACTCTTGTTTGTGATGTGGCACTATGTGCGGTTAGATTGGTTGTTTCGTACATATTTGTAAAATTGGTTTTAAAATGATATGATTTCATTTAAGTACTTTTCAGTTTCACATACTTAGTACATTGTACATGTCACGACGTTCGGGGCAGTGTTGATGCCTTACCCGGCACCCAAGCGATCATACATCGAGAGAAAATCAGCGAATATAAAAACATAAGACATGAAACAATTGTAAAAGAGACACATTTTATCGAGAAAAGAGCGCTTTCGGCATATATATATATATCAAAAATCTGCGATTTACATCCCAATGCATAATAGGACTACAGACCTCTGGAAGTAACAACTATGGCGGGACAGGGCCGCCATACCACTGGCATACTAAACTATCTACAACAAAGGAGATCATACCCAAAAGTCGAGCCTCAGAGAAGATGGAGCTCCCGACACCAACGCAAAGATCCTAAGGATGCGGATCTAGCACTGCCGCCTTACCTGCGGCATGAACGCAGCCCCCCGAAGGAGGTCAGTACAACAGGTACTAAGTATGTGAAACTGTAAAGTACTTAAATGAAATCATATCATTTTAAAACCAATTTAAAAATATGTACGAAACAACCAATGTAACCGCACATAGTGCCACATCACAAACAAGAGTAATAACAGTAAATCAGAAGTCTTTTCTAGGCTGCGAATGATCGAAGCAAGGCCAATCGCCCATAGTATCATTATGCATGCCTAATCCTGGACTCCCGCAGTCCGCATAGGCCACTCACGTAGGCCCGCATGGGGTATCCCCCGCATCGAGGGTAGCTACTCCTCGGCATCGCCCCGACTCGTAGTCGCGCACGGCCACATAGACCGCATGACCACAAAGGCCGCACACTAACTCCGAACTCTCGCTCGCGATAGGACCTCGCGGACCGCAGAGGTATTCTCATCATAGTCACGAGCAATACCCGCCGGACCGCAATATCATGTCAAGAGGTGAGTGATATAATACTAACATAACAGCTTATCGTTAAACAACATAAGCACAACAAGAATACCCTCTTATACAAACGTTACAAGACACTAACACACATAGCATCATATCATGTCTACTTATCAAACCTTTTTGTTATACTTTCCAGAAATCAATATAAGTCTTTTATAAACACATAAGTAAACTGTTCCTTTTATCATTCTTAAGTCGTTATACTTAACTTCCCATAAAGCTAGTATAACTCTTAAGCTTCTTGTTTTAAAAACAAATATTCTTCTTCTTTCAAAACTGATTTATAATTCTTTTGAAAGACTTTTTAAGATCTTTATTATTCAGGCTTAAGTCAAAAGACATTGTCGTAAAGTTACGTTCAGTTAACACACGTACGTCTACCGTACTATATATACTTTAAAATATCATGCTTAAGAGTGTAGGAAGAATCACATACCTTCTTGGCGAAATCCACCTGCCAAGTTGAATATGTCGCGCGCAGAGAATCAACCTATAATAGTCAGATACGTCTATCAATGTCTAGACTACTCTGTAGACTATTCTAAGCAGAGGGTTCTTAACTCTACGAAAAATCGGGCAGCACTTCCCTACCCGGTAAGCTATACAAGTCTACTGTAAATACAGCCCTATGTAAGTACAGTTCAATTCTTCTTCTGTTTTACCCTTCTACTGTGATTACAGTTCACTTCTATTCTTTAATATCCTTCTATATCTTATACTCAAGTCTTAACTATTCTTATATGTAATATCCAATTACAATAGAAGGACAATATATTTACCTCGATAAGCCCAAAATTATCCAAGTTAAATGTCGATCCTGAGCAAGGTTTAGCTCCTAGTTTGCACGCTCCGATAGCTCCAAGAAACCCTTAGAAGTTTCCAACAACTTCTACTTAAATACTAAAAGGGATTTGGGGCTAGGGTATTTTGGAATTGTGACTACACTTGGAAGACAACTTTCTACCAAGGGGGGGGGGGCTCTCGGCCAAGCCACTAGGCTAGAGGGGGGGAGTGAGGCTAGGACGAGAAGCTCACAAGGGGGGAAGGAGGATTTTTAGACTTGGAGATTTGTGATGAAGAAGTCTTCAAATGGAGGGGGGGGGGGGTATTTATAGGGAAACCAATGGCCATGCTCATGCCAAGTGGGGGGCAAGTGGAGGGCCAAGATTTGCCCAAGTGCCCCCTATCCCTACTCCTTAAATCACTCCACAAACAATGACCCATGTCTTAAGCCCCAAAACAAGGCCAATCGTCCAAGGCCTTAGCCCCCCTTTGCCGTCCAATGAGGGTGACAAGTGTCACCCTCTCGTTGGCCCAAAAATGTTCCATCTCTCGGAAAAATCTGCAAAAATTATAAATGACATAGCCGGAATTTTCCCGTCGCAAGTTTTGTAAAACGTTTCGTCGGAAAACCATTCGTTTTGTGAGTTGTGCCCAAAAAAAACGTCCTATGCCTAATCTTTAAGGCTAAACTTTTTGTACGTATACCCTTACGTACATACTCTGGAAATACGGGGTATAACAGTACTGACCTCCTTACGTCCCGAATGTTCCTTCCCCAAGACAGATAACGATAAGGTTCTTCATAACATAAACAGTTAGCAAATGCCACACACGGCCACAAAACAACACTTAGGCAATAAGTAAATTAAATCAACAAGTAGGAAAGTGAGTTACCTGGAGGTGTGGGGAATAAGTGAGGATACTGCTGCCTCATGTCCTCCTCAGCTTCCCACGTCATCTCCTCCCTGAGCTCGTTCCGCCACAAGACTTTGAAGGAAGCCACGTCCTTGGTCCGCAGACGCCTAACCTGACGATCGATTATCGCTATGGGAATCTCCTCATACTATAACCCCTCGGTCACCTGGACATCGTCAATCGGGTGCACTCTAGATGGATCCCCGATACATCTCCTCAGCATAGAAACATGAAACACCGGATGCACTGCCTCCAGATCGGACGGCAGATCCAACTCATAGGCAACCTTGCCTACTCTGCGGACAATCTGAAACGGCCCAATGTACCTCGGGCTGAGTTTCCCCTTCTTCCCGAATCTCATCACACCCTTCATGGGTGACACCTTCAGGAAAACCCAATCATCAACCTCGAACTCCAGATGCCGACGACGATGATCTGCATATGACTTTTGTCGACTCTGAGGTCGATGCCGCTCCTGGATAAGTTTCACCTTATCCACTGCCTGCTGCACCAGATCTGGTCCCACTAACTGTACCTCGCCCACATCAAACCAGCCTATCGGCGATCTGCACTTCCTCCCATACAAGGCCTCATAAGGCGCCATCTGAATACTGGAGTGGTAGCTATTATTATACGCAAACTCAACTAGAGGCAAATGATCCTCCCAGCTACCACGGTCAATAACACGGGCTCGCGGATATCCTCAAGAGTGGATAGTGCGCTCGGCTGTCCGTCTGCTCGTGGATGGAATGCGTGACTCGAGCTCACTGCGTCCCTAAACCCTTACGGAAGGACCTCCGGAAGTTAGCCGTGGCGGGCTCCTGCATGCGATATGATCGAAATAGGGACTCCATGCGATCGACGATCTCTCGGATGTAAATGCGGCATAATCCTCGGTAGAAAAAGTCGTCTGACGGGAAGAAAGTGGGCTGATTTCGTCAGCCTGTCGACGATAACCCATATAGAATCATGTCTCCTCTGAGTGCGAGGTAATCCTGTGATAAAGTCCATGTTGATCACCTCCCACTTCCAAGTCGGGATCTCTATCGTCTGCAACAAACCACCAGGCCTCTGGTACTCTACCTTCACCTGCTGACAACACGGGCACTGAGCTACAAACTCTGCAACGTCCCTCTTCAAGCCATCCCACCAATACACAGATCTATGGTCGTGGTACATCTTGGTCGACCTTGGATGGATAGAGTAACGCGCGCTGTGTGCTTCCCCTAGAACCTGCTGCCGAAGTCCTGCAATATCTGGAACACACAACCTGCCTTCAAACCTTAGCACCCCATCAGGTGCTACCTCAAAAGGACCCTTCCCCTCACGAAGAGCCGTATCACGGTACCGCGTCAAAACTGGATCCTCAAATTGTTGCCTCTTCACCTCCTCGACGATGGAAGACTTGGCAACCTCTCGAACTCGGACCCCACTGCTATCAGAATCAATCAAACGGACACCAAGGCTCGCTAACTGATGCAAATCACGAACCATGCCCCTCCTCTCTGGCTGCACATCTGATAGGCTACCCATCGACCTACGACTAAGGGCATCTGCCACAACATTGGCCTTCCCTGGGTAGTACAGGATGTCGACATCGTAATCCTTGAGCAGCTCTAACCACCGTCTCTGTCGTAAGTTCGACTCCTGCGGTGAAGATATCTTTGGAGGCTCTTGTGGTGTATAAATATCCACATGAACCCCATACAAATAGTGCCTCCGGATCTTGGCGTGAATCACCGCCAACTCAAATCATGGGTGGGGTAGTTCTCTCATGCTTCTTAATCTGTCGGGATGCGTACGATATAACCTTGCCCTGCTGCATCAACACACATCCCAACCCGATGCCTGACGCATCACAATACACGACATAGCCGTCTGGACCCTCTGGAAGAGTAAGAACGGGGGCGGTCGTCAGTCTCTCCTTCATGGCGGAAACCACGCTCACGCGTCGATCCTGAAACTTAGCCGCTTTTAGTCACCTAGTCAATGGGGCGAAGATAGAAGCAAACTTCTCTGAACCGCCGATAATAACTGTGAGGCCCAGAAAAGTGCGCCTGCACTGCCGGAGTAGTAGGTCTAGGCCAAGTCTGGCGCCTCGATCTTGGCCGTATCCACCCGAATACCATCGGCCAAACAATATGCCCAAGAAAAGCCACGCCAACCAAAACTCACATTTGGAAAACTTGGCGTATAAGCTGGGTCTGGAGAACTCTCGGCCTGATCCTCAAATGCTCCGCGTACTCGCTCTGGCGAGAATAAACCAAGATGTCATCAATGAACACTATCACAAAGCGTGTCCAAAAATGGCTTGAACATTGGTTCATCGATCCATAAATACCGCGGAGCATTGGTCAACCCGAAGACATAACCACGAACTCATAATGCGTCTGGGTCGGAATGCGATCCTAGGGACATCGCCTCTCGACTCGTACTGATAGCCCGATCGCGATCAATCTTGGAGAAACATCTCGCCCCTGCAATCGTCGAACAAATTATCAATCACAGGAAGGGTATCATTCTTAATGGTCACCTTGTTCACTGCACGTAATCAACACATGCGCGGCGTCGTCCTTCTTCACGAACAATACCGGCGCTCCCGGGGAGAAACACTAGGCTGATGAAGCCGCTTCTCCAGAAATCTCTCGGTGGTCCTTCAACTCTCTCAATCGGCGGTGCCGTCTGTATGGCGGAATGGAAATAGGTGAGTGTCTGGCACATCGATACAAAACTCTATCTCCTCTCGGGAGGATACCCGGAGGTCGTCTGGAAACACATCGGGAACTCTCGACTCTGAGGCCCGGTGAAAATCTGTACCGCGCCTCGATATCAAACACGAGCGAGATGATAGATGTACCGCCGCACCATCTTCCTAGCCTTGAGGTAGGAAATAAACCTACCACTGGCGTCTGATGTTCCTCCCACTCAACAACCGGCTCCTCGAAACGGAACGTATTACTCTCTCTGCGATCACATTGGCGTCCATACCACGTGATCATGTCGAAATCGGTCATATCCAACTCTATCAAGTCGGCTGAGTCCGACGTATATGGTCACCGGACAAGCCCTATATACCCGTCGAGCTACCACCGAATCACCATGGCGTAGCTACCTCGAAAGGGTCTATGGACTCGGGCTCATCCCTATCCTAGTAGCGATAAGGGAGATAAATAGGGCCAGTAGAACCGGATCTATCAAGGCATACACATCAAATCCGAGCCCGATAAGGTACCGTGGCGACATCAGGTGAGGCCTCCAGTCTGCCGGTGGACAAGGCATAAATGCGATTCGAGGACCGCTAGAATCTGGACCGCGCCACGACCTGCCGTCGCGACCTGGTCCACGAGTACCCCCCTCGGGCGTAGCGTAGGAGATGAAGAAGACCGGCGAAGACCACGTGGTGACCCACTACCCTGCGGCGCCCGGTGGACAGGCTCGCAAAGTGACCTGCTGGCGCAGCGGTAACAAACTCGGGCGGTACCACAATTCCGTAATGGGATCTCATCGCCACCGGCGGGTGGTCCCGATCGGCTAACACCTCTGCTACTCTGGACGTCTGAAGTCACGGGGCCCTGGTCTGCCCTCGAATATCCTGGCTGTGCTGCGGACGGTGTAGGAGTGCTCTGAGCTGGCTGTGGTGCAAATCTAGACTGCTGCTGAGGCCGTCCACCCCGATAGCTACCAAAAGATCCTGCCGTCACGGCCTTAACCTGCTGGCTGTCACAACCGTCGGCTCTACGCTCGCATCAAGTGCATGAGCTGCGTGCGGGTAATGTCCATGCACTGGTGAAGAGCCACACCGCATGAACTTCGGCCATATAATCATCTAGCCCGGTGACGTAGCGATGCACCCTGTCCTCCATATCTGCTACCAACGCAGGGACATATCGAGCCAACGAATCAAACTCAACGTTGTACTCTCTAACTGTACGCCCTCTCTGTCTCAGCAACAAAAACCTGTCGGCCCGTGCCCTCCTCATCTGTGGAGGCAAGAAATGAGTGAGAAAGGCCTCCGAGAACTCGTCCCAAGTAGCTGGGGACGCGCGCTCTCCCCGAGATAACTCCCACGAATCAAACCAATCGACTGCGGTATCACGCAGCCTATGTGAACCGAAGATCACAGACTCGGTCTCCGAAGCCTTGATCACTCGCATGATCCTCTGTAACTGACGGATGAACTCCTGCGGATCATCCTCAGGCCTCGACCCGTAGAACTCTGGCGGGCTACAACTCAGAAAATCCCGTAGCCGCCATGCGATCTCGGGTGAACGCGAACCTTCTGGGCTGAGCTGCACCCGACCTATCTCGCCGTATGCGGCCACGATCACGGCGATGGCGAAGCCATCTCTGTAACCCGTCTAAATCGCTCCGGTGTGGGGCGGAGGTGTAAATGCTTGTGGTCTCATCAGCCACTGCTGCGGCCCTAAACCCTGCTGGGGCCGGCGGCGTCGTGGAACTCGCCGTCTCGGGTAGAGACTGGGCCTGAGCCCTCGTGACTCTCGGTGTCCCACTAGCAGCTCCTCGCCTTGCCGCCACGGGCGGGTTGCCTTACGTGGAGGCATAATCGTACGAAAGGAATACGTTAGAGGGTCAACTTATAACACAACTCTAAGGCACGATCTCGAGTGAGAAGAATGGAAACCAATCCTAAATATCCTATAGCCTCACGATTATTGGTGTGGTGCACACACCGATAATCAAGACTCTACTAGATCTGCAGTAGACACTTTCCGAGGATTAACTGCTCTGATACCACTTTTGTCATGACCCGTTCCGGGGCCCGTGACTGGTGCCTTACCCGGGCACCCAAGTAGTTATACATCAGAGAAAATCAGCGGAATATAAAAACAAGACATGAAACAATTGTAAAAGAGACACATTTTATCTGAGAAAAGGGCTCCTTTCGGCATATATATATATATATATCAAAATCTGGCAGTTTACATCCCAACTGTACAATAGGACTACAGACCTCTAAGGAAGTAAACAACTATGGCGGGGCCCGCCATACCGACTGTACTAAACTATCTACAACAGGAGATCATACCCAAGTCGAGCCTCGGAGAAGATGGAGCTCGACACCAACGCAAAGATCCTAAGGATGCGGATCTAGCACTGCTGCCCTTACCTGCGGCATGAACGCAGCCCCCCGAAGGAGGTCAGTACAACAGGTACCATGTATGTGAAACTGTAAAGTACTTAAATGAAATCATATCATTTTAAAATCAATTTTTACAATTATGTATGAAACAACCAAAGTAACCGTACATAGTGCCACATCATAAACAAGAGCAACAATAGGTAATATGTGTCTTGTCTAGGCCGCGAATGATCAAGCAAGGCCAATCGCCCATAGTATCATTATGCATGCCTAATCACGGACTCCGCGATCCGCATAGGCCACTCACGTAGGCCCGCATGGGGTATCCCCCGCATCGAGGGTAGCTACTCCTCGGCATCGTCCTGGACTCGTAGTCCGCATGGCCACATAGACCGCATGACCACAAAGGCCGCACACTAACCTGGAACTCTCGTAGCTCCGCATAGGTCCCCTGGACCCGCATGAGGTATTCTCGAATCATAGTCACACAGACTGCCTGAGCAATACCCCGCATCGGAGGGCAGCTTAACCCCCGGTATCATGTCAAGAGGTGAGTGATATAATACTAACATAACAGCTTATCGTTAAACAACATAAGCACAACAAGAATACCCTCTTATACAAACGTTACAAGACACTAACACACATAGCATCATATCATGTCTACTTATCAAACCTTTTTGTTATACTTTCCAGAAATCAATATAAGTCTTTTATAAACACATAAGTAAACTGTTCCTTTTATCATTCTTAAGTCGTTATACTTAACTTCCCATAAAGCTAGTATAACTCTTAAGCTTCTTGTTTTAAAAACAAATATTCTTCTTCTTTCAAAACTGATTTATAATTCTTTTGAATGACTTTTTAAGATCTTTATTATTCAGGCTTAAGTCAAAAGACATTGCCGTAAAGTTACGTTCAGTTAACACACGTACGTCTACCGTACTATATATACTTTAAAATATCATGCTTAAGAGTGTAGGAAGAATCACATACCTTCTTGGCGAAATCCACCTGCCAAGTTGAATATGTCGCGCGCAGAGAATCAACCTATAATAGTCAGATACGTCTATCAATGTCTAGACTACTATGTAGACTATTCTAAGCAGAGGGTTCTTAACTCTACGGAAAATCGGGCAGCACTTCCCTACCCGGTAAGCTATACAAGTCTACTGTAAATACAGTCCTATGTAAGTACAGTTCAATTCTTCTTCTGTTTTACCCTTCTACTGTGATTACAGTTCACTTCTATTCTTTAATATCCTTCTATATCTTATACTCAAGTCTTAACTATTCTTATATGTAATATCCAATTACAATAGAAGGACAAGATATTTACCTCGATAAGCCCAAAATTATCCAAGTTAAATGTCGATCCTGAGCAAGGTTTAGCTCCTAGTTTTCACGCTCCGATAGCTCCAAGAAACCCTTAGAAGTTTCCAACAACTTCTACTTAAATACTAAAAGGGATTTGGGGCTAGGGTATTTTGGAATTGTGACTACACTTGGAAGACAACTTTCTACCAAGGGGGGGGGGGCGGCTCTCGGCCAAGCCACTAGGTTAGAGGGGGAGAGTGAGGCTAGGACGAGAAGCTCACAAGGGGGGAAGGAGGATTTTTAGACTTGGAGATTTGTGATGAAGAAGTCTTCAAAGGGGGGGGGGGTATTTATAGGGAAACCAATGGCCATGATCAAGCCAAGTGGGGGGCAAGTGGAGGGCCAAGATTTGCCCAAGTGCCCCCTATCCCTACTCCTTAAATCACTCCACAAACAATGACCCATGTCTTAAGCCCCAAAACAAGGCCAATCGTCCAAGGCCTTAGCCCCCCTTTGCCGTCCAATGAGGGTGACAAGTGTCACCCTCTCGTTAACAAAATGTTCCATCTCTCGGAAAAATCCGCAAAAATTATAAATGACATAGCCGGAATTTTCCCGTCGCAAGTTTTGTAAAACGTTTCGTCGGAAAACCATTCGTTTTGTGAGTTGTGCCCAAAAAAACGTCCAAGCCTAAACTTTAAGGCCAAACTTTTTGTACGTATTCCCTTACGTACATACTCTGGAAATACGGGGTATAACAGTACTGACCTCCTTCGGGGGGCTGCGTTCATGCCGCAGGTAAGGGCAAGCAGGTGCTAGATCCACATTCTTAGGATCTCTACGTTGGTGTCGGGAGCTCCATCTTTTCCGGAGGCTCTACTTTTGGGTATGATCTCCCTGTTGTAGATAGTTTTGTACGATCGAGGTATGGCGGGCCCTGTCGCCATAGTTGTTTATTTCCTTAAGTGCAGTACTATTGTACAGTTGGGATGTAACTGCCAGATTTTGGTTTATATATATTATGCCGAAAGACGACTTTTCTCATATAAACTGTGTCTCAATTTACATTGTTTCATGTCTTGTTTTTATATTCCGCTGATTTTCTCTGATGTATGACTACTTGGGTGCCCGGGTAAGGCACGATCCACGAACGGGCAGTCGTGACAAAAGTGGTATCGAGCGATTAATCCTCGTAAAGTGTCTACTGACCGTATCTAGTAGAGTCTTGATTATCGTGTGTTGTGCACCACACCAATAATCGAGGCTATAGGATATTTAGGATTGGTTTCCATTCTTCTCACTCGAGATCGTGCCTTAGAGTTGTGTTATAAGTTGGACCCTCTAACGTATTCCTTTTACGTAACGATTATGCCTCCACGTAGGCAACCCGGGCGAGAAGGGCAAAGCGTGAGAGGCGCTAGTGGGACACCTAGAGTCACGAGGGCACAGCCCGGGCCTATACCGAGACGGCGAGTTCCACGACGCCGACCCGAGAGGTTTAGGGCGCAGCGGTGGGCGATGAGACCACAATACTGCACCTCCGATCCTCGGCTGGAGCGGATGAGATGGGTTACAAGGAGATGGCGATTCGCCGGGATCGTGGCGAACATGAGATAGGTTGGATCTGGCGATTCCAGTTCGGTGTACTGGTTCACCCGAGATCGAGCAGTTTGGGGCTACGGGATTTTTACGAGTTGTAGCCCGCGAGTTCTACGGTCGAGGCACGAGGATGATCCGCAGGAGTTCATCCGTCGATTCTGAAGGATCGCGAGTGATCAAGGCTTGAGTCGAGTCGTGGTCATCAAGACATAGGCTGCGTGATACCGCGATCGATTGGTTTGATTCGTGGGAGTTATCTCGGGAGAGTGCGTCCCGCTACTTGGGACGAGTTCTCGGAGGCCTTTCTCACTCATTTCTTACCTCCACAGATGAGGAGGGCACGGGCCAACAGATTTTTGTTGCTGAGACAGAGAGGACGCACAGTTAGGGAGTACAATGTTGAGTTTGATTCGTTGGCTCGATATGTCCCTGCGTTGGTAGCGAATATGGAGGGCGGTGCATCGCTACGTCGGGCTAGATGATTATATGGCCGAGTCTTGTGCGGTGTGGCTCTTCACCGGTATGGATATTACCCGCATGCGAGCTCATGCACTTGGATGCGAGGCGTAGAGGCGAGTTGGCGGCGGCGAGAAGACCGGGGCGTCGAGTTATTTTGGTAGCTATCGTGGTGGCGGCCTCGGCGCGATCTAGATTTGCACCACGCATCTCGAGCACTCCTACACCGTCCTCGGGGCGGCGGAGATATTCGAGCGGGCCAGGCCCGGGACTTGAGCGTCGAGCGGCGAAGTGCGGCGATCGGGACCACCCCCGGTGTGGCCGTCACGGTAGATCCCACCGGGAATTGTGGTGCGCTACGGAGTTTGTTACGATTGTGGCGGTCAGGTCTGCGGCCTTGTCAGGAACCGTCCAAGGGCGTACAGATGGTGAAGTCGACCTACAGGTTCTTTTGCCAGGTCTTCTTCATCTCCTACGGTTACTCGCCCCGGAGGGCAAGGTAGTCATCGGCCAGCAGGTCGCGGCAGAGGTCGTGGCGCGGGTCCCAGTTCTAGCGGTCCTCAGAACCGCATTTATGCTTGTCCAACCGGCAGGATCAGGAGGCCTCACCTGATGTCGTCACAGGTACCTTATCAGTTTCTGGATTCGATGTGTATGCCTTGATAGATCCGGGTTCTACTCTGTCCTATATATCTCCCCTTATTGCTAGTAGGATAGGGATAGAGCCTGAGTCCATAGACCTTTTCGAGGTAGCTACGCCAGTGGGTGATTCGGTGGTAGCTCGGCGGGTATATAGGGCTTGTCCAGTGACCATATACAGTCGTCAGACCCTAGCCGACTTGATAGAGTTGGACATGACTGATTTCGATGTGATCATGGGCATGGATTGGCTAGCTTGCTATGCCAATGTAGACTGCAGAGAGAGTGGTACGGTTCCGATTTCTGAGGAGCCGGTTGTTGAGTGGGAGGAACATCAGATCGTAGGGTAGGTTTATTTCCTACCTCAAGGCTAGGAAGATGGAGCGGAAGGGTATATCTAACATCTCATTCGGGTGTTCGACATCGAGGTGCGGTACCAGATTTTCACCGATTCGATGGTCGAGAGTTCCCAGACGTGTTTCCAGACGACCTCCCGGGTATCCCTCCTGAGAGGGAGATAGAGTTCTGTATCGATGTGCTGCCAGACACTCGGCCTATTTCCATTCCGCCATACAGAATGGCACCTGCCGAGTTGAGAGAGTTGAAGGACCGGTGAGGATTTCTTTGGAGAAGGGCTTCATCGGGCCCGGTGTTTCTCCCAGGAGCGCCGGTTTTGTTCGTGAAGAAGAAGGATGGGGCCAGCGCATGTGTGTTGATTACTGACGGTGAACAAGGTGACCATTAAGAACAGATACCCTTCCGTGATTGATGATTTGTTCGACCGATTGCGAGTGCGAGATGTTTCTCCAAGATTGATCTGCGATCGGGCTATCATCAGGTGCGTGTTAGAGAGATGGATGTCCCTAGATCGCATTCGGACGATGCACGCACTTTGAGTTCAGGGTTATGTCTTTCGGGTTGACCAATGCTCCGGCGGTATTCATGGATTTGATGAACCGAGTGTTCAAACCATTTTTGGACACGGTTGTGATAGTGTTCATTGATGATATCTTGGTTTATTCTCGCTCAGAGCAGGAGCATGCGGAGCATTTGAGGACTGTTGAGAGTTCTCGAGACCAGTGTTATACGCCAAGTTTTCCAAATGTGAGTTTTGGTTGGCTTCGGTGGCTTTTCTTGGGCATATTGTCGGGGCTGATGGTATTCGGGTGGATACGGCCAAGATCGAGGCAGTCAGGACTTGGCCTAGACCTACTACTCCGACAGAGGTGCGCAGCTTTCTGGGCCTCGCAGGTTATTATCGGCGGTTCGTAGAGAAGTTTGCTTCTATCTGCACCATTGACTAGGTGACTCGTAAGCGGCTAAGTTTGATGGACTGATGCTTGTGGCGGGGTTTCGATTCTTGAAAGAGGCGGCGACCGCCCCCGTTCTTACTCTTCCAGAGGGTCCAGATGGTTATGTTGTGTATTGTGATGCGTCAGGCGTCGGGCTCGGTTGTGTGTTGATGCAGCTGGGTAAGGTTATAGCGTATGCATCCCGACAGCTTAAGAAACACGAGAGGAACTACCCCACCCATGATTTGGAGTTGGCAGCGGTGATTCACGCCTTGAAGATCTGGAGGCACTATTTGTATGGGGTTCATGTGGATATTTATACAGACCACAAGAGCCTCCAGTATATCTTCAGCCAGAGGGAGCTGAACTTACGACAGAGACGGTGGTTAGAGTTACTCAAGGATTACGATGTCGACATCCTGTACCACCCGGGGAAGGCCAATGTTGTGGCAGATGCTCTTAGTGGTAGGTCGATGGGAAGTCTATCAGATGTGCAGCCAGAGAGGAGGGACATGGTCCGCGAGTTACATCAGTTAGCGAGCCTTGGAGTCCGATTGATTGGTTCAGATAGCAGTGGGGTTCGAGTTCGAGAGGTTGTCGAGTCTTCCATCGTCGAGGAGGTGAAGAGGCAATAGTTTGAGGATCCGGTTTTGACTCGGTATCGTGATACGGCTCTTCGTGAGGGGAAGGGTCCTTTTGAGGTAGCACCTGATGGGGTGCTAAGGTTTGAGCGAGTTGTGTGTCCCGGATGTTTGAGACTTCGGCGAGGTTCTAGGGAAGCACACAGCGCGCGTTACTCTATCCATCCGGGGTCGACCAAGATGTACCACGACCTCAGATCTGTGTATTGGTGGGATGGCTTGAAGAGGGACGTTGCAGAGTTCGTAGCTCAGTGCCCGTGTTGTCAGCAGGTGAAGGTAGAGCACCAGAGGCCTGGTGGATTATTGCAGACGATAGAGATCCCGACCTGGAAGTGGGAGGTGATCAACATGGACTTTATCACAGGATTACCTCGCACCCCGAGGAAGCACGATTCTATTTGGGTTATAAATCGGCGGTGTGAAATCAGCCCACTTTCTTCCAGTCGGGGCGACCTTTTCTAGAAGGATTATGCCAAACTTTACATCCAGAGATCGTGAGGCGCATGGAGTCCCTATTTCGATCATTTGACAGAGGAGCCCGATTCGGCTAACTTCAGAGGTCCTTCCGAAGGGTTTAGGGACGCAGTGAGCACAGTCGTATTCCATCCTCGCATGACAGACGGCGGGCGCACTATCCGCACTCTTGAGGATATCTGCGAGCTTTGTGTTATTGACCAGGTACCGGGAGGATCATTTGCCTCTAGTTGAGTTTGCGTATAATAATAGCTACCACTCCAGTATTCAGATGGCGCCTTATGAGGCCTTATATGGGAGGAAATGCAGATCGCCGATAGGCTGGTTTGATAATGGGCGAGTGCGATTAGTGGGACCAGATTTGGTGCAGTGGCGATGGATAAGGTGAAGCTTATTCAGAGCGATTCTTGACTCGAGTCGGCAGTCATATCACGGATCATCGTCGTCGGCATCGAGTTCGAGGTTGATGATTGGGTTTTCTGAAGGTGTCACCCATGAAAGGTGTGATGAGATTCGGGAAGAAAAAACTTCGGCCAAGGTACATTGGGCGTATCGACATCCGCATGGTAGGCAAGGTTGCCTATGAGTTGGATCTGTCGTCCGATCTGGAGGCAGTTCATCCGGTGTTTCATGTTTCTATGCTGAGGAGATGTATCGGGGATCCATCTAGAGTGCATTCGATTGACGATATCCAGGTGACCGAGAGGTTATCGTATGAGGAGATTCCCATAGCGATAATCGATCGTCAGGTTAGGCGTCTGCGGACCAAGGACGTGGCTTCCGTCAAAGTCTTGTGGCGGAACGAGCTCAGGGAGGAGATGACGTGGGAAGCTGAGGAGGACATGAGGCAGAAGTATCCTCACCTATTCCCCACACCTCCAGGTAACTCACTTTCCAACTTGTAAATTTTTCATTAGCATATTTGCTTAAGTGCTGTATTGTGGCCATGTGTGGCATTTGCAAACTGTTTTAAGTTGTGGGGGACTTCTTCGTTGTCTGTCTTGGGAAGGAACATTCGGGACGAATGTTTCTAAGGAGGGGAGAATGTTATACCCCGTATTTCCAGAGTATGTACGTTGTTACACCCCGTAAATTCAAGGAGTTAGATAAGTTGACAACATGTGTTGGACGGATTTTGAGTTTGCCTTGGAGTGTTGTACCCCAGTTGTTAAGAATTTCGAGGTGTTTAAAAGGCCTAATGTGTAGTCCGTTAAATCTAGATCCCAACGCAACAAACCGTTCGTCGTTTGGACATCGGAGTCAAAAGTTATGGAAGTTTCAAGTTTGGTGCGCAGGCAGCAGATTTCGGTTGAAGTGCAGTGCCGCGGCCTGGAATCTGGCGCGCGTTTGTTCTGGGGTCCGTGGGGTTGCAGCGCGCGCCGAATCTGGCAGCGGTCTGGATTGCAGGAACATGTTCTCGGAAGTGGAAGCGCCGCGGCGCCGGCGGCGGGGCCGCGGCGCCAAGGCGGGTTTTTTCGCGATAAAAGGCTGAAATCAGGAGATATTTTTGTTAAAAACCTAAGGGAGGGTGACAAGTGTCCCTCCCATCCCTTTTGACCAGATTAGGGCCTATTTTAGGGCCAAGTCTTGGAAGACTTGGCCATTTCATTTCAAAACCCTTCCATGGAAAACCCTCTCCCTTCTCTCTAGTTTTTGGAAGAAAACCTAGCTTTAGAGGAGATTGTTGGAGCGGCAAGAAGAAAAAGTGTGGGTAAACTTGTGGGTAACGCTGGTGGGCGATTTTGTGGAAGAGGAGGAAGAAAAAGGGGCTTTTGTGGGCTATTCCTTAAGGTAAGAGTTTCCCCTTTCTCTTGGTTATGAGCCTAAAAATTTGTTTATTTTAGTAGTATAGATGTGAGCACAGTTGTTTTATTTTAGTAGTTTAGAGTTGAGCCTAAAGGTTGTTATATTGTAGTAGTATAGAATTGAGCACAGAGGTGTTTTATATTGTATAGATTTGGATCTTGTTGTCTTGTTAAAAGCCAAATGGGCATGCTAGCCTTAAGATTGTAATTGTTGAAGATGTCTAGGGCTAGATATCATGTTAGACCTAAGGACTTGGATTGGAAAGTATTGAAAGGGATTTAAGAATTGGTTTATGGTTGGCCAAGAATGGGATGGAAAGTATTGGGTTATTTTGTATTATTGTGGGGCGTTGGGTTATTGAATTCGACCTTAACAAAGGTGGCAAGTTAGTAGAAGCAAAGGAAGTGCCGTCCAAATTGTCGTAGAATTTAGGGACTTTGCACTTAGTTGATTCTACGTCAAGCTAGAGTTTGATAGACGTTTCATGACCGCAGTAGGATTGAAGTACTACGGTAGCATATTCTACTTAAGAGGCGATAATACGGTGGAGCATTTTGCTTATTGTCGACAATCGTCGCGGTATGTGATTCTTCCTATCCTCTTGACATGACTATTTGTAAAATATATAGTGCGGTGAGCCTTGCAGTGTTAAAGGAATTTGATTTCCCTTTTGTGCCTTGATTTGATATGAAGTGTTAAGGGCTTCATTGTGTGAAAATAGTAGTAAAGTCTTATCCGCTGGTACTTGTACTTTCGGTGGTTAAGAATGAGCCCTATTGGTCTCATAAATGTTTATAGTGGTAATTGGTTGGTTTAAAACATAAAGTGTTATAACGGCTTTATGGGAAGTTTGTTATAACCGCTTTATGTAGCTAAAAGAATGGTTTGTTGTTTTCAAAAGATAAGAGACGTGACTTGTAATTGACCTAAATGGTGTTGAAAAGTATAAAACCTAATTCGTGAGATATGAATACTTGGTTTTTAAAAGAATAACGTTACAATTTCGGAAATGGGAATAAGGATCGAACAAGCCAATGCAGCGTCGATAAAGGAAAGAAGTAATGACATTAATCATATTAAAACCAGTAGAAACCTCCATCTGCATAGAAGCTAAGATAAGACAAAAGTGTATTACATTTCCTAGATCATGGCTGCTCTAATAAGAACTATTGAAATCAAGTGTTGATCTTCTTAAAAATTTCAAAGTAAGGAATTCGATTTTCTAAAGGAAAAGAGACTTAAGAATTTGAAGTATTTTGGTTTAAAAGAAAGGCATGATTTTGTCTTGACTTGTTTTATTAATCATAAAGTGTTATAATAGCTTTATGGGGAGTTAATTATAACGACTTTAAGGAAATAAAGGAAGGGATTCATTATTAGGTTTAAAATGGTAACTTGATTTTGGGAAAAAGGGAAGTAACTCGTTTTCAAATATTGAACTTCTTGTGATGGAAAAACATAAGTGACTTGTTTATAAAAGGTAGGAGTATCTTGATCCTAAAGGGGTTAAGTACTTGGGTTTTAAATGGTATACTTGACATTGTGTTAAGAAATATTTATAGTACCTTGAGTTGTGTGTAACGGGCCTATGCTTGTAGTGATAGCTTCTGTGTGCAAGTGTTGTATTTATGTGCTACCGCGCCTCTCGTTGGAGGGCCGGCTATCTGGTTGATTGATGGACATACCGACACGTTGGGTAGCCACGTGTGCTTCCATTAGGGTGTTGTTATTGTTATTTGATCGGACATACCGACACGTTGGGTAGCCCGGGTATGCTTCCACGGTGAGTATTCTCTTGTTAGTTGTTTGGACATACCGACACGTTGGGTAGCCGGGTATGCTTCCTGAGATTGTTATCTTGTTATCTTGTTATCTCCTTTGGGCATACCGACACGTTGGATGGTCCGGGTATGAGCCAGCCAGGGCGGCTCGAGGCCGTGTTTATACCGAGGTGAGATCTTGGGGCATGCGGCCTTTGTGCGAGTTAAATTCGGTTGTATTTGAGTGATGATTTCACGGGCGTGAGTCCTATCTTGATATGGCTCTTTTAAGTTGTGGTGTTGTAATTTGGTTATCATACATGTCTCCGCTTTATATAGACTATTATGATTTCATTTCTGATTTTTCTGATTTCACATACTTGGTACTGTTATCGACCTCCTTGAGGCTGCGTTCATCTTGCAGTTGAGGTACATAGCTTGCGATCCACTCTCTTAGGATCGCTGTTCGGTTCTCGGAAAGCTCCATATCTCCTAAGCTTGTCACGTGGTACGGTTCCACAGTAGTAGACTTTTGTATATTCAGGCATGGCGGGGCCACTGTCCGTCATTATGGTTTCAAAATTCTTAGAGTGCAGCCTTTGTTGTGGCAGGTTTGTATGGGATATGGCTATTCAAGCTTTAAATTATGTATAAAGGTAACCGTTTGGGTTAGCCTACTTTCTTATTTCACTGTTTTCATTCTTGAGTTTTTATTTCATTGGTTTTCTCGATGTTGTATCACTAGGGTGCGGGTAAGGCACGATCACGGGCGGTCCGGTCGTGACAAAGTGGTATCGAGCGATTAATCCTCGGAGAGTGTCTGACCGTATCGATGAAGTCTTGATTATCGGTGTGTTGTGCACCACATCTATAATCAGGAGGCTATAGGATATTTAGGATTGGTTTCCATTCTTCTCACTATGAGATCGTGCCTTAGAGCGGTGTTATAAGTTGGACTCCCTCTGACGTGTTCTTTGTATACCGGTGATGCCTCGCAGTGCAACGAGCCCGGAAGGGCAAAGCGGCGAGGAGGCTGCGAGTAGAAGCGGCGGCGGTCTCTCCCGAGACTACGGCACTGAGCCTCGATCCGCGACACAGGCGAGAGGAGATGGGTTACAAGGAGATGGCTTGATTATTGGCGGTGATCGTGGCGAACGCGAGGATAGGCGGATCTGGCAGTTCGGTGGCACCCATGGTTCACCCGAGGTTAGATAGTTTGAGGCTACGGGATTTTACGAGTTGTAGCCACACGAGTTCTACGGTCGAGGCACGAGGATGATCGCGAGGAGTTCATCAAGCGACTCTGACGGATCATGAGTGATCAAGGCTTGGAGGCCCGAGTCGGTGGTTTTGGGTTCACATCGGTGCGTGATACTGCGATCGTTAGATCGTGGGAGCTGTCGGGGAACATGCGCCTCCGGTGGTTGGGGTGAGTTCTCGAGGCTTTCCAGCCATTTCTTGCCTCCACGGATGAGGAGGGCACGGCCGACAAATTTTGATGCTAAGACAAAGAGGCGCCGATTGGGAGTACAATGTAGAGTTTGACTCATTGGCGGTATGTCCCGCTTTGGTGGCCAATATGGAGGATAGAGTGCACCGTTATGTCACCGGACTCGATGATTATTTAGCGGAGGATGCCTGGTGTAGCTCTTGGTAGGGCATGGACATTGCCCGCATCGGCCTATCGCGGCGGTGAGAACGTAAGTCGACGGAATAACCAAGATCGCGAGAAGAGGGCGGGGCGGTAGAGTCCTCTGGTGACCTTCGAGCGGCGGCCTCGGCGAGCTAGTTATTTACCTCGGCCCGATGCAGTGCTCCATCACGATCTTGGATGTTTAGGGAATTCGAGGAGCAAGTCGGGGCTCCCGTGTTTGAGTTTTTGGGGAAGCGGGGGCGTTAGTCGGATGGGACCACCCCACTCGTTGTGGCGTTGTGGTAGGCTCGTGGTGGGGTGTGTCGTCTTTGGGATGGGGTTTGTTTTGCATGCGGCCCGGCGGGCCATTTTGCGAGGAATTGTCCAACGAGAGATAGCGCGGATGTAGAGACTCGACGCCGGGATCGATGGTGATTCATCTCCTCCTTTTGTCTTGTGCGAGGAAGGAACATGAGTAGAGCAGCGAGAAGAAAGTGAAGCGATGATTCTGGTATATTCTTAACCCTCAGAGACTAGTATGCATTGATGTTATAGTGATGTGTTAAGTGCTTATGTTCGGATAACTCGTGTTAAAAATGTGATTTAGAAGCTGATTAGTGAAGAGGGTAAGTCGAGGATGAGAAGATTTTGAACCTTAGAATTTATAACAATCGAAACTTTAGAGGTGAGGCTAGAGTAAAAGATTTTCTGATGATCCTTGTCGGAGTACATAGTATGTGGGAGTATTTTCTAGTGATAAGTCCATGAGTGGCATAACGATTTCTTTCATGAGTGGAGTAGTGAAGACTATACTGCGTCTGCGTTTTGGAGACTTAGAAGGAACATTCGGGACGAATGTTTCTAAGGGAGAATGTTACACCAGTAAATTCAAGGAGTTAGATAAGTTGACAACATGTGTTGGGCCGGATTTTGAGTTTGCCTTGGAGTGTTGTACCCCAGTTGTTAAGAATTTCGAGGTGTTTAAAAGGCCTAATGTGTAGTCCGTTAAATCTAGATCCCAACGCAACAAACCGTTAAATCGTTTGGACATCGAGTCAAAAGTTATGGAAGTTTCAAGTTTGGTGCGCAGCAGCAGCGATTTTGTTCAAGTGCAGCGCGCGGCCGGAATCTGAGCCGCGCGCCGTTGTTCTGGGGTCGCGGGGTTGCAGCGCGGCCCGAATCTGATGGCGCGGATTGCTGGAACATTTTCGGAAGTGGAAGCGCCGGCCGTGGCCGGGCATGGCGCCAAGCGGGTTTTTCGCGATAAAAGGCTGAAATCAGGAGATATTTTTGTTAAAAACCTAAGGGAGGGTGACAAGTGTCCCTCCCATCCCTTTTGACCAGATTAGGGCCTATTTTAGGGCCAAGTCTTGGAAGACTTGGCCATTTCATTTCAAAACCCTTCCATGGAAAACCTCTCCCTTCTCTCTAGTTTTGGAAGAAAACCTAGCTTTAGAGGAGATTGTTGGAGCGGCAAGAAGAAAAAGTGTGGGTAAACATGTGGAGTAGCTGGTGGGCGATTTTGTGGAAGAGGAGGAAGAAAAAGGGGCTTTTGTGGGCTATTCCTTAAGGTAAGAGTTTCCCCTTTCTCTTGGTTATGAGCCTAAGGCTGTTTTATTTTAGTAGTATAGATGTGAGCCTGAGGCTGTTTTATTTTAGTAGTTTAGAGTTGAGCCTAAAGGTTATATTGTAGTAGTATAGAATTGAGCACAGGTGTTTTATATTGTATAGATTTGGATCTTGTTGTCTTGTTAAAAACTGAAATGGGCATGCTAGCCTTAAGATTGTAATTGTTGAAGATGTCTAGGGCTAGATATCATGTTAGACCTAAGGACTTGGATTGGAATGTATTGAAAGGGATTTAAGAATTGGTTTATGGTTGGCCAAGAATGGGATGGAAAGTATTGGGTTATTTTGTATTATTGTGGGCGTTGGGTTATTGAATTCGACCTTAACAAAGGTGGCAAGTTAGTAGAAGCAAAGGAAGTGCCGTCAATTGTCGTAGAATTTAGGGACTTTGCACTTAGTTGATTCTACGTTGAAGCTAGAGTTTGATAGACGTTTCATGACCCTTGTAGGATTGAAGTACTACGGTGGCATATTCTACTTAAGGCGATAATACGGTGGAGCATTTTGCTTATTATGCGACAATCGTCGCGAGGTATGTGATTCTTCCTATCCTCTTGACATGACTATTTGTAAAATATATAGTCACGGTAGACCTTGCGAGTGTTAAGGAATTTGATTTCCCTTTTGTGCCTTGATTTGATATGAAGTGTTAAGGGCTTCATTGTGTGAAAATAGTAGTAAAGTCTTATCCGCTGGTACTTTTCGGTGGTTAAAGAATGAGCCTATTGGTCTCATAAATGTTTATAGTGGTAATTGGTTGGTTTAAAACATAAAGTGTTATAACGGCTTTATGGGAAGTTTGTTATAACCGCTTTATGTAGCTAAAAGAATGGTTTGTTGTTTTCAAAAGATAAGAGACGTGACTTGTAATTGACCTAAATGGTGTTGAAAAGTATAAAACCTAATTCGTGAGATATGAATACTTGGTTTTTAAAAGAATAACGTTACAATTTCGGAAATGGGAATAAGGATCGAACAAGCCAATGCAGCGTCGATAAAGGAAAAAAGTAATGACATTAATCATATTAAAACCAGTAGAAACCTCCATCTGCATAGAAGCTAAGATAAGACAAAAGTGTATTACATTTCCTAGATCATGCATTGCTCTAATAAGAACTATTGAAATCAAGTGTTGATCTTCTTAAAAATTTCAAAGTAAGGAATTCGATTTTCTAAAGGAAAAGAGACTTAAGAATTTGAAGTATTTTGGTTTAAAAGAAAGGCATGATTTTGTCTTGACTTGTTTTATTAATCATAAAGTGTTATAATAGCTTTATGGGGAGTTAATTATAACGACTTTAAGGAAATAAAGGAAGGGATTCATTATTAGGTTTAAAATGGTAACTTGATTTTGGGAAAAGGGAAGTAACTCGTTTTCAAATATTGAACTTCTTGTGATGGAAAAACATAAGTGACTTGTTTATAAAAGGTAGGAGTATCTTGATCCTAAAGGGGTTAAGTACTTGGGTTTTAAATGGTATACTTGACATTGTGTTAAGAAATATTTATAGTACCTTGAGTCATGTGTAACGGGCCTATGCTTGTAGTGATAGCCACGTGTGCAAGTGTTGTATTTATGTGCTCTACCGCCTCTCGTTGGAGGGCGGCTATCTGGTTGATTGATGGACATACGACACGTTGGGTAGCCACGGTGTGCTTCCATTAGGGGTGTTGTTATTGTTATTTGATCGGACATCTTGACACGTTAGGTAGCCCACTGGTATGCTTCCACGGTGAGTTTTCTCTTGTTATTTGTTTGGACATACTGACACGTTGGGTAGCCCACGGGTATGCTTCCACAAGTTGTTATCTTGTTATCTCCTTTGGGCATACCGACACGTTGGATGGTCCACGTATGGGCCACTAGGACGGCTCGAGGCCATGCTTATCCGAGGTGAGATCTTGGCACGCGGCCTTTGTCGGGTTAAATTCGGTTGTATTTGAGTGATGATTTCACGGGCATGAGTCCCTATCTTGATATGACCGCTTTTAAGTTGTGGTGTTGTAATTTGGTTATCATACATGTCTCCGCTTTATATAGACTATTATGATTTCATTTACTGATTTCTGATTTCACATACTTGGTACTGTTATCGACCTCGCCGGTGCGTTCATGCCGCAGTTGAGGTACATAGCTGGCGATCCACTCTCTTAGGATCGCTGTTCGGTTCTCGGAAAGCTCCATATCTCGGAAGCTTGTCACGTGGTACGGTTCCACAGTAGTAGACTTTTGTATATTCAGGCATGGCGGGGCCCCGTCCGTCATTATGGTTTCAAAATTCTTAGAGTGCAGCCTTTGTTGTGGCGAGTTTGTATGGGATATGCTATTCAAGCTTTAAATTATGTATAAAAGGTAACCGTTTGGGTTAGCCTACTTTCTTATTTCACTGCTTTCATTCTTGAGTTTTTATTTCCATTGGTTTTCTCGATGTTGTATCACCAGGGTGCCCGGTAAGGCACGATCCGCGGTCCGGTCGTGACATACGTAAGGGCGTACGTACAAAAGTTTAGCCTTAAAAGATTAGGCATAGGACGAATTTGGGCACAACTCACAAAACGAATGGTTTTCCGACGAAACGTTTTACAAAACTTGCGAAGGGAAAATTACGGCTATGTCATTTATATTTTTTGCGGATTTTTCCGAGAGATGAAACATTTTGGACCAACGAGATGGTGACACTTGTCACCCTCATTGGACGGCAAAGGGGAGGCCACGGTTGGCAGGGCTTAAAACTTGGGTCAATGTTTTGTGAGGGATTTGTGGAGTAGGTTAGGGTGCACTTGTGCAAATCCCCACCATCCACTTGCCCTCCACTTGCCCTCATCCTAGCCCTTAAAAGCCCTATAAATACCCCCCCTTGATGAAGAGTTATTCATCCACAAATCAAACTTTCCAAGTCTAAAATCCCTCCATCCCTTTGTGTTGTGTTCGTCCAAGCCTCCCCCTTCCCTCTTGAAAAGACTTTTTCCGAAACCACCCCCCTCCCCCTTGTGGTGTTCTAGCCGAGACCTACCCCCTTGGTAGAAGGTTGTCTTCCAAGTATTGTTACTATTCCCAAATACTTTAGCTTTATCATTGTTGTATTTCCAAAGTCACCTCTATACTAAAAAGCCTAGAAATACTACCTTATCTCCATTGTCACTAAACGAAACCCTAAGAGAAACTTCATTGTTGGTTGAAGTAGAGAGTAGAAGTTGTTAGAAACTTCTAAGGGTTTCTTGGAGCTATCGGAGCGTGCAAATTAGGAGCTAAACCTTGCTCAGGATCGACATTTAACTTGGATAATTTTGGGCTTATCGAGGTAAATACTCTTGTCCTTCTATTGTAATTGGATATTACATATAAGAATAGTTAAGACTTGAGTATAAGGTATAGAAGGATATTAAAGAATAGAATTGAACTGTAATCACTATAGAAGGGTATAACGGAAGAAGAATTAAATCGCACTTACATGGGATTTGTATTTCTGATGAACTTGGGTAACTTGGCGGGTAGGGAAGTCTTGCCCATTTTCCATGAATAAAGAACCCTCTGTTTAGAATATCCTCAGAATAGTCTAGGCGTTGATAGACGTATTTGACTATTATAGGTTGATACTCTGCGACATATTCAACTTGGCGGTGGATTTGCGAAGGTATGTGATTCTTCCTACACTCTTGAGCATGATATTTTAAAGTATATATATATGCGGTAGACGTACGTGTGTTAACTGAACGTAGCTTTACGGCAATGTCTTTTGACTTAAGCCTGAATAATAAAGATCTTAAAGTCTTTCAAAAGAATTATAAATCAGTTTTGAAAGAAGAAGAATATTTGTTTTTAAAACAAGAAGCTTAAGAGTTATACTAGCTTTATGGGAAGTTAAGTATAACGACTTAAGAAAGATAAAAGGAACAGTTTACTTATGTGTTTATAAAAGACTTATATTGATTTATGGAAAGTATAATAAGATGGTTTGATAAGTAGACATAATATGATGCTATGTGTGTTAGTGTCTTGTAACGTTTGTATAAGAGGGTATTCTTGTTGTGCTTATGTTGTTTAACGATAAGCTGTTATGTTAGTATTATATCACTCACCTCTTGACATGATACCGGGGGTTAAGCTGCCCTCCGTCGCGGGAGTAAACTCGGTGATGCAGGACCGTGATTCGAGAATACCTCATGCGGGTCCGGGGACTATGCGGGCTACGAGTTCGAGTTAGTGTGCGGGGTTATACCTCATGTAATTACATGTGGCCGTGCGGACTACGAGTCTAGGGCGATCTTGAGTAGCTACTCGATGCGGGAATACCATGCGGGCCTATGTGAGTGGCCTATGCGGACTCACGAGTCGAGTTTGGCTTGCATAATGATACTATGGGCGATTGGCCTTGCTTGATCATTTGCGGCCTAGAAAAGACTATTCTGATTTACATTATTACTCTTGTTTGTGATGTGTACTATGTGCGGTTACATTGGTTGTTTGTACATATTTGTAAAATTGGTTTTAAAATGATATGATTTCATTTAAGTACTTTCTGATTTCACATACTTAGTACTGTTGTCTTGACCTCGCCGAGTGCGTTAAATGCTGTGAGTAAGGCAGCAGTGCTAGATCCGCATCCTTAGGATCTTTTGCGTTGGTGTCAGAGCTCCGTCTTCTGAGGCTCGACTTTTAGGTATGATCTCCTGTTGTAGATAGTTTTGCTGATCGAGGTATGGCGGGGCCTGTCGCCATAGTTGTTTATTTCCTTAAGTGCAGTAGTCTATTATGCGGTTGGGATGTAATCGCGATTTTGGTTTATATATATTATGCGAAAGCGACTTTTCTCATATAAGCGTGTCCCAATTTACATTGTTTCATGTCTTGTTTTTATATTCCGCTGATTTTCTCGATGTATGACTACTTGGGTGCGGGTAAGACACGATCCACGGGCCCGAACGGTCGTGACAATAGCGGTAATGGAAAGAAATACGTTAGAGGGTCCAACTTATAACACACGGCTAAGGCACGATGTCGAATGAGAAGAATGGAAACCAATCCTAAATATCCTATAGCCTCACGATTATTGGTGTGGTGCACACACCGATAATCAAGACTACTAGATACGGATGCGTAGACACTTTCCGAGATTAATCGCTCGATACCACTTTTGTCACGACCTGTCACGACCCGTTCGGGGCGTGGTCGTGCCTTACCCGCACCAAGATCATACATCGAGAGAAAATCAGCGGAATATAAAAACATAAGACATGAAACAATTGTAAAAGACACATTTTATCGAGAAAAGCGCCTTTCGCATATATATATATATCAACATCCGGTTTACATCCCAGTATAATAGACTACTGACCTCTGAAGTAAACAACAACTATGGGGAGCGAGCCATACACTGGCGTACTAAACTATCTACAACAGGGAGATCATACCCAAAAGTCGAGCCTCCGGAGAAGATGGAGCTCCTGACACCAACGCAAAAGATCCTAAGGATGCGGATCTAACACCTGCTTGCCCTTACCTGCGGCATGAACGCAGCCCCCGAAGGAGGTCAGTACAACAGGTACCAAGTATGTGAAACTGTAAAGTACTTAAATGAAATCATATCATTTTAAAACCAATTTTTACAAATATGTATGAAACAACCAAAGTAACCGCACATAGTGCCACATCATAAACAAGAGCAACAATAGGTAAACTGTAACAGGTCTTGTCTAGGCTGTGAATGATCGAAGCAAGGCCAATCGCCCATAGTATCATTATGTATGCCTAATCCTGGACTCCCGCAGTCCGCATAGGCCACTCACGTAGGCGCGTGGGTATCCCCGCGTCGAGGTAGCTACTCCTCGGCATCGCCTGGACTCGTGGTCGCGTGGCCACATAGACCGCATGACCACAAAGGCCGCACACTAACCTGGAACTCTCGTAGCTCCGCATAGGCCCCCAGGACCCGCATGAGGTATTCTCGAATCATAGTCACACAGACTGCCTGAGCAATACCCCACATCGGAGGGCAGCTTAACCCCCGATATCATGTCAAGAGGTGAGTGATATAATATTAACATAACAGCTTATCGTTAAACAACATAAGCACAACAAGAATACCCTCTTATACAAACGTTACAAGACACTAACACACATAGCATCATATCATGTCTACTTATCAAACCATTTTGTTATACTTTCCAGAAATCAATATAAGTCTTTTATAAACACATAAGTAAACTGTTCCTTTTATCATTCTTAAGTCGTTATACTTAACTTCCCATAAAGCTAGTATAACTCTTAAGCTTCTTGTTTTAAAAACAAATATTCTTCTTCTTTCAAAACTGATTTATAATTCTTTTGAAAGACTTTTTAAGATCTTTATTATTCAGGCTTAAGTCAAAAGACATTGCCGTAAAGCTACGTTCAGTTAACACACGTACGTCTACCGTACTATATATATACTTTAAAATATCATGCTTAAGAGTGTAGGAAGAATCACATACCTTCTCGGCGAAATCCACCTGCCAAGTCGAATATGTCGCGCGCAGAGTAACAACCTATAATAGTAAAAGACGTCTATCAAGGTCTAGACTACTCTGTAGGACCTAAACAGAGGGTTCTCTATTCTACGGAAAATTGGGCAGCACTTCCCTACCCGGTAAACTATACAAGTCTACTGTAAATACAGTCCTATGTAAGTACAGTTTAATTCTTCTTCTGTTATACCCTTCTACTGTGATTACAGTTCACTTCTATTCTTTAATATCCTTCTTTATCTTATACTCAAGTCTTCACTATTTTTATATGTAATATCCAATTACAATAGAAGGACAAGATATTTACCTTGATAAGCCCAAAATTATCCAAGTTAAATGTCGATCCTGAGCAAGGTTTAGCTCCTAGTTTGCACGTTCCGATAGCTCCAAGAAACCCTTAGAAGTTTCCAACAACTTCTACTTAAATACTAAAAGGGATTTGGGGCTAGGGTATTTTGGAATATTGACTACACTTGGAAGACAACTTTCTACCAAGGGGAGGGCTTTCGGCCAAATCCACTAGGCTAGAGGGGAGAGGGTGTTTCGGCCAGGCTCACTAGAGGAGTGAGGCTGGGGCGAGAAGCTCACAAGGGGAAGGAGGATTTTTAGACTTGGAGATTTGTGATGAAGAAGACTTCAAAGGGGGGGGGGGGGGTATTTATAGGGAAACCAATGGCCATGATCAAGCCAAGTGGGGGGCAAGTGGAGGGCCAATATTTGCCCAAGTACCCCCTATCCCTACTCCTTAAATCACTCCACAAACAATGACCCATGTCTTAAGCCCCAAAACAAGGCCAATCGTCCAAGGCCTTAGCCCCTTTGCAGTCGACGAGGGTGACAAGTGTCACCTCTCGTTAACCAAAATGTTCCATCTCTCGGAAAAATCAAAAATTATAAATGACAGAGCCGGAATTTTCCCGTCGCAAGTTTTGTAAAACGTTTCGTCGGAAAACCATTCGTTTTGTGAGTTGTGCCCAAAAAAACGTCCTATGCCTAATCTTTAAGGCTAAACTTTTTGTACGTATGCCCTTACGTACATACTCTGGAAATATGGGGTATAACATTCTCCCCTCCTTAGAAACATTCGTCCCGAATGTTCCTTCCCAAGACAGATAACGATAAGGTTTTTCATAACATAAACAGTTAGCAAATGCCACACACGGCCACAAAACAACACTTAGGCAATAAGTAAATTAAATCAACAAGTAGGAAAGTGAGTTACCTGGAGGTGTGGGGAATAGGTGAGGATACTTCTGCCTCATGTCCTCCTCAGCTTCCCACGTCATCTCCTCCCTGAGCTCGTTCCGTCACAAGACTTTGACGGAAGCCACGTCCTTGGTCCGCAGACGCCTAACCTGACGATCGATTATCGCTATGGGAATCTCCTCATACGATAACCCCTCGGTCACCTGGACATCGTCAATCGGGTGTACCCTAGATGGATCCCCGATACATTCCCTCAGCATAGAAACATGAAACACCGGATGCACTGCCTCCAGATCGGACGGCAGATCCAACTCATAGGCAACCTTGCCTACCCTGCGGACAATCGATCGGCCCAATGTACCTTGGCCGAGTTTCCCTTCTTCCGAATCTCATCACACCGCTTCATGGGTGACACCTTCAGAAAACCCAATCATCAACCTCGAACTCGGATGCCGACGGCGATGATCTGCGTATGACTTTTGTCGACTCGAGTCGAAGAATCGCTCACGGATAAGTTTCACCTTATCCACCGCTGCACAGATATAGTCCCACTGCATGCCTCGCCCACGTCAAACCAGCCTATCGGCGATCTGCACTTCCTCCCATACAAGGCCTCATAAGGCGCCATTTGAATACTGGAGTGGTAGCTATTATTATCGCAAACTCAACTAGAGGCAAATGATCCTCCCACTACCCACGGTCAATAACACGGGCTCGCAGATATCCTCAAGAGTGCGGATAGTGCGCTCGGCTGTCCGTCTGCGTGGATGGAATGCGATTTCGTGCTCACTGCGTCCTAAACCCTTCGGAAGGACCTCGAAGTTAGCGTAAACCGGGCTCCTCTGCGATATGATCGAAATAGGGACTCCATGCGATCGACGATCTCTGATGTAAAGTCCGCATAATCCTCGGTAGAAAAGGTCGTCCTGACGGGAAGAAAGTGGGCTGATTTCGTCAGCCTGTCGACGATAACCCATATAGAATCATGTCTCCTCTGAGTGCGAGGTAATCCTGTGATAAAGTCCATGTTGATCACCTCCCACTTCCAGGTCGGGATCTCTATCGTCTGCAACAAACCACCAGGCCTCTGGTGCTCTACCTTCACCTGCTGACAACACGGGCACTGAGCTACAAACTCTGCAACGTCCCTCTTCAAGCCATCCCACCAATACACAGATCTAAGGTCGTGGTACATCTTGGTCGACCCTGGATGGATAGAGTAACGCGCGCTGTGTGCTTCCCCTAGAACCTGCTGCCGAAGTCCTGCAATATCTGGAACACACAACCTGCCCTCAAACCTTAGCACCCCATCAGGTGCTACCTCAAAAGGACCCTTCCCCTCACGAAGAGTCGTATCACGGTACCGTGTCAAAACTGGATCCTCAAACTGTTGCCTCTTCACCTCCTCGACGATGGAAGACTCGGCAACCTCTCGAACTCGGACCCCACTGCTATCAGAATCAATCAAACGGACACCAAGGCTCGCTAACTGATGCAAATCACGAACCATGCCCCTCCTCTCTGGCTGCACATCTGATAGGCTACCCATCGACCTACGACTAAGGGCATCTGCCACAACATTGGCCTTCCCTGGGTGGTACAGGATGTCGACATCGTAATCCTTGAGCAGCTCTAACCACCGTCTCTGTCGTAAGTTCAGCTCCCTCTGGCTGAAGATATACTGGAGGCTCTTGTGGTCTGTATAAATATCCACATGAACCCAGTACAAATAGTGCCTCCAGATCTTCAAGGCGTGAATCACCGCTGCCAATTCCAAATCATGGGTGGGGTAGTTCCTCTCATGCTTCTTCAGCTGTCGGGATGCGTATGCTATAACCTTGCCCTGCTGCATCAACACACATCCCAACCCGATGCCTGACGCATCACAATACACGACATAGCCGTCTGGACCCTCTGGAAGAGTAAGAACGGGGGCGGTCGCCGCCTCTCCTTCAAGAACTAGAAACTCGCCACACGCATCACCATCAAACTTAGCCGCTCGAGTCACCCTAGTCAATGGTGCAGATAGAAGCAAACTTCTCCACGAACCGATAGTAACTGCAAGGCCCGTAAAATCGCGCACCTCACGGAGTAGTAGGTTCAGGCCAACTCTCGATCGCTTCCATCTTGGCCAGATTCACCCGAATGCCATCACCCACAATATGCCCAAGAAAAGCCACCGGTTAACCAAAACTCACATTTGGAAAACTTGGCGTAAATCCTGGTCTGGAGAACTCTCAAAGATCCTCAAATGCTCCGCATGCTCCTCGCTCGGCGAGAATAAACCAAGATGTCATCAATGAACACTATCACAAACGCGTCCAAAAATGGCTTGAACACTCGGTTCATCGATCCATAAATACCACGAGCATTGGTCAACCCGAAAGACATAACTCAACTCATAATGCCCGCACGTCCGAATGCGCCCTAGGGACATCCGCCTCTCGACTGCACGATAATAGCCCGATCGCAGATCAATCTTGAGAAACATCTCGCGCCGCAACCGGGTCGAACAAATCATCAATCACGGAAGGGTATTCGTTTAATGGTCACCTTGTTCACCGTAATCAACACACATGCGCAGCGCCCCGCCCTTCTTCTTCACGAACAATACCGGCGCTCCTGGAGAAACACTAGGCTCGATGAAGCCGCTTCTCCAAAGAAATCTCTCACCGGTCCTTCAACTCTCTCAACTCGCAGTGCCATCCTGTATGGCGGAATGGAAATAGGTCGAGTGTCCGCAGACATCGATACAAAACTCTATCTCCTCTCGTGAGGATACCCGGAGGTCGTCTGAAACACATCGTGAACTCTCTCGACTACAGAACCGATCAAAATCTGCACCGCCGCCAAGATCAAACACCCGAACGAGATGGTAGATGTACCCTTCTCGCACCATCTTCCTAGCCTCGAGGTAGGAAATAAACCTACCCTCAGCGTCTGTTGTTCCTCCCACTCAACAACCGGCTCCTCAGGAAACTGGAACCGTACTACTCTCTCCCTGCAGTCTACATTGGCGTAGCAAGAAGCTAGCCAATCCATACCCATGATCATGTCGAAATCAGTCATATCCAACTCTATCAAGTCGGCTAGGGTCTGACGATCGATACGGTCACCGACAAGCCCTATATACCCGCCGAGCTACCACCGAATCACCCACTGGCGTATCTACCTAGAAAGGGTCTATGGACTCAGGTTCTATCCCTATCCTACTAGCAATAAGGGGAGATATATAGGACAGAGTAGAACCCGGATCTATCAAGGCATACATATCAAATTGAGAAACTGATAAGGTACCTGTGACGACATCAGGTGAGGCCTCCTGGTCCTGCCGGCTGGACAAGGCATAAATGCGGTTCTGAGGACCGCTAGAATTGGGACCCGCGCCACGACCGCCGCGACTGGCCGTCCACGAGTACCCTCGCCCGGCGAGTAATCAGAGGAGATGAAGAAGACCCCGAAAGACCGTAGCCGACTCTACCTCTGCGCGCTCTTGGTCGGACAGCTCGCAAAGTGACCCCGCTGGCCGCAATGCTACAAACTCTCGAGCGCACCACAATTCCGTAATGGGATCTACCGTGACGCCACACCGCGGGTGGTCCCGATCGACTAACACCTCTGCTACTCTGGACGTCTGAAGTCACGGGGCCCTAGTTTGCCCTCGAATATCTCGGGCCGGCCGCGACGGTAGGAGTGCTCGAGCCGGGCTGGTGCAAATCTAGATCGCCGAGGCCGCCCACCGATAGCTACCAAAAGATCTCGCTGCCCCGCCTTCTTCTCGCTGCTCACAACTCGCCGCCTTACGCCTCGCATCCAAGTGCATGAGCTCGCATGCGTAATGTCCATGCCGTCAAGAGCCACACCCGCACAAGACTCGCCATATAATCATCTAGCCTGACGTAGTGATGCACATCGCCCTCCATATCGCTACCAACGCAGGGACATATCGAGCCAACGATCAAACTCAACGTTGTACTTTCTAATCAGACGCCTCTCGTCTCAAAGAACAAAAACTTGTCGGCCCTCCTCATCCGCGAGGCAAGAAGTGAGTGAGAAAAGCCTCCGAGAACTCATCCCAAGTAGCCGGGACGCTGCGGCTCTCCCGGATAACTCCCACGAATCAAACCAATCGATCGCGTATCACGCAAACCTATGTGAACCAAGATCACGCACTGGTCTCCGGCCTTGATCACTGCGTGATCCTCTCAGAATCGATGGATGAACTCCTGCGGATCCTCCTCGTGCCTCGACCGTAGAACTCGGGCGCTACAACTCGTAAAATCCCGTGAGCCGCAAACCGCTCGATCTCGGGTGAACCGCAGCACCGCTGAACTGGAATCGCCAGATCCACCTATCTCACGTTCGCCACGATCCCGGCGAATCGCCATCTCTCTCAGAACCCATCTCGCCTACTCCAGCCGTGGACCGAGGTGTAGGTACTGTGGTCTCATCACCATCGCTGCGACTCCTAAACCTCGCTGGGACGGCGGCGTCGTGGAACTCGCCGTCTGTATAGATCGGGCACGAGCCTCGTGACTCTCGGTGTCCCACTAGCGCCTCCTACCGCTTTGCCCTTCTCGGGTCCGGTTGCCTTACGTGGAGGCATAATCGTAAAGAAAGGAAATACGTTAGAGGTCCAACTTATAACACGCCTAAGGCACGATCTCAGAGTGAGAAGAATGGAAACCAATCCTAAATATCCTATAGCCTCACGATCATTGGTGTGGTGCACAACACACCGATAATCAAGACTTCTATCGATACGGCCCGTAGACACTTTCCGAGGATTAATCGCTCGATACCACTTTTGTCACGACTGCCCGGCCCGTGGATCGTGCCTTACCCGCACCAGCCATACATCGTAGAAAATCGGAATATAAAAACATAAGACATGAAACAATTGTAAAAGAGACACATTTTTATCGAGAAAGCGGCGCTTTTCTGATATATATATATATCAACATCCGCGCTTACATCCCAACTGCATAATAGACTACTGCACTTAAGGAAGTAAACAACTATGGCGGGACAGGGCCCTGCCATACCCTGACTGTACTAAACTATTTACAACAGGGAGATCATACCCAAAAGTCGAGCCTCCGGAGAAGATTGAGCTCCTGACACCAACGCAAAAGATCCTAAGGATGCGGATCTAGCAATCGCCGCTTCTTACAATGCATGAACGCAGCCCCCCGAAGGAGGTCAGTACAACAGGTACCAAGTATGTGAAACTGTAAAGTACTTAAATGAAATCATATCATTTTAAAACCAATTTTTACAAATATGTATGAAACAACCAAAGTAACCGCACATAGTGCCACATCATAAACAAGAGCAACAATAGGTAAACTGTAACAGGTCTTGTCTAGGCTGCGAATGATCGAAGCAAGGCCAATCGCCCATAGTATCATTATGCATGCCTAATCCTGGACTCCCGCAGTCCGCATAGGCCACTCACGTATGCCCGCATGGGGTATCCCCCGCATCGAGGGTAGCTACTCCTCGGCATCGTCCTGGACTCGTAGTCCGCATGGCCACATAGACCGCATGACCACAAAGGCCGCACACTAACCTGGAACTCTCGTAGCTCCGCATAGGCCCCCAGGACCCGCATGAGGTATTCTCGAATCATAGTCACACAGACTGCCTGAGAAATACCCCGCATCGGAGGGCAGCTTAACCGTCGGTATCATGTCAAGAGGTGAGTGATATAATATTAACATAACAACTTATCGTTAAACAACATAAGCACAACAAGAATACCCTCTTATACAAACGTTACAAGACACTAACACACATAGCATCATATCATGTCTACTTATCAAACCATTTTGTTATACTTTCCAGAAATCAATATAAGTCTTTTATAAACACATAAGTAAACTGTTCCTTTTATCATTCTTAAGTCGTTATACTTAACTTCCCATAAAGCTAGTATAACTCTTAAGCTTCTTGTTTTAAAAACAAAATATTCTTCTTCTTTCAAAACTGATTTATAATTCTTTTGAAAGACTTTTTTAAGATCTTTATTATTCAGGCTTAAGTCAAAAGACATTGCCGTAAAGCTACGCTCGCTAACACACGACGCTCACCGCACTATATATATACTTTAAAATATCATACTTAAGAGTGTAGGAAGAATCACATACCTTCTCGGAAATCCACCGCCAAGTCGAATATGTCGCGCAGAGTAACAAATTTATAATAGTCAAAGACGCCTATCAAGGTCTAGACTACTCAGGACATTCTAAATGCAGGGTTCACAATTCTACGGAAAATAGTGCAGCACTTACCTACCCTAAACTATACAAGTTCATCAGAATACAAATTCTATGTAAGTACAGTTTAATTCTTCTTCTGTTATACCCTTCTACTATGATTACAGTTCACTTCTATTCTTTTATATCCTTCTTTATCTTATACTCAAGTCTTAACTATTCTTATATGTAATATCCAATTACAATAGAAGGACAAGATATTTACCTTGATAAGCCCAAAATTATCCAAGTTAAATGTCGATCCTGAGCAAGGTTTAGCTCCTAGTTTGCACGCTCCGATAGCTCCAAGAAACCCTTAGAAGTTTCCAACAACTTCTACTTAAATACTAAAAGGGGTTTGGGGCTAGGGTATTTTGGAATAGTGACTACACTTGGAAGACAACTTTCTACCAAGGGGGCTTTCGCCAAAGCCACTAGGCTAGAGGGGAGAGGGTGTTTCGGCCAGCTCACTAGAGTGGGGAGTGAGGCTAGGACGAGAAGCTCACAAGTGGGGAAGGAGGATTTTTAGACTGAGATTTGTGATGAAGAAGTCTTCAGCCGGGGTATTTATAGGAAACCAATGGCCATGATCAAGCCAAGTGGGGCAAGTGGAGGCCAAGATTTGCCCAAGTGCCCCTATCCCTACTCCTTAAATCACTCCACAAACAATGACCCATGTCTTAAGCCCCAAAACAAGGCCAATCGTCCAAGGCCTTAGCCCCCCTTTGCCGTCCAATGAGGGTGACAAGTGTCACCCTCTCGTTGGCCCAAAAATGTTCCATCTCTCGGAAAAATCCGCAAAAATTATAAATGACATAGCCGGAATTTTCCCGTCGCAAGTTTTGTAAAACGTTTCGTCGGAAAACCATTCGTTTTGTGAGTTGTGCCCAAAAAAACGACCAATGCCTAATCTTTAAGTCTAAACTTTTTGTATGTATGCCTACGCATATACTGAAATACGGTATAACGGACCGAACCGGCCCGTGGATCGTGCCTTACCCCGGGCACCCTAGTGATACAACATCAGAGTAATCTGCGAAATATAAAACACAACATGAAACAATGTAAAAGAGACACAGTTTATCTGAAGAAAAGTTGCCTTTCGGCATAAATATATAAAAACTTAAATCCGAACAGTTACATCCTTTTTTTACAAACTCTGCCCACAAAGCATTTCTGCACTTCTAAGAATGATATGACAACAATGGCGGACAGTGGTTCCCGCCATACCCCGAATGTAAGTACCTACAACGACAGTGGACTATACCATCGATTAGCCTCCGAGAAACGGAGCTTCCCAAACGCTGAATCGTGATCCTAAGAGCGAGGATCGACGATCGTGTACTTCTTCCTCGCGGATGAACGCACCCGAGCGAGGTCGATAACAGTACCAAGTATGTGAAATCAGCATCGTAAATGAAATCATAGTAGTCTATATAAAGTAGGAGACATGTATGATAACTAAACTACAGTTCACAATAAATAATCAGTCATGTCAAGTCAGGGACTCACGCCCTCAAAGTCATCACTCGAATACAACTATGGGTCTCACGCCCACAACATCAATCATGCCCGTGGAATACCTTCCTCACCGCCTAGTCTATGATATAAAAGCACCAAGGAACACACATGAACACCAGGTCCCACCTGTGTCATAATAAAACCGTACGGGGTAAGTACGAAGGCATGGCCGACTACTAAAACCCACAGTACCAACAAGGTCATAAACTGTATCATGAGATCTGTCTAGACCGCCACATGATCGAAGCTGGCCACTCGCCCGCAGTATCTAATGTGCGCGTCTAGTCCTGGAACTTCCCGCAGCTCCGCATAGGTGTCACGACCCGATCCCGGGCCCGTGACTGGTGCCTTACCCCGGGAACCCTAGTGATACAACATCTGAGAAAATCAGCGGAAAATAAAACTTAAACATGAAACAAGAGATAAGATCATAAAACAGGCCAACCAAACGGTTACCTTCCAATAAAATATATGTATACAAATCTTTCAAACCGAACAGTTTAATCCTTTTTACAAACCCCGCCACAACAAGATTTCATGCACTCTAAGAGTTTTTTACAACATGACAGGACAGGGCCCCTTCATACCCCTGAATGTACAAGAACCCACAACTCAGGGTAACATACCAAAGATAAGCCTCCGGAGAAACGGAACTTCCCAACGCTGAACTGTGATCCTAAGAGCGAGGATCAACAACCGATGTACCTCTACCTGCGGCATGAACGCAGCCTCGGGCGAGGTCAAGACAACAGTACCAAGTATATGAAATCAAAATATCAGAATGAAATCATAGCAGTCTATATAAAGCAGGAGACATGTATGATAACCAAACTACAATTCACAATAAATAAGCAGTCATGTAAGTCAGGGACTCACGCCCTCAGAGTCATCACTCAAATATAACTATGGGTCTCACGCCCGCAACATCAATCATGCCCGTGGAATACCTTCCTCACCGCCAAGTCTATGATATAATAACACCACGGAGTACATATGAACACCAAGTCTGTACTAACAATACTATACAACTAAACCACAAAGCTGATACGGGGCAAGTACGAAAGCCGACTACCAGATACCAAGGCCGTGTCACGTAGCTGACCGGGGCAAGTACGAGGGCTAACTACCAGGTACCAAGGCCGTATCACGAGACTTCATCACTACACTGTACGGGGCAAGTGCGAGGGCTAACTACTGTACCAAGGTCGAATCACCACGAGACGGGGCAAGTACGAAGCCGACCACCGGATACCAAGCGCCGATCAAGAAAACCTCATGGAGAGCTAGTCCATGGAATAACACTATCAACCGTGGAAACGAACCTCATCATGGCCGCATACCCGTGGACAATCCATCGAGTCAAGATGCCCATGGACTATCATAGTGGAAGCATACCCGCTGGGCCACCCATCGTGGTCAAGATGTCCAAAATGATCAAGATAACACGACCGCCCTCCATTCGAGACGCCAGAACATAAGAATACAACACTTTGCACAACAAGGCTATCAAACATAGGAAAGCTACACACAACTCAAGGTACTTTCATTTTATGCCAAAGTCCAGGTTTTTAAATCCCCAAGTACTACGTACGTTAAATTTTTTTAGAAGATCCATTTCTTTTACAAAAGTCACCTGATACCCGTAGTATCAAAATAGAGTGACTAACATTTTTAAGTAAACCAAAACAACTTCCATACCTTCCTTTTAAAACCAAATTAAGGCAATACCATGCCTTCTTTTTAGACCAAAACACTTCTCCTTTTAAAGTCAAGTTACCACTTTAAAACCAATGATAAAACCATTCTTTTGTTTTCATAAAGTCGTTATAACCAACTTCCCATAAAGCTGTTATAACACTTTATGTTTTAAACCAATTTTAAGACAAAACAATGCCTTTCTTTTAAACCAAAAACTCTTTAATTTCCTCAAGTCTCTTTTTAGAAATCAAGTTCCTTACTTATTCTCATTTCCGAAATCAGTAAAACATTATTCTTTAAAAACCAAGTACTCATTACTCACGAATGAGGTTTCATACTTCTTAACAACTTTCATCAATTCAATTAAGTCAAGTCTCTTATCTTTTAAGATCAAGTCTCTTAACTTCTTAAAAGCAATAAACCATTCTTCTTATCTCTCTTAAGTCGTTATACCTAACTTTCCATAAAGCTAGTATAACTCTTAAGCTTTCGAACCAAGTATTATTCTTCTTTCAAAAAGGATTTTTAATTCTTTTGAAATACTTCAAGATCCTTATTATTCATGCTTAAGTCAAAAGACATTGCCGTAAAACTATATTCAGTTAACACACGTACGTCTACCGTACTATATATATATTCTTGTAAAATACTTCCAGATTCTTATTATTCAGGCTTAAGTCAAAAGACATTGCCACACGTACGTCTACCGTACTATATATATATACTCTTTTAAAATATCATGCTCAAGAGTATAGGAAGAATCACATACCTCGCGACGATTATCGACTATTAGCAAAAAGCTCCAAAGTACTGTAGTCCTGTTAGCCTTTTCCACCCTTCGAGTAGAATTCGCTACTCGCAGTACTTCAACCTATAATGGTTATACAAGTCTATCAACGACTAGACTATCTGTAAAATAATTCTACGGAAAATTGGGCAGCATTTCCCTACCCGCCAAACTACACAAGTCTACTATAAATACAGTCCTATGTAAGTACAGTTCAATTCTCTTCTTATATACCTTCCTTGTATATAACTTATACTTATGTTATACCCCGTATTTCCAGAGTATGTACGTGAGGGTGTACGTACAAAAGTTAGCCTAAGTTAAAGACCTTGGACGAAAAAGTTTGAGCACAACTCGCTAAAAGAATCGTTTTTCGACGAAACGTTTTACTAAACTCGCGTAGGGTAAATTCCAGCTTTCATTTCTAATTTTTGCGGATTTTTCCGAGAGACGTGACACTTTGGACCAACGAGAGAGCGACACTTGTCACCCTCTCATTGATGGATGTGGGACGGCAATAGGGCCGATTGGAGTGACTATTTTGTCATGGAGTTGGTAGGATATTTTGTGTGCAAGTTGGATAAGGTACACTTGCCCTAATCTTGACCTTACACTTTCCTAGCACTTGGCTAAATCTTGGCCATTGGTTGGCCACTTCTTGACCTATAAATACCCCTCTTAAGATGAAGAGTTCTTCATCCACAAACAAACTTTCCAAGTCTAAAATCCTTCCCTCTCCCTTGTAAGCCTTTTCGTCCAAACACTTCCCCCCTCCCCTAGTGAAGCTTGGCCGTGGCAACCCCTAGCCTAGCCGAAACCTACCCCCCCTCCCTTGGTAGAAAGGTGGCCTTCTAGTATTGTTATAATGCCCAAAATACCCTAACCCAAATCCCTTAGTACTTAGTAGAAGTTGTGAAGAACTTCTAAGGGTTCTTGGAGCTATCTGAGCGCATAAATTAGAGCTAAACCTTGCTCAGGAGCGACGTTTATACTTGGATAATTTTGGGCTTATCGAGGTAAATAAACTTATCCTTCTTTTATAATTAGAGAATACATACTGTAGAAGTATAAGAATAAGTATAAATACTTAGAAGGATATTACGTATAGAATTGAATCAAGTTATCACAAAGAGAAGGGTATAAAAGAAGAATAATTGAACTATACTTACATAGACTGCTTTCACAGAGACTTATATAGCTCACCGCAGGGAAGTGCTGCCCGACTTTTCGTAGAATTGAGAACCCTCTGTTTAGAATGACCTACAGAGTAGTCTAGACTTTGATAGATGTCTGTGACTATTATAGGCTGATTCTCTGCGCGCGACATATTCGACTTGGCAGGTGGATTTCGCCAAGAAGGTATGTGATTCTTCCTATACTCTTGAGCATGATATTTTAAATATATATATAGTACGGTAGACGTACGTGTGTTAACTGAATAATAACTATGGCAATGTCTTTTGACTTAAGCCTAAATAATACTTACGGCAATGTCTTGCGACTTAAGCCTGAATAATAAAGATCTTAAAAAGTCTTTCAAGAGAATTATAAAACAGTTTTGAAAGAAGAAGAATATTTGTTTTTAAAACAAGAAGCTTAAGGGTTATACTAGCTTTATGGGAAGTTAAGTATAACGGCTTAAGTTTTATAAAAAGGAACAGTTTACTTATGTGTTTATAAAAGACTTGTATTTATTTCTGAAAGGTATAATAAGATGGTTTTGATGAGTAGACATATTGTGATGTAATGTGTTAGTATCTTGTAACGTTTGTGTAAAGAGGTCAGTCTTACTTATGCTTATGTTGTTTAAACTATAAGTTGTTATGTTAGTACTATATCACTCACCTCTTGAGATGATACCGGGGGTTAAGCTGCCCTCCGATGCGGGGTAGACTCAGGCGGTCTGGGACCATGATTCGAGAATACCTCATGCGGGTCCACGGGCCTATCGCGAGCTACGAGTTCCGTGTTAGTGTGCGGGTTATGCCTCATGCGGTCTATGTGGCCATGCGACAATGAGTCGGGACGATACCGAGGAGTAGCTACCCTCGATGCGGGTTATACCTCACGGGCCTATGTGAGTGGCCTATGCGGACTACGGGAGTCCAGGATTAGGCTTGCAGAATGATAATATGGGCGAGTGGCCCTGCTTCGATCATTCGCAGCCTAGAAAAGACCTGTTACAGTTTACCTATTGTTGCTCTTGTTTATGATGTGGCACTATGTGCGGTTACATTGGTTGTTTCGTGCATATTTGTAAAATTGGTTTTTAAAGTGATATGATTTCATTTAAGTACTTTACAGTTTCACATACTGGTACTGTTAGATCGACCTCCTTCTGGGCTGTGTTCATGCCGCAGGTAAGGGCAAGCAGGTGCTAGATCCACATCCTTAGGATCTTTGCTTTGGTGTCAGGAGCTCCATCTTCTCCGGAGGCTCTACTTTTGGGTATGATCTCCCTGTATTTTAGATAGTTTTGTACATTCAAGGTATGGCGGGGCCCTGTCCCGCCATAGTGGTTTACTTCTTTAGAGGTCTGTAGTCCTATTGTACATTTGGGATGTAACTGCAAAACTTGGGTTATATATATATGCCGAAAGGCAAGCTTTTCATCAGATAAACTGTTTCTATTTTTTTTATGTTTCCTGTCTTGTCTTATGTTCCGCTGATTACTCTGATGTATGACTACTTGGGTGCCCGGGTAAGGCACTACCACGCCCCGAACGGTCGTGACAAAAGTGGTATCGAGCGCTTAATCCTCGGAAAGTGTCTACAGACCGTATCTAGTAGTCTTGATTATCGTGTTGTGCACCACACCAATAATCGTGAGGCTATAGGATATTTAAGATTGGTTTCCATTCTTCTCACTCGAGATCGTGCTTTAGAGCCGTGTTATAAGTTTGACCTCTAACGTATTCCTTTCTCGTAATGATTATGCCTCCACGTAAGGCAACCCGGGCCCAGAAGGGCAAGGCAGCCGAGGGAGCTGCTAGTGGGACACCTAGAGTCATGAGGGCTCAGGCCCAGTCTATACCCGAGATGGCGAGTTCTACGACGCCGCCGACCCCTGGAGGGTTTAGGGCCGCAGCAGTGGCTGATGAGACCACAGTACCTACACCTCCACCCCACACCGGAGCAGATGACGGGTTACTGAGAGATGGCCCGCTTATTGGCTAGGATTGTGGCCGCACACGAGGATAGGCCGACGCAGCAGCTCAGCCTGGCCCATTCGCCAGACGTGCGTGGTTCACCCGAGGCGAATAGTTTGAGGCTACGAGATTTCCGAGTTGTAGCCCGCCGAGTTTTACTGGTCGAGGCCGAGGATGATCCGCAGGAGTTCATCCGCCGCCATGCAGGATCACGCGGTGATCAAGGCTCAGAGACCGAGTCTGACCTCGATTTCATCGGCCGCGTGATACCGCAATGATTGGTTTGATTCGTGGAACTTTCCCGGAGAGCATGCGCCCCAAAGAAGATGAGACGAAGTTTTCTGAGGCCTTTCTCACTCACTTCGCCTCCACGCATGGCGAGGGCACGGCCGATAGATTTTTGTCACGAGGCAGAGGACGCACCGCTAGTGAGTACAACGCTGAGTTTGATTCGTTGGCTCGATATGTCCCTCGCTGTAGCGTATACGAGGACAGGTGCATCGTTACGCCACCGGCTAGATGATTATATGGCGAAGTCTTGTGCGTGTGGCTCTTCACCGTGCATGGATATTACTCAGATGCAGCTCACGCACTGATGCGAGGCGAGCAGAGGCCGACGAGAACAGAAGCAGGTTGGCGCCAGACGAGGGTCTTTGGTGGCTATCGTAGTGGCGGCCTCGCAGAGCCTAGATTTGCACCACGCCACCGTGAGCACTCTGCACCGCCCTCAAGACACCAGTATTCGAGGGTAGACTGGCCCTGTGGCTTCGACGCCCGTAGCGGCAGAGCATCGGCCGATCGGACCACCTCAAATGTGGCCGATGCGGTAGATCCCATTACGGAAGTGTGGTACCGCCGAGCTTGTTACGCTTGTGGCCGCAGGTCACTTTGCGAGGACTGTCCGACCGGCGTGGCACGGTGGTAGGCTCACTACAGGTTCATTGCGGTTCTTCGCCCCCTAGCTACACGCCCGAGGCGTGGTACTCATGGACCAGCAGGTCGCGCAGAGGTCGTGGCGCTGGTCCAGCTTCTAGCGGTCCTCGTAATCGCATTTATGCCTTGTCCACCGGGCAGATCGTGAGGCCTCACCGATGTCGCCACTGTACCTTATCGGGCCTGGTTTGATGTGTATGCCTCGATAGATCCCGGTTCTACTGGCCCCATATATCCCCTTATTGTTAGTAGGATAGGGATAGAGCTGAGTCCATAGACCCTTTCGAGGTAGCTACGCCAATGGGTGATTCGGTGGTAGCTCGGCGTATATAGGGCTTGTCCGGGACCATTTGCGCCGCCGACCAGCCGACTTGATAGAGTTGGATATGATTGATTTCGATGTGATCACGGGTATGGATTGGCTAGCTTCTGCTACGCCAATGTAGATCGCAGGAGAGAGTGGTACGGTTCCGCTTCGAGGAGCCGTTGTTGTGTGGGAGGAACATCAGACGCCGAGGGTAAGTTTATTTCTTACCTCAAGGCTGGAAGATGGTGCGGCGGGTATATCTACCATCTCGTTCGGGTGTTTGATAATCAAGGCCGCGTACCAGATTTTCACCGCCCAGAGTCGAGAGTTCCCGCACGTGTTTCCGCAGACGACCTCGTATCCTCCCGAGAGGAGATTGAGTTTTGTATAGTCAGTGTTGCGACACTGCCTATTTCCATTCCGCCATACGAATGACACCGCCGAGTTGAGAGAGTCAAGGACCACCGAGAGATTTGGCCGAGAAGCGGCTTCATCAGCCTAGTGTTTCTCCCGGGGCGCCAGATTGTTCGTGGAAGAAGGACTCGACGCCGCGCATGTGTTGATTACGGTGAACAAGGTGACCATTAAGAATGATACCCCTTCCCGTGATTGATGATTTGTTCGACCAGCCAGGTGGCGCGAGATGTTTCTCCAAGATTGATCTGCGTCGCTATCATCAAAGTAGTCGAGAGGTGGATGTCCCTAGATCGCATTCGACCCTGACGAGCATTATGAGTTCGTGGTCATGTCTTTGGGTTGACAAATGCTCCGCGGTATTCATGGATTTGATGGACCGAGTGTTCAAACCATTTTTGGACACGCTTGTGATAGTGTTCATTGATGATATCTGGTTTATTCTCGCCAGAGTAGGAGCACGCGAGCATTTGAGGATCAGGCCGATTCTCCCGACCAGCAGCTATACGCCAAGTTTTCCAAATGTGAGTTTTGGTTAGCTTCGTGGCTTTTCTTGGGCATATTGTCGGGTTGATGGCATTCGAGGATACGACCAAGATCGAGACGCCAGACTTGGCCTAGACCTACTACTCCGGCAGAGGTTCGCAGCTTTCCGGGCCTCGTGTTATTATCGGCGGTTCAGAGAAGTTTGCTTCTATCTCTCGCACTATTGACTAGGGCCGACTCGTAAGGAAGCTAAGTTTCAGTGGACTGATGCTTGTGAGCAGGGTTTCCAGCTACTGAAGGAGAGACTGACGACCGCCCCCGGTCTTACTCTTCCGGAGGTCCGGATGGTTATGTCGTATTGTGATGCGCGTGCATCGGGCGGGATGTGTGTTGATGCAGCAGGTAGAGTTATAGCGCATTTATCCCGACAAACCTTAAGAAACACGAGGAACTACCCCACCCATGATTCGAGTCGCGGTGATTCACGCTTTGAAGATCCGAGGCACTATTTGTAATGGGTTCACGTGGATATTTATACGCACTACAAGAGCCTCCAAGATATCTTCACCCAGAGGAGCCGAACTTACGGCGCAGACGGTGGTTAGAGTTGCTTAAGGATTACGATGTTGATATCCCGTACCACCCGGAAGGCCAATGCCAGGCGTATGCTCTTAGTCGTAGGTCGATGGGAGCCTATCGATGTGCAGCAGAGAGGAGGGCATGGTTCATAATTTGCATCGCTTAGCGAGCCTTGGTGTCCGCTTGATTGATTCCGATAGCGGTGGGATTAGAGTTCGCGAGGTTGCCGGTCTTCCATCGTCGAGGAGGTGAAGAGGCAACAGTTCAAGGATCCGGTTTTGATTCGGTATCGTGATACGGCTCTTCGTGAGGGGAAGGGTCCTTTTGAGGTTGCACCTGATGGGGTGCTAAGGTTTGAGGGCAGGTTGTGTGTTCCAGATGTTTCAGGACTTCGGCAGCAGGTTCTAGGGGAAGCACACAGCGCGCGTTACTCTATCCATCAAGGGTCGACCAAAATGTACCACGACCTTAGATCTGTGTATTGGTGGGATGGCTTGAAGTGGGACGTTGCAGAGTTCGTAGCTCAGTGCCCGTGTTGTCAGCAGGTGAAGGTAGAGCACCAGAGGCCTGGTGGTTTGTTACAGACGATAGAGATCCCGACCTGGAAGTGGGAGGTGATCAACATGGACTTCATCACAGGATTGCCTCGCACTCAGAGGAGACATGATTCTATATGGGTTATCGTCGACAGGCTGACGAAATCAGCCCACTTTCTTCCCGTCAGGACGACTTTTTCGGCTGAGGATTATGCCAGACTTTACATCCGAGAGATCGTCGATCGCATGAGTCCCTATTTCGATCATATCGCATGCAGGAGCCCGCCACGCTAACTTCGGAGGTCCTTCCGTAAGGGTTTGGGACGCAGTGAGCTCGAGTATCGCATTCCATCCACAAACAGACGGACAGCCGAGCGCACTATCCGCACTTCGAGGATATGTCGCGAGCCTGTGTTATCGACTTCGTGGTAGCCGAGGATCATTTGCCTCTAGTTGAGTTTGCATATAATAATAGCTACCACTCCAAGATTCGACGACGCCTTATGAGGCCTTGTATGAGGAAGTACAGATCGCCGATAGGCTGGTTCGATGGGTGAGGTACGCTTAGTGGGACCAGACTTGGTGCGCAGCAGTGGATAAGGCGGTTATCCGAGAGCGCTTATCGATACCGTAGTCGATGTGGTCGATGCAGATCATCGTCGTCGTGATCCGAGTTCGCAGCTGATGATTGGGTTTTCTCAAGGTGTCACCCATGAAGGGTGTGATGAGATTCGGGAAGAAAGGGAAACTCAGCCCAAGGTACATTGGGCCCTATCAGATTGTCCGCAGGGTAGGCAAGGTTGCCTACGAGTTGGATCTGCCGTCCGATCTGGAGGCAGTGCATCCGGTGTTTCATGTTTCTATGCTGAGGAGGTGTATCGGGGATCCATCTAGGGTACACCCGATTGACGATGTCCAGGTGACCGAGGGGTTGTCGTATGAGGAGATTCTCATAGCGATAATCGATCGCCGTTAGGCGTCTCATGACCAAAGACGTGGCTTCCACAAAGTCTTGTGGCGAACGAGCTCGTGGAGGAGATGACGCGGAAGCTGAGGAGGACATGAGGCAGAAGTATCCTCACCTATTCCCCACACCTCCAGGTAACTCACTTTCCTTCTTATAAATTTTCATTGTCATATATGCCTAAGTGTTGTTTTGTGGCCGTATGTGGCATTTGCAAACTGTTTAAATTATGAAGAACCTTATCGTTAATCGTTTGGGAAGGAACATTCGACGAATGTTTCTAAGAGGAGAATGTTATACCCTCAGATTTCCGCAGTATGTACGTGAGGGTGTACGTACAAAAGTTAGCCTAAGTTAAAGACCTTGGACGAAAAAGTTTGTGCACAACTCGCTAAAAGAATCGTTTTTCGACGAAACGTTTTACTAAACTCGCGTAGGGTAAATTCCGGCTATGTCATTTCTAATTTTTGCGGATTTTTCCGAGAGACATGACACTTTGGACCAACGAGAGGGCGACACTTGTCACCCTCTCATTGATGGATGTGGGACGGCAATAGGGCCGATTGGAGTGACTATTTTGTCATGGAGTTGGTAGGATATTTTGTGTGCAAGTTGGATAAGGTACACTTGCCCTAATCTTGACCTTACACTTGCCTAGCACTTGGCTAAATCTTGGCCATTGGTTGGCCACTTCTTGACCTATAAATACCCCTCTTAAGATGAAGAGTTCTTCATCCACAAACAAACTTTCCAAGTCTAAAATCCTCCCCTCTCCCTTGTAAGCCTTTTCGTCCAAACACTTCCCCCCTCCCCTAGTGAAGCTTGGCCGAGGCAACCCCCCCCCTAGCCTAGCCGAAACCTACCCCCCCTCCCTTGGTAGAAATGTGGCCTTCTAGTATTGTTATAATGCCCAAAATACCCTAGCCCAAATCCCTTAGTACTTAGTAGAAGTTGTGAAGAACTTCTAAGGGTTCTTGGAGCTATCGGAGCGTATAAATTAGAGCTAAACCTTGCTCGTGAAATGACGCTTATACTTGGATAATTTTGGGCTTATCGATGTAAATAAACTTATCCTTCTTTTATAATTAGAGAATACATACTGTAGAAGTATAAGAATAAGTATAAATACTTAGAAGGATATTACAGAATAGAATTGAATCAAGTATCACAGTAGAAGGGTATAAAAGAAGAATAATTGAACTGTACTTACATAGGACTGTTTTCACAGTAGACTTATATAGCTCATCGGGTAGGGAAGTGCTGCCCGACTTTCCGTAGAATTGAGAATCCTCTGTTTAGAATGACCTACAGAGTAGTCTAGACTTTGATAGATGTCTGTGACTATTATAGGCTGATTCTCTGCGCGCGACATATTCGACTTGGCAGGTGAATTTTCGCCAAGAAGGTATGTGATTCTTCCTATACTCTTGAGCATGATATTTTAAATATATATATAGTACGGTGACGACGTGTGTTAATCGAATAATAACTACGGCAATGTCTTTTGACTTAAGCCTAAATAATACTTACGGCAATGTCTTGCGACTTAAGCTGAATAATAAAGATCTTAAAAAGTCTTTCAAGAGAATTATAAAACAGCTTTGAAAGAAGAAGAATATTTGTTTTTAAAACAAGAAGCTTAAGGGTTATACTAGCTTTATGGGAAGTTAAGTATAACGGCTTAAGTTTTATAAAAGGAACGATTTACTTATGTGTTTATAAAAGACTTGTATTGATTTCCGAAAGGTATAATAAGATGGTTTTGATGAGTAGACATATTGTGATGCTGTGTTAGTATCTTGTAACGCTTGTGTAAAGGGGTCACTTTACTTATGCTTATGTTGTTTAAACTATAAGTCGTTATGTTAGTACTATATCACTCACCTCGAGATGATATCGGGGTTGTCGCCTCCGACGCGGGTAGACTCGAGCGCCCGGGACCATGATTCGAGAATACCTCATGCGGGTCCAGGGGCTATGCGAGCTACGAGTTCCAAGTTAGTGTGCGGGTTATGCCTCACGCGGTCTACGCCATGCGGACAACGAGTCCAGGGCGATGCCGAGGAGCTACCCTCGATGCGGGGTTATATCTCACGCGCCTATGTGAGTGGCCTATGCGGACTACGGAGTCCGTGATTAGGCTTGCGGAATGATAATATGGGCGAAGTGGCCTGCTTCGATCATTCGCAGCCTAGAAAGACTTTATTCGCTTTACCTATTGTTGCTCTTGTTTATGATGTGGCACTATGTGCGTTACATTGGTTGTTTCGCATATTTGTAAAATTGGTTTTAAAGTGATATGATTTCATTTAAGTACTTTACGCTTTCACATACTTGGTACTGTTAGATCGACTCCTTCTGGGCCGTTCATGCCGCAGTGGCAAGCAGGTGCTAGATCCACATCCTTAGGATCTTTGCTTTGGTGTCAGGAGCTCCATCTTCTCCGGAGGCTCTACTTTTGGGTATGATCTCCCTGTATTGTAGATAGTTTTGTACATTCAGGGTATGGCGGGGCCCTGTCCCGCCATAGTGGTTTACTTCTTTAGAGGTCTATAGTCCTATTGTACATTTGGGATGTAACTGCAAAACTTGGGTTATATATATATGCCGAAAGGCAAGCTTTTCATCAGATAAACTGTTTCTATTTTTTTTATGTTTCCTGTCTTGTCTTATGTTCCGCTGATTACTCTGATGTATGACTACTTGGGTGCCCGGGTAAGGCACCAGTCACGGGCCCCGGAACGGGTCATGACAACTTAATTCTTATACTTCAACAGTATGTAAACTCTAATTACAAAAGAAGGTCAAGCGTATTTACCTCGATAAGCCCAAAATTATCCAAGTTTAAATGTCGATCCTGAGCAACGTTTAGCTCCAACTCTGGGCGCTCCAACCCGCTCCAAACAACCCTTAGAAGTTCTACGCAACTTCTACTTAATACTTCAACTCGCTATGAAGATTTTCCTTAGGGTTTTGGTTTGAGACTAAAAGGACAAAAGGTAGTATTTCCGGGCTCTACGTATATAGGTAACTTTTGGAATACTACAAGGTATAAGGCTAAGGTATTTTGGTATAGTAACAATACTTGGAGAATACTTTCTACCAAGGGGGGGGGTGTATTTTTCGAGAACAACTAGCCAAAGGGGGGGGGGGGTACCTCTCGGCTTAGTACCACTAGGAAGGGGGGGGGTACCCTCTCGGCCACAAGGCCTAACAAGGGGGGAGGGTGTGGCGGACGAAAACACTAGAAGGGAGGGAGGGATTTTTGCCTTGGAATTTATCAAGTGAGGATGAAGAATAAGTCTTCAACTAAGGGGGTATTTATAGGAAAACCAAGGGACAAGATCAAGCCAAGTGGGGGGGCAAGTGGAGGGTCAAGATCAAGCCAAGTGCACCCTAACCCTACTCCACAAATCCCTCACAAACATTGACCCTTGTTTTAAGCCTCAAAATCGTCCAAGCCAAGCCCTTGTTGCCGTCCACCTTGAGGGTGACAAGTGTCGCCCTCTCGTTGGTCCAAAATATTTCATCTCTCGGAAAAATCAGCAAAAATTATAAAATACATAGCATGAATTTTCCCTTCGCAAGTTCTGTAAAACGTTTCGTCGAAAAACGATTCTTTTCGGGGGTTGTGTACAAATTTCGAATCTTGCCTAACTTTAAGGCTCAAACTTTTCTACGTACGCCCACACGTACATACTCTGGAAATACGGGGTATAACATTCTCCCCTCCTTAGAAACATTTGTCCCGAATGTTCCTTCTCAAAACAGATAATGATCAGTTCCTCATAACTTAAGCCAGTTGCCAATGCCACACCTGGCCACAAAATAACACACACTCAAAAATTTAATCCAAGTCCACGAGAATTCACCTCAAGCATAACAAAAGCTTCCACCCTGGTCTAAAGGATACTTCCTTCGTAATTTCACTTCACAACAAAATTATCACTTCTATGCTCTCAACACATTCTCGCTTCTTCCCTTACTCGTCGTACTCTTCTCGAACACTTGAACTCTTCTAGTATATCACACGACCAACCTGCCCGTGATCGTGCCTTACCCGCACCCAAGTAGACATACATCGTAGTAATCTGAATATAAAACACCACATGAAACAATGTAAAAGAGACATAGTTTATCTCGAGGAAAAGTTGCCTTTTCGCATAATATATATAAATACCCAAAGTGAACAGCTACATCCCAACTTTACAACGGACTACGCACTTCTAAGGAAGTAAAACAACTATGGCGGGACAGTTCCACCATACCCTGAATGAACATAAATATCTACAATCATCGTGACTATACCAAAGATAAGCCTCCGAGAAACGGAGCTTCCCAAAACGCCGAATCGTGATCCTAAGAGCGGGATCAACAATCGTGTACCTCTACCGCGGCATGAACGCAACCCCCGGCGAGGTCGATAACAGTACGAGTATGTGAAATCAAAATACAGTAAATGAAATCATAGTAGTCTATATAAAGCGGAGACATGTATGATAACCAAACTACGATTCACAATAAATAAGCAAATATGTCAAGTCGTGACTCACGCCCTCAAAGTCATCACTCAATATAAATATGGGTCTCACGCCCACAACATCAATCATGCCCGTGGAATACCTTCCTCACTGCCGGCAGTCTATGATATAAAAGCACCAAGGAATACACATGAACACCAGGTCCCACCTGTGTCATAATAACACCGTGACGGTAAGTACGAAGGCATAGCCGACTACTAACACCTACGCATCAACAAGGTCATAAATCAGATTATGAGGTCTGCCTAGACCGCCACATGATCGGCCGCCACTCGCCCGCAGTATCAAATGTGCGCGTCTAGTCCTGGAACTTCCCGCAGCTCCGCATAGGCCACTCACATAGGCCCGCATGAGGTATTCCCCGCATCGAGGGTAGCTACTCCCCGGCAACGTCCTGGACTCGCAGTCCGCATGGCCACATAGACCGCATGACCACAAAGGCCGCACACTAACCTGGAACTCTCGTAGCTCCGCATAGGTCCCCTGGACCCGCATGAGGTATTCTCGAATCATGGTCCCAGACCGCCTGAGTCTACCCCGCATCGGAGGGCAGCTTAACCCCCGGGATCAAGTCAAGGTGAGTGATATAATACTAACATAACAGCTTATCGTTAAACAACATAAGCACAATCAAGGGAAACCCCCTTACACAACATTACAAGACACTAACATACGTAGCATCCTAACATGTTTATTTATCAAACCATTAAGAAAGTATTACCAGGCTATCACAAACCAACATAGTCAAGTTATTCACACAAGGTACTTTCTATTCTATGTCAATAAGTTCGGGCTTTCAAACCCCCAAGTACTACGTACGTTAATTCTTTAAAAGATCCGTTTCTTTCACAAAAGTCACACAATACCCGTAGTATAAAAATTGAGTGACTATCTTTTAAGTAAACCAAAACACTTCCCTTTTGTAAAGATCAAGTAACAATCATTATTTTTCCAAACGTTCAAGTTTGCCTAATTTCAAATGCTCAAGTTTCTCATTTTCGAAAGGTTTCGTAGTTCATAGTCTTAATCACTTAATAAATATAATTCTCTTTTAAAACAATCTGAGAAACATATGCCTTATATGTGAGTAGGTTATTCTTGTTCATAATCAATCTTATTAAAGCAGCCATGATCTAGGAAATGTAATATCATTTTGTCTCATCTTAGCTTCTATGCAGATGGAGGTTTCTACTGGTTTTAATAATACTTAATTAGTCAATACATTTCCCTTTATTAACGCTGCAGTGGTTCGTTCGATACTTATTCTGATTTCCGAAATTAGTAAAACATTATTCCTTTTAAAAACCAAGTACTCATTACTCACGAATGAGGTTTCACACTTTTTAACAAAATTCATATTAATTTACTTAAGTCAAGTCTCTTATCTTTTTAAGATCAAGTCTCTTAACTTCTAAAATCAATAAACCATTCTTCTTACCTCTCTTAAGTCGTTATACCTAACTTCCCATAAAGCTAGTATAACTCTTAAGCTTTTAAAACCAAGTATTACTCTTCTTTCAAAAAGGTTTCTTAATTCTTTTGAAACACTTCAAGATTCTTATTATTAGACTCAAGTCAAAAGACACCGCAGTAAAACCACGTTCAGTTAACACGCGTACGTCTACCGTACTATATATATTCTTTAAAATATCATGCTCAAGAGGATAGGAAGGATCACATAACTCGCGACGATTATCGACTATTAGCAAAACGCTCCACGGCTATAACCCGGCTAGCCTTGTTCACCTTTCAAGTAGGACATGCTACTCGCAGAACTTTCAACCTATAAAGGCCATATACGTCTATCAACGCCCGCACTACTCAGAGAATATTCTAAGCGTGGGTTCTCTTTTCACGGAAAATCGGGCAAGACTTCCTACCCGTAAACTACACAAGTTCATCAGAATACAAATTCATGTAAGTACAGTTTAATCTTCTTCTTTAATATTATTCTGATGTGATTTCAGTTCAAGTCTTTTCTGTAATATCCTTCTATTACAATTCAATTCTCTTCTGTAATATCCTTCTATGAATCTTATATTCATTTCTATACTACTACCGTATGTAATTTCCAATTAGAATATAAGGACAAGAGTATTTACCTCGATAAGCCCAAAATTATCCAAGTTAAATGTCGATCCTGAGCAACGTTTAGCTCCTACTCTGGGTGCTCCAACCCGCTCCAAACAACCCTTAGAAGTTCTACGCAACTTCTTCTTAATACTTCAACCTACATGAAGATTTTCCTTAGGGTTTCGTTTTTGTGATCAAGGAAGTATAATAGTATTTCCGGGCTTTTAGTATAGGGTAACCTTGGAATACTACAAGGTATTTGGGGCCAAGGTATTTTGAATAGTAACAATACTTGGAGAATACTTTTCTACAAGGGGTGTATTTATGAGAACAACTCTCAAGGTAGTGGGTTTCGCCAAGGCTCACAAAGGGGGAGGAAGACTGGACGAGAACTACACAAGAAAGGGGAGGATTTCAAGACTTAGAAAACATTTTGTGGATGAAGAAGTCTTCAACCAAGGGGGGGTATTTATAGGACAACCAAGGGCCAAGATCAAGACAAGTGGTGGGCAAGTGTAGGGTGAGGATTTGGGCAAGTGTACCTTATTCATCTACCACACAAAATATCACAAATATCCTACCAACTCTCGACCTCAAATCGCCCAAGAACCGCCCACAATAACGTCCACTTTGAGGTGACACATGTCACCCTCCCGCTGGTCCAAAATATTTCATCTCTGAAAAATCCGCAAAGATAATCAACGTTAACTGTAATTTTCCTTCGCAAAGTTTGGAAAACGTTTCGTCGGAAAACAATTCTTTTTGGTAGTTGTGCACAAATATTTTCGTTCTTAGCCTAACTTAAGGCCTAAACTTTTGTACGTACGTCCTCACGTACATACTCTGGAAATACGGGGTATAACATTCTCCCCTCCTTAGAAACATTCGTCCCGAATGTTCCTTCTCAAGGCAGATAACGATAACGTTCCACTTAACATATGCTCACTTATTCCCTTACTCGTCATACCCTCCTCGTACACTCGAACTCTTTCTCATAACTTACCACATTTCGCCATCGTCAGCTTCCCAAAATCTCTGGTTACTATCTCCAACTTGGTCATCATTAATCGGGAACACTGATGGGTCTCCGATACTTTTCCAACATAACAACTCGAAAGACCGGACGATCGCTTCCTACGCCGGACGGTAATGCCAACTTATAGGCAACCCGCCTATTCTTCATGATCCAAAACGCTTCCAAGTATCTCGTGCTAAGTTCCTCTCGCTTTTCCAAAACTCGTCACACCCTTTCCGGGGTGGTACCTTCAAGAGTACCGACCGTCAACCTGAACTTCAAGTGTCGACGTCGATTATCCGCATGACTTCTGTTGACCCTGAGCTGCCAATAACCTTTCTTGGATAAGCTTCACCCTACCCACATCCTCGAACAAGTATGAACCTACTAGCCGAACTGCGCAACATCGAACCAATCGATCGGCAACCTACACTTCCGCCAAACGAGGCCTCACAAGGCACCCTCCGAATATTGATATGGTAGCTATTAAACACTCCCGCAACAGAGGCAACAATCCTTACAAATACCCTCGAATCCAAACACCGCCCGGAGGCGAACGCGACATCGAGACTCACCGAAGTTCCTAACCCGCTGGTAAAACTTCCGAAAAAGAAATAGCCGTAACTGGCTCCACCGTCATAAGGTGAAAGTAGGCACTCGTGCAGCCTTACAACCTTCCCGATATAACATCTCGCATAACCTCTCGCCGAGTACACGGCCCCGACCGAAAGACAAGACGGGTGACCTCATCGGCCCGACCATCGGTCGAACGCATCCACGAACTCAGACTGGTTAACTAAACTGGGCCTAACACCTCATGACCCTACCACAAAGCGGAACCACCACAAACAGACCCCACCATAAACAAAGCCGCGGTTGACCCGCAATTGGTCTCGCAACTCGCTACGACCCGAACCTCGGCCCGTGGATCGTGCCTTACCCCGCACCCTAGTGATACAACCTCGTAGTAATCAAAGAATATAAAACAATAACATGAAAAGACATGAAGTATGAAACAATAATTGAGAAAACTTGCTTCTTCGCATAAATATAAAACAACTTAAAACCGAACAGCTACATCCCATTACAACTCGCCACAACAAAGATTTCATGCACTTCTAAGAATGATATGACAACAACGGGCGACAGTGGCCCGCCATACCCCGAATGTAAATACCTACAACGATGTGGACTATACCACTGATTAGCCTCCTGAGAAGCGGAGCTTCCCAAACGCTGAACTATGACCCTTAGAGCTAGGATCAACGATCGCGTACCTCAACTCGCAGATGAACGCAGCCTCGGGCGAGGTCAAGACAACAGTACCAAGTATGTGAAATCAAAATATCGTAAATGAAATCATAGTAGTCTATATAAAGCAGAGACATGTATGATAACCAAACTACGCTCACAATAAATAAGCAAATATGTCAAGTTAGGGACTCACGCCTCAAAGTCATCACTTAAATATAACAACGGGTCTCACGCCCACAACATCAATCATGCCTGTGGAATACCTTCCTCACCGCCAGCCTATGATATAAAAGCACCAAGGAATACACTCAACACCGTGTCCCACTGTCATCATAAAACCGCATTTGAGTACGTAAGGCATAGCCGACTACTAAAACCTACGCATAACAAGGTCATAAATCAGATTATGAGATCTGCTCTGCACTCCACATGATCAAAGCCGGGTCACTCGCTCGCAGATAAAATGCGCGCTAGCCCCGAACTTCCCGCAGCTCCGCATAGGCCACTCCAATGGCCCGCATGAGGTATTCCCCACATCGAGGGTAGCTACTCCCCGGCATCCGCCTGGACTCGCAGTCCGCATGGCCACATAGACCACATGACCATAAAGGCCGCACACTAACCTGGAACTCTCGTAGCTCCGCATAGGTCCCCGGGACCCGCATGAGGTATCCTCGAATCATGGTCCTGCATCACCGAGTCTACCACGACGGAGGGCGCTAAACCCCAGAATACGTCATGCGAGTGGTACAATACCAACATAACGGCTGATCGTTAAACAACTTAAGCGCAATCGAGGGAAACCCCTTTGCACAATCATCACAAGATACTAACACACATAGCATCCTAGCATGATTACTTATCAAATCAACAAGAAAGTATTTCAAGACTATCACAAAACAACACAATCAAGTTATTCACACAAGGTACTTTCTACTATATGATTAACAAGATCGGGTTTTTATCCCCAAAGTACTTCATACATTAACTCTTTAAAATATCTGCTTCTTTCTCAAAAGTCACACAATACCCGTAGTATAAAAATAGAGTGACTATCTTTTGAAGTAATTCAAAACACTACTCTTTGTAAAATCAAGTAGCAACATTCTTTTCCAAACGTTCAAGTTTGCCTAATTTCAATTACTCAAGTTTCTCATTTTCGAAGGTTTCGTAGTTCATAGTTTTAATCCTTTAAAACAATTTGAGAAACATATACCTTATGTGTGAGTAGGTTATTCTTGTTCATAACAATCTTATTACAGCAGCCATGATCTAGGAAATGTAATATCATTTTGTCTCATCTTAGCTTCTATGCAGATGGAAGTTTCTACTGGTTTTAATAATACTTTATTAGTCAAAACATTTCCCTTTATTAGCGTTGCTGTGGTTTGTTCGATACTTATTCTGATTTCCGAAATCAGTAAAACATTATTCCTTTTTAAAAACCAAGTACTCATTACTCACGAATGAGGTTTCACACTTTTTAACAAATTCAGATTAATTCGATTAAGTCAAGTCTCTTATCTTTTAAGATCAAGTCTCTTAACTTCTAAAATCAGTAAACCATTCCTTTTACTTCTCTTAAGCCGTTATACCTAACTTCCCATAAAGCTGGTATAACTCTTAAGTTTTTAAAACCAAGTATTACTCTTCTGTTAAAAATGATTCAGTATTCTTTTGAAATACTTCAAGATTATTCAGGCTTAAGTCAACAGACATTGCCGTAATTATTATTCAGGCTTAAGTCAAAAGACATTGCCGTAATTATTATTCAGTTAACACACGTACGTCTACCGTACTATATATATATACTTTAAAATATCATGCTCTAGAGTGTAGGAAGAATCACATACCTCGCGACGATTATCGACTATTAGCAAAACGCTCCAAAGTACTGTAGTCCGGCTAGCCTTTTCCACCCTCCGAGTAGAATACGCTACTCGCAGTACTTCATCCTATAACGGTTATACAAGTCTATCAAAGTCTAGACTACTCGGTAGAATGAATCTAGATACAAGATTCTACAAAAAATTGGACAGCACTTCCTTACCCGCCAAACTTCACAAGTCTACTGTAAATACAGTCCTATGTAAGTACAGTTCAATTCTCTTCTTATATACTTTCCTTGTATATACCTTATACTTAATTCTTATACTTCAATAGTATATACTCAATTACAAAAGGGAGACAAGATATTTACCTCGATAAGCCCATAATTATCCAAGTTAAATGTCGATCGTGAGCAACGCTTAGCTCCTACTCCGGGTGCTCCAACCCACTCCAAACAACCCTTAGAAGCTCTACGCAACTTCTTCTTAATACTTCAACCAACTATGAAGATTTTCCTTAGGGTTTCGGTTTGAGACAAAAAGGACAAAAGGTAGTATTTCCGGGCTCTACGTATAGAGGTAACTTTGGAATACTACAAGGTATACGGCTAAGGTATTTTGGGTATAGTAACAATACTTTGGAGAGTATTTCTACCAAGAGGGGGGGTGTATTTTATGAGAACAACTAGGCAAGGGGGGGGGGGGTACCCCACGGCTTAGCCCTATAGTAAATGGGGGGTGTGTCTCGGCCAACCACAAGGAGGGGGGTGCTAACTCTCGGCCAAGGGGGGCCTCACGAAAAGGGGAGGGCATTCAAGACTAGAGGAAGTGAGGATTGGCTGAAGAACGCTTCACAGCGAGGGTATTTATAGGAAACCAAGGGCCATGATCTAGCCAGTGGGGGCAAGTGGAGGCCAAGATGTGCCCAAGTGCCCCTAGTCCCTACTCCTTAAAACCCTCACAAATATCCTACCAACCCTTATCTTGAAATCGTCCCACGTGCCGCCCACCACAACGCTTCAAAATGAGGTGACACTTGTCACCCTCCCGCTGGTCCAAAATGTTTCGCCTCTAAAAATCCGCAAGAATTAAAAATGACATAGCCGGAATTTTCCCTTCGCAAGTTATGTAAAACGTTTCGTCGAAAAACGACTCTAACCCGGTGTTGTGCACAAAATAAAATCGGCCAAGCCTATTTTAAGCTTCAAACTTTTCTACGTACGTCCTTACGTACATACTCTGGAAATACGGGGTATAACATTCTCCCCTCCTTAGAAACATTCGTCCCGAATGTTCCTTCAAGTCTCAAAACAAACATGCGCCAGTATAGTCTTCACTACTATACTTACGAGAACGATCCTGCCACACCTGGCCACAGAAACACCTGCGCAATTACTTACATCCAAGTCCACGAGGAAACACCTCTAACATCACCACAAACCCTTACCCGAGGTCTAAAATATACTTCCTTCGCACCTTCTCTTTACAAAAGAAATGATCACATTTATGCTCGCCATACATGCTCGCTTCTTCCCTTACGTGTCGTACCCTTCTTGTACACTCGAACTCTTTCTCATAACTTACCACATTTATGTTACTGCTTCAGTTTCCAAAACTCGTCATACCCTATCCGGGGTGGTACCTTCAAGAAGACCGATCACAACTCAACTCTAAGCGCCGCCGCTTATCCGCACGATTTCTCTGAGCTGCCAATAACCTCTTCTAGACAAGCTTCACCCTATCCCCAGTCTGTTGGAACAAGCCTGAACCAACTATCTGAACCTTGCCAACATCGAACCAATCGACCGGCAACTTACACTTCCGCCTCTAAGGCTTCATAAGGCAAAAACCGAACACTGAAATGGTAGCTAAGACACACCCTCAACAGGAGACAACAATCCTCACAGCTACCCACAAATCAAAACATCGCCCGAGGATCGAATACGATACTGAGACTCTCCCGAAGTTCCTAACCCCCTCGTAAAACTTCCGAAAAAGAAATACCAAACTGGCTCCACTGTCTGTCATAAGGTGAAGGTAGGCACCCCGTGCAGCCTTACAACCTTTCTGATATGACGTCTCGCATAACCCTCTGCTGAGTAAACGGTCTTTACTAGAAGACAAGACGGGCTGACCTCCTCGGCCCGACTACTGGTCGAACGCATCCACGAACTCGTACGCTGGTTAACTAAACTTGGGCCTAACACCCCCGTGACCCTACCATAAGGCGGAACCACCACAAACTGACCCCACCATAAAACAGGTCGCGGGTTGACCCGCGGCATGGCCTCAACCCGACCCACTCTCGCGTACAACACTTGCTCCCCGATCCGGAACAATCTCACTAATCCATGTTACGAAAACCTAGCGGTCTTCTTAGCTCAACTACCCTCTTTACTTCCACACTACTCAGGGACTTATCACACAAACATATCTCACGTGCACTATGCACTCCGGTAAGGGTCAAACATAAAATACATCTTTACCCGAGATGGCCTTACCTCTAAGGTCTCTACATATAAAGCTCTAAGGCTCACACTTTTCCTATCCCCCAATCTTTCCCGGTTACTAACCATGATTTCTAATCACAATTTACACTCATGTTATCTGAACATAACACTTAAGACATACCCATCTCATCATACGCATTTAATCTCTGTAGGTTAAGGATATATCAGATTCACCGCTTCACTCCCTTTGTCGCTCTAATCAACCCCGCCTGCAGGCGCATAGCTAAGGAATGTGACGAACTACCCATCGATCCTGAAGGCTAAGTCTCTACATCCGCGCCACCTCTGGTCGGACAATTTCTCGCAACATGGCCCTGCTGGCCGCAAGCAAAACAAGCTGTCGAAGAAGTACGACACTCCCCACAATGACACTTACCACAACGGCCACACCGAGGTGGGGGTGGCCTCCTCTGGCTAACACCCCTTCCTCTCTGAATCGCTGAATCCGCAACTGATCTGGTAGGCTGAGTCCTCCTACTTACATCCCTCCTACTTGGACATCCTTTCACACACGGGCCCCGACGGCCGCAGCAAAACAAGCGCCAACAAAAGATGACATTCCCGATGACGCCGCTACACCGCGTGAACATTGGGGAAAATCTGAACCTAGCTGGCTAGAACCTACATATAGTCAGAACTAAGCCGTGGAGCTCACCAACTCGCATACCCGAACGCCCCAACCCCGGAGGACCACTCAGACCGGGCGGAGGCGCATATTTATTCTCACCGAGGCGGTTCGCCGAAAGTTACTAAAGGACCTCGCTGCTCGCCCTCTTCGCTGATCTTGGTTAATCCGCCGATCTCTACGTTCCTCTATGTGCCGCGATAAGCTCAGACGCGGCAATATCCATGCTCGATCAAGAGCTACTCTTGTACAACCTCTACTAGATAATCGTGCACCGTGATATATCGTGCACTCTATATTCTCTGCCGCTAAAATCCTAGCTAGTAATGAGTCCATTCCTTTGTAATCCATATTCTCTGCTCTCGGTCGCGAATCAAGGCTCATATATCATGGCCGCAGAGAAATCGCCGCCATGCTAAACTCACTGGGGCGACGCCGCAGAACTCCCCGAAAGAAGCACCACCCTGGTGATGATTGGGCATGTGCCCTCGTAACCTCTCAACTCTACTCGCAGCCTCCGCTTTGCCCTTCTCGGCCGGGTTTGCTTTACGCGAGGCATAACGTAGTGGAAAGAAATACGTTAGAGGGGTCCAACTTATAACACAGCTCTAAGGCACGATCTCAGAGTGAGAAGAATGGAAACCAATCCTAAATATCCTATAGCCTCCTTATTATTGGTGTGGTGCACAACATACCTATAATCAAGACTCTACTGGATACGGTCTGTAGACACTTTCCGAGGATTAACTGCTCTGATACCACTTTTGTCACGACCCGGGCCCGTGACTGGTGTCTTACCCCGGGCACCCTAGTGATACAACCTCAGAGTAATCAGCGGAATATAAAACAATAACATGAAAAGATATGAAGTATGAAACAATAATCTGAGAAAACTTGCCCTTCGGCATAAATATAAAACAACTTAAAACCGAACAGTTACATCCCATTACAACTCTGCCCACAACAAGATCTGCACTTCTAAGAATGATATGACAACAATGGCGGGACAGGGCCCCGCCATACCCCTGAATGTAAATACCTACAACGACAGGGGACTATACCACTGATAAGCCTCCGGAGAAGCGGAGCTTCCCAAACGCTGAACTATGACCCTGAGAGCTAGGATCAATGAGTGGTGTACCTCAACCTGCGGCATGAACGCAACCCCCGGGGCGAGGTCGACAACAGTACCAAGTATGTGAAATCAAAATATCAGAATGAAATCATAGTAGTCTATATAAAGCAGGAGACATGTATGATAACCAAACTACAGTTCACAATAAATAAGCAGTCATGTCAAGTTAGGGACTCACGCCCTCAAAGTCATCACTTAAATATAACAATGGGTCTCACGCCCACAACATCAATCATGCCCGTGGAATACCTTCCTCACTGCCGGCAGTCTATGATATAAAAGCACCAAGGAATACACATGAACACCGTGTCCCATGTGTCATCATAAAATCAGACGGTAAGTGCGAAGGCATAGCCGATTACTAAAACCCACGATAACAAGGTTATAAATCAGATCATGAGATCTGTCTGCATAATACATGATCAAAGCCGTCACTACTCGCAGATCAAATGTGCGCGTCTAGCCCTGGAACTTCCCGCAGCTCCGCATAGGCCACTACAATGGCCCGCATGAGGTATTCCCCGCATCGAGGGTAGCTACTCCCCGGCATCCGCCTGGACTCGCAGTCCGCATGGACACATAGACCGCATGACCATAAAGGCCGCACACTAACCTGGAACTCTCGTAGCTCCGCATAGGTCCCCGGGACCCGCATGAGGTATCCTCGAATCATGGTCCCAGACCGCCTGAGTCTACCCCGCATCGGAGGGCAGCTTAACCCCCGGTAACATGTCAAGGTGAGTGGTACAATACCAACATAACGGCTGATCGTTAAACAACTTAAGCGCAATCGAGGGAAACCCCTTTACACAATCATCACAAGATACTAACACACATAGCATCCTAGCATGATTACTTATCAAATCAACAAGAAAGTATTTCAAGACTATCACAAAACAACACAATCAAGTTATTCACACAAGGTACTTTCTACTATATGATTAACAAGATCGGGTTTTTATCCCCAAAGTACTTCATACATTAACTCTTTAAAATATCTGCTTCTTTCTCAAAAGTCACACAATACCCGTAGTATAAAAATAGAGTGACTATCTTTTGAAGTAATTCAAAACACTACTCTTTGTAAAATCAAGTAGCAACATTCTTTTCCAAACGTTCAAGTTTGCCTAATTTCAATTACTCAAGTTTCTCATTTTCGAAAGGTTTCGTAGTTCATAGTTTTAATCCTTTAAAACAATTTGAGAAACATATACCTTATGTGTGAGTAGGTTATTCTTGTTCATAACAATCTTATTACAGCAGCCATGATCTAGGAAATGTAATATCATTTTGTCTCATCTTAGCTTCTATGCAGATGGAAGTTTCTACTGGTTTTAATAATACTTTATTAGTCAAAACATTTCCCTTTATTAGCGCTGCTGTGGTTTGTTCGATACTTATTCTGATTTCTGAAATCAGTAAAACATTATTCCTTTTTAAAAACCAAGTACTCATTACTCACGAATGAGGTTTCACACTTTTTAACAAAATTCAGATTAATTCGATTAAGTCAAGTCTCTTATCTTTTAAGATCAAGTCTCTTAACTTCTAAAATCAGTAAACCATTCCTTTTACTTCTCTTAAGCCGTTATACCTAACTTCCCATAAAGCTGGTATAACTCTTAAGTTTTTAAAACCAAGTATTACTCTTCTGTTAAAAATGATTCAGTATTCTTTTGAAATACTTCAAGATTATTCAGGCTTAAGTCAACAGACATTGCCGTAATTATTATTCAGGCTTAAGTCAAAAGACATTGCCGTAATTATTATTCAGTTAACACACGTACGTCTACCGTACTATATATATACTTTAAAATATCATGCTCAAAAGTGTAGGAAGAATCACATACCTCGCGACGATTATCGACTATTAGCAAAACGCCCAGCATCAGAGTCCCGGCTAGCCTTTTCCACCCTCCGAGTAGAATACGCTACTCGCAGTACTTCATCATATAACGGTTATACAAGTCTATCAAAGTCTAGACTACTCGGTAGAATGAATCTAGATACAACATTCTACGGAAAATTGGACAGCACTTCCTTACCCGCCAAACTTCACAAGTTCATCAGAATACACCCCTATGTAAGTACAGTTCAATTCTCTTCTTATATACTTTCCTTGTATATACCTTATACTTAATTCTTATACTTCAATAGTATATACTCAATTACAAAAGGGAGACAAGATATTCACCTCGATAAGCCCATAATTATCCAAGTTAAATGTCGATCGTGAGCAACGCTTAGCTCCTACTCCGGGTGCTCCAACCCGCTCCAAACAACCCTTAGAAGTTCTACGCAACTTCTTCTTAATACTTCAACCTACTGTGAAGATTTTCCTTAGGGTTTCGGTTTGAGACAAAAAGGAGAAAAGGTAGTATTTCCGAGCTCTACGTATAGAGGTAACTTTGGAATACTACAAGGTATACGACTAAGGTATTTTGGGTATAGTAACAATACTTTGGAGAGTATTTCTACCAAGAGGGGGGTATTTTATGAGAACAACTAGGCAGTGGGGTACCTCACGGCTTAGCCCTATAGAGGGGGTGTGTCTCGCCACACCACAAGGAGGGTGCTAACTCTCGCTGGGGGGCCTCACTGCGTGGAGGGCTTTCAAGACTAGAGGAAGTGAGGAGTGGATGAAGAAAGCTTCACAAAGGGAGGGGTATTTATAGGGAAACCAAGGGCCATGATCTAGCCAAGTGGGGGGCAAGTGGAGGGCCAAGATGTGCCCAAGTGCCCCCTAGTCCCTACTCCTTAAAACCCTCACAAATATCCTACCAACCTTTATCTTGAAATCGTCCCATGTGCCGCCCACCACAACGCCCAAAATGAGGGTGACACTTGTCACCCTCCCGTTGGTCCAAAATGTTTCGTCTCTCGGAAAAATCCGCAAAAATTAAAAATGACATAGCCGGAATTTTCCCTTCGCAAGTTATGTAAAACGTTTCGTCGAAAAACGACTCTAACCGGGTGTTGTGCACAAAATAAAATCGGCCAAGCCTACTTTAAGCTTCAAACTTTTCTACGTACGTCCTTACGTACATACTCTGGAAATACGGGGTATAACAAACCCGACCCGCTATCACGCAAAACTCTTGTTCCCCGATCCGGAACAATCTCATAATCAAGTCACGAAAACCTAGTGGTCTTCTTAGATCAACTACCCTCTTTCCTTTCACACTACACAGGGACTTATCACACAAACATATCCCACATGAACTATGCACTCCGATAAGGGTCAAACATAAAATAAATCTTTTACTCAAGATGACCTCACATCTAAGGTCTCTACGTATAATATTCTAAGGCTCATAATTAACACAATGCTATCTGAACATAACACTTAAAATATACTCATCTTATCACACATACTAATCTCTAGAGGGTTAAGGATATACATGTATCTACTGCTTCACTCCCCTTTTGTCGTTCTAGTCAATCTCGCCTCGCTGGGCGATAGCTAGGAAGGTGATGAACTAGCCACCGATCTCGGGCCGAGTCTCTACATCCGCGCAACCTCCAGTCTGACAAATTCTCGCAAAATGGCCCTGCTGGCCGCAAGCATAACAAGCTGTCGAAGAAGCACGACACTCCCCAAAATGACATCTACCACAACGGGCACACCTGTCACGACCCAATCCCGGGCCCGTGACTGGTGCCTAACCCCGGGCACCCTAGTGATACAACATCAGAGAAAACCAGCGGAAAATAAAACTTAAACAAGAAACAAGATATATGATCATAAAACAGGCCAACCAAACGGTTACCTTCCAATAAAATATATATAAACAACTCTTTCAAAACGAGCGCTTTAATCCTTTTACAAACCCCGCCACAACAAAGATTTCAGCACTCTAAGAGTTTTTATACAACATGACGGACAGGCCCCGCCATACCTCGATCGCATACAAGAACCTACAACTCAGGGTAACATACCAAAGATAAGCCTCCGGAGAAACGGAGCTTCCCAACGCTGAACTGTGACCCTAAGAGCGAGGATCAACACTAGTGTACCTCTACCTGCGGCATGAACGCAGCCCCCCGAAGGAGGTCAGTACAACAGGTACCAAGTATGTGAAATCAAAATATCAGAATGAAATCATAACAAATATATAAAAACAGAGACATGTATGATAACAAAACTACGATTCACAACATAAAAGCGATCATGTCAAGTCGTGACTCACGCCTCAAAGTCATCACTCGCATATAACCCGAATTTAACCCGCACAACGCCGCGTGCCCCGATCTCACCTCGGTATAAGCATGGCCATGGAACCATCCCAATGGAAGATACCCGCGCGCCACGATCGTGTCGATGTCCAAAGGAAATATCCAGATAACAATCGAAATGGAACCATACCGCGGCGCCACGATCGTGTCGCATGTCCAAGCCAATAACAAGACAGCAATCCCAATGGAACCATACCCGTGCGCCACGCATCGTGTCAGTATGTCCAAGAGGAAACAACTAGACAGAAATCAAAATGGAACCATACCCGTGCGCCACACATCGTGTCAGTATGTCCAAAGCGATTAGTAAAAATAACACTATCAACAAGAGCGTACCCGTGGAATTCTCCGTCACTGCCGGCACGTCCAAGTAAGTTCTCAACCAGATAGTCGGCCCTCCAACGAGAGGCGCGGTAACACAGAGATACAACACTTGCACAACAAAGGCTATCACAACAAGCATAGGCAAATCCAACAAATTCATAGACTTATATTTTATTACAACAAATCCGGGTTTCAACCCCAAAGTACTACATACATTAACTCTTTTTAAAGGATCCGTTCCTTTCACAAAAGTCACATAATACCCGTAGTATAAAAATAGAGTGACTATCTTTTTAAGTAAACCAAAACAATTCCCTTTGTAAAATCAAGTAACAACATTATTTTCCAAACGTTTAAGTTTGCCTAATTTCAAATGCTCAAGTTTCTCATTTTAGAAAGGTTTCATAACTCATAGTCTTAATCTCTTTTAAAACAATTGAGTAACATATGTCTTATACGTGAGCCGTTTATTCTTGTTTACAACAATCTTGTTACAGCAGCCATGATCTAGGAAATGTAATACAATTTTGTCTTTATCTTAGCTTCTATGCAGATGGAGGTTTCTACTAGTTTTAATAACAATTAGTTATTTGTCAATACACTTTCCTTTATTAGCGCTGCTGTGGTTTGCTCGACACTTATTCTCATTTCCGAAATCAGTAAAACATTATTCTTTTTAAAACCAAGTACTCATTACTCGCGAATTAGGTTTCACAACACTTTTAACAAAATGTTAATAACCAAGTAAAACAAGTTAAGTCTCTTATCTTTCAAGATCAAGTCTCTTAACTTCTACAATCAATAAACCAATCTTTTACCTACATAGCGTCGTTATAACTAACTTCCCATAAAGCTATTATAACACCCTATGTTTTAAACCAACCAACTCATTTAGCACACGACGCTCACCGTACTACATAGTTTACAAAGCATCATGCTAGAAAGGATAGGAAGAGGTTCACATACCTCGCGACGATTATCGACAATAAGCAAAACGCCCACGATCAGAATCTGGCTAGCCTTTTCCACTCTTCAAGTAGAATACGCTACTCGTAGTACTTCCACCTATAAGGCCACAAACGCTCATTAACTTCTAACCGCACGGTTCCATATTCTACGTAAAATTCGCGACTCCTCCCCGCAAATCGCGTAAATCTCCTCCTCTATCGAGGCCGGCTACCAAGCCAACCAGGGGGGGTTATACGTCTAACCGGACGTATACAATTCTACTATTCAGTAATACCACAAGTCTACTGTAATACAGTCCTATGTAATTACAGTTCAGTTCTCTTCTTTATATTCAGGCTTAAGTCAAACGACATTGCCGCAAAGCTATGTTCAGTTCTATATATAGTATACCTCAACTATATAATCCTACAACATGTAATTTCCAATTACAATAAGGGAACAAGAATATTTACCTCGATAAGCCCAAAATTATCCAAGTTATAGTGTCGATCCTGAGCAAGGTTTAGCTCCTACTCCGTGCGCTCCAATCCGCTCCAAACAACCCTTAGAAGTTCTAACCAACTTCTACTTAAATACTTCAACCAACAATGAAGATTTCCTTAGGGTTTCGGTTTGAGACTAAAAGGACAAAAGGTAGTATTTCCGGGCTCTACGTATAGAGGTAACTTTTGGAATACTACAAGGTAAAGGCTAAGGTATTTTGGGCATTATAACAATACTTGGAGAAGTATTTCAATACCACAAGGGAGGGGGTATATAACTCGAAACAACTAGGCTAGGGGGGGTACCCCTCGGCTAGACACCACAAAGGGGGAGGGGGAGGCCTCTCGGCCAAATCTTCTCAAAGGGGGGGGGGGACTAGTGTTTGGACGAGAGCCACAAGAGGGAGGGGAGGGATTTCAAGACTTAGACAAAGTGAGGAGTGGATGAAGAAGTTCATCACTAAGGGGGGGTATTTATAGGGAAGCCAAGGGCCAACCAATGGACAAGATCAAGCCATGTGCAAGGCAAGTGTAAGGCCAAGATCAAGCCAAGTGCACCCTAACCCCTACTCCACAAAACATGGCACAAAACAAGGCACAAAACAAGGCCAAAACAAGGCACACAACAAGGGAGGAGACGTCCCCAATCGTCCACCCAAACCGCCACTTGAGGGTGACAAGTGTCACCCTCTCGTTGGCCCAAAAATGTTCCGTCGCTCGGAAAAATCCGCAAAAATACAAAACGACATAGCCGTAATTTTTCCTTCGCAAGTTCTGTAAAACGTTTCGTCGAAAAACGATTCTTTACGGGGGTTGTGCACAAAAATTTCGAAACTTGCCTAACTTTAAGGCTCAAACTTTCTAAGTACGCCCACACGTACATACTCTGGAAATACGGGGTATAACATTCTCCCCTCCTTAGAAACATTCGTCCCGAATATTCCTTCTCGAAACAGATAACGATGAAGTTCCTTCTAACAAATTGCCAACGCCACACCTGGCCACGAAATAACACACGTTCACTTCTTTCCTTACTCGTCGTAGCCTTCTCGTACACTTGAACTCTTCCAGAATACGTACCATACTTCAGTCATTACTTCAGTTCCCAAAATCTCTGGAGTCACTACCTCCAAACTTGGTCATCTTACTAACCTCAAACTTCTTTAAGGCCATTCCCGGCCTTCACGAACCGCTTCTGGTCGAACATATCCACGAACTCATACGATGGTCATCTAAACTGGGGCCTAGCACCCTCGTGACCCTACCATCTGGCGGGACCACCCAGAACTGACCCCACCTAAAACCGGGCTGCGGGTTGACCCGCGAATGGTCCTCAACCCGACCCCACAACCGCGCCACACTCTTGTTCCCCGATCCGGAATAATCTTACCTATTCAAGTCATGAAAGCTACCACTTCCATTTTACACAACCCAAGGAATTATCGCACAAATATCTCCCACGTATACTACGCACTCTGATAAAGGTCAAACATAAAATAAATCTTTTACTCAAGACGACCTTACCTCTAAGGTCTCAATCGTGAAATATTCTAAGGTTCACACCTACCATGCCCCCATACTTATCCTTCCAACTAACCATGTTTCTAACTCACAAATAACACAACGTTATCCGTACATAGCACACAATAATAAGATCATAATATCAAGCATACCAAAACTCTAGAGGGTTAAGGATATACCTGTATCCACCACTTCACTCTAATCATAGGCCCGCTAAATGCAGGCGCATAATCAGTAAGGTGATGAACCACCATAGATCCCGGCGGCCGAGTCTCTACATCCGCGCTACCTCTGGTCGGAAAATTTCTCGCAAAATGGCCCTGCTGGCCGCATGTAAAACAAACTCCCAAATTAGCACGACACTCCCCAAAATGGAACCTACCACAACGGTCACAACGGCAGGGTGGCTTCACCGGCTAACACCCCGCTCACGAAAATCTGAACCCTCGAGCCCCGACCGCTCCTCAAGACGGTGGAGGACCACTGCATCGGGCGGGGGTACATAACTAGCTCGGCCGCGAGGCGTCCGCCTCGAACGCCGCCAAAGACCTCGATGTCCTCGCCCTCTTCTCGCGATCCGTGTCATTCCGCCGACCTCTCCGCACTTCACATCCTAGTGCATGAGCTCAGATGCGGGCAATGTCCATGCCCTGAAAGAGCTACACCCGAACAAGCCTCACAATTAATCATCTAGCCGTGGCGTGGCGGTGCACTCTATCCTCCATGGTTATCACTAAAGCGGGACATACAGAGCAAACGAGTCAAACTCCACGTTGTACTCAACCGCACGCCTCTGCTCTAAGCATCATAAATTGCCGCCCGCGCCCTCCTCATCTGCGGAGGCAAGAAGTGAGTGAGAATGCCTCGAGAACTCGTCCCATATCGGAAGCGCATGCTCTCCCGACAACTCCCACGATCAAACCACGATCAGCGGTATCACGCACCGATGCGAACCTAAGACCACCGACTCGGTCTCCGGCTTGATCACTCACGACCCAGAATCGCCGGATGAACTCCTCGCGGATCATCCTCGTGCCTCGACCCATAAAACTCGCGGCTACACTCGAAAGTCCCGTAGCCTCAAACTATTCGCTCGGGGTGAACCATCGTGCTCGAATCGAACCGTGATCCATTTATCCTCATATTCGCCACGACCACGCCAGAATCGGGCCATCTCCTTGTACTTATCTCATCTCGCTTCCAGCGTGGACCTGAGGCTCGTGTATCAGAGTCTCAGCAGCCCATCGCCGCGCTCTAAACTCTGTTGGCCGGGCGCGCCGCAAAACTCGCTCAAGCATAATCTCAGTCTCGATCGCTCAGCCTCCTGATTATAGATGTGGTGCACAATACATCGATAATCAAGACTCTACTAGACACGGTCTGTAGACACTTTCCGAGGATTAACTGCTCTGATACCACTTTTGTCACGACCCAATCCCGGGCCCGTGACTGGTGCCTTACCCCGGGCACCCTATTGATACAAAATCAGAGAAAACCAGCGGAAAATAAAACTTAAACAAGAAACAAGATATCTGATCATAAAACAGGCCAACCAAACGGTTACCTTCCAATAAAATATATATAAACAACTCTTTCAAAACGAATGCTTTAATCCTTTTACAAACCCCGCCACAACAAGCATTACATGCACCTCTAAGAGTTTTTATACAACATGACGACAGGCCCCGCCATACCTCGATCAGACAGAACTCTACAACTCAGGTAACATACCAAAGATAAGCCTCCGAGAAACGGAGTTTCCCAACGCTGAATCGTGACCCTAAGAGCGAGGATCAACACTGTGTACTCTACCTGCGATGAACGCAGCCCAAGGCGAGGTCAAGACAACAGTACCAAGTATGTGAAATCAAAATATCAGAAATGAAATCATAACATCTATATAAAAGCAGAGACATGTATGATAACAAAACTACAGTTAAACACATAAAAGCAGTCATGTCAAGTCAGGGACTCACGCCCTCAAAGTCATCACTCACATATAACCCGGGAATTTAACCCGCACAACGGCCGCATGCCCCGGCATCTCACCTCGGTATAAGCATGGCCATGGAACCATCCCAATGGAAGCATACCCGTGCGCCACGCATCGTGTCAGTATGTCCAAAGGAAATATCCAGATAACAATCGAAATGGAACCATACCCGCAGCGCTACGATCGTGTCGTATGTCCAAGCCAATAACAAGACAAAGAATCCCAATGGAACCATACCCGCGGCGCCACGATCGCGGTCGATATATCCAAGAGGAAACAACTAGACAGAAATTAAAATGGAACCATACCCGTGCGCCACGCATCGTGTCAGTATGTCCAAAGCGATTAGTAAAAATAACACTATCAACAGGAGCGTACCCGTGGAATTCTCCGTCACTGCCGGCACGTCCAAGTAAGTTCTCAACCAGATAGTCGGCCCTCCAACGAGAGGCGCGGTAACACAGAGATACAACACTTGCACAACAAAGGCTATCACAACAAGCATAGGCAAGTTCAACAAATTCATAGACTTATATTTTATTACAACAAATCCGGGTTTCAACCCCAAAGTACTACATACATTAACTCTTTTTAAAGGATCCGTTCCTTTCACAAAAGTCACATAATACCCGTAGTAGAAAAATAGAGTGACTATCTTTTTAAGTAAACCAAAACAATTCCCTTTGTAAAATCAAGTAACAACATTATTTTCCAAACGTTCAAGTTTGCCTAATTTCAAATGCTCAAGTTTCTCATTTTAGAAAGGTTTCATAACTCATAGTCTTAATCTCTTTTAAAACAATTGAGTAACATATGTCTTATACGTGAGTCGTTTATTCTTGTTTACAACAATCTTGTTACAGCAGCCATGATCTAGGAAATGTAATACAATTTTGTCTTTATCTTAGCTTCTATGCAGATGGAGGTTTCTACTGGTTTTAATAACAATTAGTTATTTGTCAATACACTTTCCTTTATTAAGCTACTTGTGGTTTGCTCAACACATATTCTCATTTCCAAATCAAGAAACATTATTCTTTTTAAAACCAAGTACTCATTACTCGCGAATGAGGTTTCACAACACTTTTAACAAAATGTTAATAACCAAGTAAAACAAGTTAAGTCTCTTATCTTTCAAGATCAAGTCTCTTAACTTCTACAATCAATAAACCAATCTTTTACCTACATAGAGTCGTTATAACTAACTTCCCATAAAGCTATTATAACACCCTATGTTTTAAACCAACCAACTCATTTAGCACATGTACGTCTACCGTACTACATAGTTTACAAAGCATCATGCTAGAAAGGATAGGAAGAGGTTCACATACCTCGCGACGATTATCGACAATAAGCAAAACGCTCCACAGTACTGTAACCCGGCTAGCCTTTTCCACTCTTCAAGTAGAATACGCTACTCGTAGTACTTCCACCTATAAGGCCACAAACGTCTATTAACTTCTAACCGCACGGTTCCATATTCTACAGAAAATTCGGCAGCACCTCCCCCCCCGCAACCGCGTAAATCTCCTCCTCTATCGAGGCCGGCTACCAAGCCAACCAGGGGGGGGGTTATACGTCTAACCGGACGTATACAATTCTACTATACAGTAATACCACAAGTCCTATGTAATTACAGTTCAGTTCTCTTCTTTATATTCAGGCTTAAGTCAAAAGACATTGCCGCAAAGCTATGTTCAGTTCTATATATAGTATACCTCAACTATATAATCCTACAACATGTAATTTCCAATTACAATAAGGGGACAAGAATATTTACCTCGATAAGCCCAAAATTATCCAAGTTATAATGTCGATCCTGAGCAAGGTTTTGCTCTACTCGTGCGCTCCAATCCGCTCCAAACAACCCTTAGAAGTTCTAACCAACTTCTACTTAAATACTTCAACCAACAATGAAGATTTCCTTAGGGTTTCGGTTTGAGACTAAAAGGACAAAAGGTAGTATTTTCGGGCTCTACGTATAGAGGTAACTTTTGGAATACTACAAGGTAAAGGCTAAGGTATTTTGGGCATTATAACAATACTTGGAGAAGTATTTCAATACCACATGGGGGGGGTATGTAACTCGAAACAACTAGGCTAGGGGGGGTACCCCTCGGCTAGACACCACAAAGGGGGAGGGGGAGGCCTTTCGGCCAAAGCTTCTCAAAGGGGGGGGGGGGGGGGGGACTAGTGTTTGGACGAGAGCCACAAGAGGGAGGGCAGGGATTTCAATACTTAGACAAAGTGAGGAGTGGATGAAGAAGTTCATCACTAAGGGGGGTATTTATAGGGAAGCCAAGGGCCAAACAATGGACAAGATCAAGCCATGTGCAAGGCAAGTGTAAGGCCAAGATCAAGCCAAGTGCACCCTAACCCCTACTCCACAAAACATGGCACAAAACAAGGCACAAAACAAGGCCAAAACAAGGCACACAACAAGGGATGAAACGTCCCCAATCGTCCACCCAAACGCCACTTGAGGGTGACAAGTGTCACCCTCTCGTTGGCCCAAAAATGTTCCGTCGCTCGGAAAAATCCGCAAAAATACAATATACACAATGCTATCTGTACATATTACTCAACATACAATCATCATATCACGCATGCAAAACTCTAGAGGGTTAAGGATATACCTGAAAAGATAGGCGGTTCAAAGGACCGCTAAATCTGGGAACTTCCACCGCGACCTCTGTCGTGGCCTGCCGGTGTATGAACATCCTGCCTAGCTATGGAAGGTGAAGAACCCGCAATCGATTCAGAGTCTGCTATCCTACCAGCTACCACAGTCGGACAGTCTCGCCAAATGGCCCTGTTGGCGCAAGAATAACAATCTCCCAAGTTAGTACGACACTCTCCCTTATGAAGTTTTCCACAACGCCACACGAGACAGGCGACTCATCCGGCGAGCACTCTACTCCTCGAAAATCAAACACAGGAGCCCCGACCGCTCACGAATATCCCGGCGCCGTGGAGGACCACTGCATCTTGGCGGAGGTACATATCTAGTCTCACGAGGCGGTCCGCCTCGAAAGTTATCAAAGGACCTGCTGCTCGCCCTCTTCGATCTTGATTCGTCATTCCGCCGACCTTTCCGCCTCACATCCAGTGCATAAGCTCGCACGCGGCAATGTCCATGCCCTGAAGAGCTACACCAACAAGCTCGCCAAGTAGTCATCGAGCCCGTGACGACGGTGCACTCGCCCTCTATATCGCTACTAACGCGGGGACATACCGAGCCAATGAGTCGAACTCCACATTGTACTCAATCCGACGCCCGCTCTGCTCAACACCAAAAATCTGTCGGCCGAGCCCTCTCGCCGCGAGGTAAGAAATGTGCAAGAAATGCCTTCGAGAACTTCGTTCCATACGGCTGGAAGTGCATGCTCTCCCCGACAGCTCCCATTAATCAAAACCACGATCATTGCAGATCACGCACCGACGCGAACCCAAGACCATCGACTCGGTCTCGAAGCCTTGATCACTCTCATGATCCGTCAGAATCGCTTTGATGAACTCCTGCGATCATCCTCGTGCCTCGACCCGTAGAACTCGCGGCTACAACTCGAAAGTCCCGTAGCCTCAAACTATCCGATCTCGGGTGAACCACGGTGCTCTTTGAACTGCTGCGGCCCAAATTTATCTCATGTTCGCCACGATCCCGGCGACTGGGCCATCTCTTTGTAACCTATCTCCTGCTCCAGCCGTGGGACCGAGGCTCGTGTATGTGGTCTCAGCAGCCACCGCTGCGCTCTAAACTCAATCAGCCCAAGCGGCGTCGCAAAACTCGCCGTCAAGTACTATCTCGGTAAAGATCGGGCTGCGCTTCGCACTCTCTGCACTTACTAACAGCTTCCTCGCTTTGCCCATCTGGGCTCAGGTTGCACTAGCGGAGGCATAACTGGTAAAAACAAGATACGTCAGAGGGGTCCAACTTACAACACGCCTTCTTGTCACGACCTGCTCGGTGGATCGTGCCTACCCGCACCCAAGCAGTCATACATCAGAGAAAATCAGCGGAATATAAAAACATAAGACATGAAACGATTGTAAAAGAGACACATTTTATCTGAGAAAAGGGCGTCTTTCGGCATATATATATATATCAAAATCTGGCAGTTTACATCCCAACCTGCATAATAGGACTACTGCACTCTAAGGAAGAACAACTATGGCGCAGGGGCCCGCCATACCCTCGATCAGATAAAACTATCTACAACAGGAGATCATACCCAAAAGTCGAGCCTCCGAGAAGATGGAGCTCCCGACACCAACGCAAAGATCCTAAGGATGCGGATCTAGCACTGCCGCTTCTTACCGCGTGAGCGACCCAAGGAGGTCGATAACAGTACCAAGTATGTGAAAGCAGAAGTACTTAAATGAAATCATATCATTTTAAAACCAATTTTTACAATTATGTATGAAACAACCAAAGTAACCGCACATAGTGCCACATCATAAACAAGAGCAACAATAGGTAAACTGTAACAGGTCTTGTGTTATACCCCGTATTTCCAGAGTATGTACGTAAGGACGTACGTAGAAAATTTGAACTTGAGAAAGTAGCTTGGCCGAAATTTATTTGTGCACAACACCCGATTAGAGTCGTTTTTCGACGAAACGTTTCCACAGCTTTCGTAGGGGAATTTCCGGCTATGTCATTTCTAATTTTTGCGGATTTTTCCGAGAGACGAAACGTGTTGGACCAACAAGAGGGCGCCACTTGGCACCCTCTCATTGGTGGACTTCAAATCGTCCATTTGGACGAAATGGACAAGCTAAGGCACGTTTTTTGTGCCTTGACAAAGTCAAGGGTAGGTAGGATATTTGTGTTTGGTAAATCCTAGCCCTACACTTGCCTAACACATGGATTGATCTTGGCCTTTGGTTGGCCATCCACTGACCTATAAATACCCCTCTCCCTTTGATGAATTCTTCATCCTTTCCACAAATCTCTAAGTGTTAAAATCCCCCCCTCTCTTGTTATTGTTCTCGTCCCTCCCCCCCTTGGCCGAGAGTTCCCCCCCTAGTGGGGTAGGCCGAGGGGTAGCCACCCCCCCTCCTTGGGGTGCTAGCCGTGGGGTACCCCCCCTAGCCTAGTTGTTTTCGTATAATACACCCCCTCTCTTGGTAGAAATACTCTCAAAAGTATTGTTATAATGCCCAAATTACCTTAGCCGTATACCTTGTAGTATTCTAAGGTTATACTTATACGAAAAGCCCAGAAATACTATTATACTTCCCTTCCGTCACAAAAACCGAAACCCTAAGGAAAATCTCCACAGTTGGTTGGAGTATTAAGTAGAAGTTGGTTAGAACTTCTAAGGGTTGGTTGGAGCGGGTTGGAGCACACGGAGTAGGAGCTAAACCTTGCTCAGGATCGACATTTAAACTCGGATAATTATGGGCTTATCGAGGTAAATATCTTGTCCCTCTATTGTAATTTGAAATTACATGTTTGCTTGAATATATAGTTGAAGTATACTATATATAGAACTGAACGTAGTTATCGGCAATGTCTTGCGACTTAAGCCTGAATTTAAAGAAGAATACTCAACTGTAATTACATAGGGCTGTATTACAGTAGACTTGTGTAGTAGTACCGTGGAGTAGAATTGTACCCGTTAGGGTTAGACGTATAACCCCCCCCTGGTTGGCTTGGTAGCCGGCCTCGGTAGAGGAGGAGATTTACGCCATGGGGAGGTCTTGCCGAATTTTCGGTAGAATGTTCTGCGATGAGATCTAAATGTTAATAAGCGCGTGGCCTTATAGGTTGAAGTACTACGTGGCGCGATCTACTTGGCTTAAGGAGTAGCCGACGCTGGAAGTACTTGGAGCGTTTTGCTATTAGTCGATACTCGTCGCGAGGTATGTGAACCTCTTCCTATCTCTTCTAGCATGATATGTGTGAACTATGTAGTACGGTAGACGTACATGTGCTAAATGTATTTGATTGGTTTAAAACATAAAGTGTTATAACGGCTTTATGGGAAGTTGGTTATAACAGCTTTATGTTGGTAAGAAAATACTTGTGGTCTTAAAAGGTAACTGATTTGAACTATAACTGGCTTGTTATGTGTTAATAAAGAACTTGAAGTATTTCAAAAGATTTTTGAATCATTTTGAAAGAAGAAGTAATACTTGGTTTTTGAAAACTTAAGAGTTATACTAGCTTTATGGGAAGTTAGGTATAACGGCTTAAGAATGTTTTACTGATTTCGGAAATCAGAATGTGTATCGACAAACCACTGCAGCGTTAATAAAAGGAAATGTTTTGACAGATTAAGCATTATTAAAACCAGTAGAAACTTCCATCTGCATAGAAGCTAAGATGAGACAAAATGATATTTCCTAGATCACGGCTGCTGTAATAAGATTGTTATAAACAAGAATATCCTACTCACATATAAGACTTATGTTTCTCAGATTGTTTAAAAGAGAATTATATTCTTAAATGAATAAGACTATGAACTACGAAACCTTTCTAAAATAAGAAACGTGAATATTTGAAATTAGGCAAACTTGGACGTTTGGAAAATAATGTTGTTACTTGATTTTACAAAGGTAAGTGTTTTGGTTTATTTAAAAAGACAGTCACTCTATTTTATACTACGGGTATTGTGTGACTTATGTGAAAGCAACGGATCTTTTAAAAGATTTAATGTATGAAGTACTTTAGGGGTAGATACCCGAACTTGCTAGCTTAAAGTACCTTGTGTGAATAACTTGATTGTGTTGGTTTGAGATAGCCTTGTAAATACTTTCTTGTTGATGTGATAAGTGAAAATGTTAGGATGCTACGTGTGTTAGTATCTTGTGTGATCGTGATGTAAGGGGGTCATTCTTGTTATGCTTACGTTGTTAAACGTTAAGCCCGTTGTACTATTATTGTATCACATACCCCCTTTGACTTATTATACCGAGGGCTTGCCACCCTTGATGCGGGTCTTTACGGCCTATGCGGTCCTCGTGACTATGCGGAGTGCGGTAGCTCCAGGATTGATCATTCCGGGTGTTTAGCCCGACGCGGGATTCCTATGCGTCCTGTTGAGACTATGCGGTCTTTTGAGACTATGCGGTCGCGGAGCCTGGCGGATACCGAGGGTTAGCCGCCGACGCGGTATACCTCAGCGATGCAGGACCATGATTCGAGAATACCTCATGCGGTCCGTGTGACCTATCGCGAGTCGCGAGAGTTCGAGGATAGACGCGACATTGATATTGCGGGCGAGTGGCGGCCGATCATGTGGTGCGGTCTAGAAAGACCTCGGGATACGATTTGTGGTATTTTTGGTGCGTGGGTCTTAGTAGTCGGCTATGCCTTCGCACTTGCCCCGCACGGTTTTATTGTGATGACTTTGAGGCGTGAGTCCACGACTTGACATGACTGCTTATTTGTTGTGAACTGTCGTTTGCTTATCATACATGTCTCCTGCTTTATAGACTATTATGATTTCATTTATAGTATTTTTAGTTTCACATACTGCACTGTCTTGACCTCTCGGGGCTGCGTTCATGCCGCAGTTGAGATACACCGCCGTTGATCCTAGCTCGTGGTCACGCTTGGCGTTGGGAAGCTCCGTTTCTCCGGAGGCTTATCAGTGGTATAGTCCCCTGTCGTAGTAAGTGTTTACATTCAGGGGTTTGGCGGGGCCCTGTCCCGCCAGGGTTGTCATATCATTCGTAGAGGTCTGTAGTACTATTGTGGGCAGAGTTGTAAAAAGGATTAAACTGTTCATGTTGAAAAAGTTGTCATTTATATATATGCCGAAAGGCAAGTTTTCTCAGATTATTGTTTCATATTTCATAATATGTCTTGTATCGTTTTATGTTCCCGATTACTCGATGTTGTATCACTAGGGTGCCCGGTAGGCACGATCCACGGGCCCTTAATCGGTCGTGACAAAAGTGGTATCGAGCGATTAATCTCGGAAAGTGTCTACGCATCAGATCCGCAGAGTCTTGATTATCGATTGTTGTGCACCACACCAATAATCGTGAGGCTATAGGGTATTTAGGATTGGTTTCTATTCTTCTCACTCGAGATCGTGCCTTAGAGCCGTGTTGTAAGTTGGACCTCCGACGTATTTCTTTCCTTACCGCTATGCCTCCGCGTAGGCAACCCGCCCGGAGGGCAAGGCACGGCGGAGCTGCGAGTAGAGTTCAGAGGTGGCGAGGCACAGCCCAATCATTACCTAGGGTAGTGCTTCATTCGGGAGTTCTGCGGCGTCACTAGCCCATCGAGTTTAGTACGGCGCAGCAGCGATGCATCGCGACCATGATATATGAACCTTCGCCCACGGCCGGAACGATGAATTTAGATTGCAAGAAGATGACCCTGTTACTAGCTATGGATTTGGCTACCAGAGAGTATACCGATGTACCGCGAGTCTTGATGAATATCAACGAGAGGGTTGTGCAAGAGTAGTTCTTCAGTTAGGCTTGAGCATGGCCTGTGTACGAGCTTATACACAGCAGGCCGAGAAACGTAGAGATCGACGGGTTAACCGGGCGACAGAAGAGGGCGGGCGTGAAGGTCCTTTGGTAACTTTCGAGGCGAGTCACCTCACCGTGATTTGATTATGCACATCCACAATGTAGAGTGGTCTTCCACGGATTTCAGGACGTTCGGGGTATGCAGGAGTTGGTTAGAACTCCGTGGCTTCCGTTCATTGGGCGCACGTCATCCCGGAATGTCGTCTTTAGTTGGTACTTGTTGTACTGCGCCGTCGAGGGCCATGTGTCGAATGGGTGACCTAGTAGGAGGACTTTGCCTTCGATCTGGTGGGTAGTTCGTCACCTTCCTTAGCTGCGCTACGGGCGAGTTTGATTAGAACGACTAAGGGAGTGAAGCGGAGATATAGATATATCTTTAACCTCTAGAGATCGGTATGTGTGATAAGGTGAGTATACCTTAAGTGCTATGTTCGATAGCGGTGTTAGTCGTGATTAGATCATGGTTGTTTAACCGAGTAAGATTTTGGGGGATAGAGAAGGTGTGAGCCTTAGAGCTTCTTACGTAAAGACCTTAGAGGTGAGGCCATCTCGAGGAAAGGTGTAGTGTTATGTTTGACCCTTATCGGAAGTGCATAGTGCACGTGAGTTATGTTGGGACAGGTCCCTAGTAGTGTGGAATGAAAGGGGGTAGTTGAGCTAAGAAGACCGCTAGGTTTTCGAAACGTGATTAGTGAGATTGTTCCGGATCGGGGAGCTAGTATTGTGCGCGTTGCCGGGTCGGGTTGAGGCCACGTTGCGGGTCAACCCGCGGTAGGTTTGGTGGTGGGGTCAGGTTGTGGTGGTCCCGCCTTGTGTTAGGATTGTGAGGGTGTTAGGCCCAAGTTTAGTTGACCAGCGTACGAGTTCGTGGATGCATTCGACCAGTAGTTGGGCCGAGGAGGTCAGCCGTGTTGTCTTCTAGCAAAGACCGTGTACTCGGCAGAGGGTTATGCAAGATGATGTATCAGAAAAGTTGTAAGGCTGCACGGGGTGCCTACCTTCACCTTATGTCAGACAGTGGAGCCCAGGTTGCGGCTGTTTCTTTTCTGGAGGTTTTACCAGGCAAGGTTAGGAACTCGAGTAAGTCTCAGAATCACATTCGCCCTCGGGCCAGTGTTTGGATTTCAGGGATAGTTGCGAGAATTGTTGTCTCCGGTTGAAGGAGTGTTTAAGCTACCATTTCAGTGTTCGGATGTCGCCTTATGAAGCCTTGTAGGGGCGGATGTGTGAGTCACGGCCGATTGGTTCGATGTTGGCGAGATTCAGATAGTTGGTTCAGCTTGTTCCGGCAGATCGTGGATAGAGTAAAGCTTGTCTAGAAGAGGTTACGGCATCGGAGAAATCGTGCGGATAATCGGCGGCGGCGCCAGAGTTCAGGTTGACGGTCGATCTTCTTGAAAGCACCACCCCGGGGTGGGTGTGACGAGTTTTGGAAGACAGAGGGAACTTAGCCCGAGTTATTTTGGGCCTTTTTAAGTTCATGTGAAGAATAGGCCAGGTTGCCTATATGTTAGCTTTTGCCGTCCGACTTAGGAGGCGAGACGTCCGGCCCTTATTGTTATGTTCGGAAAGTATCGGAGATCCGTCCAGTGTTCCCGTAATGATGACCACGTTAGAGATAGTAACCCGAGTTTTGGAAGCGATGTAAATGTGGTAAGAGTTCGAGTGTCACGCGACCTCGAGGATCGCGTGCAGCGGTACCATTTGTTGGGTCGCCGGAGTGAACCTCGCGGCAAAGTGACAAAAGTGGTATCATTTCTTTTGAAAAGAGAAGGTGCGAAGGAAGTATGTTTTAGACCCTGAGAGGTGTTTGTGGTGATGTTAGAGGTGTTTCTCGTGGACTTGGAGGTAAGTATTTTTGCGCAAGTTGGTTCCGTACGTGCGTGGCGAGATTGTTTTCGTAAGTATAGCGGTGAGGACTATACCGTGGCGTTGTTTTGAGACTTAGAAGGAACATTCGACGAATGTTTAAGAGAGGAGAATGTTATACCGTATTTCCGCAGTATGTACGTGGGACGTACGTAGAAAATTTGAACTTGAGAAAGTAGCTTGGCCGAAATTTATTTGTGCACAACACCCGATTAGAGTCGTTTTTCGACGAAACGCTTTCACACTTTCGTAGGGAATTTCCGCTATGTCATTTCTAATTTTTGCGGATTTTTCCGAGAGGCGAACGTGTTGGACCAACAAGAGGCGCCACGGCACCCTCTCATTGGTGGACTTCAAATCGTCCATTTGGACGAAATGGACAAGCTAAGGCACGTTTTTTGTGCCTTGACAAAGTCAAGGGTAGGTAGGATATTTGTGTTTGGTAAATCCTAGCCCTACACTTGCCTAACACATGGATTGATCTTGGCCTTTGGTTGGCCATCCCTTGACCTATAAATACCCCTCTCCCTTTGATGAATTCTTCATCCTTTCCACAAATCTCTAAGTGTTAAAATCCCCCCCTCTCTTGTTATTGTTCTCGTCCCTCCCCCCCTTGGCCGAGAGTTCCCCCCCTAGTGGGGTAGGCCGAGGGGTAGCCACCCCCCCTCCTTGGGGTGCTAGCCGTGGGGTACCCCCCCTAGCCTAGTTGTTTTCGTATAATACACCCCCTCTCTTGGTAGAAATACTCTCAAAAGTATTGTTATAATGCCCAAATTACCTTAGCCGTATACCTTGTAGTATTCTAAGGTTATACTTATACTAAAGCCCGTAAATACTATTATACTTCCTTCCACAAAAACCGAAACCCTAAGGAAAATCTCCACGCTTGGTTGGAGTATTAACTAGAAGTTGGTTAGAACTTCGACGGGTTGGTTGGAGCGGGTTGAGCACACTGAGTGAGCTAAACCTTGCTCGGGATCGACATTTAAACTCGGATAATTATGGGCTTATCGAGGTAAATATCTTGTCCTCTATTGTAATTTGAAATTACATGTTTGCTTGAATATATAGTTGAAGTATACTATATATAGAATGAACGTAGTTATCGCAATGTCTTGCGACTTAAGCCCTAATTTAAAGAAGAATACTCAATTGTAATTACATGAGGGTGTATTACGGTAGACTTGTGTAGTAGTACCGTGGAGTAGAATTGTGCAGTTAGGGTTAGGCGTATAACCCCATGGTTGGCTTGGTGGCGACCTCGGTAGGAGGAGATTTACGCTGTTGCGGGGAGGTCTTCCAATTTTGGTAGAATGTTCTGCGATGAGATCTAAATGTTAATAAAGCGCGCGTGGCCTTATAGGTTGAAGTACTACGTGTGGCGCGATCTACTTGGCTTAAGGAGTAGCCGACGTTTGGAAGTACTTGGGCGTTTTGCTATTAGTCGATACTCGTCGCGGTATGTGAACCTCTTCCTATCTCTTCTAGCATGATATGTGTGAACTATGTAGTACGGTGACGTCGTGTGCTAAATGTATTTGATTGGTTTAAAACATAAAGTGTTATAACGGCTTTATGGGAAGTTGGTTATAACGACTTTATGTTGGTAAGAAAATACTTGTGGTCTTAAAAGGTAACTGATTTGAACTATAACTGGCTTGTTATGTGTTAATAAAGAACTTGAAGTATTTCAAAAGATTTTTGAATCATTTTGAAAGAAGAAGTAATACTTGGTTTTGAAAACTTAAGAGTTATACTAGCTTTATGGGAAGTTAGGTATAACGGCTTAAGAATGTTTCTTGATTTCGAAATCGAATGTGTATCGACAAACCACTGCGGCGTTAATAAAAGGAAATGTTTTGTGATTAAGCATTATTAAAACCGAGAAACTTCCATCTGCATAGAAGCTAAGATGAGACAAAATGATATTTCCTAGATCACTACTTTGTAATAAGATTGTTATAAACAAGAATATCCTACTCACATATAAGACTTATGTTTCTCAGTTGTTTAAAAGAGAATTATATTCTTAAATGAATAAGACTATGAACTACTGAAACCTTTCTAAAATAAGAAAGCGTGAATATTTGAAATTAGGCAAACTTGGGCGTTTGGAAAATAATGTTGTTACTTGATTTTACAAAGGTAAGTGTTTTAGTTTATTTAAAAAGACAGTCACTCTATTTTATACTACGGTGTGTGTGACTTATGTGAAAGCAACGGATCTTTTAAAAGATTTAATGTATGAAGTACTTTAGGGGTAGATACGAACTTGCTAGCTTAAAGTACCTTGTGTGAATAACTTGATTGTGTTGGTTTGAGATAGCCTTGTAAATACTTTCTTGTTGATGTGATAAGTGAAAATGTTAGGATGCTACGTGTGTTAGTATCTTGTGTGATCGTGATGTAAAGGGGTCATTCTTGTTATGCTTACGTTGTTAAGCGTTAAGCGTTGTACTATTATTGTATCACATACCCTTTGACTTATTATACAGGGCTTGCCACCCTTGATGCGGTCTTTACGGCTATGCGGTCCTCGTGACTATGCGGTGCGGTAGCTCGAGATTGATCATTCGGGTGTTTAGCCGATGCGGGGATTCCTATGCGGTCTGTTGAGACTATGCGGTCTTTTGAGACTATGCGGGTTGCGGGAGCCTAGGCGGATACCGAGGTTAGCCGCTTCGATGCGGGGTATACCTCGGTGATGCAGGACCATGATTCGAGGAATACCTCATGCGGTCCGTGTGTGACCTATGCGGAGCTGCGAGAGTTCGAGGATAGACGCGCATTGATATTGCGGGCGAGTGGCGAGCGATCATGTGGTGCGGTCTAGAAAGACCTCGGGATACGATTTGTGGTATTTTTGGTGCGTGGGTCTTAGTAGTCGGCTATGCCTTCGCACTTGCCGTGCGGTTTTATTGTGATGACTTTGAGGGCGTGAGTCCCTGACTTGACATGACTGCTTATTTGTTGTGAACTGTAGTTTGCTTATCATACATGTCTCCTGCTTTATAGACTATTATGATTTCATTTATAGTATTTTTAGTTTCACATACTGCACTGTTGTCTCGACCTCGCCCGGGCTGCGTTCATGCGCGAGTTGAGGTACACGATCGTTGATCCTAGCTCTCGTGGTCACGATTTGCCGTTAGGAAGCTCCGTTTCTCCGAGGCTTATCGGTGGTATAGTCCTGTCGTAGTAAGTGTTTACATTCGGGGTTTGGCGGGGCCCGTCCCGCTGTTGTCATATCATTCGTAGGTGCAGAGTACTATTGTGGCGAGTTGTAAAAAGGATTAAAGCGTTCATGTTGAAAAAGTTGTCATTTATATATATCGAAAGGCAAGTTTTCTCAGTTATTGTTTCATATTTCATAATATGTCTTGTATCGTTTATGTTCTGATTACTCGATGTTGTATCACTAGGGTGCCGGGTAAGGCACGATCCACGGGCCGAATCGGTCGTGACATCTTGTCTAAGTGCGAATGATCGAAGCAAGGCCAATCGCCCATAGTATCATTATGCATGCCTAATCACGACTCCGCGATCGCATAGGCCACTCACGTAGGCCGCATGGGGTATCCCGCGTCGGTAGCTACTCCTCGGCATCGCCCCGACTCGTAGTCGCGTGGCACATAGACCGCATGACCACAAAGGCGCACGCTAACACGGAACTCTCGTAGCTCGCGTAGGCCCCGGGGCCCGCATGAGGTATTCTCGAATCATAGTCACACAGACTGCCTGAGCAATACCCCGCATCGGAGGGCAGCTTAACCCCCGGTATCATGTCAAGAGGTGAGTGATATAATACTAACATAACAGCTTATCGTTAAACAACATAAGCACAACAAGAATACCCTCTTATACAAACGTTACAAGACACTAACACACATAGCATCATATCATGTCTACTTATCAAACCATTTTGTTATACTTTCCAGAAATCAATATAAGTCTTTTATAAACACATAAGTAAACTGTTCCTTTTATCATTCTTAAGTCGTTATACTTAACTTCCCATAAAGCTAGTATAACTCTTAAGCTTCTTGTTTTAAAAACAAATATTCTTCTTCTTTCAAAACTGATTTATAATTCTTTTGAAAGACTTTTTAAGATCTTTATTATTCAGGCTTAAGTCAAAAGACATTGCCGTAAAGTTACGTTCAGTTAACACACGTACGTCAACCGTACTATATATACTTTAAAATATCATGCTTAAGAGTGTAGGAAGAATCACATACCTTCTTGGCGAAATCCACCTGCCAAGTTGAATATGTCGCGCGCGCAGAATCAACCTATAATAGTCAGATACGTCTATCAATGTCTAGACTACTCTGTAGACTATTCTAAGCAGAGGGTTCTTAATTCTACGGAAAATTGGGCAGCACTTCCCTACCTGGTAAGCTATACAAGTCTACTGTAAATACAGTCCTATGTAAGTACAGTTCAATTATTCTTCTGTTTTACCCTTCTACTGTGATTACAGTTCACTTCTATTCTTTAATATCCTTCTATATCTTATACTCAAGTCTTAACTATTCTTATATGTAATATCCAATTACAATAGAAGGACAAGATATTTACCTCGATAAGCCCAAAATTATCCAAGTTAAATGTCGATCCTGAGCAAGGTTTAGCTCTGGTTGCGCTCCGATAGCTCCAAGAAACCCTTAGAAGTTTCCAACAACTTCTACTTAAATCCTAAAAGGGATTTGGGGCTAGGGTATTTTGGAATAGTGACTACACTTGGAAGACAACTTTCTACCAAGGGGGGGCTCTCGGCCAAAGCCACTAGTCTAGAGGGGAGAGGGGTGTTTCGACTAGCCTCACTAGAGGGAGTGAGGCTGGGGCGAGAAGCTCATGAGGGAAGGAGGATTTTTAGACTTGGAGATTTGTGATGAAGAAGTCTTCAAAGGGGGGGGGGTATTTATAGGGAAACCAATGGCCATGATCAAGCCAAGTGGGGGGCAAGTGGAGGGCCAAGATTTGCCCAAGTGCCCCCTATCCCTACTCCTTAAATCACTCCACAAACAATGACCCATGTCTTAAGCCCCAAAACAAGGCCAATCATCCAAGGCCTTAGCCCCCCTTTGCCGTCCAATGAGGGTGACAAGTGTCACCCTCTCGTTGGCCCAAAAATGTTCCATCTCTCGGAAAAATCCACAAAAATTCTAAATGACATAGCCGGAATTTTCCCATCACAAGTTTTGTAAAATGTTTCGTCGGAAAACCATTCGTTTTGTGAGTTGTGCCCAAAAAAACGTCCTATGCCTAATCTTTAAGGCTAAACTTTTTGTACGTATGCCCTTACGTACATACTCTGGAAATACGGGGTATAACATTCTCCCCTTCTTAGAAACATTCGTCCCGAATGTTCCTTTCCAAGACAGATAACGATAAGGTTCTTCATAACATAAACAGTTAGCAAATGCCACACACGGCCACAAAACAACACTTAGGCAATAAGTAAATTAAATCAACAAGTAGGAAAGTGAGTTACCTGGAGGTGTGGGGAATAAGTGAGGATACTGCTGCCTCATGTCCTCCTCAGCTTCCCACGTCATCTCCTCCCTGAGCTCGTTTCGCCACAAGACTTTGACGGAAGCCACGTCCTTGGTCCGCAGACGCCTAACCTGACGATCGATTATCGCTATGGGAATCTCCTCATACGATAACCCCTCGGTCACCTGGACATCGTCAATCGGGTGCACTCTAGATGGATCCCCGATACATCTCCTCAGCATAGAAATATGAAACACCGGATGCACTGCCTCCAGATCGGACGGCAGATCCAACTCATAGGCAACTTTGCCTACTCTGCGGACAATCTGAAACGGCCCAATGTACTTCGGGCTGAGTTTCCCCTTCTTCCCGAATGTCAGGACCCGACCCCGGGGCCGCGACTAGTACCCTACCGGGGTACCCTATCAGGTATGCATCAGAGAATAGCAGCGGAACATACATGAAACAAAATCTGTATAAGGTAAACATCACTAGCAAGCCGATAAGGCCGCCTTTCATAAAATAACTTAACCAAAAGTGAAACAGTACATCTTATCATTACAGCCCAAACCACAAACGTGACTACAGACCTCTAGGAATAACGACTGTGGCGGGACAGGGCCCCACCATACCCCCTGAATGTACAAAAGTAAATAACCTCAGGGAATCATACCAAAAGACAAAGCCTCCGGAGGGATGGAGCTTTCCAGAAAATGAACAGTGATCCTAAGAGTGCGGACCAGCAAGCTACGTATCTCGACCTGCGGCATGAACGCAGCCCCCCGAAGGAGGTCAGTACAACAGGTACCAAGTATGTGAAACTGAAAATACTGTAATGAAAACATAAGTCTGAAAACAAGCTGGGATCAGGGATGAAATCAAATTACCTTTTACTGTGCCTTACTAACAATAAGAACATCAATCATATACTACACGGCATGAAGAATAGGAAGCTCATAATCAAAATACAATGGAAGCATACCCGTGGAATCCTTCATCACTGGCGGCACGTCCAAGTAAACTCATAACTGAACAATTGAAGCATACCGTGGAATCGCCATCATCGGGCGACGCGTCAAGTAAACTCATAATCGAACAATGGAAGCATACGTGGAATCCTTCATCAGCGGCGCGTCCAAGTAAACTCATAACGAACAATGGAAGCTTACGTGGAATCTGCATCACCGGCGGCGTCAAGTAAACTCATAATCAACAATGGAAGCATACCGTGGAATCCTTCATCATCGGGCGGCACGTCCAAGTAAACTCATAATCGAACAATGGAAGCATACGTGGAATCTGCATCATCGGCGCGCGTCAAGTAAACTCATAACTGAACAATGGAAGCATACTTGTTATACCCCGTGGTTCGAGCCTGGACCGCGGTCAGGGGTCTCGGCCGCGCCGGAGGCGCGGCGCGCCAGCGGGTGATTGTAGGCCGCGCGGAGTCGGGCCGCGCCGAAAATCGAGGGTCGCTGAAGTTTCAGCCAGCGCGCCGAAGCAAGGCAGGTCTTGGGAAGATCCGGTGCGGGAGTTGCGGCCATGGCCGAAAGCGAACATGCGCCGAGGCGGAAATCAAAGGAAAAACTTAGGAAAAGTCAGATTTTTATTTTGGAAGGGCCTGAGTGGGGGACAAGTGTCCCCCCCCCCCCATCTGATTTTTACATGCAATATATTGACCAAGTCTTAAAGACTTGGTCATTTGTCATCTCTCTCTTTGAAAAACCTCTTTCTTCTCTCTAAATATTTCAAGCTCCTCCTTCTCTCTAAAAATCCAAGAGACAACCTAGCCTTAGAAAAAAATCTGAAAAATTAAAAGACAAGAAGGAAGCTTGTGGTTAACTTGTGAAGGTGGTGGTGGTGGTATTCTTGGTAGAAAGGCTAGCAAATTGTTGGATAAATTTGGCTAAAGCTCTAAGGTAATGATTCTTCCTCTATTATTAGTTTATAGAGTTGCATGTTAAGAAGAAAATACTTATGGTGGTAAATAATGCTCTTAGAGTCATTGCATGCTAGAAATGTGGGTTGGATATGAAGGATTTGGCTAAAGAAATATTATGAGCATGTTGTAGCCTAAAAACCACTTTAGAATTGTTAAGTGTACTATTATAACTAATGGGGCAGAATTTTACACACCCAAGATTAGGTGTGTAATCCCCTTTGTGTTGGTTTGGTTGTTGGGCCTTAATGAGGCGCTTGAATGTTGAAAAATCGGCCTTTGAAAAGGTGGCAAAGTGAGTAGAAACAAAGGAAATGCTGCCCAATTTTCCTTAGGAATTGGTAACTTGAATTTGGAATTTCTACATTGAAATTAGAGGTTAATGAACACACTATGGTTATTATAGGTTGACATATTACTTGCGGTAGTTGGACTTAGCAAGTGGATTAACCGAAAGAGGTATGTAGAGCTTTTCTATCTCTTGAGCATGAATAGTTGTATCTATGTAGTATGGTATACGTACAAGAATTGATAATCTACACTTATTTTAAAAGTATATGATACTTGTTTCATTTCAAAAGTATAAGTCCCTTGGATGGAGGGAAAATGTATTTGACAAAGGGATAATGCTAGTATAATGGCTTTATGGGGAGTTGGTTATATTAGTTTTCTTGAAAGGTTCACAAGGAAAGGTTTACTCTAATTAAAACAAGTACGGGTAAAGGATTTGAAGCTTAGAAAGGTGAATTGATTTTTTAGGCATTGGTTTTCTAAGGTTTAAAGGAAATGAGGTCACTTGATTTAGAAGCCTATTATATTTCTAAAAGGAAATGTGACTTGTCTTGAAAAGAAATCGTAACTTGATACTATGGTGAATAGTATCTTGGAGTCTTTGTATAAAAAGAGTTTTCTTAAAAAGTTAGAAGTACATGGTACTTGGGTTGAATTCCCGGATTTTCTATTGCAAGACATGTTAGTGCCTTAGGATACTAAAATGAGAGGATATATTAATAATGTTAATAAGAAGTTAAGGGATTTCTTAACTTGCTTATGATATGATAGGCCGGTAGTGCTTATGTATGATATGATAGGCCGGTAGTGCTTATGTATGATATGATAGCCGGATGAGCTATGTTATATAATTGTATTATTACGGGGTAAACCCCGGGTTATTATCTATGCCATGGATTTGCTACCCATGATGCGAGTGCGGCGCTTGCACTCATGCGGATCCGGACCACAGGATCCATGCGGGTGAAATAGTCTCATGCGAGTACGGCGATGGTACTCATGCGGGTCCACAGGATCCATGCGGGTGAAATAGTCCCATGACGAGGCGGATGACCTCATGCGGGTCCACAGGACCTATGCAGGTGAAATAGTCCCAGGAGTAGGAGTGCTTAATGATACTACGGGCGAGGTACTCTGTTTTGATCGTGAGCCTCCTATTTTTATGCTATAAGTTTTATACTCGTTACTCTCATTGTTAGTAAGGCACAGTGCAAGGAAACTGATTTTTATCTATGACTCCAGCTTATCTTTGACTTGTGATATTACTACAGTATTTTTCCAGTTTTACATACTTGGTACGTTGTGTACTGACCCCCTTCCTCGGGGGCTGCGTTCATGCCGCAGGTAAGGGAAAGCAGGTGGTAGATCCTCATTCCTAGGATCTTTTACTCAGGTGTCAGGAGCTCCATTTCTTCGGAAGCTCGACTTTTGGTATGGTTCTCCCTGGTGTTGTTGATATTTTGTACATTCAGGGGCATGACGGGGCCCTGTCCCGTCATAGTATTACTCATTCTTAGAGGCCTGTAGTCTTGTCATAACTTGGGTTGTTAAAGGATGTAACTGTTCGGCTTTATGTACTTTGGGGTAGCCATTTTGGGCTAGACTAATTATATCATGATGGTTGTTTAGTTTGAGTTTATGTTCATTGGTTTTTCTCGATGTTGTGTCACAGGTGCGGGTTAAGGCAGGCCACGCCCGGTCGGGTCGTGACAAAAGTGGTATCAGAGCAGTTAATCCTCGGAAAGGGTCTACAGGCCGTATCTAGTAGAGTCTTGATTATCGGTGTGTTGTGCACCACATCTATAATCAGGAGGCTACAGGATATTTAGGATTGGTTTCCATTTCTTTCACTCTAAGATCGTGCAATAGAGCTGTGTTATAGGTTGAATTTCCTCTGACGTAAACTTTGTGTGTATCAGTTATGCCTCCACGCAAAGCGGCCGCGGCGAAGGGCAATGCGATGGAGGAACTACTAGTAGGACGCAGGGTTACTGTGGCACGAGCCCAGTCCTTACCAGATGAGGTGTTTCGGACGGCGAGTTCTACCACGTCGCCGACCCGAAGAAAGTCGAGGCGGCAGCGGCCATCGAGACCGCGGTACGAGCCTCGATCCAGGCCGGGAAGAGGATATGGGCTACAAGGAGATGGCCCGATTACTAGCGTGATCGTGGCGATACGTGAGATAGGCTGGAGATGCAGCGATTCCGGTATGCCGTAGTTCAAGAGCTTAGCTTGAGGCGAGGACTTTTGAGTTGCGGCCACCTAGAGTTTTATGGGTGAGGCACGAGGATGATCCTCGGGAGTTTATCAAACGATTGCATCGGATCATGAGGTGATCGGGGCTTGAGACCGAGTCGGTGGTCTTAGGTTCGCATCGGCGCGGACACCGCATTGGATCGGTATGATTCATGGAACCGTCTGGGAGCATGCGCTTCCAGTGTTTGGGACGAGTTCTCGAGGCGCATTGGCCATTTCTTGCCTCCGCATATGAGGAGGGCTCGGGCCGATAGATTTTTGACGCTGAGACAGAATGGGCGGACGGTCCGGGAATACAACATGGAGTTTGATTCTTTGGCTAGGTATGTGCCGCTTTGGTAGCGAACATGGAGGACAGTGCACCGCTATGTCACGAGACTCGATGATCACTTGGCCGAGAGTTGCAGGGTGGCTCTTCAGTGGGCATAGACATTGCCGCGTCAGCACATGCACTCGGGTGTGAACGCAGGGCCGACGGATCGGCAGTATCAGCGAGAAGAGGCCGACAGCAGGTCCTCTGGTAGTTTTAGGGTAGACAACCCAGCCAGACCATTTGCACCACGGCCGGTCGAGCGCTCCTCCACCATCTTCGGACGTCTGAGTATTCAGGAGCGGGACGGGGTTCGTGGCCGGGTTTCGGAGGACGAGTTCGGTCGAGATGAGGCCCCATGCCTCGGTGTGGTCGATGTGGTGATTGCCATTATGGGGATGTCGTGTTCCTCCGAGGAGCTTGTTACTCTTGTGGCGGCAGGCCATTTGAAGAGAGATTGTCCGTCGAGCGGCGGGAGTGCCATGGCTCGGTAAGCGAGTTCGATTCTTTGAGTCTTCATCTTGATGGTTGGCGCCGGAGGCGAGGTGTTCATGGGCCAACAGCCGCGGCGGGTCGTGGCGGGGTTCGGTTCAATGGTCCTCGGAACCGCATTTATGCTATGTCGGCCGCCAGACCAGGAGGCGTCACGATGTCGCCACAGTACATTGTTGGTCTCTTCTTTGTGATGTTTATGCTTTGATAGATACAGTTATACCTTGTCCTATATATCTCCTCATATTCTTTGGTAGAATAGGGATAGAGCGAGTCCATAGAATCCTTTGAGGTGGCTACGCCGTAGGTGCTTGGTGGTAGCCGCGGGTATATAAGGCTTGCCCGATGACTATAGATGGTCGTCGGACTCTGCCGACTTGATAGAGTTGGATATGTGACCGATGTGATTATGGGTATGGATTGGCTAGCGTCTTGCTATGCCAATGTGACCGAAGAGAGGTTAGTTCGGTTAGGTTTCTGGTGGCCGGTTATCGAGTGGAAGGAATCTTTGCATCGCCGAGGGTAGGTTTATTTCTTACCTCAAGGCTAGGAAGATGTACGGAAGGGTATATTTACCATTTGGTTGGGTATTCGATCGAGGTGAGATACCGACCTTGATCGATTCCGGTTGTTAGAGAGTTTCCAGACGTATTCCCTGACGAGCTTCCGGGTATCCCTCCTGAGAGGGAGATTGAGTTTTGCATCGATTTGGCGCCAGACACTCGACCGATATCTATCGCCATCTGAGGATGGCACCGCCGAGTTGAAGGAATTGAAGGACCAGTGAAAGATTTCTTTGGAGAAAGGCTTTATCAGGCCAAGTGTTTCTCCCTGGGGAGCACCGGTGTTATTTGTAAAGAAGAAAGATGGGACGATGCGTATGTGTATTGATTATAGGCAGTTGAACAAGGTAACTATCAAGAATAGATACCCCCTCCCCAGGATTGATGATTTGTTTGACCAGTTGCAGGGTGCGAGATGTTTTTCCAAGATAGACCTGCGTTCTGGTTATCATCAGTGCGAGTTAGAAGCGAATATTCAAGATCGCATTCAGGACCGGTATGGGCACTATGAGTTCGAGGTGATGTCTTCGGGTGACCAGCGCCAGTATTAATGTATTTGATTAATAGGGTGTCCAGTACATTCTTGTATATGTTAGTTATAGTGTTTTTTGATGATATCTTGGTGTATTCGCGCGCAGGCGAGAACACGAGATCATTTGAGGCGGTATTAGAGTCCTCGGGACCGGCGATTGTATGCCAAGTTCTCGAAGTCACGAGTTAGTTGGCGTCGGTGGCTTTCTTAGGACATGTTATCGGGGCGATGGTATTCGGGTTGATCTGAATAAGATTGAGGCGATCAAGACTTGGCCTAGACCAGCTACCGAAGCAGTGCGCGGCTTTGGGCCTTGCACGCTATTATCGGAGGTTTGTGGAAAAGCTTGCTTCTATTTCAGCACCTTTGACTAAGCTGACTCAGAAGGCAGCTATGTTCCGGTGGACGGATACTTGTGAGGAAAGTTTCCAGTTGCTAAAGGAGAGGTTGACGACCGCCCCAGTTCTTACTCTTCGGAGGTTTAGATGGATATGTGGTTTATTGTGATGCGTCAGTGTCAAGCTTGGGGTGCGTGCTGATGCAGCACGGGCAAGGTATAGCTTTATGCATCTCGACAACTTAGGAAGCATGAGAAGACTATCCCACACATGACACGAAGTTGGCGGTGTGATTCATGCCTTGAAGATGCGGAGACATTATTTATATGGAGTTCACGTGGACATTTACGGACCACAAGAGTCTCGGTACATCTTGACGGAGGAAGGTGAACTTGCGGCGAGCGGTGGTTGGAGCTACCAAGGATTACGATGTTGATATTACGTACCACCGGGAAGGCCAATGTAGTTGCGGATGCCGCCAGTCGCGGTCGATGGGTAGTGCATGCATTGTTCGACGGAGAAAGGGATATGGTCCGAGAGTTACATCATTAGCGAGCCTTGGGGTTCGTTTGGTTGATTCTGTTAGTGACGAATTCGGGTTCGAGAGGTTGCGAGTCTTCCATCGTCGAGGAGGTGAAGAAGCGGCGATATGAGGATCCGATTTTGATGCAGTCTGAGAGATCGCATTGAGAAAGAGAGTCATTTGAGGTAGCGCTGATGGTCTTGAGATTCGAGGGCGGTTGTGTGTTCCGATGTGGCGAGGACTCGTCGGCAGATTTTGGGAGGCACGGTGCTCGTTATTCTATTCACGGGTCGACTAAGATGTACCATGACCTCGGTGTGTGTATTGGTGGGATGGCACGAAGAGGGCGTGGCGATTTTGTTGCCGATGTCCTAATTGCCAAGCAGTCAAGATTGAGCACCAAAAGCCCGGTGGGCTATTGCAGAATCTTGATATTCCGACTTGGAAGTGGGAGGTGATAAATATGGATTTTATTACAGGGCTACCTACCACTCAGAGGAAGCATGATTCCATTTGGGTAATTGTCGACGGTGGTGAAATCAGCCCATTTTCTTCCGTCGAACGGCGTTCTCGGTGAGGACTATGCCAAATTATATATTAGAGATTGTGAGACCGCACGAGTCGGTGTCGATTATATCAGATAGAGAGCCGGTTCTCGGCTAACCTGGAGGTCTTTTGAAGGGATTAGGGACACAGTGAGTCTCGATCGCATTTCACCCTCGGTGCGGACGGCGGCGCACTATCCAGACACTTGAGGATATGCTGCGGGCGTGTGTTATTGATTTCAGGGGTAGCTGGGAGGATCATTTGCCTCTTGTAGAGTTTGCTTACAACAACAGCTACCATTCCAGTATTCAGATGGCGCCTTATGAGGCCTTATATGGGAGGAAGTGCAGGTCACCTATAGGCTGGTTCGAGGTGGGAGAAGTTCAGTTAGTCGGGCCAGACTTAGTTCAGCAGGCAGTGGATAAGGTGAAGCTTATCCAGGAGCGGTTGTTGGCAGCTCAGAGTCGGCAAAAGTCGTATGCAGACCATCGGCGTCGACACTTGGAATTTGAGATAGATGATTGGGTTTTTCTAAAGGTATCGCCCATGAAGGGCGTGATGAGATTTGGAAAGAAGGGGAAGCTTAGCCCAAGGTACATTGGGCCTTACCAGATTGTCCGGAGGGTAGGCAAGGTTGCTTATGAGTTGGATCTGCCGTCCGATCTAGAGGCAGTACATCCAGTGTTTCATGTGTCTATGTTGCGGAAATGTATTGGAGATCCATCTAGAGTGCACCCGATTCAGAATGTCCAAGTGACAGAGGAGTTATCGTATGAGGAGAGTCCCATAGCGATACTCAATCGTCGGAGTTAGACGACGGACGAAAGACGTGGCTTCCGTCGAGGTCTATGGCGGAATGAGCAGGAGAGAAATGGCGTGGGAAAGCGGAGGATGACATGAAGAAGAAATATCCTCACTTATTCCCTATACCTCCAGGTAACCCACGTTTAGAATTGTTGGTCTTTAAATTTAGTATTTATGCTTGAGTTTTTGTGGCGTGTGAAGCGTCTTTATTTGAGTCTATGCCGATATTGTGACTGAGTAAGCCTAGAAGGAACATTCGGGATGAATGTTTCTAAGGGGGGGAGAATGTTATACCAGTGGTTCGAGCACTGGACCGCGATCGAGTCTCAGCCGCGTCGCGGGCGAACGCGCGCCAAAGCGGGTGATTGTAGGGCGCGGAAGTCGGGCCGCGGCGCGAAATCTTGAGGGTCGAAGTTTCAGCGCCTTGTGGAAGCGAGACTGCGCGGAAGATCCGAGTCGCGGGAGTTGCGCCGCCCACCGAGCGAAGCATGGCGCGGCGGAAATCAGGCGGAAAAACATAGGAAAAGTCAGATTTTTATTTTGGAAGGGCCTGAGTGGGGGACACGTGTCCCCCCCCATCTGATTTTTACATGCAATATATTGACCAAGTCTTAAAGACTTGGTCATTTGTCATCTCTCTCTTTGAAAAACCTCTTTCTTCTCTCTAAATATTTCAAGCTCCTCCTTCTCTCTAAAAATCCAAGAGACAACCTAGCCTTAGAAAAAAATCTGAAAAATTAAAAGACAAGAAGGAAGCTTGTGGTTAACTTGTGAAGGTGGTGGTGGTGGTATTCTTGGTAGAAAGGCTAGCAAATTGTTGGATAAATTTGGCTAAAGCTCTAAGGTAATGATTCTTCCTCTATTATTAGTTTATAGAGTTGCATGTTAAGAAGAAAATACTTATGGTGGTAAATAATGCTCTTAGAGTCATTGCATGCTAGAAATGTGGGTTGGATATGAAGGATTTGGCTAAAGAAATATTATGAGCATGTTGTAGCCTAAAAACCACTTTAGAATTGTTAAGTGTACTATTATAACTAATGGGGCAGAATTTTACACACCCAAGATTAGGTGTGTAATCCCCTTTGTGTTGGTTTGGTTGTTGGGCCTTAATGAGGCGTTTGAATGTTGAAAAATCGGCCTTTGAAAAGGTGGCAAAGTGAGTAGAAACAAAGGAAATGCTGCCCAATTTTCCTTAGGAATTGGTAACTTGAATTTGGAATTTCTACATTGAAATTAGAGGTTAATGAACACACTATGGTTATTATAGGTTGACATATTACTTGCGGTAGTTGGACTTAGCAAGTGGATTAACCGAAAGAGGTATGTAGAGCTTTCCTATCTCTTGAGCATGAATAGTTGTATCTATGTAGTACGGTATACGTACAAGAATTGATAATCTACACTTATTTTAAAAGTATATGATACTTGTTTCATTTCAAAAGTATAAGTCCCTTGGATGGAGGGAAAATGTATTTGACAAAGGGATAATGCTAGTATAATGGCTTTATGGGGAGTTGGTTATATTAGTTTTCTTGAAAGGTTCACAAGGAAAGGTTTACTCTAATTAAAACAAGTACGGGTAAAGGATTTGAAGCTTAGAAAGGTGAATTGATTTTTTTAGGCATTGGTTGCCTAAGGTTTTAAAGGAAATGAGGTCACTTGATTTAGAAGCCTATTATATTTCTAAAAGGAAATGTGACTTGTCTTGAAAAGAAATCGTAACTTGATACTATGGTGAAGAGTATCTTGGAGTCTTTGTATAAAAAGAGTTTTCTTAAAAAGTTAGAAGTACATGGTACTTGGGTTGAATTCCCGGATTTTCTATTGCAAGACATGTTAGTGCCTTAGGATACTAAAATGAGAGGATATATTAATAATGTTAATAAGAAGTTAGGGGATTTCTTAACTTGCTTATGATATGATAGGCCGGTAGTGCTTATGTATGATATGATAGGCCGGTAGTGCTTATGTATGATATGATAGCCGGATGAGCTATGTTATATATTTGTATTATTACGGGGTAAACCCCGGGTTATTATCTATGCCATGGATTTGCTACCCATGATGCGAGTGCGGCGCTTGCACTCATGCGGATCCGGACCACAGGATCCATGCGGGTGAAATAGTCTCATGCGAGTACGGCGATGGTACTCATGCGGGTCCACAGGATCCATGCGGGTGAAATAGTCCCATGCGGGTGAAATAGTCCCATGACGAGGCGGATGACCTCATGCGGGTCCACAGGACCTATGCGGGTGAAATAGTCCCAGGAGTAGGATTGCTTAATGATACTACGGGCGAGGTACCCTGTTTTGATCGTGAGCCTCCTATTTTTATGCTATAAGTTTTATACTCGTTACTCTCATTGTTAGTAAGACACGGTCTGAGAAACTGATTTTTATCTATGACTCGGCTTATCTTTGACTTGTGATATTACTACGATATTTTCGATTTACATACCAGTACGTTGTGTCGACCCCCTTCCTCGGGGCTGCGTTCATCTGTGCCGGGTAAGGGAAGCGGTGGTAGATCCTCATTCCTAGGATCTTTTACTCAGGTGTCAGGAGCTCCATTTCTTCGGAAGCTCGACTTTTGGTATGGTTCTCCCTGGTGTTGTTGATATTTTGTACATTCAGGGGCATGACGGGGCCCTGTCCCGTCATAGTATTACTCATTCTTAGAGGCCTGTAGTCTTGTCATAACTTGGGTTGTTAAAGGATGTAACTGTTCGACTTTATGTACTTTGGGGTAGCCATTTTGGGCTAGACTAATTATATCATGATGGTTGTTTAGTTTGAGTTTATGTTCCGCTGGTTTTCTCTGATGTTGTGTCACAAGGGTGCCGGGTTAAGGCACCGGTCACGGGCCCGGGGTCGGGTCGTGACAATACCCGTGGAATCATTCATCACTGGCGGTACGTCCAAGTAAACTCATAACTGAACAATGGAAGCATACCCGTGGAATCCTTCATCACTGGCGGCACGTCCAAGTAAACTCATAATCAACAATGGAAGCATACCGTGGAATCCTTCATCACCGCGGCGTCGAGTAAACTCATAATCGAACAATGGAAGCATGCGTGGAATCCTTCATCACGGCGCGTCGAGTAAACTCATAACTCCTTTAGGCTTTCATTAACATACAAAATGAATCTCATTTTCATGACCTTATTCAAGAAAAACCAACTCTTTAACCTTTCATAAAGTTATTATAACCAACTCCACATAAAGCCGTTATACTAACTTTATGCTTTAAAGCTTTAGACGTTCATACTCTTTCATAAGGCCGTTACAACTAACCTCCCATAAGGCCGTTATAACTCCTTTATGTTTCAAAAGATTTCGTTCTTTTTATTAACCAAGAGACTTATACTTCAAATCAAACTCACACAATTTCCGTAATACTTCTTCATGTCACGAAATCCTTATCTACCTTATTTAGGTTAAACCATTACTTAGGAATAAGTGGGTTAACTCTCTAACCCAACCAACTTAGACATTTTCTTAAAACAAGTCAAGTACAACAAATAGATTTACTTCATTTAAAACACGTACGTCTACCGTACTATATAGTTCAAACTACTCATGCTCAAGAGATAAGAAAGCTCCACATACCTCTTTGGTCAATCCGCTTGCCAAGCTCAACTACCGCAAGTAATATTTCAACCTATAATAATCATGATACGTTTATTAACCTCTAATTTCAATGTAGAATAATCTAAACTCAAAGCCACTAAATTCTATGGAAAATTTGGGCAGCATTTCCTTTGTTTCTACTCACTTTGCCACCTTTTCAAAGGCCGATTTTTAACACTCAACGCCACATTTAAGGCTCAATCAATCCAACAATTCAAAGGGGATTACACACCTAAACTTGGGTGTGTAAAATTCCGCCCCAAGTTACAATAATTCACTTAACAATTCTAAGGTAGTTTTTAGGCTTCAACATGCTCATAAACTCTTCTTAACCCATTTTTCATATCCAAAACACATTTCTAGCATGCAATGACTCTAAGAGCATTATTTACTACCACAAGTCCTTTCTTCTTAACATGCAATACTAAAAACTAAATCTAAAGGAAGAATCATTACCTTAGAGTTTTAGCCAAACTTATTCCAAATATTGCTAGCTTCCTTGCCAAGAACACCACCACAACAATACCAACAAGCTAGCCACAAGCTTCCTTTTTTTGTTCTTAACTTTCAGATTTTTCTTGGGTTTTTAGAGAGAAGGAGGAGCTGATTTTTAGAGAGAGGAAGATGTTTGAGAGATGACCAAGTCTACGAGACTTGGTCAATATAAGCCATGCAAGCAAAATCAGATGGGGGGGGACACTTGTCACCCTTCCATGGCCTTTTTAAAAGAGAAATCAGACTTTTCTAAGTTTTTCCGCCCAAAAAATCCCGCCTCGGCGCCGCGGCCCCGCCGCCGGTGCCGCGGCGCTGAAACCTCCGCAGCCTCTCTGAACTTTCGGCGCCGCGTCCGCATCCGCGGCCTGCCCGCCTTTGTCCGAAACGCATTTCTGTCCGACTGCGCACTGAACTTGTAACTCTCATAACTTTCTACTCCGACGTCCTATCGACGAACGGTTGGTTGCGTTGGAATCTAGACTCAACGAACTATGCCCTAGGCCTTTGAAACACTTAGGAACTCTCAATGTACCAGGTCATAACCCGCCTCAAAGTTGACCAGACCCGTCCGGGACCATCCGTTAACCTATCCTTCGAAAATTTTAAGTCTTACCCCCTTTCGTACGTACTCAAACGCATGACCTGAACTACGGGGTGTAACACCGAATCTCATCACACCCTTCATGGGTGACACCTTCAGGAAAACCCAATCATCAACCTCGAACTCCAAATGCCGACGACGATGATCTGCATATGACTTTTGTCGACTCTGAGCTGTCAGTAACCACTCCTGGATAAGTTTCACCTTATCCACTGCCTGCTGCACCAGATCTGGTCCCACTAACTGTACCTCGCCCACATCAAACCAGCCTATCGGCGATCTGCACTTCCTCCCATACAAGGCCTCATAAGGCGCCATCTGAATACTGGAGTGGTAGTTATTATTATACGCAAACTCAACTAGAGGCAAATGATCCTCCCAGCTACCCCTGAAGTCAATAACACAGGCTCGCAGCATATCCTCAAGAGTCTGGATAGTGCGTTCGGCCTGTCAATGCATGCGTGGATGGAATGCGATTACTCAGGCTCACCTGCGTCCCTAAACCCTTCTGGAAGGACCTCCAGAAGTTAGCCATAAACTGGGCTCCTCTGTCTGATATGATCGAAATAGGGACTCCATGCAGTCTGACGATCTCTCGGATGTAAAGTCTGGCATAATCCTCAGCCGAAAAAGTCGTCCTGACGGAAAGAAAGTGGGCTGATTTCGTCAGCCTGTCGACGATAACCCATATAGAATCATGTCTCCTCTGAGTGCGAGGTAATCCTGTGATAAAGTCCATGTTGATCACCTCCCACTTCCAGGTCGGGATCTCTATCGTCTGCAACAAACCACAGGCCTCCGGTGCTCTACCTTCACTGCGACAACACGGTGCTGAGCCACAAACTCTGCAACGTCCCTCTTCAAGCCATCCCACCAATACACAGATCTGAGGTCGTGGTACATCTTGGTCGACCCCGGATGGATAAAGTAACGCTGTGTGCTTCCCCTAGAACCTGCCGAAGTCCTGCAATATCCGGAACACACAACCTGACCCTCGAACCTTAGCACCCCATCAGGTGCTACCTCAAAAGGACCCTTCCCCTCACGAAGAGCGTATCGCGATGCGTGTCAAAATCGGATCCTCAATGTTGCCTCTTCACCTCGCCGGCGATGGAAGACTCGGCAACCTCTCGAACTCGGACCCCACTGCTATCGAATCAATCAAAGCGGACACCAAGGCTCGCTGGCGATGCAAATCACGAACCATGCCCTCCTCTCGCTGCACATCGATAGGCTACCCATCGACTCGACTAAGGGCATCCGCCACAACATTGGCCTTCCTGGGTGAGTACAGATGTCGACATCGTAATCCTTGAGCGGCTCTAACCACCGCTCTGCCGTAAGTTCAGCTCCTGCGGTGAAGATATCTTGGAGGCTCTTGTGGTGCGTATAAATATCCACATGAACCCCATTACAAATAGTGCCTCCAGATCTTGGCGTGAATCACCGCGACTCCAAATCATGGGTGGGGTAGTTCCTCTCATGCTTCTTAAGCTATCGGGATGCGTACGCTATAACCTTGCCTGCATCAACACATCCCAACCCGATGCACGGCGCGATCACAATACACGACATAGCCGTCGGACCCTCGGAAGAGTAAACGAAGCGGTCGTCGATCTCCTTCAAGAACTAGAAACCCGCTCACACGCATCAGTCCATCGAAACTTAGCCGCCTTAGTCGGCTAGTCAATGGGGCGAGATAGAAGCAAACTTCTCTGAACGCCGATAATAACTGCGGCGCCGGAAAGTTGCGCACCTGCTGCCGAGTAGTAGGTCTAGGCCAAGTCTGATCGCCTCGATCTTGGGCGTATCCACCGAATACCATCACCCGACAATATGCCCGAAAAGCCACCGCCAACCAAAACTCACATTTGGAAAACTTGGCGTATAATCGCTGGTCTGGAGAACTCTCGACAGTCCTCAAATGCTCGCGTGCTCCGCTCTGGCGAGAATAAACCAAGATGTCATCAATGAACACTATCACAACGTGTCCAAAATGGCTTGAACACTCGGTTCATCGATCCATAAATACCGCCGAGCATTGGTCAACCCGAAAGACATAACCACGAACTCATAATGCGTGCACGTCCGAAATGCGATCCTAGGGACATCCGCCTCTCGACTCGTGCACGATGATAGCCCGATCGCAGATCAATCTTGGAGAAACATCTCGCCCCGCAATCGTCGAACAAATCATCAATCACAGGAAGGGGTATATTCTTAATGGTCACCTTGTTCACCGTAATCAACACATGCGCGGCGTCGCCCTTCTTCTTCACGAACAATACCGGCGCTACCTGGGAGAAACACTAGGCTGATGAAGCCGCTTCTCCGGAAATCTCTCGGTGGTCCTTGACTCTCTCAACTCGGCGAGTGCCATCTGTATGGCGGAATGAAAATAGGCCGAGTGTCCGCAGCGACATCGATACAAAACTCTATCTCCTCTCGGGAGGATACCGAGGTCGAAACACATCGTGGGAACTCTCGACTACAGGCCGGTGAAAATCTGGTACCGCCTCGATTATCAAACACGAACGAGATGGTAGATGTACCCTTCCGCACCATCTTCCTAGCCTTGAGGTAGGAAATAAACCTACCCTCGGCGTCTGATGTTCCTCCCACTCAACAACCGCTCCTGCAGGCTGGAACCGTACTACTCTCTCTCTGCAGTCTACATTGGCGTAGCAAGAAGCTAGACAATCCATACCCATGATCATGTCGAAATCAGTCATATCCAACTCTATCAAGTCGGCTGAGTCCGACATCGTATTTGATCATCGGACAAGCTCTATATACCCGCCGAGCTACCACCGAATCACCCATGGCGTAGCTACCTCGAAAAGGGTCTATGGACTCGTGCTCTATCCCTATCCTAGTAGCAATAAGGGAGATATATAGGCAGTAGAACCCGGATCTATCAAGGCATACACATCAAATCCAGAAACTGATAAGGTACCTGTGACGACATCAGGTGAGGCCTCTTGGTCCTGCCGGCTGGACAAGGCATAAATGCGGTTCTGAGGACCGCTAGAACTGGGACCCGCGCCACGACCTCTGCCGCGACCTGCTGGTCCATGAGTACCCTGCCTCGGGCGAGTAAGCGTAGGAGATGAAGAAGACGCTGAAAGACCACAGTGGTGACCCCTACCATATGCGCCGCCTTGGTGGACAGCTCTCACAAAGTGACCTGGCTGCCGCAATCGTAACAAACTCTCGGGCGACCACAATTCCCGTAATGGGATCTACCGCATCGGCAACACTGAGGGGGTGGTCCCGATCGGCTAACACCTCTGCTACTCTGGACGTCTGAAGTCACGGGGCCCTGGTCTGCTCTCGAATATCCTGGCTGTGCTGCAGACGGTGTAGGAGTGCTCGAGCCGTGTGGTGCAAATCTAGGCTTCTTGAGGCCGCCCACCCCGATAGCTACCAAAAGATCTGGCGTCGGCCTTCTTAACCTGCTGTCACAACCCGTCGGCCTCTACGCTCGCATCCAAGTGCATGAGCTGCGCATGCGGGTAATGTCCATGCTCGATCAAGAGCCACACCCGCACAAGACTCGGCCATATAATCATCTAGCCGGTGGCGTAGCGATGCACATCGCCATTCATATCTGCTAACGCAGGGACATATCGAGCCAACGAATCAAACTCAACGTTGTACTCTCTAATCAGCGCCTCTGCCTCAAAGAACAAAACCTGCCGGCCCGTGCCTCTCATCCGTGGAGGCAAGAAATGAGTGAGAAAGGCCTCGAGAACTCGTCTAAGTAGGCGGGACGCGCGCTCTCCCCGAGATAACTCACGAATCAAACCAATCGATGCGGTATCACGCGACCTATGTGAACCGAAGATCACGACTCGGTCTCGAAGCCTTGATCACTCGCATGATCCTCTGAATGGCGATGGATGAACTCCTGCGGATCATCCTCGTGCCTCGACGTAGAACTCGGGCGGCTACAACTCGAAAATCCCGTAGCGCAAACCGCGATCTCGGGTGAGCCGCGACCAGCTGGAATCGAAGCTGCTGCATCGGCCTATCTCACGTATCGCCACGATCACGGCGATGGCGACCATCTCTCTCAGAACCCATCTCGTGCTCCGGTGTGGGACTGGAGGTGTAGGTACTGTGGTCTCATCAGCCACTGCTGCGGCCCTAAACCCTGCTGGGGACGGCGGCGTCATGGAACTCGCCGTCTCGGGTAGAGACTGGGCCTGAGCCCTCGTGACTCTCGGTGTCCCACTAGCAGCTCCCTCGGCTGCCTTGCCCTTCTGGGCCCGGGTTGCCTTACGTGGATGCATAACTGTTAAAGAAAGGAAATACGTTAGAGGGGTCCAACTTATAACACAGCTCTAAGGCACTGTTATACCCCGTATTTCCAGAGTATGTACGTGAGGGCGTACGTATAAAAATTTAAGCCTTAAGGTTGGCAAGGTTCGAAATTTGTACACAAGTGCCGAAAAGAATCGTTTTTCGACGAAACGTTTTACAAGACTTGCGAAGGAAAAATACGGCTATGTCATTTTTATTTTTGCGGATTTTTTAGAGAGACGAAACATTTTGGACCAACGGGAGGGTGACATGTCACCTCACATTGGAAGTGATTAGGCGGCAAGTTGGACGACTTGGAGCTTGTGGTTGGTAGAATATTTTTGTGCAAGTTGGTGTGGTAGATGGATAAGGTACACATGGTTAAATCCTAGCCCTACACTTGCCTAGCACTTGGCTTCATCTTGGCCATTGGTTGGCCATTGCTTGACCTAGAAATACCCCCCTTAGTTGATGAACTTCTTCATCCAAAAATCATTCTCCAAGTCTAAAAACCCTCTCCCCCTTAAGTGTTGTGTTCGTCAGGTCCCCTGGGAAGCCTTGTGAGAATCTACCCCCTTGCCTAGTGGTTTCGTATAATACCCCCTTTGTGGTTTAGAAATACTCTCAAGTATTGTTATAATGCCAAAATACTTTAGCCCAAATACCTTGTAGTACTTTCCAAAGTTACCTCATCGTAGAGCAGGAAATACTACTATATTTCCTTCAGTCACTAAACGAAACCCTAAGGAAAACCTTCATAGTCGGTTGAAATGTTAAGTAGAAGTTGCGTAGAACTTCTAAGGGTTGTTTGGAGCGGGTTGGAGCGCACGGAGTAGGAGCTTAACGTTGCTCAGGAGCGACATTAAACTTGGATAATTTTAGGCTTATCGAGGTAAATACTACTGTCCTTCTATTGTAATTGGGAATTACATACTGTAGTTGTATAGAAATGAATATAAGATTCATAGAAGAGATTGAACTGTAATAGAAGGATATTACAGAAAAGAATTGAACTGTAATAGGAGGATATTACAGAATAGACTTGAATAGATCACATCAGAAGAATAATAAAGTAGAAGATTCAACTGTACTTACATAGAATTTGTATTCTGATGGTGATAGCCTTTATTGGTTGAATGTTCTGCGAGTAGCATGTGCTACTTGGAAGGTGGACAAGGCTAGCCGGGTTATAGCCGTGGAGCGTTTTGCTTATAGTCGATAATCGTCGCGAGGTATGTGATTCTTCCTATACTCTTGAGCATGATATTTTAAAGGAATATATATAGTACGGTAGACGTACGTGTGTTAACTGAATATAGTTTTACGGCAATGTCTTTTGACTTAAGCCTGAATAATAAGAATCTTGAAGTATTTCAAAAGAATTAAGAATCCTTTTTGAAAAAAGAATAATACTTGGTTTGAAAGCTTAAAAGTTATACTAGCTTTATGGGAAGTTAGGTATAACGACTTAAGAAGATAGAAGAATGGTTTTTGATTTTAGAAGTTAAGAGACTTAATCTTAAAAGATAAGAGACTTGACTTAATTGAATTGATGTGAAAGTTGTTAAGAAGTGTGAAACCTCATTCGTGAGTAATGAGTACTTGGTTTTTAAAAGAATAATATTTTACTGATTCCGGAAATGAGAATAAGTAAGGAACTTGATTTCTAAAAGAGACTTGAGGAAATTAAAGAGTTTTTGGTTTAAAAGAAAGGCATTGTTTGTCTTAAAATTGGTTTAAAACATAAAGTGTTATAACAACTTTATGGGAAGTTAGTTATTACGACTTTATGAAAACGAGAGAATGGTTTTATCATTGGTTTTAAAGTGGTAACTTGACTTTAAAAGGAGAAGTGTTTTGGTCTAAAAAGAAGGCATGGTATTGCCTTAATTTGGTTTTAAAAGGAAAGTATGGAAGTTGTTTTGGTTTACTTAAAAAGATGTTAGTCACTCTATACTGCGGGTATCGGGTGACCTTTGTAAAAGAAATGGATCCTTTAAAAAGGGTTTAACATACGTAGTACTTTGGGGTTAAAACCTGGACCTTGGCATAAAATAAAAAGTACCTTGAGTTGTGTGTAACTTTTCCTATGTTTGTGTGTAATAGCCTTGTTGTGCAAGTGTTGTATTCTTATGTTACCGCGTCTCTCGAATGGAGGGCCGGTCGTGTTATTCTTGATCATTTTGGACATACTGACACGATGGGTGGCCCACGGGTATGCTTCCACTATGATAGTCCATGGGCATACTGACTCGATGGATGGTCCACGGGTATGCGGCCATGATGAGGGTTCGTTTCCCTGTTGATAGTGTTATTCCATGGACTAGCTCTCCATGAGGTTTTTACTGATCGGCCTTGGTATCTGGTGGTCGGCTTTCGTACTTGCCCCGTCTCGTGGCTGATTCGGCCTTGGTACCTGGTAGTTAGCCCTCGCTTGCCCGTTCGGTGTAGTGACGAAGTCTCGTGATCTGACGCTTGGTACCGTAGTTAGCCCTCGTACTTGCCGATCGACTCGTGACCGGCCTTGGTATCTGGTAGTCGGCTTTCGTACTTGCCCCGTGTCAGCTTCGTGGTTTGGTTGTATTGTATTGTTAGTGCGGCTTTGGCATCAGGTAGGACTTGGTGTTCAGGTGTACTTCTTGGTGTTATTATATCATAGGCTGAAGCGGTGAGGAAGGTATTCCACGGGCATGATTGATGTTGTGGGCGTGAGACCATATTTATATTTGAGTAATGACTTGGAGGCGTGAGTCCACGACTTGATATAATCGTTATATGTGTATCTTGTAGTTTGGTTATCATACATGTCTCTGCTTTATATAGACTATTATGATTTCATTTCTGATATTCTGATTCACATACTTAGTACTGTTATCGACCTCGCCCGGCTGCGTTCATGCCGCAGTGAGGTACATCGTTTGTCGATCCGCGTTTAGGATCACATTTCAGCGTATTGGGAAGCTCCGTTCCTTGGAGGCTTATCTTTTGGTATGTTACCACAGTGCAGAGGTTCTTGTACATTCGAGGGTATGGCGGGGCCACTGTCCGTCATAGTTGTTGTATAAATCTTAAGTGCAGCACTATTGTGGGCGGGGTTGTAAGGATTAAAGCTGCTCAACTTTGTAATTATATATATATGCCGAAAGCGATTTTCTCTCGAGTAAAATGTGTCTCATTTCACATTTTGTTTCATGTATTGTTTTTATGTTCGATTACTCGATGTATGACTACTTGGGTGCGGGTAAGGCACGATCCACGAACCGGGCAGTCGTGACAAAAGTGGTATCGAGCGATTAGTCCTCGGAAAGTGTCTACAGGCCGTGTCTAGTAGAGTCTTGATTATCGATGTGTTGTGCACATCTATAATCGAGAGGCTGCGAGACATTTAGGATTAGTTTCCATTCTTCTCATTACGAGATCGTACCTTAGAAACGTGTTGTAAGTCGGACCCCTCGACGTATTTCGTTTTACGATTATGCCTCCGCGTAAAACCGGCCGGGCAAGGCAAAGCGTGAAGGAGCCGCGTAGTAAAGCGGCGGTAGTCTCTACGAGACCACGATACTGAGCCTCGATCTCGCGATGCAGGCGAGAGGAGATGGGTTACAAAGTGGGCGATTAATGGCGAGGTTGTGGCGGACTTGAGATAAGTGGGCGCCGGTTCGATGCACCGATGGTTCACCTAGATCGGATAGTTTGAGGCTACGGGATTTTACGAGTTGTAGCCCGCGAGTTTTATGGGTGAAGTCGAGGGCGATCGCGAGGAGTTCATCCGAAGCGATTCTGAGATCGTAGAGTGATCAAGGCATCGGAGACCGAGTCGGTGGTCTGAGTTCGCGTCATTGCGTGATACCGCATGATCGGTAGTTTGATTCGTGGGAGGCGTCGGGAGAGAATGCACTTCCGGTATATGGGACGAGTTCTCGCAGGCATTTCTTGCACACTTCTTGCCTCGCGGATGAAGAGGGCTCGGGCGTGATTTTTGATGTTGCGCGGCGAAGCGGACGTGCGGTTCGGGAGTACAATGTGAGTTCGACTCATTAGCTCGTCGTCCCGCGTTAGTAGCTAGTATGGAGGATCGAGTGCACCGATATGTTACGAGGCTCGATGATTACCTAGCGAGAGTTGTTCGGGTGTAGCTCTTGATCGGGCATGGACATTGCCGCATGCGAGCTTATGCACTTGGATGTGAGGCGGAAAATCGACGGAATGACCAAGATCGCGAAGAGGGCGAACAGCGGGGTCCTTTGATAACCTTCGAGGCGGACCGCCTGCAGCGAACTAGTTATGTACCTCGCCCGATGCAGTGGTCCTCCACGCCGGGACGCCGGGGTATTCGGGAAGCGGTCGTGTGCGGGTTTGATTTTTAGGGAGTAGGAGTGCTCGCGGATGAGGTCGCCCTTGTCTCGGTGTGGCGTTGTGGAAAACTTCATAAGGAGAGTGTCGTACTAACTTGGGAGATTGTTATTCTTGCGGCCCAGCGGGGCCATCTGGCGGCTGTCCGGAGCCGTGGGTAGCGGTAGGATAGCACAGACTACGAGATCGATTGCGGGTTCTTCACCTTCCATAGCTAGGCGGGATGTTCATACACGGCGGGCAGAGGTCGCGGTGGAAGTTCCCAGTTTTAGCGGTCCTTTGAACCGCCTATTTTCAGGTATATCCTTAACCCTCTAGAGACTTGTATGTATTGATGTTATGATGATGTGTTTAGTGTTATGTTCGGATAGCTTTGTGCTAAAATGTGATTTCAAAACCTGGTTAGTGAAAAAGGGTAAGCCTGGGGGTGAGAAAATGATGAACCTTAGAATATTACTGTTATACCCCGTAATTCCAGAGTATGTACGTAAGGACGTACGTAGAAAAAATTGAACTTTAAAGTTGGCTTGGACGGTTTATTTTGTGCACAACACCCGGTTAGAGTCGTTTTTCGACGAAACGTTTTACTAAACTTGCGAAGGGTAAATTACGGCTATGTCATTTCTAATTTTTGTGGATTTTTCCGAGAGACTAAACATTTTGGACCAACAAGAGGGCGACACTTGGCACCCTCTCATTGGTGGACTTAAGGGGCGGCTTTTGGACGATTTTGGTGAGTGGAGTTGGTAGGATATTTGTGAGTTAGATGGATAAGGTGGGACCCACACACACTTGTCCAAATCTTGACCTTACACTTGCCTTGCACTTGGCATGATCTTGGCCATTGGTTGGCCTTTGCTTGACCTATAAATACCCCTCCCCTTTGAAGACTTCTTCATCCATTCTACAAATCTCCAAGTCTTGAAATTCCCTCCCCTCTCTAGTAGTGTTCTCGTCCTCCCCCTTGTGAGGCCTTAGCCGAAAGCACCCTCCCCTTGGCGAGAGTACCCTCCTAGTGGGGTTGGCTGAGGGGTATACACCCCTCCCTTGTGGTGTTGTCTCGTATAAATACCCCCCCTCTTGGTAGAAATACTCTCCATAGTATTGTTACTATACCCAAATTACTTTAGCCCAAATACCTTGTAGTATTCCAAAGATACCTATTTACGTAGAGCCCGGAAATACTACCTTATGTCCTTTGTGTCTCAAACCGAAACCCTAAGGAAAACCTTCATAAGTCGGTTGAAGTGTTAAGTAGAAGTTGCGTAGAACTTCTAAGGGTTGTTTGGAGCGGGTTGGAGCGCACGGAGTAGGAGCTAAACCTTGCTCAGGAGCGACATTAAACTTGGATAATTTTGGGCTTATCGAGGTAAATATCTTGTCCCCCTATTGTAATTGGAAATTACATGATTGTTAGAATATATAGTTGAAGTATACTATATATAGAATGAATATTGAATAGAACTGAACGTAGTTTTTCGGCAATGTCTTTGTTATACCCCGTATTTCCAGAGTATGTACGTGAGGGCGTACGTATAATAATTTAAGCCTAAAGGTTGGCTAGTTTCGAAATTTGTACACAACACCCGATTGGAGTCATTTTTCGAAAGCGTTTCCACGACTTTCGTAGGAAAATTCGGCTATGTCATTTCTAATTTTTGCGGATTTTTAGAGACGAAACATTTTGGACCAACGGGAGGGTGACAAGTGTCACCTCACATTGGAAGTAATTGGCGGTAAAGCTTGGCGAAAGGGGGCATGTGGTAGGTAGGATATTTGTGCAAGTTGGTGTGGTAGATGGATAAGGTACACATGGTGGAAATCTAGCCCTACACTTGCACCACACTTGGATTGATCTTGGCCATTGATTGGCCTTCACTTGACCTATAAATACCCTCTAGTTGATGAACTTTCTTCATCCAAAATTGAGCAATCTATCAAGTCTCAAATACTCCCTCCTCTTGTCTTGAAATCGTCCAAAAGTCCTCCCCTTTGAGAGCTTGGCGAGAGCTTCCCCTCCCTTTGTGGTGCCCTAGCCAGGGTACCCCTAGCCTAGTTGTCTCGTATAAATACCCTTGTTGTGGTATAGAAATACTCTCCTAGTATTGTTATAATGTCCAAATACCTTGGCCCAAATACCTTGTAGTATTCCCAAGGTTACACTTATACAAGCCGAAAATACCATTATACTTTCCCTCAATCACTAAAACGAAACCACAGGGAAAAATCTTCACCGTAGTTGAAGTATTAAGTAGAAGTTGTGTAGACACTTCTAAGGGTTTCTTGGAGCGTTTTGGAGCGCACGGAGTAGGAGCTAAACCTTGCTCAGGATCGACTTTTATCTCGGATAATTTTGGGCTTATCGAGGTAAACACTCATGACCTTCTATTGTAATTGGAAATTACATGTTGTAGGAATATATAGTTGAAGTATACTATATATAGAATCAACGTTATAATACTTACAGCAATGTCTTGCGACTTAAGCCTGAATTTAAATAAGAGAACTGAACTGTAATCACATAGGACTGTATTACAGTAGACTTGTGTAGCATTACTGTGAAGTAGAATTGTACACGTCCGGTTAGGCGTGCAAACCCCCCCCCCCTGGTTGGCTTGGTAGCCGGCCTCGATAGAGGAGGAGATTACTTATTTGTTGCGGGAGTGTCTTCTTATTTTCTGTAGAAAGATGAAAACTTGTGTTTAAGATTTAATAGACGTTTGTGGCCTTTATAGGTGAAATTACTAAGAGTAGCGTATTCTACTCGAGGAGTGGAAAGGGCTAGCAAGGTTATAGTACTTGGAGCTTTTTGCTTATTGTCGATAATCGTCGCGAGGTATGTGAACCTCTTCCTATCTCTTCTAGCATGATATGTGTGTAACTATGTAGTACGGTAGACGTACATGTGTTTAATGTATTTGATTCGTTTGAAACATAAAGTGTTATAACGGCTTTATGAGAAGTTGGTTATAACAGCTTTATGTAGGTAAGAAAATACTTTGTGGTTTTAAAAGGTAACTGATGTGAATTATAACTGGCTTGTTATAATAAAGAACTTGATGTATTTCAAAAGATTTATAAATCGTTTTGAAGGGAGAGTAACACTTGGTTTTAAAGGTTTTAAAAAGAATTATACTAGCTTTATGGGGAGTTAGGTATAATGTCTTAAGAGAGGTAAAGAAAATGGTTTACTGATGTTAGAAGTTAAGAGACTTGATCTTATAAGATAAGAGACTTAACTTATTTGTTTTAATGTGGATGTTTATGTGAAACCTCATTCGTGAGTAATGAGTACTTGGTTTTATTTAAAGGGAAATCAGAATGTGTATCGACAAACCACTGCAGCGTTAATAAAAGGAAAATGTATTGAATAAATGAAGTCTTGTATTAAAACCAGTAGAAACCTCCATCTGCATAGAAACTAAGATGAGACAAAATGATATTACATTTTCTAGATCATGGCTGCTGTAATAAGAATGTTGTAAACAAGAATAACCTACTCTCACGTAAGATATATATTACTCAATCGTTCTAAAAAGAAATCAAGTGATTAAGTTTATGAACTATGAAACCATTTGAAAATGAGAAGCTTAAGTAATTGAAACTAGGCAAACGGGAACTTAGGAAAAGAATGTTGTTACTTGACTTTTGAAAAGGAATGTGGGTTGGTCATTCTAATACTACGGGTATTGTGTGACTTATGTGAAAGAAACGGATCTCTTAAAAGGTATTTAACGTACGTAGTACTTTAGGGTTAAAACCCGGACTTTGGCATAAAATGAAAGTACTTTGAGTTGTGTGAAACTTGCCTATGCTTGTTGTTGTGAAACTTGCCTATGCTTGTTGTTGTGAAACTTGCCTATGCTTGTGATGATAGCCTTTGTTGTGCAAGTGTGGTATTTACGTATTCTGGCGTCTCGATGGAGGGCGGTTGATTTGTTATGAACGATTCTACACCGAGTCCCGAGATGGGCGAGCACGTATTCCATTTGATTATACACGAGTCCCGAGATGGCGAAGCACATATTCCATTTGATATTACGAGTCCCGAGATGGCGAAGTCACGTATTTCATCGATATTACACCGAGTCCCACGAGATGGGCGAGTCACGTATCACATCTGATTTTACACCGAGTCGCGAGATGGCGAAGTCACGTATTTCATCCGTTATCATACATGTCTCCGCTTTATATAGACTATTATGATTTCATTCTGATCTTTTCTGATTTCACATACTTGGTACTGTTATCGACCTCCTTCGGGGGGCTGCGTTCATGCCGCAGGTAGAAGTACATTGGCTGTCGATCCCCGCTCTAGGATCACCTTTCAGCATATTGGGAAGCTCCGTTCCTTCGGAGGCTTATCTTTTGGTATGTGTTCCCTGAGTTGTAGGTTCTTGTACATTCAGGGGTATGGCGGGGCCCTGTCCCGTCATAGTTGTTGTAAATCTTAAGTGCAGAGCCTTTGTGTGGGCAGGGTTTTGTAAAAAGGGATTAAACTGTTCGTTTTGAAAAAAAGTTGTAATATGTATATCATTGGAAGGTAACCGTTTGGTTGACCTGTTTTATTATCATGTCTCTCATTTCATGTTTAAAGTTTTATTTTCCGCTGATTTTCTCTGATGTTGTGTCACTAGGGTGCCCGGGGTAAGGCACCAGTCACGGGCCCGGAATTCGGGGTGTGACATACTGTTCGTTTTGAAAAAAGTTGTAATATGTATATCATTGGAAGGTAACCGTTTGGTTGACCTGTTTTATTATCATGTCTCTCATTTCATGTTTAAAGTTTTATTTTCCGCTGATTTTCTCTGATGTTGTGTCACTAGGGTGCCCGGGGTAAGGCACCAGTCACGGGCCCGGAATTCGGGGTGTGACATAGTGGTATCAGAGCAGTTAATCCTCGGAAAGTGTCTACAGACCGTGTCTAGTAGAGTCTTGATTATCGGTGTGTTGTGCACCACATCTATAATCAGGAGGCTATAGGACATTTAGGATTGGTTTCCATTTCTTCTCATTCTGAGATCGTGCCTTAGAGCCGTGTGATAAGTTGTACCCCTCTGACGTATTTCATTTTTACCAGTTATGCCTCCGCGTAAGGCAACCCAGACCCAGACAGGCAAGGCAGCCGAGGGAGCTGCTAGTGGGATACAGAGGAGTACGAGGGCGCATGCCCGGCCAAGACTGAGACAAGCCCGACGGGCGGTTTCGTGACGCCGCCACAGAAGCTTAGAGCCGCAGCGATGGTCGCCGAGACCACAATACTGAGCCTCGATCCCCACACCGGAGCATGAGATGGGGTACAAGGAGATGGCCCGATTCGCCGCGGTCGTGGGCCGATATGAGGATAGGTTGGATCAGCAGCTCCGGCCCGAGCACCGTAGTTCACCCCGAGCGATAGTTTGAGGCTACGGGACTTTCTCGAGCCGCAGCCCGCGAGTTCTATGGGTCGAGGCACGAGGATGATCCACGGGAGTTCATCAAGCGATTCTGGATCACGAGAGTGATCAAGGCCGGAGACCGAGTCGCTGACCCCGGTTCGCACGGCCGCGCTGACATCGCAGCCGATCGTTTGATTCATGGGAACTGTCCCGAGGTGAGCATGCGCTCCCAGCAGTTTGGGACGAGTTCTCAAGGGCATTTCTTGCACATTTCTTGCCTCCACAGATGAGGAGGGCTCGGGCAGACAGATTTTTGGTGTTACGGCAGAACGGACGTACGGTTCGGGAGTACAATGTGGAGTTCGACTCATTGGCCCGGTACGTCCCCGCGTTAGTAGCTGATATGGAGGACAGAGTACACCGCTACGTCACCGGGCTGGATGAGTACTTGGCAGAGGCTTGTTCGGGTGTAGCCCTTCAGCCGGGCATGGACATTGCCCGCATGCAGGCTCATGCACTAGGATGTGAGGCACGGAGGAGTCGACGGAATGACCGAGATCAGCAGAAGAGGGCCAGAACAGCAGGGTCCTTTGGTAGCTTTCAAGGCGGACCGCCTCAGCAGCAGGCTAGTGATGTACCTCCGCCAGTACAGAGTGGTCCTCCACAGTCGTCAGGACGTTCAGGGTATTCGGGAGCTGGTCAGAGCTCCAAGGCTTCTGGTTCACAGATATACATGGGTTCTAGCCAGTCGGGTTCAGGTTTTCCTCAGTGTGCACGATGTGGCAAACGTCATCCCGGGGAATGTCGTCTTTTATCGGTGCTTGTTTTTCCCGCGCCGCCGTACATGTGACGAGAACGCCCTAGTAGGAAGGATGCAAACAGAATGACTCACCACGGATCGCGGCGGGTTCATCGCCTTTCTACTATACCTGCAGGCGTGCCTATGATTAGAGAGTTGCGGTAGATTCAGGTATATCGATAACACTATAGATTTTTTTATTTATTGATGTTGTTTTTGTGTCTATTTTTATGTTTGTATAGCTGTGTGCTAAAAATTGATTTAGAAACACAGTTAGTGAAAAGGGTAAGTCCTCGGAAGTGTGAAATGGAAGTGGTAGCTTTTCATGACCTGTTTAGGTAAGATTGTTCCGGATCGGGGAACAAGAGCGTGATGCGTAAGTGGATCGGGTTGGGGCCATGTTGAGGGCCAACCCGCGGTTTCAAAATAGGGTCACGGGTGGTCCCGCCAGTGGTAGGGTCACGAGGGTGCTAGGCCCAAGTTTAGATGACCGTCGTATGATTTCGTGTTTATGTTCGACCGGAGCGGATCGTAAAGGCCGAATGGCCTCGGGAGATCGGTTAGTAAGATGACCAAGTTGAGGTAGTGACTCCAAAGTTTTGGAACTAAAGCGATGATCAAGTGTGGTACGTATACTAGAAGAGTTCAAGTGTTCGGCGAGGCACGGCGAGTAAGAAGGAAGAGAACGTGTGTTATTACGTGGCGGTATGGCTTTGACAACTTGTTGAAGGAACTTCTTCGTTATCTATTTTCGAGAAGGAACATTCGGGACGAATGTTTCTAAGGAGGGGAGAATGTTATACCCCGTATTTCCAGAGTATGTACGTGAGGGCGTACGTATAATAATTTAAGCCTAAAGGTTGGCTAGTTTCGAAATTTGTACACAACACCCGATTGGAGTCGTTTTTGACGAACGCTTTCCACGTTTCGTAGGGAAAATTCCGGCTATGTCATTTCTAATTTTTGCGGATTTTTCCGAGAGACGAAACATTTTGGACCAACGGAGGGTGACAAGTGTCACCTCACATTGGAAGTGGTGGGCGTAAAGCTTGGCCGAAGGGGGCATGTGGTAGGTAGGATATTTGTGCAAGTTGGTGTGGTAGATGGATAAGGTACACATGGTGGAAATCTAGCCCTACACTTGCACCACACTTGTCTTCATCTTGGCCATTGGTTGGCCTTCACTTGACCTATAAATACCCCTCTAGTTGATGAACTTTCTTCATCCAAAAATTGAGCAATCTATCTAAGTCTCAAATACTCCTCCTCTTGTCTTGAAATCGTCCAAAAGTCCTCCCTTGAGAGCTTGGCCGAGAGCTTCCTCTCCCTTTGTGGTGCCCTAGAAGGTACCCCTAGCCTAGTTGTCTCGTATAAATACCCCTTGTTGTGGTATAGAAATACTCTCCTAGTATTGTTATAATGTCCAAATACCTTGGCCCAAATACCTTGTAGTATTCCCAAGGTTACACTTATACAAGCCCGTAAAATACCATTATACTTTCCTCACCACTAAAACGAAACCCTAGGGAAAAATCTTCACCCGTAGTGAAGTATTAAGTAGAAGTTGTGTAGACACTTCTAAGGGTTTCTGGAGCGTTTTGGAGCGCACGAGTAGGAGCTAAACCTTGCTCAGATCGACTTTTATCTCGGATAATTTTGGGCTTATCGAGGTAAACACTCATGACCTTCTATTGTAATTGGAAATTACATGTTGTAGGAATATATAGTTGAAGTATACTATATATAGAATGAGCGTTATAATACTTACGGCAATGTCTTGCGACTTAAGCTGAATTTAAATAAGAGAACCGAATCAGTAATCACATAGATCAGTATTACGAGACTTGTGTAGCATTCGTGAAGTAGAATTGTACACGTCCGGTTAGGCGTGCAAACCCCCGGTTGGCTTGGTAGCGGCCTCGATAGAGGTAGATTAACGCCATTTGTTGCGGGGAGTCTGCCGAATTTTATGTAGAAAGATGAAAACTTGTGTTTAAGATTTAATAGACGTTTGTGGCCTTTATAGGTGAAAGTACTAAGAGTAGCGTATTCTACTCGAGGAGTGGAAAGGGCTAGCAAGGTTGTAGTACTTGGAGCTTTTTGCTTCTTGTCGATAATCGTCGCGAGGGATGTGAACCTCTTCCTATCTCTTCTAGCATGATATGTGTGTAACTATGTAGTACGGTGACGTCATACGTGTTTAATGTATTTGATTAGTTTGAAACATAAAGTGTTATAACGGCTTTATGAGAAGTTGGTTATAACAGCTTTATGTAGGTAAGAAAATACTTTGTGGTTTTAAAAGGTAACTGATGTGAATTATAACTGGCTTGTTATAATAAAGAACTTGATGTATTTCAAAAGATTTATAAATCGTTTTGAAGGGAGAGTAACACTTGGTTTTAAAGGTTTTAAAAAGAATTATACTAGCTTTATGGGGAGTTAGGTATAATGTCTTAAGAGAGGTAAAGAAAATGGTTTACTGATGTTAGAAGTTAAGAGACTTGATCTTATAAGATAAGAGACTTAACTTATTTGTTTTAATGTGGATGTTTATGTGAAACCTCATTCGTGAGTAATGAGTACTTGGTTTTATTTAAAGGGATAATGTTTCTTGATTTGAAATCGAATGTGTATCGACAAACCACTGCGCGTTAATAAAAGGAAAATGTATTGAATAAATGAAGTCTTGTATTAAAACCGAGAAACCTCCATCTGCATAGAAACTAAGATGAGACAAAATGATATTACATTTTCTAGATCATGGCTGCTGTAATAAGAATGTTGTAAACAAGAATAACCTACTCTCACGTAAGATATATATTACTCAATCGTTCTAAAAAGAAATCAAGTGATTAAGTTTATGAACTATGAAACCATTTGAAAATGAGAAGCTTAAGTAATTGAAACTAGGCAAACGGGAACTTAGGAAAAGAATGTTGTTACTTGACTTTTGAAAAGGAATGTGGGTTGGTCATTCTAATACTACGGGTATTGTGTGACTTATGTGAAAGAAACGGATCTCTTAAAAGGTATTTAACGTACGTAGTACTTTAGGGTTAAAACCCGGACTTTGGCATAAAATGAAAGTACTTTGAGTTGTGTGAAACTTGCCTATGCTTGTTGTTGTGAAACTTGCCTATGCTTGTTGTTGTGAAACTTGCCTATGCTTGTGATGATAGCCTTTGTTGTGCAAGTGTGGTATTTCTGTGTTACCGCGTCTCGATGGAGGGCCGGTTGATTTGTTATGAACGATTCTACACCGAGTCCCACGAGATGGGCAGGGGCACGTATTCCATTTGATTATACACCGAGTCCCATGAGATGGGCAGGGGCACGTATTCCATTTGATATTACACCGAGTCCCACGAGATGGGCAGGGTCACGTATTTCATCTGATATTACACCGAGTCCCACGAGATGGGCAGGGTCACGTATGACCTCTGATTTTACACCGAGTCCCACGATGGCGGTGGTCACGTATTTCATCCGTTATCATACATGTCTCCGCTTTATATAGACTATTATGATTTCATTTACGCTTTTTACGATTTCACATACTTGGTACTGTTAGATCGACTCCTTCGGGGCTGCGTTCATGCCGCAGAAGTACATCGCCGTCGATCCCCGCTCTAGGATCACCTTTCAAAGATATCGAAGCTCGCCTTCCTGAGGCTTATCTTTTGGTATGTGTTCCACGAGTTGTAGGTTCTTGTACATTCGTGGTATGGCGGGCCCCGTCCGTCATAGTTGTTGTAAATCTTAGAGGTGCAGCAGCCTTTGTGGGCGTGGTTTTGTAAAAAGGGATTAAACTGCTCGTTTTGAAAAAGTTGTAATATGTATATCATTGGAAGGTAACCGCTTGGTTGACTGCTTTATTATCATGTCTCTCATTTCATGTTTAAAGTTTTATTTTCCGCTGATTTTCTCTCGATGTTGTGTCACTAGGGTGCGGGTAAGGCACGATCACGGCCCGAATTCGGGTGTGATCTTTTGACTTAAGCTGAATTTAAAGAAAGAGAATCGAATCGTAATTACATAGATCGTATTACATGAGACTTGTGTAGCATTATCGTGAAGTAGAATTGTACACGCCCCGGTTAGGCGTATAAACCCCTCGGTTGGCTTGATAGCCTCGATAGAGAGGAGATTTACGCTGCAGTGCGGGAGGTGTCACGACCCGACCTCAGCCGCGATCGTGCCCTACCTGGGCACCTGTTCAGGTATACATCCGAGAATAGCAGCGGAACATACACAACTTAAACACAGGTGTAAACAATATAACAACACAAAGCAGCCGAAGTGCCGCTTCCATAATATAAACAAAGTCAAAGTACAACTTTACAACTCGGCTTACAGCCCAACCACATATGTGAATACTGCACTTAGGAACAACAATGCGTGATGCGGGCTTCGCCATACCCCTGAATGTACATAATCTACAACATCAGGGAAAGGCTGTACCAAAGGAAAGACAAGCCTCCGGAAAATGGAGCTTCCGACGTCTGATAAGCGATCCTAAGAGTGTGGATCCGCAACTCGCTACCCTTTCTCGCAGATGAACGCAGCTTCGAGGAAGGGGTCGATCACAATATGTACTAAGTATGTAAAATCGAAAGTATCAGTAATTACAACATAAGTTTAAAAGAAAGCGGAGACATGTATGATAACAAAATTACGATTGCAAAGGCCTTACTAACAATGAGAGTAAAATAGGTGTATACTTACAACGAAAAATAGGATTGGAATCCTACTCCTGGGACTATTTCACCCGCATAGGTCCAGTGGACCTACGTGAGGTATTCCTCGCATGGGACTATTTCACCCGCATAAGCCCTTACGGACTCGCATGAGGTATTCCTCGCATAGGCTGGACCAGCCCGCATGGGACTATTTCACCCGCATAAGCCCTACGGACTCGCATGCGGTATTCCTCGCATCGTGGGTAGCAAATCCACGGAAATATGCAATGCCACAATCTCGGGGAATGACCCCGCAACGAATAATATATCACTTGCCCAAATCCGGCTATCACACATAACATAAGCTCTATCGGCTTATCATACAATATATAAGCAAGTTAAGAAATCCCCTAACTTCATCGTTCTTGTTCAGATACACTCTCATTTTAGTTTACCTAAGGCACTACCATGTTTTTATAAAAATCCGAATTTAACCCAAAGTACTACGTACTTCTATTCTTTTAAAAATGACTCATTTCATTATAACACTTCCAAGATACTAATAACCGTAGTATCAAGTTACAATTTCTTTTCAAGACAAGTCACAATACTTTTAGAAATAAAAATTAGGCTTCTAAATCAAGTGACTCATGTCTTATAAAACCTTAGGCAATTGATGCCTTAAAATCGAATTGCCTTCCATTAAATCAAGTCATTTATCTTTCCATAAAGTCAATATAACCAACTCTCCATAAAGTCGTTATATTCACTTTATGCCTTAGTCAAGTACAATTTCCTATCCAAGGGACTTATACGTTTTTGAAACGTCACAAGTATCACATACTTTAAAATTCTTCAAGTCCCTTATCTTTAACAAGACTTAAGACATCCTTAATATTCTCAAAGAAGGGAGTTAATCTCCTAACTCACCCGACTTGGAATTTCATAAAACAAGTAAAGAATGTCAAAGTCTTGTACGTCTACCGTACTATATACGTGAAACTAGTCATGCTCAAAGGATAGGAAAAGTTCTACATACCTCGTCGGGTCAAACCACTCGCCAAGCACAAAGTCCCGCCCGTAGAATGTCAACCTATAATATTCACCATACGTCCATTAACGCCTTACTTCAATGTAGAATATTATAAGTGTTAAGTCGCTAAATTCTACGGAAAATCGGACAGCACCTCCTTTGTTTCTACTTACTTTGCCACCTCTTTCGAGGCCGAATTCAATAACCAAACAGCCCCAATTGGCTCACACAATTTATATAAGGTAGTCCAATACAATGAATAACTAAACAGCCCAATTGGCTCACCACAATTTCCATTTATTTTTCACATTTCAAATGGCTATCAAAACCTATTATACATATCAATCTAAAACATGATTCACGTGGCCAATATCAACTTTAACAAGGATTACTATCAATTTCCAAGAGGAGAGGAAATCTCTTACCTTAGGGTTAGTCTACTAAAGCTCTCTTTCTTCAATTTCTATTCCCGTCAAACTCGTCCTTGTGAGTTTCCCACAAGCTTACCAGCACTTTGTCTTTTTACCGCCGCTCCAACAACACCCACTAAGCTAGGTTTTTCTCAAAACTCAAGAGAGAAGGGGAGAGGGGTTTTTTGGTGTTCAAAGGTGAAATAACCAAGTCTTTCAAGACTTGGTCTTAAAATAGGGCTCTTTTCGTGGTCAACAAGATGGGAGGGACACTTGTCACCCTCCCATAGGCCCTTTCAAAATATCCTGTTTTAAGCAATTCCCGCAGAAAATTTTCCGCCGCGGCGCCCCGGCGCCGAAACCTCTGAGGATTTTCAGGATTAGTGGCGCCGCGGCCCTGCTGACGGCCACGCGCCGAGACGCCGACACGAAAATCCTTCCTCTCGCGCTACCATGCAATTTCTAACGCCCATACCTCTCCGCTCCGATGTCCTATCGACGAGCGATTTGTCGCGTTGGACACTAAACTCATCCAACTTTATACTAGGCTTGCTAATCACCCCATACATCAAAAAAAATAATTTGGGGTACCACACTCCAAATAAGACTTAAAATCCGCTCGACACATGATTGCCAACTTATCTTATATTGAATTTACGGGGTGTAACATTCTCCCCCCCTTAGAAACATTCGTCCCGAATGTTCTTTCGGAGTAACTTAATTAGCAACATAGTTTCCTTTCACAACCCCGACATACCACTAATGTCGCACTAGGCCACATAGTAACATTTAAGCAAAAAACACTTCAATTAAAACTTGGCAAGTAAGGGAAAACGGATTACCTGAAAGTATAGAGAATAAGTGAGGATACTTCCTCAGCATGTCCTCCTCCACTTCCCAAGTCATCTCCTCCCGGTTATCATTCCTCCACAGGACTTTGACGGAAGCTACATCCTTGGTCCGCAGCTTTGACCTGGCGATCGAGTATCGCTATGGGACTCTCCTCATACGATAACCCCTCTGTTACCTGGACCTCACCGGTAGGGAAAACTCTTGCTGGATCTCCGATACACTTCCTCAACATAGAAACATGGAAGACCGGATGTACCGCCTCTAACTCTGATGACAGATCCAACTCGTAGGCAACCTTTCCCACTCTACGAACGATCTGGTAGGGCCCAATGTACCTTGGGCTGAGTTTCCCCTTCTTACCGAATCTCATCACACCCTTCATGGGTGATACCTTCAAGAAGACCCAATCGTCTACCTGAAACTCCAAATGCCAACGCCGATTATCCGCATATGACTTCTGCCGACTCGAGCCGCTATCAGCTCTCCGGATAAGCTTCACCTTATCCACACCTGTACCAAGTGCAGGCCAACTAATCGCATTTCGCCCACGTCGAACCAACCGATCGGCGACCTGCATTTCCGCCCATATAAAGTCTCGTATGGCGCCATCTGAATACTGGAATGGTAGCTGTTGTTATAAGCAAACTCCACAAGGGGCAAATGATCCTCCCAGCTACCACTAAAATCAATCACGCAGCTCGCAAAGATATCCTCAAGAGTTCGATAGGCGCTCGCCGCCCGCCACCGAGGATGAAATCTTGTCTTTGAGACTCACTGTGTCCAGACCTTCTCGAAAGATCTCCGGTTAGTCAGAACCGCTCCCTATCGATATAATCGACACCGACACCGTGCACCTCACTATCTCTGATGTACAACCGCATAGTCCTTCAAAAACGCTGCCCCGATCGGAAGGAAATGGGCTGATTTCGACACCACAACAATAACCCAAATGGAGTCGTGATTATCCGAGTGCGAGGTAACCTCAGAACAAAGTCCATGTTGATCGTCTCCCACTTCCAAGTCGGAATCTCGATAGACCGCAATAATCCACCGGCCTCCGGTGCTCGACTTTAACTCACGGCAATTAGGACATCAGGTAACAAAACTCGCCACGCCCTCTTCGTGCCATCCCACCAATACAAACATCCGAGGTCATGGTACATCTTGGTCGACCGGATGAATAGAATATCGAGCGCCAGGTGCCTCTCCTGCAATATGCTGACGAAGTCCTGATACATCGGGAACACACAACCGGCCCTCAAATCTCAGCACCCCATCAGGCGCTACCTCGAATAGACTTTTCTCCTCTCGGAGAGCTGCATCACGATACCGTACCATCACTGGGTCCTCAAATCGCCGCTCTTCACCTCATCAAAATGGAAGACTCGCAACCTCACGAACCCGTATTCCACTATCGTCGGATCGATCAAACGAACCCCAAGGCTCGCTAATCGTGGATCTGACGACCATGTCCCCGCCTCTGGCCGCACTGACAGTGCTCCCATCGACCTACGACTAAGGCATCAAGAACTACGTTGGCTTTCCCGATGGTATAGAATCTCTACATCATAGTCTTTCAAAGAACTCCAACCACCGTCTGTCTCAAGTTCTCCTCTCGCTCAAGATATACTGAGGCGCCAGGGTCTGTATAAATATCCACATGAACCCCATACAAATAATGTCTCCAAATCTTCAAGGCATGTATAACTGCGGTCAATTCTAAGTCATGGGTAGGGTAATTTCTCTCATGCTTCCGTAACTGCCGGGAAGCATAGGCTATAACCTTGCCGTGCTGCATCAAAACACACCCTAGCCCGATACCCGAGGCATCACAATAGATCACGTACCCGTCTAACCCCTCAGGAAGAGTAAGAACTGGGGCTGTAGTCAACTTTTCCTTCAGCAGCTGGAAACCCTTCTCGCAAGCCTCTGTCCACTGGAACTTGGCTGCCTTCTGAGTCAGCCTAGTCAACTGCTGAAATCAAGCAACCGCTTCCACAAACTGCGATAATAACTCGCCAATTTCAAGAAATCGCGCACTCGGCCGGAGTGGTAGGTCTCGGCCAAGACTTGACTGCCTCAATCTTTGCCGTATCCACCCGAACACCATCAGCCCCAATAATATGCCCCAGGAATGCCACTGAGGCCAACCAAAACTCACACTTGGAAAACTTGGCAAATAGCTGCCGGCTCCGGAGGACCCCAAGTACCGTCCTCAAGTGATCGGCATGCTCCTGCTCCGTCCGCGAATAAACCAGGATGTCATCAATGAATACTATCACAAATGTGTCCAAAAAATGGCTTGAACACACCCGGTTAATCAAATCCATAAACACCGCTGGAGCGTTGGTCAAACCGAAAGACATAACCCTAAACTCATAGTGCCCATACCGGGTCCTGAATGCAGTCTTTGGGATGTGCGTCTCGAACTCGAACTCGATGATAACTGCACCGCAGTCTATCTTTGAGAAACACTCGCGCTCGCAATCGTCAAACAAATCATCAATCCTGGGGAGGGGGTATCTATTCTTGATGGTTACCTTATTCAGCTGCCTATAATCAACACACATACGCAGCGTTCCATCCTTCTTCTTCACGAACAAAACCGGCGCTCCCCAGGGAGATACACTAGGCCTAATAAAGCCTTTCTCCAGCAAATCTTTCAGCTGGTCCTTCAGCTCCCTCAACTCGGCAGGTGCCATCCTGTATGGCGGGATGGAAATAGGTCGAGTGTCTGGCAACATGTCAATACAAAACTCAATCTCCTCTCGGGAGGATACCCAAGATCATCCAGGAACACATCCGAAACTCCCTAACCACGGCATCGATCAAGAATCGACACCTCACCTCAGACAAATACCCGAACCGGATGATAGATGTATTCTTCTCGCACCATCTTCCTAGCCTTGAGGTAAGAAATAAACCTACCCTGCGACGCCGTGTTGCCTCCACTCGATAATCGCTCGCCAGAAACCGAACCGAACCAACTGTCCTACAAATAACGTTGTCATAACAAGAGGCCAACCACCATACCCATAATGACATCAAAATCACATCTCCACTCTATCAAGTCTGCACGGGTCCGACGATCAGAATATAAACCGGACAACCTTTGTACACCCGCTCAGCTAACACCGAATCCCCCATAGGCGTAGCTACCTCAAAAGGCTCTATCGACACCAGCTCTATCCCGATCCTATCCGCAACAATAGGGGACACATAGGACAAGGTAGAACTCGGATCTATCAAAGCATAAACATCACACCAAATCGTAATGTACCGTGACGACGCCGTAAGCCTCACGATCTGGCGGTGGCTAATGAATATATGCGGTTCTGAGGACCGCTAGAACTAGAACCACCACCTCGACCTCTACCGCGCCTGCTGTCCGCGAGTACCACGCCTCCAGGCGCATAACCACGTAAGGAGAAGAAGACCCAAAGAATCGATCCCGCTTACCGTGGCCGTACCACCCATGCTGCCTCTAGACGGACAATCCCTCTTCAAGTGGCCCAACTAGCCACAAGAGTAACAACCTCCTGCAGGAACACGACACTCGCCTGGGTGCGATCTACCGCATCGAGCACACCGAGGTGTGGGTGGTATCGATCGGCGAGGATCTCTGCCTCCCTGAAACCCCAAGCCCCGAGCCCGACCGCTTCCTGAATGACCGGTCTGATCAGACCTCCTTCCAGAAAACCGCGACGGAGCACTCTGTGCTGGCTGGAATGTGGACTCGGTCTGCTGCTGAGGTTGTCCGCCTCGAGAAATGTCCTGAGACCCCGCTGTCCTGGCCCTCTTGGGCTGGCCTAAGTAAATCTGGTCCTCCCTCTCTCTATCCTCAATCCCCTGCGCATAGGCCTGCATCCTGGCGATGTCCATACCGGCCAAGAGCCACCCCAAGCATCTTTGTAATCATATGACGGTCTAGCCCCATCACATAACGATGAACTCTATCCGCCATGCTAGCTACAATAGTATGCGCATATCTGGCCAAGGAGTCAAACTCCAAGCTATACTCCCGACAGCTTCTCTGCTCGCCTCAAGGTCAAGAACTGTCTGCCGGATCTCTCATCTCGAGGCAAAAGTGATCCATGAAAGCCTCAGAAACTCCTCTCAAACAGTGGAAGAGCATCATCACCTCTCGAAATCAACCACGACTCAAACCGCCAACGCAATATCGCGTAACCGGTAAGAGGCTAGTGTAACTGACTGTCTCTCAAGCCCTAAGAACTGCATGGTCCGTAGGCTGCCGAATGAACTCGCGGATCCTCATCGACCTCGAGCCATAAAACTCGGTGGATGACATCCCGAAAAATCCCTAATCCGCAAACCGCTTGGCCGTAGTGGGCCGCTGCTCACGGCGCTGCCCGCTACTATATCGTCAATAACCGACCGCTCCCGTAGTCTCTATACTCGCACTGGTTGGGAACTGGAGGGTGCAGTATCGGAACCTCTCGAGCTCCGCCGCTCTCGCCTCTAAAACCGCAGCGTGGCTGAACTTGCCGACCCGCCTACTACCTCAGGCATAGTCTGTGCCTGAGCCCGTGGAACCCTCTGCGTACCGCTAGCGCCTCCGCCGCCGCTTTGCCCTTCTCGGCTCTGGCCGCTTCGTGGAGGCATAGCTGTTTCATAAGAATAGGTCAGAGGGGATTCAACCTAATAAGACAGCTCTACTGCACGATCTCAGAGAGAGAAGAATGGAAACCAATCCTAAATGTCATGCAGCCTCCTGATTATAGATGTGGTGCACAACACACCGATAATCAAGACTGCTAGACACGGTCTAGACACTTTCCGAGGACTAACCGCTCGATACCACTTTTGTCACGACCCGACCTCGGCCGCGATCGTGCCCTACCCGGGCACCTGCTCGTATACATCGAGAGAATAGCAATGAACATACACAACTTAAACACGGTGTAAACAATATAACAACACAAAGCAGCCGATAAAGTGCCGCCTTCCATAATATAAACAAAGTCAAAAGTACAACTTTACAACTCGGCTTACAACCAACCACATATGTGAATACGGACTCTAGGAACAAATAACGTGGCGGATGTGGCCCGCCATACCCCGAATGTACATAATCTACAACATCGTGGAAAGGTCAGACTAAAGGAAAGACAAGCCTCCGGAAAATGGAGCTTCCGACGTCTGATAAGCGATCCTAAGAGTGTGGATCCGCAACCTGCTTACCCTTTCCTGCGGCATGAACGCAGCCCCCGAGGAAGGGGGTCAGTACACAATATGTACTAAGTATGTAAAACTGGAAAGTACTGTAATTACAACATAAGTTTAAAAGAAAGCCGGAGACATGTATGATAACAAAATTACAGTACCCAGTGCCTTACTAACAATGAGAGTAAAAATAGGTGTATACTTACAACGAAAAATAGGATTGGAATCCTACTCCTGGGACTATTTCACCCGCATAGGTCCAGTGGACCTACGTGAGGTATTCCTCGCATGGGACTATTTCACCCGCATAAGCCCTTACGGACTCGCATGAGGTATTCCTCGCATAGGCTGGACCCGCCCGCATGGGACTATTTCACCCGCATAAGCCCTACGGACTCGCATGAGGTATTCCTCGCATCGTGGGTAGCAAATCCACGGAAATATGCAATGCCACAATCCCGGGGAATGACCCCGCAACGAATAATATATCACTAGCCCAAATCCGGCTATCACACATAACATAAGCTCTATCGGCTTATCATACAATATATAAGCAAGTTAAGAAATCCCCTAACTTCTTACTGTTCTTGTTCGTATACACTCTCATTTTAGTTTACCTAAGGCACTACCATGTTTTTTATAAAAATCCGGGAATTTAACCCAAAGTACTACGTACTTCTATTCTTTTAAAAATGACTCATTTCATTATAACACTTCCAAGATACTAATAACCGTAGTATCAAGTTACAATTTCTTTTCAAGACAAGTCACAATACTTTTAGAAATAAAAATTAGGCTTCTAAATCAAGTGACTCATGTCTTATAAAACCTTAGGCAATTGATGCCTTAAAATCGAATTGCCTTCCATTAAATCAAGTCATTTATCTTTCCATAAAGTCAATATAACCAACTCCCCATAAAGTCGTTATATTCACTTTATGCCTTAGTCAAGTACAATTTCCTATCCAAGGGACTTATACGTTTTTGAAACGTCACAAGTATCACATACTTTAAAATTCTTCAAGTCCCTTATCTTTAACAAGACTTAAGACATCCTTAATATTCTCAAAGAAGGGAGTTAATCTCCTAACTCACCCGACTTGGAATTTCATAAAACAAGTAAAGAATGTCAAAGTCTCAGACGCTCACCGCACTATATACGTGAAACTAGTCATGCTCAAAGGATAGGAAAAGTTCTACATACCTCGTCGGGTCAAACCACTCGCCAAGCACAAAGTTCCGCCCGTAGAATGTCAACCAATAATATTCACCATACGTCCATTAACGCCTTACTTCAATGTAGAATATTATAAGTGTTAAGTCGCTAAATTCTACGGAAAATCGGATAGCACCTCCTTTGTTTCTACTTACTTTGCCACCTCTTTCGAGGCCGAATTCAATAACCAAACAGCCCCAATTGACTCACACAATTTATATAAGGTAGTCCAATACAATGAATAACTAAACAGCCCAATTGGCTCACCACAATTTCCATTTATTTTTCACATTTCAAATGGCTATCAAAACCTATTATACATATCAATCTAAAACATGATTCACGTGGCCAATATCAACTTTAACAAGGATTACTATCAATTTCCAAGAGGAGAGGAAATCTCTTACCTTAGGGTTAGTCTACTAAAGCTCTCTTTCTTCAATTTCTATTCCCGTCAAACTCGTCCTTGTGAGTTTCCCACAAGCTTACCAGCACTTTGTCTTTTTACCGCCGCTCCAACAACACCCACTAAGCTAGGTTTTTCTCAAAACTCAAGAGAGAAGGGGAGAGGGGTTTTTAGGTGTTCAAAGGTGAAATAACCAAGTCTTTCAAGACTTGGTCTTAAAATAGGGCTCTTTTCGTGGTCAACAAGATGGGAGGGACACTTGTCACCCTCCCATAGGCCCTTTTCGAAAATATCCCCTGTTTTAAGCAATTCCCGCAGAAAATTTTCCGCATCGCGCGCCCTGCAGCTTGAGCCGCGCGCCAAAACCTCTCGAGGATTTTCAGATTAGTGGCGCCGCTGCCTCGCTGACGGCCGCGCGCTGACGCCCGATACGAAAAATCCTTCCTCTCGCGCTACCATGCACTTCTAACGCCCATACTTCTCCGCTCCGATGTCCTATCGACGAGCGATTTGTCGCGTTGGACACTAAACTCATCCAACTTTATACTAGGCTTGCTAATCACCCCATACATCAAAAAAAATAATTTGGGGTACCACACTCCAAATAAGACTTAAAATCCGCTCGACACATGATTGCCAACTTATCTTATATTGAATTTACGGGGTGTAACAGTAGGTGCTGCCGAATTTTCTGTAGAATGTTCTACAATAAGATCTTGATGTTAATAAGCTCCTTGTGGCCTTATAGGTTGAAGTACTATGTGTGGCGCGATCTATTTGGCTTAAGGAGTAGCCGACGGTTTGAGGTACTTGGAGCGTTTTGCTATTAGTCGATAATCGTCGCGAGGTATGTGAACCTCTTCCTATCTTTTCTAGCATGATATGTGTAATAACTATGTAGTACGGTAGACGTACATGTGTTAATTGTATTTGATTGGTTTAAAACATAAAGTGTTATAACGGCTTTATGGGAAGTTGGTTATAACAGCTTTATGTAGGTAAGAAAATGCTTTGTGGTTTTAAAAACTTAAGAGTTATAATAGCTTTATGGGAAGTTAGGTATAACGGCTTAAGAGAGATAAAATGAATGATTTATTGATTTTAGAAGTTAAGAGACTTGATCTTAAAAGATAATAGACTTGACTTAATTAAATTAATATGAATTTTGTGTGAAACCTCATTCGTGAGTAATGAGTACTTGGTTTTTAAAAGGAATAATGTTTTACTGATTTCGGAAATCAGAATGAGTATCGACAAACCACTGCAGCGTTAATAAAGGGAAATGTTTTGATTAATGAAGTATTGTTAAAACCAAGAGAAACCTCCATCCGCATGAAGCTAAGATGAGACAAAATGATATTACATTTCCTAGATCATGGCGCTTAATAAGATTGATTATGAACAAGAATAACCTACTCACATATAAGGCATATGTTTCTCGATTGTTTAAAAGAGAATTATATTCTTAAATGAATAAGACTATGAACTTTAAACCTTTCTAAAATAAGAAACGTGAACATTTGAAATTAGGCAAACTTGAACGTTTGGAAAATAATGTTGTTACTTGATTTTACAAAGGGAAGTGTTTTGGTTTACTTAAAAAGATAGTCACTCTATTTTATACTACGGGTATTGTGTGACTTCTGTGAAAGAAACGAATCTTTTAAAAGAGTTAATGTATGAAGTACTTTGGGGATAGATACCCGAACTTATTAGCATAAAGTACCTTGTGTTAACTTGATTTTGTTGGTTTGTGATAGCCTTGTAATACTTTCTTGTTGATTTGATAAGTAAACATGTTAGGATGCTACGTGTGTTAGTATCTTGTGATTGTTGTGTAAGTGGTCATTCTGCCGTGCTTACGCTGCTAACCGTAAGTCTGTTGTACTATTATTATATCACCTACCCTCGATCGTTATACCGAGGGCTTGCCACCCTTGACGCGGTCTATACGGCCTATGCGATCCGAGAGACTATGCGAGCAGCGGTATGCTCCGAGATTGATCATTCCGGTGTTTAGCCCGACGCAGGATGCCCTATGCGTCCACGGACTATGCGGTCTTTTGAGACTATGCGGCTGCGGAGTCCAGCGGATACCGGGTTAAGCCGCCCGACGCTGGTATACCTCGAGCGATGCAGGACCGTGATTCGAGGAATACCTCATGCGGTCTGTGTGTGACCTATGCGAGTCGCGGTAAGTTCCAGAATAGACGCGCACATTGATATCGCGGGCGAGTGGCGCCTTCGATTATGGTGCGGTCTAGAAAGACCTCGTGATACGCTTTTATAGCATTGTTGGTACTGTGGGTTTTAGTAGTCGGCTATGCCTTCGCATTTACCCCGCACGGTTTTATTATGACACGTGGGACCGGTGTTTATGTGTATTCCTTGATGCTTTTATATCATGGATCACAGCGAGGAAGGTATTCCACGCATGATTGATGTTGTGGCGTGAGACCCATTATTATACTTGAGTAATGACTGAGGGCGAGTCCACGACTGACATGATCGCTTTATCATGGAATCGTAGTTTGGTTATCATACATGTCTCCCGCTTTATATAGACTACTATGATTTCGTTTACGATTTTCAGCCACATACTTGGTACCTATTGTGCGACCTCCTTCGGGCCGCGTTCATGCCGCAGTAAAGGTACGCCATCGTTGATCCTCGCCTAGGTCACGATTCGCTTGGGAAGCTCCGTTTCTCGGAGGCTTATCTTCGTATAGTCCTGTCGTTGTAGGTTTTTACATTCAGGTATGGCGGCCCCGTCCCGCCATTGTTGTCGTATCATTCCTAGAGGTCCGTAGTAATCGCCAGGCGAGTTGTATGGGATGTAACTGTTCGGATTAAAGTTTTTATATTATGCCGTAAGGCAACTTTTCTTCAGATAAACATGTGTCTTCTTTACATTGTTTCATGTATTGGGTTTTATATTCCGATTACTCGATGTTGTATCACCGGGTGCCCGGTAGACACGATCACGCGCCGGTTCGGTCGTGACAAAAGTGGTATCGTGAGCGATTAATCCTCGGAAAGTGTCTACTGCATCGTATCCGAGAGTCTTGATTATCGCGTGTTGCGCACCACACCAATAATCGTGAGGCTATAGGATATTTAGGATTAGTTCCTATTCTTCTCACTCGAGATCGTGCCTTAGAGTTGTGTTGTAAGTTGGACCTCTAACGTATTTCTTTCCTTACCGCTATGCCTCCGCGTAGGGCAAACCCGCCCAGAGGGCAAGGCGCGGCGGAGTCTGCGAGTAGAGTACTGAGGTTACGTGGGCACGCCCAATCATCACCGGGTGCTTCATTCGCGGAGTTATGCTACGCCACCACCCCAGAGAGTTTAGCGCAATGCAGTAGTGCTCATCGCGCCATGACATTTGAACCTTCGCCCACGACCGAACAGGAATATAGATTGCAAAGATGCGACCCTATTACTAGCTAAGGATGTAGCTACCATAGGGTATATGATGTATCGATTTATCGCGGGTCTTGATGACTATCTAAGAGAGGGTGGTGCAAGAATAGCTCATCAGTTAGGCTTGAGCATGGCCTGTGTACGGGCTTATGCGCAGCAGCCAAGAAACGTAGATCGACGTTAACGGCGACAAGAAGGCGAGCAGCAGGGTCATTTGATAACTTTCGAGGAAAATCGCCTCAGCAGCAGACTGGATACACACCTCCGCCGGTGCAGAGTGGTCCTCCATGGATTTCAGGACGTTCGTGGTATGCCGGAGTTGGTCAGAGCTCCAGGGCTTCCGGTCACAACAGGACAGCGCCATCCCGGGAATGTCGTCTTTTTGTTGGTACTTGTTGTACTTACGGCCGTAAGGGCCGGGTGTCGAAAGGGCGTCCTAGTAGGAGGGATGCAAGTAGGAGGACTTAGCCTTCAGGATCGATGGGTAGTTCGTCACCTTCCTTAGCTATGAGCCCTACGGGGCAGGTTTGATTAGAACGATTAAGGGGAGTGAAGCAGTAGATACAGGTATATCCTTAACCCTCTAGAGATCGATGTGTGATAAGATGAGTATATCATAAGTGCTATGTTCTGATAGCAGCATGTTAGTTGTGATTAGAAATCATGGTTAGTAAAAGGGTAAGATTGGGGATAAGGGAAAGTGTGAGCCTTAGAATGTTATACGTAGAGACCTTAGAGGCAAGGCCATCTCGAGAAAAATGTATTTTTATGTTTGATCCTTATCGGAGTGCGTAGTGCACGTGAGATATATTTGTGTGATAGGTCCCTGAGTAGTGTGAAATGAAAGAGGGTAGTTGAGCTAAGAAGACCGCTAGGTTTTCGTAACGTGATTAGTGAGATTGTTCCGGATCGGGGAGCTAGTGTTTTGCGCGTAGCGGGTCGGGTTGCGGACCGATTGCGGGTCAACCCGCGACCTGTTTTATGGTGGGGTCAGTTTGAGGTGGTCCCGCTTTGTGATAGGGTCACAAGGGTGTTAGGCCCAAGTTTAGTTAACCATCGTACGAGTTCGTGGATGCGTCAACCGCAGATGGCCGGCCGATGGGTCACCGTCGTGTCTTTCGCCAGACCGTTTACTCGCAGAGGTTATGCGAGATGATCGACGTGAAGGTTGTATGGCTGCACGAGGTGCCCGCTTTCACCTTATGTCGGCGGATCCCGTGTTACGCCTATTTTTCGTTTTCTCGAAGTTTTACCAGCAGGTTAGGAACTCAGTGAGTCTCCGATCGTATTCGCCTCGGCCAGTGTTTTGATTTCAGGGGTAGTTGTGAGGATTGTTGTCTCCTGTTGGGGAAATGTTTTATAGCTACCATTTCAGTGTTCGGATATCGCCTTGTGACGCCTGGTAGGGGCGGAAGTGTAAGTCACGGCCGATTGGTTCGACGTTGGCAAGGTTCGATAGTTGGTTCATACGTGTTCGCAGACGTGGATAGGGTGAAGCTTATCCGTAAGAGGTTATTGGCAGCTCGAGTCAGCGTAAGTCGCGGATAATCTGTGACAACGCTTGGAGTTCGTGCCGACGTGGTCTTGAAGGTACCACCCCGGAAAGGGTGTGACGAGTTTTGGAAACTGAAGAAGTAGCAGAAATGTGGTAAGTTATGAGAAAGAGTTCGAGGGTACGAGATGGGTACGACACGTAAGGGAATAAGCGAGCATGTATGGCGAGCATAGATGTGATCATTTCTTTTGTGAGGTTAGAGGTGTTTCTGTGGCCAGGTGTGGCAGGTTTGTTCTCGTAAGTATAGTAGTGAAGACTATACTGGCGCGCGTTTGTTTTGAGACTTAGAAGGAACATTCGGGACGAATGTTTCTAGCGAGGAGAATGTTATACCGTATTTCGCAGTATGCGTGGGGCGTGCGTAGAAAAATTTGAACTTTAAAGTTGGCTTGGACGATTTATTTTGTGCACAACACCCGGTTAGAGTCATTTTTTGACGAAACGTTTTACTAAACTTGCGAAGGGTAAATTACGGCTATGTCATTTCTAAGTTTTGCGGATTTTTCCGAGAGGCGAAACATTTTGGACCAACAAGAGGGCGACACTTGGCACCCTCTCATTGGTGGACTTAAGGGGCGACTTTTGGACGATTTTGGTGAGTGGAGTTGGTAGGATATTTGTGAGTTAGATGGATAAGGTGGGACCCACACACACTTGTCCAAATCTTGACCTTACACTTGCCTTGCACTTGGCATGATCTTGGCCATTGGTTGGCCTTTGCTTGACCTATAAATACCCCTCCCCTTTGAAGACTTCTTCATCCATTCTACAAATCTCCAAGTGTTGAAATTCCTCCCTCTCTAAGTAGTGTTCTCGCCCTCCCTCATGAGGCCTTAGCCGAGAGCACCCCTCCCCTGGCCGAGTACCCCTTCTAGTGGGGTTGGCCGAGGGGTATATACCCCCCCTTGTGGTGTTGTCTCGTATAAATACCCCCTCCTCTTGGTAGAAATACTCTACATAGTATTGTTACTATACCCAAATTACTTTAGCCCAAATACCTTGTAGTATTCCAAAGATACCTCTTTACGTAGAGCCCGGAAATACTACCTTATGTCCTTTGTGTCTCAAACCGAAACCCTAAGGAAAACCTTCATAAGTCGGTTGAAGTGTTAAGTAGAAGTTGCGTAGAACTTCTAAGGGTTGTTTGGAGCGGGTTGGAGCGCACGGAGTAGGAGCTAAACCTTGCTCAGGAGCGACATTAAACTTGGATAATTTTGGGCTTATCGAGGTAAATATCTTGTCCCCCTATTGTAATTGGAAATTACATGATTGTTAGTATATAGTTGAAGTATACTATATATAGAATGAATATTGAATAGAACTGAACGTAGTTTTTCGGCAATGTCTTTTGACTTAAGCCTGAATTTAAAGAAAGAGAACTGAACTGTAATTACATAGGATCAGACATGAGACTTGTGTAGCATTACTGTGAAGTAGAATTGTACACGTCCGGTTAGACGTATAATCCCCCCCTGGTTGGCTTGATAGCCGGCCTCGATAGAGGAGGAGATTTACGCGGTTGCGGGGGGGGGGAGGTGCTGCCGAATTTTCTGTAGAATGTTCTACGATAAGATCTATATGTTAATAAGCGCCTTGTGCCCTTATAGGTTGAAGTACTATGTGTGGCGCGATCTACTTGGCTTAAGGAGTAGCCGACGGTTTGAGGTACTTGGAGCGTTTTGCTATTAGTCGATAATCGTCGCGAGGTATGTGAACCTCTTCCTATCTTTTCTAGCATGATATGTGTAATAACTATGTAGTACGGTAGACGTACATGTGTTAATTGTATTTGATTGGTTTAAAACATAAAGTGTTATAACGGCTTTATGGGAAGTTGGTTATAACAGCTTTATGTAGGTAAGAAAATGCTTTGTGGTTTTAAAAACTTAAGAGTTATAATAGCTTTATGGGAAGTTGGGTATAACGGCTTAAGAGAGATAAAATGAATGATTTATTGATTTTAGAAGTTAAGAGACTTGATCTTAAAAGATAAGAGACTTGATCTTAAAAGATAAGAGACTTGACTTAATTAAATTAATATGAATTTTGTGTGAAACCTCATTCGTGAGTAATGAGTACTTGGTTTTTAAAAGGAATAATGTTTTACTGATTTGAAATCGAATGAGTATCGACAAACCATCGCAGCTAATAAAGGGAAATGTTTTGATTAATGAAGTATTGTTAAAACCAAGAGAAACCTCCATCCGCATGAAGCTAAGATGAGACAAAATGATATTACATTTCCTAGATCATGGCTGCTTAATAAGATTGATTATGAACAAGAATAACCTACTCACATATAAGGCATATGTTTCTCAGATTGTTTAAAAGAGAATTATATTCTTAAATGAATAAGACTATGAACTACGAAACCTTTCTAAAATAAGAAACGTGAACATTTGAAATTAGGCAAACTTGAACGTTTGGAAAATAATGTTGTTACTTGATTTTACAAAGGGAAGTGTTTTGGTTTACTTAAAAAGATAGTCACTCTATTTTATACTACGGGTATTGTGTGACTTCTGTGAAAGAAACGAATCTTTTAAAAGAGTTAATGTATGAAGTACTTTGGGGATAGATACCCGAACTTATTAGCATAAAGTACCTTGTGTGAATAACTTGATTTTGTTGGTTTGTGATAGCCTTGTAATACTTTCTTGTTGATTTGATAAGTAAACATGTTAGGATGCTACGTGTGTTAGTATCTTGTGATTGTTGTGTAAGGGGGTCATTCTTGTTGTGCTTACGTTGCTAACCGGTAAGTCCGTTGTACTATTATTATATCACCTACCCCCTTGACTGTTATACCGAGGGCTTGCCACCCTTGATGCGGGTCTATACGGCCTATGCGGTCTGTGAGACTATGCGGAGCAGCGGTATGCTCCAGGATTGATCATTCCGGGTGTTTAGCCCGATGCGGGGGATGCCCTATGCGGTCCACGGGACTATGCGGTCTTTTGAGACTATGCGGGCTGCGGGAGTCCAGGCGGATACCGGGGGTTAAGCTGCCTCCGATGCGGGGTATACCTCAGGCGGTCTGGGACCATGATTCGAGGAATACCTCATGCGGTTCGTGTGTGACCTATGCGAGTCAGGTAAGTTCCGTGAATAGACGCGCACATTGATACCGCGGGCGAGCCGGCCTTCGATCATGTGGTGCGCCTAGAAAGACCTCGTGATACGCTTTATAGCATTGTTGGTACGTGGGTTTTAGTAGTCGGCTATGCCTTCGCACTTACCGCACGGTTTTATTATGACACGTGGGACCTGGTGTTTATGTGTATTCCTGAAGCTTTTATATCATGGATCACGGCGGGCGAAGGTATTCCACGGGCATGATTGATGTTGGGCGTGAGACCCATTATTATACTTGAGTAATGACTGAGGCGTGAGTCCCCGACTTGACATGATCGCTTATCAGGAATCGTAGTTTGGTTATCATACATGTCTCCCGCTTTATATAGACTACTATGATTTCGTTTACGATTTTCGCCACATACTTGGTACTGTTAGATCGACTCCTTCGGGCCGCGTCATGCCGCAGTAAAGGTACGCCGATCGTTGATCCTCGCTCTTAGGGTCACATTCGCGTTGGGAAGCTCCGTTTCTCCGAGGCTTATCTTCGTATAGTGCCCTGCCGTTGTAGGTTTTACATTCGTGGTATGGCGGGCCCCGTCCCGCCATTGTTGTCGATCATTCCTGAGGTCCAGAGTACTATTGTGGGCAGAGTTGTATGGGATGTAACTGTTCGGATTAAAGTTTTTATATTATGCCGTAAGGCAACTTTTCTTCAGATAAACATGTGTCTTCTTTACATTGTTTCATGTATTGGGTTTTATATTCCGACATTACTGATGTTGTATCACCGTGCCCGGTAAGGCACGACCACGCCCGGTTCGGGTCGTGACAATTACAGTTGAGACCTTAGATGTAAGGCCGTCTTGAGTACAAGACTTTGCGGGTGATCTTTGTCAGAATGTATAAGTATACGTGGAGTAATTGTGGGAAAATTCCTTGGGTGGTGTAAAATGGAAGTGGTAGCTTTCATGACCTGTATAGGTAAGATTGTTCCGGATCGGGAAACAAGAGCTTGATGCGTTAAGTGGGTCGGGTTGGGGGCCAGCTACGCGGGTCAACCCGTGAGTCTTGGGGTTGGGTCAGTTCGGGGTGGTCCTGCCAGGTGGTAGGGTCACGAGGGTGCTAGGCCTAAGTTTAGGTAACCATCGTATGAATTCGTGGATGCGTTCGACCAGAATCGGTTCGTGAAGGCCGGGAATGGCCTTAGAGGAAAGCGAAGCTAGTAAGATGACCAAGTTTGGAGGTAGTGACTCCAAAGTTTTGGAAATGTGCGTTGATCAAGTGTGGTACGTATACTAGAAGAGTTCAAGTGTTCGAGTAGGGCACGACGAGTAAGGAAGGAAGAGAACGTGTATTATTTCGTGGCCAGGTGTGGCGTTGGCAACTTGTTAGAGGAACTTTATCGTTATCCGTCTTGAGAAGGAACATTCGGGACGAATGTTTCTAAGGAGGGGAGAATGTTATACCCCGTATTTCCAGAGTATGTACGTGAGGGCGTACGTATAAAAATTTAAGCCTTAAGGTTGGCAAGGTTCGAAATTTGTACACAAGTGCCGAAAAGAATCGTTTTTCGACGAAACGTTTTACAAGACTTGCGAAGGGAAAAATACGGCTATGTCATTTTTATTTTTTGCGGATTTTTCCGAGAGACGAAACATTTTGGACCAACGGGAGGGTGACATGTGTCACCCTCACATTGGAAGTGATTGGGGCGGCAAGTTGGACGACTTGGAGCTTGTGGTTGGTAGGATATTTTTGTGCAAGTTGGTGTGGTAGATGGATAAGGTACACATGGTTAAATCCTAGCCCTACACTTGCCTAGCACTTGGCTTCATCTTGGCCATTGGTTGGCCTTTGCTTGACCTATAAATACCCCCCTTAGTTGATGAACTTCTTCATCCAAAAATCATTCTCCAAGTCTAAAAACCCTATCCCCCTTAAGTGTTGTGTTCGTCCAAGGTCCCCTGGGTAAGCCTTGGCCGAGAATCTACCCCCCCTTGCCTAGTGGTTTCGTATAATACCCCCCCTTTGTGGTTTAGAAATACTCTCCAAACTATATTTCCTTCAGTCACTAAACGAAACCCTAAGGAAAACCTTCATAGTCGGTTGAAGTGTTAAGTAGAAGTTGCGTAGAACTTCTAAGGGTTGTTTGGAGCGGGTTGGAGCGCACGGAGTAGGAGCTTAACGTTGCTCAGGAGCGACATTAAACTTGGATAATTTTGGGCTTATCGAGGTAAATACTACTGTCTTTCTATTGTAATTGGGAATTACATACTGTAGTTGTATAGAAATGAATATAAGATTCATAGAAGAGATTGAACTGTAATAGAAGGATATTACAGAAAAGAATTGAACTGTAATAGGAGGATATTACAGAATAGACTTGAATAGATCACATCAGAAGAATAATAAAGTAGAAGATTCAATCAGATTTACATAGGATCAGATTTATTCAGATGGTGATAGCCTTTATTGGTTGAATGTTCTGCGAGTAGCATGTGCTACTTGGAAGGTGGACAAGGCTAGCCGGGTTATAGCCGTGGAGCGTTTTGCTTATAGTCGATAATCGTCGCGAGGTATGTGATTCTTCCTATACTCTTGAGCATGATATTTTAAAGGAATATATATAGTACGGTAGACGTACGTGTGTTAACTGAATATAGTTTTACGGCAATGTCTTTTGACTTAAGCCTGAATAATAAGAATCTTGAAGTATTTCAAAAGAATTAAGAATCCTTTTTGAAAAAAGAATAATACTTGGCTTGAAAGCTTAAAAGTTATACTAGCTTTATGGGAAGTTAGGTATAACGACTTAAGAAGATAGAAGAATGGTTTTTGATTTTAGAAGTTAAGAGACTTAATCTTAAAAGATAAGAGACTTGACTTAATTGAATTGATGTGAAAGTTGTTAAGAAGTGTGAAACCTCATTCGTGAGTAATGAGTACTTGGTTTTTAAAAGAATAATGTTTTACTGATTCCGGAAATGAGAATAAGTAAGGAACTTGATTTCTAAAAGAGACTTGAGGAAATTAAAGAGTTTTTGGTTTAAAAGAAAGGCATTGTTTGTCTTAAAATTGGTTTAAAACATAAAGTGTTATAACAGCTTTATGGGAAGTTAGTTATAACGACTTTATGAAAACGAGAGAATGGTTTTATCATTGGTTTTAAAGTGGTAACTTGACTTTAAAAGGAGAAGTGTTTTGGTCTAAAAAGAAGGCATGGTATTGCCTTAATTTGGTTTTAAAAGGAAATTATGGAAGTTGTTTTGGTTTACTTAAAAAGATGTTAGTCACTCTATACTACGGGTATCGGGTGACCTTTGTAAAAGAAATGGATCCTTTAAAAAGGGTTTAACATACGTAGTACTTTGGGGTTAAAACCTGGACTTTGGCATAAAATAAAAAGTACCTTGAGTTGTGTGTAACTTTTCCTATGTTTGTGTGTAATAGCCTTGTTGTGCAAGTGTTGTATTCTTATGTTACCACGTCTCTCGAATGGAGGGCCGGTCGTGTTATTCTTGATCATTTTGGACATACTGACACGATGGGTGGCCCACGGGTATGCTTCCACTATGATAGTCCATGGGCATACTGACTCGATGGATGGTCCACTGTATGCGCCATGATGAGGTTCATTTCCGTTGATAGTGTAATTCCATGGACTAGCTCTCCATGAGGATTTACTGATCGGCCTTGGTATCCGTGGTCGGCCAGACTTGCCCCGCCTCGTGGTGATTCGGCCTTGTACAGTAGTTAGCCCTCGCACTTGCCCCGTTCGGTGTAGTGACGAAGTCTCGTGATACGCCTTGGTACCAGTAGTTAGCCCTCAGATTTGCCCCGGCCGCCACGTGACCGGCCTTGGTATCCGTAGTCGCCAGACTTGCCGCGGTCGCCTTCGTTTGGTTGTATTGTATTGTTAGTACGACTTTGGCATCAGGTAGGACTTGGTGTTCAGGTGTACTTCTTGGTGTTATCATATCATAGACTGCCGGCAGTGAGGAAGGTATTCCACGGGCATGATTGATGTTGTGGGCGTGAGACCCAATATTTATATTTGAGTAATGACTTGGAGGGCGTGAGTCCCTGACTTGATATAACTGTTATATGTGTGTACTGTAGTTTGGTTATCATACATGTCTCCTGCTTTATATAGACTATTATGTTATACCCCGTAGTTGCAGGGTATGTATGTGAGGACGTACGTACGAGAGTACGGCAGAAATTTTGAAAAGAAAGAAAGATGTGAGTTTTTCGACGGAAAAGTTTCCGGTTATTTGTGAAGAAAAAGGTTCGTTAATGGGAATTGGATTCCCAGATTTGGTATTTGGACTTCATAGATTATATTAGAATTTTGAGATTTTATTTTCGGAAATGGTCACGTGGGGCCCACGGGAGAAATTTACGGTTTTGTGGGGCCCACTTTGTTTTCGAGATTTTGGCCATTGTGGATATTTTTCGAAAGACGTTTTATGAGGGCCAATAGGAGGGTGACACGTGTCACCCCCGCCTAGGTGGCTTGGCCGAAGTTACCTTTGTGCACAACACCCGGTTAGAGTCGTTTTTCGACGAAACGTTTTGCGTAACTTGCGAAGGGAAAATTCCGGCTATGTCGTTTTGTATTTTTGCGGATTTTTCCGAGCGGCGGAACATTTTGGGCCAACAAGAGGGTGACACTTGTCACCCTCAAGTGGACGCCTTAGGGTCGGTTTGGCCTTGGCCGATTGGTGCCTTGTTGTGGCATTGTTTTGTGCAATGTTTTGTGGCATGTTTTGTGGAGTAGGGGTTAGGGTGCACTTGGCTTGATCTTGGCCTTACACTTGCCTTACACTTGGAAGGATCTTGGCCCTTGGTTGGCCTTTGGTTTTGCTATAAATACCCCCCTAAGTGTGAAGACTTCATCCATTCCAAAAACTTCCAAGTCTTGAAACCCTCTCCTCCCCCTTTGTGAGCTCTTAGCCGAGAGCCTCCCCCCTCCCCCTTTTCGTGTGGCCTTTGGCCGAGGGGTTCCCCTCCCCCCTTTGTGGTGCTAGCCGTGGGGTACCCCCCCCCCCCCTAGCCTAGTTGTTTTCGTATAATACCCCTCCCTTGTGGTATTGAAATACTTCTCCTAGTATTGTTTTAATGCCCAAAATGCCTTAGCCTTGTACCTTGTAGTATTCCAAAGATACCTCTATATGTAGAGTCCTAAATACTACCTTTTGTCCTTTTAGTCTCAAACCGAAACCATAAGGAAATATTCATAGTTGGTTGAAGTATTTGAGTAGAAGTTGTTAGAACTTCTAAGGGGTGTTTGGAGCGGATTGGAGAGCACTGAGTAGAGCTAAACCTTGCTCAGATCGACTTTTATCTCGGATAATTTTGGGCTTATCGAGGTAAATATTCTTGTCCCTTATTGTAATTGGAGATTACATGTTGTAGGATTATATAGAAGTATACTATATATAGAATCGAACATTATTGTGGCAATGTCTTTTGACTTAAGCTGAAGAATAAAGAATCGAATCAGATTTACATAGATCAGTATTGCGATGAGACTTGTGTAGTATTATCGTAGAATTGTACACGTCCGGTTAGGCGTGTAAACCCTGGTTGGCTTGGTAGCGGCCTCGATAGAGAGGAGATTTACGCTGTGGGAGGTGAGTCGCCGAATTTTCTGTAGAAAAATGGGAACTTGTGTTTTGGGGTTAATAGACGTTTGTGACCTTTATAGGTGAAAGTACTAAGAGTAGCGTATTCTACTCGAGGAGTGGAAAGGGCTAGCAAGGTTGTAGTACTTGGAGCATTTTGCTTATTGTCGATAAATCGTCGCGAGGTATGTGAACCTCTCCCTATCTTTTCTAGCATGATTGTTGTGAACTATGTAGTACGGTAGACGTACATGTGATAAGTGATTTGGTTGGTTTAAAACATAGGGTGTTATAATAGCTTTATGGGAAGTTAGTTATAACGACCTTATGTAGGTGAAAATGGTTTACTGATGTTAGAAGTTAAGAGACTTGATCTTATAAGATAAGAGACTTAACTTATTTGTTTTAATGTGGATGTTGTGTGAAACCTCATGCGTGAGTAATGAGTACTTGGTTTTTAAAGGGATAATGTTTTACTGATTTCGGAAATCGTAACGTATCGGCACCACCGCAGCGTTAATAAAGGAAAATGTATTGAATAATGACGTGTTGTATTAAAACCGAGAAACCTCCATCCGCATGAAGCTAAGATGAGACAAAATGATATTACATTTTCTAGATCATGGCTGCCGTAATAAGATCGTTATAAACAAGAATAAACTACTCACATATATGACATAGGTTACTCAATTGTTCTAAAAGGAATCAAGTGATTAAGTTTGAGAACTATGAAATCATCCGAAAATGAGAAGCTTGAGTAATCAAACTAGGCAACCGAACTTAGGAAAAGAATGTTGTTACTTGATTTTGAAAAGGAATGTGGGTTGGTCATTCTAATACTACGTATCGGGTGACTTTTATAAAAGTAATGGATCTCTTTTAAAAGAACTTAATGTATGTAGTACTTTGGGATTAAAAACCCGGACTTTGGCATAAAATGAAAGTACGTTGAGTTGTGTGAAACTTGCCTATGCTTGTTGTTGTGAAACTTGCCTATGCTTGTTGTTGTGAAACTTGCCTATGCTTGTTGTTGTGAAACTTGCCTATGCTTGTGATGATAGCCTTTGTTGTGCAAGTGTGGTATTTCTGTGTTACCGCGTCTCGATAGAGGCCTACGACTTGTCGAGAACTTACTTGACGCGTCTTGGCGGTGATGGAGAATTCCACGTATGTTTCCATTTTGATTACTGTCTTGTTGTTGATGTCACATGGACATGTCTACACCGATGCAGTATTCCGGGGGCATGCGGCCATGCGGTCGGGTTGATTACCCGATATATTGTTATTGTGGTTACATGGACATGTCTACACCGAGGTAGAATTCCGGGGGCATGTGGCTACGCGCAGGTTGATCACCCAAGATATTTTTGTTGATGTCACATGGACTTGTCTACACCGAGGTAGAATTCCGGGGGCATGTGGCCATGGGGCATTGGTATTATTGTTGCATCATGGACATGTCTACACCGATGCAGAATCGGCACGCGCCGATGCGAACATGATTGATGTTGTGGGCGTGAGACCCATAGTTATATTTGAGTGATGACTTGAGGCGTGAGTCCCCGATCGACATGATCGCTTTATGTTGTGAATCGTAGTTTGGTTATTATACATGTCTCCCGCTTTATATAGACTAGTATGATTTCATTACGCATTTTTACGCTTCACATACTTGGTACTGTTAGATTGACCTCCTTCGGGGCCGTTCATGCCGCAGTAGAGGTACATCGGCCGTGGATCCCCGCCTTAGGATCACGTCAGATTGGGAAGCTCCGCTTTCTTGAGGCTTATCTTTTGCATGTGTTCCCCGAGTTGTAGGTTCTTGTACATTCGTGGTATGGCGGGCCCCGTCCCGTCATAGTCGTTGTAAATCTTGAGGTCCAGAGTAATCGCTGTAAGGTGGTTGTAAAGGATTAAACTGCTCGTGTTTTATGATGCATCAAGGCAACCGCTTTGGTTGGCCTGCTTATTATTATATCTCTTGTTTCATGACTCATGTTTTATTTTCCGCCGTTTTCTCTCGATGTTGTATCACTAGGGTGCCCGGGTAAGGCATCGCAACTGCCCCGAACGTCGTTACAAAAGTGGTATCGAGCGATTAATCCTCGGAAAGTGTCTACGCACCGTGTCTAGTAGAGTCTTGATTATCGGTGTGTTGTGCACCACATCTATAATCGTGAGGCTATAGGACATTTAGGATTGGTTTCATTCTTCTCATTCCGAGATCGTGCCTTAGAGCCGTGTTGTAAGTTGGACCCTCCGACGTATCTCGTTTTTACCGATTATGCCTCCGCAAGGCAACCAGAGCCCGAGCGGCAAGGCAGCGAGGGTGCCGCTAGTGAGATACTGAGGAGTACGAGCGCGCAGCCCGACAAGACTGAGGTTGTGCTTGACGGCGGGTTTTGTGACGCCGCCAAATTTCAGAGAGGTTAGAGCCGCAAAGAATGGCCGCCGAGACCGCATACTGAGCCTCGCCCCACACCGGGCGGAGGAGATGGGTTACAAGGAGATGGCCCAGTTGCTGGCCAGGGTCGTGGCCAGATATGAGGATAGGCCGACGCAGCAGCCTTCAGCCCAAAGAGCACCGTGGTTCACCCCGAGCAGATAGTTTGAGGCTACGGACTTTCTCGAGTCAGAGCCCGCGAGTTTTATGGGTCGAGGCCTGAGGATGATCCGCAGGAGTTCATCCGGCAGTTACAGCGGATCATGCGGGTGATCAAGGCTTCAGAGACCGAGTCTGTGACCTTTGGTTCGTATCGGCTGCGTGATACCGCAGTCGATTGGTTTGATTCATGGGAGCTTTCCCGGGGAGAGCATGCACCTCCAGCAGTATGGGATGAGTTTTCGGGGGCTTTCCTCACGCACTTCTTGCCTCCGCAGATGAGGAGGGCACGGGCCGACAGATTTTTGATGCTTAGACAGAGCGGGCGTACGGTTCGGGAGTACAATGTGGAGTTCGACTCATTGGCCCGGTATGTCCCAGCGTTGGTAGCTAGTATGGAGGATCGAGTGCACCGATATGTTACAGGGCTCGATGATTACATGTCAGAGGCATGTTCAGGAGTAGCTCTTCAGCCGGGCATGGACATTGCCCGCATGCAGGCTCATGCACTGGGATGTGAGGCACGGAGAGGTCGACGGAATGACCAAGATCAGCAGAATAGGGCCAGAACAACAGGGTCCTTTGTGATTTTCGAGGCGGACCGCCTCAGCAGCATACTAGTTATGCACCTCCGCCAGTCCAGAGTGGTCCACAAAAACCTTCAGAGTATTCGGAGCAGTCGTGGCTCCAAGGGTTGTGTTTCGAAGTAAGGGTGTTGGCGGATGCGGTCACCCCTACCGGTGGTCGATGTGGTAGACCGCATTTCGGGGAGTGTCGTGGTGCCAGGGGAGCTTGTTATTTTTGCGGCCAGCAGGGCCATTTTGCGAGGAACTGTCCGACCAAGGGTAACACGGATGTTACGACTCAGCCTACCGGATCAGTGGCTGGTTCATCGCCTTCTACAGTTATGCACCCTGCAGGGCAGGCCTATGATTAGAGTGGAGCGGTAGCTTCAGGTATATCCTTAACCCTCTAGAGTTTTGGTATGCTTGTTATGATGGTCTCATTATTATGTGCTATGTACGAATAGCGTTGTGTTAATTGTGAGTTAGAAAACATGCTTAGTTGGGAGGATACGTATGGGGGCATGGTAAGTGTGAACCTTAGACTATGTCACGACTGAGACCTTAGGGGTGAGGTCGTCTTGAGTTAAAGATTTATTTTATGTTTGACCCTTATCAGAGTAGTGGTATACGTGGGATTTATTTGTGTGATAAGTCCATGGGTAGTTTGAGATGGAAGTGGTAGCTTTCATGATGTGAATTAGTAAGATTGTTCCGTGTCGGGGAACAAGAGTTTGGCGTGGTTGGGGGTCGGGTTGAGGACCATTTGCGGGTCAACCCGTAACCCGGTTTGGGGTGGGGTCAGTTCTGGGTGGTCCCGCCAGGTGGTAGGGTCACGAGGATGCTAGGCCCAAGTTTGTGTGACCATCGTATGAGTTCGTGGACGCGTTCGACCAGAAGCGGTTCGTAAAGGCCGGGAATGGCCTTAAGGAAGTTGAGGTTAGTAAGATGACCAAGTTTGGAGGTAGTGACTCGGAGATTTTCGAACGGAAGTAATGATGAAGTATGGTACGTCTTGGGAGAGTTCAAGTGTTCGAGAAGGGCACGACGAGTAAGGAAAGAAGAGGGCGTGTGTTATTTCGCGCTGCCGTGGCGTTGGCAACTTGTTAGAGGAACTTTATCGTTATCCGATTGAGAAGGAACATTCGGGACGAATGTTTCTGCGAGGAGAGAATGTTATACCCGTAGTTGCATGGTATGTATGTGAGGACGTACGTACGAGAGTACGGCAGAAATTTTGAAAAGAAAGAAAGATGTGAGTTTTTCGACGGAAAAGTTTCCGGTTATTTGTGAAGAAAAAGGTTCGTTAATGGGAATTGGATTCCCAGATTTGGTATTTGGACTTCATAGATTATATTAGAATTTTGAGATTTTATTTTGGAAATGGTCACGTGGGCCCACGAGAAATTTACGGCCATGGGGCCCACTTTGTTTTCGAGATTTTGGCCATTGTGGATTTTTTTCCAAAGACTTTTTTTGAGGGCCAATTGGCGGGTGACACGTGTCACCCCGCCAGTGGCTTGGCCGGTTACCTTTGTGCACAACACCTTGCCAGTCGTTTTCGAAACGTTTTGCGTAACTTGCGAAGGGAAAATTCCGGCTATGTCGTTTTGTATTTTTGCGGATTTTTCCGAGCGGCGGAACATTTTGGGCCAACAAGAGGGTGACACTTGTCACCCTCAAGTGGACGCCTTAGGGTCGGTTTGCTCGCCGATTGGTGCCTTGTTGTGGCATTGTTTTGTGCAATGTTTTGTGCAATGTTTTGTGGCATGTTTTGTGGAGTAGGGGTTAGGGTGCACTTGGCTTGATCTTGGCCTTACACTTGGAAGGATCTTGGCCCTTGGTTGGCCTTTGGTTTTGCTATAAATACCCCCCTAAGTGTGAAGACTTCATCCATTCCAAAAACTTCCAAGTCTTGAAACCCTCTCCTCCCCCTTTGTGAGCTGTTAGCCGAGAGCCTCCTCCTTTTCGTGGTTTTGGCCGAGGGGTTCCCTCCCCTTGTGGTGCTAGCTGGGTACCCCTAGCCTAGTTGTTTTCGTATAATACCCCTCCCTTGTGGTATTGAAATACTTCTCCTAGTATTGTTTTAATGCCCAAAATGCCTTAGCCTTGTACCTTGTAGTATTCCAAAGATACCTCTATATGTAGAGTCCGGAAATACTACCTTTTGTCCTTTTAGTCTCAAACCGAAACCCTAAGGAAATCTTCATAGTTGGTTGAAGTATTTGAGTAGAAGTTGGTTAGAACTTCTAAGGGTTGTTTGGAGCGGATTGGAGCGCACGGAGTAGGAGCTAAACCTTGCTCAGGATCGACTTTTATCTCGGATAATTTTGGGCTTGTCGAGGTAAATATTCTTGTCCCCTTATTGTAATTGGAGATTACATGTTGTAGGATTATATAGTTGAAGTATACTATATATAGAACTGAACATTATTGTGGCAATGTCTTTTGACTTAAGCCTGAAGAATAAAGAATCGAATATTTACATAGGACCGCAGTAGACTTGTGTAAGATATCGTAGAATTGTACACGCCCGGTTAGACGTAAACCCCCGGTTGGCTTAGTAGCCACTCGATAGAGGAGAGATTTACGCTGTTGTGAGGTGTCGCGAATTTTCTCAGAGAAAATGGGAACTTGTGTTTTGGGGTTAATAGACGTTTGTGACCTTTATAGGTGAAAGTACTAAGAGTAGCGTATTCTACTCGAGGAGTGGAAAGGGCTAGCAAGGTTGTAGTACTTGGAGCATTTTGCTTATTGTCGATAAATCGTCGCGAGGTATGTGAACCTCTCCCTATCTTTTCTAGCATGATTGTTGTGAACTATGTAGTACGGTAGACGTACATGTGATAAGTGATTTGGTTGGTTTAAAACATAGGGTGTTATAATAGCTTTATGGGAAGTTAGTTATAACGACCTTATGTAGGTGAAAATGGTTTACTGATGTTAGAAGTTAAGAGACTTGATCTTATAAGATAAGAGACTTAACTTATTTGTTTTAATGTGGATGTTGTGTGAAACCTCATGCGTGAGTAATGAGTACTTGGTTTTTAAAGGGATAATGTTTTACTGATTTCGAAATCGAACGTATCGACAGCACCACCGCAGCGGCGTTAATAAAGGAAAATGTATTGAATAATGACGTGTTGTATTAAAACCGAGAAACCTCCATCCGCATGTAAGCTAAGATGAGACAAAATGATATTACATTTTCTAGATCATGGTCATTGTAATAAGATCGTTATAAACAAGAATAAACTACTCACATATATGACATATGTTACTCAATTGTTCTAAAAGGAATCAAGTGATTAAGTTTGGGAACTATGAAATCATCCGAAAATGAGAAGCTTGAGTAATTGAAACTAGGCAAACCGAACTTAGGAAAAGAATGTTGTTACTTGATTTTGAAAAGGAATGTGGGTTGGTCATTCTAATACTACTGGTATCGGGTGACTTTTATAAAAGTAATGGATCTCTTTAAAAGAACTTAATGTATGTAGTACTTTGGGATTAAAACCCGGACTTTGGCATAAAATGAAAGTACGTTGAGTTGTGTGAAACTTGCCTATGCTTGTTGTTGTGAAACTTGCCTATGCTTGTTGTTGTGAAACTTGCCTATGCTTGTGATGATAGCCTTTGTTGTGCAAGTGTGGTATTTCTGTGTTACCGCGTCTCGATAGAGGCGGCCGACTTGTCGAGAACTTACTTGGACGTCTTTGGCGGTGATGGAGAATTCCACGGGTATGTTTCCATTTTGATTATCGCTCTTGTTGTTGATGTCACATGGACATGTCTACACCGATGCAAGATTCCGGGCACGCGCCACGCGGTCGGGTTGATTACCCGATATATTGTTATTGTGGTTACATGGACATGTCTACACCGAGGTAGAATTCGGGGCATGTGGCCACGCGGCGGGTTGATCACCCAAAGATATTATTGTTGATGTCACATGGACGCGTGTCTACACCGAGGTAGAATTCCGGCATGTGGCCATGGGCATTGGTATTATTGTTGCATCATGGACATGTCTACACCGATGCAGATTCCGGGCATGCGCCATGATGCGAACATGATTGATGTTGTGGGCGTGAGACCCATAGTTATATTTGAGTGATGACTTGAGGCGTGAGTCCTCGATCGACATGATCGCTTTATGTTGTGAATCGTAGTTTGGTTATTATACATGTCCCGCTTTATATAGACTAGTATGATTTCATTACTGATTTTTACGATTTCACATACTTGGTACTGTTATCTTGACTCCTTCGGGCCGTTCATGCCGCAGCAGGTAGAGGTACATCGGCCGTGGATCCCCGCCTTAGGATCACAGCCAACGTATTGGGAAGCTCCGCTTTCTTGAGGCTTATCTTTTGTATGTGTTCCCCGAGTTGTAGGTTCTTGTACATTCGTGGTATGGCGGGCCCCGTCCGTCATAGTCGTTGTAAATCTTAGGTGCAGTAGTAAGTGTGGCGGGGTTGTAAAGGATTAAACTGCTCGTGTTTTATGTATGTCTTGAAGGCAACCGCTTTGGTTGGCTCGCTTATTATTATATCTCTTGTTTCATGACTCATGTTTTATTTTCCGCTGGTTTTCTCGATGTTGTATCACTAGGGTGCCCGGTAAGGCATCGATAACGCCCCGAACGTCGTTACATATTATGATTTCATTTACGATTTACGCTTCACATACTTGGTACTGTTATCGACCTCCTTCGGGGGGCTGCGTTCATGCCGCAGGTAGAGGTACATCGGTTGTCGATCCCCGCGTTTAGGATCACATTTCAGCGTATTGGGAAGCTCCGTTCCTTCGGAGGCTTATCTTTTGGTATGTTACCCTGAGTCTGTAGGTTCTTGTACATTCAGGGGTATGGCGGGGCCCTGTCCCGTCATAGTTGTTGTATAAATCTTAGAGGTCTGTAGCACTGTTGTGGGCAGGGTTGTAAGGATTAAACTGTTCAACTTTGTAATTATATATATATGCCGAAAGGCGATTTTCTCTCAGGTAAAATGTGTCTCATTTCACATTTTGTTTCATGTATTGTTTTTATGTTCCGCTGATTACTCTGATGTATGACTACTTGGGTGCCCGGGTAAGGCACCAGTCACGGGCCCCGGAACGGGTCGTGACAGGCACGATCTCAGAGTGAGAAGAATGGAAACCAATCCTAAATATCCTATAGCCTCCTGATCATCGGTGTGGTGCACAACACACCGATAATCAAGACTCTACTGGATACGGTCTGCAGACACTTTCCGAGGATTAACTGCTTTGATACCACTTTTGTCACGACTTCGCCCGGCCCGTGGATCGTGCCTTACCCGCACCTGCGGCCATACATCGAGAAAATCGGAATATAAAAACATAAGACATGAAATAATTGTAAAAGAGACACATTTTATTCGAGAAAAGTGGCGCTTTTCGCATATATATATATATATATCAAAATCGCGCTTACATCCCAACTGCATAATAGGACTACGCACTCTAAGGAAGTAAACAACTATGGCGATGACAGGCCCCACCATACCCTGATCAGCATAAAACTATCTACAACAGGAAATCATACCCAAAAGTCGAGCCTCCGAGAAGATGGAGCTCCCGACACCAACGCAAAGATCCTAGGATGCGGATCTAGCACTGCCGCTTACCGCTGCATTGAACGCAAATTTCAAGGAGGTCAAGACAACAGTACCAAGTATGTGAAATCAGAAAGTACTTAAATGAAACATATCATTTTAAAAACAGTTTTACAATTATGTATGAAACAACCAAAGTAACCGCTCATAGTGCCACATCATAAACAAGGGCAACAATAGGTAAATCGTAATGTGTTTTGTCTAGCCGCGAATGATCGAGCAAGGCCAATCGCCCATAGTATCATTATGCATGCCTAATCTCGACTCCGCACCGCATAGGCCACTCACGTAGCCCGCACGGGTATCCCCGCATCGAGGGTAGCTACTCCTGCATCGCCCCGACTCGTAGTCCGCATGGCCACATAGACCGCATGACCGTAAAGGCCGCACACTAACTCCGAACTCTCGAGCTCGCATAGGCCCCGTGGCCCGCATGAGGTATTCTCGAATCATAGTCACACGCATCGCTCGAGCAATACCGTGACGGAGGCGCTTAACCCCTAGATCATGTCAAGAGGTGAGTGATATAATACTAACATAACAGCTTATCGTTAAACAACATAAGCACAACAAGAATACCCTCTTATACAAACGTTACAAGACACCAACACACATAGCATCATATCATGTCTACTTATCAAACCATTTTGTTATACTTTCCAGAAATCAATATAAGTCTTTTATAAACACATAAGTAAACTGTTCCTTTTATCATTCTTAAGTCGTTATACTTAACTTCCCATAAAGCTAGTATAACTCTTAAGCTTCTTGTTTTAAAAACAAATATTCTTCTTCTTTCAAAACTGATTTATAATTCTTTTGAAAGACTTTTTAAGATCTTTATTATTCAGGCTTAAGTCAAAAGACATTGCCGTAAAGTTACGTTCAGTTAACACACGTACGTCTACCGTACTATATATACTTTAAAATATCATGCTTAAGAGTGTAGGAAGAATCACATACCTTCTTGGTGAAATCCACCTGCCAAGTTGAATATGTCGCGCGCAGAGAATCAACCTATAATAGTCAGATACGTCTATCAATGTCTAGACTACTCTGTAGACTATTCTAAGCAGAGGGTTCTTAATTCTACGGAAAATCGGGCAGCACTTCCCTACCCGGTAAGCTATACAAGTCTACTGTAAATACAGTCCTATGTAAGTACAGTTCAATTCTTCTTCTGTTTTACCCTTCTACTGTGATTACAGTTCACTTCTATTCTTTAATATCCTTCTATATCTTATACTCAAGTCTTAACTATTCTTATATGTAATATCCAATTACAATAGAAGGACAAGATATTTACCTCGATAAGCCCAAAATTATCCAAGTTAAATGTCGATCCTGAGCAAGGTTTAGCTCCTAGTTTGCACGCTCCGATAGCTCCAAGAAACCCTTAGAAGTTTCCAACAACTTCTACTTAAATACTAAAAGGGATTTGGGGCTAGGGTATTTTGGAATAGTGACTACACTTGGAAGACAACTTTCTACCAAGGGGGGGGGGGGCTCTCGGCCAAAGCCACTAGGCTAGAGGGGGGGAGAGGGGTGTTTCGGCTAGGCTCACTAGAGGGGGGGGAGTGAGGCTAGGACGAGAAGCTCACAAGGGGGGAAGGAGGATTTTTAGACTTGGAGATTTGTGATGAAGAAGTCTTCAAAGGGGGGGGGGTATTTATAGGGAAACCAATGGCCATGATCAAGCCAAGTGGGGGGCAAGTGGAGGGCCAAGATTTGCCCAAGTGCCCCCTATCCCTACTCCTTAAATCACTCCACAAACAATGACCCATGTCTTAAGCCCCAAAACAAGGCCAATCGTCCAAGGCCTTAGCCCCCCTTTGCCGTCCAATGAGGGTGACAAGTGTCACCCTCTCGTTGGCCCAAAAATGTTCCATCTCTCGGAAAAATCCGCAAAAATTATAAATGACATAGCCGGAATTTTCCCGTCGCAAGTTTTGTAAAACGTTTCGTCGGAAAACCATTCGTTTTGTGAGTTGTGCCCAAAAAAACGTCCTATGCCTAATCTTTAAGGCTAAACTTTTTGTACGTATGCCTACGCATATACCGAAATACGGTATAATTTCTAAGGCACGATCTCGTAATGAGAAGGCGGAAACCAATCCTAAATGTCCTGCAGCCTCCTGATTATAGATGTTGTGCACAACACACCGATAATCAAGACTCTACTAGACACGGTCTATAGACACTTTCCGAGGATTAACTGCTCTGATACCACTTTTGTCACGACCCGAACCCGGGCCCGTGACTGGTGCCTTACCCCGGGCACCCTAGTGATACAACATCAGAGAAAATCAGCGGAAAATAAAACTTAAACATGAAACAAGAGATAAGATCATAAAACAGGCCAACCAAACGGTTACCTTCCAATAAAATATATGTATACAAATCTTTCAAACCGAACAGTTTAATCCTTTTTACAAACCCTGTCCACAACAAGATTACATGCACTTAAGAGTTTTTTTTTACAACATGACGGACAGGCCCCGCCATACCTCGAATGTACAAGAACCTACAACTCGTGGTAACATACCAAAGATAAGCCTCCGAGAAACGGAGCTTCCTAACGCCGAATCGTGATCCTAAGAGCGAGGATCAACAACCGATGTACTCTACCGCGGATGAACGCAGCCCTCCAAGGAGGTCGCATAACAGTACCAAGTATATGAATCAAAATATCAGAATGAAATCATAGCAGTCTATATAAAGCAGAGACATGTATGATAACCAAACTACGCTCACAATAAATAAGGCCATGTAAGTCGTGACTCACGCCTCGAGTCATCACTCAAATATAACTATGGGTCTCACGCCGCAACATCAATCATGCCCGTGGAATACCTTCCTCACCGCCTATGATATAATAACACCACGGAGTACATATGAACACCAAGTCTGTACTAACAATACTATACAACTAAACCACGAAGCTGATACGGGGCAAGTACGAAAGCCGACTACCAGATACCAAGGCCGTGTCACGTAGCTGACCGGGGCAAGTACGAGGGCTAACTACCGTGTACTGGCGTCAGATCACGAGACTTCGTCACTACACCGAACGGGCAAGCGAGGGCTAACTACAGTACCAAGGCCGAATCAACCACGAGACGGCAAGTACGAAGCCACCACCGATACCGCGCCGATCAAGAAAACCCTACGGAGAGCTAGTCCATGGAATAACACTATCAACAGGGAAACGAACCCTCATCATAGCCGCATACCCGTGGACCATCCATCGAGTCAGTATGCCCATGGACTATCATAGTGGAAGCATACCCGTGGGCCACCCATCGTGTCAGTATGTCAAAATGATCAAGAATAACACGACCGACCCTCCATTCGAGAGACGCGGTAACATAAAAATACAACACTTTGCACAACAAGGCTATCAAATATAGGAAAGTTACACACAACTCAAGGTACTTTCATTTTATGCCAAAGTCCAGGTTTTTAAATCCCCAAGTACTACGTACGTTAAATTTTTTTAGAAGATCCATTTCTTTTACAAAAGTCACCTGATACCCGTAGTATCAAAATAGAGTGACTAACATTTTTAAGTAAACCAAAACAACTTCCATACCTTCCTTTTAAAACCAAATTAAGACAATACCATGCCTTCTTTTTAGACCAAAACACTTCTCCTTTTAAAGTCAAGTTACCTCTTTAAAACCAATGATAAAACCATTCTTTTGTTTTCATAAAGTCGTTATAACCAACTTCCCATAAAGCTGTTATAACACTTTATGTTTTAAACCAATTTTAAGACAAAACAATGCCTTTCTTTTAAACCAAAAACTCTTTAATTTCCTCAAGTCTCTTTTTAGAAATCAAGTTCCTTACTTATTCTCATTTCCGAAATCAGTAAAAACATTATTCTTTAAAAATCAAGTACTCATTACTCACGAATGAGGTTTCATACTTCTTAACAACTTTCATCAATTCAATTAAGTCAAGTCTCTTATCTTTTAAGATCAAGTCTCTTAACTTCTTAAAAGCAATAAACCATTCTTCTTATCTCTCTTAAGTCGTTATACCTAACTTCCCATAAAGCTAGTATAACTCTTAAGCTTTCGAACCAAGTATTATTCTTCTTTCAAAAAGGATTTTTAATTCTTTTGAAATACTTCAAGATACTTATTATTCAGGCTTAAGTCAAAAGACATCACAGAAACTATATTCGATTAACACACGACGCCTACCGCTATATATATATATTCTTGTAAAATACTTCCAGATTCTTATTATTCATGCTTAAGTCAAAAGACATTGCCACACGTACGTCTACCGTACTATATATATATACTCTTTTAAAATATCATGCTCAAGAGTATAGGAAGAATCACATACCTCGCGACGATTATCGACTATTAGCAAAAAGCTCCAAAGTACTGTAGTCCTGTTAGCCTTTTCCACCCTTCGAGTAGAATTCGCTACTCGCAGTACTTCAACCTATAATGGTTATACAAGTCTATCAACGACTAGACTATCTGTAAAATAATTCTACGGAAAATTGGGCAGCACTTCCCTACCCGCCAAACTACACAAGTCTACTGTAAATACAGTCCTATGTAAGTACAGTTCAATTCTCTTCTTATATACCTTCCTTGTATATAACTTATACTTAATTCTTATACTTCAACAGTATGTAAACTCTAATTACAAAAGAAGGTCAAGCGTATTTACCTCGATAAGCCCAAAATTATCCAAGTTTAAATGTCGATCCTGAGCAACGTTTAGCTCCAACTCTGGGCGCTCCAACCCGCTCCAAACAACCCTTAGAAGTTCTACGCAACTTCTACTTAATACTTCAACTCGCTATGAAGATTTTCCTTAGGGTTTTGGTTTGAGACTAAAAGGACAAAAGGTAGTATTTCCGGGCTCTACGTATAGAGGTAACTTTTGGAATACTACAAGGTATACGGCTAGGGTATTTTGGGGATAATAACAATACTTGGAGAATACTTTTCTACCAAGGGTGTATTTTTCGAGAACAACTAGCCAAAGTGGGGTACCTCTCGGCTTAGTACCACTAGGAAGGGGGGGGGGGTACCCTCTCGGCCACAAGGCCTAACAAGGGGGGTGGGTGTGGCGGACGAAAACACTAGAAGGGAGGGAGGGATTTTTGCCTTGAAATTTATCAAGTGAGGATGAAGAATAAGTCTTCAACTAAGGGGGTATTTATAGGAAAACCAATGGACAATATCAAGCCAAGTGGGGGGCAAGTGGAGGGTCAAGATCAAGCCAAGTGCACCCTAACCCTACTCCACAAATCCCTCACAAACATTGACCCTTGTTTTAGGCCTCAAAATCGTCCAAGCCAAGCCCTTGTTGCCGTCCACCTTGAGGGTGACAAGTGTCGCCCTCTTGTTGGTCCAAAATATTTCATCTCTCGGAAAAATTCGCAAAAATTATAAAAGACATAGCCGGAATTTTCCCTTCGCAAGTTCTGTAAAACGTTTCGTCGAAAAACGATTCTTTTCGGGGGTTGTGTACAAATTTCGAATCTTGCCTAACTTTAAGGCTCAAACTTTTCTACGTACGCCCACACGTACATACTCTGGAAATACGGGGTATAACAATAGGCCACTCCAATGGCCCGCATGAGGTATTCCTCGCATCGAGGGTAGCTACTCCCCGGCAACGTCCTGGACTCGCAGTCTGCATGGCCACATAGACCGCATGACCACAAAGGCCGCACACTAACCTGGAACTCTCGTAGCTCCGCATAGGTCCCCTGGACCCGCATGAGGTATCCTCAAATCATAGTCACACATACTGCCTAAGTATTACCCCGCATCGGAGGGCAGCTTAACCCCCGGGATCATGTCAAGAGGTGAGTGATATACTACTAACATAACAGCTTATCGTTAAACAACATAAGCACAACAAGGGAAACCCCTTTACACAAACATCACAAGATATTTAACACACGTAGCATCCTAACATGTTTACTTATCAAATCAACAAGAAAGTATTACAAGGCTATCACAAACCAACACAATCAAGTTAATCACACAAGGTACTTTCTACTTATGTTAACAAGTTCGGATTTTTATCCCCAAAGTACTTCATACATTAACTCTTTAGAAGATCCGTTTCTTTCACAAAAGTCACACAATACCCGTAGTATAAAGATAGAGTGACTATCTTTTTAAGTAAACCAAAACACTTTCCTTTGTAAAATCAAGTAACAACATTATTTTCCAAACGTTCATGTTTGCCTAATTTCAAATGCTCAAGTTTTTCATTTTCGAAAGGTTTCATAGTTCATAGTTTTAATCACTTAATGATATAATTCTCCTTTAAAACAATTTGAGAAACATATGCCTTATATGTGAGTAGGTTATTCTTGTTTATAACAATCTTATTAAAGCAGCCATGATCTAGGAAATGTAATATCATTTTGTCTCATCTTAGCTTCTACATGCGGATGGGGTTTCTACCGGTTTTAATAATACTTAATTAGTCAATACATTTCTTATTAACGCTTGCGGTGGTTTGTTCGATACTTATTCGATTTCCAAATCAAGAAACGTTATTCATTTTAAAAACCAAGTACTCATTACTTACGAATGAGGTTTCACACTTTTTAACAAAACTCATATTAATTTAATTAAGTCAAGTCTCTTATCTTTTAAGATCAATTCTCTTAACTTCTAAAATCAATAAATCATTCTTTTTATCTCTCTTAAGCCGTTATACCTAACTTCCCATAAAGTTAGTATAACTCTTAAGCTTTTAAAACCAAGTATTACTCTTCTTTCAAAAAGGTTTCTTAATTCTCTTGAAATACTTCAAGATTCTTATTATTCAGGCTTAAGTCAAAAGACATTGCCGTAAAACTATGTTCAGTTAACACACGTACGTCTACCATACTATATATATATTCTTTAAAATATCATGCTCAAGAGGATAGGAAGAATCACATACCTCGCGACGATTACCGACTATTAGCAAATAGCTCCAAAGCATCAGAATCCTCGCTATCCTTTCCACCCTTCGAGTAGAATACGCTACTGCAAGATTTCAACCTATAACGGTTATACAAGTCTATCAATGTCTAGACGACACGGTAGAATAAATCTAGATACAAGATTCTACGGAAAAATTGGGCAAAGACTTCCTACCACAAACTTCACAAGTCTCATCAGAATACAAATTCTATGTAAGTACGTTTAATTCTTCTTCAGAATATCCTTCTATGTATCTTATATACATTTCTATACTACTACGATGTAATTTCCAATTACAATATAAGGACAAGAGTATTTACCTCGATAAGCCCAAAATTATCCAAGTATAAATGTCGATCCCGAGCAGGTTTAGTGTCACGACCGACCGCCGCGATCGGTGCCCTACCGGGCACCCTGCCTGTATACATCGAGAATAGCAATGAACATACACAACATAAACACATGTGTAAATAATATAACAACACAGCTAGCCGATAAGTGCCGCTCCATAATATAAACAAAGTCAAAAGTACAACTTTACAACTCGCTTCAACCCAACCACAAAGGTGAATACAGCACCTCAGGAATAACAATCATGTGGTGGGACAGGCCCGCCATACCCTCGAATGTACCAAATCTACAACATCGTGACAAGATCGTACAAAGAAAGACAAGCCTCCGAGAATGGAGCTTCCGACGTCGATAAGTGATCCTAAGAATGTGGATCGCCACCGCTACCCTTTCTCGCGGATTGAACGCAGCCCCGGAAGGGGTCGACACAATATGTACTAAGTATGTAAATCGAAAGTATCAGAATTACAACATAAGTTTATAAGAAAGCGAGACATGTATGATAACAAAATTACAAAGACATGGCTTGCTAACAATGAGTACATCAAGAGAATACGTATAACATCACAATAGCGCTCTCCGATCATACCATGGGTAGCGAACCCATAAAAACAGTGGTATAACGTCTTGGGGTGCCTACCTCATTTATACTCTTACCAAGCAGTGGTATAACGTCTTGGGGGTTTGCCCCTCATTTATACTCTTATCCTGTAGAAGATAGTAACGCAGGTGGTATAATGTCTTGGGGGCTTCCCCCTCATTTATACTCTTATCCTGTAGAAGATAGTAACGCAGGTGGTATAATGTCTTGGGGGCTTCCCCTTCATTTACACTCTTATCCTGAAGAAGGTGGTATAGCGTCTTGGGGGTTTGCCCCTCACTGATACTCTTACCCTATCTCAAAACCGGCCGTCATACAATAATTAAGCAAGTTAGCAATCCCCCTAACTTCTTATTAGTCTTATTCATCTACACTCTCATTTTAGCTTACTTAAGGCACTTTCATGTCTTTTATAAGAATCCGGAAATTTAACCCCAAGTACTACGTACTTCTATTCTTTTAAAACAAATGACTCTTTTTAGTAGAAAGCTTCCAAGACACTATTAACCATAGTATCAAGTCCAAAGTACATTTCAAGGCAAGTCACAATACCTTTAGAATTAAAGTAGGTTTCTAAATCAAGTGACTCCTTTTCTTATTAAACCTTGTGCAATTGATACCTTAAAATCAATTTGTCTTTTATTAACACAAGCCATTTACCTTTGCATAAAGTCAATATAACCAACTCCCCATAAAGTCGTTATATTCACTTTATACCTTAGTCAAGTACATTTTTCCTATCCAAGGGACTTATACGATTTAAAACGACACAAGTATCACATACTTTAAATCTCTTCAAGTCCCTTAACTTTACTAAGACTTAAGACATCCTTAATATTTCAAAGAAGTGAGTTAACTTCCTAACTCACCCGACTTGGCATTTCATAAAACAAGTAAAGAATGTCATAGTCTCAGACGCCTACCGTACTATATACGTGAAACTAGTCATGCTCAAAGGATAGGAAAAGTTCTACATAACTCGTCGTCAAACCACTTGCCAAGTACAAAGTCCCGCGTAGTATATCAACCTATAATATTCACAATACGCCTATTAACGCCTTACTTCAAATGTAGAATATTATAAGTGTAAAGTCTCCATTTTCTACGGAAAATCGGACAAAGACCTCCTTTGTTTTTACTCACTTGCCACCTTTTTCAAGGCCGAAAATACAATAACCAAACAGCCCCAATTGGCTCACAATTATATAGAAGGTAGTCCAATACAAATGACTAACTAAACAGCCCCAATTGGCTCACAATTATATAGAAGGTAGTCCAATACAAATGACTAACTAAACAACCCCAATTGGCTCACAATTATATGTATGTAGTCCAATACAAATGACTAACTAAATGCCCCAATTGGCTCACAATTATATAGAAGGTAGTCCAATTTCCATTTCAATCCAAATTTGTAGCATAACAATATATCAAGTCGCATTTGATAATAATAACCATAATCCTTAAGTCAATGACATGCGACGGTTCTAACAACGATTAAATTGTAATTCAACTTAGTCATGGCTTACATTACATTTCGGATTTCCAAGGCTATAATCAATCCATAATCATTATAACCTCAAGATAACAACTCCATGCTTGCAACATACAAAGCTATCAACAACAATATAAATATATAACCTTGTAACACTTTCAAAGACAAGATTATACCTTCACGAATATGAAACCAACTCCAATCCGAAGTCGCTCCTTAGTAGTTTAGAACCTCTCCAAGACACCTCAATCCGCTTGTTGAGACCCTTAGAACAATACCAACAATTATCCTTCAAAGCTCCAAACAAAACCTAGAAAGACCATTAGGTTTTCGTTTGCGACTAACCCGAAAACAATCTTTTTCCAAGATGTTTCTATTGAGACTTGCTTACAATACACATAAGACCCTTGGTTTAAAGTGGGGAGCTAAATGGATCACAAACAAATTTTCTTCTTCTTTTCCCTTAGTGAAGCCGAGAGCTCACTGCCCATGTTCTTCAATTTTTGTGTAAAATTTTCTAAGTGTTAAGCTCCCTCTCTACTAGTAGTAATATAAGTAGCACCTTGGAGGGTTAGGATACAAACAAATGGTTGGTTTGGATGTAGTCTTGCTAAATATCAAGACAAAGGTGGGACCTTTGACTTAGTCAATGTTCTCATGATACTACTTGCAAGACTTAGACATAGAAGACTTATGGTCAATGACCATATTGGCCATGCCATTTTCGTCCAAGGCACTCTAAGGGGGGGTGACACATGTCGCCCTCCCAATCGTCACAATAATACGTTTTCCGACAATATCAAAATTCCGATAAATTTTTACAAGCCTCAAATCTTAACATTGGTGAGTTCTTACTAACGTTCTTAAAACATGTCCTCAGAATACGGTGTAACATTCTTCCCCCCCTTAGAAACATTCGTCCCCGAATGTTCCTTCGGAGTCAAACTTAAAATTAGCGACCTGGTTTTCTTTCACAACCCCGACATACCAATAATGCCAATCATGGCCACATAATGTCATTTAGGCAAAAGAGATACTTCAATTTAAAACTTGACAAGTAAGGGAAGATGAATTACCTGAAGGTATAGGAAATAAGTGAGGATACTTCCTCAACATGTCCTCCTCCGCTTCCCAAGTCATCTCCTATCGGTTATCATTCCTCCACAGGACTTTGACGGAAGCTACATCCTTGGTCCGCAGTCGCCTGACCTGGCGATCGAGTATCGCTATGGGACTCTCCTCATACGATAATCCCTCTGTCACCTGGACCTCACTAGTAGGGAAAACTCTCGTTGGATCACCGATACACTTCCGCAACATAGAGACATGGAAGACCGGATGTACCACCTCTAACTCTGATGGCAGATCCAACTCGTAGGCAACCTTGCCCACCCGACGAACGATCTGGTAGGGCCCAATGTACCTTGGGCTGAGTTTCCTTCACCGAATCTCATCACACCCTTCATGGGTGACACCTTCAAGACCCAATCGCTTCACCCGAAACTCCAAATGTCGCCGATTATCCGCGTATGACTTCTCGCCGACTCAGCCGCTATCAGCCTCCCGGATAAGCTTCACCTTATCCACGGCTGTACCAAGTCCGCCAACTAATCGTACCTCGCCACGCCGAACCAACCGACGGGCGACTGCATTTCCGCCATATAAAGCCTCGTATGGCGCCATCTCAGATACCGGAATGGTAGCCGTTATTATAAGAAAACTCCACGAGGCAAATGATCCTCCCAATACCATCGAAATCAATCACGCAGCTCGCAAAGATATCCTCGTTGTCGGATAGTACGCTCCGCCGCCGATCCGAGGATGAAAAGTCAGGCCGAGACTCACCTGTGTCCCCAAACCCTTCCGAAAGACCTCCGAAGTTAGTCGAATCGGGCTCCCTATCGAAATAATCGACACCGGGACACCGCAGCCTCACAATCTCCCGATGTACACCGCATAGTCTCACCAAAACGTCGTCCCCGACCGAAGGAAATGGGCTGATTTCGTCACCACAACAATAACCCAAATGGAGTCGTGATTTCATCCGAGTACGAGGTAACCCCGTAATAAAGTCCATGTTGATCATCTCCCACTTCCAAGTCGGAATCTCAATAGATCGCAATAATCCATCGGGCCTCTCGTGCTCGACCTTAACTCGCGGCAATTAGGACATCAGGCAACAAAAGCGCCACGCCCTCTTCGTGCCATCCCACCAATACAAACATCTCGAGGTCATGGTACATCTTGGTCGACCGGATGAATAGAATAACGAGCACCGCGGTGCCTCCCGAGAATCTGGTTCGGCTCACATCGGGAACACACAACCGCTCAAACTCAAGACTTCATCAAAGTGCTACTCGAATAGACTCTTCTCCTCCCGAAGAGTCGCATCTCGATATCGTACCAACACCGGGTCCTCAAACCGCCGCATCTTCACCTCATCAATGATGGAAGACTCGCAACCTCACGAACCCGCACTCCCACTATCGCTTGCGGATCGATCAATCGAACCCCAAGGCTCGCTAATCGGTGGATCTCGACGACCATGTCCTGCCTCTCCGGTCGCACTCTCGATGGGTTCCCATCGACCTACGACTCAAGGCATCAAGAACTACATTGGCCTTCCCGATGGTATAGAATATCAACATCATAATCTTTCAAAGAACTCTAACCACCGCCTCGCCTCAAGTTCACTCCTCTTCCTCGAAGATATACCGAGGCTCTTGTGGTCCGTATAAATATCCACATGAACCCCTGCATAAATAATGTCTCCAAATCTTCAAGGCATGTATAATCGCGCCAACTCTAAGTCATGGGTAGGGTAATTCTTCTCATGCTTCAGAATCGCCAGAAGCATAGGCTATAACCTTGCCGTGGCCGCATCAAAACACACCCTAGCCCGATACCCGAGGCATCACAATAGATCACGCATCCATCTAACCCTCCTAAGAGTAAGAACCGAGTCAGTAGTCAACCTTTCCTTCAAAGAATCGAAACCCTTCTCGCAAGCCTCACCATCGAACTTGGCCGCCTGCGTCGACCTAGTCAACGGTGCTGAAATCAAGCAACCGCTTCCACAAACTGCGATAATAACTCGCCACCCTAAGAAATCGCGCACTCCTGGCCGGAGTAGAGGTCTCGCCAAGACTTGATCGCCTCAATCTTTGCCGATCTACCCGAACACCATCAACCCCAATAATATGCCCCAGAATGCCATCGAGGCCAACCAAAACTCACACTTGGAGAACTTGGCGAATAACGGCCTCCGAGAATCCTGGCACCGCCTCAAGTGATCTCGTGATGCCTCGCTCTGTCGCGAATAAACCAGATGTCATCAATCAATACAATCACAAATGTATCCAAGAATGACTTGAACACCCGTTCATCAAATCCATAAATACCGCTGAGCGTTGGTCAAACCGAAAGACATAACTCGAACTCATAGTGCCCATACCGGTCCCGAATGCGCTTTGGGATATCTCGCCTCTCGAACTCGAACTCGATGATAACCGGATCGCAGTCTATCTTTGAGAAACACTCGCACTCGCAAATCGTCAAACAAATCATCAATCCCGGGAGGGGTACCTATTCTTAATGGTTACCTTATTCACCGCCAGTAGTCAACACACATACGCAGCTGGCCCCATCCTTCTTCTTCACAAACAACACCTGCTCCCTGTGGAGATACACTAGGCCCGATAAAGCCTTTTTCCAAGAAATCTTTCACCGGTCCTTCACTCCTCAACTCAAGAAAGCCATCCTCGTATGGCGGAATGGAAATAGGTCGAGTGTCCGCAACGTGTCAATACAAAACTCAATCTCCCTCTCAGGAGGGATACCCGGAAGATCATCTGGGAACACATCTGGAAACTCCCTAACCATCGCATCGATCAAGAATCGCACTCGGCCAGATCAAATACCCGCACTGCATGATAGATGTACCTTTCGCACCATCTTCCTAGCCTTGAGGTAATAAATAAACCTACCTGCTGATGCTTTGTGTTGCCCTCCACTCGATAATCGCTCGCCAGAAATCGAACCGAACCAACTGTCCTTACAATCAACGTTGGCATAACAAGAAGCCAACCACCCATACCCATAATGACATCAAAATCGCCATCTCCACTCTATCAAGTTCGCAAGTGGTCCGACGATCAGAATATAAACCGACAACCTCTCAGACACCCGCCGCCTAACACCGAATCTCCCATAGGCGTAGCTACCTCGAAAGGCTCTATCGACACCGGCTCTATCCCGATTCTACCCGCAATAAGAGGGGACACATAGGACAAGGTAGAACCTGGATCTATCAATGCATAAACATCACAGCCTGAAATCAGTAATGTACCTGTGACGACGTCAGGGGAAGCCTCCTGATCCTGGCGGCTGGCTAGAGAATATATGCGGTTCTGGGGACCGCTAGAACTGGAACCACCACCACGACCTCTACCGCGGCCTGCCTGTCCGTGAGTACCCTGCCCTCCGGGGCGCATAACCACAGAAGGAGAAGAAGACCCAGCAACTGATCCCGTCGGCTGTGCTGTACCACCCATGCTGCCTCTAGACGGACAATCCCTCTTCAAATGGCCCTGCTGGCCACACGAGTAACAAGCTCCGGCTCGCGACACTCGCTCAGTGGAACCTACCGCGACGAGCACACCGAGGTGTGGGTGGTCCCGACGTGACGGTTCCGCCTCGAATCTCGAGTCCCGAGCCACGACCGCTCCCGATCGACCGGGCTGGTCGACCTCTGCCGAAACCGTGATGAGTATTCGTGGCCGGCCGAACGTGGACTCATTTCGCCGAGGCCGCCCGCTCAAAATCGCCCTCGAGACCACGATGTCTCGCCTCTCTGGCCGCTCGCGCCAATCTGGTCCTCCTCTCTATCCTCTATCCTCGCATAGGCTCGCATCCGGCGATGTCCATACCGGCCAAGAGCCACCCCAAGCATGTCAGAATCATATGACTGCCTAGCCCCATCACATAACGATGAACTCTATCCGCCATGCTAGCTACAATAGTGTGAGCATGCTCGCCAAGGAGTCAAACTCAGTGTACTCCTAACGGCCCTCCCGCTCGCCTCAAGGTCAAGAATCTGTCTACCCGGCTCTCTCATCTCGTGAGGCAAAAGTGATCCATGAAGGCCTCTCAGAACTCCTCCCAAACAGCCGGAAGAGCAGATCACCTCTCGAAAGCAACCACGACTCAAACCAGCCAACGCAATATCGCGCAACCCAGAAGAGGCTAGTGTAATGCACTGTCTCAAGCCCTAAGAACTCGCATGGTCCAGAGTCGCCGAACGAACTCCTCGGATCCTCGCCGGACTCGAACCATAAAACTCGTGGATTACATCCCGTAAAATCCCTAATCCGCAAACATTCGGCTCTAGTGGGCTGCTCGCTTCCTGTCGCCGCCGCTACTATATCGTCAATAACCGACCGCCCCGTAGTCTCTATACTCGCAGCCTTGCCGGGGACTGAGGCTCGCACGAACCTCTCGAGCTACCGCCGCCTCGCCTCTAATACTGCCGGCGTGGCTGAACTCAACGACCCGCCTACTACCTCAGGCATAGTCTGTGCCTGAGCCCGTGTAACCCTCTGAGTACCGCTAGCAGCCTCGCCGCCGCTTTGCCCTTCTCGCCCCGGTAGCCTTCCAGGAGGCATACTGTTTCATAAGAAGAGGTCGAGAGGGTTCAACCTAATAAGACAACTCTACCGCACGATCTCGCAGAGAGAAGAATGGAAACTAATCCTAAATGTCCTGTAGCCTCTCGATTATAGATGTGGTGCACAACACACCGATAATCAAGACTCTACTAGACACGGTGCAGACACTTTCCGAGGACTAATCGCTCGATACCACTTTTGTCACGACCGACCCTCGCCGCCATCGTGCCCTACCCGGGCACCCTGCCTGTATACATCGAGAATAGCAATGAACATACACAACATAAACACATGTGTAAATAATATAACAACACAAAGCTAGCCGATAAGTGCCGCTTCCATAATATAAACAAAGTCAAAAGTACAACTTACAACTCGGTTCTACCCCAACCACAAAGGTGAATACGCACTTCAGGAATAACAATCGTATGACAGGGGCCCGCCATACCTCGAATGTACCAAATCTACAACATCGTGGACAAGATCGTACTAAAAGAAAGACAAGCCTCCGAGAATGGAGCTTCCGACGTCGATAAGTGATCCTAAGAATGTGGATCTGCCACCGCTACCCTTTCTCGCGATTTAACGCAGCCCGAGGAAGGGTCGATAATAATATGTACTAAGTATGTAGAACTGGAAAGTACTGTAATTACAACATAAGTTTATAAGAAAGCTGGAGACATGTATGATAACAAAATTACAGTACACAGTGCCTTGCTAACAATGAGAGTACATCAAGAGAATACGTATAACATCACAATAGCAGTCTCTCGATCATACCATGGGTAGCGAACCCATAAAAACAGGTGGTATAACGTCTTGGGGTGCCTACCTCTCATTTATACTCTTACCCTGAAGCAGGTGGTATAACGTCTTGGGGGTTTGCCCCTCATTTATACTCTTATCCTGTAGAAGATAGTAACGCAGGTGGTATAATGTCTTGGGGGCTTCCCCCTCATTTATACTCTTATCCTGTAGAAGATAGTAACGCAGGTGGTATAATGTCTTGGGGGCTTCCCCCTCATTTATACTCTTATCCTGAAGAAGGTGGTATAGCGTCTTGGGGGTTTGCCCCTCACTGATACTCTTACCCTATCTCAAAACCGGCCGTCATACAATAATTAAGCAAGTTAGCAATCCCCCTAACTTCTTATTAGTCTTATTCATCTACACTCTCATTTTAGCTTACTTAAGGCACTTTCATGTCTTTTATAAGAATCCGGGAATTTAACCCCAAGTACTACGTACTTCTATTCTTTTAAAACAAATGACTCTTTTTAGTAGAAAGCTTCCAAGACACTATTAACCATAGTATCAAGTCCAAAGTACATTTCAAGGCAAGTCACAATACCTTTAGAATTAAAGTAGGTTTCTAAATCAAGTCACTCCTTTTCTTATTAAACCTTGGGCAATTGATACCTTAAAATCAATTTGCCTTTTATTAACACAAGCCATTTACCTTTGCATAAAGTCAATATAACCAACTCCCCATAAAGTCGTTATATTCACTTTATACCTTAGTCAAGTACATTTTTCCTATCCAAGGGACTTATACGATTTAAAACGACACAAGTATCACATACTTTAAATCTCTTCAAGTCCCTTAACTTTACTAAGACTTAAGACATCCTTAATATTTCAAAGAAGTGAGTTAACTTCCTAACTCACCCGACTTGGCATTTCATAAAACAAGTAAAGAATGTCATAGTCTTGTACGTCTACCGTACTATATACGTGAAACTAGTCATGCTCAAAGGATAGGGAAAAGTTCTACATAACTCGTCGGGTCAAACCACTTGCCAAGTACAAAGTCCCGCCCGTAGTATATCAACCTATAATATTCACAATACGTCTATTAACGCCTTACTTCAAATGTAGAATATTATAAGTGTAAAGTCTCCATTTTCTACGGAAAATCGGACAACACCTCCTTTGTTTTTACTCACTTGCCACCTTTTTCAAGGCCGAAAATACAATAACCAAACAGCCCCAATTGGCTCACAATTATATAGAAGGTAGTCCAATACAAATGACTAACTAAACAGCCCCAATTGTCTCACAATTATATAGAAGGTAGTCCAATACAAATGACTAACTAAACAACCCCAATTGGCTCACAATTATATAGAAGGTAGTCCAATACAAATGACTAACTAAACAGCCCCAATTGGCTCACAATTATAGAAGGTAGTCCAATTTCCATTTCAATCCAAATTTGTAGCATAACAAGATCTCAAGTCGCATTTGATTATAATAACCATAATCCTTAAGTAAATGACATGCGACGGTTCTAACAACGATTAAATTGTAATTCAACTTAGTCATGGCTTACATTACATTTCGGATTTCCAAGGCTATAATCAATCCATAATTATTATAACCTCAAGATAACAACTCCATGCTTGCAACATACAAAGCTATCAACAACAATATAAATATATAACCTTGTAACACTTTCAAAGACAAGATTATACCTTCACGAATATGAAACCAACTCCAATCCGAAGTCGCTCCTTAGTAGTTTAGAACATCTCCAAGACACCTCAATCCGCTTGTTGAGACCCTTAGAACAATACCAACAATTATCCTTCAAAGCTCCAAACAAAACCTAGAAAGACCATTAAGTTTTCGTTTGCGACTAACCCGAAAACAATCTTTTTCCAAGATGTTTCTATTGAGACTTGCTTACAATACACATAAGACCCTTGGTTTAAAGTGGGGAGCTAAATGGATCACAAACAAAAAAATTTCTTCTTTTCCCTTAGTGAAGCCGAGAGCTCACTGCCCATGTTCTTCAATTTTTGTGTAAAATTTTCTAAGTGTTAAGCTCCCTCTCTACTAGTAGTAATATAAGTAGAACCTTGGAGGGTTAGGATACAAACAAATGGTTGGTTTGGATATAGTCTTGCTAAATATCAAGACAAAGGTGGGACCTTTGACTTAGTCAATGTTCTCATGCTACTACTTGCAAGACTTAGCCATAGAAGACTTATGGTCAATGACCATATTGGCCATGCCATTTTCGTCCAAGGCACTCTAAGGGGGGGGTGACACATGTCGCCCTCCCATTCGTCACAATAATACGTTTTCCGACAATATCAAAATTCCGATAAATTTTTACAAGCCTCAAATCTTAACATTGGTGAGTTCTTACTAACGTTCTTAAAACATTGTTATACCCCGTAGTTGTAGGGTATGTATGTGAGGACGTACGTACGAGAGTACGGCAGAAAATTTTGAAAAGAAAGAAAGATGTGAGTTTTCGACGGAAAAGTTTCCGGTTATTTGTGAAGAAAAAGGTTCGTTATTGGGAATTGGATTCCCAGATTTGGTATTTGGACTTCATAGATTATATTAGAATTTTGAGATTTTTTCTGAAATGGTCACGCTGGGTCTACTGAGAAATTTACTGGTTTGTGGGCCCGCTTTGTTTTTGAGATTTTGATTGTGGATATTTTTCGAAAGACGTTTCATGAGGGCCAATAGGAGGGTGACACGTGTCACCCCTGCCTAGTTGGCTTGGCAGAAGTTACATTTGTTCACAAAACCCGGTTAGAGTCGTTTTCGACTAAACGCTTACAGAACTTGCGGCGGAAAATTCCGCTATGTCGCTTTGTATTTTTGCGGATTTTTCCGAGAGACGAAACATGTTGGATCAACGAGGGTGACATGTGTCACCCTCACATCGGGAAGCGCGGCGGCAACCTCGACGATTGGTTCACGCTTTCGCCAATCGCTCCTTGTTTTGTGCCTTGTTTTGGCCTTGTTTGGTGCATTGTTTGTGGCATGTTTGGTGGAGTAGGGTTAGGGTGCACTTGGCTTAATCTTGCCCTTACACTTGCTATACACTTGGAAGGATCTCGCCCTGGTTGGCCTTTGGTTTTGCTATAAATACCCCTAAGTGTGAAGACTTCATCCATTCCAAAAACTTCCAAGTCTTCAAACCCTCTCCTCCCCTTTGTAAGCTCTTAGCCGAGAGCCTCCCCTTTGTGGTGCTAGCTGGGTACCCCTAGCCTAGTTGTTTTCGTATAATACCCTTGTTGTGGTATAGAAATACTCCTAGTATTGTTATAATGCCCAAAATACCTTAGCTCAGTACCTTGTAGTATTCCAAAGATACCTCTTTACGTAGAGTCCGGAAATACTACCTTTGTCCTTTTAGTCTCAAACCGAAACCCTAAGGAAATCTTCATAGTTGGTCAAGTATTTGAGTAGAAGTTGGTTAGAACTTCTGGGTTGTTTGGAGTGGTTTGAGCGCACTGAGCTAAACCTTGCTCAGATCGACATTATAACTTGGATAATTTTGGGCTTGTCGAGGTAATTATCTTGTCCTCTATTGTAATTGGAAATTACATGTTTGTTAGAATATATAGTTGAAGTATACTATATATGGAACTATACTTAGTATTCGGCAATGTCTTTTGACTTAAGCCCAAGAATAAAGAATCGAATCGAATCAGTATTTACATAGGATCAGACAAAAGAGACTTGTGTAGAATTGTACACGCCCGGTTAGACGTGTAAACCCTCCCCATGGTTGGCTTGGTAGCCGCCTCGATAGAGAGAGAGATTTACGCTGCCATGTGTGAGGTGTCGCCGAATTTTCTATAGAAAGATAGAAACTTGTGTTTTGGGGTTAATAGACGTTTGTGACCTTTATAGGTGAAAGATCGAGAGTAGCGTATTCTACTCGAGGAGTGGAAAGGGCTAGCGAGGTTGTAGTACTTGGAGCATTTTGCTTATTGTCGATAAATCGTCGCGAGGTATGTGAAACTCTTCCTATCTTTTCTAGCATGATTGTTGTGAACTATGTAGCAGTAGACGCATACGTGCTAAGTGATTTGGTTGGTTTAAAACATAGGGTGTTATAATAGCTTTATGGGAAGTTAGTTATAACGACCTTATGTAAGTGAAAATGGTTTATGATGTTAGAAGTTAAGAGACTTGATCTTATAAGATAAGAGACTTAACTTATTTGTTTTAATGTGGATGTTTGTGAAACCTCATTCGTGAGTAATGAGTACTTGGTTTTTAAAAGGGATAATGTTTTACCGATTTGGGAATCGAACGTATCGACGCACCAACTGCAGCGTTAATAAAGGAAAATGTGTTGAATAATGATGTTGTATTAAAACCAAGAAACCTCCATCCGCATAAGCTAAGATGAGACAAAATGATATTACATTTTCTAGATCATGGTCATGTAATAAGATCGTTATAAACAAGAATAAACTACTCACATATATGACATATGTTACTCAATTGTTCTAAAAAGGAATCAGTGATTAAGTTTGGGAACTATGAAACCATTTGAAAACGAGAAGCTTGAGTAATCAAACTAGGCAACCGACTTAGGAAAAGAATGTTGTTACTTGATTTTGAAAAGGAAGGTGGGTTGGTCATTCTAATACTACGTATCGGGTGACTTTTATAAAAGTAATGGATCTCTTTAAAGGAACTTAACGTATGTAGTACTTTGGGGTTAAAACCCGACTTTGGCATAAAATGAAAGTACTTTGAGTCAGGTGAAACTTGCCTATGATTGTTGTTGTGAAACTTGCCTATGCTTGTTATTGTGAAACTTGCCTATGCTTGTGACGATAGCCTTTATTGTACAAGCGTTGTGTTTCTGTGTTACCGCGTCTCTCGATAGAGGGTCGGTTGACTGGTTGAGAACTTACTTGGACGTCTTGCGGTAGCGACGAGAAATTCCACGCACGTTCTCGCTGATAGTATTATTGTTGTTAACGCTTTGGACATACCGACACGATGCGTAGCGCACGCATGCTTCCATTTTGGTGAGGTCTTGTGGTTAATCGCTTTGGATATATCGACACGATGCGTGGCGCACGTATGTTTCATTTTGATTATCGCCAGGATTTCCTTTTGGACATACTGACCCGATGCGTAGCGCACGAGTATGCGTCCATTTGGAATGCTGTCCTATTGTTTCCCTTTGGACATACTGACCCGATGCGTAGCGCACGAGTATGCGTCCATTTGGAATGTTGCCTTATTGTTTCCCTTTGGACATACTGACACGATGAGTAGCGCACGTATCGCCCATTTGGAATGTTTTCTTTTTGTTTCGCTTTGGACATTCTGTCACGATGCGTTGCGCACGTGTATGCTTCCATTTGGATTGCTTTTTTGTTGTTATCATATCATCGATCCGGCAGTGGCGAAGGTATTCCACGCATGATTGATGTTGTGGCGTTAGACACGACTTGATATAATCATATATGTGGTGTCAGTAGTTTGGCTATCATACATGTCTCCGCTTTGTATAGATCGTTATGATTTCATTTACGACATTGCATAGCCACATACTTGGTACTGCAGATCGACTCCTTCGGGCCGCGTTCATGCCGCAGTAGAGGTACATCGGCCGTGGATCCTCGCCATGGATCACCGTTCAACAGATTGGAAGCTCCGCTTCTCGAGGCTTATCTTTTGCATGTGTTCCCCGAGTTGTAGGTTCTTGTACATTCGGGGTATGGCGGGCCCCGTCCCGTCATAGTCGTTGTAAATCTTAGAGGTCCGTAGTAATCTTGGCGTGGTTGTAAAAGGATTAAACTGCTCGTGTTTTATGTTTATACCGGGCGCAATCGCTTTGGTTGGCCTGTTTATTTATTATATCTCTTGTTTAATGACTCATGCTTTATGTTCCGCTGATTTTCTCTGATGTATGTATCGCTAGGGTGCCCGGGGTAAGGCACCAGTAACGGGGCCCGGAACGGGTCGTTACAAACATGTCCTGTAAATACGGGGTGTAACATTTAGCTCCTACTCCGGGTGCTCCAACCCGCTCCAAACAACCCTTAGAAGTTCTACGCAACTTCTTCTTAATACTTCAACCAACTGTGAATATTTTCCTTAGGGTTTCGTTTTGTGACTGAATGGAAGTATAGTAGTATTTTTCCGGGCTTTTCGTATAGAGGGTACTTGGAAATACTACAAAGGTTTTTGGGCTAGAGTATTTGACATTATAACAATACTTGGAGAAGTATTTCTCTACCAAGGGGGGGGGGGGGTATGTCTCGGCTAGGCTTGACAAAGGGAGAGGGGGTGGTTTCGGCCAAGGCTTTCTCAAGGGGGAGGGGTGGCTTGGACGAGAACTATACTACAAGGGAGGGAGGGATTTTTAAGACTTGGAAATGTCTAAGTGTGGATGAAGAAGTTCATCAACTAATGGGGGTATTTATAGGCCAACCAATGGCCAAGATCAAGACAAGTGGAGGGCAAGTGGATGGTGTGGATTAGGACATGTGTTAAGTGGGTCCCACTTGCTCATCTACCACACAAATATCTCACAAATATCCTACCTAACCTTGACCAATGTTTTAGGCAACAAAAAGGCTAAAAACGTGCCATGAATTCGTCTTCCATTCCGCCAACTTGAGGGTGACACATGTCGCCCTCTCGTTGGTCCAAAATATTTCATCTCTCGGAAAAATCCGCAAAAATTATAAATGACATAGCCGTAATTTTCCCTTCGCAAAGTTTGGAAAACGTTTCGTCGGAAAACATTTCTTTTCGGGGGTTGTGAACAAAATTTTCGTCCCTTGCCTACTTTAAGGCTCAAACTTTTCTACGTACTCCCACACGTACATACTCTGGAAATACGGGGTATAACAATATTTCTAATAGTATAGTGACTTGTTTGAAATGTAGATAAGCCTCGATACTACGGGTGTTAGTATCTTGGGGTCTTATGTGAAAAAAGGATCTTGGAAAGAATAGAAATACATAGTACTTTGGGTTGAATTCCCAGGACTTGTTAAGTGATATGGAAAAGTGCCTTAAGGTCATAAAATGAGATCCATTTTGTATGTTAATGAAAGTCTAAAGAAGTTAGGAGTTTACTTGGACGTACCGTCAGTGATGGAGGATTCCACGGGTATGCTTCCATTGCCTCCTTATGAGTTTACCGGGACATACTGTCAGTGATGTGGGATTCCACGGGTATGCTTCCCTGGTCATAGTATGAGTTTACTTAGACGTACCGACAGTGATGTGGGATTCCACGGGTATGCTTCCATGGTCTTAGTATGGGTTTACCGGGACATACTGTCAGTGATGTGGGATTCCACGGGTATGCACCGTGGACATGTGTTATACCCCGTATTTCCAGAGTATGTACGTAAGGACGTACGTAGAAAAATTTGAACTTTAAAGTTGGCTTGGACGATTTATTTTGTGCACAACATCCGGTTAGAGTCGTTTTTCGACAAAACGTTTTACACAACTCGCGTAGGGTAAATTACGGCTATGTCATTTCTAATTTTTGCGGATTTTTCCGAGTGACGAAACATTTTGGACCAACGAGAGGGCGACACTTGTCACCCTCTCATTGGGGACGCCAGAATGAATGGGACGAAATGGAGCCTATTTTGTCAAGTAGTTGGTAGGATATTTTGTGGGTAGATGGATAAGGTACACTTGGGTGAATCCTAGCCCTACACTTGCACCACACTTGGCTTGATCTTGGCCATTGGTTAGCCATGGCTTGACCTATAAATACCCCTCCCCTTTGATGAACTTCTTCATCCAAAAATTGTGCTAAGTCTTGAAAGCTCTTCCCCCTCCCTCTATAGTTCTCGTCCCCCTCCCCCTTGTGAGGCTTTAGCCGAGAGTCCCTCCCCCCTTGGCCGAGAGTTCCCCCCCCCTCCTAGTGGGGTTGGCCGAGGGGTACACACCCCCCCTTGTGGTGTTGTCTCGTATAAATACCCCCCCTCTTGGTAGAAATACTCTCCATAGTATTGTTACTATACCCAAATTACTTTAGCCCAAATACCTTGTAGTATTCCAAAGATACCTCTATACGTAGAGCCCGAAAATACTACCTTATGTCCTTTGTGTCTCAAACCGAAACCCTAAGAAAAACCTTCATAAGTCGGTTGAAGTGTTAAGTAGAAGTTGCGTAGAACTTCTAAGGGTTGTTTGGAGCGGGTTGAGCGCACTGAGTAGAGCTAAACCTTGCTCAGATCGACTTTTATCTCTGATACTTTTGGGCTTATCGAGGTAAATATTCTTGTACTTTATTGTAATTGGAAATTACATGTTGTAGGATTATATAGTTGAAGTATACTATATATAGAATCAACATAGCTTTATGCAATGTCTTTTGACTTAAGCCCAATATAAAGAAGAGAATCAATCAGTAATTACATAGACCGTATTAGACAAGAGTTTGTGGTATTCTGTGTAGTAGAATTTTACACGTCCGGTTAGACGTATAACCCCCCCCCCTGGTTGGCTTGGTAGACGGCCTCGATAGAGGAGGAGATTTACGCGGTTGCGGGGGGGGGAGGTGCTGCCGAATTTTCTGTAGAATGTTCTACGATAAGATCTAGATGTTAATAAGCGCCGTGGCCGTATAGTCAAGTACTATGTGGCGCGATCTACTTGGCTTAAGGAGTAGCCGACGGTTTGAGGTACTTGGAGCGTTTTGCTATTAGTCGATAATCGTCGCGAGGTATGTGAACCTCTTCCTATCTTTTCTAGCATGATATGTGTAATAACTATGTAGTACGGTAGACGTACATGTGTTAAATGTAGTTGATTGGTTTAAAACATAAAGTGTTATAACGGCTTTATGGGAAGTTGGTTATAACAGCTTTATGTAGGTAAGGAAATGCTTTGTGGTTTTAAAAAAAAAACTTAAGAGTTATAATAGCTTTATGGGAAGTTAGGTATAACGGCTTAAGAGAGATAAAATGAATGATTTATTGATTTTAAAAGTTAAGAGACTTGATCTTAAAAGATAAGAGACTTGACTTAATTAAATTAATATGAATTTTGTGTGAAACCTCATTCGTGAGTAATGAGTACTTGGTTTTTAAAAGGAATAATGTTTTACTGATTTCGGAAATCAGAATGAGTATCGACAAACCACTGCAGCGTTAATAAAGGGAAATGTTTTGAATTAATGAAGTATTATTAAAACCAGTAGAAACCTTCATCTGCATAGAAGCTAAGATGAGACAAAATGATATTACATTTCCTAGATCATGGCTGCTTAATAAGATTGATTATGAACAAGAATAACCTACTCACATATAAGGCATATGTTTCTCAAATTATTTTAAAGGATTAAAACTATGAACTACGAAACCTTTCGAAAATGAGAAACTTGAGTAATTGAAATTAGGCAAACTTGAAACGTTTGGAAAAGAATGTTGTTACTTGATTTTACAAAGAGAAGTGTTTTGATTTACTTCAAAAGATAATAACTCTATTTTTCATATACTACGGGTATTGTGTGACTTTTGTGAAAGTAACGTATCTTTTAAAGAGTTAATGTATGAAGTACTTTGGGGATAAAAACCCGATCTTGTTAATCATATAGTAGAAATTACCTTGTGTGTATAACTTGATTATGTTGGGTTGTGATAGCCTTGTAATACTTTCTTGTTGATTTGTTAAGTAAACATGCTAGGATGCTACGTGTGTTAGTATCTTGTGATGTTTGTGTAAAGGGGTTTCCCCTCGACTGCGCTTAAGTTGTTTAACTATCAGCCGTTATGTTGGTATTGTACCACTCACCTTGACTTGTTTCCGAGGTTGCCGCCTCCGACGCGGGGTAGACTCAAAGGGTCTATGTGACCTATGATTCGAGGATACCTCACGCGGTCCTGTGGCCTACGCGGAGCTACGAGTTCCGTGTTAGCGCGGCCTTTATGGTCACGCGTCTATGTGGCCACGCGATCGCGAGTCCAGCGGATGTCGGGAGTAGCTACCCTCGACGCGGGTTATACCTCACGCGGCCTATGAGTTTGGCCTATGCGAGTCGCGGAGAGTTCCAGGCTAGACGCCACATTAGATATCATGGCGAGTGGCCGCCTTTGATCATGTGATGGTTCAGACAGATCTCATGATACGCTTTATGACCTTGTTAGTACCGTGGGTTTTAGTAGCTCGGCCATGCCTTCGCATTTACCCCATGCGGTTTTATTAGACACGTGGGACACCGTGTTCATGTGTATTCCTTGATGCTTTTATATCATGATCGCAGTGAGGGCGTATTCCACGCATGATTGATGTTGTGGGCGTGAGACCCATAGTTATATTTGAGTGGTGACTTTGAGGCGTGAGTCCCCGACTTGACATGATCGCTTATTTATCAGTGAATCGTAGTTTGGTTATCATACATGTCTCCTGCTTTATATAGATCGCTATGATTTCATTTACGTATTTTCGGGCCACATACTTGGTACCGCCAGATCGACCTTTCGGGCCGCTCATGCCGCAGTAAAGCGTACACCGCCGTTGATCCTCGCCTAGGGTCACAGCCATTGCTTGGGAAAGCTCCGCTTCTCCGAGGCTTATTCGTATAGTCCCCGTTGTCGTAGGTGCTACATTCAGGTATGACGGCCCCGCCCCGCCGTTGTTGTCATATCATTCGTAGAGGTCCGTAGTACCGCTGTGGGTAGGGTTGTTATGGGATGTAAATCGCTCAAATTGTTATTTATATATACCGGCGTAACCGCTTTTGGTTAGCCTGTCTTCTTATTTCACCGCCTTATTGCATTGGCTTCATGTTATTGTTTTATGTTCCGCCGACACTGATGTTGTATCACCTGGTGCCCGGTAGGCACGATCCACGCCCGGTTCGGTCGTGACAAAAGTGGTATCGTGAGCGCTTAATCCTCGGAAAGTGTCTCTGCACCGTATCTAGTAGAGTCTTGATTATCGGTGTGTTGTGCACCACACCAATAATCGTGAGGCTATAGGATATTTAGGATTGGTTTCCATTCTTCTCACTCGAGATCGTGCCTTAGAGATGTGTTGTAAGTTGGACCTCTAACGTATTTCTTTCCTTACCGCTATGCCTCCGCGTAGGGCAAACCCGCCCAGTGAGGGCAAGGCGAGGAGCCGCGAGTAGCATGCAGGTTACGAGGGCACAGGCCCAATCATCACCTGGGGAGGTGCTTCATTCGGGGAGTTATGCTACGTCACCAGCCCCAGCAGAGTTTAGCACGGCGGCAGCAGTTCCTACTGCGGCCATGATATTTGAACCTTCAGTTCCACGATCGGGAACAGAGAATATAGATTGCAAAGAGGCGACCCTGTTACTAGCTATGGATTTGGCTGCCAGAGTGTATACCGATGTACCGCGAGTCTTGATGACTATCTAAGAGAGGGTTGTACAAGAGTAATTCTTCAGTTAGGCTTGAGCATGGCCTCGTGGTACGCTTGCGCAGCAGGCCGAGAAACGTAGAGATCGACGGGTTAACGAAGGACAGCAGAAGAGGGCCAGAGCAGCAAGGTCCTTTGGTAACTTTCGAGGTGAATTGCCTCACCAGCAGATTAGATATGCACCTCCGCCAGTGCAGAGTGGTCCTCCACAGGGTTCAGGACGTTCGGACTATGCAGGAGTTGGTCAGAGCTCCAGAGTTTCCGGTTCACAGCTACACGTAGGTTCCAGCCAGCCGGATTTAGTTTTTCCCCAGTATTCACAGTGTGACAGGCGTCATTCCGGGGAATGTCGTCTTTTAGTTGGTACTTGTTTTACTCGCGCCGGGGCCACGTGGTCGAAAGGGTGTCCTAGTAGGAAGGATGCAAGTGGGAGGACTCAGCCTTCAGGATCGGTGGGTAGTTCGTTACCTTCCCTAGCTATGCGCCCTACGGGGCAGGTTTGATTAGAACGACAAAGGGGAGTGAAGTAGTAGATTCAGTCATATCTTTAACCCTCTAGAGATTAGTATGATAAGATGAGTATCTTAAGTGCTATGTTTTGATAGCAGTGTGTTAATTGTGATTAGAGATCATGGTTAGTAACCGGGAAAGATTGATGGATAGGAAAAGTGTAAGCCTTAGAGCTTTATACGTGGAGACCTTAGAGGCAAGGCAATCTTGAGTAAAAGATTACATTTGTGTTTAACCCTTATCGGAGTGCATAGTGCACGTGAGCTATATTTGTGGGATAAGTCCCTGGGTAGTGTGGAATGAAAGAGGGTAGTTGAGCTAAGAAGACCGCTAGGTTTTCGTAACGTGATTAGTGAGATTGTTCCTTCGGGGAGCTAGTGTTTTGCGCGTTGCCGGGTCAGCTACGCCATGGCGGAGTCAAACCGCGCCTGTATGGTGGTGGGTCAGTTTGGTGGTCCCGTCAGTGGTAGGTCACGAGGGTGTTAGGCCCAAGTTTAGTTAACCATCGACGAGTTCGCGTGCGCTCAACCGATGAGTCGGGCCGATGGGTCACCATCGTGTCTTTCGGCCAGACCGCATTTCGCGTGATGGTATATCGTAAAGGTTGTATGGCTGCACGAGGCTCGCTTTCACCTTATGTCGCAAGGAGCCTGTGTTACAGCTATTTTTCGCTTTCGAAGTTTTACCAGCAGGTTAGGAACTCGTGAGTCTCCAGATCGTATTCGCCCTCGCCGTTGTTTTGATTTCGTGGGTAGTTGTGAGGATTGTTGTCTCTGTTGGGGAAATGTTTTATAGCTACCATTTCGGTTCGGATATCGCCGCGACGCCCGGGTAGGGGCGGGGTAAGTTGCTGGCCGATTGGTTCGACGTTGGCAAGGTTCGATAGTGGTTCATACGTGTTCGCAGATGTGGATAGGGTGAAGCTTATCCGTAAGAGGTTATTGGCAGCTCGAGTCACCGTAAGTCGCGGATAATCTGCGACAACGCTTGGAGTTCAGTTGACGGTGGGTCTTCTTGAAGGTACCACCGGAAAGCGTGACGAGTTTTGGAACCAAGAGCGTAAATGTGGTAAGTTATGAGAAAGAGTTCGAGGGTACGAGATGGGTACGACACGTAAGGGAATAAGCGAGCATGTATGGCGAGCATAGATGTGATCATTTCTTTTGTGAGGTTAGAGGTGTTTCGCGGCTGTGGCGGTGTTTGTTCTCGTAAGTATAGTAGTGAAGACTATACTGGCGCGCGTTTGTTTTGAGACTTAGAAGGAACATTCGGGACGAATGTTTCTAAGGAGGGGAGAATGTTATACCCCGTATTTCCAGAGTATGTACGGAAGGACGTACGTAGAAAAATTTGAACTTTAAAGTTGGCTTGGACGATTTATTTTGTGCACAACATCCGGTTAGAGTCGTTTTTCGACAAAACGTTTTACACAACTCGCGTAGGGTAAATTACGGCTATGTCATTTCTAATTTTTGTGGATTTTTCCGAGTGACGAAACATTTTGGACAAACGAGAGGGCGACACTTGTCACCCTCTCATTGGGGACGTTGGGCGGTAATGAATGGGACGAAATGGAGCCTATTTTGTCAAGTAGTTGGTAGGATATTTTGTGGGTAGATGGATAAGGTACACTTGGGTGAATCCTAGCCCTACACTTGCACCACACTTGGCTTGATCTTGGCCATTGGTTAGCCATGGCTTGACCTATAAATACCCCTCCCCTTTGATGAACTTCTTCATCCAAAAATTGTGCTAAGTCTTGAAAGCTCTTCCCCCTCCCTCTATAGTTCTCGTCCCCCTCCCCCTTGTGAGGCTTTAGCCGAGAGTCCCTCCCCCCTTGGCCGAGAGTTTTCCCCCCCTCCTAGTGGGGTTGGCCGAGGGGTACACACCCCCCCTTGTGGTGTTGTCTCGTATAAATATCCCCCCTCTTGGTAGAAATACTCTCCATAGTATTGTTACTATACCCAAATTACTTTAGCCCAAATACCTTGTAGTATTCCAAAGATACCTCTATACGTAGAGCCCGAAAATACTACCTTATGTCCTTTGTGTCTCAAACCGAAACCCTAAGGAAAACCTTCATAAGTCGGTTGAAGTGTTAAGTAGAAGTTGCGTAGAACTTCTATGGGTTGTTTGGAGCGGGTTGGAGCGCACTGAGTAGAGCTAAACCTTGCTCAGATCGACTTTATCTCGGATACTTTTGGGCTTATCGAGGTAAATATTCTTGTCTCTTATTGTAATTGGAAATTACATGTTGTAAGTTTATATAGTTGAAGTATACTATATATAGAATCAACATAGCTTTATGCAATGTCTTTTGACTTAAGCCTGAATATAAAGAAGAGAATCGAATCAGTAATTACATGGACCGTATTACAAGAGGCTTGTGGTATTCTCGTAGTAGAATTTACACGTCCCGTTAGACGATAACCCCTCTGGTTGGCTTGGTAGCCTCGATAGAGGAGGAGATTTACGCTGTTGCGGGGGGGGGAGGTGCTGTCGAATTTTCGGTAGACTGTTCTACGATAAGATCTAGATGTTAATAAGCGCCTTGTGGCCTTATAGGTTGAAGTACTATGTGTGGCGCGATCTACTTGGCTTAAGGAGTAGCCGACGGTTTGAGGTACTTGGAGCGTTTTCCTATTAGTCGATAATCGTCGCGAGGTATGTGAACCTCTTCCTATCTTTTCTAGCATGATATGTGTAATAACTATGTAGTACGGTAGACGTACATGTGTTAAATGTAGTTGATTGGTTTAAAACATAAAGTGTTATAACGGCTTTATGGGAAGTTGGTTATAACAACTTTATGTAGGTAAGGAAATGCTTTGTGGTTTTAAAAAAAACTTAAGAGTTATAATAGCTTTATGGAAAGTTAGGTATAACGGCTTAAGAGAGATAAAATGAATGATTTATTGATTTTAAAAGTTAAGAGACTTGATCTTAAAAGATAAGAGACTTGACTTAATTAAATTTATATGAATTTTGTGTGAAACCTCATTCGTGAGTAATGAGTACTTGGTTTTTAAAAGGAATAATGTTTTACTGATTTCGGAAATCAGAATGAGTATCGACAAACCACTGCAGCGTTAATAAAGGGAAATGTTTTGAATTAATGAAGTATTATTAAAACCAGTAGAAACCTCCATCTGCATAGAAGCTAAGATGAGACAAAATGATATTACATTTCCTAGATCATGGCTGCTTAATAAGATTGATTATGAACAAGAATAACCTACTCACATATAAGGCATATGTTTCTCAAATTGTTTTAAAGGATTAAAACTATGAACTACGAAACCTTTCGAAAATGAGAAACTTGAGTAATTGAAATTAGGCAAACTTGAAACGTTTGGAAAAGAATGTTGTTACTTGATTTTACAAAGAGAAGTGTTTTGATTTACTTCAAAAGATAATAACTCTATTTTTCATATACTACGGGTATTGTGTGACTTTTGTGAAAGTAACGTATCTTTTAAAGAGTTAATGTATGAAGTACTTTGGGGATAAAAACCCGATCTTGTTAATCATATAGTAGAAAGTACCTTGTGTGTATAACTTGATTATGTTGGGGTGTGATAGCCTTGTAATACTTTCTTGTTGATTTGTTAAGTAAACATGCTAGGATGCTACGTGTGTTAGTATCTTGTGATGTTTGTGTAAAGGGGTTTCCTCGATCGCGCTTAAGTTGTTTAACTATCACCGTTATGTTGGTATTGTACCACTCACCTTGACTTGTTTTGGAGGTTGCCGCTCCGACGCGGTAGACTCAAAGCGGTCCAGGTGACCTATGATTCGAGGATACCTCACGCGGGTCCTGTGGGCCTACGCGAGCTACGAGAGTTCCAGTGTTAGCGCCTTATGGTCACGCGGTTCATGTGGCCATGTGGATCGCGAGTCCAGCGGACGCCGGAGTAGCTACCGATGCGGGTTATACCTCGCGGGCCTATGAGTTTGGCCTATGCGAGTCATGAGAGAGTTCCGTGGCTAGACGCGCACATTAGATATCGCGGCGAGTGGCCGCTTTGATCATGTGACGGCCTAGACAGATCTCATGATACGCTTTATGACCTTGTTGGTACCGTGGGTTTTAGTAGTCGGCTATGCCTTCGCATTTACTCATGCGGTTTTATTAGACACAGGTGGACCTCGTGTTCATGTGTATTCCTCGATGCTTTTATATCATAGATCACGCTGGCGAGGAAGGTATTCCATGGGCATGATTGATGTTGTGGGCGTGAGACCCATAGTTATATTTGAGTGGTGACTTTGAGGCGTGAGTCCACGACTTGACATGATCGCTTATTTATCAGGAATCGTAGTTTGGTTATCATACATGTCTCCTGCTTTATATAGATCGCTATGATTTCATTTACGATTTTCGGGCCACATACTTGGTACTGCCAGATCGACTTCCTTCGGGCCGCTCATGCCGCAGTAAAGGTACACCGCCGTTGATCCTCGCCTAGGTCACGATTGCGTTTGGGAAAGCTCCGCTTCTCCGAGGCTTATTCGTATAGTCCCTGTTGTCGTAGGTGCTACATTCAGGTATGACGGCCCCGTCCGTCGTTGTTGTCATATCATTCGTAGGTCTGTAGTATCGCTGGGTAGGGTTGTTATGGGATGTAACTGTTCAAATTGTTATTTATATATACTGAAGGTAACCGTTTTTGGTTAGCCTGTCTTCTTATTTCACTGTCTTATTGCATTGGCTTCATGTTATTGTTTTATGTTCCGCTGATTACTCTGATGTTGTATCACTGGGATGCCCGGGGTAAGGCACCAGTCACGGGCCCGGGTTCGGGTCGTGACAACATGCTTACGATGAGGGATTCCGAGGCATGTAGTTTGAGGGGTAAGAGTATAAATGAGGGGTACACCCCCAAGATCGTTATACCACCTTCTTCAGGGTAAGAGTATAAATGAGGGGTAAATCCCCAAGATCGTTATACCACCTGGTTCCGTGGATTTGCTACCCACGATGCGAGGGACACCTCATGAAGTCATGTACCCGAGATGAGGGATTCCACGGGCATGATATATATATATATGTATGTGTTGTGTATGTATGCGCAACGGTGAGGTAGGATGCCACGCGCCACACATGGTTGTATTTTACTTTACTACCGTGTACCGTGACGGGATTCCACGCGCAGGATATAGGTATATACGTGTCAGATGTGTATGCGACGATGAGGTGGGATACCACGAGCGCGACACATGGTTAGATCTTACACCTAGCGGTCGGCAGTGATGGGGAATCCCACGGGCGCGCTTGATATTTGAGGGCTGGTGTTCATAGCCCTGGTGTGACTATTGTTCATATGTTGAGACAGGCTGTACAAGGTAAAACGGACTTTCATTACTTCCACTTCAGTAAGGCACAGTGTACTGTTAATTTGGTTATCATATATGTCTTCAGCTGTATTTTTGACTATTATGATTTAAATTACAGTACTTTCAGTTTTACATACTTGGTACATATTTTGTAATCGACCTCTTCGGGCTGCGTTCATGCCGCAGGTTGAGGTACATAGCTTGCTGATCCGCGTTCTTAGGATCACTGTTCAGTTCTCGAAAAGCTCCATTTCTCCGGAAGCTTTGTCTTTGGTATGGTTCCCTGAAGTTGCTGACTTTTGTACATTCAGGGGTATGGCGGGGCCCTGTCCCGTCACAGTTGTTATGTAAATTCTTAGAGGTCTGTAGTCATATCTTGTGGGTCACTTTATAAAAAAAAAAATTGAGGTAACTGCTTTTGGATTTGTTTATATCCAGGAAGGTAGCCTTATCGGCTAACCTATTATTTATTTCATTATTAAGCTTATGTATGTTCCGCTGATTATCTCTGATGTATACCTGTAAGGGTGCCCAGGTAGGGCACCAGTCGCGGGCCCGGGGTCGGGTCGTGACAAAAGTGGTATCGAGCGCTTAGTCCTCTGAAAGTGTCTACGCATCGTGTTCAGTAGAGTCTTGATTATTGATGTGTTGTGCACCACATCTATAATCGTGAGGCTACATGACATTTAGGATTTGTTTCATTCTTCACACGACCGAACTTCGGGGCGTGATCGTGCCTTACCCCGGGCACCCTAGTGATACAACATCAGAGAAATCAGCGGAACATAAAACACAACATGAAATAATGCAAAGGAAACACATGTTTATCTGAAGAAAAGTTGCCTTTCGGCATATATATATAAAAACTTAGATCCGAACAGTTACATCCCATTACAACCCTGCCCACAACAAGATTGCTGCACTTACGAATGATATGACAACAACGACGGACAGTGGCCGCCATACCCCTGAATGTAAGCACCTACAACAACAGGGGACTATACCAAGATAAGCCTCCGGAGAAACGGAGCTTCCCAAATGCTGAACTGTGACCCTATGAGCGAGGATCAACACTGGTGTACCTCTACCTGCGGCATGAACGCAGCCCCCCGAAGGAGGTCAGTACAACAGGTACCAAGTATGTGAAACTGAAAATACTGTAAATGAAATCATAGCAGTCTATATAAAACAGGAGACATGTATGATAACCAAACTACAGTTCACAATAAATAAGCAGTCATGTCAAGTCAGGGACTCACGCCCTCAAAGTCATCACTCAAATATAACTATGGGTCTCACGCCCACAACATCAATCATGCCCGTGGAATACCTTCCTCACTGCCGGCAGTCTATGATATAAAAGTACCAAGGAATACACATGAACACCAGGTCCCACCTGTGTCATCATAAAACCGTACGGGGTAAGTACGAAGGCATAGCCGACTACTAAAACCCACAGTACCAACAAGGTCATAAACTGTATCATGAGATCTGTCTAGACCGTCACATGATCAAAGCCGCCACTCGCCCGCAGTATCTAATGTGCGCGTCTAGCCCTGGAACTTCCCGCAGCTCCGCATAGGCCACTCCAATGGCCCGCATGAGGTATTCCCCGCATCGAGGGTAGCTACTCCCCGGCATCGTCCTGGACTCGCAGTCCGCATGGCCACATAGACCGCATGAGGTATAACCCCGCACACTAACCTGGAACTCTCGTAGCTCCGCATAGGTCCCCTGGACCCGCATGAGGTATTTCTCGAATCATGGTCCCAGACCGCCTGAGATATACCCCGCATCGGAGGGCAGCTTAACCCCCGGGATCATGTCAAGGTGAGTGGTACAATACCAACATAACGGCTGATCTTTTAACAACATAAGCGCGATCGAGGGAAACCCCTATACACAAACATCACAAGATACTAACACACGTAGCATCCTAACATGTTTACTTATCAAACCAACAAGAAAGTATTACAAGGCTATCACAAATCAACACAATCAAGTTATCCACACAAGGTACTTTTTACTTTATGTTAAACAAGTTCGGGTTTTTATCCCCAAAGTACTTCATACATTAACTCTTTAAAGATCCGTTTCTTTCACAAAAGTCACACAATACCCGTAGTATAAAAATAGAGTGACTATCTTTTTAAGTAAACCAAAACACTTCTCTTTGTAAAATCAAGTAACAACATTATTTTCCAAACGTTCAAGTTTGCCTAATTTTAGATACTCAAGTTTCTCATTTTCGAAATGTTTCGTAGTTCATAGTTTATAATCCTTTAAAACAATTTGAGAAACATATGTCTTATGTGTGAGTAGGTTATTCTTGTTCATAACAATCTTATTAAAGCAGCCATGATCTAGGAAATGTACTATCATTTTGTCTCATCTTAGCTTCTATGCAGATGGAGGTTTCTACTGGTTTTAATAATACTTTATTAGTCAAAACATTTCCCTTTATTAATGTCAGAGTGGTTCGCTCGATACTCATTCTCGATTTCAAATCAAGAAACATCATTCCTTTTAAAAACCAAAATACTCATTACTCACGAATGAGGTTTCACACTTTTTAACAAAATTCACATTAATATAATTAATTCAAGTCTCTTATCTTTTAAGATCAAGTCTCTTAACTTCTAAAATCAGTAAACCATTCTTTTTACTTCTCTTAAGTCGTTATACCTAACTTCCCATAAAGCTAGTATAACTCTTAAGCTTTAAAAACCAAGCATTACTCTTCTTTCAAAAAGGTTTCTTAACTCTTTTGAATTACTTCATGATTCTTATTATTCAGGCTTAAGTCAAAAGACATTGCCGTAAAACTACGTTCAGTTATACACGTACGTCTACCGTACTATATATATATTCTTTTAAAATATCATGCTCAACAGGATAGGAAGAATCACATACCTCGCGACGATTATCGACAATTAGCAAATAGCTCCAAAGATCAGAGTCCGCTAGCCTTTTCCACCATTCGAGTAGAATACGCTACTCGCGATTTCAACCTATAACGGTTATACAAGTCTATCAATGTCTAGACTATTCGGTAGAATAAATCTAGATACAAGATTCTACGGAAAATTGGGCAAGACTTCCCTACCCACAATCTTTACAAGTTCATCAGAATACAAATCCTATGTAAGTACAGCTCAATTCTTCTTATATACCTTCCGTATATAACTTATACTTAATTCTTATACTTCAATAGTATGTAACTCAATTACAATAGGGAGACAAGATATTTACCTCGATAAGCCCAAAATTATCCAAGTTTAAATGTCGATCCTGAGCAACGTTTAGCTCCTACTCTGGGCGCTCCAACCCGCTCCAAACAACCCTTAGAAGTTCTACGCAACTTCTACTTAAAACTTCAACCGACAATGAAGATTTTCCTTAGGGTTTCGCTGAGACACAATGACACAAGGTAGTATTTCCTGCTCTACGTATAGAGGTATCTTTGGAATACTACAAGGTATAAGGCTAAGGTATTTGGTATAGTAACTATACTTGGAGAGTATTTTCTACCAAGGGGGGGGGGGGGGGTGTTTCACGAGAACAACACCACAAGGGGGGGGTAGGTACTTCTCGGCCAAAGGCCACTAGGAAGGGGGGAAGGGTTTCGGCCAAGGGCCTTCTCAAAGGGGGAGGGGGACTCTTGGACGAGACACTACACTAAGGGGGAGGAAGAGAGCTTTCAAGACTTAGAAGTTTGGATGAAGAAGTCTTCACAAAAGGGGGTATTTATAGGGAGTTCAATGGCCATGATCAAGCCAAGTGGGGGGGCAAGTGGAGGGCCAAGATGTGCCCAAGTGAACCCTATCCTACTCCACAAAACATGGACCCAAGTTTTGGGCACAAAACATGCCACAAAATCGTCCCCCTTCTCGGCCACAAGACCGCCCATATGAGGGTGACAAGTGTCACCCTCTCGTTGGTCCAAAATATTTCATCTCTCGGAAAAATCCGCAAAAATTATAAATGACATAGCAGGAATTTTCCCTTCGCAAGTTTTGTAAAACGTTTCGTCGAAAAACGATTCTAATCGGGGGTTGTGAACAAAATTTCGATCCTATGCCTAACTTAAGGCTCAAACTTTCATACGTACGTCCGTACGTACATACTCTGGAAATACGGGGTATAACATTCTCCCCTCCTTAGAAACATTCGTCCCGAATGTTCCTTCTAAGCCTCAAAACACACAAGTGCCTGTATAGTCTTCACTACTATACTTACGGAAACAATCATGCCGTACCTGGTCATAACATAACACACGCGCAATTACTCAACTTCAAGTTTACGAGGAATCACCTCCATTACTACAAAAGCTCCCTCCCAAGGTCTAAAAGATACTCCCTTAAGAAACGATCACTTCTATCCTCTTAACACATGTTCACTTCTTCCCTTACTCGTCGTACCCTTCTCGTACACTCGAACTCTTTCTCATACCTTACCACATTTCTGTTACTGCTTCAGTTTCCAAATCTCTGGGTTACTACCTCCAACTTGGTCATCATTACTGGGAACAATCTGGTTGGATTTTTGATACTATTCCGAACATAGCAACAAGAAAGACCGAACATACTGCCTCCTAACGTCGGACGGCAATGCCAACTATAGGCAACCTGGCCTACTCTTCACAAGATCTGAAAGGCCCAAAGTAACTCGGGCTAAGCTGCCTCTGTTTCCCAAACTCGTCACACCCTTTCTGGGGTGGTACCTTCAAGAATACCGACCGTCAACCCGACTTCAAGTGTCGACGTCGATTATCCGCACGACTTCTGTTGACTCTGAGCTGCCAATAACCTCTTCTGGATAAGCTTCACCCTATCCACATCCTGCTGAACAAGTATGAACCAACTATCTGAACCTTGCCAACATCAAACCAATCGACCGGCAATTTACACTTCCGCCCCTACAAGGCTTCGTAAGGCGATATCCGAATACTGAAATGGTAGTTATAAAAACACTCCCTTAACAGGAGGTAACAATCCTCACAGCTACCCCTGAAATCCAAACACCGCCCGAGGGCGAACGCGAGCATCGAGACTCACCTGAGTTCCTAACCCTGCCTGGTAAAACTTCCAGAAAACAAAATAGCCACAACCTGGGCTTCACTGCCTGTCATAAGGTGAAAGTAGGCACCTCGTTCAACCTTACAACCTTCCTGATATAACATCTCGCATAACCCTCTGCCGGGTAAACAGTCCTGAGTGAAGGACAAGATGGGCTGACCTCATCGGCCCGACTACTGGTCGAACGCATCCATGAACTCGTACGCTGGTTAACTAAACTTGGGCCTAACACCCTCGTGATCCTAACACAAAGCGGGACCACCCTAAACTGACCCCACCACCATACAGGCCGCGGGTTGACCCACAATCGGTCCCCAACCCGACCCACTATCGCGTCAAACACTTGCTTCCCGATTCCGGAACACTCCCACAATCAAGTCACGAAAACCTAGTGGTCTTCTTAGGTCAACTACCCTCTTTCATTCCATACTACTCAGGAACTTAGCACACAATTATATCTCACGTGCACAATGCACTCCGATAAGGGTCAAACATAAAAAAAATATATATAAATCTCTTACTCGAGATGGCCTTGCCTCTAAGGTCTCTACGTATAAAACTCTAAGGCTCACACTTTCCTTATCCCCAATATTTCCCGGTTAACTAACCATGATTTCTAATCACAATTAACACAATGCTATCTGAACATAACACTTAAGGTATACTCATCTTAGCACACATACAATTCTCTAGAGGGTTAAGGATACACTTGTATCTACTGCTTCACTTCCCTCTGTCGTTTTAATCAAATCTGCCCTGATGGGCGCAGGCAAAACAAGTACCAACAAAAGATGACATTCCCCGGGATAACGTCTGCCACACTGTGAATACTGAGGAAAAACTGAACCCGGCTGGCTAGATCATACGAATAGCCGCGATCGAAGCTCGAGCTCACCAACTCCGCATACCTCGAACGCCCCGAACCTCGTGGAGGACCACTCAGACCGCGGAGGTGCATATCTAATCGGCCGAGGCGGTTCGCCGAAAGTTACCAGCGACCTCGCTGCTCGCCTCTTCGTTAATCTTGTTAATCCGCCGATCTCTACGCTTCTACCGCGCATAAGCCCGTACGCGGGCAATATCCATGCCTGACTGAAGAGCTCTTCTCGCACAACCTTTCTTTAGATAGTCATCATGACCCGTGATAAATCGGTACATAAAATACTCTCGGTTGCTAAATCCATAGCTAGTAACAGGGTCGCCTTCGCAACTGCATTTCGCATCGGGTCGCGAACCGGGTTCAACTATCATGGCCGCAGAGGAATCGCCGCCGCGGCTAAACTTCCCATCAATGGGCGACGCCGCAGAACTCCTCGAATGAAGCACCACCTCAGTGATGATTGGGCTGTGCCCTCGTGAACCCTCTCAGATTTACTCGCAGCCTCCATCGGCCGCTTGCCCTTCGGGCCCGGTTGCCTTACGCGAGGCATAGCGGTAGGAAAGAAATACGTTAGAGGTCCAACTTACAACACAACTCTAAGGCACGATCTCGAGTGAGAAGAATGGAAACCAATCCTAAATATCCTATAGCCTCCGATTATCGTGTGGTGCACAACACACCAATAATCAAGACTTACTAGATACGGTTCAGAGACACTTTCCGAGGATTAATCGCTTCGATACCACTTTTGTCACGACCAACTCGGGCGTGGATCGTGCCTTACCCCGCACCCTAGTGATACAACATCGTAGAAATCACGAACATAAAACACAACATGAAATAATGCAAAGGAAACACATGTTTATCTCGAAGAAAAGTTGCCTTTCGCATATATATATATAAACTTAGATCCAACAGTTACATCCCATTACAACCCCGCCTACTACAAGCATTACATGCACTTACGAATGATATGATAACAACGACGGACAGGCTCGCCATACCCTCAATGTAAGAACCTACAACAACAGGGACTATACTAAGATAAGCCTCCTGAGAAACGGAGCTTCCCAAACGCCGAATCGTGACTCCTACGAGCGAGGATCAACATCGTGTACTCTCTACCGCGGCATGAACGCAGCTCAAGCGAGGTCGATAACAGTACCAAGTATGTGAAATCAAAATATCAGAATGAAATCATAGCAAATTTATATAAAACAGGAGACATGTATGATAACCAAACTACGCTCACAATAAATAAGCCATATGTCAAGTCGTGACTCACGCCCTCAAAGTCATCACTCAAATATAACTATGGGTCTCACGCCCACAACATCAATCATGCCCGTGGAATACCTTCCTCACTGCCGGCAGTCTATGATATAAAAGTACCAAGGAATACACATGAATACCATGTCCCACCTGTGTCATCATAAGACCGTACGGGGTAAGTACGAAGGCATAGTGTCACGACCCGTTCCGGGGCCCGTGACTGGTGCCTTACCCGGGCACCCAAGTAGTCATACATCAGAGAATATCAGCGGAATATAAAAACAAGACATGAAACCATGTAAATTGAGACACAATTTATCTCGAGAAAGTCGCTTCGCATATATATATAAACTAAAATCGCGCTTACATCCCAACCGCATAACAGACTACTGCACTTAAGGAAGTAACAACTATGGCGGACAGGCCCCGCCATACCCCGAATGTAAAAACTATCTACAACAACAGGAGATCATACCCAAAAGTCGAGCCTCCGAGAAGATGGAGCTCTGACACCAAAGAAAAGATCCTAAGATCGAGGATCCGCTACCGCTTCCCTTTACTCAGATTTAACGCACTTCAAGGAGGTCAAGATAACAGTACCAACTATGTGAAATCAGAAAGTACTTAAATGAAATCATATCATTTTAAAACCAATTTTACAATTATGTATGAAACAACCAAAGTAACCGCACATAGTGCCACATCATAAACAAGAGCAACAATAGGTAAATCAGAATGTGTCTTGTCTAGGCCGCGAATGATCGCAAGGCCAATCGCCCATAGTATCATTATGCATGCCTAATTGGACTCGCACCGCATAGGCCACTCACGTGACCCGCACGGTATCCCCGCATCGAGGGTAGCTACTCTTCTAAGATCGCCCCGACTCGTAGTCCGCATGGCCACATAGACCGCATGACCACAAAGGCCGCACACTAACCTAGAACTCGTAGCTCGCATAGGCCCTCGTGACCCGCATGAGGTATTCTCGAATCATAGTCACACAGACTGCCTGAGCAATACCCCACATCGGAGGGCAGCTTAACCCCCGGTATCATGTCAAGAGGTGAGTGATATAATACTAACATAACAACTTATCGTTAAACAACATAAGCACAACAAGAATACCCTCTTATACAAACGTTACAAGACACTAACACACATAGCATCATATCATGTCTACTTATCAAACCATTTTGTTATACTTTCCAGAAATCAATATAAGTCTTTTATAAACACATAAGTAACTGTTCCTTTTATCATTCTTAAGTCGTTATACTTAACTTCCCATAAAGCTAGTATAACTCTTAAGCTTCTTGTTTAAAAACAAATATTCTTCTTCTTTCAAAACTGATTTTTAATTCTTTTGAAAGACTTTTTAAGATCTTTATTATTCAGGCTTAAGTCAAAAGACATTGCCGTAAAGCTACGTTCAGTTAACACACGTACGTCTACCGTACTATATATATACTTTAAAATATCATGCTTAAGAGTGTAGGAAGAATCACATACCTTCTTGGCGAAATCCACCTGCCAAGTTGAATATGTCGCGCGCAGAGAATCAACCTATAATAGTCAGATACGTCTATCAATATCTAGACTACTCTGTAGACTATTCTAAGCAGAGGGTTCTTAATTCTACGGAAAATCGGGCAGCACTTTCCTACCCGGTAAGCTATACAAGTTCATCAGAATACAAATTCTATGTAAGTACAGTTCAATTCTTCTTCTGTTTTACCCTTCTACTGTGATTACAGTTCACTTCTATTCTTTAATATCCTTCTATATCTTATACTCAAGTCTTAACTATTCTTATATGTAATATCCAATTACAATAGAAGGACAAGATATTTACCTCGATAAGCCCAAAATTATCCAAGTTAAATGTCGATCCTGAGCAAGGTTTAGCTCCTAGTTTGCACGCTCCGATAGCTCCAAGAAACCCTTAGAATTTTCCAACAACTTCTACTTAAATACTAAAAGGGATTTGGGGCTAGGGTATTTTGGAATAGTGACTACACTTGGAAGACAACTTTCTACCAAGGGGCTCTCGCCAAAGCCACTAGGCTGTATGGGGAGAGGGTGTTTCTGCCAGCTCACTAGAGGGGGTGAGGCTAGGACGAGAAGCTCACAAGGGGAAGGAGGATTTTAGACTTGGAGATTTGTGATGGAAGTCTTCAGCCGGGGTTTTTATAGGGAAACCAATGGCCATGATCAAGCCAAGTGGGGGGCAAGTGGAGGGCCAAGATTTGCCCAAGTTCCCCCTATCCCTACTCCTTAAAGCACTCCACAAACAATGACCCATGTCTTAAGCCCCAAAACAAGGCCAATCGTCCAAGGCCTTAGCCCCCCTTTGCCGTCCAATGAGGGTGACAAGTGTCACCCTCTCGTTGGCCCAAAAATGTTCCATCTCTCGGAAAAATCCACAAAAATTATAAATGACATATCCGGAATTTTCCCGTCGCAAGTTTTGTAAAACGTTTCGTCGGAAAACCATTCGTTTTGTGAGTTGTGCCCAAAAAAAACGTCCTATGCCTAATCTTTAAGGCTAAACTTTTTATACGTATGCCCTTACGTACATATTCTGGAAATACGGGGTATAACACATAGCCGACTACTAAAACCCACAGTACCAACAAGGTCATAAACTGTATCATGAGATCTGTCTAGCCCGTCACATGATCAAAGCCGCCACTCGCTCGCAGATCTAATGCGCGCTCATCCTCGAACTTCCCGCAGCTCCGCATAGGCCACTCCAATGGCCCGCATGAGGTATTCCCCGCATCGAGGGTAGCTACTCCCCGGCATCGTCCTGGACTCGCAGTCCGCATGGCTACATAGACCGCATGAGGTATAACCCCGCACACTAACCTGGAACTCTCGTAGCTCGCGATAGGTCCTCGACCCGCATGAGGTATTTCTAATCATGGTCCTGCATCACCGAGATATACCCCGCATCGGAGGGCGCCTTAACCTCGGATCATGTCAAGCGAGTGGTACAATACCAACATAACAAATGATCGCTTAACAACATAAGCGCGATCGGAAACCCCTATACACAAACATCACATGATACTAACACACGTAGCATCCTAACATGTTTACTTATCAAACCAACAAGAAAGTATTACAAGGCTATCACAAATCAACACAATCAAGTTATCCACACAAGGTACTTTTTACTTTATGTTAAACAAGTTCGGGTTTTTATCCCCAAAGTACTTCATACATTAACTCTTTAAAGATCCGTTTCTTTCACAAAAGTCACACAATACCCGTAGTATAAAAATAGAGTGACTATCTTTTTAAGTAAACCAAAACACTTCTCTTTGTAAAATCAAGTAACAACATTATTTTCCAAACGTTCAAGTTTGCCTAATTTTAGATACTCAAGTTTCTCATTTTCGAAATGTTTCGTAGTTCATAGTTTATAATCCTTTAAAACAATTTGAGAAACATATGTCTTATGTGTGAGTAGGTTATTCTTGTTCATAACAATCTTATTAAAGCAGCCATGATCTAGGAAATGTACTATCATTTTGTCTCATCTTAGCTTCTATGCAGATGGAGGTTTCTACTGGTTTTAATAATACTTTATTAGTCAAAATATTTCCCTTTATTAACGCTGCAGTGGTTCGTTCGATACTCATTCTGATTTTCGAAATCAGTAAAACATCATTCCTTTTAAAAACCAAAATACTCATTACTCACGAATGAGGTTTCACACTTTTTAAACAAATTCACATTAATATAATTAAGTCAAGTCTCTTATCTTTTAAGATCAAGTCTCTTAACTTCTAAAATCAGTAAACCATTCTTTTTACTTCTCTTAAGTCGTTATACCTAACTTCCCATAAAGCTAGTATAACTCTTAAGCTTTAAAAACCAAGCATTACTCTTCTTTCAAAAAGGTTTCTTAACTCTTTTGAATTACTTCATGATTCTTATTATTCAGGCTTAAGTCAAAAGACATTGCCGTAAAACTACGTTCAGTTATACACGACGCTCATCGTACTATATATGTCACGACCAACCCAGTTCGTGGATCGTGCCTTACCCGCACCCTAGTGATACAACATCGTGAGAAAACCACCAAATAAAAACTTAAACATACAATTAGATATGGATCAAGATAAAGAAAATAGGCCAACCAAAACGGTTGCCTTTCTCGCAAATATATATATATATCGACATTTGAAGCATAATCCTTACAACCCCGCCACAACAAAGCATGCACTTAAGATTTTTACAACAACTATGACGGACAGGCCCCGCCATACCCCTGAATGTACAAGAACTCTGCACTCGTGGTAACATACCAAAAGATAAGCCTCCAAGGAACTGAGCTTCCCAATACGCCAAATGTGATCCTATAAGCGGGATCGACAACCGATGTACTTCTACTGCAGATGAACGCACTTCAAGGAGGTCAAGATAACAGTACCAAGTATGTGAAATCAAAATATCAGAAATGAAATCATAATAGTCTATATAAAGCGGAGACATGTATGATAACCCAACTACAAGACACACATATAAACAAGATATCAAGTCGTGACTCACGCCTCCAAGTCATTACTCAAATATAACTATGGGTCTCACGCCCACAACATCAATCATGCCCGTGGAATACCTTCCTTATCGCCGCGCTATGATATGATAACACCAAGAAGTACACCAACATCGTGTCCCACCGTGTCATAAAAAGACCGTGACGGAAATAATCATAACACGGTCGACACGCGGCAAGTGCGATAGCCTCCACCAGATCCTCCCAAATACCACGTAGCCGACGGGGAAAGTAACCGAGCTATGCACCGATCACAACCGTAAGTCACGGCTTCATCCAAACACCGACTCGCGGTCGACACGCGGCAAGTGCAATAGCTCTACCAGATCCTCCCGCCACGCAGATGACGGGGCAAGTAACTGTGCTAAGCACCGGATCACAACCGTAAGTCACGATACTTCGCCGGTCGACACGCGGCAAGTGCGATAACCTATACCAGATCCACCGGTCACGTGAGTCGACGGGGCAAGTAAACAGATATGCACCCGATCACAACCGTAAGTCACGATATTTCGCCATAAATAACCATAATGGTCACATGCCCACGTAATCCATCATCGGTGTAGACATGCCCATGTAACAATAATAATGGAAGCATACCCGTGGAATCTTCCACACGCCAGACGCCCAAGTAAGTTATCAATAAGTCAACCGGTCCTCTATCGAGAGACGCAGAGTATAGAAAACACAATTCTTGCACAACAAAGGCTATCACAACAAGCATAGGCAAGTTACACAACAACAAGCATAGGCAAGTTATACACAACTCAAGGTACTTTCATTTTATGCCAAAGTCCGGTTTTAACTCCTAAAGTACTACGTGACGTTAAATTCCTTTTAAAGATCCATTTCTTTTACAAAGGTCACCCGACAATTGTAGTATAAAAATAGAGTGACTAACATTGTTAAGTAAACCAAAACACTTCCCTTTGTAAAATCAAGTAACAACATTATTTTCCAAACGTTCAAGTTTGCCTAATTTCAAATGCTCAAGTTTCTCATTTTCGAAAAGGTTTCGTAGTTCATAGTTTTAATCCTTTAAAACAATTTTGAGAAACATATGCCTTATGTGTGAGTAGGTTATTCTTGTTTATAACAATCTTATTAAAGCAGTCATGATCTAGAAAATGTAATATCATTTTGTCTCATCTTAGCTTCTATGCAGATGGAGGTTTCTACTGGTTTTAATAATACTTCATTATTCAATACATTTCCCTTTATTAGCGCTGCAGTGGTTTTTTCGATATTTATTCTGATTTCCGAAATCAGTAAAACATTATTCCTTTTAAAAACCAAGTACTTATTACTCACGAATGAGGTATCACACTTTTTAACAAACTTCATGTTAATTTAATTAAGTCAAGTCTCTTATCTTATAAAAATCAAATAACCATTCTTTTTATCTTTCTTAAGTCGTTATACCTAACTTTCCATAAAGCTAGTATAACTCTTAAAACCAGACATTATTCTTCTTTCAAAAGGTTTCTTATCTCTTTGAAATACTTCAAGATTCTTTATTATTCAGCTTAAGTCGAAAGACATTGCCAATAAACTACGCTCGCTTAACGCACGACGCTTCACCGTACTATATATATATATACTTCAAGATTCTTTTATTCAGCTTAAGTCAAAGACATTGCCGATAACTACGCTCGCTTAACGACGACGCTCACCGTATCATATATATATATATTCCTTTAAAATATCATGCTCAAGAGTATAGGAAGAATCACATACCTCGCGACGATTATCGACTATTAGCAAATAGCTCCACAGTACTGTAATCCGGCTAGCCCTTTCCACCCTTCGAGTAGAATACGCTACTTGCAGTACTTCAACCTATAATGGTCATACAAGTCTATCAACGTCTAGACTATTTCATGGAAAATCGGGCAAGACTTCCCTACCCGCACAAACTTCACAAGTCTACTATAAATACAAATTCTATGTAAGTTCAATTTCCTTCTTATATACCTTCCTTGTATATAACTTATACTCAATTCTTATACTTCAACAATATGTAAACTCTTATTACAATAGAAGGTCAAGAGTATTTACCTCGATAAGCCCAAAATTATCCAAGTTTATATGTCGATCCTGAGCGACGTTTAGCTCCTACTCTGGGCGCTCCAACCCGCTCCAAACAACCCTTAGAAGTTCCCAAACAACTTCTACTTAGCACTTCAACCAACTATGAAGATTTCCTGTGGTTTCGTTTTGAGACATAAGGTAGTATTTCCTGCTCTACGATGAGGGTACCACACAGGTTTTGGGCTAGAGTATTTTGGCCTAATAACACTCATGGGAGAAGTAATTCTAAACCCCAAAAGGGGGGGTGTATTTTACGAGAACACCTCAAGGTAGGGGGGGTATACCTCTCGGCCACACCACTGTGAGTGGGGAACTCTGCCAGGGCCTCACGAAAGGTGGGGAACTCTGCCAAGGGGCCTCACGAAAGGGGAGGGTGTTCTTAGACGAGAACACTACACTTCAGAGGGGGAGAAGGATTTCAAGACTTAGAAACAATTTTTGACGAAGAAGTCTTCAACAAGGGAGGGTATTTATAGCCAACCAATGGCCAAGATGAAGCCAAGTGCAAGGAAAGTGTAAGGCCAAGATCAAGCCAAGTGCACCCTAACCCTACTCCACAATTCCTCACAAACATTGACTTGATTTAGGCACAAAACATGGCACAAAATCTTGCCAAGAACAAGCCAAAACGCCCCACTTTCGCCAGCAAACCGCAACTCGAGGTGACAAGTGTCGCCTCTCGTTGTCCAAAATATTCCGCCTCTCGGAAAAATCCGCAAAAATAATAAATGACATAACCGAATTTTCCCTACGCAGTTCGAAAACGACTCTTTCGGGGTTGTGCACAAATTTCGAACCTTGCCTACCTTAAGGCTTAAACTTTCGTGACGCACGCCTTCACGCATACTGGAAAATACGGTATAACATTCTCCTCCTTAGAAACATTCGTCGAATGTTCCTTCTCCGCATGCATAACGATCAAGTTCCTCATAGCTTAACCACCGCAAATGCCGCATACGGTCACGTATCAACACGCGCAAATACTTAAATCCAAGCCAACGAGGAATCACTTCGACGATTCAAAACAAGACTAACTCTCGCTCGTCCAAAGGATACTCCTTCGCACATTCATTTCACAAAAATGATTACTTCCATCTTTCAAAGACAAGTTCACTTCTTTCCTTTCTCGTCGCACTTTCTTGAACACTCGAACACTTCCTAGTACACGTACCACACTTCAGTCAACGCTTCTGTTGCCAAAACTTTGGAGTCACTACCTCCAAACTTGGTCATCTTACTAGCTTCACTTTACTCTAAGGCCATTCCCGGCCTTCACGAACTGATTCTGGTCGAACGCATCCACGAATTCATACGATGGTTACCTAAACTTGGGCCTAGCATCCTCGTGATCCTACCACCTGGCGGGACCACCTCGAACTGACCCAACCCCAAACCGGGCTACGGGTTGACCCGCAACATGGCCCCAACCCGACCCACTTAACGCATCAAGCTCTTGTTTCCCGATCCGGAACAATCTTACCTATACAGGTCATGAAAGCTACCACTTCCATCTCACACTACCCAAGGAATTTTCCCACAATTTCTCCACGTATACTTATACATTCTGACAAAGATCACCCGCAAAATCTTGTACTCAAGACGGCCTTACATCTAAGGTCTCAACTGTAATATTCTAAGGTTCATCATTTTCTCACCCCCAGGCTTACCCTTTTCCCTAACCAGGCTTCTAAATCACATTTTAGCACAAAGCTATCCGAACATAACACTAAACACATCATCATAACATCAATACATACAAAACTCTAGAGGATTAAGGATATACCTGAAAATAGGCGGTTCAAAGGACCGCTAAAACTGGGAACTTCCACCGCGACCTCTACCGTGGCCTGCCGGTGTATGAACATCCTGCCTAGCTATGGAAGGTGAAGAACCCGAATCGATCTAGTAGTTCAGGCTATCCCACCGCATACTCGGTCGGACAGCTCGTCAAATGGCCCCGCCGGCCGCAAGTATAGCAATCTCCCAAACCAAGACGACATTCCCTATGGGCTTTACCACAACGCCACACCGAGATACGGTGGCCTCATCCGCGAGCACTTCTACTCCTCGAAAATCGAAACACGGGAGCCCCGACCGCCTCGAATATCCCAAACGCCCCGACGACGCGGGGACCACTTGCCGGCGGAGGCGCATAATCGCTTGGCCGAGGCGGTCCGCCTCGAAAGTCACCAAAGGACTCGCTGTTCTCGCCCTTCTCACTGGATCTCGCCATTCCGCCGATCTCTCCGCCTCACATCCAAGTGCATAAGCTCAGATGCGGGCAATGTCCATGCCCTACAAGAGCTACACCAACAACTTTCGCTAGGTAATCATCGAGCCTCAGAACATATCGGCACTCGATCCTCCATACTAGCTACTAACGCGGGACGCATCGCCAATGAGTCGAACTCACATTGTACTCCCGAATCGCACGCCTGCTCGCCGCAACACCAAAAACTGTTTACCCGAGCCCTCTCATCTGCGAGGCAAGAAATGTGCAAGAAATGCCCCGAGAACTCGCCCCATAAAGCCGAAGTACATTCTTCCCCGACAGCCTCACAAATCAAACCACGATCATTGCGGTATCACGCAGCCGATGCGAACCTAGACCACCGACTCGGTCTCCAAGCTTGATCACCCTCATGATCCAGAATCGCTTGATGAACTCGCGGATCATCCTCGTGCCTCGACCCATAAAACTCTAGCGGCTACAACTCGTAAAATCCCGTAGCCTCAAACTATCCGATCTAGGTGAACCATCGTGCCATCGAATCGCCGCTGGCCCAGCCTATCCTCATGTTCGCCACAACCCTCGCCAATAATCGGGCCAACTCTTGTAACCCATCTCTCTCGCCTGCATCGCGGACCGAGGCTCGTATTGTGGTCTTCGTAGATCGCGCCGCTTCTACTCGCAGCCTCCTCTCGCCGCTTGCCTTCTCGCCCGGGTTGCGCGGAGGCATAATCGTAAAAACGAAATACGCCGAGAGGGTCCAACTTACAACACACTCTAAGGCACGATCTCGTAATGAGAAGAATGGAAACTAATCCTAAATGTCTCAGCCTCCTCGATTATAGATGTGGTGCACAACACATCGATAATCAAGACTCTACTAGACACGGTGCAGACACTTTCCGAGGACTAATCGCTTCGATACCACTTTTGTCACGACCAACCCGCCCGTGGATCGTGCCTTACCCGGACACCCTAGTGATACAACATCGAGAAAACCAATGAAATAAAACTTAAACATACAATTAGATATGGATCAAGATAAAGAAAATAGGCCAACCAAAACGGTTGCCTTTCTGCAAATATATATATATATCGACATTTGAATAGCCATAATCCTTACAACCCCGCCACAACAAAGCATGCACTTAAGATTTTTACAACAACTATGACGACAGTGGCCCCGCCATACCCCTAATGTACAAGAACCCTGCACTGTGGTAACATACCAAAAGATAAGCCTCAAGGAACTGAGCTTCCCAATACGCTGAAATGTGATCCTATAAGCGGGGATCGACAGATGTACCTCTACCGCGGCATGAACGCATTTCAAGGAGGTCGAGACAACAGTACCAAGTATGTGAAACGGAAAATATCAGAAATGAAATCATAATAGTCTATATAAAGCGTGAGACATGTATGATAACCCAACTACAAGATACACATATAAACAAAGATATCAAGTCGTGACTCACGCCTCCAAGTCATTACTCAAATATAACTATGGGTCTCACGCCAACAACATCAATCATGCCCGTGGAATACCTTTCCTCACCGCCAGCCTATGATATGATAACACCAAGAAGTACACTGAACATCAGGTCCCACCTGTGTCATAAAAAGACCGTACGGGAAATAATCATAACATGAATCTGACACGTGGCAAGTGCTATAGCCTCCACCAGATCCTCCCAGCGCCACGTAGCTGACGGGGGAAAGTAACTGTGCTATGCACCGATCACAACCGTAAGTCACGGCTTCATCCAAACACCGACTCGCGGTTGACACGCGGCAAGGCAATAGCCTCTACTGTGATCCTCTCAGACACGCAGATGACGGGGCAAGTTGTCACGACCCGACCGGCCGCGATCGTGCCCTACCCGGGCACCCTGCTCGTATACATCGTGAGAATAGCAATGAACATACACAACATAAACACACGCGTAAACAATATAACAACACACGCTAGCCGATAAGTGCCGCTTCCATAATATAAACAAAGTCAAAGTACAACTTTACAACTCGCTTATAGCCCAACCACATATGTGAATACGCACTCTAGGAATAATAAATCGTGACAGGCCCCGCCATACCCCTGAATGTACATAATCTACTACCTCAGGGAAAACCGTACCAAGAGCTAAGCCTCCGGAGCAAATGGAGCTTTCTCTCAAAAATTGAACCGAGATCCTAAGAGCAAGGATCACCATCCTGGGTACCTAAACTCGCGGCATTTAACGCAGCTTCGGCGGGGTCAAGATAACAAGTACCAATATGGAATGTAAATAACGTGACAAGAAATGATCATAATCAGCATAAAAGAATGACAAGTACAAGTATATAAATTAAATACACGATCCTTCCGTGTCATTAACACTTATGAACTTAATTTCACATCAATATCTTTTCCCATTTTCAATAAAGGTTATAGCCACATTCTTACGCACATGATTAGGAAAAATCATTAAGTTCATTTCTATATAACCTACTTATCTTTCATAAGTATAATCCGACCCTTTAAAGGAGGGCACATTTACTACCCGGCCCAATCTGGGACGCGATCAAGTCACACTACTATCAAGCGTGTCTGTGGAATCCCCATCACCGCCGACCTACAAGTGTAAAATATAATCACGTGTCGCGCCTGTGGCATCCCACCTCATTGTCGCACACATTCACAACACATATATATATCTCCCGCCTGGAATCCCATATCACCGCCGATACCGAGATATAATAATACACCAATAGGCATACATGAACACCAAGTCCCACCTGGTATAGCGTCTTGGGGTCTACCTCACTTATACTCTTACCCCGGAGAAGTTGGTAAAGCAGTGGTATAGCATCTGGGGTCTACCCTCACTTATACTCTTACCCCGGAGAATGGTATAACGCCTGGGCTTGCCTCATTTATACTCCTACCCTATCTCAACCGACCATTATACAAAGCAATCAGGGGGTATAATGTCTTGGGGGTTTACCCCTCACTTATACTCTTACCCTGGAGAAGGTGGTATAACATCTTAGGGCTTGCCCCTCATTTATACTCTTATCCTATCTCAACCGACCATTATAAAAAAACAGAAGTGTCACGACCCGAACCCGGGCCCGTGACCGGTGCCTTACCCCGGGCACCCTAGTGATACAACATCAGAGAAAATCAGCGGAAATAAAAACATGAACATGAATTAAGAGACATGATAAATAAACAGGCCAACCAAAACAGTTGCCTTCAGATATATACATAAATACCCGAACGCTTATCCTTTTTACGCATCACCACAACAAGATTACATGCACTCTAAGAAGTGACAACAACTATGACGGACAAGGCCCCGCCATACCCCGAATGTACAAGAACCTGCTGCACTGGTAACATACCAAAGATAAGCCTCAAGGAACGGAGCTTCCCAACACGCTGAAATGTGATCCTATAAGCGGGGATCGACAGTCGATGTACCTCTACCGCAGATGAACGCACTTCGGGCGAGGTCGATAACAGTACCAAGTATGTGAAATCAGAAATACGTAAATGAAATCATAATAGTCTATATAAAGCAGAGACATGTATGATAACCAAACTACGATTCACAACATAAAAGCAATATGTCAAGTCGTGACTCACGCCTCAAAGTCATCCTCACGCCCGTGGAACTCCTTCCTCACCGCCGGCGCCTAGGTACAAATCATGTGATACGATAATGTGTCTCGCCCATCTTATGGACCCAAAGATAGAAACGTGTGGGATACATTCCTGCTCATCCCATGAACCAGAGTCGAGTGAAATACATTCCTGGATGGACCAGAGTCGAGTGAAATACATTCGGATGAACCGTGAGTCGTGAAATACATTCGGATGAACCGTGGTCGAGTGAAATACATTCCGGATGAACCGTAGTCGAGTGAAATACATTCTGATGAACCAGAGTCGAGTGAAATACATTCTGCTCATCCCATGAACCGGTAGTCGAGTGAAATACATTCCCGGTTCATCCCATGAACCGGTAGTCGAGTGAAATACATTCCTTGTACAGCAAGTCTATCATACGCAAACATAGGCAAGTTACACACAACTTAAAGTACTTTCATTTTATGACAAAGCCCGGGTTTTAACCCTAAAGTACTACATACGTTAAATCCTTTTAAAAGATCCATTCCTTTTTCAATAAGTCACCCAATACTCGTAGTATAAGAATAGAGTGACCCACATTTTTAAGCAAACCAACCCACATTCCTTTAAAGTCAAGTAACAACATTCCTTTAAAGTCAAGTAACAACATTCCTTTTTCCTAAAGTTCCAGTTTGCCTAGTTTCAGTTACTCAAGTCCCATTTTTGAATGATTTCATAGTTTCATAATCTTGATCACTTAATTCCTTTTTAGAACAACCGAGTAATATATGTCTTACGTTCGAGTAGGTTATCCTTGTTTATAACATTCTTATTACAGCAGCCATGATCTAGAAAATGTAATATCATTTTGTCTTATCTTAGCTTCTATGCAGATGGAGGTTTCTACTGGTTTTACCCATAATTCATTAGTCAATACATTTTCCTTTATTAACGCTGCAGTGGTTTGTTCGATACTTGTTCTCATTTCCAAAATCCATTTCACATTCTTAAGCCGTTATACCTAACTTCCCATAAAGCTAGTATAACTCTTAAGTTTTCAAAAACCAAGTATTACTCTTCTTTTCAAAACGATTCATAAATCTTTTGAAATACTTCAAGTTCTCCATTAACACATAACAAGCCAGTTATAATTAAAATCAGTTACCTTTTTAAAAACCACAAAGCATTTTCTTACCTACATAAAGCTGTTATAACCAACTTCCCATAAAGACGTTATAACACTTTATGTTTTAAAACAACCAAATACAGTTAACACATGTACGTCTACCGTACTACATTGTTCACACATATCATGCTAGAAAGGATAGGAAGAGGTTCACATACCTCGCGACGATTATCGACTAATAGCAAAACGCTCCAAGTAACTCGAACCGTCGGTTACTCCTTAAGCCAAGTAGATCACACCATACGTAGTACTTCAACCTATAGAGGCCACAAGGCGCCTATTAACATCCTAGATCTCAATGTAGAATATTCTACGTAAAATTCTAAGACACCTCCCCACAACAGTAAATCTCCTCCTCTATCGAGTGGCTACCAAGCCAACCAGGGGGTTAACACGCCTAACCTGACGTGTACAATTCTACTACACAAGAATGCTACACAAGTCTCTAATACATCCTATGTAATTACATTCGCTTCTCTTATTTAAATTCAGTGCTTAAGTCGCAAGACATTGCGTAAGTATTATTCGTGCTTAAGTCAAAAGACATTGCCGCACAACTATGTTCAATTCTATATATAGTATACTTCAACTATATATTCCAACAACATGTAATTTCCAATTACAATAGAAGGTGAAGAGTGTTTACCTCGATAAGCCCAAAATTATCCGAGTTTACATGTCGATCTGAGCAAGGTTTAGCTCTACTCCGTGCGCTCAGGCCGCTCCAACCAACCCTTAGAAGTTCTAACCAACTTCTACTTATAACTTCAACTACGGTGAAGATTTACTTAGGTTTTCGTTTTTGTGTGAGGAAGTATAATAGTATTTTACGGGCTTTTGTATAAGTGTAACCTTGGGAATACTACAAGGTATTTGGGCAAGGTATTTGGGCATTATAACGATTAGGAGAGTATTTCTATACCACAAAAGGGGGTATTATACGAAACAACTAGGCTAGGGGTACCCTACCGCTAACCACTACAAAGGGAGGAAGCTCTCGGCCAAAGGGCCTTCTCCAAGGGGAGGGGTGTGGTGGACGAAAGAACAAGAGGAGGAGTATTTTGAGACTTAGATAGATTGCTCAAGTGAGGATGAAGATAGTATTTATAGGTCAAGTGAAGGCCAACCAATGGCCAAGATGAAGACAAGTGTATAGCAAGTGTAAGGCCAAGATTTAGCCATGTGCAACCTTATCCATCTACACAAAAATATCCTACCTAACCCTTGACCAAGGGAAAGGCAAGAAAATCGTCCAAACTAGCCCATTTTGCCTGTCAATGAGGGTGACAAGTGTCACCCTCCCGTTGGTCCAAAATATTTCATCTCTCGGAAAAATCCGCAAAAATAATAAATGACATAGCCGGAATTTTCCCTACGTAAGCTGTGGAAACGTTTCGTCGGAAAACGACTCTAATCGGGTGTTGTGTACAAAGTGAATTTCGGCCCTTACACTTAAAGCTTCAATTTCTCTCGTCGCCTTACGCATACTGCGAAATACGGTATAACATTTTCCCCTCCTTAGAAACATTCGTCCCGAATGTTCCTTCTCAAGACGGATAACGATAAAGTTCCTCCAGCAAGTCGTCAACGCCACACCTGGCCACGAAATAACACATGCGCGCAAATACTTAAATCTAGGACAACGAGGAACCACCTCGATGATCAAAAAAATGTTCCCACCAAGGTCTAAAATATACTCCGCGCACCTTCATTTCGCAGAAAGCGATCACACACGCTCACTTCTCCCCTATCTCGTTGTACCCTTCTAACACTCGAACTCTTTCTAGTATCCGTACCACACTTCCGCCAACGCTCGTTTCCAACCCGAGTCACTACCTCAAACTTGGTCATCTTACTAACCTCGATTTCCTCTAAGGCCATTCCCGCCTTCACGAGCTGATTCTGGTCGAACGTATCCACCAACTCTTACGATGGTTATCTAAACTTGGGCCTAGCATCCTCGTGACCTACCACCGCGGGACCACCTCGACTGACCTCACCACATTCGGCTCGGGTTGACCCACGAACGGTCCTCAACCCGACCGTGTCGTGCCAACTTTCTCGTTCCTCGCCTGCAACATTCTTACTAATTTGCGCCATGAAAGCTACCACTTTCACCTCACAACCCAATGAATTTCCCACAATACATTTTACGCATACCAAGTATTTCAACAAAGACTAACCGTAAGAATCTCTCCTTTAAGACGACCTTACCTCTAAGGTCTCAACATGAAATATTCTAAGGTTCACACTTCCCATGCCCCCATACATATCCTTCCAACTAACCATGTTTTCTAACTCACAAATAACACAACGCTATTCGTACATAGCATATAAATATAAGGTCATCATATCACGCATACAAATCTCTAGAGGGTTAAGGATATACCTGAAGCTACCGCTCCACTCTAATCATAGGCACGCCTGCAGGCATAATCAGAAGGCGATGAACCCGCCATCGATCCGGAAGTCGCGTCATGCCGCGGTACCCCTCCTATAAGCACGCTCTCGTCACATAGCCACGGCGCAGTGAAACAAGCACCAGTAAAAAGACGACATTCTCCGGGATGACGTCTGCCACATCGTGCACACTGAGGGGGACATGAATCCTGCTGGCTAGAACTTACGTAACCTCAGAAACTGAAGCCCCGAGCTCGACCAGCTCGAATACCGAACGTCAAGATCGCGGAGGACCACTCATCTTGGCGGAGGTACATAACTAGCTCTTCTTGAGGCGATCGCCTCGAAAGCTACCAAAGGACCTGCTTTGCGGCCTCTTCGCGATCTCGGTCATTCCGTCGACTCTCCGCTCCTCACCTCCCGGTATAAGCTCGCGTGCGGGCAATGTCCATGCGGTGAAGAGCTACACGAGCAACTCTCTGCTAGATAATCGTCAAGCCCAGTGACATATCGGTGCACTCTATCCTCCATGGTCGCCACTAAAGCGGGACATATCGAGCCAATGAGTCGAACTCCACATTATACTCTCTAACCGTCCGCCCGTCCTGCTTCAACGTCAAAAACCTGTCGGCCCGAGCCCTCCTCATCTGTGGAGGTAAGAAATGTGCAAGAAACGCCCCTGAGAACTCGTTCCAACCTGCTGGAAGCGCATGCTCTCCCCGGGACAGCTCCCACGAATCAAACCAGTCGACTGCAGTATCACGCAGCTGATGCGATCCTAAGACCACCGACTCGGTCTCCGAAGCCTTGATCACTCTCGCGATCCAGAATCGCCGGATGAACTCCTGCGGATCATCCTCGTGCCTCGACCCATAAAACTCGCGGGTTACATCTCGTAAAATCCCGTAGTCTCAAATCGCTCGCCGGGTGAACTACGGGTGCTCTTGGATCGAATCTGCGTGATTCAAATTATCCTCATATCTCACGACCACGGCGAATCGCCATCTCCTTGTACCCATCTCATGCTCCGGTGTGGGACCGGAGGCTCAGGTATTGTAGTCTCAGCAGCCACTGTTGCGGCTCTAAACTCTGCTGGTGCTGGCGGTGTCGCAAAACTAGCCGTCTGAAGCACTATCTCTCGGTATCGGCCAGGGCTCGCGCCTCGTGCCCCTCAGATCTCACTAACGACTCCTCGATCGCTTTGCCCATCCGGGCTCAGGTTTTACGCGAGGCATAATCGTAAAGGAAAGGAATACGTCAGAGGGTCCAACTTATCACACAACTAAGGCACGATCTCGTAATGAGAAGAATGGAAACCAATCTAAATGTCCTGCACCTCACGATTATAGATGTGGTGCACAACACACCGATAATCAAGACTCTACTAGACACGGTTTGTAGACACTTTCCGAGGACTAACTGCTCTGATACCACTTTGTCACGACCCGAACCCGGGCCCGTGACCGGTGCCTTACCCCGGGCACCCTAGTGATACAACATCAGAGAAAATCAGCGGAAATAAAAACATGAACATGAATTAAGAGACATGATAAATAAACAGGTCAACCAAAACAGTTGCCTTCAGTATATATACATAAATACCCGAACAGTTATCCTTTTACGCACTACGCCCACAAGACTACGCACTCTAAGAAGTGACAACAACTATGACGGGACAGGGCCCCGCCATACCCCTGAATATACAAGAACCTACAGACTCAGGGTAACATACCAAAGATAAGCCTCCGAAGGAACAGAGCTTCCCAACATGCTGAAATGTGATCCTATAAGCGGGGATCGACAGTCGATGTACCTCTACCTGCGGCATGAACGCAGCCCCAGGAGGTCGATAACAATACTAAGTATGTGAAGCGTAAAATCAGTAAATGAAATCATAATAGTCTATACAAAGCAGAGACATGTATTGTTATACCGTATTTCCGCAGTATGCGTAGGGAATACGTACGAAAGTCTTGCCTTAAAGATAAGCCTTGGACGTTTTATTTTGTACACAACTCACTAAAAGAGTCGTTTTCCGACGAAACGTTTCCACAGCTTTCGTAGAGTAAATTCCGGCTATGCCATTTCTTATTTTTGCGGGTTTTTCCGAGACGAAACATTTTGGACCAACGGAGGGCAACACTTGGCACCCTCCCATTGATGGACTTGAATCGCCCATGGACGAAATTGGAGAGCCAAGGCACGCTTTTGTGCCTTGTGCACAAGTCGAGGTTGGTAGGATATTTGTGTTTAGTTAATCCTCACCCTACACTTGCCTTGCACTTGTCTTCATCTTGGCCATTGGTTGGCCAAGCTTGACCTATAAATACCCCTTAGAGATGAAGAGTTCTTCATCCACAAATCTTCCAAGTCTTGAAAAATCCTCTCCTCTCCCTTTGTAGTCTTCTCGTCCAAAAACACCTCCCCCTTGTGAAGGCCCCTTGGCGAATACCCCCCTCTCTAGCCTAGTAGTTTGGCCGAGGACCCCCCCTAGCCTAGCCAAAACTCTCACCCCCCTCCCTTGCTAGACAAGGTACCTACTTGTCTCGTTAAAATGAACACAATACCCGCGACCAAATACCTTAGTACTTAGTAGAAGTTGAGACGAACTTCTAGGGTTCTTGGAGCATACAACTTAGAGCAAAACCTTGCTCAGTGCGACTTTTCTAGGATATTATTGGGCTTACCGAGGTAACTAATCCTAACCCTCTTTTGAATTAGAAAATATATATCCGTTGTAGTATAAGGATAAGTATAAATACTTAGAAGTATATCACGTAATAGAATTGAAGTATTAATCACTTAGAAGGGTTTAAAGAAGAATAATCAAATTGTACTTACATAGGACTGTTTTCACAAGAGACTTATATAGCTCACCTGGTAGGGAAGTCTTTGCCCGACTTACCGTAGAATTATGAACCCATGCTTAGAATGACCTTCGAGTAGTCTTTAATAGATATCTGTGACTATTATAGGTGACTCTGCGTGCGACATATTCAACTTGGCGGTGGTTTTTTGAGAAGGTATGTGATTCTTCCTAAAGCATGATATTTTACAATATAACTACGGCAATGTCTTTGACTTAAGCTCGAATAATACTTACGGCAATGCCTCGGCTTAAGCTGAATAATACTTACGCAGAATGCCTCACTGCTTTGAATAATAAAGAATCAAAACATTTCAAAAGACTACTGAATCATATTATGAAGAGAACTAATTGGTTTTAAAGCGAAGCTTAAGAGTTATACTAGCTTTATGGGAAGTAAGTATAACCACTTAAGATTTATAAAAGAAACAAGTTTGCCTATGTGTTTATAATGCACTTGTATTGTGAAAAGAATAATAAAGATGGTTTGATAAATAGACATGATATGATGCTATGTGTGTTAGTATCTTGTAACGTTTGTATAGGTGAGTATCCTTGTTGTGCTTATGTTGTTTAAAGATAAGTTGTTATGTTAGTATACTATCACTCACCTCTTGAGATGATACCGGGGGTTAAGCTGCCCTCCAATGCGGGGTAGACTCAGGCGGTCTGGGACCATGATTCGAGAATACCTCATGCGGGTCAAGGGCCTATGCGAGCTACGAGTTCCGGTGTTAGTATGCGGGGTTATGCCTCATGCGGTGCGTGTGGGCCATGCGGACGAGTCGGGGCGATGCCGAGGAGTAGCTACCCTCGATGCGGGGTTATACCTCATGCGGGCCCGTGAGTGGCCTATGCGGACTCCGGGAGTCCAGGATTCGGCTTGCCGAAGCATGAGGGGGGCGAGTGGCCCTGTTTCGATCATTCGCAGCCTAGACAAGACCTATTACAGTTACCTATTGTTGCTCTTGTTTGTGATGTGGCACTACGTGCGGTTTCCTTGGTTGTTTCACACATATTTGTAAACTGGTTTTAAAATGATATGTTTTCAGTTAAGTATTTTTTTTCGCATACTTAGTACCTGTTGTACTGACCTCCTTCGGGGGGCTGCGTTCATGCCGCAGGTAAGGGCAGCGGTGCTAGATCCGCATTCTTAGGATCTCTACGTTGGTGTCCTGAGCTCCATCTCTTCCGAGGCTCTACTTTTGGTATGATCTCCTGTTGTAGATAGTTTTGTATGCCATCGGTATGGCGGGCCTGTCCGCCATAGTTGTATATTTCCTTAGGTGCAGAGTCATGTTATGCGATTGTCGGATGTAATCGCTAAACCATGATTTTATATATATACGTAAGGCGTGTTTTCTCACATAAACCGTGGTCTTATTTTATAAACTGTTTCATGTCTTGCTTTATATTTCCCGATTACTCGATGTATGACTACTTGGGTGCCGGTAAGGCACGATCCACGCCGAACGGGTCGTGACAAAAGTGGTATCGAGCGCTTAATCCTCGGAAAGTGTCTCTGCACCGTATCTAGTAAGTCTTGATTATCGGTGTGTTGTGCACCACCAATAATCGTGAGGCTATAGGATATTTAGGATTGGTTTCCATTCTTCTCATTACGAGATCGTGCTTTAGAGGTGTTATAGGTTGGACCCTCTAACGTATTCCTTTCTATATGATTATGCCTCCACGTAAGGCAACCCGGCCCGGAAGGGCAAAGCGGTGAGGCGCTAGCAGACACCCAGAGTCACGAGGGCTCGTGCCCGGCCTATACGAGACGGCGAGTTCTATGACGCCGCCACGGCCAAAGAGACCAGTACCAGCACCTCACATCCCCGGCTGGGGCGGAGGAGTTAGGTACAAGGAGATGGCCCGACTTTTGGCTAAAGTTGTGGCCCGTCAGAGAGAGATTGGATCGCGGTTCGGTTCGGCTCAGCTCGATCGCACCCGTGGTACACCCAGGCGAGAGAGTTTGAGGCTACGAGACTTCTTGAGTTGTAGCCGCCGGAGTTTTATGGGTCGAGGCCGAGGATGATCGCAGGAGTTCATCCGTCGCCTTGAGGATTTTGAGAGTGATCGGGCGTCGGAGACCGAGTGCGTGATCTTTGGTTCACATAGGCCGCGTGATACCGCGATCGATTGGTTTGATTCATGGGAGTTATCCGGGAGAGCACGCGGCCCAGCTACTGGGATGAGTTCTCGCAGGCTTTCCTCACTCACTTTTTGCCTCACAGATGAGGAGGCGCGGCCGATAGATTTTTCTTCTTGAGGCGAGAGAGGGGCCGTCGGGGAGTACAATGTCGAGTTTGATTCTTTGGCTCGATATGTCCCGGATTGGTAGCAGATATGGAGGATAGGTGCACCGCTATGTCACCGCTGAGACGACTATATGGCGAGTCATGTGCGGGGTTTCTCTCGGTAGTATGGACATTACCGCGTGCAGCTCACGCGCCCTTGGATGCGAGGCGCAGGTCGACGAGTGGGCGACGGCGAGAAGAAGGCGGGGCGGGAGGGTCTTCGGTGGTTATCGTGGTGGCGGCCTCGGCAGCGATCTGGGTCGCACCACGGCCGGCTGAGCACTCCTGCGTCCTCAAGCCGCGGCCCGAGTTTTGAGGCGCACTAGGGCCCTGTGGCTTGACGCGTCGAGTAGCGAGTGCGCCGATCGGACCACCCGGTGTGGCCGTCACGGTAGATCCCATTACGGGAAGTGTGGTACTACGATGGATCTTGTTACGATTGTAGCCGCAGGTCACTTTGCGGAAGTCCGGCCGGGCGTGGCGGTGGTAGGGCCCGACTTCGTGTTACGTGGCGCTTCATCATCTCTGATTACTCGCCGGGGCGAGGTGCTCATGGGTCGGCCAGTCGCGGCGAGTCGTGGCTCGTGTCGATTCTAGCGGTCCTCGAACCGCATTTATGCTTTGTCGGTAAGCGAGATCGTGAGGCCTCACCTGATGTCGTCACAGGTACCTTATCAGTTTCTGGGTTTGATGTTTATGCCTTGATAGATCCGGGTTCTACTCTGTCCTATATATCTCCCCTTGTTGCTAGTAGGATAGGGATAGAGCCTGAGTCCATAGACCCTTTCGAGGTAGCTACGCCAGTGGGTGATTCGGTGGTAGCTCGGCGGGTATATAGGGCTTGTCTAGTGACCATTCTGATCGTCGGACCACTAGCCGACTTGATAGAGTTGGAGATGATTGACTTCGACGTGATTATGGGGATGGATTGGCTAGCTTGCTATGCCAATGTAGACCGCAGAGAGAGTAATGCAGTTCAGCTTCTGAGGAGCCGGTTGTTGAGTGGGAGGGGAGCACGGTATCGCCGAGGGGTAGGTTTATTTCCTACCTCAAGGCTAGGAAGATGGTGCAGAAGGGGTATATCTACCATCTAGTTCGGGTGTTTGATACTGAGGCTGCGGTACCAGATTTTCAGTCAGTTCCCGTAGTCAGCGAGTTCCCAGACGTGTTCCCAGATGACCTCCCGGGTATCCCTCCTGAGAGGGAGATTGAGTTTTGTATTGACATATTGCCAGATACTCGGCCTATTTCCATTCCGCCATACAGAATGGCACCTGCCGAGTTGAGAGAGCTGAAGGATCAGCTTAGGGATTTGCTAGAGAAGGGCCATTAGGCCAGTGTTTCTCCCCGAAGCGCCGGTATTGTTCGTGAAGAAGAAGAAGGGCGGGGCAGCTGCGCATGTGTTGATTACGGTGAACAAGGTGACCATTAAGAACGAATACCCTCCCGTGATTGATGATTTGTTCGACCGATTGCGAGTGCGAGATGTTTCTCAAGATTGATCTGCGATCGGGCTATCATCAAAAGTAGTCGAGAGGTGGATGTCCACAGATCGCATTCCGACGATGCGGGCATTATGAGTTCAGGGTCTTGTCTTTTGGGCTGACCAATGCTGCGGCGGTATTCATGGCTTTGATGAACCGTGTGTTCAAAGCATTTTTGGACACATTTGTGATAGTGTTCATTGATGATATCTTGGTTTATTCTCGCCAGAGCGAGCACGCGAGCATTTGAGGCTGTCTTGTGATTCTCCAGACCAGCGATTTATACGCCAAGTTTTCCAAATGTGAGTTTTGGTTGACTTGATGGCGTTTCTTGGGCATATTGTCGGGCTGATGGCATTTGAGTTGATACGCCAAGATCGAGGCGATCGAGACTTGGCGAGACCTACTACTCAAGCAGAGGTTCGCGATTTTACGGGCCTTGCGAGTTATTATCGGCGGTTCGTGGAGAAGTTTGCTTCTATCTGCACCATTGACTAGGGTGACTCGTAAAGCGGCCAAGTTTGATGGATGATGCTTGTGGCGGGGTTTCGATTCTTTGAAAGAAGGCGACGACCGCCCGTTCTTACTCTTCCGGAGGTCCAGATGGTTATGTCGTGTATTGTGATCGTCGGGCATCGGGTTGGGATGTGTATTGATGCAGCATGGCGGGGTTATAGCATATGCATCGACGGTGAAGAAACATGAGAGAACTACCCGCCATGATTTGGAGTTGGCGTAGTGATTCACGCTTTGAAGATCTGGAGGCACTATTTGTATGGGGTTCACGTGGATATTTATACGCACCACAAGAGCCTCCAGTATATCTTCACCAGAGGAGCCGAACTTACGGCGAGACGGTGGTTAGAGTTGCTTAAGGATTACGATGTTGATATCCTATACCACCCGGGAAGGCCAATGTTGTGGCGTATGCTCTTAGTCGTAGGTCGATGGGAGCCTATCGGATGTGCAGCTAGAGAGGAGGACATGGTTCGTGATTTGCATCGATTAGCGAGCCTTGGTGTCCGCTTGATTGATTACGATAGCGATGGGGTTAGAGTTCGTGAGGTTCCGAGTCTTCCATCGTCGAGGAGGTGAAGAGGCAACGATTCGAGGATCCACTTTGATTCGATATCGTGATCTGACTCTTCGTGAGGGCAAGGGTCCTTTTGAGGTAGCTTTGATGGGGTGCTAAGGTTTGAGGCGGTGTGTGTTCGGATGTTGCGGGACTTCGCGTGAGTTCTTGGGAAGCACACAGCGCGCGTTACTCTATCCATCGGTCGACTAAGATGTACCACGACCTTAGATCGTGTATTGGTGGGATGGCTTGAAGAGGACGTTGCGAGTTCGTAGCTCGATGCGTGTTGTCGGCGGTGAAGGTAGAGCACGGAGGCCGGTGGTTTGTTCTGACGATTGAGATCGACACGGAAGTGGGAGGTAATCAACATGGACTTCATCACGGGATTACCTCGCACTCGGAGGAGACATGATTCTATATGGGTTATCGTCGGCGGTGTGAAATCAGCCCACTTTCTTCCGTCGGGGCGACTTTTCGGTGAGGATTATGCGGACTTTACATCAGAGATCGTCGATCGCATGGAGTCCCTACTTCGATCATATCGCATGCAGGAGCCCGGTTTATGGCTAACTGGAGGTCCTTCCAGAGGGTTTAGGGGCGAGTGAGCACAGTCTTGCATTTCATCCACAGAGCAGACGGACAGCGAGCGCACTATCCGGACTCTTGAGGATATCTTTGCGAGCTTTGTGTTATTGACTTTAGTGGTAGTTGGGAGGATCATTTGCCTCTAGTTGAGTTCGCATATAATAATAGCTACCACTCCAGTATTCAGATGGCGCCTTATGAGGCCTTGTATGGGAGGAAGTGCAGATCGCCTATAGGTTGGTTCGATGTGGGCGGCGGCTAGTGGGACGATTTGATACAGCGATGGATAAGGTGAAACTTATCCGAGAGCGGCTATTGACAGCTCAGAGTCGACAGAAGTCGTATGCAGATCATCGTCGTCGACATCTTGAGTTCGAGGTTCATGATTGGGTTTTCCTAAAGGTGTCACCCATGAAGGGTGTGATGAGATTCGGAAGAAGGGAAGCTCGGCCCAAGGTACATCGGGCGTTTCAGTTGTCGCGAGGTAGGCAAGGTTGCCTACGAGTTGAATCTGCCGTCCGATCCGGAGGCGGTCATCCGTGTTTCACGATCTATCTTTGAGGAGATGTATCGGGGATCCATCTAGGGTGCACCCGATTGACGATGTCCAGGTGACCGAGGGGTTATCGTATGAGGAGATTCCCATAGCGATAGTCGATCGTCAGGTTAGGCGTCTGCGGACGAAGGACGTGGCTTCCGTCAAAGTCTTGTGGCGGAACGAGCTCAGGGAGGAGATGACATGGGAAGCCGAGGAGGACATGAGGCGGAAGTATCCTCACCTATTCCCCACACCTCCAGGTAAATTCACTTTCCTACTTGTAAATTTTCGTTATCGTTTCTGCCTATGTGTTGCTCTGTGGCCGTGTGTGGCATTTACAACTGTTTAAGCTTCTTCGATAACTGTCTTGGGAAGGAACATTCGGGACGAATGTTTCTAAGGAGGGGAGAATGTTATACCCCGTATTTCCAGAGTATGTACGTAAGGGAATACGTACGAAAGTCTTGCCTTAAAGATAAGCCTTGGACGTTTTATTTTGTACACAACTCACTAAAAGAGTCGTTTTCCGACGAAACGTTTCCACGACTTTCGTAGAGTAAATTCCGCTATGCCATTTCTTATTTTTGCGGATTTTTAGAGACGAAACATTTTGGACCAACGGAGGGCAACTTGCACACCTCCCATTGATGGACTTGAATCGCCCATGGACGAATTGGAGAGCCAAGGCACGTTTTTGTGCCTTGTGCACAAGTCAAGGGTTGGTAGGATATTTGTGTTTAGTTAATCCTCACCCTACACTTGCCTTGCACTTGTCTTCATCTTGGCCATTGGTTGGCCAAGGCTTGACCTATAAATACCCCCTTAGAGATGAAGAGTTCTTCATCCACAAATCTTCCAAGTCTTGAAAAATCCTCTCCTCTCCCTTTGTAGTCTTCTCGTCCAAAACACCTCCCCTCCTGAAGGCCTTGGCGAATACCCCCTCTCTAGCCTAGTAGTTTGGCGAGGCCCCTAGCCTAGCCAAAAATCTACCCCTCCCTTGGTAGAAAAGTTACCTTCTTGTATCGTTATAATGCCCAAAATACCTAGCCCAAATACCTTAGTACTTAGTAGAAGTTGTGAAGAACTTCTAGGGTTCTTGGAGCATACAACTTAGAGCAAAACCTTGCTCAGTAGCGACTTTTCTAGGATATTATTGGGCTTACCGAGGTAACTAATCCTAACCCTCTTTTGAATTAGAAAATATATCTTTGTAGTATAAGGATAAGTATAAATACTTAGAAGTATATCACGAATAGAATTGAAGTATTAATCACTTAGAAGGGTTTAAAGAAGAATAATCAATCAGACTTACATAGAATTTGCTTTCACGATGAACTTATATAGCTCAGGGTAGGGAAGTCTGCCCGACTTACAGTAGAATTATGAACCCCTGTTTAGAATGACCTTGAGTAGTCTTTAATAGATATCTGTGACTATTATGGTGACTCTGCGCGCGACATATTCAACTTGGCAGGTGGTTTTCGCTGAGAAGGTATGTGATTCTTCCTAAAGCATGATATTTTACAATATAACTACGGCAATGTCTTTGACTTAAGCCTGAATAATACTTACGGCAATGCCTCACGGCTTAAGCCTGAATAATACTTACGGCAATGCCTCACGGCTTAAGCCTGAATAATAAAGAACTGAAAACATTTCAAAAGACTACTGAATCATATTAACAGAAGAGAACTAATTGGTTTTTAAAACAGAAGCTTAAGAGTTATACTAGCTTTATGGGAAGTAAGTATAACCACTTAAGATTTATAAAAGAAACAAGTTTGCCTATGTGTTTATAACAGACTTGTATTGTGAAAAGAATAATAAAGATAGTTTGATAAATAGACATGATATGATGCTATGTGTGTTAGTATCTTGTAACGTTTGTATAGGTGAGTATCCTTGTTGTGCTTATGTTGTTTAAAGATAAGTTGTTATGTTAGTATACTATCACTCACCTCTTGAGATGATACCGGGGGTTAAGCTGCCCTCCGATGCGGGGTAGACTCAGGCGGTCTGGGACCATGATTCGAGAATACCTCATGCGGGTCCAAGGGGCCTATGCGGAGCTACGAGAGTTCCAGGTTAGTATGCGGGGTTATGCCTCATGCGGTCTGTGTGGCCATGCGGACAGCGAGTCGGGGCGATCAGGAGTAGCTACCCTCGATGCGGGGTTATACCTCATGCGGGCCCGTGAGTGGCCTATGCGGACTCGAGTCGAGATTAGGCTTGCGAGAATGATGATGGGGCGAGTGGCCTGTTTGATCATTCGCGGCCTAGACAAGACCTATTACGATTACTATTGTTGCTCTTGTTTGTGCTGTGGCACTACGTGCGGTTTTCCTTGGTTGTTTCACACATATTTGTAAACTGGTTTTAAAATGATATGTTTTCATTTAAGTATTTTCCTGTTTCGCATACTTAGTACCTGTTGTCTCGACCTCGCCGGGGCTGCGTTCATGCCGCAGGTAAGGGCAAGCAGGTGCTAGATCCGCATCCTTAGGATCTCTACGTTGGTGTCGGGAGCTCCATCTCTTCCGGAGGCTCTACTGTTGGTATGATCTCCCTGTTGTAGAGAGTTTTGTATGATCGGGGTATGGCGGGCCCTGTCGCCATAGTTGTATATTTCCTTAGAGGTGCTGTAGTCATGTTTATGCGATGTCGGATGTAGCGCTAAACCATGATTTTATATATATACGCCGGAAGCGATGTTTCTCACATAAATCGTGTCTTATTTTATAAAGCTGTTTCATGTCTTGCTTTATATTTCGGCGATTACTGATGTATGACTACTTGGGTGCCGGTAAGGCACGATCCACGGGCCGAACGGGTCGTGACATGTATGATAACAAACTACGATTCACAACATAAGCGATATGTCAAGTCGTGACTCACGCCCTCAAAGTCATCCCTCGTACGTGGAACTCCTTCTTCACCGCCGGTCTAGGTACAAATCATGTGATACGTATAACGTGTCTCGGCCCATCTTATGGACCCAGATAGAAGCGTGTAGGATACATTCCGGTTCATCCCATGAACCGGTAGTCGAAAGTGAAATACATTCGGATGGACCGTGGTCGAGTGAAATACATTCCGGATGAGCCGTAGTCGGGTGAAATACATTCCGGATGAGCCGTAGTCGAGTGAAATACATTCCGGATGAACCGGTAGTCGAGTCAAATACATTCCCGGATGAACCGGTAGTCGAGTGAAATACATTCCCGGTTCATCCCATGAATCGGTAGTTGAGTTAAATACATTCCCGGTTCATCCCATGAACCTGTAGTCTAGTGAAATACATTCCTGGTACAGCAAGTCTATCATACGCAAACATAGGCAAGTTACACAACTTAAAGTACTTTCATTTTATGACAAAGCGGGTTTTAACCTAAAGTACTACATACGTTAAATCCTTTTAAAAGATCCATTCCTTTTTCAATAAGTCACCCAATACTCGTAGTATAAGAATAGAGTGACCCACATTTTTAAGTAAACCAACCCATATTCCTTTAAAGTCAAGTAACAACATTCTTTTTTCCTAAAGTTCCAGTTTGCCTAGTTTCATTTACTCAAGTCCCATTTTGAAAGATTTCATAGTTTCATAATCTTGATCACTTAATTCCATTTTAGAACAACCGAGTAATATCTGTCTTACGTGCAAGTAGGTTATCCTTGTTTATAACATTCTTATTACAAAGACCATGATCTAGAAAATGTAATATCATTTTGTCTTATCTTAGCTTCTATGCAGATGGAGGTTTCTCTGGTTTTACCCATAATTCATTAGTCAATACATTTTCCTTTATTAACGCTGCAGTGGTTTGTTCGATACTTGTTCTCATTTCCAAAATCCATTTCACATTCTTAAGCCGTTATACCTAACTTCCCATAAAGCTAGTATAACTCTTAAGTTTTCAAAAACCAAGTATTACTCTTTTTCAAAACGATTCATAAATCTTTTGAAATACTTCAAGTTCTCCATTAACACATAACAAGCCAGTTATAATTCAAATCAGTTACCTTTTTAAAAACCACAAAGCATTTTCTTACCTACATAAAGCTGTTATAACCAACTTCCCATAAAGCCGTTATAACACTTTATGTTTAAAACAACCAAATACTGATTAACACGTATGCGTCACCGTACTACATAGTTCACACATATCTTGCTAGAAAGGATAGGAAGAGGTTCACATACCTCGCGACGATTATCGACTAATAGCAATACGCTCCAAGTAACTCGAACCGTCGGCTACTCCTGCCAAGTAGATCACGCCATCGTAGTACTTCAACCTATAGAGGCCACTGGCGCCTATTGACATCCTAGATCTCAATGTAGAATATTCTACAGAAAATTCGTGACACCTCCCACAACAACGTAAATCTCCTCTCTATCGAGGCTAAGCCAACCACGGGGGTTAACACGCCTAACCGGGCGTGTACAATTCTACTACGGTAATGCTACACAAGTCTCTGTAATGTCTGATCTATGTAATTACAGATTCGATTCTCTTATTTAAATTCAGCTTAAGTCGCAAGACATTGCGTAAGTATTATTCAGGCTTAAGTCAAAAGACATTGCCGCACAACTATGTTCAATTCTATATATAGTATACTTCAACTATATATTCCAACAACATGTAATTTCCAATTACAATAGAAGGTCAAGAGTGTTTACCTCGATAAGCCCAAAATTATCCGAGTTTAAATGTCGATCCTGAGCAAGGTTTAGCTCCTACTCAGTTCGCTCCGAGCTCGACCAACCCTTAGAAGTTCTAACCAACTTCTACTTATAACTTCAACTACGGGTGAAGATTTACTTAGGTTTTCGTTTTTGTGACTGAGGGAAGTATAATAGTATTTTCTGGGCTTTTGTATAAGTGTAACCTTGGGAATACTACAAGGTATTTGGGCCAAGGTATTTGGGCATTATAACAATACTAGGAGAGTATTTCTATACCACAAAAGGGGGGTATTATACGAAAACAACTAGGCTATGGGGGGGTACCCTACCACTAACCACTACAAAGGGGAGGAAGCTCGGCCAAAGGGCCTTCTCAAAGGGGGGTGTGGTGGGACGAAAGAACAACGAGGAGGGAGTATTTTGAGACTTAGATAGATTGCTCAAGTGAGGATGAAGAAAGTCTTCAACTTAGAGGGGTATTTATAGGTCAAGTGAAGGCCAACCAATGGCCAAGATGAAGACAAGTGTATAGCAAGTGTAAGGCCAAGATTTAGCCATGTGCAACCTTATCCATCTACACAAAAATATCCTACCTAACCCTTGACCAAGGGAAAGGCAAGAAAATCGTCCAAACTAGCCCATTTTGCCGTCCAATGAGGGTGACAAGTGTCACCCTCCCGTTGGTCCAAAATATTTCATCTCTCGTAAAAATCCGCAAAAATAATAAATGACATAGCCGGAATTTTCCCTACGTAAGCTGTGGAAACGTTTCGTCGGAAAACGACTCTAATCGGGTGTTGTGTACAAAGTGAATTTCGGCCCTTACACTTTAAGCTTCAATTTCTCTACGTACGTCCTTACGTACATACTCTGGAAATACGGGGTATAACAAGAAGCACTACCATGTCTTCTATAAAAATCCGGGAATTTAACCCAAGTACTTACAATTAACGGAAGCATACCCGTGGAATCCCACATCACTGTCGGTATGTCCAAGTACTTACAACAAGACAGCCGGCCCTCCAACCGAGAGTCGCGGCAACGTAATAAAACATAATACTTACACTCAAAGGCTATCACCAGCACACATAGGCTAATTCTCAATTAAACAAGCCAAAGTACTTATCAAGGCACACTTAGACTAATTCTCAATTAATCAAGCCAAAGTACTAATCAAGGCACAAATAGAATAATTCTCATTTAACAAGCCAAAGTACTTATCAAGGCATACTTAGACTAATTCTCAATTAATCAAGCCAAAGTACTAATCAAGGCACAAATAGAATAATTCTCATTTAACAAGCCAAAGTACTTATCAAGGCATACTTAGACTAATTCTCAATTAATCAAGCCAAAGTACTAATCAAGGCACAAATAGAATAATTCTCATTTAACAAGCCAAAGTACTTATCAAGGCATACTTAGACTAATTCTCAATTAATCAAGCCAAAGTACTAATCAAGGCACAAATAGAATAATTCTCATTTAACAAGCCAAAGTACTTATCAAGGCATACTTAGACTAATTCTCAATTAATCAAGCCAAAGTACTAATCAAGGTACAAATAGAATAATTCTCATTTAACAAGCCAAAGTACTTATCAAGGCATACTTAGACTAATTCTCAATTAATCAAGACAAAGTACTAATCAAGGCACCACATAGAATTATTCTCAATTAAACAGGCCAAATTACTACGTACGTACATTCTTTTCAAAAGACTCCTTTCCAAATAAAACTTCCCCGATACTAACAACCGTAGTATCAAGTCCTATCCACCTTTCAAGACAAGTCACAATACCTTTTTAGAAATACAATTACCGGCTTCTAAATCAAGTGACTTCTTTATTAAAAACCTTAAGCAATTGGTACCTTTAAAACAATTTGCCCTTCCGTAACACAAGTTATTTCTTTGATTACTTTATTAGAGAAAACCATTCTCTTAACCTTCCATAAAGCCGTTATAACCAACTTCCCATAAAGCCGTTATAACCCTTTATGGTTTAGACCAACACGTTCCTTTTATAACCAAGAGACTTCTACTTTTTGAAACCAAGTATTATATACTTTCAAATCAATTCTCATAACTTTCAAAAATACAATTAGTCTCTTAACCTTTAGAAAACAAGTGACTCCTTTTATTATAAAACCTTAGGCAATTGATGCCTTAAAAACAAGTTGCCTTTTCACTAAAATCAAGTCATTTATCTTTCCATAAAGCAAATATAACTAACTTCCCATAAAGCTGTTATATTCACTTTATACCTTAGCCAAAAACAATTTCCTATCCAAGGGACTTATACGTTTAACACGGAACAAGTATCATATACTTTAAAACTCTTCAAGTCCCTTAACCTTTAATAAAACTTAAGACATCCTTTATACTTTCAAAGAAGTGAGTAAATCTCCCAACTCACCCGACTTGGCTATTCACAAACTAGTAAAGGATATCAAGGTGTTGTACGTCTACCATACTACATACGTGCAACTAGTCATGCTCAAAGATAGGAAAAGTTCTACATAGAGTAGATCACACAACTACCTCTTAACTTCTAAGATTAACAGGAAACATGAAATGATACCACATGTATATTCCATACATAGAATCATGCCAAAGGAAGGAAGAGGTTCACATACCTCGCGACGATTGTCGACAAGTAGCAAAATGCTCCAAAGTACATCAATCTTGATAGCTAATCCATCATTCGAGTAGAATACGCTATACTTAGTACTTCAACCTATAATGGTCACCATACGTCCATTAACCTCTTATTTCAAACGTAGAATATTCTAAGTGCTAAGTCATTAAATTCTACGGAAAATCGGACAGCACCTCCTTTGTTTCTACTTACTTTGCCACATTTTTCAAGGCCGAAATACAATAACCAAACAGCCCCAATTGGCTCACAACAATATAGAAGGTAGTCCAATACAAATGAATAACTAAACAGCCCCAATTGGCTCACAATTTCAAAGGGCTAAACATGCCATTTCGGTTTTGAGGTCTTAAAATTCCATAACACTTATCAAACTTCATAACACATATCACATGATCATTTCTAACTTATAATAACATTGAATCTTCAATTACAAAAGTAAGACGAAGATTATACCTCATTTTAGCCCAAATATGATCCAAGACTACAAGTCGATCCTTAGCAACTTTAGCTCCTCCTTTCGACGTTCCAATCCACTCCAAGCAACCCTTAGAAGCTCATGAACAATTTATCTTCAAGTTCCAACTTCAAAGTTGAAGAACCTCTTAGGTTTTCGCCTTGCGACTAATACGAAAACACCACATTTCCGGGATCTTTCTATTGAGAAACACTTACAATACCCTTAGGTACCTTGGTTTAAAGTGGGGGAATTATTGGACAACATTTGAAATTTTTTCCTTCAAACCCTAGCCCTCGGCGAGAGCTCCTCAAGCTTCCCTCAATATTCTTGAAAATTTTCTAAGTGTTTTGCCTTGTCTTGCTACTAAGGAGCTTATATAAAAATATGGAGGATCAAGATTAGAACAAATGGGTGGTTTGGATTCATTTTAATTAAATATCAAGCTAAGTGGGGTCATTGACTTGGTCAATGTTGTCAAGCTATTTGTCTTGCAAGACTTGGTCTTTTAAATTATGGTCAAATGACCATTTTCTCCATCACATTTTCGTCCAAGACCATTAAGGGGGGGTGACACGTGTCGCCCTCCCGCTCGTCGCAATATTTCGTTTCCGACAAATTCCAAAATTCCGATAAATTTTTACTCGTCTCAAACCTTAACCTTTGAGTTCTTACGTACGTTCTTATAAACATATCCTGAAATTCCGGGGTGTAACATTCTTCCCCCCTTAGAAACATTCGTCCTCGAATGTTCTTTCGGAGTCAAACTTATAATTAGCGACATAGTTTCCTTTCACAACCCCGACATACCAACAATGCCACACATGGCCCTAATACCTCGCACACGCATATCTGTCCATCATAAGCCCAAAAGAGATTATCTTTTCGTACTTCCAACTCCTTCTAACATACATACATAACTTCCATACCGACTCTGGCCTCAAATCTTTGGAGTCACTCTATAAAACAACATAAGGCCATTTCCGGCTTTCATGACCTGGTTCCGGTGGAACGCGTCCTGAACCAGTAAACAATTAACTAGACTTGGGCCTTGCACCCTCGTGACCCTGTCACGTAGCGGAACTACTACCAACTGATCCTACTCTATTCCAGGCCATGGGGAGACCCGTAACAGGTCCTCACCCCGACCCGCCGTCGCACTTAACTCTTATCCTTGGTCTGACTTAAAATCTTATTGCCAGAGAAAGCCTTATATACCTAAGGTCTCGGCAGTAATCAATATTCTTAGGCTCGCAATTTCCATGCTCCAAGCCTACCTTACCAGTCCCCTAGTAAACGGGTACAAAAACTTCTCATAAAACCAAAACCATGTTGTCTCGATCACAACAACCATTACTTACTCTATACGGACCTCATCCGTACAATTCTCTTAAGCCTACTACGCAGCTTAATCTATTAACATGACATTCCGTTAGGTTCCTTAACATGGCTTCTTAAGGGTTCACTACCCTATCAGACAGCTCATCCTTTCCCAATTATCTCGAATAAAACACAAAACCTTGGCGAAAATTCATTAACTATTCCATACCTTCCCGGTATCTAGTTATTCCTTACCAATTCCTGGAAATCTAAAATCATTCTAGGCAACACGCGTCTGACCCTCATACATAACTCCGTATAGATGTATATCACAATACCAACTATACTACAATCATTACCAACCTGGATACGCAATCCACATAATCCTTCTTGGGTCACTGCTGCCTTTTTCGTAGCTGCAATCAACATAACTCGTTAGGGAGGGACGACCCTAACAATACAACTCTATCGCACGATCTCAGAGTGAGAAGAATGGAAACCTAATCCTAAATGTCCTGCAGCCTCCTGATTATAGATGTGGTGCACAACACACCGATAATCAAGACTCTACTAGACACGGTCTGTAGACACTTTCCGAGGACTAATCGCTCGATACCTTTTGTCACGACCCCCGGGCGCGATCGTGCCCTACCGGGCACCCGCTCAGTATACATCGAGAGAATAGCGGTGAACATACACAACATAAACACATGCGTAAACAATATAACAACACGGGCTAGCCGATAAGGCCGCTTCCAAAATATAAACAAAGTCAAAAGTACAACTTTACAACTCAGTTCTTATAGCCCAACCACATATGTGAATACAGACCTCTAGGAATAACAACTGTGGCGGGACAGGGCCCCGCCATACCCGTGAATGTACATAATCTACTACCTCAGGGAAAACCTGTCACGACCCGATTCCGGGCCCGTGACTGGTGCCTTACCCCGGGCACCCTAGTGATACAACATCAGAGTAATCAGCGGAACATAAAACAATACAAGACATATTATAAAATATGAAACAATAATCTGAGAAAAACTTGCCTTTCGGCATATATATATATAACAACTTTTTCCAACATGAACAGTTTTAATCCTTTTTACAAACCCTGCCCACAACAGTACTACAGACCTCTAGGAAATGATACGACAACAATGGCGGGACAGGGCCCCGCCATACCCCTGAATGTAAACACCTACAACAACAGGGGACTATACCACTGATAAGCCTCCGGAGAAACGGAGCTTTCCCACGTGAATCGTGACCCTAGAGCGAGGATCGATGGCGGTGTGTACCTTTACTGCGGCGTGAGCAGCCCCGAAGGAGGTCGATCTGACAGTGCAGAGTATGTGAAACTAAAAATCGTAAATGAAATCAGAATAGTCTATAAAGCAGGAGACATGTATGATAACCAAACTACAGTTCACAATAATAAGCAGTCATGTCAAGTCAGGGACTCACGCCCTCAAGTCATCACTCAAATATAACAATGGGTCTCACGCCCACAACATCAATCATGCCCGTGGAATACCTTCCTCACTGCCGGCAGTTTATGATATACAAGCACCAAGGAATACACATGAACACCAGGTCCCACCTGTGTCCTAATAAAACAATGCAGGTAAATGCGAAGGCATAGCCGACTACTAACACCACAGTACCAACAAGGTCATAAGGCGTGTCATGATATCTGTCTGCCGTCACATGATAAAGGCGGTCACTGCCCGCAGATATCAAATGTGCGCGTCTAGCCCTGAACTCTCCGCACTCCGCATAGGCCGGTCCGATAGGCCCGCGTGAGGTATAACCCGCATCGAGGGTAGCTACTCCGGCGTAAATCGCCCGACTCGCGATCGCATGGCGCAGGACCGCGTGACCACAAGGGCCGCTAACACTCGAGCTCCGTAGCTCGCATGGATCCCCGACCCGCGTAGGTATTCTCGAATCATGGTCCCAGACCGCCTGAGTCTACCCCGCATCGGAGGGCAGCTTAACCTCCGGAACACAAGTCAAGGTGAGTGGTACAATACCAACATAACGGCTGATAGTCAAACAACTTTAAGCGCAGTCGAGGGGAAAACCCCTTTACACTAACATCACAAGATACTAACACACGTAGCATCCTAACATGTTTACTTCTCAAATCAACAAGAAAGTATTTACAAGGCTATCACAAACCAATACTATAAAGTATTCACACAAGGTACTTTCTACTAACAAGTTCGGGTATCTAACCCCAAAGTACTTCACACATTAAATCTTTAAAAGATCTGTTTCTTTCACATAAGTCACACAATACCCGTAGTATAAAAATAGAGTGACTATCCTTTTAAGAAAACCAAAACTCTTACCTTTGTAAAATCAAGTAACAACATTATTTTCCAAACGTCCAAGTTTGCCTAATTTCAAATGTTCACGTTTCTTATTTTAGAAAGGTTTCGTAGTTCATAGCTTTATTCATTTAAGAATATAATTCTCTTTTAAACAATCGGAGAAACATAAGCCTTATATGTGAGTAGGATATTCTTGTTTATAACAATCTTATTACAGCAGCCATGATCTAGGAAATATCATTTTGTCTCATCTTAGCTTCTATGCAGATGGAAGTTTCTACTGGTTTTAATAATACTTAATTATTCAAAACATTTCCTTTTATTAACGCTGCAGTGGTTTGTCGATACACATCCTGATTTCCAAAAATCAGTAAAACGTTCTTAAGCCGTTATACCTAACTTCCCATAAAGCTAGTATAACTCTTAAGTTCTCAAAAACCAAGTATTACTTCTCTTTCAAAACGATTTCAGAAATCTTTTGAAATACTTCAAGTTCTTTATAATCACACATCAAGCCAGTTATAAACAAATCATTTACCTTTTAAAAACCACAAAGTGTTTTCTTATCTACATAAAGCTGTTATAACCAACTTCCCATAAAGCCGTTATAACACTTTATGTTTTAAACCAATCGAATACATTTAGCACATGTACGTCTACCGTACTACATAGTTCACACATATCATGCTAGAAGAGATAGGAAGAGGTTCACATACCTCGCGACGATTATCGACTAATAGCAAAATGCTCCGAGTACCTCAAGCCGTCGGCTACTCCTTAAGCCAAGTAGAACGCGCCACACGTAGTACTTCAACCTATAAGGCCACAAGGCGCTTATTAACATCTAGATCTTATCGTAGAACATTCTACCGAAAATTCGACAGCACCTCCCCCCCCCGCAACAGCGTAAATCTCCTCCTCTATCGGGGCCGGCTATCAAGCCAACCAGGGGGGGGGTTATACGTCTAACCCGGACGTGCACAATTCTACCTCACAGGAAAGCTACACAAGTCTACTGTAATACAGTCCTATGTAATTACAGTTCAGTACTCTTCTTTCGAAAAGGTTTCTTATTATCCCTGCTTAAGTCTAAGGACATTGCCACAACATTAAGTTCAGTACTATATATATAGTATACTTCAACTATATATTCCTACAACATGTAATATCCAATTACAATAGGGGGACAAGATAATTACCTCGATAAGCCCATAATTATCCAAGTATAAATGTCGATCCTTAGCAACGCTTAGCTCCAACTCCGAGCGCTCCAACCCGCTCTAAACCACCCTTAGAAGTTCTAACCAACTTCTACACAATACTCAACGGACTATGGAGATTTTCCTAGGGTTTCGGTTTGTGGTGACGGAAGTATAATAGTATTTACGGGCTTTTCAGATAGGTATAACCTTAGAATACTACAAGGTATACGGCTAAGGTATTTGGGCATTATAACAATACTTGAGAGTATTTCTATACCACAGGGGGTATTATACGAAAGCAACTAGGCTGGGGTACCCTACTAGCACCTCAAAGGAGGGGTGTCTACCCCTACTACCCCACTGGGGACTCTCGGCCAAGGGGGAAGAGAGGGGCTCTCGGCCAAGACACGACCCCACGGGGGAAGGAAGAAGCTTTCAAGACTTAGGCAATTTTGTGAATGAATTAGTCTACAAAGGGGGGGGGTATTTATAGGTCAAGTGAAAGCCAACCAATGGCCAAGATTACACAAGTGTTAGGCAAGTGTAGGGCCAAGATTCACCCATGTGTACCTAGCCAACTTGCACACAAAATATCTACCATAAATATCTCCCACTTGCCTTCCCAAATCGTCCAAGTCGCCCACCTTGCCATGAGAGGGTGCCAAGTGTCGCCTCTCGTTGGTCCAAAATGTTCGCCTCTCGGAAAAATCCATAAAAATAAGAAAAGACATAGCCGAATTTTCCCTCGCAGTTATGTAAAACGTTTCGCCGAAAACGACTCTAACAGGGTGTTGTGCACAAATGCCAATTCGGCCAAGCCACTGGCGGGGTGACACGTGTCACCCTCCTATTGGCCCAAAATAAAACATCTTCCAAAATATCCACAATGGCCAAAATCTCAAAACAAAGTGGGCCCTACAAACCAGTAAATTTCTCCGTGGGCCCACGTGACCATTTCCGAAAATAAAATTCCATAATTCTCTAATATTCCAGGAAGTCCGAATACCAAATCTGGGAATCCAATTCCCATTAACGAACCTTTTTCCTTCACAAAAACCGGAAACTTTTCCGTGGAAAAATCGCCTCTTTCTTCCTTTCCAATCTTTCTGTCGTATTCTCGTACGTACGTCCTCGCATACATACCCTGGAACTACGGGGTATAACATTCTTCCCCCCTTAGAAACATTCGTCCCGAATGTTCCTTCTAAGTCTCAAAACAAACGTGCGCCAGTATAGTCTTCACTACTATACTTACGAGAACAATCCTGCCATACCTGGCCATGGAAACACCTGCGCAAAACTTACATCTAAGTCCACGAGGAAACACCTCTACATCACCACAAATAATACTACTATGTCACTTTGCCTGAGATACCACTTTGTCACTTTGCCGCGAGCCTAGCTCCGACGACCCAACAAATGGTACCGGGCTGCATGCGATCACTGAAGCTGTCGTACACTCGAACCCTTACCACATTTCTGATACTGCTTTAGTTTCCAAAACTCGGGGTTACTATCTCTTTACGTGGGCATCATTAACTGGGAACATTCTGGATGGATCTTCGATACTTTCCCGAACATAACAATACGAAAGACCGGACGTCCTGCCTCCTAAGTCGGACGGCAAAAGCTAACATATAGGCAACCTGGCCTATTCTTCATATGAACTCTTAAAGGCCCAAAGTAACTCGGGCTAAGTTCCTTCTGTTTCCAAAACTCGTCACACCCTGTCCGGGGTGGTACTTTCAAGAAGACCGTCACAACTCAACTCTAAGCGTCGTCTCCGATTATCCGCACGATTCCTCTGAGCTGCGTAACTTCTTCTAGACAAGCTTCTCACTATCCACAGTCTGCTGGAACAAGCCTGAACCAACTATCTGAACCCTGCCAACATCGAACCAATCGACCGGCAACTTGCATTTCTGCCCCTACAAGGCGTCACAAGACGACATCCGAACACTGAAATGGTAGCTTAAACACTCCCCCAACCGGAGACAACGATCCTCACAGCTACCCCTGAAATCAAAACACTGGCCCGAGGGCGAATGCGATACGGAGACTCACCTGAGTTCCTAGCCCTGCCTGGTACAAACTTCCAGAAACAAAAACAGCCGTAACCTGGGCTCCACTGTCTGCCATAAGGTGAAGGTAGGCACCCCGTGCAGCCTCACAACCTTTTCAGATAACATCAACACTGCCGAGGGAACGACCCTGACCGAAGAACACGATAGGCTGCCCCCATCGGCCCGACCACTGGTCGAACGCATCCACGAACTTGCACGCTGGCTAACTAAACATGGGCCTAACACCCTCATGACCCTAACACAAAGAGGGACCACCACAAACTGACCCCACCACCAAACCTACCGCGGGTTGACCAAGCGTAGCCTCAACCCGACCCGGCAAGGCGCAAAATACCATCTCCCCGAAGGAACAATCTTACTAAACACGTTACGAAAACCTAGCGGTCTTCTTAGCTCAACTACCCTCTTTCATTTCATACTACTTAGGGACTTATCCCAAACACACCACGCACTATGCACTCCTATAAGGGTCAAACATAAACATACGCCTCTACCGAGATGGCCTTACCTCTAAGGTCTTTGCGTATAAAGCTCTAAGGCTCACACTTTTCTCTATCCTCCAAAATCTTACTCGGGTAACCCACCATGATTTCTAATCACAACTAACACCGCTATCGTAACATAGCACTTAAGGTATACTCACCTTGAAAGTTACCGGCAGGACCTTGCTCTGGCCTCTTCTCGCCCTTGGTTAACCCGTCGATCTCTACGTTTTTGTCTGCTGTACATAAGCCCGCATACGTGCCATGCTCAAGCCCAACTGAAGAATTACTCTTGCACAACCCTCTCTTAGGTAGTCATCAAGACTCGCGATACATCGGTATACTCTCTGGTAGCCAAATCCATAGCTAGTAACAGGGTCGCCTCTTGCAGTCCATATTCTCTGTTCGGCCGTGGGCGAAGGTTCAAATATCATGCGCGCATGAACCGCCGTCGCCGTGCTAAACTCCGGGGCTAGTAACGCCTCGTAAATCCCGAATGAAGCACTACCTAGGTAATGATTGGGCTGTGCCCTCATGACCCTCGTATTCTACTCGCGGCTCCTGGCTGCCTTGCCCTCCTGGGCCCGGGTTGCCCTACGCGGAGGCATAACGGTAAGGGAAAGAAATACGTTTAGAGGGTCCAACTTAAAACACAGCTCTAAGGCACGACCTCAGAGTGAGAAGAATAGAAACCAATCCTAAATATCCTATAGCCTCCTGATTATTGATGTGGTGCACAACACACCGATAATCAAGACTCTACTGGATACGGTCTGTAGACACTTTCCGAGGATTAACTGCTCTGATACCACTTTTGTCACGACCCGATTCCGGGCGTGGTCGTGCCTTACCCCGGGCACCCTAGTGATACAACATCAGAGTAATCAGCGGAACATAAAACAATACAAGACATATTATAAAATATGAAACAATAATCTGAGAAAAACTTGCCTTTCGGCATATATATATATAACAACTTTTTCCAACATGAACAGTTTTAATCCTTTTTACAAACCCTGCCCACAACAGTACTACAGACCTCTAGGAAATGATACGACAACAATGGCGGGACAGGGCCCCGCCATACCCCTGAATGTAAACACCTACAACAACAGGGGACTATACCACTGATAAGCCTCCGGAGAAACGGAGCTTTCCCACGCTGAATCGTGACCCTAAGAGCGAGGATCAATGATCGTGTACCTTTACTCGCGGCATGAACGCACTTCAAGGAGGTCGATAACAGTGCAAGTATGTGAAACTAAAAATATCGTAAATGAAATCATAATAGTCTATAAAGCAGAGACATGTATGATAACCAAACTACGATTCACAATAATAGCGATATGTCAAGTCGTGACTCACGCCTCAAGTCATCACTCAAATATAACAATGGGTCTCACGCCCACAACATCAATCATGCGTGGAATACCTTCCTCACCGCGGCTTTATGATATACAAGCACCAAGGAATACATGAACACCAGTCCCACTGTGTCCTAATAAAACGATGCGGGGTAATGCGAAGGCATAGCCGACTACTAACACCCAGCATTCAACAAGGTCATAAGTCGTGTCATGATATCTGTCTGCCGTCACATGATAAAAGCCGGTCACTCGCCCGCGATATCAAATGTGCGCGTCTAGCCTCGAACTCTCCGCACTCGCGTAGGCGGTCGGATAGGCCGCATGAGGTATAACCCCGCATCGAGGTAGCTACTCCCGGCGTCGCCCCGACTCGCGATCGCGTAGCCACAAGGACCGCGTGACCACAAGGGCCGCGCTAACACGAGCTCCGTAGCTCGCGCATGGATCCCTGGACCCGCATGAGGTATTCTCGAATCATGGTCCTGCATCACTGAGTCTACCCGCGTCGGAGGCGACAACCTCCGAACACAAGTCAAGGTGAGTGGTACAATACCAACATAACGGCTGATAGTCAAACAACTTTAAGCGCAGTCGAGGGGAAAACCCCTTTACACTAACATCACAAGATACTAACACACGTAGCATCCTAACATGTTTACTTCTCAAATCAACAAGAAAGTATTTACAAGGCTATCACAAACCAATACTATAAAGTATTCACACAAGGTACTTTCTACTAACAAGTTCTGGTATCTAACCCCAAAGTACTTCACACATTAAATCTTTAAAAGATCTGTTTCTTTCACATAAGTCACACAATACCCGTAGTATAAAAATAGAGTGACTATCCTTTTAAGAAAACCAAAACTCTTACCTTTGTAAAATCAAGTAACAACATTATTTTCCAAACGTCAAAGTTTGCCTAATTTCAAATGTTCACGTTTCTTATTTTAGAAAGGTTTCGTAGTTCATAGCTTTATTCATTTAAGAATATAATTCTCTTTTAAACAATCGGAGAAACATAAGCCTTATATGTGAGTAGGATATTCTTGTTTATAACAATCTTATTACAGCAGCCATGATCTAGGAAATATCATTTTGTCTCATCTTAGCTTATGCGGATGGAAGTTTCTCTTGGTTTTAATAATACTTAATTATTCAAAACATTTCCTTTTATTAACGCAGGTGGTTTGTCGATACACATCCCGATTTCCAAAAATCAAGAAACGGTCTTAAGGCGTTATACCTAACTTCCCATAAAGCTAGTATAACTCTTAAGTTCTCAAAAAACCAAGTATTACTTCTCTTTCAAAACGATTTCAGAAATCTTTTGAAATACTTCAAGTTCTTTATAATCACATCAAGCGATTATAAACAAATCATTTACCTTTTAAAAACCACAAAGTGTTTTCTTATCTACATAAAGCTGTTATAACCAACTTCCCATAAAGCCGTTATAACACTTTATGTTTTAAACCAATCGAATACATTTAGCACACGTATGCGTCTACCGCACTACATAGTTCACACATATCATGCTAGAAGAGATAGGAAGAGGTTCACATACCTCGCGACGATTATCGACTAATAGCAAAATGCTCCGAGTACCACAAGCCGCCGGCTACTCCTTAAGCCAAGTAGAGCGCCACACGTAGTACTTCAACCTATAAGGCCACAAGGCGCTTATTAACATCTAGATCTTATCGTAGAACATTCTACCAAAATTCGACAAGACTTCCCCACATGGCAGAAATCTCCTCTCTATCGGGCCGCCATCAAGCCAACCGACGGGGTTATACGCCTAACCCGGACGTGCACAATTCTACCTCACAGAAAGCTACACAAGTCTCATGTAATACACCCTATGTAATTACGATTCGAGACTCTTCTTTCGAAAAGGTTTCTTATTATCGTGCTTAAGTCCAAGGACATTGCCACAACATTAAGTTCAAGATTATATATATAGTATACTTCAACTATATATTCCTACAACATGTAATATCCAATTACAATAGGGGGACAAGATAATTACCTCGATAAGCCCATAATTATCCAAGTATAAATGTCGATCCTTAGCAACGCTTATCTCCAAATCCGAGCGATCCACCACGCTCTAAACCACACTTAGAAGTTCTTACCAACTTACACAATACTCCAACTGACTATGGAGATTTTCCTAGGGTTTCGGTTTTGTGGTGGGAAGTATAATAGTATTTCTGGGCTTTTCGTATAGGTATAACCTTAGAATACTACAAGGTATACAGCTAAGGTATTTGGGCATAATAACAATACTTGGAGAGTATTTCTATACCACAAAAGGGGGGTATTATACGAAAGCAACTAGGCAGTGGGTACCCACGGCTAGCACCTCAAAGGAGGGGGTGTCTACCCTCGCCTACCCCACTGGGGACTCTCGGCCAGGGGAGAGAGGGCTCTCGCCAAGACACTACACTAAGGGAAGGAAGAAACTTTCAAGACTTAGGCAATTTTGTGAATGAATTAGTCTTCAAAGGGGGGGGGGTATTTATAGGTCAAGTGAAAGCCAATCAATGGCCAAGATTACACCAAGTGTTAGGCAAGTGTAGGGCCAAGATTCACCCATGTACCTAGCCAACTTGCACACAAAATATCTACCAAAAATATCTCCCACTTGCCTTCCCAAATCGTCCAAGTCACGCACCTTGCCACGATGAGAGGGTGCAAGTGTCGCTCTCGTTGGTCCAAAATGTTCCGTCTCTCGGAAAAATCCATAAAAATAAGAAAAGACATAGCCGAATTTTCCCTCGCAAGTTATGTAAAAGCGTTTAGTCGAAAACGACTCTAGCAAGGTGTTGTGCACAAATGCCAATTCGGCAAGCCACTAGGCGGGGTGACACGTGTCACCCTCCTATTGGCCCAAAATAAAACATCTTCGAAAATATCCACAATGGCCAAAATCTCAAAACAAAGTGGGCCACAAAACCAGTAAATTTCTCCGTGGGCCCACGTGACCATTTCCAAAATAAAATTCCATAATTCTCTAATATTCCAGAAGTCCGAATACCAAATCGGGAATCCAATTCCCATTAACGAACCTTTTCCTTCACAAAAACCGGAAACTTTTCCGTGGAAAAATCGCCTCTTTCTTCCTTTCCAATCTTTCTGTCGTATTCTCGTACGTACGTCCTCGCATACATACCCTGGAACTACGGGGTATAACAAAACCGTACCAAGAGCTAAGCCTCCGGAGCAAATGGGGCTTTCTCTCAAAAACTGAACTGAGATCCTAAGAGCAAGGATCACCAACCTGGGTACCTAAAACCTGCGGCATTTAACGCACTTCCGGCGGGTCGATAACAAAACGAATATGGAATGAAATAACGTGCGAAACAGATCATAAGCAGCAAAAGAATGACAAGGACAAGTATAAAAATTACATACCAGATCCTGCCGTGTCATTACCACTTATGAACTTAATTTCACATCAATATCTTTTCCCATTTTCAATAAAGGTTATAGCCACATTCTTACGCACATGATTAGGAAAAATCATTAAGTTCATTTCTATATAACCTACTTATCTTTCATAAGTATAATCCGACCCTTTAAAGGAGGGCACATTTACTACCCGGCCCAATCTGGGACGCGATCAAGTCACACTAATATCAAGCGTGTCCGTGGAATCCCCCATCACTGCCGACAGCTACAAGTGTAAAATATAATCATGTGTCACGCCCGTGGCATCCCACCTCACTGTCGGCGTACACATTCACAACACATATATATATCTCCGCCTGTGGAATCCACATCACGCATCGATCCGGGATATAATAATACACCAATAGGCATACATGAACACCAAGTCCCACCGGTGGTATAGCGTCTTGGGGGTCTACCCCTCACTTATACTCTTACCCTGGAGAAGTTGGTAAAGCAGGTGGTATAGCATCTTGGGGGTCTACCCCTCACTTATACTCTTACCCTGGAGAAGGTGGTATAACGTCTTGGGGCTTGCCCCTCATTTATACTCCTACCCTATCTCAACCGACCATTATACAAAGCAATCAGGGGGTATAATGTCTTGGGGGTTTACCCCTCACTTATACTCTTACCCTGGAGAAGGTGGTATAACGTCTTAGGGCTTGCCCCTCATTTATACTCTTACCCTATCTCAACCGACCATTATAAAAAAACAGAAGCACTACCATGTCTTCTATAAAAATCCGGGAATTTAACCCAAGTACTTACAATTAACGGAAGCATACCCGTGGAATCCCACATCACTGTCGGTATGTCCAAGTACTTACAACAAGACAGCCGGCCCTCCAACCGAGAGTCGCGGCAACGTAATAAAACATAATACTTGCACTCAAAGGCTATCACCAGCACACATAGGCTAATTCTCAATTAACAAGCCAAAGTACTTATCAAGGCACACTTAGACTAATTCTCAATTAATCAAGCCAAAGTACTAATCAAGGCACAAATAGAATAATTCTCATTTAACAAGCCAAAGTACTTATCAAGGCATACTTAGACTAATTCTCAATTAATCAAGCCAAAGTACTAATCAAGGCACAAATAGAATAATTCTCATTTAACAAGCCAAAGTACTTATCAAGGCATACTTAGACTAATTCTCAATTAATCAAGCCAAAGTACTAATCAAGGCACAAATAGAATAATTCTCATTTAACAAGCCAAAGTACTTATCAAGGCATACTTAGACTAATTCTCAATTAATCAAGCCAAAGTACTAATCAAGGCACAAATAGAATAATTCTCATTTAATAAGCCAAAGTACTTATCAAGGCATACTTAGACTAATTCTCAATTAATCAAGCCAAAGTACTAATCAAGGCACAAATAGAATAATTCTCATTTAACAAGCCAAAGTACTTATCAAGGCATACTTAGACTAATTCTCAATTAATCAAGCCAAAGTACTAATCAAGGCACCACATAGAATTATTCTCAATTAAACAGGCCAAATTACTACGTACGTACATTCTTTTCAAAAGACTCCTTTCCAAATAAAACTTCCCCGATACTAACAACCGTAGTATCAAGTCCTATCCACCTTCAAGACAAGTCACAATACCTTTTAGAAATACAATTACATGCTTCTAAATCAAGTGACTTCTTTATTAAAAACCTTAAGCAATTGGTACCTTTAAAACAATTTGCCCTTCCGTAACACAAGTTATTTCTTTGATTACTTTATTAGAGAAAACCATTCTCTTAACCTTCCATAAAGCCGTTATAACCAACTTCCCATAAAGCCGTTATAACCCTTTATGGTTTAGACCAACACGTTCCTTTTATAACCAAAAGACTTCTACTTTTTGAAACCAAGTATTATATACTTTCAAATCAATTCTCATAACTTTCAAAAATACAATTAGTCTCTTAACCTTTAGAAAACAAGTGACTCCTTTTATTATAAAACCTTAGGCAATTGATGCCTTAAAAACAAGTTGCCTTTTCACTAAAATCAAGTCATTTATCTTTCCATAAAGCAAATATAACTAACTTCCCATAAAGCCGTTATATTCACTTTATACCTTAGCCAAAAACAATTTCCTATCTAAGGGACTTATACGTTTAACACGGAACAAGTATCATATACTTTAAAACTCTTCAAGTCCCTTAACCTTTAATAAAACTTAAGACATCCTTTATACTTTCAAAGAAGTGAGTAAATCTCCCAACTCACCCGACTTGGCTATTCACAAACTAGTAAAGGATATCAAGGTGTTGTACGTCTACCATACTACATACGTGCAACTAGTCATGCTCAAAGATAGGAAAAGTTCTACATAGAGTAGATCACACAACTACCTCTTAACTTCTAAGAGTAACAGGAAACATGAAATGATACCACATGTATATTCCATACATAGAATCATGCCAAAGGAAGGAAGAGGTTCACATACCTCGCGACGATTGTCGACAAGTAGCAAAATGCTCCAAAGTACATCAATCTTGATAGCTAATCCATCATTCGAGTAGAATACGCTATACTTAGTACTTCAACCTATAATGGTCACCATACGTCCATTAACCTCTTATTTCAAACGTAGAATATTCTAAGTGCTAAGTCATTAAATTCTACGGAAAATCGGACAGCACCTCCTTTGTTTCTACTTACTTTGCCACCTTTTTCAAGGCCGAAATACAATAACCAAACAGCCCCAATTGGCTCACAACAATATAGAAGGTAGTCCAATACAAATGAATAACTAAACAAATTTCCAATGGCTCACAATTTCAAAGGGCTAAACATGCCATTTCGGTTTTGAGGTCTTAAAATTCCATAACACTTATCAAACTTCATAACACATATCACATGATCATTTCTAACTTATAATAACATTGAATCTTCAATTACAAAAGTAAGACGAAGATTATACCTCATTTTAGCCCAAATATGATCCAAGACTACAAGTCGATCCTTAGCAACTTTAGCTCCTCCTTCGACGTTCAATCCACTCCAAGCAACCCTTAGCTCATGAACAATTTATCTTCAAGTTCCAACTTCAAAGTTGAAGAACCTCTTAGGTTTTCGCCTTGCGACTAATACGAAAACACCACATTTCCGGGATCTTTCTATTGAGAAACACTTACAATACCCTTAGGTACCTTGGTTTAAAGTGGGGGAATTATTGGACAACATTTGAAATTTTTTCCTTCAAACCCTAGCCCTTGGCCGAGAGCTCCCTCAAGCTTCCCTCAATATTCTTGAAAATTTTCTAAGTGTTTTGCCTTGTCTTGCTACTAAGGAGCTTATATAAAAATATGGAGGGTCAAGATTAGAACAAATGGGTGGTTTGGATTCATTTTAATTAAATATCAAGCTAAGTGGGGTCATTGACTTGGTCAATGTTGTCAAGCTATTTGTCTTGCAATACTTGGTCTTTTAAATTATGGTCAAATGACCATTTTCTCCATCACATTTTCGTCCAAGACCATTAAGGGGGGTGACACGTGTCGCCCTCCCGCTCGTCGCAATATTTCGTTTCCGACAAATTCCAAAATTCCGATAAATTTTTACTCGTCTCAAACCTTAACCTTTGAGTTCTTACGTACGTTCTTATTAACATATCCTGAAATTCCGGGGTGTAACACAAGTAACCAGGCTAAGCACCAGATCACAACCGTAAGTCACGATACTTCGCCGCGAAGCTGACACGTGGCAAGTGCGATAACCTATACCAGATCCACCTGCGTCACGTGGCGGCGGGGCAAGTAAACAAAGCTATGCACGATCACAACCGTAAGTCACGATACTTCGCCATAAATAACCATAATGGTCACATGCCCACAGAATCCATCATCGGTGTAGACATGCCCATGTAACAATAATAATGGAAGCATACCCGTGGAATCTTTCGTCACTTCCGGTACGTCCAAGTAAGTTATCAACAAGTCAACCGGTCCTCCATTGAGAGACGCGATAGTATAGAAAACACAATTCTTGCACAACAAAGGCTATCACAACAAGCATAGGCAAGTTACACAACAACAAGCATAGGCAAGTTATACACAACTCAAGGTACTTTCATTTTATGCCAAAGTCCGGGTTTTAACCCTAAAGTACTACGTACGTTAAATTCCTTTTAAAGATCCATTTCTTTTACAAAGGTCACCCGATACCCGTAGTATAAAAAATAGAGTGACTAACATTGTTAAGTAAACCAAAACACTTCCCTTTGTAAAATCAAGTAACAACATTATTTTCCAAACGTTCAAGTTTGCCTAATTTCAAATGCTCAAGTTTCTCATTTTCGAAAAGGTTTCGTAGTTCATAGTTTTAATCCTTTAAAACAATTTGAGAAACATATGCCTTATGTGTGAGTAGGTTATTCTTGTTCATAACAATCTTATTAAAGCAGCCATGATCTAGAAAATGTAATATCATTTTGTCTCATCTTAGCTTCTATGCATGGAGGTTTCTACCGGTTTTAATAATACTTCATTATTCAATACATTTCCCTTTATTAGCGCTGCAGATGGTTTGTTCGATATTTATTCGATTCAAATCAAGAAACATTATTCCTTTTAAAAACCAAGTACTCATTACTCACGAATGAGGTATCACACTTTTTAACAAACTTCATGTTAATTTAATTAAGTCAAGTCTCTTATCTTATAAAAATCAAATAACCATTCTTTTTATCTTTCTTAAGTCGTTATACCTAACTTCCCATAAAGCTAGTATAACTCTTAAAACCAAGCATTATTCTTCTTTCAAAAAGGTTTCTTATCTCTTTTGAAATACTTCAAGATTCTTTATTATTCAGGCTTAAGTCGAAATACATTGCCAATAAACTACGTTCGATTAACGACGTGCGTCACCGTACTATATATATATATACTTCAAGATTCTTTTTATTCAGGCTTAAGTCAAAGACATTGCCGATAACTACGTTCAGTTAACGCACGTACGTCTACCGTACTATATATATATATATACTTTTAAAATATCATGCTCAAGAGTATAGGAAGAATCACATACCTCGCGACGATTATCGACTATTAGCAAATAGCTCCACAGTACTGTAATCCGGCTAGCCCTTTCCACCCTTCGAGTAGAATACGCTACTTGCGATTTCAACCTATAATGGTCATACAAGTCTATCAACGTCTAGACTATTCTGGAAAATTGGGCGACTTCCCTACCCACAAACTTCACAAGTCTCATCAGAATACAAATTCTATGTAAGTCTGATTCAATTTCCTTCTTATATACCTTCCTTGTATATAACTTATACTCAATTCTTATACTTCAACAATATGTAAACTCTTATTACAATAGAAGGTCAAGAGTATTTACCTCGATAAGCCCAAAATTATCCAAGTTTATATGTCGATCCTGAGCGACGTTTAGCTCCTACTCTGGGCGCTCCAACCCGCTCCAAACAACCCTTAGAAGTTCCCAAACAACTTCTACTTAGCACTTCAACCAACTATGAAGATTTCCTTAGGGTTTCGTTTTGCGACATAAGGTAGTATTTCCGGGCTCTACGTATAGAGGGTACTACAAAGGTTTTGGGCTAGAGTATTTTGGCATAATAACAATACTTGGAGAAGTATTTCTATACCACAAAAGGGGGGGTGTATTTTACGAGAACAACTCAAGGTAGGGGGGGTATACCTCTCGGCCACACCACTAGGAGGGGGGGGGGAAACTCTCGGCCAAGGGGGCCTCACGAAAGGGGGAGGGGGGTGTTCTTGGACGAGAACACTACACTTAAGAGGGGGAGAAGGCTTTCAAGACTTAGAAACAATTTTTGGATGAAGAAGTCTTCAACAAGGGAGGGGTATTTATAGGCCAACCAATGGCCAAGATGAAGCCAAGTGCAAGGCAAGTGTAAGGCCAAGATCAAGCCAAGTGCACCCTAACCCTACTCCACAATTCCCTCAAAAAAATTGACCCTTGATTTAGGCACAAAACATGGCACAAAATCTTGCCAAGAACAAGCCAAAAACGCCCCACTTTCGGCCAAGCAAACCGCCAACTTGAGGGTGACAAGTGTCGCCCTCTCGTTGGTCCAAAATATTCCGTCTCTCAGAAAAATGCGCAAAAATAATAAATGACATAGCCGAAATTTTCCCTACGCAAAGTTCGGAAAACGTTTCGTCGGAAAACGACTCTTTTCGGGGGTTGTGCACAAATTTCGAACCTTGCCTACCTTAAGGCTTAAACTTTCGTACGTACGTCTTCACGTGCATACTCTAGAAAATACGGGGTATAACAATATATATATTCTTTTAAAATATCATTCTCAAGAGGATAGGAAGAATCACATACCTCGCGACGATTATCGACAGTTAGCAAATAGCTCCAAAATACTGTAGTCCGGCTAGCCTTTTCCACCCTTCGAGTAGAATACGCTACTCGCAGTACTTCAACCTATAACGGTTATACAAGCCTATCAATGTCTAGACTATTCGGTAGAATAAATCTAGATACAAGATTCTACGGAAAATTGGGCAGCACTTCCCTACCCGTCAATCTTTACAAGTCTACTGTAAATACAGTCCTATGTAAGTACAGTTCAATTCCCTTCTTATATACCTTCCTGGTATATAACTTATACTTAATTCTTATACTTCAATAGTATGTAACTCAATTACAATAGGGAGACAAGATATTTACCTCGATAAGCCAAAAATTATCCAAGTTTAAATGTCGATCCTGAGCAACGTTTAGCTCCTACTCTGGGCGCTCCAACCCGCTCCAAACAACCCTTAGAAGTTCTACGCAACTTCTACTTAAAACTTCAACCGACAATGAAGATTTTCCTTAGGGTTTCGTTTTGAGACACAAAGGACACAAGGTAGTATTTCCGGGCTCTACGTAGGTATTTGGTATAGTAACTATACTTGGAGAGTATTTTCTACCAAGGGGGGGGGGGTGTTTCACGAGAACAACACCACAAGGAGGGGGGGTAGGTACTTCTCGGCTAAAGGCCACTAGGAAGGGGGGAAGGGTTTCGGCCAAGGGCCTTCTCAAAGGGGGAGGGGGACTCTTGGACGAGACACTACACTAAGGGGGAGGAAGAGAGCTTTCAAGACTTAGAAGTTTGGATGAAGAAGTCTTCACAAAGGGGGGTATTTATAGGGAGTTCAATGGCCATGATCAAGCCAAGTGGGGGGGCAGGTGGAGGGCCAAGATGTGCCCAAGTGCACCCTATCCTACTCCACAAAACATGGACCCAAGTTTTGGGCAAAAAACATGCCACAAAATCGTCCCCCTTCTCGGCCACAAGACCGCCCATGTGAGGGTGACAAGTGTCACCCTCTCGTTGGTCCAAAATATTTCATCTCTCGGAAAAATCCGCAAAAATTATAAATGACATAGCCGGAATTTTCCCTTCGCAAGTTTTGTAAAACGTTTCGTCGAAAAACGATTCTAATCGGGGGTTGTGAACAAAATTTCGATCCTATGCCTAACTTAAGGCTCAAACTTTCGTACGTACGTCCGTACGTACATACTCTGGAAATACGGGGTATAACATCTTCTCCCTCTGAGATCGTGCAGTAGAGCTGTCCTACTAGGCTGAATCCTCTCTGACCTATTCTTATGTATCAGGTATGCCTTCACGGAAGGCGACCAGGGCCCAGAAGGGCAAGGCAGCAGCAAGAGTTGTTAGTGGTACACAGAGGATTTCTAGGAATCAGGCCCAGACTATGCCTGAGGTTATGGGGGGATCGGCGAGATCAGCCACACCGGCAGTATTAGAGGAGCCGAGAACGGCAGTAACACCAGAGGTTCTGGTACCTGAGCCTCCCGTTCCACAGCCAGGGGCTGAATATCGAGATTACGGGGAGCAGATCTGATTATTGACTAGCATTGTGGCAGGGCAACACGGCAGAGCCGTGCTAACCCTAGAGCCGATAGTTTGAGGATTCGGGACTTTCTGAGTTGTAATCCACCCGAGTTCTATGGTTCGAGGTCTGAGGAGGACCCTCAGGAGTTCATTCGGCAGGTGCAGCGGACTATGCAGGTTCTTAGGGCCTCAGAGACGGAGTCCGTTGTGTTAGCTTCTTACCGGTTACGCGATATTGCGTTGAACTGGTTTGAGTCGTGGGTGTTGTCTAGAGGTATGGGTGCTCCTCCAGCTATTTGGGGTGAGTTCACGGGATCCTTCCTCGATCACTTTTTGCCTCCTGAGACGAGGAGAGCCCGCTTGGATAGGTTCTTGGCATTAAGACAGAATGGGAGAACCATCAGAGAGTACAACCTGGAATTTGACTCATTGGCCAGGTATGCACCCACTATTGTGGTGGATATGGCGGACAGAGTTCACCGCTATGTGATGGGACTAGACCGATATATGGTTACCGCATGTCTGGGAGTGGCTCTTCAGCCAGGTATGAATATTGCCAGGATGCAGGCTTATGCACAGGGGATTGAGGATAGGGAGAGAGGGAGCCAGCCAGATTCAGTCCAGCCCAAGAGGGCCAGGACGGCAGAGTTTCAGGATAGTTTTCGAGGCGGACAGCCTCAAAGAATAAAGGACTACATTTCACCGACGCAGTGCTCCTTCTACTTCCGCGAGTGGTTTGACCGCCAGGATATTCGGAGCGGTCGTGGCTCGGTCCGGGTTCACGATGTCCGGGATAGTAGACAGGGGAGGTGTTATACCCCGTATTTCCAGAGTATGTACGTAGGGGCGTACGTACAAAAAGTTTAGCCTTAAGTTAGGCATTATGGACGAGATTGTGCACAACACACGAAACGGATAGTTTTCCGACGAAACGTTTTACAAAACTTGCGTAGGGTAAATTACGGCTATGTCATTTTTAATTTTTGCGGATTTTTCCGAGAGATGAAACATTTTGGGCCAACGAGAGGGTGACACTTGTCACCCTCAAGTGGACGGCAAAAGGGGGCAATGCCTTGGACGATTGGCATGGTTTTGGGGCTTAATTCTTGGGTCAATGTTTTGTGAGGGATTTGTGGAGTAGGTTAGGGTGAACTTGTGCAAATCCCCACCATCCACTTGCCCTCCACTTGCCCTCATCTTAGCCCTTGAAAGCCCTATAAATACCCCCTTGAGTTGATGAACTCTTCATCCACAAATCAACCTTCCAAGTCTAAAAATCCCTCCTTCCCCCTTGTGAGCTTCTCGTCCTAGCCTCACTTCTCCCCCCCCCCCCTCTAGAGAGCTTAGCCGAAACACCCATCTCCCCCCTCTAGCCTAGTGGCTTCGACCGAGTACCCCCCTTGGTAGAAAGTTGTCTTCCAAGTATTGTTACTATTCCCAAATACTTTAGCCTATACCTTGTTGTATTTCCAAAGTCACCTCTATACTAAAAAGCCTAGAAATACTACCTTATCTCCATTGTCACTAAACGAAACCCTAAGAGAAACTTCATTGTTGGTTGAAGTAGAAAGTAGAAGTTGTTAGAAACTTCTAAGGGTTTCTTGGAGCTATCGGAGCGTGCAAATTAGGAGCTAAACCTTTCTCAGGATCGACATTTAACTTGGATAATTTTGGGCTTATCGAGGTAAATACTCTTGTCCTTCTATTGTAATTGGATATTACATATAAGAATAGTTAAGACTTGAGTATAAGATAGAAGGATATTAAAGAATAGAATTGAACTGTTATCACGATGAAGGGTATAACGTAAGAAGAATTAAATCAGATTACATAGATTTGTATTTACAGTAGACTTGGGTAACTTGCCGGGTAGGGAAGTGCTGCCCGATTTTCCGTAGAATAAAGAACCCTCTGTTTAGAATATCCTACAGAATAGTCTAGACGTTGATAGACGTATTTGACTGGTATAGGTCGATACTCTGCGCGCGACATATTCGACTTGGCGGTGGATTTCACGGAAGGTATGTGATTCTTCCTATATTCTTGAGCATGATATTTTAAAGTATATATATAGTACGGTAGACGTACGTGTGTTAACTGAACGTAGTTTTACTGCAATGTCTTTTGACTTAAGCCTGAATAATAAGAATCTTGAAGTCTTTCAAAAGAATTACAAAACATTTTTGAAAGAAGAAGGATATTGTTTTTAAAACAAAAAGCTTAAGAGTTATACTAGCTTTATGGGAAGTTAGGTATAACTACTTAAGACAGATAAAAGGAACAGTTTACTTATGCGTTTATAAAAGACTTGTATTGATTTCTGGAAAGTATAATAAGATGGTTTGATAAGTGGACATAATATGATGCTATGTGTGTTAGTGTCTTGTAACGTTTGTATAAAAGGGTATTCTTGTTGTGCTTATGTTGTTTAACGATAAGCTGTTATGTTAGTATTATATCACTCACCTTTTGACATGATACAGGGGTTAAGCCGCCTCCGTCTGGGGTAGACTCGGTGATGCAGGACCATGATTCGAGAATACCTCATGCGGGTCCAGGGACCTATGCGAGCTACGGAGTTCGAGTTAGTGTGCGGGGTTATACCTCATGCGGTCTATGTGGCCATGCGGACTACGAGTCCAGGACGATGCCGAGGAGTAGCTACCCTCGATGCGGGGAATACCTCATGCGGGCCTACGTGAGTGGCCTATGCGGACTACGGGAGTGCAGGATTAGGCTTGCATAATGATACTATGGGAGATTGGCCCTGCTTCGATCATTCGCAGCCTAGAAAAGACCTGTTATAGTTTACCTATTGTGGCTCTTGTTTATGATGTGGCACTATGTGCGGTTACATTGTTTGTTTCGTGCATATTTGTAAAATTGGTTTTAAAATGATATGATTTCATTTAAGTACTTTACAGTTTCACATACTTGGTACCTGTTGTACTGACCTCCTTCGGGGGGCTGCGTTCATGCCGCAGGTAAGGGAAAGCAGGTGCTAGATCCACATCCTTAGGATCTTTTGCTATGGTGTCAGGAGCTCCATCTTCTCTGAAGGCTCGACTTTTGGGTATGATCTCCCTGTTGTGTAGATAGTTTTGTACATTCAGGGTATGGCGAGGCCCTGTCCCGCCATAGTTGTTTACTTCCTTAGAGGTCTGTAGTCCTATTATACAGTTGGGATGTAAACTGCCAGATATATATATATGCCGAAAGGCACCCTTTTCTCAGATAAAATGTGTCTCATTTAGAATTGTTTCATGTCTTGTGTTTTTATATTCCGCTGATTACTCTGATGTATGACTACTTGGGTGCCCGGGTAAGGCACCAGTCACAGGCCCCGGAATGGGTCGTGACAAAAGTGGTATCAGAGCAGTTAATCCTCGGAAGGTGTCTACATACCGTATCTAGTAGAGTCTTGGTTATCGGTGTGTTGTGCACCACACCAATAATCAGGAGGCTATAGGATATTTAGAATTGGTTTCCATTCTTCTCACTCTGAGATCGTGCCTTAGAGCTGTATTATAAGTTGGACCCCTCTAACGTATTTCCATTCTTTAACAGTTATGCCTCCACGTAAGGCAACCCGGGCCCAGAAGGGCAAGGCAGCCGAGGGAGCTGCTAGTGGGACACCGAGAGTCACGAGGGCTCGAGCCCGATCTATACAGGGCAGCGAGTTCCACGGCCGCCCGACCCGAGAGGTTTAGGGCGCGGCGATGGGCTGATGAAACCACGATACCTATACCTCGATCCCACGGCTGGAAGCGGATGAGATGGGTTCTGAGAGATGGCCCGATTCGGCGGGATCGTGGCGAACATGAGATTGGCTGCGTCACGGCGATTCCAGCTCAGCGGTACATGGTTCACGAGATCGAGCGGTTTGCGGCTACGGGATTTTACGAGTTGTAGCGCCCGAGTTCTATGGGTCGAGGCACGAGGATGATCCGCGGGAGTTCATCCGATTCTGCAGAGGATCGTGCGAGTGATCAAGGCTTGAGACCGAGTATGTGATCTTCGGTTCCCATAGGCTGCGTGATACCGCAGTCGATTGGTTTGATTCGTGGGAGTTATCCCGGGGAGTGCACGCGTCCCCAGCTACTTGGGACGAGTTTTCGGAGGCCTTTCTCACTCATTTCTTGCCTCGCGGATGAGGAGAGCGCGACAGATTTTTGTTCTTTGAGGCAGAGGACGCCTGATTAGAAGTACAACGTTGAGTTTGATTCGTTGGCTCGATATGTCCACTGCGTTGGTAGCGAGATATGAAGGGCGGGTGCGCATCGCTACGTCACCGCTAGATGATTATATGGCGAGTCTTGTGCGGTGTGGCTCTTGACCCGGTATGGATATTACGCATGCGAGCTCATGCGCTTGGATGCGAGGCGTAGAGGCCGGCGGGTTGTGACGGCAGCGAGAAGAGGACGGGGCGGCGGTCTTTTGGTAGCTATCGTGGTGGCGGCCTCGCAGCGATCTAGATTTGCACCACGGCTCGAGCACTCTATCCGCCCTCGGGGCGGCGGAGATATTCGAGGCGGAACCGGGGTCCCGGGACTTGACGTCGAGCGGCGAAGTGCGGCGTCGGGACCACCCGCCGGTGTGGCCGTCACGGTAGATCCCACCGGGGTGTGGTGCGCTACGGGAGTTTGTTACGATTGTGGCCGCAGGTCACTTTGCGGAACTTGTCAGAGCGGGCGTGGCGATGGTAGGGGTCAGCCTACAGGTTCTTTCGCCGGGTCTTCTTCATCTCCTACAGTTACTCGCCCCGGAGGGCAAGGTACTCATGGGCCAGCAGGTCGCGGCAGAGGTCGTGGCGCGGGTCCCAGTTCTAGCGGTCCTCAGAACCGTATTTATGCCTTGTCCAGCCGGCAGGATCAGGAGGCCTCACCTGATGTCGTCACAGGTACCTTATCAGTTTCTGGATTTGATGTGTATGCCTTGATAGATCCGGGTTCTACTCTGTCCTATATATCTCCCCTTATTGCTAGTAGGATAGGGATAGAGCCTGAGTCCATAGACCACTCGAGGTAGCTATGCGATGGGTGATTCGGTGGTAGCTCGGCGGGTATATAGGGCTTGTCGATGACCATATCTGATCGTCGGACCCTGGCCGACTTGATAGAGTTGGATATGACCGATTTCGGCGTGATCATGGGTATGGATTGGCTAGCATCTTGCTACGCCAATGTAGACTGCGAGGAGAGAGTGAGTGCGGTTCGATTTCTGAGGAGCCGGTTGTTGAGTGGGAGGACCACGGTGTCGCCGAGGTAGGTTTATTTCCTACCTCAAGGCTAGGAAGATGGTGCGAAGAAGGGTACATCTACCATCTCGTTCGGGTGTTTATTCACGAGGCTGCGGTGCAGATTTTCATCGATTCAGAGTCGAGAGAGTTCCCAGACGTGTTTCAGGCGACCTCCGGGTATCCTCTGAGAGAGATAGAGTTTTGTATCGATGTCTTTGCGGACACTCGGCCTATTTCCATTCCGCCATACGTAATGGCACCGCCGAGTTGAGAGAGTTGAAGGACCGGTGAGAGATTTCTTTGGAGAAGGGCTTCATCGGGCCTAGTGTTTCTCCCCGGGAGTGCGGTATTGTTCGTGAAGAAGAAGGATGGGGCCCGCGCATGTGTGTTGATTACAGCGGTGAACAAGGTGACCATTAAACGAATACCCTTCCGGGATTGATGATTTGTTCGACCAGTGCGAGTGCGAGATGTTTCTCAAGATTGATGCGTGATCGGGCTATCATCAGTGCGTGTTAGAGGCGGATGTCCCTGGATCGCATTCGGACGATGCGGGCACTATGAGTTGAGGTTATGTCTTTCGGGTTGACTAATGCTCGGCGGTATTCATGGATTTGATGAACCGAGTGTTCAAGCCATTTTGGACACGTTTGTGATAGTGTTCATTGATGATATCTTGGTTTATTCTCGCTCGAGCGAGGAGCACGCGAGCATTTGAGGCCGTCTTGAGAGTTCTCGGGACCAACGGTTATGCGAAGTTTTCCAAATGTGAGTTTTGGTTAACCGGTGGCTTTCTTGGGCATATTGCCTGGTGATGGCATTCGGGTGGATACGGCAAGATCGAGGCGATCGAGAGTTGGCCTAGACCTACTACTCCGGAGGTTCGCGATTTTACGGGCCTTGCAGTTATTATCGGTTCGTAGAAGTTTGCTTCTATCTGCACCACCGACTAGGCTGACTCGAGAAGGAGCTAGGTTTGATGGGCGATGTGTGTGGCGGGGTTTCCGATTCTTGAAGGAGAGACTAACGGCCGCCCCATTCTTACTCTTCCGGAGGTCGACGGCTATGTCGTGTATTGTGATCGTCGGCGCATCGGGTTGGGATGTGTGTTGATGCACGGGGCAAGGTTATAAGCGTCGCATCCCGAAGCGACTTAAGAAGCATGAGAGGAACTACCCCACCCATGATTTGGAGTTAGCGGCGGTGATTCACGCCTTGAAGATCCGAGGCACTATTTGTATGGGGTTCATGTGGATATTTATACTGACCACAAGAGCCTCCGGATATCTTGATCGAGAGAGTTGAACTTACGGCGAGAGCGGTGGTTAGAGTTGCTCAAGGATTACGATGTCGACATCCTGTACCACGGGAAGGCCAATGTTGTGGCGGATGCTCTTGGCGTAGGTCAATGGGAGTCTATCGGATGTTCAGCGAGAAATGAGGGCATGGTCGCGAGTTACATCGATTAGCGAGCCTTGAGTCCGGCGATTGATTACGATAGCGATGGGGTTCGAGTTTGAGATGTTGCGAGTCTTCCATCGTCGAGGAGGTGAAGAAGGCGATTTGAGGATCCGATTTTGACACGGTGCACGTGATACGGCTCTTCGTGAGAGGAAGGGTCCTTTTGAGGTAGCACGATGGGGTGCTAAGGTTTGAGCGAGTTGTGTGTTCCGGATATTGCGGGACTTGGCGGAGTTCTAGGGGAAGCACCAACGCGGCGTTACTCTATCCATCCGGGTCGACCAAGATGTACCACGACCTTAGATCGTGTATTGGTGGGATGGCTTGAAGAGGGCGTTGCGAGTTTGTAGCTCGGTGCCGTGTTGTCAGCGGTGAAGATAGAGCACGAGGCACGGTGGTTTGTTGCGACGATTGAGATCCCGACACGGAAGTGGGAGGTGATCAACATGGACTTTATCACGGGATTACCTCGCACTCGGAGGAGACATGATTCTATATGGGTTATCGTCGACGGTGGCGAAATCAGCCCACTTTCTTCCGTCGGGGCGACTTTTGGTGAGGATTATGCGGACTTTACATCGAGAGATCGTCGATGCGTGAGTCCCTATTTCGATCATATCGGCGAGGAGCCCGGTTCGGCTAACTTCGGAGGTCTTTCGAAGGGTTTAGGGGCCTTGGTGAGCACGTGTCTTGCATTCCATCCGACAGAGCGGACAGGCGGAGCGCACTATCCAGACTCTTGAGGATATGCTGCGAGCCTATGTTATTGACTTCAGGGGTAGCTGGGAGGATCATTTGCCTCTAGTTGAGTTTGCGTATAATAATAGCTACCACTCCAGTTGTTATACCCCGTGTTTTCAGAGTATGTACGTGTGGGCGTACGTAGAAAAGTTTAGCCTTAAAGATTAGGCCTAGGACGATTTTTGGGCACAACTTACAAAACGAATGGTTTTCCGACGAAACTTTTTACAGAAGTTGCGACGGGAAAATTCCGGCTATGTCATTTATATTTTTTTGCGGATTTTTCCGAGAGATGAAATATTTTGGACCAACGGTAGGGTGACACTTGTTACCCTTATTGGACGGCAAGGGAGGCCACGGTTGGCAAGGTTTTGGGGCACAAAACATGGGCCATTGTTTGTGGAGTGTTTTGTGGAGTAGGGTAGGGGGCACTTGGGCAAATCTTGGCCCTCCACTCGCCCCCCACTTGGCTTGATCATGGCCATTGGTCTCCCTATAAATACCCCCCCTTTGTGAAGACTTCTTCATCCAAACTTCTAAGTCTTGAAAGCTCTCTTCCTCCCCCTTAGTGTAGTGTCTCGTCCAAGAGTCCCCCTCCCCCTTTGAGAAGGCCCTTGGCCGAAACCCTTCCCCCCTTCCTAGTGGCCTTTGGCCGAGAAGTACCTACCCCCCTCCTTGTGGTGTTGTTCTCGTGAAACACCCCCCCCCTTGGTAGAAAATACTCTCCAAGTATAGTTACTATACCAAAATACCTTAGCCTTATACCTCGCAGTATTCCAAAGATACCTCTATACGTAGAGCTCGAAAATACTACCTTTTGTCCTTTTAAGTCTCAAAGCGAAACCCTAAGGAAAACCTTCATAGTCGGTTGAAGTGTTAAGTAGAAGTTGCGTAGAACTTCTAAGGGTTGTTTGGTGCAGGTTGGAGCGCCCAGAGTAGGAGCTAAACGTTGCTCAGGATCGACATTTAAACTTGGATAATTATGGGCTTATCGAGGTAAATATCTTGTCTCCCTATTGTAATTGAGTTACATACTATTGAAGTATAAGAATTAAGTATAAGTTATATACCAGGAAGGTATATAAGAAGGGAATTGAACTGTACTTACATAGGACTGTATTTACAGTAGACTTGTAAAGTTGGACGGGTAGGGAAGTGCTGCCCAATTTTCCGTAGAATCTTGTATCTAGATTTATTCTACCGTGTAGTCTAGACATTGATAGACTTGTATAACCGTTATAGGTTGAAGTACTGCGAGTAGCGTATTCTACTCGGATGGTGGAAAAGGCTAGCCGGACTACAGTACTTTGGAGCGTTTTGCTAATAGTCGATAATCGTCGCGAGGTATGTGATTCCTCCTAATACTCTTGAGCATGATATTTTAAAGTACATATAGTACGGTAGACGTACGTGTGTTAACAGAATAATAATTACGGCAATGTCTTTTGACTTAAGCCTGAATAATAATTACGGCAATGTCTTTTGACTTAAGCCTGAATAATCTTGAAGTATTTCAAAAGAATACTGAATCATTTTTTTAACAAAAGAGTAATACTTGGGTTTAAAAACTTAAGAGTTATACTAGCTTTATGGGAAGTTAGGTATAACGGCTTAAGAGAAGTAAAAAGAATAGTTTACTGATTTTAGAAGTTAAGAGACTTGATCTTAAAAGATAAGAGACTTGACTTAATTGAATTAATCTGAATTTTGTTAAAAAGTGTGAAACCTCATTCGTGAGTAATGAGTACTTGTTTTTTTTAAAAAATGAATAATGTTTTACTGATTTCGGAAATCAGAACAAGTATCGAACAGACCACAGCAGCGCTAATAAAGGGAAATGTATTGACTAATTAAGTATTATTAAAATCAGTAGAAACCTCCATCTGCATAGAAGCTAAGATGAGACAAAAATGATATTACATTTCCTAGATCATGGCTGCTGTTATAAGATTGTTATCAACAAGAATAACCTACTCACATATAAGGCATATGTTTCTCAAATGGTTTTAAAAGAGAATTATATCTTTAAGTGATTAAAACTATGAACTACGAAACCTTTCGAAAATGAGAAACTTGAGCATTTGAAATTAGGCAAACTTGAACGTTTGAAAAATAATGTGGTTACTTGATTTTACAAAAGGAAGTGTTTGGGTTTACTTAAAAGATAGTCACTTTTTATACTACGGGTATTGTGTGACTTTTGTGAAAGAAACGGATCTTTTAAAAAGAGTTAATGTATGAAGTACTTTGGGGATAAAAATCCGATCTTGTTAATCATATAGTAGGAAGTACCTTGTGTGAATAACTTGATTGTGTTGGTTTGTGATAGTCTTGTAATACTTTCTTGTTGATTTGATAAGTAATCATGCTAGGATGCTACGTGTGTTAGTATCTTGTGATGATTGTGTAAAGGGGTTTCCCTCGATTGCGCTTAAGTTGTTTAACGATCAGCCGTTATGTTGGTATTGTACCACTCACCTTGACATGATCCCGGAGGTTGGCGCCTCCGTGCGGGGTAATACTCGAGCGATGTGTGACTATGATTCGAGGATACCTCATGCGGGTCCCGGACCTATGCGAGCTACGAGTTCGAGTTAGTGTGCGGCCTTTATGGTCATGCGATGCATGTGGCCATGCGGTGCGAGTCGGCGGATCTTAGGGAGTAGCTACCCTCGATGCGGGAATACCTCATGCGGGCCTATGAGGTTGGCCTATGCGAGTGCGGAAAGTTCGAGGCTAGACGCGCACATTAGATCTGCGGCAGTGGCGGCTTTGATCATGTGGCGGTGCAGACAGATCTCATGATGCGATTTATGACCTTGTTGGTGCTGTGGGTTTTTAGTAGTCGGCCACGCCCGTACTTACCGTGCGGTTTTATTATGACACGTGGGACCGGTGTTCATGTGTATTCCTTGGTGCTTTTATATCATAGGCTGGCGGTGAGAAGGTATTCCACGCATGATTGATTTTGTGGGCGTGAGACCCATAGTTGTATTTGAGTGATGACTTTGAGGCGTGAGTCACGACTTGACATATCGCTTATTTATGTGATCGTAGTTTGGTTATCATACATGTCTCTGCTTTATATAGACTACTATGATTTCATTTCTGCTTTTTGATTCACATACTTGGTACTGTTGTCTTGACCTCCTTGGGCTGCGTTCATCTGCGCAGTAGAGGTACACTAGTCGCCGATCCTCGCTCTAAGGATCACGATTCGGCATTTTGGGAAGCTCGTTTCTCGGAGGCTTATCGATGGTATAGTCCACTGTCGTTGTAGGTACTTACATTCGAGGTATGGCGGGCCACTGTCCGCCATTGTTGTTATATCATTCTTAAGTGCAGTAATCGTTGTGGCGAGTTGTAATGGGATGTAACTGTTCGGTTTTAAGTTTTTATATATATATGCCGAAAGGCAACTTTTCTTCAGATAATTATTTCATATTTCATGTCTTGTTTTATATTTCCGCTGATTACTCTGATGTATGTATCACTAGGGTGCCCGGGGTAAGGCACCAGTCACGGGCCCGAGTTCGGGTCGTGACACCAGTATTCAGATGACGCCTTATGAGGCCTTGTATGGGAGGAAGTGCAGATCGCCGATAGGCTGGTTTGATGTAGGCGAGGTGCAGTTAGTGGGACCAAATTTGGTGCGTGAGCGATGGATAAGGTGAAGCTTATCCAGAGCGATTCGCGATAGCTCAGAGTCGACAGAAGTCATATGCAGATCATCGTCGTCGGCATCTGGAGTTCGAGGTTGATGATTGGGTTTTCCTGAAGGTGTCACCCATGAAGGGTGTGATGAGATTCGGGAAGAAAGGGAAACTCAGCCCGAGGTACATTGGGCCGTTTCAGATTGTCCGCAGGGTAGGCAAGGTTGCCTATGAGTTGGATCTGCCGTCCTGTCACGACCCGAACCCGGGCCCGTGACTGGTGCCTTACCCCGGGCATCCAAGTAGCCATACATCAGAGTAATCAGCGAAATATAAAACAAGACATGAATAAAGTGAAGTGTAAAACAGTTATCTGAGAAAACTTGCCTTACGGCATATATATATAACTTGAATCCGAACAGTTACATCCCTATTACAAACTACGCCACGTGCATTCTGCACTCAAGAATGATAACAACAATGGCGGGGCGAACCATACCCCGAATGTAAATACCTACAACGACAGGACTATACCACCGATAAGCCTCGGAAAGCGGTGTCACGACGAACCGGGCGTGATCGTGCCTTACCCGGGCACCCCAGTAGTCATACATCAGAGAAATCAGCGGAATATAAAGATAATACATGAAACCAATGTAATAAGACAGTGAAATAAGAAGACAGGCTAACCAAAACGGTTACCTTCAGTATATATATGAATAACAATTTGAACAGTTACATCCCTTTCTACAACTCTGCCCACAACAGTACTACAGACCTCTAAGAATGATACGACAATAATGGTGGGACAGGGCCCCGCCATACCCCTGAATGTAAGTACCTACAACGACAGGGGACTATACCACTGTTAAGCCTCCGGAAAAACGGAGCTTCCCAAACGCTGAACTGTGACCCTATGAGCGAGGATCAACACTGGTGTACCTCTACCTGCGGCATGAACGCAGCCCCCCGAAGGAGGTCGATACAACAGTACCAAGTATGTGGCGAAAAATCAGTAAATGAAATCATAGTAGTCTATATAAAGCAGGAGACATGTATGATAACCAAACTACAGTTCACAATAAAGCAGTCATGTCAAGTTAGGGACTCACGCCCTCAAGTCATTACTCAAGTATAACAATGGGTCTCACGCCCACAACATCAATCATGCCCGTGGAATACCTTCCTCACGCGGCGATCCATGATATAAAAGCACCAAGGAATACACATAAACACCAGGTCCCACCTGTGTCATAATAAAACCGTACGGGGTAAGTACGAAGGCATAGCCGACTACTAAAACCCACAGTACCAACAATGCTATAAAACTGTATCACGAGGTCTTTCTAGACCGCACCATGATCGGCGGCCACTCGCCGCGGATATCAATGTGCGCGTCTATTCCTGGAACTTACCGCAGCTCCGCATAGGTCACACACAGACCCGCATGAGGTATTCCTCGAATCATGGTCCCAGACCGCCTGAGGTATACCCCGCATTGGAGGCAGCTTAACCCCCGATATCCGCCTGGACTCCCGCAGCCCGTATAGTCTCAATAGACCGCATAGTCCCATGGACCGCATAGGGCATCCCCCGCATCGGGCTAAACACCCGGACTGATCAATCTCGAGCATACCGCTCGCGTAGTCTCACAGACCGCGTAGGCCGTATAGACCGCATCAAGGGTGTGAGCCACCGGTATAACAAGTCGAGGGTAGGTGATATAATAATAGTACAACGGACTTACCGGTTAGCAACGTAAGCACAGCAAGAATGACCCCCTTACACAACAATCACAAGATACTAACACACGTAGCATCCTAACATGTTTACTTATCAAATCAACAAGAAAGTATTACAAGGCTATCACAAACCAACAAAATCAAGTTATTAACACAAGGTACTTTATGCTAATAAGTTCGGGTATCTATCCCCAAAGTACTTCCTACATTAACTCTTTTAAAAGATCCGTTTCTTTCACAGAAGTCACACAATATCCGTAGTATAAAATAGAGTGACTATCTTTTTAAGTAAACCAAACACTTCCCTTTGTAAAATCAAGTAACAACATTATTTTCCAAACGTTCAAGTTTTCCTAATTTCAAATGTTCACGTTTCTTATTTTAAAAAGGTTTCGTAGTTCATAGTCTTATTCATTTAAGAATATAATTCTCTTTTAAACAATCTGAGAAACATATGCCTGATATGTGAGTAGGTTATTCTTGTTCATAATCAATCTTATTAAGCAGCCATGATCTAGGAAATGTAATATCATTTTGTCTCATCTTAGCTTCTATGCAGATGGAGGTTTCTACTGGTTTTAATAATACATTAATTAGTCAGTACATTTCCCTTTATTAACGCTGCAGTGGTTTGTTCGATACATATTCTGACATCCGAAATCAGTAAAACATTTCTCCTTTTAAAAACCAAGTACGCATTACTCACGAATGAGGTTTCACACAAAATTCATATTAATTCATTCAAGTCAAGTCTCTTATCTTTTCAGATCAAGTCTCTTAACTTCTCTTAAGACGTTATACCTAACTTCCCATAATGCTAGTATAACTCTTATGTTTTCACACCAAGTATTACTTCTTTTTTCAAAATGATTCTTTTGAAATACTTCAAGTTCTTTATTATCACACATCAAGTCAGTTATAAGTCAAATCAGTTACCTTTCAAAATCCCAAAGCATTTTCTTACCTACATAAAGTTGTTATAACCAACTTCCCATAAAGCCGTTATAACACTTTATGTTTTAAACCGATCAAATACATTTAACATATGTACGTCTACCGTACTACATAGTTATACACATATCATGCTAGAAAAGATAGGAAGAGGTTCACATACCTCGCGACGATTATCGACTAATAGCAAAACGCTCTAAGTACCTCAAACCGTCGGCTACTCCTTAATCCAAGTAGATCACGCCATACGTAGTACTTCAACCTATAAAAGCCACAAGGCGCCTATTAACATCTAGACCTCAACGTAGAATATTCTACAGAAAATTCGTGAAGACTCCCCCTCCCACCGCAACACCGTAAATCTCTCTCTATCGAGGCGGCTGCAAGCCAACCGAGGGTTTACACGTCTAACCGGATGTGTACGATTCTACTTCACAGTAAAGCTACACAAGTCTCATGTCTGATCCTATGTAATTACGATTGATTCTCTACTTTATTATTCAGCTTAAGTCAAAAGACATTGCGCAAAATTATGATCGATTCTATATAGTATACTTCAACTATATATGCCTACAACATGTAATTTCCAATTACAATAAGGGGACAAGTTTAGTTACCTTGATAAGCCCAAAATTATCCAAGTTTAAAGTCGATCCTGAGCAAGGTTTAGCTCCTACTCCGTGCGCTCAATCCGCTCCAAGAAACCCTTAGAAGTTCTACGCAACTTCTACTTATAACTTCAACTACTGTGAAGATTTTCCTTAGGGTTTCGTTTAGTGGCTAAAGGAAGTATGATAGTATTTTTAAGGCTTTTCGTATAAAAGTACTGTGGAAAGTACTACAAGGTATTTTGGCTAAAGTATTTAGGCATAACAACAATACTTGGAGAGTATTTCTTTACCAAGGGGGGGTAGTATTTCGACTAGCACAACTAGGCTAGGGGGAGGGGGTTCTCGGCTAGAACCACTAGGCGAGGGGTTCGGCGAGGGCCTTCAAGAGGGGAGAGGGGTGGTGTTTGGACGAGAACAAGCAAGAGGGAGAGGAGGGATTTTTCAAGACTTAGGAACATTTGTGGATGAAGAAAACCTTCAAGCAAGGGGAGTATTTATAGGCTAACCAAAGGCCAACCAATGGCCAAGATGAAGCCAAGTGCATAGCAAGTGTAAGGCCAAGATTTAGCCATGTGCTACCTTATCCATCTACACAAAATATCCTACCTAACCCTTGACCAAAATTTCAACACAAAAAACGTGCAAGGCAAGCCCATTTTGCCGTCCAACATGCCACTTGAGGGTGACACTTGTCACCCTCGTTGGTCCAAAATATTCCGTCTCTCGGAAAAATCCGCAAAAATTAAAAATGACATAGCCGGAATTTTCCCTTCGCAAGTTGTGTAAAACGTTTCGTCGAAAAACGACTCTAACCGGGTGTTGTGCACAAAAATTTTTCGGCCAAGCCTACTTTAAAGCCCAAACTTTTCTACGTACGTCCTTACGTACATACTCTGGAAATACGGGGTATAACATTCTCCCCTCCTTAGAAACATTCGTCTCGAATGTTCCTTCTAAGTCTCAAAACGCCGAGATAGTCTTCACTACTATACTTACGAGAACAATCTGCCACACCGCCACGAAACACCGCGCCAAATACTTCCATCCAAGTCCACGAGGAAACACCTCTAACATCACCACAAATACCTCTCTCGGTCTAAAATATACTTCGCCCGCGCCTCTTTACAAAAGAAATGATCACATCTATGCTCGCCATACATGCTCGCTTCTTCCTTACGTGTCGTACCCTTCTTGTACACTCGAACTCTTTCTCATAACCTACCACATTTTTGTTGAACAAGTATAAACCAACTATCTGAATCTTTGCCAACATCGAACCAATCGACCGGCAACTTACACTTCCGCCCCTACAAGGCTTCATAAGGCAAAAACCGAACACTGAAATGGTAGCTAAAAACACTCCTCAACAGAGAAAACAATCCTCACAACTACCCTCAAATCAAAACACCGCCCGAGGGGCGAATACGATACGGAGACTGCTGAGTTCCTAACTCTGCTGGAAAAACTTTCTGAAAGCGAAAAATAGCCCTGACACAGGCTTCATGCATCATATGGTGAAGGTAGGCACCCCGTGCAGCCTTACAACCTTTCTGAAATAACATCTCGCAACTTACTACCGAGTACACGGTTTGACTAAAAGATAAGACGGGCTGACCTCATCGGCCCGACTACTGGTCGAACGTATCCACGAACTCGTACGATGGTTAACTAAACTTGGGCCTAACACCCTCGTGACCCTACCACAAGGCGGGACCACCACAAACTGACCCCACCACCATACAGGCCGCGGGTTGACCCGCAATATGGCCCCAACCCGACCCGGCAACGCGCAAAACACTAGCTCCCCGAAGGAACAATCTCACTAATCACGTTACGAAAACCTAGCGGTCTTCTTAGCTCAACTACCCTCTTTCCTTCCACCCTACTCAGGGACTTATCACACGAACAAATCTCACGTGCACTATGCACTCCGATAAGGATCAAACATAACAATACATCTTTACCCGAGATGGCCTTACCTCTAAGGTCTCTACGTATAAAGCTCTAAGGCTCACATTTTTCCTATCCCCCAATCTTTCCCGGTTACTAACCATGATTTCTAATCACAATTAACACACTGCTATCAGAACATAGAACTTAAGATATACTCATCTTATCACACAATACTAATGTCACGACCCGAACCCGGGCCCGTGACTGATGCCTTACCCCGGGCACCCTAGTGATACAACATCAGAGAAAACCAGCGGAAAATAAAAACTTAAACATGAAAAAATAGACATGGATCATGATGAAAGAAGATAGGCCAACCAAAACGGTTGCCTTTCAGCATATATATATACATAGACGTTTGAACAGTTACAATCCTTACAACCCTGCCCACAACAGTGCTACAGACCTCTAAGATTTTTACACAACTATGGTGGGACAGGGCCCCGCCATACCCCTTAATATACAAGAACCTCTGCACTGTGGTAACATACCAAAAGATAAGCCTCCAAGGAACGGAGCTTCCCAATCTGCTGAAATGTGATCCTAAACGCGGATCGGCAATAGATGTACCTCTACTGCGGCGTGAACGCACCCGAAGGAGGTCGAGATAACAGTACCAAGTATGTGAAACTATAAAATACTGTAAATGAAATCATAACAGTCTATATAAAGCAGGAGACATGTATGATAACCAAACTACAGTTCATAACGTAAGCGATCATGTCAAGTCGTGACTTACGCCTCAAAGTCATCCTCACGCCCGTGGAACTCCTTCCTCACCGCCGATCTAGGTACAAATCATGTGATACGTATAACATATCTCGGCCCATCTCATGGACCCAGTATAGAAACGTGTGGAATACATTCCCGGTTCATCTTATGAACGCGGTAGTCGAGTGAAATACATTCCCGGTTCATCCCATGAACGCGGTAGTCGAGTGAAATACATTCCCGGTTCATCCCATGAACACGGTAGTCGAGTGAAATACATTCCCGGTTCATCCCATGAACACGATAGTCGAGTGAAATACATTCCCGGTTCATCCCATGAACACGGTAGTCGAGTGAAATACATTCCCGGTTCATCCCATGAACACGGTAGTCGAGTGAAATACATTCCTTGCACAACAAGTCTATCATATGCAAACATAGACAAGTTACACACAACTTAAAGTACTTTCATTTTATGACAAAGTCTGGGTTTTAACCCTAAAGTACTACGTACGTTAAATTCCTTTTAAGAGATTCATTCCTTTTATAAAAGTCACCCGATACCTGTAGTATATAAAAATGTGCGACTTATATCTTTTAAGTAAACCAAAACAACTTTCATACTTTCCTTTTTAAGACCAAATTAAGGCAATACCATGCCTTCTTTTTGGACCAAAATACTTCTCTTTTAAAAGTCAAGTTACCACATTAAAACAAATGATAAAACCCTTCTTTTGTTTTCATAAAGTCGTTATAACCAACTTCCCATAAAGCTGTTCTAACACTTTATGTTTTAAACCATTTTAAGACAACACAATGCCTTTCTTTTCCCTAAAAGTTCCAGTTTGCCTAATTTCAATTACACAAGTCTCTTTTTAGAAAAGTTTCATAGTTCAATGTCTTAATCTCTTTTTAAAACAATTGAGTAACATATGCCATAGGTGAGTAGGTTATTCTTGTTCATAATCAATCTTATTAAGCAGCCATGATCTAGAAAATGTAATATCATTTTGTCTCATCTTAGCTTCTATGCAGATGGAGGTTTTCTTGGTTTTAATAATACTTAATTATTCAATACATTTTCCTTTATTAACGCCGCGTTGGTTTGTCGATACACATCGATTTCCAAATCAAGAAACATTATTCCTTTTAAAAACCAAGTACTCATTACTCACGAATGAGGTTTCACACAAAATCCATATTAATTCATTTAAGTTAAGTCTCTTATCTTATAAGATCAAGTCTCTTAACTTCTAAAATCAGTAAACCATTTTTTTTACCTCTCTTAAGACGTTATACCTAACTCCCCATAAAGCTAGTATAACTCTTTTTTTAAAACCTTTTTAAAACCAAGTGTTACTCTTCTTTCAAAATGGTTTCTTAATATTTTTGGAATACATTCAAGGTTCTTATTATTCAGGCTTAAGTCAAAAGACATTGTCGTACAACTACGTTCTGTTAACACACGTACGTCTACCGTACTATATATTCATGCTCAAGAGTATAGGAAGAATCACATACCTCGCGACGATTATCGACTATAAGCAAAACGCTCCACGGCTATAACCCGGCTAGCCTTGTCCACCTTCTAAGTAGCACATGCTACTTGCAGAACATTCAACCAATAAAGGTTATCAGTCTACTGTAAATACAGTCCTAAGTAAGTACAGTTTAATCTTCTTTAAATTCAGGCTTAAGTCCAAAGACATTGCCGCAAAACTATGTTCTGTTCTATATATAGTATACTTCAACTATATATTCCTACAACATGTAATTTCCAATTACAATAGAAGGACAGTAGTATTTACCTCGATGAGCCCAAAATTATCCACGTATAAATGTCGCTCCTGAGCAACGTTTAGCTCCTACTCCGTGCGCTCCAACCCGCTCCAAACAACCCTTAGAAGTTCTACGCAACTTCTACTAAACACTTCAACCGACTATGAAGGTTTTCCTTAGGGTTTCGTTTAGTGGCTAAAGGAAGTATAATAGTATTTTCTGGGCTTTTGTATAAGTGTAACCTTGGGAATACTACAAGGTATTTGGGCCAAGGTATTTGGACATTATAGCAATACTAGGAGAGTATTTCTATACCACAAAAAGGGGTATTATACGAAAACAATTAGGCTAGGGGGGGGTACCCCTCGGCTAGGGCACCACAAAGGGGGGAGGGGGAGGCTCTCGGCCAAGCACAACTAGGAGGGGGGGGAGAGGGACGAAAAGCTCACACTAAGAGGGGGGGAGGATTTTCAACACTTGGAACAATTTTGGATGAAGAAGTTCATCAACTTAGAGGGGTATTTATAGGTCAAGAAATGGCCAACCAATGGCCAAGATTAATCCAAGTGTAAGGCAAGTGTAGGGCTAGATTTTAACCATGTGTACCTTATCCATCTACCACACAACTTGCACAAAATATCCTACCTACTACAAGCCACATTTCGTCCACCATTGCCGCCCAACCTCATCCAATGTGAGGGTGACACATGTCACCCTCCCGTTGGTCCAAAATGTTTCGTCTCTCGGAAAAATCCGCAAAAAATATAAATGACATAGCCGGAATTTTCCCTTCGCAAGTTTAGTAAAACGTTTCGTCGAAAAACGATTCCTTTCGGCACTTGTGCCCAAATTTTCGAACCATGCCAACTTTAAGGCTTAAATTTATATACGTACGCCCTCACGTACATACTCTGGAAATACGGGGTATAACATTCTCCCCTCCTTAGAAACATTCGTCCCGAATGTTCCTTCTCAAGACGGATAACGATAAAGTTCCTCTAACAAGTTGCCCACGCCACACCTGGCCACGAAATAACACACGTTCTCTTCCTTCCTTACTCGTCGTGCCCTTCTCGAACACTTGAACTCTTCTAGTATACGTACCACACTTCAGTCATCGCTTTAGTTTCCAAAACTTTGGAGTCACTACCTCCAACTTGGTCATCTTACTAGCCTCAATCTCCCTTAAGGCCATTCCCGGCCTTCACGATCCGCTTCTGGTCGAACATATCCACAAACTCATACGATGGTCATCTAAACTTGGGCCTAGCACCCTCGTGACCCTACCACCTGGCGGGACCACCCAGAGCTGACCTAACCTCGAAACAGGCCGCGGGTTGGCCCTCAACATGGCCCCAACCCGACCCACTTAACGCATCAAGCTCTTGTTTACCGATCCGGAATAATCTTACCTATACAGGTCATGGAAGCTACCACTTCCATTTCACACTACCCAGGGACTTATCACACAATACATTCTAGGCATAAAATGCACTCTAACAAGGATCACTTGCAAAATCTTGTACTCAAGACGACCTTACATCTAAGGTCTCAACTGTAATATTCTAAGGTTCATCATTTTCTCACCCCCAGGCTTACCCTTTTTCACTAACCAGGTTTCTAAATCACATTTTAGCACAAAGCTATCCGAACATAACACTTAACACATTATCATATCAAGCATGCAAAACTCTAGAGGGTTAGGGATATACCTGAACCTACCGCTCCACTCTAATCATAGGCCTGCCCTGCAGGGCGCATAGTTGTAGAAGGCGATGAACCTGCCACCGATCCGGTAGGCTGCGCCAAGCTGCCGGTACCCCTCCTATAAGCACAGTCTCTCGTCACATGGCCCTGACGGCCGCAGGTGAAACAAGCACCAGTAAAAAGACGACATTCCCCGGGATGACGTCACGCGCATCGTCTTGTGGCGAGGGGACATGAATCCTGGCCAAGCTAGCACTCACGTATACCGAACGAAGCCCGGAGCTCACGACCGGCTCGAATACCGAACGTCCCGAAGGCGCGGAGGACCACTCTGTACTGGCGGAGGTACATAACTAGCCTGCTGCTGAGGCAGTCCGCCTCGAAAGCTACCAAAGGACCTGCGTCACGGCCTCTTCTGGCGATCTCGGCCATTTCGCCGACCTCTCCGTGCCTCACATCCTAGTGCATGAGCTTGCGTGCGGGCAATGTCCATGCCCGGTGAAGAGCTACCGCACAAGCCTCTCGCCAGTAATCATCTAGCCGGTGACGTAGCGGTGTACTCATCCTCCATATCGGCTACTACTGGGACATACCGAGCTAATGAGTCGAACTCCACATTGTACTCTCTAACCGTCCGCCCGTCCTGCCTCAACGTCAAAAATCTGTCGGCCCGAGCCCTCCTCATCTGTGGAGGCACGAAGTGTGCAAGAAATGCCTTTGAGAAATCGTCCCATATAGCTGGAAGTGCATCCTCTCCCGGGACAGCTCACGAATCAAACTACCGATCATGCGGTATCACGCGGCCGATGCGAACCTAGGACCACCGACTCGATCTCCGATGCCTTGATCACTCTCACGACCAGAATCGCCGGATGAACTCCTGCGGATCATCCTCGTGCCTCGACCCATAAAACTCGCGGGTTACACCTCGAGAAAATCCGTAGTCTCAAACCGTGCGCTCGGGGTGAACTACGGTGCTACTGGGATGGGCTGCTGCATCCGGCCTATCCTCATATCTGCCACGACCACGCCGAATCGGGCCATCTCCTTGTAACCCATCTCCTGCCCCGCATGGGGTGGAGGCTCGCATCGTGGTCTCAGCAGCCACTGCTGCGGCTCTAAACTCTGCTGGGGCTGGCGGCGTCGCAAAACTCGCCGTCGGAAGCGCTGTCTCAGGTACTGACCGGGCCTGCGCCCTCGTACTCCTCTGTAACCCACTAACAGCTCCCTCGACTGCCTTGCCCATCTGGGCCTGGGTTGCCTTACGCGGAGGCATAACTGGTAAAGGAAAGGAATACGTCAGAGGGGTCCAACTTATCACACAGCTCTAAGGCACGATCTCAGAATGAGAAGAATGGAAACCAATCCTAAATGTCCTATAGCCTCCTGATTATAGATGTGGTGCACAACACACCGATAATCAAGACTCTACTAGACACGGTCTGTAGACACTTTCCGAGGATTAACTGCTCTGATACCACTTTTGTCACGACCCGAACCCGGGCCCGTGACTGGTGCCTTACCCCGGGCACCCTAGTGATACAACATCAGAGAAAACCAGCGGAAAATAAAAACTTAAACATGCAAAAATAGACATGGATCATGATGAAAGAAGATAGGCCAACCAAAACGGTTGCCTTTCAGCATATATATATACATAGACGTTTGAACAGTTACAATCCTTACAACCCTGCCCACAATTACTCTGCACTTAAGATTTTTACACAACTATGGCGGGACAGGGCCCCGCCATACCCCTTAATATACAAGAACCTACAGACTCAGGGTAACATACCAAAAGATAAGCCTCCGAAGGAACGGAGCTTCCCAATACGCTGAAATGTGATCCTAAACGCGGGGATCAACAGCCGATGTACCTCTACCTGCGGCATGAACGCACTGGGCAAGGAGGTCGATAACAGGTACCAAGTATGTGAAACTGTAAAATACTGTAAATGAAATCATAACAGTCTATATAAAGCAGGAGACATGTATGATAACCAAACTACAGTTCATAACGTAAAAGCAGTCATGTCAAGTCAGGGACTTACGCCCTCAAAGTCATCCCTCATGCCCGTGGAACTCCTTCCTCACTGCCGGCAGTCTAGGTACAAATCATGTGATACGTATAACATATCTCGGCCCATCTCATGGACCCAGTATAGAAACGTGTGGAATACATTCCCGGTTCATCTTATGAACGCGGTAGTCGAGTGAAATACATTCCCGGTTCATCCCATGAACGCGGTAGTCGAGTGAAATACATTCCCGGTTCATCCCATGAACACGGTAGTCGAGTGAAATACATTCCCGGTTCATCCCATGAACACGGTAGTCGAGTGAAATACATTCCCGGTTCATCCCATGAACACGGTAGTCGAGTGAAATACATTCCTTGCACAACAAGTCTATCATATGCAAACATAGGCAAGTTACACACAACTTAAAGTACTTTCATTTTATGACAAAGTCTGGGTTTTAACCCTAAAGTACTACGTACGTTAAATTCCTTTTAAGAGATTCATTCCTTTTATAAAAGTCACCCGATACCCGTAGTATATAAAAATGTGTGACTTATATCTTTTAAGTAAACCAAAACAACTTTCATACTTTCCTTTTAAGGCCAAATTAAGGCAATACCATGTCTTCTTTTTGGACCAAAATACTTCTCTTTTAAAAGTCAAGTTACCACATTAAAACAAATGATAAAACCCTTCTTTTGTTTTCATAAAGTCGTTATAACCAACTTCCCATAAAAAGTTATAACACTTTATGTTTTAAACCATTTTAAGACAACACAATGCCTTTCTTTTCCCTAAAAGTTCCAGTTTGCCTAATTTCAATTACGCAAGTCTCTTTTTAGAAAAGTTTCATAGTTCAATGTCTTAATCTCTTTTTAAAACAATTGAGTAACATATGCCATAGGTGAGTAGGTTATTCTTGTTCATAATCAATCTTATTAAGCAGCCATGATCTAGAAAATGTAATATCATTTTGTCTCATCTTAGCTTCTATGCAGATGGAGGTTTCTACTGGTTTTAATAATACTTAATTATTCAATACATTTTCCTTTATTAACGCTGCAGTGGTTTGTCGATACACATCCTGATTTCCGAAATCAGTAAAACATTATTCATTTTAAAAACCAAGTACTCATTACTCACGAATGAGGTTTCACACAAAATCCATATTAATTCATTTAAGTTAAGTCTCTTATCTTATAAGATCAAGTCTCTTAACTTCTAAAATCAGTAAACCATTTTTTTTACCTCTCTTAAGACGTTATACCTAACTCCCCATAAAGCTAGTATAACTCTTTTTTTAAAACCTTTTTAAAACCAAGTGTTACTCTTCTTTCAAAATGCTACTCCTTAATCCAAGTAGATCACGCCATACGTAGTACTTCAACCTATAAAGGCCACAAGGCGCCTATTAACATCTAGACCTCAACGTAGAATATTCTACAGAAAATTCGGCAGCACCTCCCCCCCGCAACAGCGTAAATCTCATCCTCTATCGAGGCCGGCTACCAAGCCAACCAGGGGGGGGGTTTACACGTCTAACCGGACATGTACGATTCTACTTCACAGTAAAGCTACACAAGTCTGCTGTAATACAGTCCTATGTAATTACAGTTCAGTTCTCTACTTTATTATTCAGGCTTAAGTCAAAAGACATTGCCGCAAAATTATGATCAGTTCTATATATAGTATACTTCAACTATATATGCCTACAACATGTAATTTCCAATTACAATAAGGGGACAAGTTTAGTTACCTTGATAAGCCCAAAATTATCCAAGTTTAAAGTCGATCCTGAGCAAGGTTTAGCTCCTACTCCGTGCGCTCCAATCCGCTCCAAGAAACCCTTAGAAGTTCTACGCAACTTCTACTTATAACTCCAACTACGGGTGAAGATTTTCCTTAGGGTTTCGTTTAGTGGCTAAAGGGAAGTATGATAGTATTTTTCCGGGCTTTTCGTATAAAGTGCATGGAAAGTACTACAAGGTATTTTGGCTAAAGTATTTAGGCATAACAACAATACTTGGAGAGTATTTCTTTACCAAGGGGGGGTAGTATTTCGACTAGCACAACTAGGCTAGGGGGAGGGGGTTCTCGGCTAGAACCACTAGGCAAGGGGGGTTCGGCCGAGGGCCTTCAAGAGGGGGGGAGAGGGGTGGTGTTTGGACGAGAACAAGCAAGAGGGAGAGGGAGGGATTTTTCAAGACTTAGGAACATTTGTGGATGAAGAAAACCTTCAAGCAAGGGGAGTATTTATAGGCTAACCAAAGGCCAACCAATGGCCAAGATGAAGCCAAGTGCATAGCAAGTGTAAGGCCAAGATTTAGCCATGTGCTACCTTATCCATCTACACAAAATATCCTACCTAACCCTTGACCAAAATTTCAACACAAAAAACGTGCAAGGCAAGCCCATTTTGCCGTCCAAACATGCCACTTGAGGGTGACACTTGTCACCCTCTCGTTGGTCCAAAATATTCCGTCTCTCGGAAAAATCCGCAAAAATTAAAAATGACATAGCCGGAATTTTCCCTTCGCAAGTTGTGTAAAACGTTTCGTTGAAAAACGACTCTAACCGGGTGTTGTGCACAAAAAAATTTCGGCCAAGCCTACTTTAAAGCCCAAACTTTTCTACGTACGTCCTTACGTACATACTCTGGAAATACGGGGTATAACAAACGGAGCTTCCCAAAACGCTGAACTGTGATCCTAAGAGCGAGGATCGACGACTGGTGTACCTCTACCTGCGGCATGAACGCAGCCCCCCGAAGGAGGTCAGTACAACAGGTACTAAGTATGTGAAACTGAAAATACTGTAAATGAAATCATAGTAGTCTATATAAAGCAGGAGAAATGTATGATAACCAAACTACAGTTCATAATAAATAAGCAGTCATGTCAAGTCAGGGACTCACGCCCTCAAAGTCATCACTCAAATATCACTATGGGTCTCACGCCCACAACATCATTCATGCCCGTGGAATACCTTCCTCACTGCCGGCAGTCTATGATATAAAAGCACCAAGAAATACACATGAACACCAGGTCCCACCTGTGTCATAATAAAACCGTACGGGGTAAGTACGAAGGCATAGCCGACTACTAAAACCCACAGTACCAACAAGGTCATAAATCAGATCATGAGATCTGTCTAGACCGCCACATGATCGGCCGCCACTCGCCTGCGATATCTAATGTGCGTGTCTAGTCTCGAACTTCCCGCACTCGCGCATAGGCCACTCTAATGGCCCGCATGAGGTATTCCTCGCATCGAGGGTAGCTACTCCCCAACGCCCCGACTCGCGATCGCGTGGCCACATAGACCGCATGACCACAAGGCGCGCACACTAACTCGAACTCGTAGCTCGCATAGGTCCCCTGGACCCGCATGAGGTATTCTCGAATCATGGTCCTGCATCACGCTGAGTCTACCGCGTGGAGGCGCCTTAACCCGGAATCATGTCAAGAGGTGAGTGATGTAATACTAGCATAACGACTTACCGTTAGACAACATAAGCATAACAAGGGAAACCCCTTTACACAAACATCACAAGACACTAACACACGTAGCATCCTAACATGTTTAATTATCAAATCAACAAGGAAGTATTACAAGGCTATCACAACCCAACACAATCAAGTTATTCACACAAGGTACCTTCTACTTTATTATTAACAAGATCGGGTTTTTATCCCCAAAGTACTTCATACATTAACTCCTTAAAAGACCCGTTTCTTTCACAAAAGTCACACAATACCCGTAGTATAAAAATAGAGTGACTATATTCTTAAGTAAATCAAAACACTTCTCTTTGTAAAATCAAGTAACAACATTCTTTTCCAAACGTTCAAGTTTGCCTAATTTCAAATACTCAAGTTTCTCATTTTTGAAAGGTTTCGTAGTTCATAGTTTAATCACTTAATGATATAATTCTCTTTTAAAACAATTTGAGAAACATATGTCTGATATGTGAGTAGGTTATTCTTGTTTATAACAACCTTATTAAAGCAGCCATGATCTAGGAAATGTACTATCATTTTGTCTCATCTTAGCTTCTATGCAGATGGAGGTTTCTACTGGTTTTAATAATACTTTATTAGTCAAAACACTTCCCTTTATTAGCGCTGCTGTGGTTTGTTCGATACTTGTTCTGATTTCCGAAATCAGTAAAATATTATTCCTTTTAAAAACCAAGTACTCATTACTCACGAATGAGGTTTCACATTTCTTAACAAAATTCATATTAATAATTAAGTCAAGTCTCTTATCTTTTAAAATCAAGTCTCTTATCTTTTAAAATCAGTAAACCATTCTTTTTACTTCTCTTAAGTCGTTATACCTAACTTCCCATAAAGCTAGTATAACTCTAAAGCTTTTAAGCATTACTCTTCTTTCAAAAAGGTTTCTTAACTCTTTTGAATTACTTCAAGATTCTTATTATTCAGGCTTAAGTCAAAAGACATTGCCGTAAAACTACGTTCAGTTAACACACGTACGTCTACCGTACTATATATATTCTTTTAAAATATCATGCTCAAGAGGATATGAAGAATCACATACCTCGCGACGATTATCGACTATTAGCAAAACGCTCCACGGCTATAACCCGGCTAGCCTTGTCCACCCTTCGAGTAGAATACGCTACTCGCAGTACTTCAACCTATAATGGTTATACAAGTCTATCAAAGTCTAGACTACTCGGTAGAATAAATCTAGATACAAGATTCTACGGAAAATTGGGCAGCACTTCCTTACCCGTCAAACTTCACAAGTCTACTGTAAATACAGTCCTATGTAAGTACAGTTCAAAACCCTTCTTATATACCTTCCTTGTATATAACTTATACTTAATTCTTATACTTCAATAGTATGTAAACTTAATTACAATAGGGAGACAAGATATTTACCTCGATAAGCCCAAAATTATCCAAGTTTAAATGTCGATCCTGAGCAACGTTTAGCTCCTACTTTGGGCGCTCCAACCCGCTCCAAACAACCCTTAGAAGTTCTACGCAACTTCTTCTTATTACTTCAACCGGCTATGAAGATTTTCCTTAGGGTTTCGGTTTGAGACTAAAAGGACATAAGGTAGGGGGGGTACTCTCGGCCAAGGGCCTCACAAAGGGGAGGGGTGCTCTCGGCCAAAGGCCTTCTCAAGGGGGAGGGGGTGTTCTTGGACGAGAACACAACACCAAGGGGGGGAAGAGGGCTTTCAAGACTTGGAGATTTGTGGAATGGATGAAGAAGTCTTCAAAGCGGGGTTTATAGGGAAACCAATGGCCATGATCAAGCCAAGTGGGGGGCAAGTGGAGGGCCAAGATTTGCCCAAGTGCCCCCTATCCCTACTCCACAAAACCCTCCCAAACATTGACCCATGATTTAGGCACAAAACATGGCCAAAACAAGGCACAAAACAAGGCACCAATCGGCCAAGAATCCGCCAACCTTGAGGGTGACAAGTGTCGCCCTCTCGTTGGTCCAAAATATTTCGTCTCTCGGAAAAATCCGCAAAAATTATAAATGACATAGCCGATTTTTTCCCCTCACAAGCTTTGTAAAACGTTTCGTCGAAAAACGATTCTTTTCGGTAGTTGTGAACAAATATTTTCGATCCTTGCCTATCTTAAGGCTAAAACTTCTCTACGTACGCCCTCACGTACTGTTATACCCCGTATTTCCAGTGTATGTACGTAAGGACGTACGTAGAAAAGTTTGGGCTTTAAAAGTGGCTTGGCCGATTTTATTTTTGTGCACAACACCCGATTAGAGTCGTTTTTCGACGAAACGTTTTACACAACTTGCGAAGGGAAAATTCCGGCTATGTCATTTTTAATTTTTACGGATTTTTCCGAGAGACGAAACATTTTGGACCAACGAGAGGGCGACACTTGTCACCCTCAAGTTGGTGGAGTGTGGGGCGGTAGCTTGGCCGAAAGTGGTGCCATAGTTGGTAGGATATTTTGTGAGGGTTTTAAGGAGTAGGGACTAGGGGGAACTTGGGCACATCTTGGCCCTCCACTTGCCCCCCACATGGCTAGATCTTGACCCTTGGTCTTCCTATAAATACCCCTCCCCTTTGATGACTTCTTCATCCATTCCAAAAGTTCCTAAGTCTTGAAAGTCCCTTCCCCCTATCTTGTGGTGTGCTCGTCCTAGCCCTCCCCCTCCCCCTTTCGAGAAGGCCTTGGCCGAGGGGTACCCACCCCCCTCCTAGAGGCCTTGGCCGAGGGGTACACCCCCTCTCCTAGTGGTATGGCCGTGGGGTACCCCCCCCTACCTTGAGTTGTTTTCGTAAATACACCCCCACCTTGGTAGAAATACTCTCCAAGTATTGTTACTATACCCAAATTACCTTAGCCGTATACCTTGTAGTATTCCAAAGATACCTCTATACGTAGAGCCCGGAAATACTACCTAAATGTCCTTTTTGTCTCAAACCGAAACCCTAGGGAAAACCTTCATAAGTCGGATGAAGTGTTAAGTAGAAGTTGCGTAGAACTTCTAAGGGTTGTTTGGAGCGGGTTGGAGCGCACGGAGTAGGAGCTAAACCTTGCTCAGGAGCGACATTAAACTTGGACAATTTTGGGCTTATCGAGGTAAATATCTTGTCCCCCTATTGTAATTGGAAATTACATGATTGTTAGAATATATAGTTGAAGTATACTATATATAGAATGAATATTGAATAGAACTGAACGTAGTTTTTCGGCAATGTCTTTTGACTTAAGCCTGAATTTAAAGAAAGAGAACTGAACTGTAATTACATAGGACTGTATTACAGTAGACTTGTGTAGCATTACTGTGAAGTAGAATTGTACACGTCCGTTAGACGATAAACCCCCCGGTTGGCTTGATGGCGGCCTCGATGAAGGAGGAGATTTACGCAGCGGTTGGGAGAATCTTCCGAATTTTACGTAGAATGTTCTACGATAAGATCTAGATGTTAATGCGCGCGTGGCCTTATAGGTTGAAGTACTATATGTGGCGCGATCTACTTGGCTTAAGGAGTAGCCGACAGTTTGAGGTACTTGGAGCGTTTTGCTATTAGTCGATAATCGTCGCGAGGTATGTGAACCTCTTCCTATCTTTTCTAGCATGATATATGTATAACTATGTAGTACGGTAGACATACATGTGTTAAATATATTTGATTGGTTTAAAACATAAAGTGTTATAACGGCTTTATGGGAAGTTGGTTATAACAGCTTTATGTAGGTAAGAAAATGCTTTGTGGTTTTAAAAACTTAAGAGTTATAATAGCTTTATGGGAAGTTAGGTATAACGGCTTAAGAGAGATAAAATGAATGATTTATTGATTTTAGAAGTTAAGAGACTTGATCTTAAAAGATAAGAGACTTGACTTAAATAGATTAATATGAATTTTGTGTGAAACCTCATTCGTGAGTAATGAGTACTTGGTTTTTAAAAGGAATAATGTTTTACTGATTTCAGAAATCAGAATAAGTATCGACAAACCACTGCAGCGTTAATAAAGGGGAAATATTTTGATTAAATGAAGTATTATTAAAACCAGTAGAAACCTCCATCTGCATAGAAGCTAAGATGAGACAAAATGATATTACATTTCCTAGATCATGGCTGCTTAATAAGATTGATTGAACAAGAATAACCTACTCACATATAAGGCATATGTTTCTCAGATTGTTTAAAAGAGAATTATATTCTTAAATGAATAAGACTATGAACTACAAAACCTTTCTAAAATAAGAAACGTGAACATTTGAAATTAGGCAAACTTGAACGTTTGGAAAATAATGTTGTTACTTGATTTTACAAAGGGAAGTGTTTTGGTTTACTTAAAAAGATAGTCACTCTATTTTATACTACGGGTATTGCGTGACTTCTGTGAAAGAAACGGATCTTTTAAAGAGTTAATGTATGAAGTACTTTGGGGATAGATACCCGAACTTGTTAGCATAAAGTACCTTGTATGAATAACTTGATTGTGTTGGTTTGTGATAACCTTGTAATACTTTCTTGTTGATGTGATAAGTAAACATGTTAGGATGCTACGTGTGTTAGTATCTTGTGATTGTTATGTAAAGGGGTCATTCTTGTTGTGCTTACGTTGTTAAACGTTAAGCGTTATCGTTATTGTATCACATACCCCCTTGACTTGTTATACCGAGGGCTTGCCACCCTTGATGCGGGTCTATACGGCCTATGCGGTCTATGAGACTATGCGGAGCAGCGGTATGCTCCAGGATTGATCATTCCGGGTGTTTAGCCCGATGCGGGGGATGCCCTATGCGGTCCTTGAGGGACTATGCGGTCTTTGAGGGACTATGCGGGCTGCGGAAGTCCAGGCGGATCTGGGGTTAAAGCGCCTCCGACGCGGGGTATACCTCGGCTATGGGACCATGATTCGAGGAATACCTCACGCGGTTCGTGTGTGACCTATGCGGAGCTGCGGTAAGTTCTAGGGATAGACGCGCACAGTGATACTGCGGGCGAGTGGCCAGCTTCGATCATGTAGTGCGGTCTAGAAAGACCTCGTGATACAGTTTATGGTATTTTTGGTACTGTGGGTCTTAGTAGTCGGCTATGCCTTCGTACTTACCCCGTACGGTTCTATTGTGATGACTTTGAGGGCGTGAGTCCACGACTTGACATATTCGCTATTTATTGTGATCGTAGTTTGGTTATCATACATGTCTCCGCTTTATATGAGATCGCTATGATTTCATTTACGATATGTATTTTCAGTTTCACATACTGCACTGTTATCGACCTCCTTCGGGCTGCGTTCATCGCGCGGTAAAGGTACACCGATCGTTGATCCTCGCCTTAGGGTCACATTCAGCGTTTGAAAGCTCCGTTTCTCGGAGGCTTATCTTGGTATAGTCCCGGTTGTTGTAGGTGCTTACATTCGGGGTATGACGGGGCCTGTCCGTCGTTGTTATCATATCATTCGTAGAGTGCAGTAATCTTGTTGTGGGCAGGGTTGTAATGGGATGTAACTGTTCAAATTGTTATTTATATATACTGAAGGTAACCGTTTTTGGTTAGCTGTCTTCTTATTTCACTGTCTTATTGCATTGGCTTCATGTTATTGTTTTATGTTCCGCTGATTTTCTCTGATGTATGACTACTTGGGTGCCCGGGTAAGGCACCAGTCACGGGCCCCGGAACGGGTCGTGACACGTACATACTCTGGAAATACGGGGTATAACATTCTCCCCTCCTTAGAAACATTCGTCCCGAATGTTCCTTCTAAGTCTCAAGACACACATGCGCCAGTATAGTCTTCACTACTATGCTTCCGAAAAAAAAAAATCATGCCACACCTGGCCATAAAATAACACACGCGCAAATACTTAATTCAAGTCCACGAGGAATCACCTCTAACATCACAAAAACTCCCACCCAAGGGCTAAAAGATACTCCATTCGCACCTTCACTTTACAAAAGAAATGATCACATCTATATTCTTAACACATGCTCGCTTCTTCCCTTACTCGTCGTACCCTTCTCGTACACTAGAACTCTTTCTCATAACTTATCACATTTTTGTTACTGCTTCTGTTTCCAAAATCTCTGGGTTACTACCTCCAACTTGATCATCATTAACTGGGAACACTCTGGATGGATCTCCGATACTTTTCCGAACATAACAATATGAAAGACCGGACGTACTGCCTCCTAAGTCGGACGGCAAATGCTAGCATATAGGCAACCTGGCCTATTCTTCACATTATCTAAAAAGGCCCAAAGTAACTCGGGCTAAGTTTCCTCTATTTTTCCAAAACTCGTCACACCCTAACCACCTTCTGCTGAAACAGGTATGCACCAACAATCTGAACCTTGCCAACATAGAACCAATCGACCGGCAACTTACACTTCCGCCCCTACAAGGCTTCATAAGGCGATATCCGAATACTGAAATGGTAGCTATAAAACACTCCCTCAACGGAGACAACAATCCTCACAGCTACCCCTGAAATCCAAACACTGGCCCGAGGGTGAATGCAATACTGAGACTCACCGGAGTTCCTACCCTGCCTGGTAAAACTCCCAGAAAAAAGAAATAGCCATAACCTGGGCTTCACTGTCTATCATAAGGTGAAAGTAGGCACCCCGTGCAGCCTTACAACCTTCCTGATATAACATCTCGCATAACCCTCTGCCGAGTAAACGGTCCTGACTGTAAGACAAGATGGGCTGACCCCATCAGCCCGACTACTGGTCGAACGCATCCACAAACTCGTACGCTGGTTAGCTAAACTTGGGCCTAACATCCTCATGACACTACCACCTGGCGGGACCACCCCGAACTGACCCCATCACAAAACAGGCTGCGGGTTGACCCGCAACATGGCCTCAACCCGACCCACTTTCGCGCAAAACACTAGCTCCCCGAACCGGAACAATCTCACTAATCATGTTACGAAAACCTAGTGGTCTTCTTAGCTCAACTACCCTCCTTCATTCACACTACTCAGGGACTTATCCCACAACCATAGCTCACGTGTACTATGCACTCCGATAAGGGTTAAACGTAAAAATATAGATCTTTTACTCGAGATGGCCTTGCCTCTAAGGCCTCCACGTAAAAACTCTAAGGCTCACACTTTCCTTATACCCAAACTTACCCTTCTCACTAACCGTGATTTCTAATCACAATTAACACACTGCTATCAGAACATAACACTTAAGATATACTCATCTTATCACACGTACTAATCTCTAGAGGATTAAAGATATACCTGTATCTACTGCTTCACTCCCCTTCTGCCGTTCTAATCAATCCTGCCCTGTTGGGCGCATAGCTAAGGAAGGTGACGAACTAGCCACTGATCTCGGTGAGTCTCTATATCCGCGCCACTGCAGTCGGACAAATTTCTCATAAAATGGCCCTGCCGTCATGAAGTAAAACAAACTGTCGAAGAAGTACGACACTCTCCACAATGAAACTTACCACAACGGCCACACCGAGGTGGGGGTGGCCTCCTCTGGCTAACACCCCTTCCTCTCCGAACTACTGAATTTGCTTCGAAAGTTACCAAAGGACCCTGCCGGTCTGGCCCTCTTCTGCCGATCTTGGTTAATCCGTCGATCTCTACGTTTCTCGGCATGCTGCGCATAAGCCCGTACGAGCCATGCTCGAGCTCGATCAAGAGCTACTCTTGCACAACCCTCTCTTAGATAGTCATCAAGACCCGTGATAAATCGGTACATAAAATACTCTCTGGTTGCTAAATCCATAGCTAGTAACAGGGTCGCCTCTTTGCAATCTATATTCTCTGCTCCCGGTCGTGGAACTGAAGGCTCATATATCATGGCCGCGATGGGAATCGCCGCGTGCTAAACTTCTGCTGGTGGTGGCGTCGCCGAACTCCCGAATGAAGCACCACCCAGTGATGATTGGGCCTGTGCCTCGTAACCCTCGTGCTCTGCTCGCGGCTCCTCGCTGCCTTGCCTGGGGCGGGTTGCCTTACGCGGAGGCATAACGGTAGGGAAAGAAATACGTTAGAGGGTCCAACTTATAACACGCCTCTAAGCACGATCTCGAGTGAGAAGAATGGAAACAATCCTAAATATCCTAGAGCCTCCTGATTATTGGTGTGGTGCACAACACACCGATAATCAAGACTCTACGAGAGACGGTTTGTAGACACATTCCGAGGATTAACTGCTCTGATACCACTTTTGTCACGACCGAACCGGGCGTGATCGTGCCTACCGGGCACCCAAGTAGCCATACATCAGAGTAATCAGCGGAATATAAAACAAGACATGAATAAAGTGAAGTGTAAAATAGTTATCTGAGAAAACTTGCCTTACGGCATATATATATAACTTGAATCCGAACAGTTACATCCCTATTACAAACTCTGCCCACAACAGATCTACAGACCTCTAAGAATGATAACAACAATGGCGGGACAGGGCCCCGCCATACCCCTGAATGTAAATACCTACAACGACAGGGGACTATACCACTGATAAGCCTCCGGAGAAACAGAGCTTCCCAAAACGCTGAACTGTGATCCTAAGAGCGAGGATCGACGACTGGTGTACCTCTACCTGCGGCATGAACGCAGCCCCCCGAAGGAGGTCAGTACAACAGGTACCAAGTATGTGGCGAAAATCAGTAAATGAAATCATAGTAGTCTATATAAAGCAGGAGACATGTATGATAACCAAACTACAGTTCACAATAAATAAGCAGTCATGTCAAGTCAGGGACTCACGCCCTCAAAGTCATCACTCAAATATCACTATGGGTCTCACGCCCACAACATCAATCATGCCCGTGGAATACCTTCCTTACTGTCGGCAGTCTATGATATAAAAGCACCAAGAAATACACATGAACACCAGGTCCCACCTGTGTCATAATAAAACCGTACGGGGTAAGTACGAAGGCATAGCCGACTACTAAAACCCACAGTACCAACAAGGTCATAAATCAGATCATGAGATCTGTCTGCACCGCCACATGATCGGCCGCCACTCGCCGCGATGATCTAATGTGCGCGTCTAGTCCTGGAACTTCCCGCGACTCGCGTAGGCCACTCCAATGGCCCGCATGAGGTATTCCTCGCATCGAGGGTAGCTACTCCCCAGCAACGTCCTGGACTCGCAGTCCGCATGGCCACATAGACCGCATGACCACAAGGGCCGCACACTAACCTGGAACACTCGTAGCTCCGCATAGGTCCCCTGGACCCGCATGAGGTATTCTCGTATCATGGTCCTGCATCGCCGAGTCTACCCCGCATCGGAGGGCAGCTTAACCCCCGGAATCATGTCAAGAGGTGAGTGATGTAATACTAGCATAACGGCTTACCGTTAGACAACATAAGCATAACAAGGGAAACCCCTTTACACAAACATCACAAGACACTAACACACGTAGCATCCTAACATGTTTAATTATCAAATCAACAAGGAAGTATTACAAGGCTATCACAACCCAACACAATCAAGTTATTCACACAAGGTACCTTCTACTTTATTATTAACAAGATCGGGTTTTTATCCCCAAAGTACTTCATACATTAACGCCTTAAAAGACCCGTTTCTTTCACAAAAGTCACACAATACCCGTAGTATAAAAATAGAGTGACTATCTTCTTAAGTAAATCAAAACACTTCTCTTTGTAAAATCAAGTAACAACATTCTTTTCCAAACGTTCAAGTTTGCCTAATTTCAAATACTCAAGTTTCTCATTTTCGATAGGTTTCGTAGTTCATAGTTTAATCACTTAATGATATAATTCTCTTTTAAAACAATTTGAGAAACATATGTCTGATATGTAAGTAGGTTATTCTTGTTTATAACAACCTTATTAAAGCAGCCATGATCTAGGAAATGTACTATCATTTTGTCTCATCTTAGCTTCTATGCAGATGGAGGTTTCTACTGGTTTTAATAATACTTTATTAGTCAAAACACTTCCCTTTATTAGCGCTGCTGTGGTTTGTTCGATACTTGTTCTGATTTCTGAAATCAGTAAAACATTATTCCTTTTAAAAACCAAGTACTCATTACTCACGAATGAGGTTTCACACTTCTTAACAAAATTCATATTAATAATTAAGTCAAGTCTCTTATCTTTTAAAATCAAGTCTCTTATCTTTTAAAATCAGTAAACCATTCTTTTTACTTCATTTAAGTCGTTATACCTAACTTCCCATAAAGCTAGTATAACTCTTAAGCTTTTAAGCATTACTCTTCTTTCAAAAAGGTTTCTTAACTCTTTTGAATTACTTCAAGATTCTTATTATTCAGGCTTAAGTCAAAAGACATTGCCGTAAAACTACGTTCAGTTAACACACGTACGTCTACCGTACTATATATATTCTTTTAAAATATCATGCTCAAGAGGATAGGAAGAATCACATACCTCGCGACGATTATCGACTATTAGCAAAACGCTCCACGGCTATAACTCGGCTAGCCTTGTCCACCCTTCGAGTAGAATACGCTACTCGCACTACTTCAACCTATAATGGTTATACAAGTCTATCAAAGTCTAGACTACTCGGTAGAATAAATCTAGATACAAGATTCTACGGAAAATTGGGCAGCACTTCCTTACCCGTCAAACTTCACAAGTCTACTGTAAATACAGTCCTATGTAAGTACAGTTCAAAACCCTTCTTATATACATTCCTTGTATATAACTTATACTTAATTCTTATACTTCAATAGTATGTAAACTTAATTACAATAGGGAGACAAGATATTTACCTCGATAAGCCCAAATTATCCAATTTTAAATGTCGATCCTGAGCAACGTTTAGCTCCTACTTTGGGCGCTCCAACCCGCTCCAAACAACCCTTAGAAGTTCTACACAACTTCTTCTTAATACTTCAACCGGCTATGAAGATTTTCCTTAGGGTTTCGGTTTGAGACTAAAAGGACATAAGGTAGGGGGGTACTCTCGGCCAAGGGCCTCACAAAGGGGAGGGGTGCTCTCGGCCAAAGGCCTTCTCAAGGGGGAGGGGGTGTTCTTGGACGAGAACACAACACCAAGGGGGGGAAAGAGGGCTTTCAAGACTTGGAGATTTGTGGAATGGATGAAGAAGTCTTCAAAGGGGGGGGGGGGTATTTATAGGGAAACCAATGGCCATGATCAAGCCAAGTGGGGGGCAAGTGGAGGGCCAAGATTTGCCCAAGTGCCCCCTATCCCTACTCCACAAAACCCTCCCAAACATTGACCCATGATTTAGGCACAAAACATGGCCAAAACAAGGCACAAAACAAGGCACCAATCGGCCAAGAATCCGCCAACCTTGAGGGTGACAAGTGTCGCCCTCTCATTGGTCCAAAATATTTCGTCTCTCGGAAAAATCCGCAAAAATTATAAATGACAGCCGAATTTTTCCCCTCGCAAGCTTTGTAAAACGTTTCGTCGAAAAACGATTCTTTTCGGTAGTTGTGAACAAATATTTTCGATCCTTGCATATCTTAAGGCTAAAACTTCTCTACGTACGCCCTCACGTACATACTCTGGAAATACGGGGTATAACACGTCCGATCTGGAGGCAGTGCATCCGGTGTTTCATGTTTCTATGCTGAGGAGATGTATCGGGGATCCATCTAGGGTGCATCCGATTGACGATGTCCAGGTGACCGAGGGGTTATCGTATGAGGAGATTCCCATAGCGATAATCGATCGTCAGGTTAGGCATCTGCGGACCAAGGACGTGGCTTCCGTCAAAGTCTTGTGGCGGAACGAGCTCAGGGAGGAGATGACGTGGGAAGCTGAGGAGGACATGAGGCAGAAGTATCCTCACCTATTCCCCACACCTCCAGGTAACTCACTTTCCTACTTGTAAATTTTCATTGTCATATTTGCTTAAGTGCTGTATTGTGGCCAGGTGTGGCATTTGCAACTGTTTAAGTTATGAGAAATGTTATACCCCGTATTTCCAGAGTATGTACGTGAGAACGTACATAGAAAAGTTGAACTTTAAAGTAGGCTTGGCCGAAAACTTTTGTGCACAACACCCGATTAGAATCGTTTTTCGACGAAACGTTTTACATAACTTGCGAAGGGAAAATTCCGGCTATGTCATTTTTAATTTTTGCGGATTTTTCCGAGAGACGAAACATTTTGGACCAACGAGAGGGCGACACTTGTCACCCTCAAGTTGGTGGAGTGTGGGGCGGCACATGGGACGATTTGGAGTCAAGGGTTGGTAGGATATTTTGTAGATATTTGTGTGGTAGTTGGATAAGGTACACATGGATGAATCTTGACCCTACACTTGCCTTGCACTTGGCATGATCTTGGCCATTGGTTGGCCATTGCTTGACCTATAAATACCCCCCTAACTTGAAGAGTTCTTCATCCACTCCTCACTTCCTCAAGTCTTGAAACCCCTCCCCCATTTCGTGAAGGCCGCGGCGAGAGTCCCTCCCTTAGTGAGGCCCTCGGCGAGAGCCCTCCCCTTGGCCGGAGTACTGTCACGACCGAACCGGGCGTGGTCGTGCCTTACCCCGGGCACCCTAGTGATACAACATCAGAGAAAACCAGCGGAAAATAAAATTTAAACAAGAAACAAGATATATGATCATAAAACAGGCCAACCAAACGGTTACCTCCCAATAAAACATATATACAACTCTTTCAAAACGAACAGTTTAATCCTTTTTACAAACCCTGCCCACAACAGTACTACAGACCTCTAAGAGTTACAACAACCATGACGGGACAGGGCCCCGCCATACTCCTGAATGTACAAGAACCTACAACTCAGGGAACACATACCAAAGAATAAGCCTCCGGAGAAACGGAGCTTCCCAATACGCTGAACTGTGATCCTAAGAGCGAGGATCAACTACCGGTGTACTCCTACCTGCGGCATGAACGCATGCCCCGGCATCTCACCTCGGTATAAGCATGGCCATGGAACCATCCCAATGGAAGCATACCCGTGGGCCACCCATCGTGTCAGTATGTCCAAAGGAAATATCCAGATAACAATCGAAATGGAAGCATACTCGTGGGCCACCCATCGTGTCAGTATGTCCAAAGCGAATAACAAGATAACAATCAAAATGGAAGCATACTCGTGGGCCACCCATCGTGTCAGTATGTCCAAGAACAAATAACAAGATCACACTCCTAATGGAAGCATACCCGTGGGCCACCCTTAGTGTAAGTATTTACCAAATGGATCGATTAGTGGAAGCATACCCGTGGGCCACCCATCGTGTCAGTATGTCCATCAATCAACCAGATAGCCGGCCCTCCAACGAGAGGCGCGGTAACACAGAGATACAACACTTGCACAACAAAGGCTATCACAACAAGCATAGGCAAGTTCAACAAATTCATAGACTTATATTTTATTACAACAAATCCGGGTTTTAACCCCAAAGTACTACATACATTAACTCTTTTTAAAGGATCCGTTCCTTTCACAAAAGTCACATAATACCCGTAGTATAAAAATAGAGTGACTATCTTTTTAGGTAAACCCAAAACACTTCCCTTTGTAAAATCGAGTAACAACATTATTTTCCAAACGTTCAAGTTTGCCTAATTTCAAATGCTCAAGTTTCTCATTTTAGAAAGGTTTCATAACTCGCAGTCTTAATCTCTTTTAAAACAATTGAGTAACATATGTCTTATGTGTGAGCCGTTTATTCTTGTTTATAACAATCTTGTTACAGCAGCCATGATCTAGGAAATGTAATACAATTTTGTCTTATCTTAGCTTCTATGCAGATGGAGGTTTCTACTGGTTTTAACAACAATTAGTTATTTGCCAATACATTTTCCTTTATTAGCGCTGCTGTGGTTTGTTCGACACTTATTCTCATTTCCGAAATCAGTAAAACATTATTCTTTTAAAACCAAGTACTCATTACTCGCGAATGAGGTTTCACAACATTTTAACAAAATGTTATATAACAAGTCAAATAAGTTAAGTCTCTTATCTTTCAAGATCAAGTCTCTTAACTTCTACAATCAATAAACCATTCTTTTACCCACATAGAGTCGTTATAACTAACTTCCCATAAAGCTATTATAACACCCTATGTTTTGATCAAACCAAACTCATTTAGCACGTATGCGTCACCGTACTACATAGTTTACAAAACATCATGCTAGAAAGGATAGGAAGAAGTTCACATACCTCGCGACGATTATCGATAATAAGCAAAACGCTCACAAGATCAGTAACGGCTAGCCTTTTCCACTCTTCAAGTAGAATATGCTACTCGTAGTACTTCCACCTATATAGGCCCCAAACGTCTATTAACTTCTCAACGCACGGTTCGATATTCTCAGAAAATTCGCGACACCTCCCGCAACCGCGTAAATCTCCTCCTCTATCTAGGCCGGCTACCAAGCCAACCAGGGGGGGGGGGTTATACGTCTAACCGGACGTATATAATTCTACTATCTGAGAATACCACACAAGTCTCTTGTATGTCTGATCTATGTAATTCTGATTCGATTCTCTTCTTTATATTCAGGCTTAAGTCAAAAGACATTGCCGCAAAGCTATGTTCAGTTCTATATATAGTATACTTCAACTATATAATCCTACAACATGTAATTTCCAATTACAATAAGGGGACAAGAATATTTACCTCGATAAGCCCAAAATTATCCAAGTTATAATGTCGATCCTGAGCAAGGTTTAGCTCCTACTCCGTGCGCTCCAACCCGCTCCAAACAACCCTTAGAAGTTCTACACAACTTCTTCTATATACTTCAACTCGCTATGAAGATTTCCTTAGGGTTTCGGTTTGAGACTAAAAGGACAAAAGGTAGTATTTCCGGGCTCTACGTATAGAGGTAACTTTTGGAATACTACAAGGTATACGGCTAGGGTATTTTGGGCATTATAACAATACTTGGAGAATACTTTCTACCAAGGGGGGGGTGTATTTCACAAGAACAACACAAGGTAGGGGGGGTACCCCTCGGCTAGACACTACAAAGGGGGAGGGGGAGGCTCTCGGCCAAGGGCTCACAAAGGGGGAGGGGTGTGGCGGACGAACACAACAAGAAGAGGGGAGGGAGATTTCAAGACTTAGGAAGATTTTAGGATGAAGAAGTCTTCAACAAGGGAGGGGTATTTATAGGGAAACCAATGGCCTTGATCAAGCCATGTGCAAGGCAAGTGTAAGGCCAAGATCAAGCCAAGTGCACCCTAACCCTACTCCACAAAACATGGCACAAAACAAGGCACAAAACAAGGCCAAAATAAGGCACAAAACATGCCATAAATCGTCCACCTTCTCGGCCACAAGACCGTCCAAGTGAGGGTGACAAGTGTCACCCTCTCGTTGGTCCAAAATATTTCGTCTCTCGGAAAAATCTGCAAAAATAATAAACGACATAGCCGGAATTTTCCCTTCGCAAGTTTTGTAAAATGTTTCGTCGAAAAACGACTCTATTCGGGGGTTGTGCACAAATTTGGAACCTAAGCCTAACTTAAGGCTCAAACTCTTGTACGTACGTCCTTACGTACATACTCTGGAAATACGGGGTATAACATTCTCCCCTCCTTAGAAACATTCGTCCCGAATGTTCCTTCTCGAAACAGATAATGATGAAGTTCCTTCTAACAAGTTGCCAACGCCACACCTGGCCACGAAATAACACACGTTCTCTTCCTTCCTTACTCGTCGTAGTCACTTGAACTCTCCCAGTATACGTACCATACTTCAGTCATTACTTCAGTTCCCAAAATTTCTGGAGCCACTACCTCCAAACTTGGCCATCTTACTAACCTCAATCTCCCTTAAGGCCATTCCCGGCCTTCCCGATCCGCTTCTGGTCGAACATATCCACGAACTCATACGATGGTCATCTAACCTTGGGCCTAGCACCCTCGTGACCCTATCACACAGCGGGACCACCTAATCGACCCACTTTAAATCCGACTCACGGGTTGACGCATACGCCTCAACCCGACTCCGTCGCGCCAACTCTTGCTCCTCGATACGGAACAATCTTACTAATTCACATCATGAAAGCCACCACTTTCATTTTACACAACCCATGGACTTATCACACAAATATCTCCCACGTATACTACGCACTCTGATTGTCACGACCCGATCCCGGGCCCGTGACTGGTGCCTTACCCCGGGCACCCTAGTGATACAACATCAGAGAAAATCAGCGGAAATAAAACATGAACATGAAATGAGAGATATAATAAATAAACAGGCCAACTAAAGCAGTTGCCTTCAAAGATAAATATATACAAACCACGAAGCAGTTTAATCCTTTTTACAACCACCGCCACAAGCGGTACTACACTCTAAGATTTACAACAACTATGACGGACAGGCCGCCATACCACGAATGTACAAGAACCTACAACTCGGGAACACATACCAAAAGATAAGCCTCGAAGGAACGGAGCTTCCCAATACGTTGAAAGGTGATCCTAAAGCGGGGATCGACAACGATGTACTTCTACTGCGGCATGAACGCAGCCTCAGGAGGTCGATCTGACAGTACAGTATGTGGCGTCAAAACACTGTAAATGAAATCATAGCAGTCTATATAAAGCAGGAGACATGTATGATAACCAAACTACAGTATACAACATATAAACAGTCATATAAAGTCAGGGACTCACGCCCTCCAAATCATCACTCGTGCCCGTGGAATTCCTTCCTCACCGCCGGCAGTCTATGATATGATATCAACAAGACAGCAATCCAAATGGGAGCATACCCGTGCGCTACGCATCGTGTCAGTATGTCCAAAAGGAAACAATAGGACAACATTCCAAATGGAAACATACCCGTGCGCTACGCATCGTGTCAGTATGCCCACAGGGAAACAATAAAGCAGCATTCCAAATGGAAACATACCCGTGCGCTACGCATCGTGTCAGTATGCCCAAAGGGAAACAATAAAGCAGCATTCCAAATGGAAACATACCCGTGCGCTACGCATCGTGTCAGTATGCCCAAAGGGAAACAATAAAGCAGTATCAAAATGGAAGCATACCCGTGCGCTACGCATCGTGTCAGTATGTCCAAAGTGATTAGCAAAAGTAACACAATCAACAGGAACGTACCCGTGGAATTTCTTCGTCACTGCCGGCACGTCCAAGTAAGTTCTCAACAAGTCAACCGACCCTCCATCGAGAGGCGCGGTAGTATAGAAACACAATTCTTGCACAACAAAGGCTATCACGACAAGCATAGGCAAGTTTCACATCAACAAGCATAGGCAAGTTTCACAACAACAAGCATAGGCAGGTTTCACAACAACTCAAAGTACTTTCATTTTATGCCAAGGTCCGGGTTTTAACCCTAAAGTACTACGCACGTTAAATTCCTTTTAAGAGATTCATTCTTTTTATAAAAGTCACCCGATACCCGTAGTATAAAATAGAGTGACTTACATCTTTTAAGTAAACCAAAACAACTTCCATACTTTCCTTTTTAAAACCAAATTAAGGCAACACTATGCCTTATTTTTAGACCAAAACACTTTTCTTTTTAAAGTCAAGTTACCACATTAAAACCAATGATAAAAACCCTTCTTTTGTTTTCATAAGGTCGTTATAACCAACTTCCCATAAAGCTTTTATAACACTTTATGTTTTAAACCATTTTAAGACAACACAATGCCTTTCTTTTCCCTAAAGTTCCAGTTTGCCTAATTTCAATTACACAAGTCTCTTTTTAGGAAAGTTTCATAGTTCAATGTCTTAATCTCTTTTAAAACAATTGAGTAACATATGCCATAGGCGAGTAGGTTATTCTTGATTATAATCAATCTTATTAAGCAACCATGATCTAGGAAATGTAATATCATTTTGTCTCATCTTAGCTTCTATGCAGATGGAGGTTTCTACTGGTTTTAATATAACACTTTATTTATTCAATACAATTTCCTTTATTAACGCTGCAGTGGTTTGTCGATACACATTCTGATTTCCGAAATCAGTAAAACAGTATTCCTTTTAAAAACCATGCTCTTTACCTTTCTTAAGACGTTATACCTAACATCCCATAAAGCTAGTATAACTCTTATGTTTTCAAACCAAGTATTTCTCTTCTTTCAAAACGATTCTTTTAAAATACGTCAAGTTCTTTATTATCACACATCAAGTCAGTTATAAGTAAAATCAGTTACCCTTTGAACCACAAAGCATTTTCTTACCTACATAAAGTTGTTATAACCAACTTCCCATAAAGCCGTTATAACACTTTATGTTTCAAACCAATCAAATACATTAAGCACGTATGCGTCTACCGTACTACATAGTTATACACATATCATGCTAGAACAGATAGGAAGAGGTTCACATACCTCGCGACGATTATCGACTATAAGCAAAACGCTCCAAGTACTTCAAACCGTCGGCTACTCCTTAAGCCCCGTAGACCACGTCACACGTCGTACTTCAACCTATAGAGGCCACAAGGCGCCTATTAACATCTAGATCTCATTGTAGAATATTCTACAGAAAATTGGCAAGACTCCCCCGCCAACAGAAATCTCCTCTCTATCGGCCGGCTACCAAGCCAACCGGGGGTTTTGCGCCTAACCGGACGTGTACAATTCTACTACTCAGTAAAGCTACACAAGTCTACTGTAATACAGTCCTAAGTAATTACAGTTCAGTTCTCTTTTTTAAATTCAGGCTTAAGTCGCAAGACATTGCCGTAAGTATTATTCAGGCTTAAGTCAAAAGACATTGCCGCACAATTATAAAGTTCAGTTCTATATATAGTATACTTCAACTATATATTCAAGCAATCATGTAATTTCCAATTACAATAGAAGGTCAAGATATTTACCTCGATAAGCCCAAAATTATCCGAGTTTATATGTCGATCTGAGCAAGGCTTAGCTCCTACTCGAGTGCTCCATTCGCCCAAACAACCCTTAGAAGTTCTACGCAACTTCTACTTAACACTTCAACTGACTATGAAGGTTTTCCTTAGGGTTTCATTTTTGGGACTGAGGGAAGTATAATAGTATTTTCTGGGTTTTTGTATAAGTGTAACCTTGGGAATACTACAAGGTATTTGAGCCAAGGTATTTGGGCATTATAACAATACTTGGAGAGTATTTCTATACCACAAAAGGGGGGTATTTATACGAAGACAATTTAGGCTAGGGGGGGTATGTACCCCACGACCAAGCCTCTACAAAGGGGGAGGGGGTAGGTTTCGGCCAAGGGGCCTTCAAGAGGGGGAGGGGTGTGTGGTGGACGAGATCACAAGAGGGAGAGGAGGGTTTGAGACTTAGATAGATTGCTCAATTTTGGATGAAGAAAGTTCATCAACTAAGGGGGTATTTATAGGTCAAGTGAAGGCCAACCAATGGCCAAGATGGTGCCAAGTGCAAGGCAAGTGTAAGGCCAAGATTAAGCCATGTGCAACCTTATCCATCTACACAAAATATCCTACCTAACCCTTGACCACAAATTCAACACCAAAAACGTGCAAGCTTAGCCCATTTGCCGTCCAACCTCTTCCAATGTGAGGGTGACACATGTCACCCTCCCGTTGGTCCAAAATGTTACGTCTCTCGGAAAAATCCGCAAAAATTATAAATGACATAGCCGGAATTTTCCCTACGAAAGCTGTGGAAACGTTTCGTCGAAAAACGACTCCTTTCGGGTGTTGTGTACAAATTTCGAAACTAGCCAACTTTAAGGCTCAAATTGTATACGTACGCCCTCACGTACATACTCTGGAAATACGGGGTATAACACTGATAAAGGTCAAACATAAAATAAATCTTTTACTCAAGACGACCTTACCTCTAAGGTCTCAATCGTGAAATATTCTAAGGTTCACACCTACCATGCCCCCATACTTATCCTTCCAACTAACCATGTTTTCTAACTCACAAAAAACACAACGCTATCCGTACATAGCACACAATAATAAGATCATAATATCAAGCATACCAAAACTCTAGAGGGTTAAGGATATACCTGTATCCACCGCTTCACTCTAATCATAGGCACATCTGCAGGCGTAATCGCAAGGTGATGAACCACCATAGATCCACGAAGGAGTCTCTACATCCGCGCGCTAACTCGGTGGACAATTTCTGCAAAATGGCCCGCTGCCGCATGTAAAACAAACTCCCAAATTAGCACGACACTCCCAAAATGGAGCCTACCACAACGGTCACAACGAGGTAGGGTGGCTTCACCGGCTAACACCCCGCTCTCCCGAAAATCTGAACCTCGAGCCACGACCTGCTCACAAGACGGTGGAGGACCACTCTGTACTGGCGGGGGTACATACTAGCCTGCTGCTGAGGCGGTCCGCCTCGAAAGTCGCCAAAAGATCCTGCTGTCTGGCCTCTTCGCGATCCAGTCATTTCGCCGACCTCTCCGTGCCTCACATCCTAGTGCATGAGCTCGCGTGCGGGCAATGTCCATGCCGGTGAAGAGCTATACGAACAAGCCTCGTCAAGTAATCATCTAGCCCGTGACGTAGCGGTGCACTCTATCCTCCATGGTTGCCACTAAAGCGGGACATACCGAGCCAACGAGTCAAACTCCACGTTGTACTCGAACCGCACGCCTCTCTGCCTCAAAGATCATAAATCTGCCGGCGTGCCCTCCTCATCTGCGGAGGCAAGAAGTGAGTGAGGAATGCCTCGAGAACTCGCCCCATATTGCTGGAAGCGCATGCTCTCCCGACAGCTCCACGAATCAAACCGATCATGCGGTATCACGCGCGGCCGATGCGAACCTAAGACCACCGACTCGGTCTCGAAGCCTTGATCACTCTCACGACTCAGAATCGCCGGATGAACTCGTGGATCATCCTCGTGCCTCGACCCATAAAACTCGCGGGCTACAACTCGTAAAGTCCCGTAGCCTCAAACTATCGCTTTCGGGGTGTACTACGGTGCATCGAACTGAGGCTGCTGATCCACCTATCCTCATGTTTGGCCACGATCCTAGCAGTAACTGGGCCATCTCCTTGTACCCCATCTCATCTGCTCCAGCCGTGGACTGAGGCTCAGTATTGTGGTCTCAGCCCACCGCTGCGGCTCTAAACTCTCTTTGAAATTTGGCGGCGTCGCAAAACTCGCCGTCAAGCACAATCTCAGTCTTGGCCGCTGCGCCCTCGTACTCCTCAGATCTCACTAGCAGCACCCTCGGGCCTTGCCACTCTGGCTCGTTGCCTTGCGCGGAGGCATAACTGGTAAAATGAAATACGTCAGAGGGGTCCAACTTATAACACAGCTCTAAGGCACGATCTCAGAATGAGAAGAATGGAAACCAATCCTAAATGTCCTATAGCCTCCTGATTATAGATGTGGTGCACAACACACCGATAATCAAGACTCTACTAGACACGGTCTGTAGACACTTTCCGAGGACTAACTGCTCTGATACCACTTTTGTCACGACCCGAACCCGGGCCCGTGACTGGTGCCTTACCCCGGGCACCCTAGTGATACAACATCAGAGAAAACCAGCGGAAAATAAAATTTAAACAAGAAACAAGATATATGATCATAAAACAGGCCAACCAAACGGTTACCTTCCAATAAAATATATATACAACTCTTTCAAAACGAACAGTTTAATCCTTTTTACAAACCCTGCCCACAACAGTACTACAGACCTCTAAGAGTTACAACAACCATGACGGGACAGGGCCCCGCCATACCCCTGAATGTACAAGAACCTACAACTCAGGGAACACATACCGAAGAATAAGCCTCCGGAGAAACGGAGCTTCCCAATACGCTGAACTGTGATCCTAAGAGCGAGGATCAACTCTATGTGTACTCCTACCTGCAGCGTGAACGCAGCCCGAAGGAGGTCGAGATGACAGTACCAAGTATGTGGCCTGAAAATATCAGAATGAAATCATAATCTATATAAAAATAGGAGACATGTATGATAACAAAACTACAGTTCACAACCTAAAAGCAGTCATGTCAAGTCAGGGACTCACGCCCTCAAAGTCATCACTCAAATATAACCGGGAATTTAACCCGCACAACGGCCGCATGCCCCGGCATCTCACCTCGGTATAAGCATGGCCATGGAACCATCCCAATGGAAGCATACCCGTGGGCCACCCATCGTGTCAGTATGTCCAAAGGAAATATCCAGATAACAATCGAAATGGAAGCATACTCGTGGGCCACCCATCGTGTCAGTATGTCCAAAGCGAATAACAAGATAACAATCAAAATGGAAGCATACTCGTGGGCCACCCATCGTGTCAGTATGTCCAAGAACAAATAACAAGATCACACTCCTAATGGAAGCATACCCGTGGGCCACCCATCGTGTCAGTATGTCCCAAAAGGATCGATTAGTGGAAGCATACCCGTGGGCCACCCATCGTGTCAGTATGTCCATCAATCAACGGATAAGCGCCCTCCGAGAGGCGCGGTAACCGTAGATACAACACTTGCACAACAAAGGCTATCACAACAAGCATAGGCAAGTTCAACAAATTCATAGACTTATATTTTATTACAACAAATCCGGGTTTTAACCCCAAAGTACTACATACATTAACTCTTTTTAAAGGATCCGTTCCTTTCACAAAAGTCACATAATACCCGTAGTATAAAAAATAGAGTGACTATCTTTTTAGGTAAACCCAAAACACTTCCCTTTGTAAAATCGAGTAACAACATTATTTTCCAAACGTTCAAGTTTGCCTAATTTCAAATGCTCAAGTTTCTCATTTTAGAAAGGTTTCATAACTCGCAGTCTTAATCTCTTTTAAAACAATTGAGTAACATATGTCTTATGTGTGAGCCGTTTATTCTTGTTTATAACAATCTTGTTACAACAGCCATGATCTAGGAAATGTAATACAATTTTGTCTTATCTTAGCTTCTATGCAGATGGAGGTTTCTACTGGTTTTAACAACAATTAGTTATTTGCCAATACATTTTCCTTTATTAAGCGCCTTTGTGGTTTGTTCGACACTTATTCTCATTTCAAATCAAGAAACATTATTCTTTTAAAACCAAGTACTCATTACTCGCGAATGAGGTTTCACAACATTTTAACAAAATGTTATATAACAAGTCAAATAAGTTAAGTCTCTTATCTTTCAAGATCAAGTCTCTTAACTTCTACAATCAATAAACCATTCTTTTACCCACATAGAGTCGTTATAACTAACTTCCCATAAAGCTATTATAACAACCTATGTTTTGAACCAACCAAACTCATTTAGCATATGTACGTCTACCGTACTACATAGTTTACAAAACATCATGCTAGAAAGGATAGGAAGAGGTTCACATACCTCGCGACGATTATCGACAATAAGCAAAACGCTCCACAGTACTGTAACCCGGCTAGCCTTTTCCACTCTTCAAGTAGAATACGCTACTCGTAGTACTTCCACCTATATAGGCCACAAACGTCTATTAACTTCTAAACGCACGGTTCCATATTCTACGTAAAATTCGCAGACTCCCCCGCATCACAGAAATCTCTCTCTATCGAGGCCGACTACCAAGCCAACCGAGAGGGGTTATACGCCTAACCGGACGTATATAATTCTACTATCTGATAATACCACACAAGTCTCTTTATGTCTGATCTATGTAATTACAGTTCAGTTCTCTTCTTTATATTCAGGCTTAAGTCAAAAGACATTGCCGCAAAGCTATGTTCAGTTCTATATATAGTATACTTCAACTATATAATCCTACAACATGTAATTTCCAATTACAATAAGGGGACAAGAATATTTACCCCAAAATTATCCAAGTTATAATGTCGATCCTGAGCAAGGTTTAGCTCCTACTCCGTGCGCTCCAACCCGCTCCAAACAACCCTTAGAAGTTCTACACAACGTCTTCTATATACTTCAACTCGCTATGAAGATTTCCTTAGGGTTTCGGTTTGAGACTAAAAGGACAAAAGGTAGTATTTCCGGGCTCTACGTATAGAGGTAACTTTTGCAATACTACAAGGTATACGGCTAGGGTATTTTGGGCATTATAACAATACTTGGAGAATACTTTCTACCAAGGGGGGGGTGTATTTCACAAGAACAACACAAGGTTCGGGGGGGGGTACCCCTCGGCTAGACACTACAAAGGGGGAGGGGGAGGCTCTCGGCCAAGGGCTCACAAAGGGGGGAGGGGTGTGGCGGACGAACACAACAAGAAGAGGGGAGGGAGATTTCAAGACTTAGGAAGATTTTAGGATGAAGAAGTCTTCAACAAGGGAGGGGTATTTATAGGGAAACCAATGGCCTTGATCAAGCCATGTGCAAGGCAAGTGTAAGGCCAAGATCAAGCCAAGTGCACCCTAACCCTACTCCACAAAACATGGCACAAAACAAGGCCAAAATAAGGCACAAAACATGCCATAAATCGTCCACCTTCTTGGCCACAAGACCGTCCAAGTGAGGGTGACAAGTGTCACCCTCTCGTTGGTCCAAAATATTTCATCTCTCGGAAAAATCCGCAAAAATAATAAACGACATAGCCAGAATTTTCCCTTCGCAAGTTTTGTAAAACGTTTCGTCGAAAAATGACTCTATTCGGGGGTTGTGCACAAATTTCGAACCTAAGCCTAACTTAAGGCTCAAACTCTCGTACGTACGTCCTTACGTACATACTCTGGAAATACGGGGTATAACAGTACCCCCCCCCCCTCCTAGTGGGGTTGGCCGATGGGTACACACCCCCCCCTTGTGGTGTTGTCTCGTATAAATACCCCCCTCTTGGTAGAAATACTCTCCAAGTATTGTTACTATACCCAAATTACCTTAGCCGTATACCTTGTAGTATTCCAAAGATACCTCTATACGTAGAGCCCGGAAATACTACCTTATGTCCTTTTTGTCTCAAACCGAAACCCTAAGGAAAATCTTCACAGTTGGTTGAAGTATTAAAAAGAAGTGGCGTAGAACTTCTAAGGGTTGTTTGGAGCGGGTTGGAGCACCCGGAGTAGGAGCTAAGCGTTGCTCAGGATCGACATTTAACTTGGATAATTATGGGCTTATCGAGGTAAATATCTTGTCTCCCTATTGTAATTGAGTTTACATACTATTGATGTATAAGTATAAGTATATACAAGGAAAGTATATAAGAAGGGAATTGAACTGTACTTACATAGGACTGTATTACAGTAGACTTGTGAAGTTTGACGGGTAGGGAAGGGCTGCCCAAATTTCCGTAGAATCTTGTATATAGATTAAATCTTCAGAGTAGTCTAGACATTGATAGACTCGTATAACCTTTATAGGTTGAATGTTCTGCGAGTAGCATGTGCTACTTAAAAGGTGGACAAGGCTAGCCGGGTTATAGCCGTGGAGCGTTTTGCTAATAGTCGATAATCGTCGCGAGGTATGTGATTCTTCCTATACTCTTGAGCATGATATTTTAAAATATATATAGTACGGTGAGCGTGCAGTGTTAACTGAATAATAATTACGGCAATGTCTTTCGACTTAAGCCTGAATAATAATTACGGCAATGTCTTTTGACTTAAGCCTGAATAATAAGAATCTTGAAGTAATTCAAAAGAGTTAAGAAACCTGTTTGAAAGAAGAGTAATACTTGGTTTTAAAAGCTTAAGAGTTATACTAGCTTTATGGGAAGTTAGGTATAACGGCTTAAGAGTGATAAAAAGAATGGTTTATTAATTTTAGCAGTTAAGAGACTTGATCTTAAAAGATAAGAGACTTGACTTAATTAATTAATATGAAATTTTGTGTGAAACTTCATTCGTGAGAAATGAGTACTTGGTTTTTAAAAGTAATAATGTTTCTTGATTTGAATCAGAATAAGTATCGAACAAACCACTGCAGCGTTAATAAAGGGAAATGTACTGACTAATTAATGTATTATTAAAACCAGTAGAAACCTTCATCTGCATAGAAGCTAAGATGAGACAAAATGATATTACATTTCCTAGATCATGGCTGCTGTAATAAGATTGTTATGAACAAGAATAACCTACTCACACATAAGGTATATGTTTCTCAAATTGTTTTAATGGATTAAAACTCTGAATAATAAGAATCTTGAAGTAATTCAAAAGAGTTAAGAAACCTGTTTGAAAGAAGAGTAATACTTGGTTTTAAAAGCTTAAGAGTTATACTAGCTTTATGGGAAGTTAGGTATAACGGCTTAAGAGTGATAAAAAGAATGGTTTATTAATTTTAGCAGTTAAGAGACTTGATCTTAAAAGATAAGAGACTTGACTTAATTAATTAATATGAAATTTTGTGTGAAACTTCATTCGTGAGAAATGAGTACTTGGTTTTTAAAAGTAATAATGTTTTACTGATTTCGGAAATCAGAATAAGTATCGAACAAACCACTGCAGCGTTAATAAAGGGAAATGTACTGACTAATTAATGTATTATTAAAACCAGTAAAAACCTTCATCTGCATAGAAGCTAAGATGAGACAAAATGATATTACATTTCCTAGATCATGGCTGCTGTAATAAGATTGTTATGAACAAGAATAACCTACTCACACATAAGGTATATGTTTCTCAAATTGTTTTAATGGATTAAAACTATGAACTACGAAACCTTTCGAAAAATGAGAAACTTGAACATTTGAAATTAGGCAAACTTGAACGTTTGGAAAATAATGTTGTTACTTGATTTTACAAAGGGAAGTAATTTGGTTTACTTAAAAGACAGTCACTTTATTTTTATACTACGGGTATAGTGTGACTTTTGTGAAAGTAACGTATCTTTTAAAGAGTTAAGGTATGAAGTACTTTGGGGATAAAAACCCGAACTTGTTTAACATAAAGTAGAAAGTATCTTGAGTGAATAACTTGATTGTGTTGGTTTGTGATAGCCTTGTAATACTTTCTTGTTGGTTTGATAAGTAAACATGTTAGGATGCTACGTGTGTTAGTATCTTGTGATGTTTGTGTAAAGGGGTTTTCCCTCGATTGCGCTTAAGTTGTTTAACTATCAGCCGTTATGTTGGTACTGTACCACTCACCTTGACATGTTTCCGGAGGTTAAGCTGCCCTCCGATGCGGGGTAGACTCAGGCGGGTCTGTGTGACCTATGATTCGAGAATACCTCATGCGGGTCCAGGGGGCCTATGCGGAGCTACGAGAGTTCCAGGTTAGTGTGCGGCCTTTATGGTCATGCGGTCTACGTGGCCATGCGGACTGCGAAGTCCAGGCGGATGCCGGGGAGTAGCTACCCTCGATGCGGGGAATACCTCATGCGGGCCTATGAGATTGGCCTATGCGGAGCTGCGGGAAGTTCCAGGGCTAGACGCGCACATTGATACTGCGGGCGAGTGACCAGCTTTGATCATGTGACGGTCTAGACAGATCTCATGATGCAGTTTATGACCTTGTTGGTACTGTGGGTGTTAGTAGTCGGCTATGCCTTCGTACTTACCCCGTACGGTTTTATTATGACACAGGTGGGACCTGGTGTTCATGTGTATTCCTTGGTGCTTTTATATCATAGACTGTCGGCAGTGAGGAAGGTATTCCACGGGCATGATTGATGTTGTGGGTGTGAGACCCATGGTTATATTTGAGTGATGACTTTGAGGGCGTGAGTCCCTGACTTGACATGATCGCTATTTATTGTGATCGTAGTTTGGTTATCATACATGTCTCTACTTTATATAGACTACTATGATTTCATTTACGATATTTTGATTTCACATACTTGGTACTGTTATCTTGACCTCGGCTGCGTTCATGCCGCAGGTAAAGGTACACCAGTCGTTGATCCTCGCTCTTAGGGTCACAGTTCAGCGTTTTGGAAGCTCCGTTTCTCCAGAGGCTTATCTTGGTATAGTCCTCTGTGGTTGTAGGTGCTTACATTCAGGGGTATGACGGGGCCCTGTCCCGTCGTTGTTGTCATAACATTCGTAGAGGTCTGTAGTACTGTTGTGGGCAGGGTTGTAATGGGATGTAACTGTTCGGATTTAAGTTTTATATATTATGCCGAAAGGCGAATTTTCTCAGATAATTGTTTTACACTTCTTGATATTTCATGTCTTGTTTTATGTTCCGCTGATTACTCTGATGTATGTCTACTTGGGTGCCCGGGGTAAGGCACCAGTCACGGGCCCGGGTTCGGGTCGTGACAAGAAACCTTATCGTTATCTGTCTTGGGAAGGAACATTCGGGACGAATGTTTCTAAGGAGGGGAGAATGTTATACCCCGTATTTCCAGAGTATGTACGTAGGGGCGTACGTACAAAAAGTTTAGCCTTAAGTTAGGCATTATGGACGAGATTGTGCACAACCCACGAAACGGATGGTTTTCCGACGAAACGTTTTACAAAACTTGCGTAGGGTAAATTACGGCTATGTCATTTATAATTTTTGCGGATTTTTCCGAGAGATGAAACATTTTGGGCCAACGAGAGGGTGACACTTGTCACCCTCAAGTGGACGGCAAAGGGGGCAATGCCTTGGACGATTGGCATGGTTTTGGGGCTTAATTCTTGGGTCAATGTTTTGTGAGGGATTTGTGGAGTAGGTTAGGGTGCACTTGTGCAAATCCCCACCATCCACTTGCCCTCCACTTGCCCTCATCTTAGCCCTTGAAAGCCCTATAAATACCCCCTTGAGTTGATGAACTCTTCATCCACAAATCAACCTTCCAAGTCTAAAAATCCCTCCTTCCCCCTTGTGAGCTTCTCGTCCTAGCCTCACTTATCCCCTCTGAGAGCTTAGCGAAACACCCCTCTCCCCCCCTCTAGCCTAGTGGCTTCGGCCGAGTACCCCCCCTTGGTAGAAAGTTGTCTTCCAAGTATTGTTACTATTCCCAAATACTTTAGCCTATACCTTGTTGTATTTCCAAAGTCACCTCTATACTAAAAAGCCTAGAAATACTACCTTATCTCCATTGTCACTAAACGAAACCCTAAGAGAAACTTCATTGTTGGTTGAAGTAGAAAGTAGAAGTTGTTAGAAACTTCTAAGGGTTTCTTGGAGCTATCGGAGCGTGCAAATTAGGAGCTAAACCTTGCTCAGGATCGACATTTAACTTGGATAATTTTGGGCTTATCGAGGTAAATACTCTTGTCCTTCTATTGTAATTGGATATTACATATAAGAATAGTTAAGACTTGAGTATAAGATAGAATGATATTAAAGAATAGAATTGAACTGTTATCACAGTAGAAGGGTATAACAGAAGAAGAATTAAACTGTACTTACATAGGACTGTATTTACAGTAGACTTGGGTAACTTGCCGGGTAGGGAAGTGCTGCCCGATTTTCCGTAGAATAAAGAACCCTCTGTTTAGAATATCCTACAGAATAGTCTAGATGTTGATAGACGTATTTAACTGGTATAGGTCGATACTCTGCGCGCGACATATTCGACTTGGCAGGTGGATTTCGCCGAGAAGGTATGTGATTCTTCCTATACTCTTGAGCATGATATTTTAAAGTATATATATAGTACGGTAGACGTACGTGTGTTAACTGAACGTAGTTTTACTGCAATGTCTTTTGACTTAAGCCTGAATAATAAGAATCTTGAAGTCTTTCAAAAGAATTACAAAACATTTTTGAAAGAAGAAGGATATTGTTTTTAAAACAAAAAGCTTAAGAGTTATACTAGCTTTATGGGAAGTTAGGTATAACTACTTAAGACAGATAAAAGGAACAGTTTACTTATGCGTTTATAAAAGACTTGTATTGATTTCTGGAAAGTATAATAAGATGGTTTGATAAGTGGACATAATATGATGCTATGTGTGTTAGTGTCTTGTAACGTTTGTATAAAAGGGTATTCTTGTTGTGCTTATGTTGTTTAACGATAAGCTGTTATGTTAGTATTATATCACTCACCTCTTGACATGATACCGGGGGTTAAGCTGCCCTCCGATGCGGGGTAGACTCGGTGATGCAGGACCATGATTCGAGAATACCTCATGCGGGTCCAGGGGACCTATGCGGAGCTACGGGAGTTCCAGGTTAGTGTGCGGGGTTATACCTCATGCGGTCTATGTGGCCATGCGGACTACGAGTCCAGGACGATGCCGAGGAGTAGCTACCCTCGATGCGGGGAATACCTCATGCGGGCCTACGTGAGTGGCCTATGCGGACTACGGGAGTCCAGGATTAGGCTTGCATAATGATACTATGGGCGATTGGCCCTGCTTCGATCATTCGCAGCCTAGAAAAGACCTGTTACAGTTTACCTATTGTGGCTCTTGTTTATGATGTGGCACTATGTGCGGTTACATTGGTTGTTTCGTGCATATTTGTAAAATTGGTTTTAAAATGATATGATTTCATTTAAGTACTTTACAGTTTCACATACTTGGTACCTGTTGTACTGACCTCCTTTGGGGGGCTGCGTTCATGCCGCAGGTAAGGGAAAGCAGGTGCTAGATCCACATCCTTAGGATCTTTTGCTTTGGTGTCAGGAGCTCCATCTTCTCCGAAGGCTCGACTTTTGGGTATGATCTCCCTGTTGTGTAGATAGTTTTGTACATTCAGGGTATGGCGGGGCCCTGTCCCGCCATAGTTGTTTACTTCCTTAGAGGTCTGTAGTACTATTGTACAGTTGGGATGTAAACTGCCAGATATATATATATGCCGAAAGGCACCCTTTTCTCAGATAAAATGTGTCTCATTTACAATTGTTTCATATCTTGTGTTTTTATATTCCGCTGATTACTCTGATGTATGACTACTTGGGTGCTCGGGTAAGGCACCAGTCACGGGCCCCGGAATGGTCGTGACAGGAGGCCACCTTTGCCTCGGTGTGGTTACTGTGGTAGAGCTCATTTTGGGGAATGTCGGACTAGGTCGACAGCTTGTTATGCTTGCGGCCAATAGGGCCATTTGGCAAGGGACTGTCCGACCAGGGGTGGCACTGGTGGAGTAGCACAGTCTATTGGGTCAGTTGCGGGTTCATCGCCTTCAATGGCTAGGCAGGATGTTCATGCACCGGCAAGCCGCGGCAGAGGTCGTGGTAGCAGTTCCCAGTTTTAGCGGTCCTTTTACCCGTCTATGCGACTACAGGTATATTTTTGATCCTTTAGAGACTTGTATGCATGATAAAGTTGTTATATGTTTAAGTGTCATGAACGGATTATATTGAGACTATGTATGTATGCTAGAAGTAGGTGGAAAGTACGATAAGAAAAGCATTTTTGGCCTTGAATGGGAGTAAATAGCGTTGGTGCACCCTTGGGATCTGTTTTCTTGGTTGACAATGATGGATGGGTATGCGAGTGCGATATCTTAGGGTCATAAGTGGCATAATAAAGTTCCATTAATTGTAAAGTACGAGAAATATTAGATTGACTCCAAAAGAACATTCGGGGACGAATGTTTCTAAGGGGGGAAGAATGTTACACTCCGTAAATTCAAGAGGTTAAGTTAAGAACGTACGAAAGGAAATAAGATTTGAATTTGGAAAGTTGGGTTGGCAAAAGGTTGTGGGCAGACTTTCAGTCAACTTTGGAGCGGTATATCTCCTAGTTCCTTAGGAGTTTTGAGGAGTTTTAAAAGACTAGTATGAAGGTTGTTGAGTCTAGTTTCCAACGCAACAAACCACTCGTCGTTTGGACATCGGGGTAGGAAGTTACGGGCGTTAGAAGTTCTGTGGGCTGACGCAGAGGACAGATCTTCCCAGCAGGCGTCGCAGCGCCAAGGCGGGATTTTTACGCGGTAAGGGGCGAAAAACAGGGGATATTTTGATAAAAGGCCTATGAGAGGGTGACAAGTGTCCCTCCCATCTTTTTGACCAAAGGAGGGTCTTATTTTAGGGCCAAGCCTTCAAGATTTGGCCATTTGCAAGGGTTTCCCCTAAGAAAACTTCCTCTTCTCTTTCTCAAATTGATGAACCCCGGTAAGATTTTTGGAAAGGCTTCAAGAAGGAAAAGTGTTGGCAAGCTTGTAGAGGGTTCGTGTGGGTAATTTTAAAGTGAAGAAGATTTCGGAAAGAGGGCTTCTTGAGGTAAAAAAATCTCCACCTTCTTGTGTAATTGAAGATTTCAAGTTTTAGTAGTTAAGAAATGAGCCTGAGGCTGTTATATGAAAGTTTGAAAAGATTTGGATCTTGTTGTCTTGTTGAAAACCGAAAAGGGGCATGTTAGCCACTCATGTTGTAATCAATTCGGTTGTTAGATAAAAATCGTTGCATGTTACAAATAGGGGGATATATAATTGGTTATGGTTTAGATAACATGTTGGGATAACAAGTTGGGTTAAAAGGAAATGGAAAGGAAATTGTTAATTGTTGGGATAATATAGTCGAATGTGGCTTGGAAATTATTGGATTGTTTTGTATTATTGTGGGGCAGAATTTTACGCGTCCTGTGAAGGCGTGTAATCCCCTTTTGGTTAGCTGAATTGTTGTGCCTTAAATGCGGCGTTGGTTATTGAATTCGGACCTTGAAAAAGGTGGAAAAGTACGTAGAAACAAAGTGTCACGACCCGAACCCGGACCCGTGACTGGTGCCTTACCCCGGGCACCCTAGTGATACAACATCAGAGTAATCAGCGGAATATAAAACAATAACACGAAATGACATGAAGTATGAAACAATAATCTGAGAAAGTTGCCTTGCGGCATATATAAATGTCAACTAGAACAGTTACATCCCTTTTTACAGTTCTGCCCACAACGATTACTACTGCACTTAAGAGTGACATGACAACAATGGCGGGACAGGGCCCCGCCATACCCCTGAATGTAAGCACCTACTACGACAGGGGACTATACCACTGATAAGCCTCCGGAGAAACGGAGCTTCCCAAACGATGAACTGTGACCCTGAGAGCTAGGATCAACGACTGGTGTACCTCAACCTGCGGCATGAACGCAGCCACCCAAAGGAGGTCAGTACAACAGGTACCAAGTATGTGAAACTGAAAATACTGTAAATGAAATCATAGTAGTCTATATAAAGCAGGAGACATGTATGATAACCAAACTACAGTTCACAATAAATAAGCAGTCATGTCAAGTCAGGGACTCACGCCCTCAAAGTCATTGTCACGACCCGATCCCGGGCCCGTGACTGGTGCCTTACCCCGGGCACCCTAGTGATACAACATCAGAGAAAATCAGCGGAAATAAAACATGAGCATGAAATGAGAGATATAATAAATAAACAGGCCAACCAAAACCGTTGCCTTCAGCATAAATATATACAAACCACGAAGCTTTAATCCTTTTTACAACCCCGCCACAACAAGATTTACTGCACTTAAGATTTACAACAACTATGACGGACAGTGGCCCGCCATACCCGAATGTACAAGAACCTACAACTCGTGGAACACATACCAAAAGATAAGCCTCCAAGGAACGGAGCTTCCCAATACGCCAAAGGTGATCCTAAGCGGGGATCGACAACAATGTACTTCTACCGCGTGAACGCAGCCCAAGGAGGTCAAGATAACAGTACCAAGTATGTGAAATCAGAAACATCAGAATGAAATCATAGCGATCTATATAAAGCGGAGACATGTATGATAACCAAACTACGATACAACATATAAACAAATATATAAAGTCGTGACTCACGCCTCCAAATCATCACTGTGCGTGGAATTCCTTCCTCACCGCCGATCATGATATGATATCAACAAGACAGAATCCAAATGGGAGCATACCCGTGCGCTACGATCGTGTCGGTATGTCCAAAAGGAAACAATAGGACAGATTCCAAATGGAAACATACCCGCGCTACGATCGTGTCGATATGCCCACAGGAAACAATAAAGCAAAGATTCCAAATGGAAACATACCCGTGCGCTACGATCGTGTCGTATGCCCAAAGGGAAACAATAAAGCGGATTCCAAATGGAAACATACTCGCGCTACGATCGTGGTCAAGATGCCCAAAGGGAAACAATAAAGCGATATCAAAATGGAAGCATACCCGCAGCGCTACGCATCGTGTCAGTATGTCCAAAGTGATTAGCAAAAGTAACACAATCAACAGGAACGTACCCGTGGAATTTCTTCGTCACTGCCGGCACGTCCAAGTAAGTTCTCAACAAGTCAACCGACCCTCCATCGAGAGGCGCGGTAGTATAGAAACACAATTCTTGCACAACAAAGGCTATCACGACAAGCATAGGCAAGTTTCACATCAACAAGCATAGGCAAGTTTCACAACAACAAGCATAGGCAGGTTTCACAACAACTCAAAGTACTTTCATTTTATGCCAAGGTCCGGGTTTTAACCCTAAGTTACTACGCACGTTAAATTCCTTTTAAGAGATTCATTCTTTTTATAAAAGTCACCCGATACCCGTAGTATAAAATAGAGTGACTTACATCTTTTAAGTAAACCAAAACAACTTCCATACTTTCCTTTTTAAAACCAAATTAAGGCAACACTATGCCTTATTTTTAGACCAAAACACTTTTCTTTTTAAAGTCAAGTTACCACATTAAAACCAATGATAAAAACCCTTCTTTTGTTTTCATAAGGTCGTTATAACCAACTTCCCATAAAGCTGTTATAACACTTTATGTTTTAAACCATTTTAAGACAACACAATGCCTTTCTTTTCCCTAAAGTTCCAGTTTGCCTAATTTCAATTACACAAGTCTCTTTTTAGGAAAGTTTCATAGTTCAATGTCTTAATCTCTTTTAAAACAATTGAGTAACATATGCCATAGGCGAGTAGGTTATTCTTGATTATAATCAATCTTATTAAGCAACCATGATCTAGGAAATGTAATATCATTTTGTCTCATCTTAGCTTCTATGCAGATGGAGGTTTCTACTGGTTTTAATATAACACTTTATTTATTCAATACAATTTCCTTTATTAACGCTGCAGTGGTTTGTCGATACACATTCTGATTTCCGAAATCAGTAAAACAGTATTCCTTTTAAAAACCATGTACTCATTACTCACGAATGAGGTTTCACACAAACATTCATATTAAGTCAAGTCTCTTATCTTCTAAAAATCAGTAAACCATGCTCTTTACCTTTCTTAAGACGTTATACCTAACTTCCCATAAAGCTAGTATAACTCTTATGTTTTCAAACCAAGTATTTCTCTTCTTTCAAAACGATTCTTTTAAAATACGTCAAGTTCTTTATTATCACACATCAAGTCAGTTATAAGTCAAATCGGTTACCACTTTGAACCACAAAGCATTTTCTTACCTACATAAAGTCGTTATAACCAACTTCCCATAAAGCCGTTATAACACTTTATGTTTCAAACCAATCAAATACATTAAGCACGTATGACGTCTGCGTACTACATAGTTATACACATATCATGCTAGACAGATAGGAAGAGGTTCACATACCTCGCGACGATTATCGACTATAAGCAAAACGCTCCAAGTACTTCAAACCGTCGGCTACTCCTTGCCGTGAAGCGGCGTCACGTCGATTCAACCTATAGAGGCCACAAGCGCCTATTAACATCTAGATCTCATTGTAGAATATTCTACGTAAAATTCGGTAAGACCTCCCCATGACAGCGTAAATCTCCTCCTCTATCGAGGCTGCTACCAAGCCAACCGTGGGGTTTGCACGTCTAACCGGACGTGTACAATTCTACTACTCAGTAAAGCTACACAAGTCTACTGTAATACAGTCCTAAGTAATTACAGTTCAGTTCTCTTTTTTAAATTCAGGCTTAAGTCGCAAGACATTGCCGTAAGTATTATTCAGGCTTAAGTCAAAAGACATTGCCGCACAATTATAAAGTTCAGTTCTATATATAGTATACTTCAACTATATATTCAAGCAATCATGTAATTTCCAATTACAATAGAAGGTCAAGATATTTACCTCGATAAGCCCAAAATTATCCGAGTTTATATGTCGATCCTGAGCAAGGCTTAGCTCCTACTCCGAGTGCTCCAATTCGCTCCAAACAACCCTTAGAAGTTCTACGCAACTTCTACTTAACACTTCAACTGACTATGAAGGTTTTCCTTAGGGTTTCATTTTTGGGACTGAGGGAAGTATAATAGTATTTTCTGGGTTTTTGTATAAGTGTAACCTTGGGAATACTACAAGGTATTTGAGCCAAGGTATTTGGGCATTATAACAATACTTGGAGAGTATTTCTATACCACAAAAGGGGGGTATTTATACGAAGACAATTTAGGCTAGGGGGGGTATGTACCCCACGGCCAAGCCTCTACAAAGGGGGAGGGGGTAGGTTTCGGCCAAGGGGCCTTCAAGAGGGGGAGGGGTGTGTGGTGGACGAGATCACAAGAGGGAGAGGGAGGGTTTGAGACTTAGATAGATTGCTCAATTTTTGGATGAAGAAAGTTCATCAACTAAGGGGGTATTTATAGGTCAAGTGAAGGCCAACCAATGGCCAAGATGGTGCCAAGTGCAAGGCAAGTGTAAGGCCAAGATTAAGCCATGTGCAACCTTATCCATCTACACAAAATATCCTACCTAACCCTTGACCACAAATTCAACACCAAAAACGTGCAAGCTTAGCCCATTTGTCGTCCAACCTCTTCCAATGTGAGGGTGACACATGTCACCCTCCCGTTGGTCCAAAATGTTACATCTCTCGGAAAAATCCGCAAAAATTATAAATGACATAGCCGGAATTTTCCCTACGAAAGCTGTGGAAACGTTTCGTCGAAAAACGACTCCTTTCGGGTGTTGTGTACAAATTTCGAAACTAGCCAACTTTAAGGCTCAAATTGTATACGTACGCCCTCACGTACATACTCTGGAAATACGGGGTATAACATTCTCCCCTCCTTAGAAACATTCGTCCCGAATGTTCCTTCTCAAGACGGATAACGGTAAAGTTCCTCAAGCAAGTTGTCAACGCCACGCCTGGCCACGAAATAACACACGTTCTCTTCCTCCCTTACTTGTCGTACCCTTCACGAACACTCGAACTCTTCTAGTATACGTACCACACTTCAGTCATTGCTACAGTTCCCAACACTTTGGAGTCACCGCCTCCAAACTTGGTCATTTTACTAACTTCACTTCTCTTCTAAGGCCATTCCCGGCCTTCACGAACCGATTCTGGTCGAACATACCCACGAAATCATACGATGGTCATCTAAACATGGGCCTAGCACCCTCGTGACCCTACCACCTGGCGGGACCACCCAGAGCTGACCCTACTTTGAAACCGCCGCGGGTTGGCCCTCAACATGGCGAACCCGACTCACTTAACGCGTCAAGCTCTTGTTCCCAATCCGAACAATCTTACCTATCTGAGTTATGAAAGCTACCACTTCCATTTACCTACCCAAGGAAATTTCCACAATTTCCCCATGATACTTATACATTCGACAAAGATTACCCGCAAGATCTGGTACTCAAGACGGCCTTACATCTAAGGTCTCAATCAGAATATATATAGGTTCATCACTTCACCCCTGTGCTTACCCCTTTTACTAAGCATGCTTCTAAGTCACATTTTAGCACAAAGCTATCCGAACATAACACTTAACACATTAACATAACATACAAAACTCTAGATGGTTAAGGATATACACGAAAGTAGGCGGTTGAGGGACCGCTAAAGCTGGAACTTCCACCGCGACTCTACCGTGGCCCGCCGGTGTATGAACATCCTGCTGACTATGGGAGGTGAAGAACCATGAATCGATCCGTGTGCATGCCATCCTCTGGGCTACCACTGGTCGGACAATTTCTCCCAAATGGCCTGGCCGCGCATGTAAAACAAACTCGGACTAGCACGACACTCCCCGTGGAGTCTACCATAGCGGTCCAACGAGGTAGGGTGGCTTCGGTGGCTAACACCCCGCTCTCCGAAAATCTGAACCTCGAGCCCTGACCTGCTCCTGAATACTCTGGATGCTCTGAAGATTGTGGAGGACCACTCTGTACTGGCGGAGGCGCATAACTAGTCTGCTGCTGAGGTGGTCCGCCTCGAAAGTCACCAAAGGACCCTGCTGTTCTGGCCCTCTTCTGCTGACCTTGGTCATTTCGTCGATTTCTCCGCTCCTCACCTCCAAGTGCATAAGCCTGCATGCGGGCAATGTCCATGCCCGGCTGAAGAGCTACACCCGAACAACTCTCTGCTAGGTAATCATCGAGCCCTGTAACATATCGGTGCACTCGATCCTCCATACTAGCCACTAATGCGGGGACGTACCGGGCCAATGAGTCGAACTCCACATTGTACTCCCGAACCGTACGCCCGTTCTGCCGCAACACCAAAAATCTGTCGGCCCGAGCCCTCCTCATCTGTGGAGGCAAGAAATGTGCCAGGAAGGCCCCCGAAAACTCATCCCACACGGCTGGAAGTGCATTCTCTCCCCGGGACAGCTCCCACGAATCAAACCAATCGACTGCGGTATCACGCAGCCGATGCGAACCTAGGACCACTGACTCGGCCTCCGATGCCTTGATCACTCTCATGATCCGCTGTAACTGCCGGATGAACTCCTGCGGATCATCCTCAGGTCTCGACCCATAAAACTCTGGAGGGTTACATCTCAGAAAATCCCGTAGTCTCAAACTGTCTGCTCGGGGGTGAACTACGGGTGCTACTGGGACTGCTGCGTCCAGTCTATCCTCATGTCTGGCCACGATCCTGGCCAGTAACTGGGCCATCTCTCTGTAACCCATCTCCTCTGCTCGGTGTGGGGTGGAGGCTCAGTCTTGTGGTCTCTGAGAAACTGCCGCTCTACTCAGCTCCTCACGCCTTGCCCTTCGGGCTCAGGTTGCCTTACGCGAGGCATAATCGTAAAAGCGGTATGTCAGAGGGGTCCAATCTTATCACACAGCTCTAAGGCACGATCTCAGAATGAGAAGAATGGAAACCAACCCTAAATGTCCTATAGCCTCCTGATTATAGATGTGGTGCACAACACACCGATAATCAAGACTCTACTAGACACGGTCTGTAGACACTTTCCGAGGACTAACTGCTCTGATACCACTTTTGTCACGACCCGATCCCGGGCCCGTGACTGGTGCCTTACCCCGGGCACCCTAGTGATACAACATCAGAGAAAATCAGCGGAAATAAAACATGAACATGAAATGAGAGATATAATAAATAAACAGGCCAACCAAAACAGTTGCCTTCAGCATAAATATATACAAACCCTGAACAGTTTAATCCTTTTTACAACCCTGCCCACAACAGTACTACAGACCTCTAAGATTTACAACAACTATGACGGGACAGGGCCCCGCCATACCCCTGAATGTACAAGAACCTACAACTCAGGGAACACATACCAAAAGATAAGCCTCCGAAGGAACGGAGCTTCCCAATACGCTGAAAGGTGATCCTAAAAGCGGGGATCGACAGCCAATGTACTTCTACCTGCGGCATGAACGCAGCCCCCCGAAGGAGGTCGATCTAACAGTACCAAGTATGTGAAATCAGAAACATCAGAAATGAAATCATAGCGATCTATATAAAGCGTGAGACATGTATGATAACCAAACTACGATACAACATATAAACAAATATATAAAGTCGTGACTCACGCCTCCAAATCATCACTGTGCGTGGAATTCCTTCACACCGGCGATGCATGATATGATATCAACAAGACAGAATCAAATGGGAGCATACGTGCGCTACGCATCGTGTCGGTGATGTCCAAAAGGAAACAATAGGACAGATTCCAAATGGAAACATACCCGTGCGCTACGATCGTGTCGATATGCCACAGGAAACAATAAAGCGGCATTCCAAATGGAAACATACCCGTGCGCCACGCATCGTGTCGAGATGCCCAAAGGGAAACAATAAAGCGGATTCCAAATGGAAACATACCCGCGCTACGATCGTGTCGATATGCCCAAAGGGAAACAATAAAGCGATATCAAAATGGAAGCATACCCGCGCTACGCGCGTGTCGGTATGTCCAAAGTGATTAGCAAAAGTAACACAATCAACAGAACGCACTGCGGAATTTCTTCACGCCGCGACGCCGCCCAAGTAAGTTCTCAACAAGTCAACCGACCCTCCATCGAGAGGCGCGGTAGTATAGAAACACAATTCTTGCACAACAAAGGCTATCACGACAAGCATAGGCAAGTTTCACATCAACAAGCATAGGCAAGTTTCACAACAACAAGCATAGGCAGGTTTCACAACAACTCAAAGTACTTTCATTTTATGCCAAGGTCCGGGTTTTAACCCTAAAGTACTACGCACGTTAAATTCCTTTTAAGAGATTCATTCTTTTTATAAAAGTCACCCGATACCCGTAGTATAAAATAGAGTGACTTACATCTTTTAAGTAAACCAAAACAACTTCCATACTTTCCTTTTTAAAACCAAATTAAGGCAACACTATGCCTTATTTTTAGACCAAAACACTTTTCTTTTTAAAGTCAAGTTACCACATTAAAACCAATGATAAAAACCCTTCTTTTGTTTTCATAAGGTCGTTATAACCAACTTCCCATAAAGCTGTTATAACACTTTATGTTTTAAACCATTTTAAGACAACACAATGCCTTTCTTTTCCCTAAAGTTCCAGTTTGCCTAATTTCAATTACACAAGTCTCTTTTTAGGAAAGTTTCATAGTTCAATGTCTTAATCTCTTTTAAAACAATTGAGTAACATATGCCATAGGCGAGTAGGTTATTCTTGATTATAATCAATCTTATTAAGCAACCATGATCTAGGAAATGTAATATCATTTTGTCTCATCTTAGCTTCTATGCAGATGGAGGTTTCTACTGGTTTTAATATAACACTTTATTTATTCAATACAATTTCCTTTATTAACGCAGGTGGTTTGTCGATACACATTCGATTTCCAAATCAAGAAAGCAAGATTCCTTTTAAAACCATGTACTCATTACTCACGAATGAGGTTTCACACAAACATTCATATTAAGTCAAGTCTCTTATCTTCTAAAAATCAGTAAACCATGCTCTTTACCTTTCTTAAGACGTTATACCTAACTTCCCATAAAGCTAGTATAACTCTTATGTTTTCAAACCAAGTATTTCTCTTCTTTCAAAACGATTCTTTTAAAATACGTCAAGTTCTTTATTATCACACATCAAGTCAGTTATAAGTCAAATCAGTTACCCTTTGAACCACAATGCATTTTCTTACCTACATAAAAAGTTATAACCAACTTCCCATAAAGCCGTTATAACACTTTATGTTTCAAACCAATCAAATACATTAAGCACGTATGCGTCTACCGTACTACATAGTTATACACATATCATGCTAGAAACAGATAGGAAGAGGTTCACATACCTCGCGACGATTATCGACTATAAGCAAAACGCTCAAGTACTTCAAACCGGCTACTCCTTAAGCCCGTAGACCACGTCACACGTCGTACTTCAACCTATAGAGGCCACAAGGCGCCTATTAACATCTAGATCTCATTGTAGAATATTCTACGTAAAATTCGCGACTTCCCCCACATGGCAGTAAATCTCCTCCTCTATCGAGGCCGGCTACCAAGCCAACCAGGGGGGGGGGGGTTTGCACGTCTAACCGGACGTGTACAATTCTACTACTCAGTAAAGCTACACAAGTCTACTGTAATACAGTCCTAAGTAATTACAGTTCAGTTCTCTTTTTTAAATTCAGGCTTAAGTCGCAAGACATTGTAAGTATTATTCAGGCTTAAGTCAAAAGACATTGCCGCACAATTATAAAGTTCAGTTCTATATATAGTATACTTCAACTATATATTCAAGCAATCATGTAATTTCCAATTACAATAGAAGGTCAAGATATTTACCTCGATAAGCCCAAAATTATCCGAGTTTATATGTCGATCCTGAGCAAGGCTTAGCTCCTACTCCGAGTGCTCCAATTCGCTCCAAACAACCCTTAGAAGTTCTACGCAACTTCTACTTAACACTTCAACTGACTATGAAGGTTTTCCTTAGGGTTTCATTTTTGGGGTGAGGAAGTATACTAGTATTTTCTGGGTTTTTGTATAAGTGTAACCTTGGGAATACTACAAGGTATTTGAGCCAAGGTATTTGGGCATTATAACAATACTTGGAGAGTATTTCTATACCACAAAAGGGGGGTATTTATACGAAGACAATTTAGGCTAGGGTATGTGCCCACGCCAAGCCTCTACAAAGGGGAGGGTAGGTTTCGGCCAAGGGGCCTTCAAGAGGGGGAGGGGTGTGTGGTGGACGAGATCACAAGAGGGAGAGGGAGGGTTTGAGACTTAGATAGATTGCTCAATTTTTGGATGAAGAAAGTTCATCAACTAAGGGGGTATTTATAGGTCAAGTGAAGGCCAACCAATGGCCAAGATGGTGCCAAGTGCAAGGCAAGTGTAAGGCCAAGATTAAGCCATGTGCAACCTTATCCATCTACACAAAATATCCTACCTAACCCTTGACCACAAATTCAACACCAAAAACGTGCAAGCTTAGCCCATTTGCCGTCCAACCTCTTCCAATGTGAGGGTGACACATGTCACCCTCCCGTTGGTCCAAAATGTTACGTCTCTCGGAAAAATCCGCAAAAATTATAAATGACATAGCCGGAATTTTCCCTACGAAAGTTGTGGAAACGTTTCGTCGAAAAACGACTCCTTTCGGGTGTTGTGTACAAATTTCGAAACTAGCCAACTTTAAGGCTCAAATTGTATACGTACGCCCTCACGTACATACTCTGGAAATACGGGGTATAACAGTCATCACTCAAATATAACTGTGGGTCTCAAGCCCACAACATCAATCATGCCTGTGGAATACCTTTCTCACTGCCGGCAGTCTATGATATAAAAGCACCAAGGAATACACATGAACACGTGTCCCACTGTGTCATCATAAAACCGTCACGGTAAGTACGAAGGCATAGCCGACTACTAAAACCCACAGTAGAAACAAGGTCATAAACTGTAGCATGAGATCTGTCTAGACCGTCACATGATCAAAGCCGACCACTCTCCCGCAGTATCTAATGTGCGCGTCTAGCCCTGGAACTTCCCGCAGCTCCGCATAGGCCACTCCAATGGCCCGCATGAGGTATTCCCCGCATCGAGGGTAACTACTCCCCGGCATCCGCTCGACTCGCGATCCGCGTAGCCACATAGACCGCGTGACCATATAGGCCACACACTAACTCGAACTCTCGTAGCTCGCGCATAGGTCCCGGGACGCGTGAGGTATCCTCGAATCATAGTCACACATCGCACGAGTATTACCCGCATCGGAGGCGCAACCTCCGGGATCATGTCAAGGTGAGTGGTACAATACCAACATAACGGCTGATAGTTAAACAACATAAGCGCGATCGAGGGAAAACCCCTTTACACAAACATCACAAGATACTAACATACGTAGCATCCTAACATGTTTACTTATCAAACCAACAAGAAAGTATTACCAGGCTATCACAAACCAACACAATCAAGTTATTCACACAAGATACTTTCTACTTTATGTTAAACAAGTTCGGGTTTTTATCCCCAAAGTACTTCATACATTAACTCTTTAAAAGATACGTTACTTTCACAAAAGTCACACAATACCCGTAGTATAAAAATAGAGTGACTATCTTTTAAGTAAACCAAAACACTTCCCTTTGTAAAATCAAGTAACAACATTATTTTCCAAACGTTCTAGTTTGCCTAATTTCAAATGTTCAAGTTTCTCATTTTTCGAAAGGTTTCGTAGTTCATAGTTTTAATCCTTTAAAACAATTTGAGAAACATATACCTTATGTGTGAGTAGGTTATTCTTGTTCATAACAATCTTATTACAGCAGCCATGATCTAGGAAATGTAATATCATTTTGTCTCATCTTAGCTTCTATGCAGATGGAAGTTTCTACTGGTTTTAATAATACTTTATTAGTCAAAACATTTCCCTTTGTTAGCGCTGCTGTGGTTTGTTCGATACTTATTATGATTTCCGAAATCAGTAAAACATTATTGCTTTTAAAAACCAAGTACTCATTTCTCACGAATGAGGTTTCACACAAAATTCATATTAATTTAATTAAGTCAAGTCTCTTATCTTTTAAGATCAAGTCTCTTAACTTCTAAAATTAATAAACCATTCTTTTTATCACTCTTAAGTCGTTATACCTAACTCCCCATAAAGCTAGTATAACTCTTAAGCTTTTAAAAGCCAAGCATTACTCTTCTTTAAAAAAAGTTTCTTTAATTCTCTTGAAATACTTCAAGATTCTTATTATTCAGGCTTAAGTCAAAAGACATTGTCGTACAACTACGTTCAATTAACACACGTACGTCTATCGTACTATATATATATTCTTTTAAAATATCATGCTCAATAGGATAGGAAGAATCACATACCTCGCGACGATTATCGACTATTAGCAAAACGCTCCACGCCTGTAACCCGGCTAGCCTTGTCCACCTTTCAAGTAGTACATGCTACTCGCAGAACATTCAACCTATAAAGGTTATACAGTCTATCAATGTCTAGACTACTCGGTAGAATAAATCTAGATACAAGTTTCTAAGGAAAATTGGGCAGCCCTTCCTACCCCAAACTTCACAAGTCATCTAATACCGTCCTATGTAAGTTCAATTCCCTTCTTATATACCTTCCTTGTATATAACTTATACTTAATTCTTATACTTCAATAGTATGCAAACTCAATTACAATAGGGAGACAAGATATTTACCTCGGTAAGCCCATAATTATCAGAGTATAAATATCGATCCTGAGCAACGTTTAGCTCCTACTCTGGGCGCTCCAACCCGCTCCAAACAACCCTTTAGAAGTTCTACGCAACTTCTTCTTAATCCTTCAACCGGCTATGAAGATTTTCCTAAGGGTTTCGTTTTGAGACAAAAAGGACATAAGGTAGTATTTCCGGGCTCTACGTATAGAGGTATCTTTGGAATACTACAAGGTATACGGCTAAGGTATTTTGGTATAGTAACAATACTTTGGAGAGTATTTTCTACCAAGAGGGGGTGTATTTTATGAGAACAACTAGGCAAGGGGGGGGGGGGGGTGTGTCTCGGCCACACCATAAGGAGGGGGGGTGACAACTCTCGGCTAAGGGGGGGTATTTATAGGGAGTTCAATGGCCAAGATCTAGCCAAGTGGGGGGGCAAGTGGAGGGCCAAGATTTGCCCAAGTGCCCCCTAGTCCCTACTCCACAAATCCCTCACAAATATCCTACCAACTATGACCCCAAAATCGTGCAAGTTGCCGTCCCACACTCCACCAACTTGAGGGTGACAAGTGTCGCCCTCTCGTTGGTCCAAAATATTTCGTCTCTCGGAAAAATCCGCAAAAATTAAAAATGACATAGCCGGAATTTTCCCTTCGCAAGTTTTGTAAAATGTTTCGTCGAAAAACGATTCTAATCGGGTGTTGTGCACAAAATATTCGTCCATGCCTACTTAAAGTTCAAACTTTTATACGTACGTCCCCACGTACATACTCTGGAAATACGGGGTATAACATTCTCCCCTCCTTAGAAACATTCGTCCCGAATGTTCCTTCTAAGTCTCAAAACAAACATGCGCCAGTATAGTCTTCACTGCTATATTTACGAAAACAAACACGCCACGCCTGGCCATCAAATAACACATGTGCAAATACTTAATCCAAGTCCACGAGGAATCATCTCTAGTATAACAAAAGCTCCCACCCCAAAGTCTAAAATATACTCCCTTCGCCACTTTCTCTTTACAAATGAAATGATCACATCTGTGTTCTCAACACATGCTCGCCTCTCCCCTTACTCGTCATACCCTTCTCGTACATTCGGACTCTTTCTCATGAATTACCACATTTTCTCTACTGCTTCAGTTTCCAAAATCTCGGGTTTACTATCTCCAACTTGGTCATCATTAACTGGGAACACTCTGGATGGATCTCCGATACTTTCCCGAACATAACAACACGAAAGACTGGACGTACGGCCTCCTAAGTCGGACGACAATGCTAACTATAGGCAACCTGGCCTATTCTTCACATGATCTGAAAAGGCCCAAAGTAACTCGGGCTAAGTTTCCTCTGTTTTCCAAAACTCGTCACACCCTAACCACATTCTGCTGAAACAGGTATGAACCAACAATCTGAACCTTGCCAACATCGAACCAATCGACCGGAAACTTACACTTTCGCCCCTACAAGGCGTCACAAAGCGACATCTGAATACTGAAATGATAGCTATTAAAACACTCCCTCAACAGGAGGCAACCATCCTCACAGCTACCCCTGAAATCCAAACACTGGCCCGAGGGCGAATGTGATATTGAGACTCACCTGAGTTCCTAACCCTGCCTGGTAAAACTTCCAGAAAAAAAGGAACAGCCGTAACCTGGGCTCCACTGTCTGCCATAAGGTGAAAGTAGGTACCTCGTGCAACCTTACAACCTTCCTGATATAACATCTCGCATAACCCTCTGCCGAGTAAACGATTTTTGACTGAAAGACAAGAGGGACTGACCTCATCGGCCCGACTACTGGTCGAATGCATCCACGGACTCGTACGATGGTTAACTAAACTTGGGCCTAACACCCACGTGACCCTACTACCTGGAGGGACCACCACAAACTGACCCCACCATAAAACAGGTCGCGGGTTGACCCGCGGCATGGCCTCAACCCGACCCACTCTCGCGTAAAACACTTGCTCCCCGATCCGGAACAATCTCACTATCAAGTTACGAAAACCTAGCGGTCTTCTTAGCTCAACTACCCTCTTTCATTTCACACGACTCAGGGACTTATATACAAATATATCTCACGTGCACTATGCACTCCGATAAGGGTCAAACACAAATGTAATCTTTTACTCAAGATTGCCTTGCCTTCAAGGTCTCCACGTATAAAGCTCTAAGGCTCACACTTTTCCTATCCCCCAATCTTTCCCGGTTACTAACCATGATTTCTAATCACAATTTACACAATGCTATCAGAATATAACACTTAAGGTATACTCATCTTACATACTAATCTCTAGAGGGTTAAGGATATACCTGTATCTACTGCTTCACTCCCCTTAGTCGTTCTAATCAAACCTGCCCCGTAGGGCGCATAGCTAGGGAAGATGATGAACTGATCACCGATCATGAAGGCTGAGTCCTCCTACTTACATCCTTCCTACTAGGACATCCTTTCGACACATGGCCCTGACGGCCGCCGGTAAAACAAGTACCAACTAAAAGACGACATTCCCCGGGATGACGCCTGTCACATTGTGAACACTGGGGAAAAACTGAATCCGGCTGGCTGGAACCTTCGTGTAGCTGTGAATCGGAAGCTCTGGAGTTCTGACCAATTCCTGCATACCCCGAACGTCCTGAACCCTGTGGAGGACCACTCTGCACTGGTGGATGTGCATATCTAATCTGCTGGTGAGGCGATTCGCCTCGAAAGTTATCAAAGGACCTTGCTGTTCTGGCCTTCTTCTGCTGTCCTTGGTTAACCCGTCGATCTCTACGTTTCTCGGCTTGCTGCGCATAAGCCCGTACACAGGCCATGCTCAGCCTAACTGAAGAACTACTCTTGCACAACCCTTTCTTAGATATTTATCAAGGCCCGCGATAAATCGGTACATCATATACCCTCTGGTAGCTTAAATCCCTAGCTAGTAACAGGGTCGTCTCTTTGCAATCTATATTCTCTCTGTTCGATCGTGGGCGAAGGTTCATATATCAAGGTCGCGATGAAAGGCACCGCCGCCGTGCTAAACTCTGTTGGGGCTAGTGACGTCGCAGAACTCCCCAAATGAAGCACCACCCCAGGTGATGATTGGGCTCGTGCCCACGTAACCTCTCAGACTCTACTCGCGGCTCCTACCGCTTTGCCCTTCTCGGGCGGGTTGCCTTACGCGGAGGCATAACGGTAAGGGAAAGAAATACGTTAGAGGGGTCCAACTTATAACACAACTCTAAGGCACGATCTCAGAGTGAGAAGAATGGAAACCAATCCTAAATATACTATAGCCTCCTGATTATTGGTGTGGTGCACAATACACCGATAATCAAGACTCTACTAGATACGGTCTGTAGACACTTTCCGAGGATTAACTGCTCTGATACCACTTTTGTAACGACCCGAACCCGGGCCCGTGACTGGTGCCTTACCCCGGGCACCCTAGTGATACAACATCAGAGTAATCAGCGGAATATAAAACAATAACACGAAATGACATGAAGTATGAAACAATAATCTGAGAAAGTTGCCTTGCGGCATATATAAATGTCAACTAGACGATTCATCCCTTTTTGATTACGCCACAGCGGTACTCTGCACCTCTAAGAGTGACATGACAACAATGGCGGGACGGGGCCCCGCCATACCACGAATGTAAGCACCTACTACGACGGGGACTATACCACCGATAAGCCTGCAGAAAGCGGGCTTCCCAAGCTGAATCGACCACGAGCTAGGATCAACGGCGGTGTACCTCAACTGCGGCATGACGCGGCCCGAAGGAGGTCGATACAATAGGTACCAAGTATGTGGCGAAAATCACGTAAATGAAATCATAGTAGTCTATATAAGCGGGAGACATGTATGATAACCAAACTACGATTCCTGATAAATAAGCGATCATGTCAAGTCGGGGACTCGCCCTCAAAGTCATCACTCAAATATAACTATGGGTCTCACGCCCAACATCAATCATGCCCGTGGAATACCTTCCTCACGCCGTGATCTATGATTTAAAAGCACCAAGGAATACACATGAACACGTGTCCCACTGTGTCATCATAAAATCGTCGGGGTAAATGCGAAGGCATAGCCGACTACTAAAACCTACGGTACAAACAAGGTCATAAAGCGTATCATGAGATCTGTCTGGGCGTCACATGATCAAAGCCGCCACTCGCCCGCGATATCTAATGTGCGCGTCTAGCCTCGAACTTCCGCACTCGCGTAGGCCACTCCGATGGCCGCATGAGGTATTCCCGCGTCGAGGTAGCTACTCCCGGCGTCCGCTGGACTCGCGATCGCGTATGGCCACATGAACCGCATGACCATATAGGCGCGCACTAACTCGGAACTCTCGTAGCTCGCATAGGTCCGGGACCGCGTGAGGTATCCTCGAATCATAGTCACACAGATCGCTGAGTATTACCGCGTGGAGGCGCAACCTCGGGATCATGTCAAGGTGAGTGGTACAATACCAATATAACGGCTGATAGTTAAACAACATAAGCGCGATCGAGGGAAAACCCCTTTACACAAACATCACAAGATACTAACACACGTAGCATCCTAACATGTTTACTTATCAAACCAACAAGAAAGTATTACCAGGCTATCACAAACCAACACAATCAAGTTATTCATGTCATGACCCGAACCGGGGCCCGTGACTGGTGCCTTACCCCGGGCACCCTCGTGATACAACATCAGAGAAAATCAGCGGAAATAAAAACATAAACATGAAACAAGAGACATGATAGATAAACAGAGCAACTAAAGCGGTTGCCTTATGTATATATACATAAAAACCGACAGTTATCCTTTTTACAAACTACGCCTACAAGTACTACGGACCTAAGAAGTGACAACAACTATGACGGACAGGGCCCGCCATACCCCAATGTACAAGAACCTGCGCACTCGGGTAACATACAAAAGATAAGCCTCAAGAAACGGGCTTCCCAACACGCTGACGTGATCCAAAGAGCGAGGATCCTGACCGATGTACCTCTACTGCGGCATGAGCGGCCCCGAAGAGGTCGATGCAGTACCAAGTATGTGGCGAAATCAATATCAGAACGAAATCATGACAGTCTATATAAAACAGGAGACATGTATGATAACCAAACTACAGTTTACAACATAAAAGTAGTCATGTCAAGTCAGGGACCCACGCCCTCAAAGTCATCCCTCATGCCCGTGGAACTCCTTCCTCACTGCCGGCAGTCTAGGTATAAATCATGTGGAATACGTGTCTCGGCCCATCACATGGGACTCGATAAAGAATCGGGTGAAATACGTGTCTCGGCCCATCCCATGGGACTCGATAAAGAATCATGTGGAATACGTGTCTCGGCCCATCTCATGGGACTCGATAAAGAACCAGGTGGAATACGTGTCTCGGCCCATCTCATGGGACTCGATAAAGAACTAGGTGGAATACGTGTCTCGGCCCATCTCATGGGACTCGATAAAGAACCAGGTGGAATACGTGTCTCGGCCCATCTCATGGGACTCGATAAAGAACCAGGAGGAATACGTGTCTCGGCCCATCCCATGGGGCTCGATAAGAATCATACATAACAAATCAGCCGGCCCTCCATCGAGAGACGCGGTGGTATAGAAATACAATACTTGCATAACAAGGCTATCACACGCAAACATAGGCAAGTTACACACAACTCGAAGTACTTCCATTTTATGCCGAAGGCCAGGTTCTGACCCCCAAAGTATTACGTACGTTAAGTTCTTTTAACAGATCCATTTCTTTCACAAAAGTCACACAATACCCGTAGTATAAAAATAGAGTGACTATCTTTTTAAGTAAACCAAAACACTTCCCTTTGTAAAATCAAGTAACAACATTATTTTCCAAACGTTCAAGTTTGCCTAATTTCAAATGCTCAAGTTTCTTAATTTAGAAGGGTTTCATAACTCATAGTCTTAATCTCTTTTAAAACAATTGAGTAACATATGTCTTATCGTGAGTTTATTCTTGTTTATAACAATCTTGCTACTGACCATGATCTAGGAAATGTAATACCATTTTGTCTTATCTTAGCTTCTATGCAGATGGAGGTTTCTACTGGTTTTAATAACAATTAGTTATTTGTCAATACATTTTCCTTTATTAACGCTGCAGTGGTTTGTTCGACACTTATTCTCATTTCCGAAATCAGTAAAACATTATTCTTTTAAAACCAACTACTCATTACTCGCGAATGAGGTTTTTACAACATTTTAACAAAATTCATAACAAGTCACACTAAGTCAAGTCTCTTATCTTTCAAGATCAAGTCTCTTAACTTTCAAAATCAAGTCGTGTATAAGTCAAGTCTCTTATCTTTCAAGATCAAGTCTCTTAACTTTCTACAATCAATAAACCATTCTTTTACCTACATAAAGTCGTTATAACTAACTTCCCATAAAGCTATTATAACACCCTATGTTTTAAACCAACCAAATCTGTTATACCCCGTATTTCCCGAGTATGTACGTGAGGACGTACGTAGAAAAGTTTGAACTTTAAAGTTGGCTTGGACGATTTATTTTGTGCACAACACCCGGTTAGAGTCGTTTTTCGACAAAACGTTTTATACAACTCGGGTAGGGTAAATTACGGCTATGTCATTTCTAATTTTTGCGGATTTTTCCGAGAGACGAAACATTTTGGACCAACGAGAGGGCGACACTTGTCACCCTCTCATTGATGGACGTTGGGCGGTAAAGGGTGGACGATTGGGAGCCTATTTTGTCAAGGAGTTGGTAGGATATTTTTGTGTAGTAGATAGAATGGACACTTGCCTAAATCCTCACCCTACACTTGCCTTGCACTTGGCATCATCTTGGCCATTGGTTGGCCATTGCTTGACCTATAAATACCCCCCTTTAGATGAAGAGTTCTTCATCCACAAAATCATTCTCCAAGTCTTGAAATTCCCTCCCCTCTCTTGTAGTATTTTCGTCCAACACCCCCCTCCCCCTCTAGCCTTAGTGGCTTGGCCGAGAGCACCCCATAAAGCAAGCCCTAGCCGAAACACCACCCCCCCTCCCTTGGTAGAAATGTTGTCTTCCAAGTATAGTTACTATTCCTAAATACCCTAGCCCAAATCCCTTATAGTATTTAAGTAGAAGTGGTGTAAAACTTCTAAGGGTTCTTGGAGCTATCGGAGCGTGCATTTAGGAGCTAAACCTCGCTCAGGATCGACGTTTATACTTGGATAATATTGGGCTTATCGAGGTAAATAATCTTATCCTCCTTTTGAAATTAGAATTTACATACTGTAGAAGTATAGGAATAAGTATAAAATACTTAGGAGGATATTACAGAATAGAATTGAACTGTTATCACAGTAGAAGGGTATAAAAGAAGAATAATTGAACTGTACTCACTTAGGACTGTATTTACAGTAGACTATATAGTTTACCGGGTAGGGAAGTGCTGCCCAAATTTCCATAGAATAGAGAACCCTCTGCTTAGAGCTTTATACGATCTGATCTAGACGTTGATAGACGTATTTGACTGGTATAGGTCGATTCTCTGCGCGCGACATATTCGACTTGGCAGGTGGATTTCGCCGAGAAGGTATGTGATTCTTCCTATACTCTTGAGCATGATATTTTAAAGAATATATATATATAGTACGGTAGACGTACGTGTCTTAACTGAACGTAGTTATACGACAATGTCTTTTGACTTAAGCCTGAATAATAAGAATCTTGAAGTATTCCAATGAATTAAGAAACCTTTTTGAAAAAGGAGTAATGCCTGGTTTTATGAAACTTAAGAGTTATACTAGCTTTATGGGAAGTTAGGTATAACGGCTTAAGAGAGATAAAAAGAATGGTTTATTAATTTTTGAAGTTAAGAGACTTGATCTTAAAAGATAAGAGACTTGACTTAATTAAATTATTATGAATTTTGTGTGAAACCTCATTCGTGAGTAATGAGTACTTGGTTTTTAAAAGGAATAATGTTTTACTGATTTCGGAAATCAGAATAAGTATCGAACAAACCACAGCAGCGTTAATAAAGGAAAAAGTATTGACTAATAAATTATTATTAAAACCAGTAGAAACCTCCATCTGCATAGAAGCTAAGATGAGACAAAATGATATTTCCTAGATCATGGCTGCTTTAATAAGATTGTTATAAACAAGAATAACCTAATCACATATAAGGCATATGTTTCTCAAATCTTTTTAAAGGAGAATTATATCATTAAGTGATTAAGACTATGAACTACGGAACCTTTCGAAAATGAGAAACTTGAGCATCTAAAATTAGGCAAACTTGAACGTTTTGAAAAGAATGTTGTTACTTGATTTATAAAAAGTAAAGTGTTCTGGTTTACTTAAAAATGTTAGTCACTCTATTACTACGGGTATCGGGTGACCTTTATAAAAGAAATGGACCTCTTAAAGAATTAATGTATGTAGTATTTTGGAGATAGAACTTGGTTTTTGTTAAAGTAATCATTAAAGTACCTTGTGTGGTTAGCTTGTCTATGTTTTGCTGGTATTACTCTTGTGATACCTTTCTGCTGGTTTGATAAGTACCCATGTTATGATACTACGTGTGTTAGTGTCTTGTGATGTTATTCTTGTTGTGCTTACGTTGTTAGACGTTAAGCGTTATCTTGTTATTATATCACATACCCTCGACTTATTATACAGGGCTTGCCACGCGATGCGGTCTATACGGCCTATGCGGTCTGCGTGACTATGCGGAGCAGCGGTATGCTCCAGGATTGATCATTCCGGGTGTATTAGCCCGATGCGGGGGATGCCCTATGCGGTATGTGTGACTATGCGGTCTATTGAGACTATGCAGATTGCGGAAGTCCAGGCGGGTACCGGGGGTTAGCTACCCCCGATGCGAGGAATACCTCATGCGGGTCTATGTGTGACCTATGCGGAATGTGGGAGTCCAGGGTTAGGCATGCATAATGATACTATGGGCGATTGGCCTTGCTTCGATCATTCGCAGCCTAGGAAAGACACATTCTGATTTACCTATTATTGCTCTTGTTTGTGATATGGCACTTTGTGCAAATTGAACTAATTGTATTTGCAAATGGTTTTAAATACTTTGATTTCATTTATAGTACTTTACAGTTTCACATACTTGGTACCTGTTGTACTGACCTCCTTCGGGGGGCTGCGTTCATGCCGCAGGTAGAGAGTACTCTCCGTTGATCCCGTTCTTAGGATCACCGTTTCAGCGTTGGAAAAGCTCCGTTTCTCCGGAGGCTTAGCATTTTGGTATGGTCCCCTGTCGTTGTAGGTATTTGCATTCAGGGGTATGGCGGGGCCCTGTCCCGCCATTGTTGTTTTAAACTCTTAGAGGTCTGTAGTCCTGTTGTAAAGTTGGGATGTAACTGTTCATTTTGGGTATCTATATATATATATGCCGAAAGGCAACTTTTCCCCAGAAACTGTGTCTTATTTTTACTGTTTCATATCTTAGTTGTTTTAAATTCCGCTGATTTCTCTGATGTATGACTACTTGGGTGCCCGGGTAAGGCACGATCCACGGGCCGAGCAGTCGTGACAAAAGTGGTATCGAGCGATTAATCCTCGGAAAGTGTCTGAGCCGTATCTAGTAGAGTCTTGATTATCGGTGTGTTGTGCACCACACCAATAATCAGGAGGCTATAGGATATTTAGGATTGGTTTCCATTCTTCTCACTCTGAGATCGTGCTTTAGAGTTGTGTTATCAGTTGGACCCCTCTAACGTATTCCTTTCCTTTACCAGTTATGCCTCCACGCCCGGCTCGGGCCAGAAGAGCGGCGGCGAGGAGGCTGCGAGTAAATCTGAGAGAGTTAGAAGAGGCACGGGCCCAATCATCACTGAGGCGATGCTTCATGCGGGGAGTTACGAGGCGTCGCCAGGCCGGCGAGTTTGGCACGGCAGCGATTCCTCTGCGGCCATGACATCTGGACCTTCAGTTCCACGACTAGGAGCAGAAAATATGGATTGGAAGGAGACGACCCTGTTACTAGCAAGGGATTTGGCAACCAGAGAGTATTTTATGTACCGATATATCAAGGATATTGATGATTATCTAAAGAAGGGTTGTGAAGAAGTAGCTCTTCAGTCAGGAATGAGTTGGGCTTGCGTTCAGGCTTATGTATGCGGCGGTGAGAGAGGTAGAGATCGGCAGTTAACCAAGAAACGAAGAGGGCCCGATTGGCGGGGATCATTTGGTAACTCTCGGCGAACCGCCTCGGCAGATTAGACATGCGCCTCCGCCCGGTCTGATGTCCCTCGCGAGTTGATTTTCCTCGGTGTTCACGGTGTGGCGGCGTCGTCGGGAATGTCGCCTTTTTCGGTGCTTGTTTTACTGCGGCCGTCGAGCCGTGTGTCGAAAGGGTGTCCTAGTAGGAGGACTCGGCTACCGATCGATTGCGGATTGATGGTGCGGAGAGGAAGGGTGTTAGCGGAGAGGCCACCCACCTCGGTGTGGCGTTGTGGTCGATGTCATTTTGGGAGTGTCGTGCTTCTCGACGGACTTGTTATGTTTGCGGCCAGCGGGGCCATTTGCGGCCCATCGACGGAGGTGGCGGGGATGTAGAGACTCGGCCGGGATCGGTGGATAGTTCATCACCTTCCCGGTATCGCCACAGGGCGGGATTGATTAGAATGACCTAGGGGAAGTGCAGCGTAGATACATGTATATCCTTACCCTCTAGAGATTTGTATGTATAGTAAGATGCGAATATCTTAAGTATTATTTTCGGATAGCATTGTGTTAACTATGATTAGAAATCATGATTAGTTAACCGGGAAAGGTTGGAGGATAGAGAAGTGGGAGCCTTAGAATATTATACGTAGAGACCTTAGAGGCGAGGCCATCTTTAATAAAAGAATTATTTCATGTTTGACCCTTATCGAAGTGCATAGTTTACGTGAGATATTTTTGTGGGATAAATCCCTGGGTAGTGTGAAATGAAAGAGGGTAGTTGAGCTAAGAAGACCGCTAGGTTTTCGTAACGTGATTAGTGAGATTGTTCCGGATCGGGGAGCTAGTGTTTTGCGCGTTGCCGGGTCGGGTTGATGCCATGGTGCGGGTCGACCCGCGGCCTGTATGGTGGTGGGGTCAGTTTGTGGTGGTCCCGCTTTGTGTTAGGGTCACGAGGGTGTTAGGCCCAGGTTTAGTTAACCATCGTACGAATTCGTGGATGCATTCGACCAGTAGTCGGGCCGATGGGGTCAGCCCGTCTTATCTTTTAGTCAAACCTGTTCTCGGTAGTAAGATGCGAGATGATTATTTCAGGAAGGTTGTAAGGCTGCACGAGGTGCCTACCTTCACCTTATGGCAGACAGTGGAGCCCCAAGTTACGGCTGTTTCTTTTCTGGAGGTTTTACCAGGCAAGGTTAGGAACTCAGGTGAGTCTCAGTGTCGCATTCACCCTCGGGCCAGTGTTTGGATTTGAGGGTAGTAAGGACTATTACCTCTTGTTGAGTATATATTATATAGCTACCGTTTGATTCGGGTGTCGCCGTTTGGAGCCTTTTTATAAGCGCTAGTGTGAGATGGCCGGTCGATTGATTCGATGTAAGCAAGGTTCAGATAGTTGGTTCATACTTGTTCAACAGGGCGTGGATAGGGTGACGCTTATCCAGAAGAGGTTATTGGCAGCTCAGAGTCAGCGGGGAGCAGTACCAGAAGCATGGTAAGTTATGAGAAAGAATTCGAGTGTACGAGAAGGGTACGACACGTAAGGGAAGAAGCGGGCATGTGTAAGGACATAGATGTGATCTTTTCGTTTGTAAAGAGTAGGTGCGAAGGGAGTATCTTTTAGACCTCGGGTAGGAACTTTTGTGATGTTAGAGGTGTTTCCTCGTGGACTTGGATATAAGTGTTTGCACAGGTGTTCTGTGGCCAGGTGTGGCAGGATTGTTCTCGTAAGTATAGTAGTGAAGACTATACTGGCGCATGGTTGTTTTGAGACTTAGAAGGAACATTCGGGACGAATTTTTCTAAGGAGGGGAGAATGTTATACCCCGTATTTCCCGAGTATGTACGTGAGGACGTACGTAGAAAAGTTTGAACTTTAAAGTTGGCTTGGACGATTTATTTTGTGCACAACACCCGGTTAGAGTCGTTTTTCGACAAAACGTTTTATACAACTCGGGTAGGGTAAATTACGGCTATGTCATTTCTAATTTTTGCAGATTTTTCCGAGAGACGAAACATTTTGGACCAACGAGAGGGCGACACTTGTCACCCTCTCATTGATGGACGTTGGGCGGTAAAGGGTGGACGATTGGGAGCCTATTTTGTCAAGGAGTTGGTAGGATATTTTTGTGTAGTAGATAGAATGGACACTTGCCTAAATCCTCACCCTACACTTGCCTTGCACTTGGCATCATCTTGGCCATTGGTTGGCCATTGCTTGACCTATAAATACCCCCCTTTAGATGAAGAGTTCTTCATCCACAAAATCATTCTCCAAGTCTTGAAATTCCCTCCCCTCTCTTGTAGTATTTTCGTCCAACACCCTCCTCTAGCCTTAGTGGCTTGGCGAGCCCCACTCTAAAGCAAGCCCTGGCCGAAACACCACCCACTCCTTGGTAGAAATGTTGTCTTCCAAGTATAGTTACTATTCCTAAATACCTAGCCCAAATCCCTTATAGTATTTAAGTAGAAGTGGTGTAGAACTTCTAAGGGTTCTTGGAGCTATCGGACGTGCATTTAGGAGCTAAACCTCGCTCGGGATCGACGTTTATACTTGGATAATATTGGGCTTATCGAGGTAAATAATCTTATCCTCCTTTTGAAATTAGAATTTACATCTTTGTAGAAGTATAGGAATAAGTATAAAATACTTAGGAGGATATTCAGAATAGAATTGAGCATATCACGGTAGAAGGGTATAAAAGAAGAATAATTGAACTGTACTCACTTAGAATTGTATTCTGATGAACTATATAGTTCTGGGTAGGAAGTGCTGCCCAAATTTCCATAGAATAGAGAACCCTCGCTTAGAGCTTTATACGATCTGATCTAGACGTTGATAGGCGTGTTGGTAGTATAGGTCGATTCTGCGTAGCGACATATTCGACTTGGCGGTGGATTTGCCGAGAAGGTATGTGATTCTTCCTATACTCTTGAGCATGATATTTTAAAGAATATATATATATAGTACGGTAGACGTACGTGTGTTAACTGAACGTAGTTATACGGCAATGTCTTTTGACTTAAGCCTGAATAATAAGAATCTTGAAGTATTCCAATGAATTAAGAAACCTTTTTGAAAAATGAGTAATGCCTGGTTTTAAGAAACTTAAGAGTTATACTAGCTTTATGGGAAGTTAGGTATAACGGCTTAAGAGAGATAAAAAGAATGGTTTATTAATTTTTGAAGTTAAGAGACTTGATCTTAAAAGATAAGAGACTTGACTTAATTAAATTATTATGAATTTTGTGTGAAACCTCATTCGTGAGTAATGAGTACTTGGTTTTTAAAAGGAATAATGTTTTACTGATTTCGGAAATCAGAATAAGTATCGAACAAACCACAGCAGCGTTAATAAAGGAAAAAGTATTGACTAATAAATTATTATTAAAACCAGTAGAAACCTCCATCTGCATAGAAGCTAAGATGAGACAAAATGATATTTCCTAGATCATGGCTGCTTTAATAAGATTGTTATAAACAAGAATAACCTACTCACATATAAGGCATATGTTTCTCAAATCTTTTTAAAGGAGAATTATATCATTAAGTGATTAAGACTATGAACTACGGAACCTTTCGAAAATGAGAAACTTGAGCATCTAAAATTAGGCAAACTTGAACGTTTTGAAAAGAATGTTGTTACTTGATTTATAAAAAGGAAAGTGTTCTGGTTTACTTAAAAATGTTAGTCACTCTATTACTACGGGTATCGGGTGACCTTTATAAAAGAAATGGACCTCTTAAAGAATTAATGTATGTAGTATTTTGGAGATAGAACTTGGTTTTTGTTAAAGTAATCATTAAAGTACCTTGTGTGGTTAGCTTGTCTATGTTTTGCTGGTATTAGTCTTGTGATACCTTTCTGCTGGTTTGATAAGTACCCATGTTATGATACTACGTGTGTTAGTGTCTTGTGATGTTATTCTTGTTGTGCTTACGTTGTTAGACGTTAAGCCCGTTGTACTGTTATTATATCACATACCCCATTGACTTATTATACAGGGCTTGCCACCCGATGCGGTCTATCGGCTATGCGGTCTGCGTGACTATGCGGGCAGCGGTATGCTCGAGATTGATCATTCGGTGTATTAGCCCGATCGCGGGATGCCTATGCGGTGCGTGTGACTATGCGGTCTATTGAGACTATGCGGTGCGGAAGTCGGTAGTGCAGGGGTTAGCTACCCCGTCGCGAGAATACCTCATGCGGGTCTATGTGTGACCTATGCGGTGCGGGAGTCGGGGTTAGGCATGCATAATGATACTATGGGCGATTGGCCTTGCCCGATCATTCGCGACCTAGGAAAGACACATTCTGATTTACCTATTATTGCTCTTGTTTGTGATATGACACTTTGTGCAAATTGAACTAATTGTATTTGCAAATGGTTTTAAATACTTTGATTTCATTTATAGTACTTTACAGTTTCACATACTTGGTACCTATTGTACTGACCTCCTTCGGGGGGTTGCGTTCATGCCGCAGGTAGAGGTACTCCTACTGTTGATCCCCGTTCTTAGGATCACCGTTTCAGCGTTGGAAAAGCTCCGTTTCTCCGGAGGCTTAGCATTTTGGTATGGTCCCCTGTCGTTGTAGGTATTTGCATTCAGGGGTATGGCGGGCCTGTCCGCCATTGTTGTTTTAAACTCTTAAGTGCAGTAGTCTGTTGTAAAGTTGGGATGTAACTTGTTCATTTTGGGTATCTATATATATATATGCGAAAGGCAACTTTTCCCGTAAGCGTGTCTTATTTTCTTGTTTCATATCTTGGTTGTTTTAAATTCACGATTTCTACGATGTATGACTACTTGGGTGCGGGTAAGGCACGATCCACGAGCCGGGCGGTCGTGACAAAATAACTTAGCACATGTACGTCTACCGTACTACATAGTTCACAACAATCATGCTAGAAAAGATAGGAAGAGGTTCACATACCTCGCGACGATTATCGACAAATAGCAAAACGCTCCAAGTACTTCAACCTGTCGGCTACTCCTTAAGACAAGTAGATCACGCCACACGTAGTACTCCACTCCTAACACGGTCATAGTACTTTTATCAAACCTTTCTCATCATTGAATACTTATACCAATAAAAAGCCCTCTAATTCTACGGAAAATTCGGCAGCACTTCCCCCGTTTTTACTCACTTTTCCATCTTTCTCCAAGGCCCGAATAATCGTAATATATATACCATATATATATATAAGGCGTAATAATTAAACAACATAAAGAAGGGGATTACACGCCCAAACGGTAACGCGGTTTACTATCACGCCTCCATAATAACAACAAGTAAAAGAAGGGGATTACGCGCCCAAACGGTAACGTGGTTTACTATCACGCCTTCATAACAATACAATAATTAAAAAGGGGATCACACGCCCAAACGGAACGCGATTGAAAAATCTTCCCCTTAACAGAAATGTAAATACAGTCCAATGTAAATATAGTCCAAAGTAAATACGGTCCAAAGTAAATACAGTCCAAAGTAAATACAGTCCTTAAGTTGGGGTCCTTGGCCAACTTTGTCCATTTTACTTATCCAATTTACTCATTAGTCATCCAACTTATATTTCCATTCTTAATATAAGTTATAGTTACTTTGTTAATTACTTCTTCACAAGTAAGATACGTTTTTACCATTTTAATGGCAAACGACCAATCCTTTCTTTTAACAAGTTAACAAGATCCAACTCTTCCAAACTTTACTTCATATATTATATAATCCGTAATATACTTACAATATATGTATAATGACCAATTCACAAAGAGGTTTAAGATTCACTACCTCAAATAGCCCAAAATTATCCAAGAACTTAATGTCGTTCCAAGCAAGTCTTAGCTCCAATCTTTATGTTACAAACCACCACAAATCACCCTAAGAAGCTCCTAACCATCATCTCTTCAAGAACCAACTCAAACAAGTGAAGAACACTTAGGTTTCCCTTACAAGAGCTCTCGGCCAAGGTGGCCTTTTTGAGGCTAGGGGGTGAAATCTTTTCCAACTTTTGGGTAAGAGTCTTCCTAATACACTAGGGAAGAACACTTAGGAGTTTAGGAATTATTGGACAAGGTTAGGTTAGAGAGGGGGGGTGTTCGACGAGAGCTAGGGGAGAGGGAGGGAGAGGAAAATATTTCTCAAGTCTTGAAATATCTAAGTGTGCAAGATTTCATCAACAAAGGGTGCATATATAGGACAACCAAGGGCTAGGATGAAGGCAAGTGTGTGGTTGAGATTGGGGACAAGTGTGGGTGGGACCCACAAGCCACTTGTCCACACAAAATATCTTGCAAGACTTGGCCACTTGTCTTGGCCACTTGGCACACAATTTCGGCCACAAGGCCACCTAGGGGGTGACACGTGTCGCCCTCCTACTCGTTCAAAATATTTCATCTTCCGAAAATATCCCTAATGGCCAAAATCTCAAAAACAAAGCGGGCCCCACAAAACCGTAAATTTCTCCCGTGGGCCCCACGTGACCAATTCCGGAAATAAAATTCCATAATTCTAATATAATTCAAGAAGCCCAAATACCAAATCTGGGAATCCAATTCCCATCAACGAACCTTTTTCCTTCACAAAACCCGGAAACTTTTCCGTCGAAAAATCACATCTTCCTTTCTTTCCAATATTTCTGTCGTATTCTCGTACGTACGTCCTCACATACATACCCTGGAACTACGGGGTATAACATTCTTCCCCCTTAGAAACATTCGTCCCGAATGTTCCTTCTAAGTCTCCAAAAAAAAAAACACACATGCGCCGGTATAGTCTTCACTACTATACTTACAAAACCAATTATGCCACACATGGCCATAATATCACATACGTGCGAAACCCAAATCCAAACTAACGAGGAATCACCTCTAAGATGTAAAACAATACTAACTCTCACTCCTGGTCCAAAGGATACTTCCTTCGCACCTTCACTTCACAAAAATGATCACTTCCATCTCTTAACACATGTTCGCTTCCTTTCTTACTCGTCGTACCTGTCTCGTACACCCGAACTCTTTCTAGTACACGTACCATATTTCCGTCATCGCTGCAGTTTCCAAAACCTTGGAGTCGCTACCTCCAAACTTGGTCATCTTACTAGCCTCAAATTCCTTTAAGGCCATTTCCGGCCTTCACGATCCGATTCTGGTCGAACGCATCCACAGACTCGTACAATGGTTACCTAAACTTGGGCCTAGCACCCTCGTGACCCTACCACCTGGAGGGACCACCTCGAACTGACCCACCTCATTCTGGGCTACGGGTTGACCCGCAAATGGCCCTCAACTCAACCCCTAACCGCGCCAAAACTCTTGTTTCCCCCGATCCGGAGCAATCTCACTAATCAAGTCACGAAAACCTAGTGGTCTTCTTAGCTCAACTACCCTCTTATAATTCACACCACTCAGGACGGCCTTGCATCCAAGGTCTCCACGTATAATATTCTAAGGTTCACACCTTCCATGACCCCAGCTAGTAACTGGGCCATATCTTTGTAACTCATATCCTCGGCTCCTGGCCGTGGAACTGGAGGCTCAGGTATCGTGGCCTCCGTAGAAACTGATGTCGCTCTAAACTCTGCTGGGGCTAGCGGCGTCATAAAACTCGTCGTCTGAAGTACTATCTCAGGTAATGACCAGGCCTGTGCTCTCGTAACCCTCTGTGTTCTACTCGCAGCTCCCTCTGCTGCCTTGCCCATCTGGGCCCTGGTTGCCTTGCGCGGAGGCATAACTGGTACATAAGAATACGCCAGAGGGAGACCAACTTATAACACAGCTCTAAGGCACGATCTCAGAATGAGAAGAATGGAAACCAATCCTAAATGTCCTGCAGCCTCCTGATTATAGATGTGGTGCACAACACACCGATAATCAAGACTCTACTAGACACGGTCTGTAGACACTTACTGAGGACTAACTGCTATGATACCACTTTTGTCACGACCCGAACCGGGGCCCGTGACTGGTGCCTTACCCCGGGCACCCTCGTGATACAACATCAGAGAAAATCAGCGGAAATAAAAACATAAACATGAAACAAGAGACATGATAGATAAACAGGCCAACCAAAAGCGATTTGCCTTACGTATATATACATAAAAACCCGAGCGATTATCCTTTTTACAAACTCGCCACAACAAGATTACTGCACTTAAGAAGTGACAACAACTATGACGGGACAGGGCCCCGCCATACCCCTGAATGTACAAGAACCTACAGACTCAGGGTAACATACCAAAAGATAAGCCTCCGAAGAAACGGGGATTCCCAACACGCTGAACTGTGATCCTAAGAGCGAGGATCCACAACCGATGTACCTACTGCGGCATGAGCAGCCCCAGGAGGTCGATCTAACAGTACCAAGTATGTGAAATCGAATATCAGAACGAAATCATGACAGTCTATATAAAACAGGAGACATGTATGATAACCAAACTACAGTTTACAACATAAAAGTAGTCATGTCAAGTCTGGGACTCACGCCCTCAAAGTCATCCCTCATGCCCGTGGAACTCCTTCCTCACTGCCGGCAGTCTAGGTATAAATCATGTGGAATACGTGTCTCGGCCCATCACATGGGACTCGATAAAGAATCAGGTGAAATACGTGTCTCGGCCCATCCCATGGGACTCGATAAAGAATCATGTGGAATACGTGTCTCGGCCCATCTCATGGGACTCGATAAAGAACCAGGTGGAATACGTGTCTCGGCCCATCTCATGGGACTCGATAAAGAACCAGGTGGAATACGTGTCTCGGCCCATCTCATGGGACTCGATAAAGAACCAGGTGGAATATGTGTCTCGACCCATCTCATGGGACTCGATAAAGAACCAGGTGGAATACGTGTCTCGGCCCATCCCATGGGACTCGATAAGAATCATACATAACAAATCAGTCGGCCCTCCATCGAGAGACTCGGTGGTATAGAAATACAATACTTGCATAACAAGGCTATCACACGCAAACATAGGCAAGTTACACACAACTCGAAGTACTTCCATTTTATGTCGAAGGCCAGGTTCTAACCCCCAAAGTATTACGTACGTTAAGTTCTTTTAACAGATCCATTTCTTTCACAAAAGTCACACAATACCCGTAGTATAAAAATAGAGTGACTATCTTTTTAAGTAAACCAAAACACTTCCCTTTGTAAAATCAAGTAACAACATTATTTTCCAAACGTTCAAGTTTGCCTAATTTCAAATGCTCAAGTTTCTTAATTTAGAAGGGTTTCATAACTCATAGTCTTAATCTCTTTTAAAACAATTGAGTAACATATGTCTTATGCGTGAGCCGTTTATTCTTGTTTATAACAATCTTGCTACAAAGACCATGATCTAGGAAATGTAATACCATTTTGTCTTATCTTAGCTTCTATGCAGATGGAGGTTTCTACTGGTTTTAATAACAATTAGTTATTTGTCAATACATTTTCCTTTATTAACGCTGCAGTGGTTTGTTCGACACTTATTCTCATTTCCGAAATCAGTAAAACATTATTCTTTTAAAACCAACTACTCATTACTCGCGAATGAGGTTTTTACAACATTTTAACAAAATTCATAACAAGTCACACTAAGTCAAGTCTCTTATCTTTCAAGATCAAGTCTCTTAACTTTCAAAATCAATAAACCATTATTTTACCTACATAAAGTCGTTATAACTAACTTCCCATAAAGCTATTATAACACCCTATGTTTTAAACCAACCAAATCACTTAGCACATGTACGTCTACCGTACTACATAGTTCACAACAATCATGCTAGAAAAGATAGGAAGAGGTTCACATACCTCGCGACGATTATCGACAAATAGCAAAACGCTCCAAGTACTTCAACCTGTCGGCTACTCCTTAAGCCAAGTAGATCACGCCACACGTAGTACTCCACTCCTAACACGGTCATAGTACTTTTATCAAACCTTTCTCATCATTGAAGACTTATACCAATAAAAAGCCCTCTAATTCTACGGAAAATTCGGCAGCACTTCCCCCGTTTTTACTCACTTTTCCATCTTTCTCCAAGGCCCGAATAACCGTAATATATATACCATATATATATATAAGGCGTAATAATTAAACAACATAAAGAAGGGGATTACACGCCCAAACGGTAACGCGGTTTACTATCACGCCTCCATATTAACAACAAGTAAAAGAAGGGGATTACGCACCCAAACGGTAACGCGGTTTACTATCACGCCTTCATAACAATACAATAATTAAAAAGGGGATCACACGCCCAAACGGAACGCGATTGAAAAATCTTCCCCTTAACAGAAATGTAAATACAGTCCAATGTAAATACAGTCCAAAGTAAATACGGTCCAAAGTAAATACAGTCCAAAGTAAATACAGTCCTTAAGTTGGGGTCCTTGGCCAACTTTGTCCATTTTACTTATCCAATTTACTCATTAGTCATCCAACTTATATTTCCATTCTTAATATAAGTTATAGTTACTTTGTTAATTACTTCTTCACAAGTAAGATACGTTTTTACCATTTTAATGGCAAACGGCCAATCCTTTCTTTTAACAAGTTAACAAGATCCAACTCTTCCAAACTTTACTCCATATATTATATAATCCATAATATACTTACAATATATGTATAATGACCAATTCACAAAGAGGTTTAAGATTCACTACCTCAAATAGCCCAAAATTATCCAAGAACTTAATGTCGTTCCAAGCAAGTATTAGCTCCAATCTTTATGTTACAAACCACCACAAATCACCCTAAGAAGCTCCTAACCATCATCTCTTCAAGAACCAACTCAAACAAGTGAAGAACACTTAGGTTTCCCTTACAAGAGCTCTCGGCCAAGGTGGCCTTTTTGAGGCTAGGGGGTGAAATCTTTTCCAACTTTTGGGTAAGAGTCTTCCTAATACACTAGGGAAGAACACTTAGGAGTTTAGGAATTATTGGACAAGGTTAGGTTAGAGAGGGGGGGTGTTCGACGAGAGCTAGGGGAGAGGGAGGGAGAGGAAAATATTTCTCAAGTCTTGAAATATCTAAGTGTGCAAGATTTCATCAACAAAGGGTGCATATATAGGACAACCAAGGGCTAGGATGAAGGCAAGTGTGTGGTTGAGATTGGGGACAAGTGTGGGTGGGACCCACAAGCCACTTGTCCACACAAAATATCTTGCAAGACTTGGCCACTTGGCACACAATTTCGGCCACAAAGCCACCTAGGGGGGTGACACGTGTCGCCCTCCTACTCGTCCAAAATATTTCATCTTCCGAAAATATCCCTAATGGCCAAAATCTCAAAAACAAAGCGGACCCCACAAAACCGTAAATTTCTCCCGTGGGCCCCACGTGACCAATTCCGGAAATAAAATTCCATAATTCTAATATAATTCAAGAAGCCCAAATACCAAATCTGGGAATCCAATTCCCATCAACGAACCTTTTTCCTTCACAAAACCCGAAAACTTTTCCGTCGAAAAATCACATCTTCCTTTCTTTCCAATATTTCTGTCGTATTCTCGTACGTACGTCCTCACATACATACCCTGGAACTACGGGGTATAACAATTCACACAAGATACTTTCTACTTTATGTTAAACAAGTTCGGGTTTTTATCCCCAAAGTACTTCATACATTAACTCTTTAAAAGATACGTTACTTTCACAAAAGTCACACAATACCCGTAGTATAAAAATAGAGTGACTATCTTTTAAGTAAACCAAAACACTTCCCTTTGTAAAATCAAGTAACAACATTATTTTCCAAACGTTCAAGTTTGCCTAATTTCAAATGTTCAAGTTTCTCATTTTTCGAAAGGTTTCGTAGTTCATAGTTTTAATCCTTTAAAACAATTTGAGAAACATATACCTTATGTGTGAGTAGGTTATTCTTGTTCATAACAATCTTATTACAGCAGCCATGATCTAGGAAATGTAATATCATTTTGTCTCATCTTAGCTTCTATGCAGATGGAAATTTCTACTGGTTTTAATAATACTTTATTAGTCAAAACATTTCCCTTTGTTAGCGCTGCTGTGGTTTGTTCGATACTTATTCTGATTTCCGAAATCAGTAAAACATTATTGCTTTTAAAAACCAAGTACTCATTTCTCACGAATGAGGTTTCACACAAAATTCATATTAATTTAATTAAGTCAAGTCTCTTATCTTTTAAGATCAAGTCTCTTAACTTCTAAAATTAATAAACCATTCTTTTTATCACTCTTAAGTCGTTATACCTAACTCCCCATAAAGCTAGTATAACTCTTAAACTTTTAAAAGCCAAGCATTACTCTTCTTTCAAAAAGGTTTCTTTAATTCTCTTGAAATACTTCAAGATTCTTATTATTCAGGCTTAAGTCAAAAGACATTGCCGTACAACTACGTTCAATTAACACACGTACGTCTGCCGTACTATATATATATTCTTTTAAAATAACATGCTCAAGAGGATAGGAAGAATCACATACCTCGCGACGATTATCGACTATTAGCAAAACGCTCCACGGCTGTAACCCGGCTAGCCTTGTCCACCTTTCAAGTAGTACATGCTACTCGCAGAACATTCAACCTATAAAGGTTATACAGTCTATCAATGTCTAGACTACTCGGTTTCTAAGGAAAATTGGGCAGCCCTTCCCTACCCGTCAAACTTCACAAGTCTACTGTAATACCGTCCTATGTAAGTACAGTTCAATTCCCTTCTTATATACCTTCCTTGTATATAACTTATACTTAATTCTTATACTTCAATAGTATGCAAACTCAATTACAATAGGGAGACAAGATATTTACCTCGGTAAGCCCATAATTATCCAAGTATAAATGTCGATCCTGAGCAATGTTTAGCTCCTACTCTGGGCGCTCCAACCCACTCCAAACAACCCTTTAGAAGTTCTACGCAACTTCTTCTTAATCCTTCAACCGGCTATGAAGATTTTTCTAAGGTTTTCGTTTTGAGACAAAAAGGACATAAGGTAGTATTTTCGGGCTCTACGTATAGAGGTATCTTTGGAATACTACAAGGTATACGACTAAGGTATTTTGGTATAGTAAAAATACTTTGGAGAGTATTTTCTACCAAGAGGGGGTGTATTTTATGAGAACAACTAGGCAAGGGGGGGTGTGTCTCGGCCACACCATAAGGAGGGGGGGTGACAACTCTCGGCCAAGGGGGCCTCACGAAATGGGGGAGGGGTTTTCAAGACTTAAGGAAGTGAGGAGTGGATGAAGAAAGCTTCACAAAGGGGGGGGGGGTATTTATAGGGAGTTCAATGGCCAAGATCTAGCCAAGTGGGGGGCAAGTGGAGGGCCAAGATTTGCCCAAGTGCCCCCTAGTCCCTACTCCACAAATCCCTCACAAATATCCTACCAACTATGACCCCTAAATCGTGCAAGTTGCCGTCCCACACTCCACCAACTTGAGGGTGACAAGTGTCGCCCTCTCGTTGGTCCAAAATATTTCGTCTCTCGGAAAAATCCGCAAAAATTAAAAATGACATAGCCGAATTTTCCGCCCATGAAGTTTTGTAAAACGTTTCGTCAAAAAACGATTCTAATCGGGTGTTGTGCACAAAATATTTTCGTCCATGCCTACTTAAAGTTCAAACTTTTCTACGTACGTCCCCACGTACATACTCTGGAAATACGGGGTATAACACAAAGGAAGTGTTGTCCAATTTTTTCCGTAGAACAAGGGACTTTTCATTAGAATATACTACGTTGAAGCTAGAAGCTAATAGACGTATTATGGTCATTATAGGTTGACATCTTCGGAAGGCATATTGGACTTGGCAAGTGGATTAAACAAAGGAGGTATGTGGAAACTTTCTTATCTCTTGAGCATGAGTAGTTATAACTGTATGGTACGGTAGACGTACGTGATTTAAATGAAGTGAAGTCATTTGATTTATTTGACTTGTTTTAGGGACGTCTAGTTGGTTGAGTTAGAGAATTAACTCACGTGTCCTTAAGGAAGAGTTATAAGAATGGTTTATCCTAATAAGGTAGACAAGGATTTTCTTGACATGAATAAGTATAGAATACTAGATTTGGGAAGTATTGATTCTTGAACTATTCTAAAGATAAGAGACTTGATTCCTAAGTTAAGTGTCACGACCCGAACCCGGGCCCGTGACTGGTGCCTTACCCCGGGCACCCTAGTGATACAACATCAGAGAAAAACCAGCGGAAATAAAAACTCATGAAAGAAAACAGTGAAATAAGAAAATAGGCTAACCCAAACGGTTACCCTTTTTTTTTTTAAATGAAAACTGAACAGTTACATCCCTTACAAACCTGCCCACAACAGTGCTACAGACCTCTAAGAATTTTGAAACCATAATGACGAGACAGGGCCCCGCCATGCCCCTGAATATACAAAAGTCTACTACTTCAGGGAACCGTACCACAGGACAAGCTTCCGGAGATATGGAGCTGTCCGAGAACCGAACAGCGATCCTAAGAGTGCGGATCAGCAAGCTATGTACCTCAACCTGCGGCATGAACGCAGCCCCCCAAAGGAGTCGATCTGGCAGTACCAAGTATGTGGCGAAAAATACGTAAATGAAATCATAGTAGTCTATATAAAGCGGGAGACATGTATGATAACCAAACTACAAGATACAACATATAGCGATCATGTCAAGTTAGGGACTCATGCCGTGAAATCATCACTCAAATACAACCCGAATTTAACCCGCATGATGCGCGTGCCCCGACATCTCACCTCGGTATAAGCATGGCCCTGGCGTCTGAGTGGGCCCATACTGCGTGGACCATCCAACGTGTCGGTATGCCCAAAGGAGATAACAAGATAACAATCCTGTGGAAGCATACCCGGGCCACCCAACGTGTCGGTATGTCCAAACAACTAACAAAACAATACTCATCGTGGAAGCATACGTGGGCTACCCGATGTGTCGGTATGTCAAGCAAATAACAAGATACTACTCATCGTGGAAGCATACGTGGGCTACCCAACGTGTCGGTATGTCCAATCAAATAACAAGATACTACTTCGTGGAAGCATACGTGGGCTACCCAACGTGTCGGTATGTCCAATCAAATAACAATAATAACACCCTAATGGAAGCGTACGTGGGCCTCCCAACGTGTCGGTATGTCCATCAAGAATCGATATAGTGGAAGCATACGTGGGCTACCCAACGTGTCGGTATGTCCATCAATCAACGGATAGCCGCCCTCCAACGAGACGCGGTACGTAAATACAACACTTGCACAACAAAAACTATCACAACAAGCATAGGCCAGTTCAACGTACTTTCATTTCATGTCAACAATTCCGGGTTTCAACCCCCAAATACTACATACTTTCATTCCTTCAAAACAAAGACCTCTTTCTACGTAAAAGCCACACGATACTAACACCCGTAGTATCGAACACATTCAGGTTTAAATCAAGCACTTTAAACACTTTTTAGCACAACGTCAAGTACACCATTTAAAAATCCAATAATAAATCCATTCCTTTACTCCTATAAAGTCATTATAACTAACTTTCCATAAAGCTGTTATAACACTTCATGTTTTAAAACAAGTCAAGACAAAACCATGCCTTTCTTTTAAAACAAAACTTCAAATTCTTAAGTCTCTTTTCTTTTAGAAATCGAGTTCCTTACCTTGGGATTTTTAAGAAGATCAAAACTTGATTACAATAATTCTTATTAGAGCAGCCATGATCTAGGAAATGTAATACAATTTTGTCTTATCTTAGCTTCTATGCAGATGGAGGTTTCTACTGGTTTTAATATGATTAATTGTCATTACTTCTTTCCTTTATCAACGATGCATTGGCTTGTTCGATCCTTATTCCCATTTCCGAAATTTATGTAACATTATTCTTTTAAAAACCAAGTACTCATTTCTCACGAATGAGGTTTCACACTTTTCAACACCATTTAGGTCAATTACAAGTCAAGTCTCTTATCTTTTGAAATCAACAACCCATTCTTTTACATACATAAAGTGGTTATAACAAATTTCCCATAAAGCCGTTATAACACTTTATGTTTTAAACCAACCAATTACAACTATAAGCCCTTATGAGACCAAGAGGGCTTATTCTTTAACAACCAAGTACCCATTACTAACGAATAAGATTTTCCTACTTTTTCAAACAATCAAGACCTTTACACTTCATATCAAGTCAAGGCACAAAAGGGAAATTTAATTCCTTTAACACGCGTGCGTCTACCGCACTATATATTTCACAAATAGTCATGCTGAAGAGGATAGGAAGAATCACATACCTCGCGACGATTATCGACGGTTAGCAAAATGCTCACGATCTTATCCCCTTAAGTAGAATATGCTACTCGTAGTACTTCAATCCTATAAGGGTCATAAAACGTCTATCAAACTCTAGCTTCGAACGTAGAATAAACTAAGCGCAAGGTCCCTACATCCTACGGAAATTTGGACGTCACTTCCTTTGTTTCTACTTACTATGCCACCTTTTTCAAGGCCAAATTCAATAACCAACGCCACATTTAAGGCTCAATTAATTGAGCAAAAACAAGGGGATTACACGTCTAACAATACGTGTAAAATTCCGCCCCACAACAACACAAATGTCACGACCCGAACCCGGGCCCGTGACTGGTGCCTTACCCCGGGCACCCAAGTAGACATACATCAGAGTAATCAGCGGAACATAAAACAAGACATGGAATAACAAGAAGTGTAAAGCGATGTCTGAAAACTTTCCCTTGGCGTATATAAATCAACTTAAAAGCCAGCAGTTACATCCCATTACAACTCGCCCACAACGATTACTCTGCACCTCTAAGAATGATATGACAACAATGGCGGGACGGGGCCCATACCACGAATGTAAATACCTACAACGACGGACTATACCACCGATAAGCCTCGGAGAAAGCGGAGCTTTCCCAACGTTAATTTGTGACCCCCGAGGCGAGGATCAACGGCGGTGTACCTCTACTGCGGCATGAACGCGGCCCAGGAGGTCGATCAATGTACCAAGTATGTGGCGAAAATCAGTAAATGAAATCATAGCGGCTATATAAAGCAGAGACATGTATGATAACCAAACTACGATTCACGATAAATAGCGATCATGTCAAGTCGTGACTCACGCCTCAAAGTCATCACTCAAATATAACTATGGGTCTCACGCCCACAACATCAATCATGCCCGTGGAATACCTTCCTCACCGCTGGCGATCTATGATATAAAAGCACAAGGAACACACATGAACACGGGTCCCACTGTGTCATAATAAAAGCGATGCGGGGTAAGTGCGAAGGCATAGCCGACTACTAAAAACCCACAGTACCAACAAGGTCATAAATCGTATCATGAGATCTGTCTGGCCGTCACATGATCAAAGCCGCCACTTTCGCGCGATATCTAATGTCGCGCGTCTAGCCACGGAACTTCCGCGACTCGCGCAGGCCACTCCAATGGCCGCGTGAGGTATTCCGCATCGAGGGTAGCTACTCCCCGGCATCGCCCCGACTCGCGATCGCATGGCACATAGACCGCATGACCACAAAGGCGCGCTAACACCGGAACTCGTAGCTCGCGTAGGTCCCTGGACCGCGTGAGGTATTCTCGAATCATGGTCCTGCATCACTGAGATATACCGCGTCGGAGGCGATAACCCGGGATCATGTCAAGGTGAGTGGTACAATACCAACATAACGGCTGATCGTTAAACAACATAAAGCGCGATCGAGGGAAACCCCTTTACACAAACATCACAAGATACTAACACACGTAGCATCCTAACATGTTTACTTATCAAACCAACAAGAAAGTATTACAAGGCTATCACAAACCAACACAATCAAGTTTATTCACACAAGGTACTTTCTACTTTATGTTAAACAAGTTCGGGTTTTTATCCCCAAGTACTTCATACATTAACTCTTTTAAAAGTATCCGTTTCTTTCACAAAAGTCACACAATACCCGTAGTATAAAAATAGAGGGACTATCTTTTTAAGTACACCAAAACACTTCTCTTTGTAAAATCAAGTAACAATATTCTTTCCAAATGTTCAAGTTTGCCTAATTTCAAATACTCAAGTTTCTCATTTTTGAAAGGTTTCGTAGTCCATAGTTTTAATCACTTAATGATGTAATTCTCCTTTAAAACAATTTGAGAAACATATACCTTATATGTGAGTAGGTTATTCTTGTTTATAACAATCTTATAACAGCAGCCATGATCTAGGAAATGTAATATCATTTTGTCTCATCTTAGCTTCTATGCAGATGGAGGTTTCTACTGGTTTTAATAATACTTGATTAGTCAATACATTTCCCTTTATTAGCGCCATGTAGTGCATTCGATACTTATTCTGATTTCCGAAATCAGTAAAACATTATTCCTTTTAAAAAACCAAGTACTCATTACTCACGAATGAGGTTTCACACTTTTTAACAAAATTCAATTAAGTCAAGTCTCTTATCTTTTAAGATCAAGTCTCTTAACTTCTTAAATCAATAAATCATTCTTTTTATCTCTCTTAAGCCGTTATACCTAACTTCCCATAAAGCTAGTATAACTCTTAAGCTTTTAAAACCAAGTATTACTCTTCTGTTAAAAATGATTCAGTATTCTTTTGAAATACTTCAAGATTATTCAGGCTTAAGTCAAAAGACATTGCCGTAATTATTATTCAGGCTTAAGTCAAAAGACATTGCCGTAATTATTATTCAGTTAACACACGTACGTCTACCGTACTATATATATTTTAAAATATCATGCTCAAGAGTATAGGAAGAATCACATACCTCGCGACGATTATCGACTATTAGCAAAACGCTCCACGGCTATAACCCGGCTAGCCTTGTCCACCTTTCAAGTAGAACACGCTACTCGCAGTACTTCAACCTATAACGGTTATACAAGTCTATCAATGTCTAGACTACTCGGTAGAATAAATCTAGATACAAGATTCTACGAAAAATTGGGCAGCACTTCCCTACCCGTCAATCTTCACAAGTCATCTAAATACACCCTATGTAAGTACAGTTCAATTCTCTTCTTATATACTTTCCTTGTATATAACTTATACTTAATTCTTATACTTCAATAGTATGTAAACTCAATTACAATAGGGAGACAAGATATTTACCTCGATAAGCCCATAATTATCCAAGTTTAAATGTCGATCCTGAGCAACGTTTAGCTCCTACTCTGGGCGCTCCAACCCGCTCCAAACAACCCTTAGAAGTTCTACGCAACTTCTACTTAACACTTCAACCGACTATGAAGGTTTTCCTTAGGGTTTCGTTTTGAGACTAAAAGGACAAAAGGTAGTATTTTCGGGCTCTACGTATAGGCTAAGGTATAAGGTATAAGGCTAAGGTATTTTGGTATAGTAACAATACTTTGGAGAGTATTTTCTACCGAGAGGGGGGGTGTATTTTATGAGAACAACTCAAGGTAGGGGGGTGGTGTACCCCTCGGCCAAGGCCACTAGGAAGGGGGGGGGGGGGGGTGTGGCTCGGCCACACCACAAGCAGGGGGGATATCGCTCGGCCAAGGGGGCCTCACGAAATGGGGGGGGAGGGGCTTTCAAGACTTAAAGACTTGTGGAATGGATGAAGAAGTCTTCAAAGGGGGGGGGGGGTATTTATAGGGAAACCAATGGCCATGATCTAGCCAAGTGTGGGCAAGGTGGAGGGCCAAGATTTGCCCAAGTGCCCCCTACCCCTACTCCACAAAACCCTCCCAAACATTGACCCATGTTTTAGGCACAAAACATGCCACAAAATCGTCCCCCTTCTCGGCCACAAGACCGCCCATGTGAGGGTGACAAGTGTTACCCTCTCGTTGGTCCAAAATGTTTCGTCTCTCGGAAAAATCCGCAAAAAATATAAATGACATAGCCGGAATTTTCCCTTCGCAAGTTTTGTAAAACGTTTCGTCGAAAAACGATTCTAATCGGGGGTTGTGAACAAAATTTCGACCCTTGCCTACTTTAAGGTTCAAACTTCTCTACGTACGCCCTCACGTACATACTCTGGAAATACGGGGTATAACATTCTCCCCTCCTTAGAAACATTCGTCCCGAATGTTCCTTCTAAGTCTCAAGACACACATGCGCCAGTATAGTCTTCACTGCTATAATTACGAAAACAATCACGCCACGCCTGGCCATCAAATAACACACGCGCAATTACTCAACTTCAAGTCTACGAGGAATCACCTCCATTACTACAAAAGCTCCCACCCAAGGTCTAAAAGATACTCCCTTCGCACCTTTTTCTTTACGAACGCAATGATCACAACCATGCTTGTAATACATGCTCGCTTTTTCTCTTACTCGTCGTACCCTTCTCGTACACTCGAACTCTTTCTCATAACTTACCACATTTCTGTTACTGCTCAGTTTCCAAATCTCTGGGTTACTACCTCCAACTTGGTCATCATTAACTGGAAACACTCTGGATGGATCTCGGATATTTTTCCGAACATAACAATATGAAAGACTGGACGCACTGCCTCCCACGTTGGACGACAATGCCACTATAGGCAACCTGGCCTATCCTCCAAAGGATCTGAAAACGCTCCAAGTACCTCAGGCTAAGTTCCCTCTGTTTTCCAAAACTCGTCACACCCTAACCACATTCTGCTGAAATAGGTATGAACCAACAATCTGAACCTTGCCAACCTCGAACCAATCGACCGGCAACTTACACTTCCGCCCCTACAAGGCTTCATAAGGCGACATCCGAACACTAAAATGGTAGCTATAAAACACTCCCTAAACAGGAGACAACAATCCTCACAGCTACCCCCGAAATCCAAACACTGGCCCGAGGGTGAATGCAATACGGAGACTCACCTGAGTTCCTAACCCTGCCTGCCATAAGGGAAAAGTAGGCACCTCGTGCAGCCTTACAACCTTCCTGATATAAACATCTCGCATAACTTACTACCGAGTACACGGTTTGACTAAAAGATAAGACGGGCTGACCCCATCGGCCCGACCATCGGTCGAATCGTCCACGAACTCGTCTTGGTTAACTAAAATTGGGCCTAACACCCTCGTGACCCTACCACCTGGCGGGACCACCCCGAACTGACCCCATCACAAAACAGGTTGCGGGTTGACCCGCAACATGGCCTCAACCCGACCCACTTTCGCGCAAAACACTAGCTCCCCGATCCGGAACAATCTCACTAATCACGTTACGAAAACCTAGCGGTCTTCTTAGATCAACTACCCTCATTCATTTCACACTACTCAGGGACTTATCACACAAATATATCTCACGTGCACTATGCACTCCGATAAGGGTCAAACATAAACTAAATCTTTTACTAGAGATGGCCTTGCCTCTAAGGTCTCCACGTATAAAACTCTAAGGCTCACACTTTCCCTTATCCTCAATCTTACCCTTTTAACTAACCATGATTTCTAATCATAATTATCACACATACAATCTCTAGAGGGTTAAGGATATACATGTGTCTACTGCTTCACTCCCCTTAGTCGTTCTAATCAAACCTGCCCCGTAGGGCGCATAGCTAGGGAAGATGATGAACTGGTCACTGATCATGAAGGCTGAGTCCTCCTACTTACATCCCTCCTACTAGGACATCCTTTCGACACATGGCCCTGACGGCCGCAGGTAAAAACAAGTACCAACTAAAAGACGACATTCCCCGGGATGACGCCTGTCACACTGTGAATACTGAGAAAACAACTGAATCCGGCTGGCTGGAACCTACGTGTATCTGTGAACCAGATGCCCTGGAGCTCTGACCAACTCCGGCATACTCTGAACGTCCTGAACACTGTGGAGGACCACTCTGTTCTGGCAGAGGCGCATAACCAGCCTGCTGCTGAGAAGGTCCGCCTCGAAAGGTACCAAAGGACCCTGCCGATCTGGCCCTCTTCTGCTGATCTTGGTTAATCCGTCGATCTATACGTTTCTCGACTGCATGTCGCCCGCATACGAGCCATGCTCAAGCCTAACTGAAGAATTAGTCCTGCACGACCCTCTCTTAGATATTCATCAAGACTCGCGGTACATCGGTATACTCTCTGGTAGCCAAATCCATAACTAGTAACAGGGTCGCCTCTTTGCAATCTATATTCTCCGTTCGATCGTGGGCGAAGGTTCATATATCATGGTCGCGATGAAGCCGCTTGCGTGCTAAACTCTGGGCTGGTGGCGTGCGAGAACTCCCGAATGAAACACCACCCTGGTGATGATTGGGCACTGTGCCACTAGTCATCATGCTCTACTCGCGACTCCTCCGGTTGCCTTGCCCTCCCGGGCGGGTTGCCTTACGCGGAGGCATAGCGGTAAGGGAAAGAAATACGTTAGAGGGTCCAACTTTTAACACGGCTCTAAGGCACGATCTCGAGTGAGAAGAATGGAAACCAATCCTAAATATCCTATAGCCTCACGATTATTGGTGTGGTGCACAACATACCGATAATCAAGACTCTCTTGGATACTGGCTGCAGACACTTTCCAGGATTAATCGCTCGATACCACTTTCGCCACGACCGAACCGGGCCGTGGTCGTGCCTTACCGGGCACCCAGTAGACATACATCGAGTAATCAGTGAACATAAAACAAGACATGGAATAACGAAGTGTAAAGCGATGTCTGAGAAAACTTGCCGCCGGCGTATATAAATCAACTTAAAACCTAACAGTTACATCCCATTACAACTCTGCCCACAAGAGTACTACAGACCTCTAAGAATGATAGGACAACAATGGCGGGACATGGCCCCGCCACACCACTGAATGTAAATACCTACAACGACAGGGGACTATACCACTGATAAGCCTCGAGAAAGCGGAGCTTTCCCAACGCTGGATGTGACCCCAAGAGCGAGGATCAACGGCGGTGTACCTCTACTGCGGCATGAACGCAGCCGAAGGAGGTCGATAACAGTACCAAGTATGTGAAATTGAAAATCAGTAAATGAAATCATAGCGATCTATATAAAGCAGAGACATGTATGATAACCAAACTACGATTCACGATAAATAGCGATCATGTCAAGTCGTGACTCACGCGCCTCAAAGTCATCACTCAAATATAACTATGGGTCTCACGCCCACAACATCAATCATGCGTGGAATACCTTCCTCACAATGGCGATCTATGATATAAAAGCACCAAGGAACACACATGAACACGAGTCCACTGTGTCATAATAAAACCGTACGGGGTAAGTACGAAGGCATAGCCGACTACTAAAACCCACAGTACCAACAAGGTCATAAACTGTATCATGAGATCTGTCTAGACCGTCACATGATCAAAGCTGGCCACTCGCCCGCAGTATCTAATGTGCGCGTCTAGCCCTGGAACTTCCCGCAGCTCCGCATAGGCCACTCCAATGGCCCGCATGAGGTATTCCCCGCATCGAGGGTAGCTACTCCCCGACATCCGCCTGGACTCGCAGTCCGCATGGCCACATAGACCGCATGACCACAAAGGCCGCACACTAACCTGGAACTCTCGTAGCTCCGCATAGGTCCCCTGGACCCGCATGAGGTATTCTCGAATCATGGTCCCAGACCGCCTGAGATATACCCCGCATCGGAGGGCAGCTTAACCCCCGGGATCATGTCAAGGTGAGTGGTACAATACCAACATAACGGCTGATCGTTAAACAACATAAGCGCGATCGAGGGAAACCCCTTTACACAAACATCACAAGATACTAACACACGTAGCATCCTAACATGTTTACTTATCAAACCAACAAGAAAGTATTACAAGGCTATCACAAACCAACACAATCAAGTTTATTCACACAAGGTACTTTCTACTTTATGTTAAACAAGTTCGGGTTTTTATCCCCAAGTACTTCATACATTAACTCTTTTAAAAGTATCCGTTTCTTTCACAAAAGTCACACAATACCCGTAGTATAAAAATAGAGGGACTATCTTTTTAAGTACACCAAAACATTTCTCTTTGTAAAATCAAGTAACAATATTCTTTCCAAATGTTCAAGTTTGCCTAATTTCAAATACTCAAGTTTCTCATTTTTGAAAGGTTTCGTAGTCCATAGTTTTAATCACTTAATGATGTAATTCTCCTTTAAAACAATTTGAGAAACATATACCTTATATGTGAGTAGGTTATTCTTGTTTATAATAATCTTATAACAGCAGCCATGATCTAGGAAATGTAATATCATTTTGTCTCATCTTAGCTTCTATGCAGATGGAGGTTTCTCTTGGTTTAATAATACTTGATTAGTCAATACATTTCCCTTTATTAGTATTTGGTCCTGCATTCGATACTTATTCGATTTCCAAATCGGAAACATTATTCCTTTTAAAACCAAGTACTCATTACTCACGAATGAGGTTTCACACTTTTAACAAAATTCAATTAAGTCAAGTCTCTTATCTTTTAAGATCAAGTCTCTTAACTTAAATCAATAAATCATTCTTTTATCTCTCTTGCCGTTATACCTAACTTCCCATAAAGCTAGTATAACTCTTAAGCTTTTAAAACCAAGTATTACTCTTCTGTTAAAAATGATTCAGTATTCTTTTGAAATACTTCAAGATTATTCAGGCTTAAGTCAAAAGACATTGCCGTAATTATTATTCAGGCTTAAGTCAAAAGACATTGTCGTAATTATTATTCAGTTAACACACGTACGTCTACCGTACTATATATATTTTAAAATATCATGCTCAAGAGTATAGGAAGAATCACATACCTCGCGACGATTATAGACTATTAGCAAAACGCTCCACGGCTATAACCCGGCTAGCCTTGTCCACCTTTCAAGTAGAACACGCTACTCGCACTACTTCAACCTATAACGGTTATACAAGTCTATCAATGTCTAGACTACTCGGTAGAATAAATCTAGATACAAGATTCTACGAAAAATTGGGCGTGACTTCCTACCCACAATCTTCACAAGTCTCAGTAAATACATTCTATGTAATCTGATTCAATTCTCTTCTTATATACTTTCCTTGTATATAACTTATACTTAATTCTTATACTTCAATAGTATGCAAACTCAATTACAATAGGGAGACAAGATATTTACCTCGATAAGCCCATAATTATCCAAGTTTAAATGTCGATCCTGAGCAACGTTTAGCTCCTACTCTGCGCTCAACCCGCTCCAAACAACCCTTAGAATTTCTACGCAACTTCTACTTAACACTTCAACCGACTATGAAGGTTTTCCTTAGGGTTTCGTTTTGAGACTAAAAGGACAAAAGGTAGTATTTTTGGGCTCTACGTATAGAGGTAACTTTGGAATACTACAAGGTATAAGGCTAAGGTATTTTGGTATAGTAACAATACTTTGGAGATTATTTTCTACCAAGAGGGGGGGTGTATTTTATGAGAACAACTCAAGGTAGGGGGGGTGTACCCCTCGGCCAAGGCCACTAAGAAGGGGTGTGTCTCGGCCACCACAAGGAGGAGGATATCTCTCGGCCAGGGGCCTCACGAAATGGGGAGGGCTTTCAAGACTTGAAGACTTGTGGAATGGATGAAGAAGTCTTCAAAGGGGGGGGGGGGGGTATTTATAGGGAAACCAATGGCCATGATCTAGCCAAGTGGGGGCAAGGTGGAGGGCCAAGATTTGCCCAAGTGCCCCCTACCCCTACTCCACAAAACCCTCCCAAACATTGACCCATGTTTTAGGCACAAAACATGCCACAAAATCGTCCCTTCGGCACAAGATCGCCCATGAGGGTGACAAGTGTCACCCTCTCGTTGGTCCAAAATGTTTCGTCTCTCGGAAAAATCCAAAAATATAAATGACATAGCGAATTTTCCGCCCGAAGTTTTGTAAAACGTTTCGTCGAAAAACGATTCTAATCGGGGGTTGTGAACAAAATTTCGACCCTTGCCTACTTTAAGGTTCAAACTTCTCTACGTACGCCCTCACGTACATACTCTGGAAATACGGGGTATAACAACAAAATAACCCAATAATTTCCATGCCATTCTTGGCCAACAATGTAACCAATACTAACCCCTTTCAACTCTTTTCCAATTCAAGTTCTTAGGTCTAACATGATATCTAGCCCTAAACATCTTCAACAACTACAATCCCCCTTTACAACATGTGACTACCCAATTAGTAACCAAATTGAAGTTAAAATCTTAATGCTAACATGCCCATTTTCGGTTTCAACAAGACAACAAGATCCAAATCTATTCAAATATAACAGCCTCAGGCTCAATTCTAAACTACTAAAATATAACAGCCTCAGGCTCATTTCTAAACTAATATAACAAGTATAACTCATATCCAAGAGAAGGGGAAGCTTTTACCTTTGGAGAAACCCACAAAACCCCTTTCTTCCACTTCTTTTCTGTCAAACTCGTCTACCAGCGCTTCCCACAAGTTTACCCACACTTTTCCTTCTTGCCGCCGCTCCAACAATTTCCTCTTAAGCTAGGTTTTCTTCAAAAATCTAGAGAGAAGGGAGAGGATTTCCTTGGGAGGGTTTGATATGAAATGGCCAAGTCTTCCAAGACATGGCCCTAAAATAGGCCCTTAATCTGGTCAAAAGGATGGGAGGGACACTTGTCACCCTCCCATAGGCTTTTAACAAAAAATCCCCTGATTTTACTTTCTTCTGTGAAAAATCCGCCTCGGCGCGCGACGCTCCACTTAGAAAAGTTCCAGCATTCGCGCCGGACTGCATTCCGGCGCGGCGCTACAACCCCGCGGACTCCCGGTACAACCGCGCGCGCCGTCCGGCGCCGCGTACTGCACCTGAACCGAAACCACTGCTTTGCCTGACTGCACACCAAACTTGAAACTTCCATAACTTTTGAATCCGATGTCCTATCGACGAATGGTTTGTTGCGTTGGGAACTAGATTTAACGGACCACACACTGGGCTTTTTAAACACCTCGAAATCCTTAACAACTGGGGTACAACACTCTAAGGTAGACTCAAAATCCGTCCAACACATGTTTGCCCACTTATCTTTCCACTTTCAAATCTTATATTCCTTGGTATGTTCTTATCTTATCTTGAATTTACTGGTGTAACATTCTTCCCCCCTTAGAAACATTCGTCCCGAATGTTCCTTCTAAGTCTCCAAAACGCAGACGCCGGTATAGTCTTCACCACTGCACTTACAAAAGAATCAGTTATGCCACTCATGCACTTATCACCCGAATATACTCCCCGCATACTATGTACTCCGACAAGGATCACTGTAAAATCTTTTACTCAAGACGGCCTTGCATCCGAGGTCCTAACTGTTATAAATCCTAAAGCTCACAATTGTCGTCTCGGACTTACCCATTTTCAACTACCCATGTTTTCTAATTCACAACTAACACAATGCTATCCGTACATAGCACTCAACACGTATCCACCATAACAACATAAACACGTCTCCTAAGAGCTGAAGATATCTCTGCAACTACTGCCTCACTTTCCCTTTGTCGCTCTAATCATAATCCTGCCCTGCAGGGCGCCTAGCTATATAAGGCGAGGAACCAACCACCGATCCTGAAGGCTGAGTCATCCCTCTTGTATCCCTCCTACTTGGACATCCTCCCATCCCATGGCCCTGACGGCCACAGGTATAACAATCTCCCAAACTAGCACGACACCCTGAGGATCATCCTCAGCCCTCTATCCATAGAACTCGCGAATCGCAACTCAAGAAATCCGAAGTCTCAGTTATCGGATCTAGGGTGAATCATCGTGCTGCCGGAACCACCGGCTCTCGTCATCCTCATTCCGGCCACCGGACTAGCTAATGGCGGGCCATCTCCTTGTATCTCCTATCCTCTGTTCCTGGTCGTGGGACTAGAGGCTCAGGTATCGTGGTCTCAGTAGCTACTGCTACTGCTCTAAACTCTCACAGGGTTAGCGGCGCAGAACTCCCGAATGAGCGCTATCTCGGATAATGGCGGGCTCTGTGCCAGTAACCCTCTGTGTTCTACTCGCAGCTCCCTCTGCTGCCTTGCCCTCCTGGCCTCTGGTTGCCTTGCGTAGAGGCATAACGGGTGAAAAGAATACGTCAGAGGGAGTCCAACTTATAACACAGCTCTAAGGCACGATCTAAGAGTGAGAAGAATGGAAACCAATCCTAAATATCCTGCAGCCTCCTGATTATAGATGTGGTACACAACACACCGATAATCAGGACTCTACTAGATACGGTCTGTAGACACTTTTCGAGGATTAACTGCTCTGATACCACTTTTGTCATGACCCGAACCCGGGCCCATGACTGGTGCCTTACCCCGGGCACCCTAGTGATACAACATCAGAGAAAAACCAGCGGAAATAAAAACTCATGAAAGAAAATAGTGAAATAAGAAAACAGGCTAACCCAAACGGTTACCCTTTTTTTTTTAAAATGAAAACTGAACAGTTACATCCCTTACAAACGCCACACTTGTGATTACGGACCTCTAAGAATTTTGAAACCATAATGACGGGACAGGGCCCCGCCATGCCCCTGAATATACAAAAGTCTACTAGTTCAGGGAACCGTACCACAGGACAAGCTTCCGGAGATATGGAGCTTTCCGAGAACCGAACAGCGATCCTAAGAGTGCGGATCAGCAAGCTATGTACCTCAACCTGCGACATGAACGCATCCCCCCGAAGGAGGTCAAGATAACAGTACCAGTATGTGGCGAAAAATCGTAAATGAAATCATAGTAGTCTATATAAAGCGGGAGACATGTATGATAACCAAACTACGATTACCAACATATAGCGATCATGTCAAGTTAGGGACTCATGCGGTGAAATCATCACTCAAATACAACCCGAATTTAACCCGCACAATGGCGCATGCCTCGGCATCTCACCTCGGTATAAGCATGGCCTGGAACCGTCTAGTGGGCCCATACCGTGGACCATCCAACGTGTCGGTATGCCCAAAGGAGATAACAAGATAACAATACGTGGAAGCATACGTGGGCCAACGTGCCAGTATGTCCAAACAACTAACAAAACAATACTCACTGTGGAAGCATACCCGTGGGCTACCCAACGTGTCAGTATGTCCAAGCAAATAACAAGATACTACTCACTGTGGAAGCATACCCGTGGGCTACCCAACGTGTCAGTATGTCCAATCAAATAACAAGATACTACTCACTGTGGAAGCATACCCGTGGGCTACCCAACGTGTCAGTATGTCCAATCAAATAACAATAATAACACCCCTAATGGAAGCATACCCGCGGGCCTCCCAACGTGTCAGTATGTCCATCAAGAATCGATATAGTGGAAGCATACGTGGGCTACCCAACGTGTCGATATGTCCATCAATCAACGGATAAGCCGGCCCTCCAACGAGACGCGGTACGTAAATACAACACTTGCACAACAAAACTATCACAACAAGCATAGGCGATTCAACGTACTTTCATTTCATGTCAACAATTAGGTTTCAACCCCAAAATACTACATACTTTCATTCCTTCAAAACAAAGACCTCTTTCTACGTAAAGCCACACGATACTAACACGTAGTATCGAACACATTCAGGTTTAAATCAAGCACTTTAAACACTTTTTAGCACAACGTCAAGTATACCATTTAAAAATCCAATAATGAATCCATTCCTTTACTCCTATAAAGTCATTATAACTAACTTCCCATAAAGCTGTTATAACACTTCATGTTTTAAAACAAGTCAAGACAAAACCATGCCTTTCTTTTAAAACAAAACACTTCAAATTCTTAAGTCTCTTTTCTTTTAGAAATCGAGTTCCTTACCTTGGGATTTTTAAGAAGATCAAAACTTGATTACAATAATTCTTATTAGAGCAGCCATGATCTAGGAAATGTAATACAATTTTGTCTTATCTTAGCTTATCAGATGGAGGTTTCTACTGGTTTTAATATGATTAATTGTCATTACTTCTTTCCTTTATCAACGCTGCATTGGCTTGTTCGATCCTTATTCCCATTTCCGAAATTTATGTAACATTATTCTTTTAAAAACCAAGTACTCATTTCTCACGAATGAGGTTTCACACTTTTCAACACCATTTAGGTCAATTACAAGTCAAGTCTCTTATCTTTTGAAATCAACAACCCATTCTTTTACCTACATAAAGTGGTTATAACAAACTTCCATAAAGCCGTTATAACACTTTATGTTTTAAACCAACCAATTACAACTATAAGCCCTTATGAGACCAAGAAGGCTTATTCTTTAACAACCAAGTACCCATTACTAATGAATAAGATTTTCCTACTTTTTCAAACAATCAAGACCTTTACACTTCATATCAAGGCAAGGCACAAAAGGGAAATTTAATTCCTTTAACACACGTGCGTCTACCGCACTATATATTTCACAAATAGTCATGCTGAAGAGAATAGGAAGAATCACATACCTCGCGACGATTATCGACGGTTAGCAAAATGCTCCACAGTACTATCCCCCTTAAGTAGAATATGCTACTCGTAGTACTTCAATCCTATAAGGGTCATAAAACGTCTATCATACTCTAGCTTCGAACGTAGAATAAACTAAGCGCAAGGTCCCTACATTCTACGGAAATTTGGACGACACTTCCTTTGTTTCTACTTACTATGCCACCTTTTTCAAGGCCGAATTCAATAACCAACGCCACATTTAAGGCTCAATTATGTCACGACCAGAACCCGAGCCCGTGACTGGTGCCTTACCCCGGGCACCCAAGTAGACATACATCAGAGTAATCAGCGGAACATAAAACAAGACATGGAATATCAAGAAGTGTAAAATAGTAATCTGAGAAAACTTGCCCTTCGGCATAAATATAAATCAGCTTAAAACCGAACAGTTACATCCTATTACAACTCTGCCCACAACAGTACTACAGACATCTAAGAATGATATGACAACAATAGCGGGACAGGGCCCCGCCATACCCCTGAATGTAAATACCTACAACGACAGGGGACTATACCACTGATAAGCCTCCGGAGAAACGGAGCTTCCCAAACGCAATGACTGCGATCCTAAGAGCGAGGATCAACATCGTGTACCTCTACTGCGGCATGAACGCAGCCGAAGGAGGTCGATAACAGTACCAAGTATGTGAATCGAAAAATCAGTAAATGAATTCATTGTAGTATATATAAAATAGGAGACATGTATGATAGCAAACTACGATTCACAATAAATAAGCGATCGTGTCAAGTCGTGACTCACGCCTCAAAGTCATCACTCAAATATCACTATGGGTCTCACGCCCATAACATCAATCATGCGTGGAATACCTTCCTCATCGTGATCTATGATATAAAAGCACAAAGAATACATGAACACGTGTCCACTGTGTCATAATAAAACCGTCACGGGGTAAGTCTGAAGGCATAGCCGACTACTAACACCAAGTACTAACAAGGTCATAAATCGTATCATGAGATCTATCTAGGCCGTCGCATGATCAAAGCCGCGCCACGCCCGCAGATATCAAATGTGCGCGTCTAGCCACAGAACTTCCGCGACTCGCGTAGGCAACCTCATAGGCCGCGTAGGTATTCCCCGCGTCGAGGTAACTACTCCCGGCATCCGCTGGATTCGCGATCCGCGTAGCCACATAGACCGCATGACCATAAAGGCCGCCACACTAACACGAACTCGCGACTCCGCATAGGTCCGGGACCGCGTGAGGTATTCTCGAATCATGGTCCTGCATCGCTGAAGTCAACCCAGCGTGGGCAGCTTAACCCCCGGGATTATGTCAAGGTGAGTGGTACAATACCAACATAACGGCTGATCGTTAAACAACTTAAGAACAATCGAGGAAAAACTTCTTTACACAAATATCACAAGATACTAACACACGTAGCATCCTAGCATGTTTACTTATCAAATCAACAAGAAAGTATTACAAGGCTATCACAAACCAACAAAATCAAGTTATGCACACAAGGTACTTTCTACTATATGATTAGCAAGATCGGGTTTTTATCCCCAAAGTACTTCATACATTAACTCTTTTAAAAGATCCGTTTCAAAAGTCACACAATACCCGTAGTATTAAAATAGAGTGACTATCTTTCTAAGTAAACCAAAACACTTCCTTTTGTAAAATCAATTAACAACATTATTTTCCAAACGTTCAAGTTTGCCTAATTTCAAATGCTCAAGTTTCTCATTTTCGAAAGGTTTCGTAGTTCATAATTTTAATCACTTAATGATATAATTCTCCTTTAAAACGATTTGAGAAACATATGCCTTATATGTGAGTGGGTTATTCTTGTTTATAACAATCTTATTAAAGCAGCCATGATCTAGGAAATGTAATATCATTTTGTCTCATCTTAGCTTCTATGCAGATGGAGGTTTCTACTGGTTTTAATAATACTTAATTATTCAGTACATTTCCTTTTATTAGCGCTGCAATGGTTTGTTCGATACTTATTCTGATTTCCGAAATCAGTAAAACATTATTCTTTAAATGTCACGACCCGACCCCGGGGCCGCGACTAGTACCCTACTGGGGTACCCTGTCAGGTATATGTCAGAGAATAGCAGCGGAACATAACACAACACATAACTTCATAAAAAGGGTAAAACATAACTGGCCAGCCGATAAGGCTGCCTTCCATAAACATACTTAAACAAAGTATTTATAATACAACTGGTTCTTATAGCCCAAAACACATAGGTGGCCACAGACCTCTAAAGATAACAACTGTGGCGGGACAGGGCCCCACCATACCCCTGGATGTACAAAATACCTATAGCATCAGGGAAATATCCGTACCAACAATAAGCTTCCGGAGGAATGGAGCTTCTGACACCGGAATAGTGATCCTAAGAACGAGGATCCTCAATCTGCTTACCCTTACCTGCGGCATGAACGCAGCCCCCGGGGAAGGGTCGATTACTGATATGTACCAAGTATGTAAAGTGGGAAAAATCGTAATATGATATCATAAGTCTAAAAGCAAGCTGGAGTCATGAAAGACAATACAATACCTTTTTTTGTGCCTTACTAACAATGAGAGTGACAAGTATATATATATATATATATATATATATATATATAATGCTGCATAAAATAGGAGGCTCATGATCAAAACAGGTACCTGCAGTAGTATCAATAAAACCATCCTACTCCCGGGACTATTTCACCCGCATGAGTCCCTGTGGACCCGCGTGAGGTACTCTCGCATCGGTACTGCCAGCATGGGACTATTTCACCCGCGTAAGCCCATAAGGACTCGCGTGAGGTATTCCTCGCATCATGGGTAGCAAATCCACGGAGCAGTGGTATAACGATCATGGGGACTTTCCTCGGATATACTCTTACCACGGCGGATGGTATAACGATCTTGGGGGTACCTCGGATATACTCTTCACTGGAGCGGATGGTATAACGATCTTGGGGCTTGCCGCCGGATATACTCTTATCTTGGTGCGGATGGTATAACGATCTTGGATCGCCTCGGATATACTCTTTACCTGGAGAAGGTGGTATGACGCTCTTGGGGCTTGCCCCTCAGACATACTCTTACCCTGGAGAAGGTGGTATAACGATCTTGGGGCTTGCCCCTCAGATATACTCTTACCTAGCTCAGCGTCATCATTTCATAATCATAATAAGTTAGGAAAACTTATAACCTCTTTTTAGTCTTGTTCATATACCCTCTCATTTTAGTTTACTTAAGGCACTTAATCATATCTTTAATAAAAGAACGCCGGGAGTTTAACCCAAGTACTATATACTTCAACTCTTTCAAAAATGACTCTTCTTTATACATAAAAACCTTTGGACAATCGATACCTTAAAATCAATTTGCCTCTTCTCATACTTATCTTATTTAGAGTAAATCTCTTCTCATTAACCTTTTATGAAGCTAATAAACCAACTTCCCATAAAGTTGTTATATTAACTCTATACTTTAGTAAAATCATACTTTTCCCCTAACTAAGGGAATTATACATTCTTAAAATGAAACCAATCATTATATACTTAAAACAAGTAAGAATACCAAATCTTGTACGTCTACCGTACTACATAGCTTCATCTATTCATGCTCAAAAGATAGGAAAACTTCACATACCTCTTTGGTCAATCCACTTGCCAAGTCCAAACTACCGCAAGTAGTATTTCAACCTATAATAGTCATGATACGTTTATTAACCTCTAATCTTAATGTAGAACAATCCAAGTTCAAAGTCACTAAATTCTATGGAAAATTGGGCAGCATTTCCTTTGTTTCTACTCACTTTGCCACCTTTCTCAAGGCCGAAATTACCATCAAAACACCACATTTAAGGCTCAATCCATCCAACAATACAAAGGGGATTACACACCCAAAATTCTGTCCCATAAGTTTACAATAATTCACTTAACAATTCTAAGGTAGTTTTTAGGCTACAACATGCTCATAATCTCTTCTTAACCCATTCTTCATATCCAAACCACATTTCTAGCATGCAATGACTCTAAGAGCATTATTTTACTACCACAAGATCTTTCTTCTAAGCATGCAACACTAGAACTAATTATAAAGGAAGAAATGTTACCTTAAAGTTTTTGCCAAAACTTATTCCAAATATTGCTAGCTTCCTTGCCAAGAACACTACCACAACAATGCCAACAAGCTAGCTACAAGCTTCCTTTTCTTGTTCTTAACTTCCAGATTTTTCTTGGGTTTTTAGAGAGAAGGGGGAGCTGATTTTTAGAGAGAGGAAGATGTTTTAGAGATGACCAAGTCTACAAGACTTGGTCAAATATAAGCCATGCAAGCAAAATCAGATGGGGGGACACTTGTCACCCTCCCATGGCCTTTTTAAAAGAGAAATCAGACTTTCCTAAGTTTTTCCGCCCAAAAATCCCGCCTCGGCGCCGCGGCCCCGCCGCCGGCGCCGCGGCGCTGAAACTTCCGCAGGCTCTCTGAACTTTCGGCGCCGCGGCCCTGCTGTCCTGGCGCCGCGGCGCTGCAACTTCAGCGACCCCTCAGTACTTTAGGCGCCGCGGCCCTGCATCCGGAGCCGCGGCCCTGTCGCCTTAGTCCGAAACACATTTCTGCCCGACTGCGCGCTGAACTTGTAACTCTCATAACTTTCTACTCCGACGTCCTATCGACGAACGGTTGGTTGCGTTGGAATCTAGACTCAACGAACTACGCCCTAGGCCTTTAAAATACTTAGGAACTCTCAATGTACCGGGTCATAACCCGCTTCAAAGTTGACTAAAACCCGTCCGGAACGACCCGTCAACCTATCCTTTGAAAATTTTAAGTCTTACATGCTTTCGTACGTTCCCATACGTAGGGTCAGAACTACGGGGTATAACATTCTCCCCCCCTTAGAAACATTCGTCCCGAATGTTCCTTCTAGGCTTACTCAAATCACAACATCGACATAGACCCTCTTAACTATTCATTCGCAAATAAAGAAGCTCCACGAGCCACAACATACTGAAGCGTAAATGCTAAATCAAAACTAACAAGCAGGGAAGTAGGTTACCTGGAGGCATAGGGAATAAGTGAGGAACTTCTTCATCATGTCATCCTCTGCTTCCCACGTCATTTCCTCCCTGTTTTCGTTCCGCCATAGGACCTTGACGGAAGCCACGTCTTTCGTCCGAAGTCGTCTAACCTGACGATCGAGTATCGCTATGGGACTCTCCTCATACGATAACTCCTCTGTCACTTGGACATCCCGAACCGGGTGCACTCTAGATGGATCTCCAATACATTTCCGCAACATAGACACATGAAAAAACTGGATGCAGCCTCGAATCGGACGGAAGATCTAACTCATAGCAACCTTGCCTACCCTACGAATAATCGATACGCAATGTACCTTGGCGAAGCTTCCTTTCTTTCCAAATCTCATCACGCCGCATGGGCGATACCTAGGAAAACCCAATCATCTATCTCAAATTCCAAGTGTCGACGCCGATGATCTGCATACGACTTCTGCCGACTCTGAGCTGCCAACAACCGCTCCTGTATAAGCTTCACCTTATCCACTGCCTGCTGAACCAGGTCTGGCCTGACTAACTGAACTTCTCCCACCTCGAACCAAACTATCGGTGACTGCACTTCCTCGTATAAGGCCTCATAAGGCGCCATCGAATCTTTGGAATGGTAGCTATTGTTATAAGCAAACTCCTGAGGTAAATGATCCTCCAGCTACCTCGAAATCAATAACACAAGCCCGCAACATATCCTCGAGTGTATGCGGATAGTGCGCTCGGCACATCCATCGATCACCGGGATGAAGCCGTCTTGAGACTCACTGTGTCCCTAATCCCTTACGAAAAGACCTCAGAAATTAGCGAGAACCGGGCTCATCTCGATATAATCGACACCGACTCGTGCGATCTCACAATCTCTCTAATATATAATCGGCATAGTCCTCGGTGAAAACGTCGTTACGACCGGAAGAAATGGTGATTTCGTCGACTGTCTACAATCACCCAAATGTAATCATGCTTCCTCTGATAGCTAGGTAGCCCTTTAATAAAATCAATATTTATCACATCCCACGTCCAAGTCGAATATCAATGGTGCAATGACCACCGGCTTCGTGCTCAATCTTAACCTCGACAATTCGGACATCGTGCCACGAACTCCGCAACGTCCTCTTTAGGCCATCCCACCAATACACGATTCGAGGTCATGGTACATCTTAGTCGACCCGGATGAATAGAATAACGAACCGTGTGCCTCACGAGAATCTGGCCGAAGTCTGTCACATCGGGAACACATAACCGGCCCTCAAATCTTAGCACCCGTGGTCTTTGCCTCAACAGACTCTTCTCCTTCTGAACAGCGGCATCTCGGTACTGTACCAAAATCGGATCCTCATACTGTCGCCTCTTTACCTCCTCGACGATAGAAGACTCGGCAACCTCTCGAACCCGAATTCCCTCACTATCAGAATCAACCAAACGAACCCCAAGGCTCGCTAGCTGATGTAACTCTCGGACTATATCCCTCTTCTCTGGCTGAACATCAGACAGACTACCCATCGACCTGCGACTAAGGGCATCAGCAACCACATTGGCTTTCCCTGGATGGTATAGAATATCAACATCGTAATCCTTAAGTAGCTCCAACCACCGTCTCTGTCGCAAGTTCAGCTCCCTCTGGCTGAAGATATACTGGAGACTCTTGTGGTCTGTGTAAATGTCCACATGAACTCCATATAAATAATGCCTCCAGATCTTTAAGGCATGAATCACTGCTGCCAACTCCAAGTCATGCGTGGGATAGTTCTTCTCATGCTTCCTAAGTTGTCGAGATGCATAAGCTATAACTCTGCCGTCTTTGCGTCGCACCCAAGCCCGACACCTGACGCGTCACAATAAACCACATATCCATCTAAGCCTTCTGGAAGAGTAAGAACTGGGGCGGTCGTCAACTTCTCCTTTAGCAACTGGAAACTTTCCTCACAAGTATCCGTCCACCGGAACATAGCTGCCTTCTGAGTCAGCTTAGTCAAAGGTGCTGAAATAGAAGCAAACTTCTCTACAAACCGCCGATAATAACCTGCAAGACCCAAAGCTGCACCTCCGGTGTAGTGGAGTGCAGGCCAAGTCTTGATCGCTTCAATCTTATTTGTATCAACCGAATACCATCGGCCCCGATAACATGCCCTAAGAAAGCCATCGGCCTTGACGAACTTCGCGCCGAGAACTTGGCATCTGTTGCCGGTCTCGGAGGACTCCAATACCGTCGTCAAATGATCGTATGCTCTGCTCTGTCTTGTGAATACACCAAGATATCATCAATGAAAACTATAACGAACATATCCAAGAATGGCACGAACACCTATTCATCAAATCCATGAATCTCTTTGGGGCGTTGGTCAACCGAAAGACATCACCACGAACTCATAGTGCCCATACCGGTCTGAATGCGATCTTTGGGATATCTATCTCTCTAACTCGTACTGATGATAACCGGACGCAGTCTATCTTGGAAAAACACTTTGCACCCCTGAATGGTCAAACAAATCGTCAATCACGGGAAGGGATATCTTCTTGATAGTTACCTTGTTCACCGTTTGTAATCAATACACATACGCAGCGTCCCATCCTTCTTTACAAATAACAGGTGCTCCCCGAGGAGAAACACTTGGCCTAATAAAGCCTTTCTCCAAAGAAATCTTTGGTGGTCCTTCAACTCCTTATTTCGGCGGGTGCCATCCGGTATGGCGGAATAGATATCGGTCGAGTATCGGTGCCAAGTCAATGCAAACTCAATCTCCTCTCGGGAGGATGCGGAGCTCATCCGGGAATACGTCGGAAACTCTCTAACGGCCGGATCGATCAAGGTCGGTACCTCGGCCTCGATGTCGAATACCGAACCATATGATAGATGTACCCTTTCGCACCATCTTCCTAGCCTTGAGGTAAGAAATAAACTTACCCTCGGCGATGCGATATTCCCTTCCACTCGATAGCGGCCAGAAAGCTGAACCGAACTAATCTCTCTACGGTCCACGTTGGCATAGCAAGATGCTAGCCAATCCATACCATAATCACATCAAAGTCGACATATCCAACTCTATCAAGTCGGCTGAGAGTCGGCGGTATATATAGTCACAGACAAGCCTTATACACTCGCTCGGCTACGGCTGAATCACCTCGGCGTAGCCACCTCAAAAGGTCTTATGGACTCGGGCTCTATCCTATTCTACGGCAATATGAGGAGATATGTAGGACAAGGTAGAACACGGATCTATCAAAGCATAAACATCACAAAGAAGAAACCAATAATGTACTGTGGCGACATCCGCGACGCCTCGCAGTCTGTCGTGGACATAGCATATATGCGGTTACGAGGACCGCTAGAATGAACCCCTACCACGACCTGCGCCACGCGGCCTGGCCCATAGTACCACGCCTCCGGCGTCTAACCATCGAAGATGAAGATCCGACAACGGACCCGTCGGCTAAACCGTAATGCTCCGCCGCCTGGGGCGGACAATCCTTCTTCGGATGGCCTGCCGCTACAAAGTAACATGATCTCGAACCCATACGACACTCGCCGGATGAGACCTACGCGTCGAACGCACTGAGAGGTAGGTGGTCTCGATTAGTCTTTGGTCTCTGCCTCGCGAAAACGGCGTCACGGAGCCACGACTGCTCGAATAACCTGTGATCGGACCTCCTGGGAAAATTGTGAGGAAGCACTGCTGTCTTTGGTGGAAGGTGGACTAGTCTCTGCGAGGCTGCCGCCTCAGCGCCACGAGAACCCGATGTCACAGCCTCTTGGTGGCCCAAATCTAGCCGATCTGTCTCTCTCGTCCTCAATCCGCGTGCGTGCGCTGCATCCTGGCAATATCCATCCCTGGCTGAAGAGCCACTCCCAAGCAAGCAGTAATCATGTGACGGTCTAGCCCCATCACGTATCTATGAACCCTGTCTGCCATGTCTGCTACAATGGTGTGTGCATATCTGGCCAAGGAGTCAAACTCCAGGCTGTACTCCCTGATAGTCCTCCCGTCCTGTCTCAAGGTCAAGAACCTATCTACGCGGGCTCTTCTCACCTCAGGAGGCAAGAAGTGGTCTAGGAACGCCTCTGTGAACTCCTCCCAATCAGCTGGGAGAGCATCCTCACCCCTCGACAATACCCATGACTCAAACCAGTTCAACGCAATATCGCGTAACCGGTAAGAAGCTAGTATAACAGACTCAATCTCTGATGCCCTAAGAACCTGCATGGTCCGTTGTAACGGCCGGACAAACTCCTGCGGATCCTCATCAAATCTCGAACCATAGAACTCGGGTGGGTGACAACCCAGAAATCCGAATCAAGTAAGCTGTCGGCTCTAGGGTTGGCGCGTGCTCTGTCGGCGCTGCCACCCTATCTTTGGTCGATGGCAGAATCTGTTCCCGTAATCTCTGTACTCGAGGCCATCGTGGGGATGGAGGCTCGTGCCGCGGTCTCGATGGCGCGTCCGCCTCAAACTCTGCGAAATTTGGCGGCGGCGTGGAACTCGCCGCTCTAAACATCATCTCTGGTAGGGGCGGGCACGTGCCTTCGTGACTCTCCGCGTCCACTAGCGGCACCTCGGTGCCTTGCCGCCGGGCGCGGTTGCCTTGCGTGGAGGCATAATCGATACATAAAGGAAAACATCGGGAGATTCAACCTATAACTCGGCTCTGTGCACGATCTTAGAGTGAAAGAATGGAAACCAATCCTAAATATCCTGCGACCTCACGATTATAGATGTGGTGCGACACGCGATAATCAAGACTCTACTAGACAGTGCGGGGACACTTTTCAGGACTAATCGCTCGATACCACTTTTGTCACGACCCGACCGGGCGCGACTAGTACCTCTTGGGGTACCACTGCCGTATATGTCGGAGAATAGCGGTGAACATAACACAACACATAACTTCATAAAAGGGTAAAACATAATCGGCGGTAGATAAAAGTACTTCATAAACATACTTAAACAAAGTATTTATAATACAACCGGTTCTTATAGCCCAAAACACATAGGTGGCCAGCACTTAAAGATAACAAGCGTGGCGGGACGGGGCCGCCATACCCACGGATGTACAAAATACCTATAGCATCGGGAAATATCCGTGCAACAATAAGCTTAGGAGAATGGAGCTTCGACAGGAATAGTGATCCTAGAACGAGGATCCTCAATCGCTTACCACCTGCGGCGTGACGCGGCCCAGGAAGGGTCGATTACACAATATGTACCAAGTATGTAAAGTGGGAAAAATCGTAATATGATATCATAAGTCTAAAAGCAAATTGGAGTCATGAAAGACAATACAATACCTTTTCGTGCCTTACTAACAATGAGAGTGACAAGTATATATATATATATATAATCTTTGCATAAAATAGGAGGCTCATGATCAAAGCGGTACCTCGCGTAGTATCAATAAAACCATCCTACTCGGGACTATTTCACCCGCGTGAGTCCGTGGACCCGCGTGAGGTACTCTGCATCGGCTGTACCGCCGGCGTGGGACTATTTCACCCGCGTAAGCCCATAAGGACTCGCGTGAGGTATTCCTCGCATCATGGGTAGCAAATCCACGGATCAGGTGGTATAACGATCTTGGGGACTTTCCCCGGATATACTCTTACCACCAGGCGGATGGTATAACGATCTTGAAACGTACCTCGGATATACTCTTTGCTGGAGCGGATGGTATAACGATCTTGGGGCTTGCCCGCCGGATATACTCTTATCTTCGTGCGGATGGTATAACGATCTTGGATCGCCGCCCGGATATACTCTTTGCTGGAGAAGGTGGTATGACGATCTTGGGGCTTGCCCCTCAGACATACTCTTACCCTGGAGAAGGTGGTATAATGATCTTGGGGATTGCCCCTCAGATATACTCTTACCCTAGCTCAAACTGTCATCATATCATAATCATAATAAGTTAGGAAAACTTATAACCTCTTTTTAGTCTTGTTCATATACCCTCTCATTTTAGTTTACTTAAGGCACTTAATCATATCTTTAATAAAAGAACGTCGGGAGTTTAACCCAAGTACTATATACTTCAACTCTTTCAAAAATGACTCTACTTTATACATAAAAACCTTTGGACAATCGATACCTTAAAATCAATTTGCCTCTTCTCATACTTATCTTATTTAGAGTAAATCTCTTCTCATTAACCTTTTATGAAGCTAATAAACCAACTTCCCATAAAGTTGTTATATTAACTCTATACTTTAGTAAAATCATACTTTTCCCCTAACTAAGGGAATTATACATTCTTAAAATGAAACCAATCATTATATACTTAACAAGCAAGAATACCAAATCTTGTACGTCTACCGTACTACATAGCTTCATCTATTCATGCTCAAAAGATAGGAAAACTTCACATACCTCTTTGGTCAATCCACTTGCCAAGTCCAAACTACCGCAAGTAGTATTTCAACCTATAATAGTCATGATACGTTTATTAACCTCTAATCTTAATGTAGAACAATCCAAGTTCAAAGTCACTAAATTCTATGGAAAATTGGGCAGCATTTCCTTTGTTTCTACTCACTTTGCCACCTTTCTCAAGGCCGAAATTACCATCAAAACACCACATTTAAGGCTCAATCCATCCAACAATACAAAGGGGATTACACACCCAAAATTCTGTCCCATAAGTTTACAATAATTCACTTAACAATTCTAAGGTAGTTTTTAGGCTACAACATGCTCATAATCTCTTCTTAACCCATTCTTCATATCCAAACCACATTTCTAGCATGCAATGACTCTAAGAGCATTATTTTACTACCACAAGATCTTTCTTCTAAGCATGCAACACTAGAACTAATTATAAAGGAAGAAATGTTACCTTAAAGTTTTGCCAAAACTTATTCCAAATATTGCTAGCTTCCTTGCCAAGAACACTACCACAACAATGCCAACAAGCTAGCTACAAGCTTCCTTTTCTTGTTCTTAACTTCCAGTTTTCTTGGGTTTTTAGAGAGAAGGAGCTGATTTTTAGAGAGGAAGATGTTTTAGAGATGACCAAGTCGACAGGACTTGGTCAAATATAAGCCATGCAAGCAAAATCAGATGGGGGGGGGACACTTGTCACCCTCCCATGGCCTTTTTAAAAGAGAAATCGGACTTTCCTAAGTTTTCGCCCAAAATCCGCCTCGGCGCGGCTGGCCGCGGCCATGTGTGAACTCGCAGCTCTGCGAACTTTCGGCGCCCGCGTTCGCTGTCTGGCCGGCGCTGCAACTTCAGCGACCCCTCAGTACTTTAGGCGCCGCGGCCCTGCATCCGGAGCCGCGGCCCTGTCGCCTTAGTCCGAAACACATTTCTGCCCGACTGCGCGCTGAACTTGTAACTCTCATAACTTTCTACTCCGACGTCCTATCGACGAACGGTTGGTTGCGTTGGAATCTAGACTCAACGAACTACACCCTAGGCCTTTAAAATACTTAGGAACTCTCAATGTACCGGGTCATAACCCGCTTCAAAGTTGACTAAAACCCGTCCGGAACGACCCGTCAACCTATCCTTTGAAAATTTTAAGTCTTACATGCTTTCGTACGTTCCCATACGTAGGGTCAGAACTACGGGGTATAACATTAAAAACCCAGTACTCATTACTCACGAATGAGGTTTCACACTTTTAACAAAAATTCATATCAATCTAATTAAGTCAAGTCTCTTATCTTTTAAGATTAAGTCTCTTAACTTCTAAATCAGTAAACCATTCTTTTTATCTCGCTTAAGACGTTATACCTAACTTCCCATAAAGCTAGTATAACTCTTATGTTTTCAAAACCAAGTATTACTCTTCTTTCAAAAAGGTTTCTTAATTCTTTTGAAATACATTCAAGGTTCTTATTATTCAGGCTTAAGTCAAAAGACATTGCCGTACAACTACGTTCAGTTAGCACACGTACGTCTACCGTACTATATATATATTCTTTTAAAATACTTCCAGATTCTTATTATTCAGGCTTAAGTCAAAATACATTGCCACACGTACGTCTACCGTACTATATATATATTCTTTTAAAATATCATGCTCAAGAGTATAGGAAGAGTCACATACCTCGCGACGATTATCGATTTATTAAAACGCTCACTGCTATAACGGCTAGCCTTGTCCATCTCTCAAGTAGCACATGCTACTCGCGAGAACATTCAACCTATAATGGTTATACGAGTCTATCAATAGCTAGACTACTCTGCAGAATAATCGATGAGTTCTCTATTTACGGAAAATCGGGCGTGACTTCCTACCCATTAAGCTACGATCTCAGAATACAATCTATGTAAGTCTGATTTAGTCCTTCTTCTTTAATATTCTTCTATAACAGTTCAACTCCCTTCTATGAATCTTATATTCATTTCTATACTACTACAGTATGTAATTTCCAATTACAATAAAAGGACAAGATATTTACCTCGGTAAGCCCAAAATTATCCAATGTTTAATGTCGATCCTGAGCAACGTTTAGCTCCTACTCCGGGTGCTCCAACCCGCTCCAAACAACCCTTAGAAGTTCTACGCAACTTCTTCTTAATACTCCAACCAACTATGGAGATTTTCCTTAGGGTTTCGTTTTTGTGACTGAAGGGAAGTATAATAGTATTTCTGGGCTTTTCGTATAAGTGTAACCTTGGAATACTACAAGGTATTTGGGCCAAGGTATTTTGGAATAGTAACAATACTTGGAGAGTATTTCTACCAAGAGGGGGGTAGTATTTTACGAGAACAACTAGGCACGGGGGGGGGGGGGGTACTCTCGGCCAAGGCTACTAGGAGGGGGGGTGTACCCCTCGGCCGAGGGCCTTCTCAAAGAGGGAGGGGTGCTCTCGGCTAGAGCTCTCAAGAGAGGGGGGGGAGAGGGATTTCAAGACTTAGAACAATTTTAGGATGAAGAAGTCTTCAAAAGGGGGGGGGGTATTTATAGGTCAAGCAATGGCCAACCAATGGCCAAGATCATGCCAAGTGCAAGGCAAGTGTAGGGTCAAGATTCATCCATGTGTACCTTATTCATCTACCACACAAATATCACAAAATATCCTACCTACTCCCACTCTCCATTTCGTCCAATTGCCGCCCCAAAGTCCACCAATTAGAGGGTGCCAAGTGTCGCCCTCTTGTTGGTCCAAAATATTTCGTCTCTTGGAAAAATCCGCAAAAATACTAAATGACATAGCCGGAATTTTCCCTTCGCAAGTTGTGTAAAACGTCTCGTCGAAAAACTATTCTAATCGGGGGTTGTGAACAAAATTCGAACCTTGCCTAACTTTAAGGCTTAAATTTTCCTACGTACGTCCTCACGTACATACTCTGGAAATACGGGGTATAACATTCTCCCCTCCTTAGAAACATTCGTCCCGAATGTTCCTTCTCAAGACGGATAACGATGAAGTTCCTCATAGCTTAAGAAGCTTGCAAATGCCACACATGGCCACAGAAAACACCCGCGCAAATATTGACATCCAAGTCCACGAGGAATCACCTCTAACATCACAAAAACTCCCACCCAAGGGCTAAAAGGTACTCCCCTCGCACCTTCACTTTACAAAAGAAAAGATCACATCTATGTTCTTAACACATGCTCGCTTCTTCCCTTACTCGTCGTACCCTTCTCGTACACACGAACTCCTTCTCATAACTTACCACATTTCTGTTACTGCATCAATTTCAAAAATCTCTGGGTTACTACCTCCAACTTGATCATCATAACCGGGAATACTCTGGATGGATCTCCGATACTTTTCCGAACCTAACAACATGAAGGACCGGACATACTGCCTCCTAAGTCGGACGGCAAAAGCTAACATATAGGCAACCTGGCCTACTCTTCACATGACCTGAAAAGGCCCAAAGTAACTCGGGCTAAGTTTCCTCTGTTTTCCGAATCTCGTCACACCCTTCCGGGGTGGTACCTTCAAGACCTACCGTCGCTGAACTCCAAGCGTCGCCGATCATCCGTCGACTTCGCTGATTCCCAGCCGTCGATAACCTCTCCTGGATAGGCTTCACCCTATCCCCATCCTGCCGAAACAAGTATGATCCCACTATCTGAACTTTGCCAACATCGAACCAATCGACCGGCAACTTACACTTTCGCCCCTACGAGGCTTCGTAAGGCGATATCTGAATACTGAAATGGTAGTTATAAAAGCACTCCCTCAACCGGAGGCAACACTCCTCATAGCTACCCCTGAAATCCAAAAACAGGCCCGAGGGTGAATGCGATACTGAGACTCACCTGAGTTCCTCAACCCTGCCTGGTAAAACTTCCGGAAAACGAAATAGCCACAACCTGGGCTTCACTGTCTGTCATAAGGTGAAAGTAGGCGCCTCGTGCAGCCTTACAACCTTCCTGATAAATAACATCTCGCATAACCTGAAGGACAAGATGGGCTGACCTCATCGGCCCGACTACTGGTCGAACGCATCCACGAACTCGTACGCTGGTTTACTAAACTTGGGCCTAACACCCTCGTGACCCTACCACCTGGAGGGACCACCCCGAACTGACCCCACCACAAAACAGGTCGCGGGTTGACCCGCGATCGGTCCTCAACCCGACCCGCTATCGCGCAAAAACTCTTGTTCCCCGATCCGGAACGATCTCACTAATCAAGTCACGAAAACCTAGTGGTCTTCTTAGTTCAACTACCCTCTTTCATTCCACACTACTCAGGGACTTATTATACAACTATATCTCACGTGCACTATGCACTCCGATAAGGGGCAAAACACATAAATAAAAAAAAATACATCTTTTACTCGAGATGGCCTTACCTCTAAGGTCTCTACGTATAAAACTCTAAGGCTCACACTTTCTCTGCCCCCCAATCTTACCCGGTTAACTAACCATGATTTCTAATCACAATTAACACTTAAGATACGCTTATCTTATCACACCTACAATCTCTAGAGGGTTCAAGGATATACATGTATCTACCGCTTCACTTCCCCTTTGTCGTTCTAATCAATCCTGCCCCGTAGGGCGCATAGCTAGGGAAGGTGATTAACTAGCCACTGATCCTGAAGGCTGAGTCTCTACATCCGCGCCACCTTTAGTCGGACAATTCCTCGCAAAATGGCCCTGCTGGCCGTAAGTAAAACAAGTACCAACTAAAAGATGACATTCCCCGGGATGACGCCTACCACACTGTGAACCGGAAGCCCTGGAGCTCTGACCAACTCCTGCATACCCCGAACGTCCTGAACCCTGTGGAGGACCACTCTGCGCTGGCGGATGTACATATCTAATCTGCTGGTGAGGCGATTCGCCTTGAAAGTTACCAAAGGACCTTGCTGTTCTGGCCCTCTTCTGCCGATCTTGGTTAACCCGTCGATCTCTATGTTTCTTGGCCTGATGCGCATAAGCCCGTACACAGGCCATGCTCAAGCCTAACTGAAGAATTACTCTTGCACTACCCTCTCTTAGATAGTCGTCAAGACCCGTGATAAATCGATACATCATATACTCTCTGGTAGCTACATCCTTAGCTAGTAACAGGGTCGCCTCTTTGCAATCTATATTCTCTGTTCTGGCCGTGGGCGAAGGTTCATATATCATGGTTGTAGTAAACCGCTGCGCGTGCTAAACTCTGTCAATTTGGCGACGTCGCGAACTCCCGAAGAAGCACCACCCGGTGATGATTGGGCTGTGCCTCGTAACCTCTATGCTCAACTCGCGACTCCTTTGCCTTGCCCTCGGGCGGGTTGCCTTACGGGAGGCATAGCGGTGAGGAAAGAAATACGTTAGAGGTCCAACTTATAACACAACTCTAAGCACGATCTCAGAGTGAGAAGAATGAAACCAATCCTAAATATCCTATAGCCTCACGATTATTGGTGTGGTGCACAACACACCGATAATCAAGACTCTACTAGATACGGTCAGACACTTTCCGAGGATTAATCGCTCACGATACCACTTTTGTCACGACCGAACCGGGCAGTGGTCGTGCCTACCCGGGCACCCAAGTAGACATACATCAGAGTAATCAGCGGAACATAAAACAAGACATGGAATATCAAGAAGTGTAAAACAGTAATCTGAGAAAACTTGCCCTTCGGCATAAATATAAATCAGCTTAAAACCGAACAGTTACATCCTATTATAACTCTGCCCACAACAGTACTACAGACCTCTAAGAATGATATCTTAGTTATAAAGAAGAATGTAAGTATCTAAGGCATAAAGCTAGTATAACGGCTTTATGGGAAGTTGGTTATAATAGCTTTATGGAAAGTTAAAAAGAGTGGTTTACTCTATGTAATGAAAGTATGATAAATGACTTGAAATAATGAAAGACAAATTGATTTGAAGACATCAATTGCTTAAGGTTTTAAAAGAAAGAAGTCACTTGATTTAGAAGCCTAAATGTATTTCTAAAAGGTATTGTGACTTGTCTTGAAAAATAGATGTGACTTGATACTACGGTTATTAGTATCTTGGAAGTTTTATATGAAAAAGAGTCATTTTAAAAGAGTAGAAGTATGTAGTACTTTGGGTTAAATTCCCGGATTGTTATAATGACATGTTAGTGCCTTAAGTAAACTAAAATGAGAGTGTATAAGAATAAGACTAATAAGAAGTTAGGGGGATTTCTTAACTTGCTTATGTTATGTATTATAAGCCGGTAGTGCTTATGTTATGTATGATATCCGGTTGTGCTAGTTTATGTTATTCTTATGGGGTAAAGCCCCGGGTTACTACTAATTCCATGGATTTGCTACCCATGATGTGAGTGCGGCGTTTGTACTCATTGCGGGCATACCGGGCCCAAGCGGGTGAAATAGTCATATGCGAGGAATACCTCATGCGGGTCCACACGACCTATGCGGGCGGATACAACCTATGCGAGGAAGTTACCTCATTGCGGGTCCACAGGACCTATGCGGGTGAAATAGTCCTAGGAGTAGGATTGCTTAATGACCTACGGGCGGGTGGCCCTACTTTGATCATGAGCCTCCTATTTTTATGCAGTAAAGTATACTCTTGATTACTCTCATTGTTATAAGGAACAGTGTACTGTTAATTGAGTTATCATACCTGTCTCCAGTTTTATTATAGACTTATGATTTCATTACAGTACTTTCAGTTTCACATATTTGGTACATGTTGTACTGACCTCCTTCGGGGGGCTGCATTCATGTCGTAGGTAGAGTACAGGTTGCTGATCCTCACTTTTAGGATCATTGATTCAGCTGTGGAGAAGCTCCATTACTCCAGAGGCTTATCCCTGGTATTGTTGGTTGTTGTACATTCAGGGGTATGGCGGGCCTGCCACATACGCTTGTTATTCTTAGAGTGCATAGTCATGTCTAGGGGTTTGGGCTGTAAAGAAAGAATTGTAACTTACGTTTCTTTTGTTATGTATGTTTTACGAAAGGTGGCCTTATCGGCTAGCCTGTTAATGTATTATGTCTAAGTGTTTTTATGAATTGTGTATGTTCCGCTGCTATTCTCTGATGTATACCTGTAAGGGGTGCCCAGGTAGGGCACAAGTCGCGGGCCAGGGGTCGGGTCGTGACAAAAGTGGTATCAGAGCAGTTAGTCCTCAGAAAGTGTCTACAGACCGTGTCTAGTAGAGTCTTGGTTATCGGTGTGTTGTGCACCACATCTATAACCAGGAGGCTGCAGGACATTTAGGAATGGTTTCCATTCTTCTCAGAGATCATGCGATAGAGCTGTGTGGTTAGGGTCGTCTCTCCCTAACAAGTTATGTTGTTTGCAGCTACGAGAAAGGCAACAGTGACCTAGAAAAGATTATGTGGATTGCGTATCCAGGTTGGTAATGGTTGTAGTATAGTTGGTATTGTACATACAATTTATCTGATTTATGTATGAAATTGGTCGCGTGTTGCCTAGAATGATTTTAGAGTACCAGGATTTGGTAAGGACTAAATAAATACCGGGAAGGTATGAACAGTTAATAGACTCTCAGCAAGGTTTTACGTACTAATTTGAAATAATTAGGAGATGATGAGTTGTTTGAAAAGGTATTGGACACTTAAGAAGTTATTATTAAGGGAATTAATGGATGATTATGTTAATAGATTGAGTTACGTAGTATGGTTAAGAAAATGGTACGGATGAGATCCGTATGGAGTAAGTATGGTTGTGGTCAAGACAACACGATTATAGTATTACGAGAAGTTTTTGTACCCGTTTACGGGGGGGACTGATAAGGTAGGCATGGAGCATGGAAATTGCCAGCCTAAGAATGTTGATAACCGCCGAGACCTTAGGTATGTAAGGCCTTCTCGGGTAGTAAAAGGTTAAGACAGACCAAGGATAAGAGTTAAGTGCGATGCCGAGTCGGGTTGAGGACCTATTAAGGGTCGCCCCATAACTTGAAATGGAATGGGATCAGTTGGTAGCATTCCCTCTACGTGATAGGGTCACGAGGGTGCAAGGCCCAAGTCTAGTTAGCCGTTTTACAGGTTCGTGGACGCATTCCACCGGAACCAGGTTGTGAGAGCCGGAAATGGCCTTATACGGTTTAATTTAGTACCTCCAAAGATTGGAGGCCAGTTTTAGTATGGAAGTTATGTACGTATGTTAGTATAAGTTTGGAAGTACGGAAAAGCGTACGACCAATGAAAAAGTGAGTAACCAAGTGTAAAAGATAGAGTCTGAATCCTTGAGAACCTGTAGAGGTGACTACACCCGTGAGTGATGGGTGGTAGCTGAGCGGGTGTATAATAATTGCCGGTGACGATACAATCGTTGGACCCTAGCGACCTAAGCGTGTTATGCATGACGTTGAGGTCATTATGAGTACGGGCTAGTTGGCCTCTTGTTATGCCAACGTGGACTATAGAGAGAGATTGGTTCGGTACCAGTTTTCCCGTAAACCGGTTATCGAGTGGAAATGAAGAGAAGTGGTGGTAACCAGTGAATTATCCTTCCTTCTTTGACACAGTTGATTTTAATAAGTCTGTGTGACTTGTTCATTTGAGGTGAATTAAGGCAGAAAGTAAGTAATACTCGAATTTGAAGGAGTTTATGCTAAGTGCCCTTGGAGGTACTTGGAGTTGGGGTTGGTGTGGCGGTCAGGGCCATGACCTTCCGGATAATTTTAGGAAAATGCACAAAGCAAGAATAAGATAAGTATGAGTGCTGCCTACGGAAAATAGAAGACATCGTTGGTAGGTTTTGGAAATCTATACGATTATAAGGGGGCGCTTGATGATTTAGATTTTGTAAAGGAGATAAGTTCTCTCCCCCACGTAAAGGATAGTTTTACGTATTATGGGGTTACGTGTACCCATGTTGTTCGACGAAGGATAGGAGACGGGTAAGGTCTTCGGTATCGTCATGCCATAGGTTACACTTTTAGATAACCGTGGGAAAAGTATTTTGTTGGGATAATTAAGAACGACGTACGAATTGGTCGAGGAAGTATCGTAAGGATATAAATACAGGTTGTACGCATGTATGAAACTGTACGATTATGAATCAAGGAAGAAATACTTTTGCTAATAATAAGCATAAGGAAGGGTTATGACCAGAATGATAAAAGAGAATACAACTGTGGTTATGTAAGTTGCACGAGATATAATTACCCCAGACTAGTGTAAAGACCATTAGTAAATGATGGGCAGTAGGAACACCTTGAGGAAAGATGGTAACATCTGTACTGACGAGAAAGATAGTAAGAAAATACGGAGGGGTAAGGGACCCCAGGACAACTTGAAATGAATTACAAAGGAAAGACGAGTAGACACTCGAACGATAATGAGTCTTGACAAGTCATTGGATTATGTAATACCATGAATTGAGGTTGAACACCGACTATAAGCTCTATGAGCTGGGAGAAAATAAGCGGGTTATGACTTGACTAGAGCAAGGAAATCTCCCCCCCTAAACTGTGATTGGCAGGAAGTCTTAGCCATGCGGCCAACAAATGAATCAAGTCTAAGTTTAGTGACCAAGTTTGGTTGCAACAAAGAAAGGGAAACATGAACCATAATTGAGATTTAGGATGCCGAATATTCCGCAAGTATGAGAAAGGCTTCCAGTTATTGGAAGATAAGTTGACTCGACTATAGTTCTAACCCCTCCTGAGAAACTAGAGGGTTAGGTTATTATTGTAACACGTTGGGTGTTGGGCTAGGTTGTGTGCTGACGCAACACGATAAGGTTAGAGCCTATGTTTCCCGGAAGTTAGGGAAGCATGAAAGGAATTACGCTACTCACGATTTAGAGTTGGCGGCAGTTAATCGTGCCTTGAAGATTTGGAGGCAGTTTTTATATAGAGTTCGTGTGGATATTTATGCAGACCACAAGAACCTCCGGTATATCTTCAGACAGAGGCAGCTAAATTTGCGACAGGGACGGTGGTTAGAGTTACTGAAGGATTGCGATATTGATATCCTATACCACCCGGGGAAAGCCGAGACAGTTACAAATGCTCTTAGTCGTGGATCTTTGGATAGTCTGTCAGATGGGCAGCCAGATAGACAGGACGTGGTCCGTGAGATTCATCAGCTACCGAGCCGAGGGGTTCGATTATTTGTTTCCAAGGTTAATGAAGTTTAGATCCGAGAGGTTGCCGAGTCTTCCATCGTTGAGGAGGTAAAGAGGCGACAGTATGAGGAACCAATTATGATACGATATCAAGTTACGGCTCTCCGAGATAGGAAGAGCCTGTTTGAGTAGCACCGGATGGGGTGTTGTGATATGAGGATAGATTGTGTGTACCCGGTGCTGCAGGACTAGTCAGCAGGTTTTAGGGGAGGCACGCAGTGCTTATTGCTCTAATGGTTCGGGGTCGACTAAGTTGTGTTGTGACCTCAGATACATATGTTAGTAAGATGGCCTGAAGAGGGACGTAGCAGAGTTGTTGCTGAATGTCCGAATTAGTAGCAGGTCAATGATGAATACCAGAAGCCCAGTAGGCTATCACATGCGATTTCGATCCCGACTTAGATATGGGAGGTAATTTTATGGATCTAGTTGCAGGGTGGCATCGTACTCAGAGGGAGTGCGACTCCACAGGGTCATAGTAAATAAATTTGTGAAACCAGCCGTGTTCTTCCGGTCAGGACCTTTCACTCGGCTGAGGATTATGATAGATTATATATCAGGAAAAGTATGAGACTGCACGGAGTTCCTACTTTTATGATGTCAGACAGATGAGCTCGGTTACGGATAACTTCTGGAGGTTTTTTTTCCAGAAGGGATTAGGGACACAAGTGAGTCTCAGTGTTGCATTACACCTCGGGCCAGCGAGGCAGGGCGTACTCTCCAGGCACTTGAGGATAGGTTGCGGGCCGATGTTATTGATTTCAGAGTTAGCTGGGAGAATTATTTGCCTCTTGTTGAGTTACGTACGATAATGGATACCCTTCCAGTATTCAGATGGCCCTGTATGAGGCCTTGTATGTAAGAAAGTGTAGATCGCCGGTTGGTTGGTTCGACGTAAGTGAGGTACAGTTATTTGGCCCAGACTTGATTCAGCAGGTTGTGGATAAGGTGAAGCTTATCCGGGAAAGATTTTTAGCAAACTCAGAGTCAGCAGAAGCTTTATGTAGATAACCGACGTTGACACATGGGGTTCAACTTGACATTTTAGTATGAGTATTGTTATGTGGCCACGTGTGGCATTATTGGTATGTAGGGGTTGTAAGGAGACTATGTCGCTATCTTTAAGTTTTGACTCCCAACAGAACATTCGGGGACAAATGTTTCTAAGGGGGGAAGAATGTTACACCCCGGAATTCCAGGACATGTTTATAAGGACGTACGTAAGAACTCAAAAATGTTAAGATTTGAGACGAGTACAAATTTATCGGAATTTTGGAATTTGTCGGAAAACCAAATATTGTGACGAATGGGAGGGAGACACGTGTCACCACCCTCAAGTGGTCTTGGACGAAAATAACATGGGAAAAAGGGTCATTTGACCATTAGTAAGATGACCAAGTCTTGCAAGTAGTAGAGCTTGATATAATTGACTTAGTCAATGGGGCCACTTAGCTTGATATTTAAGAGAAGTTCATCCAAGCCACACATATGTGCAAATCTTGACCCTCCATGTTACTATATAGTAATACTAGTAGTGAGACAAGTTTCCATACTTAGAAATTTTTTCAAGAAATTGGATGAAGCTTGAAGGGAGCTCTCGGGTTCACCATCTCCAAAAGAGAAAAAAATTTGTTTGTTGTCCAATAAGCTCCACACTTTAAACCAAGGTTCATGAGGGTATTGTAAGGGTATCTCAATAGAAAGATCCCGGAAAAAGATTGTTTTCGTATTAGTCGCAAGGTGAAAACCTAGTTGCTTTCCTAGGTTTTGATTGGAAGATTAAAGGAAAGTTGTTTGTGATATTATAAGGGTCTCAGGTGGCGGATTGAAGTGTCAAGAAGAGGCTTTAAGTTTTTAGGGAGCGACTTCGGATTTGAAGTTGTACTAAGGCTCGTTGAGGTAACAATCTTGTTCTCTTAAAGTGTTACGAGATTATATATGGTTGTTAGCCTTACATTTTTACTAGCATGAAGTATATGTGTTGAAGATTGATAAGTGATATGGATTGTTGTAGCCTAAATCCGAAATGACATATAAGCCATTTGAAGTTGAATTACAATTTGGTCGTTAATTAAAATCGTCGCATGTTACTTACTTGAAGATTGTAGTAGTTATAATCGATTGCGGCTTTATAACATGTTGTACTAAACAACTTGGATTGAAAAGGAATTGGAAAAGACTTTGTAGTGATGTACCTCAAATTTGCCGAATGTGACATAGTATGTTGGACTAGTTTGATATCAATTGTGGGGCGGAATTTTACACGTCTTGTAGGCGTGTAATCCCCTATTGTTAACTACATTGTTGAGCCTTAAATGTGGCGTGTTTGGTTATTGAAATTCGGCCTTGAAAAAGGTGGCAAAGTATGTAGAAACAAAGGAAGTGTTGTCCGATTTTTCGTAGAATTTAGTGACTTTGCACTTAGAATATTCTACGTTTGAGGTAAAAGTTAATAGACGTATTATGGTCATTATAGGTTGACATACTACGTACGGCATATTGGACTTGGCAAGTGGATTGAACCGAAGAGGTATGTGGAACTTTCTTATCTCTTGAGCATGAATAAGTTGTAAATGTATAGTATGGTAGACGTACAAGATTTTGACAATCTAGTCCATTTGATATCCTTGGCTTATTTTAAGAATGTCCAAGTTGGTTGAGTTAGGGAATTAACTCACTTGTTTAAAAATATTAAGGATATCTTGGTTTCTAAAACTTAAGAGACTTTGAGTATTTTGAAAGTATTGTCGATACTTGTTTTGTTGGAAAATTTATGTCTCTTAGTTATAAAGAAGAATGTAAGTATCTAAGGCATAAAGCTAGTATAACGACTTTATGAGAAGTTGGTTATAATAGTGTTATGGAAAGTTAAAAAGAGTGGTTTACTCTAAGTAATGTAAGTATGATAAATGACTTAAAATAATGAAAGACAAATTGATTTGAAGGCATCAATTGCTTAAGGTTTTTAAAAGAAAGAAGTCACTTGATTTAGAAGCCTAAATGTATTTCTAAAAGGTATTGTGACTTGTCTTGAAAAATAGTTGTAACTTGATACTACGGTTATTAGTATCTTGGAAGTTTTATATGAAAAAAGAGTCATTTTAAAAGAGTAGAAGTATGTAGTACTTTGGGTTAAATTACCGGATTGTTATAATGACATGTTAGTGCCTTAAGTAAACTAAAATGAGAGTGTATATGAATAAGACTAATAAGAAGTTAGGGGGATTTCTTAACTTGCTTATGTTATGTATGATAATCCGGTAGTGCTTATGTTATGTATGATAGCCGGTTGTGCTAGTTTATGTTATTCTTACGGGGTAAAGCCCCGGGTTCCTACTAACTCCATGGATTTGCTACCCATGATGCGAGTGCGGCGTTTGTACTCATTGCGGGCCCACCGGGCCCAAGCGGGTGTCTTGTGCGGGTGAAATAGTCCTATGCGAGGAATACCTCATGCGGGTCCACACGACCTATGCGGGCGGATACAGCCTATGCGAGGAAGTTACCTCATTGCGGGTCCACAGGACCTATGCGGGTGAAATAGTCCCACTATTTTTATGCAGTAAAGTATACTCTTGTTTACTCTCATTGTTAGTAAGGCACAGTGTACTGTTAATTGAGTTATCATACCTGTCTCCAGTTTTATTATAGACTTATGATTTCATTCTGATCTTTCAGTTTCACATATTTGGTAAATGTTGTGCTTGACCTCCTTGAAATGCGTTAAATCTGCGATTCTTGATCCTCACTTTTAGGATCACTGATTCAGCTGTGGAGAAGCTCCATTACTCCGGAGGCTTATCCCTGGTATTTTCGGTTGTTGTACATTCAGGGGTATGGCGGGGCCCTATCCCGCAACAGTTGTTATTCTTAGAGGTCTGTAGTCATGTCTAGGGGTTTGGGCTGTAAAGAAATAATTGTAACTGATGTTTCTTTTGTTATGTATGTTTTACGAAAGGTGGCCTTATCGGCTAGCCTGTTAATGTATTATGTCTAAGTGTTTTTATGAATTGTGTATGTTCCGCTTCTATTCTCTGATGTATACATGTAAGGGGTGCCCAGGTAGGGCACCGATCGCGAGCTTGAGGTCGGTCGTGACATGAGTCTTGTGACTTTTGGGCCTTGCGGGTTATTATCGGAGGTTTGTGGAGAATTTTGCTTCGATTTCAGCACCATTGACTAGGCTGACTCAGAAAGCGGCTAAGTTCCAGTGGACGGATGATTGTGAAAAGGGCTTCCAGTCACTGAAGGAGAAATTGACAACAACCCCAGTTCTTACTCTTCCAGAGGGTTTAGACGGGTATGTGGTTTATTGTGATGCGTCGGGTGTCGGGCTTGGGTGTCTGCTGATGCAGCATGGTAAGGTTATAGTTTACGCATCTCGACATCTCAAGAAGCATGAGAAGAATTACCCCACACATGACTTGGAGTTGGCAGCAGTGATTCATTCCTTGAAGATCTGGAGGCATTATTTATATGGAGTTCATATGGATATTTATACAGACCACAAGAGCCTCCAGTATATCTTCAGCCAGAGGGAGCTGAACTTGTGGCAGAGACGGTGGTTAGAGTTGCTTAAGGATTATGATGTTGATATCCTATACCACCCAGGGAAGGCAAATGTAGTTTTAGATGCCCTTAGTTGTAGATCGATGGGTAGTATGTCTGATGTGCAGTCAGAGAGGAAGGGCATAGTCCGCGAGATACATCAGCTAGCGAGCCTTGGGGTTCGATTGGTTGGTTCTGATAGTAGTAGGGTTCGGGTTCGAGAGGTTGTCGAGGAGGTGAAGAGGCTACAGTATGAGGATCTGATTATGACACGGTATCGAGATACAAATCTTCAAGAGGAGAAGAGTACATTTGAGGTAGCACCTGATGAGGTGCTAAGATACGAGGGTAGATTGTGTGTACACGATATTGCAGGACTTCATCAGCAGGTTCTAGGGGAAGCACACAACGCTCGTTACTCTATTCATTCGGGGTCGACAAAGATGTACCACGACCTCAGATGTGTGTATTGGTGGGATGGCCCGAAGATGGACGTTACAGAGTTCGTTGCTCAGTGTTCGAATTGTCAGCAGGTCAAGGTGAAGTACCAAAAGCCTGGTGGGTTGCTGCAGACGATTGAGATTCCGACATGGAAATGAGAGGTGATCAACATTGATTTTGTTACAGGGTTACCTCGCACTCAGAGGAAGTGTGATTCCATCTGGGTTATTGTAGACAGGCTGACGAAAGCAGCCCACTTTCTTCCAGTCAGGACGACTTATTCGGCCGAGGATTATGCTAGACTTTACATCCGAGAGATTGTGAGACTGCATGGGGTCCCTATATCTATTATATCGGACAGAGGAGCCCAGTTTACGGCTAATTTCTGGAGGTCTTTCCAGAAGGGATTAGGGACGCAGGTGAGCCTCAGTACTGCATTTCATCCTCAGACCGACGGACAGGCAGATCGTACTATCCAGACACTTGAGGATATGTTGCGGGCCTGTGTTATCGATTTCAGGGGTAGCTGGGAGGATCAATTGCCTCTTGTGGAGTTTGCGTATAATAATAGCTACCATTCCAGTATCCATATGGCGCCTTATGAGGCCTTGTATGGGAGGAAGTGCAGATCGCCGATAGGCTGGTTCGATGTGGGTGAGGTTCAGTTAGTTGGGCCGGACTTGATTCAGCAGGCGGTGGATAAGGTGAAGCTTATCCAGGAGAGATTGCCAGCAGCTCAGAGTCGACAGAAGTCGTATGCAGATAATCGGTGTCGACACTTGGAGTTTGAGATTGATGATTGGGTTTTCCTGAAGGTGTCACCCATGAAGGGTGTGATGAGGTTTGGGAAGAAGGGGAAACTTAGCCCAAGGTACATTGGGCCTTATCAGATTGTCCGTAGAGTGGGCAAGGTTGCCTATGAGTGTAACGACCCGTTCCGGGGCCCGTTACTGGTACCTTATCCCGGGCACCCTAGTGATACAACATCAGAGAAAACCAGCGGAAAATAAAACATGAGTCATGAAACAAGAGATATAATAAAAAACAGGCCAACCAAAACGGTTGCCTTCAGTATATACATAAAACCTGAACAGTTTAATCCTTTACAACCACCACAAAGATTACTACAGACCTCTAAGATTTACAACGACTATGACGGACGGGGCCCGCCATACCCTGAATGTACAAGAACCTACAACTCAGGAACACATACAAAAGATAAGCCTCCAAGAAAGCGGAGCTTCCCAATCTGTTGGTGTGATCCTAAGAGCGGGGATCCACGACCGATGTACCTCTACTGCGGCATGAACGCGGCCTCGAAGGAGGTCGATAACAGTACCAAGTATGTGGCCATGCAATCAGTAAATGAAACCATACTAGTCTATATAAAGCAGGAGACATGTATGATAACCAAACTACAGTTCACAACATAAAACAGTCATCACTCCAATATAACTATGGGTCTCACGCCCACAACATCAATCAGGTTCGCATTATGGCCGCATGCCCCCGGAATACTGCATCGGTGTAGACATGTCCATGATGCAACAATAATACCAATGTCCCATGGCCACATGCCCCCGGAATTCTGCATCGGTGTAGACATGTCCATGTGACCTCAACAACAAGACAACAATCCAAATGGAAGCATACCCGCAGCGCTACGATCGTGTCGGTATGTCCAAAGGGAAAAATAAGACAACCTTCCAAATGGGACGATACCCGCAGCGCTACGCATGGTTTCAGTATGTCCAAAGGGAAACAACAAGGCGGTAATCTAAATGGAAGCATACCCGTGCGCTACGCATCGTGTCAGTATGTCCATAGAGATGCACAACAATAATACTATCAACAGGAACGTACCCGTGGAATTTCTCCGTCACCGCTGCACGCGTCAAGTAAGTTCTCAACCAGTCAACCGAACATCTATCGAGAGACGCGGTAACACAGAATCACAACGCTTGTACAATAAAGGCTATCATCACAAGCATAGGCAAGTTTCACAACAACAAGCATAGCAAGTTTCACACAACTCAAAGTACTTTCATTTTATGCCAAGTCCGGTTTTTAACCCCAAAGTACTACATACGTTAAGTTCTTTTAAAAGAGATCCATTACTTTTATAAAAGTCACCCGATACCGTAGTATTAGAATGACCAACCCACCTTCCTTTTCAAAATCAAGTAACAACATTCTTTTCCTAAGTTCCGGTTGCCTAGTTTGATTACTCAAGCTTCTCATTTTCAAATGGTTTCATAGTTCCCAAACTTAATCACTTGATTCCTTTTAGAACAATTGAGTAACATATGTCATATATGTGAGTAGTTTATTCTTGTTTATAACGATCTTATTACAAAGACCATGATCTAGAAAATGTAATATCATTTTGTCTCATCTTAGCTTCTATGCGGATGGAGGTTTCTCTTGGTTTTAATACAACACATCATTATTCAATACATTTTCCTTTATTAACTGCGGTGGTCTGTCGATACACATTCTGATTCCCGAAATCAGTAAAACATTATCCCTTTAAAAACCAAGTACTCATTACTCACGAATGAGGTTTCACACAAACATCCACATTAAAACAAATAAGTTAAGTCTCTTATCTTATAAGATCAAGTCTCTTAACTTCTAACATCAGTAAACCATTTTCACTTACATAAGGTCGTTATAACTAACTTCCCATAAAGCTATTATAACACCCTATGTTTTAAACCAACCAAATCACTTAGCACGTATGCGTCTACCGTACTACATAGTTCACAACAATCATGCTAGAAAAGATAGGAAGAGGTTCACATACCTCGCGACGATTTATCGACAATAAGCAAAATGCTCCAAGTACTACAACCTTGCTAGCCCTTTCCACTCCTCGAGTAGAATACGCTACTCTTAGTACTTTCACCTATAAAGGTCACAAACGTCTATTAACCCCAAACACAAGTTTTCTATCTTTCTATAGAAAATTCGGCAGCACCTCCCCCCCCCGCAACAGCGTAAATCTCCTCCTCTACCGAGGCCGGCTGAAGCCAACCAGGGGGTTTACACGCCTAACCGGACGTGTACAATTCTACACAAGTCTCTGCAATACATCTATGTAAATACTGATTGATTCGGTTCTTTATTCTTGGGCTTAAGTCAAAAGACATTGCGAATACTAAGTAGTTCCATATATAGTATACTTCAACTATATATTCTAACAAACATGTAATTTCCAATTACAATAGAGGACAAGATAATTACCTCGATAAGCCCAAAATTATCCAAGTTATAATGTCGATCTGAGCAAGGTTTAGCTCATTCCGTGCGCTCAAACCACTCCAAACAACCCTTAGAAGTTCTAACCAACTTCTACTCACATACTTCAACCAACTATGAAGATTTCCTTAGGGTTTGGTTTGAGACTAAAAGGACAAAAGGTAGTATTTCCTGCTCTACGTATAGAGGTATCTTTGGAATACTACAAGGTACAAGGCTAAGGTATTTTGGTCATTATAACAATACTAGGGAGTATTTCTATACCACAACAAAGGGTATTATACTGAAAACAACTAGGCAGGGGTACCCACCAAGCCTCACAAAGGGGAGGAAGCCTGCGGCAAGCTCCTCAAAAGGGGGTAGACCTTTGACGAGAACAACACTAAAGGGGAGGGATATTTCAAGACTTAGAATGAAATGAGGGATGAAGAAAAAACCTTCAAGCAAGGGGGTATTTATAGGGACACCAACGGACAAGATCAAGCCATGTGGGGGGCAAGTGGATGGCCAAGATTGGCACAAGTGCACCCTAACCTACTCCTCAAAACAAGCCACAAAACATTGCACCAAACATTGCACAAATCAAGGCCAAAACAAGGAGCCAATAGGCCATAGAAACGTGACCCAATCGGCCAACCCAAAACGCCCACTTGAGGGTGACAAGTGTCACCCTCCCGTTGGTCCAAAACATTTCGTCTCTCGGAAAAATTCGCAAAAATACTAAACGACATAGCCGGAATTTTCCCCTCGCAAGTTACGCAAAACGTTTCGTCGAAAAACGACTCTAACCGGGTGTTGTGCACAAATGTCATTCGGCGAGCCACTAGGCGGGGTGACACGTGTCACCCTCTATTGGCCTCAAAAACGTCCTCCGAAAAATATCCACAATGGCCAAAATCTCGAAAACAAAGTGGGCCCCACAAAACCGTAAATTTCTCCCGTGGGCCCCACGTGACCATTTCCGAAAATAAAATCTCAAAATTCTAATATAATCTATGAAGTCCAAATACCAAATCTGGGAATCCAATTCCCATTAACGAACCTTTTTCTTCACAAATAACCGGAAACTTTTCCGTCGAAAACTCACATCTTTCTTTCTTTTCAAAATTTTCAATGCGCTCAAATGCGTCGTCCTCACATACATACCCTGCAACTACGGGTATAACATTCTCCCTCTTAGAAACATTCGTCCGAATGTTCCTTCTCAAGACGGATATCGATGAAGTTCCTAACAAGTTGTCAACGCCACTGCCAACGCGAAATAACACACATTATCTTTCTTCCTTACTCGTCGTGCCCTCGCCGAACACTTGAACTCTTCTAGTATCGTACCACACTTCAGTCATCGCCCAGTTCCCAAAACCTTGGAGTCACCACCTCCAAACTTGGTCATCTCTAGCCGTAATATCCCTAAGGCCATTCCGCCTTCACGAACGATTCGGTCGAACGCATCCACAAACTCATACGATGGTCGTCTAAACTCGGGCCTAGCACCCTCGTGACCCTACCACTGGCGGGACCACCAGAACTGGCCCCCACCTCAAATCGGGTTACGGTTTGACCCGCAAATGGTCCTAAACCCGACCCCAACCGTGCCAAACTCTTGTTCCCGATCCTAACAATCTTACTAATTCACATCATGAAAGCTACCACTTCCATCTCACACTACCCATGGACTTATCACACAAATAAATCCCACGTATATTACTCACCCTTATAAGGGTCAAACATAAAACGAATCCTTTACTCAAGACGACCTTACCTCTAAGGTCTCAGTCGTGAAATAGTCTAAGGTTCACACTTACCATGCCTCCATACGTATCCTTCCAACTAACCATGCATTCCAACTCACACATATCACAATGCTATCCGTACATAGCACACAATAATGAGATCATCATAACAAGCATACCAAAACTCTAGAGGGTTAAGGATATACCGGCTACCGCTCACTCTAATCATATGCACGCCTGCAGGCGCATAGTAGAAGGTGATGAACCACCACAGATCTGAAGGTGAGTCGTAACATCCGCGCTTCCCTTGGTGGACAGTTCCTCGCAAATGGCCTGCTGTCGCATGCAAAACAAACTCCCAATCTAGCACGACACTCTCCAAAATGGAGTCTACCACAATGGTCACAACGAGGTAGGGGTGGCTTGGTGGTTAACACCCTCGCTGCCGAAAATCTGAACCCTTCGAGCCCCGACCGCTCACGAAGACGGTGGAGGACCACTGCATGCGGTGGGGGTATATAACTAGCTTTCTTCGAGGCGGTCCGCCTCGAAAGCCACCAAAGGACCTGCCGTCACGGCCTCTTCTGGCGATCCAGTCATTCGTCGACCCTCCGTGCCTCACATCCTGGTGCATGAGCTGCGTGCGGGCAATGTCCATGCCGGTGAAGAGAAACACCGCAAGACTCGACCATATAATCATCTAGCGGTGGCGTAGCGATGCACCCTATCCTCCATATCTGCAACTAGCGCAGGACATATCGAGCCAAAGAATCGAACTCGACATTGTACTCCCGACAAGGTCGCCTCTGCCTCAAGAACAAAAATGTCGGCCGGCGTGCCCTCGCCGTGCGGAGGCAAGAAGTGCGTGAGAAAGCCCCGAAAACTCATCCCATACTGCTGAGGTGCATGCTCTCCCGAAAGCTCCATGAATCAAACCAATCGATCGCGGTATCACGCGGCCGATGCGAACAAAGGTCACGCACTCGGTTTAAAGCCTTGATCACCGCGTGATCGGCAGAATCGCCGGATGAACTCCTGCGATCATCCTCGTGCCTCGACCCATAAAACTCGCGGGCTACAACTCGTAAAGTCCGTAGCCTCAAACTATCTGCTCGGGGTGAACCATGGTGCATCGGGCCAGGCTGCTGCGTCGGCCTATCCTCATATCGGCCACGACCACGGCGCCAAGAATCGCCATCTCCTTGTAACCCATCTCCTCCGCCCCGGTGTGGGGTGGAGGCTCAGTATGCGGTCTCGGCCGGCCATTCTTTGCGGCTCTAACCTCTGGGGTGGCGGCGTCCAAAACCCGGGCCGTCAAGCACAACCTCGTGTCTGCGGGCTGCGCCTCGTACTCCTCAGATCTCACTAGCGGCACCCTCGCCGCCTTGCCCTTCGGGCTCGTTGCCTTGCGGAGGCATAAGCGGTAAAAGCGAGATACGTCGGAGGGTCCAACTTACAACACGGCTCTAAGGCACGATCTCGTAATGAGAAGAATGGAAACTAATCCTAAATGTCCTGCAGCCTCACGATTATAGATGTGGTGCACAACACATCGATAATCAAGACTCTACTAGACACGCGATGCAGACACTTTCCGAGGATTAATCGCTCGATACCACTTTTGTAACGACCGTTCGGGGCGTTCTTCGTGCCTTATCCGGGCACCCTAGTGATACAACATCGAGAAAACGGCGGAAAATAAAACATGAGTCATGAAACAAGAGATATAATAAAAAGCAGGCCAACCAAAAGCGGTTGCCTTCCGATATACATAAAACGAACAGTTTAATCCTTTACAACCACACAACATTACTACGCACTTAAGATTTACAACGACTATGACGGGACAGGGCCCGCCATACCACGAATGTACAAGAACCTACAACTCGGGAACATGCAAAAGATAAGCCTCAAGAAAGCGGAGCTTCCCAATACGCTGAGCTGTGATCCGAAGAGCGGGGATCCACGACCGATGTACCTCTACCTGCGGCATGAACGCAGCCCAGAAAGGTCGATACAGTACCAAGTATGTGGCCCATGCAATCGTAAATGAAACCATACTAGTCTATATAAAGCGAGAGACATGTATGATAACCAAACTACGATTCACAACATAAAGCGATCATCACTCCAATATAACTATGGGTCTCACGCCCACAACATCAATCAGTTCGCATTATGGCGCGTGCCGGAATCGTGCGCCGGTGTAGACATGTCCATGATGCAACAATAATACCAATGTCCCATGGCCACATGCCCCCGGAATTCTGCATCGGTGTAGACATGTCCATGTGACCTCAACAACAAGACATCAATCCAAATGGAAGCATACCCGTGCGCTACGCATCGTGTCAGTATGTCCAAAGGGAAAAATAAGACAACCTTCCAAATGGACGCATACCCGTGCGCTACGCATCGTGTCAGTATGTCCAAAGGGAAACAACAAGGCGGTAATCTAAATGGAAGCATACCCGTGCGCTACGCATCGTGTCAGTATGTCCATAGAGATGCACAACAATAATACTATCAACAGGAACGTACCCGTGGAATTTCTCCGTCACTGCCGGCACGTCCAAGTAAGTTCTCAACCAGTCAACCGACCCTCTATCGAGAGACGCGGTAACACAGAAACACAACGCTTGTACAATAAAGGCTATCATCACAAGCATAGGCAAGTTTCACAACAACAAGCATAGGCAAGTTTCACACAACTCAAAGTACTTTCATTTTATGCCAAGTCCGGGTTTTTAACCCCAAAGTACTACATACGTTAAGTTCTTTTAAAAGAGATCCATTACTTTTATAAAAGTCACCCGATACCCGTAGTATTAGAATGACCAACCCACCTTCCTTTTCAAAATCAAGTAACAACATTCTTTTCCTAAGTTCCAGTTTGCCTAGTTTCAATTACTCAAGCTTCTCATTTTCAAATGGTTTCATAGTTCCCAAACTTAATCACTTGATTCCTTTTTAGAACAATTGAGTAACATATGTCATATATGTGAGTAGTTTATTCTTGTTTATAACGATCTTATTACAAAGAATCATGATCTAGAAAATGTAATATCATTTTGTCTCATCTTAGCTTATGCGGATGGAGGTTTCTCTTGGTTTTAATACAACACATCATTATTCAATACATTTTCCTTTATTAACGCTGCGATGGTGCCTGTCGATACACATTCGATTCCGAAATCAAGAAACATTATCCCTTTAAAAACCAAGTACTCATTACTCACGAATGAGGTTTCACACAAACATCCACATTAAAACAAATAAGTTAAGTCTCTTATCTTATAAGATCAAGTCTCTTAACTTCTAACATCAATAAACCATTTTCACCTACATAAGGTCGTTATAACTAACTTCCCATAAAGCTATTATAACACCCTATGTTTTAAACCAACCAAATCACTTAGCACGTATGCGTCTACCGTACTACATAGTTCACAACAATCATGCTAGAAAAGATAGGAAGAGGTTCACATACCTCGCGACGATTTATCGACAATAAGCAAAATGCTCCAAGTACTACAACCTTGCTAGCCCTTTCCACTCCTCGAGTAGAATACGCTACTCTTGTACTTTCACTATAAAGGTCACAAACGCCTATTAACCCCCAAAACACAAGTTTTCTATCTTTCTATAGAAAATTCTAAAGACTCTCCCCACATGGCAGCGTAAATCTCCTCTATCGAGGCTGCTACCAAGCCAACCGGGGGTTTACACGCCTAACCGGACGTGTACAATTCTACACAAGTCTCATCGCAATACACATGTAAATACTGATTCGATTCATTCTTTATTCTTCAGGCTTAAGTAAAAAGACATTGCATAATACTAAGTAGTTCCATATATAGTATACTTCAACTATATATTCTAACAAACATGTAATTTCCAATTACAATAGAGGGACAAGATAATTACCTCGATAAGCCCAAAATTATCCAAGTTATAATGTCGATCCTGAGCAAGGTTTAGCTCCACTCCGTGCGCTCCAAACCACTCCAAACAACCCTTAGAAGTTCTAACCAACTTCTACTCACATACTTCAACCAACTATGAAGATTTCCTTAGGGTTTCGGTTTGAGACTAAAAGGACAAAAGGTAGTATTTAAGGCTCTACGTATAGAGGTATCTTTGGAATACTACAAGGTACAAGGCTAAGGTATTTTGGTCAATATAACAATACTAGGGGAGTATTTCTATACCACAACAAGGGGTATTATATGAAAACAACTAGGCTAGGGGTACCCACGCCAAGCCTCACAGGGGAGGAAGCCTCTCGCCAAGCTCCTCAAAGTGGGGTAGACCTTTGGACGAGAACAACACTAAAGGGGAGGGATATTTCAAGACTTAGAATGAAATGAGGGATGAAGAAAAACCTTCAAGCGAGGGGTATTTATAGGGACACCAACGGACAAGATCAAGCCATGTGGGGGGCAAGTGGATGGCCAAGATTGGCACAAGTGCACCCTAACCTACTCCTCAAAACAAGACACAAAACATTGCACCAAACATTGCACAAATTAAGGCCATAACAAGGAGCCCATAGGCCATAGAAACGTGACCCAATCGGCCAACCCAAACGCCCAGCGAGGTGACAAGTGTCACCCTCCCGTTGGTCCAAAACATTTCGTCTCTCGGAAAAATTCGCAAAAATACTAAACGACATAGCGAATTTTCCTCGCAGTTACGCAAAACGTTTACGAAAACGACTCTAACCGTGTTGTGCACAAATGTCATTCGGCAAGCCACCAGGCGGGGTGACACGTGTCACCCTCCTTGGCCCTCAAAAACGTCCTCGAAAAATATCCACAATGGCCAAAATCTGAAAACAAAGTGGGCCCCAACCGTAAATTTCTCCGTGGGCCCACGTGACCATTCAGAAAATAAAATCTCAAAATTCTAATATAATCTATGAAGTCCAAATACCAAATCTGGGAATCCAATTCCCATTAACGAACCTTTTTCTTCACAAATAACCGGAAACTTTTCCGTCGAAAACTCACATCTTTCTTTCTTTTCAAAATTTCTGCCGTACGCTCGTACGTACGTCCTCACATACATACCCTGCAACTACGGGGTATAACAATGAGTTGGATCTACCATCCGACCTGGAGGCAGTACATCCGGTCTTTCACGTTTCTATGTTACAGATGTGTATCGGAGATCTATCCAGAGTGTTCCTGGTTGATGATGTCCAGGTGACAGAAGGGTTATCATATGAGGAGAGTCCCATAGCGATACTCGATCGCCAGGTCAGGCGACTGCGGACAAAGGACGTGGCTTCCGTAAAAGTCTTGTGGTGGAACGAGAACAGAAAGGAGATGACTTGGGAAGCACAGGAGGGCATGATGAAGAAGTATCCTCACTTATTCCCTACACCTCCAGGTAACTCACTTTCCTACTTAATGATTTTAATTGACGTATAGACATAAGTGTTATTATGGCCATGTATGGCATTCTTGTGTATGTGGGGGTATAGTTAAGAGGGACTATACCGATATCTGTTGTGATTGAACGTAAAAGGAACATTCGGGGCGAATGTTTCTAAGGAGGAGAGAATGTTACACCCCGTAGTTTCAGGGTATGTATATGAGGACGTGCGCAAGAGAATGCGACGCTAGATTTGAAAAGGAAGAAAGATTTCATTTTCCTACAGAAAATGTTCCGAACCTCGTGAAGGAAAAAGGTTTATTATTGAGAATTGGATTCTCAACTTTGGTATTTAAGACTTTTAGAATTTATAAGAATTATGGATTTTATTTTTCGGAATTGGTCACGTGGGGCCAACGGGAAAAATTTACGATTTTGTGGGGCCCACATTATTTTTGGGATTTTGGCCAATATGATGTTTTTTGGGAGATGAAATAATTTTGGGCCAATGAGAAAGTGACATGTGTCCCTCCCCACTTGTGTAGCAAAGGTGTATGTATAAGTATATGTATTTGTACATGTACAAGTATTGGTTGAAGACAAGGTGGGGAGAGTGTGTTCGACGCCAAGTGGGGAGATGATCAACCTAGGGCTTCAAGTGGACAAGTGGGGGAAGATATTTGTGAGATATTTGTGTGGACAAGTGGATTGTGGGACCCACACACACTTGTCCCCAATCTCAACCACACACTTGCTTGCATCCTAGCCCTTGGTTGTCTTATAAATACACCCCTTAGGATTGCAAGACTTCATCAACACTTAGAGATTTTCCAAGACAAAAAAAAATAGTCCCTCCCTTTAGCTTGCTCTCGGCACCCCCTATTTTTGTGAAGAGAAATTCTTCAATTGTTGTTGTTTAATCCCAAATACATTAGCCAAGTTTCCCTAGTAGTGTTCTAAAGATATCCCAACACAAAGATCCCGGAAATACTACGTTAATCCGTTAGTCGCAAAGTGAAACCTTAGGGTGATCTTCATATTTTTGGATAAAGTGTTAAGAGAAGTTGGTTAGGAGCTTCTAAGGGTTGCTTAGAGTGGATTGGAACGTAAGTAATATGAGCTAACGTTGCTAAGGATCGACTTATAGATCTTGGATAATTTTGGGCTTATTGAGGTAATAATCTTTGTCCTTATAATAAAATTGGAGATTGCATGTTATAGTAGTATATAACAAAGTTAACATAACTTATATAAAGATTGGAATATACGTTGGATTAGTAAAGAAGCATTGAAACAAGTAAATACATTGGACTGTATTTACATTGAACTGTATTTACAATTGGACTGTTTTGTATAATTGTGGGGCAGAATTTTACACGTCCAGTTAGGCGTGTAATCCCCTTTGAGTTGCTGATTTACTGCGCCTTAAATGTGGCATGTTGGCTATTGATTTCGAGCCTTGAAAAAGGTGGAAAAGTATGTAGTTACAGGGGAAGTGTTTCCCAATTTGTCCGTAGAATAAGACACATTATGCTTAGAAGTATTCTACGAAAAAAACTAGAAGTTGATAGACGTGTTATGGTTATTATAGGTTGATACTCTACGCGCGGCATATTCGACTTGGCAAGTGGATTTAGCCTAGGAGGTATGTGATTCTTCATATCCTCTTAAGCATGATTGTTGTGAAATATATAGTACGGTAGACGTACATGTGTTAAATGAATTTGGTTTCATTTTTGATGTCCTTAACTTGAATCTTAAGAGTCTTGAATTATTCTAAAAAGGTTGTGAATCATTATTTGGAAAAGATTTGATACTTGGTTTTAAAAAGAATAAGTTCTCTTGGTTTTCCAAATGAATGTAGTTGTTTTGAATTATTAAAAAGTATAAGTGTTATAAAGCTTTATGGGAAGTTAGTTATAACGACTTGAGGAGGATAAAGAGAACAGTTTACTTACTTGATTATAAGAGACTTGTAAAATGATTTCTGAAGGTGTAGTAAGTTGGTTTGATAATTAAACATGTTATGATACTACGGGCGTTAGTGCCTTGAGACTTTTTGTGTTAAGGTGGTTTTCCTAATTTGCTTATGTTGCTCACTATGGTCGGTTGCGTTTGTATTATATCACTTAAACCCTGGCCATGTTACGTTGTTCATATGTCGCGGGTTAGCTACCCCCGATGCGAGGAATACCTCATGCGGGTCCATGTGACCTATGCGGACTGCGGGAGTCCAGGAATCAATCCGGGTGTGTTACCCCGATGCGAGGAATACCTCATGCGGGTCCATGTGACCTATGCGGATTGCGGGAGTCCAGGAAATGCCGCGGTTTAGCTACCCCTGATGCGAGGAATACCTTATGTGGGTCCACGTGACCTATGCGGATTGCGGGAGTCCAGGATTAGGATTTGCACAATGATACTAAGGGCGAATGGCCCTACTTCGATCATTGGCGATCTAGTCAGAACCGGTCAGGCTACACCTATTTGCTCTCGTGTATATTATGGCACTATGTACTGTTAATTGGTTTTTCATACATGTCTGTGGATTGTTTTAGAGTGTAATGATTTCATTTACAGTACTTTAAGTTTCACATACTTGGTACCTGTTGTACTGACCTCCTTCGGGGGGCTGCGTTCATGCCGCAGGTAGAGGTACATCGGTTGTTGATCCCCGCTCATAGGATCACCGTCCTGCGTTTTGGGAAGCTCCGTTTCTCCGGAGGCTTATCTTTTGGTATGATTCGCTGTCATTGTAGGTTCATGTACATTCAGGGGTATGGCGGGACCCTGTCCCGTCATAGTTGTTATAAACTCTTATAGGTCTGTAGTCCTGTTGTAAGTTGGGTTTGTAAAGGATATAACAGTTCAGACGTTGGTTTTTATATAAATGTTGAAATGCAACTTTATCGGTTGGCAAGTTTCTTATTCTGCATTGTTTTATGTCTTTAAGTTTATTCCGCTGGTTTTTCTCTGATATATACCTACTAGGGTGCCCGGGTAAGGCATCAGTCGCGGGCCCGAGGTCGGGTCGTGACATATACGATTATTACTCCATGGACTAGCTCCCCATGAAGACATGCACCCGATATGAGGGATTTCATGGGCATGTTATATACGATTATTACCCCATGGATTAGCTCTCCATGAAGTCATGTACCTGAGATGAGGGATTCCACGGGCATGAGATATATATATATATTGTATATGTGTGTACGCCGACAGTGAGGTAGGATGACACGGGCGCGTCACTTGGTTATAATTTTACACTTACGGCTGTCGGCAGTGATGGGGGATTCCACGGGCAGAGGATATATATATATGTATTGTATGCGTCTGGCAAGCGGTGAGTAGGATGCCACGCGCGTCACCTGATTAGCTTTGACACTTACGACTGTCCGCAGTGATGGGGGATTCCACGGGCATGCTTTGATAATTGTGGGCTTGAGACCGCATGGATTGTGTGATGATATTTGAGGGCTTGTGTCCATAGCCCGCGTGACTATTGTTCATGTGTTGAAATAGTGCATACAAGGTAAAGCCGACGTTATACCCGTATTTCCAGTATATGCGTAAGGGCATACGTCTGAGTTAGCCTTAAAGATTAGGCATAGGGCGATTTTTGGGCACAACTCACAAAGCGAATGGTTTTCCGACTAAAGCGTTTTACAAAACTTGCGGCGGGAAAATTCAACTATGTCATTTATATTTTTGCGGATTTTTGAGAGATGAAATATTTTGGACCAACGGAGGGTGACACTTGTCACCTCATTGACGACAAGGAGGCCATGGTTGTGAGTTTTGGGGCACAAAACATGGGCCATTGTTTGTGGAGTGATTTGAGGAGTAGGTTAGGGGCACTTGGGCAAATCTTGGCCTCCACTTGCCCCACTTGGATTGATCATGGCCATTGGTTTCCTATAAATACCCCTTTTAAAGACTTATTCATCCACCCCACAAATCTCCAAGTCTTGAAATCCCTTCTCCCCTTTGTGAGCTTCGTCTAGCCTCACCTCTGCAGAGCCTAGCCGAAACACCTCTCCCTCTAGCCTAGTAGCTTTGGTAGAGCCCCACTGTAGAAAGTTGTCTTCCAAGTATAGCCACTATTCCAAAATACCCTAGCCCCAAATCCAAACTTCTAAGGGTTCTTGGAGCTATCGGAGCGTGCAAACTAGGAGCTAAACCTTGCTCAGGATCGACATTTAACTTGGATAATTTTGGGCTTATCGAGGTAAATATCTTGTCCTTCTATTGTAATTGGATATTACATATAAGAATAGTTAAGACTTGAGTATAAGATAAAGAAGGATATTAAAGAATAGAAGTGAACTGTAATCACAGTAGAAGGGTATAACAAAAGAAGAATTAAACTGTACTTACATAGGACTGTATTTCTGATGAACTTGTATAGTTTCTGGGTAGGAAGTGCTGCCCAATTTTCCGTAGAATAGAGAACCCTCTGTTTAGAATGTCCTACAGAGTAGTCTAGACTTTGATAGACGTCTTTGACTATTATAGGTTGTTACTCTGCGCGCGACATATTCGACTTGTCAGGTGGATTTCGCCGAGAAGGTATGTGATTCTTCCTACACTCTTGAGCATGATATTTTAAAGTATATTTATATAGTACGGTAGACGTACGTGTGTTAACTGAACGTAGCTTTACGGCAATGTCTTTTGACTTAAGCCTGAATAATAAAGATCTTAAAGTCTTTCAAAAGAATTATAAATCAGTTTTGAAAGAAGAAGAATATTTGTTTTTAAAACAAGAAGCTTAAGAGTTATACTAGCTTTATGGGAAGTTAAAGTATAACGACTTAAGAAAGATAAAAGGAACAGTTTACTTATGTGTTTATAAAAGACTTATATTGATTTATGGAAAGTATAATAAGATGGTTTGATAAGTAGACATGATATGATGCTATGTGTGTTAGTGTCTTGTAACGTTTGTATAAGAGGGTATTCTTGTTGTGCTTATGTTGTTTAACGATAAGCTGTTATGTTAGTATTATATCACTCACCTCTTGACATGTTACCGGGGGTTAAGCTGCCCTCCGATGCGGGGTAGACTCAGGCGGTCTGGGACCATGATTCGAGAATACCTCATGCGGGTCCAGGGGACCTATGCGGAGCTGCGAGAGTTCCAGGTTAGTGTGCGGCCTTTATGGTCATGCGGTCTATGTGGCCATGCAGACTACGAGTCCAGGACGATGCCGAGGAGTAGCTACCCTCGATGCGGGGAATACCTCATGCGGGCCTATGTGAGTGGCCTATGCGGACTACGGGAGTCCAGGATTAGGCTTGCATAATGATACTATGGGCGATTGGCCTTGCTTCGATCATTCGCAGCCTAGAAAAGACCTGTTACAGTTTACCTGTTATTACTCTTGTTTGTGATGTGGCACTATGTGCGGTGGTTACATTGGTTGTTTCGTACATATTTTTAAATTGGTTTTAAAATGATATGATTTCATTTAAGTACTTTACAGTTTCACATACTTAGTACTGTTATCGACCTCGCTTGAGGGCTGCGTTCATCTGCAGCGGTAAGAGCGGCAGGTGCTAGATCCGCATCCTTAGGATCTTTTGCGTTGGTGTCAGGAGCTCCATCTTCTCCGGAGGCTCGACTTTTGGGTATGATCTCCCTGTTGTAGATAGTTTTGTACAGTCAGGGTATGGCGGGGCCCTGTCCCGCCATAGTTGTTTACTTCCTTAGAGGTCTGTAGTCCTATTGTACAGTTGGGATGTAAACTGCCAGATTTTGATATATATATATATGCCGAAAGGCGCCCTTTTCTCAGATAAAATGTGTCTCTTTTACAATTGTTTCATGTCTTATGTTTTTATATTCCGCTGATTTTCTCTGATGTATGATCGCAGGTGCCTGTAAGGCACGATCCACGAGCCGGAGCGGTCGTGACAAAAGTGGTATCAGAGCAGTTAATCCTCGGAAAGTGTCTACAGACCGTATCTAGTAGAGTCTTGATTATCGGTGTGTTGTGCACCACAATGTCGAGGCTATAGGATATTTAGGATTGGTTTCCATTCTTCTCACTCTAAGATCGTGCTTTAGAGTCGTGTTATAAGTTGGACCTCTAACGTGTTCCTTTTACATGCGATTATGCCTCCACGTAAAGGCAACCCGCCCGGAAGGCAAGGCAAAGCGAGGAGGCTGCTAGTGGGACACCGAGTCACGAGGGCTCGTGCCCGATCTATGCAGGACGGCGAGTTCCACGACGCCGCCCGAGAGGTTTAGGCGGCGGCGATGGCGATGAGACCACGATACTGCACCTCCGATCCACCGGCTGGAAGCGAGCGAGATGGGTTACAAGGAGATGGCGATTCTTGGCGGGATCGTGGCGAACATGAGATAGGTTGAATCACGTGATTCCATTCAGCGTACACGTGGTTCACGAGATCGAGCGATTTGAGGCTACGGATTTTACGAGTTGTAGCCACCGAGTTCTACGGGTCGAGGCACGAGGATGACCGCGAGAGTTCATCCGTCGATTCAGAGGATCACACGAGTGATCAAGGCTTCAGAGACCGAGTCCGTGGTCTTCAGCTCACATAGGCTGCGTGATACCGCAGTCGATTGGTTTGATTCGTGGGAGTTATCTCGGGGAGAGCGCGCGTCCCCAACTACTTGGGACGAGTTCTCGGAGGCCTTTCTCACTCATTTCTTGCCTCCACAGATGAGGAGCGCGGGTAAGCATTTTTTGTTCTTTGGCGAGAGAGGACGCCTTGATTAGGAGTACAACGTTGAGTTTGATTCGTTGACTCGATATGTCCCTGCGTTGGTAGCGATATGGAGGGCGGTGCATCGCTCGTCGCCACCGCTAGATGATTATATGGCGAGTCTTGTGCGGGTGTGGCTCTTCACGGCATGAATATTACCGCGTGCGAGCTCATGCACTTGGATGCGAGCCTAGAGGCGACGGGTTGTGACAGCGAGAAGAAGACCGGGGCGGCGGTCTTTTGGTAGCTATCGTGGTGGCGGCCTCGGCGATCTAGATTTGCACCACGGCCGGCTCGAGCACTCTGCCGCGTCCTCAAGCCGGCGGGATATTCGAGGCGGACCGGGGCCCGAGACTTGAGCGTCGAGCGGCGAGTGCGGCGATCGGGACCACCCCCGCCGGTGTGGCGATCGGTAGATCCCACGGGAATTGTGGTGCTGCTATGGGAGTTTGTTACGATTGTGGCGGCAGGTCACTTTGCGGAACTTGTCCGAGAAGCGGCGCGAGATGGTAGGGTCGACTACGAGTTCTTTCGTCGGGTCTTCTTCATCTCCTACGATTTACTCGCCCGGGCAAGGTACTCATGGGCGGCCAGTCGCGGCGGAGGTCGTGCGCGGGTCCCGATTCTAGCGGTCTTGAGCGCATTTATGCCTTGTCGGTAGGCGGGATCGGGAGGCCTCACGATGTCGCCACAGTACCTTATCGGTTCTGGATTTGATGTGTATGCCTTGATAGATCGGGTTCTACTCGTCCTATATATCTCCCTTATTGCTAGTAGGATAGGGATAGAGCACGAGTCCATAGACCACTTTCGAGGTAGCTACGCGATGGGTGATTCGGTGGTAGCTCGGCGGGTATATAGGGCTTGTCCAGTGACCATATACAGTCGTCAGACCCTAGCCGACTTGATAGAGTTGGATATGACTGATTTCGACATGATCATGGGTATGGATTGGCTAGCTTCTTACTACGCCAATGTAGACTGCAGGGAGAGAGTAGTACGATTCCAGTTTCCGGAGGAGCCGGTTGTTGAGTGGGAGGGGAACATCAGACGCCAGTGGTAGGTTTATTTCCTACCTCGAGGCTAGGAAGATGGTGCGGAAGGGTATATCTACCATCTCATTCGGGTGTTAAATCACGAGGCTGCGGTACCAGATTTTCATCGATTCCTGTAGTCGAGAGTTCCCAGGCGTGTTTCGGATGACCTCCGGGTATCCCTCACGAGAGGAGATAGAGTTTTGTATCGATGTCTTTGCCGGACACTCGGCCTATTTCCATTCCGCCATACGAATGGCACTGCCGAGTTGAGAGAGTTGAGACCGGTGAGAGATTTCTTTGGAGAAAGAGCTTCATCGAGCCTAGTGTTTCTCCCCGGGAGCGCCGTATTGTTCGTGAAGAAGAAGGGCGGGGCCAGCTGCGCATGTGTTGATTACTGAGTAGCTGAGCAGGTGACCATTAAACGAATACCCTCCCGTGATTGATGATTTGGTCGACGGTTGCGAGTGCGAGATGTTTCTCAAGATTGATCTGCGATCGGGCTATCATCATCAGTGCGTGTTAGAGGCGGATGTCCCTAGGATCGCATTCGGACGATGCGGGCATTATGAGTTGTGGTCATGTCTTTTGGGTTGACGATGCTCGTGGTATTCATGGATTTGATGAACCGAGTGTTCAAACCATTTTTGGACACGTTTGTGATAGTGTTCATTGATGATATCTTGGCTTATTCTCGCTCAGAGCAGGAGCATGCGGAGCATTTGAGGACTGTGCTGAGAGTTCTACAGGACCAGCAGTTATACGCCAAGTTTTCCAAATGTGAGTTTTGGTTGGCTTCGGTGGCTTTTGTTGGTCATATTGTCGGGGCTGATGGTATTCGGGTGGATACGGCCAAGATCGGCGATCGGGACTTGGCCTGAACCTACTACTCCGAGTGCGCGACTTTATGGGCCTCGCAGTTATTATCGGCGGTTCGTAGAAGTTTGCTTCTATCTGCCCATTGACTAGGTGACTCGGAAGAAAGCTAAGTTTCGGTGGGTGATGCGTGTGGCGGGGTTTCGATTCTTGAAGGAGGCGACGACCGCCCCGTTCTTACTCTTCCGGAGGTCGACGGCTATGTCGTGTATTGTGATCGTCGGGCATCGGGTTGGGATGTGTGTTGATGCAGCAGGCAAGGTTATAGCGTCACGCGTCCCGACGGCAAGAAGCATGAGAGAACTACCCCCATGATTTGGAGTTGGCGGCGGTGATTCACGCCTTGAAGATGCTGGAGGCACTATTTGTATGGGGTTCATGTGGATATTTATACGCACCACAAGAGCCTCAGGTATATATTCAGCGGAGGAGTGAACTTCACGAGAGGCGGTGGTTAGAGTTACTTAAGGATTACGATGTTGATATCCTGTACCACCGGAAGGCAATGTTGTGGCGGATGCCCCAGTCGTAGGTCGATGGGTAGCCTATCGGATGTGCGGCCGGAGAGGAGGGCATGGTTCGCGATTTGCATCGATTAGCGAGCCTTGGTGTCCGCTTGATTGATTACGATAGCGGTGGGGTCCGAGTTCGAGAGGTTGCGAGTCTTCCATCGTCGAGAGGTGAAGAGGCAACGATTTGAGGATCGGTTTTGATTCGGTATCGTGTCACGGTCGCCGTGAGGAAAGGGTCCTTTTGAGGTAGCACGATGGGGTGCTAAGGTTTGGCGGGTTGTGTGTTCCGGATATTGCGAGGACTTGGCGGCGAGTTCTAGGGAAGCACAGCGGCGTTACTCATCCATCGAGTCGACCAAGATGTACCACGACCTTAGATCGTGTATTGGTGGGATGGCGAAGAGGGCGTTGCGAGTTTGTAGCTCGATGCGTGTTGTCGGCGGTGAAGGTAGAGCACGAGGCACGGTGGTTTGTTGCGACGATAGAGATCCCGACACGGAAGTGGGAGGTGATCAACATAGACTTTATCACGGGATTACCTCGCACTCGGAGGAGACATGATTCCATATGGGTTATCGTCGGCGGTGTGAAATCAGCCCACTTTCTTCCCGTCGGACGACTTTTACCGAGGATTATGCGGACTTTACATCCGAGAGATCGTCGGTGCATGGAGTCCCTATTTCGATCATATCGCATGAGGAGCCCGGTTTACGGCTAACTTACGGAGGTCCTTCCGAAGGGTTTAGGGGCCGGTGAGCACGAGTCTGCATTCCATCCATTGCAGACGGGCGGTGGCGCACTATCCGCACTGCTTGAGGATATCTGCGAGCTGTGTTATTGACTTCAGGTAGCGGAGGATCATTTGCCTCTAGTTGAGTTTGCGTATAATAATAGCTACCACTCCGGTATTCGGATGGCGCCTTATGAGGCCTTGTATGGGAGGAAGTGCGGATCGCCGATAGGCTGGTTTGATGTAGGCGAGTGCGATTAGTAGGACCAGACACATACAGCGACGATGGATAAGGTGAAGCTTATCCGAGGCGGTTCTTGGCAGCTCGAGTCGGCAAGTCATATCGCAGATCATCGTCGGCATCCGGAGTTCGAGGTTAATGATTGGGTTTTCTGAAGGTGTCACCCGTGAAGGGTGTGATGAGATTCGGAAGAAGAAACTTCGGTGTAACGACCCGTTCGGGGCCCATTCATCGTGCCTTACCGGGCACCCTAGTGACACAACATCGAGAAAACCGGAAAATAAAACTTTAAACAAGAAACAAGATATATGATCATAAAACAGGCCAACCCAACGGTTACCTTCCAATAACATATATAAATACAACTCTTTCAAAAGGAACAGTTTAATCCTTTTACAAACCACACTTGCACGATTTACAGACCTCTAAGATTTACAACGACTATGACGGGACAGGGCCCGCCATACCCACAATGTACAAGAACCTACAACTCGGAAACACATACAAAAGATAAGCCTCGGAGAAGCGGAGCTTCCCAATACGCTGATCGTGACCACATGGCGAGGATCCACGGCCGATGTACCTCTACTGCGGCATGAACGCAGCCCGAAGAGGTCGATCTGACAGTACCAAGTATGTGGCGTAAAATCAGAAATGAAATCATACTAGTCTATATAAAGCGAGAGACATGTATGATAACCAAACTCTGATTCACAACATAAAAGCGATCATGTCGATCGAGGACTCACGCCTCAAGTCATCACTCAAATATAACTATGGGTCTCACGCCACAACATCAATCGTGTTCGCATCACGGCGCATGCCCGGAATTCTGCATCGGTGTAGACATGTCCACGATGAAACAATAATACGATGCCCACGGCTACATGCCCGAATTCTACCTCGGTGTAGGCACGTCCATGTGACATTAATAACAATATCTTGGGTGATCAACCTGCGCGTAGCCACATGCCCGAATTCTACCTCGGTGTAGACATGTCCATGTAACCACAATAACAATATATCGGGTAATCAACCTTGCGTAGCCCACGTGCCGAATTCTACCTCGGTGTAGACATGTCCATGTGACATCAACAACAAGACAAGAATCAAAATGGAAACATACGTGGAATTCTCGTCACGCCAAAGACGTCAAGTAAGTTCTCAACAAGTCAACCGCCTCTATCGAGACGCGGTAACACAGAAATACAACACTTGTACAACAAAGGCTATCATCACAAGCATAGGAAAGTTTCACACAACTCAAAGTACTTTCCCATAAGTCACACAATACCCGTAGTATAAAAATAGAGTGACTATCTTTTTAAGTAAACCAAAATACTTCCCTTTGCAAAAAATCAAGTAACCACATTATTTCCAAACGTTCAAGTTTGCCTAATTTCAAGTGCTCAAGTTTCTCATTTTAGAAAGGTTTTATAACTCATAGTCTTAATCCCTTTTAAAACGATTGAGTAACATATGTCATACATGTGAGTAGTTTATTCTTGTTTATAACGATCTTATTACAGCAACCATGATCTAGAAAATGTAATATCATTTTGTCTCATCTTAGCTTCTATGCAGATGGAGGTTTCTACTGGTTTTAATACAACACATCATTATTCAATACATTTTCCTTTATTAACGCTGCAGTGGTGCAATCGATACATTACGATTCCAAATCGGTAAAACATTATCCCTTTAAAACCAAGTACTCATTACTCACGAATGAGGTTTCACACAACATCCATATTAAAACAAATAAGTTAAGTCTCTTAACTTCTAACATCAGTAAACCATTTTCTTACCTACATAAAGCTATTATAACCAACTTCCCATAAAGCCGTTATAACACTTTATGTTTAAACCAAACAAATACACTTAGTACCTGTACGTCCACCGTACTACATAGTTACCCACATATCATGCTAGAACAGATAGGAAGAGGTTCACATACCTCTCGACGAGTATCGACAATAAGCAAAATGCTCCAGATCAGAATCGGCTGGCCGTTTCCACTCTTCAAGTAGGATACGCTACTCGCGATCTTCACCTATAAGGCCACAAACGTCTATTAACTTCTAAATGCGGTTCCATGTTCTCTGAGAAAATTCGGCACTCTCACATGCGGCGTAAATCTCCTCTCTATCGAGGCGGCTACCAAGCCAACCGAGGGTTTCACGTCTAACGGGCGTGTACCATTCTACTACACAACAATGCTACACAAGTCTCAGTCTGATACACATGTAAATCTGATTCGATTCTTTTCTTTAAATTCAGGCTTAAGTCAAAAGACATTTGCACAATAATGTTCAATACTATATATAGTATACTTGACTATATATTCCTACAACATGTAATCTCCAATTACAACAAGGACAAGAATATTTACCTCGACAAGCCCAAAATTATCCAAGTTATAATGTCGATCCTGAGCAAGGTTTAGCTCTACTCGTGCGCTCAATCGCTCCAAACAACCCTTAGAAGTTCTAACTAACTTCTACTCAAATACTTCAACCAACTATGAAGATTTCCTTAGGGTTTCGGTTTGAGACTAAAGGACAAAAAGTAGTATTTAAGACTCTACGTATAGAGGTAACTTTTGGAATACAACAAGGTAAAGGCTAAGGTATTTTGGGCATTATAACAATACTAGGAGAAGTATTTCAATACCACGAGGAGGGTATTATCTGAAAACAACTAGGCTAGGGGTACCAGCTAGCACATGAGGGAAGGGAACCCCTACCAAAGGCCACACGAAAAGGGGAGGAAGGCTCTCGGCTAAGAGCTCACAAAGGGGAAGGAGAGGGTTTCAAGACTTGGAAGTTTTGGAAGAATGAAGTCTTCAAGCTTAGGGGGGTATTTATAGCAAAACCAAAAGCCAACCGACGGCGAGATCAAGCCATGTGCAAGGCAAGTGTAAGGCCTTGATCAAGCCAAGTGCACCCTAGCCCTACTCCACAAAACAATGCACAAAACATGGCACCAAACAAGCCACAAAACAAGGCCAAAACAAGGAGCGATAGGGCAAAACGCGTGAGCAAAGATCAAGCCAAACGTGAACCACATCGCGCACTTGGGCGCCACTTGCTTCAATGTGAGGGTGACATGTCACCCTCCGTTGGTCCAAAATGTTCGTCTCTCGGAAAAATCCGCCAAAATTTAAAAAGGACATAGCGGAATTTTCCCTACGAAAGTCGTGGAAACGTTTAGTCGAAAACGACTCTAGCAAGGTGTTGTGCACAAAGGTAACCGTCGCCACTGGCGGGGTGACACGTGTCACCCTCCTAGCCCTCATAAAGCGTCTTCCAAAAATATCCACAATGGCCAAAATCTCAAAACAAAGTGGGCCCCACAAACGTAAATTTCTCAGTGGGCCCACGTGACCATTCCGAAAATAAAATTCCATAATTCTAATATAATCTAAGAAGCCCAAATTCCAAATCTGGGAACTCAATTCCCTTCAACGAACATTTTTCCTTACAAAAACCGGAAATTTTTTTCCGTGGAAGACTCACCTCTTTCTTCCTTTCCAATTTTTCTGTCGTGCTCTCAAATGCGTCGTCCTCGCATACATACCACGAGAATACGGTATAACATTCTCCCCTCGCCAGAAACATTCGTCGAATGTTCCTTCTCAAGACGGATATCGATGAAGTTCCTCTAACAAGTTGTCAACGCCACGGCTTGGCGCGAAATAACACGTTCTCTTCCTTCCTTACTCGTCGTGCCCTTCTCGAACACTTGAACTCTCCCAGTACGTACCATACTTCAATCATTACTTCCGTTCCCAAACTCTCTGGAGTCACTACCTCAAACTTGGTCATCTTACTAACCTCAAACTTCCTTAAGGCCATTCCGGCCTTTACGAACGCTTACGGTCGAACGCGTCCACGAACTCATACAATGATCATACAAACTTGGGCCTAGCATCCTCGTGACCTACCACACGGCGGGACCACCAGAACTGACCCACCTTAAGCGGGCTACGGGTTGACCGTATCACGTCCTCAACCCGACCCACAATCGCGTCGCGCCGCTTGTTCCCGACACGAACAATCGCTAAATCACATCATGAAAGCTACCACTTCCGTCACATTACCCATGGACTGATCACTCACATAAAACCCACGAATACTACGCACTCGATAAAGGTCAAACATAAAAGCGAATCTTTTACTCAAGACGACCTTACCTCTAAGGTCTCAATCGTGACGATCTAGGGTTCACACTTACCACGCCCATACTTATCCTCCCAACTAAGCATGTTTTCTAACTCACAATTAACACAACGCCATTCGTACATAGCACATAATAATGAGACCATCATAACAAGCATACCAAAACTCTAGAGGTTAAGGATATACCAAGCTACCACTCCACTCTAATCATAGGCACGCCTGCGGCGCATAACTATGAAGGCGATGAACCAGCCATCGCTCCAGAGGTGAGTCGTAACATCCGTGCTACCCTTGGTCGGACGGTTCCTCGCAAAATGGCCTGGCCGCCGCAAAAATAACAAGCTCCTGGCACCACGACACTCCCGAAATGCGGTCTACCACATCGACCACACCGAGGTAGGGGTGACCGTCTGCCAACACCGCTTCCGCGAAACACAACCTCGAGCCACGACGCTCCGAATACTCTGGATGCTCGAAGGTTGTGGAGGACCACTCTGCGGCGGAGGTACAAAACTAGTATCTTCGAGGCGGTCCGCCTCGAAAGTCACCAAAGGACCTGTTGTTCGCCCTCTTGGCGATCTTGATTCGTCATTCCGTCGACCTCTCGTGCCTCACATCCGGTCATGAGCTGCATGCGGGCAATGTCCATGCCGGTGAAGAGCTACTCCCGAACATGCCTCGACATGTAATCATCGAGCCACTGTAACATATCGGTGCACTCGATCCTCCATACTAGCTACTAACGTTTGGGACGTCTGCAGACGATGAGTCGAACTCCACATTGTACTCCGACGTCGCGCTCTGTCTAAGCATCAAAAATCGCCGGCCGTGCCCTCATCTGCGGAGGCAAGAAGTGCGTGAGAAAGCCCCGAAAACTCATCCCATCTGCTGGAGTGCGTGCTCTCCCGGGAAAGCTCCCATGAATCAAACCGATCATTGCGGTATCACGCGGCCGTCACGAACAAAGGTCACAGACTCGGTCTCTGAAGCCTTGATCACCGCGTGATCGTGAATCGCCGGATGAACTCCTGCGGATCATCCTCGTGCCTCGACCCATAAAACTCGCGGGCTGACTCGTAAAGTCCGTAGCCTCAAACTATCTGCTCGGGGTGAACCATCGTGACTCGAACCCCAGGCTGCTGCATCGGCCTATCCTCATATCGGCCACGACCACGGCGGCCAGCAATCGCCATCTCGCGTAACCCATCTCCTGCCCCCGGTGTGGGGACTGGAGGCTCAGTGCTGCGGTCTCGGCCCATTCTTTGCGGCTCTAACCTCTCGAAGTGGCGGCGTCCACAAAACCGCGTCTGAAGCCTGACCTCAGTCTTGTCGGGCTGCGCCCTCGAACTCCTCAGATCTCACTAGCAGCACCCTCGGTGCCTTGCCCTTCGGGCTCTGGTTGCACTGCGCGGGCATAGCGGTAAAAGCGAGATACGTCGGAGGGTCCAACTTACAACACTCTAAGGCACGATCTCGTAATGAGAAGAATGGAAACCAATCCTAAATGTCCTATAGCCTCCTGATTATAGATGTGGTGCACAACACACCGATAATCAAGACTCTACTAGACACGGTCTGTAGACACTTTCCGAGGACTAACTGCTCTGATACCACTTTGTAACGACCCGTTCCGGGGCCCGTTACTGGTGCCTTACCCCGGGCACCCTAGTGACACAACATCAGAGAAAACCAGCGGAAAATAAAACTTTAAACAAGAAACAAGATATATGATCATAAAACAGGCCAACCCAACGGTTACCTTCAATAACATATATAAATACAACTCTTTCAAAGCGAGCAGTTTAATCCTTTTTACAAACCACAACTTGCGATACTACGGACCTCTAAGATTTACAACGACTATGACGGGACGGGGCCGCCATACCCTCACAGATGTACAAGAACCTACAACTCAGGAAACACATACAAAAGATAAGCCTCGGAGAAACGGAGCTTCCCAATCGCCGATCGTGACCACATGGCGAGGATCCACGACCGATGTACCTCTACTGCGGCATGAACGCGGCCGAAGGTCAAGTCGATGCCAGTACAGTATGTGAAATCAGAAAATCAGAAATGAAATCATACTAGTCTATATAAAGCGGGAGACATGTATGATAACAAACTACGATTCACAACATAAAAGCGATCATGTCGATCGGGGACTCACGCCTCAAGTCATCACTCAAATATAACTATGGGTCTCACGCCACAACATCAATCGTGTTCGCGTCACGGCGCGTGCCGGAATTCTGCGACGGTGTAGACATGTCCCGATGAAACAATAATACCAATGCCCACGGCACATGCCGGAATTCTACCTCGGTGTAGGCGCGTCCATGTGACATTAATAACAATATCTTTGGGTGATCAACCTGCGCGTAGCCACGTGCCCTGGAATTCTACCTCGGTGTAGACATGTCCATGTAACCACAATAACAATATATCGGGTAATCAACCCTGCCACATGGCCACATGCCCCCGGAATTCTACCTCGGTGTAGACATGTCCATGTGACATGAACAACAAGACGAGAATCAAAATGGAAACATACCTGGAATTCTCGTCACGCCCGGACGTCCAAGTAAGTTCTCAATAAGTCAACCTACTACATCGAGAGGCGGTATACGTAAATACAACACTTGTACAAAGGCTATCATCACAAGCATAGGCAAGTTTCACAACTCAAAGTACTTTCCCATAAGTCACAATACGTAGTATAAAAATAGAGTGACTATCTTTTAAGTAAACCAAAATACTTCCCTTTGCAAAAATCAAGTAACCATTATTTCCAAACGCTCAAGTTTGCCTAATTTCAAGTGCTCAAGTTTCTCATTTTAGAAAGGTTTTATAACTCATAGTCTTAATCCTTTTAAAACGATTGAGTAACATATGTCATACATGTGAGTAGTTTATTCTTGTTTATAACGATCTTATTACAAATGACCATGATCTAGAAAATGTAATATCATTTTGTCTCATCTTAGCTTATGCGGATGGAGGTTTCTCTTGGTTTTAATACAACACATCATTATTCAATACATTTTCCTTTATTAACGCTGCGGTGGTGCATCGATACACATTACGATTCGAAATCAAGAAACATTATCCCTTTAAAACCAAGTACTCATTACTCACGAATGAGGTTTCACAACATCCATATTAAAACAAATAAGTTAAGTCTCTTAACTTCTAACATCGATAAACCATTTTCTTACCTACATAAAGCTATTATAACCAACTTCCCATAAAGCCGTTATAACACTTTATGTTTAAACCAAACAAATACACTTAGTACTGCACGTCCGTCTTACATAGTTACACACATATCATACTAGAACAGATAGGAAGAGGTTCACATACCTCTCGGCAGTATCGACAATAAGCAAAATGCTCACAAGATCAGTAACACGGCTGGCCGTTTCCACTCTTCAAGTAGGATACGCTACTCGCGATACTTCCACCTATAAGGCCACAAACGCCTATTAACTTCTAAATGCAGTTCCGTATTCTCTGAGAAAATTCGGCACCTCCCACGCAGCGTAAATCTCCTCCTCTATCGAGGCTGCTAAGCCAACCAGGGGTTTCACGCCTAACGGGCGTGTACCATTCTACTACACAACAATACTACACAAGTCTCATGTCTGATACCTATGTAAATCTGATTGATTCTTTTCTTTAAATTGGGCTTAAGTCAAAAGACATTGCCGCACAATAATGTTCAATACTATATATAGTATACTTCAACTATATATTCCTACAACATGTAATCTCAATTACAACAAGGGACAAGAATATTTACCTCGACAAGCCCAAAATTATCCAAGTTATAATGTCGATCTGAGCAAGGTTTAGCTCTCCTCGTGCGCCTAATCCGCTCAAACAACCCTTAGAAGTTCTAACTAACTTCTACTCAAATACTTGACCAACTATGAAGATTTCCTTAGGGTTTCGGTTTGAGACTAAAAGGACAAAGGTAGTATTTAAGACTCTACGATAGAGGTAACTTTTGGAATACAACAAGGTAAAGGCTAAGGTATTTTGGGCATTATAACAATACTAGGAGAAGTATTTCAATACCACAGGAGGAGGGTATTATCTGAAAACAACTAGGCTAGGGGTACCCACTGCTAGCACCAAAGGGGAAGGGAACCCCTCGGCCAAGGCCACGAAAAGGGGAGGAAGGCTCTCGGCTAAGAGCTCACAAAGGGGAGGAGAGGGTTTGAGACTTGGAAGTTTTGGATGAATGAAGTCTTGAGCTTAGGGGGTATTTATAGCAAAACCAAAAGCCAACGATGGCAAGATCAAGCCATGTGCAAGGCAAGTGTAAGGCCTTGATCAAGCCAAGTGCACCTAGCCCTACTCCACAAAACAATGCACAAAACATGGCACCAAACAAGCCACAAAACAAGGCCAAAACAAGGAGCGATAGGGCACAAACGTGAGCCAAAAGATCAAGCCAAACGTGAACCACGTGCGTGCGACGCCACTTGCTTCAATGTGAGGTGACACATGTCACCTCCCGTTGGTCCAAAATGTTTCGTCTCTCGGAAAAATCCATAAAATTTAAAAAGGACATAGCGGAATTTTCCCTACGAAAGTGTGGAAAGCGTTTAGTCAACGACTCTAGGGTGTTGTGCACAAAGGTAACCCGGCCAAGCCACTGGCGGGGTGACACGTGTCACCCTCCTATTGGCCCTCATAAAACGTCTTCCAAAAATATCCACAATGGCCAAAATCTAGAAAACAAAGTGGGCTCCCACAAAATCAGAATTTCTCCGTGGGCCCCACGTGACCATTTCCGAAAATAAAATTCCATAATTCTAATATAATCTAAGAAGCCCAAATTCCAAATCTGGGAACTCAATTCCCTTCAACGAACATTTTTCCTTACAAAAACCGGAAACTTTTTCCGTGGAAGAATCACCTCTTTCTTCCTTTCCAATTTTTCTGTCGTGCTCTCGTACGTACGTCCTCTCATACATACCCTGAGAATACGGGGTATAACACTCACCAGTACATTGGGCGTGTCAGTGTCATGAGGTAGGCAAGGTTGCCTATGAGTTGGATCTGCCGTCCGATCTGGAGGCAGTTCATCCGGTATGTTTCTATGTTGATGAAATGTATCGGGGATCCATCTAGGGTACACCCGATTGACGATGTCCAGGTGACCGAGGGGTTATCGTATGAGGAGATTCCCATAGCGATAATCGATCGTCAGGTTAGGCGTCTGCGGACGGGCGTGGCAGTCAAAATTTTGTGGCGGAACGAGCTCAGGGAGGAGATGACGTGGGAAGCTGAGGAGGACATGAGGCAGAAGTATCCTCACCTATTCCCCACACCTCCAGGTAACTCACTTTTCTACTTGTAATTTTTTTTTTCTTCTTTAACATTTTTGCTTAAGTGCTGTATTGTGGCCATGTGTGGCATTTGCAAACTGTTTTATGTTGTGGGGGACTTCTTCGTTGTCTGTCTTGGGAGGGAACATTCGGGACGAATGTTTCTAAGGAGGGGAGAATGTTATACCCCGTATTTCCAGAGTATGTACGTAAGGGCATACGTACAAAGGTTTAGCCTTAAAGATTAGGCATAGGATGATTTTTTTGGGAACAACTCACAAAACGAATGGTTTTCCGACGAAACGTTTTACAAAACTTGCGACGGGAAAATTCCGGCTATGTCATTTATATTTTTTGCGGATTTTTCCGAGAGATGAAATATTTTGGACCAACGGGAGGGTGACACTTGTCACCCTCATTGGACGGCAAGGGAGGCCACGGTTGGCAAGGTTTTGGGGCACAAAACATGGGCCATTGTTTGTGGAGTGATTTGAGGAGTAGGTTAGGGGGCACTTGGGCAAATCTTGGCCCTCCACTTGCCCCCACTTGGCTTGATCATGGCCATTGGTTTCCCTATAAATACCCCCCCCCCCTTTGAAGACTTATTCATCCACTCCACAAATCTCCAAGTCTTGAAATCCCTTCTCCCCCCTTTGTGAGCTTCTCGTCCTAGCCTCACCCTCTGAGAGCCTGGCAGAAACACCCTCTCCCCTCTAGCCTAGTAGCTTTGGCCGAGAGCCCCCTTGGTAGAAAGTTGTCTTCCAAGTATAGCCACTATTCCAAAATACCCTAGCCCCAAATCCCTTTTAGTATTTAAGTAGAAGTTGTTGGAAACTTCTAAGGGTTCTTGGAGCTATCGGAGCGTGCAAACTAGGAGCTAAACCTTGCTCAGGATCGACATTTAACTTGGATAATTTTGGGCTTATCGAGGTAAATATCTTGTCCTTCTATTGTAATTGGATATTACATATAAGAATAGTTAAGACTTGAGTATAAGATAAAGAAGGATATTAAAGAATAGAAGTGAACTGTAATCACAGTAGAAGGGTATAACAGAAGAAGAATTAAACTGTACTTACATGAATTTGTATTCTGATGAGACTTGTATAGTTTCTGGGTAGGAAGTGCTGCCCAATTTTCCGTAGAATAGAGAACCCTCTGTTTAGAATGTCCTACAGAGTAGTCTAGACTTTGATAGACGTCTTTGACTATTATAGGCTGTTACTCTGCGCGCGACATATTCGACTTGGCAGGTGGATTTCGCCGAGAAGGTATGTGATTCTTCCTACACTCTTGAGCATGATATTTTAAAGTATATTTATATAGTACGGTAGACGTACGTGTGTTAACTGAACGTAGCTTTACGGCAATGTCTTTTGACTTAAGCCTGAATAATAAAGATCTTAAAGTCTTTCAAAAGAATTATAAATCAGTTTTGAAAGAAGAAGAATATTTGTTTTTAAAACAAGAAGCTTAAGAGTTATACTAGCTTTATGGGAAGTTAAAGTATAACGACTTAAGAAAGATAAAAGGAACAGTTTACTTATGTGTTTATAAAAGACTTATATTGATTTATGGAAAGTATAATAAGATGGTTTGATAAGTAGACATGATATGATGCTATGTGTGTTAGTGTATTGTAACGTTTGTATAAGAGGGTATTCTTGTTGTGCTTATGTTGTTTAACGATAAGCTGTTATGTTAGTATTATATCACTCACCTCTTGACATGTTACCGGGGGTTAAGCTGCCCTCCGATGCGGGGTAGACTCAGGCGGTCTGGGACCATGATTCGAGAATACCTCATGCGGGTCCAGGGGACCTATGCGGAGCTACGAGAGTTCCAGGTTAGTGTGCGGCCTTTATGGTCATGCGGTCTATGTGGCCATGCGGACTACGAGTCCAGGACGATGCCGAGGAGTAGCTACCCTCGATGCGGGGAATACCTCATGCGGGCCTATGTGAGTGGCCTATGCGGACTACGGGAGTCCAGGATTAGGCTTGCATAATGATACTATGGCCGATTGGCCTTGCTTCGATCATTCGCAGGCTAGAAAAGACCTGTTACAGTTTACCTGTTATTACTATTGTTTGTGATGTGGCACTATGTGCGGTTACATTGGTTGTTTCGTACATATTTTTAAATTGGTTTTAAAATGATATGATTTCATTTAAGTACTTTACAGTTTCACATACTTAGTACCTGTTGTATCGACCTCGCCCGAAGTGCGTTCATGCCGCAGTAAGCGCAGTGCTAGATCCGCATCCTTAGGATCTTTTGCGTTGGTGTCGTGAGCTCCATCTTCCGAGGCTCGACTTTTGGGTATGATCTCCCGTTGTAGATAGTTTTGTATGATCGGTATGGCGGGGCCCTGTCCCGCCATAGTTGTTTACTTCCTTAGAGGTCTGTAGTCCTATTGTACAGTTGGGATGTAAACTGCCAGATTTTGATATATATATATATATATGCCGAAAGGCGCCCTTTTCTCAGATAAAATGTGTCTCTTTTACAATTGTTTCATGTCTTATGTTTTTATATTCCACTGATTTTCTCTGATGTATGACTGCTTGGGTGCCCGGGTAAGGCACCAGTCACGGGCCCCGGAACGGGTCGTGACACTGACTTTCATTACTTTCACTTCGGCAAGGCACAGTGTACTGTTATTTTGGTTATCATACATGTCTACAGCTTTATTTTAGACTATTATGATTTCGTTCTGATACTGATTTACATACTTGGTACATATTTCGTCTTGACCTCTTGAAGTGCGTTCATGCCGCAGGTTGAGGTACATAGCTTGCTGATCCACACTCTTAGGATCACTGTTCAGTTCTTGGAAATCTCCATTTCTCCGGAGGCTTTGTCTTTTGGTACGGTTCCCTGAGATTGTAGATTTATGTACATTCAGGGGTATGGCGGGGCCCTGTCCCGTCACAGTTGATATGTCAGAATTCTTAGAGGTCTATAGTCATATCTTGTGGATTGGGTTGTGTAAAGAAAAAAAAAAGAGGTAACTGCTTTTTGGTTTTACGTAGTTGATGTATCTAGGAAGGTAGCCTTATCGGCTAACCTGTTATTTATTTCATGTTAAGTATGTATGTTCCGTTGATTATCTCTGATGTATACCTGTAAGGGTGCCCAGGTAGGGCACCAGTCGCGGGCCTGGGGTCGGGTCGTGACAACTTGGTCATCTTAACATTGGTCAAATGACCTTTCTATCCTTGGTCCATTCGACCGCTGACCGTAAGGGGTGGCGTATGTCACCTCCGCTTCGTCGCAATATTTCGTTTCCCGACATTTCCATAATTCCGATAAATTTTTACTAGTCTCAAATCTTAACATTTTTGAGTTCTTACTGTTACACCCCGTAGTTCCAGAGTATGTATGTGAGGACGTACGTGCGAGAATATAACACTAAGTGCGAAAGGGAAGAAAATTTTGAATTTCCGACGGAAAATATTCCAAACCGCGTGAAGGAAAAAAGTTTATTATTGGGAATTTGATTCTCAATATTGGTATTTGGACTTCTGGGAATATAATAGAATTATGGATTTTATTTTCCGGAATTGGTCACGTGGGGCCCACGGGAGAAATTCTGGTTTATGTAGGGCCACATTATTTTCGAGATTTTGGCCATTATGGATGTTTTCGGGAGATGAAATATTTTGGACGAATAGGAGGGCGACACGTGTCACCCCCTTAGGTGGCATTGTTGCCGAAATGAGAGGACAAGTGGCAAGCTAAGTGTCCCAAGTCTTGTGTTGGACAAGTGGCTTGTGGGACCCACACACACTTCTCCCCAATCTCATCCACATACTTGCTTTGATCCTAGCCCTTGGTTTTATTATAAATACACCCTTGTAGCAAGACTTTATCCACACTTAGAATTATTTTTTCAAGGCAAAATGCTCCCTCCCTCTTAGATAGCTCTCGGCCAACATCCCTTTAGTCTTAGAATTTGTTCAATTGTTGTTGATAAATCCCAACACTTAAACCAAGTGTCCCTAGTAGTGTTCTAAAGATATCCCAACACAAAAATCCCGGAAATACTACGTTAATCCGATAGTCGCAAAGTGAAACCCTAAGGTGATCTTCATATTTTTGGATGGAGTGTTAAAAGAAGTTGGTTAGGAACTTCTAAGGGTTGCTTGGAGTGGATTGGAACGTACAGAATTGGAGCTAAGATTCCTAAGGATCGACTTTTAATCATTGGAAAATTTTGGGCTTATCGAGTTAATGATCTTTGTCCTTCTATTGTAATTGGAGATTACATGTTGTAGTAGTTTATAATTGAGTATATGTTATGTGGAAGGAAGATTGAAAAGAAATGGACTGTTTTGTATATTGTGGGGCAGAATTTTACACGTCCAGTTATGAGTGTAATCCCCTTTGAGTTGCTGGTTTACTGCGCCTTAAATGTGGCATGTTGGCTATTGATATCGGGCCTTGAAAAAGGTGGAAAAGTACGTATATACAGGGGAAGTGCTGCCCAATTTTCCGTAGAATAAGAGACCTTATACTTTGAAATATTTTACGAAGAAAACTAGAAGTTGATAGATGTGTTATGGTTATTATAGGATGATATTCTACACGCGGCATATTCGACTTGGCAAATGGATTAGCCGAGGAGGTATGCGATTCTTCCTATCCTCTTGAGCATGATTGTTGTGAAATATATAGTACGGTAGACGTACGTGTGTTAAATGAATTTGGTTTCATTTTTGATGTCTTTGACTTGACTTCTAAAATCTTAAAGGAGCCTTGAATTACTCTAAAGAGTTGTGAATCATTATTTGGAAAGAAATTGATATTTGGTTTGAAAAGAATAACTCCTCTTGGTTTTCCAAAATGATTGTAGTTGTTTTGAATTGCTTGAAAAATATGTGTTATAATAACTTTATGGGAAGTTAGTTATAACGACTTGAGGAGAATAAAAGAACGGTTTACTTACTTGATTTTAAAGGCCTTGTAAAGATTTTCTAAAGGTGTAGTAATTTGGTGTGAAAAGAAAACGTGTTTTGATACTACGGGTATTAGTATCGTATGGATTTTGCGTAAAAAGAGATCTTTTTGAAAGAATTAAAGTATGTAGTTGTCACGACCCGACCTCGGGCCCGCGACTGGTGCCTTACCCCGGGCACCCTAGTGATAAAACATCAGAGAAAATCAGCGGAAATAAAAACTTATAGACATGAAACAATATGAAATAAGAAACAGGCTAACCAAAACGGTCACTTTCTGCATATATATAAAACCTGAACAGTTATCCTTTACAAGCACAACTCACAACAGTACTACATACCTCTAAGAGTTTTTATAACAACTATGACGGGACAGGGCCCCGCCATACCCCTGAATGTACAAGAACCTACAATCTCAGGGAATCATACCAAAAGATAAGCCTCCGGAGAAATGGAGCTTCCCAATACGCAGAACCGTGATCCTATGAGCGAGGATCAACAACTGGTGTACCTCTACCTGCGGCATGAACGCAGCCCCCCGAAGGAGGTCAGTACAACATGTACCAAGTATGTGAAACTGAAAATACTGTAATGAAATCATAATAGTCTATATAAAACAGGAGACATGTATGATAACCAAACTACAGTACACAATATGCAAGTAGTCATGCCAAGTCAGGGACTCACGCCCTCAAAGTCATCACTCATGCCCGTGGAACTCCTTCCTCACTGCCGGCAGTCGTAAGTGTAATCTGAAATCATGTGACGCGCCCGTGGCATCCTACCTCACTGTCGGCGTACACATATACAATATATATATATATATATCTCCTGCCCGTGGAATCCTCCATCACTGCCGACAGCCGTGGGTGTAACATATAACCATGTGACGCGCCCGTGGCATCCTACCTCACTGTCGGCGTACACATATACAATACATATATATATATATATATATATATATATATATATATATATATCTCACGCCCGTGGCATCCCTCATCTCGGGTACATGAATTCATGGAGAGCTAATCCATGGGGTGATAATCGTATATAACATGCCTGTGGCATCCCTCATCTTGGGTATATGTCTTCATGGGGAGCTAGTCCATGGAGTAATAATCGTATATATAACATGCTTGTGGCATCCCTCATCTCGGGTACATGTCTTCATTGGTAGCTAGTCCATGGAGTAATAATCGTATATATAACATGTCCGTGGCATCCCTCATCTCGGGTACATGTCTTCATGGGGAGCTAGCCCATGGGGTAATAAAATAAATCCGGGAATCTAACCCGCCTCCTGGTCGCATGCCTCGGAATCCCACATCGCAAGCATGTCTAAGGATTAATCACAATGGAAGCATACCCGTGGAAGCCTCCGTCACTATCGGTACGTCCAAGTAAATTCTCAACAAGACAGCCGGCCCTCCAACTGAGAGTCGCGGTAGCATAGAAATAAAACACTTGCACAACAAAGGCTATCACAACTAGCATAGGAAATTTTAACATACTCCTAGACTCTCATTTTATGCCAAAAATCCTGGTGTTTAACCCCAAGTACTACATACTTCAACTCTCTTAAAAAGATCCATTTTTAAGTAAAAACCACACGGTACTAATACCCGTAGTATCAAGACACTCTCATGTTTAAATCAAGTACTTTATACTTTTTAAACCAAGTGGCTTACACTTTTAAAATAACGTCAAGTATACTTAAAAACCCAAGTAACTCACTCTTTTAAGATCAAGACACTCACACCTTTTAAAATCAAGCCACTTATACTTTTCAAAACAAGTAACCTATACTTTTAAATCAAGTTACTTCTCCTTTCAAAGGTCAAGTAACAATATACTTCTCAAAATAGTTTAAGCTTCATAACTTCAAATTCTCAAGTCTTTTCTCTTTTAGAAATCAAGTTTCTTACTTTGGAAATCAAGAAAATCAATACTTGTTTATAATGATTTTATTAAAGCAGCCATGATCTAGAAAATGTAATACAATTTTGTCTTATCTTAGCTTCTATGCAGATGGAGAATTCTACTCATTTTAATTTAATTGATTGTCAATACATTTTCTTTTATTAACGCTGCAATGACTTGTTCGATACTTATTCTCATTTCCGAAATCAAGATAACTTCATTCTTTTAAAGACCAAGTACCCATTACTCACGAATGAGGTTTCACAACTTTTTAACACAATTCAAGTCCGTAACATTTCATATCAAGTCACTTAACTCTAGAATCAAGTCAAGGACACAAAAAGGAAATCCAACTCCTCTAACACACGTGCTTCTACCGCACTATATATTTCACAAATAATCATGCTCAAGAGAATAGGAAGAATCACATACCTCTTCGGCTTAATCCACTGGCCAAGTTGAGTATGTCGCGCGTAGAATATCCACCTATAACAACCAAACACGTCTATCAATGTCTAGATCTCTTCGTAGAACATTCCTAAGTATAAGGTTCCTTATCCTACGTAAAATATGGCAGCACTTCCCCTGTATCTACTTACCTCCACCTTTTTCAAGGCCCGATATCAATAGCCAACCTGCCACATTTAAGGCTCAGTAATACAACAACTCAAAGGGGATTACACGCCTAACTGGACGTGTAAAATTCTGTCCCACAATATACAATACAGTCCATTTCTTTTTAATCTTCCTTCCACATATCATATACTCAATTATAAACTACTACAATATGTAATCTCCAATTACAATAGAATGACAAAGATCATTACCTCGATAAGCCAAAAATTTATCCAAGATTAAAAGTCGATCCTTAGGAATATTAGATCCAATTCCTTACGTTCCAATCCACTCCAAGCAACCCTTAGAAGTTCCTAACCAACTTCTCTTCAAGATCCAACTCCAAAATGTGAAGAAAACTTAGGTTCTAAATGTGGCAACTTTCGGCCAAGGGGTTCTTTAAAGGCTAGGGGTGTGAAATCTTGTCTAACTCTTGGTTCACAATCTTCCTAACACCTTAAGGAAGAACACTTAAAACTTTATCAATTTTTGGACAACTTTTGGTCAAGATAATGGCCTAATACCGAGAGCACTAGCCAAGGGAGAGAGTATTTTCTTGGAAATCTCTAAGTGTGGGATGAAGTCTTGCAAGCCTAAGGGAGGGGTATTTATAAGACAATCAAAGGCTAGGATCAAAGCAAGTGTGTGGTGAGATTGGGGAACAAGTGTATGTGCCCACAAGCCAGTTGTCCAAGCAAGACAAACTTGAGACAAGTGGCTAGCCACATGTCTCCCAATTTCGGCCACCATGGCCACTTGGCACTCAATTTCGGCCATGTGCGACCTAAGGGGGTGACACGTGTCGCCCTCCTATTCGTCCAAAATATTTCATCTTCCGAAAACATCCATAATGGCCAAAATCTCGAAAATAATGTGGGCCCCACAAAACCATAAATTTCTCCCGTGGGCCCCACATGACCAATTCCGAAAAATAAAATTCATAATTCTCTAATATTCCAAGAAGTCCAAATACCAAATCTGGGAATCCAATTCCCATTAATAAACCTTTTTCCTTCACAAAAACCGGAAGATTTTCCGTCGGAAAATCAAATCTTTCCTCCTTTCCAATCTTAATGTCGTATTCTCATACGTACATCCTCGCATACATATCCTGGAACTACGGGGTGTAACAGTAGTACTTTGGGGTTAAAACCCGGATTTTGGCATAAAATGAAAGTACTTTGAGTTTATTAGAATGGTGAATCAGTTTACATGTTAATGAAAGTCTAAGAGTATGTCAAACTTGCCTGTGCTAGTTGTGATAGCCTTTGTTGTGCAAGTGTTGTATTTCTATGTTACCGCGTCTCTCGATGGAGGGTCGGTTATCTTGTTGTTTATTTGGACATACCGACGTTGTTGGATAGTCCACGGGTATACTTCCACTATGAGTGTTATCTTGTTATTTCCTTGGACATACTGACACGTTGGGTGGCCCACGGGTATACTTCCACTATATCGTTCCTTTGGACATACTGACACGATGGATGGTCCACGGTATGCATCCACTAGGATTGTTCCATGGCCATGCTTACACCGAGGTAAGATTCCGGGGGCATGCGGCCATGGTGCGGGTTAAATTCCCGGGTTATGTTATTAGTCCATGGACTAGCTATCCATGAAGCTTGCCGCAGTGATGAGTGGTCACGGGCTTGATTTGTACATGTAGTTACAGGCACACTTTAGATACTTGTCCTGGTCATTTCTCGTGTATCGGCAGGCTCTGGTAGATAGCTTACGATACTTGCCCCGGTCATATCTCGTGAGACGGTAGGCTCTGGTACGTTGGCTTAAAATACTTGCCGATCGGTTGCATGACCGCAGGTGGATCCGTAGTTGGCTTCCGTGCCAGCGTGAAGTTTTATGATGCAGGATTGGATCTGGTAGTTGGCTATTCTACTTGGCCCGATCGGTTTTATGACGCAGGCAGGATCTAGTGTTCAGGTACACATATGGGTGTTGTTTTACATCATGTACTACCGACAGTGAGGAAGGAGTTCCACGGGCATGATTGATATTGTTGGCGTGAGACCCATAGTTATATGTGAGTGATGATTTTGAGGGCATGCGTCCCTGACTTGACATGACTGTTTATTTATTGTGAAATGGTCTTTTAAAAAGGATGAAATGTGATTTCATTACAGTACTTTCAGTTTCACATACTTGGTTCCTGTTATACTGACCTCCTTCGGGGGGCTGCGTTCATGCCGCAGGTAGAGGTACACCAGTTGTTGATCCTCGCTCATAGGATCACCGTTCTGCGTATTGGGAAGCTCCATTTCTCCGGAGGCTTATCTTTTGGTATGGTTCCCTGTCATTGTAGGTACTTATACATTCAGGGGTATGGCGGGGCCCTGTCCCGTCATAGTTGTTATATCAAACTCTTAGAGGTCTGTAGTCCTGTTGTTAGTTGGGGTTGTAATGGATGTAACTGTTCGGGTTTTGATATATATGCAGAAATGTGACCATTTTGGTTAGCATGTTTCTTGTATTACATTGTTTCATGTCTATGAGTTTTATTCCACTGGTTTTTCTCTGATGTATTATCACTAGGGTAAGGCACCAGTCGCGGGCCCGATGTCGGGTCGTGACAAAAGTGGTATCAGAGCAGTTAATCCTCGGAAAGAGTCTACAAACCGTATCTAGTAGAGTCTTGATTATCGGTGTGTTGTGCACCACACTTATAATCAGGAGGCTACAAGATATTTATGATTGGTTTCCATTCTTCTCACTCTGAGATCGTGCCTTAGAGTTGTGTTATAAGTTAGACTCCCTCTGACGTATTCTTATGTACCAGTTATGCCTCTACGCAAGGCAACCAGGGCCTAGAAGGACAAGGCAGCAGAGGGAGCTGCTAGTAGAACACAGAGGGTTACGAGGGCACATGCCCAGTCATTACCTGAGGTAGTGCTTCAGACGACGAGTTCTGCGACGCCGCCAGCCCCAAGAGAGTTTAGAGCAGCAGCGGTCTCTACTGAGGCCACAATACCTGAGCCTTCAGTCCCACGGCCAGGAACAGAGGATATGGGTTACAAGGATATGACCCAGTTACTAGCTAGGATTGTGGCGAGGCATGAGGACAGACGGGAGCCGGTAGTACCGGTGGCGCACCCCAGAGTCGATAGTTTGAGGCTTCGGGACTTCTGGAGTTGTAGTCCACCAGGGTTCTATGGATCGAGAACTGAGGAAGATCCTCAGGAGTTTATTCGACAGTTGCAGCGGATCATGAAGGTGATCAAGGCCTCAGAGGTAGAGTCAGTGGTATTGGGTTCTCATCGGTTGCGTGATATTGCAGTCAACTGGTATGATTCATGGGAACTGTCCCGGGGGGGAGCATGCACTTCCAGCTGGCTGGGACGAGTTCTCGGAGGCATTTATTAACCACTTCTTTCCTCCACATATGAGGAGAGCCCGGGTGGATAGGTTTTTGATGTTGAGACAGAATGGGCGGACGGTTCGAGAGTACAACATAGAGTTCGACTCATTAGCTCGGTATGCCCCCACTTTAGTGGCCGACATGGAGGATAGATTGCACCGATATGTCACGGGACTTGATGATTATCTAGCAGAGGGTTGTACGGGAGTAGCTCTTCAGCCGGGCATGGACATTGCCTTCATACAGGCTTATGCACCGGGGACTGAGGAACGTAGAGGTCGACGAAATGACCGAGATCAGCATAAGAGGGCCAATACAGCAGGGTCCTTTGGTAACTTTCGAGGCAGGCCACATCAGCAACAGGCTAGTTATGCGCCTCCTCCAGTACGGAGTGGTCCTCCAAAGTCTTGGGACGTCCCGGTATTCGCGAGCGGTCGTGGCTCGAGTTCAGATTTTCGGGGGAGTAGGGGTGTTAGCCAGATGAAACCACCCCTACCTAGGTGTGGCCAGTGTGGTAGCCCCCATGCGGGGGAGTGTCATGCTATTCAGATAGCTTGTTTTACCTGCGGCCAGCACGACCATTTTGCGAGGAATTGTCCGACCAGAGGTAGCGCAGATGTTAAGACTCATCCTTCAGGATCGGTGGCTGGTTCATCGCCTTCTATAGCTATGCGCCCAGCAGGACATGATTATGATTAGAGCGACAAAGGGAATAAATGAAGTAGTAGTTACAGGTATATCTTTAACCCTTTTTTAGACTAGTATGCGTTGATAAGATGGTTACATGTTAAGTGTTATGTACGGGTAGTTTTGTATAAATTGTGATTTAGAAAGTCTGGTTAGTAAAAAGGGTAAGTTTGGGGACATGGAAATTGTGAGCCTTTGAATATTGATAACAGTTGAGACCTTAGATACAAGGCCATCTTGAGTAAAAGATTTACGGTTGATCTTAGTTGATGTACCTAGTATACGTGGAATATATTTGTGAGATAAGTCCATGAGTGGTGTGAAATAAAAGTGAGTAGTTAAGCTAAGAAGACCACAAGGCTTTCATGACTTGAATAGTGAGATGTGTTCCGGACGAGGAATGAGGAGTTAGTGCATTAATGGGTCGGGTCGAGGGCCAATTGTGGGTCAACCCACAACCCGGAATGAAGTGGGGTTGGTTTGAGGTGGTCCCGCTAGGTGATAGGGTCACGAGGGTGGAAGGCCCAAGTTTAGGTAACCATTGTACGAGTTCGTAGACGCGTTCGACCAGAACCGGGTCGTGAAGGCCGAAAATGGCCTTAAAGGAAATTGAAGCTAGTAATGACTAAGTTGGAGGTAGTAACTCCAAGATTTTGAAAACTGAAGCAATGACTGAAATGTAGTACGTGTACTAGAAAGAGTTCGGGTGTACGAGAAGGGTACGACGAGTAATAAAAGAAGCGAACACGTGTTAAAAGAATGAAAGTGATTGTCTATGTGGAGTAAAGGTGCGAAGAGAGTATCCTTTAGACCATGAGTGGGAGCTAATAGTGATGTTATACACGTTAGAGGTGATTCTTTGTTGGCTTGGATTTAAGTATTACGCGTGTGTTATTATGGCCATGTGTGGCATAATTGGTTTTGTAAGTATAGTAGTGAAGACTATACCGGCGCATGTGTGTTTGGAGACATAGAAGGAACATTCGGGACGAATGTTTCTAAGGGGGGAAGAATGTTACACCCCGTAGTTCCAGAGTATGTATGTGAGGACGTACGTGCGAGAATATAACACTAAGTGCGAAAGGGAAGAAAATTTTGTATTTCCGACAGAAAATATTCCGAACCGCGTGAAGGAAAAAGGTTTATTATTGGGAATTAGATTCTCAATTTTGGTATTTGGACTTCTGGGAATATAATAGAATTATGGATTTTATTTTCCGGAATTGGTCACGTGGGGCCCAAGGGAGAAATTTACGGTTTTGTGGGGCCCACATTATTTTCGAGATTTTGGCCATTATGGATGTTTTCGGGAGATGAAATATTTTGGATGAATAGGAGGGCGACACGTGTCACCCCTTTAGGTGGCATTGTGGCCGAAATGAGAGGACAAGTGGCAAGCCAAGTGTCCCAAGTCTTGTGTTGGACAAGTGGCTTGTGGGACCCACACACACTTGTCCCAAATCTCATCCATACACTTGCTTTGATCCTAGCCCTTGGTTTTCTTATAAATACACCCTTGTAGCAAGACTTCATCCACACTTAGAATTATTTTTCCAAGGCAAAATGCTCCTTCCCTCTTAGATAGCTCTCGGCCAACATCCCTTTAGGCTTAGAATTTGTTCAATTGTTGTTGATAAATCCCAACACTTAAACCAAGTGTCCCTAGTAGTGTTCTAATGATATCCCAACACAAAAATCCCGGAAATACTACGTTAATCCGATAGTCGCAAAGTGAAACCCTAAGGTGATCTTCATATTTTTGGATGGAGTGTTAAGAGAAGTTGGTTAGGAACTTCTAAGGGTTGCTTGGAGTGGATTGGAACATACGGAATTGGAGCTAAGATTCCTAAGGATCGACTTTTAATCATTGGAAAATTTTGGGCTTATCGAGGTAATGATCTTTGTCCTTCTATTGTAATTGGAGATTACATGTTGTAGTAGTTTATAATTGAGTATATGTTATGTGGAAGGAAGATTGAAAAGAAATGGACTATTTTGTATATTGTGGGCAGAATTTTACACGTTCAGTTAGACGTGTAATCCCCTTTGAGTTGTTGGTTTACTGCGCCTTAAATGCGGCATGTTGGCTATTGATATCGGGCCTTGAAAAAGGTGGAAAAGTAAGTAGATACAGGGGAAGTGCTGCCCAATTTTTCGTAGAATAAGAGACCTTATACTTAGAAATATTTTACGAAGAAAACTAGAAGTTGATAGATGTGTTATGGTTATTATAGGTGGATATTCTACGCGCAGCATATTCGACTTGGCAAGTGGATTAGCCGAGGAGGTATGTGATTCTTCCTATCCTCTTGAGCATGATTGTTGTGAAATATATAGTACGGTAGACGTACGTGTGTTAAATGAATTTGGTTTCATTTTTGATGTCTTTGACTTGACTTCTAAAATCATAAAGGGGCCTTGAATTATTCTAAAGAGTTGTGAATAATTATTTGGAAAGAAATTGATATTTGATTTGAAAAGAATAAGTCCTCTTGGTTTTCCAAAATGATTGTAGTTGTTTTGAATTGCTTGAAAAATAAGTGTTATAATAACTTTATGTGAAGCTAGTTATAACGACATGAGGAGAATAAAAGAACGGTTTACTTACTTGATTTTAAAGGCCTTGTAAAGATTTTCTAAAGGTGTAGTAATTTGGTGTGAAAAGAAAACGTGTTTTGATACTACGGGTATTAGTATCGTATGGCTTTTGCGTAAAAAGAGATCTTTTTGAAAGAATTAAAGTATGTAGTACTTTGGGGTTAAAACCCGGATTGTTGGCATAAAATGAAAGTACTTTGAGTTTATAAAAATGGTGAATCAGTTTACATGTTAATGATAGTCTAAGAGTATGTTAAACTTGTCTGTGCTAGTTGTGATAGCCTTTGTTGTGCAAGTGTTGTATTTCTATGTTACCGCGTCTCTCGTTGGAGGGTCGGTTATCTTGTTGTTTATTTGGACATACCGACGCTGTTGGATTGTTACACCCCAAAATTTTAGGACATGGTTATAAGAACGTTCGTAAGAACTCAAAAAAATGTTAAGATTTGAGACGAGTAAAAATTTATCGGAATTTTGGAATTTGTCGAAAAACGAAATATTGCGACGAACGGGAGGGAGACACGTGTCACCCCCCTTAGTGGTCTTGGACGAAATAGGACATGGATAGAATGTCCATTTGACCAATATTAATATGAAAGTCTTGCTAGGCTAAGAGCTTGACAACATTGACCAAGTCAATGAGCCCACATAGCTTGATATTTAAATAAAATGCATCCAAGCCACCCATTTGTTTTAATCTAGACCTTCCATTTGGTTATATAAGCTTCCTTAGTAGCAAGACAAGGCTTAACACTTAGAAAAAATTTCAAGAAATTGTGAAGAACTCAAGGAAGCTCTCGGGTTTGGCTAAGGTTTCAAGACAAGAATTTTCGTTTGTTGTCCAATAAGCTCCACACTTTAAACCAAGGTTCATAAGGGTATTGTAAGGGTATCTCAATAGAAAGATCCCGGAAAAATGGCATTTTCGTATTAGTCGCAAGGCGGAAACTTAAGGAGTTCTTCAACTTTGAAGTTGGAACTTGAAGATGGGTTCTTCATAAGCTTCTAAGGGTTGCTTGGAGTGGATTGGAACGTCGAAAAGAGGAGCTAAATTTGCTAAGGATCGACTTGTAATCTTGGATCATATTTGGGCTAAATTAGGTAATAATCTTCGTCTTACTTTTGTAATTGAAGATTCCATGTTAAGATAAGTTAGAAATGATCATGTGATATGTATTATGAAGATTGATAAGTGTTATGGAAATTTGGAAGCTCAAATCCGAAAATGGCATGTTAAACCATTTGAAATTGAAATACAATTTGGTCGATAATTAGAATCGTCGCATGTTTACCTACTGGAGGATTGTAATAGTTATAATCGATTGCGGATTGATAACATGTTATACTAAACAACTTGAATTGAAAAGGAATTGGAAATGGTTAATATGTTGTTACACCCCGTAAATTCAAGGAGTTAATATTAGAACATACCAGGGAATTATAAGATTGAAAGTTGAAAGATAAGTTGGCAAACATGTGTTGGACGGATTTTGAGTTTACCTTGGAGTGTTGTACCCCAGTTGTTAAGAGTTTCGAGGTGTTTAAAAGCCTAATTTATAGTTCGTTAAATCTAGATCCCAACGCAACAAACCGTTCGTCGATAGGACATCGGAGTCAAAAGTTATGGAAGTTTCAAGTTTGGTGCGCAGGCAGGCAGCAACAATTTTCGGTTCAGTGCAGGCGCCGCGGCCGAATCTGAGGGCAGCGGCGCCGGTTATCTTGGGTCGCGGGTTTCAGCGCCGCGGCGCCGGAATGCAGGGACGCGGCGCCGGAATGCTGGAACTTTTCTCGGAAGTGGCAGCGCCGCGGCGCCAAGGCGGGATTTTTCGCGATAAAGGGCTGAAAACAGGGGATATTTTGTTTTAAAACCTATGGGAGGGTGACAAGTGTCCCTCCCATCATTTTGACCAGAAAAGGGTCCTATATTAGGGCCAAGTCTTGGAAGACTTGGCCATTCCATTTCAAAACCCTTCCATGGAAACCCTCTCCCTTCTCTCTAGTTTTTGGAAGAAAACCTAGCCTAAGAGGAAATTGTTGGAGCGGCGGCAAGAAGGAAAAGTGTGGGTAAACTTGTGGGAAGCACTGGTGGGCGATTTTGACGGAAAGAGGTGGAAGAAAAAGGGGCTTTTGTGGGCTATTCCTTAAGGTAAAAGTTTCCCCTTTTCTCTTGGTTATGAGCCTAAGGCTGTTATATGTTAGTAGTATAGATGTGAGCCTGAGGCTGTTATATTTTAGTGATTTAGAATTGAGCCTAAAGGTCATTATATTGTAGTAGTATAGAGTTGAGCTGAGGGCTGTTTTATTTGAATAGATTTGGGTCTTGTTGTCTTGTTGAAACCGAAAATGGGCATATTAGCCTTAAGATTTTAACTTCATTGGATTTCTAATTGGGTCGCCGCATGTTGTAAAGGAGATTGCAATTGTTGAAGATGTCTAGGGCTAGACATCGTGTTAGACTTAAGAACTTGGATTGGAAAGAGTTGAAAGGGTTTAGGGTTGGTTTATTGTTGGCCAAGAATGACATGGAATTATTGGTTTATTTTGCATTATTGTGGGAGTTTGGTTATTGAATTCGACCTTAACAAAGGTGGCAAGTTAGTAGAAACAAAGGAAGTACCGTCCAAATTGTCGTAGAATTTAGGGACTTTGCACTTAGTTACTACGTTCAAGCTAGAGTTTGATAGGCGTTTTATGACCCTTATAGGATTGAAGTACTACGGTAGCATATTCTACTTAAGGCGATAAGACGGTGGAGCATTTTGCTTATTGTCGACAATCGTCGCGAGGTATGTGATTCTTCCTATCCTCTTGACATGACTATTTGTAAAATATATAGTGCGGTAGGCGTGTGTTAAAGGAATTTGATTTCCCTTTCGTGTCTTGACTTGATATGAAGTGTTAAGGGCTTCATTGTGTGGAAATAGTAGTAAAGTCTTGCAGTAGCAACTCGGTGGTTAAAGAATGAGCCTTATTGGTCTCATAAATGTTTATAGTGGTAATTGGTTGGTTTAAAACATAAAGTGTTATAACGGCTTTATGGGAAGTTTGTTATAACCACTTTATGTAGCTAAAAGAATGGTTTGTTGTTTTCAAAAGATAAGAGACGTGACTTGTAATTGACCTAAACGGTGTTGAAAAGTATAAAACCTCATTCGTGAGAAATGAATACTTGGTTTTTAAAAGAGTAATGTTACATAAATTTTCGGAAATGGAAATAAGAATCGAACGAGCCAATGCAGCGTTAATAAAGGAAAAAGTAATGACAATTAATTATATTAAAACCAGTAGAAATCTCCATCTGCATAGAAGCTAAGATAAGACAAAATTGTATTACATTTCCTAGATCATGGCTGCTCGAATAAGAATTATTGAAATCAAGTTCTGACTTTCCTAAAAGTTTCAAAGTAAGGAACTCGATTTCTAAAAGAAAAGAGATTTAAGAATTGAAAGTGTTTTGGTTTAAAAGAAAGGCATGGTTCTGTCTTGACTTGTCCTAAAACATAAAGTGTTATAATAGCTTTATGGGAAGTTAATTATAACGACTTTATGAAAATAAAGAAATGGTTTCATTATTAGATTTAAAATGGTAACTTGATTTTGGGAAAAAGGAAGTAACTCGTTTTCAAATATTGAACTCCTTGCGATGGAAAAACATAAGTGACTTGTTTATAAAAGGTAGGAGTACCTTGATCTTTAAGGGGTTAAATACTTGGGTTTAAATGGTATACTTGACGTTGTGTTAAGAAGTAATTATAGTACCTTGAGTTGTGTGTAACTGGCCTATGCTTGTTGTGATAGCCTTGTTGTGCAAGTGTTTGGTTGTGTGCTACCGAGTCTCTCGATGGAGGGTCGGCTATCTGGTTGATTGATGGGCATACTGACACGTTGGGTAGCCCACGGGTATGTTCCCATTAGGAGTGTTATCTGGTTACTTGTTTGGACATACTGACACGTTGGGTAGCCAGCGGGTATCGTCCGGATGAGTATTGTTTTGTTAGTTGTTTGGACATCTTGACACGTTGGGTAGCCCAAGTATGCTTCCACGAGTTGTTATCTTGTTGACTCCTTTGGGCATACCGACACATTGGATGGTCCACGGGTATGGGCCCACTAGGATGGTTCCATGGCCATGCTTATACCGAGGTGAGATGCCGGGGCATGTGGCCATTGTGCGGGTTAAATTCCCGGGTTGTATTTGAGTGATGACTTTACGGGCGTGAGTCCCTGACTTGACATGATTGTTAGGTGTTGTGTACTGTAGTTTGGTTATCATACATGTCTCCTGCTTTGTATAGACTATTATGATTTCATTCTGATATTTCTGATTTCACATACTTGGTACTGTTATCGACCTCCTTGGGCTGCGTTCATCTGCCGAGTTGAGGTACATAGCTTGCTGATCCACACTCTTAGGTCGCTGTTCGGTTCTCGGAAAGCTCCATATCTCCGGAGGCTTGTCCTGTGGTACGGTTCCCTGAAGTAGTAGTCTTTTGTTTATTCAGGGGCGTGGCGGGGCCCTGTCCCGTCATTATGGTTTTAAAATTCTTAAGTGCAGCCTTTGTTGTGGCGAGTTTGTAAGGATATGAATTCAAGTTTTAATTTATGTACAAAAAGGTAACCGTTTGGGTTAGCCTGCTTTCTTATTTCACTGTTTTCTTTCTTAAGTTTTTATTTCCGCTGGTCTTTCTCTGATGTTGTATCACTAGGGTGCCCGGGGTAAGGCACCAGTCACGGGCCCGGGATCGGGTCGTGACAAAAGTGGTATCAGAGCAGTTAATCCTCGGAAAGTGTCTACGAAGTATCCGATGAAGTCTTGATTATCGGTGTGTTGTGCACCACATCAATAATCAGGAGGCTATAGGATATTTAGGATTGGTTTCCATTCTTCTCACTCTGAGATCGTGCCTTAGAGCGGTGTTATAAGTTGGACTCCCTCTGACGTGTTCTTTGTATACCAGTGATGCCTCACGCAAGGCAACCAGAGCCCGAGAAGGCAAAGCGGCGAGAGGAGGCTGCGAGTAGAAGCGGCCGGTCTCTCCCGAGACTACGGTACACGAGCCTCGATCCGCGGCACAGGGCGAGAGGAGATGGGTTACAAGGAGATGGCCCAGTTATTGGCCAGGATCGTGGCTAGGCACGAGGATAGGTGAATCTGGCGATTCGATTCGATGGTACCCATAGTTCACCCGAGGTCAGATAGTTTGAGGCTACGGGATTTTCTGAGTTGTAGCCCACCTGAGTTCTACGGGTCGAGGCCTGAGGATGATCGCGAGGAGTTCATCAAGCGATTCTGACGGATCGTAAGAGTGATCAAGCTTGAGACCGAGTCGGTGGTTTTGGGTTCACATCGGCCGCGTATCTGCGATCGGTGGTTTGATTCGTGGGAGCTGTCCCGGGAGCATGCACCTCGGTGGTTGGGGTGAGTTCTCGAGGCTTTCCTTGGCCATTTGTTGCCTCCACAGATGAGGAGGGCTCGGGCCGACATATTTTTGATGCTAAGGCAAAGGGGGCGCACAGTTCGGGAGTACAATATAGAGTTTGACTCATTGGCCCAGTATGTCCCCGCTTTGGTGGCCAATATGGAGGATAGAGTTCACCGTTATGTCACCGGACTCGATGATTATTTAGCGGAGGGGTGCACAGCAGTAGCTCTTCAGCCGGGCATGGACATTGCCGCGTCGGCCTATCGCAGCGGTGAGAACGTAAGTCGGCGGAATAACCAAGATCGCGAAGAGGGCCAGGCGGTAGAGTCCTCTGGTGACCTTCGAGGCGACGACCTCGGTGAAGGCTAGTTATTTACCTCGGCCCGATCTGAGTGCTCCATCACGATGCCGGGGCGTTCAGAAACTCGAGCGGTCGAGGATCCCGAGTTTGAGTTTTTGGGAAGCGAGGGCGTTAGTCAGATGGGACCAACCCTACCTCGTTGTGGCCGTTGTGGTAGGCTCCATGGTGGGAGTGTCGTCTTTGGAATGGGGTTTGTTTTGCATGCGACGGCAGGCCATTTTGCGAGAATTGTCCAACGAGAGATAGCGCGGATGTAGAGGCTCGACGCCGGGATCGATGGTGATTCATCTCCTCCTTTTGTGCGCCGTGCATGGAAGGAACATGAGTAGAACGACATGAAGGGGCAGTGAAGTAATAGTTACAGGTATATTCTTAACCCTCTAGAGACTTGTATGCATTGTTATTATGGTGATGTGTTAAGTGCTATGTTCGGATAGCTTCGTGTAAAAATATGATTTAGAAGCCTGGTTAGTGAAAAGGGTAAGTCTGGGGATGAGAAGTTTTGAACCTTAGAATTTATGATAGTCGAGACCTTAGAGGTAAGACCGGCTAGAGTAAAATATTTTACAGTGATCCTTGTCGGAAGTACATAGTATGCGGGGAGTATGTTTCGGGTGATAAGTCCATGAGTGGCCTAACTGATTCTTTTGTGAGTGGAGTAGTGAAGACTATACCGACGTCTGCGTTTTGGAGACTTAGGAGGAACATTCGGGATGAATGTTTCTAAGGGGGGGAGAATGTTACACCCCGTAAATTCAAGGAGTTAATATAAGAACATACTAGGGAATTATAAGATTGAAAGTTGAAAGATAAGTTGGCAAACATGTGTTGGACGTATTTTGAGTTTACCTTGGAGTGTTGTACCCCAGTTGTTAAGAGTTTCGTGGTGTTTAAAAGCCTAATTTATAGTTCGTTAAATCTAGATCCCAACGCAACAAACCGTTCGTCGATAGGACATCGGAGTCAAAAGTTATGGAAGTTTCAAGTTTGGTGCGCAGGCAGGCAGCAGCAGTTTTCGGTTCAGGGGTACAGCGCCGCGCCGAATGCGAGGGCGCGGCCGCGGTTATGCTGAGGGTCCGGGGTTTCAGCGCGCCGAATGCGAGGCAGCGCCGGAATGCTGGAACTCTTTTCGGAAGTAGCGCAAGCGCTGGCGGGATTTTTCGCGATAAAGGGCTGAAAACAGGGGATATTTTGTTTTAAAACCTATGGGAGGGTGACAAGTGTCCCTCCCATCATTTTGACCAGAAAAGGGTCCTATATTAGGGCCAAGTCTTGGAAGACTTGGCCATTCCATTTCAAAACCCTTCCATGGAAACCCTCTCCCTTCTCTCTAGTTTTTGGAAGAAAACCTAGCCTAAGAGGAAATTGTTGGAGCGGCGGCAAGAAGGAAAAGTGTGGGTAAACTTGTGGGAAAGCAGTGGGCGATTTTGACGGAAAGAGGTGGAAGAAAAAGGGGCTTTTGTGGGCTATTCCTTAAGGTAAAAGTTTCCCCTTTTCTCTTGGTTATGAGCCTAAGGCTGTTATATGTTAGTAGTATAGATGTGAGCCTGAGGCTGTTATATTTTAGTGATTTAGAATTGAGCCTAAGGCTGTTATATTGTAGTAGTATAGAGTTGAGCCCAGGTTGTTTTATTTGATACATTTGGGTATTGTTGTCTTGTTTAAACCGCAAATGGGCATGTTAGCCTTAAGATTTTAACTTCAATTGGATTTCTAATTGGGTCGTCGCATGTTGTAAAAGGAGATTGCAATTGTTGAAGATGTCTAGGGCTAGACATCGTGTTAGACTTAAGAACTTGGATTGGAAAGAGTTGAAAGGGGTTTAGGGTTGGTTTATTGTTGGCCAAGAATGGCATGGAATTATTGGTTTATTTTGCATTATTGTGGGAGTTTGGTTATTGAATTCGACCTTAACTGTAACGACCCGATCCGGGGCCCGTTACTGGTGCCTTACCCTGGGCACCCTAGTGATACATACATCAGAGAAAATCAGCGGAACATAAAACATGAGACATTTAACAAGGGATATAATAAATAAGCAAAGCAACCAAAAGCGATTGCCTTCGATATACATAAAACTGAACAGCTTTAATCCTTTTACAACCCGCCCACAAAGGTACTACAGACCTCTAAGATATCTGATGACTATGACGGACGGGGCCCGCCATACCCCGAATGTACAAGAACCTCTGACTCGAGAACACCTGCAAAAGATAAGCCTCGGAGAAACGGAGCTTCAAATGTCTTTGGCGTGATCCATGGCGAGGATCCACGATGATGTACCTCCTGCGGCATGAACGCGGCCCGAGGTCGATGCTGGCAGGTACCAAGTATGTGAAACTGTACAACACTGTAAATGAAATCATACTAGTCTATATAAAGCAGGAGACATGTATGATAACCAAACTACAGTTCACAACATAAAACAGTCATCACTCCAATATATCTATGGGTCTCACGCCCACAACATCAAACAGGTTCGCATTATGGCCGCATGCCCCCGGAATACTGCATCGGTGTAGACATGTCCATGATGCAACAATAATACCAATGTCCCATGGCCGCCCGAGTGCATCGGTGTAGACATGTCCATGTGACCTCAATAACAAGACAGCAATCCAAATGGAAGCATACCCGTGCGCTACGCATCGTGTCAGTATGTCCAAAGGGAAACAATAAGACAACATTCCAAATGGACGCATACGTGCGCTCGCGTGTCGATATGTCCACAGGTAAACAATACGACAGCATTCCAAATGGACGCATACCCGTGCGCTACGCATCGTGTCAGTATGTCCAAAGGGAAATCACTGGCGATAATCAAAATGAAACATACGTGCGCTACGCATCGTGTCAGTATATCCACAGCGATTAACCACAAGACCTTAACCAAAATGGAAGAAGACCCGTGCGCTACGCATCGTGTCAGTAGGTCCAAAGCGGTTAACAACAATAATACTATCAGCGACGCGTGCAGTGGAATTTCTCCGTCGCAAGACGCGTCAGTAAGTTCTCAACCAACCAACCGAATTCTATCGAAGACGCGGTAACACGAAACACAACGTTTGTACAATAAAGACTATCATCACAAGCATAGGCAAGTTTCACAACAACAAGCATAGGCAAGTTTCACACAACTCAAAGTACTTTCATTTTATGCCATAGTCGGGTTTTAACCCCAAAGTACTACATACGTTAAGTTCTTTTAAAAGAGATCCATTACTTTTATAAAAGTCACCCGATACCGTAGTATTAGAATGACAAACCCACCTTCCTTTTCAAAATCAAGTAACAACATTCTTTTCCTAAGTTCCGGTTTGCCTAGTTTGATTACTCAAGCTTCTCATTTTCAAATGGTTTCATAGTTCCCAAACTTAATCACTTGATTCCTTTTAGAACAATTGAGTAACATATGTCATATCGTGAGTAGTTTATTCTTGTTTATAACGATCTTATTACAAAGACCATGATCTAGAAAATGTAATATCATTTTGTCTCATCTTAGCTTCTATGCGGATGGAGGTTTCTACTGGTTTTAATACAATACATCATTTATTCAATACATTTTCCTTTATTAACGCTGCGTTGTGCTGTCGATACATTCGATTCCCGAAATCGGAAACATTATCCCTTTAAAACCAAGTACTCATTACTCACGAATGAGGTTTCACACAAACATCCACATTAAAACAAATAAGTTAAGTCTCTTATCTTATAAGATCAAGTCTCTTAACTTCTAACATGATAAACCATTTTCACTTACATAAGGTCGTTATAACTAACTTCCCATAAAGCTATTATAACACCTATGTTTTAAACCAACCAAATCACTTAGCACATGTATGCGTCTACCGTACTACATAGTTCACAACAATCATGCTAGAAAAGATAGGAAGAGGTTCACATACCTCGCGACGAGTATCGACTAATAGCAAAACGCTCCAAACGATCGGCTCCTTAAGCCAAGTGGATCATTCCACACGTAGCATTTCAACCTATAAGGCCACGGCGCTTATTAACATCGTAGAACATTCTCTGAGAAAAATTGGCGACCTCCCCGCAGCAGCGTAAATCTCCTCTCTATCGGTGGCTATCAAGCCAACCAGGGGTTATACATCTAACGACGGGTACAATTCTACTCCACAAGATTACTACACAAGTCTCATGTCTGATCCTATGTAAAAACGATTCGATTCTTGAGCTTAAGTCAAGGACATTGCCACAAGCTATGTTGATTATATATATAGCATACTTAAACTATATTTTCTGACATGTAATATCCAATTACAATAGGGGACAAGATATTTACCTCGCTAAGCCCATAATTATCCAAATATAAAGTCGATCTGGGCAATCGTTTAGCTCGACTCGGCGCTCCAACCCGCTCTAAACCACCCTTAGAAGTTCTAACCAACTTCTACACAACACTCCAACGGACTATAGAGATTTTCCTAGGGTTTCGGTTTCTGTGTGGGAAGTATAATAGGCTTTCTGGGCTTTTCGTATAGGTATAACCTTAGAATACAACAAGGTATCCGGCTCAGGTAATTTGTGCATTATCACAATACTTTGAGACTATTTCTATACCAGAAAAGGGGGGTATTATACGAAAGCAACTAGGCTAGGGGTACCCCGGCGAGCACCTCAAAGGAGGGTGGCTACCTCGGCCTGCCCACTGGGGAACTCTCGGCGAGGGCCTCACGAAAAGGAGGAAGGCTCTCAAGACTTAGGCATTTTGGATGAAGAAGTTCATCAAAGGAGAGGGGTATTTATAGCACAAGCCAAGGCCAACCAATGGCCAAGATCTAGCCAAGTGCTACACAAGTGTAAGGCCAAGATCAAGCCAAGTGCACCCTAACCCTACTCCACAAATCCCTCACAAATATCTACACAAATATCTTCCACCACTTGCCCATTCAATCGTCCATGTGCCGCCCACTATGCCCACCAATGAGAGGGTGCCAAGTGCCGCCCTCTCGTTGGTCCAAAATGTTCGTCTCTCGGAAAAATCCATAAAAATACTAAATGACATAGCGGAAATTCCCTACGAAAGTGGAAAGCGTTTAGTCGAAAACGACTCTAACAGGGTGTTGTGCACAAACATATTTCGGCCCAAGGTGCCACATGGGGTGACACGTGTCGCCCCGATTAAATCAAAATATTTCGTCTTAGAAAATATCCAAAGCGGCCAAAATCTCAAAATCAAAGCGGGCCCCACAAACCAGTAAATTTCTCCGTGGGCCCACGTGACCATTCGGAAATAAAATTCCATAATTCTCTAATATTCCAGAAGTCCGAATACCAAATGGGAATCCAATTCCCATTAACGAACCTTTTTCCTTCACAAAACCGGAAACTTTTAGTGGAAAAATCGCCTCTTTCTTCCTTTCCGATCTTTCTACGTATTCTCGTGCGTGCGTCCTCGCATACATACCACGGGACTACGGGTATAACATTCTTCCCCTTAGAAACATTCGTCGAATGTTCCTTCTAAGTCTCAAAAGCGAACACGTGCGGTATAGTCTTCACTACTATACTTACGAAACAATCTGCCACGGTGGCCACGAAATACCACGTAAAATACTTACATCCAAGTCCACGAGGAAACACCTCTAACATCACCACAAATAATACTACTTTTGTCACTTTGTCGCGAGCCTTGCTCCACGACCCAACAAATGGTACCGCTGCGTGCGATCACGAAGGTGCGTACACTCAATTCTTACCATATTTACGATCGCTTTAGTATCCAAAACCCGGGGTTACTATCTCTAACGTGGTCATCATTAACTGGGGACATTCTGGATGGATCTTCGATACTTTCCCGAACATAACAATACGAAAGACCGGACGTACTGCCTCCTAAGTCGGACGGCAATTGCTAACATATAGGCAACCTGGCCTATTCTTCACATGAACTCAAAAGGCCCAAAGTGACTCGGGCTAAGTTCCTTCATTTCCAAAACTCGTCACCCACCGGGTGGTACTTTCAAGAAGACCGTCGGCACGAACTCTGGCGTCGTCGCCGATTATCCGCACGATTCCTCGGCGGCGAACTTCTTCTAGACAAGCTTTCACTGCCACGATCTGTGGAACAAGCCTGAACCAACTATCTGAACCCTGCCAACATCGAACCAATCGACCGGCAACTTGCATTTCTGCCCCTACAAGGCGTCACAAGACGACATCCGAACACTGAAATGGTAGCTTAAACACTCCCCCAACCGGAGACAACGATCTCACAATACCGAAATCAAAACACGGCGAGGCGAATGCGTCTGGAGACTCACTGAGTTCTAGCCTGCTGTACAAACTCCCGAAGAGAAAGCAGCGTACCACTGGCTCCATTGTCCGTCATAAGGTGAAGGTAGGCACCGTGCAACCTCACAACCTTTTGATTACATCAACACCGCCCAGAGAACGACCACGGCCAGAAGAACACGATAGGTCGCTCCATCGGCCCGACCAGCTGGTCGCATCCACGAACTTGCACTGGCTAACTAAACATGGGCCTAACACCTCATGACCCTAACACAAAGAGGACCACCACAAACTGACCCCACCACAAACCTACGCGGGTTGACCCGCGTAGCCTCAACCCGACCAGGCAGGCGAAATACCATCTCCCGAAGGAACAATCTTACTAAACACGTTACGAAAACCTAGCGGTCTTAGCTCAACTACCTCTTTCATTTCATACTACATGGACTTATCCCAAACACATTTCACGTGCACTATGCACTCCTATAAAGTCGAACATAACACTACACCTTTCTCGAGATGGCCTTACCTCTAAGGTCTTTGCGTATAAAGCTCTAAGGCTCACACTTTCTCTATCCCCAAAATCTTACTCGGCTAACCCATGATTCTAATCACAACTAACACCTGCTATCGAACATAGCACTTAAGGTATACTCACCTTGAAAGTTACCAAAGGACCTTGCTGCTCTGGCCTCTTACGTTGTCGCCCGTTAACGTCGATCTCTACGTTTCTCGGCTGCTGCATAAGCCCGCATACGGGCCATGCTCGAAGCCTAATCAAGGATTACTCTTGCACAACCTTCTCTTAGGTAGTCATCAAGACTCGCGATACATCGGTATACTCTGGTAGCCAAATCCATAGCTAGTAACAAGGTTGTCTCTTGCAATCTATATTCTCGGTTCGATCGTTGGGCGAAGGTTCACATATCATGGCGCAGATGAACTGCCGTCGCCATGCTTAAACTCTTTGGGGCTAGTGACGTCGCAGAAATCCCGAATGAAGCACTACCCTAGGTAATGATTTGGCCTGCCCTCCGCCTCTGAACTCTACTCGCGGCTCCGCCGGCGCGCCTCACGGGCGGGTTGCCTGCGCGGAGGCATAGCGATAAGGAAATAATTTCGTCGGAGGTCCAACTTACAACACGGCTCTAAGGCACGATCTCGAGTGAGAAGAATAGTAACCAATCCTAAATATCCTATAGCCTCACGATTATTGGTGTGGTGCACAACACACCGATAATCAAGACTCTCTTCGATACGGTCGCAGACACTTTCCGAGGATTAAGCGCTCACGATACCACTTTTGTAACGACCGTCCGGGGCATTCTTCGTGCCTTACAGGCACCCTAGTGATACATACATCGAGAAAATCAGCGGAACATAAAACATGAGACATTTAACAAGGGATATAATAAATAAACAGGCCAACCAAAAGCGATTGCCTTGGTATATACATAAAACACGAGCAGTTTAATCCTTTTACAACCACACTTGCGATTACTACAGACCTCTAAGATATACTGATGACTATGACGGACGGGGCCACGCCCACAGAATGTACAAGAACCTACAACTCAGGGAACACCTACTAAAAGATAAGCCTCGGAGAAAGCGGAGCTTCAAATCTTTGGCTTGTGATCCTATGGCGAGGATCCACGATCGATGTACCTCACTGCGGCATGAACGCGGCCCGAAAGTCGATCTGGCCAGTACCAAGTATGTGAAATCATGCAACATCAGTAAATGAAATCATACTAGTCTATATAAAGCGGGAGACATGTATGATAACCAAACTACGATTCACAACATAAAGCGATCATCACTCCAATATATCTATGGGTCTCACGCCCACAACATCAAACAGTTCGCATTATGGCGCGTGCCGGAATCGCATCGGTGTAGACATGTCCATGATGCAACAATAATACCAATGTCCCATGGCCACATGCCCGGAATTGCATCGGTGTAGACATGTCCATGTGACCTCAATAACAGCAGAATCCAAATGGAAGCATACGTGCGCTACGCGTCGTGTCGGTATGTCGAAGAAACAATAAGACAACATTCCAAATGGACGCATACGTGCGCTACGCGTCGTGTCGATATGTCCAAAGGAAACAATAGACAAGCATTCCAAATGGACGATACGTGCGCTACGCGTCGTCGGTATGTCCAAAGAAATCACTGGCGATAATCAAAATGGAAACATACGTGCGCTACGCGTCGTGTCGATATATCCAGCGATTAACCACAAGACCTTAACCAAAATGGAAGCATACGTGCGCTACGCATCGTGTCGGTATGTCCAAAGCGGTTAACAACAATAATACTATCAGCGAGGCGTGCGTGGAATTTCTCGTCGCTGTAGCGCGTCAAGTAAGTTCTCAACTACCAACCGACCTATCGAAGACGCGGTAATACGTAAACACAACGTTTGTACAATAAAGACTATCATCACAAGCATAGGCAAGTTTCACAACAAGCATAAGCAAGTTTCACACAACTCAAAGTACTTTCATTTTATGCCATAGTCGGGTTTTTAACCCCAAAGTACTACATCGTTAAGTTCTTTTAAAAGAGATCCATTACTTTTATAAAAGTCACCCGATACGTAGTATTAGAATGACAAACCCACCTTCCTTTTCAAAATCAAGTAACAACATTCTTTTCCTAAGTTCGGTTTGCCTAGTTTCAATTACTCAAGCTTCTCATTTTCAAATGGTTTCATAGTTCCCAAACTTAATCACTGATTCCTTTTTAGAACAATTGAGTAACATATGTCATATCGTGAGTAGTTTATTCTTGTTTATAACGATCTTATTACAATGACCATGATCTAGAAAATGTAATATCATTTTGTCTCATCTTAGCTTCTATGCGGATGGAGGTTTCTGGTTTTAATACAACATCATTTATTCAATACATTTTCCTTTATTATTTGCGGTGGTGCAGTCGATACACATTCGATTCCCGAAATCGGTAAAACATTATCCCTTTAAAACCAAGTACTCATTACTCACGAATGAGGTTTCACACAAACATCCACATTAAAACAAATAAGTTAAGTCTCTTATCTTATAAGATCAAGTCTCTTAACTTCTAACATCAAGAAACCATTTTCACTTACATAAGGTCGTTATAACTAACTTCCCATAAAGCTATTATAACACCCTGTTTTAAACCAACCAAATCACTTAGCACGTATGACGTCTACCGTACTACATAGTTCACAACAATCATGCTAGAAAAGATAGGAAGAGGTTCACATACCTCGCGACGAGTATCGACTAATAGCAAAACGCTCCAAACAGTCGGCTACTCCTTAAGCCAAGTGGATCATTCCACACGTAGCATTTCAACCTATAAGGCCACGCGCTTTATTAACATCGTAGAACATTCTACGTAAAAATTCGGCACCTCCCCGCAAATGCGTAAATCTCTCCTCTATCGGGTAGGCTATCAAGCCAACCAGGGGTTATACATCTAACGACGGGTACAATTCTACTCCACAAGATTACTACACAAGTCTCATGTCTGATCCTATGTAAAAAGCAGTTGATTCTCTTGCTTAAGTCCAAGGACATTGCCACAAGCTATGTTCAGTTATATATATAGCATACTTAAACTATATTTTCCTACAACATGTAATATCCAATTACAATAGGGGGACAAGATATTTACCTCGCTAAGCCCATAATTATCCAAATATAAAGTCGATCCTGGGCAATCGTTTAGCTCCAACTCCGAGCGCTCCAACCCGCTCTAAACCACCCTTAGAAGTTCTAACCAACTTACACAACACTACAACGGACTATAGAGATTTTCCTAGGGTTTGGTTTTGATCGTGGGAAGTATAATAGTATTTACGGGCTTTTCGTATAGGTATAACCTTAGAATACAACAAGGTATACTGGCTAAGGTAATTTGGGCATTATAACAATACTTGGAGTATTTCTATACCATAAAGGGGTATTATCACGAAGCAACTAGGCTGGGGTACCCGGCTAGCACCTCAAAGGAGGGGGGGTGGCTACCCCTCGGCCTACCCACTGGGGAACTCTCGGCGAGGGCCTCGCGAAAGGGAGGAAGGCTCTCAAGACTTAGGCATTTTGGATGAAGAAGTTCATCAAAGGAGAGGGTATTTATAGCACAAGGCCAACCAACTGGCCAAGATCTAGCCAAGTGCTACACAGTGTAAGGCAAGATCAAGCCAAGTGCACCTAACCTACTCCACAAATCCTCACAAATATCTACACAAATATCTTCCACCACTTGCCCATTCAATCGTCCGTATGCGCCACTATGCCCACCATGAGAGGGTGCAAGTGCCGCCTCGTTGGTCCAAAATGTTCCGTCTCTCGGAAAAATCCATAAAAATACTAAATGACATAGCGGAAATTCCCTACGAAAGTCAGAAAGCGTTTCGTCGAAAAACGACTCTAGCAAGGGTGTTGTGCACAAACATATTTCGGCCCAAAGGTGCCACATGGGGTGACACGTGTCGCCCGATTAAATCAAAATATTTCGTCTTCCGAAAATATCCAAAGCGCCAAAATCTCAAAATCAAAGCGGGCCCCACAAAAGCAGTAAATTTCTCCGTGGGCCCACGTGACCATTTCCTAAATAAAATTCCATAATTCTCTAATATTCCGAAGTCCGAATACCAAATCTGGGAATCAATTCCATTAACGAACCTTTTTCCTTCACAAAACCGAAACTTTTAGTGGAAAAATCGCCTCTTTCTTCCTTTCCAATCTTTCTGTCGTATTCTCGTACGTACGTCCTCGCATACATACCCTGGGACTACGGGGTATAACATTAACAAAGGTGGCAAGTTAGTAGAAACAAAGGAAGTGCCGTCCAAATTGTCGTAGAATTTAGGGACTTTGCACTTAGTTACTCTACGTTCGAAGCTAGAGTTTGATAGACGTTTTATAACCCTTATAGGATTGAAGTACTACGGTAGCATATTCTACTTAAGGGCGATAATACGGTGGAGCATTTTGCTTATTGTCGACAATCGTCGCGAGGTATGTGATTCTTCCTATCCTCTTCAGCATGACTATTTGTAAAATATATAGTGCGGTAGGCCTTGCGTGTGTTAAAGGAATTTGATTTCCCTTTCGTGTCTTGACTTGATATGAAGTGTTAAGGGCTTCATTGTGTGGAAATAGTAGTAAAGTCTTACCCGTTAGTAACGGGTACTCGGTGGTTAAAGAATGAGCCCTATTGGTCTCATAAATGTTTATAGTGGTAATTGGTTGGTTTAAAACATAAAGTGTTATAACGGCTTTATGGGAAGTTTGTTATAACCACTTTATGTAGCTAAAAGAATGGTTTGTTGTTTTCAAAAGATAAGAGACGTGACTTGTAATTGACCTAAACGGTGTTGAAAAGTATAAAACCTCATTCGTGAGAAATGAATACTTGGTTTTTAAAAGAGTAATGTTACATAAATTTTCGGAAATGGAAATACAATTTGGTCGATAATTAGAATCGTCGCATGTTTACCTACTGGAGGATTGTAATAGTTATAATCGATTGCGGATTGATAACATGTTATACTAAACAACTTGAATTGAAAAGGAATTGGAAATGGTTGATATGTTGTTACACCCCGTAAATTCAAGGAGTTAATATTAGAACATACCAGGGAATTATAAGATTGAAAGTTGAAAGATAAGTTGGCAAACATGTGTTGGACGGATTTTGAGTTTACCTTGGAGTGTTGTACCCCAGTTGTTAAGAGTTTCGAGGTGTTTAAAAGCCTAATTTATAGTTCGTTAAATCTAGATCCCAACGCAACAAACCGTTCGTCGATAGGACATCGGAGTCAAAAGTTATGGAAGTTTCAAGTTTGGTGCGCAGGCAGGCAGCAACAATTTTCGGTTCAGGGGTACAGCGCCGCGGCCGAATCTGAGGCAGCGCGGTTATCTTGAGGGTCCGGGGTTTCAGCGCCGCGCCGAATGCGAGGCGCGGAATCTGGAACTTTCTCGGAAGTGGCGCCTGGCTGGGATTTTCGCGATAAAGAGGCAGGGGATATTTTGTTTTAAAACCTATGGGAGGGTGACAAGTGTCCCTCCCATCATTTTGACCAGAAAAGGGTCCTATATTAGGGCCAAGTCTTGGAAGACTTGGCCATTCCATTTCAAAACCCTTCCATGGAAACCCTCTCCCTTCTCTCTAGTTTTTGGAAGAAAACCTAGCCTAAGAGGAAATTGTTGGAGCGGCGGCAAGAAGGAAAAGTGTGGGTAAACTTGTGGGAAGCGCTGGTGGGCGATTTTGACGGAAAGAGGTGGAAGAAAAAGGGGCTTTTGTGGGCTATTCCTTAAGGTAAAAGTTTCCCCTTTTCTCTTGGTTATGAGCCTAAGGCTGTTATATGTTAGTAGTATAGATGTGAGCACAGAGGTCATTATATTTTAGTGATTTAGAATTGAGCCTAAGGCTGTTATATTGTAGTAGTATAGAGTTGAGCCTGAGGCTGTTTTATTTGAATAGATTTGGGTCTTGTTGTCTTGTTGAAACCGAAAATGGGCATGTTAGCCTTAAGATTTTAACTTCAATTGGATTTCTAATTGGGTCGTCGCATGTTGTAAAAGGAGATTGCAATTGTTGAAGATGTCTAGGGCTAGACATCGTGTTAGACTTAAGAACTTGGATTGGAAAGAGTTGAAAGGGGTTTAGGGTTGGTTTATTGTTGGCCAAGAATGGCATGGAATTATTGGTTTATTTTGCATTATTGTGGGAGTTTGGTTATTGAATTCGACCTTAACAAAGGTGGCAAGTTAGTAGAAACAAAGGAAGTGCCGTCCAAATTGTCGTAGAATTTAGGGACTTTGCACTTAGTTACTCTACGTTCGAAGCTAGAGTTTGATAGACGTTTTATGACCCTTATAGGATTGAAGTACTACGGTAGCATATTCTACTTAAGGGCGATAATACGGTGGAGCATTTTGCTTATTGTCGACAATCGTCGCGAGGTATGTGATTCTTCCTATCCTCTTCAGCATGACTATTTGTAAAATATATAGTGCGGTAGACGCACGTGTGTTAAAGGAATTTGATTTCCCTTTCGTGTCTTGACTTGATATGAAGTGTTAAGGGCTTCATTGTGTGGAAATAGTAGTAAAGTCTTACCCTAGTTAATGCTTGGTACTCGATGTTAAAGAATGAGCCCTATTGGTCTCATAAATGTTTATAGTGGTAATTGGTTGGTTTAAAACATAAAGTGTTATAACGGCTTTATGGGAAGTTTGTTATAACCACTTTATGTAGCTAAAAGAATGGTTTGTTGTTTTCAAAAGATAAGAGACGTGACTTGTAATTGACCTAAACGGTGTTGAAAAGTATAAAACCTCATTCGTGAGAAATGAATACTTGGTTTTTAAAAGAGTAATGTTACATAAATTTTCGGAAATGGAAATACAATTTGGTCGATAATTAGAATCGTCGCATGTTTACCTACTGGAGGATTGTAATAGTTATAATCGATTGCGGATTGATAACATGTTATACTAAACAACTTGAATTGAAAAGGAATTGGAAATGGTTGATATGTTGTTACACCCCGTAAATTCAAGGAGTTAATATTAGAACATACCAGGGAATTATAAGATTGAAAGTTGAAAGATAAGTTGGCAAACATGTGTTGGACGGATTTTGAGTTTACCTTGGAGTGTTGTACCCCAGTTGTTAAGAGTTTCGAGGTGTTTAAAAGCCTAATTTATAGTTCGTTAAATCTAGATCCCAACGCAACAAACCGTTAAATCGATAGGACATCGAGTCAAAGTTATGGAAGTTTCAAGTTTGGTGCGCAGCAGACAACAATTTTCGGTTCAGGTGCAGCGCCGGCTGAATGCGAGGCATGGCGCCGGTTGTACTTGGGTCCGCGGGGTTTCAGCGCGCGGCCGAATGCGAGGGCGCCGGAATGCTGGAACTTTTCTCGGAAGTGGCAGCGCCGCGGCGCCAAGGCGGGATTTTTCGCGATAAAGGGCTGAAAACAGGGGATATTTTGTTTTAAAACCTATGGGAGGGTGACAAGTGTCCCTCCCATCATTTTGACCAGAAAAGGGTCCTATATTAGGGCCAAGTCTTGGAAGACTTGTCCATTCCATTTCAAAACCGTTCCTTGGAATCCCTCTCCCTTGTATCTATTTTTTTTTGAAGAAAACCTAGCCTAAGAGGAAATTGTTGGAGCGGCGGCAAGAAGGAAAAGTGTGGGTAAACTTGTGGGAAGCACTGGTGGGCGATTTTGACGGAAAGAGGTGGAAGAAAAAGGGGCTTTTGTGGGCTATTCCTTAAGGTAAAAGTTTCCCCTTTTCTCTTGGTTATGAGCCTAAGGCTGTTATATGTTAGTAGTATAGATGTGAGCCTGAGGCTGTTATATTTTAGTGATTTAGAATTGAGCCTAAGGCTGTTATATTGTAGTAGTATAGAGTTGAGCCTGAGGCTGTTTTATTTGAATAGATTTGGGTCTTGTTGTCTTGTTGAAACCGAAAATGGGCATGTTAGCCTTAAGATTTTAACTTCAATTGGATTTCTAATTGGGTCGTCGCATGTTGTAAAAGGAGATTGCAATTGTTGAAGATGTCTAGGGCTAGACATCGTGTTAGACTTAAGAACTTGGATTGGAAAGAGTTGAAAGGGGTTTAGGGTTGGTTTATTGTTGGCCAAGAATGGCATGGAATTATTGGTTTATTTTGCATTATTGTGGGAGTTTGGTTATTGAATTCGACCTTAACAAAGGTGGCAAGTTAGTAGAAACAAAGGAAGTGCCGTCCAAATTGTCGTAGAATTTAGGGACTTTGCACTTAGTTACTCTACGTTCGAAGCTAGAGTTTGATAGACGTTTTATGACCCTTATAGGATTGAAGTACTACGGTAGCATATTCTACTTAAGGGCGATAATACGGTGGAGCATTTTGCTTATTGTCGACAATCGTCGCGAGGTATGTGATTCTTCCTATCCTCTTGACATGACTATTTGTAAAATATATAGTGCGGTAGACGCACGTGTGTTAAAGGAATTTGATTTCCCTTTCGTGTCTTGACTTGATATGAAGTGTTAAGGGCTTCATTGTGTGGAAATAGTAGTAAAGTCTTACCTGTTAATGCGGAATTTTCGGTGGTTAAAGAATGAGCCCTATTGGTCTCATAAATGTTTATAGTGGTAATTGGTTGGTTTAAAACATAAAGTGTTATAACGGCTTTATGGGAAGTTTGTTATAACCACTTTATGTAGCTAAAATAATGGTTTGTTGTTTTCAAAAGATAAGAGACGTGACTTGTAATTGACCTAAACGGTGTTGAAAAGTATAAAACCTCATTCGTGAGAAATGAATACTTGGTTTTTAAAAGAGTAATGTTACATAAATTTTCGGAAATGGAAATACAATTTGGTCGATAATTAGAATCGTCGCATGTTTACCTACTGGAGGATTGTAATAGTTATAATCGATTGCGGATTGATAACATGTTATACTAAACAACTTGAATTGAAAAGGAATTGGAAATGGTTGATATGTTGTTACACCCCGTAAATTCAAGGAGTTAATATTAGAACATACCAGGGAATTATAAGATTGAAAGTTGAAAGATAAGTTGGCAAACATGTGTTGGACGGATTTTGAGTTTACCTTGGAGTGTTGTACCCCAGTTGTTAAGAGTTTCGAGGTGTTTAAAAGCCTAATTTATAGTTCGTTAAATCTAGATCCCAACGCAACAAACCGTTCGTCGATAGGACATCGGAGTCAAAAGTTATGGAAGTTTCAAGTTTGGTGCGCAGGCAGGCAGCAACAATTTTCGGTTCAGTGCAGTGCGCGGCCGGAATCTGGCATGGCGCGGTTGTCTTGGGGTCCATGGGGTTTCAGCGCCGCGGCGCCGGAATGCAGGGCCGCGGCGCCGGAATGCTGGAACTTTTCTCGGAAGTGGCAGCGCCGCGGCGCCAAGGCGGGATTTTTCGCGATAAAGGGCTGAAAACAGGGGATATTTTGTTTTAAAACCTATGGGAGGGTGACAAGTGTCCCTCCCATCATTTTGACCAGAAAAGGGTCTATATTAGGGCAAGTCTTGGAAGACTTGGCCATTCCATTCAAAACCCTTCCATGGAAACCCTCTCCCTTCTCTCTAGTTTTTGGAAGAAAACCTAGCCTAAGAGGAAATTGTTGGAGCGGCGGCAAGAAGGAAAAGTGTGGGTAAACTTGTGGGAAGCACTGGTGGGCGATTTTGACGGAAAGAGGTGGAAGAAAAAGGGGCTTTTGTGGGCTATTCCTTAAGGTAAAAGTTTCCCCTTTTCTCTTGGTTATGAGCCTAAAGGTCATTATATGTTAGTAGTATAGATGTGAGCACAGGTCGTTATATTTTAGTGATTTAGAATTGAGCCTAAAGAACATTATATTGTAGTAGTATAGAGTTGAGCACGATTTGTTTTATTTGAATAGATTTGGGTCTTGTTGTCTTGTTGAAACCGAAAATGGGCATGTTAGCCTTAAGATTTTAACTTCAATTGGATTTCTAATTGGGTCGTCGCATGTTGTAAAAGGAGATTGCAATTGTTGAAGATGTCTAGGGCTAGACATCGTGTTAGACTTAAGAACTTGGATTGGAAAGAGTTGAAAGGGGTTTAGGGTTGGTTTATTGTTGGCCAAGAATGGCATGGAATTATTGGTTTATTTTGCATTATTGTGGGAGTTTGGTTATTGAATTCGACCTTAACAAAGGTGGCAAGTTAGTAGAAACAAAGGAAGTGCCGTCCAAATTGTCGTAGAATTTAGGGACTTTGCACTTAGTTACTCTACGTTCGAAGCTAGAGTTTGATAGACGTTTTATGACCCTTATAGGATTGAAGTACTACGGTAGCATATTCTACTTAAGGGCGATAATACGGTGGAGCATTTTGCTTATTGTCGACAATCGTCGCGAGGTATGTGATTCTTCCTATCCTCTTCAGCATGACTATTTGTAAAATATATAGTGCGGTAGACGCACGTGTGTTAAAGGAATTTGATTTCCCTTTCGTGTCTTGACTTGATATGAAGTGTTAAGGGCTTCATTGTGTGGAAATAGTAGTAAAGTCTTACCCGTTAGTAACGGGTACTCGGTGGTTAAAGAATGAGCCCTATTGGTCTCATAAATGTTTATAGTGGTAATTGGTTGGTTTAAAACATAAAGTGTTATAACGGCTTTATGGGAAGTTTGTTATAACCACTTTATGTAGCTAAAAGAATGGTTTGTTGTTTTCAAAAGATAAGAGACGTGACTTGTAATTGACCTAAACGGTGTTGAAAAGTATAAAACCTCATTCGTGAGAAATGAATACTTGGTTTTTAAAAGAGTAATGTTACATAAATTTTCGGAAATGGAAATAAGAATCGAACGAGCCAATGCAGCGTTAATAAAGGAAAAAGTAATGACAATTAATTATATTAAAACCAGTAGAAACCTCCATCTGCATAGAAGCTAAGATAAGACAAAATTGTATTACATTTCCTAGATCATGGCTGCTCGAATAAGAATTATTGAAATCAAGTTCTGACTTTCCTAAAAGTTTCAAAGTAAGGAACTCGATTTCTAAAAGAAAAGAGATTTAAGAATTGAAAGTGTTTTGGTTTAAAAGAAAGGCATGGTTCTGTCTTGACTTGTCCTAAAACATAAAGTGTTATAATAGCTTTATGGGAAGTTAATTATAACGACTTTATGAAAATAAAGAAATGGTTTCATTATTAGATTTAAAATGGTAACTTGATTTTGGGAAAAAGGAAGTAACTCGTTTTCAAATATTGAACTCCTTGCGATGGAAAAACATAAGTGACTTGTTTATAAAAGGTAGGAGTACCTTGATCTTTAAGGGGTTAAATACTTGGGTTTAAATGGTATACTTGACGTTGTGTTAAGAAGTAATTATAGTACCTTGAGTTGTGTGTAACTGGCCTATGCTTGTTGTGATAGCCTTGTTGTGCAAGTGTTTGGTTGTGTGCTACTGAGTCTCTCGATGGAGGGCCGGCTATCTGGTTGATTGATGGGCATACTGACACGTTGGGTAGCCGGGTATGTTCCCATTAGGAGTGTTATCCGTTACTTGTTTGGACATACCGACACGTTGGGTAGCCACGGGTATGCGTCCGCGATGAGTATTGTTTTGTTAGTTGTTTGGACATACCGACACGTTGGGTAGCCACGAGTATGCTTCCGAGGATTGTTATCTTGTTGACTCCTTTGGGCATACCGACACGCGTTGGATGGTCCACGGGTATGGGCCCACTAGGATGGTTCCATGGCCATGCTTATCTTGAGGTGAGATCGGGCATGTGGCCATTGTGCGGGTTAAATTCCCGGGTTGTATTTGAGTGATGACTTTACGGGCGTGAGTCCCTGACTTGACATGATTGTTAGGTGTTGTGTACTGTAGTTTGGTTATCATACATGTCTCCTGCTTTGTATAGACTATTATGATTTCATTTCTGATATTTCTGATTTCACATACTTGGTACTGTTATCGACCTCGCCCGGGGCTGCGTTCATGCCGCAGGTTGAGGTACATAGCTTGCTGATCCACACTCTTAGGATCGCTGTTCGGTTCTCGGAAAGCTCCATATCTCCGGAGGCTTGTCCTGTGGTACGGTTCCCTGAAGTAGTAGTCTTTTGTTTATTCAGTGGCATGGCGGGGCCCTGTCCCGTCATTATGGTTTTAAAATTCTTAGAGGTCTGTAGAACTGTTGTGGGCAGAGTTTGTAAGGATGTAACTGTTCAAGTTTTAATTTATGTACAAAAAGGTAACCGTTTGGGTTAGCCTGCTTTCTTATTTCACTGTTTTCTTTCTTAAGTTTTTATTTCCGCTGGTCTTTCTCTGATGTTGTATCACTAGGGTGCCCGGGGTAAGACACCAGTCACGGGCCCGGGATCGGGTCGTGACATATGTTGTCACACCTTTGACCGAGAAGAACATTATATGTTGGACTAGTTTGTTATTTTTTGTGGGGCGGAATTTTACACGTCTTGATTAAGCGTGTAATCCCCTATTGTTAACTACTTTGTTGAGCCTTAAATGTGGCGTGTTTGGTTATTGAATTCGGCCTTGAAAAAGGTGGCAAAGTATGTAGAAACAAAGGAAGTGTTGTCGGATTTTCCGTAGAATTTAGTGACTTTGCACTTGGAATATTCTACGTTTGAAGCTAGAAGTTAATAGACGTATTATGGTCATTATAGGTTGACATACTACGTACGGCGTATTGGACTTAGCAATTGGATTAAACCGAAGATGTATGTGGAACTTTCTTATCTCTTGAGCATGAATAAGTTGTAAATGTATAGTACGGTAGACGTACGAGTTTTTGACGAATCTAGTCCATTTGATATCCTTGGTTTATTTTAAGAATGTTCAAGTTGGTTGAGTTTGGGAATTAACTCACTTGTTTAAAAATATTAAGGATATCTTGGTTTTTAAAAGTTAAGAGACTTTAAGTATGTTGAAAGTATTTTTGATACTTGTTTTGTTGGAAAGTTTAAGTCCCTTGGTTATAAAGAAGAATGTAAGTATCTAAGATATAAAGCTAGTATAACGACTTTATGGGGAGTTGGTTATAATGGCTTTATGGAAAGTTAAAGAGTGGTTTACTCTAAGCAATTTAAGTATGATAAATGACTTGAAATAATGAAAGGTAAATCGATTTAAAGGCATCAATTGCTTAAAGTTTTAAAAGAAAGAAGGCACTTGATTTAGAAGCCTATAAATGTATTTCTAAAAGGTATTGTGACTTGTCTTGAAAGTAGTTATGACTTGATACTACGGTTATTAGTATCTTGGAAGTTTTATATGAAAAAGAGTCATTTTAAAGAAATAGAAGTACGTAGTACTTTGGGTTAAATTCCCGGATTTTATAATGACATGTTAGTGCCTTAAGTAAACTAAAATGAGAGTGTATATAAATAAGACTAATAAGAAGTTAGGGGGATTTCTTAACTTGATTATATATTGTATGATAAGCCGGTAGTGCTTATGTTATGTATGATAGTCGGTTGAGCCAGGGTAAGTGTAACGCCCCGAACCCGGGCCCGTTACTGGTGCCTTACCCCGGGCACCCTAGTGATACAACATCAGAGAAAACCAGCGGAAAAATAAAACATGAATCATGAAACAAGAGATATAATAAATAAACAGGCCAACCAAAGCGATTGCCTTCAAGTATATACATAAAACCGAGCAGTTTAATCCTTTTACAACCTTGCCCACAATTACTCTGCACCTCTAAGATTTACAACAACTATGACGGGACGGGGCCCGCCATACCACGAATGTATAAGCATCTACGGACTCGGGGTAACATGCAAAAGATAAGCCTCGAAGGAACGGAGCTTTCAATCTGTTGAAAGGTGATCCTAAAGCGGGGATCGGCAATGATGTACCTTTTACTGCGGCATGAACGCGGCCGAAGGAGGTCGATCTGACAGTACTAAGTATGTGAATCAAATCAGTAAATGAAATCATATAGTCTATATAAAGCGGGGAGACATGTATGATGACAAACTACGATATATAACATATAACCGATTCACGTGAGCGAGGACTCGCCTCCAAATTATCACTCGTGCGTGGAATTTCTTCCTCACTGGCGATTTATGATATAACAATACCAAGGAGTATACATGAACACGAGTCCCACGTGTCATAAAAACCGTCTGAGACAAGTACAACTACCGGATCCGGCCGTGCGATAATACAATGCAACCACAAACACGAAGGCGTCACGGGGCAAGTCACGAGCCGACTCAGGATACAAGGCGGTCACGTGGTGGCGGGGCAAGTACGGTGACCACGAGGACCAAGGCGTATCACGAGACCGTCACTACTGAGCAGGGCAAGTGCGGTGACTACCGGATACAAGGCCGAATCGATCACGAGGCGGGGCGGTGCGAGCCGACCACCACGGATACCGGGCGAGCAGAAGAAACCTCAACGATCCACCGCCTCTATCGAGAGACGCGGTAACACAGAAACACCACACTTGCACAACAAAGGCTATCATCACAAGCATAGGCAAGTTTCACAACAACAAGCATAGGAATGTTTCACCACAACAAGCATAGGCAAGCTTCACATCACTCAAAGTACCTTCATTTTATGCCAAAGTCCGGGTTTCAACCTAAAGTACTACGTCGTTAAATTCTTTAAAAGAGATCCATTACTTATCAAAGTCACCCGATACGTAGTATTAGAATGACCAACCCACATTCCTTTTCAAAATCAAGTAACAACATTCTTTTCCTAAGTTCGGTTTGCCTAGTTTGATTACTCAAGCTTCATTTTCAAATGGTTTCATCGTTCATAAACTTAATCACTGGGTTCCGTTTTAGAACAATTGAGTAATATATGTCTCACGTGAGTAGGTTATTCTTGTTTATAACATTCTTATTACAATGACCATGATCTAGAAAATGTAATATCATTTTGTCTCATCTTAGTTTCTATGCGGATGGAGGTTTCTCTGGTTTTAATACAATTCATCATTATTCAATACATTTTCCTTTATTAACGCTGCGGTGGTGCTGTCGATACACATTCTGATTTCCGAAATCAGTAAAACATTATCCTTTAAATAAAACAAAGTACTCATTACTCACGAATGAGTTTTAACACAAACATTCACATATTAAAACAAATAAGTTAAGTCTCTTATCTTATAAGATCAAGTCTCTTAACTTCTAACATCAGTAAACCATATTCTTTACCTCTCTTAAGACATTATACCTAAATCCCCATCAAGCTAGTATAAATCTTTTTAAAACCTTTAAAACTAAGTGTTACTCTCCATTCATTACGATTTAGAAATATTTTGAAATACATCAAGTTATTTATTATAACTAGCTATTTATAATTCACATTAGTTTCCTTTTAAAACCACAAAGTATTTTCTTACCTACATAAAGTATTATAACCAACTTCCCATAAAGCGTTATAACACTTTATGTTTTAAAAACAATCAAACACGGACTACACGTATGCGTCTGCCGTACTACATAGTTCACACATATCATGCTGGAAGAGATAGGAAGAGGTTCACATACCTCGCGGCAGTGCCGACTACTAGCAAACGCTCAAGTACTTCAAACCGTCGGCTACTCCTTAAGCCACGTAGATCGCACCACACGTAGTACTTCAACCTATAAGGCCACAAGGCGCTTATTAACATCTAGATCTCATCGTTCCATATTCTACGTAAAATTCGAGACCTCCCCCACATGGCGTAAATCTCCTCTCTATCGAGGTGGCTACCAAGCCAACCGGGGTTAACACGTCTAACCGGACGCCGTACAATTCTACTACGGTAATGCTACATAAGTCTCATGTAATACAACCTAGGTAATTACATTCGATTCTTCTCTTTATTATCCTACTATGTGATTCTTGTTCAATTCTTCATTCTTGAGCTTAAGTCAAAAGACATTGCCATAATACTATATATTCAACACTTATGTAATTTCCAATTACAATAGGGGACAAGATATTTACCTCGATAAGCCCAAAATTATCCGAGTTTAAAGTCGCTCTGAGCAAGGTTTAGCTCTACTCAAAGTGCTCCAATCCACTCCAAACAACCCTTAGAAGTTCTAACCAACTTACTCCAAAACTTCAACCAACGGTGAAGGTTTCCTTAGGGTTTCGGTTTGAGACTAAAAGGACAAAAGGTAGTATTCTTGGGACTCTACGTATAGAGGTAACTTTGGAATACTACAAGGTATAAGGCTAAGGTATTTTGGGCATTATAACAATACTTGGAGGAGTATTTCAATACCACAAAGGGGTACCACACGAGAACAACACCACAAGGGAGGGGTGTTCTCGGCTTTAAACTCACAGGGGAAGGTTTGGCCAAAAGGCCTTCACAAGGAGAGGGCTCTTGGGCGAGAGTCAACAAGAGGGAGGAGGGTTCTCAAGACTTAGGCAAGTGAAGAGTGGATGAAGAAGTCTTCAAAGAGAGGGGGGTATTTATAGCAAAACCAAAGGCCAACCAATGGCCAAGATCAAGCCATGTGCAAGGCAAGTGTAAGGCCAAGATCAAGCCAAGTGCACCCACAAAACACTCCACAAAACACTCCACAAAACAAGCCACAAAGCAAGGCACAAAAGGAGGGACCAATCGGCCAAGGCCAAGCCTCCTCTTTGCCGTCGATGAGGTGACAAGTGTCACCCTCCGTTGGTCCAAAAATGTTCCGTCGCTCGGAAAAATCCGCAAAATACTAAATGACATAGCGGAATTTTTCCAACGTAAGTAATGAAAGCGTTTAAATCGAAACGACTCTAATCGGCACTTGTGCCCAAATTTCGAATCCAATGCCTAACTTAAGGCTCAAATTTCGTACGTACGTCCATACGTACATACTCTGGAAATACGGGGTATAACAGTAAGAGTATAAATGCGGGGTAAACCCCCAAGATGTTATACCACCTTCTCCAGGGTAAGAGTATAAATGCGGGGTAAACCCCCAAGACGTTATACCACCTTCTGAGTATGATTGAGGGGTAAACCCCCAAGACATTATACCACTCCATGGATTTGCTACCCATGATGCGAGGAATACCTCATGCGGGTCCACACGACCCTTGCGGGTGAAATAGTCCCAGGAGTAGGGTTGCTTAATGTAATCTGCGGGCGGGTTGTCTGCTTTGATCGAGAGCCTCTATTTTTATGCGATAAAGTATACCCTTGTTTACTCTCATTGTTAGTAAGGCCAGATGTATTGTTATTTGAGTTATCATACATGTCTCGGCTTTATTTTAGACTTATGATTTCACTACTGATACTTTGATTTCACATATTTGGTACATGTTATCGACCTCCTTTGAAGCTGCGTTAAATCCGCAGTAGAGTATACTGAGTTCTTGATCCTCACTCTTAGGATCACTGTTCATTTGTTGAAAGCTCCTTTACTTGAGGCTTATCCTCGTAGGTGTCGGTTGTTGTACATTCAGGTATGGCGGGGCCCTGTCATACGCTTGTTATTCTTAAGTGCGTAGTCACATTGGTGGATTGGGTTTGTAAGAACAGAGATGTACTGTCTTAATTTTGTATTATGTATATGTTACGAAAGGTGGCCTTATCGGCTAGCCTGTTGATGTCTACTGTCTAAGTATGATTTTTATTTTATGAGTTGTGTATGTTCCACTGCTATTCTCTGATGTATACCTGAAAGGGGTGCCCAGGTAGGGCACCAGTCGCGGGCCCGGGGTCGGGTCGTGACAAAAGTGGTATCAGAGCAGTTAGTCCTCGAAAAGTGTCTACAGACCGTGTCTAGTAGAGTCTTGATTATCGGTGTGTTGTGCACCACATCTATAATCAGGAGGTTGCACGACATTTAGGATTGGTTTCCATTCTTCTCACTCTAAGATCGTGCGATAGAGCTGTGTGGTTAGGGTTGTCTCTCCCTAACAAGTTATGTTGTTTGCATTCTGAGAAAGCGTGATGACCAGGAAAGATGATGTGGATTGCGTATCCAGGTAGGTAATGTTTGTAGTATAGTTGGTATTGTGACATACAGTTATACGAATTTATGTATGAGGGTCGGACGCGTGTTGCCTAGAATGGTTTTAGGTTACCAGGATTTGGTAAGGACTAAATAAATACCGGGAAGGTAGGAGCAGTTAATGGACTCTCAGTAAGGTTTTACGTGCTAATTTGAGATAATTAGGAGATGATGAGTTGTTTGAGAAGGAAATGAACCCTTAAGAAGTTATTATTAAGGGAATTAATGGAAGACTATGTTAATAGATTGAGCTACGTAGTATGATTAAGAAAATGGTACGGATGAGATCCGTATGGAGTATGTATGGTTGTTATGGTCAAGACAACATGATTATAGTATTACGAGAAGTTTTTGTACCCGTTTACGGGGGGACTGATAAGGTAGGCCTGGAGCATGGAAATTGCGAGCCTAAGAATGTTGATAACCACCGAGACCTTAGGTATATAAGGCCTTCTCGGGTAGTAAAAGGTTAAGATAGACCAAAGATAAGAGTTAAGTGCGACGCCGAGTCGAGTTGAGGACCTATTAAGGGTCGCCCCATAGCTTGAAATGGAATGGGATCAATTGGTAGTAGTCCCGCTACGTGACAGGGTCACGAGGGTGAAAGGCCCAAGTTTAGTTAATCATTTTACGGGTTCGTGGACGCATTCCATCGAACGAGTTGTGAGCGGAAATGGCCTTATGTTGTTTAGAATAAGTAACTCCAAAGATTGGAGGCGAATCACTATGAAGGCTATGTCGTGCGCTATAATAAGTTTGGAAATGCGGGAAGAAATGCGACCGATGAAGAAAGAGAGCAACCAAGTGTAAAGAAATGGATCCACGAATCCACGAGGACCTTTCGAGGTGACTACACGTGAGTGTTGGGTGGTATTGAGTGGGTAGATAATACTTTCCGTAACGATACGATCGTTGGACCACTAGCAGAACCTAGCAAAGCTGTTATGTGAACATTGAGGTCATTATGAGTGCAGGCTAGTTGGCCTCTTGTTATGCCAAAGTGGACTCTGAGAGAGAGATTGATTCGGTACGGTTCGATGGCGGTTATCGAGTGAAAAGGAAGAGAAGTGGTGGTAACCAGTGAATTATCCTTCCTTCTTTGACATTGTTGATTTTAATAAGTCTGTGTGACTTGTTCATTTGGGGTAAATTAATGCAGAAAGTAAGTAATACTCAAATTTGAAGGAGTTTATGTTAAGTGCCCTTGGAGGTACTTGGAGTTGGTTTGGTGTGGCGGTCAGGGCCACGACGCCGGATAAGTTCGGGATAAGCGCAAGCAAGAATAAGATAGTGCGAGTCTTTGCCTATGGAAAGCAGATGACATCTTTGGTAGGTTTTGAAAATCTACACGACTTTAAAGGCGGTGCGTGATGATTAGATATTTCTTTGGACATGAGGACCCTGTGATTAGGGTTGTGACTCCAAGGAAAGTTTATTTAATGGAGATAAGTTCTCCCCCCACGTAAGGACAGTTCTACGTATTATGGGGTTATGTGTACCCATGTTGTTAGACGAAGGATAGGAGACTGGTAAGGTCTTCAGTATCGTCATGCCATAGGTTACAGTTTTAGATAACCATGGGAAAAGTTTTGTGTTGGGTTAATTAAGAACGACGTTACGAAATGGTCGAGGAAGTGTCGTAAGGATAAAAAAATACAGGTAGTACGCATGTATGAAACTGTACGATTACAGATCAAAATAGAAATACTTTTGCTAATAATAAGCATCAGATAAGGTTATGACCAGAAAGATAAAAGAGAATACAACTATGGTTATGTAAGTTATACGAGATATGATTACCCCAGACTAGTGTAAAGACCATTAGTGTCTTTTTGGCAGTAAGAACACCTCGAGAAAAGGTGGTAGCATCTGTAAGGACGAGAAAGATAGTAAGAAAATACGGAGGGGTAAGGGACCCCAGGACAACTTGCAATAACTTATAAAGGAAAGACGGGTAGATACTCGAACGATAAGAAATTTTGACAAGTCTTTGGATTAGGTAATACCATGAATGGAGGTTGAACACCTGAGTATAAGCTCTACGAGCTGGGAGAAAATAATTGTGTTACTACTTGACGAGATCAAGGAAATCTCCCCCTAAATTGTGATTGACAGGAAGTCTTGGCCATGAGGCAAGCAAAGGAATCAAATCTAAGTTAGTGACCAAGTTTGGTTGCAACAGAGAAAGGGAAACATGAACCACAATTGAGATTAAGGATACCCGAATATTTCGCAGGTATGAGAAAGGATTTCAGTTATTGGAAGATAAGTTGACCACGACTACAGTTCTAACCCCTCCTGAGAGACTAGAGGGTTAGGTTATTATTGTAACACGTTGGGTGTTGGGCTAGGTTGTGTCTTGTATGACCCGATAAGGATAGAGCCTATGTTTTCCCGGTAGTTAGGGAAGCAGGAAAGGAAATTACGCCACTCACGATTTAGAGCTGGCGGCAGTTAAATCATGCCTTGAAGATTTGGGGGCATGACGTATATATAGACTTCATGTGGATATTTGTGCGGACCACAAGAGCCTCCGGTATATCTTCAGACAGAGGCAGTTGAATTTGCGACAGAGACGGTGGTTAGAGTTAACCAAGGATTGTGATATCCTATACCATCTGAGGAAAGCCAAGACAGTTACAGATACTCTTAGTCGTGGATCTATGGGTAGTATGCCAGATTGGATAGCCGGATAGACAGGACGTGGTCCGTGAGATTCATCAGCTACCGATCCTAGGGGTTCGATTATTTGTTTCCAAGGTTAATGAAGTTTAGTTACGAGAGGTTGCCGAGTCTTCCGTCGTTGAGGAGGTAAAGAGGCGACAGTATGAGGATCCAGTTATGATACGATATCGAGATACGACTCTCCGAGAAGAGAAGAGCCTGTTTGAGTAGCACCGGATGGGGTGCTGTGAGATGAGGATAGATTGTGTGTACCCGGTACTGCAGGACTTGTCAGCAGGTTTTAGGGGAGGCACGCAGTGTTTATTTCTCTAATTGTTCGAGGTCGACTAAGTCGTGTCGTGACCTCGGATGTATGTATTGGTAAGATGGTCTGAAGAGGGACGTAGCAGAGTTGTTGCTTAATGTATGAATTAGTAGCAGGTCAAGGTTGAACACCAGAAGCCCAGGGGGCTATTACAGGCGATTTAGACCCCACTTAGATATGGGAGGTAATTAAAATAGATCTTGTTATAGGGTGTCATCGTACTCAGAGGAAGTGCGACTCCCTGGGGGTCATAGTAAACATGCTGACAAAACCAACCGTGTTCTTCCGGTTAGGACCACTTGATCGGCTGAGGTTTATGCTAGCTTATATAGCAGGGAGATTGTGAGACTGCACGGGGTTCCTACGTTTATGAGGTTAGACAGATGAGCTCGGTTATGGATAACTTCTGGAGGTTTTTCAGAAGGGTTTAGGGACACAGGTGAGTCTCGGTGTTGCATTACACCCTCAGACCGACGGACAGGCGGAGCGTACTATCCAGGCACTTGAGGATAGGTTGCGGGCCTGTGTTATTGATTTCAGAGTTAGCTGAAAGAATTAATTGCCTCTGGTTGAGTTACGTACGATAACGAATACCGCTTCCGATATTCGGATGGCCTGTATGAGGCCTTGTATGTAGAAAGTGTAGATCGCGGTTGGTTGGTTCGACATAGGCGAGGTTCGATTATTTGGTCGAACTTGATTGAGCCGTGGATAAGGCGAAGCTTATCCAGAAAAGATTATTAGTAAGCTCAGAGTCAGCAGAAGCTTTATGCATATAACCGACGTTGACACGTGGGGATTCAGCTTGACATTTTAGTATGAGTATTGTTATGTGGCCACGTTTAGCATTATTGGTATGTAGGGGTTGTAAGGAGACTATGTCGCTATCTTTAAGTTTGACTCCCAAAAGAACATTCGGGGACGAATGTTTCTAAGGAGGGAAGAATGTTACACCCCGAAATTTCAGGACATGGTTATAAGAACGTTCGTAAGAACTCAAAAAAATGTTAAGATTTGAGACGAGTAAAAATTTATCGGAATTTTGGAATTTGTCGGAAAACGAAATATTGCGACGAACGGGAGGGAGACACGTGTCACTCCCCTTAGTGGTCTTGGATGAAATAGGACATGGATAGAATGGCCATTTGACCAATATTAAGATGAAAGTCTTGCTAGGCTAAGAGCTTGACAACATTGACCAAGTCAATGAGCCCACATAGCTTGATATTTAAATAAAATGCATCCAAGCCACCCATTTGTTTTAATCTAGACCTTCCATTTGGTTATATAAGCTTCCTTAGTAGCAAGACAAGGCTTAACACTTAGAAAAAATTTCAAGAAATTGTGAAGAACTCAAGGAAGCTCTCGGGTTTGGCTAAGGTTTCAAGACAAGAATTTTCGTTTGTTGTCCAATAAGCTCCACACTTTAAACCAAGGTTCATAAGGGTATTGTAAGGGTATCTCAATAGAAAGATCCCGGAAAAATGGCATTTTCGTATTAGTCGCAAGGCGGAAACTTAAGGAGTTCTTCAACATTGAAGTTGGAACTTGAAGATGGGTTCTTCATAAGCTTCTAAGGGTTGCTTGGAGTGGATTGGAACGTCGAAAAGATGAGCTAAAGTTGCTAAGGATCGACTTGTAATCTTGGATCATATTTGGGCTAAATGAGGTAATAATCTTCGTCTTACTTTTGTAATTGAAGATTCCATGTTATGATAAGTTAGAAATGATCATGTGATATGTATTATGAAGATTGATAAGTGTTATGGAAATTTGGAAGCTCAAATCCGAAAATGGCATGTTAAACCATTTGAAATTGAAATACAATTTGGTCGATAATTAGAATCGTCGCATGTTTACCTACTTGAGGATTGTAATAATTATAATCGATTGAAGATTGATAACATGTTATACTAAACAACTTGAATTGAAAAGGAATTGGAAATGGTTGATATGTTGTCACACCTTTGGCCGAGAAGAACATTATATGTTGGACTAGTTTGATATTTTTTGTGGGGCGGAATTTTACACGTCTTGATTAAGCGTGTAATCCCCTATTGTTAACTACTTTGTTGAGCCTTAAATATGGCGTGTTTGGTTATTGAATTCGGCCTTGAAAAAGGTGGCAAAGTATGTAGAAACAAAGGAAGTGTTGTCCGATTTTCCGTAGAATTTAGTGACTTTGCACTTGGAATATTCTACGTTTGAAGCTAGAAGTTAATAGACGTATTATGGTCATTATAGGTTGACATACTACGTACGGCGTATTGGACTTAGCAAGGGGATTAAACCGAAGAGGTATGTGGAACTTTCTTATCTCTTGAGCATGAATAAGTTGTAAATGTATAGTACGGTAGACGTACGAGTTTTTGACGAATCTAGTCCATTTGATATCCTTGGTTTATCTTAAGAATGTTCAAGTTGGTTGAGTTAGGGAATTAACTCACTTGTTTAAAAATATTAAGGATATCTTGGTTTTTAAAAGTTAAGAGACTTTAAGTATGTTGAAAGTATTTTTGATACTTGTTTTGTTGGAAAGTTTAAGTCCCTTGGTTATAAAGAAGAATGTAAGTATCTAAGGTATAAAGCTAGTATAACGACTTTATGGGGAGTTGGTTATAATGGCTTTATGGAAAGTTAAAGAGTGGTTTACTCTAAGTAATTTAAGTATGATAAATGACTTGAAATAATGAAAGTTAAATCGATTTAAAGACATCAATTGCTTAAAGTTTTAAAAGAAAGAAGTCACTTGATTTAGAAGCCTATAAATGTATTTCTAAAAGGTATTGTGACTTGTCTTGAAAGTAGTTATGACTTGATACTACGGTTATTAGTATCTTGGAAGTTTTATATGAAAAAGAGTCATTCTAAAGAAATAGAAGTACGTAGTACTTTGGGTTAAATTCCCGGATTTTATAATGACATGTTAGTGCCTTAAGTAAACTAAAATGAGAGTGTATATGAATAAGACTAATAAGAAGTTAGGGGGATTTCTTAACTTGCTTATATATTGTATGATAAGCCGGTAGTGCTTATGTTATGTATGATAGTCGGTTGAGCCAGGGTAAGAGTATAAATGCGGGGTAAACCCCCAAGACGTTATACCACCTTATCCAGGGTAAGAGTATAAATGCGGGGTAAACCCCCAAGACGTTATACCACCTTATCCAGGGTAAGAGTATAAATGCGGGGTAAACCCCCAAGACGTTATACCACCTTCTGAGTATGATTGAAGGGTAAACCCCTAAGACATTATACCACTCCATGGATTTGCTACCCATGATGCGAGGAATACCTCATGCGGGTCCACACGACCCTTGCGGGTGAAATAGTCCCAGGAGTAGGGTTGCTTAATGATACTGCGGGCGGGTTGTCCTGCTTTGATCGAGATCCTCCTATTTTTATGCAGTAAAGTATACCCTTGTTTACTCTCATTGTTAGTAAGGAACAGTGTACTGTTATTTGAGTTATCATACATGTCTCCAGCTTTATTTTAGACTTATGATTTCATTACAGTACTTTCAGTTTCACATATTTTGTACATGTTGTACTGACCTCCTTGAGGTGCGTTCAATCTGCAGTAGAGTATCTGAGTTCTTGATCCTCACTCTTAGGATCAACTGTTCAGTGTTGAGAAGCTCCTACTTGGAGGCTTATCACGGTAGGTGTCGGTTGTTGTACATTCGAGGTATGGCGGGGCCTGTCATACGATTGTTATTCTTAGAGGTCTGTAGTCACATTGGTGGATTGGGTTAGTAAGAACAGAGATGTACTGTCTTAATTTTGTATTATGTATATGTTACGAAAGGTGGCCTTATCGGCTAGCCTGTTGATGTCTACTGTCTATGTTATACCCCGTATTTCCAGAGTATGTACGTGAGGGCGTACGTATAAAAATTTGAGCCTTAAAGATTTAGCAAGTTTCGAAATTTGTACACAAGTGCCGAAAGGAGTCGTTTTTCGACGAAACGTTTTACTAAACTTGCGAAGGGAAAAATACGGCTATGTCATTTTTAATTTTTGCGGATTTTTCCGAGAGACGAAACATTTTGGACCAACGGGAGGGTGACATGTGTCACCCTCACATTGGAAGCTTAGGGACGGCAAAATGGACGATTTGGGCTACTTTAGTTGGTAGGATATTTTGTGCAAGTTGGTGTGGTAGATGGATAAGGTACACATGGTTTAATCCTAGCCCTACACTTGCATGGCACTTGGCTTGATCTTGGCCATTGGTTGGCCATTGCTTGACCTATAAATACCCCTCTAAGTTGAAGACTTTCTTCATCCAAACTTGAGCAATCTTTCTAAGTCTCAAATACTCCCTCCCTCTTGTTTGCTTTCGTCAAGCCCATCCCTTTGAGAAAGGCCATGGCGAGAGCCTCACCTCCCCTTTGTAGTGTCTGGCCAGGGTACCCCACTAGCCTAGTTGGTTTCGTATAATACCCCCTTTTGTGGTATAGAAATACTCTCCAAGTATTGTTATAATGCCCAAATACTTTAGCCCATATACCTTGTAGTACTTTCCAAAGTTACCTCTATACGTAGAGCCCGGAAATACTATTATACTTTCCTTTAGCCACAAAAACGAAACCCTAAGGAAAACCTTCATAGTCGGTTGAAGTGTTAAGTAGAAGTTGCGTAGAACTTCTAAGGGTTGTTTGGAGCGGATTGGAGCACTCGGAGTAGGAGCTAAACGTTGCTCAGGATCGACTTTAACTTGGATAATTTTGGGCTCATCGAGGTAAATACTACTGTCCTTCTATTGTAATTGGGAATTACATACTGTAGTAGTATAGAAATGAATATAAGATTCATAGAAGAGAATTGAACTGTAATAGAAGGATATTACAGAATAGACTTGAACTGAAATCACATCAGAAGAATATTAGAGTAGAAGATTAAACTGTATTTACATAGGACTGTATTTACAGTAGACTGATAACCTTTATTGGTTGAATGTTCTGCAAGTAGCATGTGCTACTTAGAAGGTGGTCAAGGCTAGTCGGGTTATAGCCGTGGAGCGTTTTGCTTATAGTCGATAATCGTCGAGGTATGTGATTCTTCCTATACTCTTGAGCATGAAGTATTTTAAAAGAATATATATAAGGCGTACGTGTGGCAATGTCTTTTGACTTAAGCCTGAATAATATGTATACATATATGGTAGACGTACGTGTGCTAACTGAATATAGTTGTACGGCAATGTCTTTTGACTTAAGCCTGAATAATACGTATACATATATGGTAGACGTACGTGTGCTAACTGAATGTAGTGTTGCGGCAATGTCGTTTGACTTAAGCCTGAATAATAAATAATCTTGAAGTATTTCGAAAGATTAAGAACCGTTTTGAAAGAAGAGTAATACTTGGTTTTGAAAACATAAGAGTTATACTAGCTTTATGGGAAGTTAGGTATAATGTCTTAAGAATGGTAGAGAAATGGTTTACTGATTTTTAGAAGTTAAGAGACTTGACTTGAATGAATTAATATGAATTTTGTGTGAAACCTCATTCGTGAGTAATGAGTACTTGGTTTTTAAAAGGAGAAATGTTTTACTGATTTCGGAAATCAGAATGAGTATCGACAAACCACTGCAGCGTTAATAAAGGAAAATGTATTGAATAATGAAGTATTATTAAAACCAGTAGAAACCTCCATCTGCATAGAAACTAAGATGAGACAAAATGATATTACATTTCCTAGATCATGGCTGCTTAATAAGGTTGTTTATAAACAAGAATAAACTGCACACACCTATGGCATATGTTACTCAATTGTTTTAAAAGAGATTAAGACATTGAACTATGAAACTTTTCTAAATAAAGAGACTTGAGTAATTGAAATTGGGCAAACTGGAACTTTAGGGAAAAGAAAGGCATTGTTTTAAATTGGTTTAAAACATAAAGTGTTATAACAGCTTTATGGGAAGTTGGTTATAACGACTTTATGAAAACAAAAGAAGGGTTTTATCATTGGTTTTAATGTGGTAACTTGACTTTAAAAAGAGAAGTGTTTTGGTCTAAAAAGAAGGCATGGCATTGCCTTAATTTGGTTTTAAAAAGGAAAGTATGGAAGTTGTTTTGGTTTACTTAAAAAGATGTAAGTCACTCTATTTCTATACTAAGGGTATCGGGTGACTTTTATAAAAGGAATGGATCTCTTAAAAGGAATTTAACGTACGTAGTACTTTAGGGTTAAAACCCGGACTTTGGCATAAAATGAAAGTACCTTGAGTTGTGTATAACTTGCCTATGCTTGTTGTTGTGAAACCTGCCTATGCTTGTTGTGATAGCCTTTGTTGTGCAAGAATTATGTTTCTATACTACCGCGTCTCTCGATGGAGGGCCAGTTGACTTGTTGAGAACTTACTTGGGCGTCTGGCGGTGTGGAGAATTCCGCAGTGCCTCGCTGATAGTGTTATTCCATGGACTAGCTCTCCATGAGGTTTCTTCTTGTTCGGCCTTGGTACCGGTGGTGGCTTTCGTGCTTGCCCGTCGTGGCTGATTCGGCCTTGGTACAGTAGTTAGCCCTCGCACTTGCCCGTTCGGTGTAGTGGCGAAGTCTCGTGATCTGACGCTTGGTACACAGTAGTTAGCCACCGTACTTGCCGGTCGGCTCGTGGCGGCCTTGGTATCCGTAGTCGGCTTCGTACTTGCCGTGTCGACCGTGGTTTGGTTGTATTGTATTGTTAGTACGACTTGGCATCAGGTAGGACTTGGTGTTCAGGTGTACTTCTTGGTGTTATCATATCATGAAGCTGCCGGTGAGGAAGGAATTCCACGCACAGTGATGATTTGGAGGCGTGAGTCCACGACTTGATATATTTGTTTATATGTGGTGTCTTGTAGTTTGGTTATCATACATGTCTCCCGCTTTATATAGACTTCTATGATTTCATTCTGATATTTTCTGATTTCACATACTTGGTACTGTTGTATTGACCTCCTTGAAAGTGCGTTCATCTTGTGAGTAGAGTTACATCGGTGTCGATCCGCTTATAGGATCACCTTTCAGCATATTAGGAAGCTCAGTTCCTTCTGAGGCTTATCTTTGGTATGTCACCCGAGTCAGTAGGTTCTTGTACATTCGGGGTATGGCGGGAGCCACTGTCGTCATAGTTGTTGTAAAAATCTTAGAAGTGCATGCCTTTGTTGTAGGCGGGGTTGTAAGGATTGTAATTGTTCAAATGTCTATATATATATATGTTGAAAAGGCCGTTTTGGTTGGCCTATTTTCTTTATCTTGATCCATGTCTATTTAAATGTTTAAGTTTTTATTTCATTGGTTTTCTCGATGTTGTATCACTAGGGTGCGGGGTAAGGCACGATCCACGGGCCGGGTTGGTCGTGACAAAAGTGGTATCGAGCGATTAGTCCTCGGAAAGTGTCTGAGCCGTGTCTAGTAGAGTCTTGATTATCGATGTGTTGTGCACCACATCTATAATCGAGGAGCTATAGGACATATAAGTTGGTTTCCATTCTTCTCATTACGAGATCGTGCCTTAGAGGTGTGATAAGTTGGACCCCTCGACGTGCCGTTTTTACGATTATGCGTCGCGTAAGCAACCGCCGAAGGGCAAAGCGGCGAAGGAGGCTGCGAGTAAACGGCGGCGATCTACAAAGACCACGATGCACGAGCCTCCATCCGCGATGCAGGCGAAGTGATGAGTTACAAGAGTGGGCGATTAATGGCGAGTTGTGGCGGACTTGAGGATAGGTGGGCCTTGGCCGGATTCGATGCACGATGGTTCACCCGGTCAGATAGTTTGAGGCTACGGGATTTTTACGAGATGTAACCGCGTAGTTTTATGGGTCGAGGCACGAGGATGATCCGCGAGAGTTCATCCGTGATTCTGACGGATCATAGAGTGATCAAGGCATCGAGACCGAGTCGGTGGTCCTAGGTTCGCATCGGCTGCGTGATACCGCGATCGGATCGGTTTTGATTCGTGGGAGCTGTCCGGGAGGGCATGCACTTCGGTGTATGGAGCGAGTTCTCGAGGCCTTTCTTGCACATTTCTTGCCTCCCGGATGAGGAGGGCTCGGGCGACAGATTTTTGGTGTTGCGGCGAGCAGGCGTGCGGTTGGAGTACAATGTGGAGTTCGACTCATTGGCGATGCGTCCCCGCATTAGTAGCTAGTATGGAGGATCGAGTGCACCGATATGTTACAGGGCTCGATGATTACCTAGCAGAAAGTTGTTCGGGTGTAGCTCTTCAGCCGGGCATGGACATTGCCCGCATGCAGGCTTATGCACTTGGATGTGAGGAGCGGAGAAATCGACGGAAAGACCAAGATGTCACGACCCGTTCCGGGGCCCGTGACTGGTGCCTTACCCGGGCACCCAAGTAGTCATACATCAGAGTAATCAGCGGAACATAAGACAAGACAAGAAATACTATAAAAATAGAAACAGTTTTATCTGAAGAAAAGCTTGCCTTTCGGCATATATATATAACCCAAGTTTTTGCAGTTACATCCCAACTGTACAATAGGACTACAGACCTCTAAAGAAGTAAACCACTATGGCGGGACAGGGCCCCGCCATACCCTGAATGTACAAAACTATCTACAATACAGGGAGATCATACCCAAAGTAGAGCCTCAGGAGAAGATGGAGCTCACGACACCAAGCAAAGATCCTAAGGATGTGGATCTAGCACACCTTGCCCTTACTGCGGCATGAGCGGCCAGAAGGAGGTCGATAACAGTACTACCAAGTATGTGAAAGCTAAAGTACTTAAATGAAATCAAGTATTTAAAACATTTGCAAATCGGTTCAATTGCACATAGTGCCATATCACAAACAAGAACAATAATAGGTAAAGCGTAGCAGTGCATTCTAGGCGCGAATGATCGAAGCAAGGCCAGCGCCCATAGTATCATTATGCATGCCTAATCACGGACTCCGCGATCGCATAGTCACCTGAACCGCGTGAGCTATTCCTCGCATCGGGGTAGCTAACCCGGTACCGCTGGACTCCGCGATCGCATAGTCTCAATAGACGCATAGTCACACGGACCGCATAGGGCATCCCCGTCGGGCTAAAACACCGGAATTATCAATCACGGAACTCCGCACTCGCGTAGTCACATGGATCGCATAAGCCGTATAGACCCGCATCAAGGGTGGCAAGCCCTCGGTATAATAAGTCAAGGGGGTAGGTGATATAATAACAGTACAACAGACTTACCGTTTAGTAACGTAAGCACAGCAAGAATGACCCCTTTTCACAACATTACAAAACACTAACACAGGTAGCATCATAATATGTCTACTTATCAACAATCTTACTACACCTTACAGAATACAAGGTTTTTATAAGCAATTAAGTAAACAGTTCTTTTTATCTATCTTAAGTGGTTATACCTAACTTCCCATAAAGCTAGTATAACTCTTAAGATTTTGTTTTAAAAACCAGATATTTCTCTTCTGTTAAAAAATGATTCAGTATTCTTTTGAAATGCATCAGGATTCTTATTATTCAGGCTTAAGTCAAAAGACATTGCCGTAGTTGTTATTCAGGCTTAAGTCAAAAGACATTGTCGTGATTATTATCCGATTAACACGTATGCGTCTCTAGTACTATATATATATCTTAAAATATCATGCTTAAGAGTATAGGAAGAATCACATACCTTCGCGAAATCCACCGCCAAGTCGAATATGTCGCGAGAGAATCGACCTATAATAGTCACAGACATCTATCAAAGTCTAGACTACTCTGTAGGTCATTCTAAGCAGAGGTTCTCAATTCTACGGAAAGTCGGGCACTTCCCTGCGGTGGGCTATATAAGTCTCTTTGTGAAAGCGATCTATGTAAGTATAGTTCAATTATTCTTCTTTTATACCCTTCTACTGTGATATGATTCAATTCTATTCTGTAATATTCTTCTAAGTATTTAATACTTATTCTTATACATCTACAGTATGTATTTTCTAATTATAAAAGAAGGGTAAGATTATTTACCTCGATAAGCCCAATATAATCCAAGTATAAACGTCGATCCTGAGCGAGGTTTAGCTCCTAATTTGACCGCTCCGAAAGCTCCAAGAAACCTTAGAAGTTCTTCACAACTTCTACTAAGTACTAAGGGATTTGGGCTAGGGTATTTTGGGCATTATAACAATACTAGAAGGCAACTTTTCTACCAAGGGAGGGGGGGTAGGTTTCGGCTAGGCTAGGGGGGGCCTCGGCCAAACCACTTAGGCTAGAGGGGGGAGAGGGTGTTGGACGAAAAGCTCAAGGGAGAGGGGAGGATTTTCAAGACTTGGAGAAAGATTTGTGGATGAAGAACTCTTCATCTTAAGGGGGGTATTTATAGGTCAAGCCATGGCCAACCAAGGGCCAAGATGATGCCAAGTGCAAGGCAAGTGTAGGGTGAGGATTTGCCCAAGTGTCCATTCTATCTACTACACAAAAATATCCTACCAACTACTTGACAAAATAAGCCATCCATTCGGCCCTAATGCCGTCCCACATCCATCAATGAGAGGGTGACAAGTGTCGCCCTCTCGTTGGTCCAAAATGTTTCGTCTATCGGAAAAATCCGCAAAAATTAGTAATGACATAGCCGGAATTTATCCTACGCGAGTTGTGTAAAACGTTTCGTCGGAAAACGATTCTTTTAAAGAGTTGTGCAAAAAAAAAATGTCTCATTGCCTACTTAAAGGCTAAACTTTCGTACGTACGCCCTCACGTACATACTCTGGAAATACGGGGTATAACATTCTCCCCTCCTTAGAAACATTCGTCCCGAATGTTCCTTCCCAAGACAGTTAACGATAAGATTCTTCATAACTTAAAGCGATTTGCAAATGCCACACGCCACGAAACAACACTTAGGCATAAACGATAATGAAAATTTACAAGCGGAAAGTGAATTACGGAGGTGTGGGGAATAGGTGAGATACTTCTTCCTCATGTCCTCCTCGACTTCCCACGTCATCTCCTCACGAGCTCGTTCGCCACGTAACTTTGTGGAAGCCACATCCTTGGTCCGCAGACGCCTAACTTGACGATCGATTATCGCTATGGGAATCTCCTCATACGATAACCCCTCGGTCACCTGGACATCGTCAATCGGATGCACCCTAGATGGATCCCCGATACATCTTCTCAGCATAGAAACATGAAACACGGATGCCGCCTCCGGATCGGACGGCGGATCCAACTCGTAGGCAACCTTGCCTACCTGCGGACAATCGATAAGGCCCGATGTACCTTGGTGAGTTTCCCTTTCTTCCGAATCTCATCACACCCTTCATGGGTGACACCTTCAGAAAACCCAATCATCAACCTCGAACTCCGGATCTGGCGGCGATGATCTGCGTATGACTTCATCGACTACGAGTGTCGGCAACCTCTCCTGGATAAGTTTTACCTTATCCACTTCCTGCTGCACCAAATCTGGTCCCACTAACTGTACCTCTCCCACATCGAACCAGCCTATAGGCGATCTGCACTTCCTCCCATACAAGGCCTCATAAGGCGCCATCGAATCTGGAGTGGTAGCTATTATTATCATAAACTCAACTAGAGGCAAATGATCCTCCCACTACCACGAAGTCAATAACAGGCTCGCGACATATCCTCGAGAGTGCGGATAGTGCGCTCTGCTGTCGTCATGCGTGGATGGAATGCGATGCTCGAGCTCACTGCGTCCCTAAACCCTTACGGAAGGACCTCCGAAGTTAGCGTAAGCCCAGGCTCCTGCATGCGATATGATCGAAATAGGGACTCCATGCAGTCTGACGATCTCTAGGATGTAAAGTCTGGCATAATCCTCAGCCGAAAAAGTCATCCTAACGGGAAGAAAGTGGGCTGATTTAAATCGACTGTCGGCGATAACCCGTATAGAATCATGTCTCTGTGAGTGCGAGGCAATCCTGTGATAAAGTCCATGTTGATCACCTCCCACTTACAGGTCGGGATCTCTATCGTCTGTAACAAACCACCAGGCCTCTGGTGCTCTACCTTCACCTGCTGACAACACGGGCACTACGAACTCTGCAAAGTCCCTCTTCAAGCCATCCCACCAATACACAGATCTAAGGTCGTGGTACATCTTGGTCAACCACGGATGGATAAACGCTTGTTGTGTGCTTCCCCAGAACTGCTGCCAAGTCACGAAACATCTGGAACACACACGCCCTCAAACCTTAGCACCCCGTGGTGCTACCTCAAAAGGACCCTTCCCTCACGAAGAGCGGTATCGCGATACCGAATCAAAACCGGATCCTCAAGCTGTTGCCTCTTCACCTCGCCGGCGATGGAAGACTCGGCAACCTCGCGAACTCTAACCTGCTGCTATTAGAATCAATCAAGCGGACACAAGGCTCGCTAATCGATGCAAATCACGAACCATGCCCCTCCTCTCTGCGCACATCGATAGGCTCCCATTGACCTACGACTAAGGCATCGGCCACAACATTGGCCTTCCGGGTGGTACGGGATATCAACATCGTAATCCTTAAGCAACTCTAACCACCGTCTCGCCGTAAGTTCGGCTCCTGCTGGTGAAGATATCTTTGGAGGCTCTTGTGGTGCAGTATAAATATCCACATGAACCCCATATAAATAGTGCCTCCGGATCTTGGCGTGAATCACCGCGACTCCAAATCATGGGTGGGGTAGTTCTCTCGTGTTTCTTAAGGCATCGGGATCGTGCGCTATAACTCTACCTGCTGCGTCAACACACATCCCGGCCGATACGGCGCGTCACAATACACGACAAAACCATCTGGTCCTGCGGAAGTAAGAAGCGAGGCGATCGTCGATCTCTCCTTTAGCATTTGGAAACCACGCTCACACGCATCGATCCACTGAAACTTAGCTGCGCCACGAGTCAACCTAGTCAATGGTGCGGAGATAGAAGCAAACTTCTCTGAACCGTAGATAATAACTGCGAGGCCCGTAAAGGCTGCGCACCTCTGTCAGCCGGTAGTAGGTCTAGGCAAGTCTGGCGCCTCGATCTTGGCCGTATCCACTCGAATGCCATCAGCCACAATATGCCCAAGAAAAGCCACGAAGTCACCAAAACTCACATTTGGAAAACTTGGCGTATAAGCTGCTGGTCGGAGAATCGGCCACGATCGCCAAATGCTCGCGTACTACTCTGCTCTGGCGAGAATAAACCAAGATATCATCAATGAACACTATCACAAGCGTGTCCAAAAATGGTTTGAACACTCGGTTTATCAAATCCATGAATCTGCCGGAGCATTGGTCAACCCAAAAGACATGACCACGAACTCATAATGCGTCTGGTCGGAATGCGATCTAGGGACATCCACCTCTCGACTCGTGCACTGATGATAGCCCGATCGCGATCAATCTTGGAGAAACATCTCGCGCCCTACTGGTCGAACAAATCATCAATCACAGGAAGGGTATCATTCTTAATGGTCACCTTGTTCACCGTTGTAATCAACACGCATGCGCGGCGTCCTTCTTCTTCACGAACAATCTGGGTGCTCCCGGGGAGAAACACTAGGTCGATGAAGCCCTTCTCCGACAAATCTCTCGGTGGTCCTTGACTCTCTCAACTCGGCGGGTGCCATTACGTATGGCGGAATGGAAATAGGCGAGTGTGTGCAGCACATCTATACAAAACTCAATCTCCTCTCGGGAGGATACGAGGTCGTGCGGAAACACGTCGGGAACTCTCGACTCTGGGCCTGAAAATCTGGTACGCGGCTTGATATCAAACACCGACGAGATGGTAGATATACCTCTTACGCACCATCTTCCAGCCTTGAGGTAGGAAATAAACCTACCGCCGGCGATACAATGTTCCCTCCACTCAACAATGGCTCGCCGAGAAGCGGGCCGTACCACTCTCCTGCGATCTACATTGGCGTAGCAGAAGCTAGCCAATACATGCCCGTGATCACGTCGAAATCGATCGGTCATGTCGGCTCTATCAAGTCGGCTAGTCGGCGGTATATGGTCCTTTGGACAAGCCACTATATACCGAATCACACCAGGCGTAGCTACCTCGAAAGGGTCTATGGACTCGGGCTCTATCCCTATCCTACTAGCAATAAGGGAGATATATGGGCCAGTAGAACCGGATCTATCAAGGCATACACATCAACTCCGAGCGATAAAGTACGTGGCGACATCGGTGAGGCCTCACGATCTGCCCGGTGGATAAGGCATAAATGCGATTCGAGGACCGCTAGAATCTGAGACCGCGCCACGACCTCTGCCGCGACCTGCTGACCCATGAGTACCCTGCCCTCCGGGGCGAGTAACTGTAGGAGATGATGAAGCGGCAACAGACCCTGTAGGCTGGGCCCTACCACCAGCGCCGCCCCCGGTCGGACAAACTCTCGCGAAATGACCCTGCTGGCCACAAGTATAGCAAGCTCCGGAGTAGTACTACGGCTCCCGAATGGAATCTACCACAGCGGGCTGTGGCGGACCTCGATCGGTTAGCACCGCTGCTACCACGGAAGTCCAGTCACGGGGCCACGACACGCCCCGAATTCTCTGGTGTGCAGAAAATGATGTAGGAGTGCTCTGCGCGGTGTGGTGCAAATCTAGACCTGGCGATCGTCCACCACGAGAACCACCAAAAGAACCGGTCGTCTTGGCGCCTTCTGCTGCGATATCGGTCTACCGGCGGTCTCTACGCTCGCCGCATCCCGGTGTATGAGCTGCATCGGGTAATGTCCATGCACTGGTGAAGGACACACCGCACAAGACTTCGGCCATATAATCATCTAGCCGGTGGCGTGGCGATGCACGGTCCTCCATATCTCGCTACCGGTGCGAGGGACATATCGAGCAAAGAATCGAACTTCGACATTGTACTCACTGGCGTGCGTCCTCGCCTCGGCAACAAAAATCATCGACTCGTGCCCTCTCATCTGCGGAGGCGAAGTGTGTGAGAAAAGCCTCGAAAACTCGTCCCATCTGCTGGAGTGCATGCTCTCCGGGAAAGCTCCCATGAATCAAACCAATCGACTGCGGTATCACGCAGCCGATGCGAACCAAAGGTCACGGACTCGGTCTCCGACGCCCTGATCACTCTCATAATCCTCTGCAACTGACGGATGAACTCCTGCGGATCATCCTCTGGCCTCGATCCGTAGAACTCTGGCGGGCTACAACTCAGGAAATCCCGTAGCCTCAAGCCCATGCGCCTCGGGTGAACCACGAATGCAGGCCGGAGGCTGGAAGCTGCTGCGTCCGGCCTATCCTCGTATCAGCCACAATCCTAGCCAATAGCTGGGCCATCTCCTTGTACCCTATCTCCTCCGCCCCAGGCTGTGGGACAGGAGGTGCGGGTACTGTGGTCTCTGCTGGGGCCGGCGGCGTCATGGAACTCGCCGTCTCGGGTATAGACTGGGCCTGAAACCTCGTGACCCTCGGTGTCATACTAGCAGCTCCCTCGGCTGCCTTGCCCCGGGCGGGTTGCCTGCGTGGAGGCATAAGCATACAGAAAGGAATACGTTAGAGGGTCCAACTTATAACACAGCTCTAAGCACGATCTCAGAGTGAGAAGAATGGAAACCAATCCTAAATATCCTATAGCCTCCTGATTATTGGTGTGGTGCACAACACACCGATAATCAAGACTACTAGATACGGTCTATAGACACTTTCCGAGGATTAACTGCTCTGATACCACTTTTGTCACGACCCGTTCGGGGCGTGGTAGTGTCTTACGGGCACCCAGTAGTCATACATCAGTAATCGGAACATAAGACAAGACAAGAAATACTATAAAAATAAAGCAGTTTTATCGAAGAAAAGCTTGCCTTTCGGCATATATATATAACCCAAGTTTTGCGATTACATCCCAATCTGCAATAGGACTACTGAGACCTCAAGAAGTAAACCACTATGGCGGGACGGGGCCCGCCATACCCTGAATGTACAAAACTATCTACAATACAGGAGATCATACCCAAAAGTAGAGCCTCGGAGAAGATAGAGCTCACGACACCAAAGCAAAGATCCTAAGGATGTGGATCTAGCACTGCTTTCCCTTACTGCGGCATGAGCGCGGCCCGAAGGAGTCGATAACAGTACCAAGTATGTGAAGCGTAAAGTACTTAAATGAAATCAAGTATTTAAAACCATTTGCAAATCGATTCAATTGCACATAGTGCCATATCACAAACAAGAACAATAATAGGTAAGCCCTAGCAGTGCATTCTAGGCGCGAATGATCGAAGCAAGGCCAAGCGCCCATAGTATCATTATGCATGCCTAATCACGGACTCCGCGATCCGCATAGTCACACATGACCGCGCATGAGCTATTCCTCGCGACGGGGTAGCTAACCCGTACCGCTGGACTCCGCGATCGCATAGTCTCAATAGACCGCGTAGTCACACGCATCGCATAGGCATCCCGCGTCGGGCTAAAACACCGGAATGATCAATCCTGGAACTCCGCGACTCGCGTAGTCACATAGCGCATAGGCGTATAGACCGCGTCGAGGGTGGCAAGCCCTCGGTATAATAAGTCGAGGGTAGGTGATATAATAACGATACACGGACTTACCGTTTAGCGTAAAGCCAAGAATGACCCCTTTTCACAACATTACAAGACATTAACACATGTAGCATCATAATATGTCTACTTATCAACAATCTTACTACACCTTACAGAATACATGGTTTTTATAAGCAATTAAGTAAACAGTTATTTTTATCTATCTTAAGTGGTTATACCTAACTTCCCATAAAGCTAGTATAATTCTTAAGCTTTTGTTTTAAAAACCAGATATTTCTCTTCTGTTAAAAAATGATTCAGTATTCTTTTGAAATGCATCAGGATTCTTATTATTCAGGCTTAAGTCAAAAGACATTGCCGTAGTTGTTATTCAGGCTTAAGTCAAAAGACATTGCCGTGATTATTATCCAATTAACACATGTACGTCTACCGTACTATATATATATCTTAAAATAACATGCTTAAGAGTATAGGAAGAATCACATACCTTCTTGGCGAAATCCACCTGCCAAGTCGAATATGTCATGTGAAGAATCGACTTATAATCATGGACATCTATCAAAGTCTAGACTACTCTGTAGGTCATTCTAAACAGAGGGTTCTCAATTCTACGGAAAGTCGGGCAGCACTTCCCTACCCGGTGGGCTATATAAGTCTACTGTGAAAACAGTCCTATGTAAGTTTAGTTCAATTATTCTTCTTTTATACCCTTCTACTATGATAACAGTTCAATTCTATTCTGTAATATTCTTCTAAGTATTTAATACTTATTCTTATACATCTACAGTATGTATTTTCTAATTATAAAAGAAGGGTAAGATTATTTACCTCGATAAGCCCAATATAATCCAAGTATAAACGTCGATCCTGAGCGAGGTTTAGCTCTAATTGGCCAGCTCAAAGCTCCAAGAACCCTTAGAAGTTCTTCACAACTTCTACTAAGTACTAAGGGATTTGGGCTAGGGTATTTTGGGCATTATAACAATACTAGAAGGTAACTTTTCTACCAAGGGAGGGGGGGTAGGTTTCGGCTAGGCTAGGGGGGGACCTCGGCCAAACCACTTAGGCTAGAGGGGGGGGAGAGGGTGTTGGACGAAAAGCTCAAGGGAGAGGGGAGGATTTTCAAGACTTGGAGAAAGATTTGTGGATGAAGAACTCTTCATCTTAAGGGGGGTATTTATAGGTCAAGCCATGGCCAACCAAGGGCCAAGATGATGTCAAGTGCAAGGCAAGTGTAGGGTGAGGATTTGCCCAAGTGTCCATTCTATCTACTACACAAAAATATCCTACCAACTACTTGACAAAATAAGCCATCCATTCGGCCCTAATGCCGTCCCACATCCATCAATGAGAGGGTGACAAGTGTCGCCCTCTCGTTGGTCCAAAATGTTTCGTCTCTGGGAAAAATCCGCAAAAATTAGAAATGACATAGCCGAAATTTATCCTACGCGAGTTGTGTAAAACGTTTCGTCGGAAAACGATTCTTTTAATGAGTTGTGCCCAAAAAAACGTCACATTGCCTACTTAAAGGCTAAACTTTCGTACGTACGCCCTCACGTACATACTCTGGAAATACGGGGTATAACACAAGATCAGCAGAAGAGGGCCAGAACAGCAGGGTCCTTTGGTGACTTTCGAGGCGGACCGCCGGTGAACTAGTTATGTACCTCGCCCGATGAGTGGTCCTCGCGGCACTTCGGGACGCCGGGATATTCGGGAAGCGGTCGGGGCTCCCGGGTTTCAGATTTTGAGGTAGGAGTGCTCGCGGATGAGGTCGCCACTTGTCCGATGTGGCGTTGTGGAAAACTTCATAAGGAGAGTGTCGTACTAACTTGGGAGATTGTTATTCTTGCGGCCAACGAGGCCATCTGGCGAGCGTCAGGCGAGCGTGGCTGGTAGAATAGCACAGACTACTAGAGCAGTTGCGGGTTCTTCACCTTCCATAGCTAGGCAGGATGTTCATACACCGGCGGGTCTCGGTGGAAGTTCCCAGTTTTAGCGGTCCTCTGAACCGCCTATTTTCAGGTATATCCTTAACCCTCTAGAGACTTGTATGTTTTAATGTATGTTGATGTGTTTAGTGTTATGTTCGGATAGCTTTGTGTTAGGTCCCCTCGATTGCGCTTAAGTTGTTTCACTATCAGCCGATATGTTGGTATTGTACCACTCACCTTGACTTGTTTCCGGAGGTTAAGCTGCCCTCCGATGCGGGGTAGACTCAGGCGGGTCTATGTGACCTATGATTCGAGAATATCTCATGCGGGTCCGGGCTATGCGGGCTACGAGTTCGAGTTAGTGTGCGGCCTTTATGGTCATGCGGTGCATGTGGCCATGCGGATCGCGAGTCGAGCGGATCTTTGGGAGTAGCTACCTCGATGCGGGTTATACCTCATGCGGGCCTATGAGTTTGGCCTATGCGGGCTGCGGAGAGTTCGAGGCTAGACGCGCGCATTAGATCTAGCGAGCGAGTGGCGGCTTTGATCATGTGGCGATGCAGAGATCTCATGATCTGATTTATGACCTTGTTGGTGCTGTGGGTTTTAGTAGTCGGCTACGCCTTCGTACTTACCTGCATGCGGTTTTATTAGGACACGGTGGGACACGGTGTTCATGTATTCCTTGATGCTTTTATATCATATCTGCCGCGGTGAGGAAGGTATTCCACGGGCATGATTGAGGTTGTGGGCGTGAGACCCATGGTTATATTTGAGTGATGACTTGAGGGCGTGAGTCCCTGACTTGACATGACTGCTTATTATTGTGAACTGGAGTTTGGTTATCATACATGTCTCCTGCTTTATAGACTACTATGATTTCATTTACGATGTATTTTCGATTCACATATTCGATTTTTGTTATCGACCTCCGGGGCTGCGTTAAATGCCGCAGTAAAGGTACACGATCGTTGATCCTCGCTCTTAGGTCACGATTCACTTTGGGAAGCTTCGTTTCTCGAGGCTTATCTGGTATAGTCCTGTCGTTGTAGGTATTTACATTCAGGTATGGCGGCCCTGTCCCGCCATTGTTGTCATATCATTCTTAGAGGTGCAGAGTAATCTTGTTGTGGCGGGGGTTGTAGAAAGGGATGTAATCGTTCAAATTGTTATTTATATATACCGACAGAACCGCTTTTGGTTAGCCTGTCTTTCTTATTTCACTTCTTCTTACATTGGTTTCATGTATGTGTTTTATGTTCCGATTACTCGATGTTGTATCACTAGGGTGCCCGGTAAGGCATCGATCACGCCCGGTTCGGTCTTGACAACAAAAGTGGTATCGAGCGATTAATCCTCGGAAGGTGTCTTGCATCAGTATCTAGTAGTCTTGGTTATCGGTGTGTTGTATCACACGACGAACCAAGCCTGGATCGTGCCTTACCCTGGGCACCCTAGTGATACAACATCAGAGAAAATCAGCGGAAATAAAACATAAACATGAAACAAGAGACATGATAAATAAAGCAGGACAACCAAAACAGTTGCCTTATGTATATATACATAAAACCCGAAAGCTTATCCTTTTACAAACTCGCCCACAACAGCATTTCATGCACTTCTAAGAAGTGACAATAACTATGACGGACAGGGCCCCGCCATACCCTGAATGTACAAGAACCTCTGACTGTGGTAACATACCAAAAGATAAGCCTCCAAGAAACGGGCTTCCTAACACGAATCGTGATCTATGGCGAGGATCCACAACCGATGTACTCTACTGCGGCATGAACGCGGCCCGGCGAGGTCAAGATAACAGTACCAAGTATGTGAAATCAAAATATCAAATGAAATCATAACGATCTATATAAAAGCAGAGACATGTATGATAACAAAACTACGATTCACAAATATAAAAGCGATATGTCAAGTCGTGACTCACGCCTCAAAGTCATCCTCACGCCCGTGGAACTCCTTCCTCACCGCCAGCGATCTAGGTATAAATCATGTGGAATACGTGTCCCGGCCCATCCCATGGGACTCGGTAAAGAATCATGTGGAATACGTGTCTCGGCCCATCCCATGGGACTCGATAAAGAATCAGGTGGAATACGTGTCTCGGCCCATCCCATGGGACTCGATAAAGAACCAGGTGGAATACGTGTCTCGGCCCATCCCATGGGACTCGATAAAGAATCATACATAACAGATCAGCCGGCCCTCCATCGAGAGACGCGGTGGTATAGAAATACAGTACTTGCACAACAAGACTATCACACGCAAACATAGGCAAGTTACACACAACTTTGAAGTACTTCCATTTTATGCCGAAGGCCAGATTAGAAGCCCCCAAAGTATTACGTACGTTAAATTCTTTAAAAGATCCAATTCTTTTATAAAGGTCACCCGATACCCGTAGTATTAAAAACAGAGTGACTCACATTTTTTTAGTAAACCAGAACACTTTCTTTTTAAAATCAAGTAACAACATTATTTTCCAAACGTTCAAGTTTGCCTAATTTCAAATGCTCAAGTCTCTTATTTTAGAAAGGTTTCATAACTCATAGTCTTAATCTCTTTTAAAACAATTGAGTAACATATATCTTATGTGTGAGCAGTTTATTCTTGTTTATAACAAGCTTATCACAGCAGCCATGATCTAGGAAATGTAATACAATTTTGTTTTATCTTAGCTTCTATGCAGATGGAGGTTTCTACTGGTTTTAATATAATTACGTATTTGTCAATACATTTTCCTTTGTTAACGCTGCAGTGGTTCGTTCGATACTTATTCTCATTTCCAAATCAAGAAACATTATTCTTTAAAAACCAAGTACTCATTACTCACGAATGAGGTTTCAGACTTCTTAACAACTTTCATATCAATTCAATTAAGTTAAGTCTCTTATCTTTCAAGATCAAGTCTCTTAACTTCTACAATCAATAAACCATTCTTTTACCTACATAGAGTCGTTATAACTAATTTCCCATAAAGCTATTATAACACCCTATGTTTTGAACCAACCAAACTCATTTAGCACATGTACGTCTACCGTACTACATAGTTTACGAAACATCATGCTAGAAAGGATAGGAAGAGGTTCACATACCTCGCGACGATTATCGACAAATAGCAAAACGCTCCAAGTACTTCAACCCGTCGGCTACTCCTTTAGCCAAGTAGATCACGCCATACGTAGTACTCCACTCCTAAAATGGTCATAGTACTTCTATCAAACCTTTCTTACCATAGAAGACTTATACCAATAAAAAGCCCTCTAATTCTACGGAAAATTGGGCAGCACTTCCCCCGTTTTTACTCACTTTTCCATCTTTCTCCAAGGCCCGAATAACCGTAATTATATGCCATAAATAAGGCGTAATAATTAAACAACATAAAGAAGGGGATTACACGCCCAAACGGTAACGCGGTTTACTATCACGCCTTCATAACAACAATAAGTAAAAGAAGGGGATTACGCGCCCAACCGGTAACGCGGTTTACTATCACGCCTTCATAACAATACAATAATTAAAAAGGGGATCACACGCCCAAACGGAACGCGATTGAACAATCTTCCCCTTAACAGAAATGTAAATATAGTCCAAAGTAAATACAGTCCAAAGTAAATACAGTCCTTAAGTTGGGGTCCTTGGCCAACTTTGTTCATTTTACTTATCCAAATTACTCATTAGTCATCCAACTTATATTTCCATTCTTAATATAAGTTATAGTTACTTGTTAAATACTTCTTCACAAGTAAGGTACGTTTGATACGTTTTTACCATTTTAATGGCTAACGGCCAATCCTTTCTTTTAACAAGTTAACAAGATCCAACTCTTCCAAACTTTACTCCATATATTATATATTCATAATATACTTATAATATATGTATAATCACCAATTCACAAAGAGGTTTAAGTTTCACTACCTCAAATAGCCCAAGAATATCCAAGTTCTTAAAGTCGCTCCAAGCAAGTCTTAGCTCCAAATCTTTACGTTCCAATCCGCTACAAGCAACCCATAGAAGCTCCTAACCAACTTCTCTTCAAGATTCAACTCCAAAAAGTGAAGAACACTTAGGGTTTCCAACTAGTAACTTTCGGCCAAGGCATGAACAATAGGCTAGGGGTGTGAAATCTTTTCCAACTCTTGGTACACAATCTTCCTAACACCTTAGGGAAGAACACTTGAGAGTTTAAGAATTATTGGACAAATTTAGGTCAAGTTATGGCACCATGGCCGAGAGCTCAACAAGGGAGATGGAGGGTTTTCTCAAGTCTTGAAATGTCTAAGTGTGGAAGATTTCATCAACTAAGGGGGCATATATGGGACAACCAAGGGCTAGGATGAAGGCAAGTGTGTGGTTGAGATTAAGGACAAGTGTGTGTGGGTCCCACAAGCCACTTGTCCACACTAAAATATCTTGCAAGACAAGGCCACTTGTCTTGCCACATGGCACACAATTTCGGCCACAAGGCCACCTAGGGGGTGACACGTGTCGCCCTCCTACTCGTCCAAAATATTTCATCTTCCGAAAATATCCATAAAGGCCAAAATCTCGAAAACAAAGTGGGCCCCACAAAACCGTAAATTTCTCCCGTGGGCCCCACGTGACCAATTCCGGAAATAAAATCTCATAATTCTAATATAATTCAAGAAGCCCAAATACCAAATCTGGGAATCTAATTCCCATCAACGAACCTTTTTCCTTCACAAAACCCGAAAACTTTTCCGTCGAAAAAAATCACATCTTTCTTCCTTTCCAATTTTAATGTCGTATTCTCGTACGTACGTCCTCGCATACATACCCTGGAACTACGGGGTGTAACATGCACCACACCAATAATCAGGAGGCTATAGGATATTTAGGATTGGTTTTCATTCTTCTCACTCTGAGATCGTGCCTTAGAGCTGTGTTATAAGTTGGACCCCTCTAACGTATTTCCTTTCTTTAACAGTTATGCCTCCACGTAAGGCAACCCGGGCCCAGAAGGGCAAGGCAGCCGAGGGAGCTGCTAGTGGGACACCGAGAGTCACGAGGGCTCAGGCCCAGTCTATACCCGAGACGGCGAGTTCCACGACGCCGCCGACCCTGCGAGGTTTAGGGCGCAGCGATGGGATGAGACCACAAGACTATACCTCCACCCCACACTGGAGCAGACGAGAGGGGTTACAGAGAGCTGGCCCGATTCGCCGAGATCGTGGCCGACATGAGATAGGCCGATGCAGCAGCCTCCAAAGAAGACTCGTGGTTCACCCGAGATCAGACAGTTTGCGGCTACGGGATTTTCTGAGTTGTAGCCCGCCAGAGTTCTACGGGTCGAGGCCTGAGGATGATCCGCAGGAGTTCATCCGTCAGTTGCAGAGGATCATGCGAGTGATCAAGGCTTCAGAGACCGAGTCCGTGATCTTCGGTTCCCATAGGCTGCGTGATACCGCAGTCGATTGGTTTGATTCGTGGGAGTTATCCCGGGGAGTGCACGCGTCCCCAGCTACTTGGGACGAGTTCTCGGAGGCCTTTCTCACTCATTTCTTGCCTCCACAGATGAGGAGGGCACGGGCCGACAGATTTTTGTTGCTGAGACAGAGAGGACGCACAGTTAGGGAGTACAACGTTGAGTTTGATTCGTTGGCTCGATATGTCCCTGCGTTGGTAGCAGATATGGAGGACAGGGTGCATCGCTACGTCACCGGGCTAGATGATTATATGGCCGAGTCTTGTGCGGGTGTGGCTCTTCACCGGTATGGATATTACCCGCATGCAGGCTCATACACTTGGATGCGAGGAGCGTAGAGGCCGACGGGTTGACAGACAGCAGCAGAAGAAGACCAGGACGGCAGGGTCTTTTGGTAGCTATCGTGGTGGGCGGCCTCAGCAGCAGTCTAGATTTGCACCACAGCCAGCTCAGAGCACTCCTACACCGTCCTCAGGACAGCCAGGATATTCGAGGGCACCGGGGCCCCGGACTTGAGCGTCGAGCGGCAGGCGTCGCCGATCGGGACCACCCCTCGGTGTGGCCGTGCGTAGATCCCACCGGGAATTGTGGCATCGCTACGGGAGTTTGTTACGAGGCCAGCAGGTCACTGCGAGGAACCGTCCGACGAGCGTGGCCCGATGGTAAGTCACCACGGGTTCTTTCGCCGTCTTCTTCATCTCCTACGATTACTCGCCCGAGGGCAAGGTACTCATGGGCCAGGTCGCGCAAAGGTCGTGGCGCGGTCCTAGTTCTAGCGGTCCTCGTAACCGTATTTATGCCTTGTCGGTAGGCGGGATCGGAGGCCTCACCGATGTCGCCACGGTACCTTATCGGTTCTGGATTTGATGTGTATGCCTTGATAGATCCGGTTCTACTGTCTATATATCTCCCCTTATTGCTAGTAGGATAGGGATAGAGCACGAGTCCATAGACCCTTTCGAGGTAGCTACGCCCGATGGGTGATTCGGTGGTAGCTCGGCGGGTATATAGGGCTTGTCCGGTGACCGTATCTGATCGTCGGACCACTGGCGACTTGATAGAGTTGGATATGGCGATTTCGGCGTGATCATGGGTATGGATTGGCTAGCATCTTGCTACGCCAATGTAGGCTGCAGGAAGAGAGTGGTGCGGTTCGGTTTCACGAGGAGCGGTTGTTGAGTGGGAGGACCACGGTGTCGTAGAGGTAGGTTTATTTCCTACCTCGAGGCTAGGAAGATGGTGCGAGAAGTACATCTACCGTCGTTCGGTGTTTGATCACGAAATTTGCGGTGCGATTTTGATCGATTCCGATGGTCGAGAGAGTTCCCAGACGTGTTTCCAGACGACCTCCCGGGTATCCCTCCTGAGTGGGAGATAGAGTTTTGTATCGATGTGCTGCCAGACACTCGGCCTATTTCCATTCCGCCATACAGAATGACACTGCGAGTTGAGAGAGTTGAAGGACCAGGTGAGAGATTTCTTTGGAGAAAGGGCTTCATCGGGCCTAGTGTTTCTCCACAGGAAGCGCGGTGTGTTCGTGAAGAAGAAGGATGGGGCCGCGCGTGTGTTGATTCTGACGGTGAACAAGGTGACCATTAAACGAATACCCTTCCCGGGATTGATGATTTGTTCGACCCGGTGCGAGTGCGAGATGTTTCTCCAAGATTGATCTGCGATCGGGATATCATCAGTGCGTGTTAGAGGCGGATGTCCTAGGGTGCATTCGGACGTGCGAACACTATGAGTTCGGGTTATGTCTTTGGGTTGACGATGCTCGGCGGTATTCATGGATTTGATGAACCGAGTGTTCAAGCCATTTTGGACACGTTTGTGATAGTGTTCATTGATGATATCTTGGTTTATTCTCGCTCGAGCATGGCATGCGGAGCATTTGAGGCCGTCTTGAGAGTTCTCGGGACCAGCGGTTATGCGAAGTTTTCCAAATGTGAGTTTTGGTTAACCCGGTGGCTTTTCTTGGGCATATTGTCGGTGATGGCATTCGGGTGGATCTGGCCAAGATCGGCGATCGAGTTGGCCTAGACCTCTACTCCGATAGAGGTTCGCGATTTTCGGGCCTTGCAGTTATTATGCTCGGTTCGTAGAAATTTTGCTTCTATCTGCTGCACCGACTAGGGTGACTCGGAAGGAGCTAGGTTTGATGGGTGATGCGTGTGGCGGGGTTTCCGATTCTTGAAGGAGAGACTACGGCGCCCGTTCTTACTCTTCGGAGGTCGACGGCTATGTCGTGTATTGTGATCGTCGGGCATCGGGTTGGGATGTGTGTTGATGCGGCGGGGCAAGGTTATAGCGTCACGCGTCGACAACTTAAGAAGCATGAGAGAACTACCCGCCATGATTTGGAGTTAGCGGTGATTCACGCCTTGAAGATCTGGAGGCACTATTTGTATGGGGTTCATGGATATTTATACATACCACAAGAGCCTCCAGTATATCTTCAGTCAGAGAGAGCTGAACTTACGACAGAGACGGTGGTTAGAGTTGCTCAAGGATTACGATGTCGACATCCTGTACCACCCGGGGAAGGCCAATATTGTGGCAGATGCTCTTAGCCGTAGGTCGATGAGTCTATCGGATGTTGGCGAGAAAGGAGGGCATGGTCGCAAGTTACATCGATTAGCGAGCCTTGAGTCGGGATTGATTACGATAGCGATGGGGTTCGAGTTCGAGAGGTTGCGAGTCGAGTCTTCCATCGTCGAGGAGGTGAAGAGGCAACGATTTGAGATCCGGTTTGACGATGCGGTGATCGGCTCTTCGTGAGAAGAAGGGTCGCTTTGGTAGCACGATGGGGTGCTAAGGTTTGGCGAGTTGTGTGTTCGGATATTGCGGGACTTGGCGAGTTCTAGGGAAGCACACGTGGCGTTACTCTATCCATTCGAAGTCGACCAAGATGTACCACGACCTTAGATCATGTATTGGTGGGATGGCTTGAAGAGGGCGTTGCGAGTTTGTAGCTCGGTGCGTGTTGTCAACGGTGAAGATAGAGCACGGAGGCACGGTGGTTTGTTGCGCGATTGAGATCCGACACGGAAGTGGGAGGTGATCAACATGGACTTTATCACAGGATTACCTCGCACTTTCGGAGAGACATGATTCTATATGGGTTATCGTCGACGGTGATTGAAATCAGCCCACTTTCTTCCGTCGGGGCGACTTTTGGTGAGGATTATTCGGACTTTACATCAGAGATCGCGATGCATGGAGTCCTATTTCGATCATATCGCGGAGGAGCCGATTCGACTAACTTCGGAGTCTTTCGGAAAGGAGTTTAGGGGCGAGTCGGCTTCAATCGCATTCCATCCGCAGACAGACGGACGGCGGGCGCACTATCGAACTCTTGAGGATATCTTTGCGAGCTGTGTTATTGACTTGAGTAGTTGGGAGGATCATTTGCCTCTAGTTGAGTTTGCGTATAATAATAGCTACCACTCCGGTATTCGATGGCGCCTTATGAGGCCTTGTATGGGAGGAAGTGCGGTCGCCGATAGGCTGGTTTGATGTGGCGAGTGCGATTAGTAGGACGGTTGGTGCGTGAGCGATGGATAAGGTGAAGCTTATCCGAGGCGATTCTTGGCGGCTCGAGTCGGCCAGTCATATGCGAGATCATCGTCGTCGGCATGGAGTTCGAGGTTGATGATTGGGTTTTCTGAAGGTGTCACCCATGAAGGGTGTGATGAGATTCGGAAGAAAGAAACTCGGCCGGTACATTGGGCCATTTAGTTGTCGCGATGTCACGATCCGATCCGGGCGTGGTAGTGCTTACCGGGCACCCTAGTGATACAACATCGAGAGAAAATCAGCGGAAATAAAACTTAAACATGAAACAAGAGATAAGATCATAAAAGCACTGACAAGCGGTTACCTTCCAATAAAATATATGTATACAAATCTTTCAAACCGAGCAGTTTAATCCTTTTTACAACCACCCTTTGTACTACTGACTTAAGAGTTTTTATACAACATGACGGGGCCGCCATACACAGATGTACAAGAACATACTGTGGTAACATACCAAAGATAAGCCTCGGAGAAGCGGAGCTTCCAATGTGTTGTGATCCTAAGGCGAGGATCGACCAGCGATGTACCTCTACTGCGGCATGAGCGGCCGGAGAGGTCGATAACAGTACCAAGTATATGGCGAAAATCGTAAATGAAATCATAGCGATCTATATAAAGCGGGAGACATGTATGATAACCAAACTACGATTCCTGATAAATAGCGATCATGTAAGTCGAGGACTCGCGCCTCGAGTCATCACTCGAATATAACTATGGGTCTCACGCGCCAGCATCAATCATGCGTGGAATACCTTCGCCGGCTGCGGCGATCATGATATAATAACACCACGGAGTACACATGAACACCAAGTGCGTACTAACAATACTATACAACCAAACCACGAAGGCGTCACGGGGCGAAATGCGGCCACTACGGATACCAAGGCGTGTCACGTGGTGGCCGGAACAATCTGAGCTAACTACGGTACCGAGGCGTATCACGAGACCGTCACTACACCGAGCGGGGTAAGTGCGAGGGCTAACTACCAGTACGAGGCCGAATCAGCCACGAGGCGGGGCAAGTCTGGCGACCACGGATACCAAGGTCGATCGGTAAAACCTCATGGAGAGCTAGTCCATGGAATAACACTATCAGCGGGGAAGCGAACCTCATCATGGCGCGTATGCCGTGGACCGTCCATCGAGTCGGTATGCCCGTGGACTATCATAGTGGAAGCATACGTGGGCCACCCGTCGTGTCGGTATGTCCAAATGATCAAGAATAACACGACCGCCCTCCATTCGAAGCGGTAACATAAGAATACAACACTTGCACAACAAGGCTACCACACACAAACATAGGAAAGTTACACCTGACTCGAGGTACTTTTTATTTTATGCCAAGGTCGAGTTTTAACCCCAGTACTACGTATGTTAAACTCTTTTAAAGGATCCATTTCTTTTACAAAGGTCACCGATACCGCGATATAGAGTGACTAACATCTTTTAAGTAAACCAAAACAACTTCCATACTTTCCTTTTAAAACCAAATTAAGGCAATACCATGCCTTCTTTTTAGACCAAAACACTTCTCCTTCTAAAGTCAAGTTACCACTTTAAAACCAATGATAAAACCATTCTTTCGTTTTCATAAAGTCGTTATAACTAACTTCCCATAAAGCTGTTATAACACTTTATGTTTTAAACCAATATTTTAAGACAAACAATGCCTTTCTTTTAAACCAAAAACTCTTTAATCTCCTCAAGTCTCTTTTAGAAATCAAGTTCCTTACTTATCTCATTTCCGAAATCAGTAAAACCTTATTCTTTAAAAACCAAGTACTCATTACTCACGAATGAAGTTTCACACTTCTTAACAAATTTCACATCAATTCAATTAAGTCAAGTCTCTTATCTTTTAAGATTAAGTCCCTTAACTTCTAAAATCAATAACCATTCATTTATCTTCTTAAGTCGTTATACCTAACTTCCCATAAAGCTAGTATAACTTTTTAGCTTTTAAAACCAAGTATTACTCCTCTTTCAAAAACGGTTCTTAAATTTTTTGAAATACTTCAAGATTCTTATTATTCAGGCTTAAGTCAAAAGACATTGCCGTAAAACTACGTTCAGTTAACACACGTACGTCTACCGTACTATATATATTCCTTTAAAATATCATGCTCAAGGGTATAGGAAGAATCACATACCTCGCGACGATTATCGACTATTAGCAATACGCTCCACAGTACTGTAACCCAACTAGCCTTTTCCACTCTTCAAGTAGAATACGCTACTCGTAGTACTTCCACTTATATAGGTATTGTAACCCAGCTAGCCTTTTCCACTCTTCAAGTAGAATACGCTACTCGTAGTACTTCCACCTATATAGGCCACAAACGTCTATTAACTTCTAAACACACGGTTCCATATTCTACAGAAAATTGGCGCTCTCCGCCCATGGCCGCGTAAATCTCTCTCTCTATCGAGGCTACCAAGCCAACCGGGGAGGTTTACACGTCTAACGGGCGTGTACAATTTTACTTCACGATAATACTACACAAGTCTCGTAAATCTGATCTATTCTCCTCTTTAATATCCTTCTATGTAATTACAGTTCAATTCTTATCTTTAAACATTCTATATATAGTATACTCAACTATATATTACTACAACATGTAATTTCCAATTACAATAGGGGGACAAGATATTTACCTCGATAAGCCCAAAATTATCCAAGTTTAAATGTCGATCCTGAGCAACGTTTAGCTCGACTCAGGCGCTCGACCAGCTCAAACAACCCTTAGAAGTTCTACGCTTCTACTTAATACTTCAACTCGCTATGAAGATTTTCCTTAGGGTTTTGGTTTGAGACTAAAAAGGACAAAAGGTAGTATTTAGGGCTCTACGTATAGAGGTAACTTTTGGAATACTACAAGGTATCTGGCTAGGGTATTTTGGGGATAATAACAATACTTGGAGAATACTTTTCTACCAAGGGGGTGTATTTTACGAGAACAACTAGGCAAGGGGGTACCTCTCGCTTAGCACCACTAGGAAGGGGGTACCTGCCGACCTGAGGCACTTGCAAAGGGGAGGAAGGCTCTTGGATGAGAAGCAACAAGAAGAGGGGAGGATTTTAAGACTTAGAACACATTTGTGGATGAAGAAGTCTTGACAAGGGATGGGTATTTATAGGACAACGAGGGCCAAGATCAAGCCAAGTGGGGGCAAGTGGAGGTCGAATCAAGCCAAGTGCACAACCTACTCCACAAATCCCTCACAACATTGACCCATGAATTAGGCCATGAAACATGCCACGAAATGGGCACCAATCGGCCACCCTGAGCCGTCCACTTGAGGGTGACAAGTGTAAGCCCTCGTTGGTCAAAATATTTCATCTCTCGGAAAAATCCGCCAAAAATTATAAATGACATAGCGAATTTTCCGCCCAGAAGTTACGTAAGCGTTTCGTCGAAAAACGATTCTTTACGGGGGTTGTGCACAAAATTTCGTCCTTGCCTAACTTTAGGGCTCAAACTTTTCTACGTACGCCCACACGTACATACTCTGGAAATACGGGGTATAACATTCTCCCCTCCTTAGAAACATTCGTCCCGAATGTTCCTTCTCAAAACAGACAACGACAAAGTTCGTCATAACTTAAACAGGTTGCCAATGCCACAAGATAACACCCGCGCAAATACTTAACCCAAGTCAACGAGGAATCACTTCTACATCACAACAGCTTCCACTCTGGTCTAAAGGATACTCCCATCGCATCTTCACTTCACAACAAAATGATCTCTTTTATTTTGCTAACACACGTTCACTTCTTTCCTTATTCGTCGTAATCACTTGAACTCTCCCAGTATACGTACCATACTTCAGTTCCCAAAATTTCTGGAGCCACTACCTCCAAACTTGGTCATCTTACTAACCTCGATCTTCTTTAAGGCCATTCCCGGCCTTCACGATCCGCTTCTGGTCGAACATATCCACGAACTCATACGATGGTCATCTAAACTTGGGCCTAGCACCCTCGTGACCCTACCATCTGGCGGGACCACCCAAAACTGACCCCACCTAAATCAGGGCTACGGGTTGACCCGCAATACGCCCTCAACCCGACCCTCCGTCGCGCCAACTCTTGCTCCTCGATACGGAACAATCTTACTAATTCACATTATGAAAGCTACCACTTTCATTTTACACAACTCACGGAATTATCCTGATACATTTATCAAACCAAGTATTTCGACAAAACTAACCGTAAAATCTTTTATTCAAGCCGCTTACATCTAAGGTCTCAACGTGTAATATTCTAAGGTTCATACCTTCCTGCTCCATACTTATTCTTTCAACTATCCATGTCTCTAAACCACAATACACACAAAGCTATCATGCATAGCACTTCAACATACAATCATCGTATCACGCATGCAAAACTCTAGAGGTTAAGGATATACGAAAAGATAGGCGGTTCAAAGGACCGCTAAAGCTGGAACTTCCCGCGACCTCTGCCATGGCTGCGGTGTATGAACATCCCTGCTAGCTATGGAAGGTGAAGAACCCATGGTGATCTCGTAGTATGTGCTATCTACCCGTGCTACCCACAGTTGGGCAGTCTCGCCAGATGGCCCTGTTGGCCGCAAGAATAACAATCTCCCAAGTTAGTTCGACACTCTCCCTTATGAAGTTTTCCACAACGGCCACACTGAGACAAGGGCGACCTCATCCGGCGAGCACTCCTACTCCCCTGAAAATCTGAAACCTGGGAGCCCTGACCTGCTCCTTAATATCCTGAAGGTCCCGAAGGCTGTGGAGGACCACTGTTATACCCCGTATTTCCAGAGTATGTACGTGAGGACGTACGTAGAAAAGTTTATGCCTTAAAGTTAGGCAAGGTTCGAATTTTGTTCACAACCCCCGATTAGAATCGTTTTTCGACGAAACGTTTTACAAAGCTTGCGTAGGGAAAATTCCGGCTATGTCATTTATAATTTTTGCGGATTTTTCCGAGAGATGGAATATTTTGGACCAACGAGAGGGTGACACTTGTCACCCTCAAGTGGACGGTAAAGTGGGCGTCCCCCCCTTGGACGATGGGCATGAATTTGTGGCTTGTTTTGTGGCCTAAAACTTGGGTCCATGTTTTGTGGAGTAGGATAGGGTGCACTTGGGCAAATCTTGGACCTCCACTTGCCCCCCCACTTGGCTAGATCATGGCCATTGAACTCCCTATAAATACCCCACATGAAGACTTATTCATCCCAAAACTTTCCTAAGTCTTGAAAGCCTTCTCCCCTTTGTGTAGTGTTCTCGTCCTAGCCTCCCTGTGAGGCCCTCGGCGAGCCCCCTCCCTTGGCCGAGAGATATCCCCACTCCTAGTGGTGTTGGTAGAGGTACACCCCTTGCCTAGTTGTTCTCGTAAAATACCCCCCCTCTTGATAGAAAATACTCTCCAAGTATTGCTACTATACCAAAATACCTTAGCCTTATACCTTGTAGTATTCCAAAAGTTACCTCTATACGTAGAGCCCGGAAATACTACCTTTTGTCCTTTTTGTCTCAAACCGAAACCCTAAGGAAAATCTTCATAAACGGTTGAAGTGTTAAGTAGAAGTTGCGTAGAACTTCTAAGGGTTGTTTGGAGCGGGTTGGAGCACCCGGAGTAGGAGCTAAACGTTGCTCAGGATCGACATTTATACTTGGATAATTATGGGCTTATCGAGGTAAATATCTTGTCCCCCTATTGTAATTGGAAATTACATACTGTAGTAGTATAGAAATGAATATAAGATTCATAGAAGAGAATTGAACTGTAATAGAAGGATATTACAGAAAAGACTTGAACTGAAATCGCCTCAGTAGAATATTAATGTAGAAGTTAATAGACTTATAACCGTTATAGGTTGAAGTACTGCGAGTAGCGTATTCTACTCGGAGGGTGGAAAAGGCTAGCCGGACTACAGTACTTTGGAGCTATTTGCTAATAGTCGATAATCGTCGCGAGGTATGTGATTCTTCCTATACTCTTGAGCATGATAGTTTAAAATATATATAGTACGGTAGACGTACGTGTGTTAACTGAATAATAATTACGGCAATGTCTTTTGACTTAAGCCTGAATAATAATTACGGCAATGTCTTTTGACTTAAGCCTGAATAATCTTGAAGTATTTCAAAGAATCTTGGATCATTTTAATGAAGAGTAATACTTGGTTTTAAAAGCTTAAGAGTTATACTAGCTTTATGGGAAGTTAGGTATAACGGCTTAAGAGAGATAAAAAGAATGATTTCTTGATCTTAAAAGATAAGAGACTTGACTTAATTGAATTTTGTTAAAAAGTGTGAAACCTCATTCATGAGTAATGAGTACTTGGTTTTTAAAAGGAATAATGTTTTTCTGATTTCGGAAATCAGAATAAGTATCGAACATACCACAGCAGCACTAATAAAGGGAAATGTATTGACTAATCAAGTATTATTAAAACCAGTAGAAACCTCCATCTGCATAGAAGCTAAGATGAGACAAAATGATATTACATTTCCTAGATCATGGCTGCTGTTATAAGATTGTTATAAACAAGAATAACCTACTCACATATAAGGTATATGTTTCTCAAAATTGTTTTAAAGGAGAATTACATCATTAAGTGATTTAAAACTATGAACTACGAAACCTTTCGAAAATGAGAAACTTGAGCATTTGAAATTAGGCAAACTTGAACGTTTGGAAAATAATGTGGTTACTTGATTTTACAAAAGGAAGTGTTTGGGTTTACTTAAAAAGATAGTCACTCTATTTTTATACTACGGGTATTGTGTGACTTTTGTGAAAGAAACGGATCTTTTAAAAGAGTTAATGTATGAAGTACTTTGGGGATAAAAAACCCGATCTTGTTAATCATATAGTAGAAAGTACCTTGTGTGAATAACTTGATTGTGTTGGTTTGTGATAGTCTTGTAATACTTTCTTGTTGATTTGATAAGTAATCATGCTAGGATGCTACGTGTGTTAGTATCTTGTGATGATTGTGTAAAGGGGTTTCCCTCGATTGCGCTTAAGTTGTTTAACAATCAGCCGTTATGTTGGTATTGTACCACTCACCTTGACATGATCCCGGAGGTTAAGGCGCCTCCGTCGCGGGTAATACTCGAGCGATGCGTGTGACTATGATTCGAGGATACCTCATGCGGGTCCGAGGACTATCGCGAGCTACGAGAGTTCGAGTTAGTGTGCGGCCTTTATGGTCATGCGGATGCATGTGGCCACGCGGATGCGAGTCGAGCGGATCGGGAGTAGCTACCCTCGATGCGGGAATACCTCATGCGGGCCTATGAGGTTGGCCTTTATCGGAGATGCGGGAAGTTCGGGGCTAGACGCGCGCATTAGATAATGCGCGCGAGTGGCGGCTTTGATCATGTAATGATGCAGAGCAGATATCATGATCTGATTTATGACCTTGTTGATGCGTGGGTTTTAGTAGTCGGCTATGCCTTCGTACTTACCGTGCGGTTTTATTATGACACAGTGGGACACGGTGTTCATGTGTATTCCTTGGTGCTTTTATATCATAGACTGCCGGCAGTGAGGAAGGTATTCCACGGGCATGATTGATTTTGTGGGCGTGAGACCCATAGTTGTATTTGAGTGATGACTTTGAGGGCGTGAGTCCCTGACTTGACATGACTGCTTATTTATTGTGAACTGTAGTTTGGTTATCATACATGTCTCACCTTTATATAGACTACTATGATTTCATTCTGATATTTTTGATTTCACATACTTGGTACTGTTATCGACCTCGCCGGTGCGTTCATCTGCGCAGTAGAGGTACACCGATCGTCGATCCTCGCTCTTAGGATCACGATTCAGCGTTTTGGGAAGCTCCGTTTCTTGGAGGCTTATCGATGGTATAGTACACTGTTGTTTTAGGTACTTACATTCAGGTATGGCGGGCCTGTCCGCCATTGTTGTTATATCATTCTTAAGTGCATAATCTTGTTGTGGCGAGTTGTAAAAAGGATGTAATTGTTCGGGTTTAAGTTTTTATATATATATGCCGAAGGGCAACTTTTCTTCAGATAATTATTTCATATTTCATGTCTTGTTTTATATTCCGCTGATTTCTCTGATGTATGTATCACTAGGGTGCCCGGGGTAAGGCACCAGTCACGGGCCCGATTTCGGGTCGTGACAAAAGTGGTATCAGAGCAGTTAATCCTCGGAAAGTTTCTACAGACCGTATCTAGTAGAGTCTTTATTATCGGTGTGTTGTGCACCACCAATAATCGTGAGGCAATAGGATATTTAGGATTGGTTTCCATTCTTCTCACTCTGAGATCGTGCTTAGAGTTGTGTTATAAGTTGGACCCTCTAACGTATTTCTTTCCTCTACTTGTTGTGCCTCGCGTAAGGCAACCGGGCGGGAGGCAAGGCAACCGAGGAGGCTGCGAGTAGAAACGTAGGGTTACTAGGGCATGTGCCCAATCATCACACAGGGTGGTGTTTCATTCGGGGAGTTACGCTCGTCGCGGCCACGTGAGTTTAGCCGCAGCGGCGATGCCTCTGCGACCTTTATATATGAACCTTGATTCCACGGCCGGGAGCGGGAATATAGATTGCAAAGCGACCACATTACTAGCTACGGTTGGCTACGCAGTATACCATTATCGCGAGTCTTGATGAATATCTAAGAGAGGGTCGTGCGGAGTAATTCTTGATTAGGCTTGAGCATGGCACGTATGCGGGCTTATGCCGCAGTCGAGAAGCGTGGAGATCGGCGGGTTAACCAGGGCGAGAAGAGGCGAGCAAGGTCCTTGGTAACTTTCGAGGCGAACCACCTCGGCCAGATTAGATATGCACATCCACCAGGTCGAGTGGTCCTCGCGGAGTTCGGGGCGTTGGGGATAAGCGGAGTTTGTCGAGCTCGAGCTTCCGCTCCGCGGCTACACGTAGGTTCGGCCGGTAGGATTGATTTCCCCAGTGTTCACAATGTGACAGGCGTCATCCCGGGGAATGTCGTCTTTTAGTTGGTACTTGTTTTACCTGCGGCCGTCAGGGCCATGTGTCGAAAGGATGTCGTAGTAGGAGGGATGTAAGTAGGAGGACTCAACCTTCATGATCAGTGACCAGTTCATCATCTTCCCTAGCTATGCGCCCTACGGGGCAGGTTTGATTAGAACGACTAAGGGGAGTGAAGCAGTAGACACATGCATATCCTTAACCCTCTAGAGACTAGTACGTATGATAAGATGAGTATACCTTAAATGCTATGTTAATTGTGATTAGAAATCATGGTTAGTTAGAAAGGTAAGATTGGGGATAAGGGAAAGTGTGAGCCTTAGAATGTTATACGTGGAGACCTTAGAGGCAAGGCCATCTCGAGTAAAAGATTTATATTTTTACGTTTAACCCTTATCGGAGTGCATAGTACACGTGAGCTATGGTTGTGGGATAAGCCCCTGAGTAGTGTGAATGAAAGAGGATAGTTGAGCTAAGAAGACCGCTAGGTTTTCGTAACGTGATTAGTGAGATTGTTCCGGATCGGGGAGCTAGTGTTTTGCGCGAAAGTGGGTCGGGTTGAGGCCATGTTGCGGGTCAACCCGCATCCTGTTTTGTGATGGGGTCAGTTTGGGGTGGTCCCGCTTTGTGATAGGGTCACGAGGATGTTAGGCCCAAGTTTAGTTAACCAGCGTACGAGTTCGTGGATGCGTTCGACCAGTAGTCGGGCCGATGAGGTCAGTCCATCTTATCTTTCAGTCAAAACCGTGTACTCGGCAATGGGTTATGCGAGATGATTATATCAGGAAGGTTGCAAGGCTGCACGAGGTGCCTACCTTCACCTTATGACAGACAGTGGAGCCAGTTCTGGTGTTTCTTTTCCGGAGGTTTTACGAGCGGGGTTAGGAACTCGCGTGAGTCTCAGACCGTATTCGCCACTCGGGCGGTGTTGGGATTTGAGGGTAGCTGTGAGGATTGTTGTCTCTGTTGAGGAGTGTTTTATAGCTACCATTTGATTTTCGGATGTCGCCTTATGAAGCCTTGTAGGCGGAAGTGTAAGTGCGGTCGATTGGTTCGATGTTGGCAAAGTTGATTGTTGGTTCATACTGCTTTCAGAAGGTGGCTAGGGTGTGAGTTTTGGAAAACCGAGAAACTTAGCACGAGGTACTTGGGCGTTTTGGATCCTTTGGAGGATAGGCCAGGTTGCCTATAGTTGGCATTGCCGTCCAATGTGGGAGGCAGTGCGTCCGGTCTTTCATGTTGTTATGTTCGGGAAAGTATCGGAGATCCATCCAGAGTGTTCCCCGTTAATGATGACCAAGTTGGAGATAGTAACCCAGAGATTTCGGAAACAGAAGCAGTAACAGAAATGTGGTAAGTTATGAGAAAGAGTTCGAGTGTACGACGAGTAAGGGAAGAAGCGAGCATGTGTTAAGAACATAGATGTGATCATTTCTTTTGTAAAGTGAAGGTGCGAAGGGGGTATATTTTAGACCTCGGGTGGGAGCTTTTGTAGTGATGGAAGTGATTCCTCGTGGACTGGGATGTAAGTAATTGCGCGGGTGTTTTCTGTGGCCATGTGTGGCATTTGCAAACTGGTTGAGCTATGAGGAACTTGATCGTTATCTGTCTTGAGAAGGAACATTCGGGACAAATGTTTCTAAGGAGGGGAGAATGTTATACCCCGTATTTCCAGAGTATGTACGTGAGGACGTACGTAGAAAAGTTTAAGCCTTAAAGTTAGGCAAGGTTCGAATTTTGTTCACAACCCCCGATTAGAATCGTTTTTCGACGAAACGTTTTACAAAGCTTGCGTAGGGAAAATTCCGGCTATGTCATTTATAATTTTTGCGGATTTTTTCGAGAGATGGAATATTTTGGACCAACGAGAGGGTGACACTTGTCACCCTCAAGTGGACGGTAAAGTGGACGTCCCCCCCTTGGACGATGGGCATGAATTTGTGTCTTGTTTTGTGGCCTAAAACTTGGGTCCATGTTTTGTGGAGTAGGATAGGGTGCACTTGGGCAAATCTTGGCCCTCCACTTGCCCCCCACTTGGCTAGATCATGGCCATTGAACTCCCTATAAATACCCCCCCCCCTTGTGAAGACTTATTCATCCCAAAACTTTCCTAAGTCTTGAAAGCCTTCTCCCCCCCTTTGTGTAGTGTTCTCGTCCTAGCCTCCTCCCTGTGAGGCCCTTGGCGAGAGCCCCTCCCTTGGCGAGAGATATCCCCCTCCCTAGTGGTGTTGGTAGAGGTACACCCCTTGCCTAGTTGTTCTCGTAAAATACCCCCCCTCTTGGTAGAAAATACTCTCCAAGTATTGTTACTATACCAAAATACCTTAGCCTTATACCTTGTAGTATTCCAAAAGTTACCTCTATACGTAGAGCCAAAAAAAAACCAGCTTTTGTCCTTTTTGTCTCAAACCGAAACCCTAAGAAAAATCTTCATAAATGGTTGAAGTGTTAAGTAGAAGTTGCGTAGAACTTCTAAGGGTTGTTTGGAGCGGGTTGGAGCACCCGGAGTAGGAGCTAAACGTTGCTCAGGATCGACGTTTATACTTGGATAATTATGGGCTTATCGAGGTAAATATCTTGTCCCCCTATTGTAATTGAAAATTACATACTGTAGTAGTATAGAAATGAATATAAGATTCATAGAAGAGAATTGAACTGTAATAGAAGGATATTACAGAAAAGACTTGAACTGAAATCGCTTCAGTAGAATATTAATGTAGAAGTTAATAGACTTATAACCGTTATAGGTTGAAGTACTGCGAGTAGCTTATTCTACTCGGAAGGTGGAAAAGGCTAGCCGGACTACAGTACTTTGGAGCTATTTGCTAATAGTCGATAATCGTCGCGAGGTATGTGATTCTTCCTATACTCTTGAGCATGATAGTTTAAAATATATATAGTACGGTAGACGTACGTGTGTTAACTGAATAATAATTACGGCAATGTCTTTTGACTTAAGCCTGAATAATAATTACGGCAATGTCTTTTGACTTAAGCCTGAATAATCTTGAAGTATTTCAAAAGAATACTGGATCATTTTTAACAGAAGAGTAATACTTGGTTTTAAAAGCTTAAGAGTTATACTAGCTTTATGGGAAGTTAGGTATAACGGCTTAAGAGAGATAAAAAGAATGATTTCTTGATCTTAAAAGATAAGACACTTGACTTAATTGAATTTTGTTAAAAAGTGTGAAACCTCATTCGTGAGTAATGAGTACTTGGTTTTTAAAAGGAATAATGTTTTACTGATTTCGGAAATCAGAATAAGTATCGAACAGACCACAGCAGCACTAATAAAGGGAAATGTATTGACTAATCAAGTATTATTAAAACCAGTAGAAACCTCCATCTGCATAGAAGCTAAGATGAGACAAAATGATATTACATTTCCTAGATCATGGCTGCTGTTATAAGATTGTTATAAACAAGAATAACCTACTCACATATAAGGTATATGTTTCTCAAAATTGTTTTAAAGGAGAATTACATCATTAAGTGATTTAAAACTATGAACTACGAAACCTTTCGAAAATGAGAAACTTGAGCATTTGAAATTAGGCAAACTTGAACGTTTGGAAAATAATGTGGTTACTTGATTTTACAAAAGGAAGTGTTTGGGTTTACTTAAAAAGATAGTCACTCTATTTTTATACTACGGGTATTGTGTGACTTTTGTGAAAGAAACGGATCTTTTAAAAGAGTTAATGTATGAAGTACTTTGGGGATAAAAACCCGATCTTGTTAATCATATAGTAGAAAGTACCTTGTGTGAATAACTTGATTGTGTTGGTTTGTGATAGTCTTGTAATACTTTCTTGTTGATTTGATAAGTAATCATGCTAGGATGCTACGTGTGTTAGTATCTTGTGATGATTGTGTAAAGGGGTTTCCCTCGATTGCGCTTAAGTTGTTTAACAATCAGCCGTTATGTTGGTATTGTACCACTCACCTTGACATGATCCCGAGGTTGTCGCCTCCGTCGGGGTAATACTCGAGCGATGTGTGACTATGATTCGAGGATACCTCACGCGGGTCCCGGGACCTATGCGGAGCTACGAGTTCGAGTTAGTGTGCGGCCTTTATGGTCATGCGGTCTATGTGGCCACGCGGATGCGAGTCGAGCGGATCGGGAGTAGCTACCCTCGATGCGGGAATACCCACGCGGGCTATGAGGTTGGCCTATGCGGAGTCGGGAAGTTCCAGGCTAGACGCGCATTAGATAATGCGCGCGAGTGGCGGCTTTGATCATGTGACGGTGCAGACAGATATCATGATACGATTTATGACCTTGTTGGTGCGTGGTTTTTAGTAGTCGGCTATGCCTTCGTACTTACCGTGCGGTTTTATTATGACACAGTGGGACACGTGTTCATGTGTATTCCTTGGTGCTTTTATATCATAGGCTGAAGCGGTGAGGAAGGTATTCCAGGCATGATTGATTTTGTGGGTGTGAGACCCATAGTTGTATTTGAGTGATGACTTTGAGGCGTGAGTCACGACTTGACATGATCGCTATTTATTGTGATCGTAGTTTGGTTATCATACATGTCTCTGCTTTATATAGACTACTATGATTTCATTTCTGATATTTCGTTCACATACTTGGTACTGTTATCGACCTCGCCCGGTGCGTTCATCTTGCGCAGAGGTACACCGATCGTCGATCCTCGCCTTAGGATCACAGTTCAGCGTTTTGGGAAGCTCCGTTTCTTGGAGGCTTATCGGTGGTATAGTCACTGCGTTTTAGGTACTTACATTCAGGGGTATGGCGGGGCCCTGTCCCGCCATTGTTGTTATATCATTCTTAGAGGTCTGTAGTACTGTTGTGGGCAGAGTTGTAAAAAGGATGTAACTGTTCGGGTTTAAGTTTTTATATATATATGCCGAAGGGCAACTTTTCTTCAGATAATTATTTCATATTTCATGTCTTGTTTTATATTCCGCTGATTTCTCTGATGTATGTATCACTAGGGTGCCCGGGGTAAGGCACCAGTCACGGGCCCGAGTTCGAGTCGTGACAACCACTCTGTACTGGCGGAGGTACATAACTAGTCTGCTGCTGAGGCGGTCCGCCTCGAAAGTTATCAAAGGACCCTGCTGTTCTGTCCCTCTTCTGCTGATCTTGGTCATTCCGTCGACCTCTCCGCTCCTCACATCCAAGTGCATAAGCCTGCATGCGGGCAATGTCCATGCCCGGCTGAAGAGCTACACCCGAACAAGCCTCTGCCAAGTAGTCATCGAGCGGTGGCGTGGCGGTGCACTCTGTCCTCCATATCGGCTACTTCGGTGGGTCATACGAGCCAAAGAGTCGAACTCCACATTGTACTCCCGGCTATGCGCGGGTACGCCTCAACGTTAAAAATCTGTCGGCGAGCCCTCGCCATCTGTGGAGGCAAGAAATGTGCAAGAAATGCCCAAAACTCGCCCCATACGGTGGAAGTGCATACTCTCCCGGGACGACTCGCGAATCAAACCGATCATTGCGGATCACGCGGCCGATCTGAACCAGACCACCGACTCGGTCTCGAAGCCTTGATCACTCTCGCGATCGGCAGAATCGCTTGATGAACTCCTGCGGATCATCCTCGTGTCTCGACGTAGAACTCTGGCGGGCTACAACTCAGAAAGTCCCGTAGCCTCAAACTATCCGATCTCGGGTGAACCACTGGTGCTACTAGAATCCAGGCTGCTGCGTCCGGCCTATCCTCGTTCGCCACGATCACGGCGATGGCGGCCATCTCTTTGTAACCCATCTCCTCTGCTCCGGTGTGGGACGGAGGCTCAGTCTTGTTGTCTCGGCGACCATCGCTGCGCTCTAAACTCTGTTGGGGCCGGTGGCGTCGCAAAACTCGCCGTCTGAAGCACAACCTCAGGTACTGACGCCCTCAGAGTCATCACTCAATAAATAAGCAGTCATGTAAGTCATGGACTCACGCCCTCAGAGTCATCACTCAAATATAACTATGGGTCTCACGCCCGCAACATCAATCATGCCCGTGGAATACCTTTCGCCACTGGCGATCATGATATAATAACACCATGGAGTACATGAACACCAAGTCTGTACTAACAATACTATACAACCAAACCACGGGCGATACGGGCAAGTACGGCCGACTACCGGATACCAGGCCGTGTCACGTGTGGCCGGGCAAGTACGAGGGCTAACTACGGTACTAGGCGTATCACGAGACCGTCACTACACCGAACGGGGCAAGTCACGAGGGCTAACTACCAGTACCAAGGCGAATCAGCCACGAGGCGGGGCAAGTCTGGCCGACCACCGGATACCAAGGCCGATCGGAAACCTCACGGAGAGCTAGTCCATGGAATAACACTATCAACAGGGAAACGAACCCTCATCATGGCCGCATACCCGTGGACCATCCATCGAGTCAGTATGCCCATGGACTATCATAGTGGAAGCATACCCGTGGGCCACCCATCGTGTCAGTATGTCCAAAATGATCAAGAATAACACGACCGACCCTCCATTCGAGAGACGCGGTAACATAAGAATACAACACTTGCACAACAAGTCTACCACACACAAACATAGGAAAGTTACACACAACTCAAGGTACTTTTTATTTTATGCCAAGGTCCAGGTTTTAACCCCAAGGTACTACGTATGTTAAACTCTTTTTAAAGGATCCATTTCTTTTACAAAGGTCACCCGATACCCGCAGTATAGAGTGACTAACATCTTTTAAGTAAACCAAAACAACTTCCATACTTTCCTTTTAAAACCAAATTAAGGCAATACCATGCCTTCTTTTTAGACCAAAACACTTCTCCTTCTAAAGTCAAGTTACCACTTTAAAACCAATGATAAAACCATTATTTCGTTTTCATAAAGTCGTTATAACTAACTTCTCATAAAGCTGTTATAACACTTTATGTTTTAAACCAATATTTTAAGACAAACAATGCCTTTCTTTTAAACCAAAAACTCTTTAATCTCCTCAAGTCTCTTTTAGAAATCAAGTTCCTTACTTATCTCATTTCCGAAATCAGTAAAACCTTATTCTTTAAAAACCAAGTACTCATTACTCACGAATGAGGTTTCACACTTCTTAACAACTTTCACATCAATTCAATTAAGTCAAGTCTCTTATCTTTTAAGATTAAGTCCCTTAACTTCTAAAATCAATAACCATTCATTTATCTTCTTAAGTCGTTATACCTAACTTCCCATAAAGCTAGTATAACTTTTTAGCTTTTAAAACCAAGTATTACTCCTCTTTCAAAAACGGTTCTTAAATCTTTTGAAATACTTCAAGATTCTTATTATTCAGGCTTAAGTCAAAAGACATTGCCGTAAAACTACGTTCAGTTAACACACGTACGTCTACCGTACTATATATATTCCTTTAAAATATCATGCTCAAGGGTATAGGAAGAATCACATACCTCGCGACGATTATCGACTATTAGCAATACGCTCCACAGTACTGTAACCCAGCTAGCCTTTTCCACTCTTCAAGTAGAATACGCTACTCGTAGTACTTCCACCTATATAGGCCACAAACGTCTATTAACTTCTAAACACACGGTTCCATATTCTACAGAAAATTCGGCAGCACCTTCCCCCCCCGCAACCGCGTAAATCTCCTCCTCTATCGAGGCCGGCTACCAAGCCAACCAGGGGGGGGGGGTTTACACGTCTAACCGGACGTGTACAATTTTACTTCACAGTAATACTACACAAGTCTCATCAGAATCTGATCTATTCTCCTCTTTAATATCCTTCTATGTAATTACAGTTCAATTCTTATCTTTAAACATTCTATATATAGTATACTCAACTATATATTACTACAACATGTAATTTCCAATTACAATAGGGGGACAAGATATTTACCTCGATAAGCCTAAAATTATCCAAGTTTAAATGTCGATCCTGAGCAACGTTTAGCTCCAACTCTGGGCGCTCCAACCCGCTCCAAACAACCCTTAGAAGTTCTACGCAACTTCTACTTAATACTTCAACTCGCTATGAAGATTTTCCTTAGGGTTTTGGTTTGAGACTAAAAGGACAAAAGGTAGTATTTTCGGGCTCTACGTATAGAGGTAACTTTTGGAATACTACAAGGTATACGACTAGGATATTTTGGGGATAATAACAATACTTGGAGAATACTTTTCTACCAAGTGGGTGTATTTTACGAGAACAACTAGGCAGGGGTACCTCGGCTTAGCACCACTAGGAAGGGTACCTGCCGGCCATGAGCCTTGCAAAGGGGAGGAAGGCTCTTGGACGAGAGCAACAAGAAGAAGGGGGGAGGATTTTAAGACTTAGAACACATTTGTGGATGAAGAAGTCTTCACAAAGGGAGGGGTATTTATAGGACAACCAAGGGCCAAGATCAAGCCAAGTGGGGGGCAAGTGGAGGGTCAAGATCAAGCCAAGTGCACCCTAACCCTACTCCACAAATCCCTCACAAACATTGACCCATGAATTAGGCCATGAAACATGCCACGAAATGGGCACCAATCGGCCACCACAAACCGTCCACTTGAGGGTGACAAGTGTCGCCCTCTCGTTGGTCCAAAATATTTCATCTCTCAGAAAAATCCGCAAAAATTATAAATGACATAGCCGGAATTTTCCCTTCGCAAGTTCTGTAAAACGTTTCGTCGAAAAACGATTCTTTACGGGGGTTGTGCACAAAATTTCGTCCTTGCCTAACTTTAGGGCTCAAACTTTTCTACGTACGCCCACACGTACATACTCTGGAAATACGGGGTATAACACGCAGGGTAGGCAAGGTTGCCTATGAGTTGGATCTGCCGTCCGATCTGGAGGCAGTGCATCCGGTGTTTCATGTTTCTATGCTGAGGAGATGTATCGGGGATCCATCTAGGGTGCATCCGATTGACGATGTCCAGGTGACCGAGGGGTTATCGTATGAGGAGATTCCCATAGCGATAATCGATCGTCAGGTTAGGCGTCTGCCGACCAAGGACGTGGCTTCCGTCAAAGTCTTGTGGCGGAACGAGCTCAGGGAGGAGATGACGTGGGAAGCTGAGGAGGACATGAGGCAGAAGTATCCTCACCTATTCCCCACACCTCCAGGTAACTCACTTTCCTACTTGTAAATTTTCATTGTCATATTTGCTTAAGTGTTGTATTGTGGCCAGGTGTGGCATTTGCAACTGTTTAAGTTATGAGAAACCTTATCGTTATCTGTCTTGGGAAGGAACATTCGGGACGAATGTTTCTAAGGAGGGGAGAATGTTATACCCCGTATTTCTAGAGTATGTACGTAGGGGCGTACGTACAAAAAGTTTAGCCTTAAGTTAGACATTATGGACGAGATTGTGCACAACCCACGAAACGGATGGTTTTCCGACGAAACGTTTTACAAAACTTGCGTAGGGTAAATTACGGCTATGTCATTTTTAATTTTTGCGTAGGGTAAGTAACTTGAAACATTTTGGGCCAACGAAAGGGTGACACTTGTCACCCTCAAGTGGACGGCAAAAGGGGGCAATGCCTTGGACGATTGGCATGGTTTTGGGGCTTAATTCTTGGGTCAATGTTTTGTGAGGGATTTGTGGAGTAGGTTAGGGTGCACTTGTGCAAATCCCCACCATCCACTTGCCCTCCTCCACTTGCCCTCATCTTAGCCCTTGAAAGCCCTATAAATACCCCCTTGAGTTGATGAACTCTTCATCCACAAATCAACCTTCCAAGTCTAAAAATCCTCCTTCCCTTGTGAGCTTCTCGCCCTAGCCTCACTTCTCCTCTGCAGAGCTTAGCCGAAACACCCTCTCCCCCTCTAGCCTAGTGGCTTCGGGTAAGTACCCCCATTGGTAGAAAGTTGTCTTCCAAGTATTGTTACTATTCCCAAATACTTTAGCCTATACCTTGTTGTATTTCCAAAGTCACCTCTATACTAAAAAGCCTAGAAATACTACCTTATCTCCATTGTCACTAAACGAAACCCTAAGAGAAACTTCATTGTTGGTTGAAGTAGAAGTTGTTAGAAATTTCTAAGGGTTTCTTGGAGCTATCGGAGCGTGCAAATTAGGAGCTAAACCTTGCTCAGGATCGACATTTAACTTGGATAATTTTGGGCTTATCGAGGTAAATACTCTTTGTCACGACCCGATCCCGGGCCCGTGACTGGTGCCTTACCCCGGGCACCCTAGTGATACAACATCAAAGAAAATCAGCGTAAATAAAAACTTAAACAGGAAACAAGATACGTCATAAGAAAACAGGCCAACCAAAAACGGTCGCCTTCATGAATATATACATATATCAAACTGAACAGTTAAATCCTTTTACAAAACCACCTTGCAACATTACTATGCACTCTAAGAATGTAACCATAACTATGACGGGACAGGGCCCCGCCATACCCCTGAATGTACAAGTATCTACACTGACAGGGGACTATACCAAAGATAAGCCTCCGGAGAAACGGAGCTTCCCAAAACGCTGAACTGTGATCCTATGAGCGAGGATCCACAACCAATGTACCTCTACCTGCGGCATGAACGCAACCCAAGGCGAGGTCGATAACAGTACCAAGTATGTGAATCGTAAAATCAGTAAATGAAATCATAATAGTCTATATAAAGCGGGAGACATGTATGATAACAAACTACATCCATAATATATAAACAAATATGTCAAGTCGTGACTCACGCCTCAAAGTCATTACTCAAGTATAACAACGGGTCTCACGCCCACAACATCAATCACGCGTGGAATATCTTCTCCACGGCGATGCATGATATAATCACACCAAGAAGTACATGAACACTAGGTCCTACTGTGTCATAACAACCGTACTAACAATACTATACAACCAAACCACGGGCGACACGGGGCAAAGTCGGCCGACTACCGGATACCAAGGCGTGTCACGAACGTGGTGGCAAGCACGGGCTAACTACTGGTACAGGTCGTGTCACGAGACCGTCACAAAACATCCAAACCACGAAGTTGATACGGGGCAAGTACGAAGTCAACTACGGATACCAAGCTCGCGCCCACGGTGGCGGGCAAGTACGAAGACTAACTACGGATACCAGGCGTATCACGAGACTTCGTCACTAAACCGAGCAGGCAAGTGTGAGGGCTAACTACGGTACAAGGCGAATCACCACGAGACGGGCAAGTACGAAAGCCACCACGGATCCCAAGGTGAATCGAAGAAACCTCATGGAGAGCTAGTCCATGGAATAACACTATCACAGGGAAACGAACCCTCATCATGGACGCATACCCGTGGACCATCCATCGAGTCAGTATGCCCATGAACTATCATAGTGGAAGCATACCCGTGGGCCACTCATCGTGTCAGTATGTCCAAAATGATCAAGAACAACATGACCGGCCCTCCATCGAGAGACGCGGTAACATAAAGATACAACACTTGCACAACAAGGCTATCACACGCAAACATAGGCAAGTTACACACAACTCAAGGTACTTTCATTTTATGACAAGTCCAGGTTTTTAAATCGCCAAGTACTACGTACGTTAAATTCTTTTTAGAAGATCCCTTTCTTTTACAAAAGTCACCCGATACCCGTAGTATCAAAATAAAGTGACTAACATTTTAAGTAAACCAAAACAACTTCCATACTTTCCTTTTTAAACCAAATTAAGACAATACCATGCCTTCTTTTTAGACCAAAACACTTCTCCTTTAAAGTCAAGTTACCATTTTAAAACCAATGATAAAAACCATTCCTTCGTTTTCATAAAGTCGTTATAACTAACTTCCCATAAAACTGTTATGACACTTTATGTTCTAAACCAAAAACTCCTTAATTCCACAAGTTTCTTTTCTTTTAAAACAACAACAAGTATTCTTTTAAAACCCAAATAACTTACTCTTTTCAAAACAAGTAACCTATACTTAAAATCAAGTTACTTCTCTTTTTCCGAAAACAAGTCGTTATAAGTCAAGTCTCTTATCTTTCAAGATCAAGTCTCTTAACTTTCAAAATCAAGTCGTTTATAAGTCAAGTCTCTTATCTTTTAAGATCAAGTCTCTTAACTTCTGCAATCAATAAACCATTCTTTTACCTACATAAAGTCGTTATAACTAACTTCCCATAAAGCTATTATAACACCCTATGTTTTAAACCAACCAAATCACTTAGCACACGTGACCGTGCATTACATAGTTCACAACAATCATGCTAGAAAAGATAGGAAGAGGTTCACATACCTAGCGACGATTATCGACAAGCAAAAACGCTCCAAAATCAGAACCTTGCTAGCCTTTTCCACCCTTCAAGAATACGCTAGTCAAATCTTCAACCTAAAATGGCCATAAACGCCTATCAACTTTTAGATCACCTCGTAGAATATTCTCTGTAAAATTCGCAAAGACCTCCCCGCTATCACACAAATCTCCTCCTATCCAGGGCTGCTGTGCCAACAACTCTCAGGATTACACGCCTAACCTGACGTGTACAATTCTACCACAATAATACAACGATCAGAATAAATACACCCTATGTAAATACATTCAATTCTTTTCAATACTCATTCTATATATAGTATACTCAACTATATATTACTACAACATGTAATTTCCTAATTACAATAGGGGGACAAGATTATTTACCTCGATAAGCCCAAAATTATCCAAGATTATATGTCGATCCTGAGCAACGTTTAGCTCCAAGTCCTTACGCTCCAACCCGCTCCAAGCGACCCTTAGAAGTTTCCAAACAACTTCTCTAAATACTTCAACCAAGCTAGGAAGATTTTTCTAGGGTTTCACTTTACGGCTATTGGAATAAAGTAGTATTTCCGGGCTCCTAGTATTAAAACAACTTTGGAATACTACTAGGGATACTAGGCCAAGGTATTTGGGATTATACCACAATACACAAAGTATTTCTCTACACAAGAGGGGGGGGGGGTGACGAAAAACAAGGCTAAAGGGAGGGAGTATTTGCCTTGGAAGATTTAAGTGGGGAATGAATTTTAGTCTTCAACTTAAGGGGGTATATATAGAGGATTCAAGGGCCAAGATCAAGCAAGGTGTGTGGTCAAGATTGGGCCATGTGTGTGTGGGTCCCACCACACCACATGGCCAACGAAAATTTATGCCAAGTGTTGCGCCATTTCGGCCAAGGGACAAGTGGCCTAGCCACTTGTCCACCAATTTCGGCCCACATGGCCACACAAGGGGTGACACGTGTCGCCCCCCGATTCGTCCAAAATATTTCGTCTTCCGAAAATATCCAAAATATCGAAAATCTCAAAAACAAAGCGGGCCCCACAAAACCGTAAATTTCTCCCGTGGGCCCTACGTGACCATTTCTGAAAATAAAATCCAATAATTCTAATATAATCCAAGAAGTCCAAATACCAATATCTGGGAATCCAATTCCCATTAACGAACCTTTTTCTTCACAAAAACCGGAAACTTTTCCGTCGAAAAATCACATCTTCCTTTCTTTCCAAAATTTATGTCGTAACCTCGTACGTACATCCTCACATATATACCCTGGAACTACGGGGTATAACATTCTTCCCCCCTTAGAAACATTCGTCCCGAATGTTCCTTCTAAGTCTCCAAACACACATGCGCCGGTATAGTCTTCACTACTATACTTACGAAACCAATCATGCCATCAATGGCCATAGTATATCATACAAATCCATGCCAACGAGGAATCACCTCTAACATCACAAAAAGCTCACACCCATGGTCTAAAGGATACTCCCTTCGCATCTTCACTTCACAAAAGAAATGATCACTTCCGTTCCCATAACACATTGTTCGCTTCTCTTCTTACTCGTCGCCCCTTTCTCGTACACCCGAACTCTTTCTAGTACACATACCACACTTCAGTCACCGCTTCAATTTCCACAACCCTGGAGTTACCACCTCCAAACTTGGTCATCTTACAAGCCTCAAATTCCCTCAAGGCCATTCCCGGCCTTCACGATTCGATTCTAGTCGAACACATCCACGAACTCATACGATGGTTACCTAAATCTGGGCTTAGCACCCTCGTGACCCTATCACAAAGCGGGATCACCACAAATTGACCACATCTCCTTTCGGGCTGCGGGTTGACCCGCGAACGGTCCTCAACCCGACCCATAATCGCACCAGACTCTTGTTCCCCGATCCGGAACAACCTTACCTATACAAGTCCTGAAAGCTACCACTTTCATCTTACACAATCCAAGGAAATATCCCTCAATACATTTCACGCATCCAAGTGTTTCGACAAAGACTAACCGTAAAATCTTTTTCTCAAGACGGCCTTACATCTAAGGTCTCAACGTGTACTATTCTAAGGTTCACACCTTACATGTCCCCATAATTATCCTTTCAACTAACCATGTTTTCTAACACATCAATAACACAACGCTATCCGATCATAACACTTAAACACATCATCAATACCTACTAGTCTCTAGAGGGTTAAGGATATACCTGTAAATAGACGGTTCAAAGGACCGCTAAAACTGGGAACTTCCACCGCGACCTGCCGTACCGCCGGCATGAACATCCGCCTAGCTATCGGGCGAAGAACCCGCAATGATCCCGGCGAGTCTCAACATCCGCGCTACCTCTGGTCGGACAGTCTCTCGCCAAATGGCCCTGTTGGCCGCAAGCATAACAATCTCCCAAATTAGTACGACACTCTCCCTTATGAAGTTTTACACAACGGCCATACTGAGACAAGGGTGACCTCATCCGGCGAGTACTCCTACTCAAAATCAAACACAGGAGCCCCGACTGCCTCGAATATCCCGACGCCCCAACAATCGTGGAGGACTACTCAGCCGGTGAAGGCGCATAATCGCTCTTCTTTGGCGGTCCGCCTCGAAAGTCGCCAAACGACCTGCTGTTCCGCCTCTTCGCTGATCCGCCATTCCGCCGACCTCTCCGCCTCACACCTGCGCATAAGCCTGCATGCGGGCAATGTCCATGCCCGGTTGAAGAGCTACACCCGAACAAGCCTCTGCTAAGTAATCGTCTAGCCCTGTGACATAGCGGTGCACTCTGTCCTCCATACTAGCTACTAACGCGGGGAAATATCGGGCCAACGAGTCGAACTCCACGTTGTACTCCCGAACCGTACGCCCGTCCTGCCTCAACATCAAAAATCTGTCGGCCCGAGCCTCTCTCGCTGGGGAAAGAAATGTGCAAGAAATGCCCCTGAGAACTCGTCCCATACAGCTGGAAGCGCATGCTCCCCCCGGGACAGCTCCCACGAATCAAACCAGTCGACCGCAGTATCACGTAGCCGATGCAAACCTAAGACCACCGACTCGGTCTCCGAAGCCTTGATCACTCTCATGATCCTCTGTAACTGCCGGATAAACTCCTGAGGGTCATCCTCAGCTCTCGATCCATAGAACACTGGTGGACTGCAACTTAAGAAGTCCCGGTTTCCAACTATCGGCCACAGGGTGCACATCGTACCGGTTCCGTCGTCCTCAAGTCTCGTCATAAACCTAACTAGTAACTGGGCCATCTCCTTGCAACCCATATCCTCTGCTCTGCCGTGGGGTGGAGGCTCGGTGCGTGGTCTCAGCGACCATCGCTGCGCTCTAAACTTCTGTTGGGCAGCGGCATCGTAGAATCCGCCGTAGCACCACCTCGTAAAAACCGGGCCTCTCGCCTCGTAACCCTCGTGCTCTACTCGCGACTCCTCTGCGCTTGCCGCTTCTAGGCTCGTTGCCTTGCGTGAGGCATAATCGATATAAAAGAATACGTCGGAGAGTCCAACTTACAACACGCTCTAAGGAACGATCTCGAGTGAGAAGAATGGAAACTAATCCTAAATGTCCTGCGACCTCCACGATTATAGATGTGGTGCACAACACACCGATAATCAAGACTACTGTAGACACGTGCGTAGACACTTTCCGAGGACTAATCGCTCGATACCACTTTTGTCACGACCGATTCGGGCGTGATCGTGCCTTACCCCGCACCCTAGTGATACAACATCGAGAAAATCAGCGGAAATAAAACTTAAACAGAAACAAGATACGTCATAAGAAAACAGCAACCAAAACGGTCGCTTTCATGAATATATACATATATCAAATCAAGCAGTTAAATCCTTTTACAAAACCCCGCCACAACAAGCATGCTACAGACCTCTAAGAATGTAACCATAACTATGACGGACAGGCCCGCCATATACCACGAATGTACAAGTATCTACACCGATGTGGACTATACCAAAGATAAGCCTCCGGAGAAACGGAGCTTCCCAAAACGCTGAACTGTGATCCTATGAGCGAGGATCCACAACCAATGTACCTCTACCTGCGGCATGAACGCAGCCCCCCGAAGGAGGTCAGTACAACAGGTACCAAGTATGTGAAACTGTAAAATACTGTAAATGAAATCATAATAGTCTATATAAAGCAGGAGACATGTATGATAACCAAACTACAGTCCATAATATATAAACAGTCATGTCAAGTCAGGGACTCACGCCCTCAAAGTCATTACTCAAGTATAACAATGGGTCTCACGCCCACAACATCAATCATGCCCGTGGAATACCTTCCTCACTGCCGGCAGTCTATGATATAATCACACCAAGAAGTACACATGAACACTAGGTCCTACCTGTGTCATAACAACCGTACTAACAATACTATACAACCAAACCACGAAGCTGACACGGGGCAAGTACGAAAGCCGACTACCAGATACCAAGGCCGTGTCACGTAGCTGACCGGGGCAAGTACGAGGGCTAACTACCAGGTACCAAGGCCGTGTCACGAGACTTCGTCACAAAACATCCAAACCACGAAGCTGATACGGGGCAAGTACGAAAGTCAACTACCAGATACCAAGCCTGCGCCACGCGGTGGCGGGCAATCTGAGGACTAACTACCAGATACCAAGGCCGTATCACGAGACTTCGTCACTAAACTGAACGGGGCAAGTGCGAGGGCTAACTACCAGGTACCAAGGCCGAATCAGCCACGAGACGGGGCAAGTACGAAAGCCGACCACCAGATACCAAGGCCGAATCAGTAAGAAACCTCATGGAGAGCTAGTCCATGGAATAACACTATCACAGGGAAACGAACCCTCATCATTTCCGCATACCCGTGGACCATCCATCGAGTCAGTATGCCCATGAACTATCATAGTGGAAGCATACCCGTGGGCCACCCATCGTGTCAGTATGTCCAAAATGATCAAGAACAACATGACCGGCCCTCCATCGAGAGACGCGGTAACATAAAGATACAACACTTGCACAACAAGGCTATCACACGCAAACATAGGCAAGTTACACACAACTCAAGGTACTTTCATTTTATGACAAGTCCAGGTTTTTAAATCGCCAAGTACTACGTACGTTAAATTCTTTTTAGAAGATCCCTTTCTTTTACAAAAGTCACCCGATACCCGTAGTATCAAAATAAAGTGACTAACATTTTAAGTAAACCAAAACAACTTCCATACTTTCCTTTTTAAACCAAATTAAGACAATACCATGCCTTCTTTTTAGACCAAAACACTTCTCCTTTAAAGTCAAGTTACCATTTTAAAACCAATGATAAAAACCATTCCTTCGTTTTCATAAAGTCGTTATAACTAACTTCCCATAAAGCTGTTATGACACTTTATGTTCTAAACCAAAAACTCCTTAATTCCACAAGTTTCTTTTCTTTTAAAACAACAACAAGTATTCTTTTAAAACCCAAATAACTTACTCTTTTCAAAACAAGTAACCTATACTTAAAATCAAGTTACTTCTCTTTTTCCGAAAACAAGTCGTTATAAGTCAAGTCTCTTATCTTTCAAGATCAAGTCTCTTAACTTTCAAAATCAAGTCGTTTATAAGTCAAGTCTCTTATCTTTTAAGATCAAGTCTCTTAACTTCTACAATCAATAAACCATTCTTTTACCTACATAAAGTCGTTATAACTAACTTCCCATAAAGCTATTATAACACCCTATGTTTTAAACCAACCAAATCACTTAGCACGTATGCGTCACCGCACTACATAGTTCACAACAATCATGCTAGAAAAGATAGGAAGAGGTTCACATACCTCGCGACGATTATCGACGAAGCAAAATGCTCCAAAGATCAGAACCGCTTAGCCTTTTCCACCCTTCAAGCGAATACGCTAGTCGTACTTCAACCTAAAATGGCCATAAAACGTCTATCAACTTTTAGATCACCTCGTAGAATATTCTACAGAAAATTCGGCACCTCCCCGCTATCACACAAATCTCCTCCTATCCAGCTCGCTACTGTGCCAACAACTCCAGGATTACACGCCTAACCTGACGTGTACAATTCTACCACAATAATACACAGCCATCAGAATACATTTCTATGTAAATACAGTTCAATTCTTTTCAATACTCATTCTATATATAGTATACTCAACTATATATTACTACAACATGTAATTTCCTAATTACAATAGGGGGACAAGATTATTTACCTCGATAAGCCCAAAATTATCCAAGATTATATGTCGATCCTGAGCAACGTTTAGCTCCAATTCCTTACGATCCAACCCGCTCCAAGAGACCCTTAGAAGTCTCCAAACAACTTCTCTAAATACTTCAACCAAGCTAGGAAGATTTTTCTAGGGTTTCACTTTACGGCTATTGGAATAAAGTAGTATTTACGGGCTCCTAGTATTAAAACAACTTTGGAATACTACTAGGGATACTAGGCCAAGGTATTTGGGATTATACCACAATACACAAAGTATTTCTCTACACAAGAGGGGGGGGGGCGAAAAATAAGGCTAAAGGGAGGGAGTATTTGCCTTGGAAGATTTAAGTGAGGAATGAATTTTAGTCTTCAACTTAAGGGGGTATATATAGAGGATTCAAGGGCCAAGATCAAGCAAGGTGTGTGGTCAAGATTGGGCCATGTGTGTGTGGGTCCCACCACACCACATGGCCAACGAAAATTGATGCCAAGTGTTGGGCCATTTCGGCCAAGGGACAAGTGGCCTAGCCACTTGTCCACCAATTTCGGCCCACATGGACACACAAGGGGGTGACACGTGTCGCCCCCCGATTCGTCCAAAATATTTCGTCTTCCGAAAATATCCAAAATACCGAAAATCTCAAAAATAAAGCGGGCCCCACAAAACCGTAAATTTCTCCCGTGGGCCCCACGTGACCATTTCTGAAAATAAAATCCAATAATTCTAATATAATCCAAGAAGTCCAAATACCAATATCTGGGAATCCAATTCCCATTAACGAACCTTTTTCTTCACAAAAACCGGAAACTTTTCCGTCGAAAAATCACATCTTCCTTTCTTTCCAAAATTTTTGTCGTAACCTCGTACGTACATCCTCACATATATACCCTGGAACTACGGGGTATAACACTCTTGTCCTTCTATTGTAATTGGATATTACATATAAGAATAGTTAAGACTTGAGTATAAGATAGAAGGATATTAAAGAATAGAATTGAACTGTTATCACAGTAGAAGGGTATAACAGAAGAAGAATTAAACTGTACTTACATAGGACTGTATTTACAGTAGACTTGGGTAACTTGCCGGGTAGGGAAGTGCTGCCCGATTTTCCGTAGAATAAAGAACTCTCTGTTTAGAATATCCTACAGAATAGTCTAGACGTTGATAGACGTATTTGACTGGTATAGGTCGATACTCTGCGCGCGACATATTCGACTTGGCAGGTGGATTTCGCCGAGAAGGTATGTGATTTTTCCTATACTCTTGAGCATGATATTTTAAAGTATATATATAGTACGGTAGACGTACGTGTGTTAACTGAACGTAGTTTTACTGCAATGTCTTTTGACTTAAGCCTGAATAATAAGAATCTTGAAGTCTTTCAAAAGAATTACAAAACATTTTTGAAAGAAGAAGGATATTGTTTTTAAAACAAAAAGCTTAAGAGTTATACTAGCTTTATGGAAAGTTAGGTATAACTACTTAAGACAGATAAAAGGAACAGTGTACTTATGCGTTTATAAAAGACTTGTATTGATTTCTGGAAAGTATAATAAGATGGTTTGATAAGTGGACATAATATGATGCTATGTGTGTTAGTGTCTTGTAACGTTTGTATAAAAGGGTATTCTTGTTGTGCTTATGTTGTTTAACGATAAGCTGTTATGTTAGTATTATATCACTCACCTCTTGACATGATACCGGGGGTTAAGCTGCCCTCCGATGCGGGGTAGACTCAGGCGGTCTGGGACCATGATTCGAGAATACCTCATGCGGGTCCAGGGGACCTATGCGGAGCTACGGGAGTTCCAGGTTAGTGTGCGGGGTTATACCTCATGTGGTCTATGTGGCCATGCGGACTACGAGTCCAGGACGATGCCGAGGAGTAGCTACCCTCGATGCGGGGAATACCTCATGCGGGCCTAGGTGGCCTATGCGGACTACGGGAGTCCAGGATTAGGCTTGCATAATGATACTATGGGCAATTGGTCCTGCTTCGATCATTCGCAGCCTAGAAAAGACCTGTTACAGTTTACCTATTGTGGCTCTTGTTTATGATGTGGCACTATGTGCGGTTACATTGGTTGTTTCGTGCATATTTGTAAAATTGGTTTTAAAATGATATGATTTCATTTAAGTACTTTACAGTTTCACATACTTGGTACCTGTTGTACTGACCTCCTTCGGGGGGCTGCGTTCATGCCGCAGGTAAGGGAAAGCAGGTGCTAGATCCACATCCTTAGGATCTTTTGCTTTGGTGTCAGGAGCTCCATCTTCTCCGGAGGCTCGACTTTTGGGTATGATCTCCCTGTTGTGTAGATAGTTTTGTACATTCAGGGTATGGCGGGGCCCTGTCCCGCCATAGTTGTTTACTTTCTTAGAGGTCTGTAGTCCTATTGTACAGTTGGGATGTAAACTGCCAGATATATATATATGCCGAAAGGCACCCTTTTCTCAGATAAAATGTGTCTCATTTACAATTGTTTCATGTCTTGTGTTTTTATATTCCGCTGATTACTCTGATGTATGACTACTTGGGTGCCCGGGTAAGGCACCAGTCACGGGCCCCGGAATGGGTCGTGACACCGACCCATTCAACGCACTTAACTCCTCATTCCTCGTCCGAAAAATCTCACTATTCAAGTCATGAAAGCCTGGGGGTCTTCTTAGCTCAACTACCCACTTTCATTTAATACCACTCATGGACTTATCACACAAATATACCCTACGTATACTATGTACTCCGACAAAGATCACCCGCAAAATCTTCTACTCAAGACGACCTTGCATCTAAGATCTCAACGTGTAATATTCTAAGGCTCACAATTTTCATGTCCCCAAACTTACCTTTTCAACTAACCACGTTTTCTAAATCACAATTTACACAAAACTACCCGTACATAGCACTCAACATGTAATCATCTTATCACACATATTAGTCTCTAGAGGGTTAAGGATATACCTGTAACTATTGCTTCACTTTCCCTTTGTCGCTCTAATCATAATCCTGCCCTGCTGGGCGCATAACTAAAGAAGGCGATGAACCAGCCACCGATCCCGAAGGCTGAGTCGTAACATCCGTTCTACCTCTGGTCGGACACTTCTTCACAAAATGGCCCTGCCGGCCGCAGGTAAAGCAAGTCCCCTGAATAACATGACACTCTCCAGTATGGAACCTATCACAATGGCCACACCGAGGTAGGGGTGGTCTCATCTGACTAACATCCATGTTCCCCCGAAAACCTGAAACCTTGGAGCCCTGACCTGCTCCTGAACATCCCGAACGTGCTGAAGACCGTGGAGGAGCACTGCATGCCGAGGTACATATCCGATGTTGTTGAGGCCGCGCCTCAAAAGTTACCAAAGGACCCTGCTGTCTTGGCCCTCTTCTGCTGATCTTGGTCATTCCGTCGACCTCTACGTTCCTCCGTCTGCTTCGCATAAGCGTGGATGCGGGCAATGTCCATGCTTGGCTGAAGAGCTACTCCTGTACAACCCTCTGCTAGATAATCGTCAAGTCCTGTGACATTTCGGTGCACTATATCCTCCATGTCTGCCACTAGAGTGGGGGCATACCGATCTAATGAGTCGAACTCTATGTTGTACTCTCGAACCGTCCGCCCATTTTGTCTCAACATCAAGAACCTATCCACCCGGGCTCTCCTCATCTGTGGAGGCAAGAAATGCCTCCGAGAACTCATCCCGACCGGTGAAGCGCATGCTCCCGACGCTTCCATGAATCATACCGGTTGATCGCAATATCCCGCACGTCTGAACTTAGTACATCGATTCGGCCTCTGAGGCCCTAATCACCCTCATCATCCGCTGTAGCTATCGAATAAACTCCTGAGGATCTTTCTCAGTTCTCGATCCATAGAACTCTGGTGGACTGCAACTCAAGAAGTCCCGAAGCCTCAAACTATCGGCTCTGGGTGTACCACCGGTACCACCGGCTCCTGTCTGTCCTCATGCCTCGCCACAATCCTAGCTAGTAACTGGGCCATCTCTTTGTAATCCATATCCTCGCTCTCGGTCGTGGGCCGAGGCTCGGATATCATGGCCTCGTGAAAAGCTGTCGCTGCGCTAAACTCTGCTGGGGCTGGCGGCATCGCAGAACTCGCCGTATGAAGTACTACCTCAGGTAAAGACTGGGCCTGTGCCCTGGTAACCCTCTGTGCTCTACTCGCAGCTCCCTCTGCTGCCTTGCCCTTCTGGGCCCTGGTTGCCTTGCATAGAGGCATAACTGGTACATAAGAATACGTCAGAGGGAGTCCAACTTATCACACAGCTCTAAGGCACGATCTCAGAGTGAGAAGAATGGAAACCAATCCTAAATATCCTGCAGCCTCCTGATTATAGGTGTGGTGCACAACACGCCGATAATCAAGACTCTACTAGATACGGTCTGTAGACACTTTCCGAGGACTTACTGCTCTGATACCACTTTTGTCACGACCCGACCTCGGGCCCGCGACTGGTGTCTTACCCCGGGCACCCTAGTGATAAAACATCAGAGAAAATCAGCGGAAATAAAAACTTATAGACATGAAAAAATATGAAATAAGAAACATGCTAACCAAAACAGTCACCTTTCTGCATATATATATATAAACCCGAACAGTTATCCTTTACAAGCCCAACTCACAACAGTACTACAGACCTCTAAGAGTTTTTATAACAACTACGACGGGACAGGGCCCCGCCATACCCCTGAATGTACAAGGACCTACAATCTCAGGGAATCATACCAAAAGATAAGCCTCCGGAGAAACGGAGCTTCCCAAATACGCAGAACCGTGATCCTATGAGCGAGGGTCAACAACCGGTGTACCTCTACCTGTGGCATGAACGCAGCCCCCCGAAGGAGTTCAGTACAACAGGTACCAAGTATGTGGCCCGAAAATCAGAATGAAATCATAACAGTCTATATAAAACAGGAGACATATATGATAACCAAACTACAGTACACAATATATAAGCAGTCATGTCAAGTCAGGGACTCACGCCCTCAAAGTCATCACTCAAATATAACCATTGGTCTCACGCCCACAATATCAATCATGCCCGTGGAATTTCCTCCTCACTATCGGCAGTCTATGATATAATAACACCAAGGAGTACACATGAACACCAGGTCCCACCTGTGTCATAAAACCGTATGGGGCAAGTACGAAGGCATAGCTACGTAACCACTGCATCAATCGATCGGCAAGTACGAAAGCGCCTACGTAACCTACCGTACCAACTATGCTATAAAATTGACTGGGGCAAGTACGAAGGCATAGCTACCAGAACCAGCCTGCGTAGCGCATCCGACCGGGGCAAGTACGAAAGCCAACTACCAGATCCTCCTGCGCCACCAACCTCATTCCACCTGTGTCACGAAGCTGACCGGGGAAAGTACGGAAGCCAACTACCAGAACCAGCCTGCATCACGTCACTGACTGGGGCAAGTACGGGGGCTAACCACCAGAACCTCCTGCATCACGAAACTTCGTGGGGAACTAGTCCGTGGAATGACACTATAAAGAACTGACCGGGGCAAGTACGAAAGCCAACTACCAGAACCAGCCTGCATCTGCAACGACCGGGGCAAGTACGGGGGCTAGCTACTATTTCCACCCTGCATCAATAAACCTCATGGAGAGCTAGTCCATGGAATAACACTATCAACAGGGAAACAAACCCTCATCATGGCCGCGTACCCATGGACCATCCATCGAGTCAGTATGCCCATGGACTATCATAGTGGAAGCATACCTGTGGGCCGCCCATCGAGTCAGTATGTCTAAAATGATCACAAATAACTTGACCGACCCTCCATCGAGAGACGCGGTAACATAAGGATACAACACTTGCACAACAAGGCTATCACAAGCAAACATAGGCAAGTTACTCACACTCAAGGTACTTTATTTTTATGTCAACAATTCGGGTTTTAACCCCAAAATACTAACTCTTTAAAAAGATCCATTTCTTTCACAAAAGTCACACGATACTAATACCCGTAGTATCAAAATAGAGTAACTATCATTTTATGTAAACCAAAACAATGTCCATACCTTCCTTTTAAATAAACCAAGACAAAACCATGCCTTCCTTTAAAACCAACTCAAGACAATACCATGCCTTCCTTTTAAACAAAAACACTTCTCCTTTTTAAAGTCAAGTAACAATATACTTTTCAAAATAGTTTAAGCCTCATAACTTCTTAAAAATATCAAGTTACCGTTTTAAAATCCAATGATAAAACCATTCTTTCGTTTTCATAAAGTCTTTATAACTAACTTTCCATAAAGCTATTATAACACTTTACATTTTAAATCAACCAAGGACAACTACTGTTATACCCCGTATTTCCAGAGTATGTATGCGAGGACGTACGTACGAGAATACGGCAGAAAGATTGGAAAGGAAGAAAGAGGTGATTTTTCCACGGAAAAGTTTCCGGTTTTTGTGAAGGAAAAAGGTTCGTTAATGGGAATTGGATTCCCAGATTTGGTATTCGGACTTCCTGGAATATTAGAGAATTATGGAATTTTATTTTCGGAAATGGTCACGTGGGGCCCACGGAGAAATTCTGATTTAAGTGGGCCCGCTTTGTTTTTGAGATTTCAGTAAATTGGATATTTTCTAAGACGAATATTCTGGCGAATCGGGGCGACACGTGTCACCCCATGTGGCACCCTTGGCCGATTTTACATTTGGGCACAACACCTTGCTAGAGTCGTTTTTAAACGCTTTCGCGTAACTTGCGAAGGAAAATTCGGCTATGTCGCTTTGTTTTTTTGCGGATTTTTCCGAGAGACGAAACATTCGACCAACGGAGGGTGACATGTGTCACCCTCACAATGGAGACAAGTGGGGCGGCACTTGGCCGAAACAAGGGGGCAAGTTGGGCTTGATATTTGTGTAGATATTTGTGAGGGTTTTAAGGAGTAGGGTCTAGGGTGCACTTGGCTTGATCTTGGCCTTACACTTGCCTTGCACTTGGCTAGATCTTGGCCATTGGTTGGCCTTTGGGTTTGCTATAAATACCCTCCTCTTGTGAAGACTTATTCATTCACTCCTCACTTTGTCTAAGTCTTGAAATCCCTCCTCCTCTAGTAGCTCTCGTCCTAAGCCGCTCCCCCGCCCTCCTCCTCGTGGCCTTTGGCCGAGAAGGGTCCCCCCCCCCCCATTGTGGTGCTAGCCGTGGGTTACCCCCCCCCTAGCCTAGGTGTCGTCGTAAAATACCCCTTGTTGTGGTATATAAATACTCCCCTAGTAATGTTAGAATGCCCACCAGACCTGAGCCTTGTACCTGGTAGTATTCCCAAGATCCCTCTTTCCGTAGAGTCCGAAATACTACCTTTGTCCTTTTAGTCTCAAACCAAACCCTAAGGAATCTTCATAGTTGGTTCAAGTAATTGAGTAGAAGTTGGTTAGAACTTCTAAGGGTTGTTTGGAGTGGTTTGGAGCGCACGGAGTGGAGCTAAACCTTGCTCAGGAGCGACATTAAACTCGGATAATTTTGGGCTTATCGAGGTAATTATCTTGTCCCTCTATTGTAATTGGAAATTACATGTTTGTTAGGAGATATAGTTGAAGTATACTATATATGGAACTATACTTAGTATTCGCAATGTCTTTTTACTTAAGCCTTAATAATTAAGAACTGAACTAAACTGTATTTACATAGGACTGTATTGCAGTAGGCTTGTGTAGAATTGTACACGTCCGGTTAGACGTGTAAACCCCCCCCCCTGGTTGGCTTGGTAGCCGGCCTCGATAGAGGAGGAGATTTACGCTGTCATGTGAGTCTTGCCGAATTTTCTATAGAAAGATAGAAACTTATGTTTTGGGGTTAATAGACGTTTGTGACCTTTATAGGTGAAAGTACTAAGAGTAGCGTATTCTACTCGAGAAGTGGAAAGGGCTAGCAAGGTTGTAGTACTTGGAGCATTTTGCTTATTGTCGATAAATCGTCGAGGTATGTGAACCTCTTCCTATCTTTTCTAGCATGATTGTTGTGAACTATGTAGTACGGTAGACGCATACGTGCTAAGTGATTTGGTTGGTTTAAAACATAGGGTGTTATAATAGCTTTATGGGAAGTTAGTTATAACGACCTTATGTAGTGAAAATGGTTTCTTGATGTTAGAAGTTAAGAGACTTGATCTTATAAGATAAGAGACTTAACTTATTTGTTTTAATGTGGATGTTTGTGAAACCTCATTCGTGAGTAATGAGTACTTGGTTTCTAAAGGGATAATGTTTTACCGATTTCGGAATCGAACGTGTATCGGCTGCACCATTGCAGCGTTAATAAAGGAAAATGTATTGAATAATGATGTGTTGTATTAAAACCAAGAGAAACCTCCATCCGCATGTAGAAGCTAAGATGAGACAAAATGATATTACATTTTCTAGATCATGGTCATTGTAATAAGATCGTTATAAACAAGAATAAACTACTCACGTATATGACATATTTTACTTAATTGTTCTAAAAAGTAATCAAGTGATTAACTATGGGAACTAAGAAACCATTAGAAAATGAGAAGCTTGAGTAATGAAACTAGGCAAACCGAACTTAGGAAAAGAATGGTGTTACTTGGTTTTGAAAAGGAAGGGGGGTGGGTCATTCTAATACTACGTGTATCGGGTGACTTTTATAAAAGAAAGGGATCTCTTTTAATAGAACTTACGAATGTAGTACTTTGGGGTTAAAACCCCGGACTTTGGTATAAAATGAAAGTACTTTGTGTTGTTGTGAAACTTGCCTATGCTTGTTGTTGTGAAGCTTGGCTATGCTTATTGTGATAACCTTTGTTGTGCAAAGCGTTGTATTTCTGTGTTACCGCGTCTCTCGATGGAGGGTCGGTTGACTTGTTGAGAACTTACTTGGACGTGCCGGCAGTGACGGAGAAATTCCACGGGTACGTTCCTGTTGATAGTATTATTGTTGTTAATCACTTTGGACATACTGACACGATGCGTAGCGCACGGGTATGCTTCCATTTTGGTTAAGGTCTTGTGGTTAATCGCTTTGGATATACTGACACGATGCGTAGCGCACGGGTATGTTTCCATTTTGATTATCGCCTTGTGATTTCCTTTTGGACATACTGACACGATGCGTAGCGCACGGGTATCAGTCCATTTGGAATGCCGTCTATTGTTTCTCTGGACATATCGACACGATCGTGGCGCGGGTATGCGTCCATTTGTAAATTTGTCTTTTTGTTTCCCTTTGGACATACTGACACGATGCGTAGCGCACGGGTATGCTTCCATCCGATTGCTCTCTTGTTGTTGAGGTCACATGGACATGTCTACACCGATGCAGTATTCCGGGGGCATGCGGCCATGATGCGACCCTGATTGATGTTGTGGGCGTGAGACCCATAGTTATATCGAGTGATGATCGTTTTATGTTGTGAATCGTAGTTTGGTTATCATACATGTCTCCCGCTTTATATAGACTAGTATGATTTCATTTCTGACATTGCAGATTTCACATACTTGGTACTGGTTGTCTCGACCTCTTCGGGGCTGCGTTCATGCCGCAGTGAGGTACATCGGTCGTGGATCCTCGCTCATAGGATCACAAGCCAACAGATTGAAGCCCGTTTCTCCGGAGGCTTATCTTTTGGCAGTGTTCACGAGTTGTAAGTTCTTGTACATTCGGGGTATGGCGGGCCCTGTCCGTCATAGTCATCAGATATCTTAGAGGTCTGTAGTAATCGTTGTGGGCGTGGTTGTAAAAGGATTAAACTGCTCGTGTTTTATGTATATACTGAGGCAACCGTTTTGGTTGGCCTGTTTATTTATTATATCTCTTGTATAATGACTCATGTTTTATGTTCGCTGATTTTTCTCTCGATGTATGTATCGCTAGGGTGCCCGGTAAGGCACGATCCACGCCCGATTTTGGGTGTGACATAGTGGTATCAGAGCAGTTAATCCTCGGAAAGTGTCTACGCATCGTGTCTAGTAAGTCTTGATTATCGGTGTCAGGCACCACATCTATAATCGAGGCTATAGGACATTTAGGATTGGTTTCATTCTTCTCATTCCGAGATCGTGCCTTAGTGTGTTGTAAGTTGTACCCTCCGACGTATCTCGTTTTTACCGATTATGCCTCCGCGTGCAACCAGAGCCGAAGGGCAAGACAGCGAGGTGCCGCTGAGATACAGAGGAGTCACGGGCGCAGCCCGCACAAGACTGAGGTTGTGCTTCAGACGGCGGGTTTCGCGATGCCGCCAGCACCAGCAGAGTTTAGAGCCGCAGCCGTGGCTGATGAGACTACAAGACTGAGCCTCCATCCACGATGCAGGGGCAGGAGATGGGTTACGCGAGATGGCCCATTGTTGGCGTGGTCAGGCTGATATGGCGACAGCCGACGCAGCAGCTCCGCCCAAGAGCACCAGGTTCACCCCGAGCGATAGTTTGAGGCTTCGGGACTTTCTGAGTTGTAGCCTGCCAGAGTTTTACGGGTCGAGGCCTGAGGATGATCCGCAGGAGTTCATCCCAGCTACAATGGATCACGCGGTGATCAAGGCTTCAGAGACCGAGTCGTGACCTTTGTTCGCGTCGGCCGCGTGATACCGCGATCGATTGGTTTGATTCATGGAGCTTTCGGGAGAGCATGCACCTCCAGCAGTATGGGATGAGTTTTCGGGCTTTCTCACGCACTTCTTGCCTCCGCATGAGGAGGGCACGCCGGCGATTTTTGTTACTGAGACAGAGAGGGCGCACTGTCAGGGAGTACAATGTCGAGTTCGATTCTTTGGCTCGATATGTCCCTGCGCTAGTTGCAGATATGGAGGATAGGGTGCATCGCTACGTCACCGGGCTTGATGATTATATGGCCGAGTCTTGTGCGGGTGTTTCTCTTCACCGCATGGACATTGCCCGCACGCAGCTCATGCACTAGGATGTGAGGCACGGAGGGTCGACGGAATGACCGGATCGCGAGAAGAGGCCGGGACGGCAGGTCCTTTGGTGGCTTTCGAGGCGGACCGCCAAGAAGAAGCTAGTTATATACCCCCACCGCATGCAGTGGTCCTCCACCGTCTTCAGGAGCAGGTCAGGGCTCCAAGGGTTCAGATTTTCGGCAGAGCAGGGGTGTTAACCAGCTGAAGCCACCCCTACCTCGTTGTGACCATTGTGGTAGACTCCATTTTGGAGAGTGTCGTGCTAGATTGGGAGTTTGTTTTGCATGCGGCCAGCAGGGCCATTTTTCGAGGAACTGTCCGACCAAGGGAAGCGCGGATGTTACGACTCAGCCTTCAGGATCTGTGGCTGGTTTATCACCTTCTACAGCTATGCGCCCTGCAGGGCAGGCCTATGATTAGAGTGGAGCAGTAGCTTCAGGTATATCCTTAACCCTCTAGAGTTTTGGTATGCTTTTTATGATGATCTCATTATTGTGTGCTATGGACGGATAGCATTGGGATATTGTGAGTTTGAAAACATGTTTAGTTGGGAGGTTACGTGTGGGGCATGGTAAGTATGAACCTTAGACTATGTCACGATCGAGACCTAGGGGTAAGGTCGTCTTGAGATTAAAGATTCGCTTTATGTTTGACTTTTATCGAGTAGTAGTATACGTGGGATTTATTTGTGTGATAAGTCCGTGGGTAGTGTGAGATGGAAGTGGTAGCTTTCATGATGTGAATTAGTAAGATTGTTCGGATCGGGAACAAGAGTTTGGCACGGTTGTGGTCGGGTTGAGGACGTGATACGGGTCAACCCGTGAGTCTTGACAAGGTGGGTCAGTTCTGGTGGCCCCGCCAGTGGTAGGGTCACGAGGATGCTAGGCCCAAGTTTGTATGATCATCGTATGAGTTCGTGGACACGTTCGACCGAGCCGGTTCGTAAAGGCCGAATGGCCTTAAGGAAGTTTGAGGTTAGTAAGATGACCAAGTTTGGAGGTGGTGACTCGAGGTTTTGGGAATCAAGCGATGATGAAGTGTGGTACGATGCTAGAAGAGTTCAAGTGTTCGAGAAGGGCACGACGAGTAAGGAAGGAAGATAACGTGTTATTTCGTGACCAAGCCGCGGCGTTGGCAATTTGTTAGAAGAGCTTCTTCGATATCCGTCTTGTGAAGGAACATTCGACGAATGTTTCTAAGGAGGAGAATGTTATACCCGTATTTCCGCAGTATGTATGCGAGGGCGTGCGTGCGAGAATACGGCAGAAAGATTGGAAAGGAAGAAAGAGGTGATTTTTCCACGGAAAAGTTTCCGTTTTGTGAAGGAAAAAGGTTCGTTAATGGGAATTGGATTCCCAGTTTGGTATTCGGACTTCTGGAATATTAGAGAATTATGGAATTTTATTTTCTGGAAATGGTCACGTGGGGCCCACGGAGAAATTTACTGATTTCGTGGGCCCGCTTTGTTTTTGAGATTTCAGAAATTGGATATTTTCTAAGACGAAATATTCGGCGAATCGGGGCGACACGTGTCACCCAAATGTGGCACACTTGGCCGATTTTACATTTGGGCACAACACCCGGTTAGAGTCGTGTTTGGACGAAAAGTTTTCGCGTAACTGCGAAGGAAAATTCCGGCTATGTCGTTTTGTTTTTGCGGATTTTTCCGAGAGACGAAACATTCGGACCAACGGGAGGGTGACATGTGTCACCTCACAATGGAGACAAGTGGGCGACTGGCGAAACAAGGCAAGTTGGGCTTGATATTTGTGTAGATATTTGTGAGGGGTTTAAGGAGTAGGGTCTAGGGTGCACTTGGCTTGATCTTGGCCTTACACTTGCCTTGCACTTGGCTAGATCTTGCCATTGGTTGGCCTTTGGCTTTGCTATAAATACCCCTCCCTTGTGAAGACTTATTCATTCACTCCTCACTTTGTCTAAGTCTTGAAATCCCTCCCCTCCCTCTAGTAGCTCTCGTCCTAAGCCTCTCCCCCTCCCTCCTCCTTGTGGCCTTTGGCCGAGAAGGGTCCCCCCCCCCTTTGTGGTGCTAGCCGTGGGGTACCCCCCCCCCTAGCCTAGTTGTTTTCGTATAATACCCCTTGTTGTGGTATAGAAATACTCCCCTAGTATTGTTATAATGCCCAAAATACCTTAGCCTTGTACCTTGTAGTATTCCAAAGATACCTCTTTACGTAGAGTCCGGAAATACTACCTTTTGTCCTTTTTAGTCTCAAACCGAAACCCTAAGGAAATCTTCATAGTTGGTTGAAGTAATTGAGTAGAAGTTGGTTAGAACTTCTAAGGGTTGTTTGGAGTGGTTTGGAGCGCACGGAGTGGAGCTAAACCTTGCTCAGGAGCGACATTAAACTCGGATAATTTTGGGCTTATCGAGGTAATTATCTTGTCCCTCTATTGTAATTGGAAATTACATGTTTGTTAGGATATATAGTTGAAGTATACTATATATGGAACTATACTTAGTATTCGGCAATGTCTTTTGACTTAAGCCTGAAGAATTAAGAATCGAACTAAATCAGATTTACATAGGGTGATCAGCGAGAGGCTTGTGTCGAATTGTACACGTCCGGTTAGAGTGTAAACCCCGGTTGGCTTGGTAGCCGCCTCGATAGAGAGAGATTTACGCTGTTGCGAGGAGTCTTGCCGAATTTTCTATAGAAAGAAAGAAACTTATGTTTTGGGGTTAATAGACGTTTGTGACCTTTTTAGGTGAAAGTACTAAGAGTAGAGTATTCTTCTCGTGGAGTGGAAATGTATAGCAAGGTTGTAGTACTTTGAGCATTTTGCTTATTTTCGATAAATCGTCATGCGAGGTATGTGAACCTCTTCCTATCTTTTCTAGCATGATTGTTGTGAACTATGTAGTACGGTAGACGTACATGTGCTAAGTGATTTGGTTGGTTTAAAACATAGGGTGTTATAATAGCTTTATGGGAAGTTAGTTATAACGACCTTATGTAGGTGAAAATGGTTTACTGATGTTAGAAGTTAAGAGACTTGATCTTATAAGATAAGAGACTTAACTTATTTGTTTTAATGTGGATGTTTGTGTGAAACCTCATTCGTGAGTAATGAGTACTTGGTTTCTAAAGGGATAATGTTTCTTGATTTCGGAATCGAACGTATCGATGCACCATTGCAGCGTTAATAAAGGAAAATGTATTGAATAATGATGTGTTGTATTAAAACCGGAGAAACCTCCATCCGCATAGAAGCTAAGATGAGACAAAATGATATTACATTTTCTAGATCATGGTCACGTAATAAGATCGTTATAAACAAGAATAAACTACTCACGTATATGACATATGTTACTTAATTGTTCTAAAAAGGAAATCAAGTGATTAAGTTTGGGAACTATGAAACCATTTGAAAATGAGAAGCTGGAGTAATTGAAACTAGGCAACCGAACTTAGGAAGAGAATGTTGTTACTTGGTTTTGAAAAGGAAGGTGGGTTGGTCATTCTAATACTACGGTATCGGGTGACTTTTATAAAAGAAATGGATCTCTTTTAAAAGAACTTACGATGTAGTACTTTGGGGTTAAAACCGGACTTTGGTATAAAATGAAAGTACTTTGTGTTGTTGTGAAACTTGCCTATGCTTGTTGTTGTGAAGCTTGGCTATGCTTATTGTGATAACCTTTGTTGTGCAAAGCGTTGTATTTCTGTGTTACCGCGTCTCGATGGAGGGTCGGTTGACTTGTTGAGAACTTACTTGGACGCGCTTGCGACGAGAAATTCCACCGCACGTTCGCTGATAGTATTATTGTTGTTAATCACTTTGGACATACTGACACGATGCGTAGCGCACGGGTATGCTTCCATTTTGGTTAAGGTCTTGTGGTTAATCGCTGTGGATATATCGACACGATCGTGGCGCACGTATGTTTCCATTTTGATTATCGCCTTGTGATTTCCTTTTGGACATACGACACGATGCGTGGCGCACGGGTATCGTCCATTTGGAATGCCGTCTATTGTTTCCTCGACATATCGACACGATCGTAGCGCACGGGTATCGTCCATTTGGAAAGTTGTCTTATTGTTTCTTTGGACATACTGACACGATGCGTAGCGCACGGGTATGCTTCCATCTGGATTGCTTTGTCTTGTTGTTGAGGTCACATGGACATGTCTACACCGATGCGATTCGGGCATGCGCCATGATCGACCACGATTGATGTTGTGGGCGTGAGACCCATAGTTATATCGAGTGATGATCGTTTTATGTTGTGAATCGTAGTTTGGTTATCATACATGTCTCACGCTTTATATAGACTAGTATGATTTCATTTACAAGATTGCGATTTCACATACTTGGTACTGTTCTTGACCTCGGGGCCGCGTTCATGCCGCAGTGAGGTACATCGGTCGTGGATCCTCGCCATAGGATCACAAGCCAACAGATTGAAGCTCCGTTTCTCCGAGGCTTATCTTTTGGTAGGTGTTCCCTGAGTTGTAAGTTCTTGTACATTCAGGGGTATGGCGGGGCCCTGTCCCGTCATAGTCATTGTATATCTTAGAGGTCTGTAGTACTGTTGTGGGCAGGGTTGTAAAAGGATTAAACTGCTCGTGTTTTATGTATATACTAAGGCAACCGTTTTGGTTGGCCTGTTTATTTATTATATCTCTTGTATAATGACTCATGTTTTATGTTCCGCTGATTTTTCTCTGATGTATGTATCGCTAGGGTGCCCGGGGTAAGGCACCAGTCACGGGCCCGATTTTCGGGGTGTGACAACTACTCACATTTCCGAAATCAAGATAACTTTATTCTTTTAAAGACCAAGTACCCATTACTCACGAATGAGGTTTCACAACTTTTTAACACAATTCAAGTCCTTAACATTTCATATCAAGTCACTTAACTTTAGAATCAAGTCAAGGACACAAAAAGGAAATCAAACTTCTTTAACACACGTGCGTCTACCGCACTATATATTTCACAAATAATCATGCTCAAGAGAATAGGAAGAATCACATACCTCTTCGGCTTAATCCACAAGCCAAGTCGAGTATGCCGCGCGTAGAATATCCACCTATAGTAACCACAACACATCTATCAACATCTAGGTTCCTTCGTAGAATATTTCTAAGTATAAGGTTTCTTATTCTACGGAAAATTCGGCAGCACTTCCCCTGTATCTACTTACCTCCACCTTTTTCAAGGCCCGATATCAATAGCCAACCTGCCACATTTAAGGCGCAGTAATACAACAACTCAAAGGGGATTACATGCCTAACTGGACGTGTAAAATTCTGCCACACAATATACTCAACAGTCCATTTCTTTTCAACCTTCTATCCACATATCATATACTCATTTATAAACTACTACAACATGTAATCTCCAATTACAATAGAAGGACAAAGATCATTACCTCGATAAGCCCAAAATTTTCCAATGATTAAAAGTCGATCCTTAGGAATTCTTAGCTCTAATTCCTCACGTTCCAATCCACTCCAAACAACCCTTAGAAGTTCCTAACCAACTTCTCTTCAAGATCCAACTCCAAAAAGTGAAGAACACTTAGGTTTTAAACATAGCAACTTTCGGCCAAGGCAAGGTTTTAGGGCTAGGGGTGTGAAATCTTGCCTAACTCTTGGTTCACAATCTTCCTAACACCTTAAGGAAGAACACTTAAATGTTTAAGGATTTTTGGACAACTGTTGGTCAAGGGGAGGGGCTATTGCTGAGAACACTATCAAAGGGGAGGGAGTATTTCAAGTCTTGGAAATTAATTCAAGTGTGGATGAAGAAGTCTTGCAACAAGGCGATATTTATAGGGAAATCAAGGGCTAGGATGCAAGCAAGTGTGTGGTCTAGATTGGGGACAAGTGTGTGTGGGCCACACAATCCACATGTCCACACAAAGAATTGAGACAAGTGGCTTGCCACTTGTCTCACCATTTCGGCCAAGGGCCACTTGTCCACAAGATATCGGCCATGTGCCACCTAAGGGGGGTGACACGTGTCGCCCTCCAATTCGTCCAAAATATTTCATCTCCCGAAAACATCCATAATGGCCAAAATCTCGAAAACAATGTGGGCCCCACAAAACCGTAAATTTTTACTGTGGGCCCCACGGGACCAAATCTGGAAATAAAATTCCATAATTCTATTATATTCCCAGAAGTCCGAATACCAAATCTGGGAATCCATTCCCATTTACGAACCTTTTTCCTTCACAAAGTCCGGAAAATTTTCCGTCGGAAAATCAAATCTTTCTTCCTTTCCATACTTAATGTCGTATTCTCGTACGTACGTCCTCACATACATACCCTGGAATTACGGGGTGTAACATATATGTTGCTTGATTTTAAAAGGTGTTAGTGTCTTGATCTTAAAAGAGTGAGTTACTTGGGTTTTAAAAAGTATGCTTGACGTTGTTTTAAAAGTGTAAGCCACTTGGTTTAAAAAGTACTTGATTTAAACATGAGAGTGTCTTGATACTACGGGTATTAGTACCGTGTGGTTTTTTGTTACACCTCGTATTTACATGACATGTTTTAAGAACGTACGTAAGAACTCACAAGTGTTAAGATTTGAGACTTGTAAAAATTTATCGGAATTATGAAATTGTCGGAAAACGTATTATTGTGACGAATGGGAGGGCGACACGTGTCACCCCCCCTTATGGATGCCTTGGACGAAATAGGCATGGCCAAGATGGTCATTGACCATAGTCTTAGGATGGCAAGTCTTGCAAGTAGTGAGCTTGACATTATTGACTTAGTCAATGGGTCCACAATGGTCTTGATATTTGTTAAGACCTCATCCAAACCACCCATTTGTTTATATCTTGACCCTCCATTACACTATATAATACTAGTAGTGCAAGACAAGCTTAACACTTAGCCAAAATTTCACAAAAATTTGAAGAACTCAAGAGCTAGCTCTCGGGTTTGCTCACTACCAACAACAAAAAAATTTGTTTGTGATCCATTTAGCTCCACACTTTAAACCAAGGTTCTTGAGTGTATTGTAAGCATATCTCAATAGAAAAATCTTGGAAAAATATAGTTTTCGGGTTAGTCGCAAAGCGAAAACCTAGTTGTCTTTCTAGGTTTTGTTTGGAGATTTGAAGGAAATTTGTTGGTGTTGTTCTAAGGGTCTCAACTAGTGGATTGAAGTGTCTTGAAGAGGCTCTAAGTTACTAAGGAGCGACTTCGGATTTGGAGTTGGATTAAGATTCGTTGAGGTATAATCTTGTCCATTAAAAGTGTTACAAGATTATTTATATTGTTGTTAGCTTTACATGTTGCTAGCATGAAGTATATGTGTTGAAGTTTATAAGTATTATGGATTGCTTGTAGCTTAAATCCGAAATGTTATATAAGCCATTTGAAGTTGGATTACTAATTGGTCGTTTATTAGAAATTGTCGCATGTTACTTACTTGAAGATTATAGTAGTTATAATCAATTGCGACTTGATATCATGTTATGCTAACAACTTGGATTGAAATGGAATTGGATAATAATTGGTGTTATTGTACTCAATATGGCCGAAATTGGACTAGTATGTCACGACCCGTTCTGGGGCCCGTGACTGGTGCCTTACCCGGGCACCCAAGTAGTCATACATCAGAGAATATCGGCGGAATATAAAAACAAGACATGAAACAATGTAAATTGAGACACAATTTATTCTGAGAAAAGGGCGCCTCTCGGCATATATATATCAAAATCTGGCAGTTTACATCCCAACTGTACAATAGGACTACAGACCTCTAAGGAAGTAAAACAACTATGGCGGGACAGTGGCCGCCATACCCGATCAGCATAAAACTATCTACAACAGGGAGATCATACCCAAAAGTCGAGCCTCCGGAGAAGATGGAGCTCCTGACACCAACGCAAAAGATCCTAAGGATGCGGATCTAGCACCTGCTTGCTTTTACTGTGGCGTGAACGCACTTCAAGGAGGTCGATAACAGGTACTAAGTATGTGAAACTGTAAAGTACTTAAATGAAATCATATCATTTTAAAACCAATTTTTACAAATATGTATGAAACAACCAAAGTAACCGCACATAGTGCCACATCATAAACAAGAGCAACAATAGGTAAACTGTAACAGGTCTTGTCTAGGCTGCGAATGATCGAAGCAAGGCCAATCGCCCATAGTATCATTATGCATGCCTAATCCTGGACTCCCGCAGTCCGCATAGGCCACTCACGTAGGCCCGCATGGGGTATCCCCCGCATCGAGGGTAGCTACTCCTCGGCATCGTCCTGGACTCGTAGTCCGCATGGCCACATAGACCGCATGACCACAAAGGCCGCACACTAACCTGGAACTCTCGTAGCTCCGCATAGGCCCCCAGGACCCGCATGAGGTATTCTCGAATCATAGTCACACAGACTGCCTGAGCAATACCCCGCATCGGAGGGCAGCGTAACCCCCGGTATCATGTCAAGAGGTGAGTGATATAATACTAACATAACAGCTTATCGTTAAACAACATAAGCACAACAAGAATACCCTCTTATACAAATGTTACAAGACACTAACACACATAGCATCATATCATGTCTACTTATCAAACCATTTTGTTATACTTTCCAGAAATCAATATAAGTCTTTTATAAACACATAAGTAAACTGTTCCTTTTATCATTCTTAAGTCGTTATACTTAACTTCCCATAAAGCTAGTATAACTCTTAAGCTTCTTGTTTTAAAAACAAATATTCTTCTTCTTTCAAAACTGATTTATAATTCTTTTGAAAGACTTTTAAGATCTTTATTATTCAGGCTTAAGTCAAAAGACATTGCCGTAAAGCTACGTTCAGTTAACACACGTACGTCTACCGTACTATATATATACTTTAAAATATCATGCTCGGAGTATAGGAAGAATCACATACCTTCTTGGCGAAATCCACCTGCCAAGTTGAATATGTCGCGCGCAGAGAATCAACCTATAATAGTCAGATACGTCTATCAATGTCTAGACTACTCTGTAGACTATTCTAAGCAGAGGGTTCTTAATTCTACGGAAAATCGGGCAGCACTTCCCTACCCGGTAAGCTACCCAAGTCTCATCAGAATACAATCTATGTAAGTACAGTTCAATTCTTCTTCTGTTTTACCCTTCTACTGTGATTACAGTTCACTTCTATACTTTAATATCCTTCTTTATCCTATACTCAAGTCTTAACTATTCTTATATGTAATATCCAATTACAATAGAAGGACAAGATATTTACCTCGATAAGCCCAAAATTATCCAAGTTAAATGTCGATCCTGAGCAAGGTTTAGCTCCTAGTTTGCACGCTCCGATAGCTCCAAGAACCCTTAGAAGTTTCCAACAACTTCTACTTAAATACTAAAAGGGATTTGGGGCTAGGGTATTTTGGAATAGTGGCTATACTTAGAAGACAACTTTCTACCAAGGGGGCTCTCGGCCAAAGCCACTAGGCTAGAGGGGGGAGAGGGGTGTTTCGGCTAGGCTCACAAGAGGGGGGGGAGTGAGGCTAGGACGAGAAGCTCTCAAGGGGGGAAGGAGGATTTTTATACTTGGAGATTTGTGATGAAGAAGTCTTCAAAGGGGGGGGGGGGGGTATTTATAGGGAAACCAAGGGCCATGATCAAGCCAAGTGGGGGGCAAGTGGAGGGCCAAGATTTGCCCAAGTGCCCCCTACCCCTACTCCTTAAATCACTCCACAAACAATGACCCATGTCTTAAGCACCAAAACAAGGCCAATCGTCCAAGGCCTTAGCCCCCCTTTGCCGTCCAATGAGGGTGACAAGTGTCACCCTCTCGTTGGCCCAAAAATGTTCCATCTCTCGGAAAAATCCGCAAAAATTATAAATGACATAGCCGAAATTTTCCCGTCGCAAGTTTTGTAAAACGTTTCGTCGGAAAACCATCCGTTTTGTGAGTTGTGCCCAAAATCGTCCATAATGCCTAACTTAAGGCTAAACTTTTTGTACGTACGCCCCTACGTACATACTCTGGAAATACGGGGTATAACATTCTCCCCTCCTTAGAAACATTCGTCCCGAATGTTCCTTCCCAAGACAGATAACGATAATGTTCTTCATAACATAAACAGTTAGCAAATGCCACACACGGCCACAAAACGACACTTAGGCAATAAGTAAATTAAATCAACAAGTAGGAAAGTGAGTTACCTGGAGGTGTGGGGAATAAGTGAGGATACTTCTGCCTCATGTCCTCCTCAGCTTCCCACGTCATCTCCTCCCTGAGCTCGTTCCGCCACAAGACTTTGACGGAAGCCACGCCCTGGTCCGCAGACGCTAACATGACGACGATCGACATCGCGCATGGGAATCTCCTCATACGATAACCCCTCGGTCACCTGGACATCGTCAATCGGGTGCACTCTAGATGGATCCCCGATACATCTCCTCAGCATAGAAACATGAAACACCGGATGCACTGCCTCCAGATCGGACGGCAGATCCAACTCATAGGCAACCTTGCCTACCTCGCGACAATCAAACGCCCGATGTACTCTGCCGAGTTTCCTTCTTCCCGAATCTCATCACACCCTTCATGGGTGACACCTTCAGAAAACCCAATCATCAACCTCGAACTCCGGATGCCGACGACGATGATCTGCGTATGACTTTTTGTCGACTCGAGCCAAGAATCGCCTGGATAAGTTTCACCTTATCCATCGCCACTGCACCAGATCTGGTCCCACTAACTGTACCTCGCCCACATCAAACCATCCTATCGGCGATCTGCACTTACTCCAATACAAGGCCTCATAAGGCGCCATCTGAATACTGGAGTGGTAGCTATTATTATATGCAAACTCAACTAGAGGCAAATGATCCTCCCTACCACGGTCAATAACATGTGCTCGCAGATATCTCGCAGTGCGGATAGTGCGCTTCACCGTCCGCTCTGCGTGGATGGAATGCGCATCGTGCTCACTGCGCCCCTAAACCTTTTCTCGGAAGGACCTCCAAGTTAGCCGAACCAGGCTCTCATGCGATATGATCGAAATAGGGACTCCATGCATCGGCGATCTCTCGGATGTAAAGTTCGCATAATCCTCGGTACCAAAAAGTCGCCCCGGCGGAAGAAAGTGGGCTGATTTCGTCACCACAACGATAACCCATAGAATCATGTCTCCTCCGAGTGCGAGGTAATCCCGTGATAAAGTCCATGTTGATCACCTCCCACTTCCGTGTCGGGATCTCTATCGCCCGCAACAAACCACCCGCCTCCGTGCTCTACCTTCACCGCCGACAACACGCATCGAGCTACAAACTCTACAACGCCCTCTTCAAGCCATCCCACCAATACACGGATCTAAGGTCGTGGTACATCTTGTCGACTGGATGGATAGAGTAGCGCCGTGTGCTTCCCTAGAACTCCGCCGAGTTCTCGCAATATCCGAACACACAACCGCCCTCAAACCTTAGCACCCCATCAAAGTGCTACCTCAGGACCCTTCCTCACGAAGAGCCGTATCACGGCATCGTGTCAAAATCGATCCTCAAATCTGCCTCTTCACCTCCTCGACGATGGAAGACTCGGCAACCTCTCGAACTCGACCCCACCGCTATCGTAATCAATCAAGCGGACACCAAGGCTCGCTAATCGATGCAAATCACGAACCATGCCCTCCTCTCGCCGCACCTCCGATAGGCTACCCATCGACCTACGACTAAGGGCATACGCCACAACATTGGCCTTCCCCGGTGAGTACAGGATGTCGACATCATAATCCTTGAGAAGCTCTAACCACCGTCTCTGTCGTAAGTTCAGCTCCCTCTGGCTGAAGATATACTGGAGGCTCTTGTGGTCTGTATAAATATCCATATGGACCCCATACAAATAGTGCCTCCAGATCTTGGCGTGAATCACCGCCAACTCCAAATCATGGGGGTAGTTCCTCTCATGCTTCTTAAGCCGGGATGCGTGCGCTATAACCTTGCCCCGCCTGCATCAACACACATCCCAACCCGATGCCCGACGATCACAATACACGACATAGCCGTCGACCTCTGAAGAGTAAGAACGGGCGGTCGCCGCCTCCTTCAAGAATCGGAAACCACCGCCACACGCATCATCCATCAAACTTAGCCGCTTTCCGAGTCACCTAGTCAATGGTGCGAGATAGACGCAAACTTCTCCACGAACCGCCGATAGTAACTCGCAAGGCCCGTAAAATCGCGCACTGCCGAGTAAGAGTTCAGGCCAACTCCCGATCGCCTCGATCTTGGCCGTATCCACCTGAATACCATCAAATATGCCCAAGAAAAGCCACCGAAGTTAACCAAAACTCACATTTGGAAAACTTGGCGTACAACTGCTGGTCCTGGAGAACTCTCAGCACAGTCCTCAAATGCTCCGCATGCTCCTGCTCTGAGCGAGAATAAACCAAGATGTCATCAATGAACACTATCACAAACGTGTCAAAAATGGTTTGAACACTGGTTCATCGATCCATAAATACCACGAGCATTGGTCAACCCGAAAGACATAACCACGAACTCATAATGCCCGTGCACGTTCGGAATGCACTGGGACATCCGCCTCTAACTCGTACTGATGATAGCCGATCGCAGATCAATCTTGGAGAAACATCTCGCGCTCGCAATCGGGTCGAACAAATCATCAATCCTGGGAAGGGGGTATTTGTTCTTAATGGTCACCTTGTTCAGCTGCCTGTAATCAACACACATGCGCAGCGTCCCGTCCTTCTTCTTCACGAACAATACCGGCGCTCCCCAGGGAGAAACACTAGGCACGATGAAGCCGCTTCTCCAAAGAAATCTCTCACCTGGTCCTTCAACTCTCTCAACTCGGCAGTGCCATTCTGTATGGCGGAATGGAAATAGCCGAGTGTCCGCAAAGACATCGATACAAAACTCTATCTCCCTCTCAGGAGGGATACCCGGGAGGTCGTCTGGAAACACATCAGGGAACTCTCTGACTATAGGAACTGACTGAAAATCTGGTACCACCGCCTCAGTATCAAACACCCGAACGAGATGGTAGATATACCCCTTCTGCACCATCTTCCTAGCCTTGAGGTAGGAAATAAACCTACCTCTACGATACTGATGTTCCTCCCACTCAACAACCGTGTCACGACCGAACGGGGCCGTGGATCGTGCCTTACCCGGCACCCGGAGTCATACATCGAGAAATCAGCGAATATAAAGACAATACATGAAACCAATGTAATAAGGCGGTGAAATAAGAAGACAAAGCTAACCAAAAACGGTTACCTTCAAGATACATATAAATAGCAATTTGAGCGATATCCCTTTCTACAACTCGCCCACAACAAGATTTCATGCACCTCTAAGAATGATACGACAACAATGGCGACAGGGGCCGCCATACCCTGAATGTAAGTACCTACAACGACAGGGACTATACCACCGATAAGCCTCCGAGAAACGGAGCTTCCCAAACGCTGAATCGTGACCACATGAGCGAGGATCAACATGGTGTACCTCTACCGCGGCATGAACGCACTTCCGGGCGAGGTCGATAACAGTACCAAGTATGTGAAATCAAAATACCGTAAATGAAATCATAGTAGTCTATATAAAGCGGAGACATGTATGATAACCAAACTACGATTCACAATAAAATGCGTATGTCAAGTCGTGACTTCGCTCAAGTCATTACTCAGTATAACAATGGGTCTCACGCCACAACATCAATCATGCCCGTGGAATACCTTCCTCACCGCGATCCATGATATAAAAGCACCAAGGAATACATAAACACCGTGTCCCACCTGTGTCATAATAAAACCGCACGGTAAGTACGAAGGCATAGCCGACTACTAAAACCCACGCACCAACAATGCTATAAAAGCGTATCACGAGGTCTTTCTGCATCGCACCACATGATCGGCCGCCACTCGCCGCAGATCAATGTGCGCGTCTATTCTCGAACTTACCGCAGCCCGCATAGGTCACACACGCACCGCATGAGGTATTCCTCGAATCATGGTCCTGCATCACCGAGGTATACCCACATCGGAGGCAGCTTAACCCCAGATCCGCTGGACTCCGCACCCGCATAGTCTCAATAGACCGCATAGTCCCATGGACCGCATAGGCATCTCAGACGGGCTAAACACCCGAATGATCAATCACGAGCATACCGCTGCCCGCATAGTCTCACGACCGCGTAAAGCCGTATAGACCGCATCGCGGTGGCAAGCCCGGTATAATAAGTCGAGGGTAGGTGATATAATAATAGTACAACGGACTTACCGTTAGCAACGTAAGCACAGCAAGAATGACCCCCTTACACAACAATCACAAGATACTAACACACGTAGCATCCTAACATGTTTACTTATCAAATCAACAAGAAAGTATTGCAAGGCTATCTCAAACCAACAGAATCAAGTTATTCACACAAGGTACTTTATGCTAATAAGTTCGGGTATCTATCCCCAAAGTACTTCATACATTAACTCTTTTAAAAGATCCGTTTCTTTCACAGAAGTCACACAATACGTAGTATAAAATAGAGTGACTATCTTTTTAAGTAAACCCAAAACACTTCCCTTTGTAAAATCAAGTAACAATATTATTTTCCAAACGTTCAAGTTTGCCTAATTTCAAATGTTCACGTTTCTTATTTTAGAAAGGTTTCGTAGTTCATAGTCTTATTCATTTAAGAATATAATTCTCTTTTAAACAATCTGAGAAAGATATGCCTTATATGTGAGTAGGTTATTCTTGTTCATAATCAATCTTATTGAGCAGCCATGATCTAGGAAATGTAATATCATTTTGTCTCATCTTAGCTTCTATGCAGATGGAGGTCTCTACTGGTTTTATTATTACTTCATTAATCAAAACATTTCCCTTTATTAACGCTGCAGTGGTTTGTCGATACTCATTCTGATTTCCTAAATCAAGAAACATTATTCCTTTTACAAACCAAGTACTCATTACTCACGAATGAGGTTTCACACAAAATTCATATTAATTTAATTAAGTCAAGTCTCTTATCTTTTAAGATCAAGTCTCTTAACTTCTAAAATCAATAAATCATTCATTTTGTCTCTCTTAAGCCGTTATACCTAACTTCCCATAAAGCTATTATAACACTTAAGTTTTTAAAACCCCAAGGCATTTTCTTACCTACATAAAGCTGTTATAACCAACTTCCCATAAAGCCGTTATAACACTTTATGTTTTAAACCAATCAAATACATTTAACACGTACGCTCACCGCATTACTACATAGTTATACACATATAATGCTAGAAAAGATAGGAAGAGGTTCACATACCTCGCGACGATTATCGACTAATAGCAAAACGCTCCAAGTACCTCAAACCGTCGGCTACTCCTTAAGCCAAGTAGATCACGCCATACGTAGTACTTCAACCTATAGAGGCCACAAGGCGCCTATTAACATCTAGATCTCAACGTAGAATATTCTACAGAAAATTCGGCAAGACTCCCCGCAACCGCAGAAATCTCCTCATCTATCGAGGCCGGCTACCAAGCCAACCAGGGGTTTATACATCTAACCTGACGTGTACAATTCTACTCACGAATGCTACACAAGTCTCATCTGATCCCATGTAATTACGATTGATTCTCTTTCTTTAAATTCAGGCTTAAGTCAAAAGACATTGCCGCAAAGCTATGTTCAGTTCTATATATAGTATACTTCAACTATATAATCCTACAACATGTAATTTCCAATTACAATAAGGGGACAAGAATATTTACCTCGATAAACCCAAAATTATCCGAGATAAAAGTCGATCCTGAGCAAGGTTTAGCTCCTAAACTGCACGCTCCAACCCGCTCCAAACAACCCTTAGAAGTTCTACGCAACTTCTACTTAACACTTCAACCAACTATGAAGGTTTTCCTTAGGGTTTCGGTTTGAGACAAAAAGGACATAAGGTAGTATTTTCGGTCTCTACGTATAGAGGTATCTTTGGAATACTACAAGGTTTATGGCTAAGGTAATTTGGGTATAGTAACAATACTTTGGAGAGTATTTCTACCAAGAGGGGGGGTATTTATACGAGACAACACCACAAGAGGGGTGTACTACCAACCCCACTGTGAGTGGGTACTTCGCCAAGGGGAGGGACTCTCGCCATGGCCTTCACGAAAATGGGGGAGGGGTTTCAAGACTAGAGGAAGTGAGGAGTGGATGAAGAAAGCTTCACAAAGGGAGGGGTATTTATAGGGAAACCAAGGGCCATGATCTAGCCAAGTGGGGGGCAAGTGGAGGGCCAAGATGTGCCCAAGTGTCCCCTAGTCCCTACTCCTTAAAACCCTCACAAATATCTTACCAAACCTTATCTTGAAATCGTCCACTTTACCGCCCACAACTTCCGCCAATGAGAGGGTGCCAAGTGTCGCCCTCTCGTTGGTCCAAAATGCTTCGTCTCTCGGAAAAATCCGCAAAAATTAAAAATGACATAGCCGGAATTTTCCCTTCGCAAGTTATGCAAAACGTTTCGTCGAAAAACGACTCTAACCGGGTGTTGTGCACAAAAATTTTTCGGCCAAGCCTACTTTAAAGCCCAAACTTTTCTACGCACGCCCCACGCATACTACTGGAAATACGGTATAACATTCTCCTTCCTTAGAAACATTCGTCCGAATGTTCCTTCTAAGTCTCAAACAACGCGCCACAAGATAGTCTTCACTACTATACTTACGAGAACAAACCTGCCACACCTGGCCACAGAAACACCTGCGCAAAAACTTACATCCAAGTCCACGAGGAAACACCTCTAACATCACCACAAATACCTCTCTCCGGGGTCTAAAATATACTTCCTTCGCACCTTCTCTTTACAAAAGAAATGATCACATCTATGCCGCCATACATGCTCGCTTCTTCCCTTACGTGTCGTACCCTCCTTGTACACTCGAACTCTTTCTCATAACCTACCACATTTCTGTTGAACAAGTATAAACCAACTATCTGAATCTTTGCCAACATCGAACCAATCGACCGGCAACTTACACTTCCGCCCCTACAAGGCTTCATAAGGCGACATTCGAAAACTGAAATGGTAGCTATAAAACATTTCCCCAACAGGAGACAACAATCCTCACAACTACCCCTGAAATCCAAACACTGGCCCGAGGATGAATACGATACGGAGACTCACCTGAGTTCCTAACCCTGCCTGGTAAAACTTCCAGAAAAAGAAACAGCCGTACCCTGGGCTCCACTGTCTGTCATAAGGTGAAGGTAGGCACCCCGTGCAGCCTTACCACCTTTCTGATGTAATATCTCGCATAACCTTCTGCCGAGTAACCGGTCCTGACTAAAAGACCAGATGGGTTGACCCCATCGGCCCGACTACTGGTCGAACGCATCCACGAACTTGTACGCTGTTAATCGAACTGGGCCAAACACCCTGTGACCCTACCACCCGGGACCACCACAAACCGAATTTATCATAAAGCAGTCGCGGGTTGACCCGCAACATGACCTCAACCCGACCGCAACGCCGAAACACTAGCTCCCGATCCTAACAATCTCACTAATCACGCATTTAAAACCTAGCGGTCTTCTTAGCTCAACTACCCTCTTTCCTTCCACCCTACTCAGGGACTTATCACACGAACAAATCTCACGTGCACTATGCACTCCGATAAGGATCAAACATAACAATACATCTTTACCCGAGATGGCCTTACCTCTAAGGTCTCTACGTATAAAGCTCTAAGGCTCACACTTTTCCTATCCCCTAATCTTTCCCGGTTACTAACCATGATTTCTAATCACAATTAACACACTGCTATCAGAACATAGCACTTAAGATATACTCATCTTATCACACAATACTAATCTCTAGAGGGTTAAGGATATACCTCTATCTACTGCTTCACTCCCCTTGGTCATTCTAATCAAACCTGCCCCGTAGGGCGCACAACTAAGGAAGGTGACGAACTGGTCACTGATCATGAAGGCTGAGTCCTCCTACTTACATCCCTCCTACTAGGACATCCTTTCCACACATGGCCCTGTCGGCCGCAGGTAAAACAAGTACCAACTAAAAGACGACATTCCCCGGAATGACGCCTGTCACACTGTGAACCGGAAGTCCTGGAGCTCTAACCAACTCCGGCATACCCCGAAAGTCCTGAAATACATGGAAGACCACTCTGCACTGGCGGAGGTGCATATCTAATCTGCTGGTGAGGCGATTCGCCTCGAAAGTTACCAAAGTACCTTGCTGTTCGCCTCTTCTCGCCTCGTTAACCCGTCGATCTCTACGCTGCTGCGCATAAGCCCGTACACAGGCCATGCTCAAGCCTAACTGAAGAATTACTCTTGTACAACCCTCTCTTAGATAGTCATCAAGACTCGCGGTACATCGGTATACACTTTGGCAGCCAAATCCATAGCTAGTAACAGGGTCACCTCTTTGCAATCTATATTCTCAGTTCCCGGTCGTGGAACTGAAGGTTCAAATGTCATGGCCACAGTAGGAACTGCTGCCGCCGTGCTAAACTCTGCTGGGGCTAGTGACGTCGCAGAACTCCCCGAATAAAGCACCACCCCAGGTGATGATTGGGCCTGGGCCCTCGTAACCCTCTGAACTCTACTCGCAGCCTCTCCGCCGCTTTGCCTCCCGCCCGGGTTTGCCCTACGCGGAGGCATAACGGTAAGGAAAAGAAATACGTTTAGAGGGTTCAACTTACAACACAGCTCTAAGGCACGATCTCAGAGTGAGAAGAATGGAAACCAATCCTAAATATCCTATAGCCTCCCGATTATTGGTGTGGTGCACAACACACCGATAATCAAGACTTCATCGATACGGTCTAGACACTTTCCGAGGATTAACTGCTCTGATACCACTTTTGTCACGACCCGAACCGGGGCCCGTGACTGGTGCCTTACCCGGGCACCCCAGTAGTCATACATCAGAGAAATCAGCGGAATATAAAGACAATACATGAAACCAATGTAATAAGATAGTGAAATAAGACAAAGCAACTAAAACGGTTACCTTCGGTATACATATAAATAACAATTTGAGCAGCTACATCCCTTTCTACAACTCGCCACAACAAGATTCTGCACTTCTAAGAATGATACGACAACAATAGCGACAGGGCCCGCCATACCCTGAATGTAAGTACCTACAACGACAGGGGACTATACCACTGATAAGCCTCCGGAGAAACGGAGCTTCCCAAACGCTGAACTGTGACCCTATGAGCGAGGATCAACACTGGTGTACCTCTACCTGCGGCATGAACGCAGCCCCCCGAAAGAGGTCAGTACAACAGGTACCAAGTATGTGAAACTGAAAAATACTGTAAATGAAATCATAGTAGTCTATATAAAGAAGGAGACATGTATGATAACCAAACTACAGTTCACAATAAAACAGTCATGTCAAGTCAGGGACTCTCGCCCTCAAGTCATTACTCAAGTATAACAATGGGTCTCACGCCCACAACATCAATCATGCCCGTGGAATACCTTCCTCACTGCCGGCAGTCCATGATATAAAAGCACCAAGGAATACACATAAACACCAAGTCCCACCTGTGTCATAATAAAACCGTACGGGGTAAGTACGAAGGCATAACCGACTACTAAAACCCACAGTACCAACAATGCTATAAAACTGTATCACGAGGTCTTTCTAGACCGCACCACATGATCGAAGCTGGCCATTCACCCGCAGTATCAATGTGCGCGTCTATTCCTGGAACTTACCGCAGCTCCGCATAGGTCACACACAGACCCGCATGAGGTATTCCTCGAATCATGGTCCCGCATCACCGAGGTATACCTCAGACGGAGGCAACTTAACCCCCGGTATCCGCCTGGACTCCCGCAGCCCGCATAGTCTCAATAGACCGCATAGTCCCATGGACCGCATAGGGCATCCCCCGCATCGGGCTAAACACCCGGAATGATCAATCCTGGAGCATACCGCTGCTCCGCATAGTCTCACAGACCGCATAGGCCGTATAGACCCGCATCAAGGGTGGCAAGCCCTCGGTATAATAAGTCAAGGGGGTAGGTGATATAATAATAGTACAACGGACTTACCGGTTAGCAACGTAAGCACAGCAAGAATGACCCCCTTACACAACAATCACAAGATACTAACACACGTAGCATCCTAACATGTTTACTTATCAAATCAACAAGAAAGTATTGCAAGGCTATCACAAACCAACAGAATCAAGTTATTCACACAAGGTACTTTATGCTAATAAGTTCGGGTATCTATCCCCAAAGTACTTCATACATTAACTCTTTTAAAAGATCCGTTTCTTTCACAGAAGTCACACAATACCCGTAGTATAAAATAGAGTGACTATCTTTTTAAGTAAACCCAAAACACTTCCCTTTGTAAAATCAAGTAACAATATTATTTTCCAAACGTTCAAGTTTGCCTAATTTCAAATGTTCACGTTTCTTATTTTAGAAAGGTTTCGTAGTTCATAGTCTTATTCATTTAAGAATATAATTCTCTTTTAAACAATTTGAGAAAGATATGCCTTATATGTGAGTAGGTTATTCTTGTTCATAATCAATCTTATTGAGCAGCCATGATCTAGGAAATGTAATATCATTTTGTCTCATCTTAGCTTCTATGCAGATGGAGGTCTCTACTGGTTTTATTATTACTTCATTAATCAAAACATTTCCCTTTATTAACGCTGCAGTGGTTTGTCGATACTCATTCTGATTTCCTAAATCAGTAAAACATTATTCCTTTTACAAACCAAGTACTCATTACTCACGAATGAGGTTTCACACAAAATTCATATTAATTTAATTAAGTCAAGTCTCTTATCTTTTAAGATCAAGTCTCTTAACTTCTAAAATCAATAAATCATTCATTTTATCTCTCTTAAGCCGTTATACCTAACTTCCCATAAAGCTATTATAACACTTAAGTTTTTAAAACCCCAAGGCATTTTCTTACCTACATAAAGCTGTTATAACCAACTTCCCATAAAGCCGTTATAACACTTTATGTTTTAAACCAATCAAATACATTTAACACATGTATCGCTCACCGTACTACATAGTTATACACATATCATGCTAGAAAAGATAGGAAGAGGTTCACATACCTCGCGACGATTATCGACTAATAGCAAAACGCTCCAAGTACCTCAAATCGTCGGCTACTCCTTAAGACAAGTAGATCACGCCATACGTAGTACTTCAACCTATAGAGGCCACAAGGCGCCTATTAACATCTAGATCTCAACGTAGAATATTCTACGTAAAATTGGCAAATTCACACAGAAATCTCCTTCTCTATCGAGGCCGGCTACCAAGCCAACCAGGGGGGGGGGGGTTTATACGTCTAACCGGACGTGTACAATTCTACACACCGGAATGCTACACAAGTCTCATGTCTGATCCATGTAATTACAGTTCAGTTCTCTTTCTTTAAATTCAGGCTTAAGTCAAAAGACATTGCCGCAAAGCTATGTTCAGTTCTATATATAGTATACTTCAACTATATAATCCTACAACATGTAATTTCCAATTACAATAAGGGGACAAGAATATTTACCTCGATAAGCCCAAAATTATCCGAGATAAAAGTCGATCCTGAGCAAGGTTTAGCTCCTAAACTGCACGCTCCAACCCGCTCCAAACAACCCTTAGAAGTTCTACGCAACTTCTACTTAGCACTTCAACCAACTATGAAGGTTTTCCTTAGGGTTTCGGTTTGAGACAAAAAGGACATAAGGTAGTATTTCCGGGCTCTACGTATAGAGGTATCTTTGGAATACTACAAGGTATATGGCTAAGGTAATTTGGGTATAGTAACAATACTTTGGAGAGTATTTCTACCAATAGGGGGGTATTTATACGAGACAACACCACAAGAGGGGGGGTGTATACCCCTCGGCCAACCCCACTAGGAGGGGGGTACTCTCGGCCAAGGGGGGGAGGGGACTCTCGGCCAAGGGCCTTCACGAAAATGGGGGAGGGGTTTCAAGACTAGAGGAAGTGAGGAGTGGATGAAGAAAGCTTCACAAAGGGAGGGGTATTTATAGGGAAACCAAGGGCCAAGATCTAGCCAAGTGGGGGGCAAGTGGAGGGCCAAGATGTGCCCAAGTGCCCCCTAGCCCCTACTCCTTAAAACCCTCACAATTATCTTACCAAACCTTATCTTGAAATCGTCCACTTTACCGCCCACAACTTCCGCCAATGAGAGGGTGCCAAGTGTCGCCCTCTCGTTGGCCCAACATGCTTCGTCTCTCGGAAAAATCCGCAAAAATTAAAAATCACATCGCCGTATTTTTCCCTTCGAATGTTATGCAAACCGTTTCGTCGAAAAACGACTCTAACCGGGTGTTGTGCACAAAAAAATTTCGGCCAAGCCTACTTTAAAGCCCAAACTTTTCTACGCACGCCCCACGCATATACTGGAAATACGGTATAACAAACCGACTCTCGGAAACTGGAACCGCATTACTCTCCTCGCAGCTACATTGGCGTAGCGAAGCTAGCCAATCCACACCCATGATCATGTCGAAATCGGTCATATCCAACTCTATCAAGTCGGCTAGGTCCGACGATCAGATATGGTCACTGGACAAGCCCTATATACCCGCCGAGCTACCACCGAATCACCCACTGGCGTAGCTACCTCGAAAGGGGGACTCAGGCTCTATCCCTATCCTACTTGCAATAAGGGGAGATATATAGGACAGAGTAGAACCCGGATCTATCAAGGCATACACATCAAATCCAGAACCGATAAGGTACAGTGATGACATCGGTGAGGCCTCACGATCCCGCCTACCGACAAGGCATAAATGCGGTTCGTGGACCGCTAGAATCGGGACCCGCGCCACGACCTCCGCCACCGCTGGTCCATGAGTACCACTCCGGGCGAGTAATCAGGAGATGAAGAAGGCCGTGAAAGACCCAGTGGTGACTCCTACCCTCTCATACGCTCTTGGCCTGACATGCTCGCAAAGTGACCGCCGCCGCAATCAGTAACAAACTCTCGGGCGAGCACCACAATTCCCGTAATGGGATCTACCGCATCGCCACACCGGCGGGTGGTCCCGTCGGTTAACACCTCGCTACTCGGACGCTCAAGTCACGGCCCCGTGCGCCTTCGAATATCTCGCCGCTCGCGGACGGTGTAGGAGTGCTCTGAGCTGGCTGTGGTGAAAATCTAGACTACTGCTGAGGCCGCCCACCACGATAGCCACCAAAAGACCCTGCCGCCCCGTCTTCTTCTGCCGCTGTCACAACCCGTCGGCTTCTACGCTCGCATCCAAGTGCATGAGCTCGCATGCGGGTAATATCCATACACGTCAAGAGCCACACCCGCACAAGACTCGCCATATAATCATCTAGCCCTGGCGTAACGATGCACCTCGCCCTCCATATTCGCTACCAACGCAGTGGACATATCGAGCCAACGAATCAAACTCAACGTTGTACTTCTAATCGTGCGTCCTCTCTGCCTCAAGAACAAAAATATGTCGGCGTGCCCTCTCATCCGCGAGGCAAGAAATGAGTGAGAAAAGCCTCCGAGAACTCGTCCCAAGTAGGCCGGGATGCGCGCTCTCCCGAGATAACTCCCACGATCAAACCAATCGATCGCGGTATCACGCAGCCTATGTGAGAAGACCACGGACTCGGTCTCAAGCCTTGATCACTCGCATGATCCTGCAGAATCGACGGATGAAATCCTGCGGATCATCCTCGTGCCTCGACCCATAGAACTCGGCGGGCTACAACTCGTAAAATCCCGTAGCCTCAAATGCGATCTCGGGTGAACCACGAGCACTACCGAACTGAATCGCGATCCAACCTATCTCATGCTCGCCACGATCACGCCGAATCGCCATCTCCTTGTAACCCATCTCGCTCGCTTCCAGCCGGGGACCGAGGTGTAGGTACTGTGGTCTCATCAGCCACTGCTGCGGCCCTAAACCCTCCTGGGGTCTGCGGCGTCGTGGAACTCGCCGTCTCGGGTATAGACTGGGCCTGTGCCCTCGTGACTCTAGGTGTCCCACTAGCAGCTCCCTCGGCTGCCTTGCCCTTCTGGGCCCGGGTTGCCTTACGTGGAGGCATAATCACATGTAAAAGGAACACGTTAGAGGGGTCCAACTTATAACACAGCTCTAAAGCATGATCTTAGAGTGAGAAGAATGGAAACCAATCCTAAATATCCTATAGCCTCCTGATTATTGGTGTGGTGCACAACACACCGATAATCAAGACTTCATCGATACTGCCTCAGAGACACTTTCCGAGGATTAATCGCTCGATACCACTTTTGTCACGAATTCCCGGACCGTGGATCGTGCCTTACCCGGGCACCCAAGTAGTCATACATCAGAGAATATCAGCGGAATATAAAAACAAGACATGAAACAATGTAAATTGAGACACAATTTATTACGAGAGCGGCGCTCTCGCATATATATATCAAAATCGCGTTTACATCCCAACCGCATAATAGGACTACGTACTTCTAAGGAAGTAAAACAACTATGGCGACAGTGGCCCGCCATACCTCGATCAGACAAAACTATCTACAACAGGGAGATCATACCCAAAAGTCGAGCCTCCGGAGAAGATGGAGCTCCTGACACCAACGCAAAAGATCCTAAGGATGCGGATCTAGCACCTGCTTGCCTTTACATGCGGCATGAACGCAGCCCCGGAGGTCAAGACAATGTACTAAGTATGTGAAATCAGAAGTACTTAAATGAAATCATATCATTTTAAAACCAATTTTACAAATATGTATGAAACAACCAAAGGAACCGCACATAGTGCCACATCATAAACAAGAGCAACAATAGGTAAACTGTAACAGGTCTTGTCTAGGCTGCGAATGATCGAAGCAAGGCCAATCGCCCATAGTATCATTATGCATGCCTAATCTCGACTCCGCATCGCATAGGCCACTCACGTAGCCCGCATTGGGTATCCCCGCATCGAGGGTAGCTACTCCTGCATCGCCCCGACTCGTAGTCCGCATGGCCACATAGACCGCATGACCACAAAGGCCGCACACTAACTCGAACTCTCGAGCTCGCATAGGCCCTCAGACCCGCATGAGGTATTCTCGAATCATAGTCACATTGCATCGCTCGAGCAATACCGTGACGGAGGACAAACTTAACCCCGATCATGTCAAGAGGTGAGTGATATAATACTAACATAACAGCTTATCGTTAAACAACATAAGCACAACAAGAATACCCTCTTATACAAACGTTACAAGACACTAACACACATAGCATCATATCATGTCTACTTATCAAACCATTTTGTTATACTTTCCAGAAATCAATATAAGTCTTTTATAAACACATAAGTAAATTGTTCCTTTTATCATTCTTAAGTCGTTATACTTAACTTCCCATAAAGCTAGTATAACTCTTAAGCTTCTTGTTTTAAAAACAAATATTCTTCTTCTTTCAAAACTGATTTATAATTCTTTTGAAAGACTTTTTAAGATCTTTATTATTCAGGCTTAAGTCAAAAGACATTGCCGTAAAGCTACGTTCAGTTAACACACGTACGTCTACCGTACTATATATATACTTTAAAATATCATGCTCGGAGTATAGGAAGAATCACATACCTTCTTGGCGAAATCCACCTGCCAAGTTGAATATGTCGCGCGCAGAGAATCAACCTATAATAGTCAGATACGTCTATCAATGTCTAGACTACTCTGTAGACTATTCTAAGCAGAGGGTTCTTAATTCTACGGAAAATCGGGCAGCACTTCCCTACCCGGTAAGCTATACAAGTCTACTGTAAATACAGTCCTATGTAAGTACAGTTCAATTCTTCTTCTGTTTTACCCTTCTACTGTGATTACAGTTCACTTCTATACTTTAATATCCTTCTTTATCCTATACTCAACTCTTAACTATTCTTATATGTAATATCCAATTACAATAGAAGGACAAGATATTTACCTCGATAAGCCCAAAATTATCCAAGTTAAATATCGATCCTGAGCAAGGTTTAGCTCCTAGTTTGCACGCTCCGATAGCTCCAAGAACCCTTAGAAGTTTCCAATAACTTCTACTTAAATACTAAAAGGGATTTGGGGCTAGGGTATTTTGGAATAGTGGCTATACTTGGAAGACAACTTTCTACCAAGGGGAGGGGGGGGCTCTCGGCCAAAGCCACTAGGCTAGAGGGGTGTTTCGGCTAGGCTCACTAGAGGGGGGGGAGTGAGGCTAGGACGAGAAGCTCTCATGGGGGGAAGGAGGATTTTTAGACTTGGAGATTTGTGATGAAGAAGTCTTCAAAGGGGGGGGGGGTATTTATAGGGAAACCAAGGGCCATGATCAAGCCAAGTGGGGGGCAAGTGGAGGGCCAAGATTTGCCCAAGTGCCCCCTACCCCTACTCCTTAAATCACTCCACAAACAATGACACATGTCTTAAGCCCCAAAACAAGGCCAATCGTCCAAGGCCTTAGCCCCCCTTTGTCGTCCAATGAGGGTGACAAGTGTCACCCTCTCGTTGGCCCAAAAATGTTCCATCTCTCGGAAAAATCCGCAAAAATTATAAATGACATAGCCGGAATTTTCCCGTCGCAAGTATTGTAAAACGTTTCGTCGGAAAACCACCCGTTTTGTGAGTTGTGCCCAAAATCGTCCATAATGCCTAACTTAAGGCTAAACTTTTTGTACGTACGCCCCTACGTACATACTCTGGAAATACGGGGTATAACATAGTAGTTGTGTTAGTTGATGTCTATTGTGGGGCGGAATTTTACACGTCTAGTAGGCGTGTAATCCCCTATTGTTGATTGTGTTGTTTGGGCCTTAAATGTGGCGTGTTTGGTTATTGTATTCAGCCTTGAAAAAGGTGGCAACACATGTCTTAAGCCCCAAAACAAGGCCAATCGTCCAAGGCCTTAGCCCCCCTTTGTCGTCCAATGAGGGTGACAAGTGTCACCCTCTCGTTGGCCCAAAAATGTTCCATCTCTCGGAAAAATCCGCAAAAATTATAAATGACATAGCCGGAATTTTCCCGTCGCAAGTATTGTAAAACGTTTCGTCGGAAAACCACCCGTTTTGTGAGTTGTGCCCAAAATCGTCCATAATGCCTAACTTAAGGCTAAACTTTTGCAGACGCACGCCTACGCATACTCCGAAATACGGTATAACATAGTAGTTGTGTTAGTTGATGTCTATTGTGGGGCGGAATTTTACACGTCTAGTAGGCGTGTAATCCCCTATTGTTGATTGTGTTGTTTGGGCCTTAAATGTGGCGTGTTTGGTTATTGTATTCAGCCTTGAAAAAGGTGGCAAAGTTAGTAGAAACAAAGGAGGTGCTGTCCGATTTTCCGTAGAATTTAGCGACTTGACACTTATAATACTCTACGTTTGAAGTAAGGCGTTAATGGACGTATTTTGGATATTATAGGTTGACATACTACGGGCGGGATATTGTACTTGGCAAGTGGTTGACCCGAAGAGGTATGTAGAACGTTTCCTATCCTTTGAGCATGACTAGTTGCACGTATATAGTACGGTAGACGTACAAGATCTTGATATCCTTTACTAGTTTTATGAATAGCCAAGTCGGGTGAGTTAGGAGATTAACTCACTTCTTTGAAAGTATTAAGGATGTCTAATGTTTTATTAAAGTTAAGGGACTTGAAGAGTTTTAAAGTATGTGATACTTGTTCCGTTTTAATCGTATAAGTCCTCGTAGGAAATTGTATTTGGCTAAGGTATAAAGCGAATGTAACGACTTTATGGGGAGTTGGTTATATTTGCTTTATGGAAAGATAAATGACTTGTTTTTAATGAAAAGGCAATTTGATTTTAAGGCATCAATTGCCTAAGGTTTTATAATAAAAGGAGTCACTTGATTTAGAAACCTAACTTTATTTTCTAAAGGTATTGTGACTTGTCTTGAAAGGTAATTTTGACTTGATACTACGGTTTATAGTATCTTGGAAGTTTATATGAAAATGAGTCATTTTTAAAAGATTGGAAGTACGTAGTACTTTGGGTTAAACTCCCGGATTTTATTATAACATATTAGTGCCTTAAGTGAACTAAAATTTAGAGTGTAGATGAATAAGACTAATAAGAAGTTAGGGGGATTTCTAACTTGCTTATTTATTGTATGACGGCCGGTTGAGATAGGGTAATAGTATAAGTGAGGGGTAAACCCCCAAGACGCTATACCACCTTCTCCGTGATAAGAGTATAAATGAGGGTAAACCCCAAGACGTTATACCACTGCTTTACTACCTTCTCCGTGGTAAGAGTATAAATGAGGAAAACCCCAAGACGTTATACCACCGCCTGTGGTAAGAGTATAAATGAGGTAAAACCCCAAGACGTTATACCACCGCTTTCTATGGATTCGCTACCCACGAGTTGATCGTGAGTCTCCTATTGTTATGTTAGACGATTCTCTCGTTTACTCTCATTGTTAGTAAGGCAATCGTAATCGTAATTTTGTTATCATACATGTCTCCGCTTTGATTTAAACTTATGATGTAATTACGATTTTCCGCTTTACATACTTAGTACATATTGTAATCGACCCTTCCTGGGGCCGCGTTCATGCCGCAGAAAGGATAAGGTGGTGGATCCTCATTCTTAGGATCACTTATCGACGCCAAGCTCCATTTCTCCGAGGCTTGTCTCTTTGGTACGCTTTTCCCCGATGTTGTAGATTTATGTACATTCGTGGTATGGAGGGCCCCGCCCCGCCACGCTTGTTATTCCTGTGAGGTCCGTATTCACATATGTGGTCATGTGAGAACTGAGTTGTGCAGTTGTACTTTTGATTATGTTTATATTATGGAAGCGCGCTTTATCGACTAGCCCGTGATGTTTATTGTTTACACGTGTTTATGTTGTGTATGTTCCGCCGCTATTCTCCTCGATGTATACGAGGGGTGCCTGTGTAGGGCACCGGGCCGCGTCCCGTGGTCGTCGTGACAAAAGTGGTATCGTGAGCGCTTAGTCCTCTGAAAGTGTCTACGCACCGCGTTCAGTAGTCTTGATTATCGGTGTGTTGTGCACCACATCTATAATCGTGAGGTCGCAGGACATTTAGGATTGGTTTCCATTCTTCTCTCTCCGAGATCGTGCAATGTAGCCGCTTTATTAGGTTGAATCCTCTCCGACCTATTCTTATGAAATGCTTATGCCTCCACCTGGCGACCAGGCCCGTGGCGGCGCAAGAGGTGAGGCGCTAGCGGTACTCAGAGGTTACACTGACCAGTACGACTATACCCGAGGTAGTAGGCGGTCGGCGAGTTCACCACGCCCAGATAGAGGAGCCGAGAGCGGCGAGCTCCAGAGGTTTCTGCACAGAGCCTCCAGCCAGAGTCGGCCGAGTACAGAGACTACGGGATCAGATCCGGTTATTGACCAAGATAGTAGCGGCAAATGACAGAGCAGCAATGCCACCCCAGAGCCGACAATTTGCGGATTAGGGATTTTCTGGGTTGTCATTCACCTGAGTTTTATGGTTCGAGGTCTGAGGAGGATCCGCAAGAGTTCATTCGGCAGCTACAGCGGACCATGCAGGTTCTTAGGGCTTCAGAGACAGAGTCTGTTACGCTAGCCTCTTACCGGTTACGCGATATTGCGTTGAACTGGTTTGTGTCGTGGTTGCTTTCGAGAGGTGAGGATGCTCTTCCAGCTGTCTGGGAGGAGTTTACAGAGGCCTTCATGGATCATTTTCTGCCTCCTGAGATGAGGAGAGCCCGGGTAGATAGATTCTTAACCTTGAGGCAGAATGGGAGGACTATCAGGGAGTATAGCCTGGAGTTTGACTCCTTGGCCAGACATGCGCACACTATTGTAGCTGACATGGCGGATAGAGTTCATCGTTATGTAATGGGGCTAGACCGTCATATGATTACTGCATGCTTGGGGGTGGCTCTTCAGCCCGGTATGGACATTGCGAGGATGCAGGCCTATACGCAGGGGATAGAGGATAGAGAGAGGGAGGACCAAATTGACTCAGGCCAGCCCAAGAGGCTGTGACAATGGTCTCAGGGCGCTGAGGCGGACAGCTCAAGAATAGACTAGGTGTCACGACCGATCCGGGCGTGGATCGTGCCTTACCCCGGGCACCCTAGTGATACAACATCAGAGAAAATCAGCGGAAATAAAACTTAAACATGAAACAAGAGATACGATCATAAAATAGGCCAACCAAACGGTTACCTTCCAATAAAATATATACATACAAATCTTTCAAACCGAACAGTTTAATCCTTTTTACAATCCTGCCCACAATAGTACTACAGACCTCTAAGAGTTTTTATACAACATGACGGGACAGGGCCCCGCCATACCCCTGAATGTACAAGAACCTACAACTCAGGGTAACATACCAAAGATAAGCCTTCGGAGAAACGGAGCTTCCCAACGCTGAACTGTGATCCTAAGAGCGAGGATCAACAACCGATGTACCTCTACCTGCGGCATGAACGCAGCCCCGAGGAGGTCGATAACAGGTACCAAGTATATGAAACTGAAAATACTGTAAATGAAATCATAGCAGTCTATATAAAGCAGGAGACATGTATGATAACCAAACTACAGTTCACAATAAGTAAGCAGTCATGTAAGTCAGGGACTCACGCCCTCAGAGTCATCACCCAAATATTACCATGGGTCTCACGCCCGCAACATCAATCATGCCCGTGGAATACCTTCCTCACTGGCATTTATGATATAATAACACCACAGAGTACACATGAACACCAAGTTGGTACTAACAATACTATACAACCAAACCACGAAGCTGACACGGGGCAAGTACGAAAGCCGACTACCAGATACCAAGGCCGTGTCACGTAGCTGACCGGGCCAAGTACGAGGGCTAACTACTGTGTACCAAGGTCAGATCACGAGACTTCACTACACATCGAACGGTGCAAGTCGAGGGCTAACTACCGTGTACCAAGGCCGAATCAGCCACGAGACGGCAAGTACGAAAGCCGACCACCGATACCAAGGCCGATCAAGAAACCTCGCGGAGAGCTAGTCCATGGAATAACACTATCAACAGGAAACGAACCTCATCATGGCGCATACCCGCGACCATCCATCGAGTCAAGATGCCCATGGACTATCATAGTGGAAGCATACCCGTGGGCCACCCATCGTGTCAGTATGTCCAAAATGATCAAGAATAATACGACCGACCCTCCATTCGAGAGACGCGGTAACATAAGAATACAACACTTGCACAACAAGGCTATCACACACAAACATAGGAAAGTTACACACAACTCAAGGTACTTTTTATTTTATGCCAAGGTCCAGGTTTTAACCCCAAAATACTACGTATGTTAAACTCTTTTTAAAGGATCCATTTCTTTTACAAAGGTCCGATACCCGCAGTATAGAGTGACTAACATCTTTTAAGTAAACCAAAACAACTTCCATACTTTCCTTTTAAAACCAAATTAAGGCAATACCATGCCTTTTTTTTAGACCAAAACACTTCTCCTTTTAAAGTCAAGTTACCACTTTAAAACCAATGATAAAACCATTCTTTCGTTTTCATAAAGTCGTTATAACTAACTTCCCAGAAAGCTGTTATAACACTTTATGTTTTTAACCAATTTTAAGACAAAACAATGCCTTTCTTTTAAACCAAAAACTCTTTAATTTCCACAAGTCTCTTTTAGAAATTAAGTTCCTTACTTATTCTCATTTCCGAAATCAGTAAAACATTATTCTTTAAAAACCAAGTACTCATTACTCACGAATGAGGTTTCACACTTCTTAACAACTTTCACATCAATTCAATTAAGTCAAGTCTCTTATCTTATAAGATTAAGTCTCTTAACTTCTAAAATCAATAACCATTCTTTTATCTTCTTAAGTCGTTATACCTAACTTCCCATAAAGCTAGTATAACTTTTAAGCTTTCAAACCAAGTATTATTCTTCTTTCAAAAAGGATTCTTAATTCTTTTGAAATACTTCAAGATTCTTATTATTCAGGCTTAAGTCAAAAGACATTGCCGTAACACTACATTCAGTTAACATACGTACGTCTACCGTACTATATATATATTCTTTTAAAATACTTCATGCTCAAGAGGATAGGAAGAATCACATACCTCGCGATGATTATCGACTATAAGCAATACGCTCCACAGTATTGTAACCCTGCTAGCCTTTTCCACTCTTTAAGTAGAATACGCTACTCGTAGTACTTCCACCTATATAGGCCACAAACGTCTATTAACTTCTAAACACACGGTTCCATATTCTACAGAAAATTCGGCAGCACCTCTCCCCCCCCCCCCCCACAACCGCGTAAATTTCCTCCTCTATCGAGGCCGGCTACCAAGCCAACCAGGGGGGGGGTTTATACGTCTAACCGGACGTGCACAATTTTAATTCACAGTAATACTACACAAGTCTACTGTAAATACAGTCATATGTAAGTAAAGTTCAAATTCTTCTTAAGTAACCTTCTATGTAATTCCAGTTCAATTCTTTTCAATATTCATTCTATATATAGTATACTTCAACTATATATTACTGCAACATGTAATTTCCAATTACAATAGGGGACAAAATTATTTACCTCGATAAGCCCAAAATTATCCGAGATAAAAGTCGATCCTGAGCAAGGTTTAGCTCCTATTCTGTACGCTCCAATACGCTCCAAACAACCCTTAGAAGTTCTACGCAACTTCTACTTAATACTTCAATACGCTGTGAAGATTTTCCTTAGGGTTTTGGTTTGAGACTAAAAGGACAAAAGGTAGTATTTCCGGGCTCTACGTATAGAGGTAACTTTGGAATACGACAAGGTATAAGGCTAAGGTATTTTGGTATAGTAACAATACTTGGAGAATACTTTCTACCAGGGGGGGGGTGTATTTCACGATAACTTCTCAAGAGGGGGGTATACTCTCGGCCAAGGGGCCTCTACTAGGGAGGGGGGGACTCTCGGCCAAGGGGCCTCTCAAAGGGGGAGGGGTGCTCTAGGACAAGAGCACCAAGAAGAGGGGGGGAGGATTTCAAGACTTAGAAACATTTGGGGATGAAGAAGTCTTCACAAAAGCGGGAATTTATAGGGAAACCAAGGGCCATGATCAAGCCAAGTGGGGGGCAAGTGGAGGGCCAAGATTTGCCCAAGTGCCCCTAACCCTACTCCTCAAATCCCTCACAAAACATTGACCCATGAATTAGGCACAAAACAAGGCACAAAATCGTGCCATCCAAGCCCTCATTGTTGCTCATACGAGGGTGACAAGTGTCACCCTCTCGTTGGTCCAAAATATTTCATCTCTCGGAAAAATCCGCAAAAATAATAAATGACATAGCCGAATTTTCCTTCGCAGTTCTCAGAAACGCTTCGTAAAAAACGACTCTTTACGGGGTTGTGTACAAATTTCGAATCTTGCCTATCTTTAAGGCCCAAACTTTTCTACGCACGCCCACACGCATATACTGAAATACTGGTATAACATTCTCCTTCTCTTAGAAACATTCATTCCGAATGTTCCTTCTCAAACAGATAACGACAAAGTTCTTCATAACTTAAACAAGTTGCCAATGCCACAAAATAACACCCGCGCAAATACTTAACCCAAGTCAACGAGGAATCACTCCTACATCACAAAAGCTTCCACCCTGGTCTAAAGGATACTCCCTTCGCATCTTCACTTCACAACAAAATGACCTCTTTTATTCTGCTAACACACGTTCACTTCTTTCCTTACTCATCGTAATCACTTGAACTCTCCCAGTATACGTACCATACTTCAGTCATTACTTTAGTTCCCAAAATTTCTGGAGCCACTATCTCCAAACTTGGTCATCTTACTAGCCTCGATCTTCTTTAAGGCCATTCCCGGCCTTCACGATCCGCTTCTGGTCGAACATATCCACGAACTCATACGATGGTCATCTAGACTTGGGCCTAGCACCCTCGTGACCCTACCATCTGGCGGGACCACCCAGAACTGACCCCACATACATCCGGGCTACGGGTTGACCCGCAACACGTCCTCAACCCGACCCTCCGTCGCCAAACACTTGTTCTCCCGAGCCGGAACAATCTTACTAATTTACATCATGAAAGCTACCACTTTCATTTTACACAACTCACGGAATTAACCCACAATACATTATACGCAAACCAAGTATTTCGACAAAGACTAACCGTAAAATCTTTTATTCAAGCCGGCCTTACATCTAAGGTCTCAACGTGTAATATTCTAAGGTTCATACCTTCCCTGCCCCCATACTTATTCTTTCAACTATCCATGTCTCTAAACCACAATACACACAAAGCTATCTGTACATAGCACTCAACATACAATCATCGTATCACGCATGTAAAACTCTAGAGGGTTAAGGATATACCTGAAAAGATAGGCGGTTCAAAGGACCGCTTAAAATCGAATTTCCACCGCGAACTCGCTGTGGCTCGCCGTGTATGAACATCCCGCTAGCTGGAAGGTGAAGAACCCGCAACTAATCTCGTAATCAGGCTATCCTACCGCTACCCCGGTCTGACACTCGCCGATGGCCCTGCTGGCCGCAAGAATAACAATCTCCCAAGTTAGTACGACACTCTCCCTTATGAAGTTTTCCACAACGCCACACCGAGACAAGGGCGACTCATCCGCGAGCACTTACCCTCAAAATCAAACCCGAGCCCCGACTGCTCCCGAATATCCCGGCGTCCCGGCGTCGCGAGGACCACTCAGATCGGGCGGAGGTACATAACTAGTCTCGCCGCGGAGGTCCGCCAAAGTTATCAAAGGACCCCGCTGCTGCTCGCCTCTTCTCGCTGATTCGTCATTCCGTCGACCTTCTCCGCCTCACATCCAAGTGCATAAGCTCGCACGCGGCAATGTCCATGCCCGGCCAAGAGCTACACCCAACAAGCCTCGCCAAGTAGTCATCGAGCCCGTGACGTGGCGGTGCACTCGCCCTCCATATCGCTACTAACGCGGACATACCGAGCCAATGAGTCGAACTCACATTGTACTCCCCAACCGCACGCCCGCTTCGCTCAACACCAAAAATCTGTTTACCCGAGCCTCTCGCCCGCTGGAGGTAAGAAATGTGCAAGAAATGCCTCGAGAACTCGCTCCATACGGCTGGAAGTGCATGCTCTCCCGATGCTCTCATGAATCAAACCGCCGATCGCAGATCACGCACCTGATGCGTAACCCAAGACCATCGACTCGGTCTCAAGCCTTGATCACTCATGATCCGTCAGAATCGCTTGATGAACTCCTCGCGATCATCCTCGTGCCTCGACCCGTAACTCAAGCGCTACAACTCGTAAAGTCCCGTAGCCTCAAACTATCCGATCTCGGGTGAACCACGCAAGCATCGAATCGCTACGCCCAAATTATCTCATGTTCTGCCACGATCCCGCCAAGAATCGGGCCATCTTTGTATCCCATCTCTCTCGCTTCCAGCCGTGGATCGAGGCTCGTATCGTTGCCTCAGCAGCCATCGCCGCGCTCTAAACTCGGGCTGTGGCGCCGCAAAACTCGTAGTCAAGCACAATCTCGTCTCGACCGGCTCGCGCCAGACTCCTCTCAGATCTCACTAGCAGCCTCCTGCCGCTTTGCCCACCGGGTCCGGTTGCCTTGCGCGAGGCATAATCGTAAAACGAGATACGCTGAGGGTCCAACTTACAACACGCCTCTAAGGCACGATCTCGTAATGAGAAGGCGGAAACTAATCCTAAATGTCTGCAGCCTCCGATTATAGATGGTGCACAACACACCGATAATCAAGACTCTTACTAGACACGGTCAGACACTTTCCGAGGATTAATCGCTCGATACCACTTTTGTCACGACTCCGATCCGCCCGTGGATCGTGCCTTACCCTGCACCCTAGTGATACAACATCGAGAAAATCAGCGAAATAAAACTTAAACATGAAACAAGAGATACGATCATAAAATAGGCCAACCAAACGGTTACCTTCCAATAAAATATATGCATACAAATCTTTCAAACCGAAAGCTTTAATCTTTTTACAACCCCGCCACAATAGTACTACATGCACTTCTAAGAGTTTTTATACAACATGACGACAGTGGCCTCGCCATACCCCCGAATGTACAAGAACCTACAACTCGTGGTAACATACCAAAGATAAGCCTCCGAGAAACGGAGCTTCCTAACGCTGAATCGTGATCCTAAGAGCGAGGATCAACAAATCGACGATTTTACACGCGCTTATGAACGCAGCCCCGGGCGAGGTCGCATAACAGTACCAAGTATATGAATCAAAATATCAGAATGAAATCATAGCGCTATATAAAGCGAGACATGTATGATAACCAAACTACGCTCACATAAGTAAGCAAATATGTAAGTCGTGACTCACGCCTCGTAGTCATCACCCAAATATTACCATGGGTCTCACGCCCGCAACATCAATCATGCCCGTGGAATACCTTCCTCACTGCCGGCAGTCTATGATATAATAACACCACAGAGTACACATGAACACCAAGTTGGTACTAACAATACTATACAACCAAACCACGAAGCTGACACGGGGCAAGTACGAAAGCCGACTACCAGATACCAAGGCCGTGTCACGTAGCTGACCGAGGCAAGTACGAGGGCTAACTACCGTGTACCAAGCGTCAGATCACGAGACTTCGCCACTACACCGAACGGGCAAGCGAGGGCTAACTACCAGGTACCAAGGCCGAATCAGCCACGAGACGGGGCAAGTACGAAAGCCGACCACCAGATACCAAGGCCGATCAGTAAAACCTCATGGAGAGCTAGTCCATGGAATAACACTATCAACAGGGAAATGAACCCTCATCATGGCCGCACACCCGTGGACCATCCATCGAGTCAGTATGCCCATGGACTATCATAGTGGAAGCATACCCGTGGGCCACCCATCGTGTCAGTATGTCCAAAATGATCAAGAATAATACGACCGGCCCTCCATTCGAGAGACGCGGTAACATAAGAATACAACACTTGCACAACAAGGCTATCACACACAAACATAGGAAATTTACACACAACTCAAGGTACTTTTTATTTTATGCCAAGGTCCAGGTTTTAACCCCAAAATACTACGTATGTTAAACTCTTTTTAAAGGATCCATTTCTTTTACAAAGGTCACCCGATACCCGCAGTATAGAGTGACTAACATCTTTTAAGTAAACCAAAACAACTTCCATACTTTCCTTTTAAAACCAAATTAAGGCAATACCATGCCTTTTTTTTAGACCAAAACACTTCTCCTTTTAAAGTCAAGTTACCACTTTAAAACCAATGATAAAATCATTCTTTCGTTTTCATAAAGTCGTTATAACTAACTTCCCAGAAAGTTGTTATAACACTTTATGTTTTAAACAAATTTTAAGACAAAACAATGCCTTTCTTTTAAACCAAAAACTCTTTAATTTCCACAAGTCTCTTTTAGAAATCAAGTTCCTTACTTATTCTCATTTCCGAAATCAGTAAAACATTATTCTTTAAAAACCAAGTACTCATTACTCACGAATGAGGTTTCACACTTCTTAACAACTTTCACATCAATTCAATTAAGTCAAGTCTCTTATCTTATAAGATTAAGTCTCTTAACTTCTAAAATCAATAACCATTCTTTTATCTTCTTAAGTCGTTATACCTAACTTCCCATAAAGCTAGTATAACTTTTAAGCTTTCAAACCAAGTATTATTCTTCTTTCAAAAAGGATTCTTAATTCTTTTGAAATACTTCAAGATTCTTATTATTCAGGCTTAAGTCAAAAGACATTGTCGTAACACTACATTCAGTTAACATACGTACGTCTACCGTACTATATATATATTCTTTTAAAATACTTCATGCTCAAGAGGATAGGAAGAATCACATACCTCGCGATGATTATCGACTATAAGCAATACGCTCCACAGTATTGTAACCCTGCTAGCCTTTTCCACTCTTTAAGTAGAATACGCTACTCGTAGTACTTCCACCTATATAGGCCATAAACGTCCATTAACTTCTAAACACACGCCCATATTCTACGTAAAATTGGCAAAGACTCTCCCTCGCAACCGCGTAAATCTCATCCTCTATCGAGGCCGGCTACCAAGCCAACCAGGGGGGGGGGGTTTATACGTCTAACCGGACGTGCACAATTTTACTTCACAGTAATACTACACAAGTCTACTGTAAATACAGTCCTATGTAAGTACAGTTCAAATTCTTCTTAAGTAACCTTCTATGTAATTCCAGTTCAATTCTTTTCAATATTCATTCTATATATAGTATACTTCAACTATATATTACTGCAACATGTAATTTCCAATTACAATAGGGGACAAGATTATTTACCTCGATAAGCCCAAAATTATCAGAGATAAAAGTCGATCCTGAGCAAGGTTTAGCTCCTATTTTGTACGCTCCAATACGCTCCAAACAACCCTTAGAAGTTCTACGCAACTTCTACTTAATACTTCAATACGCTATGAAGATTTTCCTTAGGGTTTTGGTTTGAGACTAAAAGGACAAAAGATAGTATTTCCGGGCTCTACGTATAGAGGTAACTTTGGAATACGACAAGGTATAAGGCTAAGGTATTTTGGTATAGTAACAATACTTGGAGAATACTTTCTACCAAGGGGGGGGGGTGTATTTCACGATAACTTCTCAAGAGGGGTATACTCGCCAAGGGGCCTCTACTAGGGAGGGAGACTCTCGCCAAGGGGCCTCTCAAAGGGGAGGGTGCTCTGGACGAGAGCATCAAGAAGAGGAGGATTTCAAGACTTAGAAACATTTGGGACGAAGTCTTCACAAAAGGGGGTATTTATAGGGAAACCAAGGGCCATGATCAAGCCAAGTGGGGGGCAAGTGGAGGGCCAAGATTTTCCCAAGTGCCCCTAACCCTACTCCTCAAATCCCTCACAAAACATTGACCCATGAATTAGGCACAAAACAAGGCACAAAATCGTGCCATCCAAGCCCTCATTGCCGTCCATATGAGGGTGACAAGTGTCACCCTCTCGTTGGTCCAAAATATTTCATCTCTCGGAAAAATCCGCAAAAATAATAAATGACATAGCCGGAATTTTCCCTTCGCAAGTTCTGTAAAACGTTTCGTCGAAAAACGACTCTTTACGGGGGTTGTGTACAAATTTCGAATCTTGCCTATCTTTAAGGCCCAAACTTTTCTACGTACGCCCACACGTACATACTCTGGAAATACGGGGTATAACACTAGGTCCACTTTCCAGCCAGCACAGAGTGCTCCCTCACGGTTTCGCGGGAGTTCGATCACCAGTCATTCGTGAGCGGTCGTGGCTCGGGACTTCGGGATTTCAGGGAGGCAGGAACCGTCACCAATCGGGACCACCCACACCTCGTGTGCTCGTCGCGTAGGTTTCACCAGGCAAGTGTCGCAGGCTTCGGAGCTTGTTACACTTGTGGCGCAGGCCATTTGAGGAGAGATTGTCCGCCTAGAGGCGGCATGAGTGGTACGCGCAAGCGTGATCTGCGCCGGGTATTCTTCTCCTTCAGGTTATGCGCCCGAGGCAGGTACTCACGACGGCAGCCGCGGTAGAGGTCGTGGTGGTTCCAGTACTAGCGGTCCCCAGAACCGCATATATTCATTAGCCAGCCGCCAGGATCAGGAGGCTTCCCCTAACGTCGTCACAGGTACATTATTGATTTCAGGCTGTGATGTTTATGCTTTGATAGATACAGGTTCTACCTTGTCCTATGTGTCCCCTCTTATTGCGGGTAGAATCGAGATAGAGCGGTCGATAGAGCCTTTTGAGGTAGCTACGCCAGATGGTGATTCAGATGTTAGCCGAGCGGGTGTATAGAGGTTGTCCAGATTTATTTACGATCGCCGACTTTGCACTTGATAGAGTTGGAGATGACAGATTTTGATGTCATTATGGGTATGGATCGTTGGCTTCGTTATGCCAACGCTGATCGTAGGGACAGTTGGTTCTTCCAGCTTCTGGCGAGCCGATTATCGAGTGGGAGGGCAACACAAATACGCCGAGGGTAGGTTTATTTCTTACCTCAAGGCTAGGAAGATGGTGCGAGAAGCGGTACATTTATCATCCGTTCGTATTTGATACAGAGGCCGAGGTGCCGATTCTTGATCGCGCGGTGGTTAGGGAATTTCGGATGTGTTCCCGCACGATCTTCCGTATCCTCCCGAGAGGAGATTGAGTTTTGTATTGATACGTTGCGGACACTCGACCTATTTTTATTCCGCCATACGTGATGGCACCCGCCGAGTTGAGGGAGGGCGACCACCAAAGATTTCTGGTCAAGACTTAGATTGTGGAGTGGATGAAGAAGTCCTCGAGGGGTATTTATAGGGAAATCAATGGCCATGATCAAGCCAAGTGGGGGGCAAGTGGAGGGCCAAGATGTGCCCAAGTGCCCCCTACCCCTACTCCTCAAATCACTCCACAAACAATGATCCATGTTTTATGCCCCAAAACCTTGCCAATCGTCCAAGGCAAAAGCCCCCTATGCCGTCCACTTGAGGGTGACAAGTGTCACCCTCTCGTTGGCCCAAAATGTTCCATCTCTCGGAAAAACCCGCAAAAATTATAAATGACATAGCCGGAATTTTCCCTTCGCAAGTTTTGTAAAACGTTTTATCGGAAAACCCTTCGTTTTGTGAGTTGTGCACAAATTTCGCCCAAAGTGCCTAACTTAAGGCTAAACTTTTATACGTACGCCCTCACGTACATACTCTGGAAATACGGGGTATAACATTCTCCCCTCCTTAGAAACATTCGTCCCGAATGTTCCTTCCCAAGACAGATAACAATAAGGTTCTTCATAACTAAAACAGTTTGCAAACGCCACATACGGCCACAAAACAACACTTAGGCAAATATGACAATGAAAATTTACAAGTAGGAAAGTGAGTTACCTGGAGGTGTGGGGAATAGGTGAGGATACTTCTGCCTCATGTCCTCCTCGCCTTCCCACGCCATCTCCTCCCGAGCTCGCTCCGCCACAAGACTTTGACGGAAGCCACGCCCTTGGTCCGCAGACGCCTAACCCGACGATCGATTATCGCTATGGGAATCTCCTCATATGATAACCCTCACACCGACATCGTCAATCGGATGCACTCTAGATGGATCCCGATACATCTCCTCAAAGATAGAAACATGAAACACCGGATGCACCGCCTCCAGATCGGACGGCAGATCCAACTCATAGGCAACCTTGCCTACCCCGTGGACAACTGACACGCCCAATGTACCTGGGCCGAAGCTTTTCTTCCCGAATCTCATCACACCCTTCATGGGTGACACCTTCAGAAAACCCAATCATCAACTCGAACTCGGATGCCGACGACGACGATGATCTGCGATATGACTTCGCCGACTTCAGCCGCCAAGAACCGCTCTGGATAAGCTTCACCTTATCCACTACCCGCCGCACCAAATCTGGTCCCACCAATCGCACTCGCCACATCGAACCAGCCTATCGGCGATCTGCATTTCTCTCATACAAGGCCTCATAAGGTGCCATCCGAATCTTTGAGTGGTAGCTATTATTATACGCAAACTCAACTAGAGGCAAATGATCCTCCCAACACCGGTCAATAACACAAAGCTCGCAAAGATATCCTCAAGAGTCCGGATAGTGCGCCACCGTCCAGATGTTCGTGGATGGAATGCGACTGTGCTCACTGCGCCCCTAAACCCTTCTCGAAAGACCTCCGTAGTTAGCCAGAACCGGGCTCCTCGTGCGATATGATCGAAATAGGGACTTCATGCGATCGACGATCTCTGATGTAAAGTCCGCATAATCCTCACCGAAAAGTCGCCCCGACGGAAGGAAGTGGGCTGATTTCGACACCGTCGACGATAACCCATATAGAATCATGTCTCCTCCGAGTGCGAGGTAATCCCGTGATAAAGTCCATGTTGATCACCTCCCACTTCCGTGCCGATCTCTATCGTCGCAACAAACCACCGTGCCTCGTGCTCTACCTTCACCGCCGACAACACGCACCGAGCTACGAACTCGCAATGTCCTCTTCAAGCCATCCCACCAATACACGTATCTAAGGTCGTGGTACATCTTGGTCGACCGATAGATAGAGTAACGCTACGCGTGTGCTTCCCTAGAACTCCGCCGCCAAGTCCCGCAATATCCGGAACACACAACCCGCCGAACCTTAGCACCCCATCGTGCTACCTCAAAGGACCTTTCCTCACGAAGAGTCGTATCACGATACCGAATCAAAATCGATCTCAAATCAAGCTCTTCACCTCGACGATGGAAGACTCGCAACCTCTCGAACTCGAACCCCACCGCTATCGTAATCAATCAAACGGACACCAAGGCTCGCTAATCGATGCAAATCGCGAACCATGCCCTCCTCCTCTCGCCGCACATCCGATAGGCTACCCATCGACCTACGACTAAGAGCATCTCGCCACAACATCGCCTTCCCGTGGTACAGATGTCAACATCATAATCCTTGAGCGCTTCTAACCACCGTCTCTGTCGTAAGTTCAGCTCCCTCTGGCTGAAGATATACTGGAGGCTCTTGTGGTCTGTATAAATATCCACATGAGCCTCATACAAATAGTGCCTCCAGATCTTCAAGGCGTGAATCACCACGCTAACTCCAAATCATGGGTGGGTAGTTCCTCTCATGCTTTAAGCCGCTTCGGATGCGTACGCTATAACCTTACCCAGCTGCATCAACACACATCCGAGCCCGACGCCTGACGCATCACAATACACAACATAACCGTCTGGACCCTCTGGAAGAGTAAGAACGGGGGCGGTCGTCAGTCTCTCCTTCAGTAACTGGAAACCCTGCTCACAAGCATCAGTCCACTGAAACTTAGCTGCCTTCTGAGTCAGCCTAGTCAATGGTGCAGAGATAGAAGCAAACTTCTATACGAACCGCCGATAATAACCTGCGAGGCCCGTAAAATCGCGAACCTCGGTCGGAGTAGTAGGTCGAGGCCAACTCGATCGCTTCGATATTGGCGATTCACCCGAATACCATCAGCCGGCAATATGCCCAAGAAAAGCCACCAAGTCAACCGTAACTCACACTTCAAAACTTGGCGATAATCGCTGGTCTCGAGAACTCTCAAAGACAACTCAAATGCTCCGCATGCTCCTCGCTCTGGCGAGAATAAACCAAGATATCATCAATGAACACTATCACAAACGTGTCCAAAATGGTTTGAACAATCGGTTCATCAAATCCATGAATACACGAGCATTGGTCAACCCAAAAGACATGACCGAACTCATAATGCCTGCATCGTCCGAATGCGATCTAGGAACATCCACCTCTTCGACTGCACTGATGATAGCCCGACCGCAGATCAATTGGAGAAACATCTCGCACTCGCAATCGGGTCGAACAAATCATCAATCTCGGGAAGGGGGTATTCGTTTAATGGTCACCTTGTTCACCGCTCAGAATCAACACACATGCGCGCAGCTGGCCCCGCCCTTCTTCTTCACGAACAATACCGCGCTCCCTGGGAGAAACACTAGGCCCGATGAAGCCCTTCTCCAAAGAAATCTCTCACCGGTCCTTCAACTCTCTCAACTCGGCAGTGCCATTCTCAGATGGCGGAATGGAAATAGCCGAGTGTCCGCAAAGACATCGATACAAAACACTATCTCCTCTCGTGAGGGATACCCGGAGGTCATCCGAAACACATCGTGGAACTCTCTCGACTATAGGAATCGATCAAAATCTGGTACCGCCGCCAAGATCAAACACCCGAACGATGGTAGATGTACTTCTCGCACCATCTTCCTAGCCTTGAGGTAGGAAATAAACCTACCCTCGCGATACAAAGGTTCTCCCACTCAACAACCGCTCCTCCGAAACCGGAACCGCATTACTTTCTCCTCGCAGCTCTACATTGGCGTAGCAGAAGCTAGCCAATCCATACCCATGATCACATCGAAATCGTCATATCCAACTCTATCAAGTCGGCTAGGTCCGACGATCAGATATGGTCATCGACAAGCCCTATACACCCGCCGAGCTACCACCGAATCACCCATGGCGTAGCTACCTCGAAGCGGTCTATGGACTCGTGCTTTATCCCTATCCTACCAAAGAATAAGGGAGATATATAGGACGAGTAGAACCCGATCTATCAAGGCATACACATCACAACCAAAAGCGATAAAGTACTGCCGACGACGCCAGCGACGCCTCCGTCCCGCCGGCCAGACAGGCATAAATGCGGTTCGAGGACCGCTAGAATCGACCCGCACCACGACCTCGCCGCGACCTGCTGGTCCTCGAGAACCCCGCCCGGGCGAGTAATCAAGAAGACCCAAGAATCGACCCTATAGCCGACTCCTACCACTCACGCTCTTGGCTCTGGTCGTGCCCTCGCATAATGACTCGCCGCCACAAGCGTAGCAAACTCCCGAAGTAGTACTACAACTCCCTAAATGGAATCTACCACATCGGACACACTGAGCACTCGGCCGGTTAGCACCTTGCTACTCGAAGTCAAGCCCCGGGCCCCGACCGCCTCGAATACTCGGGCCGCACCAAACGATGTAGAGCGCCTGAGCCGGGCCGTGGTGCATCCAGACGTCACGAGGCCGCCCACCCCGAGAGCTACCAAAGATCCGCCATTCGCCTTCTTCTGCCGATATCTGCCGACCGCGATCTCTACGCCTCGCATCCAAGTGCATGAGCTCGCATACGGTAATGTCCATGCTCGTCAAGAGCCATACCCGCACAAGACTCGACCATATAATCATCTAGCCCTGGCGTAGGCCGTACCGCCCTCCATATCTGCTACCAACGCAGTGGACATATCGAGCCAAAGAATCGAACTCGACGTTGTACTTCTAATCGGCACCCTCTCTGTCTCAAAGAACAAAAACTTGTCGCCCGCTCTCCTCATCCGCGAGGCAAGAAGTGAGTGAGAAAAGCCTCCGAGAACTCATCCTAAGTAGCTGGGACGCTGCTCTCCCGGGATAACTCCCACGAATCAAACCAATCGATCGCGTATCACGCACTTATGTGAACCGAAGATCACGGACTCGGTCTCAAGCCTTGATCACTGCGATGATCCTTTGTAATCGACGGATGAACTCTCGCGATCATCCTCGTGCCTCGACCAGAACTCGGGCGGCTACAACTCGTAAAATCCCGTAGCCGCAAACCGCTCGATCTCGTGAACCGCAGTATCAGCTGAATCGAATCTGTATCAGCCTATCTCATGTTCGCCACGATCTCGCCGAATCGCCATCTCTCTCAGAACCCATCTCGCTCGCTTCCAGCCGCGGATCGAGGTGTAGGTATCGTGGTCTCATCACCATCGCCGCGCCCTAAACCTCGCTGGTCGGCGGCCGTGGAACTCGCCGTCGGGTATAGATCGGGATCAACCTCGTGACTCTTGTCCCACTAGCGCCTCGGCCGCCTTGCCCTTCGGGCCCGTTGCCTTACGCGAGGCATAATCATAAAAGGAATACGTTAGAGGGGTCCAACTCATAACACAGCTCTAAGGCACGATCTCAGAATGAGAAGAATGGAAACCAATCCTAAATATCCTATAGCCTCCTGATTATTGGTGTGGTGCACAACACACCGATAATCAAGACTCTACTAGATACGGACTGTAGACACTTTCCGAGGATTAACTGCTCTGATACCACTTTTGTCACGACCCGTTCCGGGGCCCGTGACTGGTGCCTTACCCCGGGCACCCAAGTAGTCATACAATCAGAGTAATCAGCGGAATATAAGAACAAGACAAGTATCAATATGAAAAGAAAACAGTTTAGCTGAGAAAACTTCGCCTTTCGGCATATATATATATCAAAGTTTGGCAGTTACATCCCAACTGTACAATAGTGCTGCACTTCTGGGAAGTAGACAACTATGGCGATGACAGGCCCGCCATACCTCGAATGTACATATATCTACAACACAGGAGAACCATACCAAAAGTCGAGCCTCCGAGAAGATGGAGCTCACGACACCAAAGTAGAGATCCTAAGGATGTGGATCTAGCACTGCTTCCTTACTCGCGACATGAACGCAGCCTCAAGGAGGTCGATAACAGTACTAAGTATGTGAAATCGTAGCATCTTGAAATGAAATCAAGTGTCCAAAAACCATTTGTAAATACAATCAGTTAAACTGCACATAGTGCCACAACATAAACAAGAGCAAAATAGATATACTGTAACTGGTCTTTTCTAGGCCGCTAATGATCGAAGCAAGGCCAATCGCCCATAGTATCATTATGCGTGCCTAATCCTGGACTTCCCGCAGCCCGCATAGGTCACACATAGACCCGCATAGGCCGTATAGGCCCGCATCGGGGTAGCTAGCCCCGGTACCCTCCTGGACTCCCGCAGTCCGCATAGTCACATAGACCGCATAGTCACACAGACCGCATAAGGCACTCGTGACGGGATAAATACACCCTAATGATCAATCTCGAACTCCCAGCCCGCATAGTCACACAGACCGTGATAGCCGTATAGACCGCATCGGGTGGCAAGCCCTCGGTATAACAAGTCAAAGGGGGTATGTGATATAATAATAGTATAATGGTCTTAACGTCTAACAACGTAAGCACAACAAGAATAACCCCCTTACACAACAACACAAGACACTAACACATGTAGCATCATAACATGGTTACTTATCAAAGCATCTTACTATACTTTTCAGAAATCAATACAAGACTTTCATAAACAAATAAGTAAACCGTTCCTTTTATCATTCTTAAGTCGTTATACCTAACTCCCCATAAAGCTGGTATAACTCTTAAGCTTGTTTAAAAACCAAGTGTTATTCTTCTTTCAAAAACGATTCTTAATTCTTTTGAAATACTTCAAGATTCTTATTATTCAGGCTTAAGTCAAAAGACATTGCCGTAGAACTACATTCAGTTAACACACGTACGTCTACCGTACTATATATATATTCTTTTAAAATATCATGCTCAAGAGGATAGAAAGAATCACATACCTCCTCGGCGAAATCCACCTGCCAAGTCGAATATGTCGCGCGCAGAGAATCAACCTATAATAGTCAGATACGTCTATCAATGTCTAGACTACTCTGTAGACTATTCTAAGCAGAGGGTTCTTTATTCTACGGAAATTTGGGCAGCACTTCCCTACCCGCCAAGTTACCCAAGTTCATCAGAATACAAATTCTATGTAAGTACAGTTTAATTCTTCTTCTGTTATACCCTTCTACTGTGATTACAGTTCACTTCTATTCTTTAATATCCTTCTATATCTTATACTCAAGTCTTAACTATTCTTATATGTAATATCCAATTACAATAGAAGGACAAGATATTTACCTCGATAAGCCCAACATTTTCCTAGTTAAATGTCGATCCTGAGCAAGGTTTAGCTCCTAATTTGCACGCTCCGATAGCTCCAAGAAACCCTTAGAAGTTTCCAACAACTTCTACTAGGGGGGGGGCTCTCGGCCAAAGCCACTAGGCTGTAGTGGGGAAAGGTGTCTCGGCTAAGCTCTCTAGAGGGGGAGGGGGGGGGGGAAATTGCGGCTAGGACGAGAAGCTCACAATGGGGAGAAGGGATTTCAAGACTTAGAGATTTGTGGAGTGGATGAAGAAGTCCTCAAAGGGGGGGGGGGGTATTTATAGGGAAACCAATGGCCATGATCAAGCCAAGTGGGGGGCAAGTGGAGGGCCAAGATGTGCCCAAGTGCCCCCTACCCCTACTCCTCAAATCACTCCACAAACAATGATCCATGTTTTATGTTATGCCCCGTATTTCCAGAGTATGTACGTGAGGACGTACGTAGAAGTTTTGAGCCTTAAAGTTAGGCAAGGACGAAAAGTTTGTTCACAACTACCGTAAAAAGTCGTTTTTCGACGAAACGTTTTACAAAACTTGCGAAGGGAAAATTCCGGCTATGTCATTTATAATTTTGCGGATTTTTCCGAGAGACGGAATATTTTGGACCAACGAGAGGGCGACACTTGTCACCCTCAAGTTGGCGGTTTCTCTTGGCCGAATGGTTCCCATTTTCGTGGCATGTTTTGTGCCTAATTCATGGGTCAATGTTTGTGAGGGTATTAAGGAGTAGGGATAGGGGGCATGTTATACCCCGTATTTCCAGAGTATGTACGTGTGGGCGTACGTAGAAAAGTTTGAGCCTTAAAGTTAGGCAAGATTCGAAATTTGTACACAACCCCCGAAAAGAGTCGTTTTCCGACGAAACGTTTTACAGAACTTGCGAAGGGAAAATTCCGGCTATGTCATTTATAATTTTTGCGGATTTTTCCGAGAGACGGAATATTTTGGACCAACGAGAGGGCGACACTTGTCACCCTCAAGTTGGCGGTTTCTCTTGGCCGATTGGTGCCCATTTTCGTGGCATGTTTTGTGCCTTATTTTGTGCCTTGTTTGGTGCCTTGTTTTGTGCCTTGTTTTGTGGAGTAGGGTTAGGGTGCACTTGGCTTGATCTTGGCCTTACACTTGCCTTGCACTTGGCTTCATCTTGGCCATTGGTTGGCCTATAAATACCCCTCCCTTGTTGAAGACTTCTTCATCCTAAAAATTGTTTCTAAGTCTTGAAAGCCTTCTCCCCTCTTAAGTGTAGTGTTCTCGTCCAAGAACACCCCCCTCCCCCTTTCGTGAGGCCCCCTTGGCCGAGAGTTATTCCCCCCTCCTAGTGGTGTTGGCCGAGGGGTACACCCCCCCTTGCCTTGTTGTTCTCGTAAAATACACCTCCCCCTTGGTAGAAAAGTATTCTCCAAGTATTGTTACTATACCAAAATGCCTTGGCTTTTTACCTTGTCGTATTCCAAAGTTACCTCTATACGTAGAGCCCGGAAATACTACCTTTTTGTCATTTTTGTCTCAAACCGAAACCCTAAGGAAATCTTCATAGCTAGTTGAAGTATTAAGTAGAAGTTGCGTAGAACTTCTAAGGGTTGTTTGGAGCGGGTTGGAGCGCCCAGAGTTGGAGCTAAACGTTGCTCAGGATCGACATTTAAACTTGGATAATTTTGGGCTTATCGAGGTAAATACGCTTGACCTTCTTTTGTAATTAGAGTACATACTGTCGAAGTATAAGAATTAAGTATAAGTTATATACCAGGAAGGTATATAAGTAGGGAACTGAACTTTACTTACATAGGACTGTATTTACAGTAGACTTGTGTAGTTTGGCGGGTAGGGAAGTGCTGCCCAATTTTCCGTAGAATTATTTTACAGATAGTCTAGTCGTTGATAGACTTGTGTGACCATTATAGGGTGAAGTACTGCGAGTAGCGTATTCTACTCGAAGAAGTGAAAAAGGCTAGCAGGATTACAGTACTTTGGAGCTATTTGCTGATAGTCGATAATCGTCGCGAGGTATGTGATTCTTCCTATACTCTTGAGCATGATATTTTAAAGGAATATATATATAGTACGGTAGACGTACGTGTGGCAATGTCTTTTGACTTAAGCCTGAATAATAAGAATCTTGAAGTATTTCAAAAGAATTAAGAATCCTTTTTGAAAAAAGAATAATACTTGGTTTGAAAGCTTAAGAGTTATACTAGCTTTATGGGAAGTTAGGTATAACGACTTAAGAGAGATAAAAAGAATGGTTTATTGCTTTTAAGAAGTTAAGAGACTTGATCTTAAAAGATAAGAGACTTGACTTAATTGAATTGATGTGAAAGTTGTTAAGAAGTGTGAAACCTCATTCGTGAGTAATGAGTACTTGGTTTTTAAAGAATAATGTTTTACTGATTTCGGAAATGAGAATAAGTAAGGAACTTGATTTCTAAAAAGAGACTTGAGGAAATTAAAGAGTCTTTGGTTTAAAAGAAAGGCATTGTTTTGTCTTAAATTGGTTTAAAACATAAAGTGTTATAACAACTTTATGGGAAGTTAGTTATAACGACTTTATGAAAACAAAGGAATGGTTTTATCATTGGTTTTAAAGTGGTAACTTGACTTTAAAAGGAGAAGTGTTTTGGTCTAAAAAGAAGGCATGGTATTACCTTAAATTGGTCTTAAAAGGAAAGTATGGAAGTTGTTTTGGTTTACTTAAAAGATGTTAGTCACTCTATACTGCGGGTACCGGGTGACCTTTGTAAAAGTAATGGATCCTTTAAAAAGAGTTTAACATACGTAGCACTTTGGGGTTAAAACTTGGACTTTGGCATAAAATGAAAGTACTTTGAGTTGTGTGTAACTTTCCTATGTTTGTGTGTGGTAGCCTTGTTGTGCAAGTGTTGTATTCTTATGTTACCGCGTCTCTCGGTGGAGGCGGTCGTGTTATTCTTTATCATTTGGACATACCGACACGATGGGTGGCCCACGGGTATGCTTCCATTATGATAGTTCATGGGCATACTGACTCGATGGATGGTCCACGGGTATGCGGCCATGATGAGGGTTCGTTTCCCTGTTGATAGTGTTATTCCATGGACTAGCTCTCCATGAGGTTTTTACTGATCGGCCTGGTATCCGTGGTGGCTTCCAGATTTGCCCCGCCTCGTGGCTGATTCGCCTTACCGGTAGTTAGCCCTCGCGACTTGCCCCGCTCAGTAGTGACGAAGTCTCGTGACACGCCTTGGTACCGTAGTTAGCCCTCGATTGCCCCGGCCACCACGCGGACACGACCTTGGTATCCGTAGTCGCCAGACTTGCCCCGTGTCGCCTTCGTGGTTTGGTTGTATAGTATTGTTAGTACGCACTTGGTGTTCATGTGTACTCGTGGTGTTGTTATATCATGCATCGCCGGCATGGCGGAAGGTATTCCACGGGCATGATTGATGTTGCGGGCGTGAGACCCATAGTTATATTTGAGTGATGACTGAGGGCGCGAGTCCACGACTTACATGATCGCTTATTTATCAGGAATCGTAGTTTGGTTATCATACATGTCTCTCGCTTTATATAGATCGCTATGATTTCATTTACGATTTTCGATTTCATATACTTGGTACTGTTATCGACCTCTCGGGCTGCGTTCATGCCGCAGTAGAGTACATCGATTGCCGATCCTCGCCTAGGATCACAAGCCATTAGGAAGCTCCGCTTTCCGGAGGCTTATCTTTGGTATGTTACCCTGAGTTGTAGGTTCTTGTACAGTCAGGGGTATGGCGGGGCCCTGCCCCGTCATGTTGTATAAAAACTCTTAGAGGTCTGTAGTACCGCTGGCGGTGGTTTGAAAAAGGATTAAACTGCTCGTTTTGAAAGATTTGTATACATATATTTATTGGAAGGTAACCGCTTGGTTGGCTTGCTTTATGATCTTATCTCTTGTTTCATGTTTAATGTTTTATTTCCGCTGATTTTCTCTGATGTTGTATCACTAGGGTGCCCGGTAGGCACGATCACGCCCGGATCGGTCGTGACAAAAGTGGTATCGAGCGATTAATCCTCGGAAAGTGTCTACGCATCGTGTTCTAGTAGAGTCTTGATTATCGGTGTGTTGTGCACCACATCTATAATCGTGAGGTCGCAGGACATTTAGGATTGGTTTCCTTCTTCTCATTCTCGAGATCGTGCCTTAGAGCCGTGTTGTAAGTGGACCCTCTCGACGTATCTCGTTTTACCGATTATGCCTCCGCAGTGCAACCCGCCCAGTGGGCAAGGCGGAGGAGATGCTAGTGAGATACAAAGGAGTACGAGGCGCAGCCCGGTCAAGACTGAGATAGTGCTTGACGGCGAATTTTGACACCGCCATTTCAAAGAGAGTTTAGAGTCGGCGGTGGGCGATGAGACAAAGCAGCATTAAGCCTCCATCCACACCGGGCGAGGAGATGGGTTACAAGGAGATGGCACGATCTAGCCGTGATTGTGGCGAACATGAGGATAGGCCGACGCAGCAGCCCAAAGAGCACCCGCGTGGTTCACCCGAGATCGGATAGTTTGAGGCTACGGACTTTCTGAGTTGTAGCCCGCCAGAGTTCTACGGGTCAAGGCCTGAGGATGATCCGCAGGAGTTCATCCGACAGTTACAGCGGATCATGGAGTGATCAAGGCTTCGGAGACCGAGTCAGTGGTCTTGGGTTCGCATCGGCTGCGTGATACTGCAGTCGACTGGTTTGATTCATGGGAGCTGTCCAGGGAGAGCATGCACTTCCAGCCGTATGGAACGAGTTCTCAGAGGCATTTCTTGCACATTTCTTACCTCCACAGCGGCGAGGGCTCGGGCCGAGTGTTTTGGTGTTGAGGCAGCGGGCGTGCGGTTCGGGAGTACAGTGTGGAGTTCGACTCATCGCTCGATATGTCCCCGCGTTAGTAGCCGTATGGAGGGCGAGTGCACCGCCACGCCACCGGCTCGATGACTACTTGGCGAGGCTTGTTCTGTAGCTCTTCACCGCATGGACATTGCCCGCATGCAGGCTTATGCACTTGGATGTGAGGAGCGGAGAGGTCGACGGAATGACCAAGATCAGCAGAAGAGGGCCAGAACAGCAGGGTCCTTTGATAACTTTCGAGGCGGACCGCCTCAGCAGCAGACTAGTTATGTACCTCCGCCAAGATGCAGTGGTCCTTTACAGCCTTCGGGACCTTCGGGATATTCAGGAGCAGGTCGGGGCTCCCAGGTTTCAAATTTTCAGGGGAGTAGGAGTGCTCGCCGGATGAGGTCGCCCTTGTCTCAGTGTGGCCGTTGTGGAAAACTTCATAAGGGAGAGTGTCGTACTAAATTGGGAGATTGTTATTCTTGCGGCCAACAGGGCCATCAAGCGAGAGACTGTCCGACCAGGGGTAGCACTGGTAGGATAGCACAGACTACGAGATCAGTTGCGGGTTCTTCACCTTCCATAGCTAGGCAGGATGTTCATACACCGGCAGAACACGGCAGAGGTCGCGGTGGAAGTTCCCAGATTTAGCGGTCCTTTGAACCGCCTATCTTTTCAGGTATATCCTTAACCCTCTAGAGTTTTGCATGCGTGATACGATGATTGTATGTTGAGTGCTATGTACATATATGTCACGACCCGAACCCGGGCCCGTGACTGGTGCCTTACCCCGGGCACCCTAGTGATACAACATCAGAGTAATCGGCGGAATATAAAACAATAACACGAAATGACATGAAGTATGAAACAATAATCTGAGAAAGTTGCCTTGCGGCATATATAAATATCAACTAGAACAAGCATCCTTTTTTACGCTTCGCCCACAACAAGATTACCTCTAAGAGTGACATGACAACAATGGCGGACAGGCCCCGCCATACCACGAATGTAGCACCTACTACGACGGGGACTATACCACCGATAAGCCTCCGAGAAACGGAGCTTCCCAAACGCTGAATCGTGACCACGAGCTAGGATCAACGATCGGTGTACCTCAACTCGCGGCATGAACGCACTTCCGGGCGAGGTCAAGACAACAGTACCAAGTATGTGAAACTCAAAATGTTGTAAATGAAATCATAGTAGTCTATATAAAGCAGGAGACATGTATGATAACCAAACTACAGTTCACAATAAATAGCGAATATGTCAAGTCGTGACTCACGCCTCAAAGTCATCACTCAAATATAACAATGGGTCTCACGCCCACAACATCAATCATGCCCGTGGAATACCTTCCTCACCGCCAGCCTATGATATAAAAGCACCAAGGAATACACATGAACACCGTGTCCCACTGTGTCATCATAAAACCGCACGGTGGTAAGTACGGCGCATAGCCGACTACTAAAACCCACGTACAAACAAGGTCATAAATCGTATTATGAGATCTGTCTGCATCACATGATCAAAGCCGCCACTCGCTCGCAGTATCTAATGTGCGCGTCTAGCCCCGAACTTCCCGCACTCGCATAGGCCACTCCAATGGCCCGCGTGAGGTATTCCTCGCATCGAGGGTAGCTACTCCCTAGCATCGCCCCGACTCGCAGTCCGCATGGCCACATGACCGCATGACCATAAAGGCCGCACACTAACTCGAACTCTCGTAGCTCGCATAGCCCTCAGACCCGCATGAGGTATTCTCGAATCATGGTCCTGCATCACTCGAGTCTACCCCGACGGAGGCAGCTTAACCCCTAATTATGTCAAGAGGTGAGTGATGTAATATACTAGCATAACGGCTTACCGTTAGACAACATAAGCACAACAAGGGAAACCCCTTTACACAAACATCACAAGACACTAACACACGTAGCATCCTAGCATGTTTCCTTATCAAATCAACAAGAAGTATTACAAGGCTATTACAAACCAACACAATCAAATTATTCACACAAGGTACTTTCTACTATATGATTAACAAGATCGGGTTTTTATCCCAAAAGTATTTCATACATTAGCTCTTTAAAAGATACGTTACTTTTACAAAAGTCACACAATACCCGTAGTATATAAAAATAGAGTGATTATCTTTTGAAGTAAATCAAAACACTTCTCTTTGTAAAATCAAGTACAACATTCTTTTCCAAACGTTCAAGTTTGCCTAATTTCAATTACTCAAGTTTCTCATTTTCGAAAGGTTTCGTAGTTCATAGTTTTAATCCTTTAAAACAATTTGAGAAACATATACCTTATGTGAGTAGTTTATTCTTGTTCATAACAATCTTATTACAGCAGCCATGATCTAGGAAATGTAATATCATTTTGTCTCATCTTAGCTTTTATGCAGATGGAAGTTTCTACTGGTTTTAATAATACTTTATTAGTCAAAACATTTCCCTTTATTAGCGCTGCTGTGGTTTGTTCGATACTTATTCTGATTCAAATCAAGAAACATTATTCCTTTTAAAAACCAAGTACTCATTTCTCACGAATGAGGTTTCACACTTTTTAACAAAACTCATATTAATTAACTAAGTCAAGCCTCTTATCTTTTTAAGATTAAGTCTCTTAATCTTCTTAAAGTCAATAAACCCTTCTTTTTATCTTTCTTAAGCCGTTATACCTAACTTCCCATAAAGTTAGTATAACTCTTAAGCTTTTAAAACCAAGTATTACTCATCTGTTAAAAATGGTTCAGTATTCTTTTGAAATACTTCAAGATTATTCAGGCTTAAGTCAAAAGACATTGCCGTAATTATTATTCAGGCTTAAGTCAAAAGACATTGCCGTAATTATTATTCAGTTAACACACGTACGTCTACCGTACTATATATATTCTTTAAAATATCATGCTCAAAAGGATAGGAAGAATCACATACCTCGCGACGATTATCGACTATTAGCAAAACGCTCCAAAGTACTGTAGTCCGGCTAGCCTTTTCCACCCTCCGAGTAGAATACGCTACTCGCAGCACATTCAACCTCTAAAGGTTATATTAGTCTACCAATGACTAGACTACTCTGTAGATTATTCTTCTGATGTGATTTCAGTTCAAGTCTTTTCTCAGAATATCCTTCTATTACGTTCAAATCTCTTCTATGAATCTTATATTCATTTATACAACTACAAGATGTAATTTCCAATTACAATAGAAGGTTAGGATTATTTACCTCGGTAAGCCCAAAATTATCCAAGTTATAATGTCGATCCTGAGCAACGTTTAGCTCCTACTCCGGGCGCTCCAACCCGCTCCAAACAACCCTTAGAAGCTCTACGCAACTTCTTCTAAATACTCCAACCAACTATGGAGATTTTCCTTAGGGTTTCGGTTTGAGACAAAAAGGACATAAGGTAGTATTTTCGGACTATACGTATAGAGGTAACTTTTTGGAATACTACAAGGTATAAGGCTAAGGTATTTTGGGCATATTAACAATACTTGTAGAGTATTTCTACCAAGAGGGGGGGTATTTATACGAGACAACACCACAAGGGGTGTGTACACTCGCCAAGGGCCTTTACTAGGGAGGGGGGGGAACTCTCTGCCACAAGGCCTCACAAAGGGGGAGGGGTGTGTTCTTGGACGAGAACACTACACTAAGGGGGGGGAGAGAGAGCTTTCAAGACTTAGAAAGATTTTAGGATGAAAAAGTCTTCAACAAGGGAGGGGTATTTATAGGTCAAGCCATGGCCAACCAATGGCCAAGATCATGCCAAGTGCAAGGCAAGTGTAGGGTCAAGATTCATCCACGTACCTTATCCATCTACCACACAAATATCACAAAATATCCTACCAACCCCTTTGACTCCTTTTCGTCCAAACCGCCCAAAGTAACGCTTCAATGTGAGGGTGACACGTCACCCTCCCGTTGGTCCAAAATGTTTCATCTCTCGAAAAATCCGCAAAAATACTAAATGACATAGCCGAATTTTCCTTCGCAAGTTGTGTAAAACGTTTCGTCGAAAAACGATTCTAATCGGTGTTGTGCACAAAAATATTTCGCCAAGTCAACTTCAAGTTCAAATTTTTCTCGTCGTCCTCACGCATACTGCGGAAATACGGTATAACATTCTCCTCCTTAGAAACATTCGTCCCGAATGTTCCTTCTAAGTCTCAAAACATACGTCGCCAAGATAGTCTTCACTATTATACGCATTTAAACAAACATGCCCCACCTGGCCACAATACAACACGCGCAAATACTCAATTTCAAGTCTACGAGGAATCACCTCCATTACTACAAAAGCTCCTACCCAAGGTCTAAAAGATACTCCCTTCGCACCTTCACTTTACAAACGAAACGATCACTTCTATGTTCTCAACACATGCCCGCTTCTTCCCTTACTCATCGTACCCTTCTCATACTCTCGAACTCCTTCTCATGACTTACCACATTTCCTCTACTGCTTCAGTTTCCAAAATCTCGGGTTTATTATCTCCAACTTGGTCATCATTAACTGGGAACACTCTGGATGGATCTCCGATACTTTCCCGAACATAACAACACGAAAGACTGGACGTACTGCCTCCTAAGTCGGACGGCAATGCTAACTATAGGCAACCTGGTATATTCTTCACATGATCTGAAAAGGCCCAAAGTAACTCGGGCTAAGTTTCCTCTGTTTTCTGAATCTCGTCACACCCTTCCGGGGTGGTACCTTCAAGAAAACCCACCGTCATCCTGAACTCCAAGTGTCGTCGCCGATCATCCGCACAACTTCTGTTGACTCTGAGCTGCCAATAACCTCTTCCGGATAAGCTTCACCCTATCCACATCCTGCTGGACAAGTATGAACCAACTATCTGAACCTTGCCAACATCGAACCAATCGAACGGCAACTTACATTTCCGCCCCTACAAGGCGTCATAAAGCGACATTCGAATACTGAAATGGTAGTTATAAAACACTCCCTCAACAGGAGGCAACAATACCCACAGCTACCCCTGAAATCCAAACTCTGGCCCAAGGGCGAATACGATACTGATACTTACCTGAGTTCCTAACCCTGCCTGGTAAAACTTCCCGAAAAGAAACAGCCAAAACTTGGGCTCCACTGTCTGTCATAAGGTGAAGGTAGGCACCTCGTGCAGCCTTACAACCTTCCTGAAATAATCATCTCGCAACTTACTACCGAGAACACGGTTTGATTAAAAGATAAGACGGGCTGACCCTATCGGCCCGACTACTGGTCGAACGCATCCACGAACTCGTACGATGGTTAACTAAACCTGGGCCTAACACCCTCGTGACCCTAACACAAAGCGGGACCACCACAAACTGACCCCACCACCATACAGGCCGCGGGTCGACCCGCAACATGGCCTCAACCCGACCCAAGAACGCCAAGAAACACTAGCTCCCCGATCCGGAACAATCTTACTAATCACGTTACGAAAACCTAGCGGTCTTCTTAGCTCAACTACCCTCTTTCATTTCCTACTACGCAGGGACTTATCCCACAATTATATCTCACGTGCACTATGCACAGCGATAAGGGTCAAATATGAAATAATTCTTTTACCAAAGATGGCCTCGCCTCTAAGGTCTCTACGTATAATATTCTAAGGCTCCCACTTTCTCTATCCCCCAATCTTACCCGGTTAACTAACCAGGATTTCTAATCACGATTAACACAATGCTAACTGAGAATAATACTTAAGATATTTGCATCTTATCATACATACAAATCTCTAGAGGGTTAAGGATATACCTGTATCTCCTGCTTCACTCTCCTTTGTCGTACTAATCAAACTTGCCCTGTTGGGCGCATAGATGGGGAAGGTGATGAACTAGCCACTGCTCCCGACGGCTGAGTCTCCACATCCGCACCACCCTTGGTCGGACAATTCTCGCAAATGGCCCCCGCCGCCGCAAAATAACAAACCGCCAAGAAGCACGACACTTCAATGACACCTACCACAACGCCACACCGAAAGCGGGTGGCCTCTCGCTAACGCCTTCCTTCTCCGAACCATCAATCCACAATCGACCGATAGGCCGAGTCCTCCTACTGCATCCTTCTCATAGAACATTCTCGCTACGGCTCGACGGCCGCAGGAGAAACAAGTGTTAACAAAATGACGACTTTCCCCGGGATGACGCGTGCAACACTGTGAACACTGAGGGAAAATCAACTCGCGAGGACACTCTGCACTGGCGGAGTCGCATGTCTAATCTGCTGCTGAGGCGGTTCGTCTCGAGAGTTACCAAATGATCCTGCCAATCGGGCCCTCTTCTGCTGATCTTGGTTAATCTGTCGATCTCTATGTCTCTCACCGCCGCATAAGCTGAACGCAAGAAAAGCTCATTCCTGACTGAAGAGCTACTTCTTCACAACCCTTCTTTAGATAATCATCAATACCTTTGATATATCGGTACATAAAATACTCTCTGGTTGCTAAATCCCTTGCTAGTAACAGGGCCGTCTCCTTACAATCCATATTTTCTGCTCCTAGTCGTGGAACTGAAGGTCCAGATGTCATGGCCGCAGTAAGAATCGCCGCCGCGTACAAACTCTGCCGCCGGCGACGCCTCGTAACTCCTCGCGTAAGCATCACCTCGTGATGATTGGACTGTGCCCTTCTAACTCTCAGATTTACTCGCGTCTCCTACGCTTTGCCCTTCTCGGGCCCGAAGCCTGGCGCGGAGGCATAACTGGTAAAGGAAAGGAATACATTAAAGGGGTCCAACTTATAACACAGCTCTAAAGCACGATCTCAGAGTGAGAAGAATGGAAACCAATCCTAAATATCCTATAGCCTCCTGATTATTGATGTGGTGCACAACACACCGATAATCAAGACTCTACTAGATACGGTCTGTAGACACTTTCCGAGGATTAACTGCTCTGATACCACTTTTGTCATGACCCGAACCCGGGCCCGTGACTGGTGCCTTACCCCGGGCACCCTAGTGATACAACATCAGAGTAATCAGCGGAATATAAAACAATAACACGAAATGACATGAAGTATGAAACAATAATCTGAGAAAGTTGCCTTGCGGCATATATAAATATCAACTAGAATAGCATATCCTTTTTACGCTTCGCCCACAACAAGATTACTGCACTTCTAAGAGTGACATGACAACAATGGCGGGACAGGCCCCGCCATACCTCGAATGTAAGCACCTACTACGACAGGACTATACCATCGATAAGCCTCCGAGAAACGGAGCTTCCCAAACGCTGAATCGTGACCGAGAGCTAGGATCAACGATCGTGTACCTCAACTCGCGGATGAACGCAACCCCGGGCGAGGTCGATAACAGTACCAAGTATGTGAAATCGAAATGCAGAAATGAAATCATAGTAGTCTATATAAAGCAGGAGACATGTATGATAACCAAACTACAGTTCACAATAAATAAGCAGTCATGTCAAGTCAGGGACTCACGCCCTCAAAGTCATCACTCAAATATAACAATGAGTCTCACGCCCACAACATCAATCATGCCCGTGGAATACCTTCCTCACTGCCGGCAGTCTATGATATAAAAGCACCAAGGAATACACATGAACACCAGGTCCCACCTGTGTCATCATAAAACCGTACGGGGTAAGTACGAAGGCATAGCCGACTACTAAAACCCACAGTACAAACAAGGTCATAAATCAGACATGAGATCTGTCTGGCGTCACATGATCAAAGCCGCCACTCGCCCACGATATCTAATGCGCGATCTAGCCCTCGAACTTCCCGCACTCGCATAGGCCACCCAATGGCCCGCATGAGGTATTCTCGCATCGAGGGTAGCTACTCCCAAGATCGCCCCGACTCGCAGTCCGCATGGCCACATAGACCGCATGACCATAAAGGCCGCACACTAACCTGGAACTCTCGTAGCTCCGCATAGGCCCCCAGGACCCGCATGAGGTATTCTCGAATCATGGTCCCAGACCGCCTGAGTCTACCCCGCATCGGAGGGCAGCTTAACCCCCGGAATTATGTCAAGAGGTGAGTGATGTAATATACTAGCATAACGGCTTACCGTTAGACAACATAAGCACAACAAGGGAAACCCCTTTACACAAACATCACAAGACACTAACACACGTAGCATCCTAGCATGTTTCCTTATCAAATCAACAAGAAGTATTACAAGGCTATTACAAACCAACACAATCAAATTATTCACACAAGGTACTTTCTACTATATGATTAACAAGATCGGGTTTTTATCCCAAAAGTATTTCATACATTAGCTCTTTAAAAGATACGTTACTTTTACAAAAGTCACACAATACCCGTAGTATATAAAAATAGAGTGATTATCTTTTGAAGTAAATTAAAACACTTCTCTTTGTAAAATCAAGTACAACATTCTTTTCCAAACGTTCAAGTTTGCCTAATTTCAATTACTCAAGTTTCTCATTTTCGAAAGGTTTCGTAGTTCATAGTTTTAATCCTTTAAAACAATTTGAGAAACATATACCTTATGTGTGAGTAGTTTATTCTTGTTCATAACAATCTTATTACAGCAGCCATGATCTAGGAAATGTAATATCATTTTGTCTCATCTTAGTTTTTATGCAGATGGAAGTTTCTACTGGTTTTAATAATACTTTATTAGTCAAAACATTTCCCTTTATTAGCGCTGCTGTGGTTTGTTCGATACTTATTCTGATTTCCGAAATCAGTAAAACATTATTCCTTTTAAAAACCAAGTACTCATTTCTCACGAATGAGGTTTCACACTTTTTAACAAAACTCATATTAATTAACTAAGTCAAGCCTCTTATCTTTTTAAGATTAAGTCTCTTAATCTTCTTAAAGTCAATAAACCCTTCTTTTTATCTTTCTTAAGCCGTTATACCTAACTTCCCATAAAGTTAGTATAACTCTTAAGCTTTTAAAACCAAGTATTACTCATCTGTTAAAAATGGTTCAGTATTCTTTTGAAATACTTCAAGATTATTCAGGCTTAAGTCAAAAGACATTGCCGTAATTATTATTCAGGCTTAAGTCAAAAGACATTGCCGTAATTATTATTCAGTTAACACACGTACGTCTACCGTACTATATATATTCTTTAAAATATCATGCTCAAGAGGATAGGAAGAATCACATACCTCGCGACGATTATCGACTATTAGCAAAACGCTCCAAAGTACTGTAGTCCGGCTAGCCTTTTCCACCCTCCGAGTAGAATACGCTACTCGCAGCACATTCAACCTATAAAGGTTATATTAGTCTACCAATGACTAGACTACTCAGAGATTATTCTTCCGATGTGATTTCGTTCAAGTCTTTTCTCAGAATATCCTTCTATTACGGTTCAAATCTCTTCTATGAATCTTATATTCATTTATACAACTACAGTATGTAATTTCCAATTACAATAGAAGGTTAGGATTATTTACCTCGGTAAGCCCAAAATTATCCAAGTTATAATGTCGATCCTGAGCAATGTTTAGCTCCTACTCCGGGCGCTCCAACCCGCTCCAAACAACCCTTAAGCTCTACGCAACTTCTTCTAAATACTCCAACCAACTATGGAGATTTTCCTTGTGGTTTTGGTTTGAGACAAAAAGGACATAAGGTAGTATTTTCTGACTATAATGATAGAGGTAACTTTTGGAATACTACAAGGTATAAGGCTAAGGTATTTTGGGCATAGTAACAATACTTGTAGAGTATTTCTACCAAGAGGGGTATTTATACGAGACAACACCACAAGTGGGGTGTACACTCTCGCCAAGGGCCTTTACTAGGGAGTGGAACTCTCGCCACAAGGCCTCACAAGGGGAGGGTATGTTCTCGACGAGAACACTACACTAAGGGGAGAGAGCTTTCAAGACTTAGAAAGATTTTAGGATGAAGAAGTCTTCAACAAGGGAGGGGTATTTATAGGTCAAGCCATGGCCAACCAATGGCCAAGATCATGCCAAGTGCAAGGCAAGTGTAGGGTCAAGATTCATCCATGTGTACCTTATCCATCTACCACACAAATATCACAAAATATCCTACCAACCCCTTTGACTCCTTTTCGTCCAAACCGCCCAAAGTAACGCCCAATGTGAGGGTGACACATGTCACCCTCCCGTTGGTCCAAAATGTTTCATCTCTCGGAAAAATCCGCAAAAATACTAAATGACATAGCCGGAATTTTCCCTTCGCAAGTTGTGTAAAACGTTTCGTCGAAAAACGATTCTAATCGGGTGTTGTGCACAAAAATATTTCGGCCAAGTCTACTTCAAGTTCAAATTTTTCTACGTACGTCCTCACGTACATACTCTGGAAATACGGGGTATAACAAGATAGCTTTGTGTGTATTGTGGTTTAGAGACATGGATAGTTCAAAGAATAAGTATGGGGGCAGGGAAGGTATGAACCTTAGAATATTACACGTTGAGACCTTAGATGTAAGGCTGGCTTGAATAAAAGATGTTACAGTTAGTCCTTGTCGAAATAATTGGTTTGCGTATAAATGTATTGTGGGATAATTCCGTGAGTTGTGTAAAATGAAAGTGGTAGCTTTCATGATGTGAATTAGTAAGATTGTTCCGTATCAAAGAGCAAGAGTTGGCGCGACGGAGGGTCGGATTGAGGGCGTATTGCGGGTCAACCCGTAGCCCGGATTTAGGTGGGGTCAGTTTTGGGTGGTCCCGCCAGATGGTAGGGTCACGAGGGTGCTAGACCCAAGTTTAGATGACCATCGTACGAGCTCGTGGATATGTTCAACCAGAAGCGGATCGTGAAGGCCAGGATTGGCCTTAAAGAAGATCGAGGCTAGTAAGATGACCAAGTTTGGAGGTAGTGGCTCCAGAAATTTTGGGAACTGAAGTAATGACTGAAGTATGATACGTATACTGGGAGAGTTCAAGTGATTACGACAAGTAAGGAAAGAAGTGAACGTGTGTTAGCAGAATAAAAGAGATCATTTTGTTGTAAAGTGAAGATGCGAAGGGAGTATCCTTTAGACCAGGGTGGAGGCTTTTGTGATGTTAGAGGTGATTCCTCGTGGACTTGGATTAAATATTTGCGCGGGTGTTATTTTGTGGCATTGGCAACTTGTTTAAGTTATGAAGAACCTTGTCGTTATCTGTTTCGAGAAGGAACATTCGGGACGAATGTTTCTAAGGAGGGGAGAATGTTATACCCCGTATTTCCGGTATGTGCGTGTGGCGTGCGAGAAAAGTTTGAGCCTTAAAGTTAGGCAAGATTCGAAATTTGTACACAACCCCCGAAAAGAGTCGTTTTCCGACGAAACGTTTTACAGAACTTGCGAAGGGAAAATTTTGGCTATGTCATTTATAATTTTTGCGGATTTTTCTGAGAGACGGAATATTTTGGACCAACGAGAGGGCGACACTTGTCACCCTCAAGTTGGCGGTTTCTCTTGGCCGATTGGTGCCCATTTTCGTGGCATGTTTTGTGCCTTATTTTGTGCCTTGTTTGGTGCCTTGTTTTGTGCCTTGTTTTGTGGAGTAGGGTTAGGGTGCACTTGGCTTGATCTTGGCCTTACACTTGCCTTGCACTTGGCTTCATCTTGGCCATTGGTTGGCCTATAAATACCCCTCCCTTGTTGAAGACTTCTTCATCCTAAAAATTGTTTCTAAGTCTTGAAAGCCTTCTCCCCCTCTTAAGTGTAGTGTTCTCATCCAAGAACACCCCCCTCCCCCTTTCGTGAGGCCCCCTTGGCCGAGAGTTATTCCCCCCTCCTAGTGGTGTTGGCCGAGGGGTACACCCCCCCTTGCCTTGTTGTTCTCGTAAAATACTGTCACGACCCGAACCGGGGCCCGTGACTGGTGTCTTACCCCGGGCACCCTCGTGATACAACATCAGAGAAAATCAGTGGAAATAAAACATAAACATGAAACAAGAGACATGATAAATAAACAGGCCAACCAAAACAGTTGCCTTCTGTATATACATAAAAACCCAACAATTATCCTTTTACAAACTCGCCACAACAAGATTACATGCATATCTAAGAAGTGACAACAACTATGACGGACAGGCCCCGCCATACCACGAATGTACAAGAACCTCTGCACTCGTGGTAACATACCAAAAGATAAGCCTCAAGAAACGGGGCTTCCAACACGCTGAATCGTGATCCTCAGAGCGAGGATCCACAACCGCTGTACCTCTACCTGCGGCATGAACGCTGCCCCCCGAAGGAGGTCAGTACAACAGGTACCAAGTATGTGAAATCAAATATCAGAATGAAATCATGATCTATATAAAACAGAGACATGTATGATAACCAAACTACAGTTTACAACATAAAAGTAGTCATGTCAAGTGAGGGACTCACGCCCTCAAAGTCATCCCTCATGCCCGTGGAACTCCTTCCTCACTGCCGGCAGTCTAGGTATAAATCATGTGGAATACGTGTCTCGGCCCATCCTACGGGACTCGATAAGAATCGTGAAATCGTGTCTCGCCCATCCACGGGACTCGATAAAGAATCGGTGAATACGTGTCTCGCCCATCCCACGGACTCGATAAAGAATCGTGGAATACGTGTCTCGCCCATCTCATGGGACTCGATAAAGAACTGTGGAATACGTGTCTCGCCCATCTCATGGGACTCGATAAAGAATCGTGGAATCGTGTCTCGCCCATCCCACGGGACTCGATAAAGAATCATACATAACAAATCAGCCTACCTCCATCGAGAGACGGTGGTATAGAAATACAATACTTGCACAACAAGGCTATCACACGCAAACATAGGCAAGTTACACACAACTCGAAGTACTTCTATTTTATGCCGAAGGCCAGGTTCTAACCCCCAAAGTATTACGTACGTTAAGTTCTTTAAAAAGATCCGTTTCTTTCACAAAAGTCACCCGATACCCGTAGTATCAAAAATAGAGTGACTATCTTTTTAAGTAAACCAAAACACTTCCCTTTGTAAAATCAAGTAACAACATTATTTTCCAAACGTTCAAGTTTGCCTAATTTCAAATGCTCAAGTTTCTTATTTTAGAAAGGTTTCATAACTCATAGTCTTAATCCCTTTTAAAACAATTGAGTAACATATGTCTTATGCGTGAGCCGTTTATTCTTGTTTATAACAATCTTGCTACAGCAGCCATGATCTAGGAAATGTAATACAATTTTGTCTTATCTTAGCTTCTATGCAGATGGAGGTTTCTACTGGTTTTAATAACAATCAGTTATTTGTCAATACATTTTCCTTTATTAACGCTGCAGTGGTTTTGTTCGACACTTATTCTCATTTCCGAAATCAGGAAAACATTATTCTTTTAAAACCAACTACTCATTACTCGCGAATGAGGTTTTTTACAACATTTTAACAAAATTCATAACAAGTCAAACTAAGTCAAGTCTCTTATCTTTCAAGATCAAGTCTCTTAACTTTCAAAATCAAGTCGTTTATAAGTCAAGTCTCTTATCTTTCAAGATCAAGTCTCTTAACTTTCAAAATCAAGTCGTTTATAAGTCAAGTCTCTTATCTTTCAAGATCAAGTCTCTTAACTTTCAAAATCAAGTCGTTTATAAGTCAAGTCTCTTATCTTTCAAGATCAAGTCTCTTAACTTTCTAAATCAAGTCGTTTATAAGTCAAGTCTCTTATCTTTCAAGATCAAGTCTCTTAACTTTCTACAATCAATAAACCATTCTTTTACCTATATAAAGTCGTTATAACTAACTTCCCATAAAGCTATTATAACACCCTATGTTTTAAACCAACCAAATCACTTAGCACATGTACGTCTACCGTACTACATAGTTCACAACAATCATGCTAGAAAAGATAGGAAGAGGTTCACATACCTCGCGACGATTATCGACAAATAGCAAAACGCTCCAAGTACTTCAACCCGTCGGCTACTCCTTAAGCCAAGTAGATCACGCCACACGTAGTACTCCACTCCTAAAACGGTCATAGTACTTTTATCAAACCTTTCTCACCATTGAAGACTTATACCAATAAAAAGCCCTCTAATTCTACTAAAATTCTAAGAAGACTTCCCCCGTTTTTACTCACTTTTCCATCTTTCTCCAAGGCCCGAATAACCGTAATATATATACCATATATATTGTTATACCCCGTAGTTGCAGGGTATGTATGTGAGGACGTACGTACGAGAGTACGGCAGAAATTTTGAAAAGAAAGAAAGATGTGAGTTTTCGACGGAAAAGTTTCCGGTTATTTGTGAAGAAAAAGGTTCGTTAATGGGAATTGGATTCCCAGATTTGGTATTTGGACTTCATAGATTATATTAGAATTTTGAGATTTTATTTTCGGAAATGGTCACGTGGGGCCCACGGGAGAAATTTACGGTTTTGTGGGGCCCGCTTTGTTTTTGAGATTTCCGGTATTTTGGATATTTTCGGAAGACGAAATATTCGGCGAATCGGGGCGACATGTGTCACCCCACGTGTGGCACCTCGCCGAAATATTTATCAGGCACAACACCCGATTAGAGTCGTTTTTTCGACTAAACGCTTTACTAAGCTGCGAAGGGAAAATTCCGCTATGTCATTTAGTATTTTTGCGAATTTTTCCGAGAGAACGTTTTGGACCAACGAGAGGCGACACTTGGCACCCTCTCGCCGTGGACTTGAAGGGCGCTAGGGCCGAATTGATGGGCAAGTTGTGGTAGATATTTGTGTAGATATTTGTGAGGGATTTGTGGAGTAGGGTTAGGGTGCACTTGGCTTGATCTTGGCCTTACACTTGTGTAGCACTTGGCTAGATCTTGGCCATTGGTTGCCTTTGGCTTTGCTATAAATACCCTCCTTGAAGACTTATTCATTCACTCCTCACTTTGTCTAAGTCTTGAAATCCCTCCCTCTCCCTTGTTGTTGCTCTCGTCCAACTCCCTTCTCCCCCTTAGAAAGAGGCCCTTGGCCGAGAACACCCCCCTCCCCCTAGCCTAGTTGTGCTAGCCGAGCCTACCCCCCCCCCTTGGTAGAAAGTTGTCTTCCAAGTATTGTTATAATGCCCAAAATACCTTAGCCTTGTACCTTGTAGTATTCCAAAGATACCTCTTTACGTAGAGTCCGGAAATACTACCTTTTGTCCTTTTAGTCTCAAACCGAAACCCTAAGGAAATCTTCATCGTTGGTTGAAGTATGTGAGTAGAAGTTGGTTAGAACTTCTAAGGGTTGTTTGGAGTGGTTTGGAGCGCCGTGGAGCTAAACCTTGCTCGTGAGCGACATTAAACTCGGATAATTTTGGGCTTATCGAGGTAATTATCTTGTCCCTCTATTGTAATTGGAAATTACATGTTTGTTAGGATATATAGTTGAAGTATACTATATATGGAACTATACTTGTATTCGGCAATGTCTTTTGACTTAAGCCTGAAGAATAAAGAACTGAACTGAACTGTATTTACATAGGACTGTATTGCAGTAGACTTGTGTAGAATTGTACACGTCCAGGTTAGGCGTGTAGACCCTCGGTTGGCTTGGTAGCGGCCTCGATAGAGAGAGAGTTTTACGCTGTTGCGGTGAGTCTTGCCGAATTTTCTATAGAAAGATAGAAACTTGTGTTTTGGGGTTAATAGACGTTTGTGACCTTTATAGGTGAAAGTACTAAGAGTAGCGTATTCTACTCGAGGAGTGGAAAGGGCTAGTGCGTTGTAGTACTTGGAGCATTTTGCTTATTGTCGATAAATCGTCGCGAGGTATGTGAACCTCTTCCTATCTCTTCTAGCATGATATGTGTGAACTATGTAGTACCAGACGCATACGTGTTAACTGTGTTTGATTGTTTTTAAAACATAAAGTGTTATAACGGCTTTATGGGAAGTTGGTTATAACAACTTTATGTAGGTAAGAAAATGGTTTTACTGATGTTAGAAGTTAAGAGACTTGATCTTATAAGATAAGAGACTTAACTTATTTGTTTTAATGAGGATGTTTGTGTGAAACCTCATTCGTGAGTAATGAGTACTTGGTTTTAAAGGGATAATGTTTTACCGATTTGGGAATCGTAATGTGTATCGACAGCACCACCGCAGCGTTAATAAAGGAAAATGTATTGAATAATGATGTTGTATTAAAACCGTGAAACCTCCATCTGCATAAGCTAAGATGAGACAAAATGATATTACATTTTCTAGATCATGGTCATTGTAATAAGATCGTTATAAACAAGAATAAACTAATCACGTATATGTCATGTGTTACTCAATTGTTCTAAAAAGGAATCAAGTGATTAAGTTTGGGAACTATGAAACCATTTGAAAAATGAGAAGCTTGAGTAATTGAAACTAGGCAAACTGGAACTTAGGAAAAGAATGTTGTTACTTGGTTTTGAAAAGGAAGGTGGGTTGGTCATTCTAATACTACGGGTATCGGGTGACTCTTATAAAAGAAATGGATCTCTTTTAAAAGAACTTAACGTATGTAGTACTTTGGGGTTAAAAACCGGACTTTGGCATAAAATGAAAGTACTTTGAGTTGTGTGAAACTTGCCTATGCTTGTTGTTGTGAAACTTGCCTATGCTTATTGTTGTGAAACTTGCCTATGCTTGTTGTTGTGAAACTTGCCTATGCTTATTGTTGTGAAACTTGCCTATGCTTGTTGTTGTGAAACTTGCCTATGCTTGTGATGATAGCCTTTATTGTACAAGCGTTGTGTTTCTGTGTTACCGCGTCTCTCGATAGAGGGTCGGTTGACTGGTTGAGAACTTACTTGGATGTGCCGGCAGTGACGGAGAAATTCCACGGGTACGTTCCTGTTGATAGTATTATTGTTGTTAATCGCTTTGGACATACTGACACGATGCGTAGCGCACGGGTATGCTTCCATTTTGGTTAAGGTCTTGTGGTTAATCGCTTTGGATATACTGACACGATGCGTAGCGCACGGGTATGTTTCCATTTCGATTATCGCCTTGTGATTTCCTTTTTGGACATACTGACACGATGCGTAGCGCACGGGTATGCGTCCATTTGGAAAGTTGTCTTATTGTTTCCCTTTGGACATACTGACACGATGCGTAGCGCACGGGTATGCTTCCATTTGGATTGCTGTCTTGTTGTTGAGGTCACATGGACATGTCTACACCGACGCAGAATTCGGCATGTGGCCGGGACATTGGTATTATTGTTGCATCATGGACATGTCTACACCGATGCAGATTCCGGCATGCGCCATAATGCGAACTCGATTGATGTGTGGGCGTGAGACCCATAGTTATATCGAGTGATGATCGCTTTATGTTGTGAATCGTAGTTTGGTTATCATACATGTCTCCCGCTTTATATAGACTAGTATGATTTCATTTACTGATTGCAGCCACATACTTGGTACTGTTATCTTGACCTCCTTCGGGCCGCGTTCATGCCGCAGTGAGGTACATCGATCGTGGATCCTCGCTCATGGGATCACAGCCAACAGATTGAAGCTCCGTTTCTCGGAGGCTTATCTTTGCAGTGTTCTGAGTTGTAGGTTCTTGTACATTCGTGGGTATGGCGGGCCCTGTCCCGTCATAGTCATCAGATATCTTAGAGGTCTGTAATACTGTTGGGCGGGGTTGTAAAAGGATTAAACTGCATGTGTTTTATGTATATACCAAGGCAATCGCTTTGGTTGGCGTGTTTATTCATGTATCTCTTGTTAAATGACTTGTTTTTGTGTTCCGCTGATTTTCTCTGATGTATGTATCACTAGGGTGCCCAGGGTAAGGCACCAGTAACGGGCCCCGGAACGGGTCGTTACAAAAGTGGTATCAGAGCAGTTAATCCTCGGAAAGTGTCTGCATCGTGTCTAGTAGTCTTGATTATCGATGTGTTGTGCACCACATCTATAATCAGGAGGCTGCAGGACATTTAGGATTGGTTTCCATTCTTCTCATTCTGAGATCGTGCCTTAGAGCTGTGTTGTAAGTTGGACCCCTCTGACGTATCTCGTTTTTACCGCTATGCCTCCGCCAAGGCAACCAGAGCCCGGCGGCAAGGCAGCCGAGGAGCCGCTAGTGAGATACGTAGGAGTTCGAGGGCGCAGGCCCGGTCAGGACCTGAGACAGGGGTTCCGACGGCGAGTTTCGTGACGCCGCCAAAGACCAAAGAGTTTAAAGCCGCAGCGATGGGCTGCCGAGACTACAAGACGAGCCTCCGCCCCACAGCCGGAGCGGGAGACGGGTCACGAGAGATGGCCCGATTATTGGCGTGGTTGTGGCGGATATGAGGACAGCCGATCAGCAGCTCCGCCCAGAATACCAGCCGTTCACCCCGAGCAGATAGTTTGAGGCTACGGACTTTCGAGTTGTAGCCCGCGAGTTTTACGGTCGAGGCACGAGGATGATCCGCAGGAGTTCATCCGGCAGCTGACGGATCACGCGGTGATCAAGGCTTCGAGACCGAGTGCGTGACCTTTGTTCGCGTCGGCCGCGTGATACCGCAATGATCGGGTTTGATTCATGGAGCTTTCCCGGGAGAGCATGCACCTCCAGCAGATGGGATGAGTTTTCGGGCTTTCTCACGCACTTCTTGCCTCCGCAGATGGCGAGGGCACGCCGGCGATTTTTGTTCTTGAGACAGAGGCGACCGTCGGGAGTACAATGTCGAGTTCGATTCTTTGGCTCGATATGTCCTGCGCTAGTTGCAGATATGGAGGATAGGGTGCATCGCTACGTCACCGCTTGATGATTATATGGCCGAATCTTGCGCGGGTGTTTCTTCACCGGGCATGGACATTGCCCGCATGCAGCTCATGCACTAGGATGTGAGGCACGGAGGGTCGACGGAATGACCGGATCGCCAGGAAGAGGCCGGGACGCAGGTCCTTTGGTGGCTTTCGAGGCGGACCGCCAAGAAAGTTAGTTATATACCCCCACCGATGCAGAGTGGTCCTCCACCGCCTTCGTGAGCGTCGGGGCTCGAGGGTTCAGATTTTCGGCAGAGCAGGTGTTAACCACCAAGCCACCCCTACCTCGTTGTGACCATTGTGGTAGACTCCATTTTGGAGAGTGTCGTGCTAGATTGGGAGTTTGTTTTGCATGCGCCAGCGTGGCCATTTTGCGGAACTGCCCTACCAAGGGAAGCGGATGTTACGACTCAGCCTTCAGGATCCGTGGCTGGTTCATCACCTTCTACAGTATGCACGCAGGCGTGCCTATGATTAGAGTGAGCGGTAGCTTCGTGTATATCCTTAACCTCTAGAGTTTTGGTATGCTTGTTATGATGATCTCATTATTGTGTGCTATGTACGGATAGCATTGTGATATGTGTGAGTTAGAAACATGCTTAGTTGGGGATACGTGTGGGGGCATGGTAAGTGTGAACCTTAGACTATGTCACGATCGAGACCTTAGGGGTAAGGTCGTCTTGAGTTAAAGATTTATTTTTGACCCTTATCGAGTAGTAGTATACGTGGGATTTATTTGTGTGATAAGTCCGTGGGTAGTGTGAGATGGAAGTGGTAGCTTTCATGACGTGAATTAGTAAGATTGTTCGGATCGGAACAAGAGTTTGCACGGTTGGGGTGGGTTTAGGACCATTTATGGTCAACCCGTGAATCGGTATGGGGTGGGGCCAGTTCTGGTGGTCCCGCCAGTGGTAGGGTCACGAGGGTGCTAGGCCCGAGTTTAGATGATCATCGTATGAGTTCGTGTACGCGTCGACCGAGCGGTTCGTAAAGGCCGGAATGGCCTTAAGGAAGTTTGAGGTTAGTAAGATGACCAAGTTTGAGGTAGTGACTCGCAGATTTTCGAACTAAGTAATGACCGGTATGGTACGTCTTCGAGAGTTCAAGCGTTCGGAAGCGGCACGACGAGTAAGGAAAGAAGAGGACGTATGTTATTTCGCGCTGCCAGTGGCATCGCAACTTGTTAGAGGAACTTTATCGTTATTCGACTTGAGAAGGAACATTCGGGACGAATGTTTCTGAGGGGAGAATGTTATACCGTAGTTGCGGGGTATGTATGTGAGGACGTCACGCACGGCAGTACAGAAATTTTTGAAAGAAAGAAAGATGTGAGTTTCGACGAAAAGTTTCCGTTATTTGTGAAGAAAAGGTTAGCATGGGAATTGGATTCCCAGATTTGGTATTTGGACTTCATAGATTATATTAGAATTTTGAGATTTTATTTTCGGAAATGGTCACGTGGGCCCCACGTGACCAATTCCGGAAATAAAATTCCATAATTCTAATATAATTCAAGAAGCCCAAATACCAAATCTGGGAATCCAATTCCCATCAACGAACCTTTTTCCTTCACGAAATCCGGAATCTTTTCCGTCGAAAAATCACATCTTTCTTTCTATCCAAAATTTCAGTCGTATTCTCGTACGCACGTCCTCACATACATACCCTGGAACTACGGGGTATAACAAATACACCCCCCCCACCCTTGGTAGAAAAGTATTCTCCAAGTATTGTTACTATACCAAAATACCTTGGCCTTATACCTTGTCGTATTCCAAAGTTACCTCTATACGTAGAGCCCGGAAATACTACCTTTTTGTCCTTTTTGTCTCAAACCGAAACCCTAAGGAAATCTTCATAGCTAGTTGAAGTATTAAGTAGAAGTTGCGTAGAACTTCTAAGGGTTGTTTGGAGCGGGTTAGAGCGCCCAGAGTTGGAGCTAAACGTTGCTCAGGATCGACATTTAAACTTGGATAATTTTGGGCTTATCGAGGTAAATACGCTTGACCTTCTTTTGTAATTAGAGTACATACTGTCGAAGTATAAGAATTAAGTATAAGTTATATACCATGAAGGTATATAAGTAGGGAACTGAACTGTACTTACATAGGACTGTATTTACAGTAGACTTGTGTAGTTTGGCGGGTAGGGAAGTGCTGCCCAATTTTCCGTAGAATTATTTTACAGATAGTCTAGTCGTTGATAGACTTGTGTGACGCTTATAGGGTGAAGATCGCGAGTGGCGTATTCTACTCGAAGAAGTGAAAAAGGCTAGCAGGATTACGATTTTTGGAGCTATTTGCTGATAGTCGATAATCGTCGCGAGGTATGTGATTCTTCATATACTCTTGAGCATGATATTTTAAAGGAATATATATATAGTACGGTAGACGTACGTGTGGCAATGTCTTTTGACTTAAGCCTGAATAATAAGAATCTTGAAGTAGTTCAAAAGAATTAAGAATCCTTTTGAAAAAGAATAATACTTGGTTTGAAAGCTTAAGAGTTATACTAGCTTTATGGGAAGTTAGGTATAACGACTTAAGAGAGATAAAAGAATGGTTTATTGCTTTTAAGAAGTTAAGAGACTTGATCTTAAAAGATAAGAGACTTGACTTAATTGAATTGATGTGAAAGTTGTTAAGAAGTGAAACCTCATTCGTGAGTAATGAGTACTTGGTTTTTAAAGAATAATGTTTTACTGATTTCGGAAATGAGAATAAGTAAGGAACTTGATTTCTAAAAAGAGACTTGAGGAAATTAAAGAGTCTTTGGTTTAAAAGAAAGGCATTGTTTTGTCTTAAAATTGGTTTAAAACATAAAGTGTTATAACAGCTTTATGGGAAGTTAGTTATAACGACTTTATGAAAACAAAGGAATGGTTTTATCATTGGTTTTAAAGTGGTAACTTGACTTTAAAAGGAGAAGTGTTTTGGTCTAAAAAGAAGGCATGGTATTACCTTAAATTGGTCTTAAAAGGAAAGTATGGAAGTTGTTTTGGTTTACTTAAAAGATGTTAGTCACTCTATACTGCGGGTACCGGGTGACCTTTGTAAAAGTAATGGATCCTTTAAAAAGAGTTTAACATACGTAGTACTTTGGGGTTAAAACTTGGACTTTGGCATAAAATGAAAGTACTTTGAGTTGTGTGTAACTTTCCTATGTTTGTGTGTGGTAGCCTTGTTGTGCAAGTGTTGTATTCTTATGTTACCGCGTCTCTCGGTGGAGGGCCGGTCGTGTTATTCTTTATCATTTTGGACATACTGACACGATGGGTGGCCCACGGGTATGCTTCCATTATGATAGTTCATGGGCATACTGACTCGATGGATGGTCCACGGGTATGCGGCCATGATGAGGGTTCGTTTCCCTGTTGATAGTGTTATTCCATGGACTAGCTCTCCATGAGGTTTTTACTGATCGGCCTTGGTATCTGGTGGTCGGCTTTCGTACTTGCCCCGTCTCGTGGCTGATTCGGCCTTGGTACCTGGTAGTTAGCCCTCGCACTTGCCCCGTGTAGTGTAGTGACGAAGTCTCGTGACACGGCCTTGGTACCTGGTAGTTAGCCCTCGTACTTGCCCCGGTCAGCTACGTGACACGGCCTTGGTATCTGGTAGTCGGCTTTCGTACTTGCCCCGTGTCAGCTTCGTGGTTTGGTTGTATAGTATTGTTAGTACAGACTTGGTGTTCATGTGTACTTCGTGGTGGTGTTGTATCATAGACTGCCGGCAGTGAGGAAGGTATTCCACGGGCATGATTGATGTTGCGGGCGTGAGACCCATAGTTATATTTGAGTGATGACTCTGAGGGCGCGAGTCCCTGACTTACATGATCGCTTATTTATCAGGAATCGTAGTTTGGTTATCATACATGTCTCTCGCTTTATATAGACCGCTATGATTTCATTTCTGATTTTCGTTTCATATACTTGGTACTGTTATCGACTCTCGGGGCCTGCGTTCATGACGCAGTTAGAGGTACATCGATTGCTGATCCTCGCTCTTAGGATCACAGTTCAGAGTTGGGAAGATCCTATTCTCCGTAGGCTTATCTTTGGTATGTTACCCTTAGTTGTAGGTTCTTTTACATTCGGGGTATGGCGGCCACATCCGTCATGTTGTATAAAAACTCTTAGAGGTCTGTAGTACTGTTGTGGGCAGGGTTTGAAAAAAAAGGATTAAACTGTTCGTTTTGAAAGATTTGTATACATATATTTATTGGAAGGTAACCGTTTGGTTGGCCTGTTTTATGATCTTATCTCTTGTTTCATGTTTAATGTTTTATTTCCGCTGATTTTCTCTGATGTTGTATCACTAGGGTGCCCGGGGTAAGGCACCAGTCACGGGCCCGGGATCGGGTCGTGACAGGGCACTTGGGCAAATCTTGGCCCTCCACTTGCCCCCCACTTGGCTTGATCATAGCCATTGGTTTCCCTATAAATACCCCCCCCCCCTTGGTGTTGTGTTCTCGTCCAAGAACACCCTCTCCCCCCTTTGAGAAGGCCCTTGGCCGAGGGGTACACCCCCCCTCCTAGTGGCCTTGGCCGAGGGGTACACCCCCCCGTTGCCTAGTTGTTCTCGAAAAATACATCCCCACCTTGGTAGAAAATACTCTCCAAGTATTGTTATTATACCAAAATACCTTAGCCTTATACCTTGTAGTATTCCAAAGATACCTCTATACGTAGAGCCCGGAAATACTACCTTATGTCCCTTTTTGTCTCAAAACGAAACCCTAAGGAAAATCTTCATAGCCGGTTGAAGTATTAAGAAGAAGTTGCGGAGAACTTCTAAGGGTTGTTTGGAGCGGGTTGGAGCGCCCAGAGTAGGAGCTAAACGTTGCTCAGGATCGACATTAAACTTGGATAATTTTGGGCTTATCGAGGTAAATATCTTGTCTCCCTATTGTAATTGAGTTCATACTATTGAAGTATAAGAATTAAGTATAAGTTATATACCAGGAAGGTATATAAGAAGGGAATTGAACTGTACTTACATAGGACTGTATTACAGTAGACTTGTGAAGTTTGACGGGTAGGGAAGTGCTGCCCAATTTTCCGTAGAATCTTGTATCTAGATTTATTCTACCGAGTAGTCTAGACTTTGATAGACTTGTATCACCATTATAGGTTGAAGTACTGCGAGTAGCGTATTCTACTCGAAGGGTGGAAAAGGCTAGCCGGACTACAGTACTTTGGAGCTATTTGCTAATAGTCGATAATCGTCGCGAGGTATGTGATTCTTCCTATACTCTTGAGCATGATATTTTAAAGAATATATATAGTACGGTAGACGTACGTATGTTAACTGAACGTAGTTTTACGGCAATGTCTTTTGACTTAATCCTGAATAATAAGAATCTTGAAGTAATTCAAAAGAGTTAAGAAACCTTTTTGAAAAGAAGAGTAATGCTTGGTTTTAAAAGCTTAAGAGTTATACTAGCTTTATGGGAAGTTAGGTATAAGGACTTAAGAGAAGTAAAAAGAATGGTTTACTGATTTTAGAAGTTAAGAGACTTGATCTTAAAAGATAAGAGACTTGACTTAATTATATTAATGTGAATTTTGTTAAAAAGTGTGAAACCTCATTCGTGAGTAATGAGTATTTTGGTTTCTAAAAGGAATAATGTTTTACTGATTTCGGAAATCAGAATGAGTATCGAACGAACCACTGCAGCGTTAATAAAGGGAAATGTTTTGACTAATAAAGTATTATTAAAACCAGTAGAAACCTCCATCTGCATAGAAGCTAAGATGAGACAAAATGATAGTACATTTCCTAGATCATGGCTGCTTTAATAAGATTGTTATGAACAAGAATAACCTACTCACACATAAGACATATGTTTCTCAAATTGTTTTAAAGGATTAAAACTATGAACTACGAAACCTTTCGAAAATGAGAAACTTGAGCATTTGAAATTAGGCAAACTTGAACGTTTGGAAAATAATGTGGTTACTTGATTTTACAAAAGGAAGTGTCTGGGTTTACTTAAAAAAGATAGTCACTCTATTTTTATACTACGGGTATTGTGTGACTTTTGTGAAAGAAATGGATCATTTAAAAGAGTTAATGTATGAAGTACTTTGGGGATAAAAACCCGAACTTGTTTAACATAAAGTAGAAAGTACCTTGTGTGAATAAACTTGATTGTGTTGGTTTGTGATAGCCTTGTAATACTTTCTTGTTGGTTTGATAAGTAAACATATTAGGATGCTACGTGTGTTAGTATCTTGTGATGTTTGTGTAAAGGGGTTTCCCTCGATCGCACTTATGTTGTTTAACGATCAGCCGTTATGTTGGTATTGTACCACTCACCTTGACATGATCCCGGGGGTTAAGCCGCCTCCGTCGCGGGGTATATCTCGGCGATGCAGGACCATGATTCGAGAATACCTCATGCGGGTCCAGGGACCTATGCGAGCTACGAGAGTTCCGTTAGTGTGCGCCCTTGTGGTCATGCGCGTCTATGTGGCTACGCGGATCGCGAGTCGGGGCGGATGCCGGGGAGTAGCTACCCTCGATGCGGGGAATACCTCATGCGGGCCATTGGAGTGGCCTATGCGGAGCTGCGGGAAGTTCCAGGGCTAGACGCGCACATTAGATACTGCGGGCGAGTGGTCAGCTTTGATCATGTGACGGTCTAGACAGATCTCATGATACAGTTTATGACCCTGTTGGTACTGTGGGTATTAGTAGTCGGCTATGCCTTCGTACTTACCCCGTACGGTTTTATTATGACACAGGTGGGACCTGGTGTTCCTGTGTATTCCTTAGTACTTTTATATCATAGAATGCCGACAGTGAGGAAGGTATTCCACGGGCATGATTGATGTTGTGGGCGTGAGACCCATAGTTATATTTGAGTGATGACTTTGAGGGCGTGAGTCCCTGACTTGACATGATCGCTATTTATCAGAATCGTAGTTTGATTATCATACATGTCTCCCGCTTTATATAGACTACTATGATTTCATTTACGATTTTCGCCATACTTGGTACTGTTAGATCGACCTCCTTCGGGCTGCGTTCATGCCGCAGTAGAGGTACACCGCCATCGATCCTCGCTCTTAGGATCACGATTGCGTTTTGGGAAGCTCCGTTCCTCGAGGCTTATCGATGGTATAGTCCCCGCCGTCGTAGTACTTACATTCGGGTATGGCGGGCCCCGTCCCGCCATTGTTGTCGTATCATTCTTAGAGGTCCAGAGTAATCGTTGTGGGCAGAATTGTAAAAAGGGATATAACTGTTCTAGTTGATATATATATATGCCGCAAGGCAAGTTTTCTCAGATGAACTGTTTTTTTATTTCATGTCTTGTTTTATTTTTTTTCCGCTGATTACTCTGATGTATGTCTACTTGGGTGCCCGGTAGGCACTACCACGCCCGGTTCGGTCGTGACAAAAGTGGTATCGAGCGATTAATCCTCGGAAAGTGTCTACGCATCAGATCCAAGAGTCTTGATTATCGATGTGTTGTGCACCACACCAATAATCAGGAGGCTATAGGATATTTAGGATTGGTTTCCATTCTTCTCACTCTGAGATCGTGCCTTAGAGCTGTGTTATAAGTTGGACCCCTCTAACGTAATTCCTTCCCTTACCAGTTATGCCTCCGCGTAAGGCAACCCGGGCCCAGAAGGGCAAGGCAGCCGAGGGAGCTGCGAGTAGAGCACAGAGGGTTACGAGGGCACAGGCCCAATTATCACCTAGGATAGTGCTTCATTCGGGGAGTTCTGCGACATCGCCAGCCCCAGCAGAGTTTAGCACGGCGGCAGCAGTTCCTACTGCGGCCATGACTTTTACACCTTCAGTTCCACGACCAGTAGCAGAAAGTATAGGTTGCAAAGAGACGACCCTGTTACTAGCTATGGATTTAGCAACCGAGAGTATTTTATGTACCGATTTATCGCGGGCCTTGATGAATATCTAAGAAAGGGTTGTGCAAGAGTAGCTCTTCAGTCAGGCTTGAGCATGGCCTGTGTACGGGCTTATGCGCAGCAGGCCGAGAGACGTAGGGATCGACGGGTTAACCAAGATCAGCAGAAGAGGGCCAGAACAGCAGGGTCCTTTGGTAACTTTCGAGGCGAACCGCCTCAGCAGCAGCAGATTAGATATGCACCTCCGCCAAAGGCAGAGTGGTCCGCGTGGTTCGTGACGCTCGAGGTATGCCGAGTTGGTCGAGCTCGTGGCTTCTGATCCACAGCTATACGTATGTTCTAGCCAGCCGGGTTCAGTTTTCCTCAGTGTTCACAGTGTGGCAGACGTCATCCCGGGGAATGTCGTCTTTTGTTGGTACTTGTTTTACCTGCGGCCGTCAGGGCCATGTGTCGAAGGGATGTCCTAGTAGGAAGGATGCCAGTAGGAGGACTCAGCCTACCAGATCAGTTGCGGATTCAGTGGTCCGGAGAGGAAGGGGTGCTAGCCAGAGGAGGCCACCCCCACCTCGATGTGGCCGTTGTGGTAAGTGTCATTGTGGAGAGTGTCGTACTCCTTCGACAGCTTGTTTTGCTCTCGCCAGCAGGGCCATCTTGCGAGAAATTGTCCGACCAGAGGTGGCGCGGATGTAGAAACTCAGCCTTCGGGATCAGTGGCTAATTCATCATCTTCCCTAGCTATGCGCCCAACAGGGCAGAATTGATTAGAACGACAAAGGGAAGGGAAGCAGTAGATGCAGGTATATCCTTAACCCTCTAGAGATGGGTATGTGTGATAAGATGAGTGTATCTTAAGTGCTATGTTCTGATAGCAGTGTGTTAATTGTGATTAGAAATCATGGTTAGTTAAAAGGGTAAGATTGGGGATAAGGAAAGTGTGAGCCTTAGAGTTTTATACGTAGAGACCTTAGAGGCAAGGCCATCTCGAGTTAGAGATTTATATATTTTTATGTGTTTGACCCTTATCATAGTGCATGGTACACGTGAGCTATGTTTGTGGGATGAGTCCCTGAGTAGTGTGAATAAAAGAGGGTAGTTGAGCTAAGAAGACCGCTAGGTTCTCGTAACTTGATTAGTGAGATAGTTCCGGATCGGGGAGCAAGTGTTTTGTGCGAAAGAGGGTCGGGTTGGGGGCTACGTCGCGTCAACCCGCACTGCTTTGTGCGGGTCGGGATTCGGGTGGTCCCGCCAGCGGTGGGGTCATAAGGATGTTAGGCCCAAGTTTAGTTAACCGCAGACGAGTTCGTGGATGCGTTCGACCGATGGTCGGGCCGATGAGGTCACCATCTTGTCTTTCACGAGACCATTTACTCGCGAGAGGTTATGCGAGATGTTTATCCGAAGGTTGTGAGGTCGCACGAGTTGCCTACTTTTACCTTATGGCATGCAGTGGAGCCTGTGTTACGCTTATTTCTTTTCCCGAAGTTTTACCAGTGAGTTAGGAACTCAGTGAATCTCAGATTGCATTCACCTCGGGCGGTGTTTGGATTTCGGGGTAGCTGTGAGGATTGTTGTCTCTGTTGAGGAGTGTTTTATAGCTACCATTTTAGTGTTCTGATGTCGCCTTATGAAGCCTTGTAGGGCGGAAGTGTAAGTCACGGCCGATTGGTTCGATGTTGGCAAGGTTCAGATTGTTGGTTCATACCTGTTTCAGCAGAATGTGGTTAGGGTGTGACGAGTTTTGGAAAACAGAGGAAATTTAGCCTGAGGTACTTGGAGCGTTTTCAGATCCTTTGGAGGATAGGCCAGGTTGCCTATAGTTGGCATTGCCGTCCAACGTAGGAGGCAGTGCGTCCAGTCTTTCATGTTGTTATGTTCGGGAAAGTATCGGAGATCCATCCAGAGTGTTCCCAGTTAATGATGACCAAGTTGGAGATAGTAACCCCGAGGTTTTGGAAACTGAAGCAGTAGCGAAAATGGGGTAAGTTATGAGAAAGAGTTCGAGTGTACGAGAAGGGTACGACGAGTAAGAGAATAGAAGCAATCATTTCGTTTGTAAAGAGAAGGTGCGAAGGAAGTATATTTTAGACCTTGGGTGGAAGCTTTTGTGATGTTAGAGGTGATTCCTCGTAGACTTGGATTAAGTATTGGAGCGTGTGTTATTTTTGTGGCCATGTGTGGCATTGGCAACTTGTTTAAGTAAGAGGAACTTCATCGTTATCCGTCTTGAGAAGGAACATTCGGGACGAATGTTTCTAAGGAGGGGAGAATGTTATGCCCCGTATTTCCAGAGTATGTACGTGAGGACGTACGTAGAAGTTTTGAGCCTTAAAGTTAGGCAAGGACGAAAAGTTTGTTCACAACTACCGTAAAGAGTCGTTTTTCGACGAAACGTTTTACAAAACTTGCGAAGGGAAAATTCCGGCTATGTCATTTATAATTTTTGCGGATTTTTCCGAGAGACGGAATATTTTGGACCAACGAGAGGGCGACACTTGTCACCCTTAAGTTGGCGGTTTCTCTTGGCCGAATGGTGCCCAATTTCGTGGCATGTTTTGTGCCTAATTCAGGGGTCAATGTTTGTGAGGCTATTAAGGAGTAGGGATAGGGGGCACTTGGGAAAATCTTGGCCCTCCACTTGCCCCCCACTTGGCTTGATCATGGCCATTGGTTTCCCTATAAATACCCCCTTTGAAGACTTCTTCATCCATTCCATAAATCTCCAAGTCTTGAAAGCCCTCTTTCCCCCCCCCCCCCCTTGGTGTTGTGTTCTCGTCCAAGAACACCCCCTCCCCCCTTTGAGAAGGCCCTTGGCTGAGGGGTACACCCCCCCTCCTAGTGGCCTTGGCCGAGGGGTACACCCCCCCCCCTAGCCTAGGTGTTCTCGAAAAATACACCCCCACCTTGGTAGAAAATACTCTCCAAGTATTGTTATTATACCAAAATACCTTAGCCTTATACCTTGTAGTATTCCAAAGATACCTCTATACTTAGAGCCCGGAAATACTACCTTATGTCCCTTTTTGTCTCAAAACGAAACCCTAAGGAAAATCTTCATAGCCGGTTGAAGTATTAAGAAGAAGTTGCGGATAACTTCTAAGGGTTGTTTGGAGCGGGTTGGAGCGCCCAGAGTAGGAGCTAAACGTTGCTCAGGATCGACATTAAACTTGGATAATTTTGGGCTTATCGAGGTAAATATCTTGTCTCCCTATTGTAATTGAGTTCATACTATTGAAGTATAAGAATTAAGTATAAGTTATATACCAGGAAGGTATATAAGAAGGAATTGAATCAGACTTACATGGGATCAGACATACAAGAGACTTGTGAAGTTTGACTGCAGGAAGTCTTTGCCCAATTTTCCGTAGAATCTTGTATCTAGATTTATTCTACCGAGTAGTCTAGACTTTGATAGACTTGTATCACCATTATAGGTTGAAGTACTGCGAGTAGCATATTCTACTCGAAGGGTGGAAAAGGCTAGCCGGACTACAGTACTTTGGAGCTATTTGCTAATAGTCGATAATCGTCGCGAGGTATGTGATTCTTCCTATACTCTTGAGCATGATATTTTAAAGAATATATATAGTACGGTAGACGTACGTATGTTAACTGAACGTAGTTTTACGGCAATGTCTTTTGACTTAAGCCTGAATAATAAGAATCTTGAAGTAATTCAAAAGAGTTAAGAAACCTTTTTGAAAAGAAGAGTAATGCTTGGTTTTAAAAGCTTAAGAGTTATACTAGCTTTATGGGAAGTTAGGTATAACGACTTAAGAGAAGTAAAAAGAATGGTTTACTGATTTTAGAAGTTAAGAGACTTGATCTTAAAAGATAAGAGACTTGACTTAATTATATTAATGTGAATTTTGTTAAAAAGTGTGAAACCTCATTCGTGAGTAATGAGTATTTTGGTTTCTAAAAGGAATAATGTTTTACTGATTTCGGAAATCAGAATGAGTATCGAACGAACCACTGCAGCGTTAATAAAGGGAAATGTTTTGACTAATAAAGTATTATTAAAACCAGTAGAAACCTCCATCTGCATAGAAGCTAAGATGAGACAAAATGATAGTACATTTCCTAGATCATGGTCGCTTTAATAAGATTGTTATGAACAAGAATAACCTACTCACACATAAGACATATGTTTCTCAAATTGTTTTAAAGGATTAAAACTATGAACTACGAAACCTTTCGAAAATGAGAAACTTGAGCATTTGAAATTAGGCAAACTTGAACGTTTGGAAAATAATGTGGTTACTTGATTTTACAAAAGGAAGTGTTTGGGTTTACTTAAAAAAGATAGTCACTCTATTTTTATACTACGGGTATTGTGTGACTTTTGTGAAAGAAATGGATCATTTAAAAGAGTTAATGTATGAAGTACTTTGGGGATAAAAACCCGAACTTGTTTAACATAAAGTAGAAAGTACCTTGTGTGAATAAACTTGATTGTGTTGGTTTGTGATATCCTTGTAATACTTTCTTGTTGGTTTGATAAGTAAACATGTTAGGATGCTACGTGTGTTAGTATCTTGTGATGTTTGTGTAAAGGGGTTTCCCTCGATCGCGCTTATGTTGTTTAACGATCAGCCGTTATGTTGGTATTGTACCACTCACCTTGACATGATCCCGGGGGTTAAGCTGCCCTCCGATGCGGGGTATATCTTAGGCGGTCTGGGACCATGATTCGAGAATACCTCATGCGGGTCCGGGACCGCGCGAGCTACGAGTTCGGTGTTAGCGCCGCGTGGTCACGCGGTCTATGTGGCCATGCGATCGCGAGTCGGGGCGACGCCGGAGTAGCTACCGACGCGGGAATACCTCACGGGCCATTGGAGTGGCCTATGCGAGTCGCAGAAGTTCGGGGCTAGACGCGCATTAGATATCGCGCGAAGGGCGGCTTTGATCATGTGACGGCTAGACAGATCTCATGATACAATTTATGACCTGTTGGTACTGTGGTTTTAGTAGTCGGCTATGCCTTCGCATTTACCCCGCACGGTTTTATTATGACACATGGGACCTGGTGTTCTGTGTATTCCTCGTGCTTTTATATCATAGATCGCGGTGAGGAAGGTATTCCACGCATGATTGATGTTGTGGCGTGAGACCCATAGTTATATTTGAGTGATGACTTTGAGGCGTGAGTCCACGACTTGACATCGCTTATTTATCAGGAATCGTAGTTTGATTATCATACATGTCTCTCGCTTTATATAGACTACTATGATTTCATTTACGATTTTCGCCACATACTTGGTACAATTATACCGACCTCCTTCGGGTGCGTTCATGCCGCAGTGAGGTACACGATCATCGATCCTCGCTCTTAGGATCAGTTCAGCGTTTTGGGAAGCTCCGTTCCTCCGAGGCTTATCGATGGTATAGTCCCATGTCGCCGTAGGTACTTACATTCGTGGTATGGCGGGCCCCGTCCCGCCATTGTTGTCGTATTCGCCATGACCCAACTCGGGCCGTGGATCTGCCTTACCCCGCACCTAGTGATACATACATCGTAGTAATCGGAATATAAAACAAGACATGAAATATGAAATAATTATTCGAAGAAATGTTGCCTTTCGCATATATATATAAAAACTTAACTCAACGATTACATCCTTTTTACAACTCGCCACAACAAGATTACATGCACTCTAAGAATGATATAACAACAATGGCGACAGGTTCCGCCATACCCCTGAATGTAAGTACAACGATGGGGATTGTACCACCGATAAGCCTCCAGAAACGGAGCTTCCCAAAACGCTGAATCGTGATCCTAAGAGCGAGGATCGACGATCGTGTACCTCTACCGCGCATGAACGCACCGGGAGAGGTCAAGACAACAGTATCAAGTATGTGAAATCAAAAATCAGTAAATGAAATCATAGTAGTCTATATAAAACAGAGACATGTATGATAACCAAACTACGATTCAATAAATAAGCGATATGTCAAGTCGTGGACTCACGCCTCAAAGTCATCACTCAAATATCACTATGGGTCTCTCGCCCATAACATCAATCATGCCGATGGAATACCTTCCTCACCGCCATCTTCTATGATATCAAAGCACCAAGGAATACACATGAACACCGTGTACCACCGTGTCATAATAAAACCGCAGACGGTAAGTACGAAGGCATAGCCGACTACTAACACCTACGCACTAACAAGGTCTTAAATCAGATCATGAAATCCTGCATCGTCACATGATCAAAGCCGCCACTACTCGCGTGATCTAATGCGCGCGTCTAGCCTCGAACTTCCCGCAGCCTCGCATAGGCCAACCTCATAGGCCCGCATGAGGTATTCCCCGCATCGAGGGTAGCTACTCCCCGGCATCCGCCTGGACTCGCAGTCCGCATGGCCACATAGACCGCATGACCATAAAGGCCGCACACTAACCTGGAACTCTCGTAGCTCCGCATAGGTCCCCGGGACCCGCATGAGGTATCCTCGAATCATAGTCACACAGACTGCCTGAGTATTTGTCACGACCCGATCCCGGGCCCGTGACTGGTGCCTTACCTCGGGCACCCTAGTGATACAACATCAGAGAAAATCAGCGGAAATAAAAACTAAAACATGAGACAAGTCATAAAGCATGAACTAGGCTAACCAAAACGGTCACCTTCCTGAAATATATACATATATATATCAACCTGAACAGTTAAATCCTTTTACAAACCCTGCCCACAACAGTACTACAGACCTCTAAGAATGTAACCATAACTATGACGAAAGTGGCCGCCATACCCCGAATGTACAAGTAACTACACCGACAGTGGACTATACCAAAGACAAGCCTCCGAGAAACGAGCTTCCCAAAAGCTGAATCGTGATCCTAAGAGCGGATCCACAACCGATGTACCTACTGCGGATGAACGCAGCCCCGGGCGAGGTCAAGACAACAGGTACCAAGTATGTGAAACTTGTAAGAATACTGTAAATGAAATCATAATAGTCTATATAAAGCAGGATACATGTATGATAACAAAACTACAGTCCACAATACATAAATAGTCATGTCAAGTCAGGGACTCACGCCCGCAAAGTCATTACTCAAATATAACAACGGGTCTCACGCCCACAACATCACTCATGCCCGTGGAATACCTTCCTCACCGGCATCCATGATATAAAACATTCGGAGTACACATGAACACCGAGTCCCACCTGTCATAATAAAACCGCATGGTAAGTACGAAGGCATAGCCGACTACTAACACCCATAGTACTAACAAGGTCATAAATCAGATCATGAGATCTGCTAGGCATCACATGATCAAAGCCGTCACACGCCCGCGATTCAATGTGCGCGTTCAGCCTGGAACTCCTCGCAACTCCGCATAGGCCAACCTCATAGGCCCGCATGAGGTATAACCCCGCATCGAGGGTAGCTACTCCCCGGCATCCGCCTGGACTCGCAGTCCGCATGGCCACATAGACCGCATGACCATAAAGGCCGCACACTAACCTGGAACTGTCGTAGCTCCGCATAGGTCCCCTGGACCCGCATGAGGTATTCTCGAATCATGGTCCCAGACCGCCTGAGTCTACCCCGCATCGGAGGGCAGCTTAACCTCCGGAAACATGTCAAGGTGAGTGGTACAATACCAACATAACGACTGATAGTTAAACAACTTAAGCGCAATGGCGGGAAACCCTTTACACAAATATCACAAGATACTAACACACGTAGCATCCTAGCATGTTTACTTAACAAATCAACAAGAAAGTATTACAAGGCTATCACAAACCAACACAATCAAGTTATACACACAAGGTACTTTCTACTATATGATTAACAAGATCGGGTTTTTAACCCCGAAGTACTTTATACATTAACTCTTAAAAGATACGTTACTTTCACAAAAGTCACACAATACCAGTAGTATAAGAAAATAAAGTGACTAATATTTTAATTAAACCAAAACAACGCCCGCACTTTCCTTTTAAACCAAATTAAGACAATAACATGCCTTCCTTTTAGACCAAAACACTTCTCCCTTTAAAGTCAAATTACCAATTTAAAACCAATGATAAAACCATTCCTTTGTTTTCATAAAGTCGTTATAACTAACTTCCCATAAAGTCATTTATAACACTTTATGTTCTAAACCAAAACTCTTCAATTCTACAAGTCTCTTTCCTTTTAAAACAACAATAAGTATTCTTTAAAACCCAAATAATGTACTCTTTTCAAAATAAGTAACCTATACTTAAAATCAAGTTACTTCTTTTTCCAAACAAGTCGTTATAAGTCAAGTCTCTTATCTTTGAAGATCAAGTCTCTTAACTTTCAAAATCAAGTCGTCTATAAGTCAAGTCTCTTATCTTTGAAGATCAAGTCTCTTAACTTTCAAAATCAAGTCGTCTACAAGTCAAGTCTCTTATCTTTGAAGATCAAGTCTCTTAACTTTCAAAATCAATAAACCATTCTTTTACCTACATAAAGTCGTTATAACTAACTTCCCATAAAGCTATTATAACACCCTATGTTTAAACCAACCAAAACACTTAGCACATGACGCCTACCGCACTACATAGTTTACAAAACATCATGCTAGAAAGGATAGGAAGAGGTTCACATACCTCGCGACGATTATCGACAATAAGCAAAACGCTCCACAGTACTGTAACCCTGCTAGCCTCTTCCACTCATCAAGTAGAATACGCTACTCGTAGTACTTCCACCTATATAGGCCACAAACGTCTATTAACTTCTAAACACACGGTTCCATTTTCTACGTAAAATTCGCAAAGACCTCCCCGAAATCACATAAATCTCTCCTAACAAGGCCCGCTACTGTGCCAATAACTCGAGGATTACACGCCTAACCGGACGTGTTCAAATCGCTTCACAATAATACAACACCATCAGAATACAAATTTCTATGTAAATACAGTTCAATACTCATTCTATATATAGTATACTCAACTATACATTACTACAACATGTAATATCCAATTACAATAGGGGGGGGCATAAATCATTACCTCGATAAGCCCAAAAATATTAAAGATTAAATGTCGATCATGAGCAACGTTTAGCTCCAAGTCCTTACGCTCCAACCCGCTCCAAGCGACCCTTAGAAGTTTCTAAACAACTTCTCTAAACACTTCAACCAAGCTATGAAGGTTTTTCTAGGGTTTCATTTCATGACTTTCTAATAAAGTAGGATTTCCGGGCTCCTAGTATTTAAACAACTTTGGAATACTACTAGGGATACTCGGCTAGTGTATTTGGAATTATACCACAATACACCAAGTATTCTACTCACGGGGGGAGGGGTGGGACGAAACCAATACAAAGGGAGGGAAGTATTTTGCTCTTGAAGCTTTCTGTGAGATGAACTTATTCATCAACCAAGCGGGTCTATTTATAGAACAATGGAGGTCAAGATCCATATAAGTGTATGGCCAAGATTGGGCCATGTGTGTGTGGGTCCCACCACACCACATGGCCAACGAAATTGGGTGCCAAGTGTAAGGCCATTTCGCCAGGTGAGTAGTGACAAGTGGCTAGCCACTGTCACACCATTTCGCCCACATGGCCACACAAGGGTGACACGTGTCGCCCGATTCGTCCAAAATATTTCGTCTTCCAAAATATCCAAAAGCCTAAACCTCAAAAACAAAGCGCCCCACAAAACCGTAAATTTTCTCCGTGGGCCCCACGTGGCCATTTCCAAAATAAAATCTCAAAATTCTAATATAATCCGAGAAGTTCAAATACCAAACTGGGAATCCAATTCCCATTAACGAACCTTTTCTTCACAAAACCGAAACTTTTCCAATAAAAATCACATCTTCCTTTCTTTCCAATATTTCGTCAGATTCTCGCACGTATGTCCTCGCATACATACCTCGAACTACGGGTATAACAAGATACCCCGCCGAGGGCAGTAACCTCCGGGATCATGTCAAGGTGAGTGGTACAATACCAACATAACGGCTGATCGTTAAACAACTTAAGCGCAATCGAGGGAAACCCCTTTACACAATCATCACAAGATACTAACACACGTAGCATCCTAGCATGAGTACTTATCAAATCAACAAGAAAGTATTACAAGATTATCACAAACCAACACAATCAAGTTATTCACACAAGGTACTTTCTACTATATGATTAACAAGATCGAGTTTTTATCCCCAAAGTACTTCATACATTAACTCTTTTAAAAGATCCGTTTTTTTCACAAAAGTCACACAATACCCGTATTATAAAAATAGAGGGACTATCTTTATAAGTAAACCCAAACACTTCCTTTTGTAAAATCAAGTAACCACATTATTTTCCAAACGTTCAAGTTTGCCTAATTTCAAATGCTCAAGTTTCTCATTTTCGAAAGGTTTCGTAGTTCATAGTTTTAATCACTTAATGATGTAATTCTCCTTTAAAACCATTTGAGAAACATATACCTTATATGTGAGTAGGTTATTCTTGTTTATAACAATCTTATAACAGCAGCCATGATCTAGGAAATGTAATATCATTTTGTCTCATCTTAGCTTCTATGCAGATGGAGGTTTCTACTGGTTTTAATAATACTTGATTAGTCAATACATTTCCCTTTATTAGCGCCGTGGTCTGCTCGATACTTATTCGATTTCCAAATCAAGAAACATTATTCCTTTTAAAAACCAAGTACTCATTACTCACGAATGAGGTTTCACACTTTTTAACAAAATTCAATTAAGTCAAGTCTATTATCTTTTAAGATCAAGTCTCTTAACTTCTTAAATCAATAAATCATTCTTTTTATCTCTCTTAAGCCGTTATACCTAACTTCCCATAAAGCTAGTATAACTCTTAAGCTTTTAAAACCAAGTATTACTCTTCTGTTAAAAATGATTCGGTATTCTTTTGAAATACTTCAAGATTATTCAGGCTTAAGTCAAAAGACATTGCCGTAATTATTATTCAGGCTTAAGTCAAAAGACATTGCCGTAAAACTAGGTTCAGTTAACACACGTACGTCTACCGTACTATATATAATATCATGCTTAAGAGGATAGGAAGAATCACATACCTCGCGACGATTATCGACTATTAGCAAATAGCTCCAAAGTACTGTAGTCCGTCTAGCCTTTTCCACCCTCCGAGTAGAATACGCTACTCGCAGTACTTCAACCTATAACGGTTATATAAGTCTATCAACTTCTACCTTAATATTCTACTGAAGCGATTTCAGTTCAAGTCTTTCTGTAATATCCTTCTATTACAGTTCAAATCTCTTCTATGAATCTTATATTCATTTCTATACTACTACAGTATGTAATTTCCAATTACAATAGGGGGACAAGATATTTACCTCGATAAGCCCATAATTATCCAAGTATAAATGTCGATCCTGAGCAACGTTTAGCTCCTACTCCGGGTGCTCCAACCCGCTCCAAACAACCCTTAGAAGTTCTACGCAACTTCTACTTAACACTTCAACCGTTTATGAAGATTTTCCTTAGGGTTTCGGTTTGAGACAAAAAGGACAAAAGGTAGTATTTCCGGGCTCTACGTATAGAGGTAACTTTTGGAATACTACAAGGTATAAGGCTAAGGTATTTTGGGTATAGTAACAATACTGGAGAGTATTTCTACCAAGAGGGGTGTTTCACGAGAACAACACCACAAGGAGTGGTAGGTACTTCTACCAAAGGCCACTAGGAAGGGGGGAAGGGTTTCGGCCAAGGGCCTTCTCAAAGGGGGGAGGGGGGGCTCTTGGACGAGACACTACACTAAGGGGGAGGAAGAGAGCTTTCAAGACTTAGAAGTTTGGATGAAGAAGTCTTCACAAAAGGGGGGTATTTATAGGGAGTTCAATGGCCATGATCAAGCCAAGTGGGGGGGCAAGTGGAGGGCCAAGATTTGCCCAAGTGCCCCCTAACCTACTCCTCAAATCACTCCACAAACAATGGCCCATGTTTTAGGCCCCAAAACCCTCCCAATCGTCCAAGGCAAAAGTCCCCATTGCCGTCCACTTGAGGGTGACAAGTGTCACCCTCTCGTTGGCCCAAAAATGTTCCGTCTCTCGGAAAAATCCGCAAAAATTATAAATGACATAGCCGGAATTTTCCCTACGCAAGTTTTGTAAAACGTTTCGTCGAAAAATGATTCTAATCGGGGGTTGTGAACAAAATTCGAACCTAGCCTAACTTTAAGGCTTAAACTTTTCTACGTACGTCCTCACGTACATACTCTGGAAATACGGGGTATAACATTCTCCCCTCCTTAGAAACATTCGTCCCGAATGTTCCTTCTAAGCCTCAAAACACACAAGTGCCTGTATAGTCTTCACTACTATACTTACGAAAACAATCACGCCACGCCTGGCCATCAAATAACACACGCGCAATTACTCAACTTCAAGTCTACGAGGAATCACCTCCATTACTACAAAAGCTCCCTCCCAAGGTCTAAAAGATACTCCCTTAAGAAACGATCACTTCTACCCTCTTAACACATGTTCACTTTTTCCCTTACTCGTCGTACCCTAGCCACCTTCTGCTGAAACAGGTATGAACCAACAATCTGAACCTTGCCAACATCGAACCAATCGACCGGCACTTACACTTCCGCCCCTACAAGGCTTCATAAGGCGACATCCGAAAACTGAAATGGTAGCTATAAAACACTCCCTCAACAGGAGACAACAATCCTCACAGCTACCCCTGAAATCCCAACACTGGCCCGAGGGCGAATACGATTCTGAGACTCACCTGAGTTCCTAACCCTGCCTGGTAAAACCTCCAGAAAAGAAACAGCCGTAACCTGGGCTCCACTGTCTGTCATAAGGTGAAGGTAGGCACCTCGTGCAGCCTTGCAACCTTCCTGATATAATCATCTCGCATAACCCATTGCCGAGTACACGGTTTTGACTGAAAGACAAGATGGGCTGACCTCATCGGCCCGACTACTGGTCGAACGCATCCACGAACTCGTACGCTGGTTAACTAAACTTGGGCCTAACACCCTCGTGACCCTACCACCTGGCGGGACCACCCCGAACTGACCTCATCACAAAACAGGCTGCGGGTTGACCCGCAACATGGCCTCAACCCGACCCACTTTCGCGCAAAAACACTAGCTCCCCGATCCGGAACAATCTCACTAATCACGTTACGAAAACCTAGCGGTCTTCTTAGCTCAACTACCCTCTTTCATTCACACTACTCAGGGGCTTATCCCACAACCATAGCTCACGTGTACTATGCACTCCGATAAGGGTTAAACGTAAAAATATAAATCTTTTACTCGAGATGGCCTTGCCTCTAAGGTCTCCACGTATAACATTCTAAGGCTCACACTTTCCCTTATCCCCAATCTTACCTTTCTAACTAACCATGATTTCTAATCACAATTAACATAACTTTTAAGGTATACTCATCTTATCATACGTACTAGTCTCTAGAGGGTTAAGGATATGCTCAGTTTCATCGCTTTCACTCCCTTAGTCGTTTAATCAAACCTCGCCTGTAGGCGATAGCTAGGAAGATGATGAACCGTCACCGATCACGAAGGCGTCGAGTCCTCCTACTTACATCCCTCCTACTAGGACATCCTTTCGACACATGGCACTGACGGCCGCAGGTAAAACAAGTACCAACTAAAAGACGACATTCCCGATGACGCTCACATCGGAACCTAAGCCCCGAGCTCGACTAACTCCAGATACCCCAACGCCCCGAACCCCGTGGAGAACCACTCGCTCGACGGAGGCGCATAACCACCACGAGGCGTTCGCCGAAAGTTACCAAAGGACCTTGTTGTTATGGCCCTCTCCTACCGCCCTGGTTAACCCGCCGATCTTTACGCTTGGCTGAGGCGCATAAGCCCGTACACAGGCCATGCTCAAGCCTAACTGAAGAATTACTCTTGCACTACCCTCTCTAAGATAGTCGTCAAGACCCGTGATAAATCGATACATCATACTCTCTGGTAGCTACATCCTCTAGTAATGTGGTCGCCTTTGCAATCTATACTCTGCTCCTGGCCGTGGAATCAAGATTCATATATCATGGCCGCAGAGGAATCGCCGCCGCGGTTAAACTCGCTGGCCGGGCGACGCCGCGTAACTCCCCGAACGGCACCACCCTAGGTGATGATTGGGCTGCCTCGTAACCCTCTCGTAATCTACTCGCACTCCTCGCCTTGCTCGCTGGGCTGCCGCTTTACGCGAGGCATAAGCAGAGAAAGAAATACGTTAGAGGTCCAACTTATAACACAACTCTAAGCACGATCTCAGAGTGAGAAGAATGGAAACCAATCCTAAATATCCTATAGCCTCCTCGATTATTGGCGTGCACAACACACCGATAATCAAGACTCTACTAGATACGGTCAGACACTTTCCGAGGATTAATCGCCTAATACCACTTTTGTCACGACTGAACTCGCCCGTGATCGTGTCTTACCCCGCACCCTAGTGATACATACATCGTAGTAATCAATAATATAAAACAAGACATGAAATATGAAATAATTATTCGAAGAAAAGTTGCCTTTTCGCATATATATATAAAAACTTAAACTAACAGCTACATCCTTTTTATAACTCGCCACAACAAGATTATGCACTTAAGAATGATATAACAACAATGGCGACAGGTTCCGCCATACCCCGAATGTAAGTACCTACAACGGCTGTGGATTGTACCACCGATAAGCCTCCGAGAAACGGAGCTTCCCAAAACGCCGAATCGTGATCCTAAGAGCGAGGATCGACGATCGCGTACCTCTACTGCGGCATGAACGCACTCAAGGAGGTCAAGATAACAGTACCAAGTATGTGAATCAAAAATATCAGAATGAAATCATAGTAGTCTATATAAAATAGGAGACATGTATGATAACCAAACTACGCTCACAATAAATAAGCAGTCATGTCAAGTCAGGGACTCACGCCCTCAAAGTCATCACACAAATATCACTATGGGTCTCACGCCCATAACATCAATCATGCTCGTGGAATACCTTCCTCACTGTCGGCAGTCTATGATATCAAAGCACCAAGGAATACACATGAACACCAGGTCCCACCTGTGTCATAATAAAACTGTACGGGGTAAGTACGAAGGCATAGCCGACTACTAACACCTACAAGACTAACAAGGTCTTAAATCAGATTATGAGATCTGCTCTGCATCGCCACATGATCAAAGCCGCCACTCGCCAAAGATCTAATGCGCGCTCTAGCCCCGAACTTCCCGCACTCGCATAAAGCAACCTCATAAGGCCCGCATGAGGTATTCCCGCATCGAGGTAGCTACTCCCAAGATCCGCTCGACTCGCACCGCATGGCCACATAGACCGCATGACCATAAAGGCCGCACACTAACTCGAACTCTCGTAGCTCGCGATAGTCCTCGGACCCGCATGAGGTATCCTCGAATCATAGTCACGCATCGCTCGAGTATTACCCCCGCATCGGAGGGCGCCTTAACCTCCGGATCATGTCAAGGCGAAGTGGTATAATACCAACATAACGGCTGATCGTTAAACAACTTAAGCGCAATCGAGGGAAACCCCTTTACACAATCATCACAAGATACTAACACACGTAGCATCCTAGCATGAGTACTTATCAAATCAACAAGAAAGTATTACAAGATTATCACAAACCAACACAATCAAGTTATTCACACAAGGTACTTTCTACTATATGATTAACAAGATCGGGTTTTTATCCCCAAAGTACTTCATACATTAACTCTTTTAAAAGATCCGTTGCTTTCACAAAAGTCACACAATACCCGTATTATAAAAATAGAGGGACTATCTTTATAAGTAAACCCAAACACTTCCTTTTGTAAAATCAAGTAACCACATTATTTTCCAAACGTTCAAGTTTGCCTAATTTCAAATGCTCAAGTTTCTCATTTTCGAAAGGTTTCGTAGTTCATAGTTTTAATCACTTAATGATGTAATTCTCCTTTAAAACCATTTGAGAAACATATACCTTATATGTGAGTAGGTTATTCTTGTTTATAACAATCTTATAACAGCAGCCATGATCTAGGAAATGTAATATCATTTTGTCTCATCTTAGCTTCTATGCAGATGGAGGTTTCTACTGGTTTTAATAATACTTGATTAGTCAATACATTTCCCTTTATTAGCGCTGTTGTGGTCTGTTCGATACTTATTCTGATTTCAAATCAAGAAACACTATTCCTTTTAAAACCAAGTACTCATTACTCACGAATGAGGTTTCACACTTTTTAACAAAATTCAATTAAGTCAAGTCTCTTATCTTTTAAGATCAAGTCTCTTAACTTCTTAAATCAATAAATCATTCTTTTTATCTCTCTTAAGCCGTTATACCTAACTTCCCATAAAGCTAGTATAACTCTTAAGCTTTTAAAACCAAGTATTACTCTTCTGTTAAAAATGATTCGATATTCTTTTGAAATACTTCAAGATTATTCAGGCTTAAGTCAAAAGACATTGCCGTAATTATTATTCAGGCTTAAGTCAAAAGACATTGCCGTAAAACTTCGTTCAGTTAACACACGTACGTCTACCGTACTATATATAATATCATGCTTAAGAGGATAGGAAGAATCACATACCTCGCGACGATTATCGACTATTAGCAAATAGCTCCAAAGTACTGTAGTCCGTCTAGCCTTTTCCACCCTCCGAGTAGAATACGCTACTCGCAGATTTCAACCTATAACGGTTATATAAGTCTATCAACTTCTACCTTAATATTCTCAAGCGATTTCGCCAAGTCTTTCTCAGAATATCCTTCTATTACGCTCAAATCTCTTCTATGAATCTTATATTCATTTCTATACTACTACGATGTAATTTCCAATTACAATAGGGACAAGATATTTACCTCGATAAGCCCATAATTATCCAAGTATAAATGCCGATCCCGAGCAACGCTTAGCTCCTACTCCGGGTGCTCCAACCCGCTCCAAACAACCCTTAGAAGTTCTACGCAACTTCTACTTAACACTTCAACCGTTTATGAAGATTTTCCTTAGGGTTTCGGTTTGAGACAAAAAGGACAAAAGGTAGTATTTCCGGGCTCTACGTATAGAGGTAACTTTGGAATACTACAAGGTATAAGGCTAAGGTATTTTGGGTATAGTAACAATACTTGGAAAGTATTTCTACCAAGAGTGGGTGTTTCACGAGAACAACACCACAAGGAGTGGTAGGTACTTCTACCAAAGGCTACTAGGAAGGGAAGGGTTTCGCCATGGCCTTCTCAAAGCTTATGGGGCTCTGGATGAGACACTACACTGGGGAGGAAGAGAGCTTTCAAGACTTAGAAGTTTGACGAAGAAGTCTTCACAAAGTGGTATTTATAGGAGTTCAATGGCCATGATCAGCTGGCTGGGCAAGTGGAGGCCAAGATTTGCCCAAGTGCCCCTAACCTACTCCTCAAATCACTCCACAAACAATGGCCCATGTTTTAGGCCCCAAAACCTCCCAATCGCCCAAGGCAAAGCCCCCATTGCCGCTCACTTGAGGGTGACAAGTGTCACCCTCTCGTTGGCCCAAAACGCCCGCCTCTAAAAATCCGCAAAAATTATAAATGACATAGCCGAATTTTCCCTACGCAGTTTTGTAAAACGCTTCAAAAAACGATTCTAATCGGGGTTGTGAACAAAATTCGAACCTAGCCTAACTTTAAGGCTTAAACTTTTCACGCACGCCCTCACGCATATACTGAAATACGGTATAACAAAGATCATTCTTAGAGGTCCAGAGTAATCGCTAGGCGTAATTGTAAAAAGGGATATAATTGTTCTAGTTGATATATATATATGCCGCAAGGCAAGTTTTCTCAGATGAACTGTTTTTTTATTTCATGTCTTGTTTTATTTTTTTTCCGCTGATTACTCTGATGTATGTCTATTTGGGTGCCCGGGGTAAGGCACCAGTCACGGGCCCGGGTTCGGGTCGTGACATTTTATGCCCCAAAACCTTGCCAATCGTCCAAGGCAAAAGCCCCCTATGCCGTCCACTTGAGGGTGACAAGTGTCACCCTCTCGTTGGCCCAAAATGTTCCATCTCTCGGAAAAACCCGCAAAAATTATAAATGACATAGCCGGAATTTTCCCTTCGCAAGTTTTGTAAAACGTTTTATCGGAAAACCCTTCGTTTTGTGAGTTGTGCACAAATTTCGCCCAAAGTGCCTAACTTAAGGCTAAACTTTTATATGTACGCCCTCACGTACATACTCTGGAAATACGGGGTATAACACAAACTGTGAAAGAGAATTTAGGAGGAATGAAGCCTTTCCAAATTTGAGACATCCAAAGCTTTTTATCCCGCGGTATGCGCAAGACCTCATACATGAGACTAGAATCAAATCATCCATTGGTACAAAACTTTTCCAAGCCGGCAATTGCGTTACCTTGGCTACCAAAGATGGAAACGAATTTGTCGCGAATGCCACAAATTTTTTTTGAATAAGGGGGAGTCCCTAGCACGTACCTCATAATCCCAAAAGGATTGGCCTCTCAAATAGTAGTTATTAATCTATCGACCCATGTGGTAACCGCCGCGTGAGTTTGCCAAATGGTCCGAGACTAAGGCATGGTTCCATTCTTTGATGTTCATAAGACTCCAAGCCTCCTTCGGATTGAGGCATACAAATGACATCCCTGCGACTCGTGGCTTACCACCCCATAAGAACCGAATACACGCCGACCGCACTTGTTGAGAACTGAGGAGGGAATAGGAAGTGCCCGAAACCAAAAGCTCTCAACACCTTGAATAACCGATCTGATTAGTTCCAGCTTTCCCGCATAAGAGAGTGAGTGATGCCCCCATTTCTGAATGTATTCCGAGATTGCACTAGTGAATGGAGCAAACTGATCAACCGAGACTGAAATTGGGGACAAAGGGATCCCCAAGTACCGTACTGGAAAGACACCAATGCCGAAACCCACTCTAGACAAGATCAAGTCACGAATTATATCATGCACTCCCGCTATGTAGATGGAGGATTTAGACGGGTTAAGAGTTAACCCTGAGGCAGCCTCCAATTCTTCAAGACACTCCATAAGAACCCCAACTGAAGATACATCCCCTTTGGCAAAAAGCATGAGGTCATCCGCGAATGCAAGGTGAGTGATGCCCAATCTCTTGCACTTAGGATGATAGGAGAAAGCTTTTGCCTAAGTCTTTAGTTTTAGCAACCTTGAAAGGTATTCTATGCACAAGATAAAGAGCATAGGAGACATAGGATCACCTTGCCTTAGGCCGCGCTTACCCTTGAAATAACCATGTAGCTCCCCATTGATTGAAAGAGAGAAAGAGGTTGAGATAACACATTCCATGATCCATCTTACAAATCTGTCCGGAAATTTGAGTCCTCTTAGTACCGACTCAAGGAAGTTCCAAGAGACTGTATCAAATGCTTTCCGTAGATCCACCATAAGCATACACTTTGGTGAGACTCTAGTTCTATTAAAACCTCTCACAAGTTCTTGTGCAACAAAGACATTGTCCACCATGTTTCTTCCTTTCACAAAAGCCCCTTGAGATTTATCAACAAGAATAGGAAGAACCTTTGCTATCCGGTTAGCTAAAATCTTTGTTATGATCTTGTAGACCACATTAGTCAATCCAATAGGCCTAAAGTCATTTACCTTGGGATCCCGATCAGTCTTGGGCAGGAGGGTAATGATGGTATGATTCACTTGCTTCAAAAGGACTCCAGATGAGAAGAATTCTTGTACACTTCTTACTACATCTTGCCCCACATCCCTCCATATTTTCTTGAAGAAGGCAGCCGAAAAACCATCCGGGCCAGGTGCCTTGTCATTGCCTATATCGGAAAGAGCCTCTCAAATCTCCTTTGGGGAGATAATATGCAAAATATGTAATCCATCCTCTTCTCTTAGCTTCGGGCCAGAATCCAATACCTCGGGGTCAATGTTGGTTGAGGGCCGGGATGAGCCTAAAAAGTCTTTGTTACAAACTCTACAAGCATCTCTCTAACTTCCCCGGGAGATGTTGTGATAGAACCATTGGCCTTAACAAGGTAGTTGATTGAGTTCCTGACATTACTCCTCTTGATCAAGCTGTGAAAGTATTTGGAGCATCTATCACTCCCAATCAAGTGTTTTTGCCTCGACTTTTGTCTTATAAAGTGTCTTTCGGCTTCAAGTAAGATGTTTGCTTTAGCTCTTAAGGACTTAACATTGGCTTTTAGTTCATCATCAAAGGGATCTTCCATATGCGCATTGATAGCCTCCTTAAACTCCATGTTTGCCGCATTTGCTCTTTGTTCTATGCTTCCAAAATCACTTATGTTCAATTCTCGCAATGGTTTTTTCAAGGCCTTCAATTTTGAGGCTAGTATGAATCGCGCTCCCAATATGTCCTGTCTCCAGCATGAAGTCAATATGTTCTCGAATGCGGGGTATGAGAGCCACATATTCATGAACTTGAAAGGTCGTTTCCCAACATTATAGGATGCAATAACCGAAGCTATCACGGGACACTAGTCCGAGACTGGTTCCATAGACAAGTAATTGGCCGTGCATTCTAGGGTCAAATCACTCCAATGTTGATTCATCATCACTCTATCAAGCTTAGACCATATCGAACCATTCGTCCAAGTGTAGAAGGAACCGGAAGCAGGAGTGTCTTCTAGTCCATGAGCATTTCTGAATTCTCCAAGATCCCTAAGTGCGTAAGGCGTGCGAGGAGGACCACCCGCCTTATCATGTGGGTAGCAATAAGTGTTGAAATCTCCAATAATCATCCAAGACTTGACAATGCCGATGCCCAAGTGAGTAAGGTGATGCCAAAGTTTTCTTCTTTCCGGGATGTTATAAACCGGGTACACAAATGTGGCAAGGAAGGACACTTGTGTTATATTACATCTTGCTTGGACATGAATATGTTGAGAGTCCATTCCAAGCACCTTACAACAAACTCTGGAGGGATCCCAAAGTAATAACATTCTTCCGCCATCAATGAAATCTATGTTGGAGCAAAAGTTCCAAGCTTTGAATCTTTGAGTAGTAAAAGAGTTTATCCGTGCTCGAGAGAATTTAGTTTCCATTAGACAAACCATTGCCACATCATGTTGTTTTATGAGCCTACACACAAGAGTTTGCGTGGCTGCCCTATCCCTTTGTCCGCAAAGACCCCGGACATTCTAACAAAGTACTTTCATTAGGAAACAAATGAGGTTTTGTTAGCACCTCCGCGCTTCACTGTCTTTGCCATACTACTACCTTTCGGCGTATTTTTCCTTGAAATTACTTCTTTCCATCCCTCTTCTTTGTTGTTGGAAGACAATACATGTATCTCAGCCAGGCTATGTTCCCCGCGTTCAAAATTTATGCACCGTGATGCATGGTTAGAGTCTTTCATAGTACTCCTGTAGGTTCCCCCATCTAGTGAAGAATGAGGGTTCATTGGTGCTCCAGAATCAGTCTGCCTTGTCTCATTTCTACTTCTATCATGTTGCGCAATACCAGGATGGGGGTGAAGTTTTGAGGATCCCTCTTGTGTATCCCGTAAACTTGATGAGCTATGTTGACCTATAACCGGAGGAATAGCAACATGCGTAGCATCTCCCACACTTCCGAGAATATGAGGTAGTGTTTGCTCACTATTCTCTGTGTCCATCAGGTTTCCAGCATCTACGGGATGTTGACAAGGTGGTGGATAAGGGGAAGGAGGACCGGTTTCACCCGTAACTCTGTCGGCATCCAAACATGTAGAAACTCCCATCGCTGTGAGGTACCAATGGATTGCGATTTTTGAGCTTCGAGCTGGTTTCTTGCCTCAGTTTTCTACACTTCAAGTGATTGTGTCCAAAAGCCGCACAATGATAGCAAAAATCCGGGTAGTTCTCGTAGTTCACCTTTTGAGTATACATTCTATTGTCGGGGAGTTTGACACCAAATTCCATTACCGGTTCTTTGCTAACATCTACTTCCATTAAGACTCTTGCATAATTCATTTTTGACCTCTCCTTAGTATATTGATCCGTGTATAGAGGCTTTCCTACACGTAAAGCAATCTTGCTAAGGCCCGTTGCACTCCAAATCGAAAGGGGAATGTCATGGAAAGTGACCTAAATTAGAATGTCCATGAATAAATCATCTGTTAATAGAACTTTCTTATTAATAGGCTTTAGCATCATACTTTTCCCGAAGACCATATATGGGCCACCATGGAGTACATTTGTGCGTTCCTCTTCCGTCATGAATTTGAAAACTGTCCATCCTTTGCCATACGGGATAATACGGCACTTCACTCCCCATCCCTTTACAATAGAATTCAATGCCTCTCTTCTCGGGAAGGGACCCGTGAAACACCCTATTAGGCAATATCCCCATGTTTCAATGAAGGGAACTTCATCCGTAGCTTCTATTTCTACATCTTCTCCTTGTTGTTCAATGAATTGTAACTTCATACCCTTTGCTTCAAGTCTGGTACCCGCAAAGACTCCCGCATATGTCTTCTTAGGAGAAATGGAACCTTTGTTTTGATTCGGGGTAAAGTATTATTTGTTGCATCAACGGGTGATGATTCATGTTGTTCTCTAGATTCATTTGTGGGCAAGTCATTAGAAGGTGTCACATGAGGTGTAGACAGAGGGAAATGGTTAGAAGGAAAAGAACTTGGGCCCGCATTAGGAGAGAGGATGCGCGTGCCATTTGGAAGGGTAGGGAAGTTATCATGAATTCCGGGAGGTATTGATGGTAGGGAGGATAGTAGGGTGTGTCATTATGGATTTCAGGGAGCATTGAATAGGTATTGGATGAGGGATGAGGGTTGTTATTGACGTTTCCCATGCCCAAGGAAGAAGTAAAGGCAAAAGGGTTATTGAGATTCTTGTGTTGGATTCCGCTAAGCAAACTTGCTAAAGTAGGAAAGGACTCATTAGTGACACTTAAATAATTCATAGGGTGTTGTCCCATTAAGTGAGATGGCTCTTTGGTTCCCGCGACATTAAAGTGTGACTCCTTGGCTCCCGCGATATTAATGTTTGTAGAGTAACTAGGCTCCTTGGCGATAGAAGTCTCTTCGGTTCTCCCAACTGTCATTGATCCATGCATAACGGGAATATTCTTAGACCCATGGACTCCCGCCTGACCCGTGCCCTGACCAGGTTTTGACCCGAGTATACCATCGTGCCTAGTTTCATCGGTTGCAATTCTTGGCCCTAATTTTCTAACTTTTCCGGCTTGCCTGAGTAAGTTCCCAGGTAGTGTGGAGATATTTGTGATGTCGTGGTTGCCATACTCTTCCGGAATGTTCCCGGTGCTCTCCAATTGACCCGTGATAGAATGGACCTCCATAGTAGCGTAAGGGGTGTCTATGGCTATCGGAATTTCCCTATGCTTGCCGGGAGTTTCGGAAGAATTCTTCCCAGAAGGCTTGTGGACAGTGTTATGGTCTCCTATTGTGGTTTCTTCCGAGAAGAGTAGAGAGATCACTTCCGATTGACGGTCGACTTAATACGAAGCTTTCCACCTTCGAATTCACTTATATCCAAGCTCTTGATTTCTATAATTTTTCCCCATTCATGTATCCTTTGCACAGAATCATCTACCACATTTTCAAGTGGAATACGCAAATCAAAGCGTAATACGTACTAACACCGTAGGTCCTAAATTGCCTAATTAAATTTTCTTCAACTATAGTTGGGCTTCCGCCATTCTTTTCTTTTTCTCGTTCTAGCCTTCGCCGATCCTCCCGAATCGCGTCGAGCGTGTAACGTTTAGTCTTTTTCATGTTGTGAACATTAAGCTTCAATTCGTGGGGAAACAATGGTTAATCTTAGGGGGGGTGAATAAACCGAAAGAGCAACTAAGGGAAAACGTTGAGAGCGTTTTCCTTAGTGAGAGAAACTTCTCTCTAACTCTTCTTAGTGCTTGGTTGTTCCCTTGTAATGATTTCTGAAGGTGTGGTAAGTTGGTTTGATAAGTAAACATGTTATGGTACTACGGGCGTTAGTATCTTGAGACTTTTTGTGTTAAGGGGTTTTTCTTGTTGTGCTTATGTTGTTTACGATGTTCTGGTGCTTGTATTATATCACATACCGACTTGTTATGTTGTTCACATGCCACGTTAGCTACCCCGATGCGAGGAATACCTCACGCGTCCACGTGGCCTACGCGACTACGGAGTCCGTGAATCACCCGTGCTACCGACGCGAGAATACCTACGCGGTCGACGTGGCCTTGCGCGATTGCGGAGTCTAGGAAATGTCGCGTTAGCTACCCCGATGCGAAATACCTCACGCGGTCCACATGACCTATGCCGACTACGGAGTCCAGATTAGACTCGCACAACGATACTAGCGAGAACGCCCAACTTTGATCATCGCGCCTAGAAAGAACCTGGCCGTTGTCGTGATACATTTTTATAGCATTGTTGCGTTATACCCCGTAGTTCCGTGGTATATATATGAGGATGTACGCATAGAATACGGCTGAAATTTTGGAAAGAAATAAGACGCGATTTTCGAAAAGTTTCCGGTTTTGTGAAGGAAAAGGTTCGTTGATGTGAATTCGATTCCCAGATTTGGTATTTGGGCTTCTTGAATTATATTAGAATTATGGAATTTTATTTCCGAATTGGTCACTGGGCCCACGGAGAAATTTACTGGCTGGGGCCCACTTTGTTTTCTAGATTTTTGCCTTTATGGATATTTTCTAAGATGAAATATTTTGGAGCAGGAGGCTACACGTGTCACCCCTAGGTGGCCTCATGGCCGAAATTTGTTAACAAGTGGCAAGATGTCGCCTTGTCTTGCTAGATATTTTGCGACATGTCGCCAAGTCTTGCTAGATATTTTGTGTGGACAAGTGGCTTCATGGACCCACACACACTTGTCCCCAATCTCAACCACACACTTGCCTTCATCCTAGCCCTCGTTGTCCTATATACGCACCCTTAGTTGATGAAAACTTCCACACTTAACCATTTCAAGACAAGAAATTCCTCCCTTCTCCTTGACATTGCTCTCGTTTTTGAGCCCATTTCTTGACCTAAATTTGTCCAACAATTCTTAAACTCTCAAGTGTTCTTCCTAAGGTGTTAGGAAGATTGTGTACCAAGAGTTGGAAAAGATTTCACACCCCTAACCTATTGTTCACGCCTGGCGAAACTTACTAGTTGGAAACCCTAAGTGTTCTTCACTTTTTGGAGTCGGTTCTCAAGATGTTGGTTAGAGCTTCTATGGGTTGCTTGTAGTGGATTGGAACGTAAAGATTTCGAGCTAAGACTTGCTTGGAGCGACATTAAGTTCTTGGATAATTTTGGGCTATTTGAGGTAGTAAACCTTAACCTCTTTGTGAATTGGTCATTATACATATATTATAAGTATATTATGGAGTATATAATATGGAGTAAAGTTTGAAGAGTTGGATCTTGTTAACTTGTTAAAAGAAAGGATTGGCCGCTTGCCATTAAAATGGTAAAACGTATCTTACTTGTGAAGAAGTAATTAACAAGTAACTATAACTTATATTAAGACGGAATATGTTCGATGACTAATGAAGTAATTGGATAAGTAAATGGACAAAGTCGCAAGGACCCCAACTTAAGGATCAGATTTACTTTGGACCGTATTTACTTTGGATCGTATTTACATCGATCGTATTTACATTTCGCGCGGGAATATTTTTCAATCGCGCCTGCTTCGTGCGATCCCTTTTTACTTATTGTTGTTATGGCGCGATAGTAAACCGCTAGCACGGCCGTCGCGTAATCCCCTTCTTTTACTTATTGTCACATGGAGGCGTGATAGTAAACCGCTACCGCTTGGGCGTAATCCCCTTCTTTATGTTGTTTAATTATTACGCCTTATATATATATGGTATATATATTACTATTCGCCTTGAGAAAGATGGAAAAGTGAGTAAAACGGAAGTGTCACGAATTTTCCGTAATTGAGGGCTTTATTGGTATAAGTCTTCAATGGTGAGAAAGGTTTGATAAAAGTACTATGACCATTTTAGGAGCGGAGTACTACGTGGCGTGATCTACTTGGCTTGGAGTAGCCGACGGGTTCAAGTACTTGAGCGCTTTGCTATTTGTCGATAATCGTCGCGAGGTATGCGAACCTCTTCCTATCCTTTCTAGCACGATGTTTTGTAACTATGTAGTAGTACTAGACGCATACGTGCTAAATGAGTTTGGTTGGTTCAAAACATAAAGTGTTATAATAGCTTTATGGGAAGTTAGTTATAACGACTCTACGAGGTAAAATAACGGGTTATTGATCAGAGGTTAAGAGACTTGATCTTGAAAGATAAGAGACTTAACTTATTTGACTTGATATGAATTTTGTTAAAGTTGTGAAACCTCATTCGTGAGTAATGAGTACTTGGTTTTTAATGAGTATTGTTTTACTGATTTCGGAAATGAGAACAAGGGTCGAACAAACCACTGCAGCGCTAATATAGGAAATGGGATCGACTAATTGAGTATTATTAAAACCAAGAGAAACCTCCATCCGCATGTAAGCTAAGATAAGACAAAATGATATTACATTTCCTAGATCATGGTCGCTTTAATAAGATTGTTATAAACAAGAATACCCTACTCACACATCAGACATCTGTTACTCAATTGTTTTAAAAGAGATTAAGACTATGAGTTATGAAACCTTTCTAAAATAAGTGACTTGAGCAATTGAAATTAGGCAAACTTCAACGCTTGGAAAATAATGTTGTTACTTGATTTTACAAAGGGAAGTGTTTTGGTTTACTTAAAAGATAGTCACTTTATTTTCATACTACGTATCAGGTGACTTATGCGAAAGAAACGGATCTTTTAAAGGAGTTAACGATGTAGTACTTTGGGGTTAAAACCCTGATTGGTTGTAATAAAATATAAGTCTATGAGTACGCTGAACTTGCCTATGCCGCGTGATAGCCTTTGTTGTGCAAGTTGTATTTCGCGCTACCGCCTCTCATGGAAGGTGGGCTGATTTGTTATGTATGATTCTTTATCGAGTCCCACGGACGGGCCGAGACACGATTCCACCGTTCTTTATCGAGTCCCACGGACGGGCCGAGACACGATTCCACCGGTTCTTTATCGAGTCCTGAGACGGGCCGAGACACGATTCCACATGATTCTTTATCGAGTCCCGCTGACGGGCCGAGACACGATTTCACCGATTCTTTATCGAGTCCCATGGACGGGCCGAGACACGATTCCACATGATTTATACCTAGATCACGGCAGCGAGGAAGGAGTTCCACGTACGGCGGATGACTTTGCGGCGCGAGTCCCCGACTCGACATGACTACTTTTATGTTGTAAATCGTAGTTTCGCTATCATACATGTCTCCTGCTTTATATAGATCGCCATGATTTCATTTACGATTTCGCCACATACTTGGTACTGCCAGATCGACTCTTCGGGGCCGCGCTCATGCCGCAGTAGAGGTACATCATTGTGGATCCTCGCCTAGGATCACAAGCCACGTGTCGAAGCCCTGCCTTCGTGAGGCTTATCTTTTCGCATGCTACTCGAGTCCGTAGGTTCTTGTACATTCGTGGGTATGGCGGCCCCGTCCGCCATAGTTGTTGTCACTTCTTAGAGTGTAGTAATCACTGTGACAGAGTTTGTAAAAAGGATAACTGCTCGGGTTTTTATGTATATATACGTATGCAACTGCTTGGTTGGCCTGCTTATTTATCATGTCTCTGTTTCATGTTTATGTTTTTATTTCCGCTGATTTTCTCGATGTTGTATCACGAGGGTGCCCGGTAAGGCACTACCACTGCCCTGCTCGGTCGCGTGACAAAGTGATATCGAGCGCTTAGTCCTCTGAAAGTGTCTACGCATCGCGTTCAGTAGAGTCTTGATTATCGCTGTCGCGCACCACATCTATAATCGTGAGGTCGCGGACATTTAGGATTGGTTTCCATTCTTCTCATTCCGAGATCGTGCCTCAGAGCCGTGGATAAGTCGACCCTCCGACGATTTCGCTTTTACCGCTTATGCCTCCGCGCAGTGCAACCCCGCCCAGAGGGCAAGGCACCGAGGAGCCGCTAGTGGGATACAGAGGAGTACGAGGCGCAGCCCTGCCAAGACTGAGACAGCTGCTTCCGACGACGAAGTTTTGCGACGCCGCCACCAAGCAGAGTTTAGAGCCGCAGCAGCGGTCGCCGAGACCACAAGACTGAGCCTCCACCCCACACCGGAGCGAGGAGACGGGTACAAGGAGATAGCCCGCATCGCCAGGTCGTGGGCCGATGGCGATAGCCGGACGCAGCAGCCTCCGTGAGCACCGAGTTCACCCCGAGCGCATACTTGAGACTACGGACTTTCTCGAGCCGCACCGCCTGCAGTTCTACGGGTCGAGGCTCGAGGATGATCCGCAGGAGTTCATCCGACAGCTACAACGATCACGAGAGTGATCAAGGCTTCGAGACCGAGCCGCGACCGGTTCGTGACGGCCGCGTGATACCGCAATGATCGTTTGATTCACGGAATCGCCCGAGGGGAGCATGCGCCCCGCAGCTTGGGACGAGTTCTCGGCGGCATTTCTTGCACATTTCTTACCTCCGCAGATGGCGAGGTCACGCCGGCGATTTTTGACGCTGAGGCATCGCGCACGACGGAGTACAATGTGGAGTTCGACCATTGGCTCAGATGTTCCCGCGCAGTAGCTCAGATGGAGGACAGAGTGCACCGCCACGCCACCGCTAGACGACTACTGGCGCAGGCTTGTTCGTGTAGCTTTTCACCGCATGGACATTGCCCGCACGCAGCTCATGCACCAGGATGCGAGGCACGCAGAGGTCGACTGAATGACCAGGATCAGCAAGAGGCCGTAATAGCAGGTCTTTTGGCGACTTTCGAGGCATCGCCTCGGCAAAGTGCTAGTTATGCACCTTCGCCAAGATGGCGGTCCTCCACGCCTTCGTGGACGCTCGGTATTCGAGCCGGTCGTGGCTCCGTGGCTTCGTTCGCAGTATACATGGGTTCTAGCCACGTTCATGCTTTCCCTCGCAGGCACGATGCGCGCGCCATCCCGGAATGTCGCTTTTTATCGGGTGCTTGTTTTACTCGCGCCATCGTACCATGTGATGAGAAACTGCCCTAATTGGAAGGATACAGCAGCAGGACTCACCACTGTCAAGTGTGTTCATCACCTTTCATTAACTACGCGCTGCAGGCGTGCCTATGATTGTGAGCGGTGATACAGATATATCCTTAACCTCTGTGATTTGTATACGTGATAAGACGAGTATATTTTAAGTGTTATGTTCAGATAGCATTATGTTAAATTGTGATTTAGAGACTCGTTAGTAAACGGGAAGTTGGGTACATAGAAAGCGTGAGACGGAAGCAGTAGCTTTCACGGCGTGATTTAGTAAGATTGTTCCGCATCGGGAACAAGGGTTTGGCGCGACATGTGCTCGTCGAGGCATGATCGCGTCAACCCGTAGCCCAATTTTAGTGGGGCCGGTTCTGTGGTCCCGCCAGACGGTAGGGTCACGAGGGTGCTAGGCCCAAGTTTAGATGACCATCGATGAGTTCGTGGATATGTTCGACTGGTTAATCGTGAAGGCCGGAATGACCTTAAAGGTATTTGAGGCTAGTAAGATGACCAAGGGTGGAAGCGAGTGTTGTGATACACATTTGAGGTGACTTCTCATTGGTTTGGATTTGGGTTTCACAGATGTGATATTACGGCCACGTGGCATAATTGGTTTCGTAAGTACAAAGAAATGGAGACTATATCACGCCAGATGTTTGGAGATTTAGAAGGAACATCTGTGACGAATGTTTCTGGGGGAAGAATGTTATACCCGTAGTTCCGTGGTATATATGTGAGGACGTACGCACGAGAATACGCATGTAAATTTTGGAAAGAAATAAGACGTGATTTTCGACTTTAAAAGTTTCCGGTTTTGTGAAGGAAAAGGTTCGCTGATGGGAATTGGATTCCCAGATTTGGTATTTGGGCTTCTTGAATTATATTAGAATTATGGAATTTTATTTCCGAATTGGTCACGCTGGGCCCACTGAGAAATTTACGATTTTATGGGGCCCACTTTGTTTTCTAGATTTTTGCCTTTATGGATATTTTGAAGATGAAATATTTTGGACGAGTAGGAGGCGACACGTGTCACCCCCAGGTGGCCTCACGGCCGAAATTTTCTAAGTGGCAAGACAAGTGGCCTTGTCTTGCTAGATATTTTGCGCGACAAGTCGCCAAGTCTTGCTAGATATTTTGTGTGGACAAGTGGCTCATGGACCCACACACACTTGTCCCCAATCTCAACCACACACTTGCCTTCATCCTAGCCCTCGTTGTCCTATATACGCACCCTTAGTTGATGAAAACTTCCACACTTAACCATTTCAAGACAAGAAATTCTCCCTTCTCCCTCGACCTTGCTCTCGCTTTTTAGCCCATTTCTTGACCTAAATTTGTCCAACAATTCTTAAACTCTCAAGTGTTCTTCCTAAGGTGTTAGGAAGATTGTGTACCAAGAGTTGGAAAAGATTTCACACCCTAACCTATTGTTCACGCCGCCGAAACTTACTAGCTGGAAACCCAAGTGTTCTTCACTTTTTGGAGTCGGGTTCTCAAGAGAAGTTGGTTAGAGCTTCATGGGTTGCTTGTAGTGGATTGGAACGTAAAGATTTGGAGCTAAGACTCGCTTGGAGCGACATTAAGTTCTTGGATAATTTTGGGCTATTTGAGGTAGTAAACCTTAACCTCTTTGTGAATCGTCATTATACATATATTATAAGTATATTATAGTATATAATATATGGAGTAAAGTTTGAAGAGTTGGATCTTGTTAACTTGTTAAAAGAAAGGATTGGCCGCTTGCCATTAAAATGGTAAAACGATCTTACTTGTGAAGAAGTAATTAACAAGTAACTATAACTTATATTAAGACGGAATATGTCGACGACTAATGAAGTAATCGGATAAGTAAATGGACAAAGTCGCCAAGGACCCCAACTTAAGGATCAGATTTACTTTGGACCGTATTTACTTTGGACCGTATTTACATTGGACCGTATTTACATTTCGCGGCGGGAATATTTTTCAATCGCCCGCTTGGGGCGTGGATCCCTTTTACTTATTGTCATATGGCGCTGATAGTAAACCGCGCACGGCCGTCGCGTAATCCCCTTCTTTACTTATTGTTGTTATGGAGGCGTGATAGTAAACCGCTACCGCTTGGGCGTAATCCTTCTTTATGTTGTTTAATTATTACGCCTTATATATATATACGGTATATATATTACGTTATTCGCCTTGGAGAAAGATGGAAAAGTGAGTAAAACGGAAGTACGCTAATTTTCCGTAATTGAGGGCTTTATTGGTATAAGTCTTCAATGGTGAGAAAGGTTTGATAAAAGTACTATGACCATTTTAGGAGTGGAGTACTACGTGTGGCGCGATCTACTTGGCTTACGAGTAGCCGACGTCAAGTACTGAGCGCTTTGCTATTTGTCGATAATCGTCGCGAGGTATGTGAACCTCTTCCTATCCTTTCTAGCATGATGTTTTGTAACTATGTAGTACCAGACGCATACGTGCTAAATGAGTTTGGTTGGTTCAAAACATGTGGTGTTATAATAGCTTTACGGGAAGTTAGTTATAACGACTCTACGAGGTAAAATAACGGGTTATTCATCAGAGAAGTTAAGAGACTTGATCTTGAAAGATAAGAGACTTAACTTATTTGACTTGATATGAATTTTGTTAAAGTTGTGAAACCTCATTCATGAGTAATGAGTACTTGGTTTTTAATGAATATTGTTTTACCGATTTCGAAATGAGAACAAGTGGTCGAACAAACCATCGCAGGCTAATAAAGGAAAAGTGGATCGACTAATCGAGTATTATTAAAACCAAGAGAAACCTCCATCCGCATAAGCTAAGATAAGACAAAATGATATTACATTTCCTAGATCATGGTCGCTTTAATAAGATTGTTATAAACAAGAATAACCTACTCACACATAAGACATATGTTACTCAATTGTTTTAAAAGAGATTAAGACTACGAGTTATGAAACCTTTCTAAAATAAGTGACTTGAGCAATTGAAATTAGGCAACTTGAACGCTTGGAAAATAATGTTGTTACTTGATTTTACAAAGGGAAGTGTTTTGGTTTACTTAAAAGATAGTCACTTTATTTTCATACTACGTATCATGTGACTTATGCGAAAGAAACGGATCTTTTAAAGGAGTTAATGATGTAGTACTTTGGGGTTAAAACCCGATTGGTTGTAATAAAATATAAGTCTACGAGTACGTTGAACTTGCCTATGCTTCGCGTGATAGCCTTTGTTGTGCAAGTGTTGTATTTCGCTACCGCATCTCTCGGCTGGAGTGGGCTGATTTGTTACGTATGATTCTTTATCGAGTCCTATGGACGGGCCGAGACACGATTCCACCGTTCTTTATCGAGTCCCACGGACGGGCCGAGACACGATTCCACCGTTCTTTATCGAGTCCCACGACGGGCCGAGACACGATTCCACATGATTCTTTATCGAGTCCTACTGACGGGCCGAGACACGATTTCACCGATTCTTTATCGAGTCCCATGGACGGGCCGAGACACGATTCCACATGATTTATACCTAGATCACGGCAGCTGGCGGGAGTTCCACGCACGAGGATGACTTTGTGGCGCGAGTCCCCGACTGATATGACTACTTTTATGTTTTAAATCAGAGTTTCGCTATCATACATGTCTCCTGCTTTATATAGATCGCCATGATTTCATTTACGCGATTTCAGCCACATACTGCAATTGCCAGATCGACTCCTTCGGGGCCGCTCATGCCGCAGTAGAGGTACATCGGCCAGGATCCTCGCCTGTGATCACAACTCGCGGTTGGAAGCCCTGCCTTCGAGGCTTATCTTTTGCATGCTACCCGAGTCCGAGGTTCTTGTACATTCGTGGTATGGCGGGCCCCGTCCGGCCATAGTTGTTGTCACTTCTTAGAGGTCCGTACTCGCTGTGATGCAGTTTGTAAAAAGGATAACTGTCGGTTTTATGTATATATACGTATGCAACTGCTTTGGCTGGCCTGCTTATTTATCATGTCTCTTGTTTCATGTTTATGTTTTTATTTCCGCTGATTTTCTCGATGTTGTATCACGAGGGTGCCCGGTAGGCACTACCACGCCCCTGCTCGGTCGTGACAAAAGTGATATCGTGAGCGCTTAGTCCTCTGAAAGGTCTACGCATCGCGTTCAGTAGAGTCTTGATTATCGCTGTCGCGCACCACATCTATAATCGTGAGGTCATGGACATTTAGGATTGGTTTCATTCTTCTCATTCCGAGATCGTGCCTCAGAGCCGCGATAAGTCGACCCTCCGACGATTTCGCTTTTACCGCTATGCCTCCGCCGCAGTGCAACCCCGCCCAGAGGGCGCAAACGAGGGAGTCGCCAGTGGATACAGAGGAGTACGAGGCGCAGTCCTGGCCAAGACTGAGACAAGGCTTCTCCGACGACGAAGTTTTATGACGCCGCCAAATTTCAAAGAAGTTTAGAGCCGCAGCAGTTGGTCCCGAGACCACAAGACTGAGCCTCCACCCCACACCGAGCGAGGAGACGGGTACAAGGAGATGGCCCGCCATCGCCAGGTCGTGGCCGACATGGCGATAGGCCGACGCAGCAGCCTGGGGCCCAGAGCACCGTAGTTCACCCCGAGCGCATACTTGAGACTACGGACTTTCTCGAGCCGCACCGCCAGAGTTCTACGGGTCGAGGCCCGAGGATGATCCGCAGGAGTTCATCCGGCGCCATAATAATCACGAGTGATCAAGGCTTCGAGACCGAGTCGCTGACTTCGGTTCGCATCGGCCGCGTGATACCGCAGCCGATCGTTTGATTCACGGAATCGCCCCGGGGAGATGCGCCCCAGCTTGGGACGAAGTTCTCGGCGGCATTTCTGCACATTTCTTACCTCCGCAGATGGCGAGGTCACGGCCGGCGATTTTTGACGCTGAGGCGCATCGGGCGCAGACGGAGTACAATGGAGTTCGACTCATCGCTCAGATGTTCCCGCTGCTAGTAGCTTGTATGAGGACAGAGTGCACCGCCACGCCACCGCTAGACGACTACTCGCGCAGGCTTGTTCGGTGTAGCTCTTCACCGCATGGACATTGCCCGCACGCAGCTCATGCACTAGGACGCGAGGCACAGAGAGGTCGCACTGAATCGACCAGATCGCCAGGAGGCCGTAATGCAGGTCTTTTGGCGACTTTCGAGGCGCATCGCCCCGGCAGTTAGTTATGCACCTTCGCCAAGACAGGCGGTCCTCCGCGCCTTCAGACGCTCGGGTATTCGGAGCCGGTCGTGGCTCCGTGGCTTCGTTCGCAGTATACACGGGTTCTAGCCGCCGTCTACGTTTCTCAAAGGCACGATGCGCAGCGCCATCCCGGAATGTCGCTTTTTATCGGTGCTTGTTTTACTCGCGCCATCGTGGCCATGTGACGAGAAACCGCCCTAATAGGAAGGATACAGCAGCAGGACTCAACCTACTGGTCGGGCGTGTTCATCACCTTTCATACGCATACCGCAGTGTGCCTATGATTAGAGGAAGCAGAGATACAAGATATCCTTAACCCTCTGAGATTTGTATACGTGATAAGATGAGTATATTTTAAGTGTTATGTTCGATAGCATTATGTTAAATTGTGATTTAGAGACCGTTAGTAAAGGGAAGTTGGGTACATAGAAAGTGCGAGACGGAAGTGGTAGCTTTCACGGCGCGATTTAGTAAGATTGTTCCAGACGGGAACAAGTGGTTTGGCGCGACATGTCGGGTTGAGGATGATTGCGGTCAACCCAGAGCCCAATTTTAGGTGGGGTCACTGGTGGTCCCGCCAGATGGTAGGGTCACGAGGGTGCTAGGCCCAAGTTTAGACGACCATCGATGAGTCGTGGATACGTTCGACCAGACGCGAATCGCAAGGCCGAACGGCCTTAAAGGTATTTGAGGCTAGTAAGATGACCAAGGGTGGAAGCGTAGTGTTGTGATACACATTTGAGGTGACTTCTCATTGGTTTGATTTGGGTTTCACAGATGTGATATTACGGCCACGGTGGCATAATTGGTTTCGTAAGTACAAAGAAATGGAGACTATATCTACAGTATTTTGGAGATTAGAAGGAACATTCGACGAATGTTTCTGGCGGGAAGAATGTTATACCCGTAGTTCCGTGGTATATATGCGAGGATGTACGCATTTAGAATACGGCTGCAAATTTTGGAAAGAAATAAGACGTGATTTTCGACTAAAAGTTTCCGGTTTTGTAAGGAAAAGGTTCGCTGATGGGAATTGATTCTGATTTGGTATTTGGGCTTCTTGAATTATATTAGAATTATGGAATTTTATTTCCGAATTGGTCACGCTGGGCCCACTGAGAAATTTACTGGCTGTGGGGCCCACTTTGTTTTCTAGATTTTTGCCTTTATGGATATTTTCTAAGATGAAATATTTTGACTAGTGAGGGCTTACACGTGTCACCCCCAGGTGGCCTCATGGCCGAAATTTGTTAACAAGTGGCAAGACAAGTGGCCTTGTCTTGCTAGATATTTTGCGACAAGTCGCCAAGTCTTCGCTAGATATTTTGCGTGGACAAGTTGGCTCATGACCCACACACACTTGTCCCCAATCTCAACCACACACTTGCCTTCATCCTAGCCCTCGTTGTCCTATATATGCACCCTTAGTTGATGAAAACTTCCACACTTAACCATTTCAAGACAAGAAATTCCTCCCTTCTCCTCGACTCGCTTCTCGCTGAGCCCATTTCTGACCTAAATTTGTCCAACAATTCTTAAACTCTCAAGTGTTCTTCCCTAAGGTGTTAGGAAGATTGTGTACCAAGAGTTGGAAAAGATTTCACACCCTAACCTATTGTTCATGCCTTGGCCGAAACTTACTAGTTGGAAACCCTAAGCTGCTCTTCACTTTTCGAGTCGGGTTCTCAAGCAGGTTGGTTGTGAGCTTCATTGGTCGTGTCACGACCGAACTGGCCCGTGGATCGTGCCTTACCCTGCACCCTAGTGATACAACATCGAGTAATCACGAACATAAAACACATACATGAAACAAATGAAGTACAAAACAAAGAATCGAGGAAAACTTGCCTTTCTAAGATATATATAAATAACAACTCTTACAAATGAACGCTTTAATCCTTTTACAAACCCCGCCACAACAAGATTCATGCACTTCTAAGAAATGATACGATAACAACGGGCGACAGGTTCCCGCCATACCTCGAATGTAAATACCTACAACGACAGTGGACTATACTAAGATAAGCCTCCGAGAAACGGAGCTTTCCCAAACGCTGAATCGGACCCTAAGAGCGAGGATCAACGATCGCGTACCTTTACTCGCGCAGATGAACGCAAATTTCGGGCGAGGTCAAGACAACAGTACCAAGTATGTGAAATCAAAATAACATCAGAATGAAATCATAGTAGTCTATATAAAGCAGAGACATGTATGATAACCAAACTACGCTCACAATAAATAAGCAATATGTCAAGTCGTGACTCACGCCTCAAAGTTATCACAATAAAACCGTGACGGGCAAGTACGGGCATAGCCGACTACTAAGACCCACGCACCAAAAATACCACAAATCAGATCCCGAGGTCTTTCTGCACCGCACTACATGATCGAAACCGCCACTCGCCTGCAATATCAATGCGCTGCCTATCCTCGAACTCTCGCAGCCCGCATAGGTCACCCATGGACCCGCATGCAGGTATTCCTCGAATCACGGTCCTAGACCGCTCGAGGTATACCCCGCATCGAGGGCGCTTAACCCCAGATCCGCCAGGCTCCCGCAACCCGCATAGTCTCAAAAGACCGCATAGTCTCAATGCATCGCATGGAATCCCCGCATCAAAGCTAAACACCCGAATGATCAATCTCGAGCTACCGCGACTCCGCATAGTCACAAGGATCGCATAGCCGATAGACCAAGCATCGGGTGGCAAGCCCTGTGATAATAAGTCAGCCGGTACGTGATACAATAATAGTACAACGCTTAACGCTTAACAACGTAAGCACAACAAGAATGACCCCTTACATCACGATTACACAAGATACTAACACACGTGAGATCCTAACATGTTTACTTATCACATCAACAAGAAAGTATTTACAAGGCTATCTCAAACCAACACAATCAAGTTATTCACACAAGGTACTTTATGCTAACAAGTTCGTATCTATCCCTAAAGTACTTCATACATTAAATCTTTTAAAAGATCCGCTGCTTTACATAAGTCACACAATACCCGTAGTATAAAATAGAGTGATCGTTTTTTTAAGTAAACTAAAACACTTACCTTTGTAAAATCAAGTAACAACATTATTTTCCAAACGCTCGAGTTTGCCTAATTTCAAATGTTCACGCTTTTTTTTTTAGAAAGGTTTCATTGCTCATATTATTAACCACATAATAATATAATCCTTTTTTGAACAACCCGAGAAACATATGCCTTATATGCGAGTAGGTTATTCTTGTTCATAATCAATCTTATTAAAGCAATGTGGTCTAGGAAATGTAATATCATTTTGTCTCATCTTAGCTCCTATGCAGATGGAAGTTTCTATCGGTTTTAATAATACTTAATCACAAACATTTCCTTTTATTAACGCCGCAGTTGGTTTGTCGATACACATTCTCGATTTCAAATCAAGAAACATTCTTAAGCCGCTATTACCTAACTTCCCATAAAGCTAGTATAACTCTTAAGTTTTCAAAACCAAGTATTACTTCTTCTTTCAAAATGATTCAAAATCTTTGAAATACTTCAAGTTCTTTATTAACAAATAACAAGCCGCTTATAGTTCAAATCGCTTATCTTTAAAAATCACAAGTATTTTTCTTACTAACATAAAGTCGTTATAACCAACTTCCCAATAAGCCGCTATAACACTTTATGTTTTAAACCAATCAAATACGCTTAGCACACGTGACGCCTACCGCATTACATAGTTCACACATATCACGCTAGAAGAGATAAAGAGGTTCACATACCTCGCGACGTGCATCGACTAATAGCAAACGCCCAAGTACCTCCAACCGCCGGCCACTCCTTAAGTCATAGATCGCGCCATACGTAGTACTTCAACCTATAAGGCCACAAGGCGCTATTAACATTTAGGTCTAATCGCAGAACATTCTACGTAAAATTCGGCAAAGACTTCTCCCGCAACAACAGAAATCTCCTCCTCTATCTGGCCGGCTACCAAGCCAACCAGCGTGGGTTATACGCCTAATCCGGACGTGCACAATTCTACCTCACGTAAAAGCTACACAAGTTCATCAGAATATAGTCCTATGTAAATACAATTCAAGACTTTCTTCAAAAGGTTTCTTATTATTCAGCTTAAGTCAAAAGACATCGCGATAACTACGCTCAAGACTAAATATATAGTATACTTCACTATATAATCTAACAACATGTAATTTCCAATTACAATAGGGGCAAGATAATTACCTCGATAAGCCCATAATTATCCGAGTTTAAATGTCGATCCCGAGCAAGGTTTAGCTCCTACTCCAAGGCCCAATTCGCCTAAACAACCCTTAGAAGTTCTAACCAACTTCTACTTACTACTCCAACTAACTATGGAGATTTTCCTTGTGGTTTTGGTTTTCAGGACCGACGGAAGTATAATAGTATTTCCGGTTTTTCAGATAGGTATAACCTTAGAATACAACAAGGTATACGCTAAGGTAATTGGGCATTATAACAATACTTTGAGAGTATTTCTACACCACAAAGGGGGTATTATACGAAAGCAACTAGGCAGTGGGTACACTTCATTAGCACCCCTAGAGTGGTGCTCTGCCACAAGGAGGGCCTCGGCCTAACTCAACACAAGGGGAGGGAGAAGGAGAGCTTTCAAGACTTAGGCAAATTTACGGATGAATTAGTCTTCAAAGTGGCGGGTATTTATAGTCGGCTGAAGGCCAACCAATGGCCAAGATCTTGCCAAGTGCAAAGTGTAGGCCAAGATTCACCCATGTGTCCTTGACCAACTAACACACAAAAATATCCTACCAACTCCCTTGACCAACAAGGCCAATTGGCCCAACCTCCCTTTACCGCCCACTCACGCCCGCTAACGAGAGGCCACACACCCCGACTCCGGCCCGTGATCGTGCCTTACCCTGCACCCTAGGACACAACATCGTAGAAAATCAGCGAAAATAAAACTTTAACATGAAATGAGACATGATAATAAAACAGTCAACCAAACTACCTTCCAATGATATACATATAACAACTTTTTCAAAACGAATGCTTTAATCCTTTTACAAAACCCCGCCACACAAAGGCTGCACTTAAGATTTACAATAACTATGACGGACAGGCCCCGCCATACCTCGAATGTACAAGAACCTACAACTCAGTGGAACACATACCAAAAGATAAGCCTCCAAGGAACGAGCTTCCCAATACGCCGAAGGCGATCCTAGAGCTGGATCGACAAACAACGATTTCTACCATGCAGATGAACGCAGCCTCAAGCGAGGTCAAGATAACAGTACCAAGTATGTGAAATCAGAAAAGATCAGAATGAAATCATAATAGTCTATATAAAGCAGAGACATGTATGATAACCGATGAAATACGCGACTTCGCCCATCTCGCGACTCTGTAAAATCGACGTGATACGCGACTCGCCATCTCGCGACTCAGTAATATCGATGAAATACGCGACTTCGCCATCTCGCGGGACTCTTGTAATATCAAATGGAATACGTGCCCTCGCCCATCTCGTGATTCGCATAATCAAACGGAATACGCGTTCCGCCATCTCGACTCGCCAGAATCGCTCATAATAAATCAACCTACTCCATCGAGAGACGCCAGAATACGTAAATACCACACTTGCACAACAAAGGCTATCATCACAAGCATAGGCAAGTTTCACAACAACAAGCATAGGCAAGTTTCACAACAACAAGCATAGGCAAGTTTCACACAACTCAAAGTACTTTCATTTTACGCCAAAGTCCGGTTTTAACTCCTAAAGTACTACGACGTTAAATACCTTTTAAGAGATCCGCTTTTCACATAAGTCACACAATACCCGTAGTATTAGAATGACCAACCCACATTCCTTTTCAAAAGTCAAGTAACAACATTCTTTCCTAAGTTCCCGCTTGCCTAGTTTCAATTACTTAAGCTTCTCATTTTCAAATGGTTTCATAGTTCATAAACTTAATCACTTGATTTCTTTTAGAACGATCGAGTAACATATATCTTACGAGAGTAGGTTATTCTTGTTTACAACATTCTTATTACAAAGAAACATGATCTAGAAAATGTAATATCATTTTGTCTCATCTTAGTTTCTATGCAGATGGAGGTTTCTACCGGTTTTAATACAAGACTTCATTTATTCAATACATTTTCCTTTATTAACGCCGCAGTTGGTTTGTCGATACACATTCTCGATTTCCAAATCAAGAAACATTATCCCTTTAAATAAAACCAAGTACTCATTACTCACGAACGAGGTTTCACATAAACATCCACATTAAAACAAATAAGTTAAGTCTCTTATCTTATAAGATCAAGTCTCTTAACTTCTAACATCAAGAAACCATTTTCTTTACCTCTCTTAAGACATTATACCTAACTCCCATAAAGCTAGTATAATTCTTTTAAAACCTTTAAAACCAAGTGTTACTCTCCTTCAAAACGATTTATAAATCTTTGAAATACATCAAGTTCTTTATTATAACAAGCCGCTTATAATTCACATCGCTACCTTTTAAAACCACAAAGTATTTTCTTACCTACATAAAGTCGTTATAACCAACTTCCCATAAAGTTCGTTATAACACTTTATGTTTCAAACTAATCAAATACATTAAACACATGTACGCTTCACCGTACTACATAGTTACACACATATCACGCTAGAAGAGATAGAAGAGGTTCACATACCTCGACGATTATCGACAATAAGCAAAAATCTCCAAGTACTACAACCTTGCTAGCCCTTTCCACTCCTCGAGTAATACGCTACTCTTAGTACTTTCACCTATAAAGGCCACAAACGCCTATTAAATCTTAAACACAAGTTTTCATCTTTCTACGTAAAATTCAAAGACTCTCCCCGCAACAAATATAATCTCTCTCTCTATCGAGGCCGCTACCAAGCCAACCGTGTGGGTTTGCACGCCTAACCTGACGCGGTACAATTCTACTTCACAAGAATGCTACACAAGTCTATCAGAATACACCCATGTGATTACAGCTCGCTTCTCTTATTTAAATTCAGCTTAAGTCGCAAGACATCGCTGTAAGTATTATTCAGCTTAAGTCAAAAGACATTGCCGCACAATTATAACGCTCAGCTTCTATATATAGTATACTTCAACTATATATTCTACAACATGTAATTTCCAATTACAATAGAAGGTCACGAGTGTTTACCTCGATAAGCCCAAAATTATCCGAGATCAAAGTCGATCCCGAGCAAGGTTTAGCTCCTACTCCGCGGCGCCCAAAACGCCTCCAAGAAACCCTTGAAGTGTCTACACAACTTCTACTTAATACTTCAACTACGGTGAAGATTTTTCCTGTGGTTTCGCTTAGTGACCGAGGAAAGTATAATGGTATTTTCTGGCTTAGATAAGTGTAACTGGGAATACTACAAGGTATTTGGGCCAAGGTATTTGGACATAATAACAATACTAGAGAGTATTTCTATACCACAACAAGGGTATTTATACGAGACAACTAGGCTAGTGGGTACCTGCCAGTGGCACCACAAAGGGGAGGGAAGCTCTCGCCAAGCTCTCAAAGCCGGGAGGACTTTTGGACGATTTCAAGACAAGAGGAGGGAGTATTTGAGACTTAGATAGATTGCTCAATTTTTGACGAAGAAAGTTCATCAACTGTATGGTATTTATAGGTCAAGTGAAGGCCAACCAACGGCCAAGATGAAGACAGTTGGTGCAAGTGTAGGGCTAGATTTCCACCACGTGTACCTTATCCATCTACCACACCAACTTGCACAAATATCCAACCTACCACACGCCCCTTTCGCCAAGATTTACCGCCACCACTTCCAATGCGAGGTGACACTTGTCACCCTCCCGCTGGTCCAAAATGTTTCACTAAAAATCCGCAAAAATTAGAAATGACATAGCCTAATTTTCCTACGAAAGTCGTGGAAACGCTTCATTTAAAAACGACTCCAATCGGTGTCAGGTACAAATTTCGAAACTAACCAACCTTTAGGCTTAAATTATTATACGCACGCCTCACGCATACTCCGGAAATACGGGTATAACATTCTCCTCCTTAGAAACATTCATTCCGAATGTTCCTTCTCAAACAGATAACGGAAGTTCCTTCAACAAGTTGTCAAAGCCACACCGCCACGAATAACACACGCTCTTCTTCCTTCTTACTCGCCGCGTCTCTCCTAACACTTGAACTCTTCTAGTATACGCATCACACTTCACCATCGCTTAGTTCCAAAACTTTGAGTCACTACCTCCAACTTGGTCATCTTACTAACCGCATCTCCTCGAGGCCATTCCCGCCTTTACGATCCGCTCGGGTCGAACATAAACACGAAATCATACGACATTATCTAAACTCGCCTAGCACCTCGTGACTTACCACCAAGCGACCACCCGTAGCTGACCCTATTTTGAAACCGCCGCGGTTGGCTCCTCAACACGGCCCCAACCCGATCCACTTACGCATCACGCCTGTTCCCCGATCCTAACAATCTTACCTAAACAGCCGCGAAAGCTACCACTTCCATTTCACACTTCCTGTGACTTACCCTTTTCACTAACTGTGTTTCTAAATCACTTTTAGCACACAACTATCCAAACATAACACTAAACACATCAACAACATCAATACATACAAAACTCTGTAGGTTAGGGATATACCCAATCTACCGCCTCTCTAATCATAGGCTCACTCGCAGGCGCATAGTCAGGGCGCGGCGAACCCGCCATCGATCCGTAGAGTCGAGTCATTCGCTTGCATCCTTCCTACTAGGACATTACACGTTCCGACGGCCGCAGAAAACAAGCACCGCAAAGACGACATTCCCGATGACGCTTGCCACATCGTACACCGAGGAAAACTCAACCCGATCGCTGTAACCTATGTATATCTGCGGAACTAAGCCTGAGCTCACCAGCCCCGAATACCCCGAACGCCCCGACGATCGCGAGGACCACTCAGATCGGGCGAGGTACATCACTAACTCGCCACGAGGCGGTCCGCCTTGAAAGCTACCAAAGCGACCTCGCTGCTCGCCTCTTCACGATCTCTGGCCATTCCGCCGACTCTCCGCCTCACATCCTAGTGCACGAGCTCGCACGCGGCAATGTCCATGCTCGGCCGGGCGGCTACACCAACAAGACTCGCCAAGTACTCATCCAGCCCGCGACGTAGCCGTGTACTCGCCCTCCATATCGCCATTAACGCGGACGATCGCCAATGAGTCGAACTCACATTGTACTCCCGAACCGCACGTCCGCTTCGCCAGAATACCAAAAATTGTCGCCCGAGCCTCCTCATCCGCGAGGCAAGAAATGTGCAAGAAATGCCCTTGAGAACTCGCCCCAAATCCGCTGAGCGCATGCTCACCTCGACGCTTCCTATGAATCAAACCAACGATCGCAGATCGCGCAGCCACGCGAACCGGCGTCACCGACTCGGTCTCCAAGCCTCGATCACTCACGATCCGTCAGAATCGCTTGATGAACTCGCGATCATCCTCGTGCCTCACCCATGTAACTCGCGTCGCAGCCGTAAAGTCCCGTAGCCTCAAACTATCTCGCCGGGGTGAACTACGGTGCTATCGGCCGGAATCACGTGATCCAACCTATCCTCATATCTGCCACGACTCGCCGCAGAATCGCCATCTCTCAGACTTATCTCATCTCGCTTCCAGCCGTGGACCGAGGCTCGTGTATCAGAGTCTCAGCAGCCATCGCCGCGCTTAACTCACTGGCGGCGCTACGAAACCCGCCACTGAAGCACTGCTCGTATCGACGCTCGCGCTCGCATTTCTCAGATCCCACTAGCAGCCTCTCGCCGCTTTGCTCGTCTGGTTCGCTGCCTTACGCGAGGCATAATCGTAAAAATGAAATACGCTGTAGGGTACAACTTATCACACGGCCTAAGGCACGATCTCGTAATGAGAAGAATGGAAACTAATCCTAAATGTCCTATAGCCTCCTCGACATAGATGTGGTGCACAACACACCGATAATCAAGACTCTACTAGACACGGTTCAGACACTTTCCGAGGATTAATCGCTCGATACCACTATGTCACACCCCGACTCCGGCCCGGATCGTGCCTTACCCCGCACCCTAGTGATACAACATCAGAGAAAATCAGCGGAAATAAAACATGAACATGAAATGAGAGACATGATAATAAAACAGGTCAACCAAACGGTTACCTTCCAATGATATACATATAACAACTTTTTTCAAAACGAATGCTTTAATCCCTTTACAAAACCCCGCCCACACAAAGGCTGCACTTAAGATTTACACAACTATGACGGACAGGCCCCGCCATACCCCGAATGTACAAGAACCTACAACTCAGTGGAACACATACCAAAAGATAAGCCTCCAAGGAACTGAGCTTCCCAATACGCCAAAGGTGATCCTAGAGCTGGATCGACACCAACGATTTCTACTGCAGATGAACGCAGCCTCGGCGAGGTCAAGCATAACAGTACCAAGTATGTGAAATCAGAAAAGATCAGAATGAAATCATAATAGTCTATATAAAGCAGAGACATGTATGATAACCGCATGAAATACGCGACTCGCCATCTCGCGACTCGTAAAATCGACGTGATACGCGACTTCGCCATCTCGCGACTCGTGTAATATCGATGAAATACGCGACTCGCCATCTCGCGACTTGTAATATCAAATGGAATACGCGTTCTCGCCATCTCGCGACTCGTGTATAATCAAACGGAATACGCGTTCTCGCCATCTCGACTTGCAGAATCGCTCATAACAAATCAACCGCCTCCATCGAGAGACGCAGAATACGTAAATACCACACTTGCACAACAAAGGCTATCATCACAAGCATAGGCAAGTTTCACAACAACAAGCATAGGCAAGTTTCACAACAACAAGCATAGGCAAGTTTCACACAACTCAAAGTACTTTCATTTTACGCCAAAGTCCGTTTTAACTCTAAAGTACTACGACGTTAAATACCTTTAAGAGATCCGCTTTTTCACATAAGTCACACAATACCCGTAGTATTAGAATGACCAACCCACATTCCTTTTCAAAAGTCAAGTAACAACATTCTTTTCCTAAGTTCCCGCTTGCCTAGTTTCAATTACTTAAGCTTCTCATTTTCAAATGGTTTCATAGTTCATAAACTTAATCACTTGATTTCTTTAGAACGATCGAGTAACATATATCTTACGCGAGAGTAGGTTATTCTTGTTTACAACATTCTTATTACAAAGAATATGATCTAGAAAATGTAATATCATTTTGTCTCATCTTAGTTTCTATGCAGATGGAGGTTTCTACCGGTTTTAATACAAGACTTCATTTATTCAATACATTTTCCTTTATTAACGCTCGCAGTTGGTTTGTCGATACACATTCCGATTTCAAATCAAGAAACATTATCCCTTTAAATAAAACCAAGTACTCATTACTCACGAACGAGGTTTCACATAAACATCCACATTAAAACAAATAAGTTAAGTCTCTTATCTTATAAGATCAAGTCTCTTAACTTCTAACATCAAGAAACCATTTTCTTTACCTCTCTTAAGACATTATACCTAACTCCCCATAAAGCTAGTATAATTCTCTTTAAAACCTTTAAAACCAAGTGTTACTCCCTTCAAAACGATTTATAAATCTTTTGAAATACATCAAGTTCTTTATTATAACAAGCCGCTTATAATTCACATCGCTACCTTTAAAACCACAAAGTATTTTCTTACCTACATAAAGTCGTTATAACCAACTTCCCATAAAGCCGTTATAACACTTTATGTTTCAAACTAATCAAATACATTAAACACATGTACGCTCACCGTAATACATAGTTACACACATATCATGCTAGAAGAGATAGGAAGAGGTTCACATACCTCGCGACGATTATCGACAATAAGCAAAAAGCTCCAAGTACTACAACCTTGCTAGCCCTTTCCACTCCTCGAGCAGAATACGCTACTCTTAGTACTTTCACCTATAAAGGCCACAAACGTCTATTAAATATTAAACACACGTTCCCATCTTTCTACGTAAAATTAAGAAGACTCTCCCGCAACAAATGCTAATCTCTCTCTATCGAGGCCGCTACCAAGCCAACCGTGGGGTTTGCACGCCTAACCGGACGTGTACAATTCTACTTCACAAGAATGCTACACAAGTCATCAGAATACAGTCCTATGTGATTACGCTCAGCTTCTTATTTAAATTCAGCTTAAGTCGCAAGACATTGCCGTAAGTATTATTCAAAGCTTAAGTCAAAAGACATTGCCGCACAATTATAACGCTCAGTTCTATATATAGTATACTTCAACTATATATTCCTACAACATGTAATTTCCAATTACAATAAGGTCACGAGTGTTTACCTCGATAAGCCCAAAATTATCCGAGATCAAAGTCGATCCCGAGCAAGGTTTAGCTCCTACCCGCGCGCCCAAAACGCCCAAGAAACCCTTAGAAGTGTCTACACAACTTCTACTTAATACTTCAACTACGTGAAGATTTTTCCTGTGGTTTCGCTTTAGTGACCGAGGGAAAGTATAATGGTATTTTCTGGCTTGTATAAGTGTAACTCGGAATACTACAAGGTATTTGGGCTAAGGTATTTGGACATAATAACAATACTAGAGAGTATTTCTATACCACAACAAGGGTATTTATACGAGACAACTAGGCTAGTGGGGTACCCTCTGCCAGGCACCACAAAGGGGAGGAAGCTCTCGCCAAGCTCTCAAAGGGAGGTCTTTTGACGATTTCAAGACAAGAGGAGGAGTATTTGAGACTTAGATAGATTGCTCAATTTTGACGAAGAAAGTTCATCAACCAGATGGTATTTATAGTCGGCTGAAGGCCAACCAACGGCCAAGATGAAGACAAGTGGTGCAAGTGTAGGGCTAGATTTCCACCACGTACCTTATCCATCTACCACACCAACTTGCACAAATATCCAACCTACCACATGCCCCTTTCGCCAAGCTTTACCGCCCACCACTTCCAATGCGAGGGTGACACTTGTCACCCTCCCGCTGGTCCAAAATGTTTCACTCTAAAAATCCGCAAAAATTAGAAATGACATAGCCGGAATTTTCCCTACGAAAGTCAGGAAACGCTTCTTAAAAACGACTCCAATCAAAAGGTCAGGTACAAATTTCAAACTAGCCAACCTTTAGGCTTAAATTATTATACGACGCCTCACGCATACTCCGAAATACGGTATAATAGCAAGTGGCGCCTCTTGTTGGCCCAACACGCTTCGCCTCTAAAAATCCGTGAAAATTAAAATGACATAGCCGAAATTCCCTACGAAAGTCAGGAAACGCTTTCGAAAACGACTTAATCGTGTCAGGTACAAAATAATTCGCCAAGCCTATTCTCAAGTTCGAATTTCCTACGCACGCCCCTCGCGCATATACTGAAATACGGGGTATAACAGGTTGCTTGTAGTGGATTGGAACGTAAAGATTTGGAGCTAAGACTTGCTGGTAGCGACATTAAGTTCTTGGATAATTTTGGGCTATTTGAGGTAGTAAACCTTAACCTCTTTGTGAATTGGTCATTATACATATATTATAAGTATATTATGGAGTATATAATAAATGGAGTAAAGTTTGGAAGAGTTGGATCTTGTTAACTTGTTAAAAGAAAGGATTGGCCGTTTGCCATTAAAATGGTAAAACGATCTTACTTGTGAAGAAGTAATTAACAAAGTAACTATAACTTATATTAAGATGGAATATGTTGATTACTCATGTAGTACGCAGACGCATACGTGCTAAATGAGTTTGGTTGGTTCAAAACATGTGTTATAATAGCTTTATGGGAAGTTAGTTATAACGACTCTACGAGGTAAAATAACGGGTTATTCATCGTAGGTTAAGAGACTTGATCTTGAAAGATAAGAGACTTAACTTATTTGACTTGATATGAATTTTGTTAAAGTTGTGAAACCTCATTCGTGAGTAATGAGTACTTGGTTTTAATGAATATTGTTTTACCGATTTCTAAATGAGAACAAGTGGTCGAACAAACCATCGCAGTCACTTAATAAAGGAAAAGTGGATCGACTAATTGAGTATTATTAAAAACCAAAGAGAAACCTCCATCCGCATGTCTAAGATAAGACAAAATGATATTACATTTCCTAGATCATGGTCGCTTTAATAAGATTGTTATAAACAAGAATAACCTACTCACACATAAGACATATGTTACTCAATTGTTTTAAAAGAGATTAAGACTATGAGTTATGAAACCTTTCTAAAATAAGTGACTCGAGCAATTGAAATTAGGCAAACTTCAACGCTTGGAAAATAATGTTGTTACTTAATTTTACAAAGGGAAGTGTTTTGGTTTACTTAAAAAGATAGTCACTTTATTTTCATACTACGTATCAGGTGACTTATGCGAAAGAAACGGATCTTTTAAAGGAGTTAACGATGTAGTACTGGGGTTAAAACCCGATTCGTTGTAATAAAATATAAGTTTACGAGTACGTTGAACTTGCCTATGCCACGGTGATAGCCTTTGTTGTGCAAGTGTTGTATTTCCGCTACCGCCTCTCATGGAAAGGGCTGATTTGTTATGTATGATTCTTTATCGAGTCCCACGGACGGGCCGAGACACGATTCCACCGTTCTTTATCGAGTCCCACGGACGGGCCGAGACACGATTCCACCGGTTCTTTATCGAGTCCCAGACGGGCCGAGACACGATTCCACATGATTCTTTATCGAGTCCTGACGGGCCGAGACACGATTTCACCGATTCTTATCGAGTCCCATGGACGGGCCGAGACACGTATTCCACATGATTTATACCTAGATCGCCACAGCGAGGAAGGAGTTCCACGTACGAGGGATGACTTTGAGGGCGCGAGTCCCCGACTTGACATGACTACTTTTATGTTGTAAATCGTAGTTCGTTATCATACATGTCTCATGTTTTATATAGACTCCATGATTTCATTTACGATTTCGCCACATACTGCAATTGGCCAGACCGACTTCCTTCTGGGCCGCGCTCATGCCGCAGTAGAGGTACACGGCCAGGATCCTCGCCTAGGATCACAACAGCGTGTTGAAGCCCTGCTCTTCCTGAGGCTTATCTTTGGCATGTTACTCCCGAGTCCAGAGGTTCAGACATTCGTGGTACGGGCCCCGTCCTGGCCATAGTTGTTGTCACTTCAGAGGTCTCAGTAATCGCTGGCGTAGTTTGTAAAAAGGATAACTGCTCGTTTTTACGTATATATACGTATGCAAACTGCTTTGGTTGGCCTGCTTATTTATCATGTCTCTTGTTTCATGTTTATGTTTTTATTTCCGCTGATTTTCTCTCGATGTTGTATCACGAGGTGCCCGGTAGCACTACCACGCCCTGCTCGGTCGTGATACTGGTACGGTAGGCTCGCAGATGGCTTGTTTGCCCCGGCCGTTTACGACGCCTACTGGATCCGTGTGTAGCTTTCTACTTATCCCGTGACGGTTGTTTTTACGGCAAAGTGGACTCGTGTTCATGTGTACTTTTGGTGTTATATTATATCATAGATCGCCAGCGGCGTAAGGAGTTCCACGCACGATTGATATTGCGACGTGAGACCCATGGTTATACTTCGAGTGATGACTTTGAGGCGCGAGTCCCCGATTTGATCGCTATATATCAGGTAATCGTAGTTTGGTTATCATACACGATCCCGCTTTATATGATCGTTATGATTTCATTACGATTTTCGCCACATACTGTAATTGTAGATCGACCTCCTTCGGCCGCTCATGCCATGTGCAGAGGTACAACAGCTTGTCGATCCTCGCCTAGTGGTCACAATCATGTTGGGAAGCTCCGCTTTCTCCGAGGCTTATCTTTTGCATGATTCCCCGAGGTTGTATGTTCAGACATTTAGGGTACGGCGAGCCTGTCCCGCCATAGTTGTTATAAAACTGCTACACCCCGTAGTTCCTGGTATGTATAAGGACGCACGCACGAGAATACGGCATTAATATTGGAAAGTTTAAGAAAGATTTGATTTTCCACTAAAATTTTCCTAATTTAAGGAAAAGGTTCGAAAATGGGAATTGGATTCCCAGATTTGGTATTCGGACTTCTGGGAATATAATAGAATTATGGAGTTTTATTTCCAGATTTGGTCACGTGGGGCCCACGGGAGAAATTTACGGTTTTGTGGTGCCCACATTATTTTTCGAGATTTTGGGCATTATGGATGTTTTCGGGAGATGAAATATTTTGGACGAGTAGGAGGGCAACACGTGTCACCCCCATGTGGCCATGTTGGCCGAAATCTTGTGGACACTTGGCCCTTGGCCGAAATGGTGAGACAAGTGGCAAGCCACTTGTCTCAAGTCTTTGTGTGGACATGTGGATTGTGGGGCCCACACACACTTGTCCCCAATATAGACCACACACTTGCTTGCATCCTACCCCTTGATTTCCCTATAAATACCCCCTTGTTGCAATACTTCATCAAACACTTAGAAAATTTCCAAGGCAAATACTCCCTCTCCTTTAGGTGCTCTCGGCTATGGCCCTTAGCATTGACCAAATTTTGTCCAAAAATTCTTAAACTTTTAAGTGTTCTTCCTTAAGGTGTTAGGAAGATTGTGAACCAAGTGTTAGACAATATTTCACACCCCTAGCCTTTAAAGAACCCCTTGGCCGAATGTTGCCATATTTAACCTGCTGTTCTTCACTTTGAGTCGATCTTCAAGAGAAGTTGGTTAGAACTTCTAAGGGTTGCTTGGAGTGGATTGGAACGTAGGAATCGAGCTAAGAATTCCTAGGATCGACTTTTAATGATTGGAAAATTTTGGGCTTATCAAAGTAATGATCTTTTCTTCTATCAGAATCGAGATTACATGTTGTAGTAGTTTATAATCGAGTATATGATACGTGGATAGAAGGTTGAAAAGAAATAGACCGCTTAGTATATTGGGCAGAATTTTACACGCCCAGCCAGGCGCGGTAATCCCTTGAGTTGTATTACTACGCCTTAAACGTGGCACGCTGGCTATCGATATCGCCTGAAAAAGGTGGAACAGTAAGTAGATACAGTGCTGCCTAATTTTTCGTAGGATAAGGAACCTTATACTTAGAAATATTCTACGAAGGAACCTAGATGTCGATAGATGTGTCAGGTTATTATAGTGGATATTCTACGCACGCATACCGACTTGGCTTCATGGATTGCCAAGAGGTATGTGATTCTTCCTATTCTCTCGAGTATGATTATTTGTGAAATATATAGTGCAGTAGACGCGTGTATTAAAGAAGTTTGATTTCCTTTTGTGTCCTTGACATGATTCTAAAGTTATGACTTGATTTGAAATGTTAAGGACTTGAATTGTGTTAAAAGTCAGAAACCTCATTCGTGAGTAATGAGTACTGGTCTTTAAAAGAATAAAGTTGTCTTGATTTTAAATGCGAGTAGTTGTCCTTGGTTGGTTTTAAATGTAAAGTGTTATAATAGCTTTACGGGAAGTTAGTTATAACGACTTTATGAAAACGAAAGAATGGTTTTATCATTGGATTTAAAATGGTAACTTGATATTTTTAAGAAGATATGAGGCTTAAACAATTTTGAAAAGTATGTTGTTACTTGACTTTAAAAAGGAGAAGTGTTTTTGTTTAAAGGAAGGTATGGTAATCGTCTTGAGTTGGTTTTAAAGGAAAGCATGGTTTTGTCTTCGCTTATTTAAAAGTAAGGTATGAACATTGTTTTGGCTTACTTAAAATGATAGTTACTCTATTTTGATACTACGGTATTAGTATCGTGTGACTTTGTGAAAGAAATGGATCTTTTAAGGAGTTAAAATACGTGAGTACTTGGGGTTAAACCCGAATTGTTGACATAAAATGAAAATACCTCGAAAGCGAGTAACTTTCCTATGTTTGCTTGTGATAGCCTTCATGCGTGTTGTATCCTTATGTTACCACGCCTCACGAGGGCCTGGCCAAGTTATTTGTGATCATTTTGGACATACCGACTGATGGGCGCCCACGTATTCTTCCACTATGATAGTCCACGGGCATACCGATTCGACGGACGGTCCACGTACGCGCCACGACGAGGGTTCGCTTTCGCTGATAGTGTTATTCCACGGACTAGATCTCCATGAGGTTTAGCGACGCAGGTGGATCCGTAGCTAGCCCCGCATTTGCCTTGCCGTTGCCGATGCAGCCGGTTCCGTAGTGGCTTTCAGATTGCCCCGCCATTCTTTATAGTGTCATTCCACGGACTAGTTCCCCACGGTTTCGTGACGCAGAGGTTCTCGTAGTTAGCCCCGACTTGCCTTGGCCGACGTGACGCAGCCGGTTCGTAGTTGGCTCCGCATTTCCCTGGCCGCTTCACGCAGTGGAATGAGGTTGGCGATGCGGATCTCGTAGTTGGCTTTCGACGGCCGGCCGACGCGCGCGCAGTCGGGTTCTCGTAGCTATGCCTTCGCATTTGCCCCGGCCGCTTTATAGCATAGTTGGTACGGAGGTTCCGTAGCCGCTTTCAGACTTGCCTGGCCAACACGACGCAGCCGGTTCGTAGCTATGCCTTCGCACTGTTATACCCCAGATTTCCGCAGTATGTACGTAAGGACGCACGAGAAAAGTTTGAACTTTAAAGCTGGCTTCGATTTAATTATTTTTGTGCACAACACCCGATTAGAGTCGTTGACGTAAACGCTTTACATAACTTCTGCGGGCGGAAAATTCCGCTATGTCATTTTTATTTTTTATGGATTTTTCCGAGAGACTAAACATTTTGGACCAACTGAGGGTGACAAGTGTCACCTCATATCAAGCGTGGCGGGCACATGGACGATTTCAAGATAAGTGGTTGGTAGGATATTTGCAGGGTTTTAAGCGAGTAGGACTGTGGGCACTGGGCACATCTTGGCCCTCCACTTGCCCCCACTTGGCTGATCATGGCCCTTGATTTTCCTATAAATACCCTCCCCTTTGAAGACTTCTTCATCCAAAAACTTTCCTAAGTCTAAAATCCTCTCCCCTCTCTTGTAGTGTTCTCGCCCTAGCCTCCTCCCCTCGCGGCCCCTCGCCGAGAGTATCCCCTCCTAGCTGGTCGCCGAGGGTATACACCCCCTTGTGGTGTTGTCTCGCATAAATACCCTCATGGTAGAAATACTCCAAGTATCACATTATACCCAAAATACTCGCCTAAAATACCTTGTAGTATACCAAGGTTACACTTATACGAAAAGCCCGTAAATACTATTATACTTCCCTTCACCACAAAACGAAACCCCAAGGAAAATCTTCATAGTTGGTCGAGTATTAAGAAGAAGTTGCGTAGAACTTCTGGCGGTTGTTTCGAGCGGTCGAGCACCCGAGTAGAGCTAAACGTTGCTCGTGATCGACATTAAACTTGGATAATTACGGGCTTATCGAGGTAAATATCTTGTCTCCTTTGTAATCGAGTTTGCATACTATCAAGTATGAGAATTAATGTATAAGTATATACAAGGAAAGTATATAAGAAGAGAATGGAATCAGATTTACATGTGATCAGACATTAGAGACTTGTGAAGTTTGACGGGTATGGAAGTGCTGCCCGATTTTCCGTAAATAGAGAACCTACTGCTTAAGCATATTCTGCCGAGTAGTCTAGACTTTGATAGACTCGTATAACCTTTATAGGTTGAATATTCTGCGAGTAGCATGTGCTACTTGAAAGGTGGACAAAGCTGTGTTATAGCCGCGAGCGCTTTGCTAATATGATAAACGCCGCGAGGTATGTGATTCTTCCTATACTTCGAGCATGATATTTTAAAATATATATAGTACTATAGACGACGCTGTTAATCAATAATAATTACTAATGTCTTTTGACTTAAACTCAATAATCTTCAAGTATTTCAAAAGAATAATCAATCATTTTTAATGTAAGAGTAATACTTGGTTTTAAAAGATTAAGAGTTATACTAGCTTTACGGGAAGTTAGGTATAACGGCTAAGAGAGATAGAAAGAATGATTTATTGATTTAAGAAGTTAAGAGACTTGATCTTAAAAGATAAAGAGACTTGACTTAATTGAATTTTGTTAAAAGTGTGAAACCTCATTCATGAGTAATGAGTACTTGGTTTTTAAAAGGAATAATGTTTTACCGATTTCTAAATCGTAATAAGTATCGAACAAACCACAAAGTCACTTAATAAAGGGAAATGTTTTGACAAATAAGGTATTATTAAAACCGAGAAACTTCCATCCGCATGTAAGCTAAGATTTAGACAAAATGATATTACATTTCCTAGATCATGGTGATGTAATAAGATTGTTATGAACAAGAATTACCTACTCACACATAAGGTATATGTTTCAAATTGTTTTAAAGGATTAAAACTATGAACTACTAAACCTTTCAAAACGAAACTCGAGTAATTGAAATTAGGCAAACTTGAACGCTTGGAAAAGAATGTTGTTACTTGATTTTACCAAGAGAAGTGTTTTGATTTACTTCAAAAGATAATCACTCTATTTTCATATACTACGTATCAGGTGACTTTTATGAAAGTAACGATCTTTTAAAGAGTTAATGTATTAAGTACTTGGGGATAAAACCCGATCTTGTTAATCATATAGTAGAAAGTACCTTGTGTGAATAATTTGATCAGGTTGGTTTGTGATAGCCTTGTAATACTTTCTTGTCGATTTGATAAGTAAACACGCTAGGTGCTACGTGTGTTAGTATCTTGTGATGTTCAGGTAAAGGGGTTTTCCTCGATCACGCTTAAGTTGTTTAAACTATCACCGTTATGTTGTACCGCATCACCACCTCGACATGTTTCCGAGGTTGTCGCCTCCGACGCGGGTAGACTCAAAGTGTCCAGGTGACCTATGATTCGAGAATACCTCACGCGTCCAGTGGGACCTACGCGAGCTACGAGTTCCGTGTTGCGCGCCTTTACGGTCATACGGCCCATGTGGCTACGCGGATCGCGTCCAGCGGACGCCGGAGTAGCTACCTCGACGCGGAATACCTCACGCGCCTACGATTGGCCTACGCGAGTCAGCGGAAGTTCTGTGGCTAGACGCGCACATTAGATATCATGCGCGAGTGGCCGCTTTGATCACGTGACGGCCTAGACATATCTCATGATACGCTTTATGACTTCGCTGGTACCGTGGGTTTTAGTAGCCGGCCATGCCTTCGCATTTACTCCCAGACGGTTTTATGACGACACAGTGGACCGTGTTCGATGTATTCGTGCTTTTATATCATAGATCGATGCCGGCGGGCGTATTCCACGCGCATGATTGATGTCTGGCGCGAGACCCATTGTTATATTTGAGCGATGACTTTGGTGGCGCGAGTCCCCGACTTGACATGATCGCTATTTATCAGGAATCGTAGTTTGGTTATCATACATGTCTCCCGCTTTATATAGACTACTATGATTTCATTTACGATTTTCGCCATATACTTGCGTCAGATCGACTCCTTCGGGCCGCGCTCATGCCGCAGTCGAGGTACACCGCCGCTGATCCTAGCTCGTGGTCACGCTCAGCTTAAAGCTTCGCTTCCCGAGGCTTATCATGTATAGTCCCCGTCATAGTAGGTGCTATATTCGTGGTACGGCGGCCCCGCCCCGCCATTGTTGTCATGCCACTCTGTGAGGTCTGTAGTATCGCCAGGCAGAGTTGTTATGGATGTAATCGTTTCGACCTAAGTTGTTATATATGTATACGCCGAAAGGCAACTTTTCTTCGATAAACACGTGTCTTCTTTATATTGTTTCATGTATTGTTTTATATTCCACGACACTGATGTCAGATCACCAGGTGCCCGGTAAGGCACCACCACGCCCGGCTCGGGTCATGACAAAAGTGGTATCGTGAGCGCTTAATCCTCTGGAAAGTGTCTGCACCGTATCTAGTAGAAGTTCGATTATCGTGTTGCGCACCACACCAATAATCGTGAGGCTATAGGATATTTAGGATTGGTTTCCATTCTTCTCACTCGAGATCGCGCCTTAGAGTCGTGTTGTAAGTCGACCTCTAAACGATTTCTTTCCTCACCGCTATGCCTCCGCGTAGGAAAACCCGCCCAGAGGGCTAGGCAGCCGAGGAGCCGCGAGCAGAGTACAGGGTTACGCTGGCACAGCCCAATCATCACCGGAGCCGTGCTTCATTTGGGAGTTCGCGACGCCACTAGCCCCGCAGAGTTTAGCACGGCGGCATAGCTCCCATCGCGGCTATGATATTTGAACCTTCAGTTCCACGACCGGGAACAGAGAATATAGATTGCAAAGAGACGACCCTGTTATTAGCTAAGGATGTAGCTACCAGAGAGTATGTGATGTACCAAGTTATCACGGTCTTCACGACTATTTAAGAAAGGGTCAGGCAAGAGTAATTCTTCGCTTGTTGATCATGGCCGTACGCTTACGCGCGATGTGCCAAGAAACGTGAGATTGACGGTTAACCAAGGACGATAAGAGGCAGGCCGTAATAAAGAAGGTCCTTTGGTAACTTTCGAGGCGAATCGCCTCACCAAAGAGATTAGATACGCACATCCACCAAGCAGTAATGGTCCTCCACGCACTTCGTAACGCTCGGTAAGCCTGAGTTGGTCGAGCTCCGAGCTTCCTGCTCACAACTACACGAGGTTCCAAACACCGATTCGCTTTTTTCCCTGTTCATACAGGATGCACGTCATCCCGGGGAATGTCGTCTTTTAGTTGGTACTTGTTTTACCTGCAGCCGTCAGGGCCATGTGTCGTAAGGATGTCCTAGTAGGAGGGATGCAAGTAGGAGGACTTAGCCTTCAGGATCGATGGGTAGTTCGTCACCTTCCTTAGCTATGCGCTCACGGCGTGCTTGATTAGAACGACAAAGGGAGTGAAGAGATTCTGCATATCTTTAAACCTCTAGAGATTAGTACGTATGATGAGACGAGTATATCTTAAGTGCTATGTTCTGATAGCAGTGTGTTAATTGTGATTAGAAATCATGGTTAGTAACCGAAAGATTGGGGATAGGAAAAGTGCGAGGCTTAGATCTTTATACGCAGAGACCTTAGAGGTGCGCCATCTCGCAGAGATGTATTGTTATGCTGTGATCCTTATCTGAGTGCATAGTGCACGTAGATATGTTTGTGTAATAAGTCCCCGAGTAGCGTGGAAGGAAAGAGGGTAGTCGAGCTAAGAAGACCGCTAGGTTTTCGTGAACGTGGATTAGTTAGATTGTTCCGATCGGGCGAGCAAGTGTCAGACGCGAGCTGGTCGGGTTGAGGCTACGCGCGTCAACCCGCGACTGCTTTACGGTGGGGTCGGGCCAGGTGGTCCTTCCGTGGTAGGGTCACGGGTGTTAGGCCCAAGTTTATTTAACCAGACGAAGTTCGTGGACGCTCGACCGCAGTCCGCCGGCGAGGTCAACCCGCCTCTGCCTTCTAGTAAAGACCGCTTACTCCTGTCGCCGGTTACGCGAGATGTTATATCGTAAAGGTTGTAAGGCTGCACGGTGCCTACCTTCACCTTATGATGCATGCGGAGCCTGTGTTATGGTCGCTTTTTCCGAAGTTTTACCAGCAGGTTAGAACTCGTGAGAGTCTCCGATCGATTCGCCCCCGCCGTTGTTTTGATTTCGTGGGTAGCCGCAGGATTGTTGTCTCCCCGCTGGCGGAGTATCTTAGCTACCATTTCGTTGTTCGGTTTTTGCCTTACGAAGCCTTAGAGGCTGGCGTAAGTCACGGCCGATTGGTCTGACGTTGGCAAGGTTCAGATAGTCGTTCAGCTTGTTCCAACAGATCGATAAGTGAAGCTTGTCTAGAAGAGGTTATTGGCAGCTCGCAGAAATCGTGGCGATAAGCGCGACGACGCCAGAGTTCAAAGCCGACGGTCGGTCTTCAAGGTACCACCTGATAGGTGTGACGAGTTTTGGAAATCAAGCAAGAATGTAAATGTGGTAAGTTATGAGAAAGAGTTCGAGCAAGAAGCGGTACGACACGTAGCGGAAGAGGCGAGCATGTATGGCGAGCATAGATGTGATCATTTCTTTGTAAAGAGAAGGCGCGGGAAGTATATTTTAGACCTCGCGGCTTTTGCGATGTTAGAGGTGTTTCCTCGACTTGACGTAAGTATTTGCGCAGTGTTTCGTGGCAAGCGTGGCAGATTGTTCTCGTAAGTATAGTAGTGAAGACTATACCGCGCGCGCTTGTTTTGAGATTTGTAGGAACATTCGACGAATGTTTCTATGAGGAGAATGTTATACCCCGTATTTCCAGAGTATGTACGTAAGGACATACGTAGAAAAGTTTGAACTTTAAAGTTGGCTTGGACGAATTATTTTTGTGCACAACACCCGATTAGAGTCGATTTTCGACGAAACGTTTTACATAACTTGCGAAGGGAAAATTCCGGCTATGTCATTTTTATTTTTTGCGGATTTTTTCGAGAGACGAAACATTTTGGACCAACGGGAGGGTGACAAGTGTCACCCTCATATTGGGCGTTGTGGTGGGCGGCACATGGGACGATTTCAAGATAAGGGTTGGTATGATATTTGTGAGGGTTTTAAGGAGTAGGGACTAGGGGGCACTTGGGCACATCTTGGCCCTCCACTTGCCCCCCACTTGGCTAGATCATGGCCCTTGATTTTCCTATAAATACCCCTCCCCCTTTGAAGACTTCTTCATCCAAAAAAACTTTCCTAAGTCTAAAATCCTCTCCCCCCCTCTCTTGTAGTGTTCTCGTCCTAGCCTCCCCCTCCCCTCGCGAGGCCCCTCGCCGAGAGTATCCCCTCCTAGGGGGTCGGGCCGAGGTATACACCCCCTCGTGGTGTTGTCTCGTATAAATACCCTCTCTCGTAGAAATACTCTCCAAGTATCACATTATACCCAAAATACCTCGCCTAAAATACCTTGTAGTATTCCAAGGTTACACTTATACGAAAAGCCCGTAAATACTATTATACTTCCCTTCACTACAAAAACGAAACCCTAAGGAAAATCTCCATAGTTGGTCGAGTATTAAGAAGAAGTTGCGAGAACTTCTAAGGGTTGTTTGGAGCGGGTCGAGCACCCTTATAGAGCTAAACGCTGCTCAGATCGACATTAAACTTGGATAATTACGGGCTTATCGAGGTAAATATCTTGTCTCCTTTTGTAATCGAAGTTTGCATACTATCAAGTATGAGAATTAATGTATAAGTATATACAAGGAAAGTATATAAGAAGAGAATGGAATCAGATTTACATAGATCAGACATGAGACTTGTGAAGTTTGACGCATGGAAGTCGCCCGATTTTCCGTAAATAGAGAACTCATCGCTAAGATATTCTCGCCGAGTAGTCTAGACTTTGATAGACTCAGATAACCTTTATAGGTTGAATGTTCTGCGAGTAGCATGTGCTACTTGAAAGGTGGACAAGGCTAGCTGTGTTATAGCCATGAGCGCTTTGCTAATAGTCGATAAACGCCGCGAGGTACGTGATTCTTCCTATACTTCGAGCATGATATTTTAAAATATATATAGTACGGTAGACGACGCGTGTTAATCAATAATAATTACGCAATGTCTTTGACTTAAACTCAATAATCTTCAAGTATTTCAAAAGACATCAATCATTTTTAATGTAAGAGTAATACTTGGTTTTAAAGCTAAGAGTTATACTAGCTTTACGGGAAGTTAGGTATAACTACTAAGAGAGATAAAAAGAATGATTTATTGATTTAAGAAGTTAAGAGACTTGATCTTAAAAGATAAAGAGACTTGACTTAATTGAATTTTGTTAAAAGTGTGAAACCTCATTCATGAGTAATGAGTACTTGGTTTTAAAAGGAATAATGTTTTACCGATTTCGAAATCGAATAAGTATCGAACAAACCACAAAGAATACTTAATAAAGGGAAATGTTTTGACAAATAAGGTATTATTAAAACCAAGAGAAACTTCCATCCGCATGTAAGCTAAGATTTAGACAAAATGATATTACATTTCCTAGATCATGGCTGATGTAATAAGATTGTTATGAACAAGAATAACCTACTCACACATAAGGTATATGTTTTCAAATTGTTTTAAAGGATTAAAACTATGAACTACTAAACCTTTCAAAACGAAACTCGAGTAATTGAAATTAGGCAAACTTGAACGCTTGGAAAAGAATGTTGTTACTTGATTTTACCAAGAGAAGTGTTTTGATTTACTTCAAAAGATAATCACTCTATTTTCATATACTACGTATCAGGTGACTTTGTGAAAGTAACGATCTTTGAAAGAGTTAATGTATGAAGCACTTTGGGATAAAACCCGATCTTGTTAATCATATAGCAAAGTACCTTGTGTGAATAATTTGATCGTGTTGGTTCGTGATAGCCTTGTAATACTTTCTGTCGATTTGATAAGCAAACACGCCAGTGGTGCTACGGTGTTAGTATCTTGTGATGTTTGTAAAGGGGTTTTCCTCGATCAGCGCTTTAAGTTGTTTAAACTATCACCGTTATGTGGTAATCGCACCACCCACCTCGACATGTTTCCGAGGTTGTCGCCTCCACGCGGGTAGACTCAAAGTGTCTCGTGACCTATGATTCGAGAATACCACGCGGTCCGTGGGCTACGCGAGCTACGAGAGTTCCGTGTTAGCGCGCGCCTTTATGGTCACGCGGTCTACGCTACGCGGATCGCGGTTCGTGCGGACGCCGGAGAGCTACCCTCGATGCTGGGAATACCTCACGCGCCTATGAGATTGGCCTACGCGAGTCGCGGAAGTTCCAGGCTAGACGCGCACATTAGATATCGCGAGCGAAGGCGCCTTTGATCATGTGACGGCCTAGACAGATCTCATGATACGCTTTATGACCGCTGGTATCATGGTTTTAGTAGTTGGCCATGCCTTCAGATTTCATCGTTATACCCTCAGATTTCCAGAGTATGTACGTAAGGACGACGAGTAATTCGATTTCAAATTGGCTCGTCAATTCTTTTGTGCACAACACCCTTGCTAGAGTCGCTTGACTAAACGCTTCCACACCACGTAGGAAAATTCAGGCTATGTCATTTACTATTTTTATGGATTTTTCCGAGAGACGAAACATTTTGGATCGACGGAGGTGACGCTTGTCACCCTACGGTGGACTGATTGCGGCCGATCGCTCACGCCTCAGGCCTTATCGTGCCTTGTTTTGTGCATTGTTTCGAGCCATGTTTCGCGAGTAGGATGTGGTGCACTTGGCTTGATCAAGGCCTTACACTTGCCTTGCACATGGCTTGATCTCGCCATTGGTTGGCTTTTGGCTTTCCTATAAATACCCCCTTAGAGATGAACTTCTTCATCCACTCTTCACTTGTCTAAGTCTTCAAACCCTCTCCTCCTCATTGCTCTCGCCCACCCCACCACCTTTGCGAGGCCTCGAGCCGAGAGTTCCTCCCTTGTCTAGGCCCTTCGCCGAGAACCCCCTATCTTCGAGTGTTTTCGTGAGGTACCCCCTGTGGTATTGAAATACTCTCCAAGTATTGTTATAATGCCCAAAATACCTTAGCTAAATACCTTGTAGTACTTTCCAAAGCACCCTTTTACAAAAAGCCCTAAAATACTATTATACTTCCTCACTACAAAAACGAAACCCTAAGTAAATCTTCACCCGTAGTCGAAGTTTTTAAGGGTTGGTTAGAACTTCTAAGGGTTGTTTGGAGCGGTCGAGCGCACTGAGTAGAGCTAAACCTCGTCAGATCGACATATAAACTCTGATAATTTTGGGCTTATCGAGGTAAACATTCTTAACCTTCACAGTAATTGGAAATTACATATTGTAGAGTATATAGTTAAGTATACTATATATAGAATCGAGCATAGTTGCGGCAATGTCTTTCGACTTAAGCTCGATTAATACTTACTGCAATGTCTTCGCGACTTAAGCCCAATTTTAAGAAGGAATCAATCAGAATTACATAGATCAGACATGAGACTTGTGTAGTATTGCTATGTAGTAGAATTGTACACATCCGGTTAGACGTGTTGTCCCTCGTCAAGCTTGTAGCTACTTCGATAGAGAGGAGATTTACGCTGGCATGAGGTGCCGAATTTTCGTAGAACATGGAATCGCAAGTTAGAAGTTAATAGACGCCAGGCCTTATAGGTGGAAGTACTACGAGTAGCGTATTCTACTTGAAGAGTGGAAACGGCCAGCCGTGTTACAAGATCGCGGAGCGCTTTGCTTATTGTCGATAATCGCCGCGAGGTACGCGAACCTCTTCCTATCCTTCTAGCATGATGCTTTGTAAACTATGTAGTACGGTAGACGCATACGTGTTAAATGAGTTGGTTGGTTTAAAATATGTGGTGTTATAATAACTTTATGGGAAGTTAGTTATAACGACTTACGTAGGTAAAAGATTGGTCTTTGTTTGATTGTAGAAGTTAAGAGACTTGATCTTGAAAGATAAGAGACTTAACTTGTTTTACTTGGTTATTAACATTTTGTTAAACGTATCGTGAAACCTCATTCGCGAGTAATGAGTATTTGGTTTTAAAAGAATAATGTTGTTACTTGATTTTACAAAGGGAAGTATTTTGGTTTACTTAAAAAGATAGTCACTATATACTACGTATTACGTGACTTTTGTGAAAGAAACTGATCCTTTAAAAAGAGTTAATGTACGTAGTACTTTAGTGGTTAAAACCCGCACTTTGATACAAAATGGAAGTACTGAGTCAGGTATAAATTGCATGCTTGTTTGTGGTGTAACTTGCTTACGCTTGTTGTGATAGCCTTTGTCGTGCGTGTTGATATCGTGACTTCGGGAAGGAGTGATCTTTTATAAAAGTCTGTAAGTATGGTAATTTGCTCGAGCTTATTTGTGATAGCCGTCGCGTGGTATATCGTTGTTGATGTCACATGGACATGCCTACACCGATGCCGACTCGGTACGTACGCGCGGCAGGTTGACACCGATATATTGTTATTCAGGTTACACGGACACGCCTACACCGGCGCACTCGGGCGCAGGCTACGCGCGGTTAATCACCCAAGATATTGTTGATAATGTCACTGGACGGTCTACACCGGCGCACTCCGGCACGCGGGCCGGGCATTGTTATTATTGTCGCATCACGGGTACGTCTACACCGGCGCAATTCCGGCACGCGCCATGATGCGAACAGATTGATGCTGGGCGTGAGACCCATAGTTATATCGAGTGACGACGCTGGAGGGCGCGAGTCCCCGACTGACCGCTTTAGGTTACAGATCGTATATCGTTATCATACATGTCTCATGTTTTATATATAGATCGTTATGATTTAACCGCAGATTTTCGCCACATACTGTACCGCCAGATCGACCTTCTTCGGGGCCGCGCTCATGCCGCAGTAAAGGTACATCGATCGCCGATCCCCGCCATAGGATCACATTTCGCGGTTGAAGCTCCGTTCCTTCGAGGCTTATCTTTGCATGTTACCCTCGAGTCCGTAGGTTCTCAGACATTCGTGGTATGGCGGCCCCGTCCCGCCATAGTTGTTGTCACTTCTGCAGGTCCGTAGTAATCGCTGTGCGTAGTCCGAAAAGGATAATTGTTCGGTATTTATGTATATATACCGGGCAAATCGCTTTGGTTGGCCTGCTTACTTATCATGTTCATGTTTTTTTATTTCCGATTTTTCTCTCGATGTTGTATCACTAGGGTGCCCGGTAGGCACTACCACGCCCGGTTCGGTCGCGACAATAGTGGTATCGTGAGCGCTTAGTCTTCTGAAAGTGTCTACTGCATCGTGTCTAGTAGTCTTGATTATCGCTGTCAGGCACCACATCTATAATCGTGAGGCTATAGGACATTTAGGATTGGTTTCCATTCTTCTCATTCCGAGATCGTGCCTCAGAGTGTTGTAAGTCGGACCCTCCGACGATTTCATTTTTACCGCTTATGCCTCCGCGCAAGTGCAACCCGCCCAGAAGGCAAGGCAGCCGCGGAGCCGCGAATGGATACAGAGAGTACGAGGGCGCAGCCCGCCAAGACTGAGATTGTGCTTCGCACGGCGAGTTTCAGGACGCCGCCACCCAAAGAGTTTAGAGTCGCAGCAGTTGGGCCGAGACCACGCACTGAGCCTCCACCCCACACCAGAGCCGAGGAGAGACGGGTACCGAGAGACGGCCCATTTATTTGCCGTGATAGTGGCATACGAGGTAGGCCGGACGCAGTAGCCTGGCCCACCGCACCGTAGGCACCCCGAGCGTATAGTTTGAGGCTTCGACTTTCTCGAGTTGTAGCCCGCCAGAGTTTTACTGTCGAGGCTCGGCGATGATCCGCAGGAGTTCATCCGGCGCCACAGCCGATCACGCGGTGATCAAGGCTTCGTGAGACCGAGTTCAGGACCTTTGTTCGCATCGGCCGCGCGATACCGCAATGATTGGTTTGATTCGCGAGCTTTCCCGGGAGAGCATGCACTCCGCAGACGGGACGAAGTTTTCGGGCTTTCTCACGCACTTCTTGCCTCCGCAGATGGCGAGGGCACGCCGATAGATTTTTGTTACCGAGGCAGAGGCGACCGCCGTGAGTACAATGTCGAAGTTCGATTCTTTGGCTCGACATGTCCCTCGCGCGAAGTTGCAGATACGAGGATGGGTGCATCGCCACGCCACCGCTTGATGATTATATGGCCGAAGTCTTCGCGCGGTGTTCAGCACGGCACGGGACATTGCCCGCACGCAGCTCACGCACCAGGACGCGAGGCACGAGAGGTCGACGGAATGACCAAGATCGCCAGGAGGCCGTAACAACAGTGGTCCTTCGTGACTTTCGAGGCGACCGCCTCAAAGCAGACTAGTTTTGTAACCCACCAAGACAGAGTGGTCCTCCACCGCCTTCGTGAGCAGTCGTGGCTCCAAGGGTTCTGTGCTCTGGTAGTAGGGTGTTGGGATGCAGCCACCCCTACCCTACGGTGGCCGACGTGGTAGACCGCATTTCGTGAGTGTCGCGCCAAGGGAGCTTGTTATTTTTATGACAGCAGGCCATTTTGCGAGGAACTGTCCGACCAAGGGTAGCACTGATGTTACGACTCACCTTCAGATCGGCAAGTGTTCATCACCTTCACTAGCTGCGCACCGCAGGCGTGATCGTGATTAGAAAAGCAGAGACAGTATATCCTTAACCTCTAGAGTTTTGTATGCTTGTTATGATAATGTGTTTAGTGTTACGTTCGATAGCTTTGTGCTAAAATGTGATTTAGGAACATGGTTAGTTGGAAGGATAAGTATGAGGCATGGTAAGTGCGAACCTTAGAATATTTCACGATCGAGACCTTGAGGTAAGGTCGCCTGTGTAAAAGATTTATTTTATGTTTGACCTTATCGAGCGCGTAGTATACGCGGGTTTTATTTGCGTGATAAGTCCACGGGTAGTGAGACGGAAGTGGTAGCTTTCATGACGATGTTAGTAAGATTGTTCCGCATCGTGGAACAAGGGTTTGGCGCGACGCGGGGTCGGGCCGAGACCATTTGCGGTCAACCCGTAGTCCGCTTTTAGCGGGTCGGCAGTGGTCCCGCCAGACGGTAGGTCACGGGGTGCTAGGCCCCAGCTTTAGGTGACCATCGATGAGTTCATGGATAGGTTCGACTGCAGCCGTTCGTGAAGGCCGGAATGGCCTTAAAGAAGATCGAGGTTAGTAAGACGACCAAGTTTGGAGGCGATGACTCCAAAGTTTTGAAAACTAAAGCTACGATCAAGTATGGTACGACCGGGAGAGTTCAAGTGTTCGGAAGGCCCGACGAGTAAGGAAGCGAAGAGAACGCTTGTTATTTCGCGCCAGCGCGTGTGGCAACTTGTTGTAAGGAACTTCTTCGATATCCGCTCTGAGAAGGAACATTCGGACGAATGTTTCGGCGAGGGAGAATGTTATACCGTATTTCCAGTATGTACGTATGACGCACGAGAGTAATTCAATTTCAAATTGACTCGCCGAATTCTTTTGTGCACAACACCCTGCTAGAGTCGTTCACTAAACGCTTCCACAGTTACTACGAGGGAAAATTCGCCATGTCATTTACTATTTTTATGGATTTTTCCGAGAGACTAAACATTTTGATCGACGGAGGGTGACACTTGTCACCCTACGGTGGACGGATTGGTGGTCGATCGCTCACGCCTTGCGCCTTATCGTACCTTGTTTTGTGCATTGTTTCGAGCCATGTTTTGTGGAGTAGGATAGGTGCACTTGGCTTGATCAAGGCCTTACACTTGCCTTGCACATGGCTTGATCTTGGCCATTGGTTGGCTTTTGGCTTTCCTATAAATACCCCCCCTTAGAGTTGTAGTTCTTCATCCAGTCTTCACTTGTCTAAGTCTTCAAACCCTCTCCTCCTCTTGTGCTCTCGCCCAACTCCCACCACCTTTGGGAGGCCTCGAGCCGAGAGTTCCTCCTCCCTTGTCTAGGCCTTTGGCCGAGAACCCCCCCCTATCTTGGAGTGTTTTCGTGAGGTACCCCCCCTTTGTGGTATTGAAATACTCTCCAAGTATTGTTATAATGCCCAAAATACCTTAGCCAAATACCTTGTAGTACTTTCCAAAGTACCCTTTTTACAAAAAGCCCAGAAAATACTATTATACTTCCTCACCACAAAAACGAAACCCTAAGTAAATCTTCACCCGTAGTCGAAGTTTTAAGTAGTTGGTTAGAACTTCTGCGGTTGTTTCGAGCTGGTCGAGCGCACGAGTAGGAGCTAAACCTGCTCAGATCGACATATAAACTCTGATAATTTTGGGCTTATCGAGGTAAACATTCTTAACCTTCATTGTAATTGGAAATTACATATTGCAGAGTATATAGCTAAGTATACTATATATGTAATCGAGCATACAGGCGCAATGTCTTTGACTTAAGCTCGATTAATACTTACAGAATGTCTTGCGACTTAAGCCCAATTTTAAGAAGTGAATCGAATCAGAATTACATAGATCAGACATTAAGAGACTTGTGTAAGATTGCCGTAGTAGAATTGTACACATCCTGTTAGACGTGTTAAACTCCCCGGTTGGCTTCGTAGCCGCCGATAGAGAGATTTACGCCATGTGGGAGGTGCCGAATTTTCAGAGAATATGGAACCGCAAGGTTAGGTTAATGACGCCAGGGCCTTATAGGTGGAAGTACTACGAGCAGCGATTCTACTCAAGAGTGGAAACGCCAGCTGTGTTACAAGATCGCGAGCGCTTGCTTATCACGATAATCGCCGCGAGGTACGCGAACCTCTTCCTATCCTTCTAGCATGACGCTTTGTAAACTATGTAGTACAAAGAGACGCATACGTGTTAAATGAGTCAAGTTGGTTTAAAATATAAAAGTTATAATAACTTTACGGGAAGTTACTTATAACGACTCTACGAGGTAAAAGATTGGTCTTTTGTTTGATTGTAGAAGTTAAGAGACTTGATCTTGAAAGATAAGAGACTTAACTTGTTTTACTTCGTTATTAACATTTTGTTAAACGTGTCGTGAAACCTCATTCGCGAGTAACGAGTATTTGGTTTTAAAAGAATAATGTTGTTACTTGATTTTACAAAGTGGAAGTATTTTGGTTTATTTAAAAGATAGTCACCTATACTACTGCATTATGTGACTTTTGTAAAGAAACTGATCCTTTAAAAAGAGTTAACGACGTAGTACTTTAGGTTAAAACCCGCACTTTGATACAAAACGGAAGTACTCGAGTCGTGTATAAATTACCTATGCTTGTCAGGTGTAACTTGCTTACGCTTGTCGCGATAGCCTTTGTTGCGCAAGTTGTTGATATCGTGTGACTTCGGGAAGGAGTGGATCTTTTATAAAAGTCTGTAAGATGGTAATTTGCTCGAGCTTGTTTGTGATAGCCGGTTGCGTGGTATATCATTGTTGATGCCATACGGACATGCCTACACCGACGCAGACTCCGGCATGCGCTACGCGCAGGTCGACACTGATATATTGTTATCGTGGTTACATGGACACGCCTACACCGGCGCACTCGGGGCGCAGGGCTACGCGCGGGTTAATCACCCAAGATATTGCTGATAACGCCACTGACGTGTCACACCGGCGTGCACTCCGGCACGCGCTGGGACATTGTTATTATCGCATCACGGGTACGTTTACACCGGCGCACTCCGGCACGCGCCATGCGAACAGATTGATGCCGCGGGCGTGACACCCATAGTTATATCGAGTGACGACGCTGGGGCGCGAGTCCTCGACTTGATCGCTTTAGGTTGCAGATCAGATATCGTTATCATACATGTCTCATGTTTTATATATAGATCGTTATGATTTAATCGCAGATTTTCGGGCCACATACTGTACTTGGCCAGATCGACTTCCTTCGGCCGCGCTCACGCCGCAGTAAAGGTACATCGACCGCCGATCCCCGCCATAGGATCACATTTCAGCGGTTGAAGCTCCGCCTTCGAGGCTTATCTTGCATGCTACTCCCGAGTCCAGAGGTTCTCGTACATTCGTGGTATGGCGGGCCCCGCCCCGCCATGTTGTTGTCACTTCTGTGAGGTCCTGTAGTACCGCCAGGCGTAGTCCGTAAAGGATAACTGCTCGTATTTATGTATATATACCAAGGCAATCGCTTTGCTGGCTCGCTTACTTATCATGTTCATGTTTTTTTATTTCCGCGATTTTTCTCTCGATGTCAGATCACTAGGTGCCCGGTAAGGCACCAACACGGCCCGGTTCGGTCGTGACACTTACCCCAGACGGCTTTATGATGACACAAAGCGGACCCGTGTTCGCATGTATTCTCGTGCTTTTATATCATAGATCGCCAGCGAGGAAGGTATTCCACGCACGATTGATGCTGCGGGCGAGACCCATTGTTATATTTGAGCGACGACTTTGAGGCGCGAGTCCCCGACTGACATGATCGCTATTTATCAGGAATCGTAGTTTGGCTATCATACATGTCTCCCGCTTTATATAGACTACTATGATTTCATTTACGTATTTTCGGGCCATATACTGCAATTGGCCAGATCGACCTCCTTCGGGCCGCTCATGCCGCAGTCGAGGTACACCGCCGCCGATCCTAGCTCGTGGTCACGCTCAACGCTTGGAAGCCCGCTTCCGAGGCTTATCACGTATAGTCCCCGTCATAGCAGTGCCATTCTGGGTACGGCGGGCCCCGTCCCGCCATTGTTGTCGCCACTCTGAGGTCCAGAGTAATCGGGCAGAGTTGTTATGGATGTAATTGTTCTGACCTAAGTTGTTATATATGTATACGCCGAAAGGCAACTTTTCTTCGATAAACACGTGTCTTCTTTACATTGTTTCATGTATTGTTTTATATTCCGCCGACACTGATGTCAGATCACTAGGTGCCCGGTAAGGCACCAACACTGCCCGGTTCGGTCGTGATAAAGATTTGCCTGCAGACGCTTTATGACACACGGGACCCGTGTTCATGTACTCGTGTTATTATATCATGATCGCCAAGAAGGAAGGAATTCCACCGCATGATTGATATCAGGCTCGAGACCCATGGTTATATTCGAGTGATGACTTGAGGGCGTGAGCTTGACATGACTACTTATATATCAGGTGTCAGAGTTTGCTATCATACATGTCTCCTATTTTATATAGATCAAGTTATGATTTCATTACGCATTTTTAGTTTCACATACTGCAATTGCCAGATCGACTCTCCTTCGGCCGCTCACGCCGCAGTAGGTACACCGCTTGTTGATCCTCGCCATGTGGTCACTGCTCACAGATTGGAAGCTCCGCTTCTCCTGAGGCTTATCTTTTGGTATGATTCTCGAGATTGTGTTCTGTACATTCAGTGGGTACGGCGGGCCCCGTCCCGTCAGAGTTGTTATAAAAACTCTGTGAGGTCCTGTAGTACTATCATGAGTTGGGCTTGAAGGATAACTGCTTGGGTTTTATATATATATACGTAGCGACTGCTGGTTAGTCTGCTTTTATTTCATATTGTTTCATGTCTATAAGTTTTTATTTCCACCGATTTTCTCCGATGTTTTATCACTGTGTGCCCGGTAAGGCACCTGGGGCCCGAGGTCGCCATGACAAAAGTAGTATCGTGAGCGCTTAGTCCTCTGAAAGTGTCTACAGACCGTATCTAGCAGTAGTCTTGATTATCGGCGTGTCGCGCACCACACCTATAATCGTGAGGTCGCAAGATATTTAGGATTGGTTTCATTCTTCTCACTCGAGATCGCGCCTTAGAGTCAGGTGATAAGTCGACTCTCCGACGTATTCTTATGTACCGCTTATGCCTCTACACAAGGCAACCAGGCCCGTATGGCAAGGCAACAGAGGAGCCGCAGAGCACAGAGGTTATCGTGGCACAGCCCGCCATTACCCGGCGTGGTACTTCATACGGGAGTTCCGCAACGCCGCCAATTTCAAAGCAGAGTTTAGCACAACGGCAATGGGCTTTCATCGAGGCCATGATATCCGAGCCTCCAGCCTACGCACTGCGAGCCGAGGATATGGATTACAAAGAGACGGCCCAAGCTTAGCAAGGATCAGAGCAGGCACGAGGACAGACAGAGTCGGAGACCGTGGTACACCCTCGCAGCCGATAGTTTGAGGCTTCGGACTTCGAGTTGCACCACCGTAGTTCTATGGATCGAACCGGCAAGATCCTCAGGAGTTTATTCGACAGCTGCAGCAGATCATGAAAGTGATCAAGGCCTCTGAGACAGAGTCAGTGGTATTGGGTTCACATCGGCTGCGTGATACCGCAATGATCGTTTGATTCATAGGAACCGCCCGTGGGGACCATGTGCTTCCAAATCGCTGGGACGAAGTTCTCGAGGCGCTTTAGCCATTTCTTTCCTCCGCATTTGCGAGAGCTCGCCGATAGATTTTTGATGTCGAGGAAGAACGGGCGGACGGTTCGAGTACAATGTAGAGTTTGACTCATCGGTTCTGTGACGTCCCACTCTAGTGGCGCATACGAGGATGAGTGCACCGATATGTCACAGACTTGACGACATTATCTAGCGTAGGTTGTACAGAGTAGTGTTCAGCCAGGCATGGACATTGCCCGCATCCAGGCTTATGCACAGCAGACGGAGGAACGTAGAGGTCGACGGAATGACCAAAATCAGCAGAAGAGGGCCAAGACAGCAGGGTCCTTTGGTAACTTTCGAGGTAGCCAACCTCAAGAAGAGATCAGATATCAATGCACCCAAGACAGAGTACTTCTCCACCGCCTTCGTGACGCTCGGGATGTTCGGAGCGTGAGGCTCCAAGGTTTCAGGTTTTCGGGGGAACAAAGATGTTAGTCAGATGAGACCACCCCTACCTCGGTATGGCCATTGTGATAGGTTCCATACTGGGAGGTCATGTTATTCGTGGACTTGCTTTACTCATACGGCAGGCCATTTTGGCGGAAGTTTCCACCCGAGGTAGCTGGATGTTACGACTCACCTTCGGATTGGTGGTCGGGTTCATCGCTTTCTTGCTTGCTCAAGAGGGCGTGATTATGATTAGAGTGACAAAGGGAAAGTGAAGCAATAGTTACAGTATATCCTTAACCTCTGTAGATTAGTATGCGTGATAAGATGATTATATGTTAAGCTGCTATGTTCTGATAACATTTGTGTAAATTATGTTTAAGACACCGCTTAGAAGGAAAGGTAGGTTTGGGTGCATGGAGATTATGAGCCTTAGAATATAGATAACCGCGAGACCTTAGATGCAAGGACGCTCGGGTAAGATTTTTCGTGATCTTTGTCGAGTACATAGTAAACGCGGTATATTTGTGTGATAAGTCCATGAGGTGTGAAATAAAAGTGGGTAATTGCTAAGAAGACCACTAGGTTTTCGTGACTTGAATAATGAGATTTTTCCGACTCAGAACAAGAGTTTGGTACGAAATGGGTCGGGCCGAGGCCAGATCGCGTCAACCCAGAGTCTGATTGGAGCTGGGGTCATTGAGGTGGTCCCGCTAGTGATAGGGTCACGAGGGTGCTAGGCCCAAGTTTAGGTAACCATCATACGAAGCTTATGGATGCGTCGAGAATCGGATCGTGAAGGCCGGAATGGCCTTAAAGGAAATCGCTAGTAATGACCAAGTTGGAGGTAGTAACCCCAAGATTTTGAAAGCTGAAGCGATGACTGAAATGTGGTAAGTGTACTATAAAGAGTTCGGGCGTACGAGAAGAGTACGACGAGTAAGAAAAGAAGGGAACATGTGTTAAAAGAATGGAAGTGATCATTTTGGTGAAGTGGCGTGTGAAGACAAGATCCTTTAGACCATGACGAACGAGCTAATGGTGATGTTATACACGTTATAGGTGATTACTCGTTGGCGTGGATTTGGGTTTTGCGCGTGTGTTATATTATGGTCATGTGTGGCATAATTGGTTTTGTAAATATAGTAGTGAAGACTATACAGGCACATGTATGTTTGGAGACTTATAAGGAACATTTGGGACGAATGTTTCTAAGGGGGGAAGAATGTTACACCCCATAGTTCCAGGGTATGTGTCACGATCCGACTGCTCGTGGATCTGCCTTACCCTGCACCCTAGTGATACAACATCAGAGAAAAACCAGCGGAAATAACTCATAAACATGAAACAATATAAAATAGGAACAGACTAACCAAAATAGTTACCTTTCTTTAAATATAAATATAACAAAATCAATAGCTACATCCTTTACAAAACCCAATTGACAACAGACTACGCACTTCTAAGAGTTTGTAATAACTATGACGGATGTGCCCCGCCATACCTCGAATGTACATGTCACGACCTGCCCGGTTCCGTGGATCGTGCCTTACCCGGGCACCCAAGTAGTAATACATCAGAGAAAATCAGCGGAATATAAAAACACAAGACATGAAACAATTGTAAATGATACACAATTTCTGAGAGTGGTGCCTTTCGATATATATATAAAACCAAAGTCCGCGCTTACATCACAACCGCATAATAGACTACTGCACTTAAGGAAGTAACAACTATGGCGGACAGTGGCCCCGCCATACCTCAATGTACAAAAACTATCTACAATACAGGAGATCATACCCAAAAAGTAGAGCCTCCGATAGACGGAGCTCCCGACACCAAAGCAAAGATCCTAAGGACGTGGATCTAGCACTGCTTGCCCTTACCGCGTATGAACGCAATACCAAGGAGGTCAAGACAACAGTACTAAGTATGTGAAATCAGAAAGTACTTAAATGAAATCATATCACTTTAAAACCAATTTTACAATTACGCATTTAAACAACTAATGTAAATCGCATATAGTGCCACATCATAAACAAGAGCAACAATAGTGAATCAGAATCGTCTTTTCTAGGTCGCGAATGATCGGGCAGGCCACTACCATATTATCATTACGCAAGCCTAACTCGACTCGTAGTCCGCATAGGCCACTCACATAGGCCCGCATGAGGCATAACCCCGCATCGAGGGTAGCTACTCCTCGGCAACGTCCTGGACTCGTAGTCCGCATGGCCACATAGACCGCATGAGGTATAACCCCGCACACTAACCTGGAACTCCCGTAGCTCCGCATAGGTCCCCTGGACCAGCATGAGGTATTCTCAAATCATGGTCCTGCATCACCGAGTCTACCCCAGACGGAGGGCAGCTTAACCCCCGGTATCATGTCAAGAGGTGAGTGATATTATACTAACATAACAACTTATCGTTAAACAACATAAGCACAACAAGAATACCCTTTTTTACAAACGTTACAAGACACTAACACACATAGCATCATATTATGTCTACTCATCAAACCATTTTATATTATACTTTCCAGAAATCAATATAAGTCTTTTATAAACACATAAGTAAACTGTTCCTTTTATCATTCTTAAGTCGTTATACTTAACTTCCCATAAAGCTAGTATAACTCTTAAGCTTCTTGTTTTAAAAACAAATATTCTTCTTCTTTCAAAACTGATTTATAATTCTTTTGAAAGACTTTTTAAGATCTGTATTATTCAGGCTTAAGTCAAAAGACATTGCCGTAATTATTACTCAGTTAACACACGTACGTCTACCGTACTATATATATATTTTAAAATATCATGCTCAAGAGTATAGAAGAATCACATACCTTCTCGCGAAACCACCGCCAAGTCGAATATGTCGCTACAGAGAATCACTTATAATAGTCAAATACGCCTATCAACGCCTAGACTATTCTCAGAAATGCTTCTAAGCAGAGGGTTCTCTATTCTACTAAAAATCAAGACTTCCCTACCCGCCAAGCTACTCAAGTTCATCAGTGAAAATACATATGTAAGTAGTTCAATTATTCTTCTTTAAAACCCTTCATCGTGATAACAGCTCAATTCTATTCTTTTATATCCTTCTAAGTATTTAATACTTATTCCTATACTTCTACAAAGATGTATTCTCTAATTACAAAAGAAGGATAAGTTTATTTACCCCGATAAGCCCAATAATTATCCAAGTTAAAAGTCGCCTCCCGAGCAAGGTTTATTTCCTAATTTATATGTCTGATAGCTCTAAGAACCCTTAAGTTCTTCACAACTTCTACTAAGTACTTAAGGATTTGGGCTGTGGTATTTAGGAATAGTAACTATACTTGGAAGACAACATTTCTACCAAGGAGGGGGTAGGTTTCTGCTAGGGCTACTAGGCTAGAGGGGGTGTTTCGCCAAGGCCTTCACAAGTGAGTGGAGTGGGACTAAAAGCTCACAAGGGAGAGGAGGGATTTTAGACTTGAAAGTTTGTTTGTGGACGAAGAACTCTTCATCTTAAGGGGGTATTTATAGGTCAAGAAATGGCCAACCAATGGCCAAGATTAAGCCAAGTGCTAGGCAAGTGTAAGGTCAAGATTAGGCAAGTGTACCTTATCCAACTATCACACAAAATATCCTACCAACTCCATGACAAAATAGCCATTCCAATCGGCCCTATTGCCGCCCCACATCCATCAACGAGAGGGTGACAAGGTCGCCTCTCGTTGGTCCAAAATGTTTCGCCTCTCGGAAAAATCCGCAAAAATTAGAAATGACATAGCCGAATTTACCCTACGCGAGTCTTGTAAAACGCTTCGCCTGAAAAACGATTCTTTCGTGAGTCAGGCCCAAAAAAACGCCCCATGCCTAAACTTTAAGGCTTAACTTTCGTGACGCACGCCTACGCATACTCAAAATACGGTATAACATTCTCCTCCTTAGAAACATTCGTCCCGAATGTTCCTTCCCAAGACCGTTAACGATAAGGTTCCTCATAACTTAAACAGCTTTGCAAATGCCACACACGCCACAAAACAACACTTAGGCATAAACGATAATGAAAATTTACAAGTAGGAAAGTGAATTACCCGAGGCGCTGGAATAGCGAGGATACTTCGCCTCATGTCCTCCTCGCCTTCCCACGCCATCTCCTCCCCGAGTTCGCTCCGCCACAAGACCTTGACAAGCCACGCCCTAGTCCGCAGACGCTAACTCGACGATCGACATCGCCATGGAATCTCTCATACGATAACCCCTGGCCACTGACATCGCCAACGGGTGTACCTTAGATGGATCCCCGATACATCTCTCAAAGATAGAAACATGAAACACCGGATGCATCGCCTCCAGATCGGACGGCAATCCAACTCGTAGGCAACCTTGCCTACCTCGCGACAACTGACAGGCCCAATGTACTGGCCGAAGCCTTTCTTCCCGACTCATCACACCTTCATGGGTGACACCTTCAGAAAACCCAATCATCAACTCAACCTGATGCCGACGACGATGATCTCGATATGACTTCGCCGACTCGAGCCGCCAAGAATCGCCTCCCGATAAGCTTTACCTTATCCATCGCCACGCACCAACCGTCCCACTAATCGCACTCGCTTACATCAAACCAGCCTATCGGCGATCCGCACTTCCTCCCATACAAGGCCTCATAAGGCGCCATCCGATACCGGAGTGGTAGCTATTATTATACGCAAACTCAACTAGAGGCAATGATCCTCCCACTACCCTCAAGTCAATAACACAGCTCGCAACATATCCTCAAGCAGTCCGGATAGTGCGCTCGCCGTCCGCCTGCTCAGGATGGAATGCAGACTGTGCTCACCGCGCCCCTAGACCTCTTCTCGAAAGACTCTCCGTAAGTTAGCCAGAACCGGGCTCTGTCGATATGATCGAATAGGACTCCATGCACCGACGATCTCTCTGATGTAAAGTCCGCATAATCCTCACTAAAAGTCGCCCCGACGGAAGAAAGTGGGCTGATTTCGCCACCATCGACGATAACCCGTGATAGAATCATGTCTCTCCGAAAAGCGAGGTAATCTTGTGATAAAGTCCATGCTGATCACCTCCCACTTCCGTGCTCGATCTCTATCGTCAGAATAAACCACCGTGCCTCCGTGCTCTACCTTCACCGCCGACAACACGCACCGAGCTACGAACTCGCAACGCCCCTCTTCGCCATCCCACCAATACACAGATCTAAGCGTCGTGGTACATCTTGGTTGACGATGGATAGTAACGCCGCGCCAGGCTTCCCTAGAACTCACGCCAAGTCCTCAAACATCCGAACACACAACTCGCCAAACCTTAGCACCCCATCAAAGCTACCTCAAAAGCGACTCCTTCCTCACGAAGAGCCGATCACGATAACGCGTCAAAATCGATCTCGAATCTGTTTCTTCACCTCGACGACGGAAGACTCGCAACCTCACGAACTCAACCCCACCGCTATCGTAATCAATCAAACGGACACCAAGGCTCGCTAATCGATGCAAATCACGAACCATGTCCTCCTCTCTCGCCGCATATCCGATAGGCTCCCATCGACCTACGACTAAGAGCATCTCGCCACAACATCGCCTTCCCGTGGTACATGATATCAACATCGTAATCCTTAAGCAACTCTAACCACCGCCTATGTCGTAAGTTCAGCCTCCTCTGGCCGAAGATATACCTGAGGCTCTGTGGTCTGTATAAATATCCACACGAACCCCATACAAATAGTGCCTCCAGATCTTCAAGGCGCGAATCACCGCCGCTAACCCAAATCACGCGGGTAGTTCCTCCGTGTTTCTTCACCGGACGATACGCTTATAACCTTGCCCCGCCGCATCAACACACATCCCAACCCGATGCCCGACGATCACAATACACGACATAACCGCTCGACCTCCGAAGAGTAAGAACGGGGCTGCCGCCGCCTTCCTTCAAGAATCGAAACCCCGCCACACGCATCACCACTTAAACTTAGCCGCTCGAGTCACCTAGTCAATGGTGCAGATAGAAGCAAACTTCTACGAACCGATAATAACTCGCAAGGCCCGTAAATCGCGAACCTCGCTGAGTAAGAGTTCAGGCCAAGTCCCGATCGCTTCGATCTTCGCCAGATCCACCAATACCATCGCCCCATAATATGCCCAAGAAAAGCCACCGGCTAACCAAAACTCACATTTGGAAAACTTGGCGATAATCGCTGGTCCCGAGAATCACAAGATAGCCTCAAATGCCCGCATGCTCCTCGCCTCGAGCGAATAAACCAAGATATCATCGATGAACACTATCACAAACGTGTCCAAAATGGTTTGAACACTTGGCTCATCGATCCATGAATACCACGAGCATCGTCAACCCAAAAGACATGACCAACTCATAATGCCCGCATCGTCCGAATGCACCCAGGGACATCCGCCTCTCGACTGCACTGATGATAGCCCGATCGCAGATCAATTCGAGAAACATCTCGCACTCGCAATCGGTCGAACAAATCATCAATCCCGAAAGGGTATCTGTTTTAATGGTCCCCTGTTCACCGTCAGATCAACACATATGCGCAGCTGGCCCCGCCCTTCTTCTTCACGAACAATACCGCTTCCCTGTGGAGAAACACTAGGTCTGGATGAAACCTTCTCCAAAGAAATCTCTCACCGGTCCTTCAACTCTCTCAACTCGCAGTGCCATTCTCAGATGGCGAATGGAAATAAAGCCAGTGTCCGCAAAGACATCGATACAAAACTCTATCTCCTCTCGAGGGATACCGAGGTCGCCTGAAACACGCCCGGGAACTCTCTCACTACCGAACTAATCAAAATCGCATCGCAGCCTCGTGATCAAACACCCGAACGATGGTAGATGCATTCTCGCACTATCTTCCTAGCCTCGAGGTAGGAAATAAACCTACCCTCTGCAATACAAAGGTTCTCCCACTCAACAACCGGCCTCGTGAAACCGGAACCGCATTTACTTCTCCTCGCAGCCTACATTGGCGAGCAAGAAGCCAGCCACCATACCCATGATCACGCCGAAATCACCATGTCCAACTCTATCAAGTTTCCGCCAGGTCCGACGATCAGATACGGTCATCGACAAGCCCTATATACCCGCCGAGCTACCACCGAATCACCCATCGGGCGTAGCTACCTCAAAGTGGTCTATGGACTCATGCTCTATCCCTATCCTACTAGCAATCAGTGGAGATATATAGGACAGAGTAGATCCCGTATCTATCAAGGCATACATCATAATCTGAGACCGATAAGGTACTGTGATTTACATCAAAGTGAGGCCTCCCGGTCCTACCGATCGACAGTATATATGCGCTCGAGGATCGCTAGAATCGACCCGCGCCACGACCTCCGCGACCCGCCGTCCACGAGTACCTCGCTCCCGGCGAGTAATCGCTTGGGACGAAGACCGCAAAGAACTCAGAATCGACTTACCATCAAGATCGCCTGGCTCTGACAGCCTCGCAGCGACCGCTGGCCATAATCAGAATAAACTCCCGTAGCGCACCATAATTCCCGGCGGGATCTACCGTGACGGCCACATCGGCGGGGTGGTCCCGATCGCCGCATCGCTCGCGCTCGACGCTCAAGCCCCGCCCCGGTCCGCCTCAATACTCGCCGTGGCCGAGGACGGTGCAGAGTGCTCGAAGCCGTCGCTGTCACGACCCGATTCCGCCCGGATCGTGCCTTACCCCGCACCCTAGTGATACAACATCGTGAGAAAACCACGGAAAATAAAACTTTAAACAAGAAACAAGATATATGATCATAAAATAGGCCAACCCAACTGCTACCTTCCAATAACATATATATATACAACTTTTTCAAAACGAATAGCTTTAATCCTTTTTACAAACCCCGCCACAACAAAGATTACTGCACTTAAGATTTACAATACTATGACGGACAGGCCTCGCCATACCCCAATGTACAAGAACCTACAACTCGTGGAACACATACTAAAAGATAAGCCTCCGAGAAACGGAGCTTCCCAAAACGCTGAATCGAGATCCTAAGAGCGAGGATCCACGATCGACGACTCTACTCGCAGATGAACGCAGCCTCAAGCGAGGTCAAGACAACAGTACCAAGTATGTGAAATCAGAAATATCAGAATGAAATCATACTAGTCTATATAAAGGTGAGACATGTATGATAACCAAACTACGCTCATAACATAAAAGCAATATGTCCAAATGTGACTCACGCCTCAAGTCATCACTAAATATAACTACGGGTCTCACGCCCACAACATCAATCATGTTCGTGATCATGGCCGCATGCCCCGAATTCCGTGATCGGCAGACATGTCCATGATGCAACAATAATACCAATGCCCCATGGCCACATGCCCCGACTCAGACGGTAGACACGCCCACGTGACATCAACAATAATATATCGTGATCAACCCCGCCGCACGGCCACATGCCCCTGACTTCGTGACGGTAGACATGTCCATGTAACCACAATAACAATATATCGTAATCAACCCCGCCGCATGGTCACATGCCCCTGACTCGTGACGGTAGATACGCCCATGTAACATCGATAACAAGACAAGAATCAAAATGGAAACATACCCGTGGAATTCTCCACATCGCCAAAGACGCCCAAGTAAGTTCTCAATAAGTCAACCGCCTCTATCGAGACGCCAGAATACGTAAATACAACACTTGTACAACAAAGGCTATCATCACAAGCATAGGCAAGTTTCACACAACTCAAAGTACTTTCACATAAGTCACACAATACCCGTGAGTATAAAAATCGTGACTATCTTTTTAAGTAAACAAGACACTTCCCTTTGTAAAATCAAGTAACAACATTATTTTCCAAACGCTCAAGTTTGCCTAATTTCAAATGCTCAAGTCACTTATTTTAGAAAGGTTTCATAACTCATAGTCTTAATCTCTTTTAAAACAATCGAGTAACATATGTCATATATGTGAGTAGTTTATTCTGTTTATAACGATCTTATTACAAAGAACATGATCTAGAAAATGTAATATCATTTTGTCTCATCTTAGCTTCTACGCAGATTGAGGTTTCTACCGTTTTAATACAACACATCATTATTCAATACATTTTCCTTTATTAACGCCGCAGTTGGTCCTGTCGATACACATTCTCGATTTCCAAATCAAGAAACATTATCCCTTTAAAAACCAAGTACTCATTACTCACGAATGAGGTTTCACACAAACATCCACATTAAAACAAATAAGTTAAGTCTCTTATCTTATAAGATCAAGTATCTTAACTTCTAACATCAGTAAACCATTTTCTTACCTACATAAAGTTGTTATAACCAACTTCCCATAAAGCCGTTGTAACACTTTATGTTTAAACCAAACAAATACACTTAGCACCCGTGACGCCCACCGCATTACATAGTTACACACATATCATGCTAGAACAGATAGAAGAGGTTCACATACCTCGCGCATTTAGTATCGACAATAAGCAAAATGCTCCAAGTACTACAACCTTGCTAGCCCTTTCCACTCCTCAAGTAGAATACGCTACTCTTAGTACTTTCACCTAAAAAGGTCACAAACGTCTATTAACTTTTTAAACATACTGCCCATTTCTCTACGTAAAATTCAAGAAGACTCTCCGCAACAACAGAATCTCCTCCTCTATCGAGGCCGCCACCAAGCCAACTGCGGTGGGTTTACACGCCTAACCTGACGTGTACAATTCTACTCAAAGAATACTACACAAGTCTACCGCAATACACCCCATGTAAATACATACTTCTTTTCTTTACTCTTCATGATTAAGTCAAAAGAAATTGCCAAATACAAATTTCAGTTCTATATATAGTATACTTCAACTATATATTCAACAACATGTAATTTCCAATTACAAATAGAGGACAAGATAATTACCTCGATAAGCCCATAATTATCCAAGTTAAACGTCGATCCTTAGCAACGCTTAGCTCCAACTCCGGTGCTCCACCCCGCCCAAACAACCCTTGAAGTTCTAACCAACTTCTACTTAAATACTTCAACCAATCAACGAAGATTTCCTTAGGGTTTCGGCTGAGACTAAAGGACAAAAGGTAGTATTTCCTGCTCTACGACAGAGGTATCTTTGGAATACTACAAGGTACAAGGCTAAGGTATTTTGGGCATTATAACAATACTTGGATGAGTATTTTAATACCACAAAAAGCGGTATAACACGAGAACACCCTAAGCGTGGGTGTTCTCTACCAAGGCCACAAGGGAAGTGGGGGAAGGTTCTAACTAGAGCTCACAAAGTGGAGGAGAGGGTTTCAAGACTTGGAAGTTTTTTGAACGGATGAAGTCTTCAAACTTGTGGGTATTTATAGCAAAACCAAAGGCCAACCAAGGGCCAAGATCCTTCCAAGGTATAGCAAGTGTAAGGACAAGATCAAGCCAAGTGCACCCTAACCCCTACTCCACAAAACACTCCACAAAACATGGCACAAAACAAGGCCAAAACTAAGGACCAATCGCCAAGGCCAACCACCTCGACCGCCCTTCTAAACCGGTGTCACCTCCCGCTGGTCCAAAAATGTTTAGTCACTGAAAAATCCAAAAATACTAAATGACATAGCCGGAATTTTCCCAACGTAGTCTGGAAACGCTTCGCCGAAAAACGACTCCAATCGCACTTGTGCCCAAAATTCGGCCCTTTGCCTAACTTAAGGCTCAAATTCTCACGCACGCCCCACGCACATACTGAAATACGGTATAACATTCTCCTTCCTTAGAAACATTCGCCCCAATGTTCCTTCTCAAGTCTCAACACAAACACGCTTAGTATAGCCTTCATCGCTATACGCACGAAACAATCATGCCACACCCGACCATAAAAATAACAAACGCACCAATACTTAAACCCAAGTCAACGAGGAAACACTTCTAATCATCACAAAACCCCTTACCCGAGGTCTAAAATATACTCCTTCACACCTTCATTTCCAAAAGAAACGATCACACACGCTCACTTTTCCCCTATCTTGTCAGACTTTCTAACACTCAAACTCTTTCTAGTATCCGCACTCACACTCCGTCAACGCTCGTTTCCAACCTCGAGTCACTACCTCCAAACTTGGTCATCTTACTAACTTCGATCTTCTAAGGCCGCTCCCGCCTCCACGATCCGCTCGTCGAACATATCCACCAACTCATACGATGGTCATACAAACTCGGGCCTAGCATCCTAGTGACCTTACCACCGCTGACCACCCAACTGACCCCACCTTATCCGGCCACGGTTGACCCTGATCACGCCCTCAACCCGACCCACAATCGCACAAGCCCTTGTTCCCGACACTAACAATCCTCGCTAAATCACATCACGAAAGCTACCACTTCCATCTCACATTACCCATGGACTGATCACTCAAATAAAACCCACGATACTACGCACTCGATAAAGGTCAAACATAAAACGAATCTTTTACTCAAGACGACCTTACCTCTAAGGTCTCAATCGTGATACTTCAGGTTCACACTTACCATGCCCCCATACTTATCCTCCCAACTAAGCATGTTTTCTAACTCACAATTAACACAACACTATTCGACATAGCACATAATAACGAGACCATCATAACAAGCATACCAAAACTCTGAGGGTTAAGGATATACCAAGCTACCGCCCACTCTAATCATCTACCATCGCAGGCGCATAATCAGTAGGGCGAAACCACCATCGATCCAGAGGCCGAGTCAGAACATCCGTATACCTTGGCCTGATACCGCAAATGGCCCCGCCGCCGCAAAATAACAAGCTCCTTGGCACCACGACACTTCCCAAATGCGGTCGCCACATCGACCACACCGAGGCAGGGTGACCGATCCGCCAACACCCCTACTCCTCGAAACTCAACCTCGAGCTCGACCGCCTCGGCGTCGGAGGACCACTCGCTCGCGAGGTACAAAACTAGCTCGCCGCCGAGGCGGTCCGCCAAAGTCACCAAAAGACCTCGCCGCCCCGGTCCTCTTCTCGCTGACCGGGTCCTTCCGCCGACTTTTCCGCCTCACACCTGCGCATAAGCTCGCATGCGGCAATGTCCATTCCCTACCAAGAGTTACTCCCGAACATGCCTCGACATGTAATCATCGAGCCCTCAGAATATATCGGTGCACTCGATCCTCCATACTAGCTACCAACGCTGGACGCATCGCCAACGAGTCGAACTCACATTGTACTCCCAACCGCACGCCCGCCTCGTTTAAGCATCAAAAATCATTTACCGCGTTCTCCTCATCTGGCGAGGCAATGCGCGAGGAAAGCCCCAAAACTCATCCCATATCACGGAGGTGCATGCTCTCCCGAAAGCTCCCACGATCAAACTAATCGATCGCAGATCACGCAAATTGATGCGAACCAAAGGTCACAGACTGGTCTCAAGCCTCGATCACCCGTGACGATCCATCAGAATCGCTTGATGAACTCCCGCGATCATCCTCGTGCCTCACCCATAAAACTCAAGCGCATAACTCGTAAAGTCCCGTAGCCTCAAACTATCTCGCCTGGCGAATCCATCAGCATCGAATCGAACTGCTGTGATCCACTTATCTCATATTCGCCACGACTCGCCAAAGAATCGCCATTTCTTGTACTTATCTCATCTCGCTTCCAGCCGGGACCGAGGCTCGTATCAGGTCTCAGCAGCCACCGCCGCGCTTCTAAACTCACTGGGCCGGGCGGCGCTACAAAACTCGCTGTCAAGCACAATTCGTATCGACCGGCTCGCGCTCGCACTCTCAGATCTCACTAGCAAGCACTCGATGCCTTGCCCTTCTGGCTCGCCTTTCGCGAGGCATAATCGTAAAACGAGATACGCCGTAGGGTCCAACTTACAACATGCCTCTAAGGCACGATCTCGTAATGAGAAGAATGGAAACTAACTTATATGTCCTATAGCCTCCTCGACATAGACGTGGTGCACAACACATCGATAATCAAGACTCTACTAGACACGGTTCAGACACTTTCCGAGGATTAATCGCTCGATACCACTTTGTCACGACCGATTCCGGCCCGTGATCGTGCCTTACCCTGCACCCTAGTGATACAACATCGTAGAAAACCAAATAAAATAAAACTTTAAACAAGAAACCAGATATATGATCATAAACAGACAACCCAACAGCTACCTTCCAATAACATATATATATACAACTTTTTCAAAACGAATACTTTAATCCTTTTACAAACCCCGCCCACAACAAGATTACATGCACTTAAGATTTACAATAACTATGACTGACAGTGGCCTCGCCATACCCCGAATGTACAAGAACCTACAACTCAGTGGAACACATACCAAAAGATAAGCCTCCGAGAAACGGAGCTTCCCTAAAACGCTCAACCGAGATCCTAAGAGCGGGATCCACGATCGATGCACTTACCGCGCAGATGAACGCAGCCTCGGGCGAGGTCAAGATAACAGTACCAAGTATGCGAAATCAGAAATATCAGAAATGAAATCATAACAGTCTATATAAACCAGCAGACATGTATGATAACCAAACTACAGCTCATAACATAAAAGCAAATATGCCAAATGTGACTCACGCCTCAAGTCATCACTCAAATATAACTACGGGTCTCACGCCCACAACATCAATCATGTTCGTGATCACGGCCGCATGCCCCTACTCGCGACGGCAGACATGTCCATGATGCAACAATAATACCAATGCCCCATGGCCACATGCCCCTGACTCAGACGGTAGACACGCCCACGTGACATCAACAATAATATATCGGTGATCAACCCCGCCGCACGCCACATGCCCCGACTCGTGACGGTAGACATGTCCATGTAACCACAATAACAATATATCGTAATCAACCCGCCGCATGGTCACATGCCCCGACTCGTGACGGCAGACATACGCCCATGTAACATCGACAACAAGACAAGAATCAAAATGGAAACATACCCGTGGAATTCTCCACACCGCCAAAGACGCTCCAAGTAAGTTCTCAATAAGTCAACCGCCTCTATCGAGAGACGCCAGAATACGTAAATACAACACTTGTACAACAAAGGCTATCATCACAAGCATAGGCAAGTTTCACACAACTCAAAGTACTTTCACATAAGTCACACAATACCCGTAGTATAAAAATCGTGACTATCTTTTTAAGTAAACAAGACACTTCCCTTTTGTAAAATCAAGTAACAACATTATTTTCCAAACGCTCAAGTTTGCCTAATTTCAAATGCTCAAGTCACTTATTTTAGAAAGGTTTCATAACTCATAGTCTTAATCTCTTTTAAAACAATCGAGTAACATATGTCATATATGAGTAGTTTATTCTGTTTATAACGATCTTATTACAAAGAAATATGATCTAGAAAATGTAATATCATTTTGTCTCATCTTAGCTTCTACGCAGATGGAGGTTTCTACCGGTTTTAATACAACACATCATTATTCAATACATTTTCCTTTATTAACGCCGCAGTTGGTCCTGTCGATACACATTCTGATTTCCAAATCAAGAAACATTATCCCTTTAAAAACCAAGTACTCATTACTCACGAACGAGGTTTCACACAAACATCCACATTAAAACAAATAAGTTAAGTCTCTTATCTTATAAGATCAAGTATCTTAACTTCTAACATCAAGAAACCATTTTCTTACCTACATAAAGTCATATAACCAACTTCCCATAAAGCCGCAGAACACTTTATGTTTAAACCAAACAAATACACTTAGCACTGACGCCCACCGCATTACATAGTTACACACATATCATGCTGTAACAGATAGAAGAGGTTCACATACCTCGCGATTAGTATCGACAATAAGCAAAATGCTCCAAGTACTACAACCTCGCTAGCCCTTTCCACTCTCAAGTAGAATACGCTACTCTTAGTACTTTCACCTAAAAAGGTCACAAACGCTCATTAACTTTTAAACATACTTGCCCATTTCTCTACGTAAAATTCGCAAAGACTCCTCCCGCAACAACAGAAATCTCTCCTCTATCGAGGCCGCCACCAAGCCAACCAGTGGGTTTAAACGCCTAACCGACGGTATAATTCTACTCAAGAATACTACACAAGTTCATCGCATACAAATTCTATGTAAATACACACTTCTTTTCTTTACTCTTCAGCTTAAGTCAAAAGACATTGCCAAATACAGTTCATTTCTATATATAGTATACTTCAACTATATATTCAACAACATGTAATTTCCAATTACAAATAGAGGACAAGATAATTACCTCGATAAGCCCATAATTATCCAAGTTAAACGTCGATCCTTAGCAACGCTTAGCTCCAACTCCGGTGCTCCACTCGCCCAAACAACCCTTAGAAGTTCTAACTAACTTCTACTTAAATACTTCAACCAATCAACGAAGATTTCCTTAGGTTTCGCTGAGACTAAAGTGGACAAAAGGTAGTATTTCCTGCTCTACGATAGAGGTATCTTTGGAATACTACAAGGTACATAAGGTATTTTGGGCATTATAACAATACTGAGGAGTATTTTAATACCACAAAAAGGGTATCACACGAGAACACCCAGCGTGTGGTGTTCCTCCTACCAAGGCCACAAGTGAAGGGGAGGAAGGTTCTCGAACTAGAGCTCACAAAGGGAGGAGAGGGTTTCAAGACTTGGAAGTTTTTTGAACGGATGAAGTCTTCAAACTTAGGGGTATTTATAGCAAAACCAAAGGCCAACCAAGGGCCAAGATCCTTCCAAGTGTATAGCAAGTGTAAGGACAAGATCAAGCCAAGTGCACCCTAACCCCTACTCCACAAAACACTCCACAAAACATGGCACAAAACAAGGCCAAAACTAGGGACCAATCGCCAAGGCCAACCACCCTCGACCGCCTCTAAATCGTCTAACGAGGTGACAAGTGTCACCTCCCGCTGGTCCAAAAATGTTTAGTCACCTGAAAATCCAAAAATACTAAACGACATAGCCGGAATTTTCCCAACGTAAGTGGAAACGCTTGCCGAAAACGACTCCAATCCGCACTGCGGCCCAAAATTCGGTCCCTTGCCTAACTTAAGGCTCAATTCTCTACGCACGCCCCACGCATATACCGAAATACGGTATAATGTTTTGATGCAAATCTAGACCGGCCGAGGCCGCCACCACGATAGCCACTAAAAGACCCGCCGCCCCGGTCTTCTTCGCCGCTCACAACCTGCTTCGCCTTACGCCTCGCAGTAACCGCACGAGCTCGCACGCGTAATATCCATGCTCGTCAAGAGCCACACCCGCACAAGACTCGCCATATAATCATCTAGCCCTGACGTAACGATGCACTCGCCCTCCATTCGCACCAACGCAGGACATATCGAGCCAACGAATCAAACTCAATGTCAGACTCCTAATCAGGCGCCCTTCTCGCCAAAGAATAAAAATCTATCGCCCGTGCCCTCCTCATCTCGCGAGGCAAGAAGGAGTGAGAAAGGCCTTCAAAACTCGCCCCATACCGCTGGAGGCGCATGCTCTCCCGAAAGTTCCTACGAATCAAACCAATCGATCGCAGATCACGCACTGGATGAACCGGGCGTCACAGACTCGGCCTCAAGCCTGGATCACCCGCATGATCCTTCAGAATCGACGGATGAACTCGCGATCATCCTCCCGCCACCCAGAAATCGCGGCTACAACTCAGAAATCCCGTAGCCTCAAACTATTCGCCTCGTGAACCATGTACGACCGGGCCGAATCGAATCGCCGATCCACCGCTCATGTTCGCCACGATCCTCGCGCACTGGGCTATCTCTCTCGCAACCCATCTCATCCGCTCCAGCCGTGGACCGAGGCGAGGTATCGCGGTCTCATCACCATCGCCGCGCTCCTAAACCTCTCGGGATCGGTGGCGTGGAACTCGCCGTCTGCATAGATCGGGCCCGAGCCTCGTGACTCTTGTCCCACTAGCAGCCTCCTCGCTGCCTTGCCCTTCGGGCCCGGTTGCCTTTACGCGAGGCATAATCACATGAAAAGGAATACGTTAGAGGGTCCAACCTATAACACGCCTCTAAAGCACGATCTCAGAGTGAGAATAATGGAAACCAATCCTAAATATCCTATAGCCTCCTCGACATTCGAGTGGTGCACAACACACCGTTAATCAAGACTCTACTGGATACGGTCTTTAGACACTTTCTGAGGATTAACTGCTCTGATACCACTTTTGTCATGACCCGAACCCGGGCCCGTGACTGGTGCCTTACCCGGGCACCCCAGTAGTCATACATCAGAGAAAATCACGAATATAAAACACAAGACATGAAACAATTGTAAATGATACAGCTTCGAGAAAAGTGTCTTTCTAAGATATATATATAAAAACTAAAGTCCGCAAATTTTACATCCCAACTGCATAACAGACTACTGCACTCTGGAAGTAACAACTACATGACAGGCTCGCCATACCCCGAATGTACAAAAACTATCTACAATACAAGGAGATCATACCCAAAAGTAGAGCTCCTAGAAGATTGAGCTCCCGACACCAAAGCAAAGATCCTATGACGTGATCTAGCACTGATTGCCCTTACCGCGGCAGATTTAACGCAGCTCGGGCGAGGTCAAGACAACAGTACTAAGTATGTGAAATCAGAAAGTACTTAAATGAAATCATATCACTTTAAAACCAATTTTACAATTACGCACTAAACAACCAATGAATCGCACATAAGGCTACATCATAAACAAGAGCAACAATAGGTGAATCAGAATCGTCTTTTCTAGGTCGCTAATGATCAAGCAGGCCACTCGCCATATTATCATTATGCAAGCCTAATACTGGAATCGCGTAGTCCGCATAGTCCACTCTCATAGGCCCGCATGCAGGCATAACCCCGCATCGGCAGGTAGCCTCCTAGGCAACGCCCCGACTCGTAGTCCGCATGGCCACATAGACCGCATGAGGTATAACCCCGCACACTAACTCGAACTCCCGTAGCCCGCATAGTCCTCCGACCCGCATTTAGGTATTCTCGAATCACGGTCCTGCATCACCGAAGTCTACCCCAGACGGAGGCAATTTAACCCCTGTGATCATGTCAAGAGGCGAGTGATATTATACTAACATAACAAATTATCGTTAAACAACATAAGCACAACAAGAATACTTTTTTACAAACGCTACAAGACACTAACACACATAGCATCATATTATGTCTACTCATCAAACCATTTTATATTATACTTTCCAAATCAATATAAGTCTTTATAAACACATAAGTAAATCGTCTTCTTTATCATTCTTAAGTCGTTATACTTAACTTCCCATAAAGCTAGTATAACTCTTAAGCTTCTTGTTTTAAAACAAATATTCTTCTTCTTTCAAAACTGATTTATAATTCTTTGAAAGACTTTTTAAGATCTGATATTCAGCTTAAGTCAAAAGACATTGCCGTAATTATTACTCGCTTAATACACGCACGCCTACCGTACTATATATATATTTTAAAATATCATGCTCAAGAGTATGTGAAGAATCACATACCTTCTACAAAACCACCGCTAAGTCGAATATGTCGCGCAGAGAATCACTTATAATAGTCAAATACGCCTATCAACGCCTAGACTATTCTCAGAACAGCTTCTAAGAAGAGGGTTCTCTATTCTACTGAAAATTGGGCAGCGCCTCTACCCGCCAAGCTACTCAAGTTCATCGTGAAGACAAATTCCATGTAAAGAGTTCAATTATTCTTCTTTAAAACCCTTCATCGTGATAATACCAATTCTATTCTTTTATATCCTTCTAAGTATTTAATACTTATTCCTATACTTCTACAAAGATGTATTCTCTAATTACAAAAGAAGGATAAGTTTATTTACCTCGATAAGCCCAATAATTATCCAAGTTAAAAGCCGCTTCCCGAGCAAGGTTTAGCTCCTAATTTGTACGCTCCGATAGCTCCAAGAACCCTTAGAAGTTCTTCACAACTTCTACTAAGTACTTAAGGGATTTGGGCTAGGGTATTTAGGAATAGTAACTATACTTGGAAGACAACATGAGGTATTCCTCGTGACGGCAGAACACACCCGAGGATTCTCGACTATCAGTCCGCATAGTCATGTGGACCAAGATGGTACTCCCAGACGGGGTAGCTAACCCGCGACATCATAACAAGTCGGAGGGGTAGGTGATATACACAAGCACAACCATCTTATCGTAAATGACATAAGCACAACGAGAGAACCCCCTTACCACAACAAAACTCAAGGCGCTAACACCCATAGTAACATAACATGTTTACTTCTCAAGCCAACTTACCACACATTCAGACATCATTACAAGGCCTTTACAAACAAGTAAGTAAACCATTCTTTTTATCTTCCTTAAGTCACCATAACTAACTTCCCATAAAGTTAGTATAACACTTAAACTTTGTAATAAATCAAAACATTCACATTTGTTTGGAAAACCAAAAGAACTTGTTCTTTTAAAACCAAGTATTAATTTCCTTCCGAATAATGATTCATAACTCTTTTTGAAATATTTCAAGATTCTTAACATTTAGAACTCAAGTCAAAAGACACCAAAATGAAACCAAATTTGGTTAATACACGTACGTCTATCGTACTATATATTTACAAATGCTCAAGAGGATAGGAAGAATCACATACCTCATCGGCTAAATCTACTTGCCAAGTCGAATATGCCGCGCGTAGAGTATCAACCTATAATAATCAAATACGTCTATTAACGTCTAGACTTCTTCGTCGAATATTCTAAGTATAAATTTCCTTATTCTACGTAAAATCGACAACACTTCCTTTGTTTCTACATACTTTTCCACCTTTTTCAAGGCTCGAATTCAACTACCAAACGCCACATTTAAGGCCCAACAATTCATGAATACAAGGGGTTACACGCCTAACTTGGACGGGTAAAATTCTGCCCCACAATACAATTTAAATAACCCAATAAGTTTAAGATAGTATCTTGGCTATAACATGCTCACATAACATTCTTATCCAATCCTTTCAAATCCAAATCGTTATTCATATATGCAATATACCTAAAAGCAATATAGACAACTACAAGTCCTTTCTTCCTCACATGCAACACAATTTACTTAAAAAGGAGAATGGATTGTTACCTTAGAGTTTACCCAAATTAATCCAATAAATTTCACTTGCCTTCTTTCCACAATCACCTCCACAAACCTCCTACAAGCTTGTCAACAAGTTTCCTTCTTGCCACCTTTCCGAAATTTCTCTAGGCCTTGGTTTCTCCTTGAATTTTTAGAGAGAAGGGAGAGGAATTTTTAGAGAGAAAGAAGAGAGATTTTTAGAGAGAAGGGGGTTTTGTGAAGAATGACCAAGTCTTCAATACTTGGTCAATATATAGTGCTTTCACACAATCAGATGGGAGGGACACATGTCACCCTCCCAGGGCCTTTTTTTTAAAAAAATTCTTCTGATTTTTCCCCCAGATTTCGTAAAAATCCCGCCTCGCCACGCCATACATTGAAGCCACACAAACCTCCGAGAATTTCAAGATATCCGCGCGCGTTCAGCATTCCAGCGCCGCGGGCGCTGCAACTTCGTAGGACTCCAAGAAATCGCCGCGACCAGATCCGCGCCACACTGCTGTTCTCGACTAAAAACAATTTTCTCGCCGATCACGCTCAACTCGCAACTTCCATAACTTCCTACTCCGATGTTCTATCGACGAACGATTTGTTGCGTTGGGAACTAGACCCAACGAACTACATACTAGGCATTTGAAACACTTAGGAACTCCTAACGCAACTGGACATAAACCGCCTCAAGGTTGACTAAAACCCGTCCGAAACATTCCGTCAACCTATTTTTTTAAAATTTTCAATCTTAACTCCTTTCGTACGTTCTTATAAGCATGACCTGAATTACGGGGTGTAACAATATGTATGTGAGGACGTACGTACGAGAATACGACATTAAGATTGGAAAGGAAGAAAGATTTGATTTTCCGAACTTTGTGAAGGAAAAAGGTTCGAAAATGGGAATTGGATTCCCAGATTTGGTATTCGGACTTCTGGGAATATAATAGAATTATGAAATTTTATTTCCAGATTTGGTCACGTGGGGCCCACGGGAGAAATTTACGGTTATGTGGGGCCCACATTATTTTTCGAGATTTTGGCCATTATGGATGTTTTCGGGAGATGAAATATTTGGACGAGTAGGAGGGCGACACGTGTCACCCCTATGTGGCCATGTTGACCGAAATCTTGTGGACAAGTGGCCCTTGGTCGAATGGCGACATGTTGGCAAGCCACTTGTCTCAAGTCTTTGTGTGGACATGTGGATTGTGGGGCCCACACACACTTGTCTCCAATCTAGACCACACACTTTCTTGCATCCTAGCCCTTGATTTCCCTATAAATACCCCCTTGTTGCAAGACTTCATCAAAGACTTAGAAAATTTCCAAGGCAAATACTTCCTCTCCTTTAGGTGCTCTCGGCTATGGCCCTTAGCATTGACCAAATGTTGTCCAAAAATTCTTAAACTTTTAAGTGTTCTTCTTTAAGGTGTTAGGAAGATTGTGAACTGAATGTTAGACAAGATTTCACACCCCTAGCCTTTAAAGAACCCCTTGGCCGAAAGTTGTCATATTTAGAACCTAAATGTTCTTCACTTTTTGGAGTTGGATCTTGAAGAGAAGTTGGTTAGGAACTTCTAAGGGTTGCTTGGAGTGGATTGGAACGTAAGGAATTGGAGCTAAGAATTTCTAAGGATCGACTTTTAATCATTAGAAAATTTTGGGCTTATCGAGGTAGTGATCTTTGTCCTTCTTTTGTAATTGGAGATTACATGTTGTAGTAGTTTATAATTGAGTATATGATATGTGGATAGAAGGTTGAAAAGAAATGGACTGTTGAGTATATTACGGCGTAATTTACACGCCCGCTTTACACGCCCGCCAGCGTAATCCTCGAAGTCGTTGTATTATTATGCCTTAAATGTGTCATGTTGGCTATTGATATCGGGCCTTGAAAAAGGTGGAACAGTAAGTAGATACAGGGGAAGTGCTGCCCAATTTTCCGTAGGATAAGGAACCTTATACTTAGAAATATTCTACGAAGGAACCTAGATGTTGATAGATGTGTTGTGGTTATTATAGGTGGATATTATACGCGCGGCATATTCGACTTGGCTTGTGGGTGCTTCGAAGAGGTATGTGATTCTTCCTATTCTCTTGAGCATGATTATTTGTGAAATATATAAAGGCATGCAGACGCACGGTATTAAAGAAGTTTGATTTCCTTTTGTGTCCTCGACTTGATTCTAAAGTTAAGTGACTTGATATGAAATGTTAAGGACTTGAATTATGTTAAAAGTTGTGAAACCTCATTCGTGAGTAAAGTGGTAAGTGGTCTTTAAAAGAATAAAGTTATCTTGATTTCTAAACGCGAGTAGTTGTTCTTGGTTTTAAAATGTAAAGGTTATAATAGCTTTACGGGAAGTTAGTTATAACGACTTTATGAAAACGAAGAATGGTTTTATCATTGATTTAAAACGGTAACTTGATATTTTTAAGAAGTTACGAGGCTTAAACTATTTTGAAAAGTATGTTGTTACTTGACTTTAAAAGTGAGAAGTGTTTTTGCTTAAAAGGAAGGCACGGTATCGCCTTGAGTTGGTTTTAAATAGCATGGTTTTGTCTTGGTTTATTTAAAATGAAGGTATGGACATTGTTTTCGCTTACTTAAAATGATAGTTACTCAATTTTGATACTACGAGTATTAGTATCGTGTGACTTTTATAAAGAAACGGATCTTTTTAACGAGTTAAAATATCGTAGTACTTCGGGGTTAAAACCCGAATTGTTGACATAAAACGAAAGTACTGAGCGTGAGTAACTTTCCTATGTTTTCGTGATAGCCTCATGCAAGTGTTGTATCCTAATGTTACCGCTTCTCACGAGGGCCTGGCCAAGTTATTTGTGATCATTTCGACATACCGACCACGGGCGCCCACGCATGCTTCCACTACGATAGTCCACGGGCATACCGACTGACGGACGCTCCACTGTACGCGCCGATGAGGGTTCGCTTCCGCTGATAGTGTTATTCCACGGACTAGTCCACGAGGTTTAGTGACGCAGGTGGATCCGTAGCTAGCCCCGCATTGGCCTTGGCCGTCGATGCAGTCGGTTCGTAGTTGGCTTTCAGATTGGCCCACCGCTTCTTTATAGTGTCATTCCACGGACTAGTTCCCACGGTTTCAAGCACGCAGAGGTTCCGTAGTTAGCCCCGCATTTGCCTTGGCCAACGACGTGACGCAGCCGGTTCGTAGTTGGCTTCAGATTTCCCTGGCCACCGTGGACGCAGTGGAATGAGGTTCGCGACGCAGCGATCCGTAGTTGGCCAGACGGCCCCTGGCCGGATGCGCGACGCAGTCGGTTCTCGTAGTTATGCCTTCGCACTTGCCTCGGCCGCTTTATAGCTTAGCTGGTACAGAGGGTTCCGTAGTCGGCTTTCCGATTCTGGCCGCTTGACGACGCAGCCGTTCTCGTAGCTATGCCTTCAGATTTGCCCCCAGACGATTTTATGACACAGCGGGACTCGTGTTCATGTGGTACTTGGTGTTATTATATCATCACGCCAGCGAGGAAGGAATTCCACGCATGATTGATATCATGGCGAGACCCACGGTTATATTTGAGTGATGACTTTGAGGCGCGAGTCCCCGACTTGACACGACTACTTATATATCAGGTGTTGTAGTTTGTTATCATACATGTCTCCTATTTTATATGTGATCGTTATGATTTCATTACGATTTCGCCACATACTTGGTGCAGATCGACCTCCTTCGGGCCGCTCACGCCGCAGCAGAGGTACACCAATTGTTGATCCTTGCTCATGTGGTCACGCTCACAGATTGAAGATCCGCTTCTCCGAGGCTTATCTTTTGGTACGATTCACCGAGATTGTAGGTTCTGTACATTCGTGGTATGGCGGGCCTTGTCCCGCCGTAGTTGTTATAAAAACTCTGTGAGGTCCTGAGTACCGCTGTGAGTCAGCTTGTAAATGATAATCGCTCGGGTTTTATATATATATACGTAGCGTGACCGCTTGGTTAGCCTGCTTTATTTCATATTGTTTCATGCCTATAAGTTTTTATTTCGCTGATTTTCTCTCGATGTTTTATCACTGTGTGCCCGTGGTAAGGCACTACCGCGCCCGAGGTCGGGTCGTGACAAAAATCTTGAGGTCCGTAGATCGCTGTGAGTTGGGCTTGTAAAAGATGTAATCGCTCGTGCTTTGTTATATACGCAGAAAGACGACCGCTTTGGTTAGCCTGCTTTTATTTTATATTGTTTCATGCCTATGAGTTTTTATTTCCGCCGATTTTCTCTCGATGTATTATCACTAGGTGTCCGGATAAGGCACTAGTCGCGCCCGAGGTCGGGTCGCGACATATCATCTCCTACGGCTACTCGCCCGAGGCGTGTCGCCACGGCCAGCAGGTCGCGGCAGAGGCCGTGGCAAGGGTCCTAGTTCCGGCGGTCCTCAAAACCACATTTATGCCTTGTCCAGCCGCCAGGACCAGGAGGCGTCACCGGATGTCATCACAGGTACATTATTGGTTTCATGTTGTGACATATATGCTTTGATAGATCCGGGTTCTACCTTGTCCTATATATCTCCTCATATCATCGGGTGTATCAGGATATAGCCCGAGTCCATAGAACCTTTGAGGTAGCTACGCCGCAGTGATTCGCCGGTAGTTGAGCGTATATAAGGCTTGCCCAATGACTATATACGCTGTCGACAGCCGACTTGATAGAGTCGATATGACAGACTTTGACGTGATTACGGATACGGATCGTCGCTTCTTGCTACGCCAATGTGGCGTGTAGGGAGTGATTGGTACAATTCCATGTTTCTGGTGAGCCGGTTCTCGAGTGGGAGGGGAATACTGTGTCGCCGAGTGGTAGGTTTATTTCATATCTCAAGGCTAGGAAGATGGTGCGTATGGTATATCTACCATCTTATTCGTATTTGATATCGAGGCCGCGCCACTTCTTCACTGGCCCTGGTTAGAGAGTTTCCGCAGGTATTCCTGCATTTACCTCCCGGGTCCTCCCGAGAGGGAGATCGAGTTTTGTATTGATCTGCTGCACACTCTACTATATCTATTCCGCATGTGACGGCACCCGCTGAGTGAGAGAGTAAGGACCATCCGGAAGATTTGCCGAAAATGCTTTATCAGGCCTAGTGTTTCTCCCTGTGGAGCGCCGGTTTTATTTGTAAAGAGGAAGGATGGGACATTGCGTATGTGTGTTGATTACAGGCAGCTAAATAAGGTAACCATCAAGAATGTATACCCTCCCGTGATTGATGATTTGTTTGACCAGTTGCAGGGTGCGAGGTGTTTCTCCAAGATAGACCTGCGGTCTGGTTATCATCAGGTGTGATGTTACACCCCGTAGTTCCAGGGTAAGAATTGTTATACCCCGTAGTTCCAGGGTATGTATGCGAGGACGCACGCATTTAGAATACGTAAAAATTGGAAAGGAAGAAAGATGTGATTTTCAACGGAAAAGTTTCCGGTTTTTGTAAAGGAAAAATGTTCGTTGATGGGAATTGGATTCCCAGATTTGGAATTTGGGCTTCTTGAATTATATTAGAATCTTGAGATTTTATTTTCGGAAATGGTCACGTGGGGCCCACGGGAGAAATTTACGATTTTGTGGGGCCCGCTTTGTTTTTGAGATTTTGGCCATTATGGATATTTTCGGAAGATGAAATATTTTGGACGAATAGGAGGGCGACACGTGTCACTCCTAGGTGGGCTAGGTTGGCCGATTTTCATGTGACAAGTGGCCAAGACAAGTGGCCAAGTCTTGCAAGATATTTTGTGTGGACAAGTGGCTTGTGGGTCCCACCCACACTTGTCCCCAATCTCAACCACACACTTGCCTTCATCCTATCCCTTGGTTGTCCTATATATGCACCCTTTGTTGATGAAATCTTCCACACTTAGATAATTCAAGACTTGAGAAATATTTCATCTCCCTCCCTCTCTCACTTGCTCGCCGACCACACCCCCAACCAAACCTTGTCCAATAATTCCTAAACTCTTAAGTGATCTTCCCTAGTGTATTAGGAAGACTCTTAACCAAAAGATAGAAAAGATTTCACATCCCTAGCCACAAAAACCACCTTGGCCGAGAGCTCTTGAGGAAAACCTAAGTGTCCTTCACTGCTTGAGCTGGGTTCTCAAGAGATGATGGTAGGAGCTTCTTAGGTGATTTGTAACATAAAGATTGGAGCTAAGACTTGCTTGGAACGACATTAAGTTCTTGGATAGATTTTGGGCTATTTGAGGTAGTAAATCTTAACCTCTTTGTGAATCGTCATTATACATATATTATAAGTATATTACGAGTATATAATATATGGAGTAAGTTTGGAAAGAATGGATCTTGTTAACTTGTTAAAGAAAGGATTGGTCGTTAGCCATTAAAATGGTAAAACATATCCAACGTATCCAATGTATCTTACTTGTAAGAAGTAATTAACAAGTAACTATAACTTATATTAAGAATGGAAATATAAGTTGGATGACTAATGAGTAATTTGGATAAGTAAAATGGACAAAGTTGGCTAAGGACCCCAACTTAAGGACTGTATTTACTTTGGACTGTATTTACTTTGGACCGTATTTACATTTCGCGGCGGAAGATTGTTCAATCGCTCCGCTTGGGCGCGATCCTTTTAATTATTGTATCAGATTGTATCAAGACGCGATAGTAAAACCGCTGCTATCGTCAGCGCGTAATCCCCTTCTTTATGTTGTTTGATTATTACGCCTTATATATGGCACATTATTACTGTTATTCGCCTTGGAGAAAGATGGAAAAGTTGAGTAAAACGGGGAAGTACGCCCAATTTTCCGTAGAATTGAGGGCTTTTTATCGTATAAGTCTTCAATGGTAAGAAAGGTTTGATAAAAGTACTATGACCGCTTTAGGAGCGAGTACTACGGTGGCGTGATCTACTTGGCTTACGAGTAGCCGACGTCAAGTACTGAGCGCTTTGCTAGTCAGTTTAATCGCCGCAGGTATGCGAACCTCTTCCTATCTTTTCTAGCATGATTGTCATGGAACTATGTAGTACGGTGAGACGCATACGTGCTAAGTGATTTGGTTGGTTTAAAATATTGGTGTTATAATAACTTTACGGGAAGTTAGTTATAACGACCTTATGTAGGTAAAAGAATGGTTTATTGATTGTAGAAGTTAAGAGACTTGATCTTCAAAGATAAGAGACTTGACTTATAAACGACTTGATTTTGAAAGTTAAGAGACTTGATCTTGAAAGATAAGAGACTTGACTTATAACGAATTGTTTTCGAAAAAAAGAGAAGTAACTTGATTTTAAGTATAGGTTACTTGTTTTGAAAAGAGTAAGTTATTTGGGTTTTTAAAGAATACTTGTTGTTGTTTTAAAAGAAAAGAGACTTGTGGAATCGTTGTTTTGGTCTAAAAAGAAGGCATGGTATTTTCTTAATTTGGTTTAAAAGGAAAGTCCGAAATTGTTTTGGTTTAATTAAAATATTAGTCACTTTATTTTTGATACTACTGTATCGTGACTTTTGTAAAAGAAACGGATCTTCTAAAAGAATTTAACGACGTAGTACTTGGGGATTAAAACCCGACTTTGTCATAAAACGAAAGTACGGTTCGAGTACAATGTGGAGTTCGACTCATCGCCTCAGATGTCCCCGCTAGTAGCCAGATGAGGACGAGTGCACCGCCACGCCACCGCTCGACGACTACTTGGCGAGGCTTGTTCGGTGTAGCTCTTCACCGGCATGGACATTGCCCGCACGCAGCTTATGCACTGACGTGCGAGCGTAGAGATCGACTAACGACCAAGATCAGCCAAGAGGCTAGAACAAGCAGGTCCTTTGATAACTTTCGAGGCGGACCGCCAAAGACCAGAGTTATGTACTCCGCCAGACAGGTGGTCCTCCACAGCCTTTCGGATCTTCGGACGCTCAGAGCGTGTCGTGGCTCCTGTGTTTCAGATTTTCAGGAGTAGGAGTGCTCGCCGGACGAGGTCGCCTTGTCTCAGTGGCGCTGTGGGAAAACTTCATAGGGAGAGGTCGTACTAACTTGGGAGATTGTTATTCTTGCGCCAACATGGCCATTTGGCGAGATTGTCCGACCAGGTAGCACTGCAGGATAGCACGCACTACGAGATCGGGCCATGGGTTCTTCACCTTCCATAGCTAGGTAGATGATCATACACCCAAGTGCCACGCCAGAGGTCGCGCGAGGTTCCCAATTTTAGCGGCCCTTGAACCGCCTATCTTTTCGTGTATATCCTTAACCTCTAGAGTTTTACGCGTGATACGATGATTGTATGTTAAGTGCTATGTACAGATAGCTTTGTATGTATTGTGGATAATTCCGTAAGTCGTGTTAAATGAAAGTGATAGCTTTCACGACGGAATTAGTAAGATTGTTCCAGATCGGCGAGCAAGAGTTGGCGCGACGGAGGGTCGGTCGAGGGCGACGCGTCAACCCGTAGTCCTGATTTAGCGGGGTCGTCCGTGGTCCCGCCAGACGGTAGGTTCACGAGGTGCTAGGCCCAAGTTTAGATGACCATCGATGAGTTCGTGGATACGCTCGACCAGAATCGGGTCGCAGGACGGAACGGCCTTAACGAGATCACGCGAGTAAGATGACCAAGTTTGGAGGTGGTGACTCCAGATTTTGAGAATCAAATAATGACTAAAGTATGGTACGATACCGAGAGTTCAAGTGATTACGACGAGTAAGGAAAGGTTTAACGTGTTAGCAGTAATAAAAGAGATCATTTTGTTGTAAAGTCAAGATGGGCGAGTATCCTTTAGACCGTGGTGGAAGATTTTGTGATGTTAGAGGTGATTCCTCGTAGACTTGGATTAAGTTTTGGAGCGTGTGTTATTTTGTGGCCACGCGCGGCATCGCAACATGTTTAAGCCAAGAATGAACTTCATCGTTATCCGCTGGTATGAACATTCGACGAATGTTTCGGCGAGGAGAATGTTATACCGTATTTCCAGAGTATGTACGCAGGGCGACGAGAAAAGTTTGGGCCTTAAAGTTAGCAAGTTTCGAATTTGTACACAACCCCGTGAAAGAGTCGCTGACTAAACGCTTTACGTATCTTCATGGCGGAAAATTCCGCCATGTCATTTATAATTTTTGATTTTTCCGAGAGATGAAATATTTTCGACTAACGGTAGGCGACACTTGTCACCTCAAGTGGACGGTCGTCGCCTTTGGCTTTCACTTTGGACGATTTTGTGCCTTATTTTGTGCCTTGTTTGGTGCCTTGTTTTGTGCCTTGTTTGTGGAGTAGGTTAGGTGCACTTGGCTTGATCTTGGCCTTACACTTGCCTTGCACTTGGCTTGATCACGGCCCTGGTTTCCTATAAATACCCCTCCCTTGTTGAAGACTTCTTCATCCTAAATTGTTTCTAAGTCTCAAAGCCCTCTCCTCTTAGTGTAGTGTTCTCATCCAAGAACACCCCCTCCCCTTCGCGAGGCCCTCGTCGAGAGATATCCCCTCCTAGTGGTGTCGGCAGGTATACCCCTTGCCTTGATTGTTCTCAGATAATACCCCCTTTTTGCAGAAATACTCTCCAAGTATTGTTACTATACCAAAATACCTTAGCCTTATACCTTGTCAGATTCCAAAGTTACTTCTATAATGCAGAGCCCTAAATACTACCATTTGTCCTTTTAGTCTCAACCGAAACCCTAAGGAAAATCTTCATACGAGTTGAAGTATTATGTGTTGCGAGAACTTCTAAGGGTTGTTTCGAGCGGGTCGAGCGCCAGAGTCGAGCTAAACATTGCTCAGATCGACATTTAAACTTGATAATTTTGGGCTTATCGAGGTAAATACGCTGACCTTCTTTTGTAATTAGAGTGCATACTGTCAAGTATAAGAATTATATGTTATATACCGTAAAGGTATATAAGAAGGAATCGAATCAGATTTACATAGGATCAGATTTACAGAGACTTGTGTAGTTTGGCGGGTAGTGAAGTCGCCAAATTTTCCGTAGAATTATTTTACGTATAGTCTAGTTGCTGATAGACTTGTGTGACCATTATAGGTGAAGCATCACGAGTAGCGATTCTACTCAAGAAGTGAAAAGGCTAGCAGGATTACAAGCATTTTTGGAGCTATTTGTCGATAGTCGATAATCGCCGCGAGGTACGTGATTCTTCCTATACTGAGCACGATATTTTAAAAGAATATATATATAGTACTAGACGACGCGTGGCAAATGTCTTTGACTTAAGCCCAATAATAAGAATCGAAGTATTTTACAAGAATATATGTATAGTACAAGACGACGTTGTTAATCGAATATAGTTTTACTACAATGTCTTTGACTTAAGCCCAATAATAAGAGACTCGACTTAATCGAATTGACGGGAAGTTAGTTATAACGACCTTACGAAACGAAAGAATGGTTTTATCATTGGTTTTAAATGGTAACTTGATTTTGGGAAAAGAAAAGTAACTTCGAGTTTAATAGTATAAGTAACTTGTTTTCAAATATCGAACTTTTCATGGAAAAGTATGTGGCTGGTTTTAAAAGGTAGAGTACCTCGATCTTAAAAGAGTTAGTTACTGGTTTTAAAAGTATACTTGAAATTGTTTTAAAAGTGAATGCCACTTGGTTTAAAAGTGTAAAGTACTTGATTTAAATCAACATGTTTGGTACTACTGATGATAGTATCGAGTTGTTTTTACGTAAAGAGATCTTTTGAAAGGATTAATGTACGTAGTACTTTAGGTTAAAACCTGACTTTGACATAAAACGAAAGTACCTCGAGTTGTGTAAAACTTGCCTATGCTTATCGTGATAGCCTTCATGTGCAAGAATTGTTTCTTTACTACCGCTGCCTCTCCGGCCGAGGCTGACTTGTCGAGAACTTACTCGACGCGTCGCAGCGACGGAGAATTCCACGCACGCCTCGCTGATAGTGTTATTCCACGGACTAGCTCTCCATGAGGTTTCTTACTGCTCGCCTTGGTACCGTGGTTTGCCAGATTTGCCCCGCCTCGTGGCTGATTCGCCTCGTACCGGTAGTTAGCCCTCGCACTTGCCCCGCTCAGCTTAGTGACGGTCTCGTGATACGCCTGGTATCCGTGGTTAGCCCTCAGATTGCCCCGCCAACGCGACACGCTTGGTATCCGTAGTCGGCCGCACTTGCCCCGTGACGCCTTCGTGGTTTGATGTCGAGTGGCGAGTCTCGTGATATGGCCTCGTATCCGTAGTTAGCCCTCAGATTTCGCCTGGCCACGCGACACGCCTTGGTATCCGTAGTCGGCCAGACTTGCCCCGTGACGCCCGTGGTTCGTCAGATAGTATCGCCGCATGCACTGCGTTCATGTGTACTGTGGTGTTATTATATCATAGACCGGCAGCAGGGAAGGTATTCCACGCATGATTGATGTTGCGCGTGAGACCCATAGTCATATTTGAGCGATGGCTCGAGGCGCGAGTCCTCGACTTACATGATCGCTATTTATCAGGAATCGTAATTTGGTCATCATACATGTCTCCCGCTTTATATAGACTATTATGATTTCATTTACGTGATTTTACGCCATACTTGGTACTGCTGCAGACCTCCTTCGGGGCCGCTCATGCCGCAGTGTAGGTACATCGGCCGATCCTCGCCTAGGATCACAGCTCAAGGCTGGGAAGCTCCGCTTTCCGAGGCTTATCTTTCGCATGCTACCCGAGTCAGAGGTTCTGTACATTCGTGGTATGGCGGGCCCCGTCTCCGCGTTGTATAAAAACTCTGTGAGGTCCAGAGTACGCTGCCAGTGTGGTTTGTAAAAAGGATTAAACTCGGTTTGAAAGAGTTGTATATATATTTTATCGAAGGTAACCGCTTCGTTGGCCTGCTTTATGATCTGATATCTTGTTTCATGTTTATGTTTTTATATTCCGCTGATTTTCTAATGTTGTATCACAGTGCCCGGTAGCACTAGTCACGCCCGGTTCGGTCGTGACAAAAGTGGTATCGAGCGCTTAATCCTCTGAAAGTGTCTACGCATCGCGTTCAGCAGTAGTCTTGATTATCGGTGTGCGCACCACATCTATAATCGTGAGGTCGCAGGACATTTAGGATTGGTTTCCTTCTTCTCATTCTTAGATCGCGCCTTAGAGTCAGGTTGTAAGTCGACCCTCCGACGATCTCGCTTTACCGCTTATGCCCGCGCAGCGCAACCCGGCCCAAAGCGGGCAAGGCAGCCGAGAGAGCTGTTAGTGAGATACAGAGGAGTACGAGGGCGCAGGCCCGGTCAGTACCTGAGATTGTGCTTCAGACGGCTAGTTTTGCAACGCCGCCAGCCCCAGCAGAGTTTAGAGCCGCAGCAGTGTCTAATGAGACAACAATACTGGAGCCTCCAGTTCCACAGCCTGGAGCAGAGGAGAGGGGTTACAAAGAGATGGCCCGCCATCGCCGTAATCGCGGGCCGACATGAGCATAGCCGGACGCAGCTAGCCCCAAAGAGCACCCGTGGTTCACCCGAGATCGGATAGTTTGAGGCTACGGACTTTCTCGAGTCAGAGCCCGCCAGAGTTCTACGTCGAGGCTCGGCGATGATCCGCAGGAGTTCATCCGGCGCCATACGGGTCACGAGAGTGATCAAGGCTTCGAGACCGAGCCGCTGGTCTTGGTTCGCATCGGCCGCGTGATACCGCCGATCGTTTGATTCATTGAGCTGCCCCGGGAGAGCATGCACTTCCACCGCATGGAACGAAGTTCTCGTGAGACATTTCTGCACATTTCTTACGCCCACAGCGGCGAGGGCTCGGGCCGGGATTTTTGGTGTCGAGGCAGAGCGCGCGACGGCTCGGGAGTACAATGTGGAGTTCGACTCATTGGCTCAGATGTCCCCGCGTTAGTAGCCGTGATGGAGGACAGAGGCACCGCCACGCCACCGCTCGATGACTACTTGGCGAGGCTTGTTCGGTGTAGCCTTCACCGCACGACATTTCCCGCACGCAGCTTACGACTTGGACGCGAGGAGCGTAGAGATCGACGGAATGACCAAGATCAGCAGAAGAGGGCTAGAACAGCAGGGTCCTTTGGTAACTTTCGAGGCGGACCGCCTCAGCAGCAGGCTAGTTATGCACTCCGCCAAGATGTGGTGGTCCTCCACGCCTCGACCTTCGGACGCTCAGAGCGTGTCGACTCCCGTGTTTCGATTTTCAGGAGTAGGAGTGTCACGGATGAGGTCGCCTTTGTCTCAGCTGTGGCTGTGGAAAACTTCATAAGTGAGAGTGTCGCACTAACTTGGGAGATTGTTATTCTTGCGCCAACAGGCCATTTGGCGAGAGATTGTCCGACTGTGGTAGCACCGGTAGGATAGCACGTATCACGAGATCACATGGTTCTTCACCTTCCATAGCTAGGCAGATGATCATACACTGCAGCCACGCCAGAGGTCGCGCTGAGGTTCCTGACTTTAGCGGCCCTTGAACCGCCATCTTTTCGTATATCCTTAACCTCTAGAGTTTTGCATGCGTGATACGATGATTGTATGTTATGCTATGTACAAATAGCTTTGTATGTATCAGGATAATTCCGTAAGTCGTGTTAAATGAAAGTGGTAGCTTATGACGTGAATTAGTAAGATTGTTCCGCATCGGCGAGCAAGAGTCGGGCGCGACGAGGTCGGGTCGAGGGCGATTACGGGTCAACCCGTGAGCCCGGATTTAGCTGGGTCGGCCTGGTGGTCCCGCCAGATGGTAGGGTCACGAGGGTGCTAGGCCCAAGTTTAGATGACCATCGATGAGTTCGTGGATATGTTCGACCAGAATCGGTCGGAAGGACGGAATGGCCTTAAGGGAGATCATGCGCGAGTAAGATGACCAAGTTTGAGGTGGTGACTCGCAGATTTTGAGAACCAAATAATGACTAAAGTATGGTACGATAATCGAGAGTTCAAGTGATTACGACGAGTAAGGAAAGAAGTGAACGGTGTTAGCGAATAAAAGAGATCATTTTGCTGTAGCCAAGACACGGGAGTATCCTTTAGACCAGGTGGAAGATTTTGTGATGTTAGAGGTGATTCCTCGTAGACTTGGATTATGTTTTGGAGCGTGTGTTATTTTGTGGCCACGGTGGCATTGGCAACATGTTTAAGCCGAATGAACTTCATCGTTATCCGCTTCAGAAGGAACATTCGGACGAATGTTTCTAAGGAGGGGAGAATGTTATACCCGCATTTTCGAGTATGTATGTGTGGGCGCACGAGAAAAGTTTGGGCCTTAAAGTTAGGCAAGTTTCGAATTTGTACACAACCTCAGAAAGAGTCGCTGACTAAACGCTTTACGTATCTCATGGGCGGAAAATTCGCTATGTCAATTATAATTTTTGCGGATTTTTCCGAGAGATGAAATATTTTGGACCAACGAGAGGGCGACACTAGTCACCCTCAAGTGGACGGTCAAGTGTCCTTTGGCTTTCACGGTTTGGACGATTTTGTGCCTTATTTTGTGCCTTGTTTGGTGCCTTGTGTTGTGCCTTGTTTTGTGGAGTAGGTTAGTGCACTTGGCTCGATCTTGGCCTTACACTTGCCTTGCACTTGGCTTGATCATGGCTCTGGTTTCCTATAAATACCCTCCCTTGTTGAAGACTTCTTCATCCTAAATTGTTTCTAAGTCTCAAAGCCCTCTCCCCTCTTAGTAGTGTTCTCGCCCAAGAACACCCTCCCTTTCGCAGGCCCCTTGGCCGAGAGATATCCCCCCCCTCCTAGTGGTGTTGGCCGAGGGGTATACCCCCCCCCCCCTGCCTTGATTGTTCTCATATAATACCCCCTTTTTGGTAGAGAAATACTCTCCAAGTATTGTTACTATACCAAAATATCTTAGCCTTATACCTTGTCGTATTCCAAAGTTACCTCTATACGTAGAGTCTTAAATACTACCTTTGTCCTTTTAGTCTCAACCGAAACCCTAAGGAAAATCTTCATAGCGAGTCAGATTAAGTGGTTGCGAGAACTTCTAAGGGTTGTTTCGAGCGGTCGAGCGCCCATAGTCGAGCTAAACGCTGCTCAGATCGACATTTAAACTTGATAATTTTGGGCTTATCGAGGTAAATACGCTGACCTTCTTTTGTAATTAGAGCGCATACCGTCAAGTATAAGAATTATATAAGTTATATACCGTAAAGGTATATAAGAAGGAATCGAATCAGATTTACATAGACAGTATTTACAGAGACTTGTGTAGTTTGGCTGTAGGAAGTCGCCAAATTTTCCGTAGAATTATTTTACGTATAGTCTAGTCGCTGATAGACTTGTGTGACCATTATAGGTGTAGCATCGCGAGTAGCGATTCTACTCAAGCAGTGAAAAAGGCTAGCAGGATTACAGTACTTTGGAGCTATTTGCTGATAGTCGATAATCGTCGCGAGGTACGTGATTCTTCCTATACTCTCGAGCATGATATTTTAAAAGAATATATATATAGTACCAGAGACGACGTGTGGCAAATGTCTTTTGACTTAAGCCTGAACAATAAGAATCTGGAAGTATTTTACAAGAATATATGTATAGTACAGTAGACGTACGTGTGTTAACTGAATATAGTTTTACGGCAATGTCTTTTGACTTAAGCCTGAATAATAAGAGACTTGACTTAATCGAATTGATGGGAAGTTAGTTATAACGACCTTATGAAAACGAAAGAATGGTTTTATCATTGGTTTTAAAATGGTAACTTGATTTTGGGAAAAGAAAAGTAACTTGAGTTTAATAGTATAAGTAACTTGTTTTCAAATATCGAACTTTTCTCGATGGAAAAGTATGTGGCTTGGTTTTAAAAGGTAGAGTACTTGATCTTAAAAGAGTTAGTTACTGGTTTTAAAAAGTATACTTGAAATTGTTTTAAAAGTGAATGCCACTTGGTTTAAAAAGTGTAAAGTACTTGATTTAAATCAATATGTTTGGTACTACTGATGATAGTATCGAAGTTGTTTTTACGTAAAAGAGATCTTTTGAAAGGATTAATGCACGAGTACTTTAGGTTAAAACCCGACTTTGACATAAAATGAAAGTACCTTGAGTTGTGTAAAACTTGCCTATGCTTATTGTGATAGCCTTTGTTGTGCAAGAATTGTGTTTCTTTACTACCGCCTCCGATGGAGGGCCTGACTTGTCGAGAACTTACTCGACGCGTCTTACAGCGACGGAGAATTCCACCGCACGCCTCGCTGATAGTGTTATTCCACGGACTAGCTCTCCATGAGGTTTCATCGCTCGCCTTGGTACCGTGGTCGGCCGATTTGCCCCGCCTCGTGGCTGATTCGGCCTGTACCTGTAGTTAGCCCTCGCACTTGCCCCGCTCAGTTTAGTGACGGTCTCGTGATACGGCCTGTATCCGTGGTTAGCCCTCAGACTTGCCCCTGGCCGCCACGTGACACGGCCTTGGTATCCGTAGTCGGCGACTTGCCCGTGACGCCTTCGTGGTTTGATGTCGAGTGGCGGAGTCTCGTGATACGCCTTGTATCCGTAGTTAGCTCAGATTGCCCCGCCACCACGGACACGGCCTTGGTATCCGTAGTCGGCCGACTTGCCCCGCACGCCCGTGGTTTGGTTGTATAGTATCACGCATGCACTTGGTGTTCATGTGTACTCGTGGTGTTATTATATCATAGATCGCCAGAGCGGAAGGTATTCCACGCACGATTGATGTTGCGCGCGTGAGACCCATAGTCATATTTGAGCGATGGCTCGGCGCGAGTCCCCGACTTACATGATCGCTATTTATCAGGAATCAATTTGGTCATCATACATGTTTCCTCGCTTTATATAGACTATTATGATTTCATTTACGATTTTACGCTTCACATACTGTACTTGTAATCGACCTTCGGGGCCGCGCTCATGCCGCAGTAGAGGTACATCGCTTCCGATCCTCGCCTAGGATCATAGTTCGCCGGAAGCTCCGCTTCTCCGAGGCTTATCTTTCGTATGTTACCCCGAGTCAGAGGTTCTTGTACATCTGTGGTATGGCGGGCCCCGTCCCGTCAAAGTTGTATAAAAACTCTGAGGTCCTGTAGTACTCGCTAAGTGTGGTTTGTAAAAAGGATTAAACTGCTCGGTTTGAAAGAGTTGTATATATATTTTATCGAAGGTAACCGCTTCGTTGGCCTGCTTTATGATCCGATATCTTGTTTCATGTTTATGTTTTTATATTCCGCTGATTTTCTAATGTCAGATCACTAGTGGTGCCCGGTAAGGCACCGCCACGCCCGGTTCGGTCGTGACAATCTTGCCCCGCCACCGCGGGCGCAGTTGGTATCCGTAGTTGACTTTCAGATTGCCTCGGGTCACCGTGGTTTGGTTATATAGATTTGTTGGTACGGCGTATCCGGTAGTTGGCTTTCGATTTGCCTGGCCAACTGATGACGCGCTTGGTACCGTAGTTAGCCTTCAGACTTGCCGCACGGTTTATGACTCGTGGGACTCGTGTTCATGTGTACTTCGTGTGATTATATCATAGATCGCCAGCGGGAAGGTATTCCACGCATGATTGATGCCGGGCGCGAGACCCATAGTTATATTCGAGTGACGACTTTGAGGCGCGAGTCCTCGACTGACGTGATCGCCATATTATGTAATCGTAGTTTGTTATCATATATGTCTCCGCTTTATATAGACTACTATGATTTCATTTACGATTTACGCTTTCACATACTTGGTACTGTTGTATTGACCTCCTTCGGGGCCGCGCTCATGCCGCAGTAGAGGTACATCGGTTGTGGATCCGCGCTATAGGATCACAGCCAAAGATTTTGGGAAGCCCGCTTCTCCGAGGCTTATCTTTGGTATAGTCCCCGCAAGATTGATACTTGTACATCTGTGGTATGGCGGGCCCGTCCGCCATAGTTATGGTTACATTCTGTGAGGTCCGTAGTAATCGCAAGGTGGTTTGTAAAAGGATTTAACTGTTCAGGTTGATATATATATATATATGTATATATTCAGGAAGGTGACCGTGTTGGTTAGCCTGTTTCATACTTTATGTCTTGTCTCATGTTTTAGTTTTTATTTCCGCTGATTTTCTCTGATGTTGTATCACTAGGGTGCCCGGGGTAAGGCACCAGTCACGGGCCTGGGATCGGGTCGTGACAAAAGTGGTATCAGAGCAGTTAATCCTCGAAAAGTGTCTACGCATCGCGTCTAGTAGAGTCTTGATTATCGCTGTTGGCACCACATCTATAATCGTGAGGTCGCAGGACATTTAGGATTGGTTTCATTCTTCTCACTCCGAGATCGTGCCTTAGAGCCGTTGAAAGTTCGACTCCTCTCGACGATTCTTTTGTACCGCTTATGCCTCACGCAAGGCAACCAGAGCCCGTGGCGGCAAGGCAGCAGAGGGAGCTGCGAGTAGAGCACGGAGGGTTACCAGGGCAGAGGCCCAGTTTTTACCCGAGGTGGTGCTACAGACGGCGGATTTGTCACGACCCGTTCCGGGGTCCGTGACTGGTGCCTTACCCGGGCACCCAAGTAGTCATACATCAGAGTAATCAGCGGAATATAAAATAAGACATGAAACAGTTGTAAAATGAGACACAGTTTATCTGATGAAAAGCTTGCCTTTCGGCATATATATATAAATAACCCAAGTTTTGCGCTACATCCCAAATGTACAATAGACTACAGCACTTAGAATGTAAACAACTATGGCGGACAGGCCCCGCCATACCCCGATCGCATAAAACTAATTACAACAGGAGAGCATACCCAACAGAGAGCCTCCTATAAGACGGAGCTCCCGACACCAATGCAAAGAGATCCTAAGGACGTGGATCTAGCACTGCCGCTCTTACTCGCGCATGAACGCAACCCCCGAAGGAGGTCAAGCATAACAGTACTAAGTATGCGAAATCAGAAAGTACTTAAATGAAAACATATCATTTTTTAAAATCGCCATATATGTATGAAACAACTAAGGTAACCGCACATACACATCATAAACAAGAGCAACAATAGGTAAATCAGAATGTGTCTTTTCTAGGTCGCGAATGATCGGGCAGGCCAATTGCCCGTAGTATCACCATGCAAGCCTAACTCGACTCAGACCGCATAGGCCACTCACATAGGCCCGCATAGGTATATAACCCCGCATCGAGGGTAGCTACTCCTCGCATCGCCCCGACTCGTAGTCCGCATGGCCACATAGACCGCATGAGGTATAACCCCGCACACTAACCTGGAACTCCCGTAGCTCCGCATAGGTCCCCTGGACCCGCATGAGGTATTCTCGAATCATGGTCCCAGACCGCCTGAGTCTACCCCGCATCGGAGGGCAGCTTAACCCCCGGTAATATGGCAAGAGGTGAGTGATATTACACTAACCTAACAGCTTATCGTTAAACAACATAAGCACAACAAGAATACTCTCTTACAAAAACGTTACAAGACACTAACACACATAGCATCATATCATGTCTACTTATCTGTTATACCCCGTATTTCCAGAGTATGTACGTGGGGACGTACGTAGAAATTTTCGAACTACACAGTGGCTTGGCCGAATTAATTTTGCTCACAACACCCGATTAGAGTCGTTTTTCGACGAAACGGTTTCACAGCTTTTGTTGGGAAAATTCCGGCTATGTCATATTTAATTTTTGCGGATTTTTCCGAGAGACGAACATTTTGGATCAACGAGGGCGATACGTGTCACCTCACATCGGAAGAGGTCGACGCCAAATGGCTAAGCTTGCACGTTTTTTGTGCTTGTTTGGTCAAGGGGAGTTGGTAGGATATTTGTGTGTGGTAAATCTTGGCCCTACACTTGCACCACACTTGGCTCAATCTTGGCCATTGGTTGGCCTTGGCTTGTACTATAAATACCCCCCTCTTTAAAGACTTTCTTCATCCTAAAAATATTTCTAAGTGTTAAATTCTCCCTCCCCTCTCTTGTGGTGTTCTCGTCCTAGCCTCCCTCTTTCCCTCGCCGAGAGCCCTCCTCAGGAAGGCCTTGTTGGCCGAGAGTTCTACCCCTAGCCTAGTTGTCTCGTATAAATACCCCTTTGTGGTATAGAAATACTCTCCAAAGTATTGTTATAATGTCCAAATACCTTGGCCCAAATACCTTGTAGATTCCAAGGTTATACTTATACAAGCCCTAAAAATACCATTATACTTTCCTCGCCTTAAAAACGAAACCCTAAAGAAAACCTTCATAGTCGGTTGAAGTGTTTAGTAGAAGTTGAGTAGAACTTCTAAGGGTTGTTTGGAGCGGTTTGGAGCACACGAGTAGAGCTAAACCTTGCCAGCGCGACATTAAACTTGGATAATTTTGGGCTTATCGAGGTAATTACTATCGCCCTTCCGCTGTAATTGGAAATTACATGTTGTTAGAATATATAGTCAAGTATACTATATATAGAACTATACTTAGTATCGTGGCAATGTCTTTGACTTAAGCCCAAGAATTAAGAATCAATCGAATCAGAATTACATAGATCAGACATTAAGAGACTTCGTAGCATTACGTGTTGTAGAATTGTACTCGCCCGTTAGATGTTAACCCTCGGTTGGCTTGATAGCCGCCGATAGAGAGGAGATTTACGCCGTGGCGTGGGAGGCCGCCAATTTTCAGAAAGTTCTCATGATGTTAATGTCACTTGTGGCCTTATAGGTCAAGTACTACGCAGGCGCGATTTACTTGGCTTCGAGGAGTAGTCGATCGCTTGGAGCGCTTTGCTATTAGTCGATACTGCCGCGAGGTACGCGAACCTCTTCCTATCTCTTCTAGCATGATATGTGTGAACTATGTAGTACAGAGACGCATACGTGTTAAATGTATTTGATTGTTTGAAACATAAAGTGTTATAACGCCATGGGAAGTTGGTTATAACATTTTATGTAGATAAGAAAATACTTTGTGGTTTTTTTAAAAAAGGTAAATGATTTGTTTATAATCGCTTGATGTGTGATAATAAAGAACTTGTAGTATTTCAAAAGATTTCAAATCGCTTTGAAAAGAAGAGTAATACTTGGTTTTCGAAACTTAAGAGTTATACTAGCTTTACGGGAAGTTAGGTATAACGGCTTAAGAATGTTTTACCGATTTCGGGAATCAGACGTGTATCGACAAACCATCAGCAGCTAATAAAAGCGAAGTGTTTTGAATAATTAAGTATTATTAAAACCAAGAGAAACTTCCATCCGCATAGAAGCTAAGACGACAAAATGATATTTCATTTCCTAGATCATGGTCATTGTAATAAGATTGTTATAAACAAGAATAAACTACTCACACGCTGTGGCATATGTTTCTTAAATTGTTTTAAGGGATTAAAACTACGAACTATGAAACCTTTCTAAAGTAAGAGGCTCGAGTAATCGAAAGTAGTAAACCGAACTTAGGAAAAGAACGCTGTTACTTGATTTTAAAAGGAAAGTGTTCGCTTACTTAATAACGTGAATCACTCTAGTTTTATACTACGTATCGTGACTTTATAAAATAACGATCTCTTTTAAAAGATTCTAACGACATAGTACTTGTGGTTAAAACCCGACTATGATATAAAATGGAAGTACCTTCGAGTCAGGTGTAACTTGCCTATGCTTGTTGTCAGGTAACTTGCCTATGCTTGCTGTGTAGCTCGCCTACGCTTGTCGAGATAGCATTTGTTGTGCAAGTGTTGATATCGTGACTTTCGAGAAAGAATGGATCTTTTTATGAAAGTTTGCAGGTACGGTAATTTGCTCGAGCTTGCTTGTGATAGCCCGGTTGCGTGATATATTGTTATTGTGGTTACATGGACACGTCTACACCGATGTCAGATTCCGGCACGTGGCTACGCGTTGATTACCCGATATATGGTTATTATCGCTCCATGGACGGTTCACACCGACGTCAGATTCCGGCACGTGGCTACGCGGCAGGTCGACCACCCAAGATATTGTTGTTGAGGTTACACGGGCATGTCTACACCGACGCCGATTCCGGTACGCGCCGCGCTTGTCATTATTGTTGCATCATGGACACGCCTACACCGACGTCAGATTCCGGCACGCGCCATGACGCGAACATGATGGATGCATGCGCGAGTCCCATGGTTATATTTGAGCGGTGACTTCGGCGCGAGTCCCCGACTTGATCGCTTTTATGTCGCTGCATCGATTTTGGTTATCATACATGTCTCCCGCTTTATAGGCTATTATGATTTCATTTACGATTTTACGCCACATACTGCACTTGCCAGATCGACTTCGGGGCCGCGTCATGCCGCAGTAGAGGTACATCGGCCGCCGATCCCCGCCTTAGATCACCGCTCAGATTGGGAAGCTCCGCTTTCTCCCGAGGCTTATCTTTTCGCATGTTTCCCGAGTCGTAGGTTCTATACATTCGTGGTACGGCGGGCCCCGCCCCGCCATAGTTGTTGTATAAATCTTAGAGGTCCAGAGTAATCGCTGCAAGGTGGTTTGTAAAAAGGATAAATCGTTTCGCTTTTATATATATATATACCAAGGCAATCGCTTCGTTGGCCTGCTTATTTAGTATGTCTCTCATTTCATGTTTAAAGTTTTTATTTCCGCCGTTTTCTCGATGTTGATCACTAGGGTGCCCGGTAAGGCACCACCACGCTCGATTTCAAGCGTGACAAAGTGGTATCAGAGCGCTTAACTTTCTGGCGTGCTATGCATCGCGTCTAGTAGTCTTGATTATCGCAGGTTGTGCACCACATCTATAATCGTGAGGTCGCAGGACATTTAGGTTGGTTTCCATTCTTCTCATTCCGAGATCGCGCCTTAGAGCCGTGGTTGTAAGTCGACCCTCCGACGATTTCATTTTCACCGCTTATGCCTCCACGCAAGCGACCCGCCGAGGCGGCAAGGCCGCCGAGGAGCCGCTAGCGTGGTTCAGAGGAGTACGAGGCGCAGCCCGGCCAAGACTGAGGTAGTGTTTCAGACGCCGAAGTTTTGCGACGCCGCCAAATTCAAAGCAGAAGCTTAGAGCGGCAGCAGCGGGCCGAGACTACAGCACTGAGCCTCCACCCCACACCGCGCAGGAGTCAGTACGCGAGACGGCCCACCATCGCCGTGATCGTACGATATGGTGACAGCCGATGCGGCAGCCTAGCCTCCAGAAGACCGTGGTGCACCCGAGAGCGTATAGTTCGAGGCTACGAGATTTTCTCGAGTCAGAGCCCGCCGCAGTTTTACGTCGAGGCCTCGAGGATGATCCGCAAGAGTTCATCCTGGCAGCCAAGCCGATCATGAGGGTGATCAAGGCATCGAGACCGAGTCGTCCTAGGTTCGCATCGGCCGCGTGATACCGCAATGACCGTTTGATTCGCGAGCCGCCCCGGGAGAGAATGCACTTCCGCCGTGGACGAAGTTCTCAAAGGCTTTTCTTGCACACTTCTTGCCTCCGCAGATAAGCGAGGGGCTCGCCGGCAGATTTTTGGTGTCATGCAGAATCCGCGCGGGTTCGAGTACAATGTGGAGTTCGACTCATTAGCCCAGATGTCCTCGCATTAGTAGCTAGTACGGAGGATCGAGTGCACCGATATGTTACGGTGGCTCACGATTACCTAGCGTAGAGTTGTTCGTGTAGCTCTTCACCGCACGACATCGCCCGCATGCAGCTTATGCACTGGGGCAGGAGCGAGAAATCGACTGAATGACCAAGGTCGCGATAAGAGGCCAAGACAAGCAGGTCCTTTGGTGATTTTCGAGGCGGACCGCCGCCAGCAGACTAGTTATGCGCTCCGCCATTTCGCAGAGTGGTCCTCCGCAGCCTTCGGACCTTTGGGAGATTCAGAGCGTCGTGGCTCCTGTGTTTCGATGTTCGTGAGTAGGGCGTTGGCCGACGCACTACCCCTACCTCGCTGGTCGATGCGTAGACCGCATTTCGTGAGGTCGAGTACCAAGGAGCTTGTTATTCCCGCGGCCGTGGCCATGCGAAGAGAGATCTGCTTATAGAGAGGTTCAGCAAAGACGACTCACCTTCAGATCAAGGCTGGTTCATCACCTTCTATAGCATGCTGGCAGGCAGTGCCTATGATTAGAGCCGAGCAGAGCTTGTGTATATCCTTAACCCTCTGTAGTCTTGGTATGTGCTATGATAATCTCATTATTATGTGCTACGCGAATAGCGTCAGGTAAATCGAGAGTTAGAAAACATGGTTAGTCGAGGTTAAGCACGGGTCACGGTAAGTGCGAACCCTAGACTATGTCACGATCGAGACCTTACGAGCGAGGTCGCCTCGAGTAAAAGATCTATTTTATGTTTGACCTTATCGAGTGCGAGCGGCGCTGGATATATATTTGTGTGATCACCCCGGGTAATGCGAGACGGAAGTGGTAGCTTTCATGACTTGAATAGGTAAGATTGTTCGGACGAGAACCAGAGAGTCGGGCGTGATGGAGGTCGGGCCGGTGGCGTGTCGCGCGGTCAACCCGTGAGTCTTGAACGGCGGGTCGCTACCGTGGTCCCGCCAGTGGTAGGGTCACGAGGGTGCTAGGCCCAAGTCTAGATGACCAGCAGACGAAGTTCGCGGATGCGCTCGACCAGCTGGTCGGGCCGACGGGGCAGCCTATCGCGTTCTTCGGCCGTGGTCGCTCCTCAAGAGTTGGTGTTGTCCGAAGGTTGTAAGGCAGCACGGTGCCTACCTTCACCTTATGACATGCATGAAGCCCGTGGTGGCTATTTTCGTTTTCTAAGAATTTTACCAGCAGAGTCGGGAACTCAAAGTCTCTCAGATCGATTCACCCCGCCAAGCTCACGTCGCGTAGCCGCGAGGATCGCTGTCTCCTTTGGAGAGAAGTGTTTTGGCTACCATTTCGTGTTCTGATGTCGCCTCGCAAGCCTCAGAGGGCGGAGGTGTTGCCGGCCGATTGGTTCTGACGTTGCGCGTTCGGATAGTCGTTCAGCTTGTTCCAAACAGATCGCGGATAGGTGTACTTGAGTTTTGGAAATCAAAGATTTAAATGTGGTACCTTTTGTCGGGTCTGGCAGCGCGACATTATGAAAAAGTGGTATCATTTCTTTTGTAAAGAGAAGCGCGGGCGAAGTATATTGTAGACCCCTATAGAGCGTCGCGTGACGCAGAGGTGTTTCCTCGTGACTTGGATGTAAGTATTTTGAGCTGGTGTTTCGCGGGCCGACGTGGCGTGTTTGTTCTCGTAAGTATAGTAGTGAAGACTATATCGGGCGCCGCTTGTTTTGAGTTTAAGGAACATTCGGGACGAATGTTTCGGCGAGGGAGAATGTTATACCCCGTATTTCCGCAGTATGTACGGGGACGACGAGAAATTTTCGAACTACAGCTGGTTGGCTGAATTAATTTTGCTCACAACACCCGACAGAGTCGTTGACTAAACGGTTTCATTGTTTTTGTTGGGAAAATTCGCTATGTCATATTTAATTTTTATGGATTTTTCCGAGAGACGAACATTTTGGATCAACGAGGCGACATGTGTCACCCTCACATCGAAGAGGTCGACGGCCAAATGGCTAAGCTTGCACGCTTTTGTGCTTGTTTGGTCAAGGGAGTTGGTAGGATATTTGTGTGTGGTAAATCTCGCCCTACACTTGCACCACACTTGGCTCAATCTTCGCCATTGGTTGGCCTTGGCTTGTACTATAAATACCCCTCTTTAAAGACTTTCTTCATCCTAAAATATTTCTAAGTGTTAAATTCTCCTCCTCTCTTGTGGTGTTCTCGCCCCAGCCTCCCTCTTTCCCCTCGCCGAGAGCCCTCCCTCGAAGGCCTTGTTGGCCGAGAGTTCTACCCCCTAGCCTAGTTGTCTCAGATAAATACCCCCTTTGTGGTATAGAAATACTCTCCAAAGTATTGTTATAATGTCCAAATACCTTGGCCCAAATACCTTGTAGTATTCCAAGGTTATACTTATACAAGCCCTAAAAATACCATTATACTTTCCTCACCTTAAAAACGAAACCCTAAAGAAAACCTTCATAGTCATTGAAGTGTTTAGTAGAAGTTGAGTAGAACTTCTAAGGGTTGTTTGGAGCGGCTCGGGAGCACACGAGTAGAGCTAAACCTTGCTCAAAGCGCGACATTAAACTTCTGGATAATTTTGGGCTTATCGAGGTAATTACTATCGCCCTTCGTTGTAATTGGAAATTACATGTTGTTAGAATATATAGTCAAGTATACTATATATAGAACTATACTTAGTATTGTGGCAATGTCTTTGACTTAAGCCCAAGAATTAAGAATCGAATCGAATCAGAATTACATAGGATCAGACATGAGACTTGTGTAGCATTACCGTGTCAGAGAATTGTACTCGCCCTGTTAGATGTTAACCTCGTTGGCTTGATAGCCGCCTGATAGAGAGGAGATTTACGCCGTGCGTGGGGAGGTGCCGCCAATTTTCTGAGAAAGTTCTCGCGATGTTAATAAGCGCCTTGTGGCCTTATAGGTCAAGTACTACGCAGGGCGCGATTTACTTGGCTCGAGGAGTAGTCGATCGCTTGAGCGCTTGCTATTAGTCGATACTCGCCGCGAGGTACGCGAACCTCTTCCTATCTCTTCTAGCATGATATGTGGAACTATGTAGTACGAGACGCATACGTGTTAAATGTATTTGATTGTTTGAACATGTGTTATAACGCTTTACGGGAAGTTGGTTATAACAAATTTATGTAGATAAGAAAATACTTTGTGGTTTTTTTAAAAAAAGGTAAATGATTTGTTTATAATCGCTTGATGCGTGATAATAAAGAACTTGTAGTATTTCAAAAGATTTCAAATCGCTTTGAAAAGAAGAGTAATACTTGGTTTTCAAAACTTAAGAGTTATACTAGCTTTACGGGAAGTTAGGTATAACGCTTAAGAATGTTTTATCGATTTCGAATCGTGGATTTGTATCGACAAACCACCGCAAATACAATAAAAGGAAGTGTTTTGAATAATTAAGTATTATTAAAACCAAGAGAAACTTCCATCCGCATGTAGCTAAGACGACAAAATGATATTTCATTTCCTAGATCATGGTCAGAATAAGATTGTTATAAACAAGAATAAACTACTCACACGCGTGGCATATGTTTCTTAAATTGTTTTAAGGATTAAAACTACGAACTATGAAACCTTTCTAAAGTAAGAGGCTTGAGTAATCGAAAGTAGGCAAACCGAACTTAGGAAAAGAACGTTGTTACTTGATTTTAAAAGGAAAGTGTTCTGCTTACTTAATAACGTGAATCACTCTAGTTTTATACTACGTATCGTGACTTTTATAAAAGGAATGTATCTCTTTAAAAGACTTAACGCACATAGTACTTAGGTTAAAACCCTGACTATGATATAAAACGAAGTACTGAGTCAGTGTAACTTGCCTATGCTTGTTGTCAGGTAACTTGCCTATGCTTGTCGTGTAGCTCGCCATGCTTGTCGAGATAGCATTTGTTGTGCAAGTGTTGATATCGTGACTCTTCGAGAAAGAACGGATCTTTTATGAAAGTTTAGAGGTATGGTAATTTGCTCGAGCTTCGTGATAGCCTCGCGTGATATATTGTTATATCAGGGTTACATGGACATGCCTACACCGATGTCAGATTCCGGGGCACGTGCTACGCGCCGTTGATTACCCGATATATGGTTATTATCGCTCCATGGACGGTCTACACCGATGCCAGATTCCGGCACGTGGCTACGCGCAGGTCGACCACCCAAGATATCATTGCTGAGGTTACACGGGCACGCCTACACCGACGTCAGATTCGGTACGCGGCCACGCGCCTTGTCATTATTGTCGCATCACGGACACGCTCTACACCGGCGTCAGATTCCGGCACGCGCCATGACGCGAACATGACGGATGCTGCGGGCGAGTCCCATGGTTATATTTGAGTGGTGACTTTGAGGCGCGAGTCCCCGACTTGATCGCTTTATGCATCGTATTTTGTTATCATACACGTCTCGCTTTATAGCTATTATGATTTCATTTACGGTGATTTACGCTTCACATACTGTACCGTTGCACCGACTCCTTCGTGGCCGCGCTCACGCCGCAGTAGAGGTACATCGGCCGCCGATCCCCGCCTAGATCACCGCTCAGCAGATTGGGAAGCTCCGCTTTCTCCGAGGCTTATCTTTGGCATGTTTCCGAGTCGAGGTTCTTATACATTCGTGGTACGGCGTGGCCCCGTCCCGCCATAGTTGTTGTATAAATCTTAGAGGTCCGTAGTAATCGCTGGGCGTGGTTTGTAAAAAGGATAATCGTCGTGCTTTTATATATATATATCAAGGCAACTGCTTGGTTGGCCTGCTTATTTAGTATGTCTCTATTTCATGTTTAAAGTTTTTATTTCCGCTGGTTTTCTCGATGTTGATCACTAGGTGCCTGGTAAGGCACCAATACTGCTCGGATTTCGGTGACATTATCAAACCATCTTATTTATTCTTTTCACAAATCAATATAAGTCCGTTATAAACACATAGGCAAACTGCTTCTTTTATCATTCTTAAGTGGTTATACCTAACTTCCCATAAAGCTAGTATAACTCTTAAGCTTCGCTTTAAAACTAATTAGTTCTCTTCATAAAAATGATTCAAGAATCTTTGAAATGCTTTCGCATCCTTATTATTCGTGCTTAAGTCGCAGACATTGCCGTAAGTATTATTCAGCTTAAGTCGAAAGACATTGTCGTAGTTATTATTCGCTAACACATGACGCCTACCGCATCATATATTTTAAAAATATCATGCTTTAGGAAGAATCACATACCTTCTCCGAAATCCACCGCCAAGTTGAATATGTCGCGCAGAGAATCAAATTATAATAGTCGACACGCCTATCAACGCTCGCATCATTCTCAGAAACGCTCTAAGCAGAGGGTTTTATATCCTACGGAAAATTCAAAGACTTCCCTACCCGCAGCTACTCAAGTTCATCAGAAAACAAATTCTAAGTAAGTACGCTTTGATTATTCTTCTTTAAACCCTTCTACTCGTGATAACAGCTCAATTCTATTCTCAGAATATTCTTCTAAGTATTTAATACTTATTCTTATACTACTACAAAGATGTATTCTCTAATACAAAAAAAAAGGGTTAGGATTATTTACCCTGTAAGCCCAATAAAATATCCTAGATAAAAGTCGATCCTATAAGGCTTAGCTCCTAAGTCAGTACGCCCGATAGCTCCAAGGAAACCTTAAGTTCTTCACAACTTCTACTAAGTACTAAGGGATTTGGGCTAGGTATTTTGGGCATTATAACAATACTAGAAGGCAACTTTTCTACCATTAGGGGGTAGATTTCAAACCAGGCAGTGGGTAGCCTCGCTAAGCTTCTCCAAAAGTGGGAGGTGTCTGGACGAAAGAGGCTCAAGGAGAGGGAAGGATCAGACTTGAAGGCTTTGTGGACGAAGAACTCTTCATCACAAGAGGGTATTTATAGGTCAAGGGATGGCCAACCAATGGCCAAGATTATGCCAAGTGCAAGGCAAGTGTAAGGTCAAGATTAGGCAAGTGTCCTTGGCCAACTTGCACACAAAATATCCTACCAACTCCAAGACAAAATTGACTCCTCCAATCTACCTCAATTCGCCACATCCATCAATGAGAGGTGACAAGTGTCGCCTCTCGTTGGTCCAAAGTGTTTCGCCTCTGAAAATCCGCAAAAATTAGAAATGGCATAGCCGAATTTATCCTACGCGAAGTCTTGTCGCTTCGCCTAAAACGATTCCTCGAGTGAGTTGTGCCCAAAAACGTGCCATGCCTAAACTTTTAAGGCCAAACTGTGACGCACGCCTCACGCATACATACTCCTAAATACGGTATAACATTCTCCTCCTTAGAAACATTCGTCCCGAATGTTCCTTCCCAAGACGCTTAACGATAAGGTTCTTCATAACTTAAATAAGCTTGTAAATGCCACACACGACCACGTAACAACACTTAGGAAAAACGATAACGAAAATTTACAAGTAGGAAAGTGAATTACCCGAGGCGCTGGGAATAGTGAGGATACTTCGCCTCATGTCCTCCTCGCCTTCCCACGCCATCTCCTCCTCGAGCTCGCTCCGCCACAAGACTTTGACGGCCACGCCCTGGTCCGCAGACGCCTAACCCGACGATCGACTATCGCCATGGAATCTCCTCATACGATAACCCCTGGTCACCGACATCGCCAATCGTGTACCTAGATGGATCCCCGATACATCTCTCAAAGATAGAAACATGAAACACCGATGCACCGCTTCCAGATCGGACGGCAGATTCAACTCAGGCAACCTTGCCTACCTCGCGACAACTAAACGCCCAATATACCTGGGCCGAGTTTCTTCTTCCCGATCTCATCACACCCTTCATGGGTGACACCTTTAGGAAAACCTAATCATGAACTCGAACTCAGATGCCGACGACGATGATCCGCATATGACTTCGCCGACTCGAAGCCGCCAAGAACCTCTCCCGATAAGCTTCACCTTATCCATCGCTCGCTGCACCAACCGTCCCACTAGCCGCACTCTCGCCCACATCGAACCAACCTATAGGCGACCGCACTTCCTCCCATACAAGGCCTCATAAGGCGCCATCCGAATACCGAGTGGTAGCTATTATTGTACGCAAACTCAACTAGAGGCAAATGATCCTCTCGCCACTCGAAAGTCGATAACACAGCTCGCAAAGATATCCTCAAGCAGTCCGATAGTGCGCTCGCCGCCCGTCCGCTCAGGATGGAATGCAATACTCAGCTCACCAAGGCCCCTAAACCTCTCGAAAGCACTCCGTAAGCTTAGCCAGAATCGGGCTCTCTGTCGATATGATCGAATAGGACTCCACGCACCGACGATCTCTGATGTAAAGTCCGCATAATCCTCACCAAAAGTCGCCCCGACGGAAGAAAGTGGGCTGATTTCACAAATGCCGACGATAACCCATATAGAATCATGTCTCATCCGAAAGCGAGGTAATCCTACGACGAAGTCCATGTAGATCACCTCCCACTTCTGTGTCGATCTCTATCGTCAGAATAAACCACCGTGCCTCCGTGCTCTACCTTTACCGCCGACAACACGCACCGAGCTACTTAACTCGCAACGCCCCTCTTCAAGCCATCCCACCAATACACGTATCTGGCGTCGTGGTACATCTTGGTCGCACTGACGGATAGAGTAACGCGCGCCGCAGGCTTCCCCAAGAACTCGCCAAGTCCTCAAACATCCGAACACACAACTCGCCAAACCTTAGCACCCCATCAAAGTGCTACTCAAAAGGACCTTGCCTCACGAAGAGTCAGATCATGATAACGCGTCAAAATCGATCCTCGAATCGCCGCTTCTTCACCTCCTCGACGATGGAAGACTCGGCAACCTCACGAACTCAACCCCATCGCTATCGTAATCAATCAAACGGACACCAAGGCTCGCTAATCGATGCAAATCACGAACCATGTCCTCCTCTCTAGCTACACATCCGATAGGCTCCCATCGACCTACGACTAAGAGCATCCGCCACAACATTGGCTTTCCCGTGGTACAGATATCAACATCGTAATCCTTAAGCAACTCTAACCACCGCCTCGCAGAAGTTCACTCCTCCGGCCGAAGATATACCGAGGCTCTTGTGGTCTCAGATAAATATCCACACGAACCCCATACAAATAGTGCCTCCGCATCTTCAAGGCGCCAATCACCACGCTAACTCCAAATCGCGCGGGTAGTTCTCTCGTGTTTCTTCACCGCCGATGCATATGTTATAACCTTGCCATGCCGCATCAACACACATCCCAACTGATGCCCGACGATCGCAATACACAACATAACCGCTCGACTCCGAAGAGTAAGAACGGGCGGCCGCCGCCTCTTTTCAAAGAATCGAAACCCCGCCACAAGCATCATTCCATCAAACTTGGCCGCCTTTCTCGAGTCACCGTCAATGGTGCAGATAGAAGCAAACTTCTCCACGAGCCGATAATATCCTCGCAAGGCCCGTAAAATCGCGAACCTCTCGCTGAGTAAGAGTTCAGGCCAAGTCCCGATCGCTTCGATCTTCGTCGATTCACTGAATGCCATCACCGGCTAATATGCCCAAGAAAAGCCACCAAGTCAACCAAAACTCACATTTGGAAAACTTGGCGCATAATCGCCGTCTCGAGAATCACAAGACAGCCTCAAACGCTCGCATGCTCCTCGCTCGAGCGAATAAACCAAGATATCATCAATGAACACTATCACAAACGTGTCCAAAATGGTTTGAACACTTGGCTCATCAAATCCATGAATACCACGAGCATCGTCAACCCAAAAGACATGACCAACTCATAATGCCCGCATCGTCCTAATGCACCTAGTGGACATCCACCTCTCGACTCGCACTGATGATAGCCCGATCGCAGATCAATCTTGAGAAACATCTCGCACTCGCAACCGGGTCGAACAAATCATCAACCCCGGGAAGCGGGTATTCGTTTTAATGGTCACCTTGTTCACCGTCAGAATCAACACACATGCGCAGGCCCCGCCCTTCTTCTTCACGAACAATACCGACGCTCCTGCGAGAAACACTAGGCCCGACAAGCCCTTCTCCAAAGAAATCCCTAAGCCGATCCTTCAACTCTCTCAACTCGCAAAGCCATTCTCAGATGGCTGAATGGAAATAGGCCGAGTGTCCGCAATATGTCTATACAAAACTCAATCTCCTCTCACGAGGGATACCCGAGGTCGCCTGAAACACGCTCGGGAACTCTCGACTATCGAATCGATCAAAATCTGCACCGCACTCGTGATCAAACACCCGAACGAGATGGTAGATATATCCTTCGCACCATCTTCCTAGCCTTGAGGTAGGAAATAAACCTACCCCTCGCGATACCGCGTTCTCCCACTCAACAACCGGCCTCAGAAATCGAACCGCATTACTTTCTCTCTCAGCCTACATTGGCGTAGCAAGAAGCTAGCCAATCCATCCCCATGATCACGCCGGTCAATCATCTCCAACTCTATCAAGTCGGCCAGGTCCGACGATCAGAACGGTCACAGACAAGCTCTATATACCGCCGAGCTACCACCGAATCACCCATCGCGTAGCTACCTCGAAGTGGTCTATGGACTCGTGCTCTATCCCTATCCTACTAGCAACAAGTGGAGATATATAGACAGAGTAGAACCCGGATCTATCAAAGCATACACATCAAACCCAAACCGATAAGGTACCGTGGACGACATCGCGAGGCCTCCGATCTTTTACCGGACAAAGCATAAATGCGTTCTCGAGGACCGCTAGAATCGACCCGCGCCACGACTTCCGCGACTGGCCGTCCATGAGTACTTTATTCTCCGGGCGAGTAGTCGCTTCGGGATGAAGAAGACCACTGAAGAACTCGTAGGTCGACTTACCATCAAGATCGCCTTGGTCGACAGCCGATAGTGACCCCGCTGGCCACAATCAAACAAGCTCCCATAGCAAGCACCACAACTCCCGGCGGATCTACCGCGACGGCCACACCGGCGGTGGTCCCGATCGCCGCACTCGCCGCTCGACGCTCAAGTCCGGCCCCGGTTCGCCTCGAATATCTCGGGCCGGCCGAGGACGGTGCAGGAGTGCTCGAGCCGGCCGTGGTGCAAATCTAGATCGCCGCCGAGGCCGCCACCACGAGCAGCCACCAAAAGACCGCCGCCCCGTCTTCTTCTCGCCGCCGTCACAACCCGCTTGCCTCTACGCCTCGCATCCAAGAGCATGAGTCGCATGCGTAATGTCCATACCCGGCCGAAGAGAAACACCCGCATACGACTCGCCATATAATCATCTAGCCCGTGACGAGCGGCACCCTATCCTCCATATTCGCTACCAACGCCGGGACATATCGAGCCAATGAATCAAACTCGACATTGTACTCCCGACAAGGCCCTCTCTCGCCTCAAGCAGAAAAATCTATCACCCCGCGCCTCCTCATCCGCGAGGCAAGAAGTGAATGAGGAAAGCCTCCGAGAACTCATCCTAAGTGGGACGCGCGGTTTCCCGGTAACTCCCACGAATCAAACCAATCGATCGCAGATCACGCAGCCTTATGTGGAACCAAAGATCACGACTCGGCCTCCGACGCCGATCACTCAAAATCCTTCAGAGTCGACGGATGAACTCGCGATCATCCTCCTCGACCAGAAACTCGCGCTACAACTCAGAAGTCTCAGAGCCTCAAACTTCGCCTCGTGAATCCACGGTACGATCGGGCTGGACTGAATCGCCAGATCCACCGCCTCATGTTCGCCACGATCCTCGCCAAGAATCGCCATCTCTTCAGAACCCATCTCATCTCGCTTCCAGCCGGGACCGAGGTGTAGGTACTGTGGTCTCATCACCGCCGCCGCCCTAAACCTCCTCGGGTCGGCGGCGTAGAACTCGCCGCCTCGTATAGATCGGCTCGAGCCTCGCGACTCTAGGTGTCCCACTAGCGCCTCCTACCGCTTGCCCTCTCGGCCCGGTTGCCTTACGCGAGGCATAATCATGCGTAAAAGGATACGTTAGCGGTCCACTTATAACACAAACAAGGCACGATCTCGTAATGAGAAGAATGGAAACCAATCCTAAATATCCTATAGCCTCCTCGATTATCGCGTGGTGCACAACACACCGATAATCAAGACTCTACTAGATACGGTTCAGACACTTTCCGAGGATAACTCGCTCGATATCACTTTTGTCACGACTGCCCGGTCCGTGGATCGTGCCTTACCCGCACCCAAGTAGTCATACATCGAGTAATCAACGAATATAAAACAAGACATGAAACAGCTTGTAAATGAGACACGCTTTATCCGATGAAAAGCTGCCTTTCTAAGATATATATATAAATAACCCAAGTTTTGCGCTACATCCAAATGTACAATAGACTACGCACTTAGGAATGTAAACAACTATGATGACAGTGGTTCCGCCATACCCTCGATCAGATAAAACTAATTACAACAGGAGAGCATACCCAACAAAGAGAGCCTCCTATAAGACGGAGCTCCCGATACCAATGCAAAGAGATCCTAAGGACGTGGATCTAGCACTGCCGCTCTTACCGCAGATGAACGCACTTCAAGGAGGTCAAGACAACAGTACTAAGTATGCGAAATCAGAAAGTACTTAAATGAAAACATATCATTTTTTAAAATCACCATATATACGTATGAAACAACTAAGGTAACCGCACATAGTGCCACATCATAAACAAGAGCAACAATAGGTAAATCAGTAATGTGTCTTTTCTAGGTCGCGAATGATCGGGCAGGCCAATTGCCCGTAGTATCACCATGCAAGCCTAACTCGACTCCTCAGAGTCCGCATAGGCCACTCACATAGGCCCGCATAGGTATATAACCCCGCATCGAGGTAGCTACTCGCATCGCCCCGACTCGTAGTCCGCACGGCCACATGCATCGCATGAGGTATAACCCCGCACACTAACCTCGAACTCCCGTAGCCCGCATAGGTCCCCTCGACCCGCATGAGGTATTCTCGAATCATGGTCCTGCATCACCGAGTCTACCCCGCATCGGAGGGCGCCTAACCCCTGACATGGCAAGAGGTGAGTGATATTACACTAACCTAACAAATTATCGTTAAACAACATAAGCACAACAAGAATACTCTCTTACACAAACGTTATAGACACTAACACACATAGCATCATATCATGTCTACTTATCAAACCATCTTATTTATTCTTTTCACAAATCAATATAAGTCCGTTATAAACACATAGGCAAACTGCTTTTTTATCATTCTTGTGGTTATACCTAACTTCCCATAAAGCTAGTATAACTCTTAAGCTTCGCTTTAAAACCAATTAGTTCTCTTCTCGTTAAAAATGATTCAAGAATCTTTGAAATGCTTTCAGATCCTTATTATTCGTGCTTAAGTCGCAGACATTGCCGTAAGTATTATTCAGCTTAAGTCGAAGACATTGCCGTAGTTATTATTCGCTTAACACACGACGCTTCACCGCATTATATATTTTAAAATATCATGCTTTAGGAAGAATCACATACCTTCTCGCAAATCCACCGCCAAGTTGAATATGTCGCGCAGAGAATCAAATTTATAATAGTCGACACGCCTATCAACGCTCGCACTATTCTCAGAAACGCTTCAAGCAGAGGGTTTTATATCCTACGGAAAATCGGGCAAGACTTCCTACCCGAGCTACTCAAGTCTATCAGAAAACAAATTCTAAGTAAGCAGCTTGATTATTCTTCTTAAACCCTTCATCGTGATAATAGCTCAATTCTATTCAGAATATTCTTCTAAGTATTTAATACTTATTCTTATACTACTACAAAGATGTATTCTCTAATACAAAAAAAGGGTTAGGATTATTTACCCTGTAAGCCCAATAATATCCTAGATAAAAGTCGATCCTGAGCAAGGCTTAACTCCTAAGTCAGACGCCCGATAGCTCCAAGGAAACCTTAGAAGTTCTTCACAACTTCTACTAAGTACTAAGGGATTTGGGCTAGGCATTTGGGCATTATAACAATACTAGAAGGCAACTTTTCTACCAAGGAGGGGTAGATTTCTGCCAGGCTAGTGTGGGTAGCCTGCTAAGCTTCTCCAAAAGGGGGAGGTGTTTGTTATACCTCGTATTTCCAGAGTATGTACGTATGAGATACGCATAAAAAGTTTGGCTTTAAAGTTAGCCTCGACGTTTTTTTTGTACACAACTCACTAAAAGAATCGCTTTCCACGAAACGCTTTCCACGCCTTTCGTAGGAAAATTCCGCCATGCCATTACTAATTTTTGCGGATTTTTCCGAGAGACGAAACATTTTGGACCAACGGAGGGCGACACTTGGCACCCTCCCATCGATGGACTTCAATCGCCCATTGACGAGATCGAGAGGTGGAGCACGCCAGGCCTCAGGCACAAGTCAAGGAGTTGGTAGGATATTTGTGTGGAGTAAATCTCCACCCTACACTTGCCTTGCACTTGTCTTAATCTTGGCTATTGGTTGGCCACTTGACCTATAAATACCCCCTTAAGACGAAGAGTTCTTCATCCACAAATCTTCCAAGTCTTGAAAATCCTCCTCTCCCTTTGTGAGCTTTTCATCCAACACCCCTTCCTCCCTCGTGAGTTTGGCCGAGGGCCTAACCCCCTAGCCTAGCCGAAATCTACCCTCCCTTGGTAGAAAAGTTGTCTTCTAGTATCGTTATAATGCCCAAAATACCCTAGCCCAAATCCCTTAGTCTTTGGTAGAAGTCGTGAAGAACTTCTAAGGTTTCGAGCTACTGGGCGCATAACTTAGAGCTAAACCTGCTCAGCGACTTTATCTAGATATTATCGCTTACCGAGGTAATAATCCTAACCCTCTTTGAATTGTAGAATACTTACCGTTGTAGTATAAGGATAAGTATAAATACTTAGAAGAATATCACGTAAAAGAATTGAACTATTACCACAAAGAGAAGGTTTTAAAAGAAGAATAATCACACTGACTTCACATAGGACTGCTTTCACAAGAGACTTACATAGCTCACCTGCAGGGTCAGGCCGCCCGACTTTCCGTAATTATGAACCCTGCTTAGAATGACCTCAAAGTAGTCTTTGATAGATATCCGTGACTATTATAGTCGACTTCTCACATGACATATTCAACTTCAAGGTGTGGTTTTCACGGTATGTATGTGATTCTTCCTAAAGCATGATATTTTACAATATATAATACTAGACGATACGTGTTAATCGAATAATAACTACGCAATGTCTTCGACTTAAGCCTCAATAATACTTATGGTAATGCCTCACGCTTAAGCTCGAATAATACTTACTAAGAATGCCTCACGCTTAAGCTCAATAACAAAGAACCAAAACATTTCAAAAGAATATCAATCATTTTTAACAAGATAAATAATTGGTTTTAAAACAAAGGCTTAAGAGTTACGCTAGCTTTACGGGAAGTTAGGTATAACAACTTAAGAATGATAAAAGGAAATGTTTACTTGTTTGTTTATAAAAGCCTTGCATTGATCTCTAAGTGTAGTAAGATTGTTTGATAAGTAGACATATCATGATGCTACCCGTTAGTGTCTTGTAATGCCGTAAGCGGGTCATTCTTGCTGCGGCTTACGCTGTTAACCTAAGTCCGCTGTATCGCTATCGTATCACCTACCCTCGACTATTATACCGGTGGCTCGCTTCTCGACGCGGTCTATACGGCCCATGCGGTCCGTGAGACTACGCGAGCGCCGTATGCTCCGTGATTGATCATTCCGGCGCCTAGCCCGACGCGGGATTCCTATGCGGTCCGCCGAGACTACGCGGTCTCGAGGCTACGCGGCCGCGGAGCCTAGCGGACGCCGGGTTGGCTGCCCCCGACGCGAGGGCTACCTCACGCGGCCTACGCGTGACCTATGCGGCCGCGAAAGTCAGACTAGGCACGCAGAATGATACTATGGGCGATTGGCCTTGCTTCGATCATTCGCGCCTAGAATAGACTCGCTGGCGCTTTTCCTATTATCGTTGTTGCCAGGATGCGCACTATGTGCAATTGAACCGATTGTATTTGTGAAAAGGTTTTAAATACTTTGATTTCATTTTAAGTACTTTATAGTTTCACATACTTGGTACTGCCAGATCGACTCTTCTGGGCCGCGCTCATGCCGCAGGTGGCAAGGTGTGCTAGATCCACATCCTTAGGATCTCGCGTTGTGTCGTGAGCTCCATCTTCTCCGAGGCTCTACTTTGGGTATGATCTCCCCGTATTGTAGATAGTTTTGTATAGCAGGTATGTGGGCCCCGTCCCGCCATAGTTGTTTACTTCCTTAGAGGTCTGTAGTACTATTGTACACTGGGATGTAATCGCAAAACTTGAGTTATTTATATTATGCCGAAAGGCAAGCTTTTCATCGATAAACTGGTCTTATTTTATAAATCGCTTCGCCTTGTTTTATATTCCACGTTACTCGATGTATGACTACTGGGTGCCCTGCAGGCACTACCACGCCCTAACGTCGTGACAAAAGTGGTATCAGAGCGCTTAATCCTCGGAAAGTGTCTGCATCGTATCTAGTAGTCTGATTATCGGTGTCAGGCACCACACCAATAATCGTGAGGCTATAGGATATTTAGGATTGGTTTCATTCTTCTCATTCTCGAGATCGCGGCTTTAGAGCCGTGTTATAGGTTGGACCTCTAACGTATTCCTTTCCTCGTAATGCTTATGCCTCCACGTAAGGCAACCCGCCCGTATGGCAAGGCAATGAGGAGTCGCTAGCAGACACCCAGAGTCACGAGGGCTCGTGCCCACTATACCGTAGACGGCGAAGTTCTATGACGCCGCCCCAAAGAGACCACAGCACCCACACCTCCCGCCCCACACCAAGCGGAGGAGTTAGGGTACAAGGAGATGGCCCACTATCACAAAGTCAGGCCCGACACGGAGAGACGGATGCGACGCTCCAGCCTCCAGCCCACGCACCCAGAAGGCACCCGAGGCGTATAGTTGAGGTCGCGAGATTTCGAGTCAGAGCCCGCCGTAGTTTTACTGGTCGAGGCCGAGGATGATCCGCAGGAGTTCATCCGCCACCGCAGAGGATTATGCGCGGTGATCGTGGCTTCGAGATCGAGGCCGTGATATTCGGTTCGCGACGGCCGCGCGACACCGCAATGATTGGTTTGATTCACGGAGCTTTCCCGGAGAGCATGCACCTCCAGCAGATGGGATGAGTTTTCGTGAGGCTTTTTCACACACTTCTTGCCTCCGCACGGCGAGGGCACGAGCCGATAGATTCTTTGCCGAGGCAGTGAGGACGCACCGCCGTGGAATACAATGTCGAAGTTTGATTCTTTGGCTAGATATGTCCCAAAGATTAGCAGATATGAGGATGTGGTACACCGCTACGCCACCGCTAGATGATTATATGGCCGAGTCATGCGTGTGTTCTTCACCGTATGGACATTACCCGCACGCAGCTCATGCACTAGATGCGATGAGCGCAGAGACCACGGCAGAGCGATATCGCCAGCAGGTTAAGGCCAAGACGGCCGTTCTTTCGTGGTCCTCGTGGTGGGCGATCGCCAGGTCCAGATTTGCACCACAGCCAAGCAGAGCGCCCTACCTCATTTTCAAGACAAACAGAGCGCCGGGCGTCGTGGCCCTGTGACTTCGGATTTCCAGTAGCAGAGTGCTAACTGCTCGAGGTCCGCCGCGGCAGTGGCGTATACCATTCTCGGGAGCCGACCAGAGCTTGCTATACTTGTGGCCAGCAGGTCACTTTGCGAGAGTTTGTTCGACCGGGCGGCGCTGTGGTAGGCTCACCATGTGGTCTCTGTCGCTTCTTCATCCTCGACAGCTACTCGCCCGAGGGCAAGGTACACATGGACCAGGGTCGCGTCGCAGGTCGTGGGCGCAGTCCCGCTTCTAGCGGTCCTCGTAACCGCATATATGCTTGGTCCACCGACAGATCGTGAGGCCTCACCGATGTCGCCACAGTACCTTATCGCTCGGGTTTGACGGTATGCTTTGATAGATCCGGTTCTACTGGCCCCATATATCTCCCTTGTTGCTAGTAGGATGTGGATAGAGCCCGAGTACATAGACCCTTTCGAGGTAGCTACGCCAAATGGTGATTCGCAGGTAGCTCGCGTATATAGAGCTTGTCCCGTGACTATTTACAACCGCTTCACCCAGCCGACTTGACAGAGTCGAGATGATTGACTTCGACGTGATCACGGGACGGATTGGCTAGCCTCTGCTACGCCAACGTGGACCGCAGAGAGAGAGTAGTACGGTTCCAGCTTCCGGCGAGCCATTGTTGAGCGGAGGAGCACCAGACGCCGAGGGTAGGTTTATTTCCTACCTCGGCTAGGAGGATGGTTCGGCGGTATATCTACCATCTCGCTCGTGTTCGACATCAAGTCGCGTACCAGATTTCCAATGGCCCTGTGAGTCACGAGTTCCCGCACGCAGCTTCCGCATGACCTCCCGCATCCTCCCGAGAGGAGATCGAGTTTTGTATAGACAGCTGCCAGATACTCGCCTATTTCCATTCCGCCATACGTAACGGCACCCGCCGAGTTGAGAGAGTCAAGGATCACTTTAGGGATTTGGCCGAGAAGCGGCTTCATCAGCCTAATGTTTCTCCCCGGGAGCGCCAGATTGTTCGTGAAAAGAAGCGACGGACGCCGCGCACGCGTGTTGATTACATGTGAACAACAAGGTTACCATTAAGAATGTATACCCTTCCTGTGATTGATGATTTGTTCGACCAACAGTGGCGCGAGATGTTTCTCCAAGATTGATCCGCGTCGCTATCATCGTTCGTGTCGAGAGCGGATGTCCCTAGATCGCATTCCGACCCTGCACGCATTATGAGTTCAGTGGTCATGTCTTTTGTTGACCAATGCTCCGCCAGATTCATGGATTTGATGAACCGAGTGTTCAAACCATTTTTGGACACGCTTGTGATAGTGTTCATTGATGATATCTTCGCTTATTCTCGCCAGAGCAGAGCACGCGAGCATTTGGCGATCAGGCACAGCTTCTCCAGACTAGCAGCTTGTACGCCAAGTTTTCCAAATGTGAGTTTTGCTGACTTCAGGCGCTTTCGGGCATATTGTCGGGCCGATGGCATTCGAGTGGATACGCCAAGATCGAGGCGCCAGACTTGGCCTAGACCTACTACTCCGGCTGCAGGTTCGCAGCTCGGGCCTCGCAGATATTATCGGCGTTCGTGGAGAAGTTTGCTTTATCTTCGCACCATTGACTAGGCCGACTCGTGGCGCACAAGTTTCAGCCGGATCGATGTCAGGAGCGTGGTTTCCAGCTTGCCGAAGAGAGATCGACGACGCCTCGCTTCTTACTTCTTCCGCAGGTCCGCATTTGCTATGTCGGTATCGTGACGCGTGCATCGGGTTGGGATGTGTGTTGACGCAAAGATGGCAGGTTATAGCATACGCATCCCGACACCAAGAAACACGAGGAACTACCCCACCCATGATTTGGAGTCGCACCGTAATTCACGCCAAGATCCGAGGCACTATTTGTATGGGTTCACGTGATATTTATACGCACTACAAGAGCCTCCAGATATCTTCACCGCAGGAGTCGAACTTACGATGCAGACGGTGGTTAGAGTTGCTTAAGGATTACGATGTTGATATCCCGCATCACCCGGAAGGCCAATGCCAGGCGTACGCCTAGTCGTAGGTCACGGGAGCCTATCGACGTGCAATAGAGAGGAGGGACATGGTTCGTGATTTGCATCGCTTAGCGAGCCTCGTGTCCGCTTGATTGATTCTCGATAGCAGCGGTTAGAGTTCGCGAGGTTGCCGAGTCTTCCATCGCCGGCGAGGCGAAGAGGCAACAGCCGAGGATCCACTTTGATTCGACATCGCGATACGCCTCTTCGCGAGGCGCGGTCCTTGAGGTAGCACCACGGGTGCTAAGGTTTGAGGCGCATCAGGTGTTCCGTGATGTTTCGTGACTTCTACAGCAGTTCTCGGGAAGCACACACAAGCATTTATCCATCCGGTCGACTCAAGATGTACCACGACCTTAGATCCGTATCGTGGGATGGCTTCAAGAGAGACGCTGCGCAGTTCGTAGCTCAAAGGCCCGTGTTGCCAAGCAGTGAAGGCAGAGCACCGTGCAGGCCCGTGGTTTGTTACGCACGATGAGATCCCGACTGAAGTGGAGGTGATCAACATGGACTTCATCACAGATTGCCTCGCACTCGCAGGAGACATGATTCTATATGGGTTATCGCCGACAGTCGACGAAATCAGCCCACTTTCTTCCCGTCAGACGACTTTTTCTACCGAGGATTATGCCGCACTTTACATCCGAGAGATCGTTAGATTGCATGGAGTCCCTACTGATTATATCGCATGCAGGAGCCTGGGCTTACGCTAACTTCGAGGTCTTTCCAGAGGTTTAGGGACGCAGTGAGCCCGAGTATCGCATTTCATCCGCAGACAGACGGACAGCAGAGCGCACTATCCGCACTTCGAGGATATGTCGCGAGCCCGTGTTATTGACTTCGCGGTAGTTGGGAGGATCATTTGCCCCAGTGGAGTTCGCGATAATAATAGCTACCACTCCAAAGATTCGCATGGCGCCTTATGAGGCCTTATATGGAGGAAGTGCAGACGCCTATAGGTTGGTTCGATGTGGGCGAGGTGCAATAGTGGGACCAGATTTGGTGCAGCAGCTGGATAAGGTGCGGTTATCCGAGAGCGACTATCGACACCGTAGTCGCATGGTCGATGCAGATCATCGCCGCTTCAGATCCGAGTTCGCAGAGATGATTGGGTTTTCCTAAAGGTGTCACCCATGGCGGTGTGATGAGATTCGGAAGAAGGGAAACTCACCAAGGTACATCGGGCCGCTTCAGATTGTCCGCAGGTAGGCAAGGTTGCTCACGAGCCGATCCGCCGTCCGATCCGAGGCAAAGGCATCCGTGTTTCACGATCTATGCCGAGGAGATGTATCGATCCATCTAGTGGTGCACCCGATCGACGATGTCCAGTGTGACCGAGGGGTTATCGATGAGGAGGTTCCCATAGCGATAATCGATCGCCGTTAGCGCCCGCGACGAAGGACGGGCTTCCGCCAAGGTCTTGTGGCGAACGAGCTCGTGAGGAGATGACGGGAAGCCGAGGAGGACATGAGGCGTATATCCTCACCTATTCCCACACCTCCGTAATTCACTTTCCTACTTGTAAATTTCCATTATCATTTATGCCTAAGTGTTGTTTTGTGGCCGCGGTGTGGCATTTGCAAACCGCTTAAGCTTCTTCGTTATCCGCTTGAGAAGGAACATTCGGGACGAATGTTTCGGAGGGGAGAATGTTATACCTCGATTTCCAGAGTATGTACGTAAGGAGATACGCATAAAAGTTTGGCTTTAAAGTTAGCCTCGACGCTTTTTTTGTACACAACTCACTAAAAGAATCGCTTTCCGACTAAACGCTTTCCACACTTTCGTAGGAAAATTCCGCCATGCCATTACTAATTTTTACGGATTTTTCCGAGAGACGAAACATTTTGGACCAACGAGGGCTTACACTTGGCACCCTCCCATCGATGGACTTGAATCGCCCATTGACGAGATTCGAGAGGCGGAGCACGTTTGTGCCTCAGGCACAAGTCAAGGAGTTGGTAGGATATTTGTGTGGAGTAAATCTCCACCCTACACTTGCCTTGCACTTGTCTTAATCTTGGCCATCGTTGGCCACTTCTGACCTATAAATACCCCTTAAGATTAAGAGTTCTTCATCCACAAATCTTCCAAGTCTTGAAAATCCTCCCTCTCCCTTTGTGAGCTTTTCATCCAACACCCCTTCCTCTCCTCGTGAGTTTGGCCGAGGGCCTAACCCCTAGCCTAGCCGAAATCTACCCCTCTCCCTTGGTAGAAAAGTTGTCTTCTAGTATCGTTATAATGCCCAAAATACCCTAGCCCAAATCCCTTAGTCTTTGGTGAAGTTGTGAAGAACTTCTAAGGTTTCTTAGAGCTACCATGCATAAACTTGCAGAGCTAAACCTTGCTCAAAGCGCGACTTTATCTAGGATATTATCAGCTTACCGAGGTAATAATCCTAACCCTCTTTGAATTAGAGAATACTTATCGTTGTAGTATAAGGATAAGTATAAATACTTAGAAGAATATCACGTAAAAGAATTGAACTATTACCACAAAGAAGGTTTTAAAAGAAGAATAATCACATCAGACTACATAGACTGTTTTCACAAGAGACTTACATAGCTCACCGGTAGGTCACGCCCGACTTTCCGTAGAATTATGAACCCCCGCTTAGAATGACCTCGAGTAGTCTTTGATAGATATCTCGTGACTATTATAGCCGACTCATACAAGGACATATTCAACTCGTGTGGTTTTCACTTAGGCGTATGTGATTCTTCCTAAAGCATGATATTTTACAATATATAATACTAGACGCATACGTGTTAACTGACACAACTACGCAATGTCTTTGACTTAAGCCTCAATAATACTTATGGTAATGCCTCACGCTTAAGCTCGACAATACTTACGAATGCCTCACGCTTAAGCCCAATAACAAAGAATCAAAACATTTCAAAAGAATATCGATCATTTTTAACAGAAGATAAATAATTGGTTTTTAAAACAAAGGCTTAAGAGTTACGCTAGCTTTATGGGAAGTTAGGTATAACAACTTAAGAATGATAAAAAGGAACTGCTTACTTGTTTGTTTATAAAAGCCTTGTATTGATCTCTCAAGTGTAGTAAGATTGTTTGATAAGTAGACATATCACGATGCTACCGTGTTAGTGTCTTGTAACGCCGTAAGCGGGTCATTCTTGCCAGGCTTACGCTAACCTGTAAGTCCGCTGCATCATATCGTATCACCTACCCTCGACTATTATACCGGTGGCTTGCCTCTTGACGCGGTCTATACGGCCTACGCGCGGTCCGCGAGACTATGCGCGAGCAGCCGTATGCTCCGTGATTGATCATTCCGGCGCCTAGCCCGACGCGGGATTCCTACGCGTCCGCTGAGACTACGCGTCTTTTGAGGCTATGCGCGCCGCGGAGCCCAGGCGGATGCCGGGGTTGGCTGCCCCGATGCGAGGGCTACCTCACGCGGGTCTCACGTGACTCCATGCTGGCTGCGAAACCAGACTAGGCACGCAGAATGATACTACGGGCGATTGTCCTTGCTTCGATCATTCGCGCCCAGAATAGACCTGCTACGCTTTCCTATTATCGTTGTTGTTGAGGATGCGCACTATGTGCAATTGAACCGATTGTATTTGTGAAAAGGTTTTAAATACTTTGATTTCATTTTAAGTACTTTATAGTTTCACATACTTGGTACTGCCAGATCGACTCCTTCTGGGCCGCTCATGCCGCAGTGGCAAAGGTGTGCTAGATCCACATCCTTAGGATCTTTCGCTGTGTCGTGAGCTCCATCTTCTCCGAGGCTCTACTTTGGTACGATCTCCTATATTGTAGATAGTTTTGTATAGCCAGGTATGGCGGGCCCCGTCCCGCCATAGTTGTTTACTTCCTAGAGGTCCAGAGTACTATTGTACACTGGGACGAATCGCAAAACTTGAGTTATTTATATTATGCCGAAAGGCAAGCTTTTCATCGATAAACTGGTCTTATTTTATAAATCGCTTCGCCTTGTTTTATATTCCGCTGGTTACTCTGATGTATGACTACTTGGGTGCCCCGGTAAGGCACCAGTCACGGGCCCCGGAACGGGTCGTGACATGTTTGGACGAAAAGAGGCTCAAGGGAGAGGGAAGGATTTTAGACTTGGAAGGCTTTTGTGGATGAAGAACTCTTCATCACAAGAGGGGTATTTATAGGTCAAGGGATGGCCAACCAATGGCCAAGATTATGCCAAGTGCAAGGCAAGTGTAAGGTCAAGATTAGGCAAGTGTCCTCGCCAACTTGCACACAAAATATCCTACCAACTCCAAGACAAAATCGACCCTCCAATCGCCTCAATTCCGCCACATCCATCAATGAGGGTGACATGTTGTCGCCTCTCGCTGGTCCAAAGTGTTTCGCCTCGGAAAAATCCGCAAAATTAGAAATGGCATAGCCATAATTTATCCTACGCGAGTCTTGTAAAACGCTTTACCCGAAACGATTCTCGAGTGAGTTGTGCCCAAAAACGTGTCATGCCTAAACTTTTAAGGCCAAACTTTCGTGACGCACGCCTCACGCATATACTCCTAAATACGGGTATAACAGATTCTACGATGCCGCCTCCCAAAGAGTTTAGAGCAAAGAAGCAGAGCTACCGAGGCCACGATATCCGAGCCTCCACCCTACCACCAGAACAGAGGATATGGGTTGCAAGGAGATGGCCCGCCACTAGTTAGGTTTATGGCGAGACTGAGGACGACGGAGCCGGTACCAGAGTGCACCCTGTGGCCGATAGTTGGAGACTTCGACTTTAAGTTGTAGTCCACCAAAGGTTCTATGGATCGAGTGCCGAGGATGACCTCGCAGTTTATCCGACGCATATGCCGATCATGAGAGTGATCAAGGCCTCGCAGGCGTAGTCGGTGATATTGGTTCGCATCGCCGCGTGATACCGCCGATCGTTTGATCTACGGAACCGCCCCGGGAGATGCGCTTCTAGTCAGATGACGAAGTTCTCGTGGGCTTTTCTTGCACATTTCTTGCCCCCACAGCATGGCGAGGGCTCGGCCGGCAGATTTTTGATGTCGAGGCAGACGCGCACGGCTCGGGAGTACAACGCGAGTTCGACTGCCGTCTGATATGTCCCCGCGCTAGTAGCTAGTATGGAGGACAGAGTGCACCGCTATGTCACGTGGCTAGACGATTATTTGGCAGAGTTGCTCGCGTAGCTCTTCACGGCATGGACATTGCCCGCACGCAGCTTATGCACTTGGCGAGGAGCGAGAGGTCGACGAAATGACCGGATCAGCAGAAGAGGCTGTAATAAGAAGGTCTTTTATACTTTCGAGGCGGATCGCCTCAAGAAGAGATTAGTTATGCGCTCCGCCAAGACAGAGTGGTCCTCCACGCCTTCGTGGCATCCAGAGTATTCGTGAGCGCTCAGTGGCTCCAAGGGTTCAGTTTTCGGAGTAGCAGATTGACTCAGACGAGGCCACCCTTACCTCAAATATGGCCGCCATGTAGAATCCATATGGGAGGTCGTGGCTGGTTCTGGAGGTTGTTTTACATGCGACAGCAGGCCATTTTGTGAGAAATTGTCCGACCAGAGGTAGCGCGATGTAGAGACTCTACTCGTGATCTACACGGTTCATCACCTTCTACGCTTATGCACTGCAGGCAAACCTATGATTAGAGTGAAGCTGTGAGATACAGTATATCCTTAACCTCTAGAGCTTAGTATGCTTGATATAATGATCTTATTATCGCGGTACATGCATGGATAATATTGGTTATTTATAGTTAGAAAACATGGTTAGTCGAAGGTAAGTATGGGGTATGGAAGGTGAACCTTAGAATAGTACACGCTGAGACCTTAGATGTAAGGTCGCCTGAGAAAAAGATTTTACTGCTAGTCTTTGTCAAGCACTTGCATGCGTGGAAATGTATCGAGGATATTTGGTCGTAAGACGAAAGTGGTAGCTTTCATGACTGGATAGGAAAGATTGTTCCGGACGGGAACAAGAGTCCGCACGACATGGGTCGGGTTGAGGACCATTCGCGTCAACCCGCAGCCCGGCTTGGGGCCGGGCCGAGGTGGTCCCGCCAGTGGTAGGTCACGAGGGCGCCAGGCCTGTGCTTAGGTAACCATCAGACGTTCGTGGACGCGCTCGACCGAGTCGGATTGTGAAAGCCGAATGGCCTTAGAGTAAATCGAAGCGCGGAGCTGCTGTGAGATTAGAAATGACTCCTCGGCTTGATTTGAGTTTTGCGCACCTGCTATATTCTCGCCATTAGGGCATAATCGTTTCGTAAGCATAAAGAATGAGACTATATCTACGCCAGATGTTTGGAGACTTAGAAGGAATATTCGACGAATGTTTCTACGAGGGAAGAATGTTATACCCCGTAGTTCCGTGGTATGTATGCGAGGACGCACGAGAATACGCGTAAAAATCGGAAAGCGAAGAAAGACGTGATTTTCAAATCTAAAAGTTTCCGCTTTTGTAAAGGAAAATGTTCGTTGACGGGAATTGATTCCCAGATTTGGAATTTGGGCTTGAATTATATTAGAATTTTGAGATTTTATTTTCTGAATGGTCACGCTGGGCCCACTTGAGAAATTTACGCTTGTGGGGCCCGCTTGTTTTTGAGATTTTGGCCATTATGGATATTTTCTAAGATGAAATATTTTGGACGACAGAGTGGCGACACGTGTTACCCTGTGGGCTAGGTTGGCCGATTTTCACGTGATGACAAGCCAAGACAAGCCGCCAAGTCTTGCAAGATATTTTGCGTGACAAGTTGGCTCAGGTCCCACCCACACATGTCCCCAATCTCAACCAAACACTTGCCTTCATCCTATCCCTTGGTTGTCCTATATATGCACCCTTTGTTGATGAAATCTTCCACACTTAGATAATTCAAGACTTGAGAAATATTTCATCTCCCTCCCTCTCTCACTTGCTCTCGTCGACCACACCCCCCCCCCCCAACCAAACCTTGTCCAATAATTCCTAAACTCTTAAGTGATCTTCCCTAGTGTATTAGGAAGACTCTTAACCAAAAGATAGAAAAGATTTCACATCCCTAGCCACAAAACCACCTCGCCGAGAGCTCTTGAGGAAAACCTGTCCTTCACTTGTTTGAGCTGTTCTGAAGAGATGATGGTGAGGAGCTTCTTAGGTGATTTTTGGTGGTTTGTAACATAAAGATCGAGCTAAGACTTGCTTGGAACGACATTAAGTTCTTGGATAGATTTTGGGCTATTTGAGGTAGTAAATCTTAACCTCTTTGTGAATCGTCATTATACATATATTATAAGTATATTACGAGTATATAATATATGGAGTAAGTTTGGAAAGAATGGATCTTGTTAACTTGTTAAAGAAAGGATTGACTGTTAGCCATTAAAATGGTAAAACATATCCAACGATCCAATGTATCTTACTTGTGAAAAGTAATTAACAAAGTAACTATAACTTATATTAAGAATGGAAATATAAGTTCGATGACTAATGAGTAATTTGGATAAGTAAATGGACAAAGTCGCCAAGGACCCCAACTTAAGGATCAGATTTACTTTGGACCGTATTTACTTTGGACCGTATTTACATTTCATAAGGGAAGATTGTTCAATCGCGCTCCGCTTCATGCGATCCCCTTTTAATTATTATTGTATCAGATTGTACAAGGCGTGATAGTAAACCGCTACTGCTTGGGCGTGTAATCCCCTTCTTTATGTTGTTTGATTATTACGCCTTATATATGGCACATTATTACGTTATTCGCCTTGGAGAAAGATGGAAAAGTGAGTAAAATCTAAAGTACGCCCAATTTTCCGTAGAATTATAGGGCTTTATTGGTATAAGTCTTCAATGGTAAGAAAGGTTTGATAAAAGTACTATGACCATTTTAGGAGCGAGTACTACGATGGCGTGATCTACTTGGCTTAAGGAGTAGCCGACGTCAAGTACTTCGAGCGCTTAGTCAGTTTAATCGTCGCGAGGTATGTGAACCTCTTCCTATCTTTTCTAGCATGATTGTTGAACTATGTAGTACTGTAGACGCATACGTGCTAAGTGATTTGGTTGGTTTAAAACATAGGTGTTATAATAGCTTTATGAGAAGTTAGTTATAACGACCTTACGAGGTAAAAGAATGGTTTATCGATTGTAGGTTAAGAAACTTGATCTTCAAAGATAAGAGACTTGACTTATAAACGACTTGATTTTGAAAGTTAAGAGACTTGATCTTGAAAGATAAGAGACTTGACTTATAACGACTTGTTTTCGAAAAAAAGAGAAGTAACTTGATTTTAAGTATAGGTTACTTGTTTTGAAAAGAGTAAGTTATTTGGGTTTTAAAGAATACTTGTTGTTGTTTTTAAAAGAAAAGAGACTTGTGGAATCGTTGTTTTGGTCTAAAAAGCAGGCATGGTATTTTCTTAATTTGTTTTAAAAAGGAAAGTCCGAAATTGTTTTGGTTTAATTAAAATATTAGTCACTTTATTTTTGATACTACGTATCGGTGACTTTGTAAAAGAAATGGATCTTCTAAAAGAATTTAACGACGTAGTACTTGGGGATTAAAACCGACTTTGTCATAAAACGAAAGTACTCGAGTCAGCTGTAACTTGCCTATGTTTGCTGCGATAGCCTTGTTGTGCAAGTTGTTGTATCCTTGTGTTACCGCTGCTCACGGAGGGCCGGCCATGTTGTTCTTGATTGACGGACCCATCGACACGCTGGGTGGCCCACGTATGGTTCCATTAGGATTATTATTCCACGGACTAGCCTCCATGAGGTTTTACCGATTCGGCTTGGTATCCGTAGTCGCCGTGATTTGCCCCAAAGTCGTGGCTGTTTCGGCTTGGTATCCGTAGTTGGCCTTCGATTGCCCCTGCTCAGTTTTGTGACGGTCTCGTGATTTCGCCGTATCCGTAGTTAGTTCGTGATTGCCCGCCACCGCGCGGCGCAGCTTGGTATCCGTAGTCGACTTTCGCATTGCTCTGGTCACCTTCGTGGTTTGCTATATAGATTTGTTGTACGCTTGGTATCCGTAGTTGGCTTTCATATACCCCGTATTTCCGCAGTATGTACGCGAGGGCGACGATAAAAGTTTAGCCTTAAAGTAGGCATAGGTTCAAATTAGCACAAGCGTTTAAAAGAATCGCTTTTTCGACTAAACGCTTTACAAGACTTGCAAAGGAAAATTCGCCATGTCATTTATAATTTTATGGATTTTTCCGAGAGATTTAAACATTTTGGATCAACGGAGGGTGACATGTGTCACCCTCACATCGAAGAAAAGGTGGGCGATTGACGATCGAGGAGGGAGTTGGTAGGATATTTTTGTGCAAGTTGGTGTGGTAGATGGATAAGGTCCACATGGTTAAATCTTGACCCTACACTTGCATGGCACTTGGCTTGATCTTGGCCATTGGTTGGCCTTTGGTTAGCCTATAAATACTCCCCTTGCTTGAAGGTTTTCTTCATCCACAAATGTTCCTAAGTCTTGAAAAATCCCTCCCTCTCCCTCTTGCTTGTTCTCGTCCAAACACCACCCCTCTCCCCCCTCTTGAAGGCCCTCGGCCGAACCCCCCCTTGCCTAGTGGTTCTAGCCGAGAACCCCCTCCCCCTAGCCTAGTCGAAATACTACCCCCCTTGGTAAAGAAATACTCTCCAAGTATTGTTGTTATGCCTAAATACTTTAGCCCAAATACCTTGTAGTACTTTCCAAAGTACCCTTTATACGAAAAGCCCGGAAAATACTATCATACTTCCCTTTAGCCACTAAACGAAACCCTAAGGAAAATCTTCACCCGTAGTTGAAGTTATAAGTAGAAGTTGCGTAGAACTTCTAAGGGTTTCTTGGAACGGATCGAGCGCACGAGTAAGAGCTAAACCTTGCGTCAGATCGACTTTAAACTTGGATAATTTTGGGCTTATCGAGGTAACTAAACTTGTCCCTTATTGTAATTGGAAATTACATGTTGTAGGAATATATAGTAGAAGTATACTATATATAGAATCGATCATAATTTTTTGCAATGTCTTTTGACTTAAGCCCAATAATAAAGAAGAGAATCGAATCAGAATTACATAGATCAGACATAAGAGACTTCAGGTAGCATTACCGTGAAGTAGAATTGTACACGCCCGTTAGACGGTAAACCTCTCCCGGTGGATTGGTAGCCGCCTCGATAGAGGAGGAGATTTACGCTGCCATGTGGGGAGGCCGAATCAGAATTACCATCGCACTGCCACGACCAACTCGGCCCGTGATCGTGCCTTACCCCGGCACCCTAGTGATACAACATCGAGAAAACCAATGGAAATAAAAACTTAAACATGCAAATAGACATGGATCAAGATGAAAGAAAACAAAGCCAACCAAAACGGTTGCCTTTCAACATATATATATAAACATTTGAATAAAGCATAATCCTTACAACCCCGCCACAACAAGCATGCACTTAAGATTTTTTTCAACAACTATGACGACAGGCCCCGCCATACCCCAACGCATAAGAACTTACATGCACTGTGGTAACATACCAAAGATAAGCCTCCGATGGAACTGAGCTTCCCAATACGCTGAAATGAGATCCTAAACGCGGATCGACAACCGATGTATTTCTACCATGCAGATGAACGCACTTCAAGGAGGTCAAGATAACAGTACTAAGTATGTGAAATCAGTAGTACTATAAATGAAATCATAGCAGTCTATATAAAGCAGGAGACATGTATGATGACCAAACTACATTACACAACATATAAACAGTCATATCAAGTCAGGGACTCACGCCCTCCAAAGCATCACTCGTGCCCGTGGAATTCCTTCCTCACCGCAGCCTATGATATAACAACACCAAGCGAGTACACCAACACCAAGTCCTACTCGATGCCAAAGCCGCACACGAGACCTCGCCACTATAATCGACTCGCGGTCGACACGCGGCAAGTGCAATAACCTATACCCGATCCACCGCGCCACGAGCCGACGGGGCAAGTATACAAGCCACGCACCGATCACAACCGTAAGTCACGATACTTCGCCGCCGGCCGACACGCAGTAAGTGCAACAACTCGTACTCAGATCCACCGCGCCACGAATCGACGGGGCAAGTAAACAAAGCACGCACTCCAATCACAACCGTAAGTCACGAGCATTTCGCCATAACCAAAATGGTCACATGTCCACGTAATCCATCAACGGCGTAGACATGCCCACGTACTCAATGCTAATGGAAGATACCCGGAATCTCCCACACCGCCGCAGACGCCCAAGTAAGTTCTCAATAAGTCAACCGCCCTCCATCGAGACGCCAGAGAATAGAAACACAATTCTTGCACAACAAAGACTATCTCAATAAGCATAGGCAAGTTACACAACAACAAGCATAGGCAAGTTACACAACAACAAGCATAGGCAAGTTACACAACAACAAGCATAGGCAAGTTATACATAACTCTAAGTACTTTCATTTTATGTCAAAGTCCGGGTTTTAACCCTAAAGTACTACGTACGTTAAATTCCTTTTAAGAGATCCATTCCTTTTATGAAAAATCACCCGATACCCGTAGTATAAAAATAGAGTGACTTACATCTTTTAAGCAAACCAAAACAACTTCTCTTTTTAAAGTCAAGTTTATAAAAACCCTTCTTTTGTTTTCATAAAGTCGTTATAACCAACTTCCCATAAAGCTGTTATAACACTTTAAGTTTTAAACCATTTTAAGACAACACAATGCCTTTCTTTTCCCTAAAGTTCCAGTTTGCCTAATTTCAATTACTCAAGTCTCTTTTTAGAAAAGTTTCATAGTTCAATGTCTTAATATCTTTTTAAAACAATTGAGTAACATATGCCATAGGCGAGTAGGTTATTTTTGTTCATAAATCTTATTAAATGTAACATGATCTAGGAAATGTAATATCATTTTGTCTCATCTTAGCTTCTATGCAGATGAGGTTTCTACCGGTTTTAATAATACTTCATTATTCAATACATTTTCCTTTATTAACGCCGCAGTTGGTTTGTCGATACACATTCGATTTCCAAATCAAGAAACATTATTCCTTTTAAAACCACGACTCATTACTCACGAACGAGGTTTCACACAAAACTCATATTAATTCATTTAAGTTAAGTCTCTTATCTTATAAGATCAAGTCTCTTAACTTCTAAAATCAAGAAACCATTTTCTTTACCTTCTTAAGACGTTATACCTAACTCCCATAAAGCTAGTATAACTCTTTTTAAAACCTTTAAAACCAAGTGTTACTCTTATTTCAAAATGGTTTCTTAACTCTTGTGACATACTTCAAGTTTCTTATTATTCAGCTTAAGTCAAAAGACATTTCCGCATAACCACGCTCAATTAGCACACGACGCCTATCGTGACTATATATTATTCAAAGCTTAAGTCAAAAGACATTGCCGCACTATATATATCTTCCTTTAAAATATCATGCTCAAGAGTATAGAAGAATCACATACCTCGCGACGATTATCGACTATAAGCAAAACGCCCACGCTTATAACCCGACTAGCCTTGTCCACCTTCTAAGTAGCACATGCTACTTTCAACCAAAAAGGTTATCACCATCAGAATAATACGCCCCATGTAAGTACGCTTAACTTCTACTTATATTCTTCCTCAAGTGATTTCACCAACTTTTCAGAATATCCTTCTATTACGCTCAAATCGTTTCTATGAATCTTATATTCATTTCTATACTACTACAAAGATGTAATTTCCAATTACAATAAGGACAGAGTATTTACTCCTGAGCCCAAATATTATCCAAGTATAACGTCGCCTCCCGAGCAACGTTAAGCTCCCACTCCGAGTGCTCCAACCCGCTCCAACAACCCTTAGAAGTTCTACGCAACTTCTACTTAACACTTCAACCGACTACGGTTTTCCTTAGGGTTTCTTAGTGGCTAAAGAAAGTATAATAGTATTTTCTGGCTTTTGTATGTTGTAACCTTGGGAAATACTACAAGGTATTTGGGCCAAGGTTTTGGGCATTATAACAATACTGAGAGTATTTCTATACCACAAAGTGGTATTATACGAAACAACTAGGCTAGTGGTACTTCTGGCTAGGGAACCACAAAAAGTGGGAGGAGGCTCTCGCCAAGGGCCTTTCTCAAAGGGGAGGGGCTGTGGACGACAGCAAACAACAGGGAGGGAGTATTTGAGACTTAGAAAGATTGCTCAAGTTTTGAGGAAGAAAGTCTTCAAGTAAGGGAGAATTTATAAAGCAACCAATGGCCAACCAATGGCCAAGATCGCCAAGTGCCATGCAAGTGTAGGTCAAGATTTAGCCAAGTGCACCTTATCCATCTACCACACCAACTTGCACCAAAATATCCTACCAACTAAAGTAGCCCAAATCGCCCACCATTGCCGCCTCAACCTCATCCAATGGCGGTGACACACGCCGCCTCCCGCTGTCCAAAATGTTTCGCCTCTCGAAAAATCCGCAAAAATTATAAATGACATAGCCGGAATTTTCCCTTCGCAAGTTTAGTAAAACGTTTCGTCGAAAAACGATTCTTTTTGGCACTTGTGCACAAATTTCGAACCTATGCCTACTTTAAGGCTCAAATTATATACGTACGCCTTCACGTACATACTCTGGAAATGCGGTGTATAACATTCTCCCCTCCTTAGAAACATTCGTCCCGAATGTTCCTTCTCAAGACGGACAACGAAGAAGTTCTTCTTAACTTAAACAAGTTGCCAACGCCACAACTGGCCACGAAATAACACACGTTCTCTTCCTTCCTTACTTGTCGTGCCCTTCTCGGACACTTGAACTCTTCTAGTATACGTACCATACTTCAGTCAATGCTTCAGTTCCCAAAACTTTGGAGTCACCACCTCCAAACTTGGTCATCTTACTAGCCTCAACCTCCCTTAAGGCCACTCCCGACCTTCATGATCCGCTTCTGGTCGAACAAATCCACGAACTCATACGATGGTCATCTAAACTTGGGCCTATCACCCTCGTGACTTACCACCGTGACCACCCAGAGTCGACCCATCTCGAACAGCCGCGGTTGGCCCTCAACATGGCCCCAACCCGACCCACTTAACGCATCACGCCTTGTTCCCCGATCCTAACAATCTTACCTATACAGCCGCGAAAGCTACCACTTCCATTTCACACTACCTGTGACTTACCCTTTTCACTAACTGTGTTTCTAAATCACATTTTAGCGCAAAGCTATCCAACATAATACTAAACACATCACAACATCAAAACATACAAAACTCTGTAGGTTAAGGATATACCAAAAAGGCTCAAAGGACTCTAAAATCGAACTTCCACCGCGACTTATCGTGGGCTCCGATGTAAGAACATCCCGCCTAGCTATGGAAGGTGAAGAACCCGCAATCGATCTAGTAGTTCAGGCTATCCCACCGCATACTCGGCCTGGACAGCCTCACAAATGGCCCCCGCTGGCCGCAAGTATAGCAATTTCCCAAACCAAGACGACATTCCTCTACGGGTTTTACCACAACGGCCACACCGAGATACGGTGGCTCTCATCCGCGAGTACTCCTACTCCTCTCAAAATCAACCCCGAGCCCCGACTGCTTCCTCGAATATTCCAAACGCCCCGACGACGCTGGGACTACTTGCATCAAGCGAGGCGCATAATCGCTCGGCCAGGCGGTCCGCCAAAGTCACCAGCGACTCGCTGCTCGCCTCTTCACGATCTCGCTATTCCGCCGATTTCTCCGCCTCACATCCAAGCGCATAAGCTCGCACGCTGGCAATGTCCATGCCCACAAGAGCTACACCAACAACTCTCTCGCTAGGTAATCATCGAGCCTCAGAATATATCTGCACCCGATCCTCCATACTAGATACCAACGCGTACGTGATCGGGCCAATGAGTCGAACTCCACATTGTACTCCCGAACCGCACGCCTGCTCGCCGCTGAACACCAAAAATCTGTTTACCCGAGCCCTCCTCATCCGCGAGGCAAGAAATGTGCAAGAAAGGCCTCGAGAACTCGCTCCATACACCGGAAGTGCATTCTCTCCCGACAGCTCCCACGACCAAAACCCGATCGCGGTATCACGCACCGATGCGCGAACCTAGACCACCGACTCGTCTCCGATGCCTCGATCACTATCATGATCCGTCAGAATCGCTTGATGAACACCGCGGATCATCCTCGTGCCTCACCCATAAAACTCGGGCGTTTACAACTCGTAAAATCCCGTAGCCTCGAACTATCTCGATCTAGTGGTGAACCATCAAGCATCGAACCGCCAAGGCCCACTTATCCTCAAGTCCGCCACAACCTCGCCATTAATCGCCCACCTTTGTAACTCATCTCCTCCGCCTGCATCGCGGATCGAGGCTCGTATCGTGGTCTCGCCGCCGCTCTACTCACGCCTCCTCTCGCCGCTTTCTTCTGCTGCCTTTTACGCGAGGCATAATCGTAAAAACGGCACGCTGCAGGGGTCCAACTTACAATACAAATTTCTAAGGCACGATCTTAGAATGAGAAGAATGGAAACCAATCCTAAATGTCCTATAGCCTCCTCGACATAGACGGTGCACAACACATCGATAATCAAGACTTACTAGACACGGCCGTAGACACTTTCGAGGACTAATCGCTCGATACCACTTTTGTCACGACCAACCCGGCTCGGATCGTGCCTTACCCCGCACCCTAGTGATACAACATCGAGAAAACCAATGGAAATAAAAACTTAAACACGCAAATAGACATGGATCAAGATGAAAGAAAACAAAGCCAACCAAAACGGCTGCCTTTCAACATATATATATAAACATTTGAATAAAGCATAATCCTTACAACCCCGCCACAACAAAGCATGCACTTAAGATTTTTTTCAACAACTATGACGACAGGCCCGCCATACCCCGAACGCATAAGAACTTACTGCACTGTGGTAACATACCAAAGATAAGCTTACGACGGAACTGAGCTTCCCAATACGCTGAAATGAGATCCTAAACGCTGGATCGACAAATGACGCATTTCTACCATGCAGATGAACGCAGCCTTCAAGGAGGTCAAGACAACAGTACCAAGTATGTGAAATCAGAAGTACTATAAATGAAATCATAGCTATATAAAGCAGAGACACGTATGATGACCAAACTACAAGATACAACATATAAACAAATATATCAAGTCGTGGACTCACGCCTCCAAAGCATCACTGTGTCTGCGGAATTCTTCCTCACCGCCAGCCTCATGATATAACAACACCAAGGAGTACACCAACACCAAGTCCTACCGATGCCAAAGTCGTGACTACGACCTCGCCACTATATCGACTCGGTCGACACGCGGCAAGTGCAATAACCTATACCCGATCCACCGCGCCACGTGAGTCGACGGGGCAAGTATACAAGCCACGCACCCGATCACAACCGTAAGTCACGACATTCGCCGCGGCCGACACGCAGTGTGCAACAACCGCACTCAGATCCACCGCGCCACGAATGACGGGGCAAGTAAACAGCTACGCACCTAATCACAACCGTAAGTCACGATATTTCGCCATAACAAAAATGGTCACATGTCCACGTAATCCATCAACGGTAGACATGCCCATGTACCAACGCTAATGGAAGATACCCGCGGAATCTCCCACACGCAGACGCCCAAGTAAGTTCTCAATAAGTCAACCGCCTCCATCGAGAGACGCCAGAGAATAAACACAATTTCGCACAACAAAGACTATCTCAATAAGCATAGGCAACTTACCCAACAACAAGCAGAGGCAAGTTACACAACTACAAGCATAGTCAAGGTACACACCAACAAGCATAGGCAAGTTATACATAACTCTAAGTACTTTCATTTTATGTCAAAGTCCGGTTTTAACTCCTAAAGTACTACGACGTTAAATTCCTTTTAAGAGATCCATTCCTTTATGAAAATCACCCGATACCCGTAGTATAAAAATAGAGTGACTTACATCTTTTAAGCAAACCAAAACAACTTCTCTTTTAAAGTCAAGTTTATAAAACCCTTCTTTGTTTTCATAAAGTCGTTATAACCAACTTCCCATAAAGTCAATATAACACTTTAAGTTTTAAACCATTTTGAGACAACACAATGCCTTTCTTTTCCCTAAAGTTCCAGCTTTGCCTAATTTCAATTACTCAAGTCTCTTTTAGAAAAGTTTCATAGTTCAATGTCTTAATATCTTTTAAAACAATTGAGTAACATATGCCATAGTAGTAGGTTATTTTTGTTCATAAATCTTATTAAATGTACCATGATCTAGAAATGTAATATCATTTTGTCTCATCTTAGCTTCTATGCAGATTGAGGTTTCTACCGGGTTTTAATAATACTTCATTATTCAATACATTTTCCTTTATTAACGCCGCAGTTGGTTTGTCGATACACATTCGATTTCCAAATCAAGAAACATTATTCCTTTTAAAACCACGCATCATTACTCACGAACGAGGTTTCACACAAAACTCATATTAATTCATTTAAGTTAAGTCTCTTATCTTATAAGATCAAGTCTCTTAACTTCTAAAATCAAGAAACCATTTTCTTTACCTTCTTAAGACGTTATACCTAACTCCCATAAAGCTAGTATAACTCTTTTAAAACCTTTAAAACCAAGTGTTACTCTTCTTTCAAAAATGGTTTCTTAACTCTTGTGACATACTTCAAGTTTCTTATTATTCAGTGCTTAAGTCAAAAGACATTGCCGCATAACCACGCTCAATTAGCACACGACGCCTACCGTGACTATATATTATTCAGCTTAAGTCAAAAGACATTGCCGCATTTATATATATCTTCCTTTAAAATATCATGCCAAGAGTATAGGAAGAATCACATACCTCGCGACGATTATCGACTATAAGCAAAACGCCCACGGCTATAACCCTACTTAGCCTTGTTCATCTTCTAAGTAGCACATGCTACTTGCAAACATTCAACCAAAAAGGTTATCACCATCAGAATAATGTAGCCCTATGTAAGTACGCTTTAACTTCTACTTATATTCTTCAAGTGATTTCACTCAACTTTTCTGAATATCCTTCTATTACGCTCAAATCTGTTCTATGAATCTTATATTCATTTCTATACTACTACGATGTAATTTCCAATTACAATAGAAGGACAAGAGTATTTACTCTGTGAGCCCAAAATTATCCAAGTATAACGTCGCCCCGAGCAACGTTAAGCTCCCACTCCGAGTGCTCCAACCCGCCCAACAACCCTTAGAAGTTCTACGAACTTCTACTTAACACTTCAACCGACTATGAAGGTTTTCCTTAGGGTTTCGCTTAGTGGCTAAAGAAAGTATAATAGTATTTTCTGGCTTTTGTATAAGTGTAACCTTGGGAAATACTACAAGGTATTTGGGCCAAGGTTTTGGGCATTATAACAATACTGAGAGTATTTCTATACCACAAAGGGGTATTATACGAAACATCTAGGTTAGGGGTACCTGGCTAGGCACCACAAAAAGGGAGGGAGGCTCGCCAAGGGCCTTTCTCAAAGGAGGGGCTTTGGACGAAAGCAAACAAGAGGAGGGAGTATTTGAGACTTAGAAAGATTGCTCAAGTTTTTGACGAAGAAAGTCTTCAAGCAAGGGAGTATTTATAGCCAACCAATGGCCAACCAATGGCCAAGATCGCCAAGTGCCATGCAAGTGTAGGGTCAAGATTTAGCCAAGTGCACCTTATCCATCTACCACACCAACTTGCACCAAAATATCCTACCAACTAAAGTAGCCCAAATCGCCCACCATTGCCGCTAACCTCATCCAATGCGAGGGTGACACATGTCGCCTCCCGCTGGTCCAAAATGTTTCGCCTCTAAAAATCCGCAAAAATTATAAATGACATAGCCGAAATTTTCCCTTCGCAAGTTTAGTAAAACGTTTCGTCGAAAAACGATTCTTTTTGGCACTTGTGCACAAATTTCGAACCTATGCCTACTTTAAGGCTCAAATTATATACGTACGCCTCACGCATATACTGAAATACTGGGTATAACAAAGAAATAAGTAATAAAGGTAAATGTATTGAATAATAAGTATTATTAAAACCAAGAGAAACCCCCATCTGCATAGAAGATAAGATGAGACAAAATGATATTACATTTCCTAGATCATGGCTGCTTAATAAGATTGATTATAAACAAGAATAATCTACTCACATATAAGGCATATGTTTCTCAAATCGTTTAAAGGAGAATTATGTTTTAAAGGATTAAAACTATGAACTACTAAACCTTTTCCAAACGAAACTTGAGCATTTGAAATTAGGCAAACTTGAACGCTTTGGAAAATAATGGTTACTTGATTTTACAAAGGAAAGCATTTTGGTTTACTTAACAATGTTAGTCACTCTATTTTTTTATACTACGTATCGTGACCTTTGTAAAAGAAATGGATCATTAAAAGAAATTTAACGACGAGTACTTTAGGTTAAAACCGACTTTGACATAAAATGAAAGTACCTTGAGTCAGGTATAACTTACCTACGCTTGTTGTCGTGAAACTTGCCTACGCTTGTTGTGATAGCCTTGTTGTGCAAATATCGTGATTTCTATACCCCGCCTCTCGATGGAGGTCGGCTGATTTGTTATGAACGATTCTTCACCGAGTCCCACGACGGGCCGACACGATTTCATCCGATTCTTCACCGAGTCCCACGAGACGGGCCGACACGATTTCATCCGATTCTTCACCGAGTCCCACGGACGGACCGACACGATTCCATCCGATTATTCACCGAGTCCCACGGACGGGCCGACACGATTCCACATGATTCTTTACCGAGTCCCATGGTACGGGCCAGACATCGATTCCACACGATGTATACCTAGATCACGGCAGCTGGAAGGAGTTCCACGTACGGCGGATGACTTGAGGGCGAGTCCCCGACTTGACATGATCGCTTATGTTGTGAATCGTAGTTTGGTTATCATACATGTCTCCGCTTTATATAGACTATTATGATTTCATTTACGTGATTTTTACGCTTCACATACTTGGTACTTGTATCGACTCTTCGGGGCCGCTCATGCCGCAGTAGAGGTACATCGGCCAGGATCCTCGCCTAGGATCACAAGCCATATTGGGAAGCCCCGCTTTCTTGAGGCTTATCTTTTGGCATGTTACCCGAGTCCGTAGGTTCTTATACATTCGTGGTACGGCGGGCCCCGTCCCACATAGTTGTTGTTATAAAACTCTTAGAGGTCCAGAGTAATCACAAGGGTAGTTTGTAAAAGGATAAATGTCTGGTTTTTATGTATGCATGTAGGCAACTGCTTTGGTTGGCCTGCTTATTTATAATATCTCTTATTTCATGTTCATGTTTTATTTCCGCCGATTTTCTCCGATGTCAGATCACCAGGTGCCCTGTAGGCACTACCACGCCCGGTTCGGTCGTGACAAAAGTGGTATCAGAGCGCTTAATCCTCGTAGTGTCTACGCATCGTGTCTAGTAGAGTCTTGATTATCGGTGTGTCAGGCACCACATCTATAATCGTGAGGCTATAGGACATTTAGGATTGGTTTCTATTCTTCTCATTCCGAGATCGTGCCTGTGAGCCGAAGTTATAAGTCGATCCTCCGACGATTCCTTCCTTTCCTAGTTATGCCTCCGCTGAAGGCAACCCGCCTGATGGGCAAGGCATGAGGAGCCGCTAGTGTGATTCAGAGGAGTACGAGGGCGCAGCCCGCCAAGACTGAGATAAGGCTTCGCATTTACTAGTTTTGCGACGCCGCCAAAGACCAAAGAGTTCAGAGCCGCAGCAGCGCTGCCGAGACCACACACCGAGCCTCCATCCCACACCGAGCAGAGGAGATGAGTTACAAGGAATTGGCCCGCTTATCGCCGTGGTCAGGCTGCATACGAGGATGCGATGGACGCAGCAGCCCCAAGAATAACCCGTAGTTCACCCCGAGCGCAGCTTGAGACTACGGACTTTCGAGTCAGAGCCCGCCTGTTCTATGGATCGAGAGCCGAGGATTACCCTCGAGTTTATCCGACACTACAATGGATCATGAGCGATCGAGTCTCGCAGGCGCAGTCGGTGGTATTGTTCGTGATCACCGCGTGATACCGCAATGATCGTTTGATTCGCGAGCGTCCCCGGGAGAGCATGCACTTCCACCGCTTGGGACGAAGTTCTCAAGGGCTTTTCTTGCACATTTCTTGCCCCCACGCATTTGACGGAGGCTCAGCCGACGATTTTTGACGCTGAGGCGTGACGAGCGGACGGTTAGAGAGTACAATGTGGAGTTCGACTCATTAGCTCTGTATGTTCCCGCCAGAGTAGCCGATATGGAGGACAGAGTACACCGCCACGCCACCGGCTAGATGATTACTGCAGAGGCTTGTACGGTGTAGCTCTTCACCGCACGGACATTGCCCGCACGCAAGCTCATGCACTAGACGCGAGGCACGAGATGTCGCACGAATGACCAGATCGCCAGAAGAGGCCGTAACAGCAGGTCCTTTGGTAACTTTCAGGCGGGCCCCCAGCAGACTAGTTATGTACTCCGCCGCAGAGTGGTCCTTCACAATCTTCGTGACGCTCGGTATTCGAGCCGGCCGTGGCCTGTGGCTTCGTTCACGATATACGGTTCTAGCCACTGGTTCAGTTTTCTCAGTGCAACATCGTGGCGACGCCATCCCGGAATGTCGCTTTTATCGTGCTTGTTTTTCCGCGCCGCCGTGTGGCCATATGACGAGAAATCGCCCTAATAGGAAGAATGCGCAGCACGACTCACCACCGGTCGGGCGCAGTTCATCGCTTTCATACGCATACACTGCAGGCGTGCCTATGATTAGAGCGAGCAGATTCTGTATATCCTTAACCTCTAGAGATTTGTATGCATGATATGACGACCTTATTATCAGGTGCTATGTACGGATAGCGCATGTTGTTATGAGTTAGAAAGCATGGCTAGTTGAAAGAATATGTATGGGCATGGAAAGTGCGAACCTTAGAATATTTCATATCGAGACCTTAGATGTAAGGTCATCTTGAATAAAAGATTTTACTGCTAGTCTTTGTTGAAATATTTGGTTTACGTGAATGTGTCGCGGATAAGTCCACGGGTAGTGTGAAATGGAAGTGGTAGCTTTCATGACTGTATAGGTAAGATTGTTCCGGACGGAACAAGAGTTTGGCGCGACGCTGGTCGGGCCGAGGACTGTTACGTCGACCCGCAGCCCGGCTGGGGGCCGGGCCGAGGTGGTCCCGCCAGTGGTAGGTCACGAGGGCGCCAGCCCAAGTTTAGTTGACCATCGCGTGAGTTCGTGGGTATGTTCGAGCAGACCGATCGTTAAGGCCGGAATGGCCTTAAAGGAATTCGTTAGAGATGACCAAGTGCTCGAGGTAGTGACTCAAGCGTTGGAAACAAGCGCTGGATCAAGCGTGGAACATGTACCAGAAAGCGGTTCGTGTTCGGAAGGGTGCGACGGAAGGAGGGAAGCGAATACGTGTTACGAACGGAAGTGATCATTTCTTTTGTGAAGTGAAGATGGAGGACGGTCCTTCGACCGTGAGCGAGTTATATTGTTTTATATCTTCGAGGTGATTCCTCGTGGACTCGGGATTACGTGTTTTGTGCGTGTTATTTTGTACAAAGCGCGCATGTTTGGTTTCGTAAGCATAGTAGTGAAGGCTATACCAAGACGCAGTATGTTTTGAGACAGAGAAGGAACATTCGACGAACGTTTCTACGGGGAAGAATGTTATACCTCGTATTTCCGCAGTATGTACGCGAGGGCGACGATAAAAGTTTAGCCTTAAAGTAGGCATAGGTTCGAAATTTGGGCACAAGTGCTAAAAGAATCGCTTTTCGACTAAACGCTTTACAAGACTTGCAAAGGAAAATTCCGCTATGTCATTTATAATTTTTGCAGATTTTTCCGAGAGACGAACATTTTGATTAACGGAGGGTGACATGTGTCACCTCACATCGAAGAAAAGGGGCGCATTGACGATCGATGGAGGGAGTTGGTAGGATATTTTGCGCAAGTCAGCGTGGTAGACGGATAAGGTCCACATGGTTAAATCTCGACCCTACACTTGCACGGCACTTGGCTTGATCTTCGCCATTGGTTGGCCTTTGGTTAGCCTATAAATACTCCCTTGCTTGAAGGTTTTCTTCATCCACAAATGTTCCTAAGTCTTGAAAAATCCCTCCTCTCCCTCTTGCTTGTTCTCGCCCAAACACCACCCCTCTCCCCTCTTGAAGGCCCTCACGAACCCCTTGCCTAGCGGTTCTAGCCGAGAACCCCCTCCCCCTAGCCTAGTCGAAATACTACCCCCCTTGGTAAAGAAATACTCTCCAAGTATTGTTGTTATGCCTAAATACTTTAGCCCAAATACCTTGTAGTACTTTCCAAAGTACCCTTTATACGAAAAGCCCGGAAAATACTATCATACTTCCCTTTAGCCACTAAACGAAACCCTAAGGAAAATCTTCACCCGTAGTTGGTTATAAGTAGAAGTCGCGCAGAACTTCTGGCGGTTTCGAACGGATCGAGCGCACTGAGTAGAGCTAAACTCGCTCAGATCGACTTTAAACTTGGATAATTTTGGGCTTATCGAGGTAACTAAACTTGTCCCCTTATTGTAATTGGAAATTACATGTTGTAGGAATATATAGTAGAAGTATACTATATATAGAACTGATCATAATTTTTGCGGCAATGTCTTTTGACTTAAGCCTGAATAATAAAGAAGAGAATCGAATCGTAATTACATAGATCAGACATGAGACTTGTGTAGCACATCGTGAAGTAGAATTGTACACGCCCCTAGACGTAAACCCCCGTCGCTTGGTACTAGCCTCGATAGAGAGGAGATTTACGCTGCCATGTGGGGAGGTGTCGCCGAATTTTCTCAGAGAATATTCTACGATGAGATCTAGATGTTAATAGGCGCCTGTGGCCTTTTATAGGTTGAAATACTACGATGGCGGATCTACTTGGCTTAAGGAGTAGCCGACGGTTTGAGGTACTGAGCGCTTTGCTATTAGTCGATAATCGCCGCGAGGTATGTGAACCTCTTCCTATCCGTTTCAGCATGATATGTGTATAACTATGTAGTACGGTAGACGCATACGTGTTAAATGTATCGATTGTTTAAAACATGTGTTATAACGGCTATGGAAGTTCGTTATAATACTTTACGTAGGTAAGAAAATGCTTTGTGGTTTTAAAAGATAAATCGATTTGACTTATAAATCGACTTGATGTGTGATAATAAAGAACTTGAAATATTTCAAAAGAATCATTTTGAAAGAAGAGTAATACTTGGTTTTGAAAACATAAGAGTTATACTAGCTCTATGGAAAGTTAGGTATAACGCCTTAAGAGAGGTAAAGAGAATGGCTTATCGATTTTTAGAAGTTAAGAGACTTGATCTTAAAAGATAAGAGACTTGACTTAATACGGATGTTTGTGTGAAACCTCATTCGTGAGTAATGAGTACTTGGTTTTTAAAAGTGGAATAATGTTTTACCGATTTCTAAATCGTAACGGGTATCGACAAACCATCGCAAATGTAATAAAGGTAAATGTATTGAATAATACGATTATTAAAACCAGAGAAACCCCATATGCATGTGCTAAGACGAGACAAAATGATATTACATTTCCTAGATCATCGCTTAATAAGATTGATTATAAACAAGAATAATCTACTCACATATAAGGCATATGTTTCTCAAATCGCTTAAAGGAGAATTATGTTTTAAAGGATTAAAACTATGAACTACTTAAACCTTTTCCAAACGAAACTTGAGCATTTGAAATTAGGCAAACTTCAACGCTTGGAAAATAAATGCGTTACTTGATTTTACAAAGGAAAGCATTTTGGTTTACTTAACAATGTTAGTCACTCTATTTTTTTATACTACGGGTATCGGGTGACCTTTGTAAAAGAAATGGATCATTAAAAGGAATTTAACGTACGTAGTACTTTAGGTTTAAAACCCGGACTTTGACATAAAACGAAAGTACCTCGAGTCAGGTATAACTCGCCTACGCTTGTTGTCGGAAACTTGCCTATGCTTGTTGTGATAGCCTTTGTTGTGCAACATCAGATTTCTATACCCCGCCTCTCGATGGAGGGCCACTGATTTGTTCTGTATGATTCTTCACCGAGTCCCACGAGATGGGCCGGGACACGAATTTCATCTGATTCTTCACCGAGTCCCACGACGGGCCGACACGATTTCATCCGATTCTTCACCGAGTCCCACGACGGGCCGACACGATTTCATCCGATTCTTCACCGAGTCCCACGGACGGGCCGACACGATTCCATCCGATTATTCACCGAGTCCCACGGACGGGCCGACACGATTCCACATGATTCTTTACCGAGTCCCACGGTACGCGCCGACACGATTCCACACGACGATACCTAGATCACGGCAGAGGTGTTATACCCGTATTTCCAGCAGATGTACGTAAGGACGCACGAGAAAAGTTTGGGCTTTAAAAGTGGCTTTCCGATTTTACTTTATGCACAACACCCTGCTAGAGTCGTTGACGCAAACGCTTTACATAACTTCATGGCGGAAAATTCCGCTATGTCATTTTTAATTTTTGCTGATTTTTCCGAGAGATTTAAACATTTTGGATCAACGGAGGGTGACATGTGTCACCTCACATTGAAGCAAGTGGGGCGGTAATCTTCGACGATTGTGCCTTGTTTTAGCCGGCGGGTTGGTAGGATATTTTGTGGTAGACGGATAAGGTACACATGGATAAGCTCGACCTACACTTGCCTTGCACTTGGCATGATTCGCCATTGCTTGACCTATAAATACCCCTCCCTTTGAAGACTTCTTCATCCTAAAATCTCTAAGTCTTGAAAGCTCTCCCCTCTCTTGAAGTGTCTCGCCCTAGCCTTCCTCCCCTCGCCGAGAGTACCTCCTAATGGGGTGGCCGAGGTATACACCCCCTCGTGGTGTTGTCTCTTATAAATACCCCCCCCCCTCTTGGTAGAAATACTCTCCAAAGTATTGTTACTATACCCAAATTACCTTAGCCGTATACCTTGTAGTATTCCAAAGATACCTCTATACGTAGAGCCCGGAAATACTACCTAAATGTCCTTTTTGTCTCAAACCGAAACCCTAAGGAAAACCTTCATAATGTCACGACCCGAACCCGGGCCCGTGACTGGTGCCTTACCCGGGCACCCAAGTAGTCATACATCAGAGTAATCAGCGGAATATAAAAACAAGACATGAAACAATTATAGAATGAGAACAGTTTATCCATGAAAATATCGCCTTTCGGCATGTATACATAATAAAACTTGAACAGTTACATCCCCATTTACAAACCCCGCCACAACAAGATTTCATGCACTTCTAAGAATGTAACAACACCTATGACGGGACTCGCCCCGCCATACCCCAAAGTACAAGAACCTACAACTCAGTGGAAACATACCAAAAGATAAGCCTCCGAGAAACGAGCTTCCTAATACGCTGAATCGTGATCCTATGAGCGAGGATCAACAACCGCAGTACTCTACCGCAGCATGAACGCAGCTTCAAGGAGGTCAAGACAACATGTACCAAGTATGTGAAATCAAAATATCAGAAATGAAATCATAGCAGCTATATAAAGCAGAGACATGTATGATAACCAAACTACAAGACACAACATATAATAACATATCAAGTCGTGGACTCACGCCTCCAAAATCATCACTGTGTTCGTGGAATTTCTTCCTCACCGCTTCAGCCTATGATATAACAACACCATGAGTACACCAACACCAAGTCCTACCGATGCCAAAGCCGCACCACGAGACCGCCACTATAATCGACTCGCCGGTCGACACGCGGCAAGTTGCAATAACCTATACCCGATCCACCGCGCCACGAGCCGACGGGGCAAGTATACAAGCCACGCACCCGATCACAACCGTAAGTCACGATACTTCGCCGCGGTCGACACGCGTAAGTGCAACAACCTGCACTCAGATCCACCGCGCCACGAATGACGGGGCAAGTAAACAGCTACGCACTCCAATCACAACCGTAAGTCACGACATTTCGCCATAACAAAAATGGTCACATGTCCACATAATCCATCAACGGTGTAGACATGCCCATGTACTAATGCTAATGGAAGCATACCCGTGAATCTCCCACACGCGCAGACGCCCAAGTAAGTTCTCAACAAGTCAACCGCCCTTCATCGGAGACGCCAGAGAATAGAAACACAATTCTGCACAACAAGTGGCTATCTCAATAAGCATAGGCAAGTTACACAACAACAAGCATAGGCAAGTTACACAACAACAAGATAGGCAAGTTACACAACAACAAGCATAGCAAGTTATACATAACTCTAAGTACTTTCATTTTATGTCAAAGTCCTGTTTTAACTCCTAAAGTACTACGACGTTAAATTCCTTTTAAGAGATCCATTCCTTTATGAAAATCACCCGATACCCGTAGTATAAGATAGAGTGACTTACATCTTTTAAGCAAACCAAAACAACTTCTCTTTTAAAGTCAAGTTTCCACATTAAAACCAATGATAAAAACCCTTCTTTTGTTTTCATAAAGTCGTTATAACTAACTTCCCATAAAGTCGTTATAACACTTTAAGTTTTAAAACCATTTTAAGACAACACAATGCCTTTCTTTTCCTAAAGTTCCAGCTTTGCCTAATTTCAATTACTCAAGTCTCTTTAGAAAAGTTTCATAGTTCAATGTCTTAATCTCTTTTTAAAACAATTGAGTAACATATGCCATAAAGTAGCAGGTTATTCTTGTTCATAAGTCTTATTAAGCAACATGATCTAGGAAATGTAATGTCATTTTGTCTCATCTAGCTTCTATGCAGATGGAGGTTTCTAATGGTTTTAATAATACTTCATTATTCAATACATTTTCCTTTGTTAACGCTGGCAGTTGGTTTGTCGATACACATTCCGATTTCAAATCAAGAAACATTATTCCTTTTAAAACCACGACTCATTACTCACGAATGAGGTTTCACACAAAACTCATATTAATTCATTTAAGTTAAGTCTCTTATCTTATAAGATCAAGTCTCTTAACTTCTAAAATCAAGAAACCATTTTCTTTACCTCTCTTAAGACGTTATACCTAACTCCCATAAAGCTAGTATAACTTTTTTAAAACCTTTAAAACCAAGTGTTACTCTTCTTTCAAAAATGGTTTCTTAATATTTGAAATACATTCAAGGTTCTTATTATTCAGATTAAGTCAAAAGACATTGCCGCATAACCACGCTCAATTAGCACACGACGCTCACCGTACTATATATTATTCAGCTTAAGTCAAAAGACATTGTCGCATAACCACGCTCAATTAGCACACGACGCTCACCGCATTTATATATTATTCAGCTTAAGTCAAAAGACATTGCCGCACTATATATATCTTCCTTTAAAATATCATGCTCAAGAGTATAGGAAGAATCACATACCGCGACGATTATCGACTATAAGCAAACGCCCACTCGCCATAACCCGCTTAGCCTTGTCCACCTTCTAAGTAGACACGCTACTTGCAAAACATTCAACCAATAAAGGTTATCACCATCAGAATACACCCCATGTAAGTACGCTTAACTTCTACATATATTCTTCTCAAGTGATTTTAGTTCAACTTTTCTCAGTAATATCCTTCAATTACGCTCAAAACTCTTCTATGAATCTTATATTCATTTCTATAGTACTACAAAGATGTAATTTCCAATTACAATAGAAGGACAAAGAGTATTTACCTCGATGAGCCCAAAATTATCCAAGTATAACGTCGCTCCCGAGCAACGTTAAGCTCCTACTCCGAAGTGCTCCAACCCGCCTCCAAACAACCCTTAGAAGTTCTACGCACTTCTACTTAACACTTCAACCGACTATGAAGGTTTTCCTTAGGGTTTCGCTAGGGCTAAAGAACGATAATAGTATTTTCTGGGCTTTTGTATAAGTGTAACCTTGGGAATACTACAAGGTATTTGGGCCAAGTTATTTGGGCCAAGGTATTTGGGCATTATAACGATACTAGGAGAGTATTTCTATACCACAACAAGGGGTAGTATTTCGACTAGCACAACTAGGCTAGGGGGAGGGGGGTTCGGCCGAGGGCCTACAAGAGGGGGGGGAGAGGGGTGGTGTTTGGACGAGACAAGCCAGAGGAGAGGAGTATTCGAGACTTGAAATGATTTTAGGACGAAGAAGTTCATCACTTAGGGGTATTTATAGGTCAAGAAATGGCCAACCAATGGCCAAGATTCATCCAAGTGTAAGGCAAGTGTAGGGCTAGATTTAAGCCAAGTGCACCTTATCCATCTACCACAACAACTTGCACAAATATCCTACCAACTCCCTCGACTTTTCGCCCACCATTGCCGCCCACTTGTTCCAATGTGAGGTGACACATGTCACCCTCCCGCTGGTCCAAAATGTTTCATCTCTGAAAAATCCGCAAAAATAATAAATGACATAGCCGAATTTTCCTTCGCAAGTTTAGTAAAACGCTTCATTTAAAAACGACTTTTCTGCACTTCAGGCTCAAATTTCAACCTTGCCTAATCTTAAGGCTTGAATTTATATACGCACGCCTCACGACATACCGAAATACGGTATAACATTCTCCTTCCTTAGAAACATTCGTCCCAATGTTCCTTCTCAAGACGGACACGATGAAGTTCTTCTAACAAGTTGCCAACGCCACGCCGCCACGAAATAACACACGCTCTCTTCCTTCCTTACTCGTCGTGCCCTTCTCTAACACTTGAACTCTTCTAGTATACGCACTCACACTTCACCATCGCTCAGCTTCCCAAAACTTTGGAGTCACCACCTCCAAACTTGGTCATCTACTAGCCTCAACCTCTCTTAAGGCCATTCCCGGCCTTCACGGTCCGCTTCTGGTCGAACATATCCACGAACTCATACGATGGTCATCTAAACTTGGGCCTAGCACCCTCGTGACCCTACCACCGGGACCACCTGTAGCCGACCCCATCTCGAACAGCCGCTGGTTGGCCCTCAACATGGCCCCAACCCGACCCACTTAACGCATCACACTCTTGTTCCCGATCCTAACAATCTTACCTCTACAGTCATGAAAGCTACCACTTCCATTTCACACTACCAGGACTTATTACACAATACATTCTAGGCATACAATGCACTCCGACAAGGATCACTTGCAAAACTGTACTCAAGACTACTTACATCTAAGGTCTCAACTGTAATATTCTAAGGTTCATCATTTTCTCACCCTGTGCTTACCCTTTTCACTAACTGTGTTTCTAAATCACATTTTAGCACAAAGCTATCCGACATAACACTAAACACATCATCAATATCAATACATACAAAACTCTGTAGGTTAAGGATATACTCAAAATAAAGTGTCAAAGGATCGCTTAAAATCGAACTTCCACCGCGACTTATCGTGGCTCCGGACGTAAGAACATCTTGCCTAGCTATGGAAGGTGAAGAACCCGCAATCGATCTAGTAGTTCAGGCTATCCCACCGCATACCCTCGGCCTGACAGCCTCCTCACAAATGGCCCCCGCTGGCCGCAAGTATAGCAATCTCCCAAACCAAGATTTACATTCTCTACGGGCTTTACCACAATGGCTACACCGAGATACGGTGGCTCATCCGCGAGCACTTACTCCCCAAAATCTGAACCCCGGGAGCCCCGACCGCTTCCTCGAATATTCCAAACGCCCCGACGACGCGGGGACCACTTGGCATCGCGGAGGCGCATAATCGCTCGCCACGAGGCGGTCCGCCTCAAAGTCATCAAAGCGACCCTACCGCTCGCCTCTTCTCGCCGATCTCTGGCCATTCCGCCGATTCTCCGCCTCACATCCAAGTGCATAAGCTCGCACGCGGCAATGTCCATGCCCTACAAGAGCTACACCAACAACTCTATGCTAGGTAATCATCGAGCCTCAGAACATATCCGCGCACTCGATCCTCCATACTAGCTACTAACGCGACGCATCGCCAATGAGTCGAACTCCACATTGTACTCCCGAACCGCACGCCTGCTCGCCAGAATACACCAAAAATCTGCCCGAGCCCTCCTCATCCGCGAGGCAAGAAATGTGCAAGAAATGCCTCGAGAACTCGCCCCATAAAGCCGAAGTGCATTCTCTCCCGACAGCTCCCACGACCAAACCGGCCGATCATGATCACGCAATTGACGCGAACCTAGACCACCGACTCGTCTCCGATGCTTGATCACTCACGATCCGTCAGAATCGCTTGATGAACTCCTCGCGATCATCCTCGTGCCTCACCCATAAAACTCGGGCGTTTACAACTCGTAAAATCTCGTAGCTCGAACTATCTCGATCGGTGAACCATCGTGCATCGAATCGCCGCCCACTTATCTCAAGTCCGCCACAACCCCGCCATTAATCGGGCCTACTTGTAGCTCATCTCTCTCGCCTGCATCGCGGATCGAGGCTCGTGTATCGTGGTCTCGCCACGCTTTACTCGCAGCCTCCTTCGCCGCTTTGCTTCTCGCCCGTTTTACGCGAGGCATAATCGTAAAAACGGCACGCTGAGGGTCCAACTTACAATACAGCTAAGGCACGATCTCGTAACGCTAAGAATGGAAACTAATCCTAAATGTCCTATAGCTCTCGACATAGATGTGGTGCACAACACATCGATAATCAAGACTCTACTGTACACCAGATGTATACACTTTCCGAGACTAATCGCTCGATACCACTTTTGTCACGACTCTAACCTGCCCGCGGATCGTGCCTTACCCGCACCCAAGTAGTCATACATCGTAGTAATCGGAATATAAAAACAAGACATGAAACAATTATAGAACGAGAACAGCTTTATCCATGAAAATATCGCTTTCTACGTATACATAATAAAACTTGAAGCTACATCCCCATTTACAAACCCCGCCACAATAAAGATTTCATGCACTTAAGAATGTAATAACACCTATGACGGACAGGTCGCCATACCTCAATGTACAAGAACCTACAACCAGTGGAAACATACTAAAGATAAGTGTCACGACTGCCCGGCCCGTGGATCGCGCCTCACCGGCACCCAAGTAGTCATACATCGAGTAATCACGAAATATAAAGCAAGACATGAAACGCTTTATAAAATAAGACACGCTTTATGTGAGAAAACATCGCCTTTCGCATATATATATAAAATCATGGTTTAGCAGCTACATCCGACATCGCATAACATGACTATGCACTTAAGGAAATATACAACTATGGCGACAGTCCCCGCCATACCCTCGATCAGACAAAACTATCTACAACAGGAGATCATACCAAAAGTAGAGCCTCCAAGAGACGGAGCTCCCGACACCAACGTAGAGATCCTAAGAACGCGATCTAGCACTGCTGCCCTTACCGCAGATGAACGCAGCCTCAAGCGAGGTCAAGACAACAGTACTAAGTATGCGAAATCAGAAATACTTAAATGAAAACATATCATTTTAAAACCAGCTTACAAATATGTGTGAAACAACCAAGGAAACCGCACGTAGAGCCACATCACAAACAAGAGCAACAATAGTAATCAGAATAGGTCTTGTCTAGGCTAATGATCAAACAGGCCACTCGCCATATCATCATTCTCGCAAGCCTAACTCGACTCCCGAGTCCGCATAGGCCACTCACATGGGCCCGCATGAGGTATAACCCCGCATCGAGGGTAGCTACTCCCTGCATCGCCCCGACTCGCTGTCCGCACGCCACATAGACCGCATGAGGTATAACCCCGCATACTAACTCGAACTCTCGTGAGCTCGCATAGGCCCCCGACCCGCATGAGGTATTCTCGAATCACGGTCCTGCATCACCGAGTCTACCCCGCATCGGAGGGCGCTTAACCCCTGTGATCATCTCAAGAGGCGAGTGATAGTATACTAACATAACAACTTATCTTTAAACAACATAAGCACAACAAGGATACTCACCTATACAAACGTTACAAAATACTAACACACATAGCATCATATCAAGTCTACTTATCAAACCATCTTATTATTCTTTTCACAATATAAGTCTGTTATAAACACATAGCAAACTTGTTTCTTTTATAAATCTTAAGTTATACTTACTTCCCATAAAGCTAGTATAACTCTTAAGCTTCGCTTTAAAACCAATTAGTTCTCTTCATAATATGATTCAAGAGTCTTTGAAATGTTTTCGCTTCTTATTATTCAGCTTAAGCCGTGAGGCATTGCCGTAAGTATTATTCAGCTTGCCAGGCATTGCCGTAAGTATTATTCAGCTTAAGTCAAAGACATTGCCGTAGTTATATTGTAAAATATCATGCTTTAGGAAGAATCACATACCTTCTCAAATAAAACCACCGCCAAGTCAATATGTCGCACAAGCAGAGAGTCACCATAATAGTCACGTATATCTATTAAAGACTACTCAAGGTCATTCTAAACAGGGTTCATAATTTACTGAAGTCGGGCAAAGACTTCCTACCCATGAGCTATATAAGTTCATCAGAAAACAAATTCCATGTAAGTACAGCTTTGATTATTCTTCTTTAAACCCTTCTAAGTGATTAATACTTATTCTTATACTTCTACAAGATGCATTCTCTAATACAAAAGAGGGTTAGGATTATTACCTGTAAGCCCAATAATATCCTAGAAAAGTCACTGAGCAAGGTTTTGCTCCTAAGTCAGATGCTCCAAGAACCTTAGAAGTTCTTCACAACTTCTACTAAGTACTAAGGTATTTGGGCTAGGTATTTTGGGCATTATAACGATATAAGAAGGTAACTTTTCTACCAAGGAGGGGGTAGATTTTGGCTAGGCTGTGGGGTATTCGCCAAGGGCCACTTAGGCTAGAGGGAAGAGGGCTTGGACGAAATGGCTAACAAGTGAGAATGAGGATTTTCAAGACTTGAAAGTAATTTGTGGACGAAGAACTCTTCATCTTAAGGGGGTATTTATAGGTCAAGAAGTGGCCAACCAATGGCCAAGATTTAGACAAGTGCAAGGCAAGTGTAGGTGAGGATTAACTATACACAAATATCCTACTAACTCTCGACTTGTGCACAAGGCACAAAAACGTGTTCTTCCTAGTCCAAATCGTCCCAACGGACGCATTTCAAGTCCATCAATCGGAGGGTGACAAGTGTCGCCTCCCGCTGGTCCAAAATGTTTCGCCTCTAAAAATCCGCAAAATTAGAAATGGCATAGCCGAATTTACCCTACGAAAGTCGTGGAAACGCTTCGCGAAAAACTATTCGCTTTGTGAGTCAGGCCTAAAAAAACGCTTTGCCTAAACTTTAAGGCTAGACTTTTTGTACGTATTCCTCACGCATATTACTGAAATACGGTATAACATTCTCCCTTAGAAACATTCGCCCCGAATGTTCCTTCCCAAGACAGCTTAACGATAAGATTCTTCATAACTTAGACAATTGCAAATGCCACACACGCCACGTAACAACACTTAGGCGTAAATGATAACGAAATTTACAAGTAGGAAAGTGAATTACCCGAGGTGGGGGAATAGGTGAGGATACTTCGCCTCATGTCCTCCTCGCCCCACGCCATCTCTCCTCGAGCTCGCTCCGCCACAAGACTTCGACTGCCACGCCCTTCGTCCGCAGACGCTAACTCGACGATCGACTATCGCTATGGAATCTCTCATACGATAACCCCTGGCCACCGACATCGCCAATCGGTGTACCCTAGATGGATCCCCGATACATCTCTCAAAGATAGACACGTGAAAACCGGATGCATCGCTTCCAGACGGACGGCAGATTCAACTCATAGGCAACCTTGCCTACCTCATGCGACAACTAAACGCCCAATGTACCTAGGGCCGAAGCTTCCTTCTTCCCGAATCTCATCACACCCTTCATGGGTGACACCTTTAGGAAAACCCAATCATGAACCTCGAACTCAAGATGCCGACGACGATGATTCGTGATACGATTCGCCGACTCAGCCGCCAATAGCCGCCTTGATAAGCTTCACCTTATCCATCGCTCGTATCAAACCGTCCTACTAGTTGTCCTCGCCCACATCGAACCAACCTATAGGCGATCCGCACTTCCTCCCATACAAGGCCTCATAAGGCGCCATCCATGCTGGAGTGGTAGCTATTATTATACGCGAACTCAACTAGAGGCAAATGATCCTCCCAACTACCATCGGTTAATAACACAGCTCGCAAAGATATCCTCAAGAGTCCGATAGTGCGCTCGCTCGTCCGCTCGCTCTGGATGAAATGCAGACTGTGCTCACCAAGGCCCCTAAACTCCTCGAAGACTTCCGGTTAGCCGTAAATCGCCTCTGTCGATATGATCGGCAGGACTCCATGCACCGACGATCTCTCTGATGTAAAGTCCGCATAATCCTCACCAAAAGTCGCCCCGACGGAAGAAAGTGGGCTGATTTCACACCGCCGACGATAACCCATATAGAATCATGTCTCTCCGAAAGCGAGGTAATCCCGTGATGAAATCCATGTTGATTACCTCCCACTTCCGTGTCGATCTCTATCGTCAGAATAAACCACCGTGCCTCGTGCTCTACCTTCACCGCCGACAACACGGCATCGAGCTACGAACTCGCAACGCCCTCTTCAAGCCATCCCACCAATACACGATCTAAGGTCGTGGTACATCTTGGTCGACTCCGATGTATAGAGTAACGCGCTACGTGCTTCCCCAAGAACTCCGCCAAGTCCTCAAACATCCGGAACACACACCGCTTCTCAAACCTTAGCACCCCATCAAAGCTACCTCAAGCGACCCTTGCCTCACGTAAGAGTCAGACACGATATCGAATCAAAGCCGGATCTCGAATCGCTGCTCTTCACCTCCTCGACGACGGAAGACTCGCAACCTCACGAACTCTAACCCCATCGCTATCGTAATCAATCAAACGGACACCAAGGCTCGCTAATCGATGCAAATCACGAACCATGTCCTCCTCTCTAGTTGCACATCCGATAGGCTCCCATCGACCTACGACTAAGAGCATCCGCCACAACATCGCCTTCCCCGTGGTACAGATATCAACATCGTAATCCTTAAGCAACTCTAACCACCGCTCTCGTGAAGTTCACTCTCCTCGCCGAAGATATACCGAGGCTCTGTGGTCTCAGTATAAATATCCACGTGAACCCCATACAAATAGTGCCTCCAGATCTTCAAAGCGTGAATCACTACCGCTAACTCCAAATCACGCGGGTAGTTCCTTCCGTGTTTCTCACCGCCGACGATATGCTATAACCCCGCCATGCCGCATCAACACACATCCCAACCCGATGCCCGACGATCACAATACACGATATAACCATCCGACCTCCGAAGAGTAAGAACGGGGCGCCGCCTCTTTTCAAAGAATCGAAACCCCGCCACAAGCATCACCATCGAACTTCGCCGCTTTCCGAGTCACCCTAGTCAATGGTGCGTAGATACAAACTTCTACGAACCGATAATATCCTCGCAAGGCCCGTAAAATCGCGAACCTCTGCTGAGTAGTAGGTCTAGGCTAAGTCCTCGATCGCTTCGATCTTGGCCAGACAACTCGAATGCCATCACCCGATAATATGCCCAAGAAACGCCATCAAGTCAACCAAAACTCACATTTGGAAAACTTGGCGCATAATCGCTGATCTCGAGAATCACAAGACACCTCAAATGCTCGCATGCTCTCGCCTCGAGCGAATAAACCAAGATATCATCAATGAACACTATCACAAACGTGTCCAAAATGGTTTGAACACTCGGTTCATCAAATCCATGAATACCACGAGCATCGTCAACCCAAAAGACATGACTCGAACTCATAATGCCCGCATCGGTCCGAATGCAAATTCTAGGACATCCACCTCTCGACACGAACTCGATGATAGCCCGAACGCAGATCAATCTTCGAGAAACATCTCGCGCTCGCAACCGGTCGAACAAATCATCAATCCCGGGAAGGGGTATTCGTTTAATGGTCACCTTGTTCACCGCCAGATCAACACACATGCGCAGCTGCCCCATCCTTCTTCTTCACGAACAATACCGCGCCTCCCTGTGAGAAACACTAGGCCTAATGAAGCCCTTCTCTAGCAAATCCCTGCCGATCCTTCAATCCTCTCAACTCGGCAGTGCCATTCAGATGGCTGAATGGAAATAGGCCGAGTGTCCGCAATAAGTCAATACAAAACTCAATCTCCTCTCGTGAGGATACCCGAGGTCATCCGGGAACACGCCCGGGAACTCACGACTACGGAACCGATCGAAAATCTGGTACCGCAGCCTCGTGATCAAACACTCAACTAGATGGTAGATATACCCTTCGCACCATCTTCCTAGCCTCGAGGTAGGAAATAAACCTACTTCTGGCGATACCGCGTTCTCCCACTCAACAACCGCCTCGTGAAACCGAACTGCATTACTTTCTCTCAGCTTTACATTGGCATAGCAAGAAGCTAGCCAATCCATCCCCATAATCACGCCGGTCAATCATCTCCAACTCTATCAAGTCGGCCAGTGGTCCGACGATCAGAATGGTCACAGACAAGCCCTATATACCCGCCGAGCTACCACCGAATCACCCATCGCGTAGCTACCGAAGTGGTCTATGGACTCGTGCTCTATCCCTATCCTACTAGCAACAAGGGGAGATATATAGACAGAGTAGAACCCGATCTATCAAGGCATAAACATCAAACCCAGAACCGAGCAGGTACCGTGGACGACATCGTGAGGCCTCCGATCCCGCTTACCGACAAAGCATAAATGCGTTCTCGAGACCGCTAGAATCGGGACCCGAGCCACGACCGCCACGACTGGCCGACCCACGAGCACTCGCCCGGCGAGTAATCAGAGGAGATGATGGCGAGCGCAATGTAACTCGGCCGAGCCCTACCACCGCCACGCTTCGGCCGACAGCCTCGCAGTGACCGCTGGCCACAATCAGAATAAGCTCCAAAAGTAGTACCACACTTCCGTGAATGGGATCCACCGTGACGCCACACCGTGGTGGTCCCGACGCCGCACTCGCTACTCGACGCCCAAGCCTGGGCCCCTGGCCCGCCTCAAAACTCGGGCCAGGCCGAGGACGGCAGGAGTGCTCGAGCCGGGCCGTGGTGCGACCCAGATCGCCGAGGCCGCCACCACGATAGCTACCGTAAGACCTCCCGCCCCGGCCTTCTTCGCCGCTGCTCGCCCACTCGCCGACCGCGCCTCGCATCCAAGGGCGCGAGCTCGCATGCGCGTAATGTCCATACCCGGCCGAGAGAAACCCCGCACATGACTCGCCATATAGTCGCTTCAGCCCGCGACATACGGTGCACCCTATCCTCCATATTCGCTACCAATGCCGGGACATATCGAGCCAAAGAATCAAACTCGACATTGTACTCCCCGACAAGGGCCCTCTCTCTCTCGCCAAAGAAAAATCTATCACCCGCGCCTCCTCATCCGCGAGGCAAGAAGTGAGTGAGGAAAGCCTCCGAGAACTCATCCTGCAAGTAGGGGACGCTGCGGTTTCCCGATAACTCCCATGAATCAAACCAATCGATCGCGTATCACGCAAATTTACGTGAACTAAAGATCACTGACTCGGCCTCCGACGCCCGATCACTCTCAAAATCCTCAACCGACGGATGAACTCGCGATCATCCTCCGCCACCCATAAAACTCCGCGGCTACAACTCAAGAAGTCTCGTAGCCTCAAACTCTCTCGCCTCGTGAACAACGGCACGACCGAGCTGAGCCGAATCGCCGTGATCCAGCCTCTCTCGACGGCCACAACTTTAGCCAAAAGTCGGGCTATCTCCTTGTACCCTAACTCTCCGCCCAGCCGCGGGACAGAGGCGCTGGTACTGTGGTCGCCGCCGGGCTGGCGGCGCCATAGAACTCGCCGCCTCGTATAGACCGGGCCTCGAGCCCTCGTGACTGGGTGTCTCGCTAGCCTCTCGCCGCTTTGCCCTTCCGGGCCCGGTTGCCTTACGCGAGGCATAATCATATAGAAAGGAATACGTTAGAGGTCCAACCTATAACACTTTCTAAAGCACGATCTCGTAATGAGAAGAATGGAAACCAATCGTAAATATCCTATAGCCTCCGACATTGGCGTGGTGCACAACACACCGATAATCAAGACTCTACTAGATACGGTTCAGACACTTTCCGAGGATTAATCGCTCGATACCACTTTTGTCACGACTGCTCGGCCCATGATCGTGCCTTACCGGCACCCAAGTAGTCATACATCGAGTAATCACGAAATATAAAGCAAGACATGAAACAGCTTTATAAAATAAGACACGCTTATGTGAGAAAACACGCTTTCTAAGATATATATATAAAATCATGGTTTAGCAGCTACATCCGACATCGCATAACATGACTACGCACTTAAGGAAATATACAACTATGGCGATGTGTCCCCGCCATACCCTCGATCAGATAAAACTATCTACAACAGGAGATCATACCAAAAGTAGAGCCTCCTAAGAGACGGAGCTCCCGACACCAACGTAGAGATCCTAAGAATGCGGATCTAGCACCGCTGCCCTTACCGCAGCATGAACGCAGCTTCAAGCGAGGTCAAGACAACAGTACTAAGTATGCGAAATCAGAAATACTTAAATGAAAACATATCATTTTAAAACCAGCATAAATATGTGTGAAACAACCAAGGAAACCGCACGCAGAGCCACATCACAAACAAGAGCAACAATAGGTAATCAGAATAGGTCTTGTCTAGGCCGCGAATGATCAAACAGGCCACTCGCCATATCATCATTCTCGCAAGCCTAATCTCGACTCCCGAGTCCGCATAGGCCCCTCACCAGGGCCCGCATGAGGTATAACCCCGCATCGAGGGTAGCTACTCCTCGCATCGCCCCGACTCGTTGTCCGCATGGCCACATAGACCGCATGAGGTATAACCCCGCATACTAACTCGAACTCTCGTAGCCCGCATAGGCCCCTCGACCCGCATGAGGTATTCTCGAATCACGGTCCTGCATCACTCGAGTCTACCCCAGACGGAGGGCGCTTTAACCCCTGTGATCATCTCAAGAGGCGAGTGATAGTATACTAACATAACAACTTATCTTTAAACAACATAAGCACAACAAGGATACTCACCTATACAAACGCATACAAGATACTAACACACATAGCATCATATCATGCCTACTTATCGAACCATCTTTATTATTCTTTTCACAATATAAGTCCGTTATAAACACATAGGCAAACTTGTTTCTTTTATAAATCTTAAGTGGTTATACTTACTTCCCATAAAGCTAGTATAACTCTTAAGCTTCGCTTTAAAACCAATTAGTTCTCTTCATAATATGATTCAAAGTCTTTGAAATGTTTTCGCTTTATTATTCAAAGCTTAAGCCGAGGCATTGCCGTAAGTATTATTCGTGCTTAAGCCGTGAGGCATTGCCGTAAGTATTATTCAGCTTAAGTCAAAGACATTGCCGTAGTTATATTGTAAAATATCATGCTTTAGGAAGAATCACATACTTTCTCAAATAAACCACCGCCAAGTCAATATGTCGCAGAGAGTCACCATAATAGTCACAGATATCTATTAAAGACTACTCAAGGTCATTCTAAACAGGGGTTCATAATTCTACCAGTAAGTCGGCAAAGACTTCCTACCCTGAGCTATATAAGTTCATCAGAAAACAAATTCCATGTAAGTACAGCTTGATTATTCTTCTTTAAACCCTTCTAAGTGATTAATACTTATTCTTATACTTCTACAAAGATGCATTCTCTAATACAAAAGAGGGTTAGGATTATTACCTCTAAGCCCAATAATATCCTAGAAAAGTCGCTACCGAGCAAGGTTTTGCTCCTAAGTCAGATGCTCCAAGAACCTTAGAAGTTCTTCACAACTTCTACTAAGTACTAAGGTATTTGGGCTAGGTATTTTGGGCATTATAACGATATAAGAAGGTAACTTTTCTACCAAGGAGGGGGTAGATTTTTGGCTAGGCTAGGGGTATTCGCCAAGGGCCACTTAGGCTAGAGGGGAAGAGGGCTTGACGAAATGGCTAACAAGGAGAAGGGAGGATTTTCAAGACTTGAAAGTAATTTGTGGACGAAGAACTCTTCATCTTAAGGGGTATTTATAGGTCAAGAAGTGGCCAACCAATGGCCAAGATTTAGACAAGTGCAAGGCAAGTGTAGGGTGAGGATTAACTATACACAAATATCCTACCAACTCCTCGACTTGTGCACAAGGCACAAAAACGTGTTCTTCCTAGTCCAAATCGTCCCAATGGACGCATTTCAAGTCCATCAATCGGAGGGTGACAAGTGTCGCCTCCCGCTGGTCCAAAATGTTTCGCCTCGGAAAAATCCGCAAAATTAGAAATGGCATAGTCGAATTTACCCTACGAAAGTCGTGGAAACGCTTTCGCCGAAACTATTCGCTTTGTGAGTCAGGCCTAAAAACGCTTTGCCTAAACTTTAAGGCTAGACTTTTGTACGTATTCCCACGCATATACCGAAATACGGGTATAACAATAAGCCTCCGAGAAACGGAGCTTCCTAATACGAATCGTGATCCTATGAGCGAGGATCAACAACCGCGCACTTCTACCGCTGCAGATGAACGCACTCAAGGAGCTCAAGATAACAGTACCAAGTATGTGAATCAAAATATCAGAATGAAATCATAGCGCCTATATAAAGCAGAGACATGTATGATAACCAAACTACAAGACACAACATATAACAAATATATCAAGTCGTGACTCACGCCTCCAAAATCATCACTGCGCCCGTGGAATTTCTTCCTCACCGCCGCCTATGATATAACAACACCGCGAGTACACCAACACCAAGTCCTACCGATGCCAAAGCCGCACCACGAGACCTCGTCACTATACCGACTCGCTGTCGACACGCGGCAAGTGCAATAACCTATACCCGATCCACCGCGCCACGTATGACGGGGCAAGTATACAAGCTACGCACCCGATCACAACCGTAAGTCACGATACTTCGCCGGTCGACACGTGGTAAGTGCAACAACCGCACTCAGATCCACCGCGCCACGAGTCGACGGGGCAAGTAAACAGCACGCACTCCAATCACAACCGTAAGTCACGATACTTCGCCATAACAAAAATGGTCACACGTCCACGTAATCCATCAACGGTGTAGACATGCCCATGTACTAATGCTAATGGAAGCATACCTGTGGAATCTCCCACACGCAGACGCCCAAGTAAGTTCTCAACAAGTCAACCTACCTTCATCGAGACGCCAGAGAATAGAAACACAATTCTTGCACAACAAGGACTAGCTCAATAAGCATAGGCAAGTTACACAACAACAAACATAGGCAAGTTACACAACAACAAACATAGGCAAGTTACACAACAACAAGCATAGGCAAGTTATACATAACTCTAAGTACTTTCATTTTATGTCAAAGTCCGGGTTTAACTCCTAAAGTACTACGACGTTAAATTCCTTTTAAGAGATCCATTCCTTTATGAAAATCACCCGATACCCGTAGTATAAAATAGAGTGACTTACATCTTTTAAGCAAACCAAAACAACTTCTCTTTTAAAGTCAAGTTTCCACATTAAAACCAATGATAAAACTCTTCTTTTGTTTTCATAAAGTCGTTATAACCAACTTCCCATAAAGTCGTTATAACACTTTAAGTTTTAAACCATTTTAAGACAACACAATGCCTTTCTTTTCCCTAAAGTTCCAGCTTGCCTAATTTCAATTACTCAAGTCTCTTTAGAAAAGTTTAATAGTTCAATGTCTTAATCTCTTTTAAAACAATTGAGTAACATATGCCATAAAGTAGTAGGTTATTCTTGTTCATAAGTCTTATTAAGCACCATGATCTAGGAAATGTAATGTCATTTTGTCTCATCTTAGCTTCTATGCATGGAGGTTTCTACCGGTTTTAATAATACTTCATTATTCAATACATTTTCCTTTATTAACGCCGCAGTGGTTTGTCGATACACATTCTGATTTCCAAATCAAGAAACATTATTCCTTTTAAAACCACGTACTCATTACTCACGAATGAGGTTTCACACAAAACTCATATTAATTCATTTAAGTTAAGTCTCTTATCTTATAAGATCAAGTCTCTTAACTTCTAAAATCAGTAAACCATTTTCTTTACCTCTCTTAAGACGTTATACCTAACTCCCCATAAAGCTAGTATAACTCTTTTTAAAACCTTTAAAACCAAGTGTTACTCTTCTTTCAAAAATGGTTTCTTAATATTTGAAATACATTCAAGGTTCTTATTATTCAGGCTTAAGTCAAAAGACATTGCCGTACAACTACGTTCAATTAGCACACGACGCCTACCGCATTATATATTATTCGTGCTTAAGTCAAAAGACATTGCCGCATAACCACGCTCAATTAGCACACGACGCCTACCGCACTATATATTATTCGTGCTTAAGTCAAAAGACATTGCCGCACTATATATATCTTCCTTTAAAATATCATGCTCAAGAGTATAGGAAGAATCACATACCTCGCGATGATTATCGACTATAAGCAAAACGCCCACTCGCCATAACCCGCTAGCCTTGTCCACCTTCTAAGTAGCACATGCTACTTGCAAAACATTCAACCAATAAAGGTTATCACCATCAGAATACGCCCCATGTAAGTACGCTTAACTTCTACATATATTCTTCCAAGTGATTTCACCAATCCTTTCTCAGAATATCCTTCAATTACGCTTCAAAACTCTTCTATGAATCTTATATTCATTTCTATACTACTACGCATGTAATTTCCAATTACAATAAGGACAAGAGTATTTACCTCGATGAGCCCAAAATTATCCAAGTATAACGTCGCCCCGAGCAACGTTAAGCTCCTACTCCGAGTGCTCCAACCCGCGCCACACAACCCTTAGAAGTTCTCCGCAACTTCTAGTGACCACTTCAACCGACTATGAAGGTTTTCCTTAGTGGTTTCGCTTAGTGGCTAAAGAAAGTATAATAGTATTTTCTGGCTTTTGTATGTTGTAACCTTGGGAATACTACAAGGTATTTGGGCCAAGGTATTTGGGCATTATAACGATACTAGGAGAGTATTTCTATACCCCAACAAGGGGTAATATTTCGACTATCACAACTAGGCTAGGGGGAGGGGTTCGCCGAGGCCTACAAGAGGGGGAGAGGGTGGTGTTTGACGAGACAAGCAAGAGGGAGAGGGAGTATTTGAGACTTGGAAATGATTTTAGGATGAAGAAGTTCATCACTTAGAGGGGGTATTTATAGGTCAAGAAATGGCCAACCAATGGCCAAGATTCATCCAAGTGTAAGGCAAGTGTAGGGCTAGATTTAAGCCAAGTGCACCTTATCCATCTACCACAACAACTTGTACAAATATCCTACCAACTCCTTTGACCCCTTTTCGTCCACCATTGCCGCCCCACTTGTTCCAATGTGAGGGTGACACATGTCACCCTCCCGTTGGTCCAAAATGTTTCGTCTCTCGGAAAAATCCGCAAAAATAATAAATGACATAGCCGGAATTTTCCCTTCGCAAGTTTAGTAAAACGTTTCGTCGAAAAACGACTCTTTTCGGCACTTGTGCCCAAATTTCGAACCTTGCCTAATCTTAAGGCTTGAATTTATATACGTACGCCCTCACGTACATACTCTGGAAATACGGGGTATAACACATAAGTCGGTTGAAGTGTTAAGTAGAAGTTGCATAGAACTTCTAAGGGTTGTTTGGAGCGGGTCGAGCAAGACGAGTAGGAGCTTAACGTTGCTCAGGAGCGACATTAAACTTGGAAAATTTTGGGCTTATCGAGGTAAATATCTTGTCCCCCTATTGTAATTGGAAATTACATGATTGTTAGAATATATAGCGGAAGTGTAAGTTGCCGGTCGATTGGTTCGACGTTGAGTAACATATGCCATAGGCGAGTAGGTTATTCTTGTTCATAAGTCTTATTAAGCAGCCATGATCTAGGAAATGTAATGTCATTTTGTCTCATCTTAGCTTCTATGCAGATGGAGGTTTCTACTGGTTTTAATAATACTTCATTATTCAATACATTTTCCTTTATTAACGCTCGCAGTTGGTTTGTCGATACACATTCCGATTTCCAAATCAAGAAACATTATTCCTTTTAAAACTACGACTCATTACTCACGAATGAGGTTTCACACAAAACTCATATTAATTCATTTAAGTTAAGTCTCTTATCTTATAAGATCAAGTCTCTTAACTTCTAAAATCAAGAAACCATTTTCTTTACTCTCTTAAGACGTTATACCTAACTCCCATAAAGCTAGTATAACTCTTTTTAAAACCTTTAAAACCAAGTGTTACTCTTTCTTTCAAAATGGTTTCTTAATATTTGAAATACATTCAAGGTTCTTATTATTCAGCTTAAGTCAAAAGACATTGTCATAACCACGCTCAATTATCACACGACGCCTACCGCATTATATATTATTCAGCTTAAGTCAAAAGACATTGCCGCATAACCACGCTCAATTAGCACACGACGCTCACCGCATTATATATTATTCGTGCTTAAGTCAAAAGACATTGCATTTATATATATCTTTCTTTAAAATATCATGCTCAAGAGTATAGGAAGAATCACATACCTCGCGACGATTATCGACTATAAGCAAAACGCCCACTCGCCATAACCCGCTAGCCTTGTCCACCTTCTAAGTAGCACATGCTACTTGCAAAACATTCAACCAATAAAGGTTATCACCATCAGAATACAAACCCATGTAAGTACGCTTAACTTCTACATATATTCTTCTCAAGTGATTTCACTCAACTTTTCTCAGAATATCCTTCAATTACGCTCAAAACTCTTCTATGAATCTTATATTCATTTCTATACTACTACGCATGTAATTTCCAATTACAATAGAAGGAAGAGTATTTACCTCGATGAGCCCAAAAATTATCCAAGTATAACGTCGCCTCCCGAAAGCAACGTTAAGCTCCTACTCCGAGTGCTCCAACCCGCTCCAACAACCCTTAGAAGTTCTACGCAACTTCTACTTAACACTTCAACCGACTATGAAGGTTTTCCTTAGGTTTCGCTAGTGGCTAAAGAAAGTATAATAGTATTTTCTGGCTTTGTATAAGTGTAACTCGGGAATACTACAAGGTATTTGGGCCAAGGTATTTGGGCATTATAACGATACTAGGAGAGTATTTCTATACCACAACAAGGGGTAGTATTTCGACTAGCACAACTAGGCTGTGGAGGGGTTCGCCGAGGGCCTACAAGATGGGAGAGGGGTGGTGTTTGGACGAGACAAGCAAGAGGAGAGGAGTATTTGAGACTTGAAATGATTTTAGGACGAAGAAGTTCATCACTTAGGGGTATTTATAGGTCAAGAAATGGCCAACCAATGGCCAAGATTCATCCAAGTGTAAGGCAAGTGTAGGGCTAGATTTAAGCCAAGTGCACCTTATCCATCTACCACAACAACTTGCACAAATATCCTACCAACTCCTCGACCCCTTTTCCCACCATTGTCGCCCCACTTGTTCCAATGTGAGGTGACACATGTCACCCTCCCGCTGGTCCAAAATGTTTCGCCTCTCGAAAAATCCGCAAAAATAATAAATGACATAGCCGAATTTTCCTTCGCAGTTTAGTAAAACGCTTCATTTAAAAACGACTCTTTTCGGCACTTGTGCCCAAATTTCGAACCTTGCCTAATCTTAAGGCTTGAATTTATATACGTACGCCCTCACGTACATACTCTGGAAATACGGGTTATAACACATAAGTCGGTTGAAGTGTTAAGTAGAAGTTGCATGTAACTTCTAAGGGTTGTTTGGAGCGGTCGAGCGCACGAGTAGAGCTTAACCTTGCTCGTGAGCGACATTAAACTTGGAAAATTTTGGGCTTATCGAGGTAAATATCTTGTCTCTATTGTAATTGGAAATTACATGATTGTTAGAATATATAGCGGAAGTGTAAGTTGCCGGTCGATTGGTTCGACGTTGAGTAACATATGCCATAGGTGAGTAGGTTATTCTTGTTCATAAGTCTTATTAAGCAGCCATGATCTAGGAAATGTAATGTCATTTTGTCTCATCTTAGCTTCTATGCAGATGGAGGTTTCTACTGGTTTTAATAATACTTCATTATTCAATACATTTTCCTTTATTAACGCTGCAGTGGTTTGTCGATACACATTCTGATTTCCAAATCAAGAAACATTATTCCTTTTAAAAACCACGTACTCATTACTCACGAATGAGGTTTCACACAAAACTCATATTAATTCATTTAAGTTAAGTCTCTTATCTTATAAGATCAAGTCTCTTAACTTCTAAAATCAGTAAACCATTTTCTTTACCTCTCTTAAGACGTTATACCTAACTCCCCATAAAGATAGTATAACTCTTTTTAAAACCTTTAAAACCAAGTGTTACTCTTCTTTCAAAAATGGTTTCTTAATATTTGAAATACATTCAAGGTTCTTATTATTCAGGCTTAAGTCAAAAGACATTGCCGCATAACCACGCTCAATTAGCACACGACGCCTACCGCACTATATATTATTCAGCTTAAGTCAAAAGACATTGCCGCATAACCACGCTCAATTAGCACACGACGCCTACCGTACTATATATTATTCAGCTTAAGTCAAAAGACATCGCTGCACTATATATATCTTCCTTTAAAATATCATGCTCAAGAGTATAGGAAGAATCACATACCTCGCGACGATTATCGACTATAAGCAAAACGCCCACGGCTTATAACCCGCTAGCCTTGTCCACCTTCTAGGTAGCACATGCTACTTGCAAAACATTCAACCAATAAAGGTTATCACCATCAGAATACACCCATGTAAGTACGCTTTAACTTCTACATATATTCTTTCGTTGATTTCACTCAATCCTTTTCTCAGAATATCCTTCAATTACAGCTTCAAAACTCTTCTATGAATCTTATATTCATTTATATACTACTACAGTATGTAATTTCCAATTACACTAGAAGGACAGTAGTATTTACCTCGACGAGCCCAAAATTATCCAAGTATAAGTCGCTCCTGAGCAACGTTAAGCTCCTACTCCGAGTGCTCCAACCCGCCCAAACAACCCTTAGAAGTTCTACGCACTTCTACTTAACACTTCAACCGACTATGAAGGTTTTCCTTAGGGTTTCGTTTAGTGGCTAAAGAACGATAATAGTATTTTCTGGCTTTTGTATAAGTTGTAACCTTGGGAATACTACAAGGTATTTGGGCCAAGGTATTTGGGCATTATAACGATACTAGGAGAGTATTTCTATACCACAACAAGGGGTAGTATTTCGACTAGCACAACTAGGCTAGGGGAGGGGTTCGCCGAGGCCTACAAGAGTGAGGGGTGGTGTCTGGACGAGACAAGCCAGAGGGCGCGGGAGTAGTTGAGACGTGGAAATGATTTCAGGATGAAGAACTCCATCACTTAGGGGGGGTATTTATAGGTCAAGAAATGGCCAACCAATGGCCAAGATTCATCCAAGTGTAAGGCAAGTGTAGGGCTAGATTTAAGCCAAGTGCACCTTATCCATCTACCACAACAATTTGCACAAATATCCTACCAACTCCTCGACCCTCATTCACCATTGCCGCCCCACTTGTTCCAATGTGAGGGTGACACATGTCACCCTCCCGCTGGTCCAAAATGTTTCGCCTCTCGAAAAATCCGCAAAAATAATAAATGACATAGCCGAATTTTCCTTCGCAAGTTTAGTAAAACGCTTCATTTAAAAACGACTTTTCGCACTTGTGCCCAAATTTCGAACCTTGCCTAATCTTAAGGCTTGAATTTATATACGCACGCCTCACGCATACTGAAATACGGTATAACACATAAGTCGGTTGAAGTGTTAAGTAGAAGTTGCATAGAACTTCTATGGTTGTTGGAGCTGGTCGAGCGCACGAGTAGAGCTTAACCTTGCTCAGGAGCGACATTAAACTTGGAAAATTTTGGTCTTATCGAGGTAAATATCTTGTCCCCCTATTGTAATTGGAAATTACATGATTGTTAGAATATATAGCGGAAGTGTAAGTTGTCGGTCGATTGGTTCGACGTTGAGTAACATATGCCATAGGCGAGTAGGTTATTCTTGTTCATAAGTCTTATTAAGCAGTCATGATCTAGGAAATGTAATGTCATTTTGTCTCATCTTAGCTTCTATGCAGATGGAGGTTTCTACTGGTTTTAATAATACTTCATTATTCAATACATTTTCCTTTATTAACGCTGCAGTGGTTTGTCGATACACATTCGATTTCAAATCAAGAAACATTATTCCTTTTAAAAACCACGTACTCATTACTCACGAATGAGGTTTCACACAAAACTCATATTAATTCATTTAAGTTAAGTCTCTTATCTTATAAGGTCAAGTCTCTTAACTTCTAAAATCAGTAAACCATTTTCTTTACCTCTCTTAAGACGTTATACCTAACTCCCCATAAAGCTAGTATAACTCTTTTTAAAACCTTTAAAACCAAGTGTTACTCTTCTTTCAAAAATGGTTTCTTAATATTTGAAATACATTCAAGGTTCTTATTATTCAGGCTTAAGTCAAAAGACATTGCCGCATAACCACGCTCAATTAGCACACGACGCCTACCGCACTATATATTATTCAGCTTAAGTCAAAAGACATTGCCGCATAACCACGCTCAATTAGCACACGACGCTCACCGCACTATATATTATTCAAAGCTTAAGTCAAAAGACAAAGCCGTACTATATATATCTTCCTGTAAAATATCATGCTCAAGAGTAAAGGAAGAATCACAGACCACGCGACGATTATAGACTATAAGCAAAACGCCCACGCTATAACCCGCTAGCCTTGTCCACCTTCTAAGTAGCACATGCTACTTGCAAAACATTCAACCAATAAAGGTTATCACCATCAGAATACGCCCTATGTAAGTACAGTTTAACTTCTACATATATTCTTCTGAAGTGATTTCAGTTCAATCCTTTTCTGTAATATCCTTCAATTACAGTTCAAAACTCTTCTATGAATCTTATATTCATTTATATACTACTACAGTATGTAATTTCCAATTACAATAGAAGGACAGTAGTATTTACCTCGATGAGCCCAAAAATTATCCAAGTATAATGTCGCTCCTGAGCAACGTTAAGCTCCTACTCCGAGTGCTCCAACCCGCTCCAAACAACACTTAGAAGTTCTACGCAACTTCTACTTAACACTTCAACCGACTATGAAGGTTTTCCTTAGGGTTTCGTTTAGTGGCTAAAGAAAGTATAATAGTATTTTCTGGGCTTTTGTATAAGTGTAACCTTGGGAATACTACAAGGTATTTGGGCCAAGGTATTTGGGCATTATAACGATACTAGGAGAGTATTTCTATACCACAACAAGGGGTAGTATTTCGACTAGCACAACTAGGCTAGGGGGAGGGGGGTTCGGCCGAGGGCCTACAAGAGGGGGGGAGAGGGGTGGTGTTTGGACGAGACAAGCAAGAGGGAGAGGGAGTATTTGAGACTTGGAAATGATTTTAGGATGAAGAAGTTCATCACTTAGGGGGGGTATTTATAGGTCAAGAAATGGCCAATCAATGGCCAAGATTCATCCAAGTGTAAGGCAAGTGTAGGGCTAGATTTAAGCCAAGTGCACCTTATCCATCTACCACAACAACTTGCACAAATATCCTACCAACTCCTCGACTTTTCGCCCACCATTGCCGCTCACTTGTTCCAATGCGAGGTGAAACATGACACCCTCCCGTTGGTCCAAAATGTTTCGTCTCTCGTAAAAATCCGCAAAAATAATAAATGACATAGCCGGAATTTTCCCTTCGCAAGTTTAGTAAAACGTTTCGTCGAAAAACGACTCTTTTCGGCACTTGTGCCCAAATTTCGAACCTTGCCTAATCTTAAGGCTTGAATTTATATACGGACGCCCTCACGCATATACTGAAATACGGGTATAACACATAAGTCGGTTGAAGTGTTAAGAAGTTGCGTAGAACTTCTAAGGGTTGTTTGGAGCGGTCGAGCGCACTGAGCAGAGCTAAACCTTGCTCAGGAGCGACATTAAACTTGGAAAATTTTGGGCTTATCGAGGTAAATATCTTGTCCCCCTATTGTAATTGGAAATTACATGATTGTTAGAATATATAGCGGAAGTGTAAGTTGCCGGTCGATTGGTTCGACGTTGAGTAACATATGCCATAGGCGAGTAGGTTATTCTTGTTCATAAGTCTTATTAAGCAGCCATGATCTAGGAAATGTAATGTCATTTTGTTTCATCTTAGCTTCTATGCAGATGGAGGTTTCTACTGGTTTTAATAATACTTCATTATTCAATACATTTTCCTTTATTAACGCTTACAAAGGGTTTGTCGATACACATTCTCGATTTCCAAATCAAGAAACATTATTCCTTTTAAAAACCACGTACTCATTACTCACGAATGATGTTTCACACAAAACTCATATTAATTCATTTAAGTTAAGTCTCTTATCTTATAAGATCAAGTCTCTTAACTTCTAAAATCAGTAAACCATTTTCTTTACCTCTCTTAAGACGTTATACCTAACTCCCCATAAAGCTAGTATAACTCTTTTAAAACCTTTAAAACCAAGTGTTACTCTTCTTTCAAAAATGGTTTCTTAATATTTGAAATACATTCAAGGTTCTTATTATTCAAAGCTTAAGTCAAAAGACATTGCTGCATAACCACGCTCAATTAGCACACGACGCCTACCGTACTATATATTATTCAGCTTAAGTCAAAAGACATTGCCGCATAACCACGCTCAATTAGCACACGACGCTCACCGCACTATATATTATTCGTGCTTAAGTCAAAAGACATTGCCGCACTATATATATCTTCCTTTAAAATATCATGCTCAAGAGTATAGGAAGAATCACATACCTCGCGACGATTATCGACTATAAGCAAAACGCCCACGCCATAACCCTACTAGCCTTGTCCACCTTCTAAGTAGCACATGCTACTTGCAAAACATTCAACCAATAAAGGTTATCACCATCAGAATAATACCCATGTAAGTACGCTTTAACTTCTACATATATTCTTCTCAAGTGATTTCAGCTCAACTTTTCTCAGAATATCCTTCAATTACGCTTCAAAACTCTTCTATGAATCTTATATTCATTTATATACTACTACAGATGTAATTTCCAATTACAATAGAAGGATGAGTATTTACCTCGATGAGCCCAAAATTATCCAAGTATAACGTCGCCCCGAGCAACGTTAAGCTCCTACTCCGAGTGCTCCAACCCGCCCAAACAACACTTAGAAGTTCTACGCAACTTCTACTTAACACTTCAACCGACTATGAAGGTTTTCCTTAGGGTTTCGCTTAGTGGCTAAAGAAAGTATAATAGTATTTTCTGGCTTTTGTATAAGTGTAACTCGGGAATACTACAAGGTATTTGGGCCAAGGTATTTGGGCATTATAACGATACTAGGAGAGTATTTCTATACCACAACAAGGGTAGTATTTCGACTAGCACAACTAGGCTGTGGGAGGGTTCGCCGAGGCCTACAAGAGGGGGAGAGGTGGTGTTTGACGAGACACGCAAGAGGGAGAGGCAGTATTTGAGACATGGAAATGCTTTTCGGCTGCAGAAGTTCATCACATAGGGGGGGTATATATAGGTCAAGAAATGGCCAACCAATGGCCAAGATTCATCCAAGTGTAAGGCAAGTGTAGGGCTAGATTTAAGCCAAGTGCACCTTATCCATCTACCACAACAACTTGCACAAATATCCTACCAACTCCTCGACCCCTTTCGCCCACCATTGCCGCCCCACTTGTTTCCAATGTGAGGTGACACATGTCACCCTCCCGCTGGTCCAAAATGTTTCGCCTCTCGGAAAAATCCGCAAAAATAATAAATGACATAGCCGAATTTTCCTTCGCAAGTTTAGTAAAACGCTTCGCCAAAAACGACTCTTTTCGGCACTTGTGCCCAAATTTCGAACCTTGCCTAATCTTAAGGCTTGAATTTATATACGTACGCCCTCACGTACATACTCTGGAAATACGGGGTATAACACATAAGTCGGTTGAAGTGTTAAGTAGAAGTTGCATAGAACTTCTAAGGGTTGTTTGGAGCGGGTTGGAGCGCACGGAGTAGGAGCTTAACCTTGCTCAGGAGCGACATTAAACTTGGAAAATTTTGGGCTTATCGAGGTAAATATCTTGTCCCCCTATTGTAATTGGAAATTACATGATTGTTAGAATATATAGCGGAAGTGTAAGTTGCCGGTCGATTGGTTCGACGTTGAGTAACATATGCCATAGGCGAGTAGGTTATTCTTGTTCATAAGTCTTATTAAGCAGCCATGATCTAGGAAATGTAATGTCATTTTGTCTCATCTTAGCTTCTATGCAGATGGAGGTTTCTACTGGTTTTAATAATACTTCATTATTCAATACATTTTCCTTTATTAACGCTGCAGTGGTTTGTCGATACACATTCTGATTTCCGAAATCAAGAAACATTATTCCTTTTAAAACCACGACTCATTACTCACGAATGAGGTTTCACACAAAACTCATATTAATTCATTTAAGTTAAGTCTCTTATCTTATAAGGTCAAGTCTCTTAACTTCTAAAATCAGTAAACCATTTTCTTTACCTCTCTTAAGACGTTATACCTAACTCCCATAAAGCTAGTATAACTCTTTTAAAACCTTTAAAACCAAGTGTTACTCTTCTTTCAAAAATGGTTTCTTAATATTTGAAATACATTCAAGGTTCTTATTATTCAGCTTAAGTCAAAAGACATTGCCGCATAACCACGCTCAATTAGCACACGACGCCTACCGTATTTATATATTATTCAGCTTAAGTCAAAAGACATTGTCGCATAACCACGCTCAATTAGCACACGACGCCTACCGCATTATATATTATTCAGCTTAAGTCAAAAGACATTGCCGCATTATATATATCTTCCTTTAAAATATCATGCTCAAGAGTATAGGAAGAATCACATACCTCGCGACGATTATCGACTATAAGCAAAACGCCCACGGCCATAACCCTACTAGCCTTGTCCACCTTCTAAGTAGCACATGCTACTTGCAAAACATTCAACCAATAAAGGTTATCACCATCAGAATACGCCCCATGTAAGTACAGCTTAACTTCTACATATATTCTTCCTCAAGTGATTTCACTCAACTTTTCTCGTAATATCCTTCAATTACGCTCAAAACTCTTCTATGAATCTTATATTCATTTATATACTACTACAAGATGTAATTTCCAATTACAATAGAAGGATAGTATTTACCTCGATGAGCCCAAAATTATCCAAGTATAACGTCGCCCCGAGCAACGTTAAGCTCCTACCCGAGTGCTCCAACCCGCTCCAAACAACCCTTAGAAGTTCTACGAACTTCTACTTAACACTTCAACCGACTATGAAGGTTTTCCTTAGTGGTTTCGCTAGTGGCTAAAGAAAGTATAATAGTATTTTCTGGCTTTTGTATAAGTGTAACTCGGGAATACTACAAGGTATTTGGGCCAAGGTATTTGGGCATTATAACGATACTAGGAGAGTATTTCTATACCACAACAAGGGGTAGTATTTCACTAAAGCACAACTAGGCTGTGGAGTGGTTCGCCGAGGGCCTACAAGAGGGGAGAGGTGGTGTTTGACGAGACAAGCAAGAGGGAGAGGAATATTCGAGACTTGAAATGATTTTAGGATGAAGAAGTTCATCACTTAGGGGTATTTATAGGTCAAGAAATGGCCAATCAATGGCCAAGATTCATCCAAGTGTAAGGCAAGTGTAGGCTAGATTTAAGCCAAGTGCACCTTATCCATCTACCACAACAACTTGCACAAATATCCTACCAACTCCTCGACCCCTTTTCGCCCACCATTGTCGCCTCACTTGTTCCAATGCGAGGGTGACACATGTCACCTCCCGCTGGTCCAAAATGTTTCGCCTCTAAAAATCCGCAAAAATAATAAATGACATAGCCGGAATTTGCCCTTCGCAAGTTTAGTAAAACGTTTCGTCGAAAAACGACTCTTTTCGGCACTTGTGCCCAAATTTCGAACCTTGCCTAATCTTAAGGCTTGAATTTATATACGTACGCCCTCACGCATATACCGAAATACGGTATAACACATAAGTCGGTTGAAGTGTTAAGTAGAAGTTGCGTAGAACTTCTGGCGGTTGTTCGAGCGGTCGAGCGCACGGAGTAGGAGCTTAACCTTGCTCAGGAGCGACATTAAACTTGGAAAATTTTGGGCTTATCGAGGTAAATATCTTGTCCCCCTATTGTAATTGGAAATTACATGATTGTTAGAATATATAGCGGAAGTGTAAGTTGCCTGGCCGATTGGTCTGACGCCGCGGTTCAGATAGTTGGTTCATACGTGTTCAGCAGGACGTGGATAAAGTGAAGCTTATCCGTAAGAGGTTATCGCACTCGAGTCAATGTAAGTCGTGTGGATAATCACGACAACGCTTGGAGTTCAGCCGACGGTGGTCTTCAAGGTACCACCTGAAAGCGGTGTGACGAGTTTTGGAAATCAAGCGAATAAATGTGGTAAGTTATGAGAAAGAGTTCGAGTGTACGAGAAGGGTACGACACTGTTATACCCCGTATTTCCAGAGTATGTACGTAAGGACGTACGTAGAAATTTGAACTTAAGAGTAAGGCTTGGACGATTTTCACTTTGTTCACAACACCCGACAGAGTCGCCGACTAAACGCTTTCACAGCCTTTCGTAGGAAAATTCGCTATGTCTTTTTAATTTTATGATTTTTCCGAGAGACGAAACATTTTGGACCAACAAGAGGGCGCCACTTGCACCCTCTCATTGGTGGAGTGGGGCGTAAAGGTGGCCGAAAGTTGGCCTTGTTTGGTCAAGGGTTGGTAGGATATTTTGTGTTAGATGGATAAGTGCACTTGGCAAGATCTCGCCCTACACTTGCTATGCACTTGGCAAGATCTTCGCCATTGGTCGCCTTGGCTTGTGCTATAAATACCCTCTCCCTTTGATGAATTCTTCATCCTTTCCACAAATCTTCTAAGTGTTAAAATCCTCCTCTCTCCTCTTGTTGACTCTCGCCCAAGAGCCCTCTCCCCTTTGAAAGGCCCCCTTGGCCGAGAGCCCTCTCCTAGTAGTGCGGCGTGGGTACCCCAGCCTAGTTGCTTCAGATAATACCCTTTGTGGTGTAGAAATACTCTCAAAAGTATTGTTATAATGCCCAAATTACCTTAGCCAGATACCTTGTAGTATTCTAAGGTTATACCTATATGAAAAGCCCGTAAATACTATTATACTTCCCACAATACAAAACCGAAACCCTAGGAAAATCTCCATAGTCCGTGAGTATCAGTAGTTGGTTAGAACTTCTAGGGTGGTTTAGAGCGGGTTGAGCGCTGAGTCGAGCTAAACGATTGCCCAGATCGACTTTATACTTGGATAATTATGGGCTTATCGAGGTAAATATCTTGTCCTCTATCAGAATTGGAAATTACATGATTGTTAGACTATAGTTGAAGTATACTATATGTAGAATCGAACGCGTGGTTGTCGGCAATGTCTTTTGACTTAAGCCCAATAATAAGAAACCTTTTCAAAGAAGAGTATCGAATCGTTTTTACATAGGATCAGACATGAGACTTGTGTAGCTTTTCTCGCGAGGTAGAATTGCGCACGTCCTGTTAGATGTATGAACCCCCGTTGTCTTGATAGCCGCCGATAGAGGAGAGATTTACGCCATGTGGGGAAGGTGTCGCAATTTTCTGAGAATGTTCTACGGCGGATCTAAATGTTAATAAGTCACTTGTGGCCTTATAGTCAAGTACTACGATGGCGCGACCATCGCAAGGAGTAGCCGACGGCTGAAGTACTTTGAGCGCTTTGCTATTAGTCGATACTGTCGCAGGTATGCGAACCTCTTCCTATCTCTTCTAGCATGATATGTGTGAACTATGTAGTACGTAGACGATACGTGCTAAATGTATTTGATTATGTAAAACATAAAGTGTTATAACGCTTTATGGGAAGTTGGTTATAATAAATTTTACGTTGGTAAGAAAATACATGTGGTTTTTTTAAGGTAATCGTTTGAACTATAACTGGCTTGTATTGTGTTAATAAAGAACTTGAAGTATTTCAAAAGATTTTTGAATCATTTTGAAAGAAGAAGTAATACTTGGTTTTTGAAAACTTAAGAGTTATACTAGCTTTATGGGAAGTTAGGTATAACGGCTTAAGAATGTTTTGCTGATTCGAAATCGAACGTATCGACAAACCATCGCAAATGCTAATAAAAGGAAATGTTTTGACTAATTAAGTATTAATAAAACCAGAGAAACCTCCATCCGCATAGAAGCTAAGATGAGACAAAATGATATTTCCTAGATCATGGTCATTGTAATAAGATTTTTATAAACAAGAATATCCTACTCACATATAAGGCTTATGTTTCTCAGATGGTTTAAAAGAGAATGATAGTCTTAAGTGATTAATACTATGAACTACGAAACCTTTCTAAAATGAGAAACTTGATCATTGGAAAAGAATGATTGCTACTTGATTTTACAAAGAGAAGTAATTGATTTACTTTAAAAGGATAGTCACTCTATTTTTATACTACGTATCGTGACATCGCGAAAGTAACGATCTTTTAAAGAGTTAACGTATGAAGTACTTTGGGGATAAAACCCGAACTTGTTGGCATATAGTAGAAAGTACCTTGTGTGTATAACTTGATTGTGTTGGTTTGTGATAGCCCGTAATACTTTCTTGTTGATTGATAAGTAAACATGCTAGATGCTACGTGTTAGTATCTCGTGACGCTGTGTAGCCGGTTTCCTTTGTTGCGGCTTATGCTGCTTAACGATAAGTCGCTGTGTTAGTATTTTACATCACTCATCTCGAGATGATTCCGGTTGTCGCCTCCGACGCGGGTAGACTCAAAGCGGTCGATGGACCTATGATTCGAGAATACCTCACGCACGCCCTGTGGCCTACGCGAGCTACGAGTTCCAGTTAGCGCGCGCCCTTACGGGCACGCGTCCACGTGGCCACGCGGATCGCGGCCTGTGACGATGCCGGAGTAGCTACCGATGAGGGGAATACCACGCGGGCCGACGAGATTAGCCTACGCGAGTCGCGAAAGTTCTGTGGCTAGACGCGCACATTAGATATCGCGCAAGTGGCCGCTTTGATCATGTGACGGTCAGACAGATCTTATGATACGCTTCATGACCTTGTTGGTACCGCTGGTGTAACGACTGCCCGGTTCAAGCATCGTGCCTTACCCCGCACCCTAGTGATACATACATCGAGAAAATCAGCGAACATAAAACATGAGTCATTTAACAAAAGTTATAATAAATAAACGCCAACCAAAATAAATGCCTTCAAGATATACATAAAACTCAATAGCTTAATCCTTTTACAACCCCGCCACAACAAGATTACATGCACTTAAGATATACAATGACTATGACGGACAGGGCCCCGCCATACCCCTGAATGTACAAGAACCTACAACTCAGGGAACACCTACCAAAAGATAAGCCTCCGGAGAAACGGAGCTTCAAATGCGCTGAACTGTGATCCTATGAGCGAGGATCCACGACCGATGCACCTCTACCTGCGGCATGAACGCAGCCCCCCGAAGGAGGTCAGTACAACAGGTACCAAGTATGTGAAACTGTAAAATATCAGAAATGAAATCATACTAGTCTATATAAAGCAGAGACATGTATGATAACCAAACTACGCTCACAACATAAAACAACATTACTCTAATATAACTACGGGTCTCACGCCCACAACATCAATCAGTTCGTGATTATGGCCGCATGCCCCTAATCGTGACGGTGTAGACATGTCCATGATGCAACAATACCAATGTCCCATGGCCACATGCCCCCGGACTCAGATCGGTGTAGACATGTCCACGTGACCTCAACAACAAGACAAAGAATCCAAATGGAAGATACCCGCGCGCTTACGATCGTGGTCGTGATGTCCAAAGGGAAACAATAAGACAACATTCCAAATGGAAGATACCCGCGCGCTACGATCGTGTCAAGATGTCCAAAGGGAAACAATAAGACAACATTCCAATGGACGATACCCGCGCACGATCGTCGCAAGATGTCCAAAAGGAAATCACAAGGCGATAATCAAATGGAAACATACCCGCGCGCCACGATCGCGGTCAAGATATCCAAAGCGATTAACCACAAGACCTTAACCAAAATGGAGGCATACCCGCGCCACGATCGTGGTCGTGATGTCCAAAGTGATTAACAACAATAATACTATCAACAGAACGCATCTGCGGAATTTCTCCGCCACCGCGCAGACGCCCAAGTAAGTTCTCAACAAGTCAACCGACCTCCATCGAGACGCCAGAATACGTAAATACAACGCTTTGCACAACAAAGGTTATCACAATAAGCATAGCCAAGCTTCACAACAACAAGCATAGGCAAGTTTCACAACAACACAAAGTACTTTCATTTTATACAAAAGTCCGGGTTTTTAACCCCAAAGTACTACATACGTTAAGTTTTGTAAAAGAGATCCATTACTTTTATCACAGTCACCCGATACCCGTAGTATTAGAATGACCAACCCACATTTTTAAGTAAACCAGAACACTTTCCTTTTAAAATCAAGTACCAACATTCTTTTCCTAAGTTCCAGTTTGCCTAGTTTCAATTACTCCAACTTCTCATTTTCAAAAGGTTTCATAGTTCCCAAACTTAATCACTTGATTCCTTTTTTGAACAATTGAGTAACATATGTCATATATGTGAGTAGTTTATTCTTGTTTATAACGATCTTATTACAAAGAAACATGATCTAGAAAATGTAATATCATTTTGTCTCATCTTAGCTTCTATGCAGATGGAGGTTTCTACCGTTTTAATACAACACATCATTATTCAATACATTTTCCTTTTATTAACGCCGCAGTTGGTCCTGTCGATACACATTCCGATTCCCAAATCAAGAAACATTATCCCTTTAAAACCAAGTACTCATTACTCACGAATGAGGTTTCACACAACCATCCACATTAAAACAAATAAGTTAAGTCTCTTATCTTATAAGATCAAGTCTCTAACTTCTAACATCAAGAAACCATTTTCACTTACATAAGGTCGTTATAACTAACTTCCCATAAAGCTATTATAACACCCTATGTTTTAAACCAACCAAATCACTTAGCACATGTACGCTCACCGCACTACATAGTTCACAACAATCATGCTAGAAAAGATAGGAAGAGGTTCACATACCTCGCGACGATTTATCGACAATAAGCAAAATGCTCCAAGTACTACAACCTTGCTAGCCCTTTCCACTCCTCGAGTAGAATACGCCGCCTTAGTACTTTCACCTATAAAGGTCACAAACGCCTATTAACCCCAAAACACAAGTTTCTATCTTTCTATAGAAAATTCAAAAGACTCTCCCGCAACAACAGAAATCTCCTCCTCTATCGAGGCCGCTACTAAGCCAACCAGTGGGTTTACACGCCTACCCTGACGTGTACAATTCTACTCAAGAATACTACACAAGTCTACCGCAATATAGTCCTATGTAAATACAAATTGGGCTTCTTTATTCTTCAGCTTAAGTCAAAAGACATCCGAATACTATATAGTTCCATATATAGTATACTTCAACTATATATTCTAACAAACATGTAATTTCCAATTACAATAGAGGACAAGATAATTACCTCGACAAGCCCAAAATTATCCAAGTTATAATGTCGATCCCGAGCAAGGTTTAGCTCCACCGTGCGCTCCAAACCACTCCAAACAACCCTTAGAAGTTCTAACCAACTTCTACTCACATACTTCAACCAACTACGAAGATTTCCTTAGTGGTTTCGGTTTGAGACTAAAAGGACAAAAGGTAGTATTTCTGACTCTACGAAAGAGGTATCTTTGGAATACTACAAGGTACAAGGCTAAGGTATTTGGGCATTATAACAATACTAGGAGTATTTCTATACCACAACAAGGGTATTATACGAAACAACTAGGCAGTGGTACCCCACGCCAAGCCTCACTCAAAGTGGGGCCTCTACCAAAGCTCCACAAGTGGGAGGGCTTTGGACGATTTCAACTCACAAAGGGAGAGATTTCAAGACTTGAAAATGATTTTGACGAAGAAAGTTCATCAACTAAGGGGTATTTATAGCAAACCCAAAGGCCAACCAATGGCCAAGATCTAGCCAAGTGCTACACAAGTGTAAGGCCAAGATATGCCCAAGTGCCCCTAGTCCCTACTCCTTAAAACCCTCACAAATATCTACCAAAAATATCTACCCACTTGACACCCCAATCGCCCAAGTCGCCCACCTAGTTTCAATGCGAGGGTGACACATGTCACCCTCCCGTTGGTCCAAAATGTTCCGCCGCTTAAAAATCCGCAAAATACAAAACGACATAGCCGAATTTTCCTTCGCAGTTACGCAAAACGCTTCGCGAAAAACGACTCTAACCGTGTCAGGCACAAACGTAACTTCGCCAAGTTACTTAGGCGGGTGACACGTGTCACCCTCCTATCGCCCTCATAAAACGCCTTCAAAAATATCCACAATACCGAAATCTCAAAACAAAGCGGCCCTCACAAAATCAGAATTTCTCCCGTGGGCCCCACGTGACCATTTCCAAAATAAAATCTCAAAATTCTAATATAATCTATGAAGTCCAAATACCAAACTGGGAATCCGATTCCCATTAACGAACCTTTTTCTTCACAAATAACCGAAACTTTTCCGCGAAAACTCACATCTTTCTTTCTTTTCAAAATTTTCTCGCACTTCGCACGCACGCCCCCACATACATACCCCGCAACTACGGGGTATAACATTCTCCTCCTTAGAAACATTCGTCCCGAATGTTCCTTCTCAAGTCGAATAACGATAAAGTTCCTTCTAACAAGTTGCCAATGCCACACGCCAATAAATAACATACGCCCTCTTCTTTCCTTACTCGTGCCCTTCTCGAACGCTTGAACTCTCCCAAGACGCACTATACTCCGCCATTACTCCGCTCTCAAAATCTCCGAGTCACTACCTCCAAACTTGGTCATCTTACTAACCTCAAACTTCCTTAAGGCCATTCCCGCCTTTACGAACCGCTTCGTCGAACGCGTCCACGAACTCATACGATGATCATACAAACTGGGCCTAGCATCCTCGTGACCTACCATCTGGCGGACCACCCAGAACTGGCCCCACCCCAAACCGGGTTACGGGTTGACCCGCAAATGGTCCTCAACCCGACCCCCAACCGCGCCAAACTCTTTGTTCCCCGATCGGAACAATCTTACTAATTCACATCATGAAAGCTACCACTTCCATCTCACACTACCCACGGACTTATCACACAAATAAATCCCACGTACTACTACTCTGATAAGGGTCAAAAATAAATCTTTAACTCAAGACGACCTTACCCCTAAGGTCTCAGTCGTGACATAGTCTAAGGTTCACACTTACCATGCCCCCATACGTATCCTTCCAACTAACCATGCATTCTAACTCACACATATCACAATGCTATCCGTACATAGCACACAATAATGAGATCATCATAACAAGCATACCAAAACTCTAGAGGGTTAAGGATATACCTGAAGCTACCGCTCCACTCTAATCATAGGCTCACCGCAGGCGCATAGTCAGAAGGTGATGAACCAGCCACGATCCTCGGCGTCGAAGTCGTAACATCCGCGCCCCTCGCAGGATGGGCCTCGCAAATGGCCCGCTGGCCGCATGCAAACAAACTCCCAATCTAGCACGACACTCTCCAAAATGGAGTCTACCACAATGGTCACAACGAGGTAGGGTGGCTTCACCGTTAACACCCCGCTCCGCCAAAATCTGAACCTCGAGCCCCGACCGCCCTCAAGACGCGGAGGACCACTGCACGCTGGGGTATATAACTAGCTCGCCACGAGGCGGTCCGCCTCGAAGCCACCAGCGACCTCGCCGCCCCGGCCCTCTTCGCTGATCCAGTCATTCCGCCGACCCTCCGTGCCTCACATCCTAGTGCATGAGCTCGCATGCGGCAATGTCCATGCCCTACCAAGAGAAACACCCGCACAAGATTCGCCATATAATCATCAAGCCCGACGAGCGACGCACCCTATCCTCCATATTCGCAACTAGCGCAGGACATATCGAGCCAAAGAATCGAACTCGACATTGTACTTCGACAAAGGCGCCTCTCTCGCCTCAAGAATAAAAATCATTTACCGCGTTCTCCTCATCCGCGAGGCAAGAAGGCGTGAGAAAAGCCCCAAAACTCATCCCATACTGCTGGAGGTGCATGCTCTCCCGAAAGCTCCCATGAATCAAACCAATCGATCATGTATCACGCACCGACGCGAACCAAAGGTCACAGACTCGGTCTCAAGCCTCGATCACCCACATGATCCATCAGAATCGCCGGATGAACTCCTCGCGATCATCCTCGTGCCTCGACCCAGAAACTCGCGCTACAACTCGTAAAGTCCCGTGAGCTCAAACTATTCGCCGGGGCGAACCATCGTGCTATCGAATCGAATCGCCGTGATCCAAATTTATCTCTCATATCCGCCACGACTTCGCCAATAATCGCCATCTCTCGCGACCCATCTCCCCGCTTCCATCGCGGACGAGGCTCGTGCATCAGAGTCTCATCGCCCATCGCCGCGCTTAAACTCACTGGCCGGGCGGCGCCGCTAAACCCGCTCAAGCACAACCTCGTAATCGCTCGCTCGCGCTCGCACTTCTCAGATCTCACTAGCAGCACTCTGGCCGCTTTGCCCTTCTCGGGCTCGCTGTTTCGCGAGGCATAACTGTAAAAACGAGATACGCTGAGGGGTCCAACTTACAACACGCCTCTAAGGCACGATCTCGTGATGAGAAGAATGGAAACTAATCCTAAATGTCTCAGCCTCTCGACATAGATGTGGTGCACAACACATCGATAATCAAGACTGACTAGACACGGTTCAGAGACACTTTCCGAGGATTAATCGCTCGATACCACTTTTGTAACGACTGCCCGGTTCAAGCATCGTGCCTTACCCTGCACCCTAGTGATACATACATCGAGAAAATCATGAACATAAAACATGAGTCATTTAACAAAAGATATAATAAATAAACGCCAACCAAAACAATGCCTTCAAGATATACATAAAACTCCGAATAGCTTTAATCCTTTTACAACCCCGCCCACAACAAGATTACATGCACTTAAGATATACACGACTATGACGGACAGGCCTCGCCATACCCCGAATGTACAAGAACCTACAACTCAGTGGAACACCTACTAAAAGATAAGCCTCCGAGAAACGGAGCTTCAAACGCTGAACCGTGATCCTATGAGCGAGGATCCACGACCGATGTACTTCTACCGCAGATTGAACGCAGCCTCAAGGAGGTCAAGATAACAGTACCAAGTATGTGAAATCATAATATCAGAAATGAAATCATACTAGTCTATATAAAGCAGAGACATGTATGATAACCAAACTACGCTCACAACATAAAACATACATTACTAATATAACTACGGGTCTCACGCCCACAACATCAATCAGTTCGCATTACGGCCGCATGCCCCCGAATAACATCGTGACGGTGTAGACATGTCCATGATGCAACAATAATACCAATGTCCCATGGCCACATGCCCCTGACTCAGATCGTGTAGACATGTCCATGTGACCTCAACAACAAGACAAAGAATCCAAATGGAAGATACCCGCGCTTACGATCGTGGTCGTGATGTCCAAAGGGAAACAATAAGACAACATTCCAAATGGAAGATACCCGCGCTTACGATCGTGGTCGATGTCCAAAGGGAAACAATAAGACAACATTCCAAATGGACGATACCCGCGCGCCACGATCGTGGTCGCGATGTCCAAAAGGAAATCACAAGCGCGATAATCAAAATGGAAACATACCCGCCGCTACGATCGTGTCAAGATATCCAAAGCGACAACTACAAGACCTTAACCAAACGGAGGCATACCCGCGCGCCACGATCGTGGTCGCGATGTCCAAAGTGATTAACAACAATAATACTATCAACAGGAACGTACCCGTGGAATTTCTCCGTCACTGCCGGCACGTCCAAGTAAGTTCTCAACAAGTCAACCGACCCTCCATCGAGACGCCAGAATACGTAAATACAACGCTTTGCACAACAAAGGTTATCACAATAAGCATAGCCAAGCTTCACAACAACAAGCATAGGCAAGTTTCACAACAACACAAAGTACTTTCATTTTATACAAAAGTCCGGGTTTTTAACCCCAAAGTACTACATACGTTAAGTTTTGTAAAAGAGATCCATTACTTTTATCACAGTCACCCGATACCCGTAGTATTAGAATGACCAACCCACATTTTTAAGTAAACTGTAACACTTTCCTTTTAAAATCAAGTACCAACATTCTTTTCCTAAGTTCCGCTTGCCTAGTTTCAATTACTCCAACTTCTCATTTTCAAAAGGTTTCATAGTTCCCAAACTTAATCACTTGATTCCTTTTGAACAATCGAGTAACATATGTCATATATGTGAGTAGTTTATTCTGTTTATAACGATCTTATTACAAAGAACATGATCTAGAAAATGTAATATCATTTTGTCTCATCTTAGCTTCTACGCAGATGAGGTTTCTACCGTTTTAATACAACACATCATTATTCAATACATTTTCCTTTTATTTACGCCGCAGTTGGTCCTGTCGATACACATTCCGATTCCCAAATCAAGAAACATTATCCCTTAAAAACCAAGTACTCATTACTCACGAATGAGGTTTCACACAACCATCCACATTAAAACAAATAAGTTAAGTCTCTTATCTTATAAGATCAAGTCTCTTAACTTCTAACATCAGTAAACCATTTTCACTTACATAAGGTCGTTATAACTAACTTCCCATAAAGCTATTATAACACCCTATGTTTTAAACCAACCAAATCACTTAGCACATGTACGCTCACCGCACTACATAGTTCACAACAATCATGCTAGAAAAGATAGGAAGAGGTTCACATACCTCGCGACGATTTATCGACAATAAGCAAAATGCTCCAAGTACTACAACCTTGCTAGCCCTTTCCACTCTCGAGTAATACGCTACTCTTAGTACTTTCACCTATAAAGGTCACAAACGCCTATTAACCCCAAAACACAAGTTTCTATCTTTCTATAGAAAATTCAAAGACTCTCCCCGCAACAGCGTAAATCTCCTCCTCTATCGAGGCCGGCTACCAAGCCAACCAGGGGGGGGTTTACACGTCTACCCGGACGTGTACAATTCTACTCAGTAATACTACACAAGTCTACCGCAATATAGTCCTATGTAAATACAGTTCAGTTCAGTTCTTTATTCTTCAGGCTTAAGTCAAAAGACATTGCCGAATACTAAGTATAGTTCCATATATAGTATACTTCAACTATATATTCTAACAAACATGTAATTTCCAATTACAATAGAGGGACAAGATAATTACCGACAAGCCCAAAATTATCCAAGTTATAATGTCGATCCCGAGCAAGGTTTAGCTCCACTCCGCGCCCAAACCACTCCAAACAACCCTTAAGTTCTAACTAACTTCTACTCACATACTTCAACCAACTATGAAGATTTCCTTGTGGTTTTGGCTTGAGACTAAAGGACAAAAGGTAGTATTTCCTGACTCTACGTGAAAGAGGTATCTTTGGAATACTACAAGGTACAAGGCTAAGGTATTTTGGGCATTATAACAATACTGTGGAGTATTTCTATACCACAACAAGCGGTATTATACGAAACAACTAGCAGTGGTACCCCACGCCAAGCCTCACTCAAAGTGGCCTCTACCAAAGCTCCACAAGGGGAGGGCTTTGGACGATTTCAACTCACAAAGGGGGAGAGATTTCAAGACTTGAAAATGATTTTGACGAAGAAAGTTCATCAACTAAGGGTATTTATAGCAAACCCAAAGGCCAACCAATGGCCAAGATCTAGCCAAGTGCTACACAAGTGTAAGGCCAAGATATGCCCAAGTTCCCCTAGTCCCTACTCCTAAAACCCTCACAAATATCTACCAAAAATATCTACCCACTGACACCCCAATCGCCCAAGCCGCTCCACCTAGCTTCCAATGCGAGGTGACACATGTCACCCTCCCGTTGGTCCAAAATGTTCCGTCGCCGGAAAATCCGCAAAATACAAAACGACATAGCCGGAATTTTCCTTCGCAGTTACGCAAAACGCTTCGCCGAAAACGACTCTAACCGTGTCCAGACACAATGTAACTTCTACTAAGCTCAGCGGGTGACACGTGTCACCCTCCTATTGGCCCTCATAAAACGCCTTCAAAAATATCCACAATACCGAAATCTCAAAACAAAGCTGGCCCCACAAAATCAGAATTTCTCCCGTGGCCCCACGTGACCATTTCCAAAATAAAATCTCAAAATTCTAATATAATCTATGAAGTCCAAATACCAAACTGGGAATCCGATTCCCATTAACGAACCTTTTTCTTCACAAATAACCTAAACTTTTCCGTCGAAACTCACATCTTTCTTTCTTTTCAAAATTTTCTCGCAGACTCAGACGCACGCCCCACATACATACCCCGCAACTACGGGTATAACAGTGGTGTTAGTAGTCGGCTATGCCTTCGCATTTACCCTCAGACGGCAGTTATGGCACAGCGGGACTCGTGTTCATGCTGTGTTCCTGGTGCTTTTATATCATAAACCGCCAGTGGCGGGGTATTCCACGCATGATTGATGTTGTGGGCGTGAGACCCATTGTTATATTTGAGTGATGACTTGAGGCGCGAGTCCTCGACTTGATATGATCGCTGTTTATCAGGAATCGTAGTTTTGTTATCATACATGTCTCCCGCTTTATATAGACTACTATGATTTCATTTACGTGATTTTCATTTCATACTCTGCACTGTGATCGACTCCTTCGGGGCCGCGCTCATGCCGCAGTAAAGGTACACCGCCGCCGATCCTCGCCTGTGGTCACAGTCACTGGGAAGCTCCGCTTCTCCGAGGCTTATCTTCGTATAGTCCCCGTTATCGCGGTGCCATTCAGGTATGACGGCCCCGTCCCGTCGCTGCTGGTCATATCATTCTTAGAGGTCCGTAGTAATCGCAAGTGTGGTTTGTAAAAAGGATTGCCGCTCATGATTGAAAGAGTTGTTGTTTATATTTATGCCGAAGGCAAGTTTTCACAGACATCGCTTTGTACTTCATTTGTTTCACGTATGTGTTTTATGTTCCGCTGATTACTCTGATGTTGTGTCACTAGGGTGCTCGGGGTAAGGCACCAGTCACGGGCCCAGTTTCGGGTCGTGACAGACACGTAAGGGAAGAAGCGAGCATGTATGGCGAGCATAGATGTGATCATTTCTTTTGTGAGGTTAGAGGTGTTTCGTACAGCGTGGCAGATTGTTCTCGTAAGTATAGTAGTGAAGACTATACCGCGCACGCTTGTTTTGAGATTTCAAGGAACATTCGACGAATGTTTCGGCGAGGAGAATTTTATACCCCGTGATTTCCAGACGTATGTAAGGACGCACGAGAAAAGTTTGGGCTTTAAAAGTGGCTTGGCCGATTTTACTTTGTGCACAACACCTTGCTAGAGTCGTTGACTAAACGCTTTACAAAACTTCATAAGGGAAAATTCCGCTATGTCATTTTTAATTTTTATGATTTTTCCGAGAGACGAACATTTTGGATCAACGGAGGGCGATACGTGTCACCTCACATCGAAGCAGGGCGGTAATCTCGACGATTGGGCCTTGTTTTAGCCGGGGTTGGTAGGATATTTTGTGGTAGATGGATAAGGTACACATGGAGGAATCTTGACCCTACACTTGCCTTGCACTTGGCATGATTCGCCATTGGTTGGCCATTGCTTGACCTATAAATACCCTCCCTTTGAAGACTTCTTCATCCTAAAAATCTTTAAGTCTTCAAAGCTCTCCCCTCTCAGAAGTGTCTCGCCCTAGCCTTCCCTCCCTCGTCGAGTACCCTCCTACTGGGTCGCCGAGGGTATACACCCCCTTGTGGTGTTGTCTCGTATAAATACCCCCTCTGGTAGAAATACTCTCCAAAGTATTGTTACTATACCCAAATTACCTTAGCCAGATACCTTGTAGTATTCCAAAGATACATCTATACGCAGAGCCCTAAATACTACCTAAATGTCCTTTTTGTCTCAAACCGAACCCTAAGGAAAACCTTCATAAGTCGGTTGAAGTGTTAAGTAAGCGTAGAACTTCTAAGGGTTGTTTGAAGCTGGTCGAGCGCACTGAGCAGAGCTAAACCTTGCTCAGGAGCGACATTAAACTTGGAAAATTTTGGGCTTATCGAGGTAAATATCTTATCCCCCTATTGTAATTGGAAAGTACATGATTGTTAGAATATATAGTGGAAGTATACTATATATAGAATGAATATTGAATAGAATCAACGTAGTTTTTCGCAATGTCTTTTGACTTAAGCCCGAATTTAAAGAAAGAGAATCGAATCAGAATTACATAGGATCAGACATAAAGAGACTTGTGTAGCATTACCGTGAGGTAGAATTGTACACGCCCTTAGACGATAAACCCCCGTTGGCTTCGATAGCCACCGATAGAGAGAGATTTGCGCGGTCATGGGGGAGTGTCACGAATTTTCAGAGAATGTTCTACGATAAGATCTAGATGTTAATAAGCGCACTTGTGGCCTTATAGGTTGAAGTACTATGTGTGGCGCGATCTACTTGGCTTAAGGAGTAGCCGACGGTTTGAGGTACTTGGAGCGTTTTGCTATTAGTCGATAATCGTCGCGAGGTATGTGAACCTCTTCCTATCTTTTCTAGCATGATATGTGTATAACTATGTAGTACGGTAGACGCATACGTGTTAAATGTATTTGATTGATTTAAAACATAAAGTGTTATAACTACTTTATGGGTAGTTTGTTATAATAGCTTTATGTAGGTAAGAAAATGCTTTGTGGTTTTAAAAACTTAAGAGTTATAATAGCTTTATGGGAAGTTAGGTATAACGGCTTAAGAGAGATAAAATGAATGATTTATTGATTTTAGAAGTTAAGAGACTTGATCTTAAAAGATAAGAGGCTTGACTTAATTAAATTAATATGAATTATGTGAAACCTCATTCGTGAGAACGAGTACTTGGTTTTTTAAAAGGAATAATGTTTTGATCGATTTCTAAATCGAACGAGTATCGACAAACCACCGCAGTAAGTAATAAAGGGAAATGTTTTGATTAATGAAGTATTATTAAAACCAAGAGAAACCTCCATCCGCATGTAAGCTAAGATGAGACAAAATGATATTACATTTCCTAGATCATGGTCGCTTAATAAGATTGATTATGAACAAGAATAACCTACTCACATATAAGGTATATGTTTCTCGATTGTTTAAAAGAGAATTATATTCTTAAATGGATAAGACTATGAACTACTAAACCTTTCTAAAATAAGAAACGTGAACATTTGAAATTAGGCAAACTTGAACGCTTGGAAAATAATGTTGTTACTTGATTTTACAAAGGGAAGTGTTTTGGTTTACTTAAAAGATAGTCACTCTATTTTATACTACGTATCAGGTGACTTCGTGAAAGAAACGAATCTTTTAAAAGAGTTAATGTATGAAGTACTTTGGGGATAGATACACCAACTTATTAGCATAAAGTACTCGTGTGAATAACTTGATTTTGTTGGGTCAGTGATAGCCTTGTAATACTTTCTTGTTGATTTGATAAGTAAACATGTTAGGATGCTACGTGTTAGTATCTTGTGATTGTTATGTAAGTGGTCATTCTTGTTGCTTACGCTGTTAAACGTTAAGCTCGTTGATCGTTATTGTATCACATACCCTCGACTTATTATACCGAGGGCTCACACCGATGCGGTCTATACGGCCCATGCGCGTCTATGAGACTACGCGAGCAATGGTATGCTCCGTGATTGATCATTCTCGTGTTTAGCCCGACGCGGGGATGCCCTACGCGGTCTTCGAGGACTATGCGGTCTTCGCGGACTATGCTGGCCGCTAAGTCCAGCGGATACCGGGTTGTCGCCCGACGCGGGTATACCTCAGCGGTCCGGGACCATGATTCGAGGAATACCTCACGCGGTTCTGCGGTGTGACCTACGCGAGTCGCGTAAGTTCCGTGGATAGACGCGCACGCTGATATCGCGACGAGTGGCCGCCTTCGACATGCGCGGCTAGAAAGACCTCGTGATACGCTTTATGGCATTTTTGGCATCGCTGGTCTTAGTAGTCGCTATGCCTTCGCATTTACCCCGCACGGCTCTATTGTGATGACTTTGAGGGCGTGAGTCCTCGACTTGACATGATCGCTATTTATCAGGAACCGTAGTTTGCTATCATACATGTCTCCGCTTTATATAGACTACTATGATTTCATTTACGTGATTTATTTTCGCCACATACCTGCACTGCCAGATCGACTTCCTTCGGGCCGCGTCATGCCGCAGTAAAGGTACACCGCCGTTGATCCTCGCCTTAGGGTCACAGTCATTGCTTGGGAAAGCTCCGCTTCTCGAGGCTTATTCGTATAGTCCCCGTTGTTGTAGGTGCTACATTCAGGCACGACGGCCCCGCCCCGCTGGTTGTCATATCATTCGTAGAGGTCAGAGTACCGCTGGCGTAGTTGTAATGGGATGTAACTATTCAAATTGTTATTTATATATACCAAGGTAACCGCTTTTGGTTAGCCTCGTTTTCTTATTTCACCGTTTTATCGCATTGGCTTCATGTTATTGTTTTATGTTCGCTGATTTTCTCTCGATGTATGACTACTGGTGCCCGTAAGGCACCGCCACGCCCCGAACGGGTCGTGACAAAAGTGGTATCGAGCGCTAATCTCTAAAATGCTCCACGCATCGTATCTAGTAGAGTTCGATTATCTGTGTTGTGCACCACACCAATAATCGTGAGGCTATAGGATATTTAGGATTGATTTCCATTCTTCTCACTCGAGATCGCGCCTTAGAGTCGTGTTGTAAGTTGGACCTCTAACGTAATTCTTTCCTTATCGCTATGTCTTCGCGTAAGGCAACCAGTGGCCCGTGAGGCGCAAGGCAAATGGTGGAGTCGCGAGTAGAGTACGTAGGTTACGAGGCACAGCCCAACCATCACCCGAAAGTTAGGTGCTTTATTCGCGAGTTCTCATGACGCCACCATCCCCAAAGAGAGTTTAGCACAGAAGAAGAGCAGCGTTTACTACGACCATGATATATGAACCTTCAGTTCCATGACCGGGAACAGAGAATATAGATTGCAAAGATGCGACCCTATTACTAGCTAAGGATGTAGCTACCAGAGGGTGTATGATGTATCGATTTATCGCGGGTCTTGACGACTATCTAAGAGAGGGTGGTGCAAGAATAGCTTGTCAGTTAGGCTTGAGCATGGCCTGTACGCTTATGCGCAATGTGCCAAGAAACGTAGAGATCGACGTTAACGGCGACACAGAAGGTCAGAACAGCAGGGTCCTTTGATAACTTTCGAGGCAAATCGCCTCAGCAGCAGATTGGATGCACATCCACCAAGCAGAGGTCCTCCACGGTTCGTGACGCTCGGTACGCATGAGTTGGTCAACTCCGTAGTTTCCGCTCACGCTACACGCAGGCTCCAAACCACCGGATTCGCTTTTTCCTCGCATTCACAGCAGGCGTATGTCATCCCGGGAATGTCGCCTTTGTTGGTGCTCGCTTTACCGACTACCGCCGTACATGTGTCGTAAGGATGTCCTAGTAGAGGGATGCGCAGGAGGACTCACTTTCATGATCGCGACCGCCACACCTTCCTTAGCATACACTACGGTAGATTTGATTAGAACGACTAAGGAGCGAAGAAGAGATACAGTATATCCTTAACCTCTGTAGATTAGTATCAGGTGATAAGATTAGTATATCTTAAGTGCTATGTTCTGATAGCAAGGTGTTAGTTGTGATTAGAAATCATGGTTAGTTAACCGAGTAAGATTGGGGATAGAGAAAGTGCGAGCCTTAGAGCTTTATACGTGGAGACCTTAGAGGCAAGGCAATCTCGAGTAAAAGAAGTATTTTATGTTTGACCCTTATCGAGTGCATAGTGCACGTGAGCTATGTTTTTGGGATAAGTCCCTGAGTAGCGTGATATGAAAGAGGGTAGTTGAGCTAAGAAGACCGCTAGGTTTTCGTAACGTGATTAGCGAGATTGTTCCGATCGGGAGCAAGTGTTTTACGCGAGTGGGTCGGTTGAGGCTACGCCGCGTCAACCCGCTGACTGCTTACGGTGGGGTCGGGCCAGGTGGTCCCGCCAGTGGTAGGTCACGAGGTGTTAGGCCCAAGTTTAGTTAACCATCGTGAAGTTCGTGGACGCGCTCAACCAAGAGTCGGGCCGATGGGTCACCATCGTGGTCTTTCGCCAGACCGCTGCCGCGTGATGATATATCCGGAAAGGTTGTATGGCCGCACGAGGTGCCCGCTTTCACCTTATGTCGCAAATGGAGCCCGTGTTACAACTATTTTTTCGCTTTCGAAGTTTTACCAGCAGGTTAGAACTCGTGAGTCTCCGTGACGTATTCGCCCCGCCGTTGTTTTGATTTCGTGGTAGTTGTGAGGATTGTTGTCTCGCTGGGGAAATGTTTTATAGCTACCATTTCTGTTCTGATATCGCTTGCGACGCCCGGTAGGGCGGAAGTGTAAGCTGCCGGCCGATTGGTTCGACGCTGGCAAGGTTCGAGATAGTTGGTTCATACGTGTTCAAAGCAGATGGATAGTGAAGCTTATCCGTAAGAGGTTATCGCACTCGTAGTCACCGTAAGTCGCAGGATAATCCGCGACAACGCTGAGTTCAGTGCCGACGTGGGTCTTCTTGAAGGTACCACCCCGGAAAGGGTGTGACGAGTTTTGGAAATTGAAGCAGTAACAGAAATGTGGTAAGTTATGAGAAAGAGTTCGAGTGTACGAGAAGGGTACGACACGTAAGGGAAGAAGCGAGCATGTATGGCGAGCATAGATGTGATCATTTCTTTTGTGAGGTTAGAGGTGTTTCGTGGCCAGCGTGGCAGATTGTTCTCGTAAGTATAGTAGTGAAGACTATACCGGCGCACGCTTGTTTTGAGATTCTGAAGGAACATTCGACGCAATGTTTCTGGCGAGGAGAATGTTATACCGTGATTTCAGTATGTACGTATGACGCACGAGAAAAGTTTGGGCTTTAAAAGTGGCTTGGCCGATTTTACTTTGTGCACAACACCCGGTTAGAGTCGTTGACTAAACGCTTTATATAACTTCTGCGGCGGAAAATTCCGGCTATGTCATTTTTAATTTTTGCGGATTTTTCCGAGAGACGAAACATTTTGGACCAACGGGAGGGTGACATGTGTCACCCTCACATTGGAAGCAAGTGGGGGCGGTAATCTTGGACGATTGGGCCTTGTTTTAGTCAAGGGGTTGGTAGGATATTTTGTGGTAGATGGATAAGGTACACATGGAGGAATCTTGACCCTACACTTGCCTTGCACTTGGCATGATCTTGGCCATTGGTTGGCCATTGCTTGACCTATAAATACCCCTCCCCTTTGAAGACTTCTTCATCCTAAAAATCTCTAAGTCTTGAAAGCTCTCTCCCCCTCTCTTGTAGTGTCTCGTCCTAGCCTTCCCCTCCCCTCGTCGAGTACCCCCTACTACTGGGTTGGCCGAGGGGTATACACCCCCCTTTGTGGTGTTGTCTCGTATAAATACCCCCCCTCTTGGTAGAAATACTCTCCAAAGTATTGTTACTATACCCAAATTACCTTAGCCGTATACCTTGTAGTATTCCAAAGATACCTCTATACGTAGAGCCCGAAAATACTACCTAAATGTCCTTTTTGTCTCAAACCGAAACCCTAAGGACAACCTTCATAAGTCGGTTGAAGTGTTAAGTAGAAGTTGCGTAGAACTTCTAAGGGTTTTTTGGAGCGGGTTGGAGCGCACAGAGTAGGAGCTAAACCTTGCTCAGGAGCGACATTAAACTTGGAAAATTTTGGGCTTATCGAGGTAAATATCTTGTCCCCCTATTGTAATTGGAAATTACATGATTGTTAGAATATATAGTTGAAGTATACTATATATAGAATGAATATTGAATAGAACTGAACGTAGTTTTTCGGCAATGTCTTTTGACTTAAGCCTGAATTTAAAGAAAGAGAATCGAATCAGAATTACATAGGATCAGACATGTCGACTTGTGTAGCATTACCGTGAGGTAGAATTGTACACGCCCTGCTAGACGATAAACCCCCGGTTGGCTTGATAGCCTCACTGACAGAGGAGATTTGGCGCGCGTGGGGAGGTGCGCGAATTTTCGTAGAATGTTCTACGATAAGATCTAGATGTTAATAAGCGCTTGTGCCCTTATAGGTCAAGTACTATGTGGCGCGATCTACTTGGCTTAAGGAGTAGCCGACGGTTTGAGGTACTTGGAGCGCTTTTGCTATTAGTCGATAATCGCCGCGAGGTATGTGAACCTCTTCCTATCTTTTCTAGCATGATATGTGTATAACTATGTAGTACTAGACGCATACGTGTTAAATGTATTTGATTGGTTTAAAACATAAAGTGTTATAACGGCTTTATGAGAAGTTGGTTATAATAGCTTTATGTAGGTAAGAAAATGCTTTGTGGTTTTAAAACTTAAGAGTTATAATAGCTTTACGGGAAGTTAGGTATAACTACTAAGAGAGATAAAATGAATGATTTATTGATTTTAGAAGTTAAGAGACTTGATCTTAAAAGATAAGAGACTTGACTTAATTAAATTAATATGAATTTTGTGAAACCTCATTCGTGAGTAATGAGTACTTGCTTTTAAAAGGAATAATGTTTTATCGATTTCTAAATCGAACGAGTATCGACAAACCATCGCAAAGTAATAAAGGGAAATGTTTTGATTAATGAAGTATTATTAAACCAAGAGAAACCTCCATCTGCATAGAAGCTAAGATGAGACAAAATGATATTACATTTCCTAGATCATGGCTGCTTAATAAGATTGATTATGAACAAGAATAACCTACTCACATATAAGGCATATGTTTCTCAGATTGTTTAAAAGAGAATTATATTCTTAAATGGATAAGACTATGAACTACGAAACCTTTCTAAAATAAGAAACGTGAACATTTGAAATTAGGCAAACTTGAACGTTTGGAAAATAATGTTGTTACTTTTTTTTTTTTAGGTAAATGCAAATATTATTACTAGAAACCGAAAGAAAAGTGGCTACAATCCATCATTGAGGGTTCTCAGTCCTCAACGTAATTTAAAGAAGAAACGGGGGAGTAAGGAGTCACACCGGGCGTGCCATTACAAGAAGGGATAAAATCATGTAGTACTCTATAGATGTTGTTTTAATCTTGGTAATGACCTCTTCTCACGTGAGTTTGTGCCATCAAAGAGCAAAGGTGTTCCTTTGTCCTCCAAATCTCATAGACCATAAATGCGTAAGGCAATTAAGGTTGCTTTTGCTCTGATGCCTGCTCCGCGGTGGTCTTTTTAATCCATTTGAGAGAGCTTTCAATAGTGGTCATTTCTCTCTTAATTCCCAACCACTCTTATGCTTTTCCAAATCAAACTGTGTAGGGCACGTAGAAGAGGTGCTCCTTGTTTCATTTGCTTGCTCGTAACCCACAAGACTTATCCTCCAAGTCGAGATAGGAAAGTGGTGTCCTTGTAGCTAACCGCTTTCTACAATTTAACCACATGGTGAACGAGAACTTGTGGGGATGAATCCTCTCCGATTTGTGACATCCAAGGCTTTTTTTCTTGCTTAGAGCGCAAGATCTCATATACGACTTGAATCAAATTTACCGCTGGTACAACACTTCGCTAATCCAGAATTGCAACTCCTTGGCTACCAAAGATGGAAACAAGTTTGTCGCAGATCCCGCAAATCTTTCTCGAATAGGGGAGTCTCTAGACGCACTCATAGTCCCAAAAAGAACCGCCTCAAATAAAAGTCGCTGACCCATCGACCCAAAGTGAGTCCGCTTCGTGTGTTTGCCAAATAGATCGAAAGGTGGCATTGTTCCAATCTTGATATTCATAAGGCCCAAACCTCCTTCCGACAGGCAGCAAATGGTTTCCTAAGCAACTCTTGGTGGTTTCCACCCCATAAGAACTGGATACAGCAGACCTTACCTTGTCGAGTACACAAAGTCTAATAGGAAGCGGCCCTAACCAAAAACTCTCAACCCTCGATGACACTAATAAGCTCTAGCTTGCTCGCATAGGAAAGAGTGTGGTGTCCCCATTTCTGAATGTAATTCGAAATAGCACTAGTGAAAGGAGCAAATTGTTCCACCGAGACTGAAATCGGGGACAAAGGATCCCGGCACTGCATCGAAAGCTACCAATGCCGAATCCAACCCTGCCAAGATCAAATCACGCACTCATCATGTACTCCCGCTAAGTAGACGGAGGATTTGGATGGATTAAGGGTTAACCCAGAGACATCCTCCAACTCCTCTAGACAGCTCATAAGAATCTCAACCGAAGAAATATCACCTTTGGCAAAAGCACGAGGTCATCCGCAAAGCAAGATGAGTAATACCCATCCTTTACATTTTGGATAATAAGAGAAAGCTCTAGCCTCACCCTCGCTTAGCATCCTCGAAAGATAATCCATACACAAGATAAAGAGCGCTGGGGACATAGGATCACCTTGTCTAAGACCGCGCTACCCTCAAGTAACCATGTAACTCACCGCTGATAGAAAGAGAGAAGGATGTTGAGCAAACACACCCACGATCCACCGACAAATCTGTCTCGAAAGTCGAGGCCTCTTAATATCGAATCAAGGAAACTCCAAGAGACCGTGTCAAAAGCTTTCCTAAGATCCACCATGAGCATACACCTAGGTGAGATTCTCGCTCTATTAAATCCTCTCACAAGCTCTTGTGCTACATAGACATTGTCCATCATATTTCTCCCTTTCACAAAAGCCCTCACGATTTGTCAACGATGTAAGGAAGAATCTTGCCATTCGTTAGCTAAAATCTTTGTAATAATCTTATAGACTACATTAGTCACCCAATAGGCCTAAAATCAGTTACCTTAGGATCCCTATCGGTCTTGGGCAGCAAGGCAATGATGGTGTGATTAAGTTGTTTCAAAAGAACCTCAAGAGAAGAACTCCTGACGCTTCTTACTACATCATGTCCCACATCTCTCCATCTATTCTTAAAGAAGGTCCGAATACCCATCCGGTCCAGAGCTTTATCATTTCCAATATCGTAAAGAGCTTCCCAAATCTCCTTGGGGATACGGCGCAAAGTTGTAGATCGCCCTCTTCACTTAGCTTCGCCCAAAGTTGCACACTTCGTGATCAAAGTTCGACGTGGTCGAGATGTGCGCAAGATCCTTATAAAATTCCTCTAGAAGCTTTCTTACCTCCCCGTGATGTAGTGATAATCCCATTAGTTTTGACAAGAAAATTGATGGAGTTCTTGACATTACTTCTCGATCAAGCTATGGAAGTATTTGGAGCATTTATCACTTCCAATCAAGTGTTTCGTCTCGACTTTTGCCTAACGAAATGTCTCTCGCCTTCCATTAAGGTGTTGGCTTTAACTCTTGAGGACTTAACCTTTGATTTAAGCTCTCATCAAAGGGGTCCCCATATGTGCACTAATAGCCTCCTTAAACTCCATGTTTGCCTCCTTAGCTCTTTGATCAATACCGAACTCACTTATATTCAATGCCTCGCGGTTGTTTCAAGGCTTTCACTCGATGCTAGAACGAATTGAGCAAGACCTAGAATGTCTTGTCTCCGCATGAAGTCATAATGTTGTCAAAGCGGGTAGAAAGCCACATATTCATGAACTTGAAAGGCCGCTTCCCAATATTATAGGATGCAATTACCAGAGCCATCACAGACAAATGTCCGAGACAGTTCCATAGGCATGAAATCGTCAGGCATTCTAAGGTCAAATCGCCCCAATTTTGATTCATCATTATTTATCAAGCTTCGACCAAATCGAACCATTTGTCCAAGTGTAGAAAGAACCTAAGATGGAGTGTCTTCTAGTCCACGAGCATTCCCGAAATCTCCAAGGTCCTTAAGGCATACTGCAGATGAGGCCTCCCGCCTTATCTTCGGTGGTAACAGTAGTGTTGAAATCTCCCATAATCATCCAAGGTTTAGTGATGCCAATGCCTGCCGAGTAAGTGTGATGCCAAAGGATCCTCCTATAACTATAAACAAAAGACACTACACCGCATACGAGTCCAATCCCACATACGAATACTGCACTTGCGAGTTAAATCAACTACGACGGATAAGGCCCCGCCGCATCCAAAACTATACAAAGCCCAGATCAAGGACATATACCAAAGATAAACTCCTAATAGAAAGAGCTTATCCAAAACCCCGAGCAGATCCTACACTGCCGATCACCGAATCAAGCACCTAAACTCGCAAAGATTTAACGCAAATCGGGCGAGGTCAAGACGTAAGAACGTACCGCATGCGGAACAGTAGCACTGTAATAAAATCATAGCAGCCTAAATAACACAAGAGACATGTATGATATCCAACCTACAAGATATAACACATAAGCAAATATATCAAGTCGTGACGCAGCCCTCAAAGTCATTACTCAATATAACTACGGGTCTCACGCCCATAATATCAATCACGCCCGTGAATCCTTCCTCACCGCCATACCCATGATGTAATAACACCAATAAGGATACATGAACACCAAGTCCCACCGGTCCTCAATACTCGTGGTCCCATGCCCTAATCCCACCTCGTAAAGCATGACCATAGGGTAACACAAACAACCGGGACATATATGATAATCAAAATACAACACATCAGGCCTTACTAACAATGAGAGTAAACAGAGTATCCTTACAATATAAACTAGGAAGCTTATGATCACAGACCATCCGCCCGCAGATCATTTAGCAATCTTATTCTCGGGACTATTTCACCCGCATAGGTCGCGTGGACCCGCGAGGTATTACTCGCATAGGCCGGACCCGCCCGCACGGGACTATTTCACCCGCATAAGCCCTTTCGACCCGCATGAGGTATTCTCGTGATAGGACTATTTCACCCGCATAAGCCCTTACGACTCGCATGAGGTATTCTCGCATAGGTCGGACCCGCCCGCACGGGACTATTTCACCCGCATAAGCCCTACTTGACTCGCATGAGGTATTCTTCGCATCGTGGGTAGCAAATCCACTAATTACGAATGCCACAAACCCGGAATGACCCCAAAACGACTGATATACCAATAGCACGCAACCGGCTATTTCCAGCACACATAGGCAATTCTCAATTAACAAGCCCAAGTACTTATCACGGCATACTTAGACAAATTCTCAATTTATCAAGCCAAAGTACTAATCAAGGCATACATGGAATAATTCTCTTTTAACAAGCCAAAGTACTTATCAAGGCACACTTAGACAAATCCCCAATTTATCAAGCCAAAGTACTAATCAAGGCATACATAGAATAATTCTCTTTTAACAAGTCAAAGTACTTATCAAGGCACACTTAGACAAATTCTCAATTTATCAAGCCAAAGTACTAATTAAGGCATACATAGAATAATTCTCTTTTAACAAGCCAAAGTACTTATCAAGGCACACTTAGACAAATTCTCAATTTATCAAGCCAAAGTACTAATTAAGGCATACATAGAATAATTCTCTTTTAACAAGTCAAAGTACTTATCAAGGCATACATAGAATAATTCTCTTTTAACAAGTCAAAGTACTTATCAAGGCACACTTAGACAAATTCTCAATTTATCAAGCCAAAGTACTAATTAAGGCATACATAGAATAATTCTCTTTAACAAGCAAAGTACTTATCAAGGCACACTTAGACAAATTCTCAATTTATCAAGCCAAAGTACTAATCAAGGCATACATAGAATAATTCTCTTTAACAAGTCAAAGTACTTATCAAGGCACACTTAGACAAATTCTCAATTTATCAAGCCAAAGTACTAATCAAGTTATACATAGAATAATTCTCTTTAACAAGCCAAAGTACTACGACGACATTCCTTTATAAAAGACTCCTTTCTATGTAAAGCCCCAAGATACTAACACCCGTAGTATCAAGGCGTGTCTATTTTTCAAAGTAAGTTACTACACTTTTAGAAAACTCATTTCAAAGCTTGAAATCAAGTAACTCCAAATTTTCACAATCTAGGCAACTTATGCCGATTTAATCAAAATAGACAACTTTCTAAACCTTCCATAAAGCCGTTATAACCAACTTCCCATAAAGCCGTTATAACCCTTTACGGTTTTAGACGATCCATTCCTTCAATAACAAAGAGACTTATACTATTAAAACCAAGTATCTCATACTTACAAAACAAGTTATTAACTTTCTAAATACTTCAAGTCTCTTAATTGTTAGAAATCAAGTTTTCTTCTACTTTTAAACCTCAAGTATCTTCACCCTTAACGCAAGTTACTTCTCTTAAATCATGTCATTTCTCCTCTTTAAATCAAATAAGTAAATCACCTTTTGACTCCCTAAAGTCATTATAATGACCTTTAGGTTTTAGAACTAAGGCACTAGCCAAAAGATTTGGAAACCACTTCCTTTTCAAGTCTCTATGTACTTTAAGAAAAATACCTTCACTTTTAAGAATCCAAACTTCCTAAGGAAATGGATTATACTACTTACAATTTAAACATCAAAGTACACTCGAGGAAGTACATAGAACAAATTCTATTTTAGGCAATCCAAATACAAGCAAGGAATGGATCATTCAGAGTAGAACTTACTTTCTTTATTCTAAGGAATCATGCTAGAAGAGGAGAGAGTTCACATACCTTTTCGCTAAATCCACAAGCTGCCGAATACACCGCACGAGAAGTGTCAACCTATAATGATCACAACAAGGCTATCAACTTCTAGTCTCTAACGTAGAATAATACTAAGTATTTAGTCTCTAATTCTACGGAAAATCGGCAAAGACTTCCTTTGTTTCTACTCACTTTGCCACCTTTTCAAGGCCGAATACACAACCAACAAGCCACATTTAAGGCTCCAAACAACATCAAAACAAAGGGATTACACGCCTTACACTACGTGTAAAATTCCGCCCACAATTCATAATGAAATAGTATAATACTTCACTAGCCATTCTCGGCCAACATATAACCAATCACACTACGTCTTTTCCAATCCTTATCCAATTTCAAGTTCTTAGGTCAACATGTTATATAGTTATAAACCACTTCAACAACTATAATTTCCTTCTTTATTCAACATGCGACGACTTAAACTAATAATCAACTTGAATTCCAATCTTAAAGCTAAACATGCTCGTTTTCGGATTAGGGTTCCAATAGCCCATAAACATATCAAACTTCATACTATATAACACATGCTTGCTAAAATCCATATCTACAACAATAAGTAAGTCTTAACTACTAAAACGACAAAATTATACCTTTCAAAGCCCTTAAAATTTCCAAGATTCCAAAGTCGCGCCTTAGAAATTCTTAGCTCCTTTCCTTAAGTTCCAATCCGCTCCAAGCACTCCTTAGAGGCCTATGAAGAACCTATCTTCAAGTTCCAACTTCAAAGTTGAAGAACTCCCTTAGTTTCCGCCTTGCGACTAACGTAAAAATACGTTTTTTCCGAAATCTTTCTATTGAGATAACCTTACAACACCCTTAGGAACATTGGGTTAGAGTCTTGTGGCTAATGGATCAAAATCACAAAATTTTGTGTGGGCAAAAGGACCAACTCGTGAGCTCTCTTGAAGAACAAGAAGGTTTCTAATTTTTCTAAGTGTAGAAAATGCTAAGTCTTGCTACTAGTAGTATACTTAACACAATGGAGGGCTTGGATAACAACACTTGTTAAAATTGGAGGGAAGAGATCAAATCAAATGGCTCTTGACTTGGTCAACAATGTCAAGCTATTAATTAGCAAGACTTTCTCATCTACACAATGGTCAAATGACCATTTTACCCCCCCCCCCACCATTTCATCCAAGACCACATGTGGGGGTGCCACGTGTCGCCCTCTCATTTGTCCATAAAATTTCCGTAACCCACGTGGGCCCCGCAAAACGTAAACTTCCTCGGGTGGGCCCCACGTGACCAAATCCGTAAAAATAAATTTCCATATGAATATAAGTTCCATACTCTTCAAATAATACATTTTGAGAATCCAACTCTCAACAACGAACATTTTTCCTTTCCGACGTTCGGAACATTTTCCGTCGGAAACAATTCTTCCTTTCGCATTAATTTCCAAGTCTTGTGTTCCTTACGCATCTTCACTTACACATGTCCCGAACTTACTGGTGTAACATTCTTCCCCTTAGAAACATTCGCCCCGAATGTTCTTAATCTGTCACGCTTATACAAACTCCAGACAATCTCTATATTATGCCTATCAATCAAATGCACAAGACCAACGATGCCACACACGCCACCACATAACATACGTAAACATAATAATGGACCTTCCGTCCGTGGTCCCTTCTACAAAACTCGGCGTTACAGCTCCTCAAACACTGGATCCCCTAGAGGTTCCTTTCTTTCCTTACTTGTCATACTTTCTCGCACTTTCAAACTCATCTAGTACACGCACAAAATCTCAAATTGCTTTCTATTCCCCAACTCGAGTTACTAACCAACTTGGCCATTATGCTACTTGAATTTCCGCTAAGGCTCTTCTCGGTCCTTACGACCTAGTTTCGTGGAACGCGCCCACAAACTCGCATAACGATTAACTAAACTTGGGCCCGCATCCTGACCCTATCACATAATCTAACCATTTCTACCGACATCACCCCATTCCATACTACCGCTAACCCGAAATAAGTCCATAACCCGACTCATCGTCACACTTAACTTCTCATTCTTAGTCCAAATAAATCTCTCTTATTTTAAGGTACTTCTTACCCTACCCCTATTCACTGAGGTTCGTCACATAAGCCAAAGTATTTCTATCAGATAATCTTCCCTATCGGCCTTACACTTATACTGGTAATTACAACTTGTGAACTTTATACAACTATAGTCTCAGTTCACCTATCATTCTTCTCAACATTCTTACTTCTCACTTTACTAATCAAAGTATCCCTACCTCTGGGGTACTATCACTTACAACTGCTAGCACCGCTATCTTGGTCAATAACATAATCGCTCTCATGACCCTATAGTCTTCTCCTAACCGAAACCGGAGGCTCGTGCTGGCCTCAAACTCGGCGCAGGCGACTCGCCGATCGCGAACAACATCCGGTATAACCTGGGCATAAGCCCTATCAACTCTCCGAGTCTGACTGGTAGCTCTTGCTACTCTTTTGCCCTTCTCAGGCCGCTCTCCTCGAGGCATAATCAGAATACAACAATACGCCGAGAGGAATTATCTTACTAACACGCCTCTATGGCACGATCTTAGAGTGAGAAGAATAGAAACCAACTCTAAATGACCAGCCTCCTCGCGCATGGGTGTGGCGCGCAACACACCGATAATCAAGACTTACTAGACACGCCTCAGACATTCCGAGGATCGATCGCTCGATACCACTCACACGCCCGAACCTCAAGCCGTGACCGTGCCCTACCTAGGCACCCTTCTACCTTAACAATACAAGTAAGTCAGAATCAAATAACACCTCTTTTTTTTTAACAAACGTGCGCTCGAGGCAAAGCCGACAAGGCCGCCATACATACATAAACAAAAGACACTACACCGCATACGAGTCCAATCCACATATGAATACGCACTTCTGGAGTTAAATCGAACTATGACGACAAGGCCCCGCCGCACTCTAAAACTATACAAAGCACATCAAGGACATATACCAAAGATAAACTCCTAATAGAAGGAGCTTATCCAAAACCCCGAGCAGATCCTACACTGCCGATCACCGAATCAAGGTACCTAAACTCGCGGCATGAACGCACTTCAAGGAGGTCAGTACGAAGAATGTACCAAGTATGTGAACAGTAAGTACTGTAATAAAATCATAGCAGTCTAAATAACACAAGAGACATGTATGATATCCAACCTACAGTACATAACACATAAGCAGTCATATCAAGTCAGGGACGCAGGCCCTCAAAGTCATTACTCAATATAACCATGGGTCTCACGCCCATAATATCAATCATGCCCGTGGAATCCTTCCTCACTGTCGGCAGTCCATGATGTAATAACACCAATAAGGATACATGAACACCAAGTCCCACCTGTGTCCTCAATACCTCGTGGTCCCATGCCCCGGAATCCCACCTCGTAAAAGCATGACCATAGGGTAACACAAACAACCGGGACATATATGATAATCAAAATACAACACATTGTGCCTTACTAACAATGAGAGTAAACAGTAGTATCCTTACAATATAAACTAGGAAGCTTATGATCAAGCAGGACCATCCGCCCGCAGTATCATTTAGCAATCTTATTCCTGGGACTATTTCACCCGCATAGGTCGCGTGGACCCGCGTGAGGTATTCCTCGTGATAGGCGGACTCGCCCGCATGGGACTATTTCACCCGCATAAGCCCTTTCGGACCCGCATGAGGTATTCCTCGCATAGGACTATTTCACCCGCATAAGCCCTTACGGACTCGCATGAGGTATTCCTCGCATAGGCTGGACCCGCCCGCATGGGACTATTTCACCCGCATAAGCCCTACGGACTCGCATGAGGTATTCCTCGCATCGTGGGTAGCAAATCCACGGAATTATGCAAATGCCACAAACCCGGGGAATGACCCCGAAACGACTGATATACCAATAGCACACAACCGGCTATTTCCAGCACACATAGGCAATTCTCAATTAACAAGCCCAAGTACTTATCACGGCATACTTAGACAAATTCTCAATTTATCAAGCCAAAGTACTAATCAAGGCATACATAGAATAATTCTCTTTAACAAGCCAAAGTACTTATCAAGGCACACTTAGACAAATCCTCAATTTATCAAGCCAAAGTACTAATCAAGGCATACATAGAATAATTCTCTTTTAACAAGTCAAAGTACTTATCAAGGCACACTTAGACAAATTCTCAATTTATCAAGCCAAAGTACTAATTAAGGCATACATAGAATAATTCTCTTTTAACAAGCCAAAGTACTTATCAAGGCACACTTAGACAAGTTCTCAATTTATCAAGCCAAAGTACTAATTAAGGCATACATAGAATAATTCTCTTTTAACAAGTCAAAGTACTTATCAAGGCATACATAGAATAATTCTCTTTTAACAAGTCAAAGTACTTATCAAGTCACACTTAGACAAATTCTCAATTTATCAAGCCAAAGTACTAATTAAGGCATACATAGAATAATTCTCTTTTAACAAGCCAAAGTACTTATCAAGGCACACTTAGACAAATTCTCAATTTATCAAGCCAAAGTACTAATCAAGGCATACATAGAATAATTCTCTTTTAACAAGTCAAAGTACTTATCAAGGCACACTTAGACAAATTCTCAATTTATCAAGCCAAAGTACTAATCAAGTTATACATAGAATAATTCTCTTTTAACAAGCCAAAGTACTACGTACGTACATTCCTTTATAAAAGACTCCTTTCTATGTAAAGCCCCAAGATACTAACACCCGTAGTATCAAGGCGTGTCTATTTTTCAAAGTAAGTTACTACACTTTTAGAAAACTCATTTCAAAGCTTGAAATCAAGTAACTCCAAATTTTCACAATCTAGGCAACTTATGCCGATTTAATCAAAATAGACAACTTTCTAAACCTTCCATAAAGCCGTTATAACCAACTTCCCATAAAGCCGTTATAACCCTTTTATGGTTTTAGACGATCCATTCCTTCAATAACCAAGAGACTTATACTATTAAAACCAAGTATCACATACTTACAAATCAAGTTCTTAACTTTCAAAATACTTCAAGTCTCTTAATAGTTAGAAAACAAGTTTTCTTCTACTTTTTAAACCTCAAGTAACTTCACCCTTAACGCAAGTTACTTCTCTTAAATCATGTCATTTCTCCTCTTTTAAATCAAATAAGTAAATCACTCCTTTGACTCCCCTAAAGTCATTATAATGACCTTTAGGTTTTAGAACTAAGGCACTAGCCAAAAGATTTGGAAACCACTTCCTTTTCAAGTCTCTATGTACTTTAAGAAAAATACCTTCACTTTTAAGAATCCAAACTTCCCTAAGGAAATGGATTATACTACTTACAATTTAAACATCAAAGTACACTCAAGGAAGTACATAGAACAAATTCTATTTTAGGCAATCCAAATACAAGCAAGGAATGGATCATTCAAGGAGTAGAACTTACTTTCTTTATTCTAAGGAATCATGCTAGAAGAGGAGAGAGTTCACATACCTTTTCGGCTAAATCCACAAGCTAAGCTGAATACACCGTACGTAGAAGTGTCAACCTATAATGATCACAACAAGGCTATCAACTTCTAGTCTCTAACGTAGAATAATACTAAGTATTTAGTCTCTAATTCTACGGAAAATCGGGCAGCACTTCCTTTGTTTCTACTCACTTTGCCACCTTTTTCAAGGCCGAATACAATAACCAACAAGCCACATTTAAGGCTCCAAACAACATCAAAACAAAGGGGATTACACGCCTTACACTACGTAAAATTCCGCCACAATTCATAATGAAATAGTATAATACTTCACTAGCCATTCTCGGCCAACATATAACCAATCACACTACGTCTTTTCCAATCCTTATCCAATTTCAAGTTCTTAGGTCAACATGTTATATAGTTATAAACCACTTCAACAACTATAATTTCCTTCTTTATTCAACATGCGACGACTTAAACTAATAATCAACTTGAATTCCAATCTTAAAGCTAAACATGCTCGTTTTCGGATTAGGGTTCCAATAGCCCATAAACATATCAAACTTCATACTATATAACACATGCTTGCTAAAATCCATAGCTACAACAATAAGTAAGTCTTAACTACTAAAACGACAAAATTATACCTTTCAAAGCCCTTAAAATTTCCAAGATTCCAAAGTCGCGCCTTAGAAATTCTTAGCTCCTTTCCTTAAGTTCCAATCCGCTCCAAGCACTCCTTAGAGGCCTATGAAGAACCTATCTTCAAGTTCCAACTTCAAAGTCAAGAACTCCTTAGTTTCCGCTTGCGACTAACGTAAAAATACATTTTTTCCAAATCTTTCTATTGAGATAACCTTACAACACCCTTAGGAACATCAAGTTGTAGAGTCTGTGGCTAATGGATCAAAATCACAAAATTTTGTGGGCAAAAGGACCAACCCGTGAGCTCTCTCAAGAACAAGAAGGTTTCTAATTTTTCTAAGTGTAGAAAATGCTAAGTCTTGCTACTAGTAGTATACTTAACACAAATTGGAGGCTTGGATAACAACACTTGTTAAAATGGAGGAAGAGATCAAGCCAAACGCTCTTGACTTGGTCAACAATGTCAAGCTATTAATTAGCAAGACTTTCTCATCTACACAATGGTCAAATGACCATTTTACCCCCCCACCATTTCGTCCAAGACCACATGTGGGGGTGCCACGTGTCGCCCTCTCATTTGTCCATAAAATTTCCGTAACCCACGTGGGCCCCGCAAAACGTAAACTTCCTCGGGTGGGCCCCACGTGACCAAATCCGTAAAAATAAATTTCCATATGAATATAAGTTCCATACTCTTCAAATAATACATTTTGAGAATCCAACTCTCAACAACGAACATTTTTCCTTTCCGACGTTCGGAACATTTTCCGTCGGAAAAACAATTCTTCCTTTCGTACTAATTTCCAAGTCTTGTGTTCCTTACGTACCTTCACTTACACATGTCCTGAACTTACGGGGTGTAACAGGTATTGTGTGACTTCTGTGAAAGAAACGAATCTTTTAAAAGAGTTAATGTATGAAGTACTTTGGGGATAGATACCCGAACTTATTAGCATAAAGTACCTTGTGTGAATAACTTGATTTTGTTGGGTTGTGATAGCCTTGTAATACTTTCTTGTTGATTTGATAAGTAAACATGTTAGGATGCTACGTGTGTTAGTATCTTGTGATTGTTATGTAAGGGGGTCATTCTTGTTGTGCTTACGTTGTTAAACGTTAAGCCCGTTGTACTGTTATTGTATCACATACCTCCTTGACTTATTATACCGAGGGCTTGCCACCCTTGATGCGGGTCTATACGGCCTATGCGGTCTATGAGACTATTCGGAGCAGCGGTATGCTCCAGGATTGATCATTCCGGGTGTTTAGCCCGATGCGGGGGATGCCCTATGCGGTCTTTGAGGGACTATGCGGTCTTTGAGGGACTATGCGGTCTTTGAGGGACTATGCGGGCTGCGGAAGTCCAGGCGGATACCGGGGGTTAAGCTGCCTCCGATGCGGGGTATACCTCAGCGATGCAGGACCATGATTCGAGGAATACCTCATGCGGTGCGTGTGACCTACGCGAGTCGCGGTAAGTTCGAGGATAGACGCGCGCGATATCTGCGAGCGAGTGGCGCCTTCGATCATGGTGCGGTCTAGAAAGACCTCGTGATACGCTTTATGGCATTTTTGGTCGCTGGTCTTAGTAGTCGGCTATGCCTTCGCATTTACCCTGCACGGTTCTATTGTGATGACTTTGAGGCGTGAGTCCACGACTTGACACGATCGCTTATTTATTGTGAATCGTAGTTTGGTTATCATACATGTCTTACGCTTTATATAGACTACTATGATTTCATTTACGATTTATTTTCGCCACATACTCGGTACCTATTATCTTGACCTCGCTTGGGCCGCGTTCATGCCGCAGTAAATGTACACCGCCGTTGATCCTCGCTCTAGGGTCACAAACGTTGGAAAGCTCCGCTTTCTCCGAGGCTTATTCGTTTAGTCCCCTGTTGTTGTAGGTGCTTACATTCGTGGTATGACGGCCCCGCCCCGTCGTTGTTATCATATCATTCGTAGGTCTGTAGTACCGCGGCGGTTGTAATGGGATGTAATCGCTCAAATTGTTATTTATATATACCGAAGGTAACCGCTTTTGGTTAGCCGTCTTCTTATTTCACTGTCTTATTGCATTGGCTTCATGTTATTGTTTTATGTTCCGCTGATTTTCTCTGATGTATGACTACTTGGGTGCCCGGGTAAGGCACCAGTCACGGGCCCCGGAACGGGTCGTGACATGAGGAAGGAGTTCCACGGGCATGAGGGATGACTTGAGGGCGTGAGTCCCTGATTTGACATGACTGCTTTTATGTTGTGAACTGTAGTTTGGTTATCATACATGTCTCCTGCTTTATATAGACTATTATGATTTCATTTACAGTATTTTATAGTTTCACATACTTGGTACTGTTATCGACCTCCTTCGGGCCGCGTTCATGCCGCAGTAGAGGTACATCGGCCAGGATCCTCGCTCTTAGGATCACAGATTCGTGTTAGGAAGCCCCGTTTCTTGAGGCTTATCTTTTGGTATGTTACCCTGAGTCCAGAGGTTCTTATACATTCGTGGTATGGCGGCCCTGTCCGTCATAGTTGTTGTTATAAAACTCTTAGAGGTCTGTAATCACAGGCGAGTTTGTAAAAGGATAACTGTCGGGTTTTTATGTATGTACAAAAGGCAACTGCTTTTTGGTTGCTTTATTTATTTATAATATCGCTTATTTCATTTTCATGTTTTATTTCCTCTGATTTAATCTGATGTTGAATCACAAGGGTGCTCGGTAAGGCACGATCACGCCCGGTTCGGTCGTGACACTTCGCATTTCTGCCCTGGCCGATTGATGATGCGCTTGTACTGGTAGTTAGCCTTACTTGCCCGCAACGGTTTTATGACTCGTGGGACTCGTGTTCATGTGTACTTCGTGTGATTATATCATAGATCGCCAGTGAGGAAGGTATTCCACGGGCATGATTGATGTTGTGGGCGTGAGACCCATAGTTATATTTGAGTGACGACTTTGAGGGCGTGAGTCCCTGACTTGACGTGACTGCTTACATATTATGTACTGTAGTTTGGTTATCTTATATGTCTCCTGCTTTATATAGACTACTATGATTTCATTTCACATATTCTGATTTACGCCACATACTTGGTACTGACCTCGACTCCTTCGGGGGGCTGCGTTCATGCCGCAGGTAGAGGTACATCGGTTGTGGATCCGCGCCTATAGGATCACAGTTCAGCGTTTTGGGAAGCTCCGTTTCTCCGGAGGCTTATCTTTGGTATAGTCCCCTGTCAGTGTTGATACTTGTACATTCAGGGGTGTGGCGGGGCCCTGTCCCGTCATAGTTATGGTTACATTCTTAGAGGTTTGTAGTACTGTTGTGGGCAGGGTTTGTAAAAGGATTTAACTGTTCAGGTTGATATATATATATGTATATATTCAGGAAGGTGACCGTGTTGGTTAGCCTGTTTCATACTTTATGTCTTGTCTCATGTTTTAGTTTTTATTTCCGCTGATTTTCTCTGATGTTGTATCACTAGGGTGCCCGGGGTAAGGCACCAGTCACGGGCCCCGGAACGGGTCGTGACAAGTATGTGAGGACGTACGTACGAAAATACGACATTAAGATTGGAAAGGAAGAAAGATTTAATTTTCCGACGGAAAATTTTCTGGATTTTGTGAAGGAAAAAGGTTCGTGAATGGGAATTGGATTCCCAGATTTGGTATTTGGACTTCTTGGAGAAATTTACGGTTTTGTGGGGCCCACGGGAGAAATTTACGGTTTTGTGGGGCCCACTTTGTTTTCGAGATTTTGGCCATTATGGATGTTTTCGGAAGATGAAATATTTTGGACGAATAGGAGAGCGACATGTGTCACCCCCTTAGGTGGCACATGGCCGAAATGGTGTGACAAGTGGCCATGGTGGCCGAAATTGGTGGACATGTGGCAAGCCAAGTTTCCCATGTCTTGTGTTGGACAAGTGGCTTGTGGGACCCACACACACTTGTCCCCAATCTCATCCACACACTTGCTTTGATCCTAGCCCTTGGTTGGCTTATAAATAGACCCTTGTTGCAAGACTTCTTCATCAACACTTAAGAGATTTCCAAAGTAAAAACTCCCTCCCTTGGCTAGTGCTCTCGGCAATAGCCCTTATCATTGACCAAAAGTTGTCCAAAAATCCTTAAACTTTTAAGTGTTCTTCCTTAAGGTGTTAGGAAGATTATGAAGCAAGAGTTAGACAAGATTCCACACCCCTAGCCTATACACACCCCCTTGGCCGAAACTTGTAGATGTGGAACCTAAGGTGTTCTTCACTTTTTGGAGTTGGATCTTGAAGAGAAGTTGGTTAGGAACTTCTACGGGTTGCTTGTAGCGGGTTGGAACGTTAGGAATTGGAGCTAAGATTCCTAAGGATCGACTTTTAATCATTGGAAATTTTTGGGATTATCGAGGTAATGATCTTTGTCCTTCTATTGTAATTGCAGATTACATGTTGTTGTATTTTATAATTGGGTACATAATATGTGGAAGGAAAATTGAAAAGATATGGACTGTTTTGTATATTGTGGGGCAGAATTTTACACGTCCAGTTAGACGTGTAATCCCCTTTGAATTGTTGTATTACTGCGCCTTAAATATGGCATGTTGGCTATTGACATCGGGCCTTGAAAAAGGTGGAACAGTAAGTAGATACAGGGGAAGTGCTGCCCAATTTTTCCGTAGAATAAGGAACCTTATACTTAGAAATGTTCTACGAAGAGATCTAGACGTTGATAGACGTGTTTGGTTGTTATAGGTGAATATTCTACGCGCGGCATACTCGACTTGGCTAGTGGTTTAAGCCGAAGAGGTATGTGATTCTTCCTATCCTCTTGAGCATGATTGTTGTGAACTATATAGTACGGTAGACGTACGTGTGTTAAATGAATTTGGTTGTCTTTGGTTGGTTTAAAATATAAAGTGTTATAATAGTTTTATGGGAAGTTAGTTATAGAAACTTTATGAAGATAAAAGAATGGCTTGATTATTCTAAAAAGATAAGAGACTTAATTTTGAGAATTAAGAGACTTGATCTTGAAAGATAAGAGACTTAGTTTATAAACGATTTGATTTTGGGAAAAGAGAAGTAACTTGATTTCAGAGTATAGGTTACTTGTTTGTAAGTAACTTGTTTTTAACTTGTCTTGATTGGAAAAGTATAAGTGACTTGATTTTAAAAGGTGTGAGTGCCTTGATCTTAAAAGAGTAAGTTACTTGGGTTTTAAAAATATACTTGACGTTGTTTTAAAAGTGTAAGCCACTTGGTTTAAAAAGTACTTGATTTAAACATGAGAGTGTCTTGATAATACGGGTATTAGTACCATGTGGTTTTTACTTAAAAATGGATCTTTTTAAGAGAGTTGAAGTATGCAGTACCTGGGGTTGAAAACCCGGATTTTTGGCATGAAATGAGAGTCTAGAAGTATGGTAATTGCCTGTGCTTGCTTGTGATAGCCTTGTTGTGCAAAAGTTGTATTCTTATGCTACCGCGTCTCTCAATGGAGGGCCGGTATATGTTATTATTGTTATATTGACATGTCTGCACCGATGAAGGAATTCCGGGGGCATGCGGTCATGCGGCGGGTTAAACTCCCGGTATATGTTATTATTGTTACATGGACATGTCTGCACCGATGAAGGAATTTCGGGGGCATGCGGCCATGCGGCGGGTTAAACTCCCGGTATATGTTATTATTATTACATGGACATGTCTGCACCGATGAAGGAATTCAGGGGACATGCGGCGGGTTAAACTCCCGGTATATGTTATTATTGTTACATGGACATGTCTGCACCGATGAAGGAATTCCGGGGGCATGCGGCCATGCGGCTGGTTAAACTCCCGGTATATGTTATTAATGTTACTTGGACATGTCTGCACCGATGAAGGAATTCCGGGGGCATGCGGCCATGCATCGGGTTAAACTCCCGGTTTATTATTATTGCACCATGGACATGTCTGCACCGATGAAGGAATTCCGGGGGCATGCGGCCATGATGCGGGCATGATATATATGTAGATATATATTACATCAGCCACGCAGCTGAGGAAGGAATTCCACGCACGCATGATATTGTGGGCATGAGACCCGTGGTTCTATTTGAGTACTGATTTTCAGGGCATGCGTCACGACTTGACATATTTGCTTATATTGTGAAATGGTCTTTTAAAAGATGAAATTGATTTTCATTACTCTTGTTGTTAACCAGGCTTTGTATATTGTATTTTGGTTATCATACATGTGTCCTATTTTATATAGACTGTCATGATTTCATTACAGTATTTTCAGTTTCACATACTTGGTACCTGTTGTACTGACTTCCTTCGGGGGGCTGCGTTCATGCCGCAGGTAAAGGTACACCGGTTGTTGATCCTCGCCATAGGATCACGGTTACGCGTTTGGGAAGCTCTGTGGCTCCTGACCGAAAACACTTTTCTGCTCGACTGCGCTCTGAACTTGCAACTTCCATAACTTCCTACTCCGATGTCCTATCGACGAACGGTTTGTTGTGTTGGGAACTAGACCCAATGAACTACATACCAGGCCTTTGAAACACTTAGGAACTCCTAACGCAACTGGACATAAACCGCCTCAAGGTTGACTAAAACTCGTACGAAACATTCCGTCAACCTATCTTTTTAAAATTTTCAATCTTAACTCCTTTCGTACGTTCTTATAAGCATGACCTGAATTACGGGGTGTAACATTTCCCCCCCTTAGAAACATTCATCCCGAATGTTCCTTCTATGCTTACTCAAATCACAATATCGACATAGACCCTCTTAACTATTCTTCTTGCACAAGAGACGCTCTACACGGCCACAACAACACTTAAGCATAAATGCCAAATTAAAAACTAACAAGCAGGAAAGTGGGTTACCTGGAGGTGTAGGGAACAAGTGAGGATACCTCTTCATCATGTCCTCCTCTACTTCCCATGTCATTTCTTCCCTGTTCTCGTTCCGCCATAAGACCTTGACGGAAGCCACATCCTTTGTCCGTAGTCGCATAACCTGACGATCGAGTATCGCTATGGGACTCTCCTCATATGATAACCCCTCTGTCACCTGGACATCATAAATCGTGCACTCTAGATGGATCTCAATACACTTTCGTAACATACACATGAAAATCGGATGTCTGCCTCCATATCGGATGGCGGATCTAACTCATAGACAACCTTGCCTACCCTACGGACAATCTGATAAGGGCCAATGTACCTTGGGCTAAGTTTCCCCTTCTTTCCAAATCTCATCACGCCCTTCATGGGTGATACCTTCAGGAAGACCCAATCATCCACCTCAAACTCCAAGTGTCGACGCCGATGATCTGCATATGGCTTCGCCGACTCGGTGACAATAACCGCTCCTGGATAAGCTTCACCTTATCCACCGCCTGCTGAATCAAGTCTGGCCCGACTAACTGAACTTTGCCCACATCAAACCAGCCTATTGGTGACCTGCACTTCCTCCCGTATAAGGCCTCATAAGGCGTCATCTGGATACTAGAATGGTAGTTGTTGTTATATGCAAACTCCACAAGAGGTAAATGATCCTCCCAGCTACCCCTGAAATCAATAACACAGGCCCGCAGCGTATCCTCAAGTGTCTGGATAGTGCGCTCGGCCTGTCCGTCGGTATGAGGATGAAACGCAGCACTGAGACTCACCTGTGTCCCTAATCCCTTCTGGAAAGACCTCCAGAAGTTAGCCGTGAATTGGGCTCCCCTGTCTGAAATGATCGATATAGGCACTCCGTGCAACCTCACAATCTCTCTGATAAACAATCTAGCATAATCCTCGGCCGAAAAAGTCATCCTGACTGGGAGAAAGTGGGCTGATTTCGTCAGCCTGTCGACAATAACCCAGATGGAATCATGCTTCCTTTGAGTGTGAGGTAACCCTGTAATAAAGTCCATATTGATCACCTCTCACTTCCATGTCGGAATCTCTTTCATCTGCAACAACCCACCGTGCTCGGTGCTCCACCTGACTACGACAATTCGGACACTGCGCAACAAACTCTGCAACGTCCCTCTTCAGGCCATCCCACCAATATATACACATGAGTTCATGGTACATCTTAGTCGACCCCGGGTGAATAGAGTAACGAGCACTGTATGCCTCCCCCAGAATCTGCTGACGAAGTCCTGCTACATCGGGAACACATAACCTACCCTCAAATCTTAGCACCCGTGGTCTTTCGCTCAAATAGACTCTTCTCCGAAGAGTCGTATCTCGATCTGGTACCACAATCGGATCCTCATCGTCGCCTCTTCACCTCCTCGGCGATGAGCGACTTGGCAACCTCTCAAACCCGAACCCCACTACTATCGGAATCAACCAAAGCGAACCCCAAGGCTCGCTAGGCGATGTAACTCGCGGACCGTGCCCGCTTTTCTCTGCGCGCATCTAACGGACTACCCGCGATCGTGACTAAGGGCATCTGCACTACATTGGCCTTCCCGGGTGGTATAGGATATCGACATCATAATCCTTAAGTAGCTCTAACCACCGTCTCTGCGCGAGTTCGGCTCCTGCGGGTGATGATATCTTTGGAGGCTCTTGTGGTCTGTGTAAATATCCACATGAACTCCATATAAATAATGTCTCGGATCTTGAGGCATGAATCACGGCGCGACTCTAAGTCATGTGTGGGTTAGTTCTTCTCATGCTTCTGTGTCAAGATGCATAAGCTATAACTTTACCGTCTTTGCATCGGCCGCACTTAAGCCCGACACCCACGCATCACAATAAACCACATATCGTCTAACCTCTGAAGAGTAAGAATTGGGGCGGTCGTCGATTTCTCCTTCGATGGCGGAAGATCTCTCACAAGCATCCGTCGGCTGGAACATAGCTGCCTTACGAGTCGGCTAGTCAAAGTGCAGATATGGAAGCAAACTTCTCCACAAATCTCAAATAATACCCCATGAGGCCCAAAGCTACGCATAAGTCGGTGTAGTGGGTCTAGGCCAAGTCTTGACTGCCTCAATCTTTGTTGTATCAACCCGAATACCATCGGCCCCGATAACATGCCCTAAGAAAGCCACTGAAGCCAACCAAAACTCGCATTTTGAGAACTTGGCATACAACTGCCGGTCCCGGAGGACTCCGATCATCGCCGAATGATCTGCGCATGCTCGCGCTCGTGCGTAAATAAACCGAGGATATCATCGATGAATAATATAACGAACATATCCAAGAATGGCTTGAACACCGGTTCATCAAATCCATGAATCTTGTTGGGGCGTTGGTCAACGAAAGACATCACCACGAACTCATAGTGCCCATCACGGGTCTGAATGCGATCTTTGGGATATCTGTCTCTCTAACTACTTTGATGATAACGGACGCGAGTCTATCTTGGAAAACACCTCGCACCTGTGGTCAAACAAATCATCAATCCTTGGGAGGCGGTATCTGTTCTTGATAGTTACCTTATTCAGCTGCCTGTAATCAACACATATACGCAACGTCCCATCCTTCTTCTTTACAAATAAAACCGGCGCTATCCAGGGAGAAACACTAGGTCTGATAAAGAGCATTTTTCCAGCAAATCTTTCAGCTGGTCCTTCAACTCCCTCAACTCAGCAGGTGCCATCCTGTATGGTGGAATAGATATCGGCCGAGTGTCTGGCGAGATATAAATGCAAAACTCAATCTCCTCTCGGGAGGATACAGGAAGATCGTCTCGAATACGTCGGAAACTCTCGACAACGAGCGGTGAAAGTCTGGTATCTTGGCCTCAGTATCGAATACCCGAACCATATGGTAGATATACCCTTTCTGCACCATCTTCCTAGCCTTGAGGTAATAAATAAACCTACCCCTCGGCGACGCAGTATTCCCCTTCCACTCGATAACCGGCTCTCCAGGAGGCTGGAACCGTACCAATCTCTCTCTATAATCCACATTGGCATAGCAGGACGCTAGCCAATCCATACCCATAATCACATCAAAGTCCGTCATATACAACTCTATCAAGTCGGCTAGGGTCTGACGACTATAAATAGTCACTGGGCAAGCCTTATATACCCGCTCAGCTACCACCGAATCACCTACTGGCGTAGCCACCTCAAAAGGTTTTATGGACTCAGGCTCTATCCCTATTCTACCGGCAATATGAGGAGATATATAGGACAAGGTAGAACATGGATCTATCAAAACATATACATCACAACATGAAACCAATAATGTACCTGTGACGACATCTAGTGACGCCTCCTGGTCCTGACGGCTAGACATAGCATAAATGCAGTTCTGAGGACCGCTGGAACTAGGACCCTTGCCACGACCTTTGCCGTGACCTGCTGGCCCATGAGTACCACGCCTCGGGCGATAGCAAGTAGGAGACGAAGACCCGACGAATGACCCTATAGGCTGAACCCTACCATCTGCGTTGCCTCTGGTCGGACAGTCCCTCGAAATATGACCCTGCTGGCCACAAGTGTAGCAAGGCCCCACCGTATTACCACAACCCCCGAAATGAGATCTACCACATCGGCCACACCGAGAGGGGGGTGGTCTCGATCGGGTAGCATCCTGTCACGACCCGACCCCGGGCCCGTGACTGGTGCCTTACCCCGGGCACCCTAGTGATACAATCATCAGAGAAAATCAGCGGAAATAAAAACTTAAGCATGAAACAAGATATAACATAAGAAAACAGGCTAACCAAAACGGTCACCTTCAAGTATATATATAACCGAACAGTTACATCCTTTACAAACCCTGCCCACAACAGTACTACAGACCTCTAAGAGTTTTATAACAACAATGACGGGACAGGGCCCCGCCATACCCCTGAATGTACAAGAACCTACAATCTCAGGGAATCATACCAAAAGATAAGTCTCCGGAGAAACGGAGCTTCCCAAGCAATGCTTGTAATCCTAGGCGAGGATCAACAAGCGGTGTACCTCTACTGCGGCATGAGCGGCCCGAAGGAGTCGATTACTGGTACCAAGTATGTGGCGAAAATCACGTAAATGAAATCATAATAGTCTATATAAAGCGGAGACATGTATGATAAGCGTCGACCGATCCGGGCGTGGCGGTGTCTTACCGCACCCTAGTGATACAACATCGAGAGAAAATCGTGAAATAAAAACTAAAACATGAGACAAGTCATAAAGCATGAACCAGCTAACCAAAGCGGTCACCTTCACGAATATATACATATATCAAGCGAGCAGTTAAATCCTTTTACAAAACCACACTTGCATTACTACAGACCTCTAGAATGGAACCATAACTATGACGGGCCAGGGCCCCGCCATACCCCTGAATGTACAAGTAACTACCCTGACAGGGGACTATACCAAAGATAAGCCTCGGAGAAGCGGAGCTTCCCAAAAAGTGACGTGATCCTAAGGCGAGGATCCACAACCGATGTACCTCTACTGCGGCATGAGCGGCCCCGAAGGAGGTCGATCACAACAGTACCAAGTATGTGAAAGCGTAAAAATCAGTAAATGAAATCATAGTAGTCTATATAAAGCGGGAGACATGTATGATACCAAACTACGATTCCTGATAAATAGCGGTCATGTCAAGTCGGGGACTCACGCCTCAAAGTCATCACTTAAATACAACTATGGGTCTCACGCCCACAACATCAATCATGCGTGGAATACCTTCTCACCGCCATTCACGCGATCTATGATATAAAGCACCAAGGAACACACATGAACACGAGTCCCACGTGTCGTAATAAAACCGTGCGGGGTAAGTGCGAAGGCATAGCCGAGCTACTAAAAACCCACAGTACCAGCGGGGTCATAAAGCGTATCATGAGATCTGTCTGACCGCCACATGATCGGCCGCCACTCGCGCGATATCTAATGTCGCGTCTAGTCCTGGAACTTCCGCGACTCGCGTAGGCCACTCGATGGCGCGTGAGGTATTCCTCGCGTCGGTAGCTACTCCCGGCGGCGTCACGGACTCGCGATCCGCGTAGCGCGTAGACGCGTGACCACAAGGGCGCGTACTAACACGGAACTCTCGTAGCTCGCATAGGTCCACTGGACCCGCGTAGGTATTCTCGAATCATGGTCCCGGACCGCTGAGTCTACCCGCGTGGAGGCGACTTAACCGGAATCATGTCAAGAGGTGGTGATGTAATACTAGCATAACGGCTTACCGTTAGACAACATAAGCGACAAAGGAAACCGCTTTACACAAACATCACAAGACACTAACACGCGTAGCATCCTAACATGTTTAATTATTAAATCAACAAGGAAGTATTACAAGGCTATCACAAACCAACACAATCAAGTTATTCACACAGGTACTTTCTACTTTATGATTAACAAGTTGGGTTTTTATCCCCAAGTACTTCATACATTAACTCTTTTAGAAGATCCATTTCTTTTACAAAAGTCACGATACAGTAGTATCAAAATAAAGTGACTAACATTTTAATTAAACCAAAACTACTTCCAGACTTTCCTTTTTAAACCAAATTAAGACAATACCATGCCTTCTTTTTAGACCAAAACACTTCTCCTTTTAAAGTCAAGTTACCATTTTAAAACCAATGATAAAATCATTCCTTTGTTTTCATAAAGTCGTTATAACTAACTTCCCATAAAGCTGTTATAACACTTTATGTTCTACACCAAAAACTCTTCAATTCCACAAGTCTCTTTTCTTTTAAAACAACAACAAGTATTCTTTAAAAACCCAAATAACTTACTCTTTTCAAAACAAGTAACCTGTCACGACCCGAACCCGGGCCCGTGACTGGTGCCTTACCCGGGCACCCAAGTAGTCATACATCAGAGTAATCAGCGGAATATAAATAAGACATGAAACAATTATAAAATGAAAACAGTTTATCCATGAAAATATCGCCTTTCGGCCTGTATATATAATAAAACTTTGAAACGATTACATCCCCATTTACAAACACCTGCAGCGTACTACTGGACCTCTAAGAAAGTGACAACAACTATGGCGGGACGGGGCCGCCATACCCTGAATGTACAAGAACTTACGGACTCGGGTAACATACCAAAAGATAAGCCTCAGAAAAGCGGGTCTTGACACGCTGAAGCGTGATCCTATGGCGAGGATCCACAACCGATGTACCTCTACTGCGGCGTGACGCGGCCCGGAGTCGGTACAACAGTACCAAGTATGTGAAAGCGTAAAATCGTAAATGAAATCATAATAGTCTATATAAAGCGGAGACATGTATGATAACCAAACTACGATTCCAACATAAAGCGATCATGTCAAGTCGGGGACTCACGCCTCAGTAATCCGCCGTGCGTGGAACTCCTTCCTCATGTTGGCGGTCTAGGTACAAATCGTGTGAAATCGTGTCGGCCCATCCCATGGGACTCGGTAAAGAATCATGTAGAATCGTGTCGGCCCGTCCATGGGACTCGGTGAAATCATGTGGAATCGTGTCGACCCGTCCCGTGGGACTCGGTGAAGAATCGGATGAAATCGTGTCGACCCGTCTCATGGGACTCGGTGAAGAATCGGATGAAATCGTGTCGGCCCGTCTCATGGGACTCGGTAAGCATAGAAATACAACACTTGCACAACAAAGGCTATCACCACAAGCATAGGCAAGTTACCACAACTCGAGGTTATTTTATGCCAAAGTCGGGTTACGACCCCAAAGTATTACGTCGTTAAATTCTTTTAAAAGATCCATTTCTTTTATAAAGGTCACCCGATACCGTAGTATTAAAATAGAGTGACTCACATTTTTAGGTAAACCAAAACACTTTCCTTTTCAACATCAAGTAACAACATTCTTTTCCATAAGTTCAAGTTTGCCTAATTTCAAGTACTTAAGCCTCTTATTTTAGAAAGGTTTAGTAGTTCATAGTCTTAATCACTTAAGAATATAATTCTCTTTTAAACAATTTGAGAAATATATGCCTTATATGTGAGTAGGTTATTCTTGTTCAAAATCAATCTTATTAAAGCAGCCATGATCTAGGAAATGTAATATCATTTTGTCTCATCTTAGCTTCTATGCAGATTGTTATACCCCGTATTTCCAGAATATGTACGTAGGGGCGTACGTACAAAAAGTTTAGCCTTAAGTTAGGCATTATGGATGATTTTGGGCACAACTCACAAAAGCGGATGGTTTCAGTGAAACATTTTACAAAACTTGCGTAGGGTAAATTACGCTATGCCATTTCTAATTTTTGCGGATTTTTCCAGAGGCGGAGCATTTTTGGGCCAGCGAGAGGTGACACTTGTCACCTCAAGTGGACGGCAATGGGGGCTTTTGCCTTGGACGATTGGGAGGGTTTTGGGGCCTAAGACATGGGCCATTGTTTGTGGAGTGATTTGAGGAGTAGGTTAGGGGGCACTTGGGCAAATATTGGCCCTCCACTTGCCCCCCACTTGGATTGATCATGGCCCTTGGTTTCCCTATAAATACCCCCCCCCCCCCTTTGAAGACTTCTTCATCACAAATCTCCAAGTCTAAAAATCCTCCTTCCCCTTTGTGAGCTTCTCGTCCTAGCCTCACTCCACTCTAGAGAGCCTGTAGAAACACCCCTCTTTCCCATACAGCCTAGTGGCTTTGGCGAGAACCTCCCCCTTTGGTAGAAAGTTGTCTTCCAAGTATAGCCACTATTCCAAAATACCTAGTCCAAATCCCTTTTAGTATTTAAGTAGAAGTTGTTGGAAACTTCTAAGGGTTCTTGGAGCTATCGGGCGTGCAAAACTAGGAGCTAAACCTTGCTCGGGATCGACATTTAACTTGGATAATTTTGGGCTTATCGAGGTAAATATCTTATCCTTCTATTGTAATTGGATATTACATATAAGAATAGTTAAGACTTGAGTATAAGATAAACAAGGATATTAAAGAATAGAAGTGGCTGTAATCACGGTAGAAGGGTATATGAGAAGAAGAATTAAAGCGTACTTACATGGGAATTTGTTTTAACGATGAACTTGGGTAGCTTAGGGTAGGGAAGTCTGCCCGATTTTAAGTAAATTAAGAACCCTCTGCTTAGAATAGTCTACTGAGTAGTCTAGACATTGATAGGCGTGTCGACTATTATAGGTTGATTCCTGTGCGACATATTCGACTTGGCGGTGGATTTGCCGAAGGTATGTGATTCTTCCTATACTCTTGAGCATGATATTTTAAAGTATATATATATAGTACGGTAGACGTACGTGTGTTAACTGAACGTAGCTTTACGACAATGTCTTTTGACTTAAGCCTGAATAATAAAGATCTTAAAGTGTTTCAAAAGAATTATAAATCAGTTTTGAAAGAAGAAGATTATTTGTTTTTAAAACAAGAAGCTTAAGAGTTATACTAGCTTTATGGGAAGTTAAGTATAACGACTTAAGAAAGAAAAGGGACAGTTTACTTATGTATTTATAAACGACTTATATTGATTTATGGAAAGTATAATAAGATGGTTTGATAAGTAGACATAATATGATGCTATGTGTGTTAGTGTCTTGTAACGTTTGTATAAGAGGGTATTCTTGTTGTGTTTATGTTGTTTAACGATAAGTTGTTATGTTAGTATTATATCACTCACCTCTTGACATGATCAGGGGTTGGCGCCTCCGTCACGGGGTAGACTTCGGTGATGCAGGACCGTGATTCGAGAATACCTCATGCGGGTCGAGGACTATCGAGCTACGAGTTCGGGTTAGTGTGCGGGGTTATACCTCATGCGGTCTATGTGGCCATGCGGACTACGAGTCGGGGCGATGCCGAGAGTAGCTACCCTCGATGCGGGAATACCTCATGCGGGCTATGTGAGTGGCCTATGCGGACTCTGAGTCGATTAGGCTTGCATAATGATACTATGGGCGACTTCGATCATTCGCAGCATATAAAAGACCTATTACTGTTTACCTGTTATTACTCTGGTTTGTGATGTGGCACTATGTGCGGTTACATTGGTTGTTTCGTACATATTTGAAAAATTGGTTTTAAAATGATATGATTTCATTTAAGTACTTTCTGATTTCACATACTTAGTACACTGTCTTGACCTCGCCGAGAACTGCGTTCATCTGCCGCGGTAAGGCAGCAGTGCTAGATCCGCATCCTTAGGATCTTTTGCGTTGGTGTCGAGCTCCATCTTCTCGGAGGCTCGACTTTTGGGTATGATCTCCACTGTTGCGAGATAGTCTTGTATGATCGAGGTATGGCGGGGCCACTGTCCGCCATAATTGTTTACTTCCTTAGAAGTGCGTAGTCTATTATGCGGTTGGGATGTAAAGCGCGATTTTGATATATATATATATGCGAAAAGCGCCACTTTTCTCGATAAAATGTGTCTCTTTTACAATTGTTTCATGTCTTATGTTTTATATTCCGATTTTCTCGATGTATGTTGCAGGTGCGGGTAAGGCACGATCACGGGCCGGGCAGTCGTGACAAAAGTGGTATCGAGCGATTAATCCTCGGAAAATGTCTGACGTATCTAGTAGAGTCTTGATTATCGGTGTGTTGTGCACCACACCAATAATCGTCGAGGCTATAGGATATTTAGGATTAGTTTCCATTCTTCTCACTCTGAGATCGTGCCTTAGAGGCGTGTTATAAGTTGGACCCTCTAACGTGTTCCTTTTACATGCGATTATGCCTCACGTAAGGCAACCCGGGCCCGAAGGGCAAGGCGTAGGAGGCTGCTAGTGGGACAGAGAGTCACGAGGCTCGAGCCCGATCTATACAGGCAGCGGCGAGTTCCGGCGCCGCCGACCAGAGAGGTTTAGGGCGCCAGCGGTGGCGATGAGACCACGATGCTACACTCCGATCCGCGGCACCGGAGCGAGATGAGATGGGTTCTGAGAGATGGCCCGATTCTGCCGGAGATCGTGGCGAACATGAGGGCAGTGGATACTGCGATTCGATTCCGGCCCGATGGTACCGTGGTTCACGAGAAGCGAATAGTTTGAGGCTACGAGATTTCACGAGTTGTAGCCGCCGAGTTCTACGGGTCGAGGCACGAGGATGATCCGCGGGAGTTCAACGTCGATTCTGAGAGGATCGTGCGGGTGATCAAGGCTTCGAGACCGAGTCCGTGACGCCGGTTCGCGTCGGCTGCGTGATACGCGATCGATTGGTTTGATTCGTGGGAGTTATCCGGGGAAACGCAGCGTCCCGCTACTTGGGACGAGTTCTCGGAGGCCTTTCACTCATTTCTTGCCTCCACGGATGAGGAGGGCGCGGACCGGCAATTTTTGTTCTTTGAGAGCAGAGGGCGCCGATTAGAGAGTACAACATTGAGTTTGATTCGTTGGATCGATATGTCCCTGCGTTGGTAGCAGATATGGAGGACAGGGTGCATCGTTACGTCACCGGGCTAGATGATTATATGGCCGAGTCTTGTGCGGGTGTGGCTCTTCAGCCAGGCATGGATATTACCCGCATGCAGGCTCATGCACTTGGCTGCGAGGAGCGTAGAGGCGGCGGGTTGTGACGGCAGCGAGAAGGCGGGCAGTGGTCTTTTGGTAGCTATCGTGGTGGGCGGCCTCAGCAGCAGTCTAGATTTGCACCACAGCCCGGCTCAGTACTCTGCACCGTCCTCGGAGCGGCCGGGATATTCGAGGCGAACCAGGCCCGGACTTGAGCGTCGAGCGGCGAAGTGCGGCGATCGGGACCACCCCCCCTCAGTGTGGCCGATGCGGTAGATCCCACGGGGTGTGGTCGCTACGGGAGTTTGTTACAGTTGTGGCCAGCAGGGTCACTTTGCGGCTTGTCCGACCAAGGCGCGCAGATGGTAGGGGTCAGCCTACAGGTTCTTTCGCCGGGTCTTCTTCATCTCCTACAGTTACTCGCCCCGGAGGGCAGGGTACTCATGGGCCAGCAGGTCGCGGCAGAGGTCGTGGCGCGGGTCCCAGTTCTAGCGGTCCTCAGAACCGCATTTATGCCTTGTCCAGCCGGCAGGACCAGGAGGCCTCACCTGATGTCGTCACAGGTACCTTATCAGTTTCTGGATATGATGTGTATGCCTTGATTGATCCGGGTTCTACTCTGTCCTATATATCTCCCCTTATTGCTAGTAGGATAGGGATAGAGCCTGAGTCCATAGACCCTTTCGAGGTAGCTACGCCAGTGGGTGATTCGGTGGTAGCTCGGCGGGTATATAGGGCTTGTCCAGTGACCATATACAGTCGTCAGACCCTAGCCGACTTGATAGAGTTAGACATGACTGATTTCGACGTGATCATGGGTATGGATTGGCTAGCTTCTTGCTACGCCAATGTAGACTGCAGGGAGAGAGTAGTACGGTTCCAGTTTCCTGAGGAGCCGGTTGTTGAGTGGGAGGGGAACACTGTATCGCCGAGGGGTAGGTTTATTTCCTACCTCAAGGCTAGGAAGATGGTGCAGAAGGGGTATATCTACCATCTCATTCGGGTGTTAAATCGAGGTGCGGTACCAGATTTTGATCGGTTTACGTAGTCGAGATTTCCCAGACGTGTTTCCAGATGACCTCCCGGGTATCCCTCCTGAGAGGGAGATAGAGTTTTGTATCGATGTGTTGCGGACACTCGGCCTATTCCATTCCGCCATACGAGAATGGCACTTTGCCGAGTTGAGAGAGTTGAAGGACCAGTGCGAGATTTCTTTGGAGAAGGGCTTCATCGGGCCTAGTGTTTCTCCCCGGAAGCGCCGTATTGTTCGTGAAGAAGAAGGGCGGGGCCGCACATGTGTGTTGATTCTGACGGTGAACAAGGTGACCATTAAACGAATACCCCCTTCCCGAGATTGATGATTTGTTCGACCGATTGCGAGCGCGAATGTTTCTCAAGATTGATCTGCGATCGGGCTATCATCAGTGCGTGTTAGAGGCGGATGTCCTAGGGCGCATTCGGACCGACGTGCGAGCATTATGAGTTCGGGGTTATGTCTTTCGGGTTAACGATGCTCGGCGGTATTCATGGATTTGATGAACCGAGTGTTCAAACCATTTTTGGACACGTTTGTGATAGTGTTCATTGATGATATCTTGGTTTATTCTCGCCGAGCGAGCATGCGGAGCATTTGAGGCTGTCTTGAGAGTTCTCGAGACCAGCGGTTATGCGCCAAGTTTTCCAAATGTGAGTTTTGGTTAACCGGTGGCTTTTCTTGGGCATATTGCCGGGTGATGGCATTCGGTGGATACGGCCAAGATCGAGCGATCGAGAGTTGGCCTAGACCTACTACTCGGCAGTGCGCGATTTTACGGGCCTTGCGAGTTATTATCGGTTCGTAGAAGTTTGCTTCTATCTGCACCGTTGACTAGGCCGACTCGAGCGGCTAAGTTTGATGGTGATGCTTGTGGCGGGGTTTCCGATTCTTGAAAAGAGGCGATGACCGCCCGTTCTTACTCTTCCGGAGGTCGACGGTTATGTTGTGTATTGTGATCGTCGGCGTCGGGCTCGGATGTGTGTTGATGCGGTGGGTAAGGTTATAGCGTCACGCATCCCGGCGACTTAAGAAACACGGAGGAACTACCCCACCCATGATTTGGAGTTAGCGGCGGTGATTCACGCCTTGAAGATGCGGAGGCACTATTTGTATGGGGTTCATGTGGATATTTATACAGACCACAAGAGCCTCGGTATATCTTCGACCAGAGGAGGCGAACTTACGGCGAGGCGGTGGTTAGAGTTGCTTAAGGATTATGATGTTGATATCTGTACCACGGGAAGGCCAATGTTATGGCGGATGCCCTTAGTCGTAGGTCGATGGGTAGCCTATCGGATGTGCGGAGGAGGGAGGGCATGATTCGCGATTTGCATCGATTAGCGAACCTTGGTGTCCGTTTGATTGATTACGATAGCGGTGGTCGAGTTCGAGAGGTTGCCGAGTCTTCCATCGTCGAGAGGTGAAGAGGCAACAGTTTGAGGATCCATTTTGGCGATGCGTGATACGGCCGCCGTGAGAAAGGGTCCTTTTGGTAGCACGATGGGGTGCTAAGGTTTGAGGCGAGTTGTGTGTTCGGATATTGCGGGACTTGGCCGGGTTATGGGAAGCACACGGCGCGTTACTCTATCCATCCGAGTCGACCAAGATGTACCACGACCTTAGATCCGTGTATTGGTGGGATGGCTTGAAGAGGGGCGTTGCGAGTTTGTAGCTCGGTGCCGTGTTGTCGATAGGTGAAGGTAGAGCACCGAGGCACGGTGGTTTGTTGCAGACGATTGAGATCCCGACCTGGAAGTGGGAGGTGATCAACATGGACTTTATCACAGGATTACCTCGCACTCAGAGGAAACATGATTCTATATGGGTTATCGTCGACAGGCTGACAAAATTAGCCCACTTTCTACCGATCGGGGCGACTTTTGGTGAGGATTATGCGGACTTTATATCAGAGATCGTCGGTGCATGGAGTCCCTATTTCGATCATATCGGCGAGAGCCCGATTCTGACTAACTTCGGAGGTCTTTCCGGAAGGGTTTGGGGATGCGGTGAGCACAGTCTGCATTCCATCCCACGCATGACGGGCGGTGGCGCACTATCCGCACTCTTGAGGATATCTGCGAGCTGTGTTATTGACTTCGAGTGGTAGGAGGATCATTTGCCTCTAGTTGAGTTTGCGTATAATAATAGCTACCACTCCGATATTCGGATGGCGCCTTATGAGGCCTTGTATGGGAGGAAGTGCGGATCGCCGATAGGCTGGTTTGATAATGGGCGATGCGATTAGTAGGACGGTTGGTGCAGCGAGGCGATGGATAAGGTGAAGCTTATCCGAGCGGTTCTTGGCTGAGTCAGTCGGCAAGTCATATCACGGATCATCGTCGTCGGCATCGAGTTCGAGGTTGGTGATTGGGTTTTCTGAAGGTGTCACCCATGAAGGGTGTGATGAGATTCGGGAAGAAAGGGAAACTCAGCCCATGTACATTGGGTCGTATCAGATTGTCCGTAGGGTAGGCAAGGTTGCCTATGAGTTGATCTGCCGTCCGATCGGAGGCGCATCCGGTGTTTCATGTTTCTATGCTGAGGAGATGTATCGGGGATCCATCTAGAGTGCACCCGATTGACGATGTCCAGGTGACCGAGGGGTTATCGTATGAGGAGATTCCCATAGCGATAATCGATCGTCAGGTTAGGCGTCTGCGGACCAAGGACGTGGCTTCCGTCAAAGTCTTGTGGCGGAACGAGCTCAGGGAGGAGATGACGTGGGAAGCTGAGGAGGACATGAGGCAGAAGTATCCTCACTTATTTCCCACACCTCCAGGTAACTAACTTTCCTACTTGTTGATGTAATTTACTTATTGCCTAAGTGTTGTTTTGTGGCCATGTGTGGCATTTGCAAACTGTTTTAGTTATGAAAAACCTTATCGTTATCTGTCTTGGGAAGGAACATTCGGGACGAATGTTTCTAAGGAGGGGAGAATGTTATACCCCGTATTTCCAGAATATGTACGTAGGGGCGTACGTACAAAAAGTTTAGCCTTAAGTTAGGCATTATGGATGATTTTGGGCACAACTCACAAAACGGATGGTTTTCCGACGAAACGTTTTACAAAACTTGCGTAGGGTAAATTACGGCTATGCCATTTCTAATTTTTGCGGATTTTTCCGAGAGACGGAGCATTTTTGGGCCAACGAGAGGGTGACACTTGTCACCCTCAAGTGGACGGCAATGGGGGCTTTTGCCTTGGACGATTGGGAGGGTTTTGGGGCCTAAGACATGGGCCATTGTTTGTGGAGTGATTTGAGGAGTAGGTTAGGGGGCACTTGGGCAAATCTTGGCCCTCCACTTGCCCCCCACTTGGCTTGATCATGGCCCTTGGTTTCCCTATAAATACCCCCCCCCCCCCCCTTTGAAGACTTCTTCATCACAAATCTCCAAGTCTAAAAATCCTCCTTCCCCCCTTGTGAGCTTCTCGTCCTAGCCTCACTCCCCTCTGAGAGCCTGGCGAAACACCCTCTTTCCCACTCTAGCCTAGTGGCTTTGGCCGAGAGCCTCCCCCCCCCCCTTTGGTAGAAAATTGTCTTCCAAGTATAGCCACTATTCCAAAATACCCTAGTCCAAATCCCTTTTAGTATTTAAGTAGAAGTTGTTGGAAACTTCTAAGGGTTCTTGGAGCTATCGGAGCGTGCAAAACTAGGAGCTAAACCTTGCTCAGGATCGACATTTAACTTGGATAATTTTGGGCTTATCGAGGTAAATATCTTGTCCTTCTATTGTAATTGGATATTACATATAAGAATAGTTAAGACTTGAGTATAAGATAAAGAATGATATTAAAGAATAGAAGTGAACTGTAATCACAGTAGAAGGGTATAACAGAAGAAGAATTAAACTGTACTTACATAGATTGTTTTAACATGAACTTGGGTAGCTTACGGTAGGGAAGTGCTGCCCGATTTTCCGTAGAATTAAGAACCCTCTGCTTAGAATAGTCTACTGAGTAGTCTAGACATTGATAGACGTATCTGACTATTATAGGTTGATTCCCTGCGCGCGACATATTCGACTTGGCAGGTGGATTTCGCCAAGAAGGTATGTGATTCTTCCTATACTCTTGAGCATGATATTTTAAAGTATATATATATAGTACGGTAGACGTACGTGTGTTAACTGAACGTAGCTTTACGGCAATATCTTTTGACTTAAGCCTGAATAATAAAGATCTTAAAGTGTTTCAAAAGAATTATAAATCAGTTTTGAAAGAAGAAGATTATTTGTTTTTAAAACAAGAAGCTTAAGAGTTATACTAGCTTTATGTGAAGTTAAGTATAACGACTTAAGAAAGAAAAGGGACAGTTTACTTATGTGTTAATAAACGACTTATATTGATTTATGGAAAGTATAATAAGATGGTTTGATAAGTAGACATAATATGATGCTATGTGTGTTAGTGTCTTGTAACGTTTGTATAAGAGGGTATTCTTGTTGTGCTTATGTTGTTTAACGATAAGCTGTTATGTTAGTATTATATCACTCACCTCTTGACATGATACCGGGGGTTAAGCTGCCCTCCAATGCGGGGTAGACTCGGTGATGCAGGACGGTCGAGAATACCTCATGCGGGTCGAGGACTATCGAACTCTACGAGTTCGAGTTAGTGTGCGGGGTTATACCTCATGCGGTCTATGTGGCCATGCGGACTACGAGTCCAGGACGATGCCGAGGAGTAGCTACCCTCGATGCGGGGAATACCTCATGCGGGCCTATGTGAGTGGCCTATGCGGACTACGGGAGTCCAGGATTAGGCTTGCATAATGATACTATGGGCGATTGGCCTTGCTTCGATCATTCGCAGCCTAGAAAAGACCTATTACTGTTTACCTGTTATTACTCTTGTTTGTGATGTGGCACTATGTGCGGTTACATTGGTTGTTTCGTACATATTTGAAAAATTGGTTTTAAAATGATATGATTTCATTTAAGTACTTTACAGTTTCACATACTTAGTACCTGTTGTACTGACCTCCTTCGGGGGGCTGCGTTCATGCCGCAGGTAAGGGCAAGCAGGTGCTAGATCCGCATCCTTAGGATCTTTTGCGTTGGTGTCAGGAGCTCCATCTTCTCCGGAGGCTCGACTTTTGGGTATGATCTCCCTGTTGCAGATAGTCTTGTACAGTCAGGGTATGGCGGGGCCCTGTCCCGCCATAGTTGTTTACTTCCTTAGAGGTCTGTAGTCCTATTGTACAGTTGGGATGTAAACTGCCAGATTTTGATATATATATATGCCGAAAGGCGCCCTTTTCTCAGATAAAATGTGTCTCTTTTACAATTGTTTCATGTCTTATGTTTTATATTCCGCTGATTTTCTCTGATGTATGACTGCTTGGGTGCCCGGGTAAGGCACCAGTCACGGGCCCCAGAACGGGTCGTGACACAGATGGAAGTTTCTACTGGTTTTAATAATACTTAATTAGTCAAAACATTTCCCTTTATTAACGCTGCAGTGGTTTGTCGATACTCATTCTGATTTCCGAAATCAGTAAACATTATTCCTTTTTTTTTTAAAAACCAAGTACTCATTACTCACGAATGAGGTTTCACACAAAATTCATATTAATTCATTTAAGTCAAGTCTCTTCTCTTTTAAGATCAAGTCTCTTAACTTCAAAAATTAATAAACCATTCTTTTCATCTCTCTTAAGTCGTTATACCTAACTTCCCATAAAGCTAGTATAACTCTTAAGCTTTTAAAACCAAGCATTTCTCTTCTTTCAAACAGGTTTCTTAATTCTTTGGAATACTTCAACATTCTTATTATTCAGGCTTAAGTCAAAAGACATTGCCGTACAACTACGTTCAGTTAACACACGTACGTCTACCGTACTATATATATATATTCTTTAGAATATCATGCTCAAGAGGATAGGAAGAATCACATACCTCGCGACGATTATCGACTATTAGCAAAACGCTCCACGGCTATAACCCGGCTAGCCTTGTCCACCTTTTAAGTAGCACATGCTACTCGCGGAACATTCAACCTATAAAGGTTATACCAGTCTATCAAAGTCTAGACTACTCTGTAGAATATTCTAAGCAGTAGGTTCTCTATTCTACGGAAAATCGGGCAGCACTTCCCTACCCGTTAAGCTACACAAGTCTCAGTAAATACACTCCTATGTAAGTAAATCTGATTCAATCTTCTTCTTTAATATTCTTCCGACGTGATTTGATTCAATTCTTTTCTGTAATATCCTTCTATTACAGTTCAATTCTCTTCTATGAATCTTATATTCATTTCTATATAACTACAGTATGTAATTTCCAATTACAATAGAAGGATAGGATTATTTACCTCGGTAAGCCCAAATTTATCCAAGTTTAATGTCGATCCTGAGCAAGGTTTAGCTCCTACTCCGGGTGCTCCAACCCGCTCCAAACAACCCTTAGAAGTTCTACACACTTCTACTAAGTACTCCAACCAATCATGGAGATTTTTCCATAGGGTTTCGTTTAGTGGCTAAAGGAAAGTATAGTAGTATTTTACGGGCTTTTCGTAAAGAGGGTACTTGGAAATTCTACAAAGGTTTTGGGCTAGAGTATTTTGGCATTAAAACAATACTTGGAGAAGTATTTCTCAACCAAGGGGGGGTGGTATTTTACGAGAACAACTAGGCAAGGGGGGGGGGGGATACTTCTCGGCCAAGGCCTCTCAAAGGGGGAGGGGGACCTTGGACGAAAACTACACTAAGGGGGGAGAGAAAGGGGCTCTCGGCTAGAGCTCTCAAGAGGGGGGGAAAGGGATTTCAAGACTTAGAAGTCATTTGAGGGATGAAGAAACCTTCAAGTTAGGGGAGTATTTATAGGCCAACCAATGGCCAACCAATGGCCAAGATGAAGCCAAGTTCTAGGCAAGTGTAAGGCCAAGATTTGGGCAAGTGTACCTTATCCATCTACCACCAAAATATCCTACCAACTCCTTGACCACAAAAAAGGCAAAAAAACGTGCAAGGAATGCCCTTTTGCCGTCCACTTTTGAGGGTGACACATGTCACCCTCCCGTTGGTCCAAAATATTTCATCTCTCGGAAAAATCCGCAAAAATTATAAATGACATAGCCGGAATTTTCCCTTCGCAAAGTTTGGAAAACGTTTCGTCGGAAAACGACTCTTTTCGCCAGTTGTGCACAAATTTCGCCACTTTGCCTACTTAAGGCTTAAACTTTTGTACGTACGCCCTCACGTACATACTCTGGAAATACGGGGTATAACATTCTCCCCTCCTTAGAAACATTCGTCCCGAATGTTCCTTCTCAAGACGGATAACGATAAAGTTCCTCTCAACTTAAACAAGTTGCCAAGCCACACCTGGTCATAAAAATAATACACGCGCAAATATTCAACCCAAGTCCACGAGGAATCACCTCGATCATTACAAAACTCCCACCCAAGGTCTAAAAGATATTCCCCTCGCATCTTCACTTCACAAAAGAAATGATCGCTTCCGTTCTCATAGCACATGCTCGCTTCCTTCCTTTCTCGTCGTACCCTTCTTGAACACTTGAACTCTTCCTAGTACACGTACCATACCACAGTCGTCACTTCAGTTCCCAAAATTTCTGGAGCCACTACTTCCAAACTTGGTCATCTTACTAGCCTCTATCTTCTTTAAGGCCATTTCCGGCCTTCACGATCCGATTCTGGTCGAACATATCCACGAACTCATACGATGGTCACCTAAACCTGGGCCTAGCACCCTCGTGACCCTGCCCCCTGGCGGGACCACCTCGAACCGACCACACATTTCAGTCGCGGGTTGACCCGCGATTGGTCCTCAACCCACCCGCTATCGCTAAACACTTGTTCCCCGATCCGAATAATCTCACAACTCAAGTCAGAAAACCTAGTGGTCTTCTTAGCTCAACTACCATCTGTCATTTCAAACCACTCAGGGACTTATCACACAAATATAACCCACGTATACTATGCACCCCGACAAGGGTCAACACAAACATAAATCTTTTACTCAAGATGGCCTCGCATCTAAGGTCTCTACGTGTAATATTCTAAGGTTCACAATTTCTAGGTACCCCAACCTTACCCTTTACTAACTGTGCCTTTAAATCACAATTTAACATAATGTTATCTGAACATAATACTTAGCACATCATCATATCATCAACGAATACTAGTCTCTAGAGGGTAAGAATATACCTGTATCAACTGCTCCATTTTCCTTTCGTCGCTCTAACCATAATCACGCCTGCAGGCATAGCTATAGAAGCGATGAACACCGCCCGACGGTAGGGTGAGTCATTCTGCTGCATCCTTCCTATTAGGCGGTTTCGTCACATGGCCCCGACGGCCAGGAAAAACAAGCACCGATAAAAAGCGACATTCCCGGGATGGCGTGCGCCACATCGTGCCTGCGAGGAAACATGAATCCGGTGGCTAGAACCCATGTATACCGTGAACCGAAGCCACGGAGCCACGACCGGCTCGAATACCCGAGCGTCACGAAGGCGTGGAGGACCACTGCCGGCGGAGGTACATAACTAGTCGATCTTTGGCGCCCGCCTCGAAAGTTACCAAAGGACCTGCTGTTCGGCCTCTTCTGCCGATCCGGTCATTCCGTCGACCTCTCCGTGCCTCGCATCCTGGTGCATGAGCTTGCATGCGGGCAATGTCCATGCCCTGAAGAGCTACACTGCAAGCCTCGCCAGTAATCATCTAGCCGGTGGCGTAGCGGTGTACTCATCCTCCATATCGGCTACTACCGCAGGACATACCGAGCTAATGAGTCGAACTCCACATTGTACTCTTTAACCGTCCGCCCGTCCTGCCTCAACGTCAAAAATCTGTCGGCCCGAGCCCTCCTCATCTCTGGGGGCAAGAAATGTGCAAGAAAAGCCCTTGAGAACTCGTCCCACACAGCTGGAAGTGCATGCTCCCCCCGGGACAGTTCCCATGAATCAAACCGATCATTGCAGATCTCGCGGTGATGCGAACCTAATACCACCGACTCGCCTGCGAGGCTCGATCACTCTCATGATCCGTAGGCTGTCGGATAAACTCCCGAGGTCATCCTCGGCTCTCGATCCATAGAACAACGGCGGACTACAACTCGGGAAGTCCGTAGTCTCAAATGCGCTCGGGGTGAACTACGGGTGCTACTTGGGATCGAATGCTGCATCCGGCCTATCTCATATCGGCCACGACCACGGCGATGGCGGGCCATCTCTTGTACCCATCTCATCTGCTCCGGTGTGGGGCTGGAGGCTCAGTCTTGTAGTCTCGTGACCATCTGCGGCTCTAAACTCTGCGGCGGCGCCGCAAAACTCGCCGTCAAGCACTATCTCGGTAACGGCCCGGGCTCTGCCTCGGTAACCCTCCGTGCTCTACTCGCGACTCCTCGCTTTGCCTTGCCATAGGCACGGGTTGCCTTACGCGGAGGCATAATCGGTAAAGGAAAGGAATACGTCAGAGGGGTCCAACTTATCACACGGCTCTAAGGCACGATCTCAGAATGAGAAGAATGGAAACCAATCCTAAATGTCCTATAGCCTCCTGATTATAGATGTGGTGCACAACACACCGATAATCAAGACTTCTACTGAACACGGTCGTAGACACTTTCCGAGGATTAATCGCTCGATACCACTTTTGTCACGCGACCGAACCGGGCGTGGTATCGTGCCTTACCCGCACCCAAGTAGTCATACATCAGAGTAATCAGCGGAATATAAATACGACCTGAAACAATTATAAAATGAAAATAGTTTATCCATGAAAATATCGCCTTTCGGCCTGTATATATAATAAAACCTTGAACAGTTACATCCCCATTTACAAACTCTGCCCACAACAGTACTACAGACCTCTAAGAAAGTGACAACAACTATGACGGGACAGGGCCCCGCCATACCCCTGAATGTACAAGAACTTACAGACTCAGGGTAACATACCAAAAGATAAGCCTCCGAAGAAACGGGGCTTCCCAACCTGTTGGCGTGATCCTATGGCGAGGATCACTGACGATGTACCTCTACCTGCGGCATGAACGCAGCCCCCCGAAGGAGGTCAGTACAACAGGTACCAAGTATGTGAAACTGTAAAATACTGTAAATGAAATCATAATAGTCTATATAAAGCAGGAGACATGTATGATAACCAAACTAACTACAGTTCACAACATAAAAGCAGTCATGTCAAGTCAGGGACTCACGCCCTCAAGTCATCCCTCATGCCCGTGGAACTCCTTCCTCACTGCCGGCAGTCTAGGTACAAATTGTGTGGAATACGTGTCCCGGCCCATCCCATGGGACTCGGTAAAGAATCATGTAGAATACGTGTCCCGGCCCATCCCATGGGACTCGGTAAAGAATCATGTGGAATACGTGTTCCGGCCCATCCCATGGGACTCGGTGAAGAATCAGATGAAATACGTATCCCAGCCCATCTCATGGGACTCGATGAAGAATCAGATGAAATACGTGTCCCGGCCCATCTCATGGGACTCGGTAAGCATAGAAATACAACACTTGCACAACAAAGGCTATCACCACAAGCATAGGCAAGTTACACACAACTCAAGGTTATTTTATGCCAAAGTCCAGGTTCTGACCCCAAAGTATTACGTACGTTAAATTTGTCACGCCCCAAACCCCGGGCCCGTGACTGGTGCCCTACCTGGGCATCCTTCTTACTTAACAACTAAGTAAACTGCGGAAATTAAATAACACCTCATTTTTTTTTTATAAAACGTACGTGCAAGGGCAAAGCCGACAAGGCTGCCATATAATATACATAACAAAAGACACTACACCGTACATGAGTCCAATCCCACATATGAATACAGACCTCTAAGAGTCATACTGAACTATGACGGGACAAGGCCCCGCACCCATAAGCGTACAAAGCACATCTTGAAAGAACTTATACCAAAAAGATAGACTCCAAACAGAAGGAGCTATCTGAAAACTCTAAGCAGGGTCCTACACCTGCCGATCACCGAACAACGTACCTAAACCTGCGGCATGAACGCAGCCCCCCGAAGGAGATCAGTACGAAGAATGTACCAAGTATGTGAAATCAAAAATCAGAAATGAAATCATAATAGTCTATACAAGCAGGAGACATGTATGATAACCAAACTATAGTACTCAATATTTAAGCAGTCATGTCAAGTCAGGGACTCACGCCCTTCCAGTCATCACTTAAATATAACAATGGGTCTCACGCCCACAACATCAATCATGCCCGTGGAATACCTTCCTCATCGCCGGATCTATGATATAATCACACCAAGAAGTACACATGAACACTAGGTCCCACCGTCATAAAAACCGTACTAACAATACTATACAACCAAACCACGGGCGACACGGCAAGTACGAAGACGACTACCGGATACCAAGGGTGTCACGTGGCGGAGCAAATACGAGGGCTAACTACCGATACCAAGGCCGTATCACGAGACTTCGCCACTATACCGAGCAGGGCAAGTCACGAGGCTAACTACCAGTACCAAGGCCGAATCGGCCACGAGGCGGGGGTAAGTACGAAAGCCAACCACCAGATACCAAGGCCGAATCAGTAAACCTCATGGAGAGCTAGTCCATGGAACAACAATCCTAATGGAACCATACCCGTGGGCCACCCATCGTGTCAGTAGGTCCAAAAGGAAACAACAAGACATCAATCAAAATGGAAGCATACTCGTGGGCCACCATCGTGGTGTCGGTATGTCCAAAGCGATTAACAAAATAACACCTAATGGAAACATACCCGTGGGCCACCCATCGTGTCAGTATGTCCAAAAGGATTGATTAGTGGAAGCATACCCGTGGGCCACCCATCGTGTCAGTATGTCCATCAATCAAGAATAACATGACCGGCCCTCCATCGAGAGACGCGGTAACACATAAATACAACACTTGCACAACAAAGGCTATCACCACAAGCATAGGCACGTTCAACATTTTAAACAAGCCAAAGTCCTTATCAAGGCACACTTAGAATAATTCTCAATTAATCAAGCCAAAGTACTTATCAAGGCACACTTAAACTAATTCTCAATTAATCAAGCCAAAGCACTTATCAAGGCACAAATAGAATAATTCTCATTTAACAAGCCAAAGTACTATGTACGTACATTCTTTTCAAAAGGCTCCTTTTTATGCAAAACCCCAAGATACTAACACCCGTAGTATCAAGGCATGTCTATTTTTCAAAGTAAGTTACTACACTTTTAGAAAACTCATTTCAAAGCTTGAAATCAAGTAACTTCAAATTTTCACAATCTAGGCAACTTATGCCCATAAATCAAAATAGACAACTTTCTAAATCTTCCATAAAGCCGTTATAACCAACTTCCCATAAAGCCGTTATAACCCTTTATGGTTTTTTTTTAGACAATTTCATTCTTTTTATAACCAAGAGACTTATACTTAAAGCCAAGTATTACAAACTTTCAAATCAAGTTTCTTAACTTTCAAAATACTACAAGTCTCTTAATATTTAGAAAATAATTTTCTTCTACTTTTAAACCTCAAGTAACTCACACCTTTAAAACAAGTTACTTCTCTTAAATCGTGTCATTTCTCCTCTTTTAAAACCATTAAGTAAATCACTCCTTTTACTCACCTAAAGTCATTATAATGACCCTTAGGTTTTGGAACTAAGGCACTAGCCAAAAGATTTGGAAACCACTTCCTTTTCAAGACTAAGTACTTTAAGCAAAATACTTTCACTCTTAAGAATCCAAACTCCACTAAGGCAATGGATTATACGAATTACAATTTAAACATCAAAGTACAATCAAGGAAGTACATAGAACAAATTCTATACTAGGCAATCCAAGTACAACCAAGGAATGGATCATTTAAGGAGTAGAACGTACTTTCTTTATCTTTAGGATTCATGCTAGAAGAGGAGATAGTTCACATACCTTTTCGGCTAATTCCTCAAGCTAAGCGAATCGTAAATGCGTAGAAGTTTCAACCTATAATGGTCACAACAAGACTATCAATCTTCTAGTCTCTAACGTAGAATAATACTAAGTATACGGTCTCTAATTCTACGGAAAATCGGGCAGCACTTCCTTTGTTTCTACTCACTTTGCCACCTTTTTCAAGGTCGAATACAATAACCAACACGCCACATTTAAGGCTCAAAACAACAACCAAACCAAAGGGGATTACACGCCTTACAATACGTGTAAAATTCCGCCCCACAATTCATACCAAGTAGTTTAAAACTCCAAGCCATTCTCGGCCAACTACATACTAACAATTCAAAGTCTTTTCCAATCCTTTTCCAATTTCAAGTTCTTAGGTCAACATGTTATTTAGTCATAAACAACTACAATTTCCTTCTTTATTCAACATGCGACGACTTAAACTAATAATCAACTTGAATTCCAATCTTAAAGCTAAACATGCTAGTTTTCGGATTAGGGTTCCAATAGCCCATAAATATATAAAACTTCATACTATATAACACATGCTTGCTAAATCCATAGCTACAACAATAAGTAAGTCTTAACTACTAAAACGACAAAATTTATACCTTTCCAAGCCCTTAAAATTTCCAAGATCCAAAGTCGCGCCTTAGCAAATTCTTAGCTCCTTTCCTTAAGTTCCAATCCGCTCCAAGCACTCCTAAGAAGCCTATGAAGAACCCATCTTCAAGTTCTAACTTCAAAGTTGAAGAACTCCCTTAGTTTCCGCCTTGCGACTAATACGAAAACGCCGTTTTTCCGAAATCTTTCTATTGAGATAACCTTACAACACTCTTAGGAACCTTGGGTTTAAGTCTTGTGGCTAATGGACAACATTTGCAAAAATTTTGTGTGAAAGGTTCCTCAAAGCCGAGAGCTCTTTCTTGAGCAAGAAAGATTGTGATTTTTCTCTAAGTGTTAAATGAGCTAGTCTTGCACTAGTAGTATACTTATAACACAATGGAGGGTTTAGATGTCCACAAATGTGAGGTTAGGGTGGGTTTCACTTGGATCAAGCCTAGGTGGACAAGTTGACTTGTCAACAATATCAAGCTTTGGAAGACTTATCTTCTACCATGGTCAATGACCATTTTGCCCTTACACAATTTCGACCAAGCCATGTGGAAGGAGTGCCACGTGTCTCCCTCTCATTCGTCCATAAAAATTCCGTAACCCTCGTGGGCCCCACAAAAATGTAAAATTCCTCGGGTGGGCCCCACGTGACCAAATCCGTAAAAATAAATTTCCATAAGGTTAAGAGTTCCATACTCTTCAAACAATGTATTTTGAGAATCCAATTCTCAACAACGAACATTTTTCCTTTCCGACGTTCGGAACATTTTCCGTCGGAAAAACAATTCTTCCTTTCGTACTAATTTCCAAGTCTTGTGTTCCTTACGTACCTTCACTTATACATGTCCTGAACTTACGGGGTGTAACAAAATTCTTTTTAAAAGATCCATTTCTTTTATAAAGGTCACCCGATACCCGTAGTATTAAAATAGAGTGACTCACATTTTTAGGTAAACCAAAACACTTTCCTTTTCAACATCAAGTAACAACATTCTTTTCCATAAGTTCAAGTTTGCCTAATTTCAAGTACTTAAGCCTCTTATTTTAGAAAGGTTTCGTAGTTCATAGTCTTAATCACTTAAGAATATAATTCTCTTTTAAACAATTTGAGAAACATATGCCTTATATGTGAGTAGGTTACTCTTGTTCAAAATCAATCTTATTAAAGCAGCCATGATCTAGGAAATGTAATATCATTTTGTCTCATCTTAGCTTCTATGCAGATGGAAGTTTCTACTGGTTTTAATAATACTTAATTAGTCAAAACATTTCCCTTTATTAACGCTGCAGTGGTTTGTCGATACTCATTCTGATTTCCGAAATCAGTAAAACATTATTCCTTTTAAAAAACCAAGTACTCATTACTCACGAATGAGGTTTCACACAAAATTCATATTAATTCATTTAAGTCAAGTCTCTTCTCTTTTAAGATCAAGTCTCTTAACTTCAAAAATTAATAAACCATTCTTTTCATCTCTCTTAAGTCGTTATACCTAACTTCCCATAAAGCTAGTATAACTCTTAAGCTTTTAAAACCAAGCATTTCTCTTCTTTCAAACAGGTTTCTTAATTCTTTGGAATACTTCAAGATTCTTATTATTCAGGCTTAAGTCAAAAGACATTGCCGTACAACTACGTTCAGTTAACACGCGTCGCTCACCGTACTATATATATATATTCTTTAGAATATCATGCTCAAGAGGATAGGAAGAATCACATACCTCGCGACGATTATCGACTATTAGCAAAACGCTCCACGGCTATAACCCGGCTAGCCTTGTCCACCTTTTAAGTAGCACATGCTACTCGCAGAACATTCAACCTATAAAGGTTATACCAGTCTATCAAAGTCTAGACTACTCTATAGAATATTCTAAGCAGTAGGTTCTCTATTATACGGAAAATTGGACAGCACTTCCCTACCCGTTAAGCTACACAAGTCTACTGTAAATACAGTCCTATGTAAGTACAGTTCAATCTTCTTCTTTAATATTCTTCTGACGTGATTTCAGTTCAATTCTTTTCTGTAATATCCTTCTATTACAGTTCAATTCTCTTCTATGAATCTTATATTCATTTCTATATAACTACAGTATGTAATTTCCAATTACAATAGAAGGATAGGATTATTTACCTCGGTAAGCCCAAAATTATCCAAGTTTAATGTCGATCCTGAGCAAGGTTTAGCTCCTACTCCGGGTGCTCCAACCCGCTCCAAACAACCCTTAGAAGTTCTACACAGTTCTACTAAGTACTCCAACCAATCATGGAGATTTTTCCATAGGGTTTCGTTTAGTGGCTAAAGGAAAGTATAGTAGTATTTTAGGGCTTTTCGAAAGAGGTACTTGGAAATTCTACAAAGGTTTTGGGCTAGAGTATTTTGGCATTAAAACAATACTTGGAGAAGTATTTCTCAACCAAGGGGGTGGTATTTTACGAGAACAACTAGGCAAGGGGGGGGGGATACTTCTCGGCCAAGGCCTCTCAAAGGGGGAGGGGGACCTTGGACGAAAACTACACTAAGGGGGGAGAGAAAGGGGCTCTCGGCTAGAGCTCTCAAGAGGGGGGGAAAGGGATTTCAAGACTTAGAATTCATTTGAGGGATGAAGAAACCTTCAAGTTAGGGGAGTATTTATAGGCCAACCAATGGCCAACCAATGGCCAAGATGAATGTTATACCCCGTATTTCCAGAGTATGTACGTGGGGGCGTACGTAGGAAAGTTTGAGCCTTAAAGTTAGGCAAGATTCGAAATTTGTACACAACCCCCGTAAAGAGTCGTTTTTCGACAAAACGTTTTACAGAACTTGCGTAGGGAAAATTCCGGCTATGTCGTTTAGTATTTTTGCGGATTTTTCCGAGCGTCGGAACATTTTTGGACCAACGAGAGGGTGACACTTGTCACCCTCAAGTGGCGGTTTGGAGTGGACGAAAGGGGGACGTTTCCTCCCTTGTTTTGTGCCTTATTTTGGCCTTGTTTTGTGCCTTGTTTTGTGCCATGTTTTGTGGAGTAGGGGTTAGGGTGCACTTGGCTTGATCTTGGCCTTACACTTGCCTTGCACATGGCTTGATCTTGTCCATTGGTTTCCCTATAAATACTCCCCCTTGCTTGAAGGTTTTCTTCATCCCTCAATTCACTCTAAGTCTTGAAAACTCTTCCCCCCTTTGTGTTGTTCTCGTCCTAGCCTCTCCCCCTCCCCCTTTTGTGAGCCCTTGGCCGAGAGCCTCCCCCTCCCCCTTTGTAGTGTCTAGCCGAGGGGTACCCCCCCCCCCCCTTGCCTTGTTGTTCTCGTATAATACCCCCTTTGGTAGAGAAATACTTCTCCAAGTATTGTTATAATGCCCAAAATACCTTGGCCTTATACCTTGTAGTATTCCAAAAGTTACCTCTATACGTAGAGCCCGGAAATACTACCTTTTGTCCTTTTAGTCTCAAACCGAAACCCTAAGGAAATTCTTCATAGCGAGTTGAAGTATTAAGTAGAAGTTGCGTAGAACTTCTAAGGGTTGTTTGGAGCGGGTTGGAGTGCCCAGAGTTGGAGCTAAACGTTGCTCAGGATCAACATTATAACTTGGATAATTTTGGGCTTATCGAGGTAAATATTATTGTCCCCTTATTGTAATTGGAAATTACATGTTGTAGGATTATATAGTTGAAGTATACTATATATAGAACTGAACATAGCTTTGCGGCAATGTCTTTTGACTTAAGCCTGAATATAAAGAGAAGCAGGCTGTAATTACATAGGGTGTATTCTGATGAGACTTGTGTGGTATTGCTGTGTAGTAGAATTGTATAAGTCCGGTTATAAGTTTAACCCCCACCCCCCCTGGTTGGCTTGGTAGCCGGCCTCGATAGAGGATGAGATTTACGCTGTGATTTGCGGGGAGGTGCCAATTTTTACGTAGAATATGGGCCGTGCGGTTAGAAGTTAATGAGCGTTTGTGGCCTATATAGGTGGAAGTACTACGAGTAGCGTATTCTACTTGAAGAGTGGAAAAGGCTAGCCGGATTACAGTACTGTGGAGCGTTTTGCTTATTGTCGATAATCGTCGCGAGGTATGTGGACCTCTTCCTATCCTTTCTAGCATGATGTTTTTGTAAACTATGTAGTACGGTAGACGTACATGTGCTAAATGAGTTTGGTTGGTTCAAAACATAGGGTGTTATAATAGCTTTATGGGAAGTTAGTTATAACGACTGTATGTAGGTAAAAGAATGGTTTATTGATTGTAGAAGTTAAGAGACTTGATCTTGGAAGATAAGAGACTTAACTTAATTGATTTGTTATATAACATTTTGTTAAAAATGTTGTGAAACCTCATTCGCGAGTAATGAGTACTTGGTTTTAAAAAGAATAATGTTTTACTGATTTCGGAAATGAGAATAAGTGTCGAGCAAACCACAGCAGCGCTAATAAAGGAAAATGTATTGACAAATAACTAATTGTTGTTAAAAACCAGTAGAAACCTCCATCTGCATAGAAGCTAAGATAAGACAAAATTGTATTACATTTCCTAGATCATGGCTGCTGTAACAAGATTGTTATAAACAAGAATAAACTGCTCACACATAAGGCATATGTTACTCAATTGTTTTAAAAGAGATTAAGACTATGAGTTATGAAACCTTTCTAAAATAAGAAACTTGAGCATTTGAAATTAGGCAAACTTGAACGTTTGGAAAATAATGTTGTTACTTGATTTTACAAAGGGAAGTGTTTTGGTTTACTAAAAAAGATAGTCACTCTATTTTTATACTGCGGGTATTGTGTGAATTTTGTGAAAGGAACGGATCCTTTAAAAAGAGTTAATGTATGTAGTACTTTGGGGTTAAAACCCGGATTTGTTGTAATAAAATATAAGTCTATGAAATTGTTGAACTTGCCTATGCTTGTTGTGATAGCCTTTGTTGTGCAAGTGTTGTATCTACGTATTCTGGCGCCTCTCGTTGGAGGGCGGCTATCTGTTGATTGATGGACATCGACACGATGGGTGGCCACGGGTATGCTTCCACTAATCGATCCTTTTGGACATCTTGACACGATGGGTGGCCACGGGTATGCTTCCATTAAGTGTGATCTTGTTATTTGTTCTTGGACATCGACACGATGGGTGGCCACGAGTATGCTTCCATTTTGATTGTTATCTTGTTATTCGATTTGGACATCGACACGATGGGTGGCCCACGAGTATCTTCCATTTCGATTGTTATCTGGATATTTCCTTTGGACATACCGACACGATGGGTGGCCACGGGTATGCTTCCATTAGGATGGTTCCATGGCCATGCTTATACAGGGTGAGATCTTGGGCATGCGGCCGTTGTCTTTGGTTAAATTCGGGTTATATTTGAGTGATGACTTGAGGCGTGAGCCCCGACTTGACATGTTGCTTTTATGTTGTGAATCGTAGTTTTGTTATCATACATGTCTCTGTTTTTATATAGGTTATGATTTCATTCTGATATTTTTGATTTCACATACTTGGTACTGTTATCTTGACCTCCTTGAAGTGCGTTCATCTTAGTAGGTAGAGGTACACCAGTGTTGGTCCTCGCTCATAGGATCACAGTTCAGCGTTGGGAAGCTCCGTTCTCCGGAGGCTTATCTTTTGGTATGTTACCCTGAGTTGTAGGTTCTTGTACATTCAGGGGTATGGCGGGGCCCTGTCCCGTCATGTTGTATAAAACTCTTAAGTGCAAATCTTTGTTGTGGCGGGGTTTGTAAAAGGGATTAAAGCTGTTCGTTTTGAAAGACTTGCATATATATATTTTATTGGAAGGTGACCGTTTGGTTGCTTTGTTTATGATCATATATCTTGTTTCATGTTTAAGTTTTATTTCCGCTGATTTACTCTGATGTTGTATCACTAGGGTGCCCGGTAAGGCACGATCCACGGGCCGGGCAGTCGTGACAAAAGTGGTATCGAGCGATTAATCCTCGGAAAGTGTCTACTGACGTGTCTAGTAGAGTCTTGATTATCGGTGTGTTGTGCACCACATCTATAATCGTGAGGCTGCAGGACATTTAGGATTAGTTTCCCCTTCTCATTCCGAGATCGTGCCTTAGAGGCTGTGTTGTAAGTTGGACCCCCTCGACGTATCTCGTTTTTACCGTTATGCCTCCGCGCGCAACCGAGCCGAGAAGGGCAAGGCGGCCGAGGAGCGCTAGTGGGATCTGAGGAGTATGCGAGGCGCAGCCCAAACATTACACGAGATAGTGCTTGAGCATCGAGTTTTGCGACGCCGCCACGGCTCAGCGATTTAGAGTCGCGGCGGTGGGCTGCTGAGACCGATACACTGAGCCTCGGTCCACGGCTGAAGCGGATGAGATGGGGTACAAGGAGATGGCCGATTCTTGGCGAGTCGTGGTCGAATATGAGGATAAATTTGAATCTGGCGATTCGATTCGGTAGCACCGTAGTTCACCCCGGCGAGATAGTTTGAGGCTACGGACTTTACGAGTTGTAGCCCGCCGTAGTTTTATGGGTCGAGGCCTGAGGATGATCCGCGAGTTCATCCGAAGCGATTCTGGTCGTAGAGTGATCAAGGCTTCGAGACCGAGTCGGTGGTCTTAGGTTCGCATCGGTGCGTGATACCGCGATCGTGGTTTGATTCGTGGGAGTTGTCCCGGGGAGAGCATGCGCTTCCAGCAGTGTGGGACGAGTTCTCAGAGGCATTCCTCACTCACTTCTTGCCTCCGCAGATGAGGAGGGCACGGGCCAAAAGATTTATGATCTTTGAGGCAGAGAGGCGTGCGGTTCGGAGTACAACGTGGAGTTTGACTCGTTGGCTCGGTATGTCCCGCTTTAGTGGCAACCATGGAGGATAGAGTGCACCGCTACGTCACGGGCTAGATGATTACCAGCGAGGCTTGTTCGGGAGTAGCTCTTGGTAGGGCATGGACATTGCCCGCATGCAGGCTCATGCACTAGGATGTGAGGCACGGAGAGGTCAACGGAATGACCTGGATCAGCAGAAGAGGGCCAGGACAGCAGGGTCTTTTGGCAACTTTCGAGGCGGACCGCCTCAGCAGCAGGCTAGTTATGTACCTCCGCCAGTACCGAGTGGTCCTCCACCGTCTTCAGGAGCAGGTTAGGGCTCCAAGGGTTCAGATTTTCGGGAGAGCAGGGGTGTTAGCCAGCTGAAGTCACCCCTACCTCGTTGTGACCGTTGTGGTAGGCTCCATTTTGGGGAGTGTCGTGCTAATTTGGGAGTTTGTTTTACATGCGGCCAGCAGGGCCATTTTGCGAGAAATTGTCCGACCAGAGGTAGCGCGGATGTAGAGACTCGGCCTTCAGGATCTATGGCTGGTTCATCACCTTCTACAGTTATGCGCCCTGCAGAACAGGCCTATGATTAGAGTAAAGCGGTGGATACAGGTATATCCTTAACCCTCTAGAGTTTTGGTATGCTTGATATGATGATCTTATTATTGTGTGCTATGTACGGATAGCGTTGTGTTATTTGTGAGTTAGAAAACATGGTTAGTTGGAAGGATAAGTATGGGGGCATGGTAGGTGTGAACCTTAGAATATTTCACGATTGAGACCTTAGAGGTAAGGTCGTCTTGAGCAAAAGATTTATTTTATGTTTGACCTTTATCAGAGTGCGTAGTATATGTGGGAGATATTTGTGTAATAAGTCCGTGGGTTGTGTAAAATGAAAGTGGTGGCTTTCAGGATGTGAATTAGTAAGATTGTTCTGTATCGAGGAGCAAGAGTTGGCGCGACGGAGGGTCGGGTTGAGGGCGTATTGCGGGTCAACCCGTAGCCGGTTTAGGTAAGTCGATTACGGGTGGTCCCGGATGGTAAGTCACGAGGGTGCTAGGCCCCAGTTTAGATGACCATCGTATGAGTTCGTGGATATGTTCGGACAGAAGCGGTTCGTGAAGGCCGGGAATGGCCTTAAAGAAGATCGAGGCTAGTAAGATGACCAAGTTTGGAGGTAGTGGCTCCAGAAATTTTGGGAACTGAAGTAATGATCAAGTATGGTGCGATATCTTGGGAGAGTTCAAGTGACTACGACGAGTAAGGAAAGAAGTGAACGTGTGTTAGCAAAATAAAAGAGATCATTTTGTTGTGAAGTGAAGATGCGAAGGGAGTATCCTTTAGACCAGGGTGGAAGCTTTTGTTATGTTGGAGGTGTTTCCTCGTGGACTTGGATTAAGTATTGGAACGTGTGTTTTGTGGCCGTGTGTGGCATTGGCAACTTGTTTAAGTTAAGAAGGAACTTCATCGTTATCCGTCTTGTGAAGGAACATTCGGGACGAATGTTTCTAAGGAGGGGAGAATGTTATACCCCGTATTTCCAGAGTATGTACGTGGGGGCGTACGTAGGAAAGTTTGAGCCTTAAAGTTAGGCAAGATTCGAAATTTGTACACAACCCCCGTAAAGAGTCGTTTTTCGACGAAACGTTTTACAGAACTTGCGTAGGGAAAATTCCGGCTATGTCGTTTAGTATTTTTGCGGATTTTTCCGAGCGTCGGAACATTTTTGGACCAACGAGAGGGTGACACTTGTCACCCTCAAGTGGCGGTTTGGAGTGGACGAAAGGGGGACGTTTCCTCCCTTGTTTTGTGCCAACGTTTTGTGAAGTAGGGGTTAGGGTGCACTTGGCTTGATCTTGGCCTTACACTTGCCTTGCACATGGCTTGATCTTGTCCATTGGTTTCCCTATAAATACCCCCCCTTGCTTGAAGGTTTTCTTCATCCCTCAATTCATTCTAAGTCTTGAAAACTCTTCCCCCCTTTGTGTTGTTCTCGTCCTAACCTCTCCCCCTCCCCCTTTTGTGAGCCTCGGCGAAGCCTCCCTCCCCTTTGTAGTGTCTGTGAGGGGTACCCCACTTGCCTTGTTGTTCTCGTATAATACCTCTTTGGTAGAAATACTTCTCAAGTATTGTTATAATGCCCAAAATACCTTGGCCTTATACCTTGTAGTATTCCAAAAGTTACCTCTATACGTAGAGCCCGGAAATACTACCTTTTGTCCTTTTAGTCTCAAACCGAAACCCTAAGGAAATTCTTCATAGCGAGTTGAAGTATTAAGTAGAAGTTGCGTAGAACTTCTAAGGGTTGTTTGGAGCGGGTTGGAGCGCCCAGAGTTGGAGCTAAACGTTGCTCAGGATCGACATTATAACTTGGATAATTTTGGGCTTATCGAGGTAAATATTATTGTCCCCTTATTGTAATTGGAAATTACATATTGTAGGATTATATAGTTGAAGTATACTATATATAGAACTGAACATAGCTTTGCGGCAATGTCTTTTGACTTAAGCCTGAATATAAAGAAGAGAAGCGAATCAGTAATTACATAGGGTGTATTACTGATGAGACTTGTGTGGTATTACTGTGTAGTAGAATTGTATACGTCCGATTAGACGTATAAACCCCCCCCCCCCCCTGGTTGGCTTGGTAGCCGGCCTCGATAGAGGAGGAGATTTACGCGGTTGCGGGGAGGTCTTCCGAATTTTCGTAGAATATGGAACCGCAAGTGCGGTTAGAAGTTAATGAGCGTTTGTGGCCTATATAGGTGGAAGTACTACGAGTAGCGTATTCTACTTGAAGAGTGGAAAAGGCTAGCCGGATTACAGTACTGTGGAGCGTTTTGCTTATTGTCGATAATCGTCGCGAGGTATGTGGACCTCTTCCTATCCTTTCTAGCATGATGTTTTTGTAAACTATGTAGTACGGTAGACGTACATGTGCTAAATGAGTTTGGTTGGTTCAAAACATAGGGTGTTATAATAACTTTATGGGAAGTTAGTTATAACGACTCTATGTAGGTAAAAGAATGGTTTATTGATTGTAGAAGTTAAGAGACTTGATCTTGGAAGATAAGAGACTTAACTTAATTGATTTGTTATATAACATTTTGTTAAAAATGTTGTGAAACCTCATTCGCGAGTAATGAGTACTTGGTTTTAAAAAGAATAATGTTTTACTGATTTCGGAAATGAGAATAAGTGTCGAGCAAACCACAGCAGCGCTAATAAAGGAAAATGTATTGACAAATAACTAATTATTGTTAAAAACCAGTAGAAACCTCCATCTGCATAGAAGCTAAGATAAGACAAAATTGTATTACATTTCCTAGATCATGGCTGCTGTAACAAGATTGTTATAAACAAGAATAAACTGCTCACACATAAGGCATATGTTACTCAATTGTTTTAAAAGAGATTAAGACTATGAGTTATGAAACCTTTCTAAAATAAGAAACTTGAGCATTTGAAATTAGGCAAACTTGAACGTTTGGAAAATAATGTTGTTACTTGATTTTACAAAGGGAAGTGTTTTGGTTTACTAAAAAAGATAGTCACTCTATTTTTATACTGCGGGTATTGTGTGAATTTTGTGAAAGGAACGGATCCTTTAAAAAGAGTTAATGTATGTAGTACTTTGGGGTTAAAACCCGGATTTGTTGTAATAAAATATAAGTCTATGAAATTGTTGAACTTGCCTATGCTTGTTGTGATAGCCTTTGTTGTGCAAGTGTTGTATCTCTGTGTTACCGCGCCTCTCGTTGGAGGGTCGACTATCTGGTTGATTGATGGACATACTGACACAATGGGTGGCCCACGGGTATGCTTCCACTAATCGATCCTTTTGGACATACTGACACGATGGGTGGCCCACGGGTATGCTTCCATTAGGAGTGTGATCTTGTTATTTGTTCTTGGACATACTGACACGATGGGTGGCCCACGAGTATGCTTCCATTTCGATTGTTATCTGGATATTTCCTTTGGACATACTAACACGATGGGTGGCCCACGGGTATGCTTCCATTGGGATGGTTCCATGGCCATGCTTATACCGAGGTGAGATGCCGGGGAATGCGGCCGTTATGCGGGTTAAATTCCCGGGTTATATTTGAGTGATGACTTGAGGGCGTGAGCCCCTGACTTGACATGACTGCTTTTATGTTGTGAACTGTAGTTTTGTTATCATACATGTCTCCTGTTTTTATATAGACTGTTATGATTTCATTTACTGATATTTTTGATTTCACATACTTGGTACTGTTGTCTTGACCTCCTTGAAGGCTGCGTTCATCCGCAGTAGGTACACCAGATGTTGGTCCTCGCCATAGGATCACGATTCAGCGTTGGGAAGCTCCGTTCTCGGAGGCTTATCTTTTGGTATGTTACCACGAGTTGTAGGTTCTTGTACATTCGTGGTATGGCGGGCCCTGTCGTCATGTTGTATAAAACTCTTAGAAGTGCAGTAAATCTTGTTGTGGCGGGGTTTGTAAAAGGGATTAAACTGTTCGTTTTGAAAGACTTGCATATATATATTTTATTGGAAGGTGACCGTTTGGTTGGCCTATTTTATGATCATATATCTTGTTTCATGTTTAAGTTTTATTTCCGCTGATTTACTCTGATGTTGTATCACTAGGGTGCCCGGGGTACGGCACCAGTCACGGGCCCCGGAACGGGTCGTGACAATGAAGCCAAGTGCTAGGCAAGTGTAAGGCCAAGATTTGGGCAAGTGTACCTTATCCATCTACCACCAAAATATCCTACCAACTCCTTGACCACAAACAAGGCAAAAAAACGTGCAAGGAATGCCCTTTTGCCGTCCACTTTTGAGGGTGACACATGTCACCCTCCCGTTGGTCCAAAATATTTCATCTCTCGGAAAAATCCGCAAAAATTATAAATGACATAGCCGGAATTTTCCCTTCGCAAAGTTTGGAAAACGTTTCGTCGGAAAACGACTCTTTTCGCCAGTTGTGCACAAATTTCGCCACTTTGCCTACTTAAGGCTTAAATTTTTGTACGTACGCCCTCACGTACATACTCTGGAAATACGGGGTATAACATAACCTATACTTAAAATCAAGTTACTTCTCTTTTTCCGAAAACAAGTCGTTATAAGTCAAGTCTCTTATCTTTCAAGATCAAGTCTCTTAACTTTCAAAATCAAGTCGTTTATAAGTCAAGTCTCTTATCTTTGAAGATCAAGTCTCTTAACTTTCTACAATCAAGAAGCCATTATTTTACCTACATAAATTCGTTATAACTAACTTCCCATAAAGCTATTATAACACCCTATGTTTTAAACCAACCAAAACACTTAGCACATGTACGTCTACCGTACTACATAGTTCACAACAATCATGCTAGAAAAGATAGGAATAGGTTCACATACCTCGCGATGATTATCGACAATTAGCAAAACGCTCCATAGTACTGTAACTCTGCTAGCCTTTTCCACTCTTCAAGTAGAATACGCTACTCGAAGTACTGCAACCTATAAAGGCCACAAAACGCCTATCAACTCCTAGATCTCTTCGTAGAATATTTTAAATACATGGTTCCGTATTCCACAGAAAATTCGGCAGCACCTCCCCCCCCCCCCCCCCGCTATCACACAAATCACCTCCCCTACCAAGGCCCGCTACCAGGCCAACAACTCCCAGGGGATTACACGTCTAACCGCACGTGTTCAAGTCTGCTTCACAGTAATACTACACAAGTCTCATGTAAATGCAGTCAATGTAAATCTGATTCAATCCTTTATAATCATCCTTCCAATATAATATACTCAAGTATAACTACTACAACATGTAATATCCAATTACAATAGGGGGACATAGATCATTACCTCGATAAGCCCAAAATTATCCAAGTTTATAAGTCGATCCTGAGCAACGTTTAGCTCCAATTCCTTACGCTCCAACCCGCTCCAAGCGACCCTTAGAAGTTTCTAAACAACTTCTCTTAACACTCCAACCAAGCTTATGAAGATTTTTCTAGGGTTTCGTTTAGCGACTTTTGGAATAAAAAAAATAGTATTTCCGGGCTCCTAGTATTAAAACAACTTTGGAATACTACTAGGGATACTAGGCCAATGTATTTGGGATTATACAATAATACTCCAAGTATTTCTCTACACAAGAGGGGGAGGGGACGAAACAAGACTAAAAAGGGAGGGAGTATTTCTTTGCTTGGAAAGGCTTAAGTGTGGAATGAATTTGGTCTTCAACCAAGGGAGTATATATAGAGGATTCAAGGGTCAAGATCTAGTTAAGTGGGTGGTCAAGATTGGGCCATGTGTGTGTGGGTCCCACCACACCACATGGCCAAACGAAAACTATGCCAAGTGTAGTGGCCAATTCGGCCAAGTGACAAGTGGCCTAGCCACTTTTCCACCAATTTCGGCCCACATGGACACACAAGGGGGTGACACGTGTCTCCCCCCGATTCGTCCAAAATATTTCGTCTCCCGAAAATATCCAAAATACCGAAAATCTCAAAAACAAAGCGGGCCCCACAAAACCGTAAATTTCTCCCGTGGGCCCCACGTGACCATTTCCGGAAATAAAATCTCAAAATTATAATATAATCCAAGAAGTCCAAATACCAAATCTGGGAATCCAATTCCCATTAACGAACCTTTTTCTTCACAAAAACCGGAAACTTTTCCGTCAAAAAAAATCACAACTTTCTTTCTTTCCAAAATTTCTGTCGTATTCTCGTACGTACGTCCCCACATACATACCCTGGAACTACGGGGTATAACATTCTTCCCCCCTTAGAAACATTCGTCCCGAATGTTCCTTCTAAGTCTCCAAACACACATGCGCCGGTATAGTCTTCACTACTATACTTACGAAACCAATCATGCCATCAATGGCCATAGTATAACATACAAATCCAAGCCAACGAGGAATCACCTCTAACATCACAAAAAGCTCACACCCATGGTCTAAAGGATACTCCCTTTGCATCTTCACTTCACAAAAGAAATGACCACTTCCGTTCTCATAACACATTGTTCGCTTCTCTTCTTACTCGTCGTCCCTTTCTCGTACACCCGAACTCTTTCTAGTATACATACCACACTTCAGTCACCGCTTCAATTTCCACAACCCTGGAGTTACCACCTCCAAACTCGGTCATCTTACTAGTCTCGAATTCCCTCAAGGCCATTCCCGGCCTTTACGATCCGATTCTGGTCGAACGCATCCACAAACCTGTACGATGGTTACCTAGACTTGGGCCTAGCACCCTCGTGACCCTATCACACAGCGGGACCACCTAGAACTGACCCCGCCTCACTCCGGGCTGCGGGTTGACCCGTGATCTGGCCTCAACCCGACCCGCTATCACCCAAACTCTCTCGTTCCTCGATCCGGAACAATCTTACTAATCCAAGTCATGAAAGCTACCACTTTCATCTTACACAACCCAAGGAAATATCCCTCAACACATTTCACGCATACCAAGTGTTTCGACAAAGACTAACCGTAAAATCATCCACTCAAGGCGGCCTTGCATCCAAGGTCCTAACTGTTATAAATTCTAAGGCTCATAATCGTCTCGTCTCCAGACTTACTCTTTCTCAACTGCCCATGTTTTCTAATTCACACTTAACACAATGCTATCCGTACATAGCACCTAACATGTACCCACCATAACAACATAAACAAGTCTCTTAAGGGCTAAAGATATCTCTGCAACTACTGCCTCACTTTCCCTTTGTAGCTCTAACCATAATCCTGCCCTGCAGGGCGCCTAGCTATATAAGGCGATGAACCAGCCATCGATCCCGAAGGCTGAGTCTCTACATCTGTGTTACCTCTGGTCGGACAACTCTCACCAAATGGCCCTGTTGGTCGTAAGCATGCAAGCTGTCGAAGCAGTATGACACTCCCCACCATGACGCCTATCATAACGGCCACACCGAGGTGGGGGTGGCCTCTCCTGGCTAACACCCCTTCCTCTCCGAACCACTGAATCCGCAACTAACCCGGTAGGCTGAGTCCTCCTACCTGTATCCCTCCTACTAGGACATCCTCCCATCACATGGCCCTGACGGCCATAGGTATAATAATCTCCCAAACTAGCACGACACCCTGAGGATCATCCTCAGCTCTCTATCCATAGAACTATGGCGAACTGCAACTCAAGAAATCCCGAAGTCTCAGACTATCGGATCTAGGGTGACCATCGATGCTGCCGGAACCACCGGCTCCGTCGTTCTCATTCCCGCCACCACTGGCTAGTAATCGGGCTATCTCCTTGAACTCATATCCTCGCCGCCGTGGTATGCGAGGCTCAGTATCGTGGCCTCGTGAGAAAGCTGTTGCCGCTCTAAACTCTGCTGGGCTAGCGGCGTCATAAAACTCATCGTCTGAAGTACTATCTCAGGTAATGACCAGGCCTAAGCCCTCGTACCCCTCTGTGTCCTACTCGCGACTCCTCTCGCCTTGCCCATCCCATCTGGGCCACTGGTTGCCTTGGCGAGGCATAAGCGGTACATAAGAATACGCCGTAGGAGTCCAACTTATAACACGGCTCTAAGGCACGATCTCGAGTGAGAAGAATGAAACCAATCCTAAATATCCTGCGACCTCGATTATAGGTGTGGTGCACAACACACCGATAATCAAGACTCTACTAGATACGGTATGTAGACACTTTCCGAGGATTAACTGCTCTGATACCACTTTTGTCACGACCGATCCGGGCGTGGTAGTGCCTTACCCCGGGCACCCTAGTGATACAACATCAGAGAAAATCAGCGGAAATAAAAACTAAAACATGAGACAAGTCATAAAGCATGAACCAGGCTAACCAAAACGGTCACCTTCCTGAATATATACATATATCAAACTGAACAGTTAAATCCTTTTACAAAACCACACTTGCAGATTACAGACCTCTAAGAATGTAACCATAACTATGACGGGACAGGGCCCCGCCATACCCCTGAATGTACAAGTAACTACACTGACAGGGGACTATACCAAAGATAAGCCTCCGAAGAAACGGAGCTTCCCAAAAAGCTGAACTGTGATCCTAAGAGCGCGGATCCACAACCGATGTACCTCTACCTGCGGCATGAACGCAGCGGCCCAGGAGGTCGATAACAGTACCAAGTATGTGAAATCAGAAAATCAGTAAATGAAATCATAGTAGTCTATATAAAGCGGGAGACATGTATGATAACCAAACTACGATTCACAATAAATAAGCGATATGTCAAGTCGAGGACTCACGCCTCAAAGTCATCACTTAAATACAACTATGGGTCTCACGCCCACAACATCAATCATGCCCGTGGAATACCTTCCTCACCGCCATGCCTATGATATAAAAGCACCAAGGAACACATGAACACCGTGTCCCACCAGTGTCGTAATAAAACAAGACGGGTAAATGAAGGCATAGCCGACTACTAAAAACCCACAGCACCAACAGTGGTCATAAATCGTATCATGAGATCTGTCTGACCGCCACATGATCGGCCGCCACTCGCCGCGAGATCTAATGTCGCGTCTAGTCTGGAACTTCCGCAGCTCGCATAGGCCACTCCAATGGCCCGCGTGAGGTATTCTCGCATCGAGGGTAGCTACCCGTAACGCCCCGACTCGCGACCGCGTGGCCACATGCATCGCGTGACCACAAGGGCCGCACACTAACTCGAACTCGTAGCTCCGCATAGGTCCTGGACCCGCATGAGGTATTCTCGAATCATGGTCCTGCATCACTGAGTCTACCCCCAGACGGAGGGCGCTTAACCCGGAATCATGTCAAGAGGTGAGTGATGTAATACTAGCATAACGGCTTACCGTTAGACAACATAAGCACAACAAGGGAAACCCCTTTACACAAACATCACAAGACACTAACACACGTAGCATCCTAACATGTTTAATTATTAAATCAACAAGGAAGTATTACAAGGCTATCACAAACCAACACAATCAAGTTATTCACACAAGGTACTTTCTACTTTATGATTAACAAGTTCGGGTTTTTATCCCCAAAGTACTTCATACATTAACTCTTTTTAGAAGGTCCATTTTTTTTACAAAAGTCACCCGATACTCGTAGTATCAAAATAAAGTGACTAACATTTTAATTAAACCAAAACAACTTCCAGACTTTCCTTTTTAAACCAAATTAAGACAATACCATGCCTTCTTTTTAGACCAAAACACTTCTCCTTTTAAAGTCAAGTTACCATTTTAAAACCAATGATAAAATCATTCCTTTGTTTTCATAAAGTCGTTATAACTAACTTCCCATAAAGCTGTTATAACACTTTATGTTCTACACCAAAAACTCTTCAATTCCACAAGTCTCTTTTCTTTTAAAACAACAACAAGTATTCTTTAAAAACACAAATAACTTACTCTTTTCAAAACAAGTAACCTATACTTAAAATCAAGTTACTTCTCTTTTTCCGAAAACAAGTCGTTATAAGTCAAGTCTCTTATCTTTCAAGATCAAGTCTCTTAACTTTCAAAATCAAGTCGTTTATAAGTCAAGTCTCTTATCTTTGAAGATCAAGTCTCTTAACTTTCTACAATCAAGAAGCCATTCTTTTACCTACATAAAGTCGTTATAACTAACTTCCCATAAAGCTATTATAACACCCTATGTTTTAAACCAACAAAAACACTTAGCACATGTACGTCTACCGTACTACATAGTTCACAACAATCATGCTAGAAAAGATAGGAAGAGGTTCACATACCTCGCGACGATTATCGACAATTAGCAAAACTCTCCATAGTACTGTAACTCTGCTAGCCTTTTCCACTCTTCAAGTAGAATACGCTACTCGAAGTACTGCAACCTATAAAGGACACAAAACACCTATCAACTCCTAGATCTCTTCGTAGAATATTTTAAATACATGGTTCCGTATTCCACGTAAAATTCGCAAGACCTCCCCGCTATCACACAAATCACCTCCCCTACCAAGGCCCGCTACCAGGCCAACAACTCCCAGGGGATTACACGTCTAACCGGACGTGTTCAATTCTGCTTCACAATAATACTACACAAGTCTACTGTAAGTACAGTCCAATGTAAATACAGTTCAATCCTTTATAATCATCCTTCCAATATAATATACTCAAGTATAACTACTACAACATGTAATATCCAATTACAATAGGGGGACATAGATCATTACCTCGATAAGCCCAAAATTATCCAAGTTTATAAGTCGATCCTGAGCAACGTTTAGCTCCAATTCCTTACGCTCCAACCCGCTCCAAGCGACCCTTAGAAGTTTCTAAACAACTTCTCTTAACACTCCAACCAAGCTTGAAGATTTTTCTAGGGTTTCGTTTAGCGACTTTTGGAATAAAAAAAATAGTATTTTCGGGCTCCTAGTATTAAAACAACTTTGGAATACTACTAGGGATACTAGGCCAATGTATTTGGGATTATACAATAATACTCCAAGTATTTCTCTACACAAGAGGGGGAGGGGACGAAACAAGACTAAAAAGGGAGGGAGTATTTCTTTGCTTGGAAAGGCTTAAGTGTGGAATGAATTTGGTCTTCAACCAAGGGAGTATATATAGAGGATTCAAGGGTCAAGATCTAGTTAAGTGGGTGGTCAAGATTGGGCCATGTGTGTGTGGGTCCTACCACACCACATTGCCAAACGAAAACTATGCCAAGTGTAGTGGCCAATTCGGCCAAGGGACAAGTGGCCTAGCCACTTGTCCACCAATTTCGGCCCACATGGCCACACAAGGGGGTGACACGTGTCGCCCCCTTACTCGCCCAAAATATTTCGTCTTCCGAAAATATCCAAAATATCGAAAATCTCAAAAACAAAGCGGGCCCCACAAAACCGTAAATTTCTCCCGTGGGCCCCACGTGACCATTTCCGGAAATAAAATCTCAAAATTCTAATATAATCCAAGAAGTCCAAATACCAAATCTGGGAATCCAATTCCCATTAACGAACCTTTTTCTTCACAAAAACCGGAAACTTTTCCGTCAAAAAAAAAATCACAACTTTCTTTCTTTCCAAAATTTCTGTCGTATTCTCGTACGTACGTCCCCACATACATACCCTGGAACTACGGGGTTTAACAATAACCAAACTACAGTACACAACATATAAGCAGTCATGTCAAGTCAGGGACTCACGCCCTCAAAGTCATCACTCAAATATAACAATGGGTCTCACGCCCACAACATCAATCATGCCCGTGGAATACCTTCTCATCACGGCGATCTATGATATAATAACACCAAGGAGTACACATGAACACCAGGTCCCACCTGAGTCATAAAAACCGTACGGGGCAAGTACGAAGGCATAGCTACCAGAACTAGCCTGCATCATCAACTGACCGGGGCAAGTACGAAAGCCAACTACCAGAACCTACCGTACCAACAATACTAAATAATCAGATCACGGCCGATCGGGCAAGTACGATAGCCTCTACCGATCCATCTCGCATCACGCCACGACGGCAAGTACGTAAGCTAACTACCGATCCACCTACATCACGAAACCGTCCAAACACCGACTCGCGAAGGCGACGGCAAGTACGGGCGCTCTACCAGATCCACCGCATCACGTCGCCGATCGGCGCAAGTAGGTAGACCAACTACCGGATACCAAAGTCAGAATCACGAGACTTCGCCACAAAACACTCCTAATGGAAGCATACCCGTGGCCACCCATCATGTCGGTATGTCCAAAGGAAATAACAAGATAATAATCATAATGGAAGATACTCGTGGGCCACCCAACGTGTCGATGTCCAAAGCAAATAATGTAATAACACTTAATGGAAGCATACCCGTGGGCCACCCATCGTGTCGGTATGTCCAAAAGGAAATAACAAGATAACAATCATAGTGGAAGCATACTCGTGGCCACCCATCGTGTCGGTATGTCCAAAGCAAAATAACGAATAACACTCCTAATGGAAGCATACCCGGCCACCCATCGTCGGTATGTCCAAAAGGAAATAACAAGATAACAATCATAGTGGAAGCATACTGGGGCCACCCATCGTGTCGGTATGTCCAAAGCAAATAATGTAATAACACTCCTAATGAAAGCATGCCCGTGGCCACCCATCGTGTCGTGATGTCCAAAAGGATCGATATAGTGGAAGCATACCCGGGCCACCCATCGTGTCGATGTCCATCAATCAACCAGATAGCCGCTCTCCAACGAGACGCCAGAGTATGTAAATACAACACTTGCACAACAAAGGCTATCACCACAAGCATAGGCAAGTTCAACATACTTTAGACATTCCTTTTTATTACAAAAAATCCGGATTTTAACCCCAAAGTACTACGTATTTTAACACTTTAAAAGATCTATTTCTTTCACAAAAAGGTCACACGATACCCATAGTATCAAAATAGAGTAACTAACTTTTTAAGTAAACCAAAATAATTTCCATACCTTCTTTTTAAACCAAATCACTTCTCCCTTTAAAGTCAAGTTACCATTTTAAATCCAATAATAAAACCTTTCTTTTGTTTTCATAAAGTCGTTATAACTAACTTCCCATAAGGCTATTATAACACTTTATGTTTTAAACCAATTTAAGACAAAACCATGCCTTTCTTTTAAACCAAAACACTTCAAATTCCTCAAGTCTCTTTTCTTTTAGAAAACAAGTTCCTTACTTTGGAATTTAAGAAAAATCAATACTTGTTATTAATGATCTTATTAAAGCAGCCATGATCTAGGAAATGTAATACAATTTTGTCTTATCTTAGCTTCTATGCAGATGGAGGTTTCTACCGGTTTTAATATAATTAATTACTTGTCAATACATTTTCCTTTATTAACGCTGCAGTGGTTTGTTCGATACTTATTCTCATTTCCGAAATCAATATAACTTATTCCTTTTAAAACCCAATTACCCATTTATCATAAATGCGGTTTCACAACTTTTTAACCCAAACCAAGTCCTTAATATTTCACATCAAGTCATTTATAAGTCAAGTCTCTTATCTTTAAAAACCACAGACCATTTCTTTACCTACATAAAGTTGTTATAACAAACTTCCCATAAAGCCGTTATAACACTTTATGTTTTAAACCAATCAAATTCGTTTAGCACACGTACGTCTACCGTACTACATAGTTCACACAATCATGCTAGAAAAGATAGGAAGAGGTTCACATACCTCGCGACGATTATCGACAATTAGCAAAACGCTCCAAAGTACTATAACCCTGCTAGCCTTTTCCACCCTTCAAGTAGAATACGCTACTCGTAGTACTTCAACCTATAAAGGCCACAAAACGTCTATCAACCTCTAGATCTCTTCGTAGAACAATTCTAAGTACAAGGTCATTATTCTACGGAAAATTCGGCAGCACCTCCCCCCCCCCCCCCCCCGTAACCACATAAATCTCCTCATCTATCAAGGCCCGCTACCAAGCCAACAACTCCAAGGGGGTTACACGTCTAACCGGACGTGTACAACACTGCCCCACAATAATACTACAAGCATACTGTAAATACAGTTCAATTATTTATAAACATCCTTCCAATATATCTTATACTCAATTCTAAACTACTACAATATGTAATATCCAATTACAATAGGGGGAGAAAGATCATTACCTCGATAAGCCCAAAATTATCCAAGATTTATAAGTCGATCCTGAGCAACGCTTAGCTCCACTTCCTTCCGCTCCAACCCGCTCCAAGCAACCCTTAGAAGTTTCTAAAAAACTTCTCTTCAAGATTCAACTCCAAAAAGTGAAGAACACTTAGGCTATAATTTGGCAATATTTCGGCCAAGGGGTATATCTAAGGCTAGGGGTGTGAAATCTTTTCCAACTCTTGGTACACCATCTTCCTAACACCCTAAGGAAGAACACTTAAAACTTTAAGAATTTTTGGACAACCTTTGCTCAAGAATCATGGCCAAAGCCGAGAGCACACAAGAGAAAGGGAGGGAATTTTTAAGACTTGGAAACTCTCTAAGTGTTGGATGAATAAGTCTTGCATCAAGGGGGGTATTTATAGAGAAAACAATGGCCAAGATTAAAGCAAGTGTATGGTGAGGATTAGGGACAAGTGTGTGGGTAGTTTGCCAACCATATGTCCACCACAAAAATGGGACAAGTGGCTTGCCACTTGTCCCCCACAAAAAAACGTCCAAGTGTCCAATAATTTCGGCCATAGGGCCACATGGGGGTGACACGTGTCGCCCCCTACTCGTCCAAAATATTTCATCTTCCGAAAATATCCGTAATGCCAAAAATCCGAAAATAAAGTGGGCCCCACAAAACCGTAAATTCTCCCGTGGGCCCCACGGGACCAATTTCGGAAATAAAATTCCATAATTCTAATATAATCCAAGAAGCCCAAATACCAAATATGGGAATCCAATTCCCATCAACGAACCTTTTTCCTTCACAAAAATCGGAAACTTTTCTGTCGAAAAAAATCACATCTTTCTTCCTTTCCAACATTACTGTCGTATTCTCATACGTATGTCCTCACATACATACCCTGGAACTATGGGGTGTAACATTCTTCCCCCCTTAGAAACATTCGTCCCGAATGTTCCTTCTAAGTCTCCAAGCACACCTGTGCCAGTATAGTCTTCCCTACTATATTACAAAACCACTTATGCCACACCTGGCCATAATATAACACACGCGCAAAAAATCAAATCCAAGCCAATGAGGAATCACCTCTAACATCACAAAAGCTTCCACCCATGGTCTAAAGGATACTCCCTTCGCACCTTCACTTCACAAAAATGATCGATTCCATTCTTAACACATATTCACTTCTTTCCTTACTCGTCGTACACTTCTCGTACACCCGAACTCTTTCTAGTACACGTACCATACTCCAGTCATCGCTTCAGTTCCCAAAACCTTGGAGTCACCACCTCCAAACTTGGTTATCTACTAGCCTCAAATTCCTTTAAGGCCATTCCCGGCCTTCACGATCTGATTCTGGTCGAACGCATCCACGAACTCATACGATGGTCACCTAAACTTGGGCCTAGCACCCTTGTGACCCTACCACCTGGCGGGACCACCTCAAACTGACCCCACCTCATTCCGGGCTGCGGGTTGACCCGCGATCTGGCCTCAACCCGACCCGTCGTCGCGCCAAACTCTCCCGTTCCTCGATCCGGAACAATCTTACTAATTCACGTCATGAAAGATAACACTTCCATCTCACACTACCCATGGAATTATCCCACAATATATATCACGCATACCAAATATTTCGACAAAGACCAACCGTAAAATCATCCACTCAAGACGGCCTTGCATCCAATGTCCTAACTGTTATAAATTCTAAGGTTCACACCTTCCACGTCCCCATACTCCTCTTTTCAACTACCCATGTTTTCTAATTCACAATTAACACAATACTATCCGTACATAGTGTGACACCCTATTTCAACCGGAGTCGGAAACGGGATTACTGCTACATGGTTGGATTCCTAAATGCATTTTTAAAGGAGTCGCCACCTAATTATTATAGTGAATTAGGACACTGAAAATGTAGCATAAAATACTACGGATGATCTCCATTTTTAAGGTCTGTGAAACTATGTGAGATTCTAGGTAAGGGTTCTTTATTATCCTAAAGGGAAGGGGTTAGGCATCCTAAAGGATCCGCTAACTTGCGGTTGTCCGTTCAAACTTAGGTTTAATATTTGCGCTAAGAAATGCATACTTTTATAAATGTTAAATAAAAGACGTTGCAAGTTTTTAATAACAAAAAGATGCATTCTTGACAACATAAAAGAGTTGTAAGACTTGTTTATAAAAATACATATATATGTAAAAATATGCATTTATTTTATTTGTAAAATACTTATGTTTTGGCAATTGAAAGTAAAGAGAAAACAATTTTATTTATAATACCAAGAGACGATTTTTTGTGAAAGTTTATTTTTTAGCAAATTAGGTAAAAGTAAAACCCTATTTTTTCCTATGATTAATCATACAAATAAAAGGTGACCAAATTGTTTTGAAAGCTTAGACATGTATAACGAGCCTAAAATAATCTAGCGTTGGGTTTCCAATTTTAGAACCACCCCCCTTTTTTATTGTTGATCTAGGTCTAACTATTCTAAGCATTTCAATAATTATACAGGGTTACATAATAAGATAACAAGACGACAAATAAAGATGACGGAATTTAAAGAATTAAAATGACTAAAGCGAGTGACGATGTCATCCCGCCCTATTTTGTTTTGAGATTTCTGAAGTCGGGAATGCAAGGGACATGGATGCGGATCTTCATTTCGTCATGGTTGCATTGAGTATCGTAACGAGACTCTTCGTTGCTCCCGATGCATTTCATGTAAAACAAAGAAAAGAAAAGGAAAGGATTAGAAATGCCCCAAACCTTATAGAATAATACAAATAAATGAGATATTCATTAAAACACGTATGGATAGAACTGACAGAGAAATGAGATACTACTTTTAACATAAGACAAAAATTCGTTAAGCAGAGCATTAGTGAGTAGTGACCCTATCCCATAAATTTTTAACAGAAGATGCATATTCCTGTTGTTCTATATGTTAACATGGTACGTTTATTTGACATTAAGAGCTAGTAGTGAATTATTAAATAAAATGATGTTTTCTTGAAGTAAAATAGCAGAAAGCAAGTGATGGATTACATAAAATAGAGAGAGACCAGATCATATACAATTTCCAGTTTACACCAAAAGGATAAAAGTGTTAAAAACATCACAAAGAGCATTACAACTATTCAGACCGACAATTACTCATAATATGAAATATACTTAAACGAGCACATTTTATATATAAATACAACAGCGAAATGACCCAAATTAATCCGACAAAATGGCCAAAAGAAATCAGTAGCAAAATGGCAAAAATTCATTACTAGACACATATTAACCTCAAGTGGCATCATAAGCATAAGGAGACACTAATTCAGCTAAACATGGATCTTAACCTTCTCATATAAACATTATAACTAAAAAAGGGTCCACACATATTTGAATAAACCTTAAGTTAACAATATTAGGTATTAGATTAGATGGTATACATCAGAACAATAAGATCTGGAGGGAATATGCTTCATGAAATATCATATACTTTAACTCCCAGAATTACAAAGGAGATTATTTAGCAACAGGTAGCCAATTTATGCATATCCTATACCTATTCACCAAGCACGGCAGGGCAACTAGCAGTCAATCGATATCAATACACATATGACATAGGAACTAGGTAAGTTCAAACAAGACTTAGGGACATGGAGCATCTCATGAGACAGTTCACAACATGTCAAGCAAGTATCATTTGGTAGTCATACATGATTAACTTCACCTTAGGCTAGCAAGACACACATTCTTCTAACTTATCACACAAAAATATGGGAACAAGATGATTTTATATAATCTAAAATACTTAAACAGTGGTTCAATAAACAATACGTGAATTATCAACAATAACTTTACCATGCTCAAACAGTAATTAACTTAGCTAATCATGCTTAGTAATCAATTTAACGAGCATAAACAACTTTAATAATAAACACTAATAATATCTACTTTAATGAAACATGCTTAATACCCCGTATAACGATCTTGAACAGTCATAATATGACCATACACATTTAATAACTAATCTAATTGATTCAAACGATAATTAATGGAAATATAAACATATAATACAGATTATATCAGGCATATTAAACTGAAAATTAAAAGGGAAATGAATTACCTTCTCCGGGTAGCGAACCGAGGCGTGTTTCGAATCGTCGAGTCCGCTCGGAGGTTTTTTTTGTTTTTGTTTATGCGATAAAAGGCATGAAAGTTTAGGAATTTTTGTAGCTTTCCTAACTAAGACTAAGGGTAAAAGAAAGATTGTCTTTCTGATTTTGCAATAATTTAAAATAATAAGAATCTCACTCTGTTTTTTGTTCTTGGTCCTATTGAAGCCCCCTAATAAAAGATGGTATGTGAAATAAAGAGTAGAAAATCGGAGTTCTCTTTTTTTTGTTCTTGGCTTTTAAAAACCGGAATCTCCTCCTTTTTTTTAAAATACAACCAGAGGGTTGTCTTTATAGTCAAGAATTCAACAACTATAATTCGAATTTCGAATTCAAAGCAAAAGGAAATGTGACCGTTTTGACATCGAGAAAGACAACTGAAAAAGGGTCTCCCTTTTGCTTGCTTTTCAGAGTGATTTTGAAGGGATAGGCATCCTAGGAACAGAGATGCATGTTTGTTTGGTGGGTAAAAGAAAATTGTGAGAGTGATGGTGTTTGTTCTATGTGCAAAAGGGTGTGTGAAAGTGATGGGTGATGGTATAGCTTCTGCCATAGCTATGCTAGGGGTGAGGGATAGAGGTGATGGGTGGTTTGGGGTGTCCATAGTTTTTTTAGGTTTCTGGTTTGGGTTTAGTTGGAGATGGACGATAGGGATTTGGGATGTAGGTTTGAGAGTGTTTATGGGAATTAAAGGGTGTGGGCTGATTTCGTTGGGAAAATTTGGGGGTATGGGCTGCTGATTATCAGTTGGGCTGGACGGAAAAAAATGGGTTGGGGATTTTATGGGCTAAGGAGATAAAAATGGTCTTGGGCCACGGGTCGCGGGATTGGGCTGGAGAAAATGGGGAATTGGGCTGTGGGGAATGAATTAAAAAGTGGGCTCAATCTGAGGAAAAGAAAATATGTGTTGTGGGTAGATTTAGTTATTTAATTTAGGGAATGAGAATTGGGTAAAAAAAGGTGTTTTATTGTTGGGAGATTAATAGATAATTAGTCCAATCTCCCAATTAATTAAAATATGCTTCCTTCAACTTAATTAATTTAAAAATGCACACGCATAAAACACGATACAAAAGATCTAATACATGTATTTAATTTTGAATATAATATTCATAAAAAATGATTAATTTAGTAATTGAAGAACATATTAAGAGAAAATCGATCATCAATACTGACGACGAGATATTAAAATTGTTTTGCTTATATTTTAATTATAAAAAATGTAATACTCGATATTATAAAATTATGCGATAATTAGTGAAGAATATTAAAACTACTTATTTTTTGACGATTTTCAAGACTGAGAAGCATAGTAAAATTAATTGGGGATAAAAAGACGATCTAAATGAAATGTTCAGTAAAGATGGGACAAAATTGGGTGTCAACAGCTTGTCCCTCTTTGTATGGAGATGATGGAAGAATCTTCGGACAAAGACGTTGACTTAAAGTCAATTTAGTCTCGATCCTTAGAATTAAAAATGTTGGGCGATTAAGACGAGACTGACGCAAAATTCAAAATTTTGTCCCAGTGTCGAGTTATGACGACACTGGGCTACCATGGTGATGCTGAAAAATTAAAGCAGGGCGGATGCTGATTTAAAAATTTGTCCCAGTGTCGAATTATGATGACACTGGGTTCTGTGACGCTAGAAAATTAAAACCAAAGCGGGAGCAGATTTAAAATTTGTCCCAGTGTCGAATTATGATGGCACTAGGGTCATTGGCGTTGCAGGATGCTGGAGGAGAGCGGATCGACATTCGAGATACAAATTGCTTCGGTTCGCCGTAAGAGGTAGTTCCACGTTGTGCTCCTGTTCTTGTATGCTAAGACTTAAACAAACGGTTAGTGCATAACTGTTAAGGCAAATGATAACGCATGAATTTATAAGCAATGTAACTGTGCGAGTAGAAAATGCTATCTTGCGAAAATGCGATGCTCACTGCAAATCTTTGTGATTTTCGCTTCGCATGGACGCGTTGCGACTGTGAATGCGGATATGTTGTCCTTACTCCAACTGCCCCTGTAGACTAAAGGTCAAGAAAGAGTTAGTGCATAACTGCTAAGACAAAGTAATAAAACATGAACAAGAATGCAATTTTTAGAGTAGAGAAAGTGTCCTTGCGTAGATGTGATATGCTTATGACGTCGTTTTCGGACGTGGCGTCATTTTCGACGTGGCGTCTTTTGGACGCGTGGCGCTGCTTGGACGTGGCGTCGTTCCGAGCTTGGCGTCGTTTTGGACGTGGCGTCGTTTTCGACGCGTGGCGTCGTTTTGGACGTGGCGTCGTTTGGGCGTGGCGTCATTTTCGGACGTGGCGTCGCTTTGGACGTGGCGTCGCTTTCGGGCGTGGCGTCGTTTTGGACGTGGCGTCGCTTTTGACGTGGCGTCGTTTTGACGCGTGGCGTCGCTTTTGGACGTGGCGCTGCCGGACGTGGCGTCGTTTTGACGTGGCGTCGTTTCGGGCGTGGCGTCGTTTCGACGTGGCGTCGCTGCCGACGGGCGTCGTTTTGGACGTGGCCGCTTTCGGACGTGGCGTCGTTTCGACGTGGCGTCGCTTTCGACGCGGCGTCGCCGACGTGGCGTCGTTTTTGACGTGGCGTCGCTTTCGACTTGGCGCGTCGTTTGGACGTGGCGTCGTTTCGACCGCGTCGCCGGACCGGGCGTCGCTTTCGACGCGTGGCGTCGTTTTTGGACGCGTGGCGTCGTTTCGGACTGACGTCGTTTTGACGCGCGTCGTTTTCGGACTTGACGTCGTTTTCGGACGTGGCGTCGTTTTCGGACTTGGCGTCATTTTCGGATGTGGCGTCGTTTTCAGACGTGGCGTCGTTTTCGGACTTGGCGTCGTTTTCGGACGTGGCGTCGTTTTCGGACTTGGCGTCGTTTTCGGACGTGGCGTCGTTTTCGGACTTGGCGTCGTTTTCGGACGTGGCGTCGTTTTCGGACGTGGCGTCGTTTTCGGACGTGTTGTTGCTGCTCCTGTAGAATAAATGCTCCTGCAAACTAAGCTTGAGAAAAAGTTAGTGTATAACTGTTAAAACAGAATGATAAATATATGAGCAATGCAATTCTGTGAGTAGAGATGTCGTCCCTGTATGATATGTGGGGTGTTGCGAATGTCGAGATGTTGTTGTAATGCATTTTGTGAACCGTATGGATTGTCATGATGTCTTTGTTGTGCGTTTGTGCACTGCATGGATTGCAATTTGACTCTAGGCCTGAGCTGATGCGCTAGACTTTGTTGCGGGATTTGATTGTTGATGTCTGTCTGCTTCTGCTACTTCTGCTAACATGAAGAACCTGCGCTCAAAGAAAATTTGTGAGTTTGAGGGGGGGTGGTTGATTCGCATTGACTTTGTAGTTTTGACTCTTGATGCTCGGACGTCTGCCTTGTTTGGACTCATAACCCCTGCCTGGTTTCTTACCTTGTCCCAGTTTTGAATATGCAAAGGGCGTTTCGGCCTAAAGTGGGTCTCAATGGGGTTGCTTGTATATTATGTGTATTCTCGTTATTTTCATAACGAAGGGAAAGTTTCCTAATGGTGTGACCGAAGCCGATTTAGGCCGCCTACGTATCCCCATGAGGGAATCAGGTCATGACGTAGTTCATTACAAGCGAAATTGGGTGAAATTAAAATTTCTAAAGGTGGGACCGAAGCCGAAACGGCCGCCTACGTATCCGCCAAGGGAATCAGGTCAAACGTAGTTCCAATACATATAAAGGGCAAAATATATTAAACTAACTATTTCCGGACTCGGCGGGCCAGGGCAGGGGCACGAGTCCACTTGTCTTCTTGCTCTGAGTCTTCAATGGCTGAGTCTTCAGTAGGATCATCTCTTGCAGCACACAACTAAACGAATGACCTATTCAATGGTTAAACAATCTCCGGCAAGGAGCACCTCCTCTTCTCTGACGGTTGGTCGATGATTCAATTTTCTTCCCTTTTCGGGCTGGCGTAATAGTCCCTTCCAGACTGTTTTCTCCATCTTTAGCTATCATGCTCACATGGGCATCTTCATAGCCGGGAAGAAGGTTATTGTTTACCCTGAGAGGGGCATCTTTCAGCTGAATGACTCCCTCTTCGATTAACTCCTCTATTTTGTCCTTGAGTGTATAACAATTTGCGATGTCGTGCCCCTCGACACCGGAGTGGTATGCACAATGTTTGGTTTCATCGTGCCCTCGGGATATAGGCCTGGGGTATTTCGAATCGGGCCGAGTATTCTCGCGACTTTTCATACACTTGGGCTATAGGTTCGGCTAAAGGTGTATAGGTTCTGGTTGGCTTTCTTTCAGCATTTATGCGGGGTTTGGGTCCGTTTAGCGTACGGGTTCGTGATTGTGGTGAGTATTTTGGATATGCTTGTTGGGTATGGTAAACAGGATATGTGGTAGCGCAGTGCTGATAGTATGACTGTGGATTTTGAGTGTTTTGGTTATAGTAAGAATGCGGTGGGCTTTGATACACCGGAAGTTGTTCTGGACTATGTTCCCGAATGACCATGACAGAGGGTGATGCATCCCTTTTCCTCTGTGAGGTACCTCCTATGGAATCTGACTGCATTGCTCTGCTAGTTGATTGTAGGGCTGTCAAGTTTGTAATCCTGCCTGTCTTAATGCCTTCTTCCACGAAGTCGCCCATTCTCACGACTTCTGCAAAACTTCGCCCAATTACACTGATCATCTTTTCATAATACGTCGCGTCTTTTAACGATTGCACGAACAAGGTGGTCATTTCGCTCTCTGCCATTGGAGGTTGGACCTTTGCTGCTTCTGACCGCCACCTCAGGGCGTATTCCCTGAAAGTTTTGGTGGATTTCTTTTCGAGTTTCATAAGATAAAATCTATCCGGGATGGTGTCAGTATTGAATCTGAATCTATCCATGAAATCTTGTGCCATGGCATTCCAACCGTCCCATTTTCGAGGGTCTTGGCATGTGTACTACCCTCGCCGGTTAGACTCCTGATGAATAATTTCATGATGATTGCTTGATTTTTCCCCACTCCAATCAATTTATCGCAATATGACCTTAGATGAGCTCGAGGATTCCCCTTTCCATCGAACATGTCAAATTTGGGCACCTTGTATCCCATAGGTAATTCAACATCGGGGTGCATACATAAGTTTTCATATTCTAAACATTCCTCCCCCTTGTTCATTTGAATGCTTTTGAATGCCTCTTTCAAGCTACGGATTTCTTTTGCCATATTTTCATCAGCTCTAGCTCGAGTATGCCGCCCACTTCGTGTTGATCTGTCTCGAGAGGATGCATGCATAATAAATGGTTGGCTTTCGGTCGGATGTGCTAATCCCCCATATTGTTTATTAGGACCAGTGATGTGTGTCCTCTGCTCGTATTGGGTGGCTTGAAAATTTGGACTGAGTGGGGAGATATAGGTAGGTGGAGGATGAGATATGTATGTAATAAACGGATCATTTTGGAGGTCGGTTTGCAAATTGACCGGGTGAGTGACATTTTGGTGTGAGCTGGTATGTTGCGGCCTTTGCGGGGAGCTTTGGGGAAGTGGAGGCTCAAGGGCTTGTGATACGATTGCATTTGTCCTTTGCTCTGGGAGTGGTGCATTCAAGCTAATAGACAGGTTTGTCATATTTCGGAGCCTTTCTATTTCGGCTTGCATGATTTCCATTTGCTGCAATAGTTTGGCGAGGTGTTGATCATTGGTGTTTCTCCTTTCTAACGCCTCTGCATCCTCTACAGGAACGGGGACGAGTCCTAAGTTGTTTCGTTCTGGTGCTTCTGGATTAGTCATTTATGATTGTGCTTCTACCAGTCAACGCGAATCAACCTTTTGGGGATAAGCTAGGCAAAAATAACCTTCTAATAAATGAAGCAAACCAAGTTAGTATAATATGCAAAGAATTGCAGGCAATAATAATAAGCAAATTGCAAATCAAGCGTGTGCTCTAATATGTTTGGGACCTCTTTATGCCAGAGGTGGGCCTAAACGCCAAATATGTGAGATTATGATAAATAGGTCCACGTCGTTAAACTGCAATGTTTTGTTGGAAATGGCGACCAAATGACGGTGCATTTTTTCCAATTCGGCATGTCAGGTTTAGACTTGGATTTGTCTATCATTGTCACGCTACACATAGTATGCTGGTTGGTCATTGGGTTGAGGAACCCGTCGACAAGTTTGGTGTTTTCCTAATTGTGATGTCGATACCAAGGACCGACCCACCTAAGGTAAATGCATGCATGCCTTAAAATAAAGGGTGGTATAGCTCTATCCTGAGTTTCTAAGATTTGGCTTTACTAGACGCAAGGTTCCCGAGCGGACAACTCGAGTGAGAAGGCTACGCGGCTGATCAGACGAACCGATCTAACTCCGCGCAGGCGCCAACTCTCCTAAAATTTGGATATTTTGAAAGAAATTTGCGGGTGCGCGAAGCACACCAGCGCGTGAGTGTGTGATAGTGTGAATTTTCCATAATGGAGGAAATATGAGCGGAATGTCAATTTAAGGAAAGCGGTAACAAATAACAGCTAATACAATATGCAAGATATTTATATGTAGAGCAGAATAATTTAGGCAAAACAATAAAAGCAAATAAGTGTAAAACATAAAGGAAGCAATTTAAGCAAAAAAAAAGAAAATAAAGCACAATAAATTAACCTATATTTGTTGTGGTTAAGAACCTAATATCCCCAGCAGAGTCGCCATGCTGTGACATCCTATTTCAACCGGAGTCGGAAACGGGATTACTGCTACATGGTTGGATTCCTAAATGCATTTTTAAAGGAGTCGCCATCTAATTATTATAGTGAATTAGGACACTGAAAATGTAGCATAAAATACTACGGATGATCTCCATTTTTAAGGTCTGTGAAACTATGTGAGATTCTAGGTAAGGGTTCTTTATTATCCTAAAGGGAAGGGGTTAGGCATCCTAAAGGATCCGCTAACTTGCGGTTGTCCGTTCAAACTTAGGTTTAATATTTGCGCTAAGAAATGCATACTTTTATAAATGTTAAATAAAAGACGTTGCAAGTTTTTAATAACAAAAAGATGCATTCTTGACAACATAAAAGAGTTGTAAGACTTGTTTATAAAAATACATATATAGGTAAAAATATGCATTTATTTTATTTGTAAAATACTTATGTTTTGGCAATTGAAAGTAAAGAGAAAACAATTTTATTTATAATACCAAGAGACGATTTTTTGTGAAAGTTTATTTTTTAGCAAATTAGGTAAAAGTAAAACCCTATTTTCTCCTATGATTAATCATACAAATAAAAGGTGACCAAATTGTTTTGAAAGCTTAGACATGTATAACGAGCCTAAAATAATCTAGCGTTGAGTTTCCAATTTTAGAACCACCCCCCTTTTTTATTGTTGATCTAGGTCTAACTATTCTAAGCATTTCAATAATTATACAGGGTTACATAATAAGATAACAAGACGACAAATAAAGATGACGGAATTTAAAGAATTAAAATGACTAAAGCGAGTGACGATGTCATCCCGCCCTATTTTGTTTTGAGATTTCTGAAGTCGGGAATGCAAGGGACATGGATGCGGATCTTCATTTCGTCATGGTTGCATTGAGTCTCGTAACGAGACTCTTCGTTGCTCCCGATGCATTTCATGTAAAACAAAGAAAAGAAAAGGAAAGGATTAGAAATGCCCCAAACCTTATAGAATAATACAAATAAATGAGGTATTCATTAAAACACGTATGGATAGAACTGACAGAGAAATGAGATACTACTTTTAACATAAGACAAAAATTCGTTAAGCAGAGCATTAGTGAGTAGTGACCCTATCCCATAAATTTTTAACAGAAGATGCATATTCCTGTTGTTCTATATGTTAACAAGGTACGTTTATTTGACATTAAGAGCTAGTAGTGAATTATTAAATAAAATGATGTTTTCTTGAAGTAAAATAGCAGAAAGCAAGTGATGGATTACATAAAATAGAGAGAGACCAGATCATATATGTTATACCCCGTATTTTCAGTGTATGTACGTGAGGACGTACGTAGTAAAATTTGAACTTTAAAGTTGGCTTGGCCGAATAATTTTTGTGCACAACACCCGGTTAGAGTCGTTTTTCGACGAAACGTTTTACAAGACTTGCGAAGGGAAAATTCCGGCTATGTCATTTTAAATTTTTGCGGATTTTTCCGGGAGACGTAACATTTTGGACCAACGAGAGGGCGACACTTGTCACCCTCAAGTTGGTGGAGTGTGGGGCGGTAATAGCTTGGACGATTGGGGTGTCAAGTGGGCAAGATATTTGTGAGGGTTTTAAGGAGTAGGGACTAGGGGGCACTTGGGCATATCTTGGCCCTACACTTGCATAGCACTTGGCTAGATCTTGGCCATTGGTTGGCCTTTGCTTGGCCTATAAATACCCTCCCCCTTTGAAGACTTCTTCATCCAAAATAATTTCCTAAGTCTAAAATCCTCCCCTCTCTTGTGGTGTTCTCGTCCCTCCCCTCGTGAGGCCCTCGCCGAGAACCCTCCCCTCGCCGAGAGTACCCCCCCTAGTGGGGTTGGCCGAGGGGTATACACCCCCCCTTGTGGTGTTGTCTCGTATAAATACCCCCCCCTCTTGGTAGAAATACTCTCCATAGTATTGTTACTATACCCAAATTACCTTAGCCGTATCCCTTGTAGTATTCCAAAGATACCTCTATACGTAGAGCCCTAAGTACTACCTAATGTCCTTTTGTCTCAAACCGAAACCCTAAGGAAAACCTTCATAGTTGGTTGAAGTGTTAAGTAGAAGTTGCGTAAAACTTCTAAGGGTTGTTTGGAGCGGTTGAGCGTGCGCTTTAGAGCTAAACCTTGCTCAGATCGACTTTTATCTCGGATAATTTTGGGCTTATCGAGGTAAATAATCTTGTCCCTATTGGAATTGGAAATTACTTGTTACTATAATATATAGTTGAAGTATACTATATATAGAATCAACATAGTTTTATGCAATGTCTTTTGACTTAAGCTGAATTTAAAGAAAGAGAATCAATCAGAATTACATAGATCAGACATGTGAGACTTGTGTAGCATTACTGTGAAGTAGAATTGTACACGTCCGGTTAGACATATAAACCCCTGGTTGGCTTGATAGCCGCCTCGATAGAGGAGAGATTTACGCGGCCATGTGGGGGTGCGAATTTTCTCAGAGAAAGTTCTACTATAAGATCTAGATGTTAATAAGCGCCTTGTGGCCTTATAGGTCAAGTACTACGTATGGCGTGATCTACTTGGCTTAAGAGTAGCCGACGGTTTGAGGTACTTGGAGCGTTTTGCTATTAGTCGATAATCGTCGCGAGGTATGTGAACCTCTTCCTATCCTTTCTAGCATGATGTTTTGTAAACTATGTAGTACGGTACATGTGCTAAATGAGTTGATTGGTTTAAAACATAGGGTGTTATAATAGCTTTATGGGAAGTTAGTTATAACGACTCTATGTAGGTAAAAGAATGGTTTATTGATTGTAGAAGTTAAGAGATTTGATCTTGTAAGATAAGAGACTTAACTTGTTTTACTTGGTAATTAACATTTTGTTAAAAATGTTGTAAAACCTCATTCGCGGGTAATGAGTACTTGGTTTTAAAAGAATAATGTTTTACTGATTTCGGAAATCAGAATGAGTATCGACAAACCACTGCAGCGTTAATAAAGGGAAATGTTTTAATTAATGAAGTATTATTAAAACCAGTAGAAACCTCCATCTGCATAGAAGCTAAGATGAGACAAAATGATATTACATTTCCTAGATCATGGCTGCTTAATAAGATTGATTATGAACAAGAATAACCTACTCACACATAAGACATATGTTACTCAATTGTTTTAAAAGGGATTAAGACTATGAGTTATGAAACCTTTCTAAAAAGAGAAACTTGAGCATTTGAAATTAGGCAAACTTGAACGTTTGGAAAATAATGTTGTTACTTGATTTTTTACAAAGGGAAGTATTTTGGTTTACTTAAAAAGATAGTCACTCTATTTTATACTACGGGTATTGTGTGACTTCTGTGAAAGAAACGAACCTTTTAAAAGAGTTAATGTATGAAGTACTTTGGGGATAGATACCCGAACTTATTAGCATAAAGTACCTTGTGTGAATAACTTGATTTTGTTGGTTTGTGATAGCCTTGTAATACTTTCTTGTTGATTTGATAAGTAAACATGTTAGGATGCTACGTGTGTTAGTATCTTGTGATTGTTATGTAAGGGGGTCATTCTTGTTGTGCTTACGTTGTTAAACGTTAAGCTGTTGTATCATATTGTATCACATACCCTTGACTTATTATACCGAGGGCTTGCCACCTTGACGCGGTCTATACGGCCTACGCGGGTTCATGACTATGCGGAGCAGCGGTATGCTCCAGGATTGATCATTCCGGGTGTTTAGCCTGATGCGGGGGATGCCCTATGCGGTCTTTGAGGGACTATGCGGTCTTTGAGGGACTATGCGGGCTGCGGAAGTCCAGGCGGATACCGGGGGTTAAGCTGCCCCCGATGCGGGGTATACCTCAGGCGGTCTGGGACCATGATTCGAGGAATACCTCATGCGGGTCTGTGTGACCTATGCGAGTCGCGGTAAGTTCCGAGGATAGACGCGCACGCTGATACCGCGGCGAGTGGCGGCTTCGATCATGTGCGTGCAGAAAGACCTCGTGATACGCTTTTGGCATTTTTGGTATCGCGGGTCTTAGTAGTCGGTTATGCCTTCGCATTTACCCCGTGCGGTTCTATTGTGATGACTTTGAGGCGTTAGTCCACGACTTGACATGATCGCTATTTATTGTGAATCGTAGTTTGGTTATCATACATGTCTCCCGCTTTATAGACTACTATGATTTCATTTACGTGATTTATTTTTTCGCCACATACTCTGCACTGTTATCGACCTCTTCCGGGGTTGCGTTCATGCCGCAGCAGTAAAGGTACACCCGATCGTTGATCCTCGCTCTTAGGGTCACGATTCAGCGTTGGGAAAGCTCCGCTTCTCCGAGGCTTATCTTCGTATAGTCCCTGTTGTTGTAGGTGCTACATTCGTGGTATGACGGCCCCGTCCCGTTGTTGTCATATCATTCGTAGAGGTCTCAGTAATCTTGTGTGGACAGGGTTGTAATGGGATGTAATCTGCTCAAATTGTTATTTATATATACCGAAGGTAACCGCTTTGGTTAGCCTGCCTTCTTATTTCACCGCCTTATTGCATTGGCTTCATGTTATTGTTTTATGTTCCGCTGATTTTCTCGATGTATGACTACTTGGGTGCCCGTAAGGCACGATCCACGCCCCGAACGGTCGTAACAAAAGTGGTATCGAGCGATTAATCCTCGGAAAGTGTCTACGCATCGTATCCAGAAGTTCGATTATCGGTGTGTTGTGCACCACACCAATAATCAGGAGGCTATAGGATATTTAGGATTGGTTTTCATTCTTCTCACTCTGAGATCGTGCCTTAGAGCTGTGTTGTAAGTTGGACCCTCTAACGTATTTCTTTCCCTTACCGTTATGCCTCCGCGTAGGGCAAACCCGGGCCCAGGAGGGCAAGGCAGCCGAGGGAGCTGCGAGTAGAGTACAGAGGGTTACGAGGGCACAGGCCCAATTATCACCTGGGGTGGTGTTTCATTCAGGGAGTTATGCTACGTCACCAGCCCCAGCAGAGTTTAGCACAGCGGCAGCAGTGCCTACAGCGACCATAATATTTGAACCTTTAGTTCCACGACCGGGAACAGAGAATATAGATTGCAAAGAGGCGACCCTGTTACTAGCTATGGATTTGGCTACCAGAGAGTATACCGATGTACCGCGAGTCTTGATGACTATCTAAGAGAGGGTTGTGCGAAGTAATTCTTCAGTTAGGCTTGAGCATGGCCTGTGTACGGGCTTGTGCGCAGCAGGCCAAGAAACGTAGAGATCGACGGGTTAACGAAGGACAGCAGAAGAGGCCGTAATGTGCCAGCGTCCTTTGGTAACTTTCGAGGCGAGTCGCCTCACCAGCGGATTAGATTATGCACATCCACCAGTGCAGAGAGGTCCTCCACGGGGTTCAGGACGTTCGGGGTATGCAGGAGTTGGTCAGAACTCCAGAGTTTTCGGTTCACAGCTACACGTAGGCTCCAAACACCGGATTCGATTTTTCCTCGGTTTCCACAGGTGGCGATGTCATCCCGGGGAATGTCGTCTTTTGTTGGTGCTCATTTTACCGACGGCCGTCAGGGCCATGTGTCGTAAGGATGTCCTAGTAGGAGGGATGCAAGTAGGAGGACTCATCCTTCATGATCAGTGACCAGTTCGTCACCTTCCTTAGCTATGCGCCCTACGGGGTAAGATTGGGGGATAGGGAAAGTGTGAGTCTTACAATGTTATACGTAGAGACCTTAGAGGCAAGGCCATCTCGAGAGAAAGAATTATTTTATGTTTGACCCTTATCGGAGTGCATAGTGCACGTGAGCTATGTTTTTGGGATAAGTCCCTGAGTAGCGTGATATGAAGAGGGTAGTTGAGCTAAGAAGACCGCTAGGTTTTCGTAACGTGATTTGTGAAATTGTTCCGGATCGGGGAGCTAGTGTTTTGCGCGTTGCCGGGTAGGGTTGAGGCTATGTTGCGGGTCAACCCGCGACCTGTATGGTGGTGGGGTCAGTTTGTGGTGGTCCCGCTTTGTGTTAGGGTTATGAGGGTGTTAGGCCCAAGTTTAGTTAACCATCGTACGAGTTCGTGGATGCGTTCGACCAGTAGTCGGGCCGATGGGGTCAGCCCATCGTGTCTTTCAGTCAGGACCGTTGCTTGGCATTGATGATATATCAGAAGGGTTGTAAGGCTGCACGGGGTGCCTACCTTCACCTTATGACGCATGGAGCCAGTGCACTGCTTTCTTTTCTAGAGGTTTTACCAGGCAGGGTTAGGAACTCAGGTGAGTCTCCGTATCGCATTCGCCCTCGAGCCAGTGTTTTGATTTCAGGGGTAGCTGTGAGTATTGTTGTCTTCTGTTGAGGGAGTGTTTTCAGCTGCCATTTCAGTGTTCAGTTTTTGCCTTATGAAGCCTTGTAGGGGCGGAAGTGTAAGTTGCCGGTCGATTGGTTCGATGTTGGCAAAGATTCAGATAGTTGGTTCATACGTGTTCAGCAGGATGTGGATAGGGTGAAGCTTATCCAGAAGAGGTTATTGGCAGCTCAGAGTCAACAGAAGTCGTGCGGATAATCTGCGACAACGCTTAGAGTTCAGGTTGACGGTCGGTCTTCTTGGAGGTACCACCCCGGATAGGGGTGACGAGTTTTGGGAATCAAGCAAGAATAAATGTGGTAAGAGTTCGAGTGTACAAGAAGGGTACGACACGTAAGGAAATAAGCGAGCATGTATGGCGAGCATAGATGTGATCATTTCTTTTGTAAAGAGAAGGTGCGAAGGAAGTATATAGACCCCGGAGAGAGGTATTTGTGGTGATGTTAGAGGTGTTTCCTCGTGGACTTGGATGTAAGTATTTGCGCAGGTATTTCTGTGGCCAGGTGTGGCAGGTTTGTTCTCGTAAGTATAGTAGTGAAGACTATACTGGCGCGCGTTTGTTTTGAGACCTAGAAGGAACATTCGGGACGAATGTTTCTAAGGAGGGGAGAATGGTATACCCCGTAATTTCAGTGTATGTACGTGAGGACGTACGTAGTAAAATTTGAACTTTAAAGTTGGCTTGGCCGAATAATTTTTGTGCACAACACCCGGTTAGAGTCGTTTTTCGACGAAACGTTTTACAAGACTTGCGAAGGGAAAATTCCGGCTATGTCATTTTAAATTTTTGCGGATTTTTCCGGGAGACGAAACATTTTGGACCAACGAGAGGGCGACACTTGTCACCCTCAAGTTGGTGGAGTGTGGGGCGGTAATAGCTTGGACGATTGGGGTGTCAAGTGGGCAAGATATTTGTGAGGGTTTTAAGGAGTAGGGACTAGGGGGGCACTTGGGCATATCTTGGCCCTACACTTGCATAGCACTTGGCTAGATCTTGGCCATTGGTTGGCCTTTGCTTGGCCTATAAATACCCTCCCCCTTTGAAGACTTCTTCATCCAAAATAATTTCCTAAGTCTAAAATCCTCCCCCCCTCTCTTGTAGTGTTCTCGCCCCTCCCCTCGGTGAGGCCCTTGGCCGAGAACCCTCCCCTCGCCGAGTACCCCCTAGTGGGGTTGGCCGAGGGTATACACCCCCTTGTGGTGTTGTCTCGTATAAATACACTCTTGGTAGAAATACTCTCCAAAGTATTGTTACTATACCCAAATTACCTTAGTCATATACCTTGTAGTATTCCAAAGATACCTCTATACGTAGAGCCCGGAAATACTACCTAATGTCCTTTTTGTCTCAAACCGAAACCCTAAGGAAAACCTTCATAGTTGGTTGAAGTGTTAAGTAGAAGCGTAGAACTTCTAAGGGTTTTTTGGAGCGGGTTGGGCGTGCGGCTAGAGCTAAACCTTGCTCAGATCGACTTTATCTCGGATAATTTTGGGCTTATCGAGGTAAATAATCTTGTCCCTATTGGAATTGGAAATTACTTGTTACTATAATATATAGTTGAAGTATACTATATATAGAATCAACATAGTTTTCATGCAATGTCTTTTGACTTAAGCTCAATTTAAAGAAAGAGAATCGAATCAGTAATTACATAGGGTATCAGACATGAGACTTGTGTAGCATTCTTGTGAAGTAGAATTGTACACGTCGGTTAGATATAAACCCCCGGTTGGCTTGATAGCCGCCTCGATAGAGAGAGATTTACGCGTCATGCGGGGTGTGCCGAATTTTCAGAGAAAGTTCTACTATAAGATCTAGATGTTAATAAGCGCCTTGTGGCCTTATAGGTCAAGTACTACGTATGGCGTGATCTACTTGGCTTAAGGAGTAGCCGACGGTTTGAGGTACTGAGCGCTTTGCTATTAGTCGATAATCGTCGCGAGGTATGTGAACCTCTTCCTATCCTTTCTAGCATGATGTTTTGTAAACTATGTAGTACGGTAGACGCATACGTATAAATGAGTTGGTTGGTTTAAAACATACGGTGTTATAAAACCTTTATGGGAAGTTAGTTATAACGACTTACATGTAGGTAAAAGAATGGTTTATTGATTGTAGAAGTTAAGAGACTTGATCTTGTAAGATAAGAGACTTAACTTGTTTTACTTGGTAATTAACATTTTGTTAAAAATGTTGTAAAACCTCATTCGCGGGTAATGAGTACTTGGTTTTAAAAGAATAATGTTTTACTGATTTCGGAAATCAGAATGAGTATCGACAAACCACTGCAGCGTTAATAAAGGGAAATGTTTTAATTAATGAAGTATTATTAAAACCAGTAGAAACCTCCATCTGCATAGAAGCTAAGATGAGACAAAATGATATTACATTTCCTAGATCATGGCTGCTTAATAAGATTGATTATGAACAAGAATAACCTACTCACACATAAGACATATGTTACTCAATTGTTTTAAAAGGGATTAAGACTATGAGTTATGAAACATTTCTAAAAAGAGAAACTTGAGCATTTGAAATTAGGCAAACTTGAACGTTTGGAAAATAATGTTGTTACTTGATTTTACAAAGGGAAGTGTTTTGGTTTACTTAAAAGGACAGTCACTCTATTTTATACTACGGGTATTGTGTGACTTCTGTGAAAGAAACGGATCCTTTAAAGAGTTAATGTATGAAGTACTTTTGGGATAGATACCCAAACTTGATTAGCATAAAGTACCTTGTGTGAATAACTTGATTTTGTTGGTTTGTGATAGCCTTGTAATACTTTCTTGTTGATTTGATAAGTAAACATGTTAGGATGCTACGTGTGTTAGTATCTTGTGATTGTTATGTAAGGGGGTCATTCTTGTTGTGCTTACGTTGTTAAACGTTAAGCCCGTTGTACTGTTATTGTATCACATACCCCCTTGACTTATTATACCGAGGGCTTACCACCCTTGATGCGGGTCTATACGGCCTATGCGGTCTATGAGACTATGCGGAGCAGCGGTATGCTCCAGGATTGATCATTCCGGGTGTTTAGCCCGATGCGGGGGATGCCCTATGCGGTCTTTGAGGGACTATGCGGTCTTTGAGGGACTATGCGGGCTGCGGAAGTCCAGGCGGATACCGATGCGGGGAATACCTCATGCGGGTCTGTGTGTGACCTATGCGGAGCTGCGGTAAGTTCCAGGGATAGACGCGCACAGTGATACTGCGGGCGAGTGGCCAGCTTCGATCATGTGGTGCGGTCTAGAAAGACCTCGTGATACGCTTTTTGGCATTTTTGGTATCGCTGGTCTTAGTAGTCGGCTATGCCTTCGTAGTTACCCCGTACGGTTCTATTGTGATGACTTTGAGGCGTGAGTCCTCGACTTGACATGATCGCTATTTATTGTGAAGTGTAGTTTGGTTATCATACATGTCTCCTGCTTTATAGACTCCTATGATTTCATTTACAGTATTTATTTTCAGTTTCCCATACTCGCACTGTGATCGACCTCTTCGGGCCGTTCATGCCGCAGTAAAGGTACACCGCCGTTGATCCTCGCTCTTAGGTCACAGTCAATGCGTTGGGAAAGCTCCGTTTCTCCGAGGCTTATCTTCGTATAGTCCCCTTGTTGTAGGTGCTTACATTCGTGGTATGACAGGCCCCGCCCCGTCGTTGTCATATCATTCGTAGAGGTCAGTAGTATCGCTGTGGCGGGGTTGTAATGGGATGTAATCGCTCAAATTGTTATTTATATATACCAAGGTAACCGCTGGTTAGCCTGTCTTCTTATTTCACTGTCTTATTGCATTGGCTTCATGTTATTGTTTTATGTTCCGCTGATTTTCTCTGATGTATGACTACTTGGGTGCCCGGGTAAGGCACCAGTCACGGGCCCCGGAACGGGTCGTGACAAAAGTGGTATCGAAGCGATTAATCCTCGGAAAGTGTCTACGCATCAGTATCCGGGAAGTCTTGATTATCGGTGTGTTGTGCACCACACCAATAATCAGGAGGCTATAGGATATTTAGGATTGGTTTTCAATCATGCCCGTGGAATACCTTCCTCACTGCCGGCAGTCTATGATATAAAAGCACCAAGGAATACACATGAACACCAGGTCCCACCTGTGTCATCATAAAACCGTACGGGGTAAGTACGAAGGCATAGCCGACTACTAAAACCCACGCACCAACAAGGTCATAAATCGTATCATGAGATCTGTCTAGGCCGTCACATGATCAAAGCCGCCACTCGCCGCAATATCTAATGTGCGCGTCTAGCCCTGGAACTTCCCGCAGCTCCGCATAGGCCACTCCAATGGCCCGCATGAGGTATTCCCCGCATCGAGGGTAGCTACTCCCCGGCATCGTCCTGGACTCGCAGTCCGCATGGCCACATAAACCGCATGAGGTATAACCCCGCACACTAACCTGGAACTCTCGTAGTTCCGCATAGGTCCCCTGGACCCGCATGAGGTATTCTCGAATCATGGTCCTGCATCACCGAGATATACCCCGCGTCGGAGGCGCTTTAACCCCGGGATCATGTCAAGGTGAGTGGTACAATACCAATATAACGGCTGATCGTTAAACAACATAAGCGCGATCGAGGGAAACCCCTTTACACAAACATCACAAGATACTAACACACGTAGCATCCTAACATGTTTACTTATCAAACCAACAAGAAAGTATTACAAGGCTATCACAAACCAACACAATCAAGTTATTCACACAAGGTACTTTCTATTTTATGTTAAACAAGTTCGGGTTTTTATCCCCAAAGTACTTCATACATTAACTCTTTAAAGATCTGTTTCTTTCACAAAAGTCACATAATACCCGTAGTATAAAAATAGAGTGACTATCTTTTTAAGTAAACCAAAACACTTCTCTTTGTAAAATCAAGTAACAACATTCTTTTCCAAACGTTCAAGTTTGCCTAATTTTAAATAATCAAGTTTCTCATTTTCGAAATGTTTCGTAGTTCATCGTTTTAATCCTTTAAAACAATTTGAGAAACATATGTCTTATGTGTGAGTAGGTTATTCTTGTTCATAACAATCTTATTAAAGCAGCCATGATCTAGGAAATGTAATATCATTTTGTCTCATCTTAGCTCCTATGCATATGGAGGTTTCTACTGGTTTTAATAATACTTATTAGTCAATACATTCCTTTTACTTCTCTTAAGTCGTTATACCTAACTTCCCATAAAGCTAGTATAACTCTTAAGCTTTTTAAAACCAAGTGTTACTCTTTTTTCAAAAAGGTTTCTTAATTCTTTTGAAATACTTCAGATTCTTTTTATTCAGGCTTAAGTCAAAAGACATTGCCGTAAAACTACGTTCAGTTAACACACGTACGTCTACCGTACTATATATATTCTTTAAAATATCATGCTCAAGAGTGTAGGAAGAATCACATACCTCGCGACGATTACCGACTATAAGAAAATAGCTCCAAAGTACTGTAGTCCGGCTAGCCTTTTCCACCCTCCGAGTAGAATACGCTACTCGCAGTACTTCAACCTATAACGGTTATACAAGTCTATCAATGTCTAGACTACTCGGTAGAATAAATCTAGATACAAGATTCTACGGAAAATTGGGCAGCACTTCCCTACCCGTCAAACTTCACAAGTCTACTGTAAATACAGTCCTATGTAAGCACAGTTCAATTCCCTTCTTATATACCTTCCTTGTATATAACTTATACTTATTTCTTATACTTCAACAGTATGTAAACTCTAATACAATAGGGGGACAAGATATTTACCTCTGTAAGCCCAAAATTATCCAAGTTTAAATGTCGATCCTGAGCAACGTTTAGCTCCTACTTTGGGTGCTCCAACCCGCTCCAAACAACCCTTAGAAGTTCTACGCAACTTCTTCTTAATACATCAACCAACTGTGAAGATTTTCCTTAGGGTTTCGTTTTTGACCCATGATTTAGGCACAAAACAAGGCACAAAACAAGGCACCAATCGGCCAAGAATCCTCCAACCTTGAGGGTGACAAGTGTCGCCCTCTCGTTGGTCCAAAATATTTCGTCTCTCGGAAAAATCCGCAAAAATTATAAATGACATAGCCGTATTTTTCCCCTCGCAAGCTTTGTAAAACGTTTCGTCGAAAAACGATTCTTTTCGGTAGTTGTGAACAAAAAATTTCGGTCCTTGCCTAACTTAAGGCTTAAACTTTTATACGTACGCCCTCACGTACATACTCTGGAAATACGGGGTATAACATTCTCCCCTCCTTAGAAACATTCGTCCCGAATGTTCCTTCTAAGCCTCAAAACAACCATGCGCCAGTATAGTCTTCACTGCTGTACTTACGAAACCAATCATGCCACACCTGGCCACAATACAACACGCGCAAATACTTACATCCCAGTCCACGAGGAATCACTTCCATCACTACAAAAGCTCCCACCCGAGGTCTAAAATATACTCCCTTCGCACCTTCACTTTACAAAAGAAATGATCACATCTATGTTCTTAACACATGCTCGCTTCTTCCCTTACTCGTCGCACCCTTCTCATACACTCGAATTCTTTCTCATAACTTATAACATTTCTGCTACTGCTTCTGTTTCCAAAATCTCTGGGTTACTACCTCCAACTTGATCATCATTAACTGGGAACACTCTGGATGGATCTCCGATACTTTTCCGAACATAACAACATGAAAGACCGGACGTACTGCCTCCTAAGTTGGACGGCAATGCCAACTATAGGCAACCTGGCCTATCCTCCAAAGGATCTGAAAAAGAGAACGCTCAAAATACCTCCGGCTAAGTTCCCTCTGTTTCCCAAAACTCGTCACACCCTTTCCGGGGTGGTACCTTCAAGAAAACCCACCATCAACCTGAACTCCAAGCGTTGTCGCAGATTATTCGTACGACTTCTGTTGACTCTGAGCTACCAATAACCTCTTCTGGATAAGCTTCACCCTATCCACATTCTGCTGAAACAAGTATGAACCAACTATCTGACCCTTGCCAACATCGAACCAATCGATCGGCAACTTACACTTCCGCCCCTACAAGACTTCATAAGGTAATATCCGATCACTGAAATGGTAGCTAAAAACACTCCCTCGATAGGAGGCAACAATCCTCATAGCTACCCCTGAAATCCAAACACTGGCCCGAGGATGAATGCGATACGGAGACTCACCTGAGTTCCTAACCCTGCCTGGTAAAACTTCCAGGAAGAGAAATAGCCGTAACCTGGGCTCCACTGCCTGCCATAAGGTGAAAGTAGGCACCTCGTGCAGCCTCACAACCTTCCAGATATAACATCTCGCATAACCCTCTGCCGAGTAAACGGTCCTGACTGAAAGACAAGATGGGCTGACCTCATCGGCCCGACTACTGGTCGAACGCATCCACGAACTCGTACGCTGGTTAACTAAACTTGGGCCTAACATCCTTATGACCCCACCAGCTGGCGGGACCCCTCCGAACTGACCCCACCACAAAACAGGCTGCGGGTTGACCCGCGACATGGCCCCAACCCGACCCTCTTTCGCGCAAAACACTTGCTCCCCGATCCGGAACAATCTCACTAATCAAGTTACGAGAACCTAGCGGTCTTCTTAGCTCAACTACCCTCTTTTATTCACACTACTCAGGGACTCATCCCACAAACATAGCTCACGTGTACCATGCACTATGATAAGGGTCAAACACATAAAAATATATAAATCTCTAACTCGAGATGGCCTTGCCTCTAAGGTCTCTACGTATAAAACTCTAAGGCTCACACTTCCTTATCCCCAATCTTACCCTTTTAACTAACCATGATTTCTAATCACAATTAACACACTGCTATCAGAACATAGCACTTAAGATACACTCATCTTATCACACATACCCATCTCTAGAGGGTTAAGGATATACCTGCATCTACTGCTTCACTTCCCTTTGTCGTTCTAATCAATCCTGCCCTGTTGGGCGCATAGCTAGGGAAGATGATGAATTAGCCACTGATCCCGAAGGCTGAGTTTCTACATCCGCGCCACCTCTGGTCGGACAATTTCTCGCAAAATGGCCCTGCTGGCCGTAAGCATAACAAGCTGTCGAAGAAGCACGACACTCCCCACAATGACACCTACCACAACGGCCACACCGAGGTGGGGGTGGCCTCCTCTGGCTAACACCCCTTCCTCTCCGAACCACTGAATCCGGCTGGCTGGAACCGACGGGTATCTGTGAATTAGAAGCCACGAGCCCCGACTAACTCCTCGTGATACCCCGAACGCCCCGAACCTCAGAGGACCATTCGCATCAAGCGAGGCGCATATCTAATTCGCTGAGGCGGTTCGCCTCGAAAGTTACCAAAGGACCCTGTTGTTCTGGCCCTCTTCTGCTGATCTTGGTTAATCCGTCGATCTCAACGTTCCTCTTCGTGCTGCGCATAAGCCTGTACGCGGGCAATATCCATGCCTGACTGAAGAGTTACTCTCGCACAACCTTTCTTTAGATAGTCCTCAAGACCCGTGATAAATCGGTACATAAAATACACTCTGGTAGCTACATCCTTAGCTAGTAATAGGGTCGTCTCTTTGCAATCTATACTTTCTGCTACTGGTCGTGGAACTGAAGGTTCGAATATCATGGCCGCAGTAGGAACTGCTGCCGCTGTGCTAGACTCTGCTGGGACTGGCGACGCCGCAGAACTCCCCGAATGAAGCACCAACTCAGGTGATGGTTGGGCCTGTGCCCTCGTAACCCTCTCAGATTTACTCGTAGCTCTACGCTTTGCCTTCTTCGGGCGGGTTGCCTTACGCGGAGGCATAACGGTAAGGGAAAGAAATACGTTAGAGGGGTCCAACTTATAACACAGCTCTAAGCACGATCTCAGAGTGAGAAGAATGGAAACCAATCCTAAATATCCTATAGCCTCCTGATTATTGGTGTGGTGCACAACACACCGATAATCAAGACTCTACTAGATACGGTCTGTAGACACTTTCCGAGGATTAACTGCTCTGATACCACTTTTGTCACGACCCGAACCCGGGCCCGTGACTGGTGCCTTACCCCGGGCACCCAAGTAGACATACATCAGAGTAATCAGCGGAAAAATAAAACAAGACATGAAATAAAAACAGTTCATCTGAGAAAACTTGCCTTGCGGCATATATATATATATCAACTAGAACAGTTATATCCCTTTTTACAATTCTGCCCACAACAGTACTACAGACCTCTAAGAATGATACGACAACAATGGCGGGACAGGGCCCCGCCATACCCCTGAATGTAAGTACCTACTACGACAGGGGACTATACCACTGATAAGCCTCCGGAGGAACGGAGCTTCCCAAAACGCTGAACTGTGATCCTAAGAGCGAGGATCGATGACTGGTGTACCTCTACCTGCGGCATGAACGCAGCCCCCCGAAGGAGGTCAGTACAACAGGTACCAAGTATGTGAAACTGAAAATACTGTAAATGAAATCATAGTAGTCTATATAAAACAGGAGACATGTATGATAACCAAACTACAGTTCACAATAAATAAGCAGTCATGTCAAGTCAGGGACTCACGCCCTCAAAGTCATCACTCAAATATAACTATGGGTCTCACGCCCACAACATCAATCATGCCCGTGGAATACCTTCCTCACTGCCGGCAGTCTATGATATAAAAGCACCAAGGAATACACATGAACACCAGGTCCCACCTGTGTCATCATAAAACCGTACGGGGTAAGTACGAAGGCATAGCCGACTACTAAAACCCACAGTACCAACAAGGTCATAAACTGTATCATGAGATCTGTCTAGACCGTCACATGATCAAAGCTGGCCACTCGCCCGCAGTATCTAATGTGCGCGTCTAGCCCTGGAACTTCCCGCAGCTCCGCATAGGTGTTATACCCCGTATTTCCAGAGTATGTACGTGAGGGAATACGTACAAAAGTTTAGCCTTAAAGGTTAGGCTTTGGACGAAAATACTTGGGCACAACTCACTAAAAGAATCGTTTTCCGACGAAACGTCTTACAAGACTCGCGTAGGGTAAATTCCGGCTATGCCATTTCTATTTTTTGCGGATTTTTCCGAGAGACGTAACACTTTGGACCAACGAGAGGGCGACACTTGTCACCCTCTAATTGATGGATGTGTGGGCGGTATAGGGCCGAATGGATGGACTATTTTGTCTTGGAGTTGGTAGGATATTTTGTGTGCAAGTTGGATAAGGTACACTTGCCCTAATCTTGACCTTACACTTGCCTAGCACATGGCTTAATCTTGGCCATTGGTTGGCCACTTCTTGACCTATAAATACCCCCCTTAAGATGAAGAGTTCTTCATCCACAAATCTTTCTCCAAGTCTTGAAAATCCTCCCCTCTCCCTTGTGAGCCATTTCGTCCAAGCCTCCCCCCCCCTCTAAAAGAAGCCCTAGCCGAAACCTACCCCCCCTCCCTTGGTAGAAAAGTTGCCTTCTAGTATTGTTATAATGCCCAAAATACCCTAGCCCAAATCCCTTAGTACTTAGTAGAAGTTGTGAAGAACTTCTAAGGGTTCTTGGAGCTATCGGAGCGTTCAAATTAGGAGCTAAACCTCGCTCAGGATCGACTTTTATTCTAGGATATTATTGGGCTTACCGAGGTAAATAAACTTATCCTTCTTTTGTAATTAGAGAATACATACTGTAGAAGTATAGGAATAAGTATAAATACTTAGAAGGATATTACAGAATAGAATTGAATCGTTATCACGTAGAAGGGTATAAAGAAGAATAATTGAATCACTCACATAGATCGTTTTTACTGATGATCGTATAACTTAGGGTAGGGAAGTCGCCCAAATTTCCGTAGAATAGAGAACCTCTCGCTTAGAATCACATGCATCTGATCTAGATGTTGATAGACGTATTTGACTGTTATAGGCTGATTCTCTGCACACGACATACTCGACTTGGCAGGTGGATTTCGCCGAGAAGGTATGTGATTCTTCCTAAAGCATGATATTTTTAAATATATATATAGTACGGTAGACGTACACGTGTTAACTGAATAATAATTACGGCAATGTCTTTTGACTTAAGCCTGAATAATACTTACGGCAATGTCTTGCGACTTAAGCCTGAATAATAAGGATCTTAAAGCATTTCCAAAGAATACTGAATCATTTTTTAACAGAAGAGAAATGTTTGGTTTTTAAACAAAAAGCTTAAGAGTTATACTAGCTTTATGGGAAGTTAGGTATAACAACTTAAGAAAGATAAAAAGAAACGGTTTACTTATGTGTTTATAAAAGACTTATATTGATTTCTGGAAAGTATAATAAGATGGTTTGATGAGTAGACATAATACTATGGGTGTTAGTGTCTTGTAACGTTTGTGTAAAAGGATATTCTTGTTGTGCTTATGTTGTTTAACGATAAGCTGTTATGTTAGTATTATATCACTCACCTCTTGACATGTTACCGGGGGTTAAGTCGCCTCCGTCGCTGGTAGACTCGGCGATGCAGGACCATGATTCGAGAAACCTCATGCGGGTCCGGGGACCTATGCGAGCTACGAGAGTTCCGTGTTAGTGTGCGGGTTATACCTCATGCGGTCTATGTGGCCATGCGGACTACGAGTCGGGGCGATGCCGAGGAGTAGCTACCGACGCGGTCATACCTCATGCGGGTCTATGTGAGTGGCCTATGCGGACTACGGGAGTCCAGGATTAGGCTTGAATAATGATAATATGGGCGAGTGGCCCTGCTTCGATCATTCGCAGCCTAGAAAAGACCTGTTACAGTTTACCTATTGTTGCTCTTGTTTATGATGTGCACTATGCGCTACATTAGTTGTTTCGTGTATATTTGTAAAATTGGTTTTAAAGTGATATGATTTCATTTAAGTACTTTACAGTTTCACATACTTAGTACCTGTTGTACTGACCTCCTTCGGGGGGGCTGCGTTCATGCCGCAGGTAAGGGCAGTGCTAGATCCACATCCTTAGGATCTTTGCTTTGGTGTCGTGAGCTCCATCTTCTCCTGAGGCTCTACTTTTGGGTATGATCTCCTGTATTGTAGATAGTTTTGTACATTCGTGGTATGGCGGTCCTGTCGGCCATAGTTGTTTACTTCCTTAGAGGTCAGTAGTCTGTTATGCAGAAGGATGTAAACCGCGATTTTGGTTTATATATATTATGCCGAAAAGGCGACTTTTTCTCATATAAAGCGTGCCTAAATTTTCATTGATTCATGTCTTGTTTTATATTCCGCTGATTTTCTCGATGTATGACTACTGGGTGCGGGTAAGGCACGATCCACGCCCGAACGGTCGTGACAATAGGCCACCCGATGGCCCGCATGAGGTATTCCCGCCTCGGTAGCTACTCCTGGCATCGTCCCGACTCGCATCCGCATGGCCACATAGACCGCATGAGGTATAACCCGCGACACTAACACGGAACTCGTAGTTCCGCATAGGTCCCTGGACCCGCATGAGGTATTCTCGAATTATGGTCCTGCATCACCGAGATATACCCGCGTCGGAGGCGCTTAAGCTGTTATACCCGTATTTCGCAGTATGTATGCGTGAGGCGTGCGTATGAAAATTTATGCCTTAAGGTTGGCAAGGTTCGAAATTTGTACACAAGTGCGAAAAAGAGTTTTTCGACGAAACGTTTTACTAAACTTGCGAAGGGAAAAATACGGCTATGTCATTTTTAATTTTTGCGGATTTTTCCGAGAGACGAAACATTTTGGACCAACGGGAGGGTGACATGTGTCACCCTCACATTGGAAGAAATTGGGGCGGCTTGGACGATTTGGGGTCAAGGGAGTAGGTAGGATATTTTGTGCAAGTTGGTGTGGTAGATGGATAAGGTACACATGGTTAAATCTTGACCCTACACTTGCATGGCACTTGGCTTGATCTTGGCCATTGGTTGGCCATTGGTTGGCCTATAAATACTCCCCTAAGTTGAAGACTTTCTTCATCCACAAATAGTTTCTAAGTGTTAAAATCTTCCCCCCCCCCCCTCTTAGAAAGGTTCTCGTCCAACCCTTGGAGAGACCTTGGCCGAAACCCCTCCCCCTTGTGAGCCCTAGCCGAGGCAACCCCTTGCCTAGTGGTTTCGTATAAAACCCCCCTTTGTGGTATAGAAATACTCTCCAAGTATTGTTGTAATGCCAAAATACTTTAGCCCAAATACCTTGTAGTACTTTCCAAAGTTACCTCTATACGTAGAACCCGGAAATACTATTATACTTCCTTAGGCCACTAAACGAAACCCAAAGGAAAATCTCCATAATTGGTTGGAGTACTAAGTAGAAGTTGTGTAGAACTTCTAAGGGTTTCTTGGAGCGAATTGGAGCGCACGGAGTAGGAGCTAAACCTTGCTCAGGATCGACTTTAAACTTGGATAATTTTGGGGCTTACCGAGGTAAATAATCCTATCCTTCTATTGTAATTGGAGATTACATACTGTAGTATTATTGAAAATGAATATAAGATTCATAAAAGAGAATTGAACTGTAATAGAAGGATATTACAGATAAGACTTGAACTGAAATCACATCAGAAGAATATTTAAGTAGAAGATTAAACTGTACTTACATAGGACCGTATTTACAGTAGTCTTATAACCTTTATTGGTTGAATGTTCTGCGAGTAACATGTGCTACTTGGAAGGTGGACAAGGCTAGCCGGGTTATAGCCGTGGAGCGTTTTGCTTATAGTCGATAATCGTCGCGAGGTATGTGATTCTTCATATACTCTTGAGCATGATATTTTAAAGATATATATATATATAGTACGGTAGACGTACGTGTGTTGACTGAACGTAGTTGTACGGCAATGTCTTTTGACTTAAGCCTGAATAAAATATATATATATAGTACGGTAGACGTACGTGTGTTAACAGAACGTAGTTGTACGACAATGTCTTTTGACTTAAGCCTGAATAATAAGAATCTTGAAGTATTTCAAAAGAATTAAGAAACCTTTTTGAAAGAAGAGTAATACTTGGTTTTGAAAACATAAGAGTTATACTAGCTTTATGGGAAGTTAGGTATAACGTCTTAAGAGGGATAAAGAGAATGGTTTACTGATTTTTAGAAGTTAAGAGACTTGATCTTAAAAGATAAGAGACTTGACTTGAATGAATTAATATGAATTTTGTGTGAAACCTCATTCGTGAGTAATGAGTACTTGGTTTTTAAAAGGGGAAATGTTTTACTGATTTCGGAAATCAGAATGAGTATCGACAAACCACTGCAGCGTTAATAAAGGAAAATGTATTGAATAAAGAAGTATTATTAAAACCAGTAGAAACCTCCATCTGCATAGAAGCTAAGATGAGACAAAATGATATTACATTTCCTAGATCATGGTTGCTTTAATAAGATTGATTATAAACAAGAATAACCTACTCACATATATGACATATGTTACTCAATTGTTTCAAAAGGGATTAAGACATTGAACTATGAAACTTTTCTAAAATAAAGAGACTTGAGTAATTGAAATTAGGCAAACTGGAACTTTAGGGAAAAGAAAGGCATTGTTTTGTCTTAATTTGGTTTAAAACATAAAGTGTTATAACAGCTTTATGGGAAGTTAGTTATAACGACTTTATGAAAACAAAAGAAGGGTTTTATCATTGGTTTTAATGTGGTAACTTGACTTTAAAAAGAGAAGTGTTTTGGTCCAAAAGAAGGCATGGTATTGCCTTAATTTGGTTTTAAAAAGGAAAGTATGGAAGTTGTTTTGGTTTACTTAAATGATGTAAGTCACTCTATTTTTATACTAAGGGTATCGGGTGACTTTTATAAAAGGAATGGATCTCTTAAAAGGAATTTAACGTACGTAGTACTTTAGGGTTAAAACCCGGACTTTGACATAAAATGAAAGTACCTTGAGTTGTGTATAACTTGCCTAAGCTTGTTGTTGTGAAACTTGCCTATACTTGTTGTGATAGCCTTTGTTGTGCAAGAATTGTGTTTCTATACTACCGCGTCTCTCGGTGGAGGGCCGGTTGACTTGTTGAGAACTTACTTGGACGTACCGGCAGTGACGGAGAATTCCACGGGTACGCTCCTGTTGATAGTGTTATTCCATGGACTAGCTCTCCATGAGGTTTCTTCTTGCGCCTGTACCGGTGGTGGCCAGACTTGCCCCGTCTCGTGGCTGATTCGGCCTTGGTACCTGGTAGTTAGCCCTCGCACTTGCCCCGTTCAGTGTAGTGACAAAGTCTCGTGATACGGCCTTGGTACCTGGTAGTTAGCCCTCGTACTTGCCCCGGTCAGCTACGTGGCCGGCCTTGGTATCTGGTAGTCGGCCAGACTTGCCGTGTCGCCTTCGTGGTTTGGTTGTATTGTATTGTTAGTACGGCTTTGGCATCGGTAGGACTTGGTGTTCGGTGTACTTCTTGGTGTTATCATATCATGATCGCCGGCGGTGAGGAAGGTATTCCACGCATGATCGATGTTGTGGGCGTGAGACCCATAATTATATTTGAGTAATGACTTGAGGCGTGAGTCCCCGACTGATATAATCATTATATGTGTGTACTATAGTTTGGTTATCATACATGTCTCCCGCTTTATATAGACTATTATGATTTCATTTACTGATTTTACGATTTCACATACTGGTACCACAGATCGACCTCCTTCGGGGGGCTGCGTTCATGCCGCAGGTAGAGGTACATCGGCTATCGATCCCCGCGTTTAGGATCACATTTCAGCGTTTTGGGAAGCTCATTCCTTCGGAGGCTTATCTTTTGGTATGTTACCCGAGTCCAGTAGGTTCTGTACATTCGGGGTATGGCGGCCCTGTCCGTCATAGTTGTTGTATAAATCTTAGAGGTCCAGAGCTCACAAGTTGTGGCGGGTTGTAAGGATTAAACTGTTCAACTTTGGTAATTATATATATATGCCGTAAGGCGATTTTCTCTCAGGTAAAATATGTCTCATTTCACATTTTGTTTCAGGTATTGTTTTTATGTTCCGCTGATTACTCTGATGTATGACTACTTGGGTGCCCGGATAAGGCACCAGTCACGGGCCCCGGAACGGGTCGTGACAAAAGTGGTATCAGAGCAGTTAATCCTCGGAAAGTGTCTACGCATCGTGTCTAGTAGAGTCTTGATTATCGGTGTGTTGTGCACCACATCTATAATCAAGAGGCTGCAGGACATTTAGGATTGGTTTCCATTCTTCTCATTCTGAGATCGTGCCTTAGAGCTGTGTGATATGTTGGACCCTCCGACGTGCCGTTTTTATCGATTATGCCTCGCGCAAGGCAACCCGCCCGAGCGGCAAGCGCAAGAGAGTGAGTCTGCGAGAAATGCGGCCTCTACAGAGACCACGGTGCGAGCCTCATCCCACACCGGAGCAGGAGGATGGGTTACGCGAGTGGGCCCGATTAATGGCCGTGGTCAGGCGGACTTGAGGATAGGCCGGACGCAGCAGCCTGCAGATGGTTCACCCTAGATCAGATAGTTTGAAGCTACGGGATTTTTCTGAGTTGTAGGCCGCTAGAGATTTATGGGTCGAGGCCTGAGGATGATCCGCAGGAGTTCATCCGAAGCGATTCTGGATCGTAGAGTGATCAAGGCATCGGAGACCGAGTCGGTGGTCCTAAGTTCGCATCGGCCGCGTGATACCGCGATCGGTTTGATTCGCGAGCTGTCGGGAGAGAATGCACTTCCACTTTATGGGGACGAGTTCTCGTGGCGCTTGCACATTTCTTGCCTCCACAGATGAGGGCTCGCCGACGATTTTTGGTGTCATGGCAGATCCGCGTGCGGTTCGGGAGTACAATGTGAGTTCGACTCATTGGCGTGCGTCCCGCGTTAGTAGCTAGTATGGAGGATCGAGTGCACCGATATGTTACGAGGCTCGATGATTACCTAGCGAGAGTTGTTCGGTGTAGCTCTTCAGGGCATGGACATTGCCCGCACGCAGCTTATGCACTGGATGTGAGCGGAGGAATCGACGGAATGACCAAGATCGCAGAAGAGGCGAGCAGCGAGGTCCTTTGATAACTTTCGAGGCGGACCGCCTCAAAGAGACTAGTTATGTACCTCCGCCAAGACAGAGTGGTCCTCCACGCCTTCTCGGGACCTTCGGATATTCAGAGCGGTCGTGGCTCCCGTGTTTCAGATTTTCAGGGGAGTAGGAGTGCTCGCCGGATGAGGTCGCCCTTGTCTCAGTGTGGCCGTTGTGGAAAACTTCATAAGGGAGAGTGTCGTACTAACTTGGGAGATTGTTATTCTTGCGGCCAACAGGCCATCTCGAGAGGCTGTCCGACCAGTGGGTAGCGCGGTAGGATAGCACAGACTACGGATCGGGCGGGTTCTTCACCTTCCATAGCTAGGCAGGATGTTCATACACCGGCAGACCACGGTAGAGGTCGCGGTGGAAGTTCCCAATTTTAGCGGTCCTTTGAACCGCCTATTTTCAGGTATATCCTTAACCCTCTAGAGTTTTGTAGGTATTGATGTTGTGATGATGTGTTTAAGTGTTATGTTCGGATAGCTTTGTGCTAAAATGTGATTTAGAAACCTGGTTAGTGAAAAAGGGTAAGCCTGGGGGTGAGAAAAATGATGAACCTTAGAATATTACAGTTGAGACCTTAAGATGTAAGGTCGTCTTGAGTACAAGACTTTGCGGGTGATCTTTGTCAGAATGTATTAGTATACATGGAGTAAATGTGGGAAAATTCCTTGGATAGTGTAAAATGGAAGTGGTAGCTTTCATGACCTGTATAGGTAAGATTGTTCCGGATCGGGAAACAAGAGCTTGATGCGTTAAGTGGGTCGGGTTGGGGCCATGTTGCGGGTCAACCCGTAGCCCGGTTTGGGGTTGGGTCAGTTCGAGGTGGTCCCGCCATGTGGTAGGGTCACGAGGGTGCTAGGCCCAAGTTTAGATGACCATCGTATGAGTTCGTGGATGTGTTCGACCAGAAGCGGATCGTGAAGGCCGGGAATGGCCTTAAGGGAGATTGAGGCTAGTAAGATGACCAAGTTTGGAGGTGGTGACTCCAAAGTTTTGGAAACTGAAGCGATGACTGAAGTGTGGTACGTATACTAGAAGAGTTCAAGTGTTCGAGAAGGGCACGACGAGTAAGGAAGGAAGAGAACGTGTGTTATTTCGTGGCCAGGTGTGGCGTTGGCAACTTGTTAGAGGAACTTTATCGTTATCCGTCTTGTGAAGGAACATTCGGGACGAATGTTTCTAAGGAGGGGAGAATGTTATACCCCGTATTTCCAGAGTATGTACGTGAGGGCGTACGTATGAAAATTTAAGCCTTAAGGTTGGCAAGGTTCGAAATTTGTACACAAGTGCCGAAAAGAGTCGTTTTTCGACGAAACGTTTTACTAAACTTGCGAAGGGAAAAATACGGCTATGTCATTTTTAATTTTTGCGGATTTTTCCGTGAGACGAAACATTTTGGACCAACGGGAGGGTGACATGTGTCACCCTCACATTGGAAGAAATTGGGGCGGCTTGGACGATTTGGGGTCAAGGGAGTAGGTAGGATATTTTGTGCAAGTTGGTGTGGTAGATGGATAAGGTACACATGGTTAAATCTTGACCCTACACTTGCATGGCACTTGGCTTGATCTTGGCCATTGGTTGGCCATTGGTTGGCCTATAAATACTCCCCTAAGTTGAAGACTTTCTTCATCCACAAATAGTTTCTAAGTGTTAAAATCTTCCCCCCCTCTTAGAAAGGTTCTCGTCCAACCCTTGGAGAGACCTTGGCCGAAACCCCTCCCCCTTGTGAGCCCTAGCCGAGGCAACCCCCCCCCCCTTGCCTAGTGGTTTCGTATAATACCCCCCCCCCCCCCTTTGTGGTATAGAAATACTCTCCAAGTATTGTTGTAATGCCAAAATACTTTAGCCCAAATACCTTGTAGTACTTTCCAAAGTTACCTCTATACGTAGAACCCGGAATACTATTATACTTCCTTTAGCCACTAAACGAAACCCAAAGGAAAATCTCCATAATTGGTTGGAGTACTAAGTAGAAGTTGTGTAGAACTTCTAAGGGTTTCTTGGAGCGAATTGGAGCGCACGGAGTAGGAGCTAAACCTTGCTCAGGATCGACTTTAAACTTGGATAATTTTGGGGCTTACCGAGGTAAATAATCCTATCCTTCTATTGTAATTGGAGATTACATACTGTAGTATTATTGAAAATGAATATAAGATTCATAGAAGAGAATTGAACTGTAATAGAAGGATATTACAGATAAGACTTGAACTGAAATCACATCAGAAGAATATATAAGTAGAAGATTAAACTGTACTTACATAGGACTGTATTTACAGTAGACTGATAACCTTTATTGGTTGAATGTTCTGCGAGTAGCATGTGCTACTTGGAAGGTGGACAAGGCTAGCCGGGTTATAGCCGTGGAGCGTTTTGCTTATAGTCGATAATCGTCGCGAGGTATGTGATTCTTCCTATACTCTTGAGCATGATATTTTAAAGATATATATATATATAGTACGGTAGACGTACGTGTGTTGACTGAACGTAGTTGTACGGCAATGTCTTTTGACTTAAGCCTGAATAAAATATATATATATAGTACGGTAGACGTACGTGTGTTAACAGAACGTAGTTGTACGGCAATGTCTTTTGACTTAAGCCTGAATAATAAGAATCTTAAAGTATTTCAAATGAATTAAGAAACCTTTTTGAAAGAAGAGTAATACTTGGTTTTGAAAACGTAAGAGTTATACTAGCTTTATGGGAAGTTAGGTATAACGTCTTAAGAGGGATAAAGAGAATGGTTTACTGATTTTTAGAAGTTAAGAGACTTGATCTTAAAAGATAAGAGACTTGACTTGAATGAATTAATATGAATTTTGTGTGAAACCTCATTCGTGAGTAATGAGTACTTGGTTTTTAAAAGGGGAAATGTTTTACTGATTTCGGAAATCAGAATGAGTATCGACAAACCACTGCAGCGTTAATAAAGGAAAATATATTGAATAAAGAAGTATTATTAAAACCAGTAGAAACCTCCATCTGCATAGAAGCTAAGATGAGACAAAATGATATTACATTTCCTAGATCATGGCTGCTTTAATAAGATTGATTATAAACAAGAATAACCTACTCACATATATGGCATATGTTACTCAATTGTTTCAAAAGGGATTAAGACATTGAACTATGAAACTTTTCTAAAATAAAGAGACTTGAGTAATTGAAATTAGGCAAACTGGAACTTTAGGGAAAAGAAAGGCATTGTTTTGTCTTAATTTGGTTTAAAACATAAAGTGTTATAACAGCTTTATGGGAAGTTAGTTATAACGACTTTATGAAAACAAAAGAAGGGTTTTATCATTGGTTTTAATGTGGTAACTTGACTTTAAAAAGAGAAGTGTTTTGGTCCAAAAGAAGGCATGGTATTGCCTTAATTTGGTTTTAAAAAGGAAAGTATGGAAGTTGTTTTGGTTTACTTAAATGATGTAAGTCACTCTATTTTTATACTAAGGGTATCGGGTGACTTTTATAAAAGGAATGGATCTCTTAAAAGGAATTTAACGTACGTAGTACTTTAGGGTTAAAACCCGGACTTTGACATAAAATGAAAGTATCTTGAGTTGTGTATAACTTGCCTAAGCTTGTTGTTGTGAAACTTGCCTATACTTGTTGTGATAGCCTTTGTTGTGCAAGAATTGTGTTTCTATACTACCGCGTCTCGGTGGAGGTAGGTTGACTTGTTGAGAACTTACTTGGACGCACTGGCAGCGACGGAGAATTCCACAGCACGTTCGCTGATAGTGTTATTCCATGGACTAGCTCTCCATGAGGTTTCTTACTGTTCGGCCTTGGTACCTGGTGGTAGGCTTTCGTACTTGCCCCGTCTCGTGGCTGATTCGGCCTTGGTACCTGGTAGTTAGCCCTCGCACTTGCCCCGTTCAGTGTAGTGACGAAGTCTCGTGATACGGCCTTGGTACCTGGTAGTTAGCCCTCGTACTTGCCCGGTCAGCTACGTGACCGGCCTTGGTATCCGTAGTCGGCCAGACTTGCCCCGTGTCAGCTTCGTGGTTTGGTTGTATTGTATTGTTAGTACGGCTTTGGCATCAGGTAGGACTTGGTGTTCAGGTGTACTTCTTGGTGTTATCATATCATAGACTGTCGGCAGTGAGGAAGGTATTCCACGGGCATGATTGATGTTGTGGGCGTGTGACCCATAATTATATTTGAGTAATGACTTGGAGGGCGTGAGTCCCTGACTTGATATAACTGTTATATGTGTGTACTGTAGTTTGGTTATCATACATGTCTCCTGCTTTATATAGACTATTATGATTTCATTTACTGATTTTACGCCACATACTTGGTACTGTTATGATCGACTTCTGGGGCTGCGTTCATGCCGCAGGTAGAGGTACATCGGCTGTCGATCCCCGCGTTTAGGATCACATTTCAGCGTATTGGGAAGCTCCGTTCCTTCGGAGGCTTATCTTTTGGTATGTTACCCTGAGTCTGTAGGTTCTTGTACATTCACGGGTATGGCGGGGCCCTGTCCCGTCATAGTTGTTGTATAAATCTTAGAGGTCTGTAATAGTTGTGTGGTTGTAAGGATTAAACTGCTCAACTTTGTAATTATATATATATGCCGAAAGGCGATTTTCTCTCGTGTAAAATGTGTCTCATTTCACATTTTGTTTCATGTATTGTTTTTATGTTCGACGATTACTCACGATGTATGACTACTGGGTGCGGGTAAGGCACGACCACGCCCCGAGCGGTCGTGACATTAACCCCCGGGATCATGTCAAGGTGAGTGGTACAATACCAACATAACGGCTGATCGTTAAACAACATAAGCGCGATCGAGGGAAACCCCTTTACACAAACATCACAAGATACTAACACACGTAGCATCCTAACATGTTTACTTATCAAACCAACAAGAAAGTATTACAAGGCTATCACAAACCAACACAATCAAGTTATTCACACAAGGTGCTTTCTACTTTATGTTAAACAAGTTCGGGTTTTTATCCCCAAAGTACTTCATACATTAACTCTTTAAAGATCCGTTTCTTTCACAAAAGTCACATAATACCCGTAGTATAAAAATAGAGTGACTATCTTTTTAAGTAAACCAAAACACTTCTCTTTGTAAAATCAAGTAACAACATTCTTTTCCAAACGTTCAAGTTTGCCTAATTTTAAATACTCAAGTTTCTCATTTTCGAAATGTTTCGTAGTTCATAGTTTTAATCCTTTAAAACAATTTGAGAAACATATGTCTTATGTGTGAGTAGGTTATTCTTGTTCATAACAATCTTATTAAAGCAGCCATGATCTAGGAAATGTAATATCATTTTGTCTCATCTTAGCTCCTATGCAGATGGAGGTTTCTACTGGTTTTAATAATACTTATTAGTCAATACATTTCCCTTTATTAGCGCTGCTGTGGTTTGTTCGACACTTATTCTGATTTCCGAAATCAGTAAAACATCATTCCTTTTGAAAACCCAAAATACTCATTACTCACGAATGAGGTTTCACACTTTTTTAACAAAATTCACATTAATATAATTAAGTCAAGTCTCTTATCTTTTAAGATCAAGTCTCTTAACTTCTAAAATCAGTAAACCATTCCTTTTACTTCTCTTAAGTCGTTATACCTAACTTCCCATAAATCTAGTATAACTCTTAAGCTTTTTAAAACCAAGTGTTACTCTTTTTTCAAAAAGGTTTCTTAATTCTTTTGAAATACTTCAGATTCTTTTTATTCAGGCTTAAGTCAAAAGACATTGCCGTAAAACTACGTTCAGTTAACACACGTACGTCTACCGTACTATATATATTCTTTAAAATATCATGCTCAAGAGTGTAGGAAGAATCACATACCTCGCGACGATTACCGACTATAAGCAAATAGCTCCAAAGTACTGTAGTCCGGCTAGCCTTTTCCACCCTCCGAGTAGAATACGCTACTCGCAGTACTTCAACCTATAACGGTTATACAAGTCTATCAATGTCTAGACTACTCGGTAGAATAAATCTAGATACAAGATTCTACGGAAAATTGGGCAGCACTTCCTGTCACGACCCGAACCGGGGCCCGTGACTGGTGCCTTACCCCGGGCACCCTAGTGATACAACATCAGAGAAAATCAGCGGAAATAAAAACTTAAACATGAAACAAGAGTTAAAGTATGAAACAGGCTAACCAACACGGTCACCTTCCTGAATATATACATATATATATCAACTTGAACAGTTAAATCCTTTTACAAACCCTGCCCACAACAGTACTACAGACCTCTAAGAATGTAACCATAACTATGACGGGACAGGGCCCCGCCATACCCCTGAATGTACAAGTAACTACACTGACAGGGGACTATACCAAAGATAAGCCTCCGAAGAAACGGAGCTTCCCAAAAAGCTGAACAGTGATCCTAAGAGCGCGGATCCACAACCGATGTACCTCTACCTGCGGCATGAACGCACTTCCGAGGAGGTCGATAACGGGTACCAAGTATGTGAAACTGTAAAATACTGTAAATGAAATCATAATAGTCTATATAAGGCAGGAGACATGTATGATAACCAAACTACAGTCCACAATATATAAACAGTCATGTTAAGTCAGGGACTCACGCCCTCAAAGTCATTACTCAAATATAACAATGGGTCTCACGCCCACAACATCAATCATGCCCGTGGAATACCTTCCTCACTGCCGGCAGTCTATGATATAATCACACCAAGAAATACATATGAACACTAGGTCCCATCTGAGTCATAACAAAACCGTACGGGGTAAGTACGAAGGCATAGCCGACTACTAAAACCCACAGTACCAACAAGGTCATAAACTGTATCATGAGATCTGTCTAGACCGCCACATGATCGAAGCTGGCCACTCGCCCGCAGTATCTAATGTGCGCGTCTAGTCCTGGAACTTCCCGCAGCTCCGCATAGGCCACTCCAATGGCCCGCATGAGGTATTCCCCGCATCGAGGGTAGCTACTCCCCGGCAACGTCCTGGACTCGCAGTCCGCATGGCCACATAGACCGCATGACCATAAAGGCCGCACACTAACCTGGAACTCTCGTAGCTCCGCATAGGTCACACAGACCCGCATGAGGTATTCTCGAATCATAGGTCACACAGACCCGCCTGAGTCTACCCCGCATCGGAGGGCAGCTTAACCCCCGGAATCATGTCAAGAGGTGAGTGATGTATAATACTAACATAACAACTTATCGTTAAACAACATAAGCACAACAAGGGAAAACCCCTTTACACAAACATCACAAGATACTAACACACGTAGCATTCTAACATGTTTACTTATCAAATCAACAAGAAACATTACAAGGCTATCACAAGCAACCATAGGCACGCTGCACACAACTCAAGGTACTTTCATTTTATGACAAGTCCCGGTTTTAATCCCCAAAGTACTACGTACGTTAAATTCTTTTTAGAAGATCCATTTCTTTTACAAAAGTCACCCGATACCCGTAGTATCAAAATAAAGTGACTAACATTTTAAGTAAACCAAAACAACTTCCATACTTTCCTTTTTAAACCAAATTAAGACAATACCATGCCTTCTTTTTAGACCAAAACACTTCTCCTTTAAAGTCAAGTTACCATTTTAAAACCAATGATAAAACCATTCCTTTGTTTTCATAAAGTCGTTATAACTAACTTCCCATAAAGCTGTTATAACACTTTATGTTCTAAACTAAAAACTCTTCAATACCACAAGTCTCTTTTCTTTTAAAACAACAACAAGTATTCTTTTTAAAACCCAAATAACTTACTCTTTTCAAAACAAGTAACCTATACTTAAAATCAAGTTACTTCTCTTTTTCCGAAAACAAGTCGTTATAAGTCAAGTCTCTTATCTTTCAAGATCAAGTCTCTTAATTTTCAAAATCAAGTCGTTTATAAGTCAAGTCTCTTATCTTTTAAGATCAAGTCTCTTAACTTCTACAATCAATAAACCATTCTTTTACCTACATAAAGTTGTTATAACTAACTTCCCATAAAGCTATTAAAGCACCCTATGTTTTAAACCAACCAAATCACTTAGCACATGTACGTCTACCGTACTACATAGTTCACAACAATCATGCTAGAAAAGATAGGAAGAGGTTCACATACCTCGCGACGATTATCGACAATTAGCAAAACGCTCACGGATTGTAACTCGCTAGCCTTTTCCACTCTTCAAGTAATATGCTACTCGAGAATCTGCAACCTATAAAGGCCACAAAACGCCTATCAACTCCTAGATCTCTTCGTAGAATATTCTAACTGCAAGATTCCTTATTCTACGTAAAATTCGCAGACCTCCCCGCTATCACATAAATCTCCTCCCCTATCAAGGCCCGCTACCGGGCCAACAACTCTCAGAGAATTACACGTCTAACCGGACGTGTTCAAATCTGTTTCACAATAATACTACACAAGTCTACTGTAAATACAATCCAATGTAAATACAGTTCAATCCTTTATAATCATCCTTCCAATATAATATACTCAAGTATAACTACTACAACATGTAATATCCAATTACAATAGGGGGACATAGATCATTACCTCGATAAGCCCAAAATTATCCAAGATTATATGTCGATCCTGAGCAACGTTTAGCTCCAAATCCTTACGCTCCAACCCGCTCCAAGCAACCCTTAGAAGTTTCTAAACAACTTCTCTTAATACATCAACCAAGCTTATGAAGATTTTTCTAGGGTTTCATTTTGCGACTTTTGGAAAAAGTAGTATTTCCGGGCTCCTAGTATTAAAACAACTTTGGAATACTACTAGGGATACTAGGCCAAGGTATTTGGGATTATACAACAATACTCAAAGTATTTCTACTCAAGAGGGGGAGAGGGGACGAAAATGCTACAAAAGGGAGAGAGTATTATTTGCCTTGAAAGCTCTTAAGTGTGGGATGAATTAGTCTTCAAGCTAAGGGGTATATATAGAAGATTCAAGGGCCAAGATCAAGTCAAGTGGGTGGTCAAGATTGGGCCATGTGTGTGTGGGTCCCACCACACCACATGGCCAACGATTTAGGCATCCAAGTGTTGGGCCATTTCGGCGAGGACAGTGGCCTAGCCACTTGTCCACCAATTCGGCCACGTGGCACACAAGGGGTGACACGTGTCGCCCGATTAAATCAAAATATTTCGTCTTAGAAAGTATCCAAAATACCAAAAATCTCAAAACAAAGCGGGCCCACAAAATCAGAATTTCTCCCGTGGGCCCCACGTGACCATTTCTGAAAATAAAATCCCAAAATTCTAATATAATCCAAGAAGTCCAAATACCAAATATGGGAATCCAATTCCCATTAACGAACCTTTTTCTTCACAAAAAACCGGAAACTTTTCCGTCGAAAAATCACATCTTCCTTTCTTTCCAAAATTTCTGTCGTATTCTCGTACGTACGTCCTCACATACATACCCTGGAACTACGGGGTATAACATTCTTCCCCCCTTAGAAACATTCGTCCCGAATGTTCCTTCTAAGTCTCCAAACACATGCGTGCAGATAGTCTTCACTACTATACTTACGAAACCAATCATGCCATAAATGGCCATAGTATAACATACAAATCCAAGCCAACGAGGAATCACCTCTAACATCACAAAAGCTCACACCCATGGTCTAAAGGATACTCCCTTCACATCTTCACTTCACAAAAGAAATGATCACTTCCGTTTTCATATCACGTGTCCGCTTCTTTTCTAACTCGTTGTACCCTTCTCGTACACCTGAATTCTTTCTATTACACGTACCACACTCCCTTCATCACTTCGGTTTCCAAATCCTTGGAGTCACTACCTCCAAACTTGGTCATCTCACTAGCCTCAATTTCCTTTAAGGCCATTCCCGGCCTTCACGATCCGATTCTAGTCGAACACATCCACAAACTCATACGATGGCTACCTAAACCTGGGCTTAGCACCCTCGTGACCCCACCACCCGGCGGGACCACCTCGAACTGACCCCACCTCATTCTGGGCTGCGGGTTGACCCGCGACTTGGCCTCAACCCGACCCGCTATCGCGCCCAAACTCTCTCGTTCCCCGATCCGGAACAATCTTACTAATTCACGTCATGAAAGCTACCACTTCCATCCTATACTACCCATGGAATTATCACACCAATACACCACGCATATAACGTACTTCGACCAATATCAACCGAAAAAATCTTTTTCTCACGACGGCCTTACATCTAAGGTCTCAACGTAATATTCTAAGGTTCAAAAACTTTCACGTCCCCAGACTTACCCTTTCTCAACTGCCCATGTTTTCTAATTCACACTTAACACAATGCTATCCGTACATAGTACCTAACATGTACCCACCATAACAATATAAACAAGTCTCTTAAGGGCTAAAGATATCTCTGCAACTACTGCCTCACTTTCCCTTTGTCACTCTAACCATAATCACGCCTGCGCAGTATGCCTAGCTATATAAGGCGACGAACCAGCCATCGATCCCGAAGGCTGAGTCTCTACATCTGTGCTACCTCTGGTCGGACAAACTCTCACCAAATGGCCCTGTTGGCCGTAAGCATACAAGCTGTCTGTTATACCCCGTAGTTCCAGGGTATGTATGTGAGGACGTACGTACGAGAATACGACAGAAATTTTGGAAAGAAAGGAAGATGTGATTTTTCGACGGAAAAGTTTCCGGTTTTTTGTGAAGAAAAAGGTTCATTAATGAGAATTGGATTCCCAGATTTGGTATTTGGGCTTCTTGGATTATATTAGAATTTTGAGATTTTATTTTCGAAAATGGTCACGTGGGGCCCACGGGAGAAATTTACGATTTTGTGGGGCCCACTTTGTTTTTGAGATTTCCGGTATTTTGGATATTTTCGGAAGACGAAATATTTTGGACGAGTCGGAGGGCGGCACGTGTCACCCCCATGTGGCACCTTGGCCGAAATGGTGGGACAAGTGGCTAGACACTTGTCCCTTGGCCGAAATGGGCTAACAAGTGGCAAGCCACTTGTCTAGCAATTTCATTGGCCATGTGGTGTGGTGGGACCCACACACTGTCACGACCCGTTCCGGGGCCCGTGACTGGTGCCTTACCCGGGCACCCAAGTAGTCATACATCATAGAAAATCAGTGGAATATAAAAACACAAGACATGAAACAATTGTAAATGATACACAGTTTCTGAGAAAAGGTTGCCTTTCGGCATATATATATAAAAACCAAAGTCTGGCAGTTTACATCCCAACTGTACAATAGGACTACAGACCTCTAAGGAAGTAAACAACTATGGCGGGACAGGGCCCCGCCATACCCTGAATGTACAAAAACTATCTACAATACAGGGAGATCATACCCAAAAGTAGAGCCTCCGGAGAAGATGGAGCTCCTGACACCAAAGCAAAGATCCTAAGGATGTGGATCTAGCACCTGCTTGCCCTTACCTGCGGCATGAACGCAGCCCCCCGAAGGAGGTCAGTACAACAGGTACTAAGTATGTGAAACTGTAAAGTACTTAAATGAAATCATATCACTTTAAAACCAATTTTACAAATATGCACGAAACAACCAATGTAACCGCACATAGTGCCACATCATAAACAAGAGCAACAATAGGTAAACTGTAACAGGTCTTTTCTAGGCTGCGAATGATCGAAGCAGGGCCACTCGCCCATATTATCATTATGCAAGCCTAATCCTGGACTCCCGTAGTCCGCATAGGCCACTCACATAGGCCCGCATGAGGCATAACCCCGCATCGAGGTAGCTACCTCGGCAACGCCCCGACTCATAGTCCGCATGGCCACATGCATCGCGAGGTATAACCCCGCACACTAACCTGGAACTCCCGTAGCTCCGCATAGGTCCCCTGGACCCGCATGAGGTATTCTCGAATCATGGTCCCAGACCGCCTGAGTCTACCCCGCATCGGAGGGCAGCTTAACCCCCGGTATCATGTCAAGAGGTGAGTGATATTATACTAACATAACAGCTTATCGTTAAACAACATAAGCACAACAAGAATACCCTTTTTTACAAACGTTACAAGACACTAACACACATAGCATCATATTATGTCTACTCATCAAACCATTTTATATTATACTTTCCAGAAATCAATATAAGTCTTTTATAAACACATAAGTAAACTGTTCCTTTTATCATTCTTAAGTCGTTATACTTAACTTCCCATAAAGCTAGTATAACTCTTAAGCTTCTTGTTTTAAAAACAAATATTCTTCTTCTTTCAAAACTGATTTATAATTCTTTTGAAAGACTTTTTAAGATCTGTATTATTCAGGCTTAAGTCAAAAGACATTGCCGTAATTATTACTCAGTTAACACACGTACGTCTACCGTACTATATATATATTTTAAAATATCATGCTCAAGAGTATAGGAAGAATCACATACCTTCTCGGCGAAAACCACCTGCCAAGTCGAATATGTCGCGCAGAGAATCAAATTTATAATATTCAAATACGCCTATCAACGTCTAGACTATTCTAAGCAAGAGGGTTCTCTATTCTACGGAAAATTGGGCAGACTTCCCTACCCGCCAAGCTACTCAAGTCTCAGTGAAAACAAATTCTATGTAAGTAGTTCAATTATTCTTCTTTAAAACCCTTCTTACTGTGATAACAGTTCAATTCTATTCTTTTATATCCTTCTAAGTATTTAATACTTATTCCTATACTTCTACAGTATGTATTCTCTAATTACAAAAGAAGGATAAGTTTATTTACCTCGATAAGCCCAATAATTATCCAAGTTAAAAGTCGCTCCTGAGCAAGGTTTAGCTCCTAATTTGTACGCTCCGATAGCTCCAAGAACCCTTAGAAGTTCTTCACAACTTCTACTAAGTACTTAAGGGATTTGGGCTAGGGTATTTAGGAATAGTAACTATACTTGGAAGACAACATTTCTACCAAGGGAGGGGGGTAGGTTTCGGCTAGGGCTACTAGGCTAGAGGGGGGGGTGTTTCGGCCAAGGCCTTCACAAGGGGAGGGGGGAGTGTTGGACGAAAAGCTCACAAGGGAGAGGGAGGGATTTTAGACTTGGAAAGTTTGTTTGTGGATGAAGAACTCTTCATCTTAAGGGGGGTATTTATAGGTCAAGAAATGGCCAACCAATGGCCAAGATTAAGCCAAGTGCTAGGCAAGTGTAAGGTCAAGATTAGGGCAAGTGTACCTTATCCAACTATCACACAAAATATCCTACCAACTCCATGACAAAATAGCCATTCCAATCGGCCCTATTGCCGCCCCACATCCATCAATGAGAGGGTGACAAGTGTCGCCCTCTCGTTGGTCCAAAATGTTTCGTCTCTCGGAAAAATCCGCAAAAATTAGAAATGACATAGCCGGAATTTACCCTACGCGAGTCTTGTAAAACGTTTCGTCGGAAAATGATTCTTTGTGTGAGTTGTGCCAAAAAAAAAACGTCCCATGCCTAAACTTTAAGGCTTAACTTTCGTACGTACGCCCTTACGTACATACTCTGGAAATACGGGGTATAACATTCTCCCCTCCTTAGAAACATTCGTCCCGAATGTTCCTTCCCAAGACCGTTAACGATAAGGTTCCTCATAACTTAAACAGTTTGCAAATGCCACACACGGCCACAAAACAACACTTAGGCATAAACAATAATGAAAATTTACAAGTAGGAAAGTGAATTACCTGGAGGTGTGGGGAATAGGTGAGGATACTTCTGCCTCATGTCCTCCTCAGCTTCCCACGTCATCTCCTCCCTGAGCTCATTTCGCCACAAGACCTTGACGGAAGCCACGTTCTTAGTCCGCAGACGCCTAACCTGACGATCGATTATCGCTTTGGGAATCTCCTCATACGATAACCCCTCGGTCACCTGGACATCGTCAATCGGGTGTACCCTAGATGGATCCTCGATACATCTCCTCAGCATAGAAACATGAAACACCGGATGCACTGCCTCCAGATCGGACGGCAGATCCAACTCGTAGGCAACCTTGCCTACCCTGCGGACAATCTGATAGGGCCCAATGTACCTTGGCCGAAGTTTCCTTCTTCCGAATCTCATCACACCCTTCATGGGTGACACCTTCAGAAAACCCAATCATCAACCTCGAACTCGGATCTGCCGACGATGATCTGCGTATGACTTCGCCGACTCGAAGCCGTCAAGAATCGCCTCGGATAAGCTTTACCTTATCCATCGCCACTGCACCAACTGGTCCCACTAATCGCACTCGCCTCATCAAACCAGCCTATCGGCGATCTGCACTTCCTCCCATACAAGGCCTCATAAGGCGCCATCTGAATACTGGAGTGGTAGCTATTATTATACGCAAACTCAACTAGAGGCAAATGATCCTCCCAGCTACCCCTGAAGTCAATAACACAGCTCGCGGATATCCTCAAGAGTCCGGATAGTGCGCTCTGCTGTCCGTCGTCTGCGTGGATGGAATGCGATCTCGAGCTCACTGTGTCCCTAGACCCTTCTCGAAAGGCCTCCGAGTTAGCCGTAAACCGGGCTCCTGCATGCGATATGATCGAAATAGGGACTCCATGCAGTCTGACGATCTCTCGGATGTAAAGTCTGGCATAATCCTCAGCCGAAAAAGTCATCCTGACGGGAAGAAAGTGGGCTGATTTCGTCAGCCTGTCGACGATAACCCAGATAGAATCATGTCTCCTCTGAGTGCGAGGTAATCCTGTGATAAAGTCTATGTTGATCACCTCCCACTTCCAGGTCGGGATCTCTATCGTCTGTAACAAACCACCGGGCCTCCGTGCTCTACCTTCACCGCCGACAACACGCACCGAGCTACGAACTCGCAACGCCCCTCTTCGCCATCCCACCAATACACGGATCTAAGGTCGTGGTACATCTTGGTCGACCGGATGGATAGAGTAACGCTTGTGTGTGCTTCCCTAGAACTCGCCAAGTCCTGAAACATCCGAACACACAACTCGCCAAACCTTAGCACCCCATCAAAAGCTACCTCAAAAGGACCGCTTCCTCACGAAGAGCCGTATCACGATAACGTGTCAAAATCGGATCCTCGAATCGTTGCCTCTTCACCTCTCGACGATGGAAGACTCGGCAACCTCACGAACTCGAACCCCATCGCTATCGAATCAATCAAACGGACACCAAGGCTCGCTAATCGATGCAAATCACGAACCATGTCCCTCCTCTCGCTGCATATCCGATAGGCTCCCATCGACTTACGACTAAGAGCATACGCCACAACATTGGCCTTCCCGTGGTACAGATATCAATATCGTAATCCTTAAGCAACTCTAACCACCGTCTCGCCGTGAAGTTCGATCCTCCGCCGAAGATATACCGAGGCTCTTGTGGTGCAGATAAATATCCACATGAACCCCATACAAATAGTGCCTCCGGATCTTCAAGGCGTGAATCACCGCCGCTAACTCCAAATCATGGGGGTAGTTCCTCGTGTTTCTTCACCGTCGGGATGCAAACGTTATAACCTTGCCCTGCTGCATCAACACATCCCAACCCGATGCTCGACGATCACAATACACGACATAATCGTGCGACCTCCGGAAGAGTAAGAACGGGCGGTCGCCGCCTCCTTCAAGAATCGAAACCCCGCCACACGCATCACCATCAAACTTAGCCGCTTACGAGTCACCTAGTCAATGGTGCGTAGATAGAAGCAAACTTCTACGAACCGCCGATAATAACTGCAAGGCCCGAAATCGCGAACCTCTGCCGAGTAAGAGTTCAGGCCAAGTCTCGATCGCCGATCTTGGCCGTATCCACCAATACCATCGCCCGGACAATATGCCCAAGAAAAGCCACCGGCTAACCAAAACTCACATTTGGAAAACTTGGCGTATAATCGCTGTCCCGAGAAGCTCGGCCACAGACGCCTCAAATGCTCCGCATGCCTCGCTCTGGCGAGAATAAACCAAGATATCATCGATGAACACTATCACAAACGTGTCCAAAATGGTTTGAACACTCGGTTCATCGATCCATGAATACCGCACGAGCATTGGTCAACCCAAAAGACATGACTGAACTCATAATGCCCGCATCGAGTCCGAATGCGATCCCTGGACATCCGCCTCTCGACTGCACTGATGATAGCCCGATCGCAGATCAATCTTGAGAAATATCTCGCACTCGCAATCGTCGAACAAATCATCAATCACGGGAAGAGGGTATCTGTTCTTAATGGTCACCTTGTTCACCGTCGTAATCAACACACATGCGCAGGCCCCGCCCTTCTTCTTCACGAAAAATACCGCGCTCCCGGGGAGAAACACTGGTCCGATGAAACCCTTCTCCAAAGAAATCTCTCACCTGGTCCTTCAACTCTCTCAACTCGGCGGTGCCATTCTCATGGCGGAATGGAAATAGGCCGAGTGTCCGCAAAGACATCGATACAAAACTCTATCTCCTCTCGGGAGGGATACAGGAGGTCGTCTGAAACACGTGCGGGAACTCTCGACTCGAGTGATCAAAATCTGCACTGCAGCCTCGATCAAACACCCGAACGAGATGGTAGATGTACCCATTCTCGCACCATCTTCCTAGCCTTGAGGTAGGAAATAAACCTACCCAGCGTCTGATGTTCCTCCCACTCAACAACCGCCTCGAGAAACCGGAACCGTACTACTCTCTCTCGCAGCTACATTGGCGTAGCAAGAAGCTAGCCACCATACCCATGATCACGCCGAAATCGGTCATGTCCAACTCTATCAAGTCGGCTAGGGTCCGACGATCAGATATGGTCATGGACAAGCCCTATATACCCGCCGAGCTACCACCGAATCACCCATCGGCGTAGCTACCTCGAAGTGGTCTATGGACTCGTGCTCTATCCCTATCCTACTAGCAATAAGGGGAGATATATAGACAGAGTAGAACCCGGATCTATCAAGGCATACACATCATAATCGAGATCGATAAGGTACCGTGGCGACATCGTGAGGCCTCCTGTCCCGCCGACCGACAAGGCATATATGCGATTCGAGGACCGCAGAATCGGGACCGCGCCACGACCTGCCGCGACCGGCTGGTCCATGAGTACCTTGCCCTCCGGCGAGTAAATCGCCGGGATGAAGAAGACCGGCGAAAGAACATGTAGCCGACTTACCATCAAGATCGCCCTTGGTCGACAGCCGCAGTGACCTGGCTGCCACAATCAGAACAAACTCCCGTGGCAGTACCACAATTCCCGAAGTGGGATCTACCGCAACGACCACACTGATGGGGGGTGGTCCCGACGCCGCACTTTGCCGCTCGACGCTCAAGCCACGGCCTGATGCGCCTCGAATACTCGGGCCGTGGCCGAGGACGGTGCAGGAGTGCTCGAGCCGGCTGGTGCAAATCTAGGCTAGCTGCCGGGCCGCCCACCACGTTAGCCACCAAAAGACCCTGCCGTCCTGGTCTTCTTCTGCTGTTGCCTGTCAACCCGTCGGCCTCTACGCTCCTCGCAGCCAAGTGCATGAGCCTGCATGCGGGTAATATCCATGCCTGGCTGAAGAGCCACACCCGCACAAGACTCGGCCATATAATCATCTAGCCCGGTGACGTAACGATGCACCCTGTCCTCCATATCTGCTACCAACGCAGGGACATATCGAGCCAACGAATCAAACTCAACGTTGTACTCTAATCGTGTGTCCTCTGCCTCGCCAAGAACAAAAATCTATCGGCCCGTGCCCTCCTCATCTGTGGAGGCAAGAAGTGAGTGAGAAAGGCCTCCGAAAACTCGTCCCATACTGCTGGAGGCGCATGCTCTCCCCGGGAAAGCTCCCACGAATCAAACCAATCGACTGCGGTATCACGCAGCCGATGAGAACCGAAGGTCACAGACTCGGTCTCTGAAGCCTTGATCACCCGCATGATCCTCTGTAACTGACGGATGAACTCCTGCGGATCATCCTCCGCCTCGACCGTAAAACTCGGAGGCTACAACTCAGGAAATCCCGTAGCCTCAAACTATCTGCCCTCGGGTGAACCACGGGTACGACTGGGCCGAACTGAATCGCATCCACTGTCCTCATGTTCGCCACGATCCCGGCGATGGCGGGCCATCTTCAGAACCCATCTCATCCGCTCCGGTGTGGGATCGAGGTGTAGGTATCTTGTGGTCTCATCACCACTGCTGCGCCCTAAACCTCAGGGTCGGCGTCGTGGAACTCGCCGTCTCGGGTATAGATCGGGCACGAGCCCTCGTGACTCGGTGTCCCACTAGCGGCTCCTCGGCCGCTTGCCCTTCTCGGGCGGGTTGCCTTACGTGGAGGCATAATCAGCATGTAGAAAGGAATACGTTAGAGGGGTCCAACCTATAACACAACTCTAAAGCACAATCTCAGAGTGAGAAGAATGGAAACCAATCCTAAATATCCTATAGCCTCCTGATTATTGGTGTGGTGCACAACACACCGATAATCAAGACTCTACTAGATACGGCATCAGACACTTTCCGAGGATTAAGCGCTCGATACCACTTTTGTCACGACTGCCCGGTTCAGTGGATCGTGCCTTACCCGCACCCAAATAGTCATACATCGAGAAAATCAGTGAATATAAAACACAAGACATGAAACAATTGTAAATGATACGTTTCGAGAAAGGGTGCCTTTCGGCATATATATATAAAAACAAAAGTCCGCGGTACATCCCAGTACTGCATAATAGGACTACAGCACCTCTAAGGAAGTAAACAACTATGGCGACGGGGCCACGCCATACCTGAATGTACAAAAACTATCTACAATACAGGAGATCATACCCAAAAAGTAGAGCCTCCGAGAAGATGGAGCTCAGACACCAAAGCAAAGATCCTAAGGATGTGGATCTAGCACTGCTCTTACCTGGCATGAGCGCAGCCAGAAGGAGAGGTCAAGACAACAGGTACTAAGTATGTGAAACTGTAAAGTACTTAAATGAAATCATATCACTTTAAAACCAATTTTACAAATATGCACGAAACAACCAATGTAACCGCACATAGTGCCACATCATAAACAAGAGCAACAATAGGTGAATCAGAAGGTCTTTTCTAGGCTGCGAATGATCGAAGCAGGGCCACTCGCCCATATTATCATTATGCAAGCCTAATCCTGGACTCCCGTAGTCCGCATAGGCCACTCACATAGGCCCGCATTGTTATACCCCGTATTTCCAGAGTATGTACGTAAGGACGTACGTAGAAAAGTTTGAACTTTAAAGTTGGCTTGGCCGAAATATTTTGTGCACAACACCCGATTAGAGTCGTTTTTCGACGAAACGTTTTACACAACTTGCGAAGGGAAAATTCCGGCTATGTCATTTTTAATTTTTGCGGATTTTTCCGAGAGACGAAACGTGTTGGACCAACTAGAGGGCGCCACTTGGCACCCTCTCATTGGCGGAAAAGTGGGGCGGCACATGGGACGAACCAACCCTTGGGGTTGGTAGGATATTTGTGAGGATTTTAAGGAGTAGGGACTAGGGGGGCACTTGGGCATATCTTGGCCCTACACTTTCATAGCACTTGGCTTCATCTTGGCCCTTGGTTGGCCCTTGCTTGACCTATAAATACCCCTCCCCCTTTGAAGACTTCTTCATCCAAAAAAATCTCTAAGTCTTGAGAGCTCCCCCCTTTGTGTTGAGGTCTCGTCTAGCCTCCTCCCCTTTGAGAGGCCCCTGGCCGAGAGTCCCTTCCCCTCGTCGGCAGTACCCTCCTAGTGGGGTTGGCCGAGGGGTATACACCCCCCCTTGTGGTGTTGTCTCGTATAAATACCCCCCCTCTTAGTAGAAATACTCTCCAAAGTATTGTTACTATACCCAAAATACCTTAGCCGTATACCTTGTAGTATTCCAAAGATACCTCTATACGTAGAGCCCGGAAATACTACCGTATTTCCTTTTTGTCTCAAACCAAAACCCTAAGGAAAACCTTCATAATTGGTTGAAGTGCTAAGTAGAAGTTGCGTAGAACTTCTAAGGGTTGTTTGGAGCGGGTTGGAGCGTGCAGTTTAGGAGCTAAACCTTGCTCAGGATCGACTTTTATCTCGGATAATTGTGGGCTTATCGAGGTAAATAATCTTGTCCCCTATTGGAATTGGAAATTACTTGTTACTATAATATATAGTTGAAGTATACTATATATAGAACTGAACATAGTTTTGCGGCAATGTCTTTTGACTTAAGCCTGAATTTAAAGAAAGAGAACTGAACTGTAATTACATAGGACTGTATTACAGTAGACTTGTGTAGCATTACTGTGAAGTAGAATTGTACACGTCCGGTTAGACGTATAAGCCCCCCCCCTGGTTGGCTTGATAGCCGGCCTCGATAGAGGAGGAGATTTACGCGGTTGCGGGGGGGAGGTGCTGCCGAATTTTCTGTAGAAAGTTCTACTATAAGATCTAGATGTTAATAAGCGCCTTGTGGCCTTATAGGTTGAAGTACTACGTATGGCGTGATCTACTTGGCTTAAGGAGTAGCCGACGGTTTGAGGTACTTGGAGCGTTTTGCTATTAGTCGATAATCGTCGCGAGGTATGTGAACCTCTTCCTATATTTTCTAGCATGATATGTGTATAACTATGTAGTACGGTAGACGTACATGTGTTAAATGTATTTGATTGGTTTAAAACATAAAGTGTTATAACGGCTTTATGGGAAGTTGGTTATAACAACTTTATGTAGGTAAGAAGATGCTTTGTGGTTTTAAAAACTTAAGAGTTATAATAGCTTTATGGGAAGTTAGGTATAACGGCTTAAGAGAGATAAAACGAATGATTTATTGATTTTAGAAGTTAAGAGACTTGATCTTAAAAGATAAGAGACTTGATCTTAAAAGATAAGAGACTTGATCTTAAAAGATAAGAGACTTGACTTAATTAAATTAATATGAATTTTGTGTGAAACCTCATTCGTGAGTAATGAGTACTTGGTTTTTAAAAGGAATAATGTTTTACTGATTTCGGAAATCAGAATGAGTATCGACAAACCATCGGCGTTAATAAAGGGAAATGTTTTGATTAATGAAGTATTATTAAAACCAGTAGAAACCTCCATCTGCATAGAAGCTAAGATGAGACAAAATGATACTACATTTCCTAGATCATGGCTGCTTAATAAGATTGATTATGAACAAGAATAACCTACTCACATATAGGGCATATGTTTCTCAGATTGTTTAAAAGAGAATTATATTCGTAAATGAATAAGACTATGAACTACGAAACCTTTCTAAAATAAGAAACGTGAACATTTGAAATTAGGCAAACTTGAACGTTTGGAAAATAATGTTGTTACTTGATTTTACAAAGGAAAGTGTTTTGGTTTACTTAAAAAGACAGTCACTCTATTTTATACTACGGGTATTGTGTGACTTCTGTGAAAGAAACGGATCTTTTAAAGAGTTAATGTATGAAGTACTTTGGGGATAGATACCCGAACTTGTTAGCATAAAGTACCTTGTGTGAATAACTTGATTGTGTTGGTTTGTGATAACCTTGTAATACTTTCTTGTTGATTTGATAAGTAAATATGTTAGGGTGCTACGTGTGTTAGTATCTTGTGATCGTTATGTAAGGGGGTCATTCTTGTTGTGCTTACGTTGTTAAACGTTAAGCCCGTTGTACTGTTATTGTATCACATACCCCCTTGACTTATTATATCGAGGGCTTGCCACCCTTGATGCGGGTCTATACGGCCTATGCGGTCTATGAGACTATGCGGAGCAGCGGTATGCTCCAGGATTGATCATTCCGGGTGTTTAGCCCGATGCGGGGGATGCCCTATGCGGTCTTTGAGGGACTATGCGGTCTTTGAGGGACTATGCGGGCTGCGGAAGTCCAGGCGGATACCGGGGGTTAAGCTGCCTCCGATGCGGGGTATACCTCAGGCGGTCTGGGACCATGATTCGAGGAATACCTCATGCAGGTCTGTGTGTGACCTATGCGGAGCTGCGGTAAGTTCCAGGGATAGACGCAGCGCGCGGTGATACTGCGGGCGAGTGGCGCCACGATCATGTGGTGCGTCTAGAAAGACCTCGTGATCTGATTTATGGCATTTTTGGTGCGCTGGTCTTAGTAGTCGGCTATGCCTTCGTACTTACCCCGTACGGTTCTATTGTGATGACTTTGAGGGCGTGAGTCCCTGACTTGACATGACTGCTTATGTATTGTGAACTGTAGTTTGGTTATCATACATGTCTCCTGCTTTATATAGACTACTATGATTTCATTTACGATTTATTTTGATTTCACATACTTGCACTGTTATCGACCTCCTTCGGGCTGCGTTCATGCCGCAGTAAAGGTACACGATCGTTGATCCTCGCTCTTAGTGTCACGCAGCTTGGGAAAGCTCCGTTTCTCGGAGGCTTATCTTCGTATAGTCCCTGTTGTTGTAGGTGCTTACATTCGGGGTATGACGGGCCCTGTCCGTCGTTGTTGTCATATCATTCGTAAGTGTGTAGTATCTTTGTGTGGCGGGGTTGTAATGGGATGTAACTGTTCAAATTGTTATTTATATATACTGAAGGTAACCGTTTTGGTTAGCCTGTCTTCTTATTTCACCGTCTTATTGCATTGGCTTCATGTTATTGTTTTATGTTCCGCTGATTTTCTCTGATGTATGACTACTTGGGTGCCCGGGTAAGGCACGATCCACGCCCGAACAGGTCGTGACAAAAGTGGTATCGAGCGATTAATCCTCGGAAAGTGTCTACGCATCAGTATCCGAGAGTCTTGATTATCGGTGTGTTGTGCACCACACCAATAATCAGGAGGCTATAGGATATTTAGGATTGGTTTCTATTCTTCTCACTCTGAGATCGTGCCTTAGAGCTGTGTTGTAAGATTGGACCCTCTAACGTATTTCTTTCCCTTACCATTATGCCTCCGCGTAGGGCAAACCCGGGCCCAGGAGGGCAAGGCAGCCAAGGAAGCTGCGAGTAGAGTACAGAGGGTTACGAGGGCAAAGGCCCAATCATTACCTAGGGTAGTGCTTCATTCGGGGAGTTCTGCGACGTCACTAGCCCCAGCAGAGTTTAGCATAGCGGCGACAGTTCCTACTGCGGCCATGATATTTGAACCTTTAGTTCCACGACCGGGAACAGAGAATATGGATTGCAAAGAGGCGACCCTGTTACTAACTATGGATTTGGGCTACCAGAGAGTATACCGATGTACCGCGAGTCTTGATGACTATCCAAGAGAGAGTTGTACAAGAGTAATTTTTCAGTTAGGCTTGAACATGGCCAGTGTGCGGGCTTATGCGCAGCAGGCCGAGAAACGTAGAGATCGACGGGTTAACGAAGAACATCAAGGTCCTTTGGTAACCTTCGAGGCGAGTCGCCTCACCAGCGGATTAGATTATGCACATCCACCAGTGCAGAGAGGTCCTCCACGGGGTTCAGGACGTTCGGGGTATGCAGGAGTTGGTCAGAACTCCAGAGTTTTCGGTTCACAGCTACACGTAGGCTCCAGCCAGCCGGATTCAATTTTTCGATTTCCACGGTGGCGATGTCATCCCGGGGAATGTCGTCTTTTGTTGGTGCTCGTTTACCGACACGGCCGTGAGGCCACGTGTGTCGTAAGGATGTCCTAGTAGGGGGGATGCAAGTAGGAGGACTCAGCCTTCATGATCAGTGACCAGTTCGTCACCTTCCTTAGCTATGCGCCCTACGGGGTAGGTTTGATTAGAACAACTAAGGGGAGTGAAACAGTAGATACAGGTATATCCTTAACCCTCTAGAGATCAGTATGTGTGATAAGATGTGTATATCGTAAGTGTTATGTGCTGATATCAGCATGTTAATTGTGATTAAAAATCATGGTTAGTTAACTGAGTAAGATTTGGGGGATAGAAAAGGTGTGAGCCTTAGAATGTTATACGTAGAGACCTTAGAGGTAAGGCCATCTCGAAAGAAAGATTTATTTTGTGTTTGACCCTTACCAGAGTACATAGTGCACGTGGGTTATATTGTGTGATAAGTCCCTGAGTAGTGTGGAATGAAAGAGGGTAGTTGAGCTAAGAAGACCGCTAGGTTTTCGTAACGTGATTAGTGAGAGTTTTCCGGATCGGGGAGCTAGTGTCTTGCGCGTAGCCGGGTCGGGTTGAGGCCACGTTGCGGGTCAACCCGCGGCCTGTTTGGTGGTGGGGTCAGTTTGTGGTGGTCCCGCCTTGTGATAGGGTCATGAGGGTGTTAGGCCCATGTTTAGTTAACCAGCGTACGAGTTTGTGGATGCATTCGACCAGTAGTCGGGCCGATGAGGTCAGCCCGTCTTATCTTTTAGTCCAAACCGTGTACTCGGTAGTAAGTTGCGAGACGTTATATCAGAAAGGTTGTAAGGCTGCACGGGGTGCCTACCTTCACCTTATGACGCATGGAGCCAGTGGCACTACTTCTTTTTCTAGAGGTTTTACCAGGCAGGGTTAGGAACTCAGGTGAGTCTCCGTATCGCATTCGCCCTCGAGCCAGTGTTTTGATTTCAGGGGTAGCTGTGAGTATTGTTGTCTCCTGTTGAGGGAGTGTTTTTAGCTGCCATTTCAGTGTTCGGTTTTTGCCTTATGAAGCCTTGTAGGGGCGGAAGTGTAAGTTGCCGGTCGATTGGTTCGATATTGGCAAAGATTTAGATAGTTGGTTCATACGTGTTCAGCAGGATGTGGATAGGGTGAAGCTTATCCAGAAGAGGTTATTGGCAGCTCAGAGTCAACAGAAATCGTGCGGATAATCGGCGACGACGCTTAGAGTTCAGGTTGACGGTCGGTCTTCTTGAAGGTACCACCCCGGTTAGGGTGTGACGAGTTTTGGAAACTGAAGCAGTAACAGAAATGTGGTAAGAGTTCGAGTGTACAAGAAGGGTACGACACGTAAGGGAAGAAGCGAGCATGTATTGCGAGCAGAGATGTGATCATTTCTTTTGTATGGAGAAGGTGTGAAGGAAGTATATTTTAGACCTCGGGTGAGTGCTTTTGTGATGTTAGAGGTGTTTCCTCGTGGACTTGGATGTAAGTATTTGCGCAGGTGTTTCGTACGGGCGATTGTGGCGAGATTGTTCTCGTAAGTATAGTAGTGAAGACTATCTTGGCGCACGCTTGTTTTGAGACTTAGAAGGAACATTCGGGACGAATGTTTCTAAGCAGGGGAGAATGTTATACCGTATTTCAGTATGTATGCGTGGGGCGTGCGTGAAAAGTTTGAACTTTAAGTTGGCTTGGCCGAAATATTTTGTGCACAACACCCGATTAGAGTCGTTTTTAGACGAAAAGTTTTACACAAAATTCGAAGGGAAAATTACGGCTATGTAATTTTTAATTTTTTCGGATTTTTCCTAGAGACGAAAAATTTTTTAACAAAGAGAGGGCGACACATTGCACCCACTCATTAGCGGAATAGTGGGGCGGCACATGGACGAACCAACCTGGGGTTGGTAGGATATTTGAGGATTTTAAGAGTAGGGACTAGGGGGGCACTTGGGCATATCTTGGCCCTACACTTGCATAGCACATGGCTTCATCTTGGCCCTTGGTTGGCCCTTGCTTGACCTATAAATACCCCTCCCCCTTTGAAGACTTCTTCATCCAAAAAAATCTCTAAGTCTTGAGAGCTTCCCCCCCCCCCCCTTTGTGTTGAGGTCTCGTCTAGCCTCCCTCCCCTGAGAGGCCCTGGCCGAGAGTCCTTCCCCTTGGCGAGAGTACCCTCCTAGTGGTGGTAGAGGTATACACCCCCCCTTGTGGTGTTGTCTCGTATAAATACCCCCCCTCTTGGTAGAAATACTCTCCAAAGTATTGTTACTATACCCAAAATACCTTAGCCGTATACCTTGTAGTATTCCAAAGATACCTCTATACGTAGAGCCCGGAAATACTACCGTATGTCCTTTTTGTCTCAAACCGAAACCCTAAGGAAAACCTTCATAATTGGTTGAAGTGTTAAGTAGAAGTTGCGTAGAACTTCTAATGGTTGTTTGGAGCGGGTTGGAGCGTGCAGTTTAGGAGCTAAACCTTGCTCAGGATCGACTTTTATCTCGGATAATTGTGGGCTTATCGAGGTAAATAATCTTATCCCCTATTGGAATTGAAAATTACTTGTTACTATAATATATAGTTGAAGTATACTATATATAGAACTGAACATAGTTTTGCGGCAATGTCTTTTGACTTAAGCCTGAATTTAAAGAAAGAGAATCGAATCAGAATTACATAGGATCAGACATGAGAGACTTGTCAAGCATTCTTGTGAAGTAGAATTGTACACGTCCGGTTAGACGTATAAGCCCCCAGGGTTGGCTTGATTGCCCTCGATAGAGAGGAGATTTACGCGTGATGGGGAGGTCTTTGCCGAATTTTCTGTAGAAAGTTCTACTATAAGATCTAGATGTTAATAAGCGCCTTGTGGCCTTATAGGTTGAAGTACTACGTATGGCGTGATCTACTTGGCTTAAGGAGTAGCCGACGGTTTGAGGTACTTGGAGCGTTTTGCTATTAGTCGATAATCGTCGCGAGGTATGTGAACCTCTTCCTATCTTTTCTAGCATGATATGTGTATAACTATGTAGTATGAGACGCATACGTGTTAAATATATTTGATTGGTTTAAAACATAAAGTGTTATAACGGCTTTATGGGAAGTTGGTTATAACAGCTTTATGTAGGTAAGAAGATGCTTTGTGGTTTTAAAAACTTAAGAGTTATAATAGCTTTATGGGAAGTTAGGTATAACGGCTTAAGAGAGATAAAACGAATGATTTATTGATTTTAGAAGTTAAGAGACTTGATCTTAAAAGATAAGAGACTTGATCTTAAAAGATAAGAGACTTGACTTAATTAAATTAATATGAATTTTGTGTGAAACCTCATTCGTGAGTAATGAGTACTTGGTTTTTAAAAGGAATAATGTTTTACTGATTTCGGAAATCAGAATGAGTATCGACAAACCACTGCAGCGTTAATAAAGGGAAATGTTTTGATTAATGAAGTATTATTAAAACCAGTAGAAACCTCCATCTGCATAGAAGCTAAGATGAGATAAAATGATACTACATTTCCTAGATCATGGCTTCTTAATAAGATTGATTATGAACAAGAATAACCTACTCACATATAGGGCATATGTTTCTCAGATTGTTTAAAAGAGAATTATATTCGTAAATGAATAAGACTATGAACTACGAAACCTTTCTAAAATAAGAAACGTGAACATTTGAAATTAGGCAAACTTGAACGTTTGGAAAATAATGTTGTTACTTGATTTTACAAAGGAAAGTGTTTTGGTTTACTTAAAAAGACAGTCACTCTATTTTATACTACGGGTATTGTGTGACTTCTGTGAAAGAAACGGATCTTTTAAAGAGTTAATGTATGAAGTACTTTGGGGATAGATAATTCGAACTTGTTAGCATAAAGTACCTTGTGTGAATAACTTGATTGTGTTGGTTTGTGATAACCTTGTAATACTTTCTTGTTGATTTGATAAGTAAATATGTTAGGTGCTACGTGTGTTAGTATCTTGTGATCGTTATGTAAGGGTCATTCTTGTTGTGCTTACGTTGTTAAGCGTTAAGCGGAGATCTTGTTATTGTATCACATACCCCCTTGACTTATTATACCGAGGGCTTGCCACCCTTGATGCGGGTCTATACGGCCTATGCGGTCTATGAGACTATGCGGAGCAGCGGTATGCTCCAGGATTGATCATTCCGGGTGTTTAGCCCGATGCGGGGGATGCCCTATGCGGTCTTTGAGGGACTATGCGGTCTTTGAGGGACTATGCGGGCTTTGAGGGACTATGCGGGCTGCGGAAGTCCAGGCGGATACCGGGGGTTAAGCTGCCTCCGATGCGGGGTATACCTCGAGCGATGCAGGACCATGATTCGAGGAATACCTCATGCGGTGCGTGTGACCTATGCGGAGTCGCGGTAAGTTCGAGGATAGACGCCGCGGTGATATCGCGGGCGAGTGGCGGCCTTCGATCCGGTGGTGCGGTCTAGAAAGACCTCGTGATACAGTTTATGGCATTTTTGGTACTGTGGGTCTTAGTAGTCGGCTATGCCTTCGTACTTACCCCGTACGGTTCTATTGTGATGACTTTGAGGGCGTGAGTCCCTGACTTGACATGATCGCTATGTATTGTGAATCGTAGTTTGGTTATCATACATGTCTCCGCTTTATATAGACTACTATGATTTCATTTACGATTTATTTTGATTTCACATACTGCATTTTTGTATCGACCTCCTTCGGGGCTGCGTCATGCCGCAGTAAAGGTACACGCCGTTGATCCTCGCTCTTAGGGTCAGATTCAGCGCTTGGAAAGCTCGCTTTCTCGGAGGCTTATCTTGGTATAGTCCTCGTTGTTGTAGGTGCTTACATTCGTGGTATGGCGGCCCCGTCGTCGTTGTTGTCATATCATTCGTAGGTGCAGTAATCTTTGTGGGCAGGGTTGTAATGGGATGTAACTGTTCAAATTGTTATTTATATATACTGAAGGTAACCGTTTTTGGTTAGCCTGTCTTTTTATTTCACTGTCTTATTGCATTGGCTTCATGTTATTGTTTTATGTTTCGCTGATTTTCTCTGATGTATGACTACTTGGGTGCCCGGGTAAGGCACTAGTCACGGGCCCCGGAACGGGTCGTGACACGCATGAGGCATAACCCCGCATCGAGGGTAGCTACTCGCAACGCCCCGACTCGTAGTCTGCGTACGCCACATGTAGACGCATGAGGTATAACCCCGCACACTAACACGGAACTCCGTAGCTCCGCATAGGTCCCCGACCCGCATGAGGTATTCTCGAATCATGGTCCTGCATCGCTGAGTCTACCCCAGACGGAGGCGCCTTAACCCCAGATCATGTCAAGAGGTGAGTGATATTATACTAACATAACAACTTATCGTTAAACAACATAAGCACATTCTGTAAACAGTCTTTTATAAATATAAGTCTACTCATATCATCATATTATGTCTACTCATCAAACCATTTTATATTATACTTTCCAGAAATCAATATAAGTCTTTTATAAACACATAAGTAAACTGTTCCTTTTATCATTCTTAAGTCGTTATACTTAACTTCCCATAAAGCTAGTATAACTCTTAAGCTTCTTGTTTTAAAAACAAATATTCTTCTTCTTTCAAAACTGATTTATAATTCTTTTGAAAGACTTTTTAAGATCTGTATTATTCAGGCTTAAGTCAAAAGACATTGCCGTAATTATTACTCAGTTAACACACGTACGTCTACCGTACTATATATATATTTTAAAATATCATGCTCAAGAGTATAGGAAGAATCACATACCTTCTCGGCGAAAACCACCTGCCAAGTCGAATATGTCGCGCGCAGAGAATCAGCCTATAATAGTCAAATACGTCTATCAACGTCTAGACTATTCTGTAAACAGTTCTAAGCAGAGGGTTCTCTATTCTACGGAAAATTGGGCAGCACTTCCCTACCCGCCAAGCTACTCAAGTCTACTGTGAAAACAGTCCTATGTAAGTAGTTCAATTATTCTTCTTTAAAACCCTTCTTACTGTGATAACAGTTCAATTCTATTCTTTTATATCCTTCTAAGTATTTAATACTTATTCCTATACTTCTACAGTATGTATTCTCTAATTACAAAAGAAGGATAAGTTTATTTACCTCGATAAGCCCAATAATTATCCAAGTTAAAAGTCGCTCCTGAGCAAGGTTTAGCTCCTAATTTGTACGCTCCGATAGCTCCAAGAACCCTTAGAAGTTCTTCACAACTTCTACTAAGTACTTAAGGGATTTGGGCTAGGGTATTTAGGAATAGTAACTATACTTGGAAGACAACATTTCTACCAAGGGAGGGGGGGTAGGTTTCGGCTAGGGCTACTAGGCTAGAGGGTGTTTCAAACAAGGCCTCACAAGGGAGGGGGGAGTGTTGGACGAAAAGCTCACAAGGGAGAGGGAGGGATTTTAGACTTGGAAAGTTTGTTTGTGGATGAAGAACTCTTCATCTTAAGGGGGGTATTTATAGGTCAAGAAATGGCCAACCAATGGCCAAGATTAAGCCAAGTGCTAGGCAAGTGTAAGGTCAAGATTAGGGCAAGTGTACCTTATCCAACTATCACACAAAATATCCTACCAACTCCATGACAAAATAGCCATTCCAATCGGCCCTATTGCCGCCCCACATCCATCAATGAGAGGGTGACAAGTGTCGCCCTCTCGTTGGTCCAAAATATTTCGTCTCTCGGAAAAATCCGCAAAAATTAGAAATGACATAGCCGGAATTTACCCTACGCGAGTCTTGTAAAACGTTTCGTCGGAAAACGATTCTTTGTGTGAGTTGTACCAAAAAAAAACGTCCCATGCCTAAACTTTAAGGCTTAACTTTCATACGTACGCCCTTACGTACATACTCTAGAAATACGGGGTATAACACACACACATGGCCCAATCTTGACCATACACTTGATAAGATCTTGGCCCTTAATTCCTCTATAAATACCCCCTTAAGGTTGAAGAGTAATTCATCCACACTTGAGTTAGTTTCCAAGCCAAAGCAAAATACTCCCTCCCTTTAGTGGTGTTTCGTCCACCCTCCCCCTCTTGTGTAGAAATACTTGGTGTATTGTTGTATAATCCCAAATACCTTGGCCTAGTATCCCTAGTAGTTTTCCAAAGTTATTTCAATACTAGGAGCCCGAAAATACTACTTTATTCCAATAGCCGTAAAGTGAAACCCTAGAAAAATCTTCCTAGCTTGGTTGAAGTATTTAGAGAAGTTGTTTGGAAGCTTCTAAGGGTCGCTTGGAGCGGGTTGGAGCGTAAGGAATTGGAGCTAAACGTTGCTCAGGATCGACTTATAAACTTGGATAATTTTTGGGCTTATCGAGGTAATAATCTATGTCCCCCTATTGTAATTGGATATTACATGTTGTAGTAGTTATACTTGAGTATATTATTGGAAGGATGATTATAAAGGTTTGAACTGTATTTACATTGGACTGTAATTACAGTAGACTTGTGTAGTATTATTGTGAAGCAGAATTGAACACGTCCGGTTAGACGTGTAATCCCCTGGGAGTTGTTGGCCTGGTAGCGGGCCTTGATAGGGGAGGAGATGTATGTGTTAGCGGGGGGGGGAGGTGCTGCCGAATTTTTTGTAGAATAAGGAATCTTGTATTTAGAATATTCTACGAAAAGAACTAGAGATTGATAGATATATTGTGGCCTTTATAGGTGGATCTTCTACGCGCGGCATACTTGACTTGTCTTATGGTTTAAGCTAAAAAGGTATGTGATTCTTCCTATACTCTTGAGCATGATTGTTGTGAACTATATAGTACGGTAGACGTACGTGTGTGAAATGAATTTTGTTGTTTAAAACATAAAGTGTTATAATGGCTTTATGGGAAGTTAGTTATAACGACTTTATGAAGATAAAAGAAATATTTGATTTTGAAAGCTAAACGACTTGATTTTAAAAGATAAGAGACTTGACTTATAAACGACTTGATTTTGAAAGTTAAGAGACTTGATCTTGAAAGATAAGAGACTTGACTTATAACGACTTGTTTTCGGAAAAGGAGAAGTAACTTGATTTAAGTATAGGTTACTTGTTTTGAAAAGAGTAAGTTAATTGGGTTTTAAAAGAGTATACTTGATGTTGTTCTAAAAGAAAAGCACTTGGTTTAAAAAGTATAGAGTACTTGATTTTAAAAGCCTTGTAAAGATTTTTACGAAGGTGAAGTAATTTGGTTTTAAAAGTAAAACGTGTTTTCTTTATATACTACGAGTATTAGTATCGTGTGATTTTTACGTAACAAGAGGTCTTTTTGAAAGAATGAAAGTATGTAGTATTTCGGATTGTTGATATAAAATGAAAGTACATTAAACTTGCCTATGCTTGTTGTGATAGCCTTGTTGTGCAAGTGTTGTGATTCTGTGCTACCGTGTCTCTCGGGGAGGACCGGTTATCTGATTGATTGTTGGACATACTGACGCATTGGATTTTCCACGAGTATGCGTCCACTATTGAGTATTATCTGGTTATTTCTTTTGGACATACTGACGCGTTGGATTTTCCACGAGTATGCGTCCACTTTGAGTATTATCTTGTTATTCCTTTGGACATGCTGACGCGATGGATGTTCCACGGGCATGCGTCCAGTAGGATGGTTTCATGGCCATGACTTCCGAGGTGAGATGCCGGGGCATGCGGTCATTGTGAGGTTCAGGTTGTTAGTCCATGGACCGCTAATGGATGAAGCTTGCCGCGCGAGTGATCACGGCTTGATTTGTATGCGTGTGGTTCGAGCACACTTTAGATACTTGTTCGTCATTTTCTCGTACCAGAGCCTCTGGTAGATAGCTTAAGATACTTGCCTCGGTCATATCTTGTGAGACGGTAGGCTATTGTACGTTAGCTTAAGATACTTGCCTCGGCCAGTTGCGTGGCTAGCTTTTGGACTGGTAGTTGCTTCCGTACCTTGCCCGTGATGGGATATGACTAGCTTTTGGACTGGTAGTTGGCTATTCTACTTGGCCCGATCGGTTTTGATGACGCAGGCAGGATCTAGTGTTCAGGTTCACATATGGGTGTTGTTTTACATCATGTATCGCTGGCGATGAGAATGAGTTCCACGCATAAGTGATATTATGGCGTGAGACCCATAGTTATGTGTGAGTGATTATTCAGGGATATCGCGCCCTTACTTGACATAACTATTTACTTATTTCGAAATGGTTTTATAAAATGATGAAATGTGATTTCATTACAGTATTTTCAGTTTCACATACTTGGTACCTGTTGTACTGACCTCCTTCGGGGGGCTGCGTTCATGCCGCAGGTAGAGGTACATTGGTTGTGGATCCTCGCTCATAGGATCACTGATTGGTTTGGGAAGCTCCGTTTCTCCGGAGGCTCATCTTTGGTATAGTCCTGTCAGTGTAGTTACTTGTACATCCAGGGGTATGGCGGGGCCCTGTCCCGTCATAGATATTGTTACATTCTTAGAAGTGCAGAGTAATCTTGTTGGCGGGGTTGTAAAGGATTATCGCTTCGGTTTGATATATATACATGAAAGCGACCGCTTGGTTGGCCTGTTTTCTTATGATGTATCTTATTTCCTGTTTAAGTTTTTATTTCCGCTGATTTTCTCTGATGTTGTATCACTAGGGTGCCCGGGGTAAGGCACCAGTCGCGGGCCCGAGGTCGGGTCGTGACAAAAGTGGTATCAGAGCCAGGTTATCCTCGGAAAGTGTCTCTAGTAGAGTCTTGATTATCGGTGTGTTGTGGACCACATCTATAATCAGGAGGCTGCAGGACATTTAGGATTGGTCTCCATTCTTCTCACTCTGAGATCGTGCCTTAGAGCTGTGTTATAAGTTGGACTCCCTCGGACGTATTCGTTTGTACCAGTTATGCCTCTGCGAAAGGCAACCAGGGCCCAGGCAAGGCAAAGCGAGAGGAGTCGCGAGCGAACACGAGGAGTACGAGGCGCGAGCGGTCATTACGAGATAGTACTTGACGACGAGTTTTATGACGCCGCTAGCCCCAGCGAGTTTAGAGCGGCGGCGATTTCACGGAGGCCACGATACGAGCCTCGAGATCCACGGCGAGCGAGGATATGAGTTCAGAGATAGCCCGATTACTAGCTAGGTGGTGGTGAGAATGAGGACGACGGAGCCGGTGGTTCCGGCAGCCATGGTTCACCCTAGATCCGATAGTCCGAGACTTCGGATTTCTTGAGTTGCGATTCGCGAGTTCTATGGATAGAGAGCGAGGATGATCCTCGAGTGTCGTGCTAGTTTGGGAGATTATTATACCTATGGCCGTCGGGCCGTGTGATGGGAGGATGTCCTAGGAGGGATATAGGTAGGAGGACTCACCACCGGTTAGTCATGGATTCGGTGGTTCGGAGAGGAAGGGTGTTAGCCGGAGAGGCCACCCCACCTCGGTGTGGCCGTTATGATAGGCGTCGTGGTGGAGTGTCGCATCGCCGACGGCAGTATGCTACGGCCAACGGGCCATTTGGTGAGAGTTTGTCCGACTGCAGGTAGCACAGATGTAGAGACTCACCCGGGATCGATGGTGGTTCATCGCCTTATATAGTTAGGCGCTGCAGGCGTGATTATGGTTAGCGACAAAGGGAAAGTGAAGAGTTGCAGAGGTATCTTTAGCCCTTAAGAGACTTGTTTATGTTGTTATGGTGGGTACATGTTAGGTGCTATGTACGGATAGCATTGTGTTAAGTGTGAATTAGAAAACATGGGCAGTTGAGAAAGAGTAAGTCTGGAGACGAGACGATTATGAGCCTTAGAATTTATAACAGTTAGGACCTTGGGTGCAAGGCCGTCTTGGGTAAAAGATTTTGTTTACGATTTGATCTTTGTCAGATTACATTGTATACGTGGAGTATAATTGTGTGATAAGTCCCTGAGTGGTGTGAGTTATAAGAGGGTAGTTGAGCTAAGAAGACCACTAGGTTTTCGTGACTTGATTAGTGAGATTGTTCCGGATCGGGGAACAAGAGTTTGGCGCGACGAATGGGTCGGGTTGAGGGAAGGTCGCGGGTCAACCCGCAGCCCGGAATGAGGTGGGGTCAGTTCAAGGTGGTCCCGCCAGGTGGTAGGGTCACGAGGGTGCTAAGCCCAGGTTTAGGTAACCATCGTACGAGTTCGTGGATGTGTTCGACTAGAATCGGATCATGAAGGCCAGGAATGGCCTTAGAGGAAATTGAAACTAGTAAGATGACCAAGTTTGGAGGTGGTAACTCCAGGGTTGTGGAAATTGAAGCAGTGACTGAAGTGTGGTACGTGTACTAGAAAGAGTTCGAGTGTCGAGAAGGGTACGACGAGAAAGGAGAGAAGCGAACAATGTGTTATGAGAACGGAAGTGATCATTTCTTTTGTGAAGTAAAGATGCGAAGGGAGTATCCTTTAGACCATGGGTGTGAGATTTTTGTGATGTTAGAGGTGTTTCCTCGTTGGCTTGGATTTGAGTTTTGCGCACATGTTATATTCTGGCCATTGATGGTGTGATTGGTTTCGTAAGTATAGTAGTGAAGACTATACCGGCACACGTTTGATTAGAGGCTTAGAAGGAACATTCGGGACGAATGTTTCTAAGGCGGGAAGAATGTTATACCCCGTAGTTCCAGGGTATGTATGTGAGGACGTACGTACGAGAATACGACAGAAATTTTGGAAAGAAAGGAAGATGTGATTTTTCGACGGAAAAGTTTCCGGTTTTTTTGTGAAGAAAAAGGTTCATTAATGAGAATTGGATTCCCAGATTAGGTATTTGGGTTTCTTGGATTATATTAGAATTTTGAGATTTTATTTTCGGAAATGGTCACGTGGGGCCCACGGGAGAAATTTACGATTTTTGGGGCCCACTTTGTTTTTGAGATTTCCGGTATTTTGGATATTTTCGGAAGACGAAATATTTTGATTTAGTCGGGGCGACACGTGTCACCCCCATGTGGCACCTTGGCCGAAATGGTGGGACAAGTGGCTAGACACTTGTCCCTTGGCCGAAATGGGCTAACAAGTGGCAAGCCACTTGTCTAGCAATTTCATTGGCCATGTGGTGTGGTGGGACCCACACACACATGGCCCAATCTTGACCATACACTTGATAAGATCTTGGCCCTTAATTCCTCTATAAATACCCCCTTAGGTTGAAGAGTAATTCATCCACACTTGAGTTAGTTTCCAAGGCAAAGCAAAATACTCCCTCCCTTTAGTGGTGTTTCGTCCACCCTCCCCCTCTTGTGTAGAAATACTTGGTGTATTGTTGTATAATCCCAAATACCTTGGCCTAGTATCCCTAGTAGTTTTCCAAAGTTATTTCAATACTAGGAGCCCGGAAATACTACTTTATTCCAATAGCCGTAAAGTGAAACCCTAGAAAAATCTTCCTAGCTTGGTTGAAGTATTTAGAGAAGTTGTTTGGAAACTTCTAAGGGTCGCTTGGAGCGGGTTGGAGCGTAAGGAATTTGATCTAAACGTTGCTCAGGATCGACTTATAAACTTGGATAATTTTTGGGCTTATCGAGGTAATAATCTATGTCCCCCTATTGTAATTGGATATTACATGTTGTAGTAGTTATACTTGAGTATATTATTGGAAGGATGATTATAAAGGTTTGAACTGTATTTACATTGGACTGTACTTACAGTAGACTTGTGTAGTATTATTGTGAAGCAGAATTGAACACGTCCGGTTAGACGTGTAGTCCCCTGGGAGTTGTTGGCCTGGTAGCGGGCCTTGATAGGGGAGGAGATGTATGTGATAGCGGGGGGGGGGGGGGGAGGTGCTGCCGAATTTTATGTAGAATAAGGAAACTTGTATTTATAAAATTAAAAGAACAGAAAAAGAGATTGATAGATATATTTTGGCCTTTATAGGTGGATCTTCACGCGCATACTTGACTTGGCTTATGGTTTAAGCTAAAAAGGTATGTGATTCTTCCTATACTCTTGAGCATGATTGTTGTGAACTATATAGTACGGTAGACGTACGTGTGTGAAATGAATTTTGTTGTTTAAAACATAAAGTGTTATAATGGCTTTATGGGAAGTTAGTTATAATGACTTTATGAAGATAAAAGAAAGATTTGATTTTGAAAGCTAAACGACTTGATTTTAAAAGATAAGAGACTTGACTTATAAACGACTTGATTTTGAAAGTTAAGAGACTTGATCTTGAAAGATAAGAGACTTGACTTATAACGACTTGTTTTCGGAAAAGGAGAAGTAACTTGATTTAAGTATAGGTTACTTGTTTTGAAAAGAGTAAGTTAATTGGGTTTAAAAGAGTATACTTGATGTTGTTCTAAAAGAAAAGCACTTGTCACGACCCGAACTCGGGCCCATGACTGGTGCCTTACCCCGGGCACCCTAGTGATACATACATCAGAGTAATCAGCGGAACATAAAACAAGACATGAAATATCAAGAAGTGTAAAACAGTAATCTGAGAAAACTTGCCTTCCGGCATATATATATAACAACTAGAACAGTTACATCCCTTTTTTTTTTTTTACAACTCTGCCCACAACAGATTTCTGCACCTAAGAATGATATGACAACAATGGCGGGACAGGGCCCCGCCATACCCCTGAATGTAAATACCTACAACGACAGGGGACTATACCACTGATAAGCCTCCGGAGAAATGGAGCTTCCCAAAACGCTGAACTGCGATCCTAAGAGCGAGGATCAACACTGGTGTACCTCTACCTGCGTGTCACAACCCGACCCCGGGCCCGTGACCGGTGCCTTGACCCGGGCACCCTTGTGACACAACATCAGAGAAAACCAGCGGAATATAAACTCAAAATAAAACAACCATAATGGTATAAATAGTCTAGCCCAAAATGGCTACCCCAAAAGTACATACAACCGAACAGCTATATCCTTTAACAACCCAAGTTGTGACAAGACTACAGGCCTCTAAGAATGAGTAATACTATGACGGGACAGGGCCCCGTCATGCCCCTGAATGTACAAAATATCAACCACACCAGGGAGAACCATACCAAAAGTCGAGCTTCCGAAGAAATGGAGCTCCTGACACCTGAGTAAAAGATCCTAGGAATGAGGATCTACCACCTGCTTTCCTTACTGCAGATGAACGCAGCCCCGGCGAGGGTCGACACATCGTACCAAGTATGTAAAACTGGAAAATACTGTAGTAATATCATAAGTCAAAAGTAAGCTGGAGTCATAGATAAAAATCAATTTCTCAGACCGTGCCTTACTAACAATGAGAGTAACAAGTATAAAACTTATAACATAAAAATAGGAGGCTCACGATCAAAACAGGGTACCTCGCCCGTAGTATCATTAAGCAATCCTACTCCTGGGACTATTTCACCCGCATGAGTCCTGTGGACCCGCATGAGGTCATCCGCCTCGTCATGGGACTATTTCACCCGCATGGGACTATTTCACCTGCATGGATCCTGTGGTCCGGATCCGCATGAGTGCAAGCGTCGCACTCGCATCATGGGTAGCAAATCCATGACATAAATGATAATAACCCGGGGTTTACCCCGCAATAATATAAATATATAACATAACTCATCCGGCTATCATACATAACCTAAGCACTACCGGTCTATCATAACATAAGCACTACCGGCTTATCATAACATAAGCACTACCGGCTTATCATAACATAAGCAAGTTAAGAAATCCCATAACTTCTTATTAACATTAATAATATATCCTCTCATTTTAGTATCCCAAGGCACTAACATGTCTTTTAATAGAAAATCCGGGAATTCAACCCAAGTACCATGTACTTCTAACTTTTTAAGAAATAACTCTTTTATACAAAATTCCAAGATACTAATCACCATAGTATCAAGTTACGATTTCTTTCAAGACAAGTCACATTTCCTTTTAGAAATATAATAGGCTTCTAAATCAAGTGACTTCATTTCCTTTAAAACCTTAGGCAACCAATGCCTAAAAATCAATTCACCTTTCTTAGTTTCAAATCCTTTACCCGTACTTGTTTTAATTAGAGTAAACCTTTCTTTGTGAACCTTTCAAGAAAACTAATATAACCAACTTCCCATAAAGTCATTATATTAGCGTTATCCCTTTGTCAAATACATTTTCCCTAAATCCAAGGGACTTATACTTTTGAAATGAAACAAGTAGCATATACTTTTAAAACAAGTGAAAGATATCAAATCTTGTACGTCTACCGTACTACATAGGTACAACTACTCATGCTCAAGAGATAGGAAAGTTCTACATACCTCTTCGGTTAATCCACTTGCTAAGTCCAACTACCGCAAGTAATATGTCAACCTATAATAACCATAGTGTGTTTATTAACCTCTAATTTCAATGTAGAAATTCCAAATTCAAGTTATCAATTCCTAAGGAAAATTGGGCAGCATTTCCTTTGTTTCTACTCACTTTGCCACCTTTTCAAAGGCCGATTTTTCAACATTCAAACGCCTCATTAAGGCCCAACAACCAAACCAACACAAAGGGGATTACACACCTAATCTTGGGTGTGTAAAATTCTGCCCCATAAGTTATAATAGTACACTTAACAATTCTAAGGTGGTTTTTAGGCTACAACATGCTCATAATATTTCTTTAGCCAAATCCTTCATATTCAACCCACATTTCTAGCATGCAATGACTCTAAGAGCATTATTTACCACCATAAGTGTTTTCTTCTTAACATGCAACTCTATAAACTAATAATAGAGGAAGAATCATTACCTTAGAGCTTTAGCCAAATTTTATCCAACAATTTGCTAGCCTTTCTACCAAGAATACCACCACCACCACCTTCACAAGCTAGCCACAAGCTTCCTTCTTGTCTTTTAATTTTTCAGATTTTTCTTAAGGCTAGAATCCTCTTGGATTTTTAGAGAGAAGGAGGAGCTTGAAATATTTAGAGAGAAGGAAGAGGTTTTTGTCACGACCCGTTCCGCGGCCCGTGACTGGTGCCTTACCCGGGCACCCAAGTAGTCATACATCAGAGAAAATCAGCGGAATATAAAACAAGACATGAATCAATGAAAATTTAGACACAGTTTATGTGAGAAAAAGTCGCCTTTCGGCATAATATATATATAAACCAAAATCTGGCAATTTACATCCTTACTGCATAACAGACTACGCACCTCTGGGAAGTAAACAACTATGGCGGGACAGGGCCCCGCCATACCCTGACAGTACAAAACTATCTACAACAGGGAGATCATACCCAAAAGTAGAGCCTCCGGAGAAGATGGAGCTCCTGACACCAACGCAAAAGATCCTAAGGATGCGGATTTAGCACCTGCTTGCCCTTACCTGCGGCATGAACGCAGCGGCCAAGGAGGTCGATAACAGTACTAAGTATGTGAAATCAGAAATACTTAAATGAAATCATATCATTTTAAAACCAGTTTACAAATATGCACGAAACAACCAATGTAACTGCACATAGTGCCACATCATGAACAAGAGCAACAATAGGTAACTGTAATAGGTCTTTTCTAGGCTGCGAATGATCGAAGCAGGGCCAATCGCCCGTAGTATAACTATGCAAGCCTAATCCTGGACTCCCGTAGTCCGCATAGGCCACTCACATAGGCCCGCATAGGGTATAACCCCGCATCGAGGGTAGCTACTCCTCGGCATCGTCCTGGACTCGTAGTCCGCATGGTCACATAGACCGCATGAGGTATAACCCCGCACACTAACCTGGAACTCTCGTAGCTCCGCATAGGTCCCCTGGACCCGCATGAGGTATTCTCGAATCATGGTCCTGCATCGCCGAGTCTACCCCGCGTCGGAGGCGACAACCCCGTGAACATGTCAAGAGGTGAGTGATATAATACTAACATAACAGCTTATCGTTAAACAACATAAGCACAACAAGAATACCCTCTTATACAAACGTTACAAGACACTATCATATCATGTCTACTTATCAAACCATTATTCTTTCCATAAATTAATATAAGTCTGTTATAAACACATAAGTAAACTGTTCCTTTTATCAGTCTTAAGTTGTTATACCTAACTTCCCATAAAGCTAGTATAACTCTTAAGCTTTTTGTTTAAAAACCAATTAGTTCTCTTCTGTTAAAATGATTCAGTATTCTTTTGGAATGCATCAAGATTCTTATTATTCAGGCTTAAGTCAAAAGACATTGCCGTAGCTTTTATTCAGGCTTAAGTCAAAAGACATTGCCGTAGTTATTATTCAGTCAACACATGTACGTCTACCGTACTATATATATATTTTAAAATATCATGCTTTAGGAAGAATCACATACCTTCTCGGCGAAATCCACCTGCCAAGTCGAGTATGTCGCGTGCAGAGAATCAGCCTATAACAGTCAAATACGTCTATCAACGTCTAGACTGTACTGTAAACAGTTCTAAGCAGAGGGTTCTCTATTCTACGGAAATTTGGGCAGCACTTCCCTACCCGGTAAGTTGTACGGATCTTTGTAAACAAATACTATGTGAGTACAGCTCAATTATTCTTCTTTATACCCTTCTAAGGTGATAATTCAATTCTATTCTCGTAATATCCTTCTAAGTATTTATACTTATTCCTATACTTCTACGATGTATTCTCTAATTACAAAAGAAGGATAAGTTTATTTACCTCGATAAGCCCAAAATTATCCAAGTTAAGCGTCGCTCCCGAGCAAGGTTTAGCTCCTAATTTGTATCGCTCAGATAGCTCCAAGAACCCTTAGAAGTTCTTCCCAACTTCAACTAAGTACTAAGGGATTTGGGCTAGGGTATTTTGGGCATTATAACAATACTAGAAGGCAACTTTTCTTCCAAGGGAGGGGGGTAGGTTTCGGCTAAGCTAGGGGGGGTTGCCTCGGCCAAGGGCCACTTAGGCTAGAGGGGAGAGGTGTTTGGACGAAAACTTAACAAGAGAGGAGGAATTTCAAGACTTGGCAAGCTTGTTTGGGGCTGAAGAACTCTTCATCTTAAGGGGGCAATTTATAGGTCAAGAAGTGGCCAACCAATGGCCAAGATTAAGCCAAGTACTAGGCAAGTGTAAGGCCAAGATTTGGGCAAGTGTACCTAGCCAACTTGCACACAAAATATCCTACCAACTACTTGACAAAGAAGGCCATCCATTCGGCCCTATTGCCGTCCATACATCCATCAATGAGAGGGTGACAAGTGTCGCCCTCTCGTTGGTCCAAAGTGTTACGTCTCTCGGAAAAATCCGCAAAAATTAGAAATGACATAGCCGGAATTTATCCTACGCGAGTCTTGTAAAACGTTTCGTCGGAAAACGATTCTTTTAGTGAGTTGTGCCCAAGTATTTTCGTCCAAAGCTTAACTTTTAAGGCTAAACTTTTGTACGTATTCCCTTACGTACATACTCTGGAAATACGGGGTATAACAGTTTTTCAAAGAGAGAGATGACAAATTGTCACGACCCGAACCCGGGCCCGTGACTGGTGCCTTACCCCGGGCACCCTAGTGATACAACATCAGAGAAAAACCAGCGGAAATAAAAACTTTAAACATATAAATAAATATGGATCAAGATGAAAGAAAATAGGCCAACCAAAACGGTTGCCTTTCAACATATATATATATAAACATTTGAACAGTTACAATCCTTACAACCCTGCCCACAACAAAGCATGCACTTAAGATTTATACAACAACTATGACGGGACAGGGCCCCGCCATACCCCTGAATGTACAAGAACTTACAGACTCAGGGTAACATACCAAAGATAAGCCTCCGAAGGAACGAAGCTTCCCAATACGCTGAAAGGTGATCCTAAAAGCGGGGATCGATCGATGTACTCTACTGCGGCGTGAACGCAGCCCGGGCGAGGTCGCATAATAGGTACCAAGTATGTGAAATCGTAATATCAGAATGAAATCATAATCTATATAAAGCAGAGACGTGTATGATAACCAAACTACGATTCATAACATAAAAGCAGCCATGTTGTCGTGGTCTCACGCTCAAGTCATCCTCACGCCGTGGAACTCCTTCCTCACCGCGGCAGCCTGGTACAAATCATGTGATACGTATAACATGTCTCGCCCATCTCATGGACCCGATAGAAACGTGGAATACATTCCGGTTCATCTCATGAACTTCGGTAGTCGGATGGAATACATTCGGTTCATCCCACGAACGCGTGGTCGAGTGAATACATTCCCTGTTCATCTCCTGAACGCGGTAGTCGAGTGAAATACATTCCCGGTTCATCCCATGAACGCGGTAGTCGAGTGAAATACATTCCCGGTTCATCCCATGAACGCGGTAGTCGAGTGAAATACATTCCCGGTTCATCCCATGAACGCGGTAGTCGAGTGAAATACATTCCTTGCACAACAAGTCTATCATACGCAAACATAGGCAAGTTTCACAACAACAAGCATAGGCAAGCTTCACAACAACAAGCATAGGCAAGTTTATACACAACTCAAGGTACTTTCATTTTATGTCAAAGTCCGGATTTTAACCCTAAAGTACTACGTACGTTAAATTCCTTTTAAGAGATCCATTCCTTTTATAAAAGTCACCCGATACCCGTGGTATAAAAATAGAGTGACTTATATCTTTTAAGTAAAACCACTTTCATACTTTCCTTTTTAAAACCAAATTAAGGCAATACCATGCCTTCTTTTTGGACCAAAACACTTCTCTTTTTAAAGTCAAGTTACCACATTAAAACAAATGATGAAACCCTTCTTTTGTTTTCATAAAGTCGTTATAACTAACTTCCCATAAAGCTGTTATAACACTTTATGTTTTAAACCAATTTAAGACAAAAGAATGCCTTCTTTTCCCTAGAGTTCCAGTTTGCCTAATTTCAATTACTCAGGTCTCTTTATTTTTAGAAAAGTTTCATAGTTCATAGTCTTAATCATTTAAGAATATAATTCTCTTTTAAAACAATCTGAGAAACATATGCCTTATATGAGTGTAGGTTATTCTTGTTCATAATCAATCCTATTAAGCAGCCATGATCTAGGAAATGTAATATCATTTTGTCTCATCTTAGCTTCTATGCAGATGGAGGTTTCTACTGGTTTTAAAAATACTTCTTTATTCAATACATTTTCCTTTAATAGCGCTGCAGTGGTTTGTTCGATACCCGTTCTGATTTCCGAAATCAGTAAAACATTATTCCTTTTAAAAAACCAAGTACTCATTACTCACGAATGAGGCTTCACACAAAATTCATATTAATACATTCAAGTCAAGTCTCTTATCTTTTAAGATTAAGTCTCTTAACTTATAAAATCAGTAAAACCATTCTATTTATCTCTCTTAAGACGTTATACCTAACTTCCCATAAAGCTAGTATAACTCTTATGTTTTCAAAACCAAGTATTACTCTTCTTTCAAAAACGGTTCTTAATCTTTTTGACATACTTCAAGATTCTCTTTTATTCAGGCTTAAGTCAAAGGACATTGCCGTACAACTACGTTCTGTTAACACACGTACGTCTACCGTACTATATATATGTATTATTCGGACTTAAGTCAAAAGACATTGCCACACGTACATCTACCGTACTATATATTCATGCTCAAGAGTATAGGAAGGATCACATACCTCGCGACGATTATCGACTATAAGCAAAACGCTCCACGGCTATAACCCGGCTAGCCTTGTCCACCTTCTAAGTAGCACATGCTACTTGCAGAACATTCAACCAATAAAGGTTATCAGTCTACTGTAAATACAGTCCTATGTAAATACAGTTTAATCTTCTACTCTAATATTCTTCTGATGTGATTTCAGTTCAAGTCTATATTGTAATATCCTTCTATTACAGTTCAACTCACTTCTATGAATCTTATATTCATTTCTATACTACTACAGTATGTAATTTCCAATTACAAAAGAAGGACAGTAGTATTTACCTCGATGAGCCCAAAATTATCCAAGTTTAATGTCGCTCCTGAGCAACGCTTAGCTCCTACTCCGAGTGCTCCAATCCGCTCCAAACAACCCTTAGAAGTTCTACGCAACTTCTACTAAACACTTCAACCGACTATGAAGGTTTTCCTTAGGGTTTCGTTTTGTGGATCGAGGAAAGTATAATGGTATTTCCGGACTCTACGTATAGAGGTAACTTTGGAAAGTACTACAAGGTATAGGGCTAAAGTATTTGGGCATTATAACAATACTTGGAGAGTATTTCTATACCACAAAAGGGGGGTATTATACGAAAACAACTAGGCTAGGGGGGGTACCCCTCGGCTAGGGCACCACAAAGGAGGGGAGGCTCTCGCCAAGGCTCACTCAGGGGCTTGGACGAAATACAACTCTCAAAAGCGGGAGGGATTTTAACACTTAGAAAATGATTTTTGGATGAAGAAAGTTCATCACTTAGAGGGGTATTTATAGGTCAAGGAATGGCCAACCAATGGCCAAGATCCTTCCAAGTGTTAGGCAAGTGTAGGGCTAGGATTAAGCCATGTGCACCTTATCCATCTACCACACCAACTTGCACAAAATATCCTACCAACTACAAGCCACCTATTTCGTCCCTTTGCCGCCCACTTCCTTCCAATGTGAGGGTGACACTTGTCACCCTCCCGTTGGTCCAAAATGTTTCGTCTCTCGGAAAAATCCGCAAAAATTATAAATGACATAGCCGGAATTTTCCCTTCGCAAGCCTAGTAAAACGTTTCGTCGAAAAACGACTCCTTTCGGCACTTGTGTACAAATTTCGAAACTTGCCAAGTCTTAAGGCTTAAATTTATATACGTACGCCCTAACGTACATACTCTGAAAATACGGGGTATAACATTCTCCCCTCCTTAGAAACATTCGTCCCGAATGTTCCTTCTCAAGACGGATAACGATGAAGTTCTTCTAACAAGTTGCCCACGCCACACCTGGCCATGAAATAACACACATTCTTTTCCTTCCTTACTCGTCGTGCCCTTCTTGAACACTTGAACTCTTCTAGTATACGTACCACACTTGCCATCGCTCAGCTTTCCCAAAACTTTGAGTCACCACCTCCAAACTTGGTCATCTTACTAGCCTCAATCTCCTTAAGGCCATTCCCGCCTTCACGACCGCTCGGTCGAACATATCCACGAATTCATACGATGGTCATCTAAACTTGGGCCTAGCACCCTCGTGACCCTACCACCGGCGACCACCCAGTGACCCCACTCGAACAGCCGCGGGTTGGCCCGCAACATGCCCCAACCCGACCCACTTAACGCATCAAGCTCTTGTTTCCCGATCCGGAACAATCTTACCTATACAGTCATGAAAGCTACCACTTCCATTTTACACTACCCATGGACTTATCCTTTCAACTAACCATGTTTTCTAACTCATAACTAACACAACGTTATCCGCATACGGCGCACAACAAAATATCATCATATCAAGCATGCAAAACTCTGCAGGTTAAGGATATACCGAATCTACCGCTCACTCTAATCATAGGCCCGCCTGTAGGCGTATAGTTGTAGAAGGCGATGAACTCGCCATCGATCCGGTAGGTCGCGTCCATGCCGCTGCATTCTCCTATAAGCACGCCTTCGTCACATGGCCTCGACGGCCGCAGTGAAACAAGCACCGCAGAAAGACGATATTCCCGATGGCGCCGCCACATCGCACACCGAGGGGGACATGAATCTCGCGGCTAGAACTCACGTATCCTCGCGGAACTAAGCCACGGAGCTCGACCAGCCCCGAATACCCCGAACGCCCCAAGATCGCGAGGACCACTGCATCGGGCGGAGGTACATAACTAGCTCGCCGGCGGTCCGCTCGAAAGTTACCAAAGGACCTGCTGTCCCGCCTCTTCTGCCGATCTCGGCCATTCCGTCGACCTCTCGTGCCTCGCATCCTAGTGCATGAGCTTGCATGCGGCAATGTCCATGCCCTGAAGAGCTACACCCGCAAGCTCTCGCCAAGTAATCATCTAGCCCGGTGACTTAGCGGTGTACTCTGTCCTCCATATCAGCTACTACAACGGGGACATACCGAGCTAATGAGTCGAACTCCACATTGTACTCTCTAACCGTCCGCCCGTCCTGTCTCAACGTCAGAAATCTGTCGGCCCGAGCCCTCCTCATCTGTGGAGGCAAGAAGTGTGCAAGAAATGCCTTTGAGAACTCGTCCCATATAGCTGGAAGTGCATCCTCTCCCCGGGACAGCTCCCACGAATCAAACCAGTCGACTGCGGTATCACGCAGCCGATGCGAACCTCCGACCACGGACTCGGTCTCCGATGCCTTGATCACTCTCATGACCCGCTGTAACTGCCGGATGAACTCCTGCGGATCATCCTCAGGCCTCGACCCATAAAACTCTGGCGGTTTACATCTCAGAAAATCCCGTAGTCTCAAATGCGCTCGGGGTGAACTACGGTGCTCACTGGAACTGCCAGATCCACCTATCTCGTGTCGCCACGACCTGCCGCGATCGCTATCTCTTGTACCCATCTCTCCGTGTGGGGATGGAGGCTCGTATCAGAGTCTCGCAGCCACCGCCGCGCTCTAACTCTGCTGGCTGGCGGCGTCGCGAAACCCGCCGTCGGAAGCACTGCTCGTGTATCACCGCTCGCGCTCGTACTCCTCAGATCTCACTAACAGCCTCCTCGACCGCCTTGCCCATCGGGCTCTGGTTTTACGCGAGGCATAATCGTAAAGGAAAGGAATACGTCGGAGGGTCCAACTTATCCCAGCCTCTAAGGCACGATCTCGTAATGAGAAGAATGGAAACCAATCCTAAATGTCCTATAGCCTCACGATTATAGATGTGGTGCACAACACACCGATAATCAAGACTCTACTAGACACGGTATGTAGACACTTTCCGAGGATTAATCGCTCGATACCACTTTTGTCACGACCAACCGGCCCGTGATCGTGCCTTACCCCGCACCTAGTGATACAACATCGAGAAAACCAATGAAATAAAAACTTTAAACATATAAATAAATATGGATCAAGATGAAAGAAAACAAAGCCAACCAAAACGGTTGCCTTTCAACATATATATATATAAACATTTGAACGAGCATAATCCTTACAACCCCGCCCACAACAAAGCATGCACTCTAAGATTTATACAACAACTATGACGGACAGGCCCCGCCATACCCTCGAATGTACAAGAACTTACACTGTGAGTAACATACCAAAGATAAGCCTCCAAGGAACGAGCTTCCCAATACGCCAAAGGTGATCCTAAAAGCGGGGATCGATACGATGTACTCTACCTGCGGCATGAACGCAGCCTCCGGGCGAGGTCGATAACAGTACCAAGTATGTGAAATCAGAAATATCAGAATGAAATCATAACAGTCTATATAAAACAGGAGACGTGTATGATAACCAAACTACAGTTCATAACATAAAAGCAGTCATGTCAAGTCAGGGTCTCACGCCCTCAAGTCATCCCTCATGCCCGTGGAACTCCTTCCTCACTGCCGGCAGTCTAGGTACAAATCATGTGATACGTATAACATGTCTCGGCCCATCTCATGGACCCAGTATAGAAACGTGTGGAATACATTCCCGGTTCATCTCATGAACTCGGTAGTCGGATGGAATACATTCCCGGTTCATCCCATGAACGCGGTAGTCGAGTGAAATACATTCCCGGTTCATCCCATGAACGCGGTAGTCGAGTGAAATACATTCCCGGTTCATCCCATGAACGCGGTAGTCGAGTGAAATACATTCCCGGTTCATCCCATGAACGCGGTAGTCGAGTGAAATACATTCCTTGCACAACAAGTCTATCATACGCAAACATAGGCAAGTTTCACAACAACAAGCATAGGCAAGCTTCACAACAACAAGCATAGGCAAGTTTATACACAACTCAAGGTACTTTCATTTTATGTCAAAGTCCGGATTTTAACCCTAAAGTACTACGTACGTTAAATTCCTTTTAAGAGATCCATTCCTTTAAGTCACCCGATACCCGTGGTATAAAAATAGAGTGACTTATATCTTTTAAGTAAAACCACTTTCATACTTTCCTTTTTAAAACCAAATTAAGGCAATACCATGCCTTCTTTTTGGACCAAAACACTTCTCTTTTTAAAGTCAAGTTACCACATTAAAACAAATGATGAAACCCTTCTTTTGTTTTCATAAAGTCGTTATAACTAACTTCCCATAAAGCTGTTATAACACTTTATGTTTTAAACCAATTTAAGACAAAAGAATGCCTTCTTTTCCCTAGAGTTCCAGTTTGCCTAATTTCAATTACTCAGGTCTCTTTATTTTTAGAAAAGTTTCATAGTTCATAGTCTTAATCATTTAAGAATATAATTCTCTTTTAAAACAATCTGAGAAACATATGCCTTATATGAGTGTAGGTTATTCTTGTTCATAATCAATCCTATTAAGCAGCCATGATCTAGGAAATGTAATATCATTTTGTCTCATCTTAGCTTCTATGCAGATGGAGGTTTCTACTGGTTTTAATAATACTTCTTTATTCAATACATTTTCCTTTATTAGCGCTGCAGTGGTTTGTTCGATACCCGTTCTGATTTCCGAAATCAGTAAAACATTATTCCTTTTAAAAAACCAAGTACTCATTACTCACGAATGAGGCTTCACACAAAATTCATATTAATACATTCAAGTCAAGTCTCTTATCTTTTAAGATTAAGTCTCTTAACTTATAAAATCAGTAAAACCATTCTCTTTATCTCTCTTAAGACGTTATACCTAACTTCCCATAAAGCTAGTATAACTCTTATGTTTTCAAAACCAAGTATTACTCTTCTTTCAAAAACGGTTCTTAATCTTTTTGACATACTTCAAGATTCTCTTTTATTCAGGCTTAAGTCAAAGGACATTGCCGCACAACTACGTTCGTTAACACACGTCGCTCACCGACTATATATATGTATTATTCGGACTTAAGTCAAAAGACATTGCCACACGTACATCTACCGTACTATATATTCATGCTCAAGAGTATAGGAAGGATCACATACCTCGCGACGATTATCGACTATAAGCAAAACGCTCCACGGCTATAACCCGGCTAGCCTTGTCCACCTTCTAAGTAGCACATGCTACTTGCAGAACATTCAACCAATAAAGGTTATCGATCATCAGAATACAAATTCTATGTAAATACAGTTTAATCTTCTACTCTAATATTCTTCTGATGTGATTTCAGTTCAAGTCTATATTGTAATATCCTTCTATTATAGTTCAACTCACTTCTATGAATCTTATATTCATTTCTATACTACTACAGTATGTAATTTCCAATTACAAAAGAAGGACAGTAGTATTTACCTCGATGAGCCCAAAATTATCCAAGTTTAATGTCGCTCCTGAGCAACGCTTAGCTCCTACTCCGAGTGCTCCAATCCGCTCCAAACAACCCTTAGAAGTTCTACGCAACTTCTACTAAACACTTCAACCGACTATGAAGGTTTTCCTTAGGGTTTCGTTTTTGTGACTGAGGGAAAGTATAATGGTATTTCCGGACTCTACGTATAGAGGTAACTTTGGAAAGTACTACAAGGTATAGGGCTAAAGTATTTGGGCATTATAACAATACTTGGAGAGTATTTCTATACCACAAAAGGGGGGTATTATACGAAAACAACTAGGCTAGGGGGGGTACCCCTCGGCTAGGGCACCACAAAGGGGGAGGGGGAGGCTCTCGGCCAAGGCTCACTCAAGGGGGGGGGGGGGGGGGCTTGGACGAAATACAACTCTCAAAAGCGGGAGGGATTTTAACACTTAGAAAATGATTTTTGGATGAATAAAGTTCATCACTTAGAGGGGTATTTATAGGTCAAGGAATGGCCAACCAATGGCCAAGATCCTTCCAAGTGTTAGGCAAGTGTAGGGCTAGGATTAAGCCATGTGCACCTTATCCATCTACCACACCAACTTGCACAAAATAGCCTACCAACTACAAGCCACCTATTTCGTCCCTTTGCCGCCCACTTCCTTCCAATGTGAGGGTGACACTTGTCACCCTCCCGTTGGTCCAAAATGTTTCGTCTCTCGGAAAAATCCGCAAAATTATAAATGACATAGCCGGAATTTTCCCTTCGCAAGCCTAGTAAAACGTTTCGTCGAAAAACGACTCCTTTCGGCACTTGTGTACAAATTTCGAAACTTGCCAAGTCTTAAGGCTTAAATTTATATACGTACGCCCTCACGTACATACTCTGAAAATACGGGGTATAACACAAATGACCAAGTCTTTAAGACTTGGTCAATATATTGCATGTAAAAATCAGATGGGGGGGGACACTTGTCCCCACTCAAATTTCTTTCAAAAGATAAATCGACTTTTCCTAAGTTTTTTCCGCGATTTCCGCCTCGGCGCCATGCGTCTGGCCCCGCGGCGCCGCAACTCCTGCGAACCCTTGGATCTTCCGGCGCCGCGGCCCTGACTTCCGACGCCGCGGTCCTACAATCACCCGCCTTGTCGCCTCTCGCCCGGCGCTGAAGCCCCTCGATCATGTCCAGTTCGAACCACTGGTATAACATTCTCCCCCCCTTAGAAACATTCGTCCCGAATGTTCCCTCTAGGCTTACTCAAATTACAATATCGGCATAGACTCAAATAAAGACGCTTCACACGACCACAACAAAACTCAAGCATAAATACTAAATTTAAAGACCAACAATTTTAACGCGGTTACCCGGAGGTATAGGGAATAAGTGAGGATATTTCTTCTTCATGTCATCCTCCGCTTCCCACGTCATTTCCTCCTGTTCACATTCCGCCATGTGACCTTGACGGAAGCCACGTCTTCGTCCGGTCGTCTAACTCGACGATCGAGTATCGCTATGGGACTCTCCTCATACGATAACTCCTCTGTCACTTGGACATTCTGAATCGGGTGCACTCTAGATGGATCTCCAATACATTTTCGCAACATGGACACATGGAAAACTGGATGTACCGTCTCCAAATCGGACGGCGGCTAATTCATAGCAACCACGCCACCTGCGGACATCCGATACGCCCAATGTACTGGGCTAAGTTTCCTTCTTTCCAAATCTCATCACGCCTTCAGGCGTACCTTTAGAAAACCCAATCACCTAACTCAAATTCCAAGTGTCGACGCCGATGATCTCGTGATACGACCGACACGAGCTCCCAACAACCGCTCTGGATAAGCTTCACCTTATCTATCGTCAATGAACTAAGTCTGGCCCGACCAACTGAACTTCTCCCACCTCGAACCAGCCTATAGGTGACCTGCACTTCCTCCCCTATAAGGCCTCATAAGGCGTTATCTGAATCCCGGAATGGTAGCTGTTGTTGTAAGCAAACTCCACAAGAGGCAAATGATCCTCCCAGCTACCCCTGAAATCAATAACACAAGCCCGCAGCATATCCTCAAGGGTCTGGATAGTGCGCTCGGCCTGTCCGTCGGTCTGAGGATGAAACGCCGTACTGAGACTCACCCGTGTCCCTAATCCCTTCTGAAAGGACCTCCGTGGTTAGCCGAGAACTGGGCTCATCTATCTGATATAATCGACATCGGGACTCCGTGCAGTCTCACAATCTCTAATATATAATCTGGCATAGTCCTCACTGAGAACGTCGTTCTGACCGGAAGAAAATGGGCTGATTTCACACCGCCGATTTATCACCCAAATGGAATCATGCTTCCTCTGAGTGGTAGGTAGTCCTGTAATAAAATCCATATTTATCACCTCCCACTTCCAAGTCGGAATATCAATATCCTGCAACAGCCCACCGGGCTTCTGGTGCTCAATCTTAACTCACGACAATTCGCACGTGCCACGAACTCCGCAACGTCCCTCTTTAGGCCATCCCACCAATACACGCATCTGAGGTCACGATACATTTTAGTCGATCCCGGATGAATAGAATAACGAATCGTGTGCCTCGCTCGAATCTGTGGCGAAGCCACTCGCTACATCGGGAACACACAATCGGCCCTCGAATCTTAGCACCTTATCAGGCGCTACCTCAAACAGACTCCTCTCTTTCTGAACAGCATCTGCATCGCACCAAAATCGGATCCTCATATCACGCCTCTTCACCTCTCGACGATGGAAGACTCGCAACCTCTCGAACCCGAATTCGCTACTAACAATCAACCAAACGAACCCCAAGGCTCGCTACCGGTGTAACTCTCGGACCATATCCCTTTTCTCTGGTGAATGCATGCGGACTACCCATCGATCTGCGACTAAGGGCATCCGCAACTACATGGCCTTCCCGGGTGGTATAGAATATCAACATCGTAATCCTTAAGTAGCTCCAACCACCGCCTCGCCGCAAGTTCGGCTCCTCTCGTGAAGATGTCGCGAAGACTCTTGTGGTCCGTGTAAATGTCCACGAACTCCATATAAATAATGTCTCCGGATCTTCAAGGCATGAATCATCACGCCAACTCCAAGTCATGTGTGGGATAGTTCTTCTCATGCTTCCTAAGCTGTCGAGATGCATAAGCTATAACCTTGCCGTGCTGCATCAGCACGCACCCAAGCCCGACACCTGACACGTCACAATAAACCACATATCCATCTAATCCCTCCGAAGAGTAAGAATCGGGCGGCCGTCAACCTCTCCTTTAGCAATCGGAAACTTTCTCACAAGTATCCGTCCATCGGAACATAGCCGCTTATGAGTCGACTTAGTCAAAGGTGAAATAGAAGCAAACTTTTCCACAAACCTCAGATAATAGCTCGCAAGGCCCAAAAGTCGCGCTCCGCTTGTAGTGGTGCAGGCCAAGTCTGATCGCCTCAATCTTAGTCAGACAACCCGAATACCATCGGCCCCATAACATGCCCTAAGAAAGCCATGAAGCTAACTAACTCGCGTTTCGAGAACTTGGCATACAATCACGGTCTCGGAGGACTCCCAATACCGTCCTCAAATGATCAGATGCTCTCGCTCGCAGGCGCGAATACACCAAGATATCATCAATAAACACTATAACAAACATATCCAAGAATGGCACGAAAACCCTATTCATCAAATCCATGAATATCTGGCGGCGTTGGTCAACCCGAAAGACATCACCGAACTCATAGTGCCCATACCGGTCCTGAATGCGATGTTGGGACGCCTATCTCTCTAACTCGCACTTTGATGATAACCGGACCGCAGTCTATCTTGAAAACACTTTGCACCCTGCAATCGTCAAACAAATCGTCAATCACGGGAGGATACTGCTTGATAGTAACCTTGTTCAGCTGCCTGTAATCAATACACATACGCAGCGTCCCATCCTTCTTCTTTACAAATAACACCGGCGCTCCCCAGGGAGAAACACTTGGCCTAATAAAGCCTTTCTCCAGCAAATCTTTCAGCTGATCCTTCAATTCCTTCAACTCGGCCGGTGCCATCCTGTATGGCGGAATAGATATCGGTCGAGTGTCTGGTGCCAAATCGATGCAAAACTCAATCTCCCTCTCAGGAGGGATACCCGGAAGCTCGTCTGGGAATACGTCTGGAAACTCTCTAACAACCGGAACTGACTGAAGGTCCGGTATCTCAGCCTCAGTATCGAATACCCGAACCAAATGGTAGATATACCCCTTCCGTACCATCTTCCTAGCCTTGAGGTAAGAAATAAACCTACCCCTCGGCGATGCAGTATTCCCCTTCCACTCGATAACCGGCTCACCAGGAAACCGGAACCGAACTAACCTCTCTCTGCAGTCCACATTGGCGTAGCAAGACGCTAGCCAATCCATACCCATAATCACATCGAAGTCTGTCATATCCAACTCTATCAAGTCACCAGAGTCCGACGACCATCTATAGTCACCGGGCAAGCCTTATATACCCGCCGGCTACCACCAAGCACCTACACGCGTAGCCACCTCAAAGGATTCTATGGACTCGGGCTCTATCCCTATTCTACCAGCAATATGAGGAGATATATAGGACAAGGTAGAACCTGGATCTATCAAAGCATAAACATCACAGCAAGAGACCAACAATGTACATGTGACGACATCAGGTGACGCCTCCTGGTCCTGGCGGCTGGACATAGCATAAATATGGTTCTGAGGACCGCTGAATCGAACCCCGCCACGACTTCGCCGCGCATGTTGGCCCGTGAACACCCACGCCCCGGCGCATAACAACCAAGATGAAGACCCAAAGAATGTAATCGGGTGAGCCATGGCACTCCCGCCTCTGGACGGACAATCTCTCTTCAAATGGCCCTGCTGGCCACAAGAGTAACAAGCTCCTGGAGGAATACGACACCCCCCATAATGGCAATCACCACATCGACCACACCGAGGCATAGGGGGCCTCATCTGACTGGAAATCTGGTCCCTCTGGAAACCCGAAGCCTTGGAACCCCGCCCCGCTCTCAATACTCAGACGTCCGAAGATGGTGGAGGAGCGCCTGACCGGCCAGGTGCAAATCTGTCTGCCACTTTGGGGTTGTCTACCTAAAACTACCAGGACCTCGCTGTCACGCCCTCTTCTGGCGATACTGTCGATCCGTCTGCCTCGTTCCTCACACCTGTGCATGTGCTGCATGCGGGCAATGTCCATGCCCTGAAGAGCCACCCCTGCAACTCTCGCCAAGTGATCATCGAGTCTCGTGACATAGCGGTGCACTCGCCCTCCATGTCTGCTACCAAAGCGGGCACATACCTAGCCAATGAATCAAACTCCATGTTGTATTCCCGGACCGTCCGCCCATTCTGTCTCAGCGTCAAAAATCTATCGGCCCGAGCCCTCCTCATCTGCGGAGGCAAGAAATGGCCAAGTAACGCCTCTGAGAACTCGTCCCAAACAGCTGGAAGCGCATGCTCCCCCCGGGACAGTTCCCATGAATCATACCAGTCAACTGCAGTGTCCCGCAGCCGATGCGAACCTAGTACCACCGACTCGGTCTCCGAAGCCCCGATCACCCTCATGATCCGCTGTAACTGTCGGATAAACTCCTGAGGATCATCCTCAGGCCTCGACCCATAAAACTCTGGTGGGCTGCAACTCAAAAAGTCCCTCAGTCTCAAGCTAGCGGCTCAGGTCGAACTACGGTACATGAATCGCTGCTCTCCACCTATCTCATGTTCGCCACGATCTCGCTAGTAATCGCCATCTCTTGTACCACGATCACGGCTCGGTACCGCGTCTCGATGGCGCCGCCGCTCGGACTCTCATCAAGTTGGCGACGTGGTAGAACTCGCCGTCCGAAACACCCCATCCGTAAGGATCGGGCACTGCCTCGTAACCTCGGTGCCTACTAGTAGTTCCTCCACCGCCTTGCCGCTTCACGGGCCGCGCCTTGCGCGAGGCATAACTGATACACACAAAGTTTACGTCAGAGGAAATTCAACCTATAACACAGCTCTATTGCACGATCTTAGAGTGAAAGAAATGGAAACCAATCCTAAATACCATGTAGCCTCCTGATTATAGATGTGGTGCACAACACACCGATAATCAAGACTCTACTAGATACGGCTCAGACCCTTCCGAGGATTAATCGCTCGATACCACTTTTGTCACAACCCGACCGGCCCGTGGCCGTGCCTTGACCGGGCACCGCGTGACACAACATCGTAGAAAACCAATGAATATAAACTCAAAATAAAACAACCATAATGGTATAAATAGTCTAGCCCAAAATGGCTACCCCAAAAGTACATACAACCGAACAAATATATCCTTTAACAACCCAAGTTATGACAAGACTACAGCCTCTAAGAATGAGTAATACTATGACGGACAGGCCCCGTCATGCCCCTGAATGTACAAAATATCAACCACACCAGGAGAACCATACCAAAAGTCGAGCTCAAGAAATGGAGCTCGACACCGAGTAAAAGATCCTAGGAATGAGGATCTACCACCGCTTCTTACTCGCAGATGAACGCAGCCTCGGCGGCGGGTCAAGACACATCGTACTGCAGTATGTAAAACTGGAAAATACTGTAGTAATATCATAAGTCAAAAGTAAGCTGGAGTCATAGATAAAAATCAATTTCCTTGCACTGTGCCTTACTAACAATGAGAGTAACAAGTATAAAACTTATAACATAAAAATAGGAGGCTCACGATCAAAACGGGGTACCTCGCCCATAGTATCATTAAGCAATCCTACTCCTGGGACTATTTCACCCGCATGAGTCCTGTGGACCCGCATGAGGTCATCCGCCTCGTCATGGGACTATTTCACCCGCATGGATCCTGTGGTCCGGATCCGCATGAGTGCAAGCGCCGCACTCGCATCATGGGTAGCAAATCCATGGCATAAATGATAATAACCCGGGGTTTACCCCGCAATAATATAAATATATAACATAGCTCATCCGGCTATCATACATAACCTAAGCACTACCGGCCTATCATAACATAAGCACTACCGGCTTATCATAACATAAGCACTACCGGCTTATCATAACATAAGCAAGTTAAGAAATCCCCTAACTTCTTATTAACATTAATAATATATCCTCTCATTTTAGTATCCCAAGGCACTAACATGTCTTTTAATAGAAAATCCGGGAATTCAACCCAAGTACCATGTACTTCTAACTTTTTAAGAAATAACTCTTTTATACAAAATTCCAAGATACTAATCACCATAGTATCAAGTTACGATTTCTTTCAAGACAAGTCACATTTCCTTTTAGAAATATAATAGGCTTCTAAATCAAGTGACTTCATTTCCTTTAAAACCTTAGGCAACCAATGCCTAAAAATCAATTCACCTTTCTTAGTTTCAAATCCTTTACCCGTACTTGTTTTAATTAGAGTAAACCTTTCTTTGTGAACCTTTCAAGAAAACTAATATAACCAACTTCCCATAAAGTCATTATATTAGCGTTATCCCTTTGTCAAATACATTTTCACTAAATCCAAGTGACTTATACTTTTGAAATGAAACAAGTAGCATATACTTTTAAAACAAGTGAAAGATATCAAATCTTGTACGTCTACCGTACTACATAGGTACAACTACTCATGCTCAAGAGATAGGAAAGTTCTACATACCTCTTTCGGTTAATCCACTTGCTAAGTCCAACTACCACAAGTAATATGTCAACCTATAATAACCATAGTGTGTTTATTAACCTCTAATTTCAATGTAGAAATTCCAAATTCAAGTTATCAATTCCTAAGGAAAATTGGGCAGCATTTCCTTTGTTTCTACTCACTTTGCCACCTTTTCAAAGGCCGATTTTTCAACATTCAAACGCCTCATTAAGGCCCAACAACCAAACCAACACAAAGGGGATTACACACCTAATCTTGGGTGTGTAAAATTCTGCCCCATAAGTTATAATAGTACACTTAACAATTCTAAGGTGGTTTTTAGGCTACAACATGCTCATAATATTTCTTTAGCCAAATCCTTCATATTCAACCCACATTTCTAGCATCATGACTCTAAGAGCATTATTTACCACCATAAGTATTTTCTTCTTAACATGCAACTCTATAAACTAATAATAGAGGAAGAATCATTACCTTAGAGCTTTAGCCAAATTTTATCCAACAATTTGCTAGCCTTTCTACCAAGAAGACCACCACCACCACCTTCACAAGCTAGCCACAAGCTTTCTTCTTGTCTTTTAATTTTTCAGATTTTTCTTAAGGCTAGAATCCTCTTGGATTTTTAGAGAGAATGAGGAGCTTGAAATATTTAGAGAGAAGAAGAGGTTTTTCAAAGAGAGAGATGACAAATGACCAAGTCTTTAAGACTTGGTCAATATATTGCATGTAAAAATCAGATGGGGACACTTGTCCCCACTCACCCTTTCAAAAGATAAATCTGACTTTTCCTAAGTTTTTCCGCCGATTTCCGCCTCGCGCTGCCCCGCTTCCCGCTGGGCGCTGCAACTCGCGAACCTCGGATCTTCCGGCCATGCCTCGCTTCCGGCGCGCTGAATCTCAAATGACCCTCGATTTTCGGCGCCGGTCCGACTTTCGCGCGGCCTACAATCACCGCCTTGCGCGCTGCCTCGCCCGGCGCGCGCTGAGGCCTCGACCGCGGTCGGGCACGAACCACGGTATAACACTGCGGCATGAACGCAGCCTCGGCGAGGTCAAGACAACATGTACCAAATATGTGAAATCGGAATCAGTAATGAAATCATAAGTCTAAAATAAAACTGGAGACAGGTATGATAACAAAATTACAGTACACAGTGTCTTACTAACAATGAGAGTAAATCAAGAGAATACGTACAACATCACAATAGGAGACTCCCGATCATATCATGGGTAGCGAACCCCTAGAAACAGGTGGTATAACGTCTTGGGGGTTTCTACCCCTCATTTATACTCTTACCCTGAAGCAGGTGGTATAAACTGTATCATAAGATCTGTCTAGACCGCCACATGATCGAAGCTGGCCACACGCCCGCAGTATCAAATGTGCGCGTCTAGCCCTGGAACTTCCCGCAGCTCCGCATAGGCCAACCTCATAGGCCCGCATGAGGTATTCCCCGCATCGAGGGTAGCTACTCCCCGGCATCCGCCTGGACTCGCAGTCCGCATGGCCACATAGACCGCATGACCATAAAGGCCGCACACTAACCTGGAACTCTCGTAGCTCCGCATAGGTCCCCGGGACCCGCATGAGGTATCCTCGAATCATAGTCACACAGACTGCCTGAGTATTACCCCGCATCGGAGGGCAGCTTAACCTCCGGGATCAAGTCAAGGTGAGTGGTACAATACCAACATAACGGCTGATCGTTAAACAACTTAAGCGCAATCGAGGGAAACCCCTTTACACAATCATCACAAGATACTAACACACGTAGCATCCTAGCATGAGTATTTATCAAATCAACAAGAAAGTATTACAAGATTATCACAAACCAACACAATCAAGTTATTCACACAAGGTACTTTCTACTATATGATTAACAAGATCGGGTTTTTATCCCCAAAGTACTTCATACATTAACTCTTTTAAAAGATCCGTTTCTTTCACAAAAGTCACACAATACCCGTAGTATAAAAATAGAGTGACTATCTTTTTAAGTAAACCCAAACACTTCCTTTTGTAAAATCAAGTAACCACATTATTTTCCAAACGTTCAAGTTTGCCTAATTTCAAATGCTCAAGTTTCTCATTTTCGAAAGGTTTCGTAGTTCATAGTCTTAATCACTTAAGAATATAATTCTCTTTTAAACAATTTGAGAAACATAGGCCTTATGTGTGAGTAGGTTATTTTTGTTTATAACAATCTTATAACAGCAGCCATGATCTAGGAAATGTAATATCATTTTGTTTCATCTTAACTTCTATGCAGATGGAGGTTTCTACTGGTTTTAATAATACTTGATTAGTCAACACGTTTCCCTTTATTAGCGCTTCGTGGTCCTGCTCGATACTTATTCGATTTCAAATCAAGAAAACATTATTCCTTTTAAAACCAAGTACTCATTACTCACGAATGAGGTTTCACACTTTTAACAAAATTCAATTAAGTCAAGTCTCTTATCTTTTAAGATCAAGTCTCTTAACTTCTTAAATCAATAAATCATTCTTTTATCTCTCTTGCCGTTATACCTAACTTCCCATAAAGCTAGTATAACTCTTAAGCTTTTAAAACCAAGTATTACTCTTCTGTTAAAAATGATTCAGTATTCTTTTGAAATACTTCAAGATTATTCGGGCTTAAGTCAAAAGACATTGCCGTAATTATTATTCAGGCTTAAGTCAAAAGACATTGCCGTAATTATTATTCAGGCTTAAGTCAAAAGACATTGCCGTAATTATTATTCAGTTAACACACGTACGTCTACCGTACTATATATATTTTAAAATATCATGCTCAAGAGTATAGGAAGAATCACATACTTCGCGACGATTAACGACTATTAGCAAATAGCTCCAAAGTACTGTAGTCCGGCTAGCCTTTTACACCCTCCGAGTAGAATACGCTACTCGTAGTACTTCAACCTCGATAAGCCCATAATTATCCAAGTATAAATGTCGATCCTGAGCAACGTTTAGCTCCTACTCCGGGTGCTCCAACCCGCTCCAAACAACCCTTAGAAGTTCTACGCAACTTCTACTTAACACTTCAACCGTTTATGAAGATTTTCCTTATGGTTTCGGTTTGAGACAAAAAGGACATAAGGTAGTATTTCCGGGCTCTACGTATAGAGGTAACTTTGGAATACTACAAGGTATACGGCTAAGGTATTTTGGTATAGTAACAATACTTTGGAGAGTATTTTCTACCAAGAGGGGGTGTATTTTATGAGAACAACTAGGCAAGGGGGGGGGGTGTGTCTCGGCCACACCATAAGGAGGGGGGGTGACAACTCTTGGCCAAGGGGGCCTCACGAAATGGGGGAGGGGTTTTCAAGACTTAAGGAAGTGAGGAGTGGATGAAGAAAGCTTCACAAAGGGGGGGGGGGGGTATTTATAGGGAGTTCAATGGTCAAGATCTAGCCAAGTGGGGGCAAGTGGAGGGCCAAGATGTGCCCAAGTGCACCCTATCCTACTCCTCAAATCACTCCACAAACAATGGCCCATGTTTTAGGCCCAAAACCTCCCAATCGTCCAAGGCAAAAGCCCATTGCCGCCCACTGAGGTGACAAGTGTCACCCTCTCGTTAACCCAAAAATGTTCCGTCTCTGAAAAATCCGCAAAATTATAAATGACATAGCCGAATTTTCCTTCGCAAGCTTTGTAAAACGTTTACGAAAAACGATTCTAATCGGGGGTTGTGAACAAAATTCGAACCTTGCCTAACTTTAAGGCTTAAACTTTTATACGTACGTCCTCACGTACATACTCTGGAAATACGGGGTATAACATTCTCCCCTCCTTAGAAACATTCGTCCCGAATGTTCCTTCTCAAGACAGATAACGATCAAGTTCCTCATAGCTCAACCAGTTTGCAAATGCCACACATGGCCACAGAAAACACCCGCGCAATTACTTACATCCCAGTCCACGAGGAATCACTTCCATCACTTCAAAAAGCTCCCACCCGAGGTCTAAAATATACCCCCTTCGCACCTTCACTTTACAAAAGAAATGATCACATCTATGTTCTTAACACATGCTCGCTTCTTCCCTTACTCATCGTACACTCGAACTCTTTCTCATAACTTACCACATTTCTGTTACTGCTTCTGTTTCCGAAATCTCTGGGTTACTATCTCCAACTTGGTCATCATCAACGGGGAACACTCTGGATAGATCTCCGATACTTTCCCGAACATAACAACATGAAAGATCGGACGCACTGCCTCCCACATTGGACGGCAATGCCAACTATAGGCAACCTGGCCTATCCTCCAAAGGATCTGAAAACGCTCCAAGTACCTCAGGCTAAGTTTCCTCGGTTTTCCAAAACTCGTCACACCCTAGCCACCTTCGCGAAAATGTATGAACCAACAATCTGAACCTTGCCAACATCGAACCAATCGACCGGCACTTACACTTCCGCCCCTACAAGGCTTCATAAGGCGACATCCGAAAACTGAAATGGTAGCTATAAAACACTCCCTCCACAGGAGACAACAATCCTCACAGCTACCCCTGAAATCCCAACACTGGCCCGAGGGCGAATGCGATACGGAGACTCACCTGAGTTCCTAACCCTGCCTGGTAAAACTTCCAGAAAACGAAAATAGCCGCAACCTGGGCTCCACTGCCTGACATAAGGTGAAAGCAAGCACCTCGTGCAGCCTTACAACCTTCCTGATATAATCATCTCGCATAACCCATTGCCGAGTACACGGTTTTGACTGAAAGACAAGATGGGCTGACCTCATCGGCCCGACTACTGGTCGAACGCATCCACGAACTCGTACGCTGGTTAACTAAACTTGGGCCTAACACCCTCGTGACCCTACCACCTGGCGGGACCACCCCGAACTGACCCCATCACAAAACAGGCTGCGGGTTGACCCGCAACATGGCCTCAACCCGACCCACTTTCGCGCAAAACACTAGCTCCCCGATCCGGAACAATCTCACTAATCACGTTACAAAAACCTAGCGGTCTTCTTAGCTCAACTACCCTCTTTCATTCACACTACTCAGGGGCTTATCCCACAACCATAGCTCATGTGTACTATGCACTCCGATAAGGGTTAAACGTAAAAATATAAATCTTTTACTCGAGATGGCCTTGCCTCTAAGGTCTCCACGTATAACATTCTAAGGCTCACACTTTCCCTTATCCCCAATCTTACCTTTCTAACTAACCATGATTTCTAATCACAATTAACATAACATTTAAGGTATACTCATCTTATCATACGTACTAGTCTCTAGAGGGTTAAGGATATGCACTGTTCATCGCTTCACTCCTTAGTCGTTTCTAATCAAACACGCCTGTAGGCTTATAGCTAGGAAGATGATGAATCGTCACTGATCATGAAGGCTGAGTCATCCTACTTACATCCCTCCTACTAGGACATCCTTTCGACACATGGCACTGACGGCCGCAGGTAAAACAAGTACCAACTAAAAGACGACATTCCCCGGGATGACGCCTGTCACATTGTGAACACTGGGAAAATCAATCCGGCCGGAAACTACGTGTAGCCGTGGAACCTAAGCTCGAGCTCGACCAACTCCGCTTATCCTCAACGTCACGAACTCCGCGAGGACCACTGCACCGTGGATGTGCATATCTAATCTGTTGCTGAGGTGGTTCGCCTCGAAAGTTACCAAAGGACCTTGCTGTTCTGGCCCTCTTCTGCTGTCCTTGGTTAACCCGTCGATCTCCACGTTTCTCGGCCTGCTGTGCATAATCCCGTACACAGGCCATACTCAAGCCTAACTGAAGAATTACTCCTGCACGACCCTCTCTTAGATATTCATCAAGACTTGCGGTACATTGGTATACTCTCTGGTAGCCAAATCCATAGCTAGTAACAGGGTCGCCTCTTTGCAATCTATATTCCCCGTTCTGGCCGTGGAATCAAGGTTCATATATCAAGGTCGCAGAGGCATCGCCGCCATGCTAAACTCTGTTGGGCCGTGGCGAGCGTAACTCCCTGAATGACACACCACCCCAGGTGATGATTGGGCCTGTGCCCTAGTAACCCTCTGTGCTCTACTCGCAGCTCCCTCGGCTGCCTTGCCCTCCTGGGCCCGGGTTGCCTTACGCGGAGGCATAACGGTAAGGGAAAGAAATACGTTTAGAGGGGTCCAACTTATAACACAGCTCTAAGCACGATCTCAGAGTGAGAAGAATGGAAACCAATCCTAAATATCCTATAGCCTCCTGATTATTGGTGTGGTGCACAACACACCGATAATCAAGACTCTACTAGATACGGTCTGTAGACACTTTCCGAGGATTAACTGCTCTGATACCACTTTTGTCACGACCCGAACTCGGGCCCATGATTGGTGTCTTACCCCGGGCACCCTAGTGATACATACATCAGAGTAATCAGCGGAACATAAAACAAGACATGAAATATCAAGAAGTGTAAAACAGTAATCTGAGAAAACTTGCCTTCCGGCATATATATATAACAACTAGAACAGTTACATCCCTTTTTTTTTTTTTTACAACTCTGCCCACAACAGTACTACAGACCTCTAAGAATGATATGACAACAATGGCGGGACAGGGCCCCGCCATACCCCTGAATGTAAATACCTACAACGACAGGGGACTATACAACTGATAAGCCTCCGGAGAAACGGAGCTTCCCAAAACGTTGAACTGCGATCCTAAGAGCGAGGATCAACACTGGTGTACTCTACCGCGGCATGAGCGCACTTCAAGGAGGTCGATAACAGTACCAAGTATGTGAAATCAAAATATCAGAATGAAATCATAGTAGTCTATATAAAACAGAGACATGTATGATAACCAAACTACGATTCACAATAAATAAGCGAATATGTCAAGTCAGGGACTCACGACTTCATAGTCATCACTCAAATATAACTTTGGGCCTCACGCCCATAACATCAATCATGCCCGTGGAATACCTTCCTCACCGGCAGCCTATGATATCAAAGCACCAAGGAATACACATGAACACCAGGTGTCCCACCTGTCATAATAAAACCGTGACGGTAAGTACGAAGGCATAGCCGACTACTAACACCCAGCATTAACAAGGTCATAAAGCGTATCATAAGATCTATCTAGACCGCCACATGATCGGCCGCCACACGCCCGCAGATCAAATGTGCGCGTCTAGCCTCGAACTTCCGCAGCTCGCGTAAAGGCCAACCTCATAGCCCGCATGAGGTATTCCCCGCATCGAGGGTAGCTACTCCCGTCCGCTGGACTCGCGATCCGCACGCCACATGGACCGCGTGACCATAAAGACCGCACACTAACACGGAACTCGTAGCTCGCATAGGTCCCGGACCCGCGTGAGGTATCCTCGAATCATAGTCACACGCATCGCCTGAGTATTACCCCGCGTCGGAGGCGACAACCTCCGGATCAAGTCAGTGAGTGGTACAATACCAACATAACGGGCTGATCGTTAAACAACTTAAGCGCAATCGAGGAACCCTTTACACAATCATCACAAGATACTAAAACACGTAGCATCCTAGCATGAGTATTTATCAAATCAACAAGAAAGTATTACAAGATTATCACAAACCAACACAATCAAGTTATTCACACAAGGTACTTTCTACTATATGATTAACAAGATCGGGTTTTTATCCCCAAAGTACTTCATACATTAACTCTTTTAAAAGATCTGTTTCTTTCACAAAAGTCACACAATACCCGTAGTATAAAAATAGAGTGACTATCTTTTTAAGTAAACCCAAACACTTCCTTTTGTAAAATCAAGTAACCACATTATTTTCCAAACGTTCAAGTTTGCCTAATTTCAAATGCTCAAGTTTCTCATTTTCGAAAGGTTTCGTAGTTCATAGTCTTAATCACTTAAGAATATAATTCTCTTTTAAACAATTTGAGAAACATAGGCCTTATGTGTGAGTAGGTTATTTTTGTTTATAACAATCTTATAACAGCAGCCATGATCTAGGAAATGTAATATCATTTTGTTTCATCTTAACTTCTATGCAGATGGAGGTTTCTACTGGTTTTAATAATACTTGATTAGTCAATACGTTTCCCTTTATTAGCGCTGTTGTGGTCTGTTCGATACTTATTCTGATTTCCGAAATCAGTAAAACATTATTCCTTTTAAAAACCAAGTACTCATTACTCACGAATGAGGTTTCACACTTTTTAACAAAATTCAATTAAGTCAAGTCTCTTATCTTTTAAGATCAAGTCTCTTAACTTCTTAAATCAATAAATCATTCTTTTTATCTCTCTTAAGCCGTTATACCTAACTTCCCATAAAGCTAGTATAACTCTTTGTAACGACCTGCCCGGCCAGCATCGTGCCTTACCAGGCACCCTAGTGATACAAACATCGAGAAAATCAGCGAACACAAAACAAGAGTCATTTAACAAGAGATAAATGAATAAACAGCAACCAAAACAGTTGCCTTCAAGATATACATAAAACTCGAGCAGTTTAATCCTTTTACAACCCCGCCACAACAAGATTACTGCACCTCTAAGATATACATAACTATGACGGACAGTGGCCCGCCATACCCCGAATGTACAAGAACCTACAACTCGTGGAACACCTACCAAAAGATAAGCCTCCGAGAAACGGAGCTTCAAATGCTACTGAATCTGATCCTATGAGCGAGGAACCACGACCGATGTACCTCTACCTCACGGCATGAACGCAGCCCGGGCGAGGTCGATAACAGTACCAAGTATGTGAAATCAAACATCAGAATGAAATCATACTAGTCTATATAAAGCAGAGACATGTATGATAACCAAACTACAGCTCACAACATAAAGCGATCATCACTCCAATATAACTATGGGTCTCACGCCACAACATCAATCGAGTTCGCATTATGGCCGCATGCCCCTAATCTCAGACGGTGTAGACATGTCCATGATGCAACAATAATACCAATGTCCCATGGCCACATGCCCCGACTCGTGATCGGTAGACATGTCCATGTGACCTCAACAACAAGACAAGAATCCAAATGGAAGCATACCCGCAGCGCTACGCGTCGTGTCGGTATGTCCAAAGGAAAAATAAGACAACATTCCAAATGGACGATACCCGCGCTACGATCGCGGTCGGTATGTCCAAAGGGAAATCACAAGGCGATAATCAAAATGGAAACATACCCGCGCGCTACGATCGCGTCGTCAAGATATCCAAAGCGATTAACCACAAGACCTTAACCAAATGGAAGCATACCCGTGCGCTACGCATCGCACGGTATGTCCAAAGCGATTAACCACAAGACCTTAACCAAAATGGAAGCATACCCGCGCGCCACGATCGTGTCGGTATGTCCAAAGCGATTAACAACAATAATACTATCAGCGAGAACGCATGCGTGGAATTTCTCCGTCACGCCAAGACGCCCAAGTAAGTTCTCAACTACCAATCGACCTCTATCGAGACGCCAGAATACGTAAACACCACGATTGTACACTAAAGGCTATCATCCCAAGCCTAGGCAAGTTTCCCAACAACACGCATAGGCAATGTTCACACCACGCCAAGTACTTTCATTTTATGCCCAAGTCCGGGTGTTTAACCCCAAAGTACTACATCGTTAAGTTCTTTTAAAAGAGATCCATTACTTTTATAAAAGTCACCCGATACCCGTAGTATTAGAATGACCAACCCACCTTCCTTTTCAAAATCAAGTAACAACATTCTTTTCCTAAGTTCCAGTTTGCCTAGTTTCAATTACTCAAGCTTCTCATTTTCAAATGGTTTCATAGTTCCCAAACTTAATCACTTGATTCCTTTTAGAACAATTGAGTAACATATGTCATATACGAGTAGTTTATTCTTGTTTATAACGATCTTATTACAAAGACCGTGATCTAGAAAATGTAATATCATTTTGTCTCATCTTAGCTTCTATGCGGATGGAGGTTTCTACTGGTTTTAATACAACATCATTATTCAATACATTTCCTTTATTAACGCCGCAGTGTGCTGTCGATACACATTCGGATTCCCGAAATCAGTAAAACATTATCCCTTTAAAACCAAGTACTCATTACTCACGAATGAGGTTTCACACAAACATCCACATTAAAACAAATAAGTTAAGTCTCTTATCTTATAAGATCAAGTCTCTTAACTTCTAACATCAGTAAACCATTTTCACTTACATAAGGTCGTTATAACTAACTTCCCATAAAGCTATTATAACACCCTATGTTTTAAACCAACCAAATCACTTAGCACATGTACGTCTACCGTACTACATAGTTCACAACAATCATGCTAGAAAAGATAGGAAGAGGTTCACATACCTCGCGACGATTTATCGACAATAAGCAAAATGCTCCAAGTACTACAACCTTGCTAGCCCTTTCCACTCCTCGAGTAGAATACGCTACTCTTAGTACTTTCACCTATAAAGGTCAAAACGTCTATTAACCCCAAAACACAAGTTTCTATCTTTCTATAGAAAATTCGGCAGCACCTCCCCCCCCCCGCAACAGCGTAAATCTCCTCCTCTATCGAGGCCGGCTACCAAGCCAACCAGGGGGGGGGGTTTACACGTCTACCCGGACGTGTACAATTCTACACAAGTCTACTGCAATACAGTCCTATGTAAATACGATTCGATTCTTTATTCTTCAGGCTTAAGTCAAAAGACATTGCCGAATACTAAGTAGTTCCATATATAGTATACTTCAACTATATATTCAACCAAACATGTAATTTCCAATTACAATAGAGGGACAAGATAATTACCTCGATAAGCCCAAAATTATCCAAGTTATAATGTCGATCCTGAGCAAGGTTTAGCTCCACTCCGTGCGCTCCAAACCACTCCAAACAACCCTTAGAAGTTCTAACCAACTTCTACTCAAAATACTTCAACCAACTATGAAGATTTCCTTAGGTTTCGGTTTGAGACTAAAAGGACAAAAGGTAGTATTTCCGGACTCTACGAAAGAGGTATCTTTGGAATACTACAAGGTACAAGGCTAAGGTATTTTGGGCATTATAACAATACTAGGGAGTATTTCTATACCACAACAAGGGTATTATACGAAAACAACTAGGCTAGGGGTACCCACGCCAAGCCTCACTCAAAGGGGCCTCTACCAAAGCTCCACAAGGGGAGGGCTTTGGACGATTTCAACTCACAAAGGGGAGAGATTTCAAGACTTGGAAAATGATTTTGATGAAGAAAGTTCATCAACTAAGGGTATTTATAGCAAACCCAAAAGCCAACCAATGGCCAAGATCTAGCCAAGTGCAAGGCAAGTGTAAGGCCAAGATCAAGCCAAGTGCACCCTAGCCCCTACTCCTTAAAACCCTCACAAATATCTACACAAATATCTAGCACCACAAGCCCTCACCCGGCCAAGTCGCCCACTTGTCTCCATTGAGGGTGACACATGTCACCCTCCCGTTGGTCCGAATGTTTCGCCTCTGAAAAATCCGCAAAAATACAAAACGACATAGCCGGAATTTTCCCTTCGCAAGTTACGCAAAACGTTTCGTCGAAAAACGACTCTAACCGGTGTTGTGCACAAAGGTCATTTCGGCCAAGCCACCTAGGCGGGGGTGACACGTGTCACCCTCCTATTGGCCCTCAAAAACGCTCTTCAAAAAAATCCACAATGGCCAAAATCTCAAAACAAAGTGGCCCCACAAAACGTAAATTTCTCCCGTGGGCCCCACGTGACCATTTCCAAAATAAAATTCCATAATTCTCTAATATTCCAGAAGTCCGAATACCAAACTGGGAATCCAATTCCCATTAACGAACCTTTTTCCTTCACAAAACCGGAAACTTTTCCGTGGAAAAATCACCTCTTTCTTCCTTTCCAATCTTTCTGCCAGATTCTCGCACGCACGCCCTCGCATACATACTCGGAAATACGGGTATAACATTCTCCTCCTTAGAAACATTCGTCCCGAATGTTCCTTCACAAGACGGATATCGATGAAGCTCTTCTAACAAATTGCCAACGCCATACCGTCACGAAATAACACACGTTATCTTCCTTCCTTACTCGTCGTGCCTTCTCGAACACTTGAACTCTTCTAGTATACGTACCACACTTCGCCATCGCCCAGTTCCCAAAACCTTGGAGTCACCACCTCCAAACTTGGTCATCTTACTAGCCGTAATATCCCCTAAGGCCATTACCGGCCTTCACGAACGATTCTGGTCGAACACATCCACAAACTCATACGATGGTCGTCTAAACTCGGGCCTAGCACCCTCGTGACCCTACCACGGCGGGACCACCCGAATCGACCCACCTAAAACCGGTTACGGGTTGACCGCAAATGGTCCTAAACCCGACTTCAACTGCCAAACTCTTGTTCCCGATTCGAACAATCTTACTAATTCACATCGAAAGCTACCACTTCCATCTCACACTACCCACGGACTTATCACACAAATAAATCCCACGTATACTACTCACCCTTAAAAGGTCAAACATAAAACGAATCTTTTACTCAAGACGACCTTACCTCTAAGGTCTCAGTCGTGAAATAGTCTAAGGTTCACACTTACCATGCCTCCATCGTATCGTTCCAACTAACCATGCATTCTAACTCACACATATCACAATGCTATCCGTACATAGCACACAATAATGAGATCATCATAACAAGCATACCAAAACTCTAGAGGGTTAAGGATATACCTGAAGCTACCGCTCCACTCTAATCATAGGCCTGCCCTGCAGGGCGCATAGCTGTAGAAGGTGATGAACCAGCCACAGATCCTGGCGTCGAGTCGTAACATCCGCTTCCCTTGGTCGGACACCTCGCAAATGGCCCTCGCTGGCCGCATGCAAAACAAACTCCCAATCTAGCACGACACTCTCCAAAATGGAGTCTACCACAATGGTCACAACGAGGTAGGGGTGGCTTCACCGTTAACACCCCGCTCGCCAAAATCAACCTGGAGCCACGACCGCTCCTCAAGGCGGTGGAGGACCACTGCACCGTGGGGGTATATAACTAGCTTTCGCTGAGGCGGTCCGCCTCGAAAGCCACCAAAGGACCCTGCCGTCCTGGCCCTCTTCTGCTGATCCAGGTCATTCCGTCGACCCCTCCGTGCCTCACATCCTAGTGCATGAGCCTGCATGCGGGCAATGTCCATGCCCGGCTGAAGAGAAACACCCGCACAAGACTCAGCCATATAATCATCTAGCCCGGTGACGTAGCGATGCACCCTATCCTCCATATCTGCAACTAGCGCAGGGACATATCGAGCCAAAGAATCGAACTCGACATTGTACTCCCTGACAGTGCGCCCTCTCTGTCTCAGTAACAAGAATCTGTCGGCCCGTGCCCTCCTCATCTGCGGAGGCAAGAAGTGCGTGAGGAAAGCCCCCGAAAACTCATCCCATACTGCTGGAGGTGCATGCTCTCCCCGGGAAAGCTCCCATGAATCAAACCAATCGACTGCGGTATCACGCAGCCGATGCGAACCAAAGGTCACAGACTCGGTTTCTGAAGCCTTGATCACCCGCATGATCCGCTGTAACTGCCGGATGAACTCCTGCGGATCATCCTCAGGCCTCGACCCATAAAACTCTGGCGGGCTACAACTCAGAAAGTCCCGTAGCCTCAAACTATCTGCTCGGGGGTGAACCACTGGTGCTGCTGGAACCGGATCGCCAGATCCAAACTGTCTCATATCGGCCACAACCACGCCAATAATCGGGCCATCTCTCGTGACCCATCTCCCGCCTCCATCGTGGGACGGAGGCTCGTGCATCAGAGTCTCATCGCCCACCGCCGCGCTCTAAACTCACTGGTCGGGCGGCGTCGCGAAACCCGCCGCTCAAGCACAACTCGTCTTGTGCGGGCTGCGCCTAGTACTCCTCAGATCTCACTAGCGGCACCTCACGCCTTGCCCTTCTGGCTCTGGTTTCCTGCGCGAGGCATAATCGTAAAACGAGATACGTCGGAGGGTACAACTTACAACATGACTCTAAGGCACGATCTCAGAATGAGAAGAATGGAAACCAATCCTAAATGTCCTATAGCCTCCTGATTATAGATGTGGTGCACAACACACCGATAATCAAGACTTACTAGACACGATGCAGAGACACTTTCCGAGGATTAATCGCTCGATACCACTTTTGTAACGACCCGCCCGGCTGCATCGTGCCTTACCTGGGCACCCTAGTGATACAAACATCGAGAAAATCAACGGAACACAAAACAAGAGTCATTTAACAAGAGATAAATGAATAAACAGCCAACCAAAACAGCTTGCCTTCAAGATATACATAAAACACGAACGATTTAATCCTTTTACAACCCCGCCACAACAAAGATTACTGCACTTAAGATATACACGACTATGACGGACAGGGGCCCCGCCATACCCCAGATGTACAAGAACCTACAACTCAGTGGAACACCTACCAAAAGATAAGCCTCCGAGAAACGGAGCTTCAAATGCGTTGAATCGTGATCCTATGGCGAGGAACCACGGCCGATGTACCTCTACTGCGGCATGAACGCAGCCCCGGCGAGGTCAAGACAACAGTACCAAGTATGTGAAACTGCATAATATCAGAATGAAATCATACTAGTCTATATAAAGCAGAGACATGTATGATAACCAAACTACGATTCACAACATAAAACGATCATCACTCCAATATAACTATGGGTCTCACGCCCACAACATCAATCGTTCGCATTATGGCCGCGTGCCCCTCGAATCGCGACGGTAGACATGTCCATGATGCAACAATAATACCAATGTCCCACGCCACATGCCCCGAATTCTGCATCGGTGTAGACATGTCCATGTGACCTCAACAACAAGACAAAGAATCCAAATGGAAGCATACCCGCGCCGCGTCGTGTCAGTATGTCCAAAGGGAAAAATAAGACAACATTCCAAATGGACGCATACCCGTGCGCTACGCATCGTGTCAGTATGTCCAAAGGGAAATCACAAGGCGATAATCAAAATGGAAACATACCCGTGCGCTACGCATCGTGTCAGTATATCCAAAGCGATTAACCACAAGACCTTAACCAAAATGGAAGCATACCCGTGCGCTACGCATCGTGTCAGTATGTCCAAAGCGATTAACCACAAGACCTTAACCAAAATGGAAGCATACCCGCGCTACGCATCGTGGTCGGTATGTCCAAAGCGATTAACAACAATAATACTATCAGCGAGAACGCATTGCGGAATTTCTCCACACGCCAAGACGCCCAAGTAAGTTCTCAACTACCAATCGACCTCTATCGAGAGACGCGAACACGTAAACACAACGATTGTACAATAAAGGCTATCATCACAAGCATAGGCAAGTTTCACAACAACAAGCATAGGCAAGTTTCACACAACTCAAAGTACTTTCATTTTATGCCAAAGTCCGGGTTTTTAACCCCAAAGTACTACATCGTTAAGTTCTTTTAAAAGAGATCCATTACTTTTATAAAAGTCACCCGATACCTGTAGTATTAGAATGACCAACCCACCTTCCTTTTCAAAATCAAGTAACAACATTCTTTTCCTAAGTTCCAGTTTGCCTAGTTTCAATTACTCAAGCTTCTCATTTTCAAATGGTTTCATAGTTCCCAAACTTAATCACTTGATTCCTTTTAGAACAATTGAGTAACATATGTCATATACGTGAGTAGTTTATTCTTGTTTATAACGATCTTATTACAATGACCATGATCTAGAAAATGTAATATCATTTTGTCTCATCTTAGCTTCTATGCGGATGGAGGTTTCTACGGTTTTAATACAACACATCATTATTCAATACATTTCCTTTATTAACGCCGCGGTGGTGCTGTCGATACACATTCTGATTCCCGAAATCAGTAAAACATTATCCCTTTAAAACCAAGTACTCATTACTCACGAATGAGGTTTCACACAAACATCCACATTAAAACAAATAAGTTAAGTCTCTTATCTTATAAGATCAAGTCTCTTAACTTCTAACATCAGTAAACCATTTTCACTTACATAAGGTCGTTATAACTAACTTCCCATAAAGCTATTATAACACCCTATGTTTTAAACCAACCAAATCACTTAGCACATGTACGTCTACCGTACTACATAGTTCACAACAATCATGCTAGAAAAGATAGGAAGAGGTTCACATACCTCGCGACGATTTATCGACAATAAGCAAAATGCTCCAAGTACTACAACCTTGCTAGCCCTTTCCACTCCTCGAGTAGAATACGCTACTCTTAGTACTTTCACCTATAAAGGTCAAAACGTCTATTAACCCCAAAACACAAGTTTCTATCTTTCTATAGAAAATTCGGCAGCACCTCCCCCCCCCCCCGCAACAGCGTAAATCTCCTCCTCTATCGAGGCCGGCTACCAAGCCAACCAGGGGGGGGGGGTTTACACGTCTACCCGGACGTGTACAATTCTACACAAGTCTACTGCAATACAGTCCTATGTAAATACAGTTCAGTTCAGTTCTTTATTCTTCAGGCTTAAGTCAAAAGACATTGCCGAATACTAAGTAGTTCCATATATAGTATACTTCAACTATATATTCAACCAAACATGTAATTTCCAATTACAATAGAGGGACAAGATAATTACCTCGATAAGCCCAAAATTATCCAAGTTATAATGTCGATCCTGAGCAAGGTTTAGCTCCAATTGCGCGCCCAAACCACTCCAAACAACCCTTCGAAGTTCTAACCAACTTCTACTCAAAATACTTCAACCAACTATGAAGATTTCCTTATGGTTTCGGTTTGAGACTAGATAGGCCAAAAGGTAGTATTTCCTGACTCTACGTAAAGAGGTATCTTTGGAATACTACAAGGTACAAGGCTAAGGTATTTTGGGCATTATAACAATACGAGGGGAGTATTTCTATACCACAACAAGGGGTATTATACGAAAACAACTAGGCTAGGGGTACCCCACGCCAAGCCTCACTCAAAGGGGGCCTCTCGGCAAAGCTCCACAAGGGGGGGGAGGGCTTTGGACGATTTCAACTCACAAAGGGGGAGAGATTTCAAGACTTGGAAAATGATTTTTGGATGAAGAAAGTTCATCAACTAAGGGGGTATTTATAGCAAACCCAAAGGCCAACCAATGGCCAAGATCTAGCCAAGTGCAAGGCAAGTGTAAGGCCAAGATCAAGCCAAGTGCACCCTAGCCCCTACTCCTTAAAACCCTCACAAATATCTACACAAATATCTAGCACCACAAGCCCTCATTCGGCCAAGTGCGCCACTTTTCTTCATTGTGTGGGTGACACATGTCACCCTCCCGTTGGTCCATATTTTTTCGTCTCTCGTAAAAATCCGAAAAAATACAAACCGACATAGCCGGAATTTTCCCTTCGAATGTTACGCAAAACTTTTCGTCGAAAAACGACTCTAACCGGGTGTTGTGCACAAAGGTCATTTCGCCGAGCCACTAGGCGGGGTGACACGTGTCACCCTCCTATAGCCCTCAAAAACGTCTTTCGAAAAAATCCACAATGGCCAAAATCTCGAAAACAAAGTGGGCCCACAAAACCAGAATTTCTCCCGGCCCCACGTGACCATTTCCGAAAATAAAATTCCATAATTCTCTAATATTCCAGGAAGTCCGAATACCAAATCTGGGAATCCAATTCCCATTAACGAACCTTTTTCCTTCACAAAAACCGGAAACTTTTCCGTGGAAAAAATCACCTCTTTCTTCCTTTCCAATCTTTCTGCCGTATTCTCGTACGTACGTCCTCGCATACATACTCTGGAAATACGGGGTATAACACTCTTAAGCTTTTAAAACCAAGTATTACTCTTCTGTTAAAAATGATTCAGTATTCTTTTGAAATACTTCAAGATTATTCGGGCTTAAGTCAAAAGACATTGCCGTAATTATTATTCAGGCTTAAGTCAAAAGACATTGCCGTAATTATTATTCAGGCTTAAGTCAAAAGACATTGCCGTAATTATTATTCAGTTAACACACGTACGTCTACCGTACTATATATATTTTAAAATATCATGCTCAAGAGTATAGGAAGAATCACATACCTCGCGACGATTAACGACTATTAGCAAATAGCTCCAAAGTACTGTAGTCCGGCTAGCCTTTTTCCACCCTCCGAGTAGAATACGCTACTCGTAGTACTTCAACCTCGATAAGCCCATAATTATCCAAGTATAAATGTCGATCCTGAGCAACGTTTAGCTCCTACTCCGGGTGCTCCAACCCGCTCCAAACAACCCTTAGAAGTTCTATGCAACTTCTACTTAACACTTCAACCGTTTATGAAGATTTTCCTTAGGGTTTCGGTTTGAGACAAAAAGGACATAAGGTAGTATTTCCGGGCTCTACGTATAGAGGTAACTTTGGAATACTACAAGGTATACGGCTAAGGTATTTTGGTATAGTAACAATACTTTGGAGAGTATTTTCTACCAAGAGGGGGTGTATTTTATGAGAACAACTAGGCAAGGGGGGGTGAGTCTCGGCCACACCATAAGGAGGGGGGGTGACAACTCTCGGCCAAGGGGGCCTCACGAAATGGGGGAGGTGTTTTCAAGACTTAAGGAAGTGAGGAGTGGATGAAGAAAGCTTCACAAAGGGGGGGGGGGGGTATTTATAGGGAGTTCAATGGCCAAGATCTAGCCAAGTGGGGGCAAGTGGAGGGCCAAGATGTGCCCAAGTGCACCCTATCCTACTCCTCAAATCACTCCACAAACAATGGCCCATGTTTTAGGCCCCAAAACCCTCCCAATCGTCCAAGGCAAAAGCCCCCATTGTCGTCCACTTGAGGGTGACAAGTGTCACCCTCTCGTTGGCCCAAAAATGTTCCGTCTCTCGGAAAAATCCGCAAAAATTATAAATGACATAGCCGGAATTTTCCCTTCGCAAGCTTTGTAAAACGTTTCGTCGAAAAACGATTCTAATCGGGGGTTGTGAACAAAATTCGAACCTTGCCTAACTTTAAGGCTTAAACTTTTCTACGTACGTCCTCACGTACATACTCTGGAAATACGGGGTATAACAGAAGTAATTTGGTTTTAAAAGTAAAACGTGTTTTCTTTATATACTACGAGTATTAGTATCGTGTGGCTTTTACGTAACAAGAGGTCTTTTTGAAAGAATGAAAGTATGTAGTATTTCGGATTGTTGATATAAAATGAAAGTACATTAAACTTGCCTATGCTTGTTGTGATAGCCTTGTTGTGCAAGTGTTGTGATTACTCGCTACGGTGTCTCTCGGGGAGGTCCGGTTATCTGATTGATTGTTTGACATACTTCGACGTTGGATTTTCCACGCAGTATCGTCCACTATTGAGTATTATCCGTTATTTCTTTTGGACATACCGACGTTGGATTTTCCACAGTATCGTCCACTTTGAGTATTATCTTGTTATTCCTTGGACATGCCGACGCGATGGATGTTCCACGCACGCGTCCGATGGATGGTTTCATGGCCATGACTTCCGAGGTGACGCCGGCATGCGGTCATTGTGAGGTTCAGTTGTTAGTCCATGGACCGCTAATCCATGAAGCTTGCCGCGTGACGAGTGATCACGCTTGATTTGTATGCGTGTGGTTCGAGCACACTTTAGATACTTGTTCGTCATTTTCTCGTATCGGTAGCCTCCGTAGATAGCTTAAAATACTTGCCTCGGTCATATCTTGTGAGACGGTAGGCTATTATCGTTAGCTTAAGATACTTGCCTCGGCGATTCGTGGCTAGCTTTTGACTGGTAGTTGGCTTCGCATCTTGCCCGTGATGGGATATGACTAGCTTTTGGACCGTAGTTGGCTATTCTACTTGCCCGACGGTTTTGATGATGCAGTGGGATCTAGTGTTCGAGTTCACATATGGGTGTTGTTTTACATCATGTATCTTGGCGCCGAGAATGAGTTCCACGCATAAGTGATATTATGGGCGTGAGACCCATAGTTATGTGAGTGATTATTCGGGATATCGTCCCTTACTTGACATAATTGTTTACTTATTTGAAATGGTTTTATAAAATGATGAAATGTGATTTCATTACGATTTTCGTTTCACATACTTGGTACTGTTGTCTTGACCTCCTTCGGGGCCGTTCATGCCGCGGTAGAGGTACATTGGTTGTGGATCCTCGCTCATAGGATCACGATTCGGTTTAGGAAGCTCCATTTCTCGGAGGCTCATCTTTGGTATAGTCCGCCGATTGTAGTTACTTGTACATCCGTGGGTATGGCGGCCTGTCCGTCATAGATATTATTACATTCTGCAGGTCCGTAGTAATCTTTGTAGGCGGGGTTGTAAAGGATTGTAATCGTCGTTTGATATATATACACGGAAAGCGACCGCTTTGGTTGCTTTGTTTTCTTATGATGTATCTTGTTTCCTGTTTAAGTTTTTATTTCCGCTGATTTTCTCTGATGTTGTATCACTAGGGTGCCCGGGGTAAGGCACCAGTCGCTGGCCCGAGGTCGGGTCGTGACACTGTCGAAGCAGTACGACACTCCCCACCATGACGCCTATCATAACGGCCACACCGAGGTGGGGGTGGCCTCTCCTGGCTAACACCCCTTCCTCTCCGAACCACTGAATCCGCAACTAACCCGGTAGGCTGAGTCCTCCTACCTATATCCCTCCTACTAGGACATCCTCCCATCACATAGCCCTGACGGCCATAGGTATAATAATCTCCCAACTAGCACGACACCCTGAGGATCATCCTCAGCTCTTTATCCATAGAACTCTGGCGAACTGCAACTCAAGAAATCCCGAAGTCTCAGACTATCGAATCTAGGGTGAACCATCGTATCGCCGAACCACCGGCTCCCGTCCGTCCTCATTCCCAGCCACCAGCCTAGCTAGTAACTGGGCCATCTCCTAGAACTCATATCCTTGGCTCCTGGCCGTGGATCTGGAGGCTCAGGTATCGTGGCCTCCGTAGAAACTGCTGCCGCTCTAAACTCTGCTGGGGCTAGCGGCGTCATAAAACTCGTCGTCTGAAGTACTATCTCAGGTAATGGCCGCTCGCGCTCATACTCCTCTCGTTACGCTCGCGACTCCTCTGCTGCCTTGCCCTTCTGGGCCCTGGTTGCCTTTCGCAGAGGCATAACTGGTATTAAAGAATACGTCAGAGGGAGTCCAACTTACAACACAGCTCTAAGGCACGATCTCAGAGTGAGAAGAATGGAAACCAATCCTAAATGTCCTGCAGCCTCCTGATTATAGATGTGGTGCACAACACACCGATAATCAAGACTCTACTAGACACGGTCTGTAGACACTTTCCGAGGACTAACTGCTCTGATACCACTTTTGTCACGACCCGATCCCGGGCCCGTGACTGGTGCCTTACCCAGGGCATCCTAGTGATACAACATAAAAGAAAATCAGCGGAAATAAAAACTTAAACATGAAACAAGAGTTAAAGTATGAAACAGGCTAACCAACACGGTCACCTTCCCGCATATATACATATATATATATCAACTTGAACAGTTAAATCCTTTTACAAACCCTGCCCACAACAGTACTACAGACCTCTAAGAATGTAACCATAACTATGACGGGACAGGGCCCCGCCATACCCCTGAATGTATAAGTAACTACACTGACAGGGGACTATACCAAAGATAAGCCTCAAGAAAGCGGAGCTTCCCAAAAGCTGAGCAGTGATCCTAAGCGCGGATCCACAACCGATGTACCTCTACTGCGGCATGAACGCGGTCCCGAAGGTCGATAACGGTACCAAGTATGTTGTTATACCGTATTTTGGTATATGCGTAAGGGCGTGCGTAGAAAATTTGAACTTGAAGATTTGGCTTGGCGGTTTATTTTTGTGCACAACCCCGGTTAGAGTCGTTTTTCGGCGAAAGCGTTTTCCACGACTTTCGTAGGAAAATTCTGGCTATGTCATTTATATTTTTGCGGATTTTTCCGAGGCGAAGCGTGTTGGACCAACAAGAGGCGCCACTTGGCACCTCTCATTGGTGGAGTGTGGGCGGTAAAGGTGGCGAAAGTGAGGCCATTGTGGTCAAGGGTTGGTAGGATATTTTGTGTGTTAGTTGGTTAGGGTGCACTTGGCAAGATCTTGGCCTACACTTGCCTTGCACTTGGCAAGATCTTGGCCATTGGTTGGCCTTGGCATCCTATAAATACCCTCTCCCTTTGAAGACTTCTTCATCCAAATAATTTCCTAAGTCTAAAATTCCTCCCTCCTTATAGTATAGTTCTCGTCCCTCCCCTTGTGAGGCCTTGGCGAGCCCTTCTCCCCTTGGTGAGTACCCCACAGTGGGGTGGTGAGGGTATACACCCCCCCCCCTTGTGGTGTTGTCTCGTATAAATACCCCCCTCTTGGTAGAAATACTCTCAAAAGTATTGTTGTAATGCCCAAATTACCTTAGCCATATACCTTGTAGTATTCTAAGGTTATACCTATACTAAAAACCCAGAAATACTATTATACTTCCCTTCAGTCACAAAACCAAAACCCTAAGGAAAATCTCCATAGTTAGTTGGAGTAGTATGTAGAAGTTGGTTAGAACTTCTAAGGGTGGTTTGGAGCGGGTTGGAGCGCTCGGAGATTGGAGCTAAACGTTGCCCAGGATCGACTTTATACTTGGATAATTATGGGCTTATCGAGGTAATTATCTTGTCCCCCTATTGTAATTGGAAATTACATGTTGTTAGAATATATAGTTGGAGTATACTATATATAGAATCAACGTAGTCATCGCAATGTCTTTTGACTTAAGCTGAAGAATAAAGCTGACGTAATTACATAGGGTGTATTACAGAGACTTGTGTAGCATTCTTGTGAAGTAGAATTGTACGTGCGGTTAGATGTATAAACCCCTGGTTGGCTTGATAGCGGCCTCGATAGAGAGGAGATTTCTGTTGTGGCGGGGAGGTCTTTGCCAATTTTATGTAGAATGTTCTACGATAAGATCTAGATGTTAATAAGTGCCTTGTGGCCTTATAGGTTGAAGTACTACGTGTGGCGCGATCTACTTGGCTTAAGGAGTAGTAGCGGCGAGGTACTTGGGCGTTTTGCTATTAGTCGATACTCGTCGCGAGGTATGTGAACCTCTTCCTATCTCTTCTAGCATGATATGTGTGTAACTATGTAGTACGGTAGACATACATGTGTTAAATGTATTTGGTTGGTCTAAAACATAAAGTGTTATAACGGCTTTATGGGAAGTTGGTTATAATGACTTTATGTATGTAAGAAAATACTTGTGGTTTTAAAAGGTAACTTATTTGAACTATAAGCTGGTTGGTTATGTGATAATAAAGAACTTGAAGTATTTCAAAAGATTTTGAATCATTTTAAAAGAAGAGTAATACTTGGTTTTGAAAACTTAAGAGTTATACTAGCTTTATGGGAAGTTAGGTATAACGGCTTAAGAATGTTTCTTGATTTGGAAATCGAATGTGTATCGACAAACCACTGGCGTTAATAAAAGGAAATGTTTGTGAGTAAAATCGGTAGAAACTTCCATCTGCATAGAAGCTAAGATGAGACAAAATGATATTTCTAGATCATGGTCTTTGTAATAAGATTGTTATAAACAAGAATATCCTACTCACATATAAGGCTTATGTTTCTCGGATGGTTTAAAAGAGAATTATATTCTTAAATGAATAAGACTATGAACTACGAAACCCTTCTAAAATAAGAAAGCGTGAACATTTGAAATTAGGCAAACTTAGGCGTTTGGAAAATAATGTTGTTACTTGATTTTACAAGGGTAAGTGTTTTGATTTACTTCAAAAGATAATCACTCTATTTTCATATACTACGGGTATTGTGTGGTTTTGTGAAAGTAACGTATCTTTTAAGAGTTAATGTATGAAGTACTTTGGAGATAAAAACCGATCTTGTTAATCATATAGTAGAAAGTGCCTTGTGTGTATAACTTGATTGTGTTGGGTTGTGATAGCCTTGTAATACTTTCTTGTTGATTTGTTAAGTACATATGCTAGGATGCTACGTGTGTTAGTATCTTGTGATGTTTGTAGGGTTTCCTCGATTGCGCCTAAATAGTTTCGCTATCACCGTTATGTTGGTATTGTACCACTCACCTTGGTATTCGGAGGTTAAGCCGCCTCCGTCGCGGGGTAGACTCAGCGGGTCTAGTGACCTATGATTCGAGGATACCTCATGCGGGTCCCGTGGGCTATCGCGAGCTACGAGAGTTCGAGTTAGTTTGCGTCCTTTGCGGCATGCGGTCCACGTGGCCGTGCGGACTGCGAAGTCGAGCGGATCCGGGAGTAGCTACCCTCGATGCGGGTTATACCTCGCGGGCCTATGAGATTGGCCTATGCGGGCTGCGGGAAGTTCGGGGCTGAAGCGCGCATTAGATCTGCGCGCGAGTGGCGGCTTTGATCATGTGGCGGTCGAGCGGATCTCATGATATAGTTTATGACCTTGTTGGTGCTGTGGGTTTTTAGTAGTCGGCTATGCCTTCGTACTTACCTGTCATGCGGTTTTATTAGGACACAGTGGGACACGGTGTTCATGTGTATTCCTTGATGCTTTTATATCATGAGGCTGCGGTGAGGAAGGTACTCCACCGCATGATTGATGTTGTGGGCGTGAGACCCATAGTTATATTTGAGTGATGACTTTGAGGGCGTGAGTCCCTGACTTGACATGACTGCTTATTTATTGTGAACTGTAGTTTTGGTTATCATACATGTCTCCTGCTTTATAGACTACTATGATTTCATTTCTGATGTTATTTTCGATTTCACATACTTTTTGTTATGCGACCTCGCCCGAAGTGCGTTCATCTGCGCGGTAAAGGTACACAATTCGTTGATCCTCGCTCTTGGGGTCACGATTCGTTTGGGAAAGCTCCGTTTCTCCGGTGGCTTGTCTTGGTATAGTCCCCTGTGTTGTAGGTGCTTACATTCAGGGGTATGACGGGGCCCTATCCCGTCGTTGTTGTTATATCATTCGTAAGTGCATGTAATGCATGCGTAGGCGAGTTGTAGAAAGGGATGTAACTGCTCAAATTGCTATTTATATATCTTGAAAGGTAACCGTTTTTGGTTAGCTTTGTCTTTATTTCACTGTCTTATTACATTGGTTTCATGTATTGTTTTATATTCGCGATTACTATGATGTTGTATCACTAGGGTGCCCGGTAAGGCACGATCCGCGGGCAGGTTGGTCGTGACAAAAGTGGTATCGAGCGATTAATCCTCGGAAAGTGTCTACAGACCGTATCCGATTAGAGTCTTGATTATCGGTGTGTTGTGCACCACCAATAATCGTGAGGCTATAGGATATTTAGGATTGGTTTCTATTCTTTTCACTCGAGGTCGTGCCTTAGAGGCGTGTGTTGTAAGTTAGACCCTCTAACGTATTTCTTTCCACTGCTATGCCTCGCGTAGAAACGGACCCGGAGGAGGCAAGCGGCGGAGGCCGCGAGTTGAGTCTGAGAGGGTTACGTGGGCACAGCCCAATCTTTACCTAGGGTAGTAGTTCATTTGGAGAGTTCTGCGGCGTCACTAGCCCACAGAGTTAAGCCGCGGCGGCGGTTCCTCTGCGCCATGATATTTGAACGCCGGTTCCACGGCCAGGAACGGTGAATTTAGATTGCAAAGGCGACCACGTTACTAGCTATGGATTTGGCTACGAGAGTATACCGATGTACGCGAGTCTTGATGACTACCTAAGAGAGGTTGTGCGAGTAATTCTTGATTAGGCTTGAGCATGGCACGTATGCGGCTTATGCGCGGTGGCGAAGGCGTAGAGATCGACGGGTTAACGAGGGCGAGAAGAAGGCGAGCGAGAAAGTCCTTTGGTAACTTTTGGCGAGTCACCTCACCCGGATTAGATTTGCACATCCACGGTCGAGAGAGGTCCTCCGGGGTTCGGGGCGCCGGGGTATGCAGGAGTTGGTCGAGCTCGAGCTTAGGTTCGCTACACGTAGGTTCGGCCAGTGAGATTCGATGTTCCTCGGTATTCACGATGTGGCAGCGTCATCCGGGAATGTCGTCTTTTAGTTGGTACTTGTTGTACTACGGCCGTCAGTCGATGTCGAAAGAGTGTCTTGTAGGAGGACTTAGCCTTGAGGATCGGTGGGTAGTTTGTCATCTTCCAGCTATCGCCTACAGGCGGGTTTGTTTAGAACGACTAAGGGAGTGAAGCGATGAATCTGAGCATATCTTTAACCCTCTAGAGCTTTGTAGATGTGATAAGGTGAGTATACCTTAAGTGTTATGTTGGATAACATGAGTGTAAATTGTGATTAGAAATCTTGGTTAGTTAACCAAGTAAGATTTGGGGATAGAAAAAGTGTGAGCCTTAGAGTTTTATACGTAGAGACCTTAGAGGTAAGGCCGTCTCGAGTAAAGGCGTATGTTTATGTTTGACCCTTATAGGAGTGCATAGTGCACGTGAACCTTGTTTGTGGGATAAGTCCCTGAGTTGTGTGGAATGAAAGAGGGTAGTTGAGCTAAGAAGACCGCTAGGTTTTCGTAACGTGATTAGTGAGAGCTTTCCTTCGGGGAGCTAGTGTTTTGGCGCGTTGCCGGGTCGGGTTGAGGCCACGTTGCGGGTCAACCCGCGGCCTGTTTGGTGGTGGGGTCAGGTTGTGGTGGTCGCTTTGGGTTAGGAGTTATGAGGTGTTTGGCCCAAGTTCGATTAACCGGTGTCTGAGTTCGTGGATGCGTTGACGATGGTCGGGCGATGGGGGCAGCGTAGTGTTTTTCGGGACCGTGTACTCGGCGAGGTTGTTTTATCGAGAAAGGTTGTAAGGTGCGCAGGGTGCCTACCTTCACCTTATGACAGACAGTGAAGCCCAGGTTGTGGCTATTTTCGTTTTCTAAAAAGTTTTACCAGGCAGGGTTAGGAACTCAGGTGAGTCTCCATATCGTATTCATCCTCGGGCCAGTGTTTGGATTTCAGGGATAGTGGCAAGGATTGTTATCTCCTGTGGAGGGAGTGTTTAAGCTACCGTTTGGTGTTGGATGTCGCCTTATGAAGCCTTGTAAGGCGGATGTGTAAGTCGCCGTCGATTGGTTCGATGTTGGCAAGATTGAGATAGTTGGTTCGCACTTGTTCCAGTGGTATGGATAGGGTAAAAGCTTGTCTAGAAGAGGTTACGCGGCTCGGAGAAATCGTGCGGATGATCGGCGACGACGCAGAGTTCGAGTTGGCGATCGGTCTTCTTGAAGGTACAACCCGGTTAGGGTGTGGCGAGATTCGACAGAGAAACTTAGCGTGTTACTTTGGGCCTTTTGAGTTCATGTGGATAATAGGCGGGTTGCCTATATGTTAGCAATTGCCGTCCGACTTAGGAGGCGATGCGTCCGTCTTTCGTATTGTTAGGTTCGAGAAGGAGATCGGAGATCCATCAGTGTTCGATGTGATGACCACGTTAGAGATAGTAACCGAGTTTTGGAAGCGACGATGTAAATGTGGTAAGAGTTCGAGTGTACAAGAAGTGTACGACATCCTCGAGGATCGCATGTAGTCGGTACCATTTGTTGGGTCGCGGAGTGACACTAGAACCTCGCGGCAAAGTGACAAAAGTGGTATCGGGAAGAAGCAAGCATGTATGGCGAGCATTGATGTGATCATTTCTTTTGTAAAGAGAAGGTCACGAAGGAAGTATATTTTAGACCCGGAGAGAGGTGTTTGTGGTGATGTTAGAGGTGTTTCCTCGTGGACTTGAATGTAAGTATTTTGCGCAAGTTGTTTATGTGGCCATGTGTGGCAAGGATTGTTTCGTAAGTATAGTAGTAAAGACTATCTTTGGCGCACGTTAGTTTTGAGACTTAGAAGGAACATTCGACGAATGTTTCTAGAGAGGAGAATGTTATACCGTATTTTGAGTATATGCGTGGGGCGTGCGTAGAAAATTTGAACTTGAAGATTTGGCTTGGCGATTTATTTTTGTGCACAACCCCGGTTAGAGTCGTTTTTGGCGAAGCGTTTTCCACGGCTTTCGTAGGGAAAATTCGGCTATGTCATTTATATTTTTGCGGATTTTTACGAGGCGAAGCGTGTTGGACCAACAAGAGGCGCCACTTGGCACCTCTCATTGGTGGAGTGTGGGCGGTAAAGGTGGCGAAAGTGAGGCCATTGTGGTCAAGGGTTGGTAGGATATTTTGTGTGTTAGTTGGTTAGGGTGCACTTGGCAAGATCTTGGCCCTACACATGCCTTGCACTTGGCAAGATCTTGGCCATTGGTTGGCCTTGGCTTGTCCTATAAATACCCTCTCCCTTTGAAGACTTCTTCATCCAAATAATTTCCTAAGTCTAAAATTCCTCCCTCCCTTATAGTATAGTTCTCGTCCCCCTCCCCCTTGTGAGGCCTTGGCCGAGAGCCCTTCTCCCCTCGGCAGAGTACCCCACAGTGGGGTAGGCCGAGGGTATACACCACTTGTGGTGTTGTCTCGTATAAATACCCCCCTCTTGGTAGAAATACTCTCAAAAGTATTGTTGTAATGCCCAAATTACCTTAGCCATATACCTTGTAGTATTCTAAGGTTATACCTATACTAAAAACCCAGAAATACTATTATACTTCCCTTCAGTCACAAAACCAAAACCCTAAGGAAAATCTCCATAGTTAGTTGGAGTAGTATGTAGAAGTTGGTTAGAACTTCTAAGGGTGGTTTGGAGCGGGTTGGAGCGCTCGGAGATTGGAGCTAAACGTTGCCCAGGATCGACTTTATACTTGGATAATTATGGGCTTATCGAGGTAATTATCTTGTCCCCCTATTGTAATTGAAAATTACATGTTGTTAGAATATATAGTTGGAGTATACTATATATAGAACTGAACGTAGTCTGTCGGCAATGTCTTTTGACTTAAGCTGAAGAATAAGCGAATCTGTAATTACATAGGGTGTATTACTGATGACTTGTGTAGCATTCTTGTGAAGTAGAATTGTACACGTCCGGTTAGATGTATAAACCCCACTGGTTGGCTTGATGGCCGGCCTCGATAGAGGAGGAGATTTCTGTTGTGGCGGGAGAGTCTTTGCGAATTTTACGTAGAATGTTCTACGATAAGATCTAGATGTTAATAAAGCGCCTTGTGGCCTTATAGGTTGAAGTACTACGTGTGGCGCGATCTACTTGGCTTAAGGAGTAGCGGCGGCGAGGTACTTGGAGCGTTTTGCTATTAGTTGATACTCGTCGCGGTATGTGAACCTCTTCCTATCTCTTCTAGCATGATATGTGTGTAACTATGTATTACGATGAGAGCGTACATGTGTTAAATGTATTTGGTTGGTCTAAAACATAAAGTGTTATAACAGCTTTATGGGAAGTTGGTTATAACAGCTTTATGTATGTAAGAAAATACTTGTGGTTTTTAAAAGGTAACTTATTTGAACTATAACTGGTTGGTTATGTGATAATAAAAAACTTGAAGTATTTCAAAAGATTTTTGAATCATTTTAAAAGAAGAGTAATACTTGGTTTTTGAAAACTTAAGAGTTATACTAGCTTTATGGGAAGATAGGTATAACGGCTTAAGAATGTTTCTTGATTTGAAATCAAAATGTGTATCGACAAACCACTGCAGCGTTAATAAAAGGAAATGTTTTGACAGAGTAAAATCAGTAGAAACTTCCATCTGCATAGAAGCTAAGATGAGACAAAATGATATTTCCTAGATCATGGTTGTTGTAATAAGATTGTTATAAACAAGAATATCCTACTCACATATAAGGCTTATGTTTCTCAGATGGTTTAAAAGAGAATTATATTCTTAAATGAATAAGACTATGAACTACGAAACACTTCTAAAATAAGAAACGTGAACATTTGAAATTAGGCAAACTTAGACGTTTGGAAAATAATGTTGTTACTTGATTTTACAAGGGTAAGTGTTTTGATTTACTTCAAAAGATAATCACTCTATTTTCATATACTACGGGTATTGTGTGGTTTTTTTGAAAGTAACGTATCTTTTAAAGAGTTAATGTATGAAGTACTTTGGAGATAAAAACCCGATCTTGTTAATCATATAGTAGAAAGTGCCTTGTGTGTATAACTTGATTGTGTTGGGTTGTGATAGCCTTGTAATACTTTCTTGTTGATTTGTTAAGTACATATGCTAGGATGCTACGTGTGTTAGTATCTTGTGATGTTTGTAGGGGTTTCCCCTCGATTGCGCCTAAATAGTTTCGCTATCAGCCGTTATGTTGGTATTGTACCACTCACCTTGGTATTCGGAGGTTAAGTCGCCTCCGTCTGGGGTAGACTCAGCGGGTCTAGTGACCTATGATTCGAGGATACCTCTGCGGGTCCCAGGGCCTATCGCGAGCTACGAGAGTTCCAGGTTAGTTTGCGTCCTTTATGGGCATGCGGTCCATGTGGCCATGCGGACTGCGAAGTCCAGGCGGATGCCGGGGAGTAGCTACCCTCGATGCGGGGTTATACCTCATGCGGGCCTATGAGATTGGCCTATGCGGAGCTGCGGGAAGTTCCAGGGCTAGACGCGCACATTAGATACTGCGGGCGAGTGGCCAGCTTTGATCATGTGACGGTCCGCGGATCTCATGATACAGTTTATGACCTTGTTGGTACTGTGGGTTTTTAGTAGTCGGCTATGCCTTCGTACTTACCCTGTACGGTTTTATTAGGACACAGGTGGGACCTGGTGTTCATGTGTATTCCTTGATGCTTTTATATCATAGACTGTCGGCAGTGAGGAAGGTACTCCACGGGCATGATTGATGTTGTGGGCGTGAGACCCATAGTTATATTTGAGTGATGACTTTGAGGGCGTGAGTCACGACTTGACATATTTGCTTATTTATTGTGGTTGTAGTTTTGGTTATCATACATGTCTCTGCTTTATAGACTACTATGATTTCATTTCTGATGTTATTTTTGATTTCACATACTTTTGTTGTAATGACCTCGCCGAAGCTGCGTTCATCTGCGCGAGTAAAGGTACACGATCGTTGATCCTCGCTCTTGGGGTCACGATTCGGCGTTTGGGAAAGCTCCGTTTCTCGGTGGCTTGTCTTGGTATAGTCCCACGTGTTGTAGGTGCTACATTCGGGGTATGGCGGGGCCACTGTCCGTCGTTGTTATCATATCATTCGTAAGTGCAGTAATGCTTGTCGTGGCGAGTTGTAGAAAGGGATGTAACTGTTCAAATTACTATTTATATATACTGAAGGTAACCGTTTTTAGTTGCTTTGTCTTCTTATTTCACTGTCTTATTACATTGGTTTCATGTATTGTTTTATATTCCGCTGATTACTCTGATGTTGTATCACTAGGGTGCCCGGGGTAAGGCACCAGTCACGGGCCCGGGTTCGGGTCGTGATATATGTGAAACTGTAAAATACTGTAAATGAAATCATAATAGTCTATATAAGGCAGGAGACATGTATGATAACCAAACTACGATCCTGATATATAAACATCATGTTAAGTCGGGACTCGCCTCAAAGTCATTACTCAAATATAACAATGGGTCTCACGCCCACAACATCAATCATGCGTGGAATACCTTCCTCACGGCGATCTATGATATAATCACACCGAAATACATATGAACACTAGGTCCCATCGAGTCATAACAAAACCGTGCGGGGTAAATGCGAAGGCATAGCCGACTACTAAAACCAGGTACCAACAAGGTCATAAAGCGTATCATGAGATCTGTCTAGCGCCACATGATCGGCCGCCACTCGCGCGATATCTAATGCGCGTCTAGTCCCGAACTTCCCGCGACTCGCATGAGCACTCAATGGCCCGCATGAGGTATTCCCGCATCGGTAGCTACTCCCAAGGCGTCTGGACTCGCGATCGCGTAGACCGCGTGACCATAAAGGCCGCTAACACGGAACTCTAGCTCGCATAGGTCACATGCACCGCGTGGTATTCTCGAATCATAGGTCACAGACCTCCGAGTCTACCCCGCGTCGAGGCGCCAACCGGAATCATGTCAAGAGGTGAGTGATGTATAATACTAACATAACAACTTATCGTTAAACAACATAAGCACAACAAGGGAAAACCCCTTTACACAAACATCACAAGATACTAACACACGTAGCATTCTAACATGTTTACTTATCAAATCAAAAAGAAACATTACAAGGCTATCACAAGCAACCATAGGCACGCTGCACACAACTCAAGGTACTTTCATTTTATGACAAGTCCCGGTTTTAATCCCCAAAGTACTACGTACGTTAAATTCTTTTTAGAAGATCCATTTCTTTTACAAAAGTCACCCGATACCCGTAGTATCAAAATAAAGTGACTAACATTTTAAGTAAACCAAAACAACTTCCATACTTTCCTTTTTAAACCAAATTAAGACAATACCATGCCTTCTTTTTAGACCAAAACACTTCTCCTTTAAAGTCAAGTTACCATTTTAAAACCAATGATAAAACCATTCCTTTGTTTTCATAAAGTCGTTATAACTAACTTCCCATAAAGCTGTTATAACACTTTATATTCTAAACTAAAAACTCTTCAATACCACAAGTCTCTTTTCTTTTAAAACAACAACAAGTATTCTTTTTAAAACTCAAATAACTTACTCTTTTCAAAACAAGTAACCTATACTTAAAATCAAGTTACTTCTCTTTTTCCGAAAACAAGTCGTTATAAGTCAAGTCTCTTATCTTTCAAGATCAAGTCTCTTAACTTTCAAAATCAAGTCGTTTATAAGTCAAGTCTCTTATCTTTTAAGATCAAGTCTCTTAACTTCTACAATCAATAAACCATTCTTTTACCTACATAAAGTTGTTATAACTAACTTCCCATAAAGCTATTATAGCACCCTATGTTTTAAACCAACCAAATCACTTAGCACATGTACGTCTACCGTACTACATAGTTCACAACAATCATGCTAGAAAAGATAGGAAGAGGTTCACATACCTCGCGACGATTATCGACAATTAGCAAAACGCTCCACAGTATTGTAACTCTGCTAGCCTTTTCCACTCTTCAAGTAGAATATGCTACTCGAAGTACTGCAACCTATAAAGGCCACAAAACGCCTATCAACTCCTAGATCTCTTCGTAGAATATTCTAACTGCAAGATTCCTTATTCTACAGAAAATTCGGCAGCACCTCCCGCATTATCACATAAATCTCCTCCTATCAGGCGCTCTGGGCAACAACTCTCGAGGATTACACGTCTAACCGGACGTGTTCAAATCTGTTCACAATAATACTACAAGTCTCATAAATACAATCCAATGTAAATACGATTCAATCCTTTATAATCATCCTTCCAATATAATATACTCAAGTATAACTACTACTGACATGTAATATCCAATTACAATAGGGGGACATAGATCATTACCTCGATAAGCCCAAAATTATCCAAGATTATATGTCGATCCTGAGCAACGTTTAGCTCATAATCTGTACGCTCCAAACCGCTCCAAGCAACCCTTAGAAGTTTCTAAACAACTTCTTGTCATCAACCAAGCTTATGAAGATTTTTCAGGGTTTCATTTTGCGACTTTTGGAAAAAGTAGTATTTCAGACTCTAGTATTAAAACAACTTTGGAATACTACTAGGGATACTAGGCCAAGGTATTTGGGATTATACAACAATACTCAAAGTATTTCTACTCAAGAGGGGAGAGGGACGAAAATGCTACAAAAGGAGAGAGTATTATTTGCCTTGAAAGCTCTTAAGTGTGGGATGAATTAGTCTTGAGCTAAGGGGTATATATAGAAGATTCAAGGGCGAGATCAAGTCAAGTGGGTGGTCAAGATTGGGCCATGTGTGTGTGGGTCCCACCACACCACATGGCCAACGATTTAAATCAGTGTTGGGCCATTTCGGCGAGGCCACTTGTCCACCAATTTCGGCCACATGGCCACAAGGGTGACACGTGTCGCCCCGATTAAATCAAAATATTTCGTCTTTGAAAGTATCCAAAATAACGAAAATCTCAAAAACAAAGCGGGCCCACAAAACGTAAATTTCGCCCGTGGGCCCTACGTGACCATTTCCGAAAATAAAATCCCAAAATTCTAATATAATTCAAGAAGTCCAAATACCAAATCTGGGAATCCAATTCCCATTAACGAACCTTTTTCTTCACAAAAGCAGGAAACTTTTAGTCGAAAAATCACATCTTCCTTTCTTTCCAAAATTTACCATTATTCTCGTACGTACGTCCTCACATACATACCCTGGAACTACGGGGTATAACACTTCCCTACCCGTCAAACTTCACAAGTCTCAGTAAATCTGATCTATGTAAGTGCTGATTCAATTCCATTCTTATATACGCCTTGTATATAACTTATACTTAATTCTTATACTTGACGGTATGTAAACTCTAATACAATAGGGGACAAGATATTTGTTATACCGTATTTCAGTATATGCGTGAGGCGTGCGTCTGAAGTTTAAGCCTTAAGTAGGCAAAGTGGCGAAATTTGTGCAACTGTTGCGAAAGAATCGTTTCAGGCGAAGCGTTTTCGGACTTTGCGAAGGGAAAAATACGGCTATGTCATTTATTATTTTTGCGGATTTTTAGAGGCGAAATATTTTGGACCAACGAGAGGGTGACAAGTGTCACCTCGAGTGGACTGATAAAGTGGGACGAACTTGGCGTTTTCCTTGGATTTTTTGTCAAGTAGTTGGTAGGATATTTTGTGTAGTTGATGAGCAAGTGGGACCCACAAACACATGTCCAAATCTTGACCCTCCACTTGCCGCCCACTTGGCTTGATCTTGGCCATTGAATGTCCTATAAATACCCCTCTAATGCAAGACTTATTCTTCATCCTCACTTGAAATTTCAAGGCAAAAATCCCTCTCCCCCTTAAGTGTAGTTCGTACAAGTCCCCCTCCCAGAGAAGGCCATTGGTAGAGTTTACCCCCTTTGCCTAGTAGTTTTCGTAAAATACCCCCTTGGTAGAAAAGTATTCTCCATGTATTGTTCTTATTCCAAAATACCTTGACCCAAATACCTTGTAGTATTCGAGTTACACACATACTAAAGCCCATAAATACTATTATACTTCCTTTAGCCACTAAACGAAACCCTATGGAAAATCTTCATAGACGGTTGAAGTGTTAAGTAAGTTGTGTAGAACTTCTAAGGGTTCTGGGAGGCGGTGGGCGTTCGATTGGAGCTAAACGTTGCTCAGGATCGACATTAAACTTGGATAATTTTGGGCTTATCGAGGTAAATACTACTGTCCTTCTATTGTAATTGGAAATTACATACTATAGTAGTATAGAAATGAATATAAGATACGTAGAAGGATATTACAGAAGAGAATTGAATTGATATCACTTCAGAAGATTATTAAAGAAGAAAGTGACATTTACATAGAATTTGTATTCTGATGAATTGTATAATTTGACGGGTAGGGAAGTGCTGCCCAATTTTCCATAGAATAAGGAATCTGTATCTAGAAGTATTCTACAGAGTAGTCTAGACGTTGATAGTCTTTTATGACCGTTATAGGTTGAAGTACTGCAAGTAGCGTATTCTACTCAAAGGGTGGAAAGGGCTAGCCGGATTACAGTACTTTGGAGCTATTTGCTAATAGTCGATAATCGTCGCGAGGTATGTGATTCTTCCTATACTCTTGAGCATGATATTTTAAAAGTATATATATATATATATAGTACGGTAGACGTCGTGTGTTAAGCGAGCGTAGTTTACGGCAATGTCTTTTGACTTAAGCCTGAATAATAAGAATCTTGAAGTATTTCAAAAGAATTGAGAAACCTTTTTGAAAGAAGAGTAACACTTGGTTTTAAAAGCTTAAGAGTTATACTAGCTTTATGGGAAGTTAGGTATAACGACTTAAGAGAGATAAAAAGAATGGGTTATTGATTTTAGAAGTTAAGAGACTTGATCTCAAAAGATAAGAGACTTGACTTAATTGATTTAATATGAATTTTGTTAAAAGCGTGAAACCTCATTCGTGAGTAATGAGTACTTGGTTCGTAAAAGGAATAATGTTTCTTGATTTGAAATGAGAATAAGTATCGAACAAACCACAACAGCGTTAATAAAGGGAAATGTATTGACTCAAAGTATTATTAAAACCGGTAGAAACCTCCATGCATAGAAGCTAAGATGAGACAAAATGATATTACATTTCCTAGATCATGCATTTGCTTTAATAAGATTGATTATGAACAAGAATAACCTACTCACATATAAGGCATATGTTTCTCAAATTGTTTAAAAGAGAATTATATTCTTAAGTGATTAAGACTATGAACTACGAAACCTTTCTAAAATAAGAGACTTAAGTACTTGGAATTAGGCAAACTTGAACTTATGGAAAAAAATGTTGTTACTTGATGTTAAAAAGGAAAGTGTTTTGGTTTACCTAAAAATGTGAGTCACTCTATTTTAATACTACGGGTATCGGGTGACCTTTATAAAAGAAATGGATCTTTTAAAAAAAGAATTTAACGTACGTAATACTTTGGGGTCAGAACCTGGACTTTGGCATAAATAACCTTGAGTTGTGTGTAACTTGCCTATGTTTGCGTTTGATAGTCTTGTTGTGCAAATCGTATTTCTATACCACGCGTCTCTCGATGGAGGGGACTGATTTGTTATGAGCGATTCTTTCACCGAGTCCCAGAGATGGTGGGACACGTATTCCATCTGATTCTTCACCGAGTCCCATGAGATGGGCCGGGACACGTATTCCATCTGATTCTTCACCGAGTCCCATGAGATGGGCCGGGACACGTATTCCATCTGATTTTTCACCGAGTCCCATGAGATGGGCCGGGACACGTATTCCATCCGATTCTTTACCGAGTCCCATGGGATGGGCCGGGACATGTATTCCATACTTCACCGAGTCCCACGGGATGGGCCGGGACATGTACACCACACGATTCCACCTCTATCCCCACGGGATGAGACGAGACATGTTGTACGTATAATACAGTTTATACCCAGACTGCCGGCAGTGAGGAAGGAGTTCCACGGGCATGAGGGATAACTTGAGGGCGCGAGTCCACGGCAGCGTGGCTTTTATGTTATGAGCGTGGTTTGGTTATCATACATGTCTCTGTTTTATATAATTATGATTTCATTTCTGATATTTTTGATTTCACATACTTGGTACTGTTATCGACCTCCTTGAAGTGCGTTCATCTGCGGTAGAAGTACATCGGTTGTGGATCCTCGCTCATAGGATCACAATTCGTGTTAGGAAGCCGTTTTGTCACGACCCATTCGGGGCCGTGGTCGTGCCTTACCGTACCCAGTAGTCATACATCGAGTAATCAGTGAACATAAAAATAAAACATGAAACAAGCGTAAAATGAGACACATTTTATACGAGAGAAAATCGCCTTTCGGCGTATATATAAAACTAAAACTTGAGCAGTTTAATCCTTTTTACAACCACACTTGCAGATTACTACAGACCTCTAAGATTTACAACAACTATGGCGGGGACGGGGCCGCGCATACCACGAATGTACAAGAACCTACAACTCGGGAACACATGCAAAAGATAAGCCTCGAAGAGCGGAGCTTCCGTCTGTTGAAAGGTGATCCTAAGCGAGGATCGACTGACGATGTACTTACTGCGGCATGAACGCGGCCCGAAGGAGGTCGATCTGGCAGTACCAAGTATGTGGCGAAAATCTGCGATTAACTCATGATCTATATAAAGCATGAGATGTATGATAACCAAAATACAGTTCACGATAAACAAGCAGTCATGTAAGTCAGGGACTCACGCCCTCAAAGTCGTCACTCAAATATAACTATGGGTCTCACGCCCACAACATCAATCATGTTCGCATCATGGCCACGTACCGGAGTCTGCATCGGTGTAGACATGTCCATGATGCAACAATAATAATAATGCGCGTGGCCACGTACGGAGTGCATCGGTGTAGACATGTCCATGTAACATCAACAACAAGATCTCGGGTGATCAACCTGCGCGTAGCCACATGCCCCGGTCTGCGTCGGTGTAGACATGTCCATGTAACACGATAACAATATATCGGGTAATCAACCTGCGCGTACACGTACCCGAGTCTGCATCGGTGTAGACATGTCCATGTAAGTTCTCAACAAGTCAACCGGCCCTCCAACGAGAGGCGCGGTAGTATAGAAACACAATTCTACAACAAAGGCTATCACAACAAGCATAAGCAAGTTACACAACAACAAGCATATGCAAGTTATACACAACTCGAGGTACTTCCATTTTATATCAAAGTCCGGGTTTTAACCCTAAAGTACTACGTACGTTAAATTCCTTTTAAAGAGATCCATTCCTTTTATAGAAGTCACCCAATAAAAATAGAGTGACTCACATTTTTAGCAAACCAAAACACTTCTCTTATTAAAGCCAAGTTATCACATTAAAACCAATGATAAAACCCTTCTTTTGTTTTCATTAAGTCGTTATAACTAACTTCCCATAAAGCTGTTATAACACTTTATGTTTTAAACCAATTTAAGACATAACAATGCCTTTCTTTTTCCTAAAGTTCCAGTTTGCCTAATCCCAATACTCAAGTCTCCTTATAGAAAAGTTTCATAGTTCAATGTCTTAATCTCTTTTAAAACAATTGAATAACATATGCCATATGTGTGAGTAGTTTATTTTATAACCATCTTTATTAAAGCAGCCATGATCTAGGAAATGTAATATCATTTTGTCTCATCTTAGCTTCTATGCAGATGGAGGTTTCTACTGGTTTTAATAATACTTCATTATTCATTACATTTTTCCTTTATTAACGCTGCAGTGGTTTGTCGATACTCATTCTGATTTCCGAAATCAGTAAAACATTATTCCCCTTTTTTTTTAAAAACCAAGTACTCATTACTCACGAATGAGGTTTCACACAAAACTCATATTAATTCATTTAAGTTAAGTCTCTTATCTTATAAGATCAAGTCTCTTAACTTCTAGCAATCAGTAAACCATTCTCTTTATCTCTCTTAAGACGTTATACCTAACTTCCCATAAAGCCAGTATAACTCTTATGTTTTCAAAACCAAGCATTACTCTTCTTTCAAAAAGGTTTCTTAGTGCATTTGAAATACTTCAAGATTCTTTATTGGGCTTAAGTCAAAAGACATTGCCATAATACTACATTCGGTTAACACACGTCGTCTAGTACTATATATATGTTCCTTTAAAATATTTCAAGGTTCTTATTATTCGGGCTTAAGTCAAAGACATTGTCGTACAATTATATTCAGTTAGCACACGTCGTCACCGTACTACATATATATATTATTCGGGCTTAAGTCAAAGACATTTGCCACGTCGTCTAAATCTAGTACTATATATATACTTTTAAAATACTTCATGCTCAAGAGTATAAGAAGAATCACATACCTCGCGACGATTATCGACTATAAGCAAAAGCGCTCGGCTATAACCCGCTGCTTTGGTCACTTCTAAGTAGCCCGTGCTACTTGCGAACATTCAACCAATAAAGGTTATCGACCTCTGTATATACAATCTATGTAAATGCAGTTTAACTTCTACTTATATTCTTCAAGTGATTTGATTCAAGTCTTTTACGTAATATCCTTCTATTACGGTTCAATTCTCTTCTTATGAATCTTATATTCATTTCTACTCTGACGTATGTAATTTCCAATTACAATAGAAGGGCGATAGTATTTACCTCGATGAGCCCAAAATTATCCGAGTTTAAAGTCGCTCCCGAGCAACGCTTAGCTCCTACTGAGTGCTCGATCCGCTCCAAACAACCCTTAGAAGTTCTAACCAACTTCTACTTAAATACTTCAACTATCAATGAAGATTTTCCTTAGGGTTTCGTTTAGTGGCTAAAGAAGGTATAATAGTATTTTCTGGGCTTTTGTAAGTGTAACCTTGAGAATACTACAAGGTATTTGGGCCAAGGTATTTGGGCATTATAACAATACTTTGGAGAGTATTTCTATACCACTAAAGGGGGGTATTTATACGAGACAACTAAATTTGGGGGTACCAGCTCACCTGAAGGGGAGGGGTGGCTCTCGGCCAAGGCTCGCTCGAGGGAGACTCTTTGGACGAACTACAAACAAGAGGAGGAGTATTGGAGACTTAGAAAGATTGCTCAATTTAGGATGAAATAACTCTTCAACAAGGGGGGTATTTATAGGTCAAGGAATGGCCAACCAATGGCCAAGATTCATCCAAGTGTAAGGCAAGTGTAGGGCTAGATTTATGCCAAGTGCACCTTATCCATCTACCACACCAACTTGCACAAAAATATCCTACCAACTAAAGCCCTCTTTTTCGTCCCTTTGCCGTCCCACTTCCTTCCAATGTGAGGGTGACACATGTCACCCTCCCGTTGGTCCAAAATATTTCGTCTCTCGGAAAAATCCGCAAAAATTAAAAATGACATAGCCGTATTTTCCTTTCGCAAGTTTAGTAAAGCGTTTAGTCGAAAAACGACTCCTTTCGGCACTTGTGCCCAAATTTCGAATCTTGTCAAATCTTAAGGCTCAAATTTTAAATCGTGCGCCTCGTACATACTGCGGAAATACGGGTATAACATTCTCCCTCGCCGAAACATTCGTCCCGAATGTTCCTTCTCGAAACAGATAACGAAGAAGTTCCTTCTAACAAGTTGTCAACGCCACACCCTGCCACGTAATAACACACGTTCTCTTCCTTCCTTACTCGCCGTGCCCTTCTCGAACACTCGAACTCTTCTTAGTACACGTACCACACTTGATCAACGCTTCATTCCCGAGACTTTGGAGTCACCACTCGAACTTGGTTATCTTACTAGCCTCAATCTCCCTTAAGGCCATTCCCGGCCTTCGCGAACCAATTCTGGTCGAACGCATCCACGAACTTATACGATGGTTATCTAAACTTGGGCCTAGCACCCTCGTGACCCTACCACCTGGCGGGACCACCCAGAGTTGACCCTACCTCTAAACAGGCCGCGGGTTGGCCCTCAACATGGCCCCAACCCGACCTACTTAATGCATCATGCTCTTGTTCCCCGCTCCGGAACAATCTTACCTCTACAGGTCATGAAAGCTACCACTTCCATTTCACACTACTCAGGGACTTATCACACAATACATTCTAGGCATAAATGCTCTCCGACAAGGATTACTTGCAAAATCCTGCACTCAAGACGGCCTTACATCTAAGGTCTCAATTGTAATATTCTAAGGTTCATCATTTCCTCACCCCCAGGCTTACCTGTTTACACTAACCAGGTTTCTAAATCACATTTTAGCACAAGCTATCCGAACATAACACTTAACACATTATCATAGCATCAATACATACAAGTCTCTAGAGGGTTAAGGATATACCTGTCTCTACCGCTTTTCTAATCACGATCACGCCTGCAGCGCATAGTGAAGGCGATGAACGATGCGATCACGAAGGTGAGTCGTAACATCCGTGCTACCCAGTGGACAGTTCCTCGCAAAATGGCCTGCTGTCGCCAAAAATAACAAGCTCACTTGGCACCACGACATGCCCCAAAATGTGGTCTACCACATCGACCACACCGAGGTAGGGTGATCGCGCTGGCAACACCCCTACTCTCCTGGAAACTTGAACCCATGGAGCTCTGACCTGCTCCTGAATACTCTGGATGCCCTGAAGGTTGTGGAGGACCACTCTGCACTGGCGGAGGTACAAAACTAAATTTCTTCTTTGGCGGTCGCCTCGAAAGTCACCAAAGGACCTGCTTACGGCCTCTTCTGCGATCTCGGTCGTTCGTCGATTTCTCGCTCCTCACATCCAGTGCATAAGCTGCGTGCGGGCAATGTCCATGCCCGGCTGAAGGGCTACACCCGAACAACTCTCTGCTATGTAATCATCAAGCCCTGTAATATATCGGTGCACTCGATCCTCCATACTAGCTACTAATGCGGGAACATCTGGGCGATGAGTCGAACTCACATTGTACTCGGTATGCGCGTTACGCCTCAACATCAAAAATCTGCCGGCGAGCCCTCGCCATGCGTGGAGGCAAGAAATGTGCCGAGAAGGCCCGAAAACTCGTCCCAAACGGTGGAAGTGCATTCTCTCCGGGACGGCTCGCGAATCAAACGATCATTGCGGTATCACGCGGCCGTCACGAACCAAGACCACCGACTCGGTCTCGAGCCTTGATCACTCTCATGATCGTATGGCGCCGGATGAACTCCTGCGGATCATCCTCGGGCCTCGACGTAGAACTCGCGGGCTACATCTCGAGAAAGTCACGTAGCCTCGAACTATCCGATCTAGGGTGAACCACGGCGCTATGGGCTGCTGCGTCCGGCCTATCCTCATATCGGCCACGACCACGGCGATGGCGGGCCATCTCGCGTAACCCGTCTCTTACGCCCCTGCCGCGGGGTGGGGGCTCAGTGCCGTAGTCTCGGCCCGGCTGCTGCGGCTCTAAACTCTCTTTGGTCTTTGGCGGCGTCGCGAAACTTCGCCGTCGGAAGCATGTCTCAGTCTTGGCCAGGGCTGCGCCTCGTACTCCTCTGTATCCCACTAATAGCTCCTCGATTGCCTTGCCCGTACGGGCACAGGTTTGCACTACGCGGGCATAGCGGTAAAGGAAAGGAATACGTCGGAGGGTCGACTTATCACGGCTCTAAGGCACGATCTCGGAATGAGAAGAAATGGAAACCAATCCTAAATGTCCTGCGACCTCCCGATTATAGATGTGGTGCGCAACACACCGATAATCAAGACTACTGAGACACGATGCGTAGACACTTTCCGAGGATTAATCGCTCGATACCACTTACATCACGACCCGTTCGGGGCGTGGTAGTGCCTACCGGGCACCAGTAGTCATACATCGAGTAATCAGTGAACATAAAAATAAAACATGAAACAAGCGTAAAATGAGACACATTTTATACGAGAAAATCGCCTTTCGGCATATATAAAACTAAAACTTGAGCAGTTTAATCCTTTTTACAACCACACAACAGATTACTCTGGACCTCTAAGATTTACAACAACTATGACGGGACGGGGCCGCCATACCACAGATGTACAAGAACCTACAACTCGGGGAACACATACGAAAGATAAGCCTCGAAGGAACGGAGCTTCCGTCTGTTGAAAGGTGATCCTAAGCGGGGATCGGCGACGATGTACTTCTACTGCGGCGTGAGCGCAGCCCCGAAGGAGGTCGATAACAGTACCAAGTATGTGGCGAAAATCTGCGGTTAACTCATAACAGTCTATATAAAGCAGGAGACATGTATGATAACCAAAATACAGTTCACGATAAACAAGCAGTCATGTAAGTCAGGGACTCACGCCCTCAAAGTCGTCACTCAAATATAACTATGGGTCTCACGCCCACAACATCAATCATGTTCGCATCATGGCCACATGCCGGAGTCTGCGCCGGTGTAGACATGTCCATGATGCAACAATAATAATAACAATGCCGCGTGGCCACATGCCCGGAGTGCGTCGGTGTAGACATGTCCATATAACATCAACAACAATATATCGGGTGATCAACCCTGCCGCGTAGCCACGTGCCCCGGAGTGCGTCGGTGTAGACATGTCCATGTAACTACGATAACAATATATCGGGTAATCAACCTGCCGCGTAGCCACATGCCGGAGTCTGCGCCGGTGTAGACATGTCCATGTAAGTTCTCAACAAGTCAACCGGCCCTCCAACGAGAGGCGCGATAGTATAGAAACACAATTCTACAACAAAGGCTATCACAACAAGCATAAGCAAGTTACACAACAACAAGCATAGGCAAGTTATACACAACTCGAGGTACTTCCATTTTATATCAAAGTCCGGGTTTTAACCCTAAAGTACTACGTACGTTAAATTCCTTTTAAAGAGATCCATTCCTTTTATAGAAGTCACCCAATAAAAATAGAGTGACTCACATTTTTAGCAAACCAAAACACTTCTCTTATTAAAGCCAAGTTATCACATTAAAACCAATGATAAAACCCTTCTTTTGTTTTCATAAAGTCGTTATAACTAACTTCCCATAAAGCTGTTATAACACTTTATGTTTTAAACCAATTTAAGACATAACAATGCCTTTCTTTTTCCTAAAGTTCCAGTTTGCCTAATCCCAATACTCAAGTCTCCTTATAGAAAAGTTTCATAGTTCAATGTCTTAATCTCTTTTAAAACAATTGAATAACATATGTCATATGTGTGAGTAGTTTATTTTATAACCATCTTTATTAAAGCAGCCATGATCTAGGAAATGTAATATCATTTTGTCTCATCTTAGCTTCTATGCAGATGGAGGTTTCTACTTGTTTTAATAATACTTCATTATTCATTACATTTTTCCTTTATTAACGCTGCAGTGGTTTGTCGATACTCATTCTGATTTCCGAAATCAGTAAAACATTATTCCCCTTTTTTTTTAAAAACCAAGTACTCATTACTGTTATACCCCGTAGTTGCAGGGTATGTATGTGAGGACGTACGTACGAGAGTACGGCAGAAAATTTTGAAAAGAAAGAAAGATGTGAGTTTTCGACGGAAAAGTTTCCGGTTATTTGTGAAGAAAAAGGTTCGTTAATGGGAATTGGATTCCCAGATTTGGTATTTGGACTTCATAGATTATATTAGAATTTTGAGATTTTATTTTCGGAAATGGTCACGTGGGGCCCACGGAGAAATTCTGATTTTGTGGGCCCGCTTTGTTTTGAGATTTCGGTATTGTGGATATTTTTCGAAGACGTTTTATGAGGGCCAATAGGAGGGTGACACGTGTCACCCGCCTAGGTGGCTTGGCGAAGTTACATTGTCTGCACCTTGGTTAGAGTCGTTTTTCGGCGAAGCGTTTTCGTAACTGCGAAGGAAAATTTCGGCTATGTCGTTTTGTTTTTTGCGGATTTTTCCAGAGGCGAAACATTCGGACCAACGGGAGGGTGACATGTCACCTCATGATGAGACAAGTGGGGCGTGACTTGGCGAAACAAGGGCAAGTTGGGCTTGATATTTGTGTAGATATTTGTGAGGGTTTTAAGGAGTAGGGTCTAGGGTGCACTTGGCTTGATCTTGGCCTTACACTTGCCTTGCACTTGGCTAGATCTTGGCCATTGGTTGGCCTTTGGGTTTGCTATAAATACCCCTCCCTTGTGAAGACTTATTCATTCACTCCTCACTTTGTCTAAGTCTTGACATCCCTCCTCCTCTAGTAGCTCTCGTCCTAAGCCTCTCCCCTCCCTCCTCCTTGTGGCCTTTGGCGAGAAAGTCCCCACTTTGTGGTGCTAGCCGTGGGGTACCCCCCCCCTAGCCTAGTTGTTTTCGTATAATACCCCTTGTTGTGGTATAGAAATACTCCCCTAGTATTGTTATAATGCCCAAAATACCTTAGCCTTGTACCTTGTAGTATTCCAAAGATACCTCTTTGCGTAGAGTCAGGAAATACTACCTTTTGTCCTGTTACTCTCAAACCGAAACCCTAAGGAAATCTTCATAGTTGGTTGAAGTATTTGAGTAGAAGTTGGTTAGAACTTCTAAGGGTTGTTTGGAGTGGTTTGGAGCGCGCGGAGTGGAGCTAAACCTTGCTCAGGAGCGACATTAAACTCGGATAATTTTGGGCTTATCGAGGTAATTATCTTGTCCCTATTGTAATTGGAAATTACATGTTTGTTAGAATATATAGTTGAAGTATACTATATATGGAACTATACTTAGTATTCGGCAATGTCTTTTGACTTAAGCTGAAGAATAAAGAAGCTGCTGAGCTGTATTTACATAGGGTGTATTGCGATGAGACTTGTGTAGTATTGTACGTCCAGGTTAGGCGTGTAAACCCCACTGGTTTGCTTGGTAGCCGGCCTCGATAGCGGAGGAGATTTCTGTTGTTGCGGGGAGGTCTTCGAATTTTCTATAGAAAGATAGAAACTTATGTTTTGGGGTTAATAGGCGTTTGTGACCTTTATAGGTGAAAGTACTAAGAGTAGCGTATTACACTCGAGGAGTGGAAAGGGCTAGCAAGGTTGTAGTACTTGGAGCATTTTGCTTATTGTCGATAAATCGTCGCGAGGTATGTGAACCTCTTCCTATCTTTTCTAGCATGATTGTTGTGAACTATGTAGTGCGGTAGGCGTACGTGTGCTAAGTGATTTGGTTGGGTTAAAACATATGGTGTTATAATAGCTTTATGGGAAGTTAGTTATAACGACCTTATGTAAGTGAAAATGGTTTCTTGGCGTTAGAAGTTAAGAGACTTGATCTTATAAGATAAGAGACTTAACTTATTTGTTTTAATGTGGATGTTCGTGTGAAACCTCATTCGTGAGTAATGAGTACTTGGTTTTAAAGGGATAATGTTTCTTGATTTGAAGTCGAATGTGTATCGACAGGACCAACTGCGGCGTTAATAAAGGAAAATGTATTGAATAATGATGTGTTGTATTAAAACCAGTAGAAACCTCCATCTGCATAGAAGCTAAGAGGAGACAAAATGATATTACATTTTCTAGATCATGGTCTTTGTAATAAGATCGTTATAAACAAGAATAAACTACTCACGTATATGACATATGTTACTTAATTGTTCTAAAAGGAATCAGTGATTAAGTTTGGGAACTATGAAACCATTTGAAAATGAGAAGCTTGAGTAATTGAAACTAGGCAAGCGGAACTTAGGAAAAGAATGTTGTTACTTGGTTTTGAAAAGGAAGGTGGGTTGGTCATTCTAATACTACAGTATCGGGTGACTTTTATAAAAGAAATGGATCTCTTTTAAAAGAACTTACGTATGTAGTACTTTGGGGTTAAAACCGGACTTTGGTATAAAATGAAAGTACTTTGTGTTGTTGTGAAACTTGCTATGCTTGTTGTTGTGAAGCTTGGCTATGCTTATTGTGATAACCTTTGTTGTGCAAAGCGTTGTATTTACGTGTTCTGCGTCTCGATGGAGGGTCGGTTGACTTGTTGAGAACTTACTTGGAGCGTCTTGCGGTGGCGGAGAAATTCCGCAGTGCGTTCGCTGATAGTATTATTGTTGTTAATCACTTTGGACATACCGACCACGATCGTGGCGCGCGGGTATGCTTCCATTTTGGTTAAGGTCTTGTGGTTGTCGCTTTGGATATCTTGACACGATCGTGGCGCGCGGGTATGTTTCCATTTTGATTATCGCCTTGTGATTTCCTTTTGGACATCTTGACACGATCGTGGCGCGCGGGTATCGTCCATTTGGAATGCCGTCTATTGTTTCCCTCGGACATCGACCACGATCGTGGCGCGCGGGTATCGTCCATTTGGAAAGTTGTCTTATTGTTTCCCTTTGGACATACCGACCACGATCGTAGCGCGCGGGTATGCTTCCATCTGGATTCTTTGTCTTGTTGTTGAGGTCACATGGACATGTCTACCGATCTGATATTAGGGCATGCGGCCATGATGCGACCCTGATTGATGTTGTGGGCGTGAGACCCATAGTTATATTGGAGTGATGACTGTTTTATGTTGTGAACTGTAGTTTGGTTATCATACATGTCTCCTGCTTTATATAGACTAGTATGATTTCATTTCTGACTTTATGCAGTTTCACATACTTGGTACTGTTGTCTTGACCTCGCCGGAGGCTGCGTTAAATCTGCGCGGTAGAGGTACATCGGTCGTAGATCCTCGCTCATAGGATCACAGTTCAGCGCATTTGAAGCTCCGTTTCTCCGGAGGCTTATCTTTTGGTAGGTGTTCCCTGAGTTGTAGGTTCTTGTACATTCAGGGGTATGGCGGGGCCTGTCGTCATAGTCGTGTATATCTTAAGTGCATGTAATCTTGTTGTGGGCGGGGTTGTAAAAGGATTAAAGCGTTCGGAGTTTTATGTATATCTTGAAGGCAAGCTGTTTTGGTTGCTTTGTTTATTTATTATATCTTTTGTTAAATGACTCATGTTTTATGTTCTGATTTTCTCGATGTATGTATCACTAGGGTGCGGGTAAGGCACGATGCGAACGGGCGGTCGTTACAAAAGTGGTATCGAGCGATTAATCCTCGGAAAGTGTCTGCACCGTGTCTAGTAAGTCTTGATTATCGATGTGTTGTGCACCACATCTATAATCGAGGAGGCAGGACATTTAGGATTAGTTTCCATTCTTCTCATTACGAGATCGTGCCTTAGAGGCGTGTTGTAAGTTGGACCCTCGGCGTATCTCGTTTTACAGTTATGCCTCGCGCGAGCAGCGAGCCCGGAAGGGCAAAGGCGTAGGAGGCGCTAGTGAGATCTGAGAGGAGTTCGGCGCGAGCGGTCGATACTGAGCAGTGCTTCCGACGGCGAGTTTCGCGGCCGCCCGGCACCAGCGAGTTTAAAGCGCGGCGGTGGCTGAGACTCTGATACACGAGCCTCGATCCCGATGCAGGCGAGGGAGATGGGTCCTGAGAGATGGCCCGATTATTGGCGAGTCGTGGCGAGATATGAGATAAATTTGGATCAGCGGTTCGATTCGATGCACGATGGTTCACCCCGAGCGAGATAGTTTGAGGCTACGGGACTTTACGAGTTGTAGCCCGCGAGTTTTACGGGTCGAGGCACGAGGATGATCGCGAGAGTTCATCCGGCGATTCTGACGGATCATGCGGGTGATCAAGGCTTGAGACCGAGTCGTGACCTTTGGTTCGCGTCGGTGCGTGATACCGCGATCGATTGGTTTGATTCATGGAGCTTTCGGGAGAGCATGCACCTCGGCAGTATGGGATGAGTTTTGGGGCTTTCTCACGCACTTCTTGCCTCGCGGATGAGGAGCACGCGGTAAGCGATTTTTATTCTTGAGGCGAGAGAGAGGCGCCGTCGGGAGTACAATGTCGAGTTCGATTCTTTGGCTCGATATGTCCCTGCGCTAGTTGCGAATATGGAGGATAGGGTGCGTCGCTACGTCACCGCTTGATGATTATATGGCGAGTCTTGTGCGGGTGTTTCTCTTGTGGGCATGGACATTGCCGCACGCAGCTCATGCACTAGGATGTGAGGCACGGAGGGTCGAAGGAATGACACGGATCAGCAGAAGAGGCGGGGCGGCGAGGTCCTTTGGTGACTTTCGAGCGGACCGCCTCGGCGAGCTAGTTATATACCCCGCCATGCAGTGGTCCTCCACCGTCTTGAGGCGGTCGGGGCTCGAGGTTGATTTTCGAGGAAGCGGTGTTAACGGTGAAGCCACCCACCTCGTTGTGACCGTTGTGGTAGACTCCATTTTGGAGAGTGTCGTGCTAGATTGGGAGTTTGTTTTGCATGCGGCCAGCGGGCCATTTGCGAGCTGTCAGACCAAGGAGCGCGGATGTTACGACTCGACGCCGAGGATTTGTGGCTGGTTCATCACCTTCTACTATGCCTGCAGTGAGGCCTATGATTAGAGTGGGCGGTAGCCGTATATCCTTAACCCTCTAGAGTTTTGGTATGCTTGTTATGATGATCTCATTATTGTGTGCTATGTACGGATAGCATTGTGATATGTGTGAGTTAGAAACATGCTTAGTTGGGAGGATACGTATGGGGGCATGGTAAGTGTGAACCTTAGACTATGTCACGACTGAGACCTTAGGGGTAAGGTCGTCTTGAGTTAAAGATTTATTTTTGACCCTTATCAGAGTAGTAGTATACGTGGGATTTATTTGTGTGATAAGTCCGTGGGTAGTGTGAGATGGAAGTGGTAGCTTTCATGACGTGAATTAGTAAGATTGTTCCGGATCGGGGAACAACAGTTTGGCGCGGTTGGGGGTCGGGTTGAGGACCATTTGCGGGTCAACCCGTAACCCGGTTTGGGGTGGGGTCAGTTCTGGGTGGTCCCGCCAGGTGGTAGGGTCACGAGGATGCTAGGCCCAAGTTTGTATGACCATCGTATGAGTTTGTGGATGTGTTCGACCAGAATCGTTCGTGAATGCCGGGAATGGCCTTAGGGGATATTACGGCTAGTAAGATGACCAAGTTTGGAGGTAGTGACTCCAGAGATTTTCGGGAAGCAGGTAATGACTGAAGTATGGTACGCACTGGGAGAGTTCAAGTGTTCGAGAAGGGCACGACGAGTAAGGAAAGAAGAGGACGTGTGTTATTTCGTGGCCAAACTGTGGCGTTGACAACTTGTTAGAGGAACTTCATCGATATCCGTCTTGAGAAGGAACATTCGGGACGAATGTTTCTAAGGAGGAGAATGTTATACCCGTAGTTGCGGTATGTATGTGAGGGCGTGCGTGCGAGTACTGCAGAAAATTTTGAAAAGAAAGAAAGATGTGAGTTTTAAACGGAAAAGTTTCTGTTATTTGTGAAGAAAAAGGTTCGTTAATGGGAATTGGATTCCCAGTTTGGTATTGGACTTCATAGATTATATTAGAATTTTGAGATTTTATTTTGGAAATGGTCACGTGGGGCCACGGAGAAATTCTGGTTTTGTGGGCCCGCTTTGTTTTGAGATTTCCGGTATTGTGGATATTTTTGAAGACGTTTTATGAGGGCCAATAGGAGGTGACACGTGTCACCCCGCCTAGTGGCTTGGCGGTTACATTTGTGCACAACACGGTTAGAGTCGTTTTTCGACGAAACGTTTTCGCGTAACTGCGAAGGAAAATTCGGCTATGTCGTTTTGTTTTTTTGCGGATTTTTCCAGAGGCGAAACATTCGGACCAACGGGAGGGTGACATGTGTCACCCTCACAATGGAGACAAGTGGGGCGTGACTTGGCGAAACAAGGCAAGTTGGGCTTGATATTTGTGTAGATATTTGTGAGGTTTTAAGGAGTAGGGTCTAGGGTGCACTTGGCTTGATCTTGGCCTTACACTTGCCTTGCACTTGGCTAGATCTTGGCCGTTGGTTGGCCTTTGGGTTTCTTATAAATACCACTTGTGAAGACTTATTCATTCACTCCTCACTTTGTCTAAGTCTTGAAATCCCTCCTCCTCTAGTAGCTCTCGTCCTAAGCCTCTCCCCTCCCTCCTCCTTGTGGCCTTTGGCCAGAAGAGGTCCCACTTTGTGGTGCTAGTAGTGGGGTACCACTGCTAGTTGTTTTCGTATAATACCCCTTGTTGTGGTATAGAAATACTCCCTAGTATTGTTATAATGCCCAAAATACCTTAGCCTTGTACCTTGTAGTATTCCAAAGATACCTCTTTCGTAGAGTCGGAAATACTACCTTTTGTCCTTTTAGTCTCAAACCGAAACCCTAAGCAAATCTACATAGTTGCTAGAAGTAATTGAGAAGAAGTTGGGTATAACGTCTAAGGGTTGTTTGGAGTGGTTTGGGCGCACGGGTGGAGCTAAACCTTGCTCGGGAAGCGACATTAAACTCGGATAATTTTGGGCTTGTCGAGGTAATTATCTTGTCCTCTATTGTAATTGGAAATTACATGTTTGTTAGAATATATAGTTGAAGTATACTATATATGGAACTATACTTAGTATTCGGCAATGTCTTTTGACTTAAGCTGAAGAATAAGAACTGAATCTGTATTTACATGGGATGTATTGCGATAGACTTGTGTAGTATTGTACACGTCAGGTTAGGCGTGTAAACCCCACTGGTTGGCTTGGTAGCCAGGCCTCGATAGAGGAGGAGATTTCTGCTGTTGCGGGGAGAGTCTTTTGAATTTTCTATAGAAAGATAGAAACTTATGTTTTGGGGTTAATAGACGTTTGTGACCTTTAAAGGTGAAAGTACTTAGAGTAGCGGATTATACTCGAGAGTGGAAAGGGCTAGCAAGGTTGTAGTACTTGGAGCATTTTGCTTATTGTCGATAAATCGTCGCGGTATGTGAACCTCTTCCTATCTTTTCTAGCATGATTGTTGTGAACTATGTAGTACGGTAGGCGTCACGTGTGCTAAGTGATTTGGTTGGGTTAAAACATATGGTGTTATAATAGCTTTATGGGAAGTTAGTTATAACGACCTTATGTAAGTGAAAATGGTTTACTGACGTTAGAAGTTAAGAGACTTGATCTTATAAGATAAGAGACTTAACTTATTTGTTTTAATGTGGATGTTCGTGTGAAACCTCATTCGTGAGTAATGAGTACTTGGTTTTTAAAGGGATAATGTTTCTTGATTTCGAGTCGAATGTGTATCGACAGACCAACTGCGGCGTTAATAAAAGGAAAATGTATTGAATAATGATGTGTTGTATTAAAACCGGTAGAAACCTCCATCCGCATAGAAGCTAAGATGAGACAAAATGATATTACATTTTCTAGATCATGATTTCTGTAAAAAGATCATTATAAACAAGAATAAACTACTCACGTATATGACATATGTTACTTAATTGTTCTAAAAGGAATCAAGTGATTAAGTTTGGGAACTATGAAACCATTTGAAAATGAGAAGCTTGAGTAATGAAACTAGGCAAAGCGGAACTTAGGAAAAGAATGTTGTTACTTGGTTTTGAAAAGGAAGGTGGGTTGGTCATTCTAATACTACTGTATCGGGTGACTTTTATAAAAGAAATGGATCTCTTTTAAAAGAACTTACGTATGTAGTACTTTGGGGTTAAAACCCCGGACTTTGGTATAAAATGAAAGTACTTTGTGTTGTTGTGAAACTTGCCTATGCTTGTTGTTGTGAAGCTTGGCTATGCTTATTGTGATAACCTTTGTTGTGCAAAGCGTTGTATTTACGTATTCTGGCGTCTCGATGGAGGGTCGGTTGACTTGTTGAGAACTTACTTGGGCGTCTTGCAGCGGTGACGGAGAAATTCCGCAGTGCGTTCGCTGATAGTATTATTGTTGTTAATCACTTTGGACATCACGACACGATCGTGGCGCGCGGGTATGCTTCCATTTTGGTTAATGTCTTGTTGTTAATCGCTTTGGATATCTCGACCGCGATCGTGGCGCGCGGGTATGTTTCCATTTGATTATCGCCTTGTGATTTCCTTTTGGACATCTCGACCGCGATCGTAGCGCGCGGGTATCGTCCATTTGGAATGCCGTCTATTGTTTCCCTCTGGACATCGACCACGATGCGTAGCGCACGGGTATGCGTCCATTTGGAAAGTTGTCTTATTGTTTCCCTTTGGACATACTGACACGATGCGTAGCGCACGGGTATGCTTCCATCTGGATTGCTGTCTTGTTGTTGAGGTCACATGGACATGTCTACACCGATGCAGTATTCCGGGGGCATGCGGCCATGATACGAACCTGATTGATGTTGTGGGCGTGAGACCCATAGTTATATCGGAGTGATGGTTTTTATGTTGTGATCAGTAGTTTGGTTATCATACATGTCTCCCCTTTATATAGACTAGTATGATTTCATTCTGACTTTATGCAGTTTCACATACTTGGTACTGTTATCGACCTCCTTGAGGCCGCGTTCATCTGCGCGGTAGAGTACATCGGCCGTAGATCCTCGCTCATAGGATCACGATTCAACAGATTTGAAGCTCCGTTTATCCGGAGGCGTATCTTTAGGTAGTTGTTCCCTGAGTTGTAGGTTCTTGTACATTGAGGTATGGCGGGCCCTGTCCGTCATAGTCATGTATATCTTAAGTGCAGTAATCTTGTTGTGGGCGGGGTTGTAAAAGGATTAAAGCTGTTCAGTTTATGTATATCTTGAAGGCAAGCGTTTTGGTTGGCCTGTTTATTTATTATATCTTTTGTTAAATGACTCATGTTTTATGTTCCGCTGATTTTCTCTGATGTATGTATCACTAGGGTGCCCGGGGTAAGGCACCAGTAACGGGCCCCGGAACGGGTCGTTACAATTACTCACGAATGAGGTTTCACACAAAACTCATATTAATTCATTTAAGTTAAGTCTCTTATCTTATAAGATCAAGTCTCTTAACTTCTAGAAATCAGTAAACCATTCTCTTTATCTCTCTTAAGACGTTATACCTAACTTCCCATAAAGCCAGTATAACTCTTATGTTTTCAAAACCAAGCATTACTCTTCTTTCAAAAAGGTTTCTTAATTCTGTTGAAATACTTCAAGATTCTTTATTCAGGCTTAAGTCAAAAGACATTGCCATAATACTACATTCAGTTAACACACGTACGTCTACCGTACTATATATATGTTCCTTTAAAATATTTCAAGGTTCTTATTATTCAGGCTTAAGTCAAAAGACATTGCCGTACAATTATATTCGATTAGCACACGTCGTCACGTACCGTACATATATTTATTATTCAGGCTTAAGTCAAAAGACATTGCCACACGTCGTCTGGTACTATATATATACTTTTAAAATACTTCATGCTCAAGTATAAGAAGAATCACATACCTCGCGACGATTATCGACTATAAGCAAAAGCGCTCACGGCTATAACCCAGCTTTGGTCCACCTTCTAAGTAGCCCATGCTACTTGCGAACATTCAACGATAAAGGTTATCACCATCAGTATATACAATCCTATGTAAGTACAGTTTAACTTCTACTTATATTCTTCAAGTGATTTGATTCAAGTCTTTTACGTAATATCCTTCTATTACGGTTCAATTCTCTTCTTATGAATCTTATATTCATTTCTACTACGACGGTATGTAATTTCCAATTACAATAGAAGGACGATAGTATTTACCTCGATGAGCCCAAAATTATCCGAGTTTAAAGTCGCTCCCGAGCAACGCTAGCTCCTACTCCGAGTGCTCAATCCGCTCCAAACAACCATTAGAAGTTCTAACCAACTTCTACTTAAATACTTCAACTATCAATGAAGATTTTCCTTAGGGTTTCGTTTAGTGGCTAAAGAAGGTATAATAGTATTTTACTGGCTTTTGTAAGTGTAACCTTGGGAATACTACAAGGTATTTGGGCCAAGGTATTTGGGCATTATAACAATACTTTGGAGTATTTCTATACCACTAAAGGGGGTATTTATGCGAGACAACTAGGCTAGGGGTACCCACTGGCCAGACACCACATGAGGGAGGGGTGGCTCTCGGCAAGGCTCACTCAAGGGAGACTCTTTGAATGACTACAAACAAGAGGGAGGGAGTATTTGAGACTTAGAAAGATTGCTCAATTTAGGATGAAATAACTCTTCAACAAGGGGGGTATTTATAGGTCAAGGAATGGCCAACCAATGGCCAAGATTCATCCAAGTGTAAGGCAAGTGTAGGGCTAGATTTATGCCAAGTGCACCTTATCCATCTACCACACCAACTTGCACAAAAATATCCTACCAACTATAGCCCTCTTTTTCGTCCCTTTGCCGTCCCACTTCCTTCCAATGTGAGGGTGACACATGTCACCCTCCCGTTGGTCCAAAATATTTCGTCTCTCGGAAAAATCCGCAAAAATTAAAAATGACATAGCCGTATTTTTCCTTTCGCAAGTTTAGTAAAACGTTTCGTCGAAAAACGACTCCTTTCGGCACTTGTGCCCAAATTTTCGAATCTTGTCAAATCTTAAGGCTCAAATTTTAAATACGTACGCCCTCACGTACATACTCTGGAAATACGGGGTATAACCCGTTTCTCCGGAGGCTTATCTTTTGGTATGTTACCCTGCGTCTGTAGGTTCTTATGCATCTGAGGGTATGGCGGGCCACTCCGTCATAGTTGTTGTAAAACTCTTAGAAGTGCAGTAATCTTGTTGTGGGTAGAGTTGTAAAAAGGATAAGCTGTTCGGGTTTTATATATATATCTGAGGCAACCGCTTTTGGTTGGCTGTTTATTTATCATATCTCTTGTTTCATGTTTATGTTTTATTTCTGATTTTCTCGATGTTGTATCACTAAGGTGCGGGGTAAGGCACGATCCGCCCGGTTGGTCGTGACAAAAGTGGTATCGAGCGATTAATCCTCGGAAAGTGTCTCTGAATCGTATCTAGTAGAGTCTTGATTATCGGTGTGTTGTGCACCACCAATAATCGTGAGGCTATAAGATATTTAGGATTGGTTTCCATTCTTCTCATTACGAGATCGTGCCTTGTAGTGTGTGATAAGTTGGACCCTCCGACGTATTCCTTTCCTTTACGATTATGCCTCGCGTAAGGAACCCGGGCCCGAGAAGGCGGCCAGGAGGCCGCGAGTAGAGCACGGAGGTTACGAGCGAAGGCCGGTCATTACGAGATAGCGCTTCAGACGGCGAGTTTTGCGATGCCGCCACGGCCAAAGAGAGTTTAGAACCGCAGATGGCTGCTGAGACTCTGATACACGAGCCTCGGTCGCGGCTGGAGCGAGATGAGATAAGTACAAGGAGATGGCGCGATTCTTGGCGGTCGTGTCGAATATGAGGATAGGATCACGATTCAGCCCAGTGAGCACCGTAGTTCACCCCGAGCGCATTTGAGACTACGGAATTTCGAGTCAGGCCCGCCGTGTTCTATGGATCGAGAGCCGAGATGACCCTCAAGAGTTTATCCAAGCGGCTACGGATCATGAGTGATCGAGCCTCGAGGCGTAGTCGGTGGTATTGGGTTCGCATCGCGTGATCTGCGATCATTTTTGATTCGCGAGCTGTCCGGGAGAGCATGCACTTCCAGCCGTATGGGACGAGTTCTCGGGGCATTTCTTGCACATTTCTTGCCCCACAGATGAGAGGGCTCGGTACAGATTTTTGACGTTGAGGCGGGGCGGGCGGACGGTTAGAGAGTACAATGTGGAGTTCGACTCATTAGCTCGGTATGTCCCGTGTAATGGCGATATGGAGGATGATTACACCGCTACGCCACGGGCTAGATGATTACTTGGCGAGGCTTGTTCGGGTGTAGCTCTTGGTGGCATGGACATTGCGCACGCAGCTCATGCACTTGGATGTGAGGCACGGAGAGGTCGACGGAATAACCGGGATCAGCAGAAGAGGGCCAGAACAGCAGGGTCCTTTGGTAACTTTCGAGGCGGGCCGCCTCAGCAGCAGACTAGTTATGTACATCCGCCAGTGCAAAGTGGTCCTCCACCGTCTTGGGGCGTTGGGTATTCGAGCCGGTCGTGGCTCGTGGCTTCCGTTCACGGTATACATGGGTTCTAGCCCGGATTCATGTTTCCTCGGTGTACGATGTGCGACGCCATCCGGAATGTCATCTTTTATGGTGCTTGTTTTCTGCGGCCGTCGTGGGCCGTGACGAACCGTCTAATAGGAAGGATGCAGCGAGAATGACTCACCATGGGTCGATGGCGTGTTCATCGCCTTATAGCTATGCGCCTGCAGGCGTGATTATGGTTAGAGCGACGAAGGAAAATGAAGCGGTTGATACGGTATATTCTTACCCCTCTAGAGACTAGTATGCGTTGATGATATGATGATGTGCTAAGTATTATGTTCAGATAGCATTATGTTAAATTGTGATTTAAAGGCCTGGTTAGTAAGGGTAAGGTTGGGTACCTAGAAATTGTGGGCCTTAGAATATTATACGTGGAGACCTTAGATGCAAGGCCGTCCTGAGTAAAAGATTTTGTTTACAATTGACCTTTGTCGGAGTGCATAGTATACGTGGGGTATACTTGTGTGATAAGTCCGTGAGCGGTGTGAAATGAAAGAGGGTAGTTGAGCTAAGAAGACCACTAGGTTTTCGTAACTTGATTAGTGAGATTATTCCGGATCGGGGGACAAGTGGTTAGCGCGGTAGCGGGTCGGGTTGAGGACCAATCGCGGGTCAACCCGCGGCCTGAAATGTGGTGGGGTCAGTTCGAGGTGGTCCCGCCAGGTGGTAGGGTCACGAGGGTGCTAGGCCCAAGTTTAGATGACCATCGTATGAGTTCATGTATATGTTCGACCAGAAGCGGATCGTGAAGGCCGGGAATGGCCTTAAGGGAGATTGAGGCTAGTAAGATGACCAAGTTTGGAGGAGGTGACTCCAAAGTTTTGGAAACTGAAGCGATGACTGAAGTATGGTACGTATACTAGAAGAGTTCAAGTGTTCGAGAAGGGCACGACGGGTAAGGAAGGAAGAGAACGTGTGTTATTTCGTGGCCAGGCGTGGCGTTGGCAACTTGTTAGAGGAACTTTATCGTTATCCGTCTTGAGAAGGAACATTCGGGACGAATGTTTCTAAGGAGGGGAGAATGTTATACCGCATATTTCCAGAGTATGTACGTGAGGGCGTACGTACAAAAGTTTAAGCCTTAAGTAGGCAAAGTGGCGAAATTTGTGCACAACTAGCGAAAAGAATCGTTTTCCGACGAAACGTTTTCCGGACTTTGCGAAGGGAAAAATACGGCTATGTCATTTATTATTTTTGCGGATTTTTCCGAGAGACGAAATATTTTGGACCAACGAGAGGGTGACAAGTGTCACCCTCAAGTGGACGGTAAAGTGTGGGACGAACTTGGGCGTTTTTCCTTGGATTTTTTGTCAAGTAGTTGGTAGGATATTTTGTGTAGTTGATGAGCAAGTGGGACCCACAAACACATGTCCAAATCTTGACCCTCCACTTGCCCCCCACTTGGCTTGATCTTGGCCATTGAATGTCCTATAAATACCCCTCTAATGCAAGACTTATTCTTCATCCTCACTTGAAATTTCAAGGCAAAAATCCCTCTCCCCCTTAAGTGTAGTTCGTCCAAGTCCCCCTCCCCCTTGAGAAGGCCATTGGCCGAGAGTTTACCCCTTTGCCTAGTAGTTTTCGTAAAATACCCCCCTTGGTAGAAAAGTATTCTCCAAGTATTATTACTATTCCAAAATACCTTGGCCCAAATACCTTGTAGTATTCAAGGTTACACCTATACTAAAAGCCCGAAATACTATTATACTTCCTTTAGCCACTAAACGAAACCCTAAGGAAAATCTTCATAGGACGGTTGAAGTGTTAAGTAGAAGTTGTGTAGAACTTCTAAGGGTTTCTGGAGCGAATTGGGCGTTCGTAATGGAGCTAAACGTTGCTCGGGATCGACATTAAACTTGGATAATTTTGGGCTTATCGAGGTAAATACTCATCGCTTCGATTGTAATTGGAAATTACATACTATAGTAGTATAGAAATGAATATAAGATACGTAGAAGGATATTACAGAAGAGAATTGAAGTGATATCACTTCAGAAGATTATTAAAGAAGACCGAAGTCAGATTTACATAGAATTGTATTCTGATGAGAATTGTATAATTTGTGGTAGGAAGTGCTGCCCAATTTTCCATAGAATAAGGAATCAGTATCTAGAAGTATTCTCTGAGTAGTCTAGACGTTGATAGACTTTTATGACCGTTATAGGTTGAAGTACTGCAAGTAGCGTATTCTACTCAAAGGGTGGAAAGGGCTAGCCGGATTACAGTACTTTGGAGCTATTTGCTAATAGTCGATAATCGTCACGAGGTATGTGATTCTTCCTATACTCTTGAGCATGATATTTTAAAAGTATATATATATATATATATATATAGTACGGTAGACGTACGTGTGTTAACTAAGCGTAGTTTTACGGCAATGTCTTTTGACTTAAGCCTGAATAATAAGAATCTTGAAGTATTTCAAAAGAATTGAGAAACCTTTTTGAAAGAAGAGTAACACTTGGTTTTAAAAGCTTAAGAGTTATACTAGCTTTATGGGAAGTTAGGTATAACGACTTAAGAGAGATAAAAAGAATGGGTTATTGATTTTAGAAGTTAAGAGACTTGATCTCAAAAGATAAGAGACTTGACTTAATTGATTTAATATGAATTTTGTTAAAAGCGTGAAACCTCATTCGTGAGTAATGAGTACTTGGTTCGTAAAAGGAATAATGTTTTACTGATTTCGGAAATGAGAATAAGTATCGAACAAACCACAGCAGCGTTAATAAAGGGAAATGTATTGACTCCTAAAGTATTATTAAAACCAGTAGAAACCTCCATCTGCATAGAAGCTAAGATGAGACAAAATGATATTACATTTCCTATATCATGGCTGCTTTAATAAGATTGATTATGAACAAGAATAACCTACTCACATATAAGACATATGTTTCTCAAATTTTTTAAAAGATGTTATACCCCGTATTTTCAGAGTATGTACGTGAGGGCGTACGTGTATAAATTTAATCCTTAAGGATTGGCTAGGTTCGAAATTTAGGCACAAGTGCCGAAAAGAGTCGTTTTTCGACGAAACGTTTTACTAAACTTGCGAAGGGAAAATTCCGGCTATGTCATTTATAATTTTTGCGGATTTTTCCGAGAGACGAAACATTTTGGACCAACGGGAGGGTGACAAGTGTCACCCTCACATTGGAAGGAAGGGGCGGCAATTGGGACGATTTGGGAGCACTTTAGTTGGTAGGATATTTTGTGCAAGTTGTGTGGTAGATGGATAAGGTCCACATGGTTAAAATCTAGCCCTACACTTGCACCACACTTGTCTTCATCTTGGCCATTGGTTAGCCTATAAATACTCCCCTTACTTGAAGACTTTCTTCATCCAAAACTTGAGCAATCTTTCTAAGTCTCAAATACTCCCTCCCTCTTGTTTGCTTTCGTCCAAAGCCCCCTCCCCCTTTGAGAAAGGCCCTTGGCCGAGAGCCTCCCCCTCCCCCCTTTGTGGTGCCCTAGCCGAGGGGTACCCCCCCTAGCCTAGTTGTTTTCGTATAATACCCCTTGTTGTGGTATTTTAATACTCTTCTAGTATTATTGTAATGCCCAAATACCTTGGCCCAAATACCTTGTAGTATTCCCAAGGTTACACTTATACAAAAGCCCAGAAAATACTATTATACTTCCTTTAGCCACTAAACGAAACCCTAAGGAAAACCTTCATAGTCGGTTGAAGTGTTAAATAGAAGTTGCGTAGAACTTCTAAGGGTTGTTTGGAGCGGATTGGAGCACTCGGAGTGGGAGCTTAACGTTGCTCAGGAGCGACTTTATACTTGGATAATTTTGGGCTCATCGAGGTAAATACTACTGTCCTTCTAGTGTAATTGGAAATTACATACTGTAGTAGTATAGAAATGAATATAAGATTCATAGAAGAGAATTGAACTGTAATAGAAGGATATTACGAGAAAGAATTGGCGAAATCGCATCGGAAGAATATTAAGATAGAAGTTTAAAGCAGACTTACTTAGAATTTGTATTCTGATGGTGATAACATTTATTGGTTGAATGTTTTGCAAGTAGCATGTGCTACTTAGAAGGTGGTCAAGGCTAGCCGGGTTATAGCCGTGGAGCGTTTTGCTTATAGTCGATAATCGTCGCGAGGTATGTGATTCTTCCTATACTCTTGAGCATGAAGTATTTTTAAGGAATATATATAGTACGGTAGACGTACGTGTGGCAATGTCTTTTGACTTAAGCCTGAATAATAAGAATCTTGAAATATTTTAGAAGAGTATATATAGTACGGTGAGCGTGCGTGTGTTAATCGAATGTAGTGTCACGCAATGTCTTTTGACTTAAGCCTGAATAATAAGAATCTTGAAATATTTTAGAAGAGTATATATAGTACGGTAGACGTACGTGTGTTAACTGAATGTAGTGTCACGGCAATGTCTTTTGACTTAAGCCTGAATAATAAGAATCTTGAAATATTTTAGAAGAGTATATATAGTACGGTAGACGTACGTGTGTTAACTGAATGTAGTGTCACGGCAATGTCTTTTGACTTAAGCCTGAATAATAAGAACCTTGAATGTATTCCAAAAATATTAAGAAACCATTTTGAAAGAAGAGTAACACTTGGTTTTAAAAGGTTTTAAAAAGAGTTATACTAGCTTTATGGGGAGTTAGGTATAACGTCTTAAAGAGAGATAAAGAAAATGGTTTACTGATTTTAGAAGTTAAGAGACTTGATCTTATAAGATAAGAGACTTAACTTAAATGAATTAATATGGATTTTGTGTGAAACCTCATTCGTGAGTAATGAGTACTTGGTTTTTAAAAGGAATAATGTTTTACTGATTTCGGAAATCAGAATGTGTATCGACAAACCACTGCAGCGTTAATAAAGGAAAATGTATTGAATAATTAAGTATTATTAAAACCAGTAGAAACCTCCACCTGCATAGAAGCTAAGATGAGACAAAATGATATTACATTTTCTAGATCATGGCTGCTTAATAAGACTGATTATGAACAAGAATAACCTACTCACCTATGGCATATGTTACTCAATTGTTTTAAAAAGAGATTAAGACATTGAACTATGAAACTTTTCTAAAGAGACTTGCGTAATTGAAATTAGGCAACCGGAACTTTAGGAAAAGAAAGGCATTGTGTTGTCTTAAAATGGTTTAAAACATAAAGTGTTATAACAGCTTTATGGGAAGTTGGTTATAACGACTTTATGAAAACAAAAGAAGGGTTTTATCATTTGTTTTAATGTGGTAACTTGACTTTTAAAAGAGAAGTATTTTGGTCCAAAAAGAAGGCATGGTATTGCCTTAATTTGGTCTTAAAAAGGAAAGTATGAAAGTTGTTTTGGTTTACTTAAAAGATATAAGTCACACATTTTTATATACTACGGGTATCGGGTGACTTTCATAAAAGGAATGGATCTCTTTAAAAGGAATTTAACGTACGTAGTACTTTAGGGTTAAAACCCGGACTTTGTCATAAAATGAAAGTACTTTAAGTTGTGTGTAACTTGCCTATGTTTGCGTGTGATAGACTTGTTGTGCAAGGAATGTATTTCACTCGACTACCGTGTTCATGGGATGAACCGGGAATGTATTTCATGTCACGACCCGAACCCGGGCCCGTGACTGGTGCCTTACCCGGACACCCAAGTAGCCATACATCAGAGTAATCAGCGGAACATAAAACAAGACATGAAAATATTATGAAGTAAGAACAGTAATCTGAGAAAAACTTGCCTTTCGGCATATATATAAATCAATTTAAAACCGAACAGTTACATCCTTATTACAACTCTGCCCACAACAGTACTACAGACCTCTACGAATGATATGACAACAACGACGGGACAGGGCCCCGTCATACCCCTGAATGTAAGCACCTACAACAACAGGGGACTATACCAAGACAAGCCTCCGGAGAAACGAAGCTTTCCCAAACGCTGAACTGTGACCCTAAGAGCGAGGATCAACGACTGGTATACCTTTACCTGCGGCATGAACGCAGCCCCCCGAAGGAGGTCGATAACAAAAGTCGAGTATGTGGCGAAAATAAGTCGTAAATGAAATCATAGTAGTCTATATAAAGCAGGAGACATGCATGATAACCAAATTACAGTTCACCATAAATAAGCAGTCATGTCAAGTCAGGGACTCACGCCCTCAAAGCCATCACTCAAATATAACTATGGGTCTCACGCCCACCACATCATTCATGCCGTGGAATACCTTCTCATCACGGCGATCTATGATATAAAAGCATCAAGGAATACACATGAACACGGGTCCCACGTGTCCTAATAAAAGCTGCGGGGTAAATGCGAAGGCATGGCCGACTACTAAAACCCACGATACCAACAAGGTCATAAATCGTATCATGAGATCTGTCTGGCCGTCACATGATCAAAGGCCGCCACTCGCCCGCGATATCTAATGTGCGCGTCTAGCCACAGAACTTCCGCGACTCGCGTAGGCCAATCTCGTAGGCGCGTGAGGTATAACCCGCATCGAGGGTAGCTACTCCCGGTATCTGCACGGACTTCGCGATCCGCATGGCCACATAGACCGCATGACCACGCGGCGCGTACTAACCTGGAACTCCGTAGCTCGCATGGATCACCTGGACCGCGTAGGTATTCTCGAATCATAGGTCACTAGACGCTGAGTCTACCAGCGTGGAGGCGGCTTAACCTCCGGAAACAAGTCAAGGTGAGTGGTACAATACCAACATATCGGCTGATAGTGAAACAATTTAAGCGCAATCGAGGGGAAACCCCTTTACACAAACATCACAAGATACTAACACACGTAGCATCCTAGCATGTTTACTTAACAAATCAACAAGAAAGTATTACAAGGCTATCACAACCCAACACAATCAAGTTATACACACAAGGCACTTTCTACTATATGATTAACAAGATCGGGTTTTTATCCCCAAAGTACTTCATACATTAACTCTTTTAAAAGATACGTTACTTTCACAAAAAGTCACACAATACCCGTAGTATATGAAAATAGAGTGACTATCTTTTAAAGTAAACCAAAACACTTCCCTTTGTAAAATCAAGTAACAACATTCTTTTCCAAACGCTCAAGTTTGCCTAATTTCAATTACTCAAGTTTCTCATTTTCGAAAGGTTTCGTAGTTCATAGTCTTATTCAATTAAGAATATAATTCTCTTTTAAACAATCGGAGAAACATAAGCCTTATATGTGAGTAGGATATTCTTGTTTATAACAATCTTATTACAGCAGCCATGATCTAGGAAATATCATTTTGTCTCACCTTAGCTTCTATGCAGATGGAAGTTTCTACTGGTTTTAATAATACTTAATTATTCAATACATTTTCCTTTATTAACGCTGCAGTGGTTTGTCGATACACATTTCTGATTTCCGAAATCAGTAAAACATTATCCTTTTTTAAAAACCAAGTACTCATTACTCACGAATGAGGTTTCACACAAAATTCATATAATTCATTTAAGTTAAGTCTCTTATCTTACAAGATCAAGTCTCTTAACTTCTAAAATAAATAAATCATTTGTTTCATCTCTCTTAAGCCGTTATACCTAACTTCCCATAAAGCTAGTATAACTCTTAAGCTTTTAAAACCAAGTATTACTCTTCTTTTAAAAACAGTTCTTAATTCTCTTGAACTACTTCAAGATTATTATTATTCGGGCTTAAGTCAAAAGACATTGCCGTACCACAACGTTCAATTAACACACGTACGTCTACCGTACTACATAATTATACACATATCATGCTAGAAGAGATAGGAAGAGGTTCACATACCTCGCGACGATTATCGACTATTAGCAAATCGCTCCACGACTATAACCCTAGCTTTGGTCCACCTTCTCAAGTAGCACATGCTACTCGCAGAACATTCAACCTATACAGGTTATACAAGTCTATCAAAGTCTAGACTACTCGGTAGAATAAATCTAGATACAAGATCCTACGGGAAAATTGGGCAGCCCTTCCTGCAAGTCAAGCTTACACACAAGTCTCTTGTGTCTGATCCTACGTAATTCTGATTCGATTCTCTTCTTTAAATTCAGGCTTAAGTCCAAAGACATTGCCACAAAACTATGTTCAGTTCTATATATAGTATACTTCAACTATATATTCTAACAACATGTAATTTCCAATTACAATAGAAGGACAGTAGTATTTACCTCGATAAGCCCAAAATTATCCAAGTATAATGTCGATCCTGAGCAACGCTTAGCTCTACTCGTGCGCTCAACCCGCTCCAAACCACCCTTAGAAGTTCTAACCAACTTCTACTTAATACTCCAACCAACTATGGAGATTTTCCTTAGGGCTTCGTTTTTGTGACTGAAGGAAGTATAATAGTTTTACGGGGCTTTTCGTATAGGTATAACCTTAGAATACTACAAGGTATACGGCTAAGGTAATTTGGGTATAGTAACAATACTTTTGAGAGTATTTCGACCACGAGGGGGTATTATCTGAAAACAACAAGTGGGGGTACCACGGCTAGCACCTGAGGAGGGGAGAACTCTCGCCAAGGGAGGATGGTGTTGGACGAGAACACATATAAGAGAGGGGGAGGATTTTAACACTTAGAGATTTGTAGAATGGATGAAGAACTCTTCAAAGGGGGGGTATTTATAGGTCAAGCAAAGGCCAACCAATGGCCAAGATCATGCCAAGTGCAAGGCAAGTGTAGGGTCAAGATCAAGCCAAGTGCACCTTATCCATCTACCACCAAAATATCCTACCAACTCCTTCACCAAACAATGGCCAATTCGTTCAACCCCTTTACCGCCTAAGTCCTTTCCAATGAGAGGGTGACAAGTGTCGCCTCTTGTTGGTCAAAATGTTTCGTCTCTCGGAAAAATTCGCAAAAATTAAAAATGACATAGCGAATTTTCCTACGAAAGTGGAAAGCGTTTCGTCGAAAACGACTCTAAACCGTGTTGTGCACAAAGAATAATTCGGCCAAGCCTATTCTCAAGTTCAAATTTTTCTACGTACGTCCTTACGTACATACTCTGAAAATACGGGGTATAACATTCTCCCCTCCTTAGAAACATTCGTCCCGAATGTTCCTTCTAAGTCTCAAAGCGAGCGGCGCCCGAGATAGCCTTCACTACTATAATTAGGAGAACAAACCTGCCACACCTGGCCACAGAAACACCCGCGCAAAATACTTACATCCACGTCCACGAGGAAACACTTCTAACATCACCACAAAACACCTCTCTCAGGGTCTAGAATATACTTCTTCCGCACCTCTTCTTTATAAAGAAATGATCACATCTATGCTCGCCATACATGCTCGCTTCTTCCGATACCACTTTTGTCACTTTGCCGCGAGGTTCTAGTGTCACTCCGGTGACCCAACAAATGGTACAGGGCTGCATCGCGATCCACGAGGCGTCATACACTTCTTGTACACTCGAACTCTTTCTCATAACCTACCACATTTCTGATACTGCTTCAGTTCCCAAAACTCGGGGTTATTATCTCTAACGTGGTCAACATTAACTGGGAACACTCTGGATGGATCTCCGATACTTTCCCGAATATAACCATACGAAAGACCGGACGTACTGCCTCCTACGTCGGACGGCAAATGCTAACATATAGGCAACCTAGCCTACTCTTCACATGAACTCAAAAAGGCCTAAAGTAACTCGGGTTAAGTTCCCTCTGTTTTCCAAAACTCGTCACACCCTAACCGGGGTTGTACCTTCAAGAAGACCGATCGTCAACCTGAACTCTAAGCGTCGTCGCCGATAATCCGCACGATTTCTTTGAGCTGCCAAAAACCTCCTCTAGATAAGCTTCACCCTATCCACAGTCTGTTGGAACAAGCCTGAACCAACTATCTGAACCTTGCCAACATCAAACCAACGGCCAAAACTTACACTTCCGCCCCTACAAGGCTTCATAAGGCGACATCCGAACACTGAAATGGTAGCTAAAAACACTCCTTCAACAGGAGACAACAATCCTTGCAACTACCCCTGAAAATCAAACACTGGCCCGAGGGCGAATGTGATTCTGAGACTCACCTGAGTTCCTAACCCTGCCTGGTAAAACTTTCAGAAAACGAAAATAGCCACAACACAGGCTTCACTGCGCCATAAGGTGAAGGTAGGCACCGTGCGACCTTACAACCTTTACGATATAATCAACACTACCGAGTACACGGTCTTTGCTGAAGACAAGGCGGTGACCTCGCCGGCCCGACTCATGGTCGAATCGTCCACGAACTCGTACGTTGGTTAACTAAACTTGGGCCTAACACCCTCGTGACCCTACCACCCGGCGGGACCACCACAAACTGACCCCACCACCATACAGGCCGCGGGTTGACCCGCAACGTGGCCTCAACCCGACGCGCAAAACACTAGCTCCCCGAGGGAAAACTCTCACTAATCATGTTACGAAAACCTAGCGGTCTTCTTAGCTCAACTACCCTCTTTCAGTCCACACTACTCAGGGACTTATCCCACAAACATAGCTCACGTGCACTATGCACTCCTATAAGGGTCAAACATAAACATACGTCTTTTACTCGAGATGGCCTTACCTCTAAGGTCTCTACGTATAAAACTCTAAGGCTCACACTTTCTCTATCCCCCAAATCTTACTTGGTTAACTAACCAAGATTTCTAATCACCGTATACGCAATGCTATCAGAATGTAACACTTAAGGTATACTCACCTTATCACACATACTAATCTCTAGAGGGTTAAGGATATACCTGTATCTACTGCTTCACTCCCCTTAGTCGTTCTAATCAAATCTACCCTGTAGGGCGCATAACCAAGGAAGGTGTCGAACTGATCACTGATCATGCAGGCTGAGTCCTCCTACTTGCATCCCTCCTACTAGGACATCCTTACGACACATGGCCCTGACGGCCGTCGGTAAAACGAGCACCAACAAAAGACGACATTCCCCGGGATGACATCTGCCACCGCTGTGAATGCGAGGAAAAATCGAATCCGGTGGTGGAGCTACGTGTAGCGTGAACGAAACTCGAGCTCGACCAACTCCGGCTTACCGAACGTTCAACCCTTTGGAGGAACACTGCCTTTGGCGGATGTGCATATCTAATCTGCTGCTGAGGTGATTCGCCTCGAAAGTTACTAAAGGACCTTGCTTTCCTGGCCCTCTCCTGCTGTCCTTCGTTAACCCGTCGATCTCTACGTTTCTTGGCCTGCTGCGCATAAGCCCGAACACAGGCCATGCTCAAGCCTAACTGAAGAATTACTCTTGCACCACCCTCGCTTAGATAGTCATCAAGACCCGTGATAACTTGGTACATCACATACTCTGTGGTAGCTACATCCTTAGCTAGTAACAGGGTCGTCTCTTTGCAATCTATATTCTCTGTTCCTGGTCGTGGAACTGAAGGTTCAAATGTCATGGCCGCAGTAGGAACTGCCGCCGCCGTGCTAAACTCTGCTGGGGCTAGTGACGTCGCAGATGTCACGACCCGACCCCGGGGCCGCGACTAGTACCCTACCGGGGTACCCTGTCAGGTATACATCAGAGAATAGCAGCGGAACATACATAAAACAAATCTGTATAAGGTAAACATCACTAGCAAGCCGATAAGGCCGCCTTTCATAAAATAACTTAACCGATAGTGAAGCAGATAACTTTATTCTTACACCCAAACCACAAAGCGTGACTACGCACCTCTAAGAATAACAAGCGTGGCGGGCGGGGCCACGCCATACCCACTGAATGTACAAAGTCTATAACCTCGAGAATCATACCAAAAGACAAAGCCTCCGGAGAGATGGAGCTTTCGAAGTGAGCGGTGATCCTAAGAGTGCGGACCGGCCAGCTACGATCTCGACTGCGGCGTGACGCGGCCCGAAGGTCGATAACAGTACCAAGTATGTGGCCCGAAAATCGTAATGAATTCATAATAGCATATATATAAAGCGGAGACACGTATGATAGCCAAACTACGATTACCAACATATACGCAGCCATGTCAAGTCGTGGACTCACGCCTCTAAGTCATCACTCAAATATAACCATAGGTCTCATGCCCATAATATCAATCGTGCGTGGAATTCCTTCCTCACCGCGATGCATGATATATCAACACTAAGAGTACATATGAATACTAGATCCCACTGTATCATAAGAACCGTGCGAGGCAAGAAATCGGAAGGCATAGCTACCAGATCCACCTGCGTCCTCAATCGCGGCAAGTACGAAAGCCGGCTACCGGATCCACCGTGCAACAATACTAATACACGAAATCACGGTGGCCGGGCAAGTGCGATAGCCTCTACCAGATCCACCTGCGTCACATCGGCCAAGAACAATCGTAGGCTAACCACCAGTCCACTCGCATCACACCACCGCCCTAACCCGACCGGCAAGTACGAAGCCAACTACGGATCCACCTGCATCACGTCTCGGCCGGCAAGTACGAGGCTAACTACTAGATCCACCTGCGTGATGAACCTCATGGAGAGCTAATCCATGGAACAAAATCGCCAACAGGAAACGAACCCTCATCATGGCCGCCACCCGTGGAATCCTCCATCACCGACTTGACGCCCAAATAACTCATAACTACATGCTTTTAATTCGAATTTCAATATCATGCCTTTACATAAACCAAGACAATTACCATGCCTTCTTTTCACATAAACCAAGAGAATTCTTATTTAAGCAAGCCAAAGTACTTATCAAGGCACCCATAGAAAAATTCTCAATTGAACAAGCCCAAAACACTATCAAGGCACAAACAGAATAATTCTCTTTTAACAAGCCAAAGTACTACGTACGTACATCCTTTTCAAGAGATTCCTTTTTATGCAAAATCCAAGATACTAACACCCGTAGTATCAAGGAGCGTCTATTTTTTCAACGTAAGTTACTACACCTTTAGAAAACTCATTTCAAAGCTTGAAACCAAGTAACTTCGATTTTTCACAATCTAGACAACTTATGCTCATTAATCAAAATAGACAACTTTCATAACCTTCCATAAAGTTATTATAACCAACTTCCCATAAAGCCGTTATACTAACTTTATGCTTTAGAAAATTCGACATCCTTATCCATTCATAAGGCCGTTATAACTCCTTATGAACCATTTCGTTCTTTTACTATCCAAGAGGCTTATACTTCAAACAAATTCATACAATTTTCAAAAATACTTCAAGCCTCTTATCTTTAGAATAATTCAATACTCAATACTTTCACACCAAGTACTCTATACTTTTGTAAAATCATACTTTTCCCTTAACCAAGGGACTTATACTTCTTAAAACAAACAAGTCTTTGTTTATACTTAAACAAGTAAAAATACTAAATCTTGTACGTCTACCGTACTACATAGATACAAATACTCATGCTCAAAGATAGGAAAGTTCCACATACCTCTTTCGATCAATCCACTTGCTAAGCTCAAACTACCATGAGTAATATGCCAACCTATAATAACCATAGTACGTTTATTAACCTCTAATTTCAATGTATGAATTATCTAAGCTCAAAGCCACTAAATTCTATGGAAAATTGGGCAGCATTTCCTTTGTTTCTACTCACTTTGCCACCTTTCTCAAGGCCGAATTTACCATCAAAACACCACATTGTAAGGCTCAATCAATCCAACAATTTAAAGGGGATTACACACCCAAAATTCTGTCCCATAAGTTTACAATAATTCACTTAACAATTCTAGGGTAGTTTTTAGGCTACAACATGCTCATAATCTCTTCTTAACCCATTCTTCATAACCAAACCACATTTCTAGCATGCAATGACTCTAAGAGCATTATTTACTACCACAAGTTCTTTCTTCTTAACATGCAACACTATAAACTAAATCTAAAGGAAGAATCATTACCTTAAAGTTTTAGCCAAAACTTATTCCAAGTATTGCTAGCTTCCTTGCCAAGAACACCACCACAACAATGCCAACAAGCTAGCTCTGAGCTTCCTTTTGGTTCTTAACTATTCAGATTTTTCTAAGTGTTTTTAGAGAGAAGGGAGCAATTTGAGAGAGAGAGAGAAGATGAAAGATAGAAAATGTCCAAGTCTTAGTCAATATATTGCATGCAAGAAAATCAGATGGGGACACTTGTCACCTCCCATGGTCTCTTTTAAAACAAAAATCGACTTTTCTAAGTTTTTCGCCCAAAATCCGCCTCGGCGCGGCGGCCGCCAAGCCATGGCTGAAACTCCGCAGCTCTCGATCTTTCGGCGCGCGCTGCTATTCCGGCGCGCGGCGCTGCAACTTCAGCGACCCTTGAACTTTGGCGCGCGGCCTCGCATCCGGCGCCGCGGCCCTGTCGCCTTGGTCCGAAACGCATTTCTGTCCGACTGCACACTGAACTTGTAACTCTCATAACTTTCTACTCCGACGTCCTATCGACGAACGGTTGGTTGCGTTGGAATCTAGACTCAACGAACTACGCCCCAGGCCTTTGAAACACTTATGAACTCTCAATGTACCGGGTCATAACCCGCCTCAAAGTTGACTAAAACCCGTCCGGAACAATCCGTCAACCTATCTTCTGAAAATTTTAAGTCTTACCCCCTTTCGTACGCCCATGCGCGCATGACCTGAACTACGGTGTAACATTCTCCCTTAGAAACATTCGTCCCCGAATGTTCTTTTTAGAGCCAATCTACTATTCCTCGGTACATCCTCGTACTATATACTAATGGAACTTCATTATGCCACCTATGACCATAAGATATCGCACACGCATACCCATTCACTGTAAGTCAAACAGAAAATGAACCCAAAGTATGAACCATTACTACTTACCCTCGCTCACGGCCTAACAGAATTGCCCGTTCGTATCTACCAACTTATTCTAACACATGTACATAGTCTCAATATCCCTCGTTCATGATACTAAATCTTACAACAATCCCATCACTTACTCATGAATCTCATCTGCTATACTCTTAAGCATACCACGTAGCTTAATTTACAAACATAGTTTCCCATTAGGTCTCTTAATTAAACTTCTTAAGGGTCCATTTATTTCTCGATAACTCAAAGTCTCCTAATTATCTCAAATTAGTACGCATAACCTTGATGAGAGTTCATCAAACCACTCCCTACCTTCCGGTATCTAATTAGTCCTTATCAATCCTTGGTATTCCAATATCATTCTAGGCAACACGTGTCGACCTATACATAAATCGTATAGTGAATGTCACTATACCCACTATACTACCATCATAACTAACCCGATACGCAATCCACATAATCTTTCTGGTCATCTTTGCCTTCTCGTAGTCGCCAACAACATAACTCGTTAGGAGAGACGACCACAACCACACAAATCTATCGCACGATCTTAGAGTGAGAAGAATGGAAACCAATCCTAAATATCCTGCAACCTCACGATTATAGATGTGGTGCAACACCGATAATCAAGACTCTACTAGACACGATGCGTAGACACTTTCCGAGGACTAATCGCTTTGATACCACTTTTGTCACGACCCGAGCCGGGCGCGACTAGTACCTCAGGGTACCTGTCGGTATACATCGGAGAATAGCGGTGAACATACATAAAACAAATCGTATAAGGTAAACATCACTAGCAAGCCGATAAGGCGCCTTTCATAAAATAACTTAACCGATGGTGAAGCGAGATAACTTTATTCTTACGGCCCAAACCACAAACGTGACTACGCACCTCTAAGAATAACAAGCGTGGCGGGACGGGGCCGCCATACCCCGAATGTACAAAAGTCTATAACCTCGTGGAATCATACCAAAGACAAAGCCTCGGGAGGATGGAGCTTTCGAAGTGAACGGTGATCCTAAGTGCGGACCGACCAAGCTACGATCTCGACTGCGGCGTGAACGCAGCCGAAGGAGTCGATCTAACAGTACCAAGTATGTGGCGAAAATATCGTAATGAATTCATAATAGCATATATATAAAGCGGGAGACACGTATGATAGCCAAACTACGATTACACAACATATACGCGACCATGTCAAGTCGTGACTCACGCCTCTAAGTCATCACTCAAATATAACCATAGGTCTCATGCCCATAATATCAATCGTGCGTGGAATTCGCCCTCACCGGCGATGCATGATATATCAACACTAAAGTACATATGAATACTAGATCCCACTGTATCATAAGAAACTGCGAGGCAAATGCGAAGGCATAGCTACGGATCCACTGCGTCCTCAATCGCCAGGGCAAGTACGAAGCACTACCGATCCACGTACTAACAATACTAATACACGAAATCACGGTGGCCGGGGCAAGTGCGATAGCCTCTACCAGATCCACCCTGCGTCACATCGGCCACGGGCAAGTCGTAGGCTAACCACTGTGTCCACTGCATCACACCACTTCGCCTAACCGACGGCCAAGTACGGCAGCAACTACGGATCCACTGCATCACGTCTCGACCGGCAAGTGCGAGGGCTAACTACTAGATCCACCGCGTGATGAGACCGTGGAGAGCTAATCCATGGAACAAAATCGCATCAGCGAAAGCGAACCCTCATCATGGCGCTACCCGTGGAATCCTCCATCACCGATTTGATGCGCCCAAATAACTCATAACTACATGCTTTTAATTCGAATTTCAATATCATGCCTTTACATAAACCAAGACAATTACCATGCCTTCTTTTCACATAAACCAAGAGAATTCTTATTTAAGCAAGCCAAAGTACTTATCAAGGCACCCATAGAAAAATTCTCAATTGAACAAGCCCAAAACACTATCAAGGCACAAACAGAATAATTCTCTTTAACAAGCCAAAGTACTACGTCGTCATCCTTTTCAAGAGATTCCTTTATGCAAAATCCAAGATACTAACACCGTAGTATCGAGGGCGTCTATTTTTTCAACGTAGTTACTACACCTTTAGAAAACTCATTTCAAAGCTTGAAACCAAGTAACTTCGATTTTTCACAATCTAGACAACTTATGCTCATTAATCAAAATAGACAACTTTCATAACCTTCCATAAAGTTATTATAACCAACTTCCCATAAAGCCGTTATACTAACTTTATGCTTTAGAAATTCTGACATCCTTATCCATTCATAAGGCCGTTATAACTCCTTATGAACCATTTCGTTCTTTTACTATCCAAGAGGCTTATACTTCAAACAAATTCATACAATTTTCAAAAATACTTCAAGCCTCTTATCTTTAGAATAATTCAATACTCAATACTTTCACACCAAGTACTCTATACTTTTGTAAAATCATACTTTTCCCTTAACCAAGGGACTTATACTTCTTAAAACAAACAAGTCTTTGTTTATACTTAAACAAGTAAAAATACTAAATCTTGTACGTCTACCGTACTACATAGATACAAATACTCATGCTCAAAGATAGGAAAGTTCCACATACCTCTTCGGTCAATCCACTTGCTAAGCTCAAACTACCGCAAGTAATATGCCAACCTATAATAACCATAGTACGTTTATTAACCTCTAATTTCAATGTATGAATTATCTAAGCTCAAAGCCACTAAATTCTATGGAAAATTGGGCAGCATTTCCTTTGTTTCTACTCACTTTGCCACCTTTCTCAAGGCCGAATTTACCATCAAAACACCACATTGTAAGGCTCAATCAATCCAACAATTTAAAGGGGATTACACACCCAAAATTCTGTCCCATAAGTTTACAATAATTCACTTAACAATTCTAGGGTAGTTTTTGTCACGACCCGAAACCGGGCCCGCGACTGGTGCCTTACCCGGGCACCCAAGTAGTCAAACAACATCAGAGAAAATCAGCGGAAATTAAAACTCATACATGATAACCAATGAAAAGAGAAAACAGGCTATCCAAACGGTTACCTTTTCTGAAAATAACTAACACGAGCGATTACAATCCGCCACATCGATTTACGCACCTCTAAGAATTTTTATAACATCTCTGACGGACGGGGCCCCGCCATACCACGAATGTACAAAGTTCTACAACTTCGTGAACCGTACCAAATGACAAAGTCTCGAATGAATGGAGCTTTCGAGAATCAACAGCGATCAAAGGGGCGGATCAACAAGCGATGTATCTCAACTGCGGCGTGAGCGGCCCGAAGAAGTCGATACAACAGTGCAAGGTATGCGAAGCAGAAAAATCGTAAATGAAATCATAATAGTCTATAAGGAAAGCAGAGACATGTATGATAACCAAACTACGACACCACGTATATCTGATTCGGTCAAATCAAATCACATCAAGTCGGTGACTCACGCCGAAAGATCATTACTCAAAGTGGACGATACTCGTGGGCTACCCAACGTGTCGGTATGTCAACCCAATAACAAGATAGTACTCACGGTGGACGCGTACTCGTGGGCTACCCAACGTGTCGGTATGTCCCAACCAATAACAAGATAATACTCACCGTGGACGATACTGTGGGCTACCAACCGTCGGTATGTCAAACAAATACCCGGATAATACTCATCGTGGACGATACCGTGGGCTACCCAACGTGTCGGTATGTCCAAACAAATACCGAATAATACTCACGTGGACGCATACTCGTGGGCTACCCAACGTGTCGGTATGTCAAACCGGTTTACAAGATAACACTCCTAATAGAAGCATACCCGGGCTACCTAACGTGTCGATATGTCCCCAAAGGATCAATATAGTGGAGCATACGTGGGCTACCCAACGTGTCGATATGTCCATCATACCACCCGATATCCGCCCTCCGTCGAGAGACTCGGTAGCACAAGGTCAAACACTTGCACAACAACAAAACTATCACCACAAGCAGGCAAGTTACACACAACTCAAAGTACCTTCGTTTAAGTCGACAAACGGGTTCCAACCCCAAAATACTACATTCTTTCCTACCTTCAAAGACCTCTCTTTACGTAGAAACCATACGATACTATCACACGTAGTATCACACACATTCATGTTTAAAACACGCGTCTTCAAGCACAATTAACATAACGTCAAGTATACCTTTTAAAAGTCCAAGTAATTAACTCCTTAAAGGTCAAGTATTCCTACCTTTTAAAACCAAGTCATTTACTTTTCCCTTAAGAAAAGTTCGATATTTGAAAACAAGTGATTTATACTTTCAAACTCAAGTTACTTCTCTTTTCCAAAAACCAGAACATTATCCTTTGCAATCCATTAAGGTCAGTCTGTTGAATTTTAAGAAAAGTCAGAACTTGTTATCAATGATTCTCATTTAAGCAGACATGATCTATGAAATGTAATATCAGTTTGTCTTATCTTAGTTTCTATGCAGATGGAGGTTTCTACTGGTTTTAATATAATCAATTAGTCGAAACCATTTCCTTTATTAGCGCTGCAGTGGTGTGTTCGATACTTGTTCCCACTTTCGAAATCCATTTCACATTCTTATGCCGTTATGCCTAACTTCCCATAAAGCTAGTATAACTCTTAAGTTTTCAAAAACCAAGTATTACTCATTACTCACGAATGAGGTTTTACAACTTTTGAATACATTACAAAACTTTCACAATTCTAAGTTAAGTCTCTTATCTTACAAGATCAAGTCTCTTAACTTCTACCAATCAACAACCGTTCTTTTACTCACATACAGTTGTTATAATCGACTTCCCATAAAGCCGTTATAACCCCTTTATGTTTTAAACCAACCAATTACCACATAAACATTTATGAGACCAAGAGGGCTCATTCTTTAAGACCGAGTGCCCATTACTAACTGGATAAGACTTACTACTCTTACACCTAATGAAGCCCTTTACACTTCATAACAAGTCAAGACACAATTTGGAAAATCAATTTCTTAACACACGCGTCAACCGCACTATATATTTCACAAATAGTCATGTCAAGAGGATAGGAAGAATCACATACCTCGCGACGATTGTCGACACTAAGCAAAATGCTCCTCAAGACTATCTCCCTTAAGAAGAATATGCTACACGTAGTACTTCAATCCTATAAGGGCCATAAAACGCCTATCAAACTCTAGTTTCAACGTAGAGTAAACTAAGTACAAGGCCCCTACATTCTACGGAAATCGACGTAACTTCCTTTGTTTCTATTAACTTGCCACCTTCACAAGGCCGAAATCAACAAGGCTACAAGATCCAAATCTAAGCCAACTTAACTATAATGACCTCAGCTCACAAATCTATACAAACTTAACTATAATGACCTCAGCTCACAAATCTATTCAAACTCTAAATATAATGACCCTCAGCTCACAGATCTATACTACTATCACAAGTACTAACTCAAAACCTGCAGGCGGAAACTCTTACCTTTTAGAAAAGCCCACAAAAGCCCTTTCCTACCACTTCTTCCGCCAACTCAACCACCGCTTCCCACAAGTTCACCAACACTTTTTCCTTCTTGCCGCTCCAACAGCCTCCTAAGGCCAGTTTCTCAAAACCTGCAGGCGGAGAGGGTTTTCTCGGGAGGGTTTGAATGAAATGGCCAAGTCTTCCAAGACTTGCCCTAAAATAGGCTTCTATCGCTGGTCAAAGGATGGGAGGACACTTGTCACCCTCCCATAGGCTCCTTATAAAAATATCCCCGATTTTTCTCCTTACCCGCAGAAATCCCGCCGGCGCGCCGCTTCGCCACGGCCAAGGCTTAACACTTCGAAAATAATTGCACGCTGCATCGCGCCGCGCCTCGCATTCGGCCGCGCTTCAACACCCGGGCACTCAAGATAATCGCGCCAGCCTCGCTTCTCCGTGGCTACAACCCCCGAATCAAGTCATCGCTTTGATCAAGCGCCAAACTTGAAACTTCCATAACTTTTGACTCGATGTCCAATCGATTTAACTGGTCATGCGTTGGGACCTAGATTCAACGGACTACACACTAGGCCTTTTAAACACCTTACAATCCTTAACAACTGGGGTCCAATACTCAAAGGTAAACTCAAAATCCTTCCAACACATGTTTGCCAACTTATCTATCCTCTAGAATTTACTGGTGTAACATTATTCCTCTCGAAACATTCGTCCCGAATGTTCCTTCTAAGTCTTCGAACACGCACGCAGATAGTCTTCACTACTATACCTACCAAAACTCATTTATGCCTCTCATGGCCATAATATAGAAATCACGCATCTCCTCCCTTGGTCTAAAGGATACTCTCCTTACTCGGCGTACCTTCCTTGTACACTCACACCCCTCTCTAGTACACGTTCCACAATTCACCATCGTCGCTTTCTACCACCTTGGAGTCACTACCTCCAACTCGTCCATCTTACTAATCCACGTCATGGAAGCTACCACTTCCATCGCAAACTACCCATGGAATCATCACACAAAACTCCATGTATACCATACACTCCGACAAGGATTAACAGTAAAGGCTTCTACCCAAGACGGCCTTACATCTAAGGTCTCAACTGTTATAAATTCTAAGGTTCAAAATTTTTCTCATCCCCAACTTACCCTCTTTATTAACCATGCTTCTGTCACGACCCGAAACCGGGCCCGCGACTGGTGCCTTACCCGGGCACCCAAGTAGTCAAACAACATCAGAGAAAATCAGCGGAAATTAAAACTCATACATGATAACCAATGAAAAGAGGAAACAAAGCAACCAATCGGTTACCTTTTCTCAAAATAACTAACACCGAACGTTATAATCCCCGCCACATCGCATTTACAGCACTTCTAAGAATTTTTATAACATCTCGACGGACAGGCCCCGCCATACCTCGAATGAACAAAAAGTTCTACAACCTCGAGGAACTGCACTAAATGACAAAGTCTCCGGCGAATGGAGCTTTCGAGAATCAACAGCGATCCAAAGTGCGGATCAACAAGCGATGTATCTCAACTCGCGATGAACGCAGCCTGGCGGGCCGATAACAAAAATTTAGTATGCGAAATGAAAAATACGTAAATGAAATCATAATAGTCTATAAGGAAAACAGAGACATGTATGATAACCAAACTACAAGACACCACGTATATACGATTACCAAATCAAATCACATCAAGTCGTGACTCACGCCCGAAAGATCATTACTCAAAGTGGACGATACTCGTGGGCTACCCAACGCGGTGTCGGTATGTCCAACCCAATAACAAGATAGTACTCACAGCCGACGATACTGCTGGCTACCCAACGTGTCGGTATGTCCCAACCAATAACAAGATAATACTCATCGTGGACGCATACTGCTGGCTACCCAACGTGTCGGTATGTCCAAACAAATACCCAGATAATACTCATCGTGGACGCATACTCGTGGGCTACCCAACGTGTCGGTATGTCCAAACAAATACCCGGATAATACTCATCGCGACGATACTGTGGGCTACCCAACGTGTCGATGTCCAAACCAGCTTTACAAGATAACACTCCTAATAAGCATACCCGTGGGCTACCCAACGCGGTCGATATGTCCCAAAGGATCAATATAGTGGAAGCATACCCGTGGGCTACCCAACGCGGTCGATATGTCCATCATACCACCCGATATCCGCCCCTCCGCCGAGACTCGGTAGCACAAAGTCAAACACTTGCACAACAACAAAACTATCACCACAAGCACAAAGTTACACACAACTCAAAGTACCTTCGTTTAAGTCAACAAACCGGTTCCAACCCCAAAATACTACATTCTTTCCTACCTTCAAAGACCTCTCTTTACGTAGAAACCATACGATACTATCACACGTAGTATCACACACATTCATGTTTAAAACACGTCTTCAAACACAATTAACATAACGTCAAGTATACCTTTTAAAAGTCCAAGTAATTAACTCCTTTAAGGTCAAGTATTCCTACCTTTTAAAACTAAGTCATTTACTTTTCCTTAAGAAAAGTTCGATATTTGAAAACAAGTGATTTATACTTTCAAACTCAAGTTACTTCTCTTTTCCAAAATCCAAGACATTATCCTTTGCAATCCATTAAGTTCATTCTTTGGAATTTTAAGAAAAGTCGAACTTGTTATCAATGATTCTCATTTAAGCACCATGATCTAGGAAATGTAATATCATTTTGTCTTATCTTAGTTTCTATGCAGATGGAGGTTTCTACTGGTTTTAATATAATCAATTAGTCGAAACCATTTCCTTTATTAGCGCTGCAGTGGTGTGTTCGATACTTGTTCCCACTTTCGAAATCCATTCCACATTCTTATGCCGTTATACCTAACTTCCCATAAAGCTAGTATAACTCTTAAGTTTTCAAAAACCAAGTATTACTCATTACTCACGAATGAGGTTTTACAACTTTTGAATACATTACAAAACTTTCACAATTCTAAGTTAAGTCTCTTATCTTACAAGATCAAGTCTCTTAACTTCCACCAATCAACAACCGTTCTTTACTCACATAAAGTTGTTATAATCGACTTCCCATAAAGCCGTTATAACCCCTTTATGTTTTAAACCAACCAATTACCACATAAACATTTATGAGACCAAGAGGGCTCATTCTTTAAGCACCGAGTACCCATTACTAACGGACAAGACTTACTACTCTTACACCTAATGAAGCCCTTTACACTTCATAACAAGTCAAGACACAATTTGGAAAATCAATTTCCTTTAACACACGCAAGGCCAACCGCACTATATATTTCACAAATAGTCATGTGAAGAGGATAGGAAGAATCACATACCTCGCGACGATTATCGACACTAAGCAAAATGCTCCACAAGATTATCTCCTTAAGAAGAATATGCTACACGTAGTACTTCAATCCTATAAGGGCCATAAAACGCCTATCAAACTCTCTAGTTTCAACGTAGAGTAAACTAAGTACAAGGCCCCTACATTCTACGGAAATCGATGTAACTTCCTTTGTTTCTATTAACTTGCCACCTTCACAAGGCCGAAATCAACAAGGCTACAAGATCCAAATCTAAGCCAACTTAACTATAATGACCTCAGCTCACAAATCTATACAAACTTAACTATAACAAATTTCGGGCTCACAAATCTATTCAAACTCTAAATATAATGTACCTCGTGCTCACAGATCTATACTACTAAAATAAAACAAACCTTAGGCTCATAACCAAGAGAAAGGAAACTTTTACCTTAAGGAATAGCCCACAAAAGCCCCTTTTTCTTCCACCCTTTCCACAAAATCGCCCACCAGTTACCCACGAGTTTACCCACACTTTTTCTTCTTGCCGCCGCCCAACAATCTCTCTCTAAAGCTAGGTTTTCTTCCAAAACTAGAGAAGGGAGAGGGTTTCCATGGAAGGGTTTTGAAATGAAATGAAATGGAATGGCCAAGTCTTCCAAGACTTGCCCTAAAATAGGACCACTTATCGATAAAGGATGGGAGGGACACTTGTCACCCTCCCATAGGTTATAAACGAAATATCCTGTTTTTCGCTACTTCGCGCAAAAATCCGCCGCTGCCAGCCTCGCTTCCGCGGCGCGCTAACACTTCGTAAAATAATTGCACGCTGCAACGCGCCGCCAGATTCGGCGCGGCGCTTCAACACCCGCACTCGCATAATCGCGCTGCCCTCGCTTCTCCGGCGCGGCACAACTCGAATCAAGTCATCGCTTACTTGATCAAGCGCCAAACTTGAAACTTCCATAACTTTTGACTCGATGTCCAATCGATTTAACGGTTGGTCGTTGGGACCTAGATTCAACTGACTACACACTAGGCCTTTTAAACACCTTACAATCCTTAACAACTGGGGTCCAATACTCAAAGGTAAACTCAAAATCCTTCCAACACATGTTTGCCAACCTATCTATCCTCTAGAATTTACTGGTGTAACATTCTTCCTCTCGTAAACATTCGTCCCGAATGTTCCTTCTAAGTCTTCAGAACACATGCGCGCAGATAGTCTTCACTACTATACCTACCAAAACTCATTTATGCCTCTCATGGCCATAATATAGAAATCACGCGTCTCCAAATTCCAAATAACGGAAATCACCTCTAACGTGCAAACATCACTATTTTCTCCTCCCTTGGTCTAAAGGATACTCTCCTTACTCGGCGCACCTTCCTTGTACACTCACACCCTCTCTAGTACACGCCCACAATTCAACATCGCCTGCTTTCTACCACCTCGAGTCACTACCTCCAACTCGCCCATCTTACTAATCCACGCCATGGAAGCTACCACTTCCATCGCAAACTACCCATGGAATCATCACACAAAACTCCATGTATACCATACACTCGACAAGGATTAACAAGAAAGGCTTCTACCCAAGACTACTTTACATCTAAGGTCTCAATCGTTATAAATTCTAAGGTTCAAAATTTTTCTCATCCCCAAACTTACCCTCTTTATTAACCATGCTTCCAAAACACATTATATACACAAAGCTACCCAACATAGCACTCAACACATCACCACAACATCAAAGCATACAATACTCTGTAGGTTAAGAACATACCAGAACTATTGCTTCACTTCCTTCTTGTCGCTCTACTCATGTTCTTTCCTAAGACGACGCACAAAGGAGGAGGTGAATCGCCCATCGATCCCGGCGTCGAATCTCAACCTCCGCGCTTATCTCTCGCGGGACAATTCTGCAAATGGCGGGCCGCATGTAAACAGATTCCCTATTAGCACGACACTCCCATCGCGAGCCTACCACAATGGTCACAACGAGGTAAGGGTGGTCCCATCCGACTAACATCCCCGATCCCCAAAACTCAAACTGGAGCCCCGACCGCCTCCCGAATTTTTCGAACGCCCCGACGATCGAGGTGGAGCACTCATCGGGCGAGGCGCATAACTAACTCGCCACGAGGCTGCCGCCTGAAGGTCACCAAAGGACCCCGCCTTGCCCTACTCGCTGATCTTGGTCATTCCGCCGACTCACGTGCCTCACATCCGCGCATGAGCTCGCACGCGCAATGTCCATGCCCTGAAGAGCTACTCCCGAGCAACTCTCTCGCCAAATAGTCATCAAGCCCTCGTGACATAGCGGTGCACTCGCCCTCCATGTCGGCTACTAACGCGGGACGCATCGAGCTAGTGAGTTAAACTCCACGTTGTACTCGAACCGCACGCCTGCTCGCCTCAACATCAAAAACTGTTTACCGAGTCCTCTCATCCGCGAGGCAGAAATGTGCAAGAAATGCCTCCGAACTCGTCCCATCTCTGGAAGTGCATGCCTCCCGACAGCTCCCACGATCAAACGACCGGGCCGATCGCGGATCACGCAACGATGCGAACCTAGGACCACCGACTCGGTCTCCGATGCCTTGATCACTCTACGATCCGTAGAATCGCTTGATGAACTCCTGCGGATCATCCTCGTGCCTCGACCGTAGAACTCGCGCCACAACTCGTAAAGTCCCGCACCTCAAACTATCCGATCTCGTGAACCATCGGTGCATCGGAATCGCTGGCCCACTTATCCTCGTGTCGCCACAACCTCGCCAATAATCGGGCCAACTCCTTGTAACCCATTCTCCGCCTGCATCGCGGATGGAGGCTCAGTGCATCGTGGTCTCAGAGACTGCCGCCGCTTCTACTCGCAGCTCCTTCGCCGCTTTGCCTTCTCGGGCCCGGTTTTCGCAGAGGCATAATCGTAAAAACGAAACACGCCGGAGGGTCCAACTTACAACACGCCTTCTAAGGCACGATCTCGTAATGAGAAGAATAAACTAATCCTAAATGTCTCAGCCTCACGATTATAGATGTGGTGCACAACACATCGATAATCAAGACTCTACTTAGACACGGTCGTAGACACTTTCCGAGGACTAATCGCTCGATACCACTTCGCCACGACCAAACCGGCTCGCGATCGTGCCTTACCCGGGCACCCAAGTAGTCAAACAACATCAGAGAAAATCAGCGGAAATTAAAACTCATACATGATAACCAATGAAAAGAGGAAACAGGCTAACCAATCGGTTACCTTTTCTGAAAATAACTAACACCGAACGCCATAATCCTCGCCACATCGCATTACTGCACTCTAAGAATTTTTATAACATCTCTCGACGGACAGGGCCCCGCCATACCCCTGAATGAACAAAAAGTTCTACAACCTCAGGGAACTGTACCAAATGACAAAGTCTCCGAAGGAATGGAGCTTTCTGAGAACTGAACAGCGATCCAAAGGGTGCGGATCAACAAGCGATGTATCTCAACTCGCGATGAACGCAGCTTCGGGCGGGGCCGCATAACAGTACCGAGTATGCGAACAGAAAAATATCAGAATGAAATCATAATAGTCTATAAGGAAAACAGAGACATGTATGATAACCAAACTACAAGACACCACGTATATACGCCTGACCAAATCAAATCACATCAAGTCGGACTCACGCCCGAAAGATCATTACTCAAAGTGGACGATACTGCTGGCTACCCAACGGTTCGGATGTCCAACCCAATAACAAGATAGTACTCACAGCCGACGATACTGCGGCTACCCAACGTGTCAAGATGTCCCAACCAATAACAAGATAATACTCATCGCGACGATACTCGGCTACCCAACGTGTCGATGTCCAAACAAATACCCGGATAATACTCATCGGACGATACTCGGGCTACCCAACGTGTCGGTATGTCCAAACAAATACCCGTGATAATACTCATCGTGGACGATACTGCGGCTACCCAACGTGTCGGTATGTCCAAACCAGCTTACAAGATAACACTCCTAATAGAAGCATACCCGCGGCTACCCAACGTGTCGATATGTCCCAAAGGATCAATATAGTGGAAGCATACCCGCGGCTACCCAACGTGTCGATATGTCCATCATACCACCCGATATCCGCCTCCGTCGAGAGACTCCGGAGCACAAAGTCAAACACTTGCACAACAACAAAACTATCACCACAAGCACAGCAAGTTACACACAACTCAAAGTACCTTCGTTTAAGTCAACAAACCGGTTCCAACCCCAAAATACTACATTCTTTCCTACCTTCAAAGACCTCTCTTTACGTAGAAACCATACGATACTATCACACGTAGTATCACACACATTCATGTTTAAAACACGACTTCAAACACAATTAACATAACGTCAAGTATACCTTTAAAAGTCCAAGTAATTAACTCCTTTAAGGTCAAGTATCCCTACCTTTTAAAACCAAGTCATTTACTTTTCCCTTAAGAAAAGTTCGATATTTGAAAACAAGTGATTTATACTTTCAAACTCAAGTTACTTCTCTTTTCCAAAATCCAAGACATTATCCTTGCAATCCATTAAGTTCATTCTTTGGAATTTTAAGAAAAGTCGAACTTGTTATCAATGATTCTCATTTAAGCGACCATGATCTAGGAAATGTAATATCATTTTGTCTTATCTTAGTTTCTATGCAGATGGAGGTTTCATCGGTTTTAATATAATCAATTAGTCGAAACCATTTCCTTTATTAGCGCCAAGATGTGTGTTCGATACTTGTTCCCACTTTCAAATCCATTCCACATTCTTATGCCGTTATACCTAACTTCCCATAAAGCTAGTATAACTCTTAAGTTTTCAAAACTAAGTATTACTCATTACTCACGAATGAGGTTTTACAACTTTTGAATACATTACAAAACTTTCACAATTCTAAGTTAAGTCTCTTATCTTACAAGATCAAGTCTCTTAACTTCCACCAATCAACAACCGTTCTTTTACTCACATAAAGTTGTTATAACTGACTTCCCATAAAGCCGTTATAACCCCTTTATGTTTTAAACCAACCAATTACCACATAAACATTTATGAGACCAAGAGGGCTCATTCTTTAAGCACCGAGTACCCATTACTAACGGACAAGACTTACTACTCTTACACCTAATGAAGCCCTTTACACTTCATAACAAGTCAAGACACAATTTGGAAAATCAATTTCCTTTAACACACGCAAGGCCAACCGCACTATATATTTCACAAATAGTCATGTCAAGAGGATAGGAAGAATCACATACCTCGCGACGATTGTCGACACTAAGCAAAATGCTCCACAAGACTATCTCCTTAAGAAGAATATGCTACACGTAGTACTTCAATCCTATAAGTGGCCATAAAACGCCTATCAAACTCTAGTTTCAACGTAGAGTAAACTAAGTACAAGGCCCCTACATTCTACGGAAATTGATGTAACTTCCTTTGTTTCTATTAACTTGCCACCTTTCACAAGGCCGAAATCAACAAGGCTACAAGATCCAAATCTAAGCCAACTTAACTATAATGACCTCAGCTCACAAATCTATACAAACTTAACTATAACACCTCGTGCTCACAAATCTATTCAAACTCTAAATATAACAGCCTCAGGCTCACAGATCTATACTACTAAAATAAAACAGCCTTAGGCTCATAACCAAGAGAAAGGGGAAACTTTTACCTTAAGGAATAGCCCACAAAAGCCCCTTTTTCTTCCACCTCTTCCGTCAAAATCGCCACCAGCGTTACTCCACGAGTTTACCCACACTTTTTCTTCTTGCCGCCCCAACAATCTCCTCTAAAGCTAGGTTTTCTTCCAAAACTAGAGAGAAGGGAGAGGGTTTCCATGGAAGGGTTTTGAAATGAAATGAAATGGAATGGCCAAGTCTTCCAAGACTCGCCCTAAAATAGGACCACTCACTGATAAAAAGGATGGGAGGGACACTTGTCACCCTCCCATTGGTTATAAACGAAATATCCCCTGTTTTTCGACACTTATCGCGAAAAATCCGCCGGCGCGCCGCCTCGTCCGGCCATGCGCTAACACTTCGTAAAATAATTGCACGCAGAACGCCGCGCCCTTCAGATTCGGCAAGGCGCTTCAACACCCGCACTCAAGATAATCGCGCGCCATGCCTCGCTTTCTCCGGCGCACACAACTCCCCGAATCAAGTCATCGCTTTTGATCGCGCCAAACTTGAAACTTCCATAACTTTTGACTCGATGTCCAATCGACGAACGGTTGGTCACGTTGGGACCTAGATTCAACGGACTACACACTAGGCCTTTTAAACACCTTACAATCCTTAACAACTGGGGTCCAATACTCAAAGGTAAACTCAAAATCCTTCCAACACATGTTTGCCAACCTATCTATCCTCTAGAATTTACGGGGTGTAACAGCTTCCAAATCACATTATATACACAAAGCTACCCGAACATAGCACTCAACACATCACCACAACATCAAAGCATACAATACTCTAGAGGGTTAAGAACATACCTGTAACTATTGCTTCACTTCCTTCTTGTCGTTCTACTCATGTTCTTTCCGACGACGCACAAAGGAGGAGGTGAATCGCCCATCGATCCCGGCGTCGAATCTCAACCTCCGCGCTTATCTCTCGTGGGACAATTCCTTGCAAAATGGCGGCTGGCCGCATGTAAAACAGATTCCCTATTAGCACGACACTCCCATCGTGGAGCCTACCACAATGGTCACAACGAGGTAAGGTGGTCCCATCCGACTAACATCCCCGATCCCCAAAACTCAAACCTCGAGCCCCGACCGCTTCCCGAATTTTTCGAACGCCCCGACGATCGAGGTGGAGCACTCCGTCGGGCGAGGCGCATAACTAACTCGCCACCGAGGCCGCTCGCCTGGCGTCACCAAAGGACCCCGCCGCTGGCCCTACTCGCTGATCTTGGTCATTCCGCGACTCTACGTGCCTCACATCCAAGTGCATGAGCTCGCACGCGGCAATGTCCATGCCCGGTGAAGAGCTACTCCCGAGCAACTCTCGCCAAATAGTCATCAAGCCTCGTGACATAGCGTGCACTCGCCCTCCATGTCGCTACTAACGCGGACGCATCGAGCTAGTGAGTTAAACTCCACGTTGTACTCGAACCGCACGCCCGCTCGCCTCAACATCAAAAACTGCTTACCGAGTCCTCTCATCCGCGAGGCAAGAAATGTGCAAGAAATGCCTCCGAGAACTCGCCCCATCTCGCCGAAGTGCATGCCCTCCCGACAGCTCCCACGACCAAACTACCGATCGCGGTATCACGCGGCCGATGCGAACCTAGACCACCGACTCGGTCTCCGATGCCTTGATCACTCACGATCCGTCAGAATCGCTTGATGAACTCCTCGCGATCATCCTCGTGCCTCGACCAGAACTCAAGCGCCACAACTCGTAAAGTCCCGCACCTCAAACTATCCGATCTCGTGAACCATCGTGCTATCGAATCGCTGCGCCCACTTATCCTCGTGTTCGCCACAACCCCGCCAATAATCGGGCCAACTCTTGTAACCCATCTTCTCCGCCTGCATCGCGGACCGAGGCTCGTGTATCGTGGTCTCTGTGAGATCGCCGCCGCTTACTCGCAGCCTCTCTCGCCGCTTTGCCCTTCTTCGCCCCGTTGCCTTTCGCAGAGGCATAATCGTAAAAACGAAACACGCCGGAGGGTCCAACTTACAACATTTCTAAGGCACGATCTCGTAATGAGAAGAATAGAACCAATCCTAAATGTCTCAGCCTCCGATTATAGATGTGGTGCACAACACATCGATAATCAAGACTTACTTAGACACGGTCAGACACTTTCCGAGGACTAATCGCTCGATACCACTTCGCCACGACCAAACCGGCTCGCGATCGTGCCTTACCCGCACCCAAGTAGTCAAACAACATCGAGAAAATCAGGAAATTAAAACTCATACATGATAACCAATGAAAAGAGAAAACAGCTATCCAAACGGTTACCTTTTCTCAAAATAACTAACACCGAATAGCCATAATCCTCGCCACATCAAGATTCATGCACTTCTAAGAATTTTTATAACATCTCTCGACGGACAGGCCCCGCCATACCCCGAATGTACCAAAGTTCTACAACTTCGTGGAACTGCATCAAATGACAAAGTCTCCGAATGAATGGAGCTTTCTGAGAACTGAACAGCGATCCAAAGGGGGCGGATCAACAAGCGATGTATCTCAACTCGCAGATGAACGCAGCCTCGGGGGCCGCATAACAGTACCGAGTATGCGAAATGCAAAAATATCAGAAATGAAATCATAATAGTCTATAAGGAAAACAGAGACATGTATGATAACCAAACTACAAGACACCACGATATACGCCTACCAAATCAAATCACATCAAGTCGTGACTCACGCCCGAAAGATCATTACTCAAAGTGGACGATACTCGTGGGCTACCCAACGCGTGTCGGTATGTCCAACCCAATAACAAGATAGTACTCACAGCTGACGATACTCGCGGCTACCCAACGCGTGTCGGTATGTCCCAACCAATAACAAGATAATACTCACCGTGGACGATACTGCGGCTACCCAACGGGTCAAGATGTCCAAACAAATACCCGGATAATACTCATCAGGACGATACTCGGCTACCCAACGTGTCGGGATGTCCAAACAAATACCCGGATAATACTCATCGCGGACGATACTCGTGGGCTACCCAACGTGTCGGTATGTCCAAACCAGTTTACAAGATAACACTTAATAAGCATACCCGGCTACCCAACGTGTCGATATGTCCCAAAGGATCAATATAGTGGAAGCATACCCGTGGGCTACCCAACGTGTCGATATGTCCATCATACCACCCGATATCCGCCTCCGTCGAGACTCGGAGCACAAGGTCAAACACTTGCACAACAACAAAACTATCACCACAAGCACAGCAAGTTACACACAACTCAAAGTACCTTCGTTTAAGTCGACAAACCGGTTCCAACCCCAAAATACTACATTCTTTCCTACCTTCAAAGACCTCTTTACGTAGAAACCATACGATACTATCACACGTAGTATCACACACATTCATGTTTAAAACACGCATTTCAAGCACAATTAACATAACGTCAAGTATACCTTTTAAAAGTCCAAGTAATTAACTCCTTAAAGGTCAAGTATTCCTACCTTTTAAAACTAAGTCATTTACTTTTCCCTTAAGAAAAGTTCGATATTTGAAAACAAGTGATTTATACTTTCAAACTCAAGTTACTTCTCTTTTCCAAAATCCAAGACATTATCCTTTGCAATCCATTAAGTTCATTCTTTGGAATTTTAAGAAAAGTCGAACTTGTTATCAATGATTCTCATTTAAGCAATGCATGATCTAGGAAATGTAATATCATTTTGTCTTATCTTAGTTTCTATACAGATGGAGGTTTCTACCGGTTTTAATATAATCAATTAGTCGAAACCATTTCCTTTATTAGCGCCGATGGTGTGTTCGATACTTGTTCCCACTTTCAAATCCATTTCACATTCTTATGCCGTTATGCCTAACTTCCCATAAAGCTAGTATAACTCTTAAGTTTTCAAAACCAAGTATTACTCATTACTCACGAATGAGGTTTTACAACTTTTGAATACATTACAAAACTTTCACAATTCTAAGTTAAGTCTCTTATCTTACAAGATCAAGTCTCTTAACTTCTACCAATCAACAACCGTTCTTTTACTCACATAAAGTTGTTATAATCGACTTCCCATAAAGCCGTTATAACCCCTTTATGTTTTAAACCAACCAATTACCACATAAACATTTATGAGACCAAGAGGGCTCATTCTTTAAGCACCGAGTGCCCATTACTAACGGATAAGACTTACTACTTTACACCTAATGAAGCCCTTTACACTTCATAACAAGTCAAGACACAATTTGGAAAATCAATTTCTTAACACACGCAAGGTCAACCGCACTATATATTTCACAAATAGTCATGTCAAGAGGATAGGAAGAATCACATACCTCGCGACGATTGTCGACACTAAGCAAAATGCTCCTCAAGACTATCTCCCTAAGAAGAATATGCTACACGTAGTACTTCAATCCTATAAGGGCCATAAAACGCCTATCAAACTCTAGTTTCAACGTAGAGTAAACTAAGTACAAGGCCCCTACATTCTACGGAAATCGACGTAACTTCCTTTGTTTCTATTAACTTGCCACCTTCACAAGGCCGAAATCAACAAGGCTACAAGATCCAAATCTAAGCCAACTTAACTATAACAACCTCAGCTCACAAATCTATACAAACTTAACTATAACCTCGGGCTCACAAATCTATTCAAACTCTAAATATAATGTCTCGGGCTCACAGATCTATACTACTATCACAAGTACTAACTCAAACCTGCAGGCGGAAACTCTTACCTTTAGAAAAGCCCACAAAAGCCCTTTCCTACCACTTCTTCCGCCTAACTCAACCACCAAGCTCCCACAAGTTCACCAACACTTTTTCCTTCTTGCCGCCGCTCAACAGCTTCCTAAGGCCAGTTTCTCAAAACCTGCAGGCGGAGAGGGTTTTCTCGGGAGGGTTTGAAATGAAATGGCCAAGTCTTCCAAGACTTGGCCCTAAAATAGGCTTCTATCGCTGGTCAAAGGATGGGAGGGACACTTGTCACCCTCCCATAGGCTCCTTATAAAAATATCCCTGATTTTTCTCCTTTACCCGCAGAAAATCCCGGCGCCGCGCGGCCACGGCCGGGCGCTAACACTTCGGAAAATAATTGCACGCTGCACGCGCCGCGCAGATTCGGCCGCGCGCTTCAACACCCGCACTTCAAGACACCGCGCGCCCTCGCTTCTCCGGGCCGCGCTACAACCCCGAATCAAGTCATCCGCTACTTTGATCACGCGCCAAACTTGAAACTTCCATAACTTTTGACTCGATGTCCAATCGATTTAACGGTTGGTCACGTTGGGACCTAGATTCAACGGACTACACACTAGGCCTTTTAAACACCTTACAATCCTTAACAACTGGGGTCCAATACTCAAAGGTAAACTCAAAATCCTTCCAACACATGTTTGCCAACTTATCTATCCTCTAGAATTTACGGGGTGTAACAGTTTTTAGGCTACAACATGCTCATAATCTCTTCTTAACCCATTCTTCATAACCAAACCACATTTCTAGCATGCAATGACTCTAAGAGCATTATTTACTACCACAAGTTCTTTCTTCTTAACATGCAACACTATAAACTAAATCTAAAGGAAGAATCATTACCTTAAAGTTTTAGCCAAAACTTATTCCAAGTATTGCTAGCTTCCTTGCCAAGAACACCACCACAACAATGCCAACAAGCTAGCTACAAGCTTCCTTTTTGGTTCTTAACTATTCAGATTTTTCTAAGGGTTTTTAGAAGGGAGCAATTTGAGAGAGAGAGAGAAGATGAAAGATAGAAAATGTCCAAGTCTTAGTCAATATATTGCATGCAATGAAAATCAGATGGGGGACACTTGTCACCCTCCCATGGTCTCTTTTAAAACAAAAATCGACTTTTCTAAGTTTTTCCGCCTAAAATCCCGGCCATGCGGCCACAAGGCCATGCGCTAAACCTCCGCAGTTTCTCGATCTTTCGCGCCATGCTGTTATTCCGGCGCCGCGGCGCTGCAACTTCAGCGACCCTTCAGAACTTTAGCGCCATGCCTCGCATCCGCGCCATGCTGCCGCTTGGTCCAAACGCATTTCCCGATCGCACACCGAACTTGTAACTCTATAACTTTTACTCCGACGCCCTATCGATTTAGCGGTTGGTTGCGTTGGAATCTAGACTCAACGAACTACGCCCGTGCCTTTGAAACACTTATGAACTCTCAATGTACCGGGTCATAACCCGCCTCAAAGTTGACTAAAACCCGTCCGGAACAATCCGTCAACCTATCTTCTGAAAATTTTAAGTCTTACCCCCTTTCGTACGCCCTCATGCGCATGACCTGAACTACGGGGTGTAACAGCAGAACTCCCCGAAAGAAGCACCTAACTCAGGTGATGGTTGGGCCTGTGCCCTCGTAACCCTCCGTACTCAACTCACAGCTCCCTCGACTGTCTTGCCCTCCTGGGCCCGGGTTGCCCTACGCGGAGGCATAACGGTAAGGGAAAGAAATACGTTAGAGGATCCAATCTTACAACACAGCTCTAAGGCACGATCTCAGAGTGAGAAGAATAGAAACCAATCCTAAATATCCTATATCCTCCTGATTATTGGTGTGGTGCACAACACACCGATAATCAAGACTTCATCGATACGGTCAGACACCTTCCGAGGATTAATCGCTCGATACCACTTTTGTCACGACCAACCTGCCCGTGGATCGTGCCTTACCCGGACACCCAAGTAGCCATACATCAGAGTAATCAGCGGAACATAAACCAAGACATGAAAATATTATGAAGTAAGAACGATGTCGAGAAAAACTTGCCTTTCGGCATATATATAAATCAATTTAAAACCAGCGATACATCCTTATTATAACTCGCCACAACAAGATTACATGCACTTACGAATGATATGACAACAACGACGGACAGGCCCGTCATACCCCGAATGTAAGCACCTACAACAACAGGACTATACTAAGACAAGCCTCCGAGAAACGGCTTTCCCAAACGCCGAATCGTGACTCCTAAGAGCGAGGATCAACGATCGGTATACCTTTACTCGCGGCGATGAACGCACTTCAAGCGAGGTCGATAACAAAAAGTATGTGAAATCAAAATAAGATCAGTAAATGAAATCATAGTAGTCTATATAAAGCAGGAGACATGCATGATAACCAAACTACGCTCACAATAAATAAGCGAATATGTCAAGTCGTGACTCACGCCCTCTAAGTCATCACTCAAATATAACTATGGGTCTCACGCCCACCATATCATTCATGCCCGTGGAATACCTTCCTCACTGCCGGCAGTCTATGATATAAAAGCATCAAGGAATACACATGAACACCAGGTCCCACCTGTGTCCTAATAAAACCGTACAGGGTAAGTACGACGGCATAACCGACTACTAAAACCCACAGTACCAACAAGGTCATAAATCAGATCATGAGATCTGTCTGGCCACATGATCAAAGCCGCCACTCGCCCGCAGATCTAATGCGCGCCTAGCCCTCGAACTTCCCGCACTCCGCATAGGCCAATCTCATAGGCCCGCATGAGGTATAACCTCGCGTCGAGGGTAGCTACTCCCGATCCGCTGGACTTCGCAGCCGCATGGCCACATAGTGCATGACCACGCGGCCGTACTAACTCGAACTCCGTAGCTCTGCATGGATCACCCGACCCGCATTGAGGTATTCTCGAATCCTAGGTCACTAGACCGCCGAAGTCTACCCCAGACGGAGGCGCCAACCTCCGGAAACAAGTCAAGGTGAGTGGTACAATACCAACAAATCGGCTGATAGTGAAACAATTTAAGCGCAATCGAGGGGAAACCCCTTTACACAAACATCACAAGATACTAACACACGTAGCATCCTAGCATGTTTACTTAACAAATCAACAAGAAAGTATTACAAGGCTATCACAACCCAACACAATCAAGTTATACACACAAGGCACTTTCTACTATATGATTAACAAGATCGGGTTTTTATCCCCAAATTACTTCATACATTAACTCTTTTAAAATACGTTACTTTCACAAAAAGTCACACAATACCCGTAGTATATGCAAATAGAGTGACTATCTTTTAAAGTAAACCAAAACACTTCCCTTTGTAAAATCAAGTAACAACATTCTTTTCCAAACGTTCAAGTTTGCCTAATTTCAATTACTCAAGTTTCTCATTTTCGAAAGGTTTCGTAGTTCATAGTCTTATTCAATTAAGAATATAATTCTCTTTTAAACAATCGGAGAAACATAAGCCTTATATGTGAGTAGGATATTCTTGTTTATAACAATCTTATTACAGCAGCCATGATCTAGGAAATATCATTTTGTCTCACCTTAGCTTCTATGCAGATGGAAGTTTCTACTGGTTTTAATAATACTTAATTATTCAATACATTTTCATTTATTAACGCTGCAGTGGTTTGTCGATACACATTTCTGATTTCCGAAATCAGTAAAACATTATCCCTTTTTAAAAACCAAGTACTCATTACTCACGAATGAGGTTTCACACAAAATTCATATAATTCATTTAAGTTAAGTCTCTTATCTTACAAGATCAAGTCTCTTAACTTCTAAAATAAATAAATCATTTGTTTCATCTCTCTTGAGCCGTTATACCTAACTTCCCATAAAGCTAGTATAACTCTTAAGCTTTTAAAACCAAGTATTACTCTTCTTTAAAACAGCTTTAATTCTCTTGAACTACTTCAAGATTATTATTATTCGCTTAAGTCAAAAGACATTGCTGCACCACTACGCTCAATTAACACACGACGTCTACCGTACTACATAATTATACACATATCATGCTAGAAGAGATAGGAAGAGGTTCACATACCGCGACGATTATCGACTATTAGCAAATCGCTTCCACTCGCCATAACCCTTAGCTTTGGTCCACCTTCTCAAGAGTACACGCTACTCGCAGAACATTCAACCTATACAGGTTATACAAGTCTATCCAAGTCTAGACTACTCGGTATAATAAATATAGATACAAGATCCTACGGGAAAATTGGGCACCCCTTCCCTACCCGACAAGCTTACACAAGTTCATCAGAATACACCCTACGTAATTACAGTTCAGTTCTCTTCTTTAAATTCAGGCTTAAGTCCAAAGACATTGCCACAAAACTATGTTCAGTTCTATATATAGTATACTTCAACTATATATTCTAACAACATGTAATTTCCAATTACAATAGAAGGACAGTAGTATTTACCTCGATAAGCCCAAAATTATCCAAGTATAATGTCGATCCTGAGCAACGCTTAGCTCCTACTCCGTGCGCTCCAACCCGCTCCAAACCACCCTTAGAAGTTCTAACCAACTTCTACTTAATACTCCAACCAACTATGGAGATTTTCCTTAGGGCTTCGTTTTTGTGACTGACGGAAGTATAATAGTTTTACGGGGCTTTTCGTATAGGTATAACCTTAGAATACTACAAGGTATACGGCTAAGGTAATTTGGGTATAGTAACAATACTTTTGAGAGTATTTCTACCAAGAGGGGGGTATTATACGAAAACAACTAGGTTAGGGGGGGGTACCCCACGGCTAGCACCACAAGGAGGGGGGGAGAACTCTACCAACGGGAGGGGATGGTGTTGGACGAGAACACATATAAGAGAGGGGGAGGATTTTAACACTTAGAGATTTGTAGAATGGATGAAGAAGTCTTCAAAGGGGGGGGTATTTATAGGTCAAGCAAAGGCCAACCAATGGCCAAGATCATGCCAAGTGCAAGGCAAGTGTAGGGTCAAGATCAAGCCAAGTGCACCTTATCCATCTACCACCAAAATATCCTACCAACTCCTTGACCAAACAATGGCCAATTCGTCCAACCCCTTTACCGCCCAAGTCCTTCCAATGAGAGGGTGACAAGTGTCGCCCTCTTGTTGGTCCAAAATGTTTCGTCTCTCGGAAAAATCTGCAAAAATTAAAAATGACATAGCCGGAATTTTCCCTACGAAAGCTGTGGAAACGTTTCGTCGAAAAACGACTCTAACCGGGTGTTGTGCACAAAGAATAATTCGGCCAAGCCTATTCTCAAGTTCAAATTTTTCTACGTATGTCCTTACGTACATACTCTGAAAATACGGGGTATAACATTTCACTCGACTACCGTGTTCATGGGATGAACCGGGAATGTATTTCACTCGACTACCGTGTTCATGGGATGAACCGGGAATGTATTTCACTCGACTACCGCGTTCATGGGATGAACCGGGAATGTATTCCATCCGACTACTGAGTTCATGAGATGAACTGGGAATGTATTCCACGCGTTTCTACTGGGTCCATGAGATGGACCGAGACATGTTATACATATCACATGATTTGTACCTAGACTGCCGGCAGTGAGGAAGGAGTTCCACGTACGGAGGATGACTTTGAGGCGTGAGTCCACGACTTGACATGATCGCTTTATGTTGTGAATCGTAGTTTGGTTATCATACATGTCTCTCGCTTTATATAGATCGTTATGATTTCATTTACGATTTTTACAGCTTTCACATACTTGGTACTGTTGTCGACTCCTTCGGGGCCGTTCATGCCGCAGTAGAGGTACATCTACCGCCGATCCCCGCTTAGGATCACCTTTCGGTGTATTGGGAAGCTCAGTTCCTTCGAGGCTTATCTTTGGTATGTTACCCCGAGTCAGAGGTTCTTGTACATTCGTGGTACATGGGCCCCGTCATAGTTGTTGTAAAAATCTTAGAGGTCCAGAGCACCGCCTTTGGCGTGGTTGTAAGGATTGTAATCGCTCAAATGTTTATATATATATATGTTGAAAGGCAACCGCTTTGGTTGGCCTGCTTTTCTTTCATCTTGATCCATATTTATTTATATGTTTAAAGTTTTTATTTCACTGGTTTTCTCGATGTTGTATCACTAGGGTGCCCGGTAGGCACGATCACGCCCGGTTCGGTCGTGACAAAAGTGGTCTCAGAGCGCTTAGTCCTGAAAGTGTCTACGCATCGTGTCTAGTAGAGTCTTGATTATCGGTGTCAGGCACCACATCTATAATCAGGAGGCTATAGGACATTTAGGATTGGTTTCCATTCTTCTCATTCTGAGATCGTGCCTTAGATTTGTGTGATAAGTTGGACCCCTCTGACGTATTCCTTCGTTTTTACCAGTTATGCCTCTGCGCAAGGCAACCCTGGCCCAGAGGGGCAAGGCAGCCGAGGGAGCTGCTAGTGGGATACAGAGGAGTACGAGGGCGCATGCCCTGGCCAAGATCAAACAAGGCTTCCGACGGGCGGTTTTGTGACACCGCCAAGACCAAAAGAGTTTAGAGTCGCAGCAGCCGTCACTGGGACTACAAGACTGAGCCCCCAGTCCCACAGCCTGGAGCAGATGAGATGGGGTATAAGGAGATGGTTCGCCATCGCCGTGGTCATGGCCGATATGAGGATAGGCCGGATGCAGCTAGCCTGGGCCCCAGTAGCACCCGTAGTTCACCCCCGAGCAGACAGTTTGAGACTACGGGATTTTCTGAGGTGTAACCCGCCAGAGTTTTATGGGTCGAGGCCTGAGGATGATCCGCAAGAGTTCATCCGGCGCTTCTGGGTCATGAGAGTGATCAAGGCATCGAGACCGAGTCGGTGGTCCTAGGTTCGCATCGGCCGCGTGATACCGCAGCCGATCGTTTGATTCGCGAACCGCCCCGGGAGAGAATGCACTTCCAGCTATATGGGACGAGTTCTCAAAGGCATTTCTTGCACACTTCTTGCCTCCACAGATGAGGAGGGCTCGGGCCGACGATTTTTGACGCTGAGGCGGGATCGCGACGGTTAGAGAGTACAATGTGGAGTTCGACTCATTAGCTCGGTATGTCCCCGCCAGTAGTAGCCGATATGGAGGATGAGTACACCGCTACGTCACCGGGCTAGATGATTACTTGGCAGAGGCTTGTACGGGTGTAGCTCTTCAGCTGGTCATGGACATTGCCCGCATGCAAGCTCATGCACTAGGATGTGAGGCACGGAGAGATCGGCGGAATGACCGAGATCGCCAGGCAGGCTGCGATGCAGGTCCTTGGTAACTTTCGAGGCGACCGCCTCGAAGAAAGGCTAGTTATGTACTCCGCCAAGACAGAGTGGTCCTCCGCGCCTTCGTGACGCTCGAGTATTCGGAGCTGGTCGAGCTCCGTGGCTTCGTTCACGGTATACGTGAGTGCTAGCGCCAGGATTCACGCCCTCAGCCAAGACGATGTGGCGTACGTCATCCCGGAATGTCGTCTTTTATCGGTGCTTGTTTCACCGCGCCGCCGTGGCCATGTGACGAGATCGGCTTATAGGAGGGTACCGCATCTTGGCGCAGCTCACCGGATCGCGCGTGTTCATCGCTTTCTGTATACGCCTGCACGGGCACCTATGATTAGAGTGAGCGGTAGATTCGTATATCCTTAACCCTCTAGAGTTTTGTATGTATTGATATTAACGATGTGTTTAGTGTTATGTCGGATAGCTTTGTGCTAAAATGTGATTTAGAAACCTGGTTAGTGAAAAAGGGTAAGCCTGGGGGTGAGAAAATGATGAACCTTAGAATATTACAGTTGAGACCTTAGATGTAAGGCCGTCTTGAGTACAAGATTTTGCAAGTGATCCTTGTCAGAGTGCATTTTATGCCTAGAATTTATTGTGTGATAAGTCCCTGGGTAGTGTGAAATGGAAGTGGTAGCTTTCATGACCTGTAGAGGTAAGATTGTTCCGGATCGGGGAACAAGAGCGTGATGCGTTAAGTGGGTCGGGTTGGGGCCATGTTGAGGGCCAACCCGCGGCCTGTTTCGAGGTGGGGTCAGCCCTGAGTGGTCCCGCCAGGTGGTAGGGTCACGAGGGTGCTAGGCCCATGATTAGATGACCATCGCATGAGTTCGTGGTTATGTTCGACCAGAAGCGGATCGTGAAGGCCGGGAATGGCCTTAAGGGATATTGAGGCTAGTAAGATGACCAAGTTGGAGGTGGTGACTCCAAAGTTTTAGGAACTAAAGCGATGACTGAAGTGTGGTACGTATACTAGAAGAGTTCAAGTGTTCGAGGAGGGCACGACGAGGAAGAAGAGAACGCGGTGTTATTTCGTGGCCAGGCGTGGCGTTGGCAACTTGTTGGAAGAACTTTATCGTTATCCGTCTTGAAGGAACATTCGGGACGAATGTTTCTAAGGAGGGGAGAATGTTATACCCCGAATTTCCAGAGTATGTACGTGAGGGCGTACGTGTATAAATTTAAGCCTTAAGGATTGGCTAGGTTCGAAATTTAGGCACAAGTGCCGAAAAGAGTCGTTTTTCGACGAAACGTTTTACTAAACTTGCGAAGGGAAAATTCCGGCTATGTCATTTATAATTTTTGCGGATTTTTCCGAGAGACGAAACATTTTGGACCAACGGGAGGGTGACAAGTGTCACCCTCACATTGGAAGGAAGGGGCGGCAATTGGGACGATTTGGGAGCACTTTAGTTGGTAGGATATTTTGTGCAAGTTGTGTGGTAGATGGATAAGTTCCACATGGTTAAAATCTAGCCCTACACTTGCACCACACTTGTCTTCATCTTGGCCATTGGTTGGCCTTTGGTTAGCCTATAAATACTCCCCTTACTTGAAGACTTTCTTCATCCAAAACTTGAGCAATCTTTCTAAGTCTCAAATACTCCTCCTCTTGTTTGCTTTCGTCAAAGCCCCCTCCCCCTTTGAGAAAGGCCCTGGCCGAGCCTCCTCCCCCTTTGTGGTGCCTAGCCATGGGTACCCCCTAGCCTAGTTGTTTTCGTATAATACCCCTTTGTTGTGGTATAGAAATACTCTCCTAGTATTGTTGTAATGCCCAAATACCTTGCCCAAATACCTTGTAGTATTCCCAAGGTTACACTTATACAAAAGCCCGTAAAATACTATTATACTTCCTTTAGCCACTAAACGAAACCCTAAGGAAAACCTTCACACGGTTGAAGTGTTAAATAGAAGTCGTAGAACTTCTAAGGGTTGTTTGAGCGGATGGAGCACTCGAGTGGGAGCTTAACGCTGCTCGTGAGCGACTTTATACTTGGATAATTTTGGGCTCATCGAGGTAAATACTATCGCCCTTCTAGTGTAATTGGAAATTACATACTGTAGTAGTATAGAAATGAATATAAGATTTATAGAAGAGAATTGAATCGTAATAGAAGGATATTACGTAAAAGAATTGAATCAAATCGCATCGTAAGAATATTAAGATAGAAGTTTAAATCAGATTTACTTAGACCGTATTTACTGAGATCGATAACATTTATTGGTTGAATGTTTTGCAAGTAGCATGTGCTACTTAGAAGGTGGTCAAGGCTAGCCGGGTTATAGCCGTGGAGCGTTTTGCTTATAGTCGATAATCGTCGCGAGGTATGTGATTCTTCCTATACTCTTGAGCATGAAGTATTTTTAAGGAATATATATAGTACGGTAGACGTACGTGTGGTAATGTCTTTTGACTTAAGCCTGAATAATAAGAATCTTGAAATATTTTAGAAGAGTATATATAGTACGGTAGACGTACGTGTGTTAACTGAATGTAGTGTCACGGCAATGTCTTTTGACTTAAGCCTGAATAATAAGAATCTTGAAATATTTTAGAAGAGTATATATAGTACTGCAGTGACGCGTTTGTGTTAAGCGAATGTAGTGTCACGGCAATGTCTTTTGACTTAAGCCTGAATAATAAGAATCTTGAAATATTTTAGAAGAGTATATATAGTACGGTAGACGTACGTGTGTTAACTGAATGTAGTGTCACGGCAATGTCTTTTGACTTAAGCCTGAATAATAAGAACCTTGAATGTATTCCAAAAATATTAAGAAACCATTTTGAAAGAAGAGTAACACTTGGTTTTAAAAGGTTTTAAAAAGAGTTATACTAGCTTTATGGGGAGTTAGGTATAACGTCTTAAAGAGAGATAAAGAAAATGGTTTACTGATTTTAGAAGTTAAGAGACTTGATCTTATAAGATAAGAGACTTAACTTAAATGAATTAATATGGATTTTGTGTGAAACCTCATTCGTGAGTAATGAGTACTTGGTTTTTAAAAGGAATAATGTTTTACTGATTTCGGAAATCAGAATGTGTATCGACAAACCACTGCAGCGTTAATAAAGGAAAATGTATTGAATAATTAAGTATTATTAAAACCAGTAGAAACCTCCACCTGCATAGAAGCTAAGATGAGACAAAATGATATTACATTTTCTAGATCATGGCTGCTTAATAAGACTGATTATGAACAAGAATAACCTACTCACCTATGGCATATGTTACTCAATTGTTTTAAAAAGAGATTAAGACATTGAACTATGAAACTTTTCTAAAAAGAGACTTGCGTAATTGAAATTAGGCAAACTGGAACTTTTAGGGAAAAGAAAGGCATTGTGTTGTCTTAAAATGGTTTAAAATATAAAGTGTTATAACAGCTTTATGGGAAGTTGGTTATAACGACTTTATGAAAACAAAAGAAGGGTTTTATCATTTGTTTTAATGTGGTAACTTGACTTTTAAAAGAGAAGTATTTTGGTCCAAAAAGAAGGCATGGTATTGCCTTAATTTGGTCTTAAAAAGGAAAGTATGAAAGTTGTTTTGGTTTACTTAAAAGATATAAGTCACACATTTTTATATATTATGGGTATCGGGTGACTTTCATAAAAGGAATGGATCTCTTTAAAAGGAATTTAACGTACGTAGTACTTTAGGGTTAAAACCCGGACTTTGTCATAAAATGAAAGTACTTTAAGTTGTGTGTAACTTGCCTATGTTTGCGTGTGATAGACTTATTGTGCAAGGAATGTATTTCACTCGACTACCGTGTTCATGGGATGAACCGGGAATGTATTTCACTCGACTACCGTGTTCATGGGATGAACCGGGAATGTATTTCACTCGACTACCGCGTTCATGGGATGAACCGGGAATGTATTCCATCCGACTACCGAGTTCATGAGATGAACTGGGAATGTATTCCACGCGTTTCTACTGGGTCCATGAGATGGGCCGAGACATGTTATACATATCACATGATTTGTACCTAGACTGCCGGCAGTGAGGAAGGAGTTCCACGGGCATGAGGGATGACTTTGAGGGCGTGAGTCCCTGACTTGACATGATCGCTTTATGTTGTGAATCGTAGTTTGGTTATCATACATGTCTCTCGCTTTATATAGATCGTTATGATTTCATTTACGATTTTTACGATTTCACATACTTGGTACTGTTAGATCGACTCCTTCGGGGCCGTTCATGCCGCAGTAGAGGTACATCTACCGTCGATCCCCGCTTTAGGATCACCTTTCGGTGTATTGGGAAGCTCCGCCTTGAGGCTTATCTTTGGTATGTTACCCCGAGTGCAGAGGTTCTTGTACATCTGTGGTATGGCGGGCCCCGTCCCGTCATAGTTGTTGTAAAAATCTTAGAGGTCCATGTACCGTTGTGGGCAGGGTTGTAAGGATTGTAACTGTTCAAATGTTTATATATATATATGTTGAAAGGCAACCGTTTTGGTTGGCCTGTTTTCTTTCATCTTGATCCATATTTATTTATATGTTTAAAGTTTTTATTTCCGCTGGTTTTCTCTGATGTTGTATCACTAGGGTGCCCGGGGTAAGGCACCAGTCACGGGCCCGGGTTCGGGTCGTGACAAAAGAGAATTATATTCTTAAGTGATTAAGACTATGAACTACGAAACCTTTCTAAAATAAGAGACTTAAGTACTTGAAATTAGGCAAACTTGAACTTATGGAATAGAATGTTGTTACTTGATGTTAAAAAGGAAAGTGTTTTGGTTTACCTAAAAATGTGAGTCACTCTATTTTAATACTACGGGTATCGGGTGACCTTTATAAAAGAAATGGATCTTTTAAAAAAAGAATTTAACGTACGTAATACTTTGGGGTCAGAACCTGGACTTTGGCATAAAATAACCTTGAGTTGTGTGTAACTTGCCTATGTTTGCGTTTGATAGCCTTGTTGTGCAAGTACTGTATTTCTATACCACCGCGTCTCTCGATGGAGGGCCGGCTGATTTGTTATGAACGATTCTTCACCGAGTCCCATGAGATGGGCCGGGACACGTATTCCATCTGATTCTTCACCGAGTCCCATGAGATGGGCCGGGACACGTATTCCATCTGATTCTTCACCGAGTCCCATGAGATGGGCCGGGACACGTATTTCATCTGATTCTTCACCGAGTCCCATGAGATGGGTCGGGACACGTATTCCATCTGATTCTTCACCGAGTCCCATTAGATGGGCCGGGACACGTATTCCATCCGATTCTTTACCGAGTCTCATGGGATGGGCCGGGACATGTATTCCATACTTCACCGAGTCCCACGGGATGGGCCGGGACATGTACACCACACGATTCCACCTCTATCCCCATGGGATGAGCCGAGACATGTTGTACGTATAATACGGTTTATACCTGCATCGGCAGCGTGAGGAAGGAGTTCCACGCATGAGGATGACTTGAGGCGTGAGTCCACGACTTACGCGGATCGCTTTTATGTTATGAACTGTAGTTTGGTTATCATACATGTCTCCTGTTTTATATAGACTGTTATGATTTCATTTACTGATTTTTCGCCACATACTGGTACTGTTGTATCGACCTCCTTCGGGCCGCGCCATGCCGCAGGTAGAGGTACATCGGTTGTGGATCCTCGCTCATAGGATCACAGTTCAGCGTGTTGGGAAGCCCCGTTTCTCCGGAGGCTTATCTTTTGGTATGTTACCCTGCGTCTGTAGGTTCTTATGCATACAGGGGTATGGCGGGGCCCTGTCCCGTCATAGTTGTTGTTGTAAAACTCTTAGAGGTCTGTAGTACTGTTGTGGGCAGAGTTGTAAAAAGGATAACTGTTCGGGTTTTTATGTATATATACAGAAGGCAACTGTTTTGGTTGGCCTGTTTATTTATCATATCTCTTGTTTCATGTTTATGTTTTATTTCCGCTGATTTTCTCTGATGTTGTATCACTAAGGTGCCCGGGGTAAGGCACCAGTCACGGGCTCGGGTTCGGGTCGTGACAATATTTACCTCTGTAAGCCCAAAATTATCCAAGTTTAAATGTCGATCCTGAGCAACGTTTAGCTCCTACTCTGGGTGCTCCAACCCGCTCCAAACAACCCTTAGAAGTTCTACGCAACTTCTTCTTAATACTTCAACCGGCTATGAAGATTTTTCCTTAGGGTTTCGGTTTGAGACTTGTCACGACCCGTTCCGGGGCCCGTGACTGGTGCCTTACCCGGGCACCCAAGTAGTCATACATCAGAGAAAATCAGCGGAACATAAAACAAGACATGAAACATCAAGAAGTGTAAAACAGTAATCTGAGAAAACTTGCCTTTCGGCATATATATATAACAACTAGAACAGTTACATCTCCTTTTTTTTTTTTTTTTTACAACTCTGCCCACAACAGTACTACAGACCTCTAAGAATGATATGACAACAATGGCGGGACAGGGCCCCGCCATACCCCTGAATGTAAATACCTACAACGACAGTGGACTATACCACTGATAAGCCTCCGGAGAAACGGAGCTTCCCAAAACGCTGAACTGCGATCCTAAGAGAGAGGATCAACACCGGTGTACCTCTACTGCGCAGATGAACGCAGCCCTCGGAGGTCAAGATAACAGTACCAAGTATGTGAAATCAAAATATTGTAAATGAAATCATAGTAGTCTATATAAAACAGAGATGTATGATAACCAAACTACGATTCACAATAAATAAGCGATATGTCAAGTCGTGACTCACGCCCTCAAAGTCATCACTCAAATATCACTATGGGTCTCACGCCCATAACATCAATCATGCCCGTGGAATACCTTCCTCACTGCCGGCAGTCTATGATATCAAAGCACCAAGGAATACACATGAACACCAGGTCCCACCTGTGTCATAATAAAACCGTACGGTCTAATTACGAAGGCAAAGCCGACTACTAACACCTACGATTAACAAGGTCATAAATCGTATCATACGATCTGTCGAGACCGCCACATGATCGAAGCCGCCACACGCCCGAGATCAAATGTGCGCGTCTAGCCCTGGAACTTCCCGCAGCTCCGCATAGGCCAACCTCATAGGCCCGCATGAGGTATTCCCCGCATCGAGGGTAGCTACTCCCCGGCATCCGCCTGGACTCGCAGTCCGCATGGCCACATAGACCGCATGACCATAAAGGCCGCACACTAACCTGGAACTCTCATAGCTCGCGATAGGTCCGGGACCGCATGAGGTATCCTCGAATCATAGTCACACGCATCGCTGAGTATTACCCGCGTCGGAGGCGCCAACCTCGGGATCATGTCAAGGTGAGTGGTACAATACCAACATAACGGCTGATCGTTAAACAACTTAAGCGCAATCGAGGGAAACCCCTTTACACAATCATCACAAGATACTAACACACGTAGCATCCTAGCATGATTACTTATCAAATCAACAAGAAAGTATTACAAGACTATCACAAACCAACACAATCAAGTTATTCACACAAGGTACTTTCTACTATATGATTAACAAGATCGGTTTTTTATCCCCAAAGTACTTCATACATTAACTCTTTTTAAAAGATCCGTTTCTTTCACAATAGTCACACAATACCCGTAGTATAAAAATAGAGTGACTATCTTTTTAAGTAAACCCAAACACTTCATTTTGTAAAATCAAGTAACCACATTATTTTCCAAACGTTCAAGTTTGCCTAATTTCAAATGCTCAAGTTTCTCATTTTCGAAAGGTTTCGTAGTTCATAGTTTTAATCACTTAATGATGTAATTCTTGTTATACCCCGTATTTCCAGAGTATGTACGTGGGGACGTACGTAGAAAAGTTTGAACTTTAAGTAGGCATGGACGAAAATATTTTGTGCACAACACCCGATTAGAATCGTTTTTCGACGAAACGTTTTACAAAACTTGCGAAGGGAAAATTCCGGCTATGTCATTTTTAATTTTTGCGGATTTTTCTGAGAGACGGAACATTTTTGGGCCAACGAGAGAGTGACACTTGTCACCCTCAAGTGGACGGCAATGGGGGCTTTTGCCTTGGACGATTGGGAGGGTTTTGGGGCCTAAAACATGGGCCATTGTTTGTGGAGTGATTTGAGGAGTAGGTTAGGGGGCACTTGGGCAAATATTGGCCCTCCACTTGCCCCCCACTTGGCTTGATCATGGCCATTGAACTCCCTATAAATACCCCCCCCCCCCCCCCTTTGTGAAGCTTTCTTCATCCACTCCTCACTTCCTTAAGTCTTGAAAACCCCTCCCCCATTTCTTGAGGGCCCCTTGGCCGAGAGTTGTCACCCCCCCTCCTTATGGTGTGGCCGAGACACACCCCCCCTTCTAGTGGTGCTAAGCCGTGGGGTACCCCCCTTGCCTAGTTGTTCTCATAAAATACACCCCCTCTTGGTAGAAATACTCTCCAAGTATTGTTACTATACCCAAAATACCTTAGCCGTATACCTTGTAGTATTCCAAAGATACCTCTATACGTAGAGCCCGGAAATACTACCTTACGTTCTTTTTGTCTCAAACCGAAACCCTAAGGAAAAATCTTCATAGTCTGTTGAAGTGTTGAGTAGAAGTTGCGTAGAACTTCTAAGGGTTGTTTGGAGCGGGTTGGAGCATCCGGAGTAGGAGCTAAACGTTGCTCAGGATCGACATTTATACTTGGATAATTATGGGCTTATCGAGGTAAATATCTTGTCCCCCTATTGTAATTGAAAATTACATACTGTAGTAGTATAGAAATGAATATAAGATTCATAGAAGAGAATTGAACTGTAATAGAAGGATATTACAGAAAGACTTGAACTGAAATCGCTTCAGTAGAATATTAAGGTAGAAGTTGATACACTTATATAACCGTTATAGGTTGAAGTACTGCGAGTAGCGTATTCTATGTTATACCCCGTATTTCCAGAGTATGTACGTAAGGACGTACGTAGAAAAGTTTGGGCTTTAAAGTAGGCTTGGCCGAAAATTTTTTGTGCACAACACCCGGTTAGAGTCGTTTTTCGACGAAACGTTTTACACAACTTGCGAAGGGAAAATTCCGGCTATGTCATTTTTAATTTTTGCGGATTTTTCCGAGAGACGGAATATTTTGGACCAACGAGAGGGTGACAAGTGTCACCCTCAAGTGGCATGTTTGGACGGCAAAATGGGCTTGCCTTGCACGTTTTTTGTGTTGAAATTTTGGTCAAGGGTTAGGTAGGATATTTTGTGTAGATGGATAAGGTAGCACATGGCTAAATCTTGGCCTTACACTTGCTATGCACTTGGCTTCATCTTGGCCATTGGTTGGCCTTTGGTTAGCCTATAAATACTCCCCTTGCTTGAAGGTTTTCTTCATCCACAAATGTTCCTAAGTCTTGAAAAATCCCTCCCTCTCCCTCTTGCTTGTTCTCGTCCAAACACCACCCCTCTCCCTCTTGAAGGCCCTCTACGAACCCCTTGCCTAGTGGTTCTAGCCGAGAACCCCTCCCCTAGCCTAGTTGTGCTAGTCGAAATACTACCCCCTCGTAAAGAAATACTCTCCAAGTATTGTTGTTATGCCTAAATACTTTAGCCCAAATACCTTGTAGTACTTTTGTTATACCCCGTATTTCCAGAGTATGTACGTAAGGACGTACGTAGAAAATTTGAACTTTTAATAAGGCTTGGCCGAATTATTTTGTGCACAACACCCGGTTAGAGTCGTGTTTAGACCAAAAGGTTTGACACCTTTCGTATGGAAAATTACCGCGATGTCATTTTTAATTTTTGCGGATTTTTCCGAGAGACGAAACATTTTGGACCAACAAGAGGGCGACACTTGTCACCCTCTCATTGGATAGGCTTGGGCGGTCAAGGGTGGACGATTTGGGTGGATTTTTTTGTCAAGTAGTAGGTAGGATATTTTGGTGGTAGATGGATAAGGTGCACTTGGCAAGATCTTGGCCCTACACTTGCTATGCACTTGGCATGATCTTGGCCATTGGTTGGCCTTTGCTAGACCTATAAATACCCCCCTTTGGAAGACTTCTTCATCCATTCCAAATATTTCCTAAGTGTTAAAAATCCTCCCTCCCTTTTTATGGTGTTTCGTCCAACACCCCTCTCCCCCTTGTGAGGCCTTAGCCGAGAGTCCCTCCCCCCCTTGGCCGAGAGTACCCCCCCCCTAGTGGGGTAGGCCGAGGGGTATACACCCCCCCCTTGTGGTGTTGTCTCGTATATATACCCCCCCTCTTGGTAGAAATACTCTCAAAAGTATTGTTACTATACCCAAATTACCTTAGCCGTATACCTTGTAGTATTCCAAAGAAACCTCTATACGTAGAGCCCGGAAATACTACCGTATGTCCTTTTTGTCTCAAACCGAAACCCTAAGGAAAATCTCCATAGTTGGTTGGAGTATTAAGTAGAGGTCGCGTAGAACTTCTAAGGGTTGTTTGGAGCGGGTCGAGCACCGGAGTAGGAGCTAAGCGTTGCTAAGGATCGACATTTACACTTGGATAATTATGGGCTTATCGAGGTAATTATCTTGTCCCCCTATTGTAATTGGATATTACATGTTGTTGGAATATATAGTTGAAGTATACTATATATATAACTGAACATAGCTTGTGGCAATGTCTTTGGACTTAAGCCTGAATTTAAAGAAGAGAATCGAATCAGAATTACGTGGGATCAGACATGACTTGTGTAGTTTGACGGGTAGGGAATGGCTGCCCAATTTCCCGTAGGATCTTGTATCTAGATTTATTCTACCGAGTAGTCTAGACTTTGATAGACTTGTATAACCTGTATAGGTTGAATGTTCTGCGAGTAGCATGTGCTACTTGAGAAGGTGGACCAGGCTAGGGTTATAGTGGAGCGATTTGCTAATAGTCGATAATCGTCGCGAGGTATGTGAACCTCTTCCTATCTCTTCTAGCATGATATGTGTATAACTATGTAGTACGGTAGACGTACGTGTGTTAATTGAACGTAATTGTACGGCAATGTCTTTTGACTTAAGCCCGAATAATAATAATCTTGAAGTAGTTCAAGAGAATTAAGAACTGTTTTTAAAAGAAGAGTAATACTTGATTTTAAAAGCTTAAGAGTTATACTAGCTTTATGGGAAGTTAGGTATAACGGCTTAAGAGAGATAAAACGAATTATTTATTTTAGAAGTTAAGAGACTTGATCTTGTAAGATAAGAGACTTAACTTTAATAATGAATTTTGTGTGAAACCTCATTCATGAGTAATGAGTACTTGATTTTTAAAAAGGGATAATGTTTTACTGATTTCGGAAATCAGAATGTGTATCGACAAACCACTGCAGCGTTAATAAAGGGAAATGTTTTGATTAATGAAGTATTAATAAAACCAGTAGAAACTTCCATCTGCATAGAAGCTAAGATGAGACAAAATGATATTTCCTAGATCATGGCTGCTGTAATAAGATTGTTATAAACAAGAATATCCTACTCACACATAAGGCTTATGTTTCTTAGATGGTTTAAAAGAGAATTATATTCTTAAATGAATAAGACTATGAACTACGAAACCTTTCTAAAATAAGAAAACGTGAACATTTGAAATTAGGCAAACTTGGACGTTTGGAAAATAATGTTGTTACTTGATTTTACAAAGGTAAGTGTTTTGATTTACTTCAAAAGATAATCACTCTATTTTACTACGGGTATTGTGTGGTTTTTGTGAAAGTAACGTATCTTTTAAAGAGTTAATGTATGAAGTACTTTGGGGATAAAAACCCGAACTTGTTGACATATAGTAGAAAGTACCTTGTGTGCATAACTTGATTGTGTTGGGTTGTGATAGCCTTGTAAATACTTTCTTGTTGATTGATAAGTAAACATGCTAGGATGCTACGTGTGTTAGTATCTTGTGATGTTTGTGTAAAGGGGTTTTTCCCTTGTTGTGCTTATGTTGTTTAACGATAAGCTGTTATGTTAGTATTATACATCACTCATCTCTTGAGATGATTCCGGGATTAAATGCCCTCCGACGCTGGTAGACTCAGTGGTCGATGGACCTATGATTCGAGAATACCTCACGTGGTCCCAGGGCCTATGCGAGCTACGAGAGTTCCGTGTTAGGTGCGCCCTTATGGGCATGCGGTCTATATGGCCATGCGGATCGCAGTCCAGCGGATGCCGGGAGTAGCTACCTCGATGCGGGTTATACCTCATGCAGCCTATGAGTTTGGCCTATGCGAGTGCGGGAAGTTCGTGGCTAGACGCGCACATTAGATCTCGCGCGAGTGGCCGCCTTTGATCATGTGACGGTGCAGACAGATCTCATGATACGATTTATGACCTTGTTGGTGCGGGGTTTTAGTAGTGGCTATGCCTTCATACTTACCCCGACGGTTTTATTATAACACAGCGGACCCGTGTTCATGTGTTCCTTGGTGCTTTCATATCATAGACTGCCGGCAGTGAGGAATGTGTCCCACGGGCACGATTGATGTTGTGGGCGTGAGACCCATTGTTATGTTTTAGTGATGACTTGAGGGCGTGAGTCCCTGACTTGACATGATCGCTATTTATTGTAAAGCGTAGTTTGGTTATCATACATGTCTCCTGCTTTGTATAGGCTACTATGATTTCATTTACAGTATTTATTTTCAGTTTCACATACTGCACCATGCTCGACCTCCGGGCTGCGTTCATGCCGCGGTAAAGGTACACCGCCGTTGATCCTCGCTCTAGGGTCACGATTCGGCGTTTGGGAAAGCTCCGCTTTACGGGGCTTATCTTCGTATAGTCCCTGTTGTTGTAGGTGCTTACATCTGTGGTATGACGGCCCTGTCCGTCGTTGTTGTCATATCATTCGTAGAGGTCCATAGTAATCTTTGTGTGGCGGTGGTTTGTAAAAAGGATTAAGTCGCTCATGTTGAAAAAGTTGTTGTTTATATATATGCCGAAGGCAAGTTTTTCTCGATTATTGTTTCATATTTCATAATATGTCTTGTATCGCTTTATGTTCCAATGATTACTCGATGTTGTATCACTAGGGTGCCCGGTAAGGCACGATCACGCCCGAATCGGTCGTGACAAAAGTGGTATCGAGCGATTAATCCTCGGAAAGTGTCTACGCATCAGATCCAAGAGAGTCTTGATTATCGGTGTGTTGTGCACCACATCAATAATCGTGAGGCTATAGGATATTTAGGATTGGTTTCTATTCTTCTCACTCGAGATCGTGCCTTAGAGCGGTGTTGTAAGTTGGACCCTCGACGTATTTCTTTCCCTTACCGCTATGCCTCGCGTAGGCAAAACCCGCCCGTGAGGGCAAGACACCGGCGAGCTGCGAGTAGATTCGTGAGGGTTGCGTGCACGCACTCCAATCATCACCGGGTGGTGCTTCATTTGGGGAGTTCTGCGGCGTCACTAGCCCCAAGCAGTTTAGCACGGCGGTGGCGCTCCTCGCGGCCATGATATTTGAACCTTCGCCCACGACCAGAACGATGAATTTAGATTGCGAAGGCGACCATTACTAGCTATGGATTTGGCTACCGAGAGTATACCGATGTACCACGAGTCTTGATGAATATCAACGAGAGGTTGTGCAAGAGTAGTTCTTCGATTAGGCGAGCATGGCACATGTACGAGCTTATACACAGCGGTAGAAACGTAGAGATCGACGTTAACCGCGACAATGAAGAGGCCGTAATGCAAGGACCTTTGGTAGCTTTCGAGGCGAGTCACCTCACCAGCGGATTAGATTTGCACACCCACCAGTGCAGAGAGGTTCTCCACGGATTTCAGGACGTTCGGGGTATGCGCAGAGTTGGTCGAACCCGTGGCTTCCGGTTCACATGCGATGCACGTCATCCCGGGGAATGTCATCTTTTGGTTGGTACTTGTTGTACCTATGACCGTCAGGGTCTGATCTCGAAAAAGTGTCCTTGTAGGAGGACTTAGCCTTCAGGATCGGTGGGTAGTTCGTCACCTTCCTTAGCTATGCCTCACGGGCGATTTGATTAGAACGACTAGGAGTGAAGCGAGATTCAGCATATCTTTAACCCTCAGAGATCAGTGTGTGTGATAAGGTGAGTATACCTTTAGTGCTATGTTCTGATAACAGTGTGTTAGTTGTGATTGGAAATCATGGTGGGTTAACCGAGTAAGATTTTGGGGGATAGAGAAGGTGTGAGCCTTAGAGTTTTATACGTGGAGACCTTAGAGGTAAGGCCATCTCGAGTAAAGGTGTAGTGTTTATGTTTGATCCTTATCGGAGTGCATAGTGCACGTGAGCTATGTTTGGGATAGGTCCCTAAGTAGTATGAAATGAAAGAGGGTAGTTGAGCTAAGAAGACCGTGTTATACCCCGTAGTCCCAGGGTATGTATGCGAGGACGTACGTACGAGAATACGACAGAAAGATTGGAAAGGAAGAAAGAGGCGATTTTTCCACGGAAAAGTTTCCGGTTTTTGTGAAGGAAAAAGGTTCGTTAATGGGAATTGGATTCCCAGATTTGGTATTCGGACTTCCTGGAATATTAGAGAATTATGGAATTTTATTTCGAATGGTCACGTGGGCCCACTGAGAAATTTACTGGCTTTGTGGGGCCCGCTTTGATTTTGAGATTTTGGCCGCTGGATATTTTCTAAGACGAAATATTTTGATCGAATCGGGGCGACACGTGTCACCCCATGGCACCTTTGGGTCGAAATATGTTTGTGCACAACACCCTGTTAGAGTCGTTTTTCGGCTAAACGTTTTCACGCCTTTCGTAGGGAATTTCCGCTATGTCATTTTGTATTTTTATGGATTTTTCCGAGAGACGAACATTTTGGACCAACGAGAGGCACTGGCACCCTCTCATTGGTGGGCATAGTGGGCGCATACGGACGATTGAATGGGCAAGTGGTGGAAGATATTTGTGTAGATATTTGTGAGGGTTTTGTGGAGTAGGGTTAGGGTGCACTTGGCTTGATCTTGGCCTTACACTTGTGTAGCACTTGGCTAGATCTTGGCCATTGGTTGGCCTTGGCTTGTGCTATAAATACCCCTCTCCTTTGATGAACTTCTTCATCCAAAATGCCTAAGTCTTGAGAGCCTTCCTCCCTTTTCGCGAGGCCCCTTGGCGAGAGTTCCCCAGCTGGGTAGGCCGCGGGGTAGCCACCCCCCCCCCAGTGAGGGGCGAGCCGGGGGGGACACCCCCCCCCCTCCCCTAGTTGCATTCGTATAAGCCCCCCCGGTTATGGTATAGAAATACTCTCCAAGTATTGTTATAATGCCCAAATTACCTTAGCCAGATACCTTGTTGTATTCTAAGGTTATACCTATCTAAAAGCCCGTAAATACTATTATACTTCCCACGCAAAACCAAACCCTAGGAAAATCTCCATAGTCCGGGAGTGTTGTGTAGAAGTTGGTTAGAACTTCTGGGTGGTTTAGAGCGGGTTGGAGCGCCGAGTCGAGCTAAACGATTGCCCAGGATCGACTTTATATTTGGATAATTATGGGCTTAGCGAGGTAAATATCTTGTCCCCCTATTGTAATTGGATATTACATGTTGTAGGAAAATATAGTTTAAGTATGCTATATATATAACTGAACATAGCTTGTGGCAATGTCCTTGGACTTAAGCCTGAAGAATCGAATCGCTTTTACATAGATCTGATGAGACTAGTGTAGTAGTACTTTTGAGTAGAATTGTACCCGTTCGGGTTAGATGTATAACCCCCTGGTTGGCTTGATGGCGGCCCGATAGAGAGGAGATTTACGCCATGCGGGGAGGTGTCGCCAATTTTTTCGTAGAATGTTCTACGATGTTAATAAGCGCCTTGTGGCCTTATAGGTTGAAATGCTACGTGTGGAATGATCCACTTGGCTTAAGGAGTAGCCGACTGTTTGGAGCGTTTTGCTATTAGTCGATACTCGTCGCGAGGTATGTGAACCTCTTCCTATCTTTTCTAGCATGATTGTTGTGAACTATGTAGTACGGTAGACGTACATGTGCTAAGTGATTTGGTTGGGTTAAAACATATGGTGTTATAATAGCTTTATGGGAAGTTAGTTATAACGACCTTATGTAAGTGAAAATGGTTTACTGACGTTAGAAGTTAAGAGACTTGATCTTATAAGATAAGAGACTTAACTTATTTGTTTTAATGTGGATGTTTGTGTGAAACCTCATTCGTGAGTAATGAGTACTTGGTTTTAAAGGGATAATGTTTTACTGATTTCGAGTCGAATGTATCGACGCACCACCGCAGCGTTAATAAAAGGAAAATGTATTGAATAATGATGTGTTGTATTAAAACCAAGAGAAACCTCCATCTGCATGTCTAAGATGAGACAAAATGATATTACATTTTCTAGATCATGGTCATTGTAATAAGATCGTTCTAAACAAGAATAAACTACTCACGTATATGACATATGTTACTTAATTGTTCTAAAAAGGAATCAGTGATTAAGTTTGGGAACTATGAAACCATTTGAAAATGAGAAGCTTGAGTAATTGAAACTAGGCAACCGAACTTAGGAAAAGAATGTTGTTACTTGATTTTGAAAAGGAAGGTGGGTTTGTCATTCTAATACTACGTGTCGGGTGACTTTTATAAAAGTAATGGATCTCTTTTAAAAGAACTTAACGATGTAGTACTTTGGGGTTAAAAACCCGGACTATGGCATAAAATGAAAGTACTTTGAGTTGTGTGAAACTTGCCTATGCTTGTTGTTGTGAAACTTGCCTATGCTCGTGATGATAGTCTTTATTGTACAAACGTTGTGTTTCTGTGTTACCGCGTCTTTCGATAGAGGGTCGGTTGACTGGTTGAGAACTTACTTGGACGTGCCGGCAGTGACGGAGAAATTCCACGGGTACGTTCCTGTTGATAGTATTATTGTTGTTAATCGCTTTGGACATACTGACACGATGCGTAGCGCACGGGTATGCTTCCATTTTGGTTAAGGTCTTGTGGTTAATCGCTTTGGATATACTGACACGATGCGTAGCGCACGGGTATGTTTCCATTTTGATTATCGCCTTGTGATTTCCCTTTGGACATACTGACACGATGCGTAGCGCACGGGTATGCGTCCATTTGGAATGCTGTCCTATTGTTTCCCTTTGGACATACTGACACGATGCGTAGCGCACGGGTATGCGTCCATTTGGAATGTTGTCTTATTGTTTCCCTTTGGACATACTGACACGATGCGTAGCGCACGGGTATGCTTCCATTTGGATTGCTGTCTTGTTATTGAGGTCACATGGACATGTCTACACCGATGCAGAATTCCGGGGGCATGTGGCCATGGGACATTGGTATTATTGTTGCATCATGGACATGTCTACACCGATGCAGTATTCCGGGGGCATGCGGCCATAATGCGAACCTGTTTGATGTTGTGGGCGTGAGACCCATAGATATATTGGAGTGATGACTGTTTTATGTTGTGAACTGTAGTTTGGTTATCATACATGTCTCCTGCTTTATATAGACTAGTATGATTTCATTTACAGTGTTGTACAGTTTCACATACTTGGTACCTGCTGTACTGACCTCCTTCGGGGGGCTGCGTTCATGCCGCAGGTAGAGGTACATCAGTCGTGGATCCTCGCTCATAGGATCACAGCCAAAGATTCAAGCTCCGCTTCCGGAGGCTTATCTTTTGGTAGGTGTTCCCTGAGTTGTAGGTTCTTGTACATTCAGGGGTATGGCGGGGCCCTGTCCCGTCATAGTCATTGTATATCTTAGAGGTCTGTAGTACTGTTGTGGGCAGGGTTGTAAAAGGATTAAACTGTTCAGGTTTTATGTATATACTGAAGGCAACTGTTTTTGGTTGGCCTGTTTATTTATTATATCCCTTGTTAAATGTCTCATGTTTTATGTTCCGCTGATTTTCTCTGATGTATGTATCACTAGGGTGCCCAGGGTAAGGCACCAGTAACGGGCCCCGGATCGGGTCGTTACAAAAGTGGTATCGTGAGCGATTAATCCTCGGAAAGTGTCTACGCATCGTATCCGTAGAGTCTTGATTATCGGTGTGTTGTGCACCACACCAATAATCGTGAGGCTATAGGATATTTAGGATTGGTTACTATTCTTCTCACTCGAGATCGTGCCTTAGAGTCGTGTTGTAAGTTGGACCCTCCGACGAAATTATTTCCACTTATCGTTATGCCTCCGCGTAGGCAACCCGCCCGGGAGGGCAAGCGCAATGAGGAGCCGCGAGTAGAGTTCGAGGTGGCGAGGCGAGCCAAATCATTACCTAGGGTAGTGCTTCATTCGGGATTTCGCGACGTCACTAGCCCCAAAGAGTTTAAGCATGGCGACGGCAGCCTCTGCGCGCCATGATATGTGAACCTTCGCCCACGATCGAACCGAGAATATAGATTGCGAGACAACCTTGTTACTAGCTATGGATTTGGCTACCGAGAGTATACCGATGTATCGCGAGTCTTGATGACTACCTAAGAGAAGGTTGTGCAAGAGTAATCCTTGATTGAGGCTTGAGCATGGCACGTATGCGGGCTTATGCGCGCAGCCGAGAAACGTAGAGATCGGCGTTAACGAAGGACAACAGAAGAGGGCCAGAGCAGCAAGGTCCTTTGGTAACTTTCAAGGTGAGTATACCTTAAGTGCTATGTTCTGATAGCAGTGTGTTAGTTGTGATTAGAATCATGGTGGGTTAACCGAGTAAGATTTTGAGGGATAGAGCAAGTGTGAGCCTTAGAGCTTTATACGCAAAGACCTTAGAGGTAAGGCCATCTCGAGAAAGGTGTAGTGTTATGTTTGACCCTTATAGGAGTGCATAGTGCACGTGAGCTGTGTTTGGGATAAGTCCCTATGTAGTATGAAATGAAAGAGGGTAGTTGAGCTAAGAAGACCGCTAGGTTTTCGTAACGTGTTTAGTAAGATTGTTCCTTCGGAGATGGTATTTCGCGCTTAGCCGGGTTGAGGCTACGTGCGGTCAACCCGCGTAGGTTTGGTGGTGGTCAGTTTGTGGTGGTCCTCTTTGTGTTAGGGTCATGAGGTGTTAGGCCCATGTTTAGTTAGCCAGTGCAAGTTCGTGGATGCGTTCGACCGGTGGTCGGGCCGATGGGGCACCTATCGTGTTCTTCGGTCGTGTCGTTCTCGGCGGTGTTGATGTTATCCGAAAGGTTGTGAGGTTGCAGGGTGCCTACCTTCACCTTATGACGACAGTGGAGCCAGTACGCTGTTTCTCTTTCGGAGTTTGTACGAGCGGGGCTAGGAACTCGTGAGTCTCCAGACGCATTCGCCTCGCCGGTGTTTTGATTTGCGGTAGTTGTGAGGATCGTTGTCTCCGGTTGGAGTGTTTAAGCTACCATTTCAGGTTCGGATGTCGTCTTGTGACGCCTTGTAGGGCGAAATGCAAGTTGCCACGATTGGTTCGATGTTGGCGGGGTTCGATAGTTGGTTCAGCTTGTTCCAGTGATCGTGGATAGTGAAGCTTGTCTAGAAGAAGTTCGCACTCGGAGGAATCGTGCGGATAATCGCGACGACGCCAGAGTTCGAGTTGACGGTCGGTCTTCTTGAAAGTACCACCCCGGTGGGGGTGTGACGAGTTTTGGAAAAAGAAGGAACTTAGCCCGAGTCACTTTGGGCCTTTTGAGTTCATGTGAAGAATAGGCCAGGTTGCCTATATGTTAGTAATTGCCGTCCGACTTAGGAGGCGACGTCCGTCTTTCGTATTGTTATGTTCGGGAAAGTATCGAAGATCCATCCAGAATGTTCCCAGTTAATGATGACCTCGTTAGAGATAGTAACCCCGGGTTTTGGATACTAAAGCGACGTAAATATGGTAAGAATTCGAGTGTCACGCTTACGTGATCGCATGCAGCCCGGTACCATTTGTTGGGTCGTGGAGCAAGGCTCGCGACAAAGTGACAAAAGTAGTATTATTTGTGGTGATGTTAGAGGTGTTTCCTCGTGGACTTGGATGTAAGTATTTTACGTGGGTATTTACGTGGGCCACCGTGGCGTGATTGTTTCGTAAGTATAGTAGTGAAGACTATCTTGCACGTGTTCGCTTTGAGACTTAGAAGGAACATTCGGACGAATGTTTCTAAGAGGGAAGAATGTTATACCCGTAGTCCCGTGGTATGTATGCGAGGGCGTGCGTGCGAGAATCTGACGTAAAGATTGGAAAGGAAGAAAGAGGCGATTTTTCCACGGAAAAGTATCCGGTTTTTGTTAAGGAAATAGGGTCGTTAATTGGAATTGTATTCCCGATTTGGTATTCGACTTCCTGGAATATTACAGAATTATGGAATTTTATTAACGGAAATGTTCACGTGGTGCCCACGGGATAAATTTACGGATTTGTGTGGCACGCTATGATTTTGAGATTTTGTCCGTTTTGGATATTATAGGAAGACTAAATAGTTTGGACGAAACGGGGGGCGACACGTGTCACCCCCATGTGGCACCATTGGGCCGAAATATGTTTTTGCACAACACCCGGTTAGAGTCTTTTTTCGAAAGCGTTTTCTGACTTTTCGTAGGGGAATTTCCGGCTATGTCATTTAGTATTTTTGCGGATTTTTCCGAGAGACGGAACATTTTGGACCAACGAGAGGGCGGCACTTGGCACCCTCTCATTGGTGGGCATAGTGGGCGGCACATGGACGATTGAATGGGCAAGTGGTGGAAGATATTTGTGTAGATATTTGTGAGGGATTTGTGGAGTAGGGTTAGGGTGCACTTGGCTTGATCTTGGCCTTACACTTGTGTAGCACTTGGCTAGATCTTGGCCATTGGTTGGCCTTGGCTTGTGCTATAAATACCCCTCTCCTTTGATGAACTTCTTCATCCAAAATGCCTAAGTCTTGAGAGCCTTCCCCCTCCCCTTTTCGTGAGGCCCCCGTGGCCGAGAGTTCCCCCCCTAGTGGGGTAGGCCGAGGGGTAGCCACCCCCCCTCCTTTGAGGTGCTAGCCGTGGGGTACCCCCCCCCCTAGCCTAGTTGCTTTCGTATAATACCCCCCTTTTATGGTATAGAAATACTCTCCAAGTATTGTTATAATGCCCAAATTACCTTAGCCGTATACCTTGTTGTATTCTAAGGTTATACCTATACGAAAAGCCCAGAAATACTATTATACTTCCCGTCAGTCGCAAAACCGAAACCCTAGGAAAATCTCCATAGTCCGTTGGAGTGTTGTGTAGAAGTTGGTTAGAACTTCTAAGGGTGGTTTAGAGCGGGTTGGGGCGCTCGGAGTTGGAGCTAAACGATTGCCCAGGATCGACTTTATATTTGGATAATTATGGGCTTAGCGAGGTAAATATCTTGTCCCCCTATTGTAATTGGATATTACATGTTGTAGGAAAATATAGTTTAAGTATGCTATATATATAACTGAACATAGCTTGTGGCAATGTCCTTGGACTTAAGCTGAAGAATCGAATCGTTTTACATAGGATCTGATGAGACTTGTGTAGTAATCTTGTGGAGTAGAATTGTACCCGTTCGGGTTAGATGTATAACCCCCGGTTGGCTTGATAGCCTACCAGATAGAGAGGAGATTTACGCTGCTGCGGGAGAGTCTTTGCCGAATTTTTTCTGTAGAATGTTCTACGATGTTAATAAGCGCCTTGTGGCCTTATAGGTTGAAATGCTACGTGTGGAATGATCCACTTGGCTTAAGGAGTAGCCGACTGTTTGGAGCGTTTTGCTATTAGTCGATACTCGTCGCGAGGTATGTGAACCTCTTCCTATCTTTTCTAGCATGATTGTTGTGAACTATGTAGTACGGTAGACGTACATGTGCTAAGTGATTTGGTTGGGTTAAAACATATGGTGTTATAATAGCTTTATGGGAAGTTAGTTATAACGACCTTATGTAAGTGAAAATGGTTTACTGACGTTAGAAGTTAAGAGACTTGATCTTATAAGATAAGAGACTTAACTTATTTGTTTTAATGTGGATGTTTGTGTGAAACCTCATTCGTGAGTAATGAGTACTTGGTTTTAAAGGGATAATGTTTTACTGATTTCGGGAGTCAGAATGTGTATCGACAGACCACTGCAGCGTTAATAAAAGGAAAATGTATTGAATAATGATGTGTTGTATTAAAACCAGTAGAAACCTCCATCTGCATAGAAGCTAAGATGAGACAAAATGATATTACATTTTCTAGATCATGGCTGCTGTAATAAGATCGTTCTAAACAAGAATAAACTACTCACGTATATGACATATGTTACTTAATTGTTCTAAAAAGGAATCAAGTGATTAAGTTTGGGAACTATGAAACCATTTGAAAATGAGAAGCTTGAGTAATTGAAACTAGGCAAACTGGAACTTAGGAAAAGAATGTTGTTACTTGATTTTGAAAAGGAAGGTGGGTTTGTCATTCTAATACTACGGGTATCGGGTGACTTTTATAAAAGTAATGGATCTCTTTTAAAAGAACTTAACGTATGTAGTACTTTGGGGTTAAAAACCCGGACTATGGCATAAAATGAAAGTACTTTGAGTTGTGTGAAACTTGCCTATGCTTGTTGTTGTGAAACTTGCCTATGCTCGTGATGATAGTCTTTATTGTACAAACGTTGTGTTTACGTATTACCGCCGTCTTTCGATAGAGGGTCGGTTGATCGGTTGAGAACTTACTTGGGCGTCAGCGATGGCGGAGAAATTCCACGCACGTTCGCTGATAGTATTATTGTTGTTAACCGCTGGACATACCGACACGATCGTAGCGCACGTATGCTTCCATTTTGGTTAAGGTCTTGTGGTTAATCGCTTTGGATATCTCGACACGATGCGTAGCGCACGGGTATGTTTCCATTTTGATTATCGCCTTGTGATTTCCTTTGGACATACCGACACGATCGTAGCGCTGCGGGTATCGTCCATTTGGAATCTTTGTCTATTGTTTCCCTTTGGACATACTGACACGATGCGTAGCGCACGGGTATGCGTCCATTTGGAATGTTGTCTTATTGTTTCCCTTTGGACATACTGACACGATGCGTAGCGCACGGGTATGCTTCCATTTGGATTGCTGTCTTGTTATTGAGGTCACATGGACATGTCTACACCGATGCAGAATTCCGGGGGCATGTGGCCATAGGACATTGGTATTATTGTTGCATCATGGACATGTCTACACCGATGCAGTATTCCGGGGGCATGCGGCCATAATGCGAACCTGTTTGATGTTGTGGGCGTGAGACCCATAGATATATTGGAGTGATGACTGTTTTATGTTGTGAACTGTAGTTTGGTTATCATACATGTCTCCTGCTTTATATAGACTAGTATGATTTCATTTACAGTGTTGTACAGTTTCACATACTTGGTACCTGCTGGACTGACCTCCTTCGGGGGGCTGCGTTCATGCCGCAGGTAGAGGTACATCAGTCGTGGATCCTCGCTCATAGGATCACAGTTCAGCACATTTGAAGCTCCGTTTCTCCGGAGGCTTATCTTTTGGTAGGTGTTCCCTGAGTTGTAGGTTCTTGTACATTCAGGGGTATGGCGGGGCCCTGTCCCGTCATAGTCATTGTATATCTTAAGTGCAGAAATCTTGTTGTGGGCAGGGTTGTAAAAGGATTAAACTGTTCAGGTTTTATGTATATACTGAAGGCAACTGTTTTTGGTTGGCCTGTTTATTTATTATATCCCTTGTTAAATGTCTCATGTTTTATGTTCCGCTGATTTTCTCTGATGTATGTATCACTAGGGTGCCCAGGGTAAGGCACCAGTAACGGGCCCCGGATCGGGTCGTTACAGACCGCTAGGTTTTCGTAACGTGTTTAGTGAGATTGTTCCTTCGGGGAGATAGTATTTTGCGCCTTGTCGGGTCGGGTTGAGGCCACGTTGCGGGTCAACCCGCGGCATGTTTGGTGGTGGGGTCTGGTTGTGGTGGTCCCGCCTTGTGGTAGGGATCACGAGGGTGTTAGGCCCAAGTTTAGTTAACCAGCGTACGAGTTCGTAGATGCGTTCGACCAGTGGTCGGGCCGATGGGGGCAGCCCATCGTGTTTTTCAGTCAGGACCGTTTACTCGGCTGTGTTGAGTTATCTGAAAGGTTGTAAGGCTGCACGGGGTGCCTACCTTCACCTTATGACAGACAGTGGAGCCCAGGGTACGACTGTTTTTGTTTCTGGAAGTTTTACCAGGCAGGGTTAAGAACTCAGGTGAGTCTCAGAATCGCATTCGCCCTCGGGCCAGTGTTTGGATCTCAGGGATAGTTGTAGGATTGTTGTCTCCTGTGGAGGTAGTGTTTAAGCTACCATTTCAGTGTTCGGATGTCACCTTATGAAGCCTTGTAGGGGCGGAAGTGTAAGTTGTCGGTCGATTGGTTCAATGTTGACAAAGTTCAGATAGTTGGTTCAGGCTTGTTCCACAGATCGAATAGGGTGAAGCTTGTCTAGAAGAGGTTCCGGCTCGGAGAAGTCGTAGGGATAATCGGCGACACGCCAGAGTTCGAGTTGACGGTCGGTCTTCAAGGTACCACCCCGGATAAGGTGACGAGTTTTGAAACAGAGGAACTTAGCCCGAGTTACTTTGGGCCTTTGAGTTCATGTGAGGATAGGCGGGTTGCCTATATGTTAGCATTTGCCGTCCGACTTGTGAGGCGAAGGCCCGATCTTCGTGTTATTTCGAGAAGGAAATCGAGATCCATCAGTGTTCCCGATTAATGATGACCGTGTCGAGATAGTAACCCGAGTTTTGGAAGGCGAAGATTTAAATGTGGTAAGAGTTCTAGTGTCACGACCTCGTGGATCGCATGCACCGGTACCATTTGTTGGGTCGTCGGAGCAAGGCTCGCGACAAAGTGACAAAAGTGGTATCAGTGATAAAAGAAGTATATTTTTGACCCCGGGGAGAGGTATTTGTGGTGATGTTAGAGGTGTTTCCTCGTGGACTTGGATGGAGGTATTTGCGCGGGTGTTCTGTGGCCAGGTGTGGCAGGATTGTTCTCGTAAGTATAGTAGTGAAGACTATACCGGCGCGCGTTTGTTTTGAGACTTAGAAGGAACATTCGGGACGAATGTTTCTAAGGAGGGGAGAATGTTATACCCCGTATTTCCAGAGTATGTACGTAAGGACGTACGTAGAAAATTTGAACTTTTAATAAGGCTTGGCCGAATTATTTTGTGCACAACACCCGGTTAGAGTCGTTTTTCGACGAAACGTTTTCACAGCTTTCGTAGGGAAAATTCCGGCTATGTCATTTTTAATTTTTGCGGATTTTTCCGAGAGACGAAACATTTTGGACCAACAAGAGGGCGACACTTGTCACCCTCTCATTGGATAGGCTTGGGCGGTCAAGGGTGGACGATTTGGGTGGATTTTTGTCAAGTAGTAGGTAGGATATTTTGGTGGTAGATGGATAAGGTGCACTTGGCAAGATCTTGGCCCTACACTTGCTATGCACTTGGCATGATCTTGGCCATTGGTTGGCCTTTGCTAGACCTATAAATACCCCCCTTTGGAAGACTTCTTCATCCATTCCAAATATTTCCTAAGTGTTAAAAATCCTCCCTCCCTTTTTATGGTGTTTCGTCCAACACCCCTCTCCCCCTTGTGAGGCCTTAGCCGAGAGTCCCTCCCCCCCCTTGGCCGAGAGTACCCCCCCCTAGTGGGGTAGGCCGAGGGGTATACACCCCCCCTTGTGGTGTTGTCTCGTATATATACCCCCCCTCTTGGTAGAAATACTCTCAAAAGTATTGTTACTATACCCAAATTACCTTAGCCGTATACCTTGTAGTATTCCAAAGAAACCTCTATACGTAGAGCCCGGAAATACTACCGTATGTCCTTTTTGTCTCAAACCGAAACCCTAAGGAAAATTTCCATAGTTAGTTGGAGTATTAAGTAGAGGTCGCGTAGAACTTCTAAGGGTTGTTTGGAGCGGGTTGGAGCAGCCAGAGTAGGAGCTAAGCGTTGCTAAGGATCGACATTTACACTTGGATAATTATGGGCTTATCGAGGTAATTATCTTGTCCCCCTATTGTAATTGGATATTACATGTTGTTGGAATATATAGTTGAAGTATACTATATATATAACTGAACATAGCTTGTGGCAATGTCTTTGGACTTAAGCCTGAATTTAAAGAAGAGAACTGAACTGTAATTACGTAGGACTGTATTACAGTAGACTTGTGTAGTTTGACGGGTAGGGAAGGGCTGCCCAATTTCCCGTAGGATCTTGTATCTAGATTTATTCTACCGAGTAGTCTAGACTTTGATAGACTTGTATAACCTGTATAGGTTGAATGTTCTGCGAGTAGCATGTGCTACTTGAGAAGGTGGACCAGGCTAGCCGGGTTATAGCCGTGGAGCGATTTGCTAATAGTCGATAATCGTCGCGAGGTATGTGAACCTCTTCCTATCTCTTCTAGCATGATATGTGTATAACTATGTAGTACGGTAGACGTACGTGTGTTAATTGAACGTAATTGTACGGCAATGTCTTTTGACTTAAGCCCGAATAATAATAATCTTGAAGTAGTTCAAGAGAATTAAGAACTGTTTTTAAAAGAAGAGTAATACTTGATTTTAAAAGCTTAAGAGTTATACTAGCTTTATGGGAAGTTAGGTATAACGGCTTAAGAGAGATAAAACGAATTATTTATTTTAGAAGTTAAGAGACTTGATCTTGTAAGATAAGAGACTTAACTTTAATAATGAATTTTGTGTGAAACCTCATTCATGAGTAATGAGTACTTGATTTTTAAAAAGGGATAATGTTTTACTGATTTCGGAAATCAGAATGTGTATCGACAAACCACTGCAGCGTTAATAAAGGGAAATGTTTTGATTAATGAAGTATTAATAAAACCAGTAGAAACTTCCATCTGCATAGAAGCTAAGATGAGACAAAATGATATTTCCTAGATCATGGTCATAATAAGATTGTTATAAACAAGAATATCCTACTCACACATAAGGCTTATGTTTCTTAGATGGTTTAAAAGATAATTATATTCTTAAATGAATAAGACTATGAACTACGAAACCTTTCTAAAATAAGAAAACGTGAACATTTGAAATTAGGCAAACTTGGACGTTTGGAAAATAATGTTGTTACTTGATTTTACAAAGGTAAGTGTTTTGATTTACTTCAAAAGATAATCACTCTATTTTACTACGGGTATTGTGTGGTTTTTGTGAAAGTAACGTATCTTTTAAAGAGTTAATGTATGAAGTACTTTGGGGATAAAAACCCGAACTTGTTGACATATAGTAGAAAGTACCTTGTGTGCATAACTTGATTGTGTTGGGTTGTGATAGCCTTGTAAATACTTTCTTGTTGATTGATAAGTAAACATGCTAGGATGCTACGTGTGTTAGTATCTTGTGATGTTTGTGTAAAGGGGTTTTTCCCTTGTTGTGCTTATGTTGTTTAACGATAAGCTGTTATGTTAGTATTATACATCACTCATCTCTTGAGATGATTCCGGGGGTTAAGCCGCTCCGTCGCGGGTAGACTCAGGCGGGTCGATGGACCTATGATTCGAGAATACCTCATGTGGGTCCCAGGGGCCTATGCGGAGCTACGAGAGTTCCAGGTTAGGGTGCGTCCTTTATGGGCATGCGGTCTATATGGCCATGCGGACTGCAAAGTCCAGGCGGATGCCGGGGAGTAGCTACCCTCGATGCGGGGTTATACCTCATGCAGGCCTATGAGTTTGGCCTATGCGGAGCTGCGGGAAGTTCGGGGCTAGACGCGACATTAGATCTGCGGCGAGTGGCGGCTTTGATCATGTGACGGTGCAGACAGATCTCATGATACGATTTATGACCTTGTTGGTGCGGGGTTTTAGTAGTCGGCTATGCCTTCATACTTACCCCGCACGGTTTTATTATAACACGTGGGACACGTGTTCATGTGTGTTCCTTGGTGCTTTCATATCATAGATCGGCGGTGAGAATGTGTCCCACGGCACGATTGATGTTGTGGCGTGAGACCCATTGTTATGTTTTAGTGATGACTTGAGGCGTGAGTCCACGACTTGACATGATCGCTATTTATTGTAAAGCGTAGTTTGGTTATCATACATGTCTCCCGCTTTGTATAGGCTACTATGATTTCATTTACTGATTTATTTTCGCCACATACTCTGCACTGTTATCGACTCTCGGGGCTGCGTTCATGCCGCGAGTAAAGGTACACGATCGTTGATCCTCGCTCTTAGGGTCACCTCAGCGTTTGGGAAAGCTCCGTTTACGGGCTTATTCGTATAGTCCCTGTTGTAGGTGCTACATTCGTGGTATGACGGCCCTGTCCGTCGTTGTTGTCATATCATTCGTAGAGGTGCAGAGTACCGTTGTAGGCGTGGTTTGTAAAAGGATTGCCGCTCATGTTGAAAAAGTTGTTGTTTATATATATGCCGAAAGGCAAGTTTTTCTCAGTTATTGTTTCATATTTCATAATATGTCTTGTATCGTTTATGTTCCACTGATTACTGATGTTGTATCACTAGGGTGCCCGGTAAGGCACGATCACGCCCGGAATCGGTCGTGACAAAAGTGGTATCGAGCGATTAATCCTCGGAAAGTGTCTACAGACCGTATCCAAGAAGTCTTGATTATCGGTGTTGTGCACCACATCAATAATCGTGAGGCTATAGGATATTTAGGATTGGTTTCTATTCTTCTCACTCGAGATCGTGCCTTAGAGCGGTGTTGTAAGTTGGACCCTCGGCGTATTTCTTTCCACCGCTATGCCTCCGCGTGAAGGCAAAACCCGCCCGGGAGGGCAAGACAGGCGGAGCCGCGAGTAGGATTCGAGGGTTGCGTGGCACGCACTCCAATCATCACCGGGTGGTGCTTCATTTGGGAGTTCTGCGACGTCACTAGCCCCGCAGAGTTTAGCAGCGGTGGCGATTCTCCTCGCGCCATGATATTTGAACCTTCGCCCACGACGCATCAGAAATGAATTTAGATTGCAAGGCGACCTGTTACTAGCTATGGATTTGGCTACAGAGTATACCGATGTACCGCGAGTCTTGATGAATATCAACGAGAGGTTGTGCAAGAGTAGTTCTTGATTAGGCTTGAGCATGGCACGTATGCGAGCTTATACACGGCGGTAGAAACGTAGAGATCGACGGGTTAACCAGGCGACAAGAGGCGAGCAGCGAGGACCTTTGGTAGCTTTCGAGGCGAGTCACCTCGCGTGGATTAGATTTGCACACCCACCCGCGAAGAGGTTCTCCACGGATTTCAGGACGTTCGGGGTATGCAGGAGTTGGTCAGAACTCCAGGGCTTCCGGTTCACAGTGTGACAGACGTCATCCCGGGGAATGTCATCTTTTGGTTGGTACTTGTTGTACCTATGACCGTCAGGGTCTGATCTCGAAAGAGTGTCCTTGTAGGAGGACTTAGCCTTCAGGATCGGTGGGTAGTTCGTCACCTTCCTTAGCTATGCGCCCTACGGGGCAGATTTGATTAGAACGACTAGGGGAGTGAAGCAGTAGATTCAGGCATATCTTTAACCCTCTAGAGATCAGTGTGTGTGATAAGGTGAGTATACCTTTAGTGCTATGTTCTGATAACAGTGTGTTAGTTGTGATTGGAAATCATGGTGGGTTAACCGAGTAAGATTTTGGGGGATAGAGAAGGTGTGAGCCTTAGAGTTTTATACGTGGAGACCTTAGAGGTAAGGCCATCTCGAGTAAAGGTGTAGTGTTTATGTTTGATCCTTATCGGAGTGCATAGTGCACGTGAGCTATGTTTGGGATAGGTCCCTAAGTAGTATGAAATGAAAGAGGGTAGTTGAGCTAAGAAGACCGCTAGGTTTTCGTAACGTGTTTAGTGAGATTGTTCCTTCGGGGAGATAGTATTTTGCGCCTTGCCGGGTCGGGTTGAGGCCACGTTGCGGGTCAACCCGCGGCATGTTTGGTGGTGGGGTCTGGTTGTGGTGGTCCCGCCTTGTGGTAGGGTCACGAGGGTGTTAGGCCCAAGTTTAGTTAACCAGCGTACGAGTTCGTAGATGCGTTCGACCAGTGGTCGGGCCGATGGGGGCAGCCCATCGTGTTTTTCGGTCAGGACCGTTTACTCGGCTGTGTTGAGTTATCTGAAAGGTTGTAAGGCTGCACGGGGTGCCTACCTTCACCTTATGACAGACAGTGGAGCCCAGGGTACGACTGTTTTTGTTTCTGGAAGTTTTACCAGGCAGGGTTAAGAACTCAGGTGAGTCTCAGAATCGCATTCGCCCTCGGGCCAGTGTTTGGATCTCAGGGATAGTTGTGGGGATTGTTGTCTCCTGTGGAGGTAGTGTTTAAGCTACCATTTCAGTGTTCGGATGTCACCTTATGAAGCCTTGTAGGGGCGGAAGTGTAAGTTGTCGGTCGATTGGTTCAATGTTGACAAAGTTCAGATAGTTGGTTCAGGCTTGTTCCAGCAGACTGTGAATAGGGTGAAGCTTGTCTAGAAGAGGTTCTGACAGCTCAGAGAAGTCGTAGGGATAATCGGCGACGACGCTTAGAGTTCAGGTTGACGGTCGGTCTTCTTGAAGGTACCACCCCGGATAGGGTGTGACGAGTTTTGGAAACAGAGGGAACTTAGCCCGAGTTACTTTGGGCCTTTTGAGTTCATGTGAGGGATAGGCCAGGTTGCCTATATGTTAGCATTTGCCGTCCGACTTAGGAGGCAGTGCGTCCAGTCTTTCGTGTTATTTCGAGAAGGAAATCGGAGATCCATCCAGAGTGTTCCCAGTTAATGATGACCAGGTTGGAGATAGTAACCCCGAGTTTTGGAAACTGAAGCAGTATCAGAAATGTGGTAAGAGTTCGAGTGTACGACAGCCTCAGGGATCGCATGCAGCCCGGTACCATTTGTTGGGTCGTCGGAGCAAGGCTCGCGACAAAGTGACAAAAGTGGTATCAGTGATAAAAGAAGTATATTTTTGACCCCGGGGAGAGGTATTTGTGGTGATGTTAGAGGTGTTTCCTCGTGGACTTGGATGGAGGTATTTGCGCGGGTGTTCTGTGGCCAGGTGTGGCAGGATTGTTCTCGTAAGTATAGTAGTGAAGACTATACCGGCGCGCGTTTGTTTTGAGACTTAGAAGGAACATTCGGGACGAATGTTTCTAAGGAGGGGAGAATGTTATACCCCGTATTTCCAGAGTATGTACGTAAGGACGTACGTAGAAAATTTGAACTTTTAATAAGGCTTGGCCGAATTATTTTGTGCACAACACCCGGTTAGAGTCGTTTTAAATGAAGCGTTTTTCCACGACTTTCGTAGGAAAATTCCGGCTATGTCATTTTTAATTTTTGCGGATTTTTCCGAGAGACGAAACATTTTGGACCAACAAGAGGGCGACACTTGTCACCCTCTCATTGGATAGGCTTGGGCGGTCAAGGGTGGACGATTTGGGTGGATTTTTGTCAAGTAGTAGGTAGGATATTTTGGTGGTAGATGGATAAGGTGCACTTGGCAAGATCTTGGCCCTACACTTGCTATGCACTTGGCATGATCTTGGCCATTGGTTGGCCTTTGCTAGACCTATAAATACCCCCCTTTGGAAGACTTCTTCATCCATTCCAAATATTTCCTAAGTGTTAAAAATCCTCCCTCCCTTTTTATGGTGTTTCGTCCAACACCCCTCTCCCCCTTGTGAGGCCTTAGCCGAGAGTCCCTCCCCCCCTTGGCCGAGAGTACCCCACTGAGTGGGAGTAGGCCGAGGGTATACACCCACTTGTGGTGTTGTCTCGTATATATACCCCCTCTTGGTAGAAATACTCTCAAAAGTATTGTTACTATACCCAATTACCTTAGCCGTATACCTTGTAGTATTCCAAAGAAACCTCTATCGTGAGAGGAAATACTACCGTATGTCCTTTTGTCTCAAACCGAAACCCTAAGGAAAATTTCCATAGTTAGTTGGAGTATTAAGTAAGTCGCGTAGAACTTCTAAGGGTTGTTTGGAGCGGGTTGAGCGACGTAGTAGAGCTAAGCGTTGCTAAGGATCGACATTTACACTTGGATAATTATGGGCTTATCGAGGTAATTATCTTGTCCCCCTATTGTAATTGGATATTACATGTTGTTGGAATATATAGTTGAAGTATACTATATATATAACTGAACATAGCTTGTGGCAATGTCTTTGGACTTAAGCTGAATTTAAAGAAGAGAACGAATCTGTAATTACGTGGGAGTGTATCTGATGAGACTTGTGTAGTTGTGGTAGGAAGGGCTGCCCAATTTCCGTAGGATCTTGTATCTAGATTTATTCTCTGAGTAGTCTAGACTTTGATAGACTTGTATAACTGTATAGGTTGAATGTTCTGCGAGTAGCATGTACTACTTGAGAAGGTGGACCAGCTAGGGTTATAGCCGATGGAAGCGATTTGCTAATAGTCGATAATCGTCGCGAGGTATGTGAACCTCTTCCTATCTCTTCTAGCATGATATGTGTATAACTATGTAGTGCGGTGACGTCGTGTGTTAATTGAGCGTAATTGTACGGCAATGTCTTTTGACTTAAGCCGAATAATAATAATCTTGAAGTAGTTCAAGAGAATTAAGAAGCTTCTTTAAAGAAGAGTAATACTTGATTTTAAAAGCTTAAGAGTTATACTAGCTTTATGGGAAGTTAGGTATAACGGCTTAAGAGAGATAAAACGAATTATTTATTTTAGAAGTTAAGAGACTTGATCTTGTAAGATAAGAGACTTAACTTTAATAATGAATTTTGTGTGAAACCTCATTCATGAGTAATGAGTACTTGATTTTTAAAAAGGGATAATGTTTTACTGATTTCGGAAATCAGAATGTGTATCGACAAACCACTGCAGCGTTAATAAAGGGAAATGTTTTGATTAATGAAGTATTAATAAAACCAGTAGAAACTTCCATCTGCATAGAAGCTAAGATGAGACAAAATGATATTTCCTAGATCATGGCTGCTGTAATAAGATTGTTATAAACAAGAATATCCTACTCACACATAAGGCTTATGTTTCTTAGATGGTTTAAAAGATAATTATATTCTTAAATGAATAAGACTATGAACTACGAAACCTTTCTAAAATAAGAAAACGTGAACATTTGAAATTAGGCAAACTTGGACGTTTGGAAAATAATGTTGTTACTTGATTTTACAAAGGTAAGTGTTTTGATTTACTTCAAAAGATAATCACTCTATTTTACTACGGGTATTGTGTGGTTTTTGTGAAAGTAACGTATCTTTTAAAGAGTTAATGTATGAAGTACTTTGGGGATAAAAACCCGAACTTGTTGACATATAGTAGAAAGTACCTTGTGTGCATAACTTGATTGTGTTGGGTTGTGATAGCCTTGTAAATACTTTCTTGTTGATTGATAAGTAAACATGCTAGGATGCTACGTGTGTTAGTATCTTGTGATGTTTGTGTAAAGGGGTTTTTCCCTTGTTGTGCTTATGTTGTTTAACGATAAGCTGTTATGTTAGTATTATACATCAATCATATCTTGAGATGATTAGGGGTTAAGGCGCCTCCGTCGCGGGTAGACTCAGCGGGTCGATGGACCTATGATTCGAGAATACCTCATGTAGGTCCCGGGGGCCTGCGCGAGCTACGAGTTCCGAGTTAGGGTGCGTCCTTTATGGGCATGCGGTCTATATGGCCATGCGGACTGCGAAGTCCAGGCGGATGCCGGGGAGTAGCTACCCTCGATGCGGGGTTATACCTCATGCAGGCCTATGAGTTTGGCCTATGCGGGGCTGCGGGAAGTTCCAGGGCTAGACGCGCACATTAGATACTGCGGGCGAGTGGCCAGCTTTGATCATGTGATGATGCAGACAGATCTCGTAATCTGATTTATGACCTTGTTGATGCGGGGTTTTAGTAGTCGGCTATGCCTTCATACTTACCGTCACGGTTTTATTATAACACGTGGGACACGGTGTTCATGTGTGTTCCTTGGTGCTTTCATATCATAGGCTGCCGGTGAGAATGTGTCCCACGCACGATTGATGTTGTGGCGTGAGACCCGTTGTTATGTTTTAGTGATGACTTGAGGCGTGAGTCCACGACTTGACATGGCTTATTTATTGTAAAGCGTAGTTTGGTTATCATACATGTCTCACGCTTTGTATAGGCTACTATGATTTCATTTCTGATTTATTTTCGATTTCACATACTCAAACTGTTGTCTTGACCTCTTGGGGCTGCGTTCATGCCGCAGGTAAAGGTACACCAGTCGTTGATACTCGGTCTTAGGGTCACCGTTCAGCGTATGGGAAAGCTCCGTTTCTACGGAGGCTTATCTTAGTATAGTCCTTTGTTGTAGGTGCTTACATTCGAGGTATGACGGGCCTGTCCCGTCGTTGTTGTCATATCATTCGTAGAAGTCTGTAGTACTGTTGTGGGCAGGGTTTGTAAAAAGGATTAAATTGTTCATGTTGAAAAAGCTGTTGTCTATATATATGCCGAAAGGCAAGTTAGATCTCAGATTATTGTTTCATATTTCAAAATATGTCTTGTATCGTTTATGTTCGTGATTACTCGATGTTGTATCACTAGGGTGCCGGGGTAAGGCACGATCCACGCCCGAATCGGTCGTGACAAAAGTGGTATCGAAGCGATTAATCCTCGGAAAGTGTCTGAGAACCGTATCGATGGAAGTCTTGATTATCGGTGTGTTGTGCACCACATCAATAATCGGAGGCTATAGGATATTTAGGATTGGTTTCTATTCTTCTCACTCGAGATCGTGCCTTAGAGCGGTGTTGTAAGTTGGACCTCCGGCGTATTTCTTTCCACTACCGTTATGCCTCGCGTGAGGCAAAACCCGGGCGGAGGCGAGGCCGTAGGAGGCTGCGAGTAGGATTCGGAGGGTTGCGTGGGCACGCACCCAATCATCACCTGGGTGGTGCTTCATTTGGGAGTTCTGCGGCGTCACTAGCCCAGCGAGTTTAGCACGGCGGTGGCGGTTCCTCTGCGGCCATGATATTTGAACCTTGGTTCCACGACCGAAAGCGGTGAATTTAGATTGCAAAGGCGACCACATGTTACTAGCTATGGATTTGGCTACGAGAGTATACCGATGTACGCGAGTCTTGATGAATATCAGCGAGAGGTTGTGCAAGAGTAGTTCTTGATTAAGCTTGAGCATGGCACGTATGCGAGCTTATACACGGCCGGTAGAAGCGTAGAGATCGACGGGTTAACCAAGGGCGAAGAGGCGAGCAGCAAGGACCTTTGGTAGCTTTGGCGAGTCACCTCGCGTGGATTAGATTTGCACACCCGGTGCGAGAGAGGTTCTCCACGGATTTCGGGGCGTTCGGGTATGCGGGAGTTGGTCGAACTCCGGGGCTTCGGTTCACGCATGTGAGCGTCATCCCGGGGAATGTCATCTTTTGGTTGGTACTTGTTGTACCTATGACCGTCAGGGTCTGATCTCGAAAGAGTGTCCTTGTAGGAGGACTTAGCCTTCAGGATCGGTGGGTAGTTCGTCACCTTCCTTAGCTATGCGCCTGCAGGCGGTTGATTAGAACGACTAGGGAGTGAAGCGATGGGTCGGCATATCTTTAACCCTCTAGAGATCAGTGTGTGTGATAAGGTGAGTATACCTTTAGTGCTATGTTCTGATAACAGTGTGTTAGTTGTGATTGGAAATCATGGTGGGTTAACCGAGTAAGATTTTGGGGGATAGAGAAGGTGTGAGCCTTAGAGTTTTATACGTGGAGACCTTAGAGGTAAGGCCATCTCGAGTAAAGGTGTAGTGTTTATGTTTGATCCTTATCGGAGTGCATAGTGCACGTGAGCTATGTTTGGGATAGGTCCCTAAGTAGTATGAAATGAAAGAGGGTAGTTGAGCTAAGAAGACCGCTAGGTTTTCGTAACGTGTTTAGTGAGATTGTTCCTTCGGGGAGATAGTATTTTGCGCCTTGTCGGGTCGGGTTGAGGCCACGTTGCGGGTCAACCCGCGGCATGTTTGGTGGTGGGGTCTGGTTGTGGTGGTCCCGCCTTGTGGTAGGGATCACGAGGGTGTTAGGCCCAAGTTTAGTTAACCAGCGTACGAGTTCGTAGATGCGTTCGACCAGTGGTCGGGCCGATGGGGGCAGCCCATCGTGTTTTTCAGTCAGGACCGTTTACTCGGCTGTGTTGAGTTATCTGAAAGGTTGTAAGGCTGCACGGGGTGCCTACCTTCACCTTATGATGAGTGGAGCCAGTGCTGTTTTTGTTTCTGGAAGTTTTACCAGGCAGGGTTAAGAACTCAGGTGAGTCTCAGAATCGCATTCGCCCTCGGGCCAGTGTTTGGATCTCAGGGATAGTTGTGGGGATTGTTGTCTCCTGTGGAGGTAGTGTTTAAGCTACCATTTCAGTGTTCGGATGTCACCTTATGAAGCCTTGTAGGGGCGGAAGTGTAAGTTGTCGGTCGATTGGTTCAATGTTGACAAAGTTCAGATAGTTGGTTCAGGCTTGTTCCAGCAGACTGTGAATAGGGTGAAGCTTGTCTAGAAGAGGTTCTGACAGCTCAGAGAAGTCGTAGGGATAATCGGCGACGACGCTTAGAGTTGAGTTGTGGTCGGTCTTCTTGAAGGTACCACCCCGGATAGGGTGTGACGAGTTTTGGAAACAGAGGGAACTTAGCCCGAGTTACTTTGGGCCTTTTGAGTTCATGTGAGGGATAGGTCAGGTTGCCTATATGTTAGCATTTGTCGTCCGACTTAGGAAGCGATGCGTCGATCTTCGTGTTATTTCGAGAAGAAATCGGAGATCCATCAGTGTTCCCGATTAATGATGACGGTTGGAGATAGTAACCGAGTTTTGGAAGCTGACGATGTCGAAATGTGGTAAGAGTTCGAGTGTACGACAGCCTCAGGGATCGCATGCAGCCCGGTACCATTTGTTGGGTCGTCGGAGCAAGGCTCGCGACAAAGTGACAAAAGTGGTATCAGTGATAAAAGAAGTATATTTTTGACCCCGGGGAGAGGTATTTGTGGTGATGTTAGAGGTGTTTCCTCGTGGACTTGGATGGAGGTATTTGCGCAGGTGTTCGTGGCGGTGTGGCGGATTGTTCTCGTAAGTATAGTAGTGAAGACTATCTGCGGCGTTTGTTTTGAGACTTAGAAGGAACATTCGGGACGAATGTTTCTAAGGAGAGAATGTTATACCGTATTTCGAGTATATGCGTGGGGCGTGCGTAGAAAATTTGAACTTTTAATAAGGCTTGGCGAATTATTTTGTGCCACAACACGGTTAGAGTCGTTTTTCGGCGAAGCGTTTTCACTTTCGTAGGGAAAATTCGGCTATGTCATTTTTAATTTTGCGGATTTTTCAGAGGCGAAACATTTTGGACCAACAAGAGGGCGACACTTGTCACCCTCTCATTGGATAGGCTTGGGCGGTCAAGGGTGGACGATTTGGGTGGATTTTTGTCAAGTAGTAGGTAGGATATTTTGGTGGTAGATGGATAAGGTGCACTTGGCAAGATCTTGGCCCTACACTTGCTATGCACTTGGCATGATCTTGGCCGTTGGTTGGCCTTTGCTAGACCTATAAATACCCCTTTGGAAGACTTCTTCATCCATTCCAAATATTTCCTAAGTTTTAAAAATCCTCCCTCCCTTTTTTTGGTGTTTCGGCAACAACCCCTCACCCCCTTGTGTGGCATTAGCCGAGAGTCCCTCCCCCCCTTGGCCGAGAGTACCCCACAGTGGGTAGTGGGAGGGTATACACCCACTTGTGGTGTTGTCTCGTATATATACCCCCCTCTTGGTAGAAATACTCTCAAAAGTATTGTTACTATACCCAAATTACCTTAGCCGTATACCTTGTAGTATTCCAAAGAAACCTCTATACGTAGAGCCCGGAAATACTACCGTATGTCCTTTTTGTCTCAAACCGAAACCCTAAGGAAAATTTCCATAGTTGGTTGGAGTATTAAGTAAGTCGCGTAGAACTTCTAAGGGTTGTTTGGAGCGGGTTGGAGCAGCCAGAGTAGGAGCTAAGCGTTGCTAAGGATCGACATTTACACTTGGATAATTATGGGCTTATCGAGGTAATTATCTTGTCCCCCTATTGTAATTGGATATTACATGTTGTTGGAATATATAGTTGAAGTATACTATATATATAACTGAACATAGCTTGTGGCAATGTCTTTGGACTTAAGCTGAATTTAAAGAAGAGAAGCTGTAATTACGTGGGTGTATTCTGATGGACTTGTAGTTTGTGGTAGGGAAGGTGCCCAATTTCCGTAGGATCTTGTATCTAGATTTATTCTACCGAGTAGTCTAGACTTTGATAGACTTGTATAACTGTATAGGTTGAATGTTCTGCGAGTAGCGTGCTACTTGAGAAGGTGGACCAGCTAGCGGGTTATAGCCGTGGGCGATTTGCTAATAGTCGATAATCGTCGCGAGGTATGTGAACCTCTTCCTATCTCTTCTAGCATGATATGTGTATAACTATGTGTGCGGTAGGCGTCGTGTGTTAATTGAACGTAATTGTACGGCAATGTATTTTGACTTAAGCCCGAATAATAATAATCTTGAAGTAGTTCAAGAGAATTAAGAAGCTTTTTAAAAGAAGAGTAATACTTGATTTTAAAAGCTTAAGAGTTATACTAGCTTTATGGGAAGTTAGGTATAACGGCTTAAGAGAGATAAAGCAATTATTTATTTTAGAAGTTAAGAGACTTGATCTTGTAAGATAAGAGACTTAACTTTAATAATGAATTTTGTGAAACCTCGTTCATGAGTAATGAGTACTTGATTTTTAAAAGGGATAATGTTTCTTGATTTGAAATCGAATGTGTATCGACAAACCACTGCGGCGTTAATAAAGGGAAATGTTTTGATTAATGAAGTATTAATAAAACCGAGAAACTTCCATCTGCATAGAAGCTAAGATGAGACAAAATGATATTTCCTAGATCATGGCTGCTGTAATAAGATTGTTATAAACAAGAATATCCTACTCACACATAAGGCTTATGTTTCTTAGATGGTTTAAAAGAGAATTATATTCTTAAATGAATAAGACTATGAACTACGAAACCTTTCTAAAATAAGAAAACGTGAACATTTGAAATTAGGCAAACTTGGACGTTTGGAAAATAATGTTGTTACTTGATTTTACAAAGGTAAGTGTTTTGATTTACTTCAAAAGATAATCACTCTATTTTACTACGGGTATTGTGTGGTTTTTGTGAAAGTAACGTATCTTTTAAAGAGTTAATGTATGAAGTACTTTGGGGATAAAAACCCGAACTTGTTGACATATAGTAGAAAGTACCTTGTGTGCATAACTTGATTGTGTTGGGTTGTGATAGCCTTGTAAATACTTTCTTGTTGATTGATAAGTAAACATGCTACGTGTGTTAGTATCTTGTGATGTTTGTGTAAAGGGGTTTTTCCTTGTTGTGCTTATGTTGTTTAACGATAAGCTGTTATGTTAGTATTATACATCACTCATCTCTTGAGATGATTAGGGTTAAGGCGCCTCCGCGGGGTAGACTCGGGCGGTCGATGGACCTATGATTCGAGAATACCTCGTGGGTCCCGAGGGCCTATGCGAGCTACGAGTTCGAGGTTAGGTGCGTCCTTTATGGGCATGCGGTCTATATGGCCATGCGGATCGCAGTCCAGCGGATGCCGAGAGTAGCTACCCTCGATGCGGGTTATACCTCATGCGAGCTATGAGTTTGGCCTATGCGAGTGCGGGAAGTTCGAGGCTGGACGCGCACATTAGATACTGCGGGCGAGTGGCCAGCTTTGATCATGTGACGGTCTAGACAGATCTCATGATACAGTTTATGACCTTGTTGGTACTGGGGGTTTTAGTAGTCGGCTATGCCTTCATACTTACCCCGTACGGTTTTATTATAACACAGGTGGGACCTGGTGTTCATGTGTGTTCCTTGGTGCTTTCATATCATAGACTGCCGGCAGTGAGGAATGTGTCCCACGGGCACGATTGATGTTGTGGGCGTGAGACCCATTGTTATGTTTTAGTGATGACTTGAGGGCGTGAGTCCCTGACTTGACATGACTGCTTATTTATTGTAAAACTGTAGTTTGGTTATCATACATGTCTCCTGCTTTGTATAGACTACTATGATTTCATTTACAGTATTTATTTTCAGTTTCACATACTCGGTACCTGTTGTACTGACCTCCTTCGGGGGGCTGCGTTCATGCCGCAGGTAAAGGTACACCAGTCGTTGATCCTCGCTCTTAGGGTCACAGTTCAGCGTTTGGGAAAGCTCCGTTTCTCCGGAGGCTTATCTTGGTATAGTCCCCTGTTGTTGTAGGTGCTTACATTCAGGGGTATGACGGGGCCCTGTCCCGTCGTTGTTGTCATATCATTCGTAGAGGTCTGTAGTACTGTTGTGGGCAGGGTTTGTAAAAAGGATTAAACTGTTCATGTTGAAAAAGTTGTTGTTTATATATATGCCGAAAGGCAAGTTTTTCTCAGATTATTGTTTCATATTTCATAATATGTCTTGTATCATTTTATGTTCCGCTGATTACTCTGATGTTGTATCACTAGGGTGCCCGGGGGAAGGCACCAGTCACGGGCCCGGAATCGGGTCGTGACAACTTTCCACAGTACCCTTTATACGAAAAGCCCAGAAAAATACTATCATACTTCCCTTTAGCCACTAAACGAAACCCTAAGGAAAATCTTCACCCGTAGTTGAAGTTATAAGTAGAAGTTGCGTAGAACTTCTAAGGGTTTCTTGGAGCGGATTGGAGCGCACGGAGTAGGAGCTAAACCTTGCTCAGGATCGACTTTAAACTTGGATAATTTTGGGCTTATCGAGGTAACTAAACTTGTCCCCTTATTGTAATTGGAAATTACATGTTGTAGGAATATATAGTTGAAGTATACTATATATAGAACTGATTATAATTTTGCGGCAATGTCTTTTGACTTAAGCCTGAATAATAAAGAAGAGAATCGAATCGTAATTACATAGGTGTATCAGACATGGACTTGTGTAGCTTTCCTGTGAAGTAGAAAAGTACAAGTCCGGTTAGACGTTTAACCCCCCCCTGGTGGGGTTGGGAGCCGCCCTCGATCGAGGCGAAGATTTAAGCCATTGCGGGGAGATCTTGCGAATTTTATGTAGAATATTCTACGTTGAGGTCTAGATGTTAATAGGCGCCTTGTGGCCTTTATAGGTTGAAGTACTACGTATGGCGTGATCTACTTGGCTTAATGAGTAGCCGACGGTTTGAGGTACTTGGAGCGTTTTGCTATTAGTCGATAATCGTCGCGAGGTATGTGAACCTCTTCCTATCTTTTCTAGCATGATATGTGTATAACTATGTAGTGCGGTGACGCGTACGTGTTAAATGTATTTGATCGGTTTAAAACATAAAGTGTTATAACGGCTTTATGGGAAGTTGGTTATAACAGCTTTATGTAGGTAAGAAAATGCTTTGGGGTTTTGAAAGGTAACTGATTTGACTTATAACTGACTTGATGTGTGATAATAAAGAACTTGAAGTATTTCAAAAGAATCATTTTGAAAATAGAAGTAATACTTGGTGTGAAAACATAAGAGTTATACTAGCTTTATGGGAAGTTAGGTATAACGTCTTAAGAGAAGTTAAGAGACTTGATCTGAAAAGATAAGAGACTTGACTTGAATGAATTAATATGAATTTTGTGTGAAACCTCATTCGTGAGTAATGAGTACTTGGTTTTAAAAGGAGAAATGTTTCTTGATTTGAAATCGAATATGTATCGAACAAACCACTGCAGCGTTAATAAAGGGAAATGTACTGACTAATTAATGTATTATTAAAACCAGTAGAAACCTCCATCTGCATAGAAGCTAAGATGAGACAAAATGATATTACATTTCCTAGATCATGGCTGCTTAATAAGATTGATTATGAACAAGAATAACCTACTCACATATCAGGCATATGTTTCTCAGATTGTTTAAAAGAGAATTATATTCTTAAATGAATAAGACTATGAACTACGAAACCTTTTTAAAATAAGAAACGTGAACATTTGAAATTAGGCAAACTTGAACGTTTGGAAAATAATGTTGTTACTTGATTTTACGAAGGGAAGTGTTTGGTTTACTTAAAAAGATAGTCACTCTATTTTACACTACGGGTATTGTGTGACTTCTGTGAAAGAAACAGATCTTTTAAAAGGGCTAATGTAGGAAGTACTTTGGGGATAGATACCCGAACTTATTAGCATAAAGTACCTTGTGTGAATAACTTGATTTTGTTGGTTTGTGATAGCCTTGTAATACTTTCTTGTTGATTTGATAAGTAAACATGTTAGGATGCTACGTGTGTTAGTATCTTGTGATTGTTGTGTAAGGGGGTCATTCTTGCTGTGCTTACGTTGCTAACCGGTAAGTCCGTTGTACTATTATTATATCACCTACCCCCTTGACTTGCTATACCGAGGGCTTGCCACCCTTGATGCGGGTCTATACGGCCTATGCGGTCTGTGAGACTATGCGGAGCAGCGGTATGCTCCAGGATTGATCATTCCGGGTGTTTAGCCCGATGCGGGGGATGCCCTATGCGGTCCATGGGACTATGCGGTCTATTGAGACTATGCGGGCTGCGGGAGTCCAGGCGGATACCGGGGGTTAAGCTGCCTCCGATGCGGGGTATACCTCGGTGATGCAGGACCGTGATTCGAGAATACCTCATGCGGGTCTGTGTGACCTATGCGGAGCTGCGATAAGTTCGAGAATAGACGCGCATTGATATCGCGCGAGTGGCGGCCGATCATGTGGTGCGGTCTAGAAAGACCTCGTGATACTATTTTATAGCATTGTTGGTACTGTGGGTTTTATTTGTCGGCTATGCCTTCGTACTTACCCCGTACGATTTATTATGACACAGTGGGACACGTGTTTATGTGTATTCCTTGGTGCTTTTATATCATGGACTGTCGGCAGTGAGGAAGGTATTCCACGGGCATGATTGATGTTGTGGGCGTGAGACCCATTGTTATACTTGAGTAATGACTTGAGGGCGTGAGTCCCTGACTTGACATGACTGCTTTATTGTGAACTGTAGTTTGGTTATCATACATGTCTCCTGCTTTATATAGACTACTATGATTTCATTTACAGTATTTTTCAGTTTCACATACTTGGTACCTGTTGTACTGACCTCCTTCGGGGGGCTGCGTTCATGCCGCAGGTAGAGGTACACCAGTGTTGATCCTCGCTCATAGGGTCACAGTTCAGCGTTTGGGAAGCTCCGTTTCTCCGGAGGCTTATCAGTGGTATAGTCCCCTGTCGTTGTAGGTACTTACATTCAGGGGTATGGCGGGGCCCTGTCCCGCCATTGTTGTCGTATCATTCTTAGAGGTCTGTAGTACTGTTGTGGGCAGAGTTGTAGAAAGGGATGTAACTGTTCAAATTGTTATTCATATATATACTGAAGGTAACCGTTTTGGTTAGCCTGTCTTCTTATTTCACTGTCTTATTACATTGGTTTCATGTATTGTCTTTATATTCCGCTGATTTCTCTGATGTATGACTACTGGGGTGCCCGGGTAAGGCACCAGTCACGGGCCCCGGTTCGGGTCGTGACAAAAGTGGTATCGAGCGATTAATCCTCGGAAAGTGTCTGAGGCATCGATCCAGAGAGTCTTGATTATCGTGTGTTGTGCACCACACCACTAAGCAGGAGGCTATCGGATAGTTAGCATTGGTTTCCATTCTTCTCACTCGAGATCGTGCCTTAGAGGTGTTATAAGTTGGACCCTCTCACGTATTTCTTTCCTTACCGTATGCCTCCGCGTAGGCAAACCCGCCCGGGAGGGCGCGCAGCCGGCGGAGTCGCGAGTAGAGTTCGAGAGGTTACGAGGCACATGCCCAATCATCACCGGGTGGTGTTTCATTCGGGAGTTATGCTCGTCACCAGCCCAGCAGAGTTTAGCACATGCAGCAGCGGTCATCTGCGACCATGATATATGAACCTTCGCCCACGAGAACAGAGAATATAGATTGCAAGAGGCGACCACATTAGCTATGGATTTGGCTACCGAGAGTATACCGATGTACCGCGAGTCTTGATGACTATCTAAGAGAGGTTGTGCAAGAGTAATTCTTGATTAGGCTTGAGCATGGCACGTATGCGGGCTTATGCGCGGCGAGCCAAGAAACGTAGATTGACGGTTAACGAGGCGAGAAGAGGCCGAGCAGGGTCCTTTAGTAACTTTCAAGGCGAACCGCCTCGGCGGCAGAATGATATGCACATCCACCAGTGCAGAGAGGTCCTCTACAGGGTTCAGGACGTTCGGGGTATACAGGAGTTGGTCAGAGCTCCAGAGCTTCCGGTTCACAGCTACACGTAGGTTCCAGCCAGCCGGATTCAGTTTTTTCCCCAGTGTTCACAGTGTGGCAGACGTCACCCCGGGGAATGTCGTCTTTTTGGTGCTTGATTTACCTGCGGCCGTCAGGGCCATGTGTCGAAAGGATGTCCTAGTAGGAGGGATGTAAGTAGGAGGACTCAGCCTTCATGATCAGTGACCAGTTCGTCACCTTCCTTAGCTGTGCGCCCTACGGGGCAGGTTTGATTAGAACGACCAAGGGGAGTGAAGCAGTAGATAGAGGTATATCCTTAACCCTCTAGAGATTAGTATTGTGTGATAAGATGAGTATATCTTAAGTGCTATGTTCTGATAGCAGTGTGTTAATTGTGATTAGAAATCATGGTTAGTAACCGGGAAAGATTGGGGGATAGGAAAAGTGTGAGCCTTAGAGCTTTATACGTAGAGACCTTAGAGGTAAGGCCATCTCGGGTAAAGATGTATTGTTATGTTTGATCCTTATCGGAGTGCATAGTGCACGTGAGATTTGTTCGTGTGATAAGTCCCTGAGTAGGGTGGAAGGAAAGAGGGTAGTTAAGCTAAGAAGACCGCTAGGTTTTCGTAACGTGATTAGTGAGATTGTTCCTTCTGGGAGCTAGTGTTTTGCGCGTTGCCGGGTCGGGTTGGGGCCATATTGCGGGTCAACCCGCGGCCTGTATGGTGGTGGGGTCAGTTTGTGGTGGTTCCGCCTTGTGGTAGGGTCACGAGGGTGTTAGGCCCAAGTTTAGTTAACCATCGTACGAGTTCGTGGATACGTTCGACCAGTAGTCGGGCCGATGAGGTCAGCCCGTCTTATCTTTTAGTCAAACCGTGTACTCGGTAGTAAGTTGCGAGATGTTATTTCAGAAGGGTTGTAAGGCTGCACGGGGTGCCTACCTTCACCTTATGACAGACAGTGAAGCCCAGGTTGTGGCTATTTTTCGTTTTCTGAAAGTTTTTCCAGCGAGTTAGGAACTCGGGTGAGTCTCCGTATCGTATTCGCCTCGGGCAGTGTTTTGATTTGAGGGTAGCCGAGAGGATTGTTGTCTCCTGTTGAGGGAGTGTTTTTAGCTACCATTTCAGTGTTCGGTTTTTGCCTTATGAAGCCTTGTAGGGGCGGAAGTGTAAGTTGCCGGTCGATTGGTTCGATGTTGGCAAAGATTCAGATAGTTGGTTTATACTTGTTCAACAGAAATGTGGTAGGTTATGAGAAAGAGTTCGAGTGTACAAGAAGGGTACGACACGTAAGGGAAGAAGCGAGCATGTATGGCGAGCATAGATGTGATCATTTCTTTTGTAAAGAGAAGGTGCGAAGGAAGTATATTTTAGACCCCGGAGAGAGGTATTTGTGGTGATGTTAGAGGTGTTTCCTCGTGGACTTGGATGGAAGTATTTGCGGGTGTTTCGTGGCGGTGTGGCGAGATTGTTCTCGTAAGTATAGTAGTGAAGACTATCTTGGCGCGTTGTTTTGAGACTTAGAAGGAACATTCGGGATGAATGTTTCTAAGGAGGAGAATGTTATACCGTATTTCGGAGTATATGCGTGGGACGTACGTAGAAAAGTTTGGGCTTTAAAGTAGGCTTGGCCGAAATTTTTTTGTGCACAACACCCGGTTAGAGTCGTTTTTCGACGAAACGTTTTACACAACTTGCGAAGGGAAAATTCCGGCTATGTCATTTTTAATTTTTGCGGATTTTTCCGAGACGGAATATTTTGGACCAACGAGAGGGTGACAAGTGTCACCCTCAAGTGGCATGTTTGGACGGCAAAATGGGCTTGCCTTGCACGTTTTTTGTGTTGAAATTTTGGTCAAGGGTTAGGTAGGATATTTTGTGTAGATGGATAAGGTAGCACATGGCTAAATCTTGGCCTTACACTTGCTATGCACTTGGCTTCATCTTGGCCATTGGTTGGCCTTTGGTTAGCCTATAAATACTCCCCTTGCTTGAAGGTTTTCTTCATCCACAAATGTTCCTAAGTCTTGAAAAATCCCTCCCTCTCCCTCTTGCTTGTTCTCGTCCAAACACCACCCCTCTCCCCCCCTCTTGAAGGCCCTCGGCCGAACCCCCCTTGCCTAGTGGTTCTAGCCGAGAACCCCCTCCCCCGAGCCTAGTTGTGCTAGTCGAAATACTACCCCCCTCGGTACAGAAATCCTCTCCAACTATTGTTGTTATCCCTAAATTGTCACGACCGAACCTCGGCCCGTGGATAGTGCCTTACCTGCACCCTAGTGATACAACATCGAGAAAATCAGCGGAAATAAAAACATGAACATGAATCAAGAGACATGATAAATAAACAAAGCCAACCAAAACAGTTGCCTTGGTATATATACATAAATACCCGACAGCTTATCCTTTTTACAAACTCTCGCCACAACAAGATTACTGCACTCTAAGAAGTGACAACAACTATGACGGACAGGGCCCCGCCATACCACGAATGTACAAGAACCTCTGGACTCGGGGTAACATACCAAAAGATAAGCCTCCAAGAAACGGGGCTTCCAACACGAATCGTGATCCTATGGCGAAGATCCACAACCGATGTACCTCTACTGCGGCATGAACGCAGCCCCAGGCGAGGTCGATCTAAGTACCAAGTATGTGAAACTGAAATACTGTAAATGAAATCATGACAGTCTATATAAAACAGGAGACGTATATGATAACAAACTACAGTTCACAACATAAAAGCAGTCATGTCAAGTCAGGGACTCACGCCCTCAAAGTCATCCCTCATGCCCGTGGAACTCCTTCCTCACTGCCGGCAGTCTAGGTATAAATCATGTGGAATACGTGTCTCGGCCCATCCCATGGGACTCGATAAAGAATCAGGTGGAATACGTGTCTCGGCCCATCCCATGGGACTCGATAAAGAATCAGGTGGAATACGTGTCTCGGCCCATCTCATGGGACTCGATAGGTGGAATACGTGTCTCGGCCCATCTCATGGGACTCGATAGGTGGAATACGTGTCTCGGCCCATCCCATGGGACTCGATAAAGAATCATACATAACAGATCAGCCGGCCCTCCATCGAGAGACGCGGTGGTATAGAAATACAGTACTTGCACAACAAGGCTATCACACGCAAACATAGGCAAGTTACACACAACTTGAAGTACTTCCATTTTATGCCGAAGGCCAGGTTCTAACCCCCAAAGTATTACGTACGTTAAGTTCTTTAAAAAGATCTGTTTCTTTCACAAAAGTCACCCGATACCCGTAGTATCAAAAATAGAGTGACTATCTTTTTAAGTAAACCAAAACACTTCCCTTTGTAAAATCAAGTAACAACATTATTTTCCAAACGTTCAAGTTTGCCTAATTTCAAATGCTCAAGTTTCTTATTTTAGAAAGGTTTCATAACTCATAGTCTTAATCCCTTTTAAAACAATTGAGTAACATATGTCTTATGCGTGAGCCGTTTATTCTTGTTTATAACAATCTTGCTACAGCAGCCATGATCTAGGAGATGTAATACAATTTTGTCTTATCTTAGCTTATGCGGATGGAGGTTTCTACCGGTTTTAATAACAATCAGTTATTTGTCAATACATTTTCCTTTATTAACGCTGGATGGTTTTGTTCGACACTTATTCTCATTTCCAAATCGGAAAACATTATTCTTTTAAAACCAACTACTCATTACTCGCGAATGAGGTTTTTACAACATTTTAACAAAATTCATAACAAGTCAAACTAAGTCAAGTCTCTTATCTTTCAAGATCAAGTCTCTTAACTTTCAAAATCAAGTCGTTTATAAGTCAAGTCTCTTATCTTTCAAGATCAAGTCTCTTAACTTTCAAAATCAAGTCGTTTATAAGTCAAGTCTCTTATCTTTCAAGATCAAGTCTCTTAACTTTCTACAATCAATAAACCATTCTTTTACCTACATAAAGTCGTTATAACTAACTTCCCATAAAGCTATTATAACACCCTATGTTTTAAACCAACCAAATCACTTAGCACATGTACGTCTACCGTACTACATAGTTCACAACAATCATGCTAGAAAAGATAGGAAGAGGTTCACATACCTCGCGACGATTATCGACGAATAGCAAAACGCTCCAAGTACTTCAACCCGTCGGCTACTCCTTAAGCCAAGTAGATCACGCCACACGTAGTACTCCACTCCTAAAACGGTCATAGTACTTTTATCAAACCTTTCTCACCATTGAAGACTTATACCAATAAAAAGCCCTCTAATTCTACGGAAAATTCGGCAGCACTTCCCCCGTTTTTACTCACTTTTCCATCTTTCTCCAAGGCCCGAATAACCGTAATATATATACCATATATATATAAGGCGTAATAATTAAACAACATAAAGAAGGGGATTACACGCCCAAACGGTAACGGTTTACTATCACGCCCATAATAACAACAAGTAAAAGAAGGGGATTACGCTACCAAACGGTAACGCGTTTACTATCACGCCCATAACAATACAATAATTAAAAAGGGATCACACGCCAAACGGAACGCGATTGAACAATCTTCCCTTAACAAATGTAAATACATCCAAAGTAAATCTGTCCAAAGTAAATACACCAAAGTAAATACAAATCCTTAAGTTGGGATCCTTGGCCAACTTTGTCCATTTTACTTATCCAATTACTTCATTAGTCATCCAACTTATATTCCATCTTAATATAAGTTATAGTTACTTTGTTAATTACTTCTTCACAAGTAAGATACGTTTTTACCATTTTAATGGCAAACGGCCAATCCTTTCTTTTAACAAGTTAACAAGATCCAACTCTTCCAAACTTTACTCCATATATTATATACTCCATAATATACTTATAATATATGTATAATGACCAATTCACAAAGAGGTTAAGATTTACTACCTCAAATAGCCCAAAATCTATCCAAGAACTTAATGTCGTTCCAAGCAAGTCTTAGCTCCAATCTTTACGTTCCAATCCGCTACAAGCAACCCATAGAAGCTCCTAACCAACTTCTCTTCAAGATTCAACTCCAAAAAGTGAAGAACACTTAGGGTTTCCAACTAGTAAGTTTCGGCCAAGGCATGAACAATAGGTTAGGGGTGTGAAATCTTTTCCAACTCTTGGTACACAATCTTCCTAACACCTTAGGGAAGAACACTTGAGAGTTTAAGAATTGTTGGACAAATTTAGGTCAAGAAATGGGCTCAAAAACGAGAGCAAGGTCAAGGGAGAAGGGAGGGAATTTCTTGTCTTGAAATGGTTAAGTGTGGAAGTTTTCATCAACTAAGGGTGCATATATAGGACAACCAAGGGCTAGGATGAAGGCAAGTGTGTGGTTGAGATTGGGGACAAGTGTGTGTGGGTCCCACAAGCCACTTGTCCACACAAAATATCTAGCAAGACTTGGCCACTTGTCCACACAAAATATCTAGCAAGACAAGGCCACTTGTCTTGCCACTTGTCTAGCTAATTTCGGCCAAGGGCCACCTAGGGGGGTGATACGTGTCGCCCTCCTACTCGTCCAAAATATTTCATCTCCCGAAAATATCCATAATGGCCAAAATCTCAAAAACTAAGCGGGCCCCACAAAACCGTAAATTTCACCTGTGGGCCCCACGTGACCATTTCCGGAAATAAAATTCCATAATTCTCAAATATTCTAAGAAGTCCGAATACCAAATCTGGGAATCCAATTCCCATTAACGAACCTTTTCCTTTACAAAAACAGGAAACTTTTCCGTCGAAAAATCACATCTTTCTTTCTTTCCAAAATTTCTGCCATATTCTCGTACGTACGTCCTCGCATACATACCCTGGAACTACGGGGTGTAACATAAATACTTTAGCCCAAATACCTTGTAGTACTTTCCACAGTACCCTTTATACGAAAAGCCCAGAAAAATACTATCATACTTCCCTTTAGCCACTAAACGAAACCCTAAGGAAAATCTTCACCCGTAGTTGAAGTTATAAGTAGAAGTTGCGTAGAACTTCTAAGGGTTTCTTGGAGCGGATTGGAGCGCACGGAGTAGGAGCTAAACCTTGCTCAGGATCGACTTTAAACTTGGATAATTTTGGGCTTATCGAGGTAACTAAACTTGTCCCCTTATTGTAATTGGAAATTACATGTTGTAGGAATATATAGTTGAAGTATACTATATATAGAACTGATCATAATTTTGCGGCAATGTCTTTTGACTTAAGCCTGAATAATAAAGAAGAGAATCGAGCGTAATTACATGGGATCAGACATGGACTTGTGTAGCTTTACTGTGAAGTAGAATCGTACACGTCCGGTTAGACGTGTAAACTTCCCCCCTGGTTGGCTTGGTAGCCGGCCTCGATAGAGGAGGAGATTTACGCTGTTGCGGGGGGGGGAGGTGCTGCCGAATTTTCTGTAGAATATTCTACGTTGAGGTCTAGATGTTAATAGGCGCATTGTGGCCTTTATAGGTTGAAGTACTACGTGTGGCGTGATCTACTTGGCTTAAGGAGTAGCCGACGGTTTGAGGTACTTGGATAACCGTTATAGGTTGAAGTACTGCGAGTAGCGTATTCTACTCGGAGGGTGGAAAAGGCTAGCCGAACTACAGTACTTTGGAGCTATTTGCTAATAGTCGATAATCGTCGCGAGGTATGTGATTCTCCCTATACTATTGAGCATGATATTTTAAAATATATATAGTACGGTAGACGTACGTGTGTTAACTGAATAATAATTACGGTAATGTCTTTTGACTTAAGCCTGAATAATAATTACGGCAATGTCTTTTGACTTAAGCCTGAATAATCTTGAAGTAATTCAAAAGAATACTGAATCATTTTTAACAGAAGAGTAATACTTGGTTTTAAAGGCTTAAGAGTTATACTAGCTTTATGGGAAGTTAGGTATAACGGCTTAAGAGAGATAAAAAGAATGATTTATTGATTTAAGAAGTTAGGAGACTTGATCTTAAAAGATAAGAGACTTGACTTAATTGAATTTTGTTAAAAAGTGTGAAACCTCATTCGTGAGTAATGAGTACTTGGTTTTTAAAAGGAATAATGTTTTACTGATTTCGGAAATCAGAATAAGTATCGAACAAACCACATCAGCGCTAATAAAGGGAAATGTATTGACTAATCAAGTATTATTAAAACCAGTAGAAACCTCCATCTGCATAGAAGCTAAGATGAGACAAAATGATATTACATTTCCTAGACCATGGCTGCTGTTATAAGATTGTTATAAACAAGAATAACCTACTCACATATAAGGTATATGTTTCTCAAATTGTTTTAAAGGAGAATTACATCATTAAGTGATTAAAACTATGAACTACGAAACCTTTCGAAAATGAGAAACTTGAGCATTTGAAATTAGGCAAACTTGAACGTTTGGAAAATAATGTGGTTACTTGATTTTACAAAAGGAAGTGTTTGGGTTTACTTAAAAAGATAGTCACTCTATTTTTATACTACGGGTATAGTGTGACTTTTGTGAAAGAAACGGATCTTTTAAAAGAGTTAATGTACGAAGTACTTTGGGGATAAAAAACCGAACTTGTTAATCATATAGTAGAAAGTACCTTGTGTGAATAACTTGATTGTGTTGGTTTGTGATAGTCTTGTAATACTTTCTTGTTGATTTGATAAGTAATCATGCTATGATGCTACGTGTGTTAGTATCTTGTGATGATTGTGTAAAGGGGTTTCCCTCGATTGCGCTTAAGTTGTTTAACGATCAGCCGTTATGTTGGTATTGTACCACTCACATTGACATGATCCCGGAGGTTAAGTCGCCTCCGACGCGGGTAATACTCGAGCGATCTGGTGACTATGATTCGAGGATACCTCATGCGGTCCCGGACCTATGCGAGCTGCGAGAGTTCGAGTTAGTGTGCGGCCTTTATGGTCATGCGGTGCATGTGGCCATGCGATCGCGAGTCGAGCGGATGCCGGGAGTAGCTACCCTCGATGCGGGAATACCTCATGCGGGCCTATGAGGTTGGCCTATGCGAGTCGCGGAAGTTCCGTGGCTAGACGCGCATTAGATCTGCGCGAGTGGCGGCTTTGATCATGTGACGGTGCAGACAGATCTCATGATCTGATTTATGACCTTGTTGGTACTGTGGGTTTTTAGTAGTCGGCTACGCCTTCGTACTTACCCCGTACGGTTTTATTATGACACAGGTGGGACCTGGTGTTCATGTGTATTCCTTGGTGCTTTTATAACATAGACTGCCGGCAGTGAGGAATGTATTCCACGGGCATGATTGATGTTGTGGGCGTGAGACCCATAGTTGTATTTGAGTGATGACTTTGAGGGCGTGAGTCCCTGACTTGACATGACTGCTTATTTATTTTGAACTGTAGTTTGGTTATCATACATGTCTCCTGCTTTATATAGACTACTATGATTTCATTTACTGATGATTTCGCCACATACTTGGTACCTGTTGTACTGACCTCCTTCGGGGGGCTGCGTTCATGCCGCAGGTAGAGGTACATCAGTGTTGATCCTCGCTCTTAGGGTCACAGTTTAGCGTTTGGGAAGCTCCGTTTCTCCGGAGGCTTATCAGTGGTATAGTTCCCTGTCGTTGTAAGTGTTTACATTCAGGGGTATGGCGGGGCCCTGTCCCGCCATTGTTGTTATATCATTCTTAGAGTGCATGAAATAATTGTTGTGGCGAGTTGTAAAAAGGATGTAACTGTTCGGGTTTAAGTTTTTATATATATATGCCGAAAGGCAACTTTTCTTCAGATAATTATTTCATATTTCATGTCTGGTTTTATATTCCGCTGATTACTCTGATGTATGTATCACTAGGGTGCCCGGGGTAAGGCACCAGTCACGGGCCCGAGTTCGGGTCGTGACAATTCTCCTTTAAAACAATTTGAGAAACATATACCTTATATGTGAGTAGGTTATTCTTGTTTATAACAATCTTATAACAGCAGCCATGGTCTAGGAAATGTAATATCATTTTGTCTCATCTTAGCTTCTATGCAGATGGAGGTTTCTACTGGTTTTAATAATACTTGATTAGTCAATACATTTCCCTTTATTAGCGCCGCGTGGTCATGCTCGATACTTATTCGATTTCCAAATCAAGAAACATTATTCCTTTTAAAAAAACCAAGTACTCATTACTCACGAATGAGGTTTCACACTTTTTAACAAAATTCAATTAAGTCAAGTCTCTTATCTTTTAAGATCAAGTCTCTTAACTTCTTAAATCAATAAATCATTCTTTTTATTTCTCTTAAGCCGTTATACCTAACTTCCCATAAAGCTAGTATAACTCTTAAGCTTTTAAAACCAAGTATTACTCTTCTGTTAAAAATGATTCAGTATTCTTTTGAAATACTTCAAGATTATTCGGGCTTAAGTCAAAAGACATTGCCGTAATTATTATTCAGGCTTAAGTCAAAAGACATTGCCGTAATTATTATTCGATTAACAAGCGTCGTCTACCGTACTATATATATTTTAAAATATCATGCTCAAGAGTATAGGAAGAATCACATACCTTGCGGCGATTATCGACTATTAGCAAAACGCTCCACGGCTATAACCCGGCTAGCCTTGTCCACCTTTCAAGTAGAACATTCTACTTGCAGAACTTTCAACCTATAAAGGTTATACAAGTCTATCAACGTCTAGACTACTCGGTAGAATAAATCTAGATACAAGTTTCTACGGAAAATTGGGCGAGACTTCCTACCACAAACTTCACCACCATCTGAATACCCTTTGTAAGTACAGTTCACTACCCTTCTTATATACCTTCCTTGTATACAACTTATACTTATATAGCATGTAAACTCAATTACAAAAAGGAGACAAGATATTTACCTCGATAAGCCCATAATTATCCAAGTTTAAAATGTCGATCCTGAGCAACGTTTAGCTCCTACTCCGGGCGCTCCAACCCGCTCAAAACAACCCTTAGAAGTTCTACGCAACTTCTACTCAACACTTCAACCGACTATGAAGATTTTCCTTAGGGTTTCGGTTTGAGACAAAAAGGACATAAGGTAGTATTTCCGGGCTCTACGTATAGAGGTAACTTTTGGAATACTACAAGGTATAAGGCTAAGGTATTTTGGGTATAGTAACAATACTTGGAGAGTATTTCTACCAAGAGGGGGGAGGTACCTCTCGGCCACACCACTAGGAGGGTGTACCCTCTGCCAAGGCCTCAGGAGGGGTGTACCGCCCAAGGCCTTCTCGAAAGGGGAGGGGGGACGAAACCAACAAGAAGGGAGGGAGGATTTCAAGACTTGGAGATTTTAGGAATGGATGAAGAATTCTTCAAAGGGGGGGGGGGGGTATTTATAGGGAGTTCAATGGCCATGATCAAGCCATGTGGGGGGGCAAGTGGAGGGCCAAGATTTGCCCAAGTGCCCCCTACCCCTACTCCACAAAACAAGGCACAAAACAAGGCCAAATCGTGCAAGCCAAACGGCCACTTGACCGCCCACTAGAGGGTGACAAGTGTCGCCCTCTCGTTGGTCCAAAATATCTCGTCTCTCGGAAAAATCCGCAAAAAATATAAATGACATAGCCGGAATTTTCCTTACGCAAGCTTTGTAAAACGTTTCGTCGAAAAACGATTCTAATCGGGGGTTGTGAACAAAATTCGAACCTTGCCTAACTTTAAGGCTTAAACTTTTCTACGTACGTCCTCACGTACATACTCTGGAAATACGGGGTATAACATTCTCCCCTCCTTAGAAACATTCGTCCCGAATGTTCCTTCTCAAGACAGATAACGATCAAGTTCCTCATAGCTCAACCAGTTTGCAAATGCCACACATGGCCACAGAAAACACCCGCGCAATTACTTAATTCAAGTCCACGAGGAATTACCTCTAATCATCACAAAAACTCCCACCCAAGGGCTAAAAGATACTCCCTTCGCACCTTCACTTTACAAAAGAATGATCACATCTAAATTCTTAACACATGCTCGCTTCTTCCCTTACTCGTCGTGCCCTTCTCGTACACTTGAACTCTTGCTCATAACTTACCACATTTCTGTTACTGCTTCAATCTCAAAACTCTCTGGGTTACTACCTCCAACTTGATCATCATTAACTGGGAACACTCTGGGTGGATCTCCGATACTTTTTCGAACATAACAATATGAAAGACCGGACGTACTGCCTCCTAAGTCGGACGGCAAATGCTAGCATATAGGCAACCTGACCTATTCTTCACATGATCTAAAAAGGCCCAAAGTAACTCAGGCCAAGTTTCCTCTGTTTTTCCAAAACTCGTCACACCCTAAGCACCTTCTGCTGAAACAGGTATGCACCAACAATCTGAACCTTGCCAACATAGAACCAATCGACCGGCAACTTACACTTCCGCCCCTACAAGGCTTCATAAGGCGACATCCGAACACTAAAATGGTAGCTATAAAACACTCCCTAAACAGGAGACAACAATCCTCACTACCCGAAATCCAAACACTGGCCCGAGGGTGAATGCAATACGGAGACTCACCTGAGTTCCTAACCCTGCCTGCCATAAGGGAAAAGTAGGCACCTCGTGCAGCTTTACAACCTTCATGATATAAACATCTCGTATAACTTACTACCAAGTACACGGTTAGACTAAAAGATAAGACGGGCTGACCCCATCGGCCCGACTACTGGTCGAATGCATCCACGAACTCGTACGCTGGTTAACTAAACTTGGGCTTAACATCCTCGTGACCCTATCACAAAGCGGGACCACCCCAAACTGACCCCATCACAAAACAGGCTGCGGGTTGACCCGCAACATGGCCTCAACCCGACCCACTTTCGCGCAAAACACTAGATCCCCGATACGGAACAATCTCACTAATCACGTTACGAAAACCTAGCGGTCTTCTTAGCTCAACTACCCTCTTTCATTCACACTACTCAGGGGCTTATCACACAACCATAGCTCACGTGTACTATGCACTCCGATAAGGGTTAAACGTAAAAATATAAATCTTTTACTCGAGATGGCCTTGCCTCTAAGGTCTCCACGTATAAAACTCTAAGGCTCACACTTTCCCTTATCCCCAATCTTACCCTTTTAACTAACCATGATTTCTAATCACAATTATCACACATACAATCTCTAGAGGGTTAAGGATATACCTGTGTCTACTGCTTCACTCCCCTTAGTCGTTCTAATCAAACCTGCCCCGTAGGGCGCATAGCTAGGGAAGATGATGAACTGGTCACTGATCATGAAGGCTGAGTCCTCCTACTAGGACATCCTTTCGACACATGGCCCTGACGGCCGCAGGTAAAACAAGTACCAACTAAAAGACGACATTCCCCGGGATGACGCCTGTCACATTGTGAACACTGGGAAAATCAATCCGGTGGCCGGAACCTACGTAGGCGTGAGCCGAAGCTCGAGCTCGACCAACTCGCCTATCCCAACGTCACGAACTCCGTGGAGGACCACTCAGCACTGGTGGATGTGCATATCTAATCTGGCCGAGGTGGTTCGCCTCGAAAGTTACCAAAGGACCTCTTGATCCGCCTCTTCTCGCCGTCCTCGTTAACCCGTCGATCTCCACGTTTCTCGGCTGCGTCATAAGCCCGCATACGAGCCATGCTCAAGCCTAATCAAGAATTACTCCTGCACGACCTCTTAGATATTCATCAAGACTCGCGTACATCGGTATACTCTCGGTAGCCAAATCCATAGCTAATGTGGTCGCCTCTTTGCAATCTATATTCCGTTCGATCGTGGGCGAAGGTTCATATATCAAGGTCGCGATGCACCGCCGTTGCGTGCTAAACTCTCTGGGCCGTGACGAGCGTAACTCCCCGAATGAAACACCACCCCAGGTGATGATTGGGCCTGTGCCCTAGTAAGCCTCTGTGCTCTGCTCGCGACTCCTGCCGCTTGCCCTCCTGGGCCCGGGTTGCCTTACGCGGAGGCATAACGGTAAGGGAAAGAAATACGTTAGAGGGGTCCAACTTTTAACACAACTCTAAGGCACGATCTCAGAGTGAGAAGAATGGAAACCAATCTTAAATATCCTATAGCCTCCTGATTATTGGTGTGGTGCACAACATACCGATAATCAAGACTCTACTGGATACGGTCTGTAGACACTTTCCGAGGATAACCTGGCTCTGATACCACTTTTGTCACGACCCGTTCCGGGGCCCGTGACTGGTGCCTTACCCGGGCACCCAAGTAGTCATACATCAGAGAAAATCAGCGGAACATAAAACAAGACATGAAATATCAAGAAGTGTAAAACAGTAATCTGAGAAAACTTGCCTTTCGGCATATATATATAACAACTAGAACAGTTACATCCCTTTTTTTTTACAACTCTGCCCACAACAGTACTACAGACCTCTAAGAATGATATGACAACAATGGCGGGACAGGGCCCCGCCATACCCCTGAATGTAAATACCTACAACGACAGGGGACTATACCACTGATAAGCCTCCGGAGAAACGGAGCTTCCCAAAACGCTGAACTGCGATCCTAAGAGCGAGGATCAACACTGGTGTACCTCTACCTGCGGCATGAACGCAGCCCCCCGAAGGAGGTCAGTACAACAGGTACCAAGTATGTGAAACTGAAAAATACTGTAAATGAAATCATAGTAGTCTATATAAAGCAGGAGACATGTATGATAACCAAACTACAGTTCACAATAAATAAGCAGTCATGTCAAGTCAGGGACTCACGCCCTCAAAGTCATCACTCAAATATCACTATGGGTCTCACGCCCATAACATCAATCATGCCCGTGGAATACCTTCCTCACTGCCGGCAGTCTATGATATCAAAGCACCAAGGAATACACATGAACACCAGGTCCCACCTGTGTCATAATAAAACCGTACGGGGTAAGTACGAAGGCATAGCCGACTACTAACACCCACAGTACTAACAAGGTCATAAACTGTATCATAAGATCTGTCTAGACCGCCACATGATCGGCCGCCACACGCCCACGATCAAATGCGCGTCTAGCCTCAGAACTTCCCGCACTCGCGTAAAGCCAACCTCATAGGCCCGCGTGAGGTATTCCTCGTCGAGGGTAGCTACTCGACATCACCGACTCGCATCCGCATGGCCACATATGTCACGACCCTATCCGGGCTCTGTGGATCGTGCCTTACCGGGCACCCTGGTGATACAACATCGGAGAAAATCGTGAAATAAAAACTTAAACATGAAACAAGAGATATGATAATAAAATAGGCCAACCAAACGGTTACCTTCAATATATATAATTAAAAACTTGAATAGCTACATCCTTACAAACCCCGCCCACAACAGATTACTGCACTCTAAGAGTTTTTATACAACATGACGGGACAGTGGCCCCGCCATACCCCGAATGTACAAGTACTCTACAGTGATGGACTATACCAAAAGATAAGCCTCCGAGAAACGGAGCTTCCCAATACGAATGCGTGATCCTATGGCGAGGATCAACAATCGGTGTACCTCTACTGCGGCATGAACGCAGCCCCAAGGAGGTCGATAACAGTACCAAGTATGGAAATCGAAAATATTGTAAATGAAATCATAGTAGTCTATATAAAGCGGGAGACATGTATGATAACCAAACTACGATCCATAATAAATAAGCGATCCGTAAGTCGTGACTCGCGCCTCAAAGTCATCACTCAAATATAACTATGGGTCTCACGCCTCAACATCAATCATGCGTGGAATACCTTCCTCATCGCCATTTATGATATAATAACACCAAGGAGTACACATAAACACGAGTCCCACCGAGTCATAAACCGTAGCGGCAAGTAAGGCTAACTACCGGATACCAAAGTCGTCATCAATCGACCGGGCAAGTACGAAAGCCAACTACCGATACCAAAGCCGTACTAACAATACTATACAACCAAACCACGGCGTCACGGCAAGTACGAAAGCCAACTACGGATACCAAAGCCGTGTCACGTGGTGGCCGGGGCAAGTCGAGGGCTAACTACCGGATACCAAGGTCAGATCACGAGACTTCGCCACGAAGCGTCACGGGCAAGTACGAAAGCCAACTACCGGATACCAAAGCCGTGTCACGTATGGCCAGGGCAAGTCTGAGGGCTAACTACCGATACAAGGTCAGATCACGAGACTTCGCCACTAAACCGAATCGGCAAGTCAAGGCTAACTACCAGTACCAAGGCCGAATCAGCCACGAGGCGGGCAAGTCGAAAGCCAACCAGATACCAAGGCCGAATCAGTAAAACCTCATGGAGAGCTAGTCCATGGAATAACACTATCAACAGGAGCGCACCCGTGGAATCCTCCGTCACTGCCGGTACGTCCAAGTAAGATCATAACAAATCAGCCGGTCCTCCATTGAGAGACGCGGTGGTATAGAAATACAATACTTGCATAACAAGGCTATCACACGCAAACATAGGCAAGTTACACACAACTCAAGGTACTTTCATTTTATGCCAAAGTCCAGGTTTTAACCCCAAAGTACTACGTACGTTAATTTTTTTTTAAAAGATCCATTTCTTTTACAAAGGTCACCCGATGCCCGTATTATCAAAAATAGAGTGACTAACATTTTAAGTAAACCAAAACAACTTCCATACTTTCCTTTTTAAACCAAATTAAGACAATACTATGCCTTCTTTTTAGACCAAAACACTTCTCCTTTTAAAGTCAAGTTACCATTTTAAAACTAATGATAAAACCATTCTTTTGTTTTCATAAAGTCGTTATAACTAACTTCCCATAAAGCTGTTATAACACTTTATGTTTTAAACCAATTTAAGACAAAACCATGTCTTTCTTTTTAAACCAAAAACTCTTCAATTCCTCAAGTCTCTTTTCTTTTAGAAATCAAGTTCCTTAATATTTCACATCAAGTCATTTATAAGTCAAGTCTCTTATCTTTTAAAAACCACAAACCATTTCTTTACCTACATAAAGTTGTTATAGCAAACTTCCCATAAAGCCGTTATAACACTTTATGTTTTAAACCAACCAAATTCATTTAGCACATGTACGTCTACCGTACTACATAGTTCACAACAATCATGCTAGAAAAGATAGGAAGAGGTTCACATACCTCGCGACGATTATCGACAATTAGCAAAACGCTCCACGTACTCTAACCTTGCTCGCCTTTTCCACCCTTCAAGTAGAATACGCTACTCGTAGTACTTCAACCTAAAAAGGCCACAAAACGTCTATCAACCTCTAGATCTCTTCGTAGAATAATTCTAGATACAAGATTCCTTATTCTACGGAAAATTCGGCAGCACCTCCCCCCCGCAACCACATAAATCTCCTCCTCCAACGAGGCCCGCACAAACCAATTATCCTAGGGGTTACACGTCTACCCGGACGTGTACATTTCTACCCCACAATAATACTACAAGTCTCAGAATACAAATCCTATGTAAATACAGTTCAATTCTTTTCCATAATCATTCTACATATAGTATACTCAACTATACATTACTACAACATGTAATATCCAATTACAATAGGGGGATAAAGATCATTACCTCGATAAGCCCAAAATTATCCAAGATATAAGTCGATCCTGAGCAACGTTTAGCTCCAATTCCTTACGCTCCAACCCGCTCCAAGAAACCCTTAGAAGTTTCTAAACAACTTCTCTTAACACTTCAACCAAGCTTATGAAGATTTTCTAGGGTTTCATTTTCGACTATTGGATTAAATTAGTATTTCCGGTCTCCTATTATTGAAATAACTTTGGAATACTACTAGGGATACTAGGCCAAGGTATTTGGGATTATACAATAATACCCAAAGTATTTTCTACTCAAGTGGGGAAGGGACGAAACAACTACAAAGGGGAGGGGAGTATTTTGCCTTGGAAGCTTAAGTGTGGGATGAAAATTGTCTTCAACCTAAGGGGGTATATATAGAAGAATCAAGGGTCAAGATTAATGCAAGTGGGTGGTGAGGATGGGTACATGTGTGTGGGTAGTTGGCCAACCAAGTGTTCACCACAAAAATGGGACAAGTGGTTGTCACTTGTCCCCACTAAAAACGTCCAAGTGGCACCCTTTCGGCCATGGGGCCACATGGGGGTGACACGTGTCGCCCCCTACTCGTCCAAAATATTTCATCTTCCGAAAATATCCACAATGCCAGAAATCCGAAAAAAATAAAGTGGGCCCCACAAACCGTAAATTCCTCCCGTGGGCCCCACGTGACCGATTTCGGAAATAAAATTTCATAATTCTCAAATATTCCAAAAAGTCCAAATACCAAATCTGGGAATCCAATTCCCTTTAACGAACATTTATCCGTCACAAAATCCGGAAACTTTTCCGTCGAAAAATCACATCTTTCTTCCTTTCCAATTTATCGTCAGATTCTCGCACGTCGTCCTCGTATACATACCACGGAACTACGGTGTAACAACATAGACCGCATGACCATAAAGGCCGACACTAACTGGAACTCGTAGCTCGCATAGTCCCGGGACCCGCGTGAGGTATCCTCGAATCATCACACGCATCGCTGAGTATTACCCCGCACGGAGGCGACTTAACCTCCGGGATCATGTCAAGGTGAGTGGTACAATACCAACATAACGGCTGATCATTAAACAACTTAAGCGCAATCGAGGGAAACCCCTTTACACAATCATCACAAGATACTAACACACGTAGCATCCTAGCATGATTACTTATCAAATCAACAAGAAAGTATTACAAGACTATCACAAACCAACACAATCAAGTTATTCACACAAGGTACTTTCTACTATATGATTAACAAGATCGAGTTTTTATCCCCAAAGTACTTCATACATTAACTCTTTTTAAAATATCTGTTTCTTTCACAAAAGTCACACAATACCCGTAGTATAAAAATAGAGTGACTATCTTTTTAAGTAAACCCAAACACTTCCTTTTGTAAAATCAAGTAACCACATTATTTTCCAAACGTTCAAGTTTGCCTAATTTCAAATGCTCAAGTTTCTCATTTTCGAAAGGTTTCGTAGTTCATAGTTTTAATCACTTAATGATGTAATTCTCCTTTAAAACAATTTGAGAAACATATACCTTATATGTGAGTAGGTTATTCTTGTTTATAACAATCTTATAACAGCAGCCATGGTCTAGAAAATGTAATATCATTTTGTCTCATCTTAGCTTCTATGCAGATGGAGGTTTCTACTGGTTTTAATAATACTTGATTAGTCAATACATTTCCCTTTATTAGCGCTGTTGTGGTCTGTTCGATACTTATTCGATTTCAAATCAAGAAACATTATTCCTTTTAAAAACCAAGTACTCATTACTCACGAATGAGGTTTCACACTTTTTAACAAAATTCAATTAAGTCAAGTCTCTTATCTTTTAAGATCAAGTCTCTTAACTTTTTAAATCAATAAATCATTCTTTTTATTTCTCTTAAGCCGTTATACCTAACTTCCCATAAAGCTAGTATAACTCTTAAGCTTTTAAAACCAAGTATTACTCTTCTGTTAAAAATGATTCAGTATTCTTTTGAAATACTTCAAGATTATTCGGGCTTAAGTCAATAGACATTGCCGTAATTATTATTCAGGCTTAAGTAAAAAGACATTGCCGTAATTATTATTCAGTTAACACACGTACGTCTACCGTACTATATATATTTTAAAATATCATGCTCAAGAGTATAGGAAGAATCACATACCTTGCGACGATTATCGACTATTAGCAAAACGCTCCACGGCTATAACCCGGCTAGCCTTGTCCACCTTTCAAGTAGAACATGCTACTTGCAGAACTTTCAACCTATAAAGGTTATACAAGTCTATCAATGTCTAGACTACTCGGTAGAATAAATCTAGATACAAGTTTCTACGGAAAATTGGGCAGCACTTCCCTACCCGTCAAACTTCACCAGTCTACTGTAAATACAATCCTTTGTAAGTACATTTCACTACCCTTCTTATATACCTTCCTTGTATACAACTTATACTTATATAGCATGTAAACTCAATTACAAAAGGGAGACAAGATATTTACCTCGATAAGCCCATAATTATCCAAGTTTAAAATGTCGATCCTGAGCAACGTTTAGCTCCTACTCCGGGCGCTCCAACCCGCTCAAAACAACCCTTAGAAGTTCTACGCAACTTCTACTCAACACTTCAACCGACTATGAAGATTTTCCTTAGGGTTTCGGTTTGAGACAAAAAGGACATAAGGTAGTATTTCCGGGCTCTACGTATAGAGGTAACTTTTGGAATACTACAAGGTATAAGGCTAAGGTATTTTGGGTATAGTAACAATACTTGGAGAGTATTTCTACCAAGAGGGGGGGTACCTCTCGGCCATACCACTAGGAGGGGGGTGTACCCCTCGGCCAAGGCCTCTAGGAGGGGGGGGTGTACCCCTCGGCCAAGGCCTTCTCGAAAGGGGAGGGGGGACGAAACCAACAAGAAGGGAGGGAGGATTTCAAGACTTGGAGATTTTAGGAATGGATGAAGAAGTCTTCAAAGGGGGGGGGGGGAGTATTTATAGGGAGTTCAATGGCCATGATCAAGCCATGTGGGGGGGCAAGTGGAGGGCCAAGATTTGCCCAAGTGCCCCCTACCCCTACTCCACAAAACAAGGCACAAAACAAGGCCAAATCGTGAAAGCCAAACAGCCACTTGACCGCCCACTAGAGGGTGACAAGTGTCGCCCTCTCGTTGGTCCAAAATATCTCGTCTCTCGGAAAAATCCGCAAAAAATATAAATGACATAGCCGGAATTTTTCCTACGCAAGCTTTGTAAAACGTTTCGTCGAAAAACGATTCTAATCGGGGGTTGTGAACAAAATTCGAACCTTGCCTAACTTTAAGGCTTAAACTTTTCTACGTACGTCCTCACGTACATACTCTGGAAATACGGGGTATAACAAGACTAATAGGACATAAGGTAGTATTTCCGGGCTCTACGTATAGAGGTATCTTTGGAATACTACAAGGTATAAGGCTAAGGTATTTTGGTATAGTAACAATACTTGGAGAGTATTTTCTACCACGGGGGGTGTATTTTTCGAGAACAACTAGGCAAGGGGGGGGTGTACCCCTTGGCCAAGGCCACTAGGAGGGGGGAGGTGTACCCCTCGGCCAAGGGCCTTCTCAAAGGGGGGAGGGGGTGTTCTTGGACGAGAACACAACACCAAGTGGGGGAAGAGGGCTTTCAAGACTTGGAGATTTATGGAATGGATGAAGAAGTCTTCAAACGGGGGGGTATTTAAAGGGAAAACAATGGCTATGATCAAGCCAAGTGGGGGGCAAGTGGAGGGCCAAGATTTGCCCAAGTGCCCCATATCCCTACTCCATAAAACCCTCACAAACATTGACCCATGATTTAGGCACAAAACAAGGCACAAAACAAGGCACAAAACAAGGCACCAATCGGCCAAGAATCCGCCAACCTTGAGGGTGACAAGTGTCGCCCTCTCGTTGGTCCAAAATATTTCGTCTCTCGGAAAAATCCGCAAAAATTATAAATGACATAGCCGTATTTTTCCCCTCGCAAGCTTTGTAAAATGTTTCGTCGAAAAACGATTCTTTTCGGTAATTGTGAACAAAAATTTTCGGTCCTTGCCTAACTTAAGGCTTAAACTTTTATACGTACGCCCTCACGTACATACTCTGGAAATACGGGGTATAACAATACATTTCCCTTATTAACGCTGCAGTGGTTTGTTCGATACTTATTCTGATTTCTGAAATCAGTAAAACATTATTCCTTTTAAAAACCAAGTACTCATTACTCACGAATGAGGTTTCACACTTATTAGCAAAACTCATATTAATTTAATTAAGTCAAGTCTCTTATCTTTTAAGATCAAGTCTCTTAACTTCTAAAATCAATAAATCATTCTTTTTATCTCTCTTAAGCCGTTATACCTAACTTCCCATAAAGCTAGTATAACTCTTGAGCTTTTAAAACCAAGTATTACTCTTCTTTCAAAAGGTTTCTTAATTCTCTTGAAATACTTCAAGATTCTTATTATTCAGGCTTAAGTCAAAAGACATTGCCGTAAAACTACGTTCAGTTGACACACGTACGTCTACCGTACTATATATATATTCTTTAAAATATCATGCTCAAGAGGATAGGAAGAATCACATACCTCGCGACGATTATCGACTATTAGCAAAACGCTCCACGACTATAACCCGGCTAGCCTTGTCCACCTTTCAAGTAGAACATGCTACTTGCAGAACTTTCAACCTATAAAGGTTATACAAGTCTATCAATGTCTAGACTATTCAGTAGAATAAATATAGATACAAGATTCTACGGAAAAATTGGGCAGCACTTCCCTACCCGTCAAACTTCACAAGTCTCATCAGAAATACGATCCTATGTAAGTGATTTAATCTTCTCCTTTAATATTCTTCTGATGTGATTTCAGTTTAAGTCTTTTTTGTAATATCCTTCTATTACAGTTCAATTCTCTTCTATGAATCTTATATTCATTTCTATACAACTACAGTATGTAATTTCCAATTACAATAGAAGGTCAAGAGTATTTACCTCGATAAGCCCAAAATTATCCAAGTTTAAATGTCGATCCTGAGCAACGTTTAGCTCCTACTCTGGGTGCTCCAACCCGCTCCAAACAACCCTTAGAAGTTCTACGCAACTTCTTCTTAATACTTCAACCGGCTATGAAGATTTTCCTTAGGGTTGTGTTTTGTGACTGAAGGGAAGTATAATAGTATTTCTGGGCTTTTCGTATAGGGGTAACCTTGGAATACTACATGGTATTTGGGCCAAGGTATTTTGGAATAGTAATAATACTTGGAGAATACTTTTCTACCAAGGGGGGTATTTATACGAGACAACTCAAGAGAGTGGTACCTCTACCAAAGCCTTCCGAGGGGAGGGTGGCTTGACGAGAACTATACTACAAGGAGGAGGATTTTTAAGACTTGAAATGTCTAAGTGTGGATGAAGAAGTTCATCAACTAAGGGTATTTATAGGACAACCAATGGCCAAGATCAAGACAAGTGGGGGGGGGGCAAGTGGATGGTGTGGATTAGGACATGTGTTAAGTGGGTCCCACTTGCTCATCTTCCACACAAATATCTCACAAATATCCTACCTAACCCCTTGACCAAAAATCAACACAAAAAACGTGCAAGAACTCCCATGGCTTTGTCGTCCACTGAGGCCAAGTGTCGCCTCTCGTTGGTCCAAAATATTTCATCTCTCGGAAAAATCCGCAAAAATAATAAAAGACATAGCCGTAATTTTCCTTCGCAAAGTTTGGAAAACGTTTGCCGGAAACGATTCTTTTCGTGTGTTGTGCACAAAATTTTCGGTCCTAGCCTAACTTAAGGCTTAAACTTTTATACGCACGCCCTCACGTACATACTCTGGAAATACGGGGTATAACATTCTCCCCTCCTTAGAAACATTCGTCCCGAATGTTCCTTCTAAGTCTCAAAACAACCATGCGCCAGTATAGTCTTCACTGCTATACTTACGAAAACAATCATGCCACACCTGGCCACAATACAACACGCGCAAATACTTACATCCAAGTCCACGAGGAATCACCTCCATCACTACAAAAGCTCCCACTCGAGGTCTAAAATATACTCCATTCGCACCTTCTCTTTACAAAAGAAATGATCACATCTATGCTCGAACACATGCTCGCTTCTTCCCTTACTCGTCGTACCCTTCTCGTTCACTCGAACTCTTTCTCATAACTTACCACATTTCTGTTACTGCTTCAGTTTCCAAAATCCCTGGGTTACTAACTCCAACTTGGTCATCATTAACTGGGAACACTCTGGATGGATCTCCGATACTTTTCCGAACATAACAACATGAAAAACCGGACATACTGCTTCCTAAGTCGGATGGAAATGCTATCTTATAGGCAACCTGGCCTATTCTTCACATGATCTGAAAAGGCCCAAAGTAACTCGGGCTAAGTTTCCTCTGTTTCCCAAACTCGTCACACCCTTTCCGGGGTGGTACCTTCAAGAAGACCCACCGTCAGCCTGAACTCTAGGTGTCGTCGCCGACTATCCGCACGACTTCGCTGACTCGAGCCGCAAAAATCTCTTCGGATAAGCTTCTCATCCACATTCTGCCAAAACAAGTATGAACCAACTATCTCGAACTTTGCCAACATCGAACCAATCGACGAACTTACACTTCCGCCCCTACAAGGCGTCATAAGGAGATATCCGAATCTGAAATGGTAGTCAGAAACACTCCCTCAACAGGAGGCAACAATCCTCACAGCTACCCCTGAAATCCAAACATTGGCCCGAGGGCGAATGTGATACTAAGACTCACCTGAGTTCCTAACCCTGCCTGGTAAAACCTCCAGAAAAGAAACAGCCGTAAACTGGGCTCCACTGCCTGTCATAAGGTGAAAGTAGGCACCTCGTGCAACCTTACAACCTTCCTGATATAACATCTCGCATAACCCTCTGCCGAGTAAACGATCTTGACTGAAAGACAAGAGGGACTGACCTCATCGGCCCGACTACTGGTCGAACGCATCCACGAACTCGTACGCTGGTTAACTAAACTTGGGCCTAACACCCACGTGACCCCACCACCCGGCGGGACCACCCCGAACTGACCCCTCCACAAAACAGGCTGCGGGTTGACCCGCGACATGGCCTCAACCCGACCCACTTTCGCGCAAAACACTTGCTCCCCGATCCGGAACAATCTCACTAATCAAGTTACGAAAACCTAGCGGTCTTCTTAGCTCAACTACCCTCTTTCATATCATACCACTCAGGGACTTATCACACAAATATACCTCACGTGCACTATGCACTCCGATGAGGGTCAAACATAAAATACCTCTTTTACTCGAGATGGCCTTACCTCTAAGGTCTCCACGTATAAAACTCTAAGGCTCACACTTTCCCTTATCCCCAATCTTACCTTTCTAACTAACCATGGTTTCTAATCACAATTTACACAATGTTATCTGAACGTAACACTTAAGATATACTTATCTTATCACACACACTAATCTCTAGAGGGTCAAGGATATACTGGTATCTATTGCTTCACTCCCCTTTTGTCGTTCTAATCAACCCTGCCCTGTTGGGCGCATAGCTAGGGACGATGATGAACTAGCCACTGATCCCGAAGGCTGAGTCCTCCTACTAGGACATCCTTTCGACACATGGCCCTGACGGCCGCCGGTAAAATGAGTACCAACAAAAAGACGACATTCCCCGGGATGACGTCTGCCACACTGGGAATACTGAGGGAAAACTGAATCCGGCTGGCTGGAACCTACGTGTATTTGCGAACCAGCAGCCATGGAGCTCTGACCAACTCCTGCATACCCCGAACGTCCTGAACCCTGTGGAGGACCATTCTGCACTGGTGGATGTGCATATCTAATTTGTTGCTGAGACGGTTGCCTTGAAAGTTACCAAAGGACCCTGTTGTTCTGGCCCTCTTCTGCTGATTTTGGTTAATCCGTCGATCTTTACGTTCCTCTGCGTGCTGCGCATAAGCCTGTACGCGGGCAATATCCATGCCTGACTGAAGAGCTACTCTTGCACAACCTTTCTTTAGATAGTCATCAAGACCCGTGATATATTGGTGCACTCTATATTCTCTGGCTGCTAAAATCCTAGCTAGTAACAGGTCCATTCCTTTGTAATCCATATTCTTTGTTCCTGCCGTGGAATCAAGGCTCATATATCATGGCCGCAGAGGGAATCGCCGCCGTGCTAAACTCACTGGGTGGCGACGTTGCGTAACTCCCGAATGAAGCACCACCTCAGCGATGATTGGGCTGTGCCCTAGTAACCCTCTCAGATTTACTCGCAGCCTCCTCGCTTTGCCCTCCTCGGGTTGCCTTACGCGGAGGCATAACGGTAAGGGAAAGAAATACGTTAGAGGGGTCCAACTTATAACACAGCTCTAAGAACTATCTCAGAGTGAGAAGAATGGAAACCAATCCTAAATATCCTATAGCCTCCTGATTATTGGTGTGGTGCACAACACACCGATAATCAAGACTCTACTAGATACGGTCTGTAGACACTTTCCGAGGATTAACTGCTCTGATACCACTTTTGTCACGACCCGAACCCGGGCCCGTGACTGGTGCCTTACCCCGGGCACCCTAGTGATACAACATCAGAGTAATCAGCGGAATATAAAACACAACATGAAACAATGTAAAAGAGACACAGTTTATCTGAAGAAAAGTTGCCTTTCGGCATATATATATAAAAACTTAAATCCGAACAGTTACATCCTTTTTACAAACTCTGCCCACAACAAGATTTACATGCACTTAAGAATGATATGACAACAATGGCGGGACAGGGCCCCGCCATACCCCTGAATGTAAGTACCTACAACGACAGGGGACTATACCACTGATAAGCCTCCGGAGAAACGGAGCTTCCCAAACGCTGAACTGTGATCCTAAGAGCGAGGATCGACGACTGGTGTACTTCTTCCTGCGGCATGAACGCAGCCTCAAGGAGGTCGATAACAGGTACCAAGTATGTGAAACTGAAAATACTGTAAATGAAATCATAGTAGTCTATATAAAGCAGGAGACATGTATGATAACCAAACTACAGTTCACAATAAATAAGCAGTCATGTCAAGTCAGGGACTCACGCCCTCAAAGTCATCACTCAAATATCACTATGGGTCTCACGCCCACAACATCAATCATGCCCGTGGAATACCTTCCTCACTGCCGGCAGTCTATGATATAAAAGCACCAAGGAATACACATGAACACCAGGTCCCACCTGTGTCATAATAAAACCGTACGGGGTAAGTACGAAGGCATAGCCGACTACTAAAACCCACAGTACCAACAGGGTCATAAACTGTATCATGAGATCTGTCTAGACCGCCACATGATCGAAGCTGGCCACTCGCCCGCAGTATCTAATGTGCGCGTCTAGTCCTGGAACTTCCCGCAGCTCCGCATAGGCCACTCCAATGGCCCGCATGAGGTATTCCTCGCATCGAGGGTAGCTACTCCCCGGCAACGTCCTGGACTCGCAGTCCGCATGGCCACATAGACCGCATGACCACAAAGGCCGCACACTAACCTGGAACTCTCGTAGCTCCGCATGGGTCACACAGACCCGCATGAGGTATTCTCGAATCATAGGTCACACAGACCCGCCTGAGTCTACCCCGCATCGGAGGGCAGCTTAACCCCCGGAATCATGTCAAGAGGTGAGTGATATAATACTAACATAACAGCTTATCGTTAAACAACATAAGCACAACAAGGGAAACCCCTTTACACAAACATCACAAGATACTAACACACGTAGCATCCTAACATGTTTACTTATCAAATCAACAAGAAAGTATTACAAGGCTATCACAAACCAACACAATCAAGTTATTCACACAAGGTACTTTCTTTATGTTAACAAGTTCGGGTTTTTATCCCCAAAGTACTTCATACATTAACTCTTTAGAAGATCCGTTTCTTTCACAAAAGTCACACAATACCCGTAGTATAAAAATAGAGTGACTATCTTTTTAAGTAAACCAAAACACTTTCCTTTGTAAAATCAAGTAACAACATTATTTTCCAAACGTTCAAGTTTGCCTAATTTCAAATGCTCAAGTTTCTCATTTTCGAAAGGTTTCATAGTTCATAGTTTTAATCACTTAATGATATAATTCTCCTTTAAAACAATTTGAGAAACATATGCCTTATATGTGAGTAGGTTATTCTTGTTTATAACAATCTTATTAAAGCAGCCATGATCTAGGAAATGTAATATCATTTTGTCTCATCTTAGCTTCTATGCAGATGGGGGTTTCTACTGGTTTTAATAATACTTAATTAGTCAATACATTTCCCTTATTAACGCTGCAGTGGTTTGTTCGATACTTATTCTGATTTCCGAAATCAGTAAAACATTATTCCTTTTAAAAACCAAGTACTCATTACTCACGAATGAGGTTTCACACTTTTTAACAAAACTCATATTAATTTAATTAAGTCAAGTCTCTTATCTTTTAAGATCAAGTCTCTTAACTTCTAAAATCAATAAATCATTCTTTTTATCTCTCTTAAGCCGTTATACCTAACTTCCCATAAAGCTAGTATAACTCTTAAGCTTTTAAAACCAAGTATTACTCTTCTTTCAAAAAGGTTTCTTAATTCTCTTGAAATACTTCAAGATTCTTATTATTCAGGCTTAAGTCAAAAGACATTGCCGTAAAACTACGTTCAGTTGACACACGTACGTCTACCGTACTATATATATATTCTTTAAAATATCATGCTCAAGAGGATAGGAAGAATCACACACCTCGCGACGATTATCGACTATTAGCAAAACGCTCCACGGCTATAACCCGACTAGCCTTGTCCACCTTTCAAGTAGAACATGCTACTTGCAGAACTTTCAACCTATAAAGGTTATACAAGTCTATCAATGTCTAGACTATTCGGTAGAATAAATCTAGATACAAGATTCTACGGAAAAATTGGGCAGCACTTCCCTACCCGTCAAACTTCACAAGTTCATCAGAAATACAAATCCTATGTAAGTACAGTTTAATCTTCTCCTTTAATATTCTTCTGATGTGATTTCAGTTCAAGTATTTTTTGTAATATCCTTCTATTACAGTTCAATTCTCTTCTATGAATCTTATATTCATTTCTATACAACTACAGTATGTAATTTTCAATTACAATAGAAGGTCAATAGTATTTACCTCGATAAGCCCAAAATTATCCAAGTTTAAATGTCGATCCTGAGCAACGTTTAGCTCCTACTCTGGGTGCTCCAACCCGCTCCAAACAACCCTTAGAAGTTCTACGCAACTTCTTCTTAATACTTCAACCGACTATGAAGATTTTCCTTAGGGTTGTGTTTTGTGACTGAAGGGAAGTATAATAGTATTTCTGGGCTTTTCGTATAGGGGTAACCTTGGAATACTACACGGTATTTGGGCCAAGGTATTTTGGAATAGTAATAATACTTGGAGAATACTTTTCTACCAGGGGGGGGGGTGTATTTATACGAGACAACTCAAGAGGGGGGGGGGGGGTACCTCTCGGCCAAAGCCTTCTCAAGGGGGGAAGGGTGGCTTGGACGAGAACTATACTACAAGGGAGGGAGGTATTTTTAAGACTTGGAAATGTCTAAGTGTGGATGAAGAAGTTCATCAACTAAGGGGGGTATTTATAGGCCAACCAATGGCCAAGATCAAGACAAGTGGGGGGCAAGTGGATGGTGTGGATTAGGACATGTGTTAAGTGGGTCCCACTTGCTCATCTACCACACAAATATCTCACAAATATCCTACCTAACCCCTTGACCAAAAATCAACACAAAAAACGTGCAAGAACTCCCATGGCTTTGCCGTCCACTTGAGGTCCAAGTGTCGCTCTCTCGTTGGTCCAAATTATTTCATCTCTCGGAAAAATCCGCAAAAATAATAAAAGACATAGCCGTAATTTTCCCTTCGCAAAGTTTGGAAAACGTTTCGTCGGAAAACGATTCTTTTCGTGTGTTGTGCACAAAATTTTCGGTCCTAGCCTAACTTAAGGCTTAAACTTTTATACGCACGCCCTCACGTACATACTCTGGAAATACGGGGTATAACAGAACTGGAGGCTCAGGTATCGTGGCCTCAGTAGAAACTGATGCCGCTCTAAACTCTGCTGGGGCTAGCGGCGTCATAAAACTCGTCGTCTGAAGTACTATCTCAGGTAATGACCAGGCCTGTGCCCTCGTAACCCTCTGTGTTCTACTCGTAGCTCCCTCTGCTGCCTTGCCCATCTGGGCCCTGGTTGCCTTGCGTAGAGGCATAACGGGTACATAAGAATACGCCAGAGGGAGTCCAACTTATAACACAGCTCTAAGGCACGATCTCAGAGTGAGAAGAATGGAAACCAATCCTAAATATCCTGTAGCCTCCTGATTATAGATGTGGTTCACAACACAACGATAATCAAGACTCTACTAGACACGGTCTGTAGACACTTTCCGAGGATTAACTGCTCTGATACCACTTTTGTCACGACCCGGCCCGTGGATCGTGCCTACCGGGCACCCTAGTGATACAATCATCAGAGAAAATCAGCGGAAATAAAAACTTAAGCATGAAACAAGATATAACATAAGAAAACAGGCTAACCAAAACGGTCACCTTCAAGTATATATATAACCGAACAGTTACATCCTTTACAAACCCTGCCCACAACAGTACTACAGACCTCTAAGAGTTTTATAACAACAATGACGGGACAGGGCCCCGCCATACCCCTGAATGTACAAGAACCTACAATCTCAGGGAATCATACCAAAAGATAAGCCTCCGGAGAAACGGAGCTTCCCAAACGCTGAACTGTGATCCTAAGAGCGAGGATCAACAACCGGTGTACCTCTACCTGCGGCATGAACGCAACCCCGGGCGAGGTCGAGACAACAGGTACCAAGTATGTGAAACTGAAAATATTGTAAATGAAATCATAATAGTCTATATAAAGCAGGAGACATGTATGATAACCAAACTACAGTACACAACATATAAGCAGTCATGTCAAGTCAGGGACTCACGCCCTCAAAGTCATCACTCAAATATAACAATGGGTCTCACGCCCACAACATCAATCATGCCCGTGGAATACCTTCCTCACTGCCGGCAGTCTATGATATAATAACACCAAGGAGTACATGAACACCGTGTCCCACTCGAGTCATAAAACCGTGACGGGCAAGTACGAAGGCATAGCTACCAGAACCAGCCTGCATCATCAACTGACCGGGGCAAGTACGAAAGCCAACTACCAGAACCTACCGTACCAACAATACTAAATAACTGTATCACGAAGCTGATCGGGGCAAGTACTATATGTTATACCCCGTATTTCCAGAGTATGTACGTAAGGGAATACGTACAAAAGGTTAGCCTTGAAAGTTAGGCTTGGACGAAAATTATTGGGCACAACTCACAAAACGAATAGTTTTCCGACGTAAACGCTTTCCACGCTTTCATAGGATAAATTCCGCTATGTCATTTCTTATTTTTGCGGATTTGTCCGAGAGACGTAACACTTTGGACCAATGAGAGGGCGACACTTTCCACCCTCTCATTGGTGGACTTGTCACGGCATTAGGGCCGATTGAATGCCAAGCCTTGTCATAAAGTTGGATAGATATTTTGTGTGCAAGTTGGCCAAGGACACTTGCCTAAATCCTCACCCTACACTTGCCTTGCACTTGGCATAATCTTGGCCATTGGTTGGCCATGTCTTGACCTATAAATACCCCCCTTGTTGAAGAGTTATTTCATCCTAAATTGAGCAATCTATCTAAGTCTCAAATCCTCCTCTCCTCTTGTTGTTTCGTCCAAACACACCCCTCCCCTTGAGAAGCTTGGCCGAGGCTACCCCACCCCCTAGCCTAGCCGAAACCTACCCCCCCTCCCTTGGTAGAAAAGTTGCCTTCTAGTATTGTTATAATGCCCAATTTAACCTAGCCCAAATCCCTTAGTACTTAGTAGAAGTTGTGAGAAACTTCTAAGGATTCTTGGAGCACCTTGGAGCTTTGGATTAGGAGCTAAACCTCGCTCAGATCGACTTTTACTTGGATATTATTGGGCTTATCGAGGTAAATAATCCTAACCCTCTTTTGTAATTAAAGAATGCATACTGTAGAAGTATTGAAATAAGTATAAATACTTAGAAGGTTTGTTAAGAATAGAATTGAACTGTAACACCTTAGAAGGGTATAAAAGAAGAATATACGAACTGTACTTACATAGGACTGTTTTCACAGTAGACTTATATAGCTCACCGGGTAGGGTTGTGCTGCCCGACTTTCCGTAGAATTGAGGACCCTCTGTTTAGAATGACCTACAGAATAGTCTAGACTTTGATAGTTGTCTGTGACTATTATAGGCTGATTCTCTGCGCGCGACATACTCGACTTGGCAGGTGGATTTCGCCGAGAAGGTATGTGATTCTTCCTATACCCTTGAGCATGATATGTTAAGTATATATATAGTACGGTAGACGTACATATGATGATCGGCAATGTCTTTTGACTTAAGCCTGAATAATAAGAACCTTGAAGTATGTCAAAGGAATAATGAATCATTTTTAACAGAAGAGTAATATTTGGTTTTAAAACAAAAGCTTAAGAGTTATACTAGCTTTATGGGGAGTAGGTATAACAACTTAAGAATGATAAAAGGAATCGTTTACTTGTTTGTTTATAAAAGCCTTGTATTGATTTCATTAAGTGTAGTAAGATTGGTTGATAGGTAGACATGCTATGATACCGCATGTGTTAATTGTCTTGTAATGTTGTGAAAGGGTCATTCTCATTGTGCTTACGTTGCTAACCTGTAAGTCCGTTGTCTCGTTATTGTATCACCTACCCTCGACTTAGTATACCGAGGGCTTGCCACCCTTGATGCGGTCTATACGGCCTATGCGGTCTATGAGACTACGCGAGTCGCGGTATGCTCGTGATTGATCATTCCGGTGCTTAGCCCGACGCGGATGCCCTATGCGTCCATGGGACTACGCGGTCTTTTGAGGCTATGCGGATCGCGAAGTCCGTGAGGGTACCGGGCTAGCTACCCCGACGCGGGGAATACCTCACGCGGTCCGTGTGACCTACGCGACTACGGAAGTCCGTGACTAGGCACGCAGAATGATACTATGGCGGTTGGCCTTGCTTCGATCATTCGCGCCTAGACTAGACTATTCTGATTTTCCTATTATTATTGTTGTGATGTGGCACTATGTGCAATTGAATCGAATGTATTTGTGAAAAGGTTTTGAATACTTTGATTTCATTTAAAGTACTTTATAGTTTCACATACTTGGTACTGTTATCGACCTCTTCTGGGCCGCGTTCATGCCGCAGGTTCTAGAGGGAAGCGGTACTAGATCCACATCCTTAGGATCTCTACGTTGGTGTGAGCTCCACTCTCTCCGAGGCTCTACTTTTGGGTATGATCTCCTGTTGTAGATAGTTTGTATGATCGGGGTATGGCGGCCCCGTCCGCCATAGTTGTTATTTTCCTTAAGTGCAGAGTCATGTTATGCAGTTGGGATGTAATCGCAAAACTTGGTTTATGTATATATGCCAAAGGCAACCTTTTCTTCGATAAAATGTTCTAGTTATATCATGTTGCATGTCTTGTTTTATATTCCGCCGATTGTTCTCTCGATGTATGACTACTTGGGTGCCGTAGGCACGACCACGCCCCGAACAGTCGTGACAAAAGTGGTATCGAAGCGATTAATCCTCTGGAAAGTGTATACAGACCGTATCTAGTAGCGTCTTGAGTAGCTAGGTGTTGTGCACCACACAAATAAGCAGGAGGCTATAGGATATTGAGGATTGGTTTCCATTCTTCTCATGCTGAGATCGTGCTTAGAGTCATGTTATAGGTTGGACCTCTAACGTATTCCTTTCCTCAGAACGATTATGCCTCCACGTAAGGCAACCCGCCTGAAGGCGGCAAGACAAAGGAGGCGCTAGTATGACACAGAGGTTCACTGAGGCTCGTGCCCAGTCTTTACCCGAGGCAATGCCTCGACGGCGAAGTTCTACGACGCCGCTGCCCCAAAGAGAGTTTAGGGCCACGATGGCCGATGAGACCACGGTGCCTACGCTCCAGTCCCTCACCCGGGCGAGGAGTTAGGTACAAGGAGATGGCCCGATTAGCCAAGGTCGTGGGCCGATATGAGAGAGGTTTGAGGCGGCCATTCCATGCACTGGGCCCACTCGAGCACCCGTTGTTCACCGGAGGCGGATAGTTTGAGGCTACGGACTTCCTTAGTTGTAGCCCGCCGAGTTTTACGGGTCGAGGCGGAGGATGATCCGCAGGAGTTCATCCGTCGATGCAGAGGATTATGCGGGTGGTCAAGGCTTGAGATCGAGTGCGTGATATTCGGTTCGCATCGGCCGCGTGATACCGCAATCGATTGGTTCGATTCATGAGCTTTCGGGAGAGCATGCACCTCAGCAGCATGGGATGAGTTTTGAGGCTTTTCTCACACACTTCGCCTCCGCATGAGGAGGGCACGATCCGATGATTTTTGTTAATCGAGGCGGGAGGACGCACGCTAGAGAGTACAATGTCGAGTTTGATTCATTGGCTCGGTATGTTCCTCGTGACCGTAGCGAGATATGGAGGACCGGTGCATCGCTACGCCACCGCTAGACGACTATATGGCCGAGTCTTGTGCGTGTGTCCTTCACCGAGCATGGACATTACCCGTATGCAGCTCATGCATTAGGATGCGAGGAGCGAGACCGCCGGTAGACCGATATCGCCAGCGTAAGGCGCCAGGCGGCCGTTCTTTTCGTGGTTCTCGTGGTGGGCATCGCCAGAAGTCGATTTGCACCACACCGCCAGAGCACTCCTACATCATTTTCAAGATACCAGAGCGATCGGGGCGGTCGTGGCCCGGGACTTGGATTTCGAGTAGCGAGGTGCTAACCGTTCGAGGTCTGCTCAGCGTTCGCTGCGGTAGATTCCATTCTGGGAGCTGTTATGCTACTACGGGAACTTGCCATACTTGTGGCCAGCAGGGTCATTTCGCGAGAGTTTGCGCCGGGCAGCGGGGTAGGCCCAGGCTACGGTCATTGCCGCTTCTTCATCCCCGACAGTTACTCGCCCCGGAGGGCAGGGTACGCAGAGATCAGCAGGTCGCGGCCGAGGTCGTGGCGCGCGCAGTCCGATTCTAGCGGTCCTCAGAACCGCATTTATGCTTTGTCCAGCCGACAGGATCAGGAGGCCTCACCTGATGTCGTCACAGGTACCTTATCAGTTTCTGGGTTTGATGTATATGCTTTGATAGATCCGGGTTCTACTCTGTCCTATATATCTCCCCTTGTTGCTAGTAGGATAGGGATAGAGCCTGAGTCCATAGACCCTTTCGAGGTAGCTACGCCGGTGGGGGATTCGGTGGTAGCTCGGCGGGTATATAGAGCTTGTCCTGTAACCATTTACAGTCGTCAGACCCTTGCCGACTTGATAGAGTTGGAGATGATTGATTTCGACGTGATCATGGGGATGGATTGGCTAGCTTCTTGCTATGCCAATGTAGACTGCAGAGAGAGAGTGGTACGGTTCCAGTTTCCTGAGGAGCCGGTTGTTGAGTGGGAAGGGAGCACGCAGACGCTGGCGGTAGGTTTATTTCCTACCTCAAGGCTAGGAAGAGGGTGCAGAAGGGGTATATCTACCATCTCGTTCGGGTGTTTGATACTGAGGCTGCGGTACCAGATTTTCAGACAGTTCCAGTAGTCCGAGAGTTCTCAGACGTGTTTCCAGACGACCTCCCGGGTATCCCTCCTGAGAGGGAGATCGAGTTTTGTATAGATGTGCTGCCAGACACTCGGCCTATTTCCATTCCGCCATACAGGATGGCACCTGCCGAGTTGAGAGAGTTGAAGGAGCAGCTGAGTGATTTGTTGGAGAAGGGTTTCATCAGACCTAGTGTTTCTCCCTGGGGGGCGCCGGTATTGTTCGTGAAGAAGGAAGGACGCCAGCTGCGTATGTGTGTTGATTACAGTACCAACAAGGTGACCATTAAGAATGATACCTCTTCCCGGGATTGATGATTTGTTCGATCGATTGGCGCGAGATGTTTTTCCAAGATTGATCTACGATCGGGCTATCATCGTTCGAGTTAGAGAGGTGGATGTCCCTAGGATCGCATTCCGACCCGTGACGCATTATGAGTTCGTGGTCATGTCTTTTGGTTGACCAATGCTCGCGGTATTCATGGATTTGATGAACCGAGTGTTCAAACCATTTTGGACACATTTGTGATAGTGTTCATGATGATATCTTGGTTTATTCTCGCCAGAGCGGGAGCATGCGAGCATTTGAGGATCGTGGCCGATAGCTTCTCGGGATCAAGAAATGTATGCGAAGTTTTCCAAATGTGAGTTTTGTTGACTTCGTAGCTTTTCTTGGGCATATTGTCGGGCTGATGGCATTCGAGTGATACGCCAAGATCGGCGATTAGGACTTGGCCTAGACCTACTACTCCGGCTGCAGAGGTTCGTAGTTTTCGGGCCTTGCAGGATATTATCGGCGTTCGTAGAAGTTTGCTTCTATCTCTCGCACCATTGACTAGGCCGACTCGGGCGCTAAGTTTCGATGGGATCGATGCGTGTGAGCAGGGTTTCCAGTTGCTAAAGGAGAGACTGACGACCGCCCCCGTTCTTACTCTTCCTGAGGGTCCAGATGGTTACGTGGTGTATTGTGATGCGTCAGGCATCGGGTTGGGATGTGTGTTGATGCAGCGAGGCGAGTTATAGCATACGCATCCCGACAGCCTTAAGATACACGAGGAACTACCCCACCCATGATTTGGAGCTGGCAGCGGTGGTACACGCTTTGAAGATCTGGAGGCACTATTTGTATGGGGTTCACGTGGATATTTATACAGACCACAAGAGCCTCCAGTATATCTTCACCGAGGAGTCGAACTCACGGCAGACGGTGGCTAGAGTTGCTGAAGGACTATGACGTCGATATCCTGTACCACCCGGGGAAGGCCAACGTTGTGGCAGATGCACTTAGCCGTAGGTCTATGGGTAGCTTATCAGATATTCAGCCTGAGAGGAGGGGCATGGTTCGTGATTTGCATCAGTTAGCGAGCCTTGGTGTCCGTTTGATTGATTCTGATAGCAGTGGGGTTAGAGTTCGTGAGGTTGCCGAGTCTTCCATCGTCGAGGAGGTGAAGAGGCAACAGTTTGAGGATCCGATTTTGACTCGTTATCGTGATACAGCTCTTCGTGAGGGCAAGGGTCCTTTTGAGGTAGCACCTGATGGGGCGCTAAGGTTTGAGGGCAGGTTGTGTGTTCCAGATGTTTCAGGACTTCTGGCGGAGTTCTTGGGAAGCACACGGTACAAGCGTTTCATCCATCCGTGGTCGACCAAGATGTACCACGACCTTAGATCGGGGTATTGGTGGGATGGTTTGTAGAGGGACGTTGCAGAGTTCGTAGCTCAGTGCCCGTGTTGTCAGCAGGTGAAGGTAGAGCACCAGAGGCCTGGTGGTTTGTTACAGGCGATAGAGATCCCGACCTGGAAGTGGGAGGTAATCAACATGGACTTCATCACAGGATTGCCTCGCACTCAGAGGAGACATGATTCTATATGGGTTATCGTCGACAGGCTGACGAAATCAGCCCACTTTCTTCCCGTTAGGACGACTTTCTCGGCTGAGGATTATGCCAGACTTTACATCCGAGAGATCGTCAGACTGCATGGGGTCCCTATTTCGATCATATCTGACAGAGGAGCCCAGTTTACGGCTAACTTCTGGAGGTCCTTCCAGAGGGGTTTAGGGACGCAGGTGAGCCTGAGTACTGCATTTCATCCACGCATGCAGACGACAGCAGAGCGCACTATCCGGACTGCGAGGATATCCGCGAGCCCGTGTTATTGACTTCGATGGTAGTTGGGAGGATCATTTGCCTCTGGTTGAGTTCGCGTATAATAATAGCTACCACTCCAAAGATTCGATGGCGCCTTATGAGGCTTTGTATGGGAGGAAGTGCGGTCGCCGATAGCATGGTTCGATGTGGGCGAGGTACGATTAGTGGGACCAGACTTGGTGCAGCAGTGCGGATAAGGTGAAGCTTATCCGAGGCGCTATTGATAGCCGTAGTCGCATGGTCGTATGCAGATCATCGACGTCGACATCTGGAGTTCGCAGTTGATGATTGGGTTTTCCTGAAGGTGTCACCCATGAAGGGTGTGATGAGATTCGGGAAGAAGGGGAAACTCAGCCCAAGGTACATTGGGCCGTTTCAGATTGTCCGCAGGGTAGGCAAGGTTGCCTATGAGTTGGATCTGCCGTCCGATCTGGAGGCAGTGCATCCGGTGTTTCACGTTTCTATGCTGAGGAAATGTATCGGGGATCCAGCCAGGGTACATCCGATTGACGATGTCCAGGTGACCGAGGGGTTATCGTATGAGGAGGTTCCCATAGCGATACTCGATCGTCAGGTTAGGCGTCTGCGGACGAAGGACGTGGCTTCCGTCAAAGTCCTGTGGCGGAACGAGCTTAGGGAGGAGATGACGTGGGAAGCAGAGGAGGACATGAGGCAGAGGTACCCTCACCTATTCCCCACACCTCCAGGTAACTCACTTTCCTACTTATAAATTTTCGTTATCGTTTTGCCTAAATGTTGTTTTGTGGCCGTGTGTGGCATTTGCAACTGTTTAAGTTATGAAGAACCTTTTCGTTATCTGTCTTGGGAAGGAACATTCGGGACGAATGTTTCTAAGGAGGGGAGAATGTTATACCCCGTATTTCCAGAGTATGTACGTAAGGGAATACGTACAAAAGGTTAGCCTTGAAAGTTAGGCTTGGACGAAAATTATTGGGCACAACTCACAAAACGAATAGTTTTCCGACGAAACGTTTCCACAGCTTTCATAGGATAAATTCCGGCTATGTCATTTCTTATTTTTGCGGATTTTTCCGAGAGACGTAACACTTTGGACCAATGAGAGGGCGACACTTTCCACCCTCTCATTGGTGGACTTGTCACGGCATTAGGGCCGATTGAATGCCAAGCCTTGTCATAAAGTTGGATAGATATTTTGTGTGCAAGTTGGCCAAGGACACTTGCCTAAATCCTCACCCTACACTTGCCTTGCACTTGGCATAATCTTGGCCATTGGTTGGCCATGTCTTGACCTATAAATACCCCCCTTGTTGAAGAGTTATTTCATCCTAAATTGAGCAATCTATCTAAGTCTCAAATCCCTCCCTCTCCCTCTTGTTGTTTCGTCCAAACACACCCCTCCCCTTGAGAAGCTTGGCCGAGGCTACCCCACCCCCTAGCCTAGCCGAAACCTACCCCCCCTCCCTTGGTAGAAAAGTTGCCTTCTAGTATTGTTATAATGCCCAATTTAACCTAGCCCAAATCCCTTAGTACTTAGTAGAAGTTGTGAGAAACTTCTAAGGATTCTGGAGCACCTGGAGCTTTGGATTGTGAGCTAAACCTCGCTCAGATCGACTTTTTACTTGGATATTATTGGGCTTATCGAGGTAAATAATCCTAACCCTCTTTTGTAATTAAAGAATGCATACTGTAGAAGTATTGAAATAAGTATAAATACTTAGAAGGTTTGTTAAGAATAGAATTGAACTGTAACACCTTAGAAGGGTATAAAAGAAGAATATACGAACTGTACTTACATAGGACTGTTTTCACAGTAGACTTATATAGCTCACCGGGTAGGGTTGTCGCCCGACTTTCCGTAGAATCGAGGACCCTCTGCTTAGAATGACCTGCGTAATAGTCTAGACTTTGATAGTTGTCTGACTATTATAGGCTGATTCTCTGCACACATACCGACTTGGCGGTGGATTTCGGTAAGGTATGTGATTCTTCCTATACCCTTGAGCATGATATGTTAAGTATATATATAGTACTGAGACGTACATATGATGATCGCAATGTCTTTTGACTTAAGCCCAATAATAAGAACCTTGAAGTATGTCAAAGGAATAATGAATCATTTTAACGGTAAGAGTAATATTTGGTTTTAAAACAAAAGCTTAAGAGTTATACTAGCTTTATGGGAGTAGGTATAACAACTTAAGAATGATAAAAGGAACTGCTACTTGTTTGTTTATAAAAGCCTTGTATTGATTTCTTAAGTGTAGTAAGATTGGTTGATAGGTAGACATGCTATGATACTGCATGTGTTAATTGTCTTGTAATGTTGTGAAAGCGGGTCATTCTTGTGCTTACGTTGCTAACCTGGTAAGTCCGTTGTCGTTATTGTATCACCTACCCTCGACTTAGTATACCGGTGGCTTGCCACCCTTGATGCGGTCTATACGGCCTACGCGGTCTATGAGACTATGCGGAGCCGCGGTATGCTCGAGATTGATCATTCCGGTGCTTAGCCCGACGCGGATGCCTACGCGTCCACGGACTACGCGGTCTTTGAGGCTATGCGACCGCAAGTCCGTGAGGGTACCGGGCTAGCTACCCCGTCGCGGGGAATACCTCACGCGGTGCATGTGTGACCTATGCGACTACGGAAGTCGAGACTAGGCACGCAGAATGATACTATGGGCGGTTGGCCTTGCTTCGATCATTCGCGCTAGACTAGACTACGCTTTTCCTATTATCGTTATTGTTGTGATGTGGCACTATGTGCAATTGAACAATGTATTTGTGAAAAGGTTTTGAATACTTTGATTTCATTTAAAGTACTTTATAGTTTCACATACTTGGTACCTGATCGACCTCCTTCGAGGCCGTTCACGCCGCAGTTCTAGAGGAAGCGGTACTAGATCCACATCCTTAGGATCTCTACGTTGGTGTCGGGAGCTCCACTCTCCGAGGCTCTACTTTTGGGTATGATCTCCCGTTGTAGATAGTTTGTATCGAGGTATGGCGGCCCTGTCCCGCCATAGTTGTTATTTTCCTTAGAGGTCTGTAGTCATGTTGTACAGTTGGGATGTAACTGCAAAACTTGGTTTATGTATATATGCCGAAAGGCAACCTTTTTCTTCAGATAAAATGTTCTAGTTATATCATGTTGCATGTCTTGTTTTATATTCCGCTGATTGTTCTCTGATGTATGACTACTTGGGTGCCCGGGTAAGGCACCAGTCACGGGCCCCGGAACGGGTCGTGACACTATAGCCTCTACCAGATCCACCCTGCATCACGTCTGTTACACCCCGTATTTACAGGACATATGTTAAGAACGTACGTGAGAACTCCTAATGTTAAGATTAGAGACTTGTAAAAATTTATCGGAATTATGGAATTTTCGGAAAATGTAATATTGTGACGAATGGGAGGGCGACACGTGTCACCCCCCTTAGTGATGTTGTTATACCCCGTATTTCCAGGGTATGTACGTGAGGACGTACGTAGAAAAGTTTAAGCCTTAAAGTTAGGCAAGGTTCAAAATTTTGTTCACAACTACCGAAAAGAATCGTTTTTCGACGAAACGTTTTACAAAGCTTGCGAGGGGAAAAATACGACTATGTCATTTATAATTTTTGCGGATTTTTCCGAGAGATGAAATGTTTTGGACCAACGGAAGGGTGACACTTGTCACCCTGCCGTGAAGCGATGTGGTTTGCTCTTGCACGATTTTGTGCCTTATTTTGTGTCTTGTTTGGTGCCTTGTTTGGTGCCTTGTTTTGTGGAGTAGGGATAGGGGGCACTTGGGCAAATCTTGGCCCTCCACTTGCCCCCCACATGGATTGATCTTGGCCATTGATCTTCCTATAAATACCCCCCCCCCCCTTTTGAAGACTTCTTCATCCATTCCACCAATCTCCAAGTCTTGAAAGCCCCTCCCCCATTTCGTGAGGCCCCCTTGACCGAGAGATAACACCCCCTCATTGTGGTGTGTGAGACACCCCCTTCCTAGTGGTGCTAAGTGAGGTACCCCTCTTGAGAGTTGTTCTCATAATACACCCCCTCCTCTTGGTAGAAATACTCTCCTAGTATTGTTACTATACCCAAAATACCTTAGCCTTATACCTTGTAGTATTCCAAAAGTTACCTCTATACGAAGAGCCAGGAAATACTACCTTATGTCCTTTTTGTCTCAAACCGAAACCCTAAGGAAAATCTTCATAGCCGGTTGAAGTATTAAGTAGAAGTTCGTAGAACTTCTAAGGGTTGTTTGAGCGGTTGAGCGCCTGCAGTAGAGCTAAACGTTGTTCGGGATCGACATTTAAACTTGGATAATTTTGGGCTTATCGAGGTAAATATCTTGTCTCCTTTTGTAATTGAGTATATACTATGAAGTATAAGAATTAAGTATAAGGTATATACAAGGAAAGTATATAAGAAGAGAATTGAATCAGATTTACATAGACTCATTTACTGATAGACTTGTGAAGTTTGACGGTAGGAAGTCGCCAATTTTCCGTAGAATCTTGTATCTAGAAATGTTCTACAGTGGTCTAGTCATTGATAGACTTGGATAACCGTTATAGGTTGAAGATCGCGAGTAGCGTGATCTACTGGAAGGTGGACAAGACTAGCCTGTAATACGGTGAGCGTTTTGCTAATAGTCGATAATCGTCGCGAGGTATGTGATTCTTCCTATCCTCTTGAGCATGATATTTTAAAGAATATATATATAGTACGGTAGACGTACGTGTGTTAACTGAACGTAGTTTTATGGCAATGTCTTTTGACTTAAGCCTGAATAATAAGAATCTTGAAGTATTTCAAAAGAATTAAGAATCCTTTTTGAAAGAAGAATAATACTTGTTTTTAAAAAAAAAAAGCTTAAGAGTTATACTAGCTTTATGGGAAGTTAGGTATAACGACTTAAGAGAGATAAAAAGAATGGTTTATTGATTTTAGAAGTTAAGAGACTTGATCTTAAAAGATAAGAGACTTGACTTAATTGAGGTAGTCTGAATTTTGTTAAAAAGTGTGAAACCTCATTCGTGAGTAATGAGTATTTTGGTTTTCAAAAGGAATGATGTGTTACTGATTTCGGAAATCAGAATAAGTGTCGAACAAACCACAGCAGCGCTAATAAAGGGAAATGTATTGACTAATAAAGTATTATTAACAACCAGTAGAAACCTCCATCTGCATAGAAGCTAAGATGAGACAAAATGATATTACATTTCCTAGATCATGGCTGCTTTAATAAGATTGTTATAAACAAGAATAACCTACTCACATATCAGACATATGTTTCTCAAATTGCTTTCAAAGAGAATTATATCATTAAGTGATTAATACTATGCACTACGAAACCTTTCGAAAATGAGAAACTTGAGTAATTGAAATTAGGCAAACTTGAACGTCTGGAAAAAAATGTTGTTACTTGATTTTACAAAGAGTAGTGTTTTGTTTTACTTCAAAAGATAGTCACTCTATTTTTATATTACGGGTATTGTGTGACTTTTGAGAAAGAAGCAGACCTTTTAAAGAGTTAATGTATGAAGTACTTTGAGGATAAAACCCTTATCTTGTTAATCATATAGTAGAAAGTACCTTGTGTGCATAACTTGATTGTGTTGGTTTTTGATAGCCTTGTAATACTTTCTTGTTGATTTGATAAGTAAACATGCTAGGATGCTACGTGTGTTAGTATCTTGTGATGTTTGTGTAAAGGGGTTTTTCCTCGATTGCGCTTAAGTTGTTTAACGATCAGTCGTTATGTTGGTATTGTACCACTCACCTTGACATGATCCCGGGGGTTAAGCTGCCCTCCGATGCGGGGTAGACTCAGGCGGTCTGGGACCATGATTCGAGAATACCTCATGCGGGTCCCGGGGACCTATGCAGAGCTACGAGTTCCGTGTTAGTGCGGCGCCTTATGGTCATGCGCGGTCTATGTGGCCATGCGGATCGCGAGTCCGGGGCGATGCCAGGGAGTAGCTACCTCGATGCGGGAATACCTCATGCGGCCGATGAGGTTGGCCTATGCGAGTCGCGGAAGTTCGGGGCTAGACGCGCACATTTGATACTGCGGGCGTGTGGCCAGCTTCATTCATGTGGCGGTCTAGATAGATCTTATGATACAGTTTATGACCTTGTTAGTACTGTGGGTGTTAGTAGTCGGCTATGCCTTCGTACTTACCCCGTACGGTTTTATTATGACACAGGTGGGACCTGGTGTTCATGTATTCTGGTACTTTATATCATAGATCGCCAGCGGCGGGAAGGTATTCCACGGGCATGATTGATGTTGTGGGCGTGAGACCCATTGTTATATTTAAGTGATGACTTTGAGGGCGTGAGTCCCTGACTTGACATGACCGCTATTTATCGCGAAATGTAGTTTGGTTATCATACATGTCTCCCGCTTTATATAGACTACTATGATTTCATTTACGGATTTTCGCCACATACTTGGTACCGCAGATCGACCTTTCGGGGCCGCGTTCATGCCGCGGTAGGTACACCGATGTTGATCCTCGCCTAGGATCGCAGTCAGCTTGGGAAGCTCCGTTTCTCGAGGCTTATCAGTGGTATAGTCCTGTCGTTGTAGGTATTTACATTCGTGGTATGGCGGCCCCGTCCCGCCATTGTTGTCATATCATTCTTAGGTCCGTAGTATCGTTGTGGGCGAGTTGTAATGGGATGTAATCGTCGGTTTTAAGTTGATTTATATATGCCGGCGGCAAGTTTTCTCAGACATCGCTTTACACTTCGATATTCCATGTCTTGTTTTATGTTCCACCGATTTCTCGATGTATGTCTACTTGGGTGCCCGGGTAAGGCACGATCACGCCCGGTTCGGTCGTGACAAAAGTGGTATCGAGCGCTTAATCCTGAAAGTGTCTACGCATCGTATCTAGTAGTTCTTGATTATCGGTGTGTTGTGCACCACACCAATAATCGTGAGGCTATAGGATATTTAGGATCGTTTCCATTCTTCTCACTCGAGATCGCTTAGAGGCGTGTTATAAGTTGGACCTCTAACGTATTTCTTTCCTTACCGTTATGCCTCCGCGTAGGCAACCCGCCCGTGAGGGCAAGGCGGTGAGCTGCGAGCAGAGTACTGAGGGTTACGAGGGCACAGCCCAATCATCACCTAGGGTGCTTCATTCGGGAGTTCTCGGCGTCGCCATTTCAACAGAGTTTAGCACAATGGCAGCAGTTCCTCTCGCGCCATGATATATGAACCTTCGGGCCCACGATCGAACAGAGAATATAGATTGCAAAGAGGACACATTACTAGCTAAGGTCAGCTACTAGAGAGTATGATGTATCGATTTATCACGGTCTTGGCGACTATCTAAGAGAGGTAGTGCAAGAGTAATTCTTCGATTAGGCTTCGAGCATGACTCTGCACGCTTATGCGCCTGTGCCAAGAAACGTAAAGATCGACGTTAACCAAGGATGAGAAGAGGGCCATAACAGCAAGGTCCTTTGGTAACTTTCAAGGCGAACCGCCTCAGCAGCAGATTGGTTATGCGCCTCCGCCAGAGCAGAGTGGTTGTCACGACCGAACCGGGCGTGATCGTGCCTACCCTGCACCCAAGTAGACATACATCGTAGAAATCATGAACATAAAACAAGACATGGAATATCAAGAAGTGTAAAACAATGTCGAGAAAACTTGCTTCGGCATATATATAAATCAACTTAAACCGAACGAGCATCCCATTACAACTCGCCACAACGATTTCTGCACTTCTAAGAATGATATGACAACAATGGCGGACAGGGCCCCGCCATACCCTCAATGTAAATACTACAACGACAGGACTATACCACCGATAAGCCTCCGAGAAACGGATCTTCCCAAAACATCGAATCGCGATCCTAAGAGCGAGGATCAACATCGTGTACCTCGACTGCGGATGAACGCAGCCCCGGGCGAGGTCGACAACAGTACCAAGTATATGAATCGAAAATATCAGAAATGAAATCATAGCAGTCTATATAAAGCAGGAGACATGTATGATAACCAAACTACAGTTCATAATAAGTAAGCAGTCATGTAAGTCAGGGACTCACGCCCTCAGAGTCATCACCCAAATATAACTATGGGTCTCACGCCCGCAACATCAATCATGCCCGTGGAATACCTTCCTCACTGCCGACAGTCTATGATATAATAACACCACAGAGTACATATGAACACTAAGTCTGTACTAACAATATTATACAACCAAACCACGAAGCTGACACGGGGCAAGTACGAAAGCCGACTACCAGATACCAAGGCCGTGTCACGTAGCTGACCGGGGCAAGTACGAGGGCTAACTACCAGGTACCAAGGCCGTGTCACGAGACTTCGTCACTACACTGAACGGGGCAAGTGCGAGGGCTAACTACCAGGTACCAAGGCCGAATCAGCCACGAGACGGGGCAAGTACGAAAGCCGACCACTAGATACCAAGGCCGATCAGTAAAACCCTCATGGAGAGCTAGTCCATGGAATAACACTATCAACAGGGAAACGAACCCTCATCATGGCCGCATACCCGTGGACCATCCATCGAGTCAGTATGCCCATGGACTATCATAGTGGAAGCATACCCGTGGGCCACCCATCGTGTCAGTATGTCCAAAATGATCAAGAATAACACGAACGGCCCTCCATTCGAGAGACGCGGTAACATAAGAATACAACACTTTGCACAACAAGGCTATCAAACATAGGAAAGTTACACACAACTCAAGGTACTTTCATTTTATGCCAAAGTCCAGGTTTTAACCCCAAAGTACTACGTATGTTAAACTCTTTTTAAAGGATCCATTTCTTTTACAAAGGTCACCCGATATCCGCAGTATAGAGTGACTAACATCTTTTAAGTAAACCAAAACAACTTCCATACTTTCCTTTTAAAACCAAATTAAGGCAATACCATGCCTTCCTTTTTGACCAAAACACTTCTCCTTTTAAAGTCAAGTTACCATTTTAAAACCAATGATAAAACCATTCTTTCGTTTTCATAAAGTCGTTATAACCAACTTCCCATAAAGCTATTATAACACTTTATGTTTTAAACCAATTTTAAGACAAAACAACGCCTTTCTTTTAAACCAAAAACTCTTTAATTTCCTCAAGTCTCTTTTAGAAATCAAGTTCCTTACTTATTCTTATTTCCGAAATCAGTAAAACATTATTCTTTTTAAAAACCAAGTACTCATTACTCACGAATGAGGTTTCACACTTCTTAACAACTTTCACATCAATTCAATTAAGTCAAGTCTCTTATCTTTTAAGATCAAGTCTCTTAACTTCTTAAAAGCAATAAACCATTCTTTTTATCTTTCTTAAGTCGTTATACCTAACTTTCCATAAAGCTAGTATAACTCTTAAGCTTTCGAACCAAGTATTATTCTTCTTTCAAAAAGGATTCTTAATTCTTTTGAAATACTTCAAGAATTTTATTATTCAGGCTTAAGTCAAAAGACATTGCCGTAAAACTATATTCAGTTAACGCACGTACGTCTACCGTACTATATATATACTCTTTAAAATATCATGCTCAAGGGTATAAGAAGAATCACATACCTCGCGACGATTATCGACTATCAGCAAATAGCTCCAAAGTACTGTAATCCTGCTAGCCTTTTTCACTTCTTCGAGTAGAATACGCTACTAGCAGTACATCACCCTATAATGGTTATACAAGTCTATCAATGTCTAGACTACTCGGTAGGATAATTCTAGGTACAAGATTCTACGGAAAATCACAAGACTTCCTACCCGACAAACTTCACCGCCATCAGAGATACAAATTCTATGTAAGTACAGTTCAATTCTCTTCTTATATACTTTCCTTGTATATACCTTATACTTAATTCTTATACTTCAATAGTATATACTCAATTACAAAAGGGAGACAAGATATTTACCTCGATAAGCCCAAAATTATCCAAGTTTAAATGTCGATCCTGAACAACGTTTAGCTCCTACTCTGGGCGCTCCAACCCGCTCCAAACAACCCTTAGAAGTTCTACGCAACTTCTACTTAATACTTCAACCGGCTATGAAGATTTTCCTTAGGGTTTCGGTTTGAGACAAAAAGGACATAAGGTAGTATTTCCGGGCTCTTCGTATAGAGGTAACTTTTGGAATACTACAAGGTATAAGGCTAAGGTATTTTGGGTATAGTAACAATACTAGGAGAGTATTTCTACCAAGAGGGGGGTGTATTATGAGAACAACTCTCAAGAGGGGGGGGGGGTACCCCTCGGCTTAGCACCACTAGGAAGGGGGGGTGTGTCTCGGCCACACCACAAGGAGGGGGGGTGTGTCTCGGCCACACCACAAGGAGGGGGGTGTTATCTCTCGGCCAAGGGGGCCTCACGAAATGAGGGAGGGGCTTTCAAGACTTGGAGATTGGTGGAATGGATGAAGAAATCTTCAAAAAGTGGGGTATTTATGAAGATCAATGGCCAAGATCAAGCCATGTGGGGGGCAAGTGGAGGGCCAAGATTTGCCCAAGTGCCCCCTATCCCTACTCCACAAAACAAGGCACCAAACAAGACACCAAACAAGGCACAAAATAAGGCACAAAATCGTGCCAAGAACCGGCCACAAGACCGCCCACTTGAGGGTGACAAGTGTCACCCTCCCGTTGGTCCAAAACATTTCGTCTCTCGGAAAAATCCGCAAAAATTATAAATGACATAGTCGTATTTTTCCCTCGCAAGCTTTGTAAACGTTTCATTAAAAACGATTCTTTTCAGTTGTGAACAAAATTTCGAACCTTGCCTAACTTTAAGGCTTAAACTTTTCTACGTCGTCCTCACGCATATACCGGAAATACGGTATAACATTCTTCCTTCCTTAGAAACATTCGTCGAATGTTCCTTCTAAGTCTCAAAATAAACATCGTCAAGATAGTCTCCCTGCTATACTTATGAAAACAATCATGCCACACTGCCACAAAATAACACACGCCGCAAATACTTACATCCAAGTCCACGAGGAATCACCTCCATTACTACAAAAGTTCCCACCCAAGGGCTAAAAGATACTCCTTCGCGCACCTTTTCTTTACAAACGAAATGATCACCTCTATGATCTTAACACACGACGCTTTCTTCCTTACTCGTCGTATTCTTCGCACACTCGAACTCTTTCTCATAGCTTACTACATTTCGCCATCGCTTTCAAAAAATCTCGGGTTACTACCTCCAACTTGATCATCATTAATCGAATACACGGATGGATCTCGATACTTCTGAACATAACAACATGAAAGACGGACATATCGCCTCCTACGCTGGACGGCAATGCTAACCTATAGGCAACTCGGCCTACTTCTACAAACAATCAGAATGCCCAAAGTAACTCGGGCTAAGTTTCTCTGTTTTCCAAAACTCGCCACACCCTAGCCACATTCTGCTAAAATGTATGAACCAACACCGCACCTTGCCAACCTCGAACCAATCGATCGCAAGAACTTACACTTCCGCCCTACAAGGCTTCATAAGGCGACATCCGAACACCGAAATGGTAGCTAAAGCACTCTTCAACAGAGGCAACAACCTCACAAATACCTCAAATTCAAACACCGGCCCGAGGCGAACGCGATATCGAGACTCACCGAGTTCCTACCTCGCTGGTAAAACTTCCAGAAAAGAAGTAGCCAAAACTGGCTTCACTGTCATTATAAGGTAAAAGCAGGCACCTCGTGCAGCCTTACAACCTTCTTGATATAAACATCTCGCATAACTTACTGCCGAGTACAAGGTTTTGACTAAAAAAAACAAGACGGGCTGACCTCCTCGGCCCGACTACTGGTCGAATGCATCCACGAACTCGTACGCTGGTTAACTAAACATGGGCCTAACACCCTCATGACCCTAACACAAAGCGGGACCACCACAAACTGACCCCACCACCAAACAGGCTGCGGGTTGACCTGCGGCATGGCCTCAACCCGACCCACCTTCGCGCAAAACACTTGCTCCCCAATCCGGAACAATCTCACTAATCAAGTTACGAGAACCTAGCGGTCTTCTTAGCTCAACTACCCTCTTTCATTCACACTACTCAGGGACTTATCCCAAAAACATAGCTCACGCAATACAATGCACCCCGATAAGGGTCAAACATAAAATAACTCTTTTACCCAAGATGGCCTTGCCTCTAAGGTCTCCACGTATAAAACTCTAAGGCTTACACTTACCTTATCCCCAATCTTACCCTTTAACTAACCATGATTTCTAATCACAACTAACGTAATGCTATCCGACATAACACTTAGGGATACTCATCATATCACACATACAAATCTCTGTAGGTTAAGGATATACACATTCATCGCTTCACTCCTCTCGCCGTCCTAATCAATCCCGCCTTGGGTGCATATCTTAGGGAAGGTGACGAACTAGCCATCGATCTCGGGCGGAGTCCTCCTACTAACATTCCTCCTACTAGGACATCCTTTCGACATACGGCCCGACGCCGCAGTAAAACAAGTACCAACTAAAGATGACATTCCGGGATGACGCCGCCACACCGCGAACCTAAGCCTGAGCTCGACCAACTCCGGCATACCCCAACGCCCGAACCCCGCGGAGAACCACTGCTCGGCGGAGGCGTATAACCAATCTCTGGCGAGGCGGTTCGCTGAAAGTTACCAAAGGACTTTGTTATGGCCCTCTTCTACCGCCCTCGTTAACCCGCCGATCTTTACGTTTCTTGGCTCGAGGCGCATAAGCCCGCATACGTGCCATGCTCAAGCTTCAATCAAGAATTACTCTTGCACTACCCTCTCTTAGATAGTCGTCAAGACCCGTGATAAATCGATACATCATACTCTCTGGTAGCTACAACCTTAGCTAGTAACAGGGTCGCCTCTTTGCAATCTATATTCTCTGTTCCTGGTCGTGGAACTGAAGGTTCATATATCATGGCCGCAGTAGGAACTGCTGCCGCAGTGCTAAACTCTGCTGGGGCTGGCGACGTCGCAGAACTCCCCGAATAAAGCACCACCCTAGGTGATGATTGGGCCTGTGCCCTCAGAAACCCTCTCAGATTTACTCGCAGCTTCCTCGGCCGCCTTGCCTCTCCCGGGCCTTGCGCTACGCGAGGCATAACGCAGTGGAAAGAAATACGTTAGAGGGGTCCAACTTATAACACAACTCTAAGCACGATCTCAGAGTGAGAAGAATGAAAACCAATCCTAAATATCCTATAGCCTCCTGATTATTGGTGTGGTGCACAACACACCGATAATCAAGACTCTACTAGACACGCTCAGACACTTTCCGAGGATTAATCGCTCGATACCACTTTTGTCACGACCAACCGGCCTGGATCGTGCCTTACCCCGGGCACCCAAGTAGACATACTTCAGAGAAATCAGCGGAACATAAAACAAGACATGGAATATCAAGTAGTGTAAAACAGTAATCTGAGAAAACTTGCCCTTCGGCATATATATAAATCAACTTAAAACCGAACAGCATATCCCATTACAACTCGCCACAACAGCATTACTGCACTTAAGAATGATATGACAACAATGGCGGGACAGGGCCGCGCCATACCCCTGAATGTAAATACCTACAACGACAGGGGACTATACCACTGATAAGCCTTCGGAGAAACGGAGCTTCCCAAAACGCTGAACTGCGATCCTAAGAGTGAGGATCAACACTGGTGTACCTCTACCTGCGGCATGAACGCAGCCCGGGCGAGGTCAAGACAACAGTACCAAGTATATGAATCAAAATATCAGAATGAAATCATAGCGGTCTATATAAAGCAGGAGACATGTATGATAACTAAACTACAGTTCATAATAAGTAAGTAGTCATGTAAGTCAGGGACTCACGCCCTCAGAGTCATCACCCAAATATAACTATGGGTCTCACGCCCGCAACATCAATCATGCCCGTGGAATACCTTCCTCACTGCCGACAGTCTATGATATAATAACACCATAGAGTACATATGAACACCAAGTCTGTACTAACAATACTATACAACCAAACCACGAAGCTGACACGGGGCAAGTACGAAAGCCGACTACTAGATACCAAGGCCGTGTCACGAGTCGACCGGCAATCACGGTGGCTAACTACGTGTACCGCGTCGCGGTCACGAGACTTCGCCACTACACCGAACGGCAAGTGCGAGGGCTAACTACAGTGCACCAAGGCCGAATCAGCCACGAGGCGGGCAAGTACGAAAGCCACCACCGATACCAAGGCCGATCAAGAAACCTCACGGAGAGCTAGTCCATGGAATAACACTATCAACGGGGAAACGAACCTCATCATGGCCGCATACCCGAGGACCAACCAACGAGTCACTATGCCCAACTACTATCATACTGGACGCATACCCGATGGCCACCCATCGTGTCAGTATGTCCAAAATGATCAAGAATAACACGACCGGCCCTCCATTCGAGAGACCCGGTAACATAAGAATACAACACTTTGCACAACAAGGCTATCAAACATAGGAAAGTTACACACAACTCAAGGTACTTTCATTTTATGCCAAAGTCCAGGTTTTAACCCCAAAGTACTACGTATGTTAAACTCTTTTTAAAGGATCCATTTCTTTTACAAAGGTCACCTGATACCCGCAATATAGAGTGACTAACATCTTTTAAGTAAACCAAAACAACTTCCATACTTTCCTTTTAAAACCAAATTAAGGCAATACCATGCCTTCCTTTTTGACCAAAACACTTCTCCTTTTAAAGTCAAGTTACCATTTTAAAACCAATGATAAAACCATTCTTTCGTTTTCATAAAGTCGTTATAACCAACTTCCCATAAAGCTGTTATAACACTTTATGTTTTAAACCAATTTTAAGACAAAACAACGCCTTTCTTTTAAACCAAAAACTCTTTAATTTCCTCAAGTCTCTTTTAGAAATCAAGTTCCTTACTTATTCTTATTTCCGAAATCAGTAAAACATTTTTCTTTTTAAAAACCAAGTACTCATTACTCACGAATGAGGTTTCACACTTCTTAACAACTTTCACATCAATTCAATTAAGTCAAGTCTCTTATCTTTTAAGATCAAGTCTCTTAACTTCTTAAAAGCAATAAACCATTCTTTTTATCTTTCTTAAGTCGTTATACCTAACTTCCCATAAAGCTAGTATAACTCTTAAGCTTTCGAACCAAGTATTATTCTTCTTTCAAAAAGGATTCTTAATTCTTTTGAAATACTTCAAGAATCTTATTATTCAGGCTTAAGTCAAAAGACATTGCCGTAAAACTATATTCAGTTAACGCACGTACGTCTACCGTACTATATATATACTCTTTAAAATATCATGCTCAAGGGTATAAGAAGAATCACATACCTCGCGACGATTATCGACTATCAACAAATAGCTCCAAAGCATCAGAATCCTGCTAGCCTTTTTCACTTCTTCGAGTAGAATACGCTACTCGCAGTACTTCACCCTATAATGGTTATACAAGTCTATCAATGTCTAGACTACTCGGTAGGATAATTCTAGGTACAAGATTCTACGGAAAATCACAAAGACTTCCTACCCGACAAACTTCACTACCATCAGAGATACAAATTCTATGTAAGATTCAATTCTCTTCTTATATACTTTCCTCAGATATACCTTATACTTAATTCTTATACTTTAATAGTATATACTCAATTACAAAAGGGAGACAAGATATTTACCTCGATAAGCCCAAAATTATCCAAGTTTAAATGTCGATCCTGAACAACGTTTAGCTCCTACTCTGGGCGCTCCAACCCGCTCCAAACAACCCTTAGAAGTTCTACGCAACTTCTACTTAATACTTCAACCTACATGAAGATTTTCCTTAGGGTTTCGGTTTGAGACAAAAAGGACATAAGGTAGTATTTCCTGCTCTTCAGATAGAGGTAACTTTGGAATACTACAAGGTATAAGGCTAAGGTATTTTGGGTATAAGAATACTAGGAGAGTATTTCTACCAAGAGGGTGTATTATGATAACAACTCTCAAGAGGGGTACCCTGCTTAGCACCACTAGGAAGGGGGTGTGTCTCGCCACACCACAAGGAGTGGTGTGATCTCTCGGCCAAGGGGGCCTCACAAAATGGGGGAGGGGCTTTCAAGACTTGGAGATTGGTGGAATGGATGAAGAAGTCTTCAAAAGGGGGGGGGGGTATTTATAGGAAGATCAATGGCCAAGATCAAGCCATGTGGGGGGCAAGTGGAGGGCCAAGATTTGCCCAAGTGCCCCCTATCCCTACTACACAAAACAAGGCACCAAACAAGGCACAAAAATAAGGCACAAAATCGTGCCAAGAACCGGCCACAAGACCGCCCACTTGAGGGTGACAAGTGTCACCCTCCCGTTGGTCCAAAACATTTCGTCTCTCGGAAAAATCCGCAAAAATTGTAAATGACATAGTCGTATTTTTCCCCTCGCAAGCTTTGTAAAACGTTTCGTCGAAAAACGATTCTTTTCGGTAGTTGTGAACAAAATTTCTAACCTTGCCTAACTTTAAGGCTTAAACTTTTCTACGTACGTCCTCACGTACATACCCTGGAAATACGGGGTATAACAATGGTTCTCCACAGGGTTCGGGACGTTGGGGTATGCCGAAGTTGGTCAGAGCTCCAGGGCTTTCGGTTCACAGTGTGGCAGGCGTCATCCCGGGGAATGTCATCTTTTAGTTGGTACTTGTTTTACTCGCACGCCGTACATGTGTCGAAAGGATGTCCTAGTAGGAGGAATGTTAGTAGGAGGACTCAGCCTTCAGGATCAGTGGCTAGTTCGTCACCTTCCCTAAGATATGCGCCCAACCGGGCAGGATTGATTAGGACGACAGAGGGGAGTGAAGCAGTAGATACAGGTATATCCTTAACCCTCTAGAGATTTGTATGTGTGATAGGATGAGTATCCCTTAAGTGTTATGTCCAGATAGCATTACGTTAGTTGTGATTAGAAATCATGGTTAGTTAAAGGGTAAGATTGGGGATAAGGTAAGTGTAAGCCTTAGAGTTTTATACGTGGAGACCTTAGAGGCAAGGCCATCTTGGGTAAAAGAGTTATTTTATGTTTGACCCTTATCGGGGTGCATTGTATTGCGTGAGCTATGTTTTTGGGATAAGTCCCTGAGTAGTGTGAATGAAAGAGGGTAGTTGAGCTAAGAAGACCGCTAGGTTCTCGTAACTTGATTAGTGAGATTGTTCCGGATCGGGGAGCAAGTGTTTTGCGCGAAAGTGGGTCGGGTTGAGGCCATGCCGCGGGTCAACCCGCAGCCTGTTTGGTGGTGGGGTCAGTTTGTGGTGGTCCCGCTTTGTGTTAGGGTCATGAGGGTGTTAGGCCCATGTTTAGTTAACCAGCGTACGAGTTCGTGGATGCATTCGACCGATGGTCGGCGAGGTCACCGCCTTGTTTTTTTAGTCAAAACTCAGACTCGCAGTAAGTTATGCGAGATGTTTATATCAAGAAGGTTGTAAGTGTCACACCCCGAAATCCGGGCCCGTGACTGGTGCCTTACCCCGGGCACCCTAGTGATACAACATCAGAGAAAATCAGCGGAACATACAACATGAACATGAAATAAGAGATAATATAAATAAACCGCCAACCAAAACAGCTTGCCTGCGTATATACATAAAAAAACCCAACAGTTATCCTTTACAAACCCCGCCCACAACAAAGGCTGCACTTCTAAGAGAGAATAACAACCTATGACGGACAGTGGCCCGCCATACCCCGAATGTACAAGAACCTACAACTCAGTGGAAACCTACCAAAGATAAGCCTCCAAGGAACGGAGCTTCCCAAAACGTGAAACGTGATCCTACAAATGGATCGACAACCAATGTACTTCTACCATGCAGATGAACGCAGCCTCAAGGAGGTCAAGACACGTACCAAGTATGTGAAACTGTAAAATACTGTAAATGAAATCATAATGGCCTATAAAGCAGGAGACAGGTATGATAACCAAAATACAGTACGCAACATAAAAGCAGTCAGGTCAGGGACTCACGCCCTCAAAGTCACCACTCAAATATAACTATGGGTCTCATGCCCACGACATCCATCATGTTCGCATCATGGCCACATGCCCCCGGAATACTGCATCGGTGTAGACATGTCCATGATGCAACAATAATAACAAGGCCGCATGGCCACATGCCCCGGTCATCAGACGGTAGACATGCCCATGTAACCTCAACAACAATATATCGGGTGGTCAACCCCGCCAGATGCCACATGCCCCGGAATCTCGTGACGGTAGACACGCCCATGTAACAAGAATAACCATATATCGGTAATCAACCCGGCCGCACGCCACATGCCCCGGAATCTGACGGTAGACACGCCCATGTAACAAGAATAACCATATATCGGTAATCAACCCGCCGCACGCCACATGCCCCTGGAATCGTGACGGTGTAGACATGTCCATGTAACCACAATAACAATACATCACACCACCAAAGCTATCACAAGCAAGCTCAAGCAAAATACCATACTTATAGACTTTCATAAAAAGATCCATTCTTTCTCGAAGTCACCGATATCAACACTTGCACAACAAATGATATCACAACAAGCATAGGCGAGTTACACAACAACAAGCATAGGCAAGTTACACAACAACAAGCATAGGCAAGTTATACACAACTCAAGGTACTTCCACTTTATATCAACGTCCGGGTTTTAACCCTAAAGTACTACGTACGTTAAGTCCTTTTAAAAGAGATACATTCCTTTTATAAAAGTCACCCGATACCCGTAGTATAAAACTAGAGTGATTCACATTATTAAGTAAACCAGAACACTTTCCTTTTAAAAATCAAGTAACAACATTCTTTTCCTAAGTTCCAGTTTGCCTACTTTCAATTATTCAAGCCTCTTACTTTAGAAAGGTTTCATAGTTCATAGTTTTAATCCCTTAAAACATACGCCTAACATGAGAGTAGTTTATTCTGATTTATAACATTCTTACTATAGCAGCCATGATCTAGAAAATGTAATATCATTTTGTCTCATCTTAGTTTCTATGCAGATGGAGGTTCCTACTGGTTTTAATAATACAATTATTAGTCAATACATTTTCCTTTATTAACGCCGCAGGGTTTGTCGATACACATCCCGATTTCCAAATCAAGAACACATTCTTAAGCCGTTATACCTAACTTCCCATAAAGCTAGTATAACTCTTAAGTTTCTCAAAAACCAAGTACTACTCTTTCTTTCAAAACGATTTACAAATCTTTTGAAATACTTCAACTTTTTCAAGCCAGTTATAATCAAATCAGTTATCTTTCGAAAAACCACAACCCATTTTCTTACCTACATAAAGCTGTTATAACCAACTTCCCATAAAGCCGTTATAACACTTTATGTTTTAAAACAATCAAACACGCTAACACACGTACGCTCACCGCACTACATAGTTCACACATATCATGCTAGAAGAGATAGGAAGAGGTTCACATACCTCGCGACGATTATCGACAATAAGCAAAATGCTCCAAGTACTACAACCTTGCTAGCCCTTTCCACTCCTCGAGTAGAATACGCTACTCTTAGTACTTTCACCTATAAAGGTCACAAACGACTATTAACCCCAAAACACAAGTTTCTATCTTTCCACGTAAAATTCAAAGACTCTCCCGCAACAACAGAAATCTCCTCCTTTATCGAGGCCGCTACCAAGCCAACCGGGGTCTTACATCTAACCTGACGTGTACAACTCTACTCGAATACTACACAAGTCTACCGCAATACATCCTATGTAAATACATTCGATTCTTTTCTTTATTCTTGGGCTTAAGTCAAAAGACATTGCGAATACTAAGTATAGTTCTATATATAGTATACTTCAACTATATATTCAACAAACATGTAATTTCCAATTACAATAGAGGACAAGATAATTACCTCGATGAGCCCATAATTATCCAAGTTAAATGTCGATCCTTAGCAACGTTAGCTCCAACTCCGTGCTCCATCCCGCTCAAACAACCCTTAGAAGTTCTAACCAACTTCTACTCAAATCCTTCAACTAACAATGAAGATTTCCTTAGGGTTTCGTTTGAGACTAAAGGACAAAAGGTAGTATTCTGACTCTACGACAGAGGTAACTTTGGAATACTACAAGGTATACGGCTAAGGTATTTGGGCATGATAACAATACTTGGAGGAGTCTGTCAATACCACAAAGGGGTGTATTATACGAAACAACTAGGCTGTGGGTACCCCACGCTAGACCTCACAAGGGGGAGGAGACCTCACGCCAAAGGCCACTTTCAAGGGAGAGGAGCTCTTGGACGAGAGTCAACAAGAGGAGGAGGGATTCAAGACTTGGAAACATTTGTGGATGAATGAAGTCTTCACAAAGGGGGGGGTATTTATAGCAAACCCAAATGCCAACCAATGGCCAAGATCAAGCCATGTGCAAGGCAAGTGTAAGGCCTTGATCAAGCCAAGTGCACCCTAACCCCTACTCCACAAAACATGGCACAAGACAAGCCACAAAACAAGGCCAAAACAAGGCACAAAACAAGGAACCAATAGGGCCAAAAACGTGAGCCACAATATCAATCCAATTCGTGAACCAATCGTCCACTTGGACGCCCACAAGCTTCCAATGTGAGGGTGACACATGTCACCCTCCCGTTGGTCCAAAATGTTTCGTCTCTCGGAAAAATCCGCAAAAATTAAAAAGGACATAGCCGGAATTTTCCCTACGAAAGCTGTGGAAACGTTTCGTCGGAAAACGACTCTAGTCGGCACTTGTGCCCAAATTTCGAACCAAAGCCTAACTTAAGGCTCAAATTAACATACGTACGCCCTCACGTACATACTCTGGAAATACGGGGTATAACATTCTCCCCTCCTTAGAAACATTCGTCCCGAATGTTCCTTCTAGGTCTCAAGACAAACATGCGCCAAATACTTAAATCCAGGCTAACTAGGAATCACCTCGACGATGCAAAACAATACAAATTCTCACTCCTGGTCCAAGGAACACGTCCCTCGCATCTTCACTTCACAAAAGAAACGATCACACACGTCCACTTCTCCCCTATCTCGTTGTACCCTTCTCGAACACTCGAACTCTTACTAGTATCCGTACCACATTTCCGTCAATGCTTCTGCTTCCAACCCTTGGAGTCACTACCTCCAAACTTGGTCAACTTACTAACCTCGATTCTTCCTTAAGGCCATTCCCGGCCTTCACGATCCGCTTCTGGTCGAACATATCCACGAACTCATACGATGGTCATCTAATCTTGGGCCTAGCACCCTCGTGACCCTGCCACCTGGCGGGACCACCCAGAGCTGACCCCACCTCGAACAGGCCGCGGGTTGGCCCGCAACATGGCCCCAACCCGACCCACTGTCGCGCCAACTCTTTCTCCTCGACACGGAACAATCTTGCTAAACACATCATGAAAGCTACCACTTCCATCTCACATTACCCATGGACTTATCACATAAACATAACCCACGTATACTACGCACTCTGATAAGGGTCAAACATAAAATGCATCTTTTACTCAAGACGACCTTACCTCTAAGGTCTCAATCGTGAAATAGCCTAAGGTTCATCACTTCCTCACCCCCAGACTTATCCCTTTTCACTAACCAAGCTTCTAAATCACATTTTAGCACAAAGCTATCCGAACATAACACTAAACACATCATCATAACATCAATACATACAAGTCTCTAGAGGGTTAAGGATATACCTGAAACTAGGCGGTTCAAGGACCGCTAAACTGGGAACTTCCGCCGCGACCTCTGCCGTGGCCTGTCGGTGTATGAACATCCTGTCTAGCTATGGAAGGTGAAGAACCCGCAACTGCTCTAGTAGTCTGTGCTATCCTACCAGCGCTACCCCTGGTCGGACAGTCTCTCGTCATATGGCCCTGTTGGCCGCAAGAATAACAAGCTCCCTTGGTACTACGACACTCCCCGAAATGCGGTCTACCACATCGACCACACCGAGGTAGGGGTGACTGCATCTGGCCAACACCCCTACTCCCCTGAACATCTGAAACCTGGGAGCCCTGACCTGCTCCTGAATATCCCAAGGGTCCCGAAGGCTGCGGAGGACCACTCTGTAATGGCGGAGGTACAAAACTAGTATGCTGCTGAGGCGGTCCGCCTCGAAGGTCGCCAAAATATCCGGCCGTCTTGGCCTTCTTCTGCTGAAAGCGGTCCACCCGACGATCTCTGCGCTCCTCGCACCCAAGTGCATGAGCTCACGCGCAATGTCCATGCCCGAAGAGAAACACCCGCACAAGACTCGCCATATAATCATCTAGCCCGTGGCGTGGCGATGCACCTATCTTCCATATCTGCAACTAGAGCAGGACATATCGAGCCAAAGAATCGAACTCGACATTGTACTTCGACAAGGCGCCTCTCGCCTCAAGAACAAAAATCGTTTACCCGTGCCCTCCTCATCTGCGGAGGCAAGAAGTGCGTGAGAAAAGCCCTCAAAACTCATCCCATACTGCTGAGGTGCATGCTCTCCCGAAAGCTCACGAATCAAACCAATCGATCGCGGTATCACGCAAATCGTCGAACCAAAGGTCACAGACTCGGTCTCTCAAGCCTTGATCACCCGTGATCCGTTGTAGCCGACGGATGAACTCCTCGGATCATCCTCGTGCCTCGACCAGAAACTCGCGCTACAACTCGGAAAATCTCGTAGCCTCAAACTATTCGCTCTCGTGCACCACGCGTCCGCTGAATCGAACCGCCAGATTCCACTGTCCTCATATCGCCACGACCACGCCAATAATCGGGCCATCTCTCGCGACCCATCTCCCGCCTCCGCATCGGGACATGAGGCTCGTGCATCAGAGTCTCATCGCCCACGGCCGCGCTCTAAACCCGCTTTGTCGGGCGTCCACGAAACTCGCCGTCGGGAGCACTGCTCAGTCTTGATCGCTCGCGCCTCGGACTCTCAGATCTCACTAGCGCCTCCTCCGCCTTGCCCACTGGGCCCGGTTGCCTTGCGCGAGGCATAATCGGTAAAACGAGACACGCCGGAGGGTCCAACTTATAACACAGCTCTAAGGCACGATCTCAGAATGAGAAAAATAGAAACCAATCCTAAATGTCCTATAGCCTCCTGATTATAGATGTGGTGCACAACACACCGATAATCAAGACTCTACTAGACACGGTCTGTAGACACTTTCCGAGGACTAACTGCTCTGATACCACTATGTCACACCCCGAAATCCGGGCCCGTGACTGGTGCCTTACCCCGGGCACCCTAGTGATACAACATCAGAGAAAATCAGCGGAACATACAACATGAACATGAAATAAGAGATAATATAAATAAACCGGCCAACCAAAACAGTTGCCTTCTGCATATACATAAAAAAAAACCCGAACAGTTATCCTTTTACAAACCCTGCCCACAACAGTGCTACAGACCTCTAAGAGAGAATAACAACCTATGACGGGACAGGGCCCCGCCATACCCCTGAATGTACAAGAACCTACAACTCAGGGAAACCTACCAAAGATAAGCCTCCGAAGGAACGGAGCTTCCCAAAACGCTGAAACGTGATCCTACAAGCGGATCGACAACCAACGATTTCTACTGCGGCATGAACGCAGCCCCGAGGAGGTCGCATTGTGTACCAAGTATGTGAAACCGTAAATATCAGAATGAAATCATAATGGCCTATAAAGCGGAGATGTATGATAACCAAAATACAGTACGCAACATAAAAGCAGTCAGGTCAGGGACTCACGCCCTCAAAGTCACCACTCAAATCTAACGATGGGTCTCATGCCCACGACATCCATCATGTTCGCATCATGGCCACATGCGGAATCTGACGGTGTAGACATGTCCATGATGCAACAATAACAAGGCCGCGTAGCCACATGCCCCGGAATCGTGACGGTGTAGACATGCCCATGTAACCTCAACAACAATATATGGGTGGTCAACCCTGCCAGATGCCACGTGCCCCGGAATCGTGACGGTAGACACGCCCATGTAACGAATAACCATATATCGGTAATCAACCCGCCGCACGGCCACATGCCCCGGAATCAGACGGTAGACACGTCCATGTAACATAATAACCATATATCGGTAATCAACCCGCCGTACGCCACATGCCCCGGAATCTTTGACGGTGTAGACATGTCCATGTAACCACAATAACAATACATCACACCACCAGCTATCACAAGCAAGCTCAAGCAAAATACCATACTTATAGACTTTCATAAAAGATCCATTCTTTCTCGAAGTCACCGATATCAACACTTGCACAACAAATGATATCACAACAAGCATAGGCGAGTTACACAACAACAAGCATAGGCAAGTTACACAACAACAAGCATAGGCAAGTTATACACAACTCAAGGTACTTCCACTTTATATCAACGTCCGGGTTTTAACCTAAAGTACTACGTCGTTAAGTCCTTTTTAAAAGAGATACATTCCTTTTATAAAAGTCACCCGATACCCGTAGTATAAAACTAGAGTGATTCACATTATTAAGTAAACCAGAACACTTTCCTTTTAAAATCAAGTAACAACATTCTTTTCCTACGTTCGGTTGCCTACTTTCAATTATTCAAGCCTCTTACTTTAGAAAGGTTTCATAGTTCATAGTTTTAATCCCTTAAAACATACGCCTAACATGAGAGTAGTTTATTCTGATTTATAACATTCTTACTATAGCAGCCATGATCTAGAAAATGTAATATCATTTTGTCTCATCTTAGTTTCTATGCAGATGGAGGTTCCTACTGGTTTTAATAATACAATTATTAGTCAATACATTTTCCTTTATTAACGCTGCAGTGGTTTGTCGATACACATCCTGATTTCCGAAATCAGTAACACATTCTTAAGCCGTTATACCTAACTTCCCATAAAGCTAGTATAACTCTTAAGTTTCTCAAAAACCAAGTACTACTCTTTCTTTCAAAACGATTTACAAATCTTTTGAAATACTTCAACTTTTTCAAGCCAGTTATAATCAAATCAGTTATCTTTCGAAAAACCACAACCCATTTTCTTACCTACATAAAGCTGTTATAACCAACTTCCCATAAAGCCGTTATAACACTTTATGTTTTAAAACAATCAAACACAGTTAACACGTATGCGTCACCGCACTACATAGTTCACACATATCATGCTAGAAGAGATAGGAAGAGGTTCACATACCTCGCGACGATTATCGACAATAAGCAAAATGCTCCAAGTACTACAACCTTGCTAGCCCTTTCCACTCCTCGAGTAGAATACGCTACTCTTAGTACTTTCACCTATAAAGGTCACAAACGTCTATTAACCCCAAAACACAAGTTTCTATCTTTCCACGTAAAATTCGCAAGACTTCTCCCAATAGCGTAAATCTCCTCCTTTATCGAGGCCGGCGACCACGCCAACCGGGGGGGGGCTTACACATCTAACCGGACGTGTACAACTCTACTCGAATACTACACAAGTCTCATCGCAATACACCCTATGTAAATCTGATTCGATTCTTTTCTTTATTCTTCAGCTTAAGTCAAAAGACATTGCGAATACTAAGTATAGTTCTATATATAGTATACTTCAACTATATATTCAACAAACATGTAATTTCCAATTACAATAGAGGGACAAGATAATTACCTCGATGAGCCCATAATTATCCAAGTTAAATGTCGATCCTTAGCAACGTTAGCTCCAACTCCGGGTGCTCCATCCCGCTCCAAACAACCCTTAGAAGTTCTAACCAACTTCTACTCAAATCCTTCAACTAACAATGAAGATTTCCTTAGGGTTTCGGTTTGAGACTAAAAAGGACAAAAGGTAGTATTTCGGACTCTCACGCAGAGGTACCTGTGGAATACTCCAAGGTATTCGGCTAAGGTATTTGGTCATTATAACATTACTGGGCGGTTTATTTCAATACCACACTGGGGGTGTATTATTCGAAACAACTAGGCTTGGGGGGGGGTACCCCACGGCTAGACCTCACAAGAGGAGGGAGACCTCACCGGCCAAAGGCCACTTGCACGGGGGGAGAGGAGCTCTTGGACGAGAGTCAACAAGAGGGAGGAGGGATTCAAGCCTTGGAAACCTTGGTGGAAGAATGAACTCTTCACAAAGGGGGGGTATTTATAGCAAACCCAAATGCCAACCAATGGCCAAGATCAAGCCATGTGCAAGGCAAGTGTAAGGCCTTGATCAAGCCAAGTGCACCCTAACCCCTACTCCACAAAACATGGCACAAGACAAGCCACAAAACAAGGCCAAAACAAGGCACAAAACAAGGAACCAATAGGGCCAAAAACGTGAGCCACAATATCAATCCAATTCGTGAACCAATCGTCCACTTGGACGCCCACAAGCTTCCAATGTGAGGGTGACACATGTCACCCTCCCGTTGGTCCAAAATGTTTCGTCTCTCGGAAAAATCCGCAAAAAATTAAAAAGGACATAGCCGGAATTTTCCCTACGAAAGCTGTGGAAACGCTTTCGGAAAACGACTCTAGTCGGCACTTGTGCCCAAATTTCGAACCAAAGCCTAACTTAAGGCTCAAATTAACATACGCACGCCTCACGCATATACTGAAATACGGGTATAACGGTAAGGCTGCACGGTGCTGCTTACCTTATGACGCAGTGAAGCCCGTGTTTTGGCTACTTTTTTTCTCGAAGTTTTACCAGCGGTAGGAACTCCGGTGAGTCTCGATATCACGTTCGCCTCGGGCGTTGTTTGATTTCGAGGGTAGCGTGAGGTTGTTGCCTCCTGTTGAGGGAGTGCTTTAGCTACCATTTCAGTGTTCGGATGTCGCCTTATGAAGCCTTGTAGGGGCGGAAGTGTAAGTTGCCGGTCGATTGGTTCGAGGTTGGCAAGGTGCAGATTGTTGGTTCATACATGTTTCAGCAGAATGTGTCTAGGGTGTGACGAGTTTTGGAAAACAGAGGAAACTTAGCCCGAGTTACTTTTGGGCATTTACAGATTGTTTGTAGAGTAGGCCGAGTTGCCTATAGGTTAGCATTGTCGTCCGACGTAGGAGGCAGTATGTCCGGTCTTTCATGTTGTTATGTTCGGAGAAGTATCGGAGATCCATCCAGGGTATTCCCAGTTAATGATGATCAAGTTGGAGGTAGTAACCCCGAGATTTTTTTTGGAAACTGAAGCAGTAGCAGAAATGTGGTAAGCTATGAGAAAGAGTTCGAGTGTACGCGAAGGGTACGACGAGTAAGGGAAGAAGCGTGCATGTGTTAAGATCATAGAGGTGATCATTTCGTTTGTAAAGAAAAGGTGCGAAGGGAGTATCTTTTAGCCCTTGGGTGGGAACTTTTGTAGTAATGGAGGTGATTCCTCGTGGACTTGGATGTAAGTATTTGCGCGTGTGTTATTTTGTGGCCAGGTGTGGCATGATTGTTTTCATAAGTATAGCAGGGGAGACTATACTGACGCATGTTTATTTTGAGACTTAGAAGGAACATTCGGGACGAATGTTTCTAAGGAGGAGAGAATGTTATACCCCGTATTTCCAGGGTATGTACGTGAGGACGTACGTAGAAAAGTTTAAGCCTTAAAGTTAGGCAAGGTTCGAAATTTTGTTCACAACTACCGAAAAGAATCGTTTTTCGACGAAACGTTTTACAAAGCTTGCGAGGGGAAAAATACGACTATGTCATTTATAATTTTTGCGGATTTTTCCGAGAGACGAAATGTTTTGGACCAACGGGAGGGTGACACTTGTCACCCTCAAGTGGGCGGTCTTGTGGCCGGTTCTTGGCACGATTTTGTGCCTTATTTTGTGCCTTGTTTGGTGCCTTGTTTGGTGCCTTGTTTTGTGGAGTAGGGATAGGGGGCACTTGGGCAAATCTTGGCCCTCCACTTGCCCCCCACATGGCTTGATCTTGGCCATTGATCTTCCTATAAATACCCCCCCCCCCCCTTTTGAAGACTTCTTCATCCATTCCACCAATCTCCAAGTCTTGAAAGCCCCTTCCCCATTTCGTGAGGCCCCCTTGGCCGAGAGATAACACCCCCCCCCCCCTCCTTGTGGTGTGGCCGAGACACACCCCCCCCCTTCCTAGTGGTGCTAAGCCGAGGGGTACCCCCCCCCCCCTCTTGAGAGTTGTTCTCATAATACACCCCCCCTCTTGGTAGAAATACTCTCCTAGTATTGTTACTATACCTAAAATACCTTAGCCTTATACCTTGTAGTATTCCAAAAGTTACCTCTATACGAAGAACCCGGAAATACTACCTTATGTCCTTTTTGTCTCAAACCGAAACCCTAAGGAAAATCTTCATAGCCGGTTGAAGTATTAAGTAGAAGTTGCGTAGAACTTCTAAGGGTTGTTTGGAGCGGGTTGGAGCGCCCAGAGTAGGAGCTAAACGTTGTTCAGGATCGACATTTAAACTTGGATAATTTTGGGCTTATCGAGGTAAATATCTTGTCTCCCTTTTGTAATTGAGTATATACTATTGAAGTATAAGAATTAAGTATAAGGTATATACAAGGAAAGTATATAAGAAGAGAATTGAAATCACTTACATAGATGTATATTCTGATGAACTTGTGAAGTTTGTGGTAGGAAGTCTTGCCCAATTTTCCGTAGAATCTTGTATCTAGAAATGTTCTACAGAGTGGTCTAGTCATTGATAGACTTGGATAACCGTTATAGGTTGAAGTACTGCGAGTAGCGTGATCTACTTGGAAGGTGGACAAGACTAGCCGGGTAATAGCGGTGGAGCGTTTTGCTAATAATCGATAATCGTCGCGAGGTATGTGATTCTTCCTATCCTCTTGAGCATTGTTATACCCCGTATTTCCAGAGTATGTACGTAAGGGCATACGTACAAAAAGTTTAGCCTTAAAGATTAGGCATAGGACGTTTTTTTGGGCACAACTCACAAAACGAATGGTTTTCCGACGAAACGTTTTACAAAACTTGCGACGGGAAAATTCCGGCTATGTCATTTATAATTTTTGCGGATTTTTCCGAGAGATGGAACATTTTTGGGCCAACGAGAGGGTGACACTTGTCACCCTCATTGGACGGCAAAGGGGGGCTAAGGCCTTGGACGATTGGCCTTGTTTTGGGGCTTAAGACATGGGTCATTGTTTGTGGAGTGATTTAAGGAGTAGGGATAGGGGGCACTTGGGCAAATCTTGGCCCTCCACTTGCCCCCACTTGATCATAGCCATTGGTTTCCTATAAATACCCCCTTGAAGACTTCTTCATCACAAATCTCAAGTCTAAAAATCCTCCTTCCCCTTGTGAGCTTCGTCTAGCCTCACTCCCCACTCTAGTGAGCTGGAAACACCCCTCTCCCACTCTAGCCTAGTGGCTTTGGCGAGAGCCCCCTTGGTAGAAAGTTGTCTTCCAAGTGTAGTCACTATTCCAAAATACCCTAGCCCCAAATCCCTTTTAGTATTTAAGTAGAAGTTGTTGGAAACTTCTAAGGGTTTCTTGGAGCTATCGGAGCGTGCAAACTAGGAGCTAAACCTTGCTCAGGATCGACATTTAACTTGGATAATTTTGGGCTTATCGAGGTAAATATCTTGTCCTTCTATTGTAATTGGATATTACATATAAGAATAGTTAAGACTTGAGTATAAGATATAGAAGGATATTAAAGAATAGAAGTGAACTGTAATCACAGTAGAAGGGTAAAACAGAAGAAGAATTGAACTGTACTTACATAGGACTGTATTTACAGTAGACTTGTATAGCTTACCGGGTAGGGAAGTGCTGCCCGATTTTCCGTAGAATTAAGAACCCTCTGCTTAGAATAGTCTACAGAGTAGTCTAGACATTGATAGACGTATCTGACTATTATAGGTTGATTCTCTGCGCGCGACATATTCAACTTGGCAGGTGGATTTCGCCAAGAAGGTATGTGATTCTTCCTACACTCTTAAGCATGATATTTTAAAGTATATATATAGTACGGTAGACGTACGTGTGTTAACTGAACGTAGCTTTACGGCAATGTCTTTTGACTTAAGCCTGAATAATAAAGATCTTAAAAAGTCTTTCAAAAGAATTATAAATCAGTTTTGAGAGAAGAAGAATATTTGTTTTTAAAACAAGAAGCTTAAGAGTTATACTAGCTTTATGGGAAGTTAAGTATAACGACTTAAGAATGATAAAAGGAGCAGTTTACTTATGTGTTTATAAAAGACTTATATTGATTTCTGTAAAGTATAACAAAATGGTTTGATAAGTAGACATGATATGATGCTATGTGTGTTAGTGTCTTGTAACGTTTGTATAAGAGGGTATTCTTGTTGTGCTTATGTTGTTTAACGATAAGCTGTTATGTTAGTATTATATCACTCACCTCTTGACATGATACCGGGGGTTAAGCTGCCCTCCGATGCGGGGTATTGCTCAGGCAGTCTGTGTGACTATGATTCGAGAATACCTCATGCGGGTCCTGGGGGCCTATGCGGAGCTACGATAGTTCCAGGTTAGTGTGAGGCCTTTGTGGTCATGCGGTCTATGTGGCCATGCGGACTACGAGTCCAGGACGATGCCGAGGAGTAGCTACCCTCGATGCGGGGGATACCCCATGCGGGCCTACGTGAGTGGCCTATGCGTACTGCGGGAGTCCAGGATTAGGCATGCATAATGATACTATGGGCGATTGGCCTTGCTTCGATCATTCGCAGCCTAGACAAGACCTGTTACAATTTACCTATTGTTGCTCTTGTTTATGATGTGGCACTATGTGCGGTTACTTTGGTTGTTTCATACATATTTGTAAAAATTGGTTTTAAAATGATATGATTTCATTTAAAGTATTTCTGATTTCACATACTTAGTACTGTTATCGACCTCCTTGGGCCGCGTTAAATCGCAGTAAAGGGAAGCAGGTAGCGGATCCTCAGTCTTAGGATCTTTTCTTTGGTGTCAGGAGCTCCATCTTCTCCGGAGGCTCAACTTTTGGGTATGATCTCCCTGTTGTTGTAGATAGTTTTGTACATTCAGGGTATGGCGGGGCCCTGTCCCGCCATAGTTGTTTACTTCCTTAGAGGTCTGTAGTCCTATTGTACAGTTGGGATGTAAACTGCCAGATTTTGGTTTATATATATATGCCGAAAGGTGACTTTCTCAGATAAATTGTGTCTCAATTTACATTGTTTCATGTCTTGTTTTTATATTCCGCTGATATTCTCTGATGTATGACTACTTGGGTGCCCGGGTAAGGCACGATCCACGAACCGGGCAGTCGTGACAAAAGTGGTATCAGAGCAGTTAATCCTCGGAAAGTGTCTACAGACCGTATCCAGTAGAGTCTTGATTATCGGTGTGTTGTGCACCACACCAATGATCAGGATGCTATAGGATATTTAGGATTGGTTTCCATTCTTCTCACTCTGAGATCGTGCCTTAGAGCTGTGTTATAAGTTGGACCCCTCTAACATATTTCCTTTCTTTAACAGTTATGCCTCCACGTAAGGCAACGGGCCCGAGAAGGGCAGCGGCGTAGGAGGCTGCTAGTGGGACACCGAAGTCACGAGGCTCGTGCCCGATCTATGCGAGACGGCGAGTTCCACGACGCCGTCCCAGCGAGGGTTTAGGTCGCGGCGATGGCGATGAGACCACGATACCTACACCTCGATCCCGGCTGGAAGCGAGCGAGATGGGTTCTGAGAGATGGCCCGATTCGCGGCGAGATCGTGGCGAACATGAGATAAATTTGAATCTGTGATTCAGTTCAGCCGATTACTGCGGTTCACCCGAGATCGAGCGGTTTGCGGCTACGGGATTTTACGAGTTGTAGCCGCGAGTTCTGGTCGAGGCACGAGGATGATCCGCGAGGAGTTCATCCGTCGATTCTGAAGATCATGCGAGTGATCAAGGCTTGGAGACCGAGTGCGTGATCTTCGGTTCACATAATCGCGTGATACCGCATGATCGATTGGTTTTGGTCGTGGGAGTTATCCGGGAGAACACGTATCCCGGTACTTGGGATGAGTTCTCGGAGGCTTTTCTCACTCACTTCTTGCCTCCACGGATGAGGAGGCACGGTAAACGAGTTTTTATTCTTTGAGGCAGAGGCGTCTGATTAGAAGTACAACGTTGAGTTTGATTCGTTGGCTCGATATGTCCACTGCGTTAGTAGCGAATATGGAGGGCGAGTGCATCGCTACGTCACGAGCTAGATGATTATATGGCGAGTCTTGTGCGGGTGTGGCTCTTGACGGCATGGACATTACCGCGTCGCAGCTCGTGCACTTGGATGCGAGGCGTAGAGGCCGACGGGTTGTGACAGCGGCGAAGAAGGCGGGGCGGCGAGATCTTTTGGTAGCTATCGGGGTGGGCGGCCTCGGCGGCGATCTAGGTGCACCACGGCCCGGCTGAGCACTCCTACCGTCGCGGCCGCGGCCCGAGGATATTCGAGGCGCACCGGGGCCGTGACTTGAGCGTCGAGTAGCGAGGTGTTAGCGATCGGGACCACCCACCGGTGTGGCGTCGCGGTAGATCCCATTACGGGAATTGAGTGCTGCTCAGAGTTTGTTCTGATTGCGGCCAGCGGTCACTTTGCGAGCTGTCGGCCAAGAGCGTATGAGGTCGACTACGAGGTCTTTGTAGGTCTCTTCATCTCCTACGATTACTCGCCGGGCGTGGTACTCATGGACTAGCAGTCGCGGCAGGTCGTGGCGCGGGTCCCGATTCTAGCGGTCCTCGAGCCGGATTTATGCCTTGTCGGTAGGCGGGACGGGAGGCCTCACCGATGTCGTCACAGTACCTTATCGGTTCTGGATTTGATGTGTATGCCTTGATAGATCCGGGTTCTACTGCATCTATATATCTCCCCTTATTGCTAGTAGGATAGGGATAGAGCACGAGTCCATAGACCACTTTCGAGGTAGCTACGCGGTGGGTGATTACGTGGTAGCTCGGCGGGTATATAGGGCTTGTCCGGTGACCGTATCGATCGTCGGACCACTGGCCGACTTGATAGAGTTGGATATGACCGATTCGATGTGATCATGGGTATGGATTGGCTAGCTTCTTGCTACGCCAATGTAGGCTGCGAGGAGAGAGTAGTGCGGTTCGATTTCGGAGGCCGGTTGTTGAGTGGGAGGAACACCGTATGTCGCCAGGGGTAGGTTTATTTCCTACCTCGAGGCTAGGAAGATGGTGCGAGAAGGGTACATCTACCATCTCGTTCGGGTGTTTGATCGAGGCGGCGATACAGTTTTGATCGATTCTGTAGTCGAGAGAGTTCACGATGTGTTTCAGACGACCTCGGGTATCCCTCGAGAGGAGATAGAGTTTTGTCGATGTCTTTGCGGACACTCGGCCTATTTCCATTCCGCCATACAGGATGGCACTGCCGAGTTAAGAGAGTGAAGGACCGGTGAGAGATTTCTTTGGAGAAAGGGCTTCATCGGGCCTAGTGTTTCTCCACAGGGAGCGCCGTATTGTTCGTGAAGAAAAGAAGGGCGGGGCGCTGCGCATGTGTGTTGATTCTGAGCGGTGAACAAGGTGACCATTAAACGAATACCCCTTCCCGGGATTGATGATTTGTTCGACCGATTGCGAGCGCGAGATGTTTCTCCAAGATTGATCTGCGATCGGGCTATCATCAGGTACGAGTCATAGAGGCGGATGTCCCTAGGACTGCATTCCGGACCCGATACGGGCATTATGAGTTCAGGGTTATGTCTTTCGGGTTGACCGATGCTCGTGGTATTTAGGGATCGATGAACCGAGTGTTCAAGCCATTTTGGACACGTTTGTGATAGTGTTCATTGATGACATCTTGGTTTATTCGCTCGAGCGAGAGCATGCGGAGCATTTGAGGCTGTCTTTGAGAGTTCTCGAGACCAGCGGTTATGCGCCAAGTTTTCCAAATGTGAGTTTTGGTTAACCCGGTGGCTTTTCTTGGGCATATTAGCCGGGTGATGGCATTGGTGGATCGGCCAAGATCGAGCGATCGAGTTGGCTAGACCTCTTACTCCGGCAGGTGCGCGATTTTCTAGGCCTTGCAGTTACTATCGGTTCGTGGAGAAGTTTGCTTCTATTTACGCACCATTGACTAGGGTGACTCGGAGCGGCTAAGTTTGATGGGTGATGCGTGTGGCGGGGTTTCTAGTTCTTGAAGGAGAGGCGGCGGCCGCCCGTTCTTACTCTTCCGGAGGGTCGGGCGGCTATGTCGTGTATTGTGATCGTCGAGCATCGGGTTGGGATGTGTGTTGATGCGCGGGGCAAGGTTATAGCGTCAGCGTCGGCGACTTAAGAAGCATGAGAGGAACTACCCCACCCATGATTTGGAATTGGCAGCGGTGATTCACGCCTTGAAGATCTGGAGGCACTATTTGTATGGGGTTCATGTGGATATTTATACAGACCACAAGAGCCTCCAGTATATCTTCAGCTAGAGGGAGCTGAACTTACGACAGAGACGGTGGTTAGAGCTGCTCAAGGATTACGATGTCGACATCCTGTACCACCCATGAAAGGCCAATGTTGTGGCAGATGCCCTTAGTCGTAGGTCGATGGGTAGCCTATCAAATGTGCAGCCAGAGAGGAGGGGCATGGTTCGTGATTTGCATCAGTTAGCGAGCCTTGGTGTCCGTTTGATTGATTCTGATAGTAGTGGGGTCCGAGTTCGAGAGGTTGCCGAGTCTTCCATCGTCGAGGAGGTGAAGAGGCAACAGTTTGAGGATCCAGTTTTGACACGGTACCGTGATACGGCTCTTCGTGAGGGGAAGGGTCCTTTTGAGATAGCACCTGATGGGGTGCTAAGGTTTGAGGGCAGGTTGTGTGTTCGGATATTGCGAGGACTTGGCGGCGAGTTCTAGGGAAGCACACTGCGCGCGTTACTCCATCCGTCGAGTCGACCAAGATGTACCACGACGCTTAGATCGTGTATTGGTGGGATGGCTTGAAGAGGGCGTTGCGAGTTTGTAGCTCGGTGCGTGTTGTCGCAGTGAAGGTAGAGCACGAGAGGCACGGTGGTTTGTTGCGACGATAGAGATCCCGACTTGGAAGTGGGAGGTGATCAACATGGACTTTATCACGCGATTACCTCGCACTCGGAGGAGACATGATTCTATATGGGTTATAAATCGGCGGTGTGAAATCAGCCCACTTTCTTCCCTGTCGGGGCGACTTTTGGTGAGGATTATGCGGACTTTACATCCAGAGATCGTCGGTGCATGGAGTCCCTATTTCGATCATATCGCATGAGAGCCCGGTTCGGCTAACTTCGGAGGTCCTTCGTGAAAGGGTTAAGGGACGCAGTGAGCTCGAGTCGCATTCCATCCACGAGCAGACGGACGGTGAACGCACTATCGGACTGCGAGGATATCTGCGAGCCGTGTTATTGACCGAGGGTAGGAGGATCATTTGCCTCTAGTTGAGTTTGCGTATAATAATAGCTACCACTCCAGTATTCAGATGGCGCCTTATGAGGCCTTGTATGGGAGGAAGTGCAGATCACCGATAGGCTGGTTTGATGTGGCGAGTGCGATTAGTGGGACCAGATCTGGTGCAGCAGGCAGTGGATAAGGTGAAACTTATCCAGGAGCGGTTACTGACAGCTCAGAGTCGACAAAAGTCATATGCAGATCATCGTCGTCGGCATCTGGAGTTCGAGGTTGATGATTGGGTTTTCCTGAAGGTGTCACCCATGAAGGGTGTGATGAGATTCGGGAAGAAGGGGAAACTTCGGCCAGTACATTGGGCGTTTGATTGTCGCGAGTAGGCAAGGTTGCCTATGAGTTGGATCTGTAAATGCGATCTGGAGGCGATGCATCCGGTGTTTCATGTTTCTATCTTTGAGGAGATGTATCGGGGATCCATCTAGAGTGCACCCGATTGACGATGTCCAGGTGACCGAGGGGTTATCGTATGAGGAGATTCCCATAGCGATAATCGATCGTCAGGTTAGGCGTCTGCGGACCAAGGACGTGGCTTCCGTCAAAGTCTTGTGGCGGAACGAGCTCAGGGAGGAGATGACGTGGGAAGCTGAGGAGGACATGAGGCAGCAGTATCCTCACTTATTCCCCACACCTCCAGGTAACTCACTTTCCTACTTGTTGATTTAATTTACTTATTGCCTAAGTGTTGTTTTGTGGCCGTGTGTGGCATTTGCTAACTGTTTATGTTATGAAGAACCTTATCGTTATCTGTCTTGGGAAGGAACATTCGGGACGAATGTTTCTAAGGAGGGGAGAATGTTATACCCCGTATTTCCAGAGTATGTACGTAAGGGCATACGTACAAAAAGTTTAGCCTTAAAGATTAGGCATAGGACGTTTTTTTGGGCACAACTCACAAAACGAATGGTTTTCCGACGAAACGTTTTACAAAACTTGCGACGGGAAAATTCCGGCTATGTCATTTATAATTTTTGCGGATTTTTCCGAGAGATGGAACATTTTTGGGCCAACGAGAGGGTGACACTTGTCACCCTCATTGGACGGCAAAGGGGGGCTAAGGCCTTGGACGATTGGCCTTGTTTTGGGGCTTAAGACATGGGTCATTGTTTGTGGAGTGATTTAAGGAGTAGGGATAGGGGGCACTTGGGCAAATCTTGGCCCTCCACTTGCCCCCCACTTGGCTTGATCATGGCCATTGGTTTCCCTATAAATACCCCCCCCCCCCCTTTGAAGACTTCTTCATCACAAATCTCCAAGTCTAAAAATCCTCCTTCCCCCCTTGTGAGCTTCTCGTCCTAGCCTCACTCCCTCTAGTGAGCCTAGCCAGAAACACCCTCTCCCCTAGCCTAGTGGCTTTGGTAGAGCCCCCTTGGTAGAAAGTTGTCTTCCAAGTGTAGTCACTATTCCAAAATACCCTAGCCCCAAATCCCTTTTAGTATTTAAGTAGAAGTTGTTGGAAACTTCTAAGGGTTTCTTGGAGCTATCGGAGCGTGCAAACTAGGAGCTAAACCTTGCTCAGGATCGACATTTAACTTGGATAATTTTGGGCTTATCGAGGTAAATATCTTGTCCTTCTATTGTAATTGGATATTACATATAAGAATAGTTAAGACTTGACTATAAGATATATAAGGATATTAAAGAATACAAGTGAACTGTAATCACAGTAGAAGGGTAAAACAGAAGAAGAATTGAACTGTACTTACATGGGATTTGTATTCTGATGAGACTTGTATAGCTTACCGGGTAGGGAAGTGCTGCCCGATTTTCCGTAGAATTAAGAACCCTCTGCTTAGAATAGTCTACAGAGTAGTCTAGACATTGATAGACGTATCTGACTATTATAGGTTGATTCTCTGCGCGCGACATATTGACTTGGCGGTGGATTTCGCAAGAAGGTATGTGATTCTTCCTACACTCTTAAGCATGATATTTTAAAGTATATATATGATGCGGTAGGCGTCATTATGTTAATGAGCGTAGCTTTACGGCAATGTCTTTTGACTTAAGCCTGAATAATAAAGATCTTAAAAAGTCTTTCAAAAGAATTATAAATCAATTTTGAAAGAAGAAGAATATTTGTTTTTAAAACAAGAAGCTTAAGAGTTATACTAGCTTTATGGGAAGTTAAGTATAACGACTTAAGAATGATAAAAGGAACAGTTTACTTATGTGTTTATAAAAGACTTATATTGATTTCTGGAAAGTATAACAAAATGGTTTGATAAGTAGACATGATATGATGCTATGTGTGTTAGTGTCTTGTAACGTTTGTATAAGAGGGTATTCTTGTTGTGCTTATGTTGTTTAACGATAAGCTGTTATGTTAGTATTATATCACTCACCTCTTGACATGATACCGGGGGTTACGCTGCCCTCCGATGCGGGGTATTGCTCAGCGATGCAGTGTGACTATGATTCGAGAATACCTCATGCGGGTCACGGGGCCTATCGCGAGCTACGAGAGTTCGGTGTTAGTGTGCGGCCTTTGTGGTCATGCGGTCTATGTGGCCATGCGGACTACGAGCGGGGCGATGCGAGAGTAGCTACCCTCGATGCGGGGATACCTCGTGCGGGCTGCGTGAGTGGCCTATGCGGTGCGGAGTCGAGGATTAGGCATGCATAATGATACTATGGGCGATTAGCCTTGCCCGATCATTCGCGGCCTAGACAAGACACATTCTGATTTACCTATTGTTGCTCTTGTTTATGATGTGGCACTATGTGCGGTTACTTTGGTTGTTTCATACATATTTGTAAAAATTGGTTTTAAAATGATATGATTTCATTTAAAGTACTTTACAGTTTCACATACTTGGTACTGTTATCGACCTCCTTGAAGTGCGTTCATGCCGTAGGTAAAGGGAAGCGGTAGCGGATCCTCGATCTTAGGATCTTTTCTTTGGTGTCGTGAGCTCCATCTTCTAGGAGGCTCGACTTTTGGGTATGATCTCCTGTTGTTGTAGATAGTTTTGTACATTCGGGGTATGGCGGGGCCTGTCGCCATAGTTGTTTACTTCCTTAGAAGTGCAGTAGTCTATTATGCAGTTGGGATGTAAGCGCGATTTTGGTTTATATATATCTTGAAAGCGACTTTCTCGAATAAATTGTGTCTCGATTTACATTGTTTCATGTCTTGTTTTTATATTCACGATATTCTCGATGTATGACTACTTGGGTGCGGGTAAGGCACGATCCACGAACCGGGCAGTCGTGACAAGCATGATATCTTAAAGAATATATATATAGTACGGTAGAGGTACGTGTGTTAACTGAACGTAGTTTTATGGCAATGTCTTTTGACTTAAGCCTGAATAATAAGAATCTTGAAGTATTTCAAAAGAATTAAGAATCCTTTTTGAAAGAAGAATAATACTTGTTTTTAAAAAAAAGCTTAAGAGTTATACTAGCTTTATGGGAAGTTAGGTATAACGACTTAAGAGAGATAAAAAGAATGGTTTATTGATTTTAGAAGTTAAGAGACTTGATCTTAAAAGATAAGAGACTTGACTTAATTGAGGTAATCTGAATTTTGTTAAAAAGTGTGAAACCTCATTCGTGAGTAATGAGTTTTTTGGTTTTCAAAAGGAATGATGTGTTACTGATTTCGGAAATCAGAATAAGTGTCGAACAAACCACAGCAGCGCTAATAAAGGGAAATGTATTGACTAATAAAGTATTATTAACAACCAGTAGAAACCTCCATCTGCATAGAAGCTAAGATGAGACAAAATGATATTACATTTCCTAGATCATGCATTTTGCTTTAATAAGATTGTTATAAACAAGAATAACCTACTCACATATCAGACATATGTTTCTCAAATTGCTTTCAAAGAGAATTATATCATTAAGTGATTAATACTATGAACTACGAAACCTTTCGAAAATGAGAAACTTGAGTAATTGAAATTAGGCAAACTTGAACGTCTGGAAAAGAATGTTGTTACTTGATTTTACAAAGAGTAGTGTTTTGTTTTACTTCAAAAGATAGTCACTCTATTTTTATACTACGGGTATTGTGTGACTTTTGAGAAAGAAGCAGACCTTTTAAAGAGTTAATGTATGAAGTACTTTGGGGATAAAAACCCTATCTTGTTAATCATATAGTAGAAAGTACCTTGTGTGCATAACTTGATTGTGTTGGTTTGTGATAGCCTTGTAATACTTTCTTGTTGATTTGATAAGTAAACATGCTAGGATGCTACGTGTGTTAGTATCTTGTGATGTTTGTGTAAAGGGGGTTTTCCTCGATTGCGCTTAAGTTGTTTAACGATCAGCCGTTATGTTGGTATTGTACCACTCGCCGCATGATCCGGGGTTAAGGCGCCCTCCGTCGGGGTAGACTTCGGTGATGCAGGACCATGATTCGAGAATACCTCATGCGGGTCCCGGGACTATGCGAGCTACGAGAGTTCGAGTTAGTGTGCGACCTTTATGGTCATGCGGTCTATGTGGCCATGCGGACTGCGAGTCGGGGCGATCGGGAGTAGCTACCTCGATGCGGGAATACCTCATGCGGGCGATGAGGTTGGCCTATGCGAGTGCGGGAAGTTCGAGGCTAGACGCACATTTGATCTGCGGGCGTGTGGCGGCCGTTCATGTGGCGGTCTAGACAGATCTTATGATCTGATTTATGACCTTGTTAGTCGTAGGTGTTAGTAGTCGGCTATGCGCCGTACTTACCGTGCGGTTTTATTATGACAGTGGGACACGGTGTTCATGTATTCCTTGATACTTTTATATCATAGACTGCCGGCAGTGAGGAAGGTATTCCACGGGCATGATTGATGTTGTGGGCGTGAGACCCATTGTTATATTTAAGTGATGACTTTGAGGGCGTGAGTCACGACTTGACATATTCGCTTATTTATTGTGAACTGTAGTTTGGTTATCATACATGTCTCTGCTTTATATAGACTACTATGATTTCATTCTGATATTTTCGGTTTCACATACTTGGTACTGTTATCTTGACCTCCTTGGGGCTGCGTTCATCTGCGCGGTAGAGGTACACGGTGTTGATCCTCGCTCTTAGGATCGCAGTTCAACGTTTTGGGAAGCTCCGTTTCTCCGGAGGCTTATCAGTGGTATAGTCCCCTGTCGTTGTAGGTATTTACATTCAGGGGTATGGCGGGGCCCTGTCCCGCCATTGTTGTCATATCATTCTTAAGTGCATGTAATCTTTGTTGTGGGCGAGTTGTAATGGGATGTAATTCGGTTTAAGTTGATTTATATATATGCCGAAGGGCAAGTTTTCTCAGATTACTGTTTTACACTTCTTGATATTCCATGTCTTGTTTTATGTTCCGCTGATTTCTCTGATGTATGTCTACTTGGGTGCCCGGGGTAAGGCACCAGTCACGGGCCTGGGTTCGGGTCGTGACAGATGTCTTGGACGAATTTTACATGGGCACAAGGGTCATTTGACCCTTGTTAGGAAGACAAGTCTTGCTAGCCTTAGAGCTTGACAACATTGACTAAGTCAATGACCCCACATAGACTTGATATGTCACGACCCGATCCCGGGCCCGTGACTGGTGCCTTACCCCGGGCACCCTAGTGATACAACATCAGAGAAAAATCAGCGGAAATAAAAACTTAAACATGAAACAAGAGTTAAAGTATGAAACAGGCTAACCAACACGGTCACCTTCCTGAATACATACATATATAAATCAACTTGAACAGTTAAATCCTTTTACAAACCACCGCGCAACGATCTACGACCTCAAAAATGTAACCATAACTATGACGGGACAGGGCCCCGCCATACCCCTGAATGTACAAGTAACTACACTGACAGGGGACTATACCAAAGATAAGCCTCCGAAGAAACAGAGCTTCCCAAAAAGCTGAACAGTGATCCTAAGAGCGCGGATCCACAACCGATGTACCTCTACCTGCGGCATGAACGCAGCCCCCCGAAGGAGGTCATGTCACGACCCGAACCCGGGCCCGTGACTGGTGCCTTACCCGGACACCCAAGTAGCCATACATCAGAGAAATCAGCGGAACATAAAACAAGACATGAAAATATTATGAAGTAAGAAACAGTAATCTGAGAAAACTTGTCTTTCGGCATATATATAAATAAATTTAAAACCGAACAGTTACATCCTTATTACAACTCTGCCCCAAGCATTACTACTGGACCTCAAGAAAGATCGACAACAATGGCGGGGACGGGGCCCGCCATACCTGAATGTAAATACCTACAACGACAGGACTATACCACTGATAAGCCTCGAGAAACGGAGCTTCCATCTGTTGATCATGACCCTAAGGCGAGGATCAACATCGGTGTACCTCTACTGCGGCATGAACGCCGCCGAAGGAGGTCGATTACAACAGTACCAAGTATGTGAATCGAAAATCGTAAATGAAATCATAGTAGTCTATGTAAAGCGGAGACATGTATGATAACCAAACTACGATTCCTGATAAAGCGATCATGTCAAGTCGTGACTCACGCCTCAAGTCATCACTCAAATATAACTATGGGTCTCACGCCCAAAGATCAATCATGCCCGTGGAATACCTTCCTCACCGGCGATCTATGATATAAAAGCACCAAGGAATACACATGAACACGGGTCCCATGTGTTCTAATAAAACCGTCTGAGTAAATACGAAGGCATAGCCACTACTAACACCCATAGTACTAACAAGGTCATAAATCGTATCATGAGATCTGTCTGCACCGTCACATGATCAAAGTGGTCACACGCGCGATATCAATGTGCGCGTCTAGCCACGGAACTCTCGCGACTCGCGTAGGCCAACCTCATAGGCGCATGAGGTATAACCCGCGTCGGTAGCTACTCCCCGACATCCGCTGGACTCGCGATCCGCGTAGCCACATGCATCGCGTGACCATAAAGGCCGCACACTAACTCGAACTCGTAGCTCGCGCAGGTCCTCTGGACCCGCGTGAGGTATTCTCGAATCATGGTCCCGCATCGCTGAGTCTACCCGCGTCGGAGGCGACTTAACCTCCGGAAACATGTCAAGGTGAGTGGTACGATACCAACATAACGGCTGATAGTTAAACAACTTAAGCGCAGTCGAGGGGAAACCCCCTTACACAAACATCACAAGATACTAACACACGTAGCATCCTAGCATGTTTACTTAATAAATCAACAAGAAAGTATTACAAGGCTATCACAAACCAACACAATCAAGTTATACACACAAGATACTTTCTACTATATGATTAACAAGATCGGGTTTTTATCCCCAAAGTACTTCATACATTAACTCTTTAAAAGATACGTTACTTTTCACAAAAGTCACACAATACCCGTAGTATATGAAAATAGAGTGATTATCCTTTGAAGTAAATCAAAACACTTCTCTTTGTAAAATCAAGTAACAACATTCTTTTCCAAACTTTCAAGTTTGCCTAATTTCATTTACTCAAGTTTCTGATTTTCGAAAGGTTTCGTAGTTCATAGTTTTAATCCTTTAAAACAATTTGAGAAACATATACCTTATGTGTGAGTAGGTTATTCTTGTTCATAACAATCTTATTACAGACCATGATCTAGGAAATGTAATATCATTTTGTCTCATCTTAGCTTCTATGCAGATGGAAGTTTCTACTGGTTTTAATAATACCTTATTTGTCAAAACATTTCCCTTTATTAGCGCTGCTGTGGTTTGTTCGATACTTATTCTGATTTCCGAAATCAGTAAAACATTATTCCTTTTAAAAACCAAGTACTCATTACTCACGAATGAGGTTTCACACTTTTTAACAAAATTCAATTAAGTCAAGTCTCTTTATCTTTTAAGATCAAGTCTCTTAACTTCTTAAATCAATAAATCATTCTTTTTATCTCTCTTAAGCCGTTATACCTAACTTCCCATAAAGCTAGTATAACTCTTAAGCTTTTAAAACCAAGTATTACTCTTCCTTCAGAAAGATTCTTTTGAAATACTTCAAGTTCTTTATTATCACACATCAAGTCAGTTATAAGTCAAACCAGTTACCTTTGTAAAACCACAAAGCATTTTCTTACCTACATAAAGCTGTCATAACCAACTTCCCATAGAGTCGTTATAACACTTTATGTTTTAAACCAATCAAATACATTTAACACATGTACGTCTACCGTACTACATAGTTATACACATATCATGCTAGAAAAGATAGGAAGAGGTTCACATACCTCGCGACGATTATTGACTAATAGCAAAACGCTCCAAGTACCTCAAACCGTCGGCTACTCCTTAAGCCAAGTAGATCACGCCATACGTAGTACTTGACCTATAGAGGCCCTGGCGCCTATTAACATCTAGATCTCAACGTAGAATATTCTCTGAGAAAATTGGCACCTCCCCGCACATGGCCGCGTAAATCTCCTCCACTATCGGTAGGCTATCAAGCCAATCGAGGGTTTATACGTCTACCGGACGTGTACAATTCTACTTCACGATGTGCTACACAAGTCTCTGTAATCTGATCTATGTAATTACGATTCGATTCTCTTTCTTTAAATTGAGCTTAAGTCAAAAGACATTCTTTGCAAGACTATGTTCATTCTATATATAGTATACTTCAACTATATATTACAAGAACAAGTAATTTCCAATTCCAATAGGGGACAAGATTATTTACCTCGATAAGCCCAAAATTATCCGAGATAAAAGTCGATCTGAGCAAGGTTTAGCTCTAAACCGCACGCTCGACCGCTCCAAACAACCCTTAGAAGTTCTACGCAACTTCTACTTAACACTTCAACCAACTATGAAGGTTTTCCTTAGGGTTTCGGTTTGAGATAAAAGGACATAAGGTAGTATTTAGGGCTCTACGTATAGAGGTATCTTTGGAATACTACAAGGGATACTGACTAAGGTAATTTGGGTATAGTAACAATACTATGGAGTATTTCTACCAAGAGGAGGGTATTTATACGAGACAACACCACAAGGGGGTGTATACCTGCCAACCCCATTAGAGGGGTACTCTCGACCAGGGGAGGGTTCTCGGCCAAGGGGCCTCACCAGGGGAGGGGCGAGAACACTACAAGAGAGGGGAGAATTTTAGACTTAGGAAATTATTTTGGATGAAGAAGTCTTCAAAGGGGAGGGTATTTATAGGCCAAGCAAAGGCAACCAATGGCCAAGATCTAGCCAAGTGCTATGCAAGTGTAGGGCAAGATATGCCCAAGTGCCCCTTAGACCTACTCCTTAAAACCCTCACAAATATCTTGCCCACTTGACACCCCAATCGTCCAGCTATTACCGCCCCTCCACTCCAACTCGAGGGTGACAAGTGTCGCCTCTCGTTGGTCCAAAATGGTTCGTCTCCGGAAAAATCCATAAAAATTTAAAATGACATAGCGAATTTTCCGCCCATGAAGTCTTGTAAAACGTTTCGTCGAAAAACGACTCTAACCGGGTGTTGTGCACAAAAAATTATTCGGCCAAGCCAACTTTAAGCTTCAAACTTTTCTACGTACGTCCTTACGTACATACTCTGGAAATACGGGGTATAACATTCTCCTCCGAAACATTCGTCGAATGTTCCTTCTAGGTCTTAAAACAAGCGGCGCCCGAGATAGTCTTCACTACTATACTTACGAACAAACACCACACCTGGCCACAGAAATACCTGCGCAAATACTTACATCCAAGTCCACGAGGAAACACCTCTAACATCACCACAAATACCTCTCTCCGGGGTCTAAAATATACTTCCTTCGCACCTTCTCTTTACAAAAGAAATGATCACATCTATGCTCGCCATACATGCTCGCTTCTTTCCTTACGTGTCGTACCCTTCTTGTACACTCGAACTCTTACCACATTTCATTCTTCGCTTGATTCCCAAAACTCGTCACCCTATCCGGTGGTACCTCGAAGACCGACCGTCGGCGAACTCTAAGCGTTGTCGCAGATTATCCGCACGACTTACGCTGACTCACGAGCTGCCAATAACCTCTTCTGGATAAGCTTCACCCTATCCACATCCTGCTGAACACGTATGAACCAACTATCTGAATCTTTGCCAACATCGAACCAATCGACCGGCAACTTACACTTCCGCCTCTACAAGGCTTCATAAGGCAAAAACCGAACACTGAAATGGCAGCTAAAAACACTTCCTCAACAGGAGACAACAATACTCACAGCTACCCCTGAAATCAAAACAACGGCTCGAGGCGAATGCGTCACGGAGACTCACTGAGTTCCTAACCTGCTGGTAAAACCTCTAGAAAAAAAGCGGTAGTACCACTGGCTCCACTGTCTGTCATAAGGTGAAGGTAGGCACCTCGTGCAACCTTCCTGAAACAATCACCCCGCAACTTACTACCGAGTACACGGTCTTTACCAAAAGACAAGACGGGCTGACCCGCCGGCGACTCGGTCGAATCGTCCACGACTCGTACGCTGGTTAACCAAACATGGGCCTAACACCCTCATGACCCTATCACAAGGCAGGACCACCACAAACTGACCCCACCACCATACAGGCCGCGGGTTGACCCGCAACGTGGCCTCAACCCGACCCGGCAACGCGCAAAACACTAGCTCCCCGATCCGGAAAACTCTCACTAATCACGTTATGAAAACCTAACGGTCTTCTTAGCTCAACTACCCTATTTCATTTCACACTACTCAGGGACTTATTATATAAACATAGCTCACGTGCACTATGCACTCCGACAAGGATCATACATAACAATACATCTTTACCCGAGATGGCCTTACCTCTAAGGTCTCTACGTATAAGGCTCTAAGGCTCACACTTTTCCTATCCCCCAATCTTTCCCGGTTACTAACCATGATTTTCTAATCACAATTTACACACTGCTATCAGAACATAGCACTTAAGATATACTCATCTTATCACACATGCTAATCCCTAGAGGGTTAAAGATATGCCTGAATCTACTGCTTCACTCCCCTTAATCGTTCTTAATCAAACCTGCCCCGTAGGGCGCATAGCTAAGGGAGGTGACGAACTGCCCACCGATCCTGAAGGCTGAGTCCTCCTACTTGGACATCCTTTCGACACATGGCCCTGACGGCCGCCGGTAAATCAAGCACCAAAAAGACGACATTCCCCGGGATGACATCTGCCACACTGTGAATACTGAGGGAAAAACTGAATCCGGCTGGCTGGAACCTACGTGTAGCGATGAACCGGAAGCTCTGGAGCTCTGACCAACTCCTGCATACCCCGAACGTCCTGAACCCCGTGGAGGACCTCTCTGCACTGGTGGATGTGCATAATCTAATCCGCTGGTGAGGCGACTCGCCTCGAAAGTTACCAAAGGACCTTGCTATTACGGCCTCTTCTGTCGCCCGTTAACCGTCGATCTACGTTTCTTGGCTGCTGCGCAAGCCCGCATACGAGCCATGCTCAAGCCTAATCAAGAATTACCGCACAACCCTCTCTTAGATAGTCATCAAGACTCGCGGTACATCGGTATACTCTCGTAGCCAAATCCACGGCTAATGTGGTCGCCTCTTTGCAATCTATATTCTCTGTTCGTGCGTGGAACTAAAGGTTCAAATATTATGGTATTGTAGGCTTCGCTGCGGTGCTAAACTCTCTGAAATTTGGTGACGTAGCATAACACCTGAATGAAACACCACCCGGTGATAATTGGGCTGTGCCTCGTAACCCTCAGTACTCTGCTCGCGGCTCCTCGCTGCCTTGCCCTCTGGGCGGGTTTGCCTACGCGGAGGCATAGCAGTAAGGAAAGAAATACGTTAGAGGTCAATTTACAACACGGCTCTAAGGCACGATCTCGAGTGAGAAGAATAGAAACCAATCCTAAATATCCTATAGCCTCACGATTATTGGTGTGGTGCACAACACACCGATAATCAAGACTCTCTTGGATACGGTGCCTAGACACTTTCCGAGGATTAAGCGCTCGATACCACTTTTGTCACTTTGCGCGAGGTTCTAGTGTCACTCGGCGACCCAACAAATGGTGCCGGACTGCATGCGATCCACGAGGTTCTAGTGTCTCTCGGGGCGTGCCATACGGAGAGCCACGGTTGGTCTGTTCGCGTGAGATGCTCGCCTCTTTATACGCTCGGCCCGAAGGAGGTCGATCTAACAGTACCAAGTATGTGGCGAAAATCAGTAAATGAAATCATAGTAGTCTATGTAAGCGGGAGACATGTATGATAACCAAACTACGATTCACAATAAAGAAGCGATCATGTCAAGTCGTGACTCGCCTCAAGTCATCACTCAAATATAACTATGGGTCTCACGCCACACGTCAATCATGCGTGGAATACCTTCCTCACGGCGATCTATGATATAAAAGCACGAGGAATACACATGAACACGTGTCCCACTGTGTTCTAATAAAACCGTCTGAGGGTAAGTGCGAAGGCATAGCCGACTACTAACACCATAGTACTAACAAGGTCATAAAGCGTATCATGAGATCTGTCTGGGCCGTCACATGATCAAAAGGCGGTCACACGCCCGCGATATCAATGTGCGCGTCTAGCCACTCGAACTCCTCGCAGCTCCGCATAGGCCAACCTCATAGGACGCATGAGGTATAACCCGCATCGAGGGTAGCTACTCCCGGCATCCGCTGGACTCGCGATCCGCGTAGCACGTAGACGCGTGACCATAAAGGCCGCACACTAACTCGGAACTCGTAGCTCGCATAGGTCCCTGGACCCGCGTAGGTATTCTCGAATCATGGTCCCGGGCCGCTGAGTCTACCCGCGTCGGAGGCGACAACCTCGGAAACATGTCAAGGTGAGTGATGCGATACCAACATAACGACCGATAGTTAAACAACTTAAGCGCGATCGAAACCCTTACACAAACATCACAAGATCTTAACACGTAGCATCCTAGCATGTTTACTTAATAAATCAACAAGAAAGTATTACAAGGCTATCACAAACCAACACAATCAAGTTATACACACAAGATACTTTCTACTATATGATTAACAAGATCGGGTTTTTATCCCCAAAGTACTTCATACATTAACTCTTTAAAAGATACGTTACTTTTCACAAAAGTCACACAATACCCGTAGTATATGAAAATAGAGTGATTATCCTTTGAAGTAAATCAAAACACTTCTCTTTGTAAAATCAAGTAACAACATTCTTTTCCAAACTTTCAAGTTTGCCTAATTTCATTTACTCAAGTTTCTGATTTTCGAAAGGTTTCGTAGTTCATAGTTTTAATCCTTTAAAACAATTTGAGAAACATATACCTTATGTGTGAGTAGGTTATTCTTGTTCATAACAATCTTATTACAACAGCCATGATCTAGGAAATGTAATATCATTTTGTCTCATCTTAGCTTCTATGCAGATGGAAGTTTCTACTGGTTTTAATAATACCTTATTTGTCAAAACATTTCCCTTTATTAGCGCTGCTGTGGTTTGTTCGATACTTATTACGATTTAGAAATCAGTAAAACATTATTCCTTTTAAAAACCAAGTACTCATTACTCACGAATGAGGTTTCACACTTTTTAACAAAATTCAATTAAGTCAAGTCTCTTTATCTTTTAAGATCAAGTCTCTTAACTTCTTAAATCAATAAATCATTCTTTTTATCTCTCTTAAGCCGTTATACCTAACTTCCCATAAAGCTAGTATAACTCTTAAGCTTTTAAAACCAAGTATTACTCTTCCTTCAGAAAGATTCTTTTGAAATACTTCAAGTTCTTTATTATCACACATCAAGTCAGTTATAAGTCAAACCAGTTACCTTTTTAAAACCACAAAGCATTTTCTTACCTACATAAAGCTGTCATAACCAACTTCCCATAGAGCCGTTATAACACTTTATGTTTTAAATAATCAAATACATTTAACATATATGCGTCTCCGTACTACATAGTTATACACATATCATGCTAGAAAAGATAGGAAGAGGTTCACATACCTCGCGACGATTATCGACTAATAGCAAAGCGCTCAGTACCTCAAGCGCCGGCTACTCCTTAAGCCAGTAGATCACGCCATACGTAGTACTTGACCTATAGAGGCCACAGGCGCTATTAACATCTATATCTCAACGTAGAATATTCTACGAGAAAATTCGGCTGGCACCTCCCGCATGGCGCGTAAATCTCCTCACTATCGAGGCGGCTATCAAGCCAACCGGGGTTTATACGTCTACCGGGCGTGTACAATTCTACTTCACAAGAATGCTACACAAGTCTCATGTCTGATCTATGTAATTCTGATTCGATTCTCTTTCTTTAAATTCAGGCTTAAGTCAAAAGACATTACCGCAAGACTATGTTCAGTTCTATATATAGTATACTTCAACTATATATTACATCAACAAGTAATTTCCAATTCCAATAGGGGAGAAGATTATTTACCTCAATAAGCCCAAAAATTATCCGAGATAAAAGTCGATCCTGAGCAAGGTTTAGCTCCTAAACTGCACGCTCCAACCCGCTCCAAACAACCCTTAGAAGTTCTACGCAACTTCTACTTAACACTTCAACCAACTATGAAGGTTTTCCTTAGGGTTTCGGTTTGAGATAAAAAGGACATAAGGTAGTATTTCCGGGCTCTACGTATAGAGGTATCTTTGGAATACTACAAGGGATACGGCTAAGGTAATTTGGGTATAGTAACAATACTATGGATAGTATTTCTACCAAGAGGGGGGGTATTTATACGAGACAACACCACAAGGGGGGTGTATACCCCTCGGCCAACCCCACTAGGGGGGGTACTCTCGGCCAAGGGGGGAGGTTCTCGGCGAGGGCCTCGCCAGGGGAGGGACGAGAACACTACAAGAGAGGGGGGGAGGATTTTAGACTTAGGAAATTATTTTGGATGAAGAAGTCTTCAAAGGGGGAGGGTATTTATAGGCCAAGCAAAGGCCAACCAATGGCCAAGATCTAGCCAAGTGCTATGCAAGTGTAGGGCCTAGATATGCCCAAGTGCCCCCCTAGACCCTACTCCTTAAAACCCTCACAAATATCTTGCCCACTTGACACCCCAATCGTCCAAGCTATTACCGCCCCACACTCCACCAACTTGAGGGTGACAAGTGTCGCCCTCTCGTGGTCCAAAATGGTTCGTCTCCCGGAAAAATTCGCAAAAATTTAAAATGACATAGCCGGAATTTTCCCTTCGCAAGTCTTGTAAAACGTTTCGTCGAAAAACGACTCTAACCGGGTGTTGTGCACAAAAATTATTCGGCCAAGCCAACTTTAAGCTTCAAACTTTTCTACGTACGTCCTTACGTACATACTCTGGAAATACGGGGTATAACAGGTCAGTACAACAGGTACCAAGTATGTGAAACTGTAAAATACTGTAAATGAAATCATAATAGTCTATATAAAGCAGGAGACATGTATGATAACCAAACTACAGTCCATAATATATAAACAGTCATGTCAAGTCAGGGACTCGCCTCAAAGTCATTACTCAAGTATAACAATGGGTCTCGCCCACAACATCAATCATGCCCGTGGAATACCTTCGCCAGCTGGCGATCTATGATATAAAAACACCAAGGAATACACATGAACACGGGTCCCACTGTGTCCTAATAAAACCGTGCGGGGTAAGTGCGAAGGCATGGCGACTACTAAAACCCACAGTACCAACAAGGTCATAAAGCGTATCATGAGATCATCTAGACCGCCACGTGATCGAAGTTGGCCTCTGCGCGCGATGTATCTAATGCGCGTCTAGTCCTGGAACTTCCCGCACTCGCGCATAGGCCACTCCAATGGCCCGCATGAGGTATTCCCGCATCGAGGTAGCTACTCCCCGGCAACGTCACGGACTCGCGATCCGCGTAGCCACATAGACCGCATGACCATAAAGGCGCACACTAACACGGAACTCTCGTAGCTCGCGTAGGTCACAGACCGCGTAGGTATTCTCGAATCATAGGTCACACAGACCCGCCTGAGTCTACCCCGCATCGGAGGGCAGCTTAACCCCCGGAATCATGTCAAGAGGTGAGTGATGTATAATACTAACATAACAGCTTATCGTTAAACAACATAAGCACAACAAGGGAAAACCCCTTTACACAAACATCACAAGATACTAACACACGTAGCATCCTAACATGTTTACTTATCAAATCAACAAGAAACATTACAAGGCTATCACAAGCAACCATAGGCACGCTACACACAACTCAAGGTACTTTCATTTTATGACAAGTCCAGGTTTTTAAATCCCCAAGTACTACGTACGTTAAATTCTTTTTAGAAGATCCCTTTCTTTTACAAAAGTCACCCGATACCCGTAGTATCAAAATAAAGTGACTAACATTTTAATTAAACCAAAACAACTTCCAGACTTTCCTTTTTAAACCAAATTAAGACAATACCATGCCTTCTTTTTAGACCAAAACACTTCTCCTTTTAAAGTCAAGTTACCATTTTAAAACCAATGATAAAAACCATTCCTTTGTTTTCATAAAGTCGTTATAACTAACTTCCCATAAAGCTGTTATAACACTTTATGTTCTAAACCAAAAACTCTTTAATTCCACAAGTCTCTTTTCTTTTAAAATAACAACGAGTATTCTTTTAAAACCCAAATAACTTACTCTTTTCAAAACAAGTAACCTATACTTAAAATCAAGTTACTTCTCTTGTTCCAAAACAAGTCGTTATAAGTCAAGTCTCTTATCTTTCAAGATCAAGTCTCTTAACTTTCAAAATCAAGTCGCTTATAAGTCAAGTCTCTTATCTTTTAAGATCAAGTCTCTTAACTTTCTACAATCAATAAACCATTCTTTTACCTACATAAAGTTGTTATAACTAACTTCCCATAAAGCTATTATAACACCCTATGTTTTAAACCAACCAAATCACTTAGCACGTATCGTCTCACCGTACTACATAGTTCACAACAATCATGCTAGAAAAGATAGGAAGAGGTTCACATACCTCGCGACGATTATCGACAATTAGCAAAGCGCTCCACAGTACTGTAACCCTGCTAGCCGTTTCCACTCTTCAAGTAGAATACGCTACTCGTACTGCAACCTATAAAGGCCACAAAACGCCTATCAACTCCTAGATCTCCTCGTAGAATATTCTAACTGCAAGATTCCTTATTCTACAGAAAATTCGGCAGCACCTCCCCCCCTGCTAACACACAAATAACCTCTCTGAGGCTGCTGCGGCCAACAACTCTCAGGGGATTACACGTCTAACCGGACGTGTTCAATTCTACTCCACAATAATACAACAGTCTACTGTAAATACAGCCCTATGTAAATACAGTTCAATTCTTTTCAATACTCATTCTATATATAGTATACTCAACTATATATTACTACAACATGTAATTTCCAATTACAATAGGGGGACAAGATTATTTACCTCGATAAGCCCAAAATTATCCAAGATTATATGTCGATCCTGAGCAACGTTTAGCTCCAATTCCTTACGCTCCAACCCGCTCCAAGCGACCCTTAGAAGTTTCCAAACAACTTCTCTAAATACTTCAACCAAGCTAGGAAGATTTTTCTAGGGTTTCGTTTTGCGACTATTGGAATAAAGTAGCATTTCCGGGCTCCTAGTATTAAAACAACTTTGGAATACTACTAGGGATACTAGGCCAAGGTATTTGGGATTATACTACAATACTTAGAGTATTTCCTACACAAAGAGGGGGGGTGGACGAAAATACTAAAGGGAGGGAGTATTGCCTTGGAAATTATTTCAAGTGTGGAATGAATTTTAGTCTTCAACTTAAGGGGTTTATATAGAGGATTCAAGGGCTAAGATCAAGCAAGGTGTGTGGTCAAGATTGGGCCATGTGTGTGTGGGTCCCACCACACCACATGGCCAACGATTTAGGCATCCAAGTGTTGGGCCATTTCGGCCAAGGGCCACTTGTCCACCAATTTCGGCCCACATGGCCACACAAGGGGGTGACACGTGTCGCCCCCCGATTCGTCCAAAATATTTCGTCTTCCGAAAATATCCAAAATACCGAAAATCTCAAAAACAAAGCGGGCCCCACAAAACCGTAAATTTCTCCCGTGGGCCCCACGTGACCATTTCCGAAAATAAAATCTCAAAATTCTAATATAATCCAAGAAGTCCAAATACCAAATCTGGGAATCCAATTCCCATTAACGAACCTTTTTCTTCACAAAAACCGGGAACTTTTCCGTCGAAAAATCACATCTTCCTTTCTTTCCAAAATTTCTGTCGTATTCTCGTACGTACATCCTCACATATATACCCTGGAACTACGGGGTATAACATGATATTTAGTAGAAACTCATCCAAACCTCACAAGTGTTCTAATCTACACCCTCCAATGTTTTATATATTCATCCACATTGCAAGACTAGTTCCATACTTAGAAAAATTTCCACAAATATTGTGCTACACCTTGAGGTGCTCTCGGCCAAGCTCACTTCCAAGAAGAAAAAATTTGTTCCTTGTACAATAAGCTCCACACTTTAAACCAAGGTTTATGAGGGTATTGTAAGTGTATCTCAATAGAAAAATCCCGGAAAAAGAGAGTTTTCGTATTAGTCGCAAGGTGAAAACCTAGTTGCTTTTCTAGGTTTTGGTTGGAAGATTGAAGGAAAATTGTTGGTGTGGTTCTAAGGGTCTCAAGTAGCGGATTGAAGTATCTTGAAGAGACTCTAGGTTGCTAAGGAGCGACTTCGGATTTTAGAATTTGATTAAGATTCGTTGAGGTAATAATCTTGTCTCTTAAGTGTTACAAGATTTTATATTGTTGTTAGCCTTACATTTTACTAGCATGAAGTCTATGTGATGAAGTTTGATTAGTATTATGGATTGCTTGTAGCCTTAAAATCCGAAATGTAATGTAAGCCTTGTGAAGTTGGATTACAATTTAGTCATTTATTAGAATCATCGTATGTTACATACTTGAAGATTACAGTAGTATAATCGATTGCGACTTGATACCATGTTATGCTAACAATTTGGATTGAAATGGAAATTGGATAAGAATTGGTATTGTGGTACTCAATATGGCCGAAATTGGACTAGTAGTTGTATTAGTTTGATATCTATTGTGGGGCGGAATTTTACACGTCTAGTAGGCGTGTAATCCCTGTGTTAATTGCATTGATTGGGCCTTAAATGTGGCGTGTTTGGTTATTGTATTCGGCCTTGAAAAGGTGGCAAAGTAAGTAGAAACAAAGGAGGTCTTTGTCAGATTTTCCGTAGAATTTAGCGACTTAGCACCTAGAATATTCTACGTTTGAAGTAAGAGGTTAATGGACGTATTGTGACCATTATAGGTTGAAGTACTAAGTATAGCGTATCCTACTTGAAGGATGGATTAGCTATCAAGATTGAAGTACTTTGGAGCATTTTGCTACTTGTCGATAATCGTCGCGAGGTATGTGAACCTCTTCCTTCCTTTGGCATGATTCTATGTATGGAATATACCTGTGGTATCATTTCATGTTTCCTTCTACTCTTAGAAGTTAAGAGGTAGTTGTGTGATTTACTCTATGTAGAACTTTTCCTATCTTTCGAGCATGACTAGTTGCACGTATATAGTACGGTAGACGTACGACACCTTGATATCCTTTACTAGTTTTATTTATAGCCAAGTCGGGTGAGTTAGGAGATTGACTCACTTCTTTGAAAGAATAAAGGATGTCTTAAGTTTTATTAAGTTAAGGGACTTGAAGAGTTTTAAAGTATGTGATACTTATTCCGTTTTAAACGTATAAGCCCCTTGGATAGGAAATTATATTTTTGGCTAAGGTATAAAGTGAATATAACGACTTTATGGGGAGTTGGTTATATTTGCTTTATGGAAGGATAAATGACTTGATTTTAAGGCATTAATTGCCTAAGGTTTTATAACAAAAGGAGTCACTCGATTTCTAAGGTTAAGAGACTAATTGTATTTTTTGAAGTTAAAAGAATCGATTTGAAAGTATACAATACTTGGTTTTTTAAAAGTAGAAGTCTCTTGGTTATAAAAGGAAAGAGTTTTGTCTAAAACCATAAAGGGTTATAACGGCTTTATGGGAAGTTGGTTATAACGGCTTTATGGAAAGTTAAGAGAATGGTTTTCTCTAATAAAGTAATCAAATAATTAATTTGTATTAAGGAAGGGCAATGTGATTTAAAGGTATCACTTGCTTAAAGCTTTTAAGTAAGGGTCACTTGATTTAGAAGTCGAGAAATGTATTTCTAAAAGTATCGTGACTTAGGTGAAATGTACACAAGCCTGGATACTACGGGTGTTAGTATCTTGGGGTTTTACACAAAAAAAAGAGTCTCTTGAAAAGAATGTACGTACGTAGTACTTTGGCCTGTTAAATGAGAATTATTCTATTTGTGATGCCTTGATTAGTACTTTGGCTTGATAAATTGAGAATTTGTCTAAGTGTGCCTTGATAAGTACTTTGGCTTGTTAAATGAGAATTATTCTATTTGTGCCTTGATAAGTACTTTGGCTTGATTAATTGAGAATTAGTCTAAGTGTGCCTTGATAAGTACTTTGGCTTGTTAAATGAGAATTATTCTATTTGTGCCTTGATAAGTACTTTGGCTTGATTAATTGAGAATTAGTCTAAGTGTGCCTTGATAAGTACTTTGGCTTGTTAAATGAGAATTATTCTATTTGTGCCTTGATAAGTACTTTGGCTTGATTAATTGAGAATTAATCTAAGTGTGCCTTGATAAGTACTTTGGCTTGTTAAATGAGAATTATTCTATTTGTGCCTTGATAAGTACTTTGGCTTGATTAATTGAGAATTAGTCTAAGTGTGCCTTGATAAGTATTTTGGCTTGTTAAATGAGAATTATTCTATTTGTGCCTTGATAAGTACTTTGGCTTGATTAATTGAGAATTAGTCTAAGTGTGTCTTGATAAGTACTTTGGCTTGTTAAATAAGAATTATTCTATTTGTGTCTTGATAAGTACTTTGGCTTGATTAATTGAGAATTAGTCTAAGTGTGCCTTGATAAGTACTTTGGCTTGTTAAATGAGAATTATTCTATTTGTGCCTTGATAAGTACTTTGGCTTGATTAATTGAGAATTAGTCTAAGTGTGCCTTGATAAGTACTTTGGCTTGTTAAATGAGAATTATTCTATTTGTGCCTTGATAAGTACTTTGGCTTGATTAATTGAGAATTAGTCTAAGTGTGCCTTGATAAGTACTTTGGCTTGTTAATTGAGAATTAGCCTATGTGTGCTGGTGATAGCCTTTGAGTGCATGTATTATGTTTTATTACGTTGCCGCGACTCTCGGTTGGAGGGCCGGCTGTCTTGTTGTAAGTACTTGGACGTACCGACAGTGATGTGGGATTCCACGGGTATGCTTCCGTTATTTGTAGTACTTGGGTTAAATTCCCGGATTTTTATGAAAGACATGGTAGTGCTTACGTTTTGTTTAATAGTCGGTTGAGATAGGGTAAGAGTATAAATGAAGGGCAAGCCCCAAGACGTTATACCACCTTCTCCAGGGTAAGAGTATAAGTGAGGGGTAGACCCCCAAGATGCTATACCACCTGCTTTACCACCTTCTCCAGGGTAAGAGTATAAGTGAGGGGTAGACCCGAATCTTATACCACCGCTTTACCACCTTCTCGGGGTAAGAGTATAAGTGAGGGCAAGCCCCGACGCTTATACCACTGTCACGACCCGTTCGGGGCGTGGATCGTGCCTTACGAGCACCAAGTAGTCATACATCAGAGAAAATCAGCGGAACATAAAACAAGACATGAAATATCAAGAAGTGTAAAACAGTAATCTGAGAAAACTTGCCTTTCGGCATATATATATAACAACTAGAACAGTTACATCCCTTTTTTTTTTACAACTCTGCCCACAACAGTACTACAGACCTCTAAGAATGATATGACAACAATGGCGGGACAGGGCCCCGCCATACCCCTGAATGTAAATACCTACAACGACAGGGGACTATACCACTGATAAGCCTCCGGAGAAACGGAGCTTCCCAAAAGCGAATGCGATCCTAGAGCGAGGATCAACATCGTGTACCTCTACTGCGGCATGAACGCGGCCCGAAGAGGTCGATAACAGGTACCAAGTATGTGAAACTGAAAAATACTGTAAATGAAATCATAGTAGTCTATATAAAACAGGAGACATGTATGATAACCAAACTACAATTCACAATAAATAGCAGTCATGTCAAGTCAGGGACTCACGCCCTCAAAGTCATCACTCAAATATCACTATGGGTCTCACGCCCATAACATCAATCATGCCCGTGGAATACCTTCCATCGCCGCGATCTATGATATCAAAGACCAAGGAACACACATGAACACCAGGTTCCACCTGTGTCATAATAAACCCGTACGGGGTAAGTACGAAGGCAGAGCCGACTACTAACACCCACAGTACTAACAAGGTCATAAACTGTATCATGAGATCTGTCTAGACCGCCACATGATCGAAGCTGGCCACACGCCCGCGGGATCAAATGTGCGCGTCTAGCCATGGAACTTCCGCACTCCGCGTAGGCCAACCTCATAGGCCCGCGTGAGGTATTCCTCGCATCGGTAGCTACTCCGGCATCCGCTCGACTCGCGATCCGCATGGCCACATGACCGCATGACCATAAAGGCCGCACACTAACCGGAACTCGTAGCTCGCATAGGTCCGGGACCCGCGTGAGGTATCCTCGAATCATAGTCACCTGCATGCACGAGTATTACCCGCGTGGAGGCGCCAACCTCCGGATCAAGTCAAGGTGAGTGGTACAATACCAACATAACGACTGATCGTTAAATAACTTAAGAGAAATCGAGTGAAACACCTTTACTCAATCATCACAAGATACTAACACACTTAGCATCCTAGCATGAGTACTTATCAAATCAACAAGAAAGTATTACAAGACTATCTCAAACCAACACAATCAAGTTATTCACACAAGGTACTTTCTACTCTATGATTAACAAGATCGGGTTTTTATCCCCAAAGTACTTCATACATTAACTCTTTTAAAAGATCTGTTTCTTTCACAAAAGTCACACAATACCCGTAGTATAAAAAATAGAGTGACTATCTTTTTAAGTAAACCCAAACACTTCCTTTTGTAGAATCAAGTAACCACATTATTTTCCAAACGTTCAAGTTTGCCTAATTTCAAATGCTCAAGTTTCTCATTTTCGAAAGGTTTCGTAGTTCATAGTTTTAATCACTTAATGATGTAATTCTCCTTTAAAACAATTTGAGAAACATATACCTTATATGTGAGTACGTTATTCTTGTTTATAACAATCTTATAACAGCAGCCATGGTCTAGGAAATGTAATATCATTTTGTCTCATCTTAGCTTCTATGCAGATGGAGGTTTCTACTGGTTTTAATAATACTTGATTAGTCAATACATTTCCCTTTATTAGCGCCGTTGTAGTGCTCGATACTTATTCGATTTCCAAATCAAGAAACATTATTCCTTTTACAAACCAAGTACTCATTACTCACGAATGAGGTTTCACATTTTTTAACAAAATTCAATTAAGTCAAGTCTCTTATCTTTTAAGATCAAGTCTCTTAACTTCTTAAATCAATAAATCATTATTTTTATCTCTCTTAAGCCGTTATACCTAACTTCCCATAAAGCTAGTATAACTCTTAAGCTTTTAAAACCAAGTATTACTCTTCTGTTAAAAATGATTCAAGATTCTTTGAAATACTTCAAGATTATTCGCTTAAGTCAAAAGACATTGCCGTAATTATTATTCGTGCTTAAGTCAAAAGACATTGCCGTAATTATTATTCAGCTTAAGTCAAAAGACATTGCCGTAATTATTATTCGATTAACACACGACGCTCACCGCACTATATATATTTTAAAATATCATGCTCAAGAGTATAGGAAGAATCACATACCTTGCGACGATTATCGACTATTAGCAAAACGCCCCACGGCTATAACCCGGCTAGCCTTGTCCACCTTTCAAGTAGAACATGCTTCTTGCAGAACTTTCAACCTATAAAGGTTATACAAGTCTATCAACGTCTAGACTACTCGGTAGAATAAATCTAGATACAAGTTTCTACGGAAAATTGGCGACTTCCTACCACAAACTTCACGATCTCAGTAAATACAATCCTTTGTAAGTACAGTTCACTACCCTTCTTATATACCTTCCTTGTATACAACTTAAACTTATATAGCATGTAACCTCAATTACAAAAGGGAGACAAGATATTTACCTCGATAAGCCCATAATTATCCAAGTTTAAAATGTCGATCCTGAGCAACGTTTAGCTCCTACTCCGGGCGCTCCAACCCGCTCAAAACAACCCTTAGAAGTTCTACGCAACTTCTACTCAACACTTCAACCGACTATGAAGATTTTCCTTAGGGTTTCGGTTTGAGACAAAAAGGACATAAGGTAGTATTTCCGGGCTCTACGTATAGAGGTAACTTTTGGAATACTACAAGGTATAAGGCTAAGGTATTTTGGGTATAGTAACAATACTTGGAGAGTATTTCTACCAAGAGGGGGGGTACCTCTCGGCCACACCACTAGGAGGGGGGAGGGGGTGTACCCCTCGGCCAAGGCTTTCTCGAAAGGGGAGGGGGGATGAAACCAACAAGAAGGGAGGGAGGATTTCAAGACTTGGAGATTTTAGGAATGGATGAAGAAGTCTTCAAAGGGGGGGGGTATTTATAGGGAGTTCGATGGCCATGATCAAGCCATGTGGGGGGCAAGTGGAGGGCCAAGATTTGCCCAAGTGCCCCCTACCCCTACTCCACAAAACAAGGCACAAAATAAGGCACAAAACAAGGCCAAATCGTGCAAGCCAAACAGCCACTTGACCGCCCACTAGAGGGTGACAAGTGTCGCCCTCTCGTTGGTCCAAAATATCTCGTCTCTCGGAAAAAATCCGCAAAAAATATAAATGACATAGCCGTATTTTTCCCCTCGCAAGCTTTGTAAAACGTTTCGTCGAAAAACGATTCTTTTCGGTAGTTGTGAACAAATATTTTCGATCCTTGCCTATCTTAAGGCTAAAACTTCCGTACGTACGTCCTTACGTACATACTCTGGAAATACGGGGTATAACACCACCGGTGGGACTTGGTGTTCATGTATGCCTATTGGTGTATTATTATATCCTGGACTGTCGGCAGTGATGTGGGATTCCACGGGCAGGAGATATGTATATATGTGTTGTGTGTGTGTACGCCGACAGTGAGGTGGGATGCCACGGGCGCGTCACATGATTATATTTTACACTTATAGCTGTCGGCAGTGACGGGGGATTCCACGGACACGCTTGATATTTGTGTGACTTGATCGCGTCCCAGATTGGGCCGGGTAGTAAATGTGCCCTCCTTAAAGGGCCGGATTATACTTATGAAAGATAAGTAAGTTATATAGAAATGAACTTAATGATTTTTCCTAATCATGTGCGTAAGAATGTGGCTATAACCTTTATTGAAAATGGGAAAAGATATTGATGTGAAATTAAGTTCATAAGTGGTAATAACACGGCAGGATCCGTATGTACTTTTATACTTGTCCTGCCATTCTTTTTTATGCGATTATGATCACATTTCTTGTGCGTTATTTCATTCCATATTCAAATTTTTGTTATCGACCCCGCCGGCTGCGTTCATGCCCGCAGGTATTAGGTGCACAGGTTGGTGATCCTTGCTCTTAGGATCTCGGTTCAGTTTTGAGAAAAGCTCCATTTGCTCCGGAGGCTTATCTCTTGGTACGGTTTCCCTGAGGTAGTAGATTCATGTATATTTAGGGGTATGGCGGGGCCCTGTCCCGCCACAGTTGTTCTGTTAAAAATTCTTAGAGGTCTGTAGTCACCTATTGTGGGTCAGTTTGTAAAGGGAATGAGACAACTGCTTCGGCTGTATTTATATATGTCCAGGATGGTAGCCTTATCGGCTAACCTGTTATTTTACTTCAGTTGTGTTATTTTATAGTTTCATGTATGTTCCGCTGATTATCTCTGATGTATACCTGTAAGGGTGCCCAGGTAGGGCACGATCGCCCGGGTCGGTCGTGACAAAAGTGGTATCGAGCGATTAGTCCTCGTAAAGTGTCTGAGGCATCAGTGTCTAGTAGAGTCTTGATTATCGGTGTGTTGTGCACCACATCTATAATCGAGGAGGCTGCGGGACATTTAGGATTGGTTTCCATTCTTCTCACTCGAGATTGTGCGATAGAAATTTGTGTTGTTAGGTCGTCTCTCCCTAACGAGTTATGTTGATTGCGCTACGAGAAAGCGTGATGACCGGGAAGGACTATGTGGATTGCGTATCCAGGTTGGTTATGATTATAGTATAGTTGGTACTGTGACATACCTCTATACGGAGTTATGTATGAGGGTCATTTATGGGTTGCCTAGAATGGTTTTAGATTTACCAAGAGTGGTAAAGACTAACTAGATACCGGGAGGTATGGAACAGTTAATAAATTCTCGCCAAGATCTTATGTGTTGTTCTGAGATAGTTGGGAAAGGATGAGCTGTCTGATAGGGTAGTGAACCCTTAAGAAGCCATGTTAAGGAACTTAACGGAAGGTCATGTTAATTGTCACGACCCGTTCCGGGGCCCGTGACTGGTGCCTTACCCGGGCACCCAAGTAGTCATACATCAGAGTAATCAGCGGAATATAAAAACACAAGATATGAAACAATTGTAAATGAGACACATTTTATCTGAGAAAAGGGTGCCTTTCGGCATATATATAAAAATCTGGCAGTTTACATCCCAACTGTACAATAGGACTACATACCTCTAAGGAAGTAAACAACTATGGCGGGACAGGCCCCGCCATACCCTGAAATGTACAAAACTATCTACACAACAGGGAGATCATACCCAAAAGTCGAGCCTCCGGAGAAGATGGAGCTCCTGACACCAACACAAAAGATCCTAAGGATGCGGATCTAGCACCTGCTTGCCCTTACCTGCGGCATGAACGCAGCCCCCCGAAAGAGGTCAGTACAACAGGTACTAAGTATGTGAAACTGTAAAGTACTTAAATGAAATCATATCATTTTAAAACCAATTTTACAAATATGTACGAAACAACCAATGTAACCGCACATAGTGCCACATCACAAACTGTCACGACCCGAACCCGGGCCTGGTGCCTTACCCCGGGCACCCTAGTGATACAACATCAAAGAAAAACCAGCGGAAATAAGGACTTAAACATATAATTAGATATGGATCAAGATAAAAGAAAATAGGCCAACCAAAACGGTTGCCTTTCTGCAAGTATATATATATCGACATTTGAGCGATTCTAATCCTTACACCACCGCCTTGCAATTACTCTGGACCTCTAAGATTTTTACAACAACTATGACGGGGCAGGGCCGTCATACCTGAATGTACAAGAACCTACTGACTCGTGGTAACATGCAAAAGATAAGCCTCAGGAAGGCGGAGCTTCCCAATCTGTTGAAATGTGATCTATGGCGGGAATCGGCGATAGATGTACCTCTACTGCGGCATGAGCGGCCCCGAAGGAGGTCGATAACAGTACCAAGTATGTGGCGAAAATCAGTAAATGAAATCATAATAGTCTATATAAAGCGAGAGACATGTATGATAACCAAACTACGATACACATATAACGATTATATCAAGTCGGGACTCACGCCTCCAACTCATTACTCAAATATAATTATGGGTCTCACGCCCACAACATCAATCATGCGTGGAATACCTTCCTCATGGCGATCATGATATGATAACCCCAAGAAGTACACACTGAACACCAAGTCCTACGATGCCAAAGTCGTACTAACAATACTATACAACCAAACCACGGCGACACGGGGCAAGTACGAAAGCCGACTACCAGATACCAAGGCCGGTCACGTAGCTGACCGGGGCAAGTACGAGGGCTAACTACCAGGTACCAAGGCCGTATCACGAAACTTCGTCACTACACTGAACGGGGCAAGTGCGAGGGCTAACTACCAGGTACCAAGGCCGAATCAGCCACGAGACGGGGCAAGTACGAAAGTCGACCACCAGATACCAAGGCCGAACAGTAAAACCTCATGGAGAGCTAGTCCATGGAATAACACTATCAACAGGAGCGTACCCGTGGAATTCTCCGTCACTGCCGGCACGTCCAAGTAAGTTCTCAACAAGTCAACCGGCCCTCCATCGAGAGACGCGGTAGTATAGAAACACAATTCTTGCACAACAAAGGCTATTACAATAAGCATAGGCAAGTTTCACAACAACAAGCATAGGAAAGTTATACACAACTCAAGGTACTTTCATTTTATGTCAAAGTCCGGGTTTTAACCCTAAGGTACTACGTACGTTAAATTCCTTTTAAAGATCCATTTCTTTTACAAAGGTCACCCGATACCCGTAGTATAAAAATAGAGTGACTAACATTGTTAAGTAAACCAAAACACTTCCCTTTGTAAAATCAAGTAACAACATTATTTTCCAAACGTTCAAGTTTGCCTAATTTCAAATGCTCAAGTTTCTCATTTTGAAAGGTTTAGTAGTTCATAGTTTTAATCCTTTAAAACAATTTGAGAAACATATGCCTTATGTGTGAGTAGGTTATTCTTGTTCATAACAATCTTATTAAAGCAGCCATGATCTAGGAAATGTAATATCATTTTGTCTCATCTTAGCTTCTATGCAGATGGAGGTTTCTACTGGTTTTAATAATACTTTATTAGTCAATACATTTCTCTTTATTAGCGCTGCTGTGGTTTGTTCGATACTTATTCTGATTTCCGAAATCAGTAAAACATTATTCCTTTTAACAACCAAGTACTCATTACTCACGAATGAGGTTTCACACAAACATTCATATTAATTCATTTAGGTCAAGCCTCTTATCTTTTAAGATCAAGTCTCTTAACTTCAAAAATTAATAAACCATTCTTTTTTATCCTCTCTTAAGACGTTATACCTAACTTCCCATAAAGCTAGTATAACTCTTATGTTTTCAAAACCAAGTATTACTCTTCTTTCAAAAAGGTTTCTTAACTCTTTTGAAATACTTCAAGATTCTTATTATTCAGGCTTAAGTCAAAAGACATTGCCGTAAAACTACGTTCGATTAACACGTCGTCACCGTACTATAATATTCTTTTAAAATATCATGCTCGAGTATAGGAAGAATCACATACCTCGCGACGATTATCGACTATTAGCAAAGCGCTCACGGCTATAACCCGCTAGCCTTGTCCACCTTCCAAGTAGTACATGCTACTCTCGCGAAACGATCGACAATAAAGGTTATAAGTCTGTAAATCTGATCCTATGTAAATCTGATTTAATCTTCTACTTTAATATTCTTCGATGTGATTTCGTTTAAGTCTTTTACGTAATATCCTTCTATTACGCTTCAATTCTCTATGAATCTTATATTCATTTCCAATAATACTACAGTATGTAATTTCCAATTACAATAGAAGGATAGGATTATGTACCTCGGTAAGCCCCAAAATTATCCAAGTTTAAAGTCGATCCTGAGCAAGGTTTAGCTCCTACTCCGTGCGCTCCAATTCGCTCCAAGAAACCCTTAGAAATTCTACACAACTTCTACTTAGTACTCCAACCAATTATGGAGATTTTTCCATAGGGTTTCGTTTAGTGGCTAAAGGAAAGTATAGTAGTATTTTCCGGGCTTTTCGTATAGAGGGTACTTGGAAATACTACAAAGGTTTTGGGCTAGAGTATTTTGGCATTCCAACAATACTTGGAGAAGTATTTCTCTACCAAGGGAAGGGTATTTTCACGAGAACAACACCACAAGGAGGGGTAGGTTTGGTAGCACCCACAGGAGGGGTACTTTCGGCCAAGGGGAGGGCTCTCGGCCAGGGCCTCACAAAGGGGGGAGGGGGACGCTAGGACGAGAACTTCAACACAAAAGGGGGGGAGAGGGCTTTCAAGACTTAGAACAATTTTTGGATGAAGAAGTTCATCAACTAAGGGGGGGTATTTATAGGCCAACCAATGACCAACCAATGGCCAAGATGAAGCCAAGTGCCATGCAAGTGTAGGGTGAGGATTCATCCATGTGCCCTTATCCATCTACCACACAAAATATCCTACCTAACCTTGACTAAAGAAAAGCCAAGAAAATCGTCCACTTTGGCCCAATGTTGCCGTCCAATGAGGGTTGTGCACAAATTTCGAACCTTGCCTACCTTAAGGCTTAAACTTTTATACGTACGCCCTCACGTACATACTCTGGAAATACAGGGTATAACACAAACAAGAGTAATAACAGGTAAGCTGTAACAGGTCTTTTCTAGGCTGCGAATGATCGAAGCAAGGCCAATCGCCCATAGTATCATTATACAAGCCTAATCCTGGACCCCCGTAGTCCGCATAGGCCACTCACATAGGCCCGCATGAGGTATTCCCCGCATCGAGGGTAGCTACTCCTCGGCATCGTCCTGGACTCGTAGTCCGCATGGCCACATAGACCGCATGAGGTATAACCCCGCACACTAACACGGAACTCTCGTAGCTCGCGTAGGTCCCTGGACCAAGGCGTAGGTATTCTCGAATCATGGTCCTGCATCGAGTCTACCGCGACGGAGGCGGCTTAACCCCCGGTATCATGTCAAGAGGTGAGTGATATAATACTAACATAACAACTTATCGTTAAACAACATAAGCACAACAAGAATACCCTTTTATACAAACGTTACAAGACACTAACACACATAGCATCATATTATGTCTACTTATCAAACCATCTTATTATACTTTCCATAAATCAATATAAGTCTTTTATAAACACATAAGTAAACTGTTCCTTTTATCTTTCTTAAGTCGTTATACTTAACTTCCCATAAAGCTAGTATAACTCTTAAGCTTCTTGTTTAAAAACAAATATTCTTCTTTTTCAAAAGCGATTTATAATTCTTTTGAAAGATTTTAAGATCTTTATTATTCAGCTTAAGTCAAAAGACATTGCCGTAAAGCTACGTTCGATTAACACACGTCGCTCACCGTACTATATATATACTTTAAAATATCATGTTCAAGAGTGTAGGAAGAATCACATACCTTCTTGGCGAAATCCACCTGCCAAGTCGAATATGTCGCACGCAGAGTATCAACTTATAATAGTCAAATACGTCTATCAACGTCTAGACTATTCTGTAGGATATTCTAAACAGAGGGTTCTCTATTCTACGGAAAATCGGGCAGCACTTCCCTACCCGGTAAGCTATACAAGTCTACTGTAAATACAGTCCTATGTAAGTACTGTTTAATTCTTCTTCTGTTATACCCTTCTATTGTGATCACAGTTCAATTCTATTCTTTAATATCCTTCTACACCTTATACTCAAGTCTTAACTATTCTTATATGTAATATCCAATTACAATAGAAGGACAAGAGTATTTACCTCGATAAGCCCAAAATTATCCAAGTTAAATGTCGATCCTGAGCAAGGTTTACTCCTAATTTGCACGCTCCGATAGCTCCAAGAAACCCTTAGAAGTTTCTAACAACTTCTACTTCCTACTTCAACCAACAATGAAGTTTCTCTTAGGGTTTCGTTTAGTGGCAATGGAGATAAGGTAGTATTTCTAGGCTTTTTAGTATAGAGGTGACTTTGGAAATACAACAAGGTATAGGCTAAAGTATTTGGGAATAGTAACAATACTTGGAAGACAACTTTCTACCAAGGGGGTAGGTCTCGGCCAGACACTACAAAGGGGAGGGGTGGTTTCGGCCAAGGCCTTCTCAAGGGGGAGGGAAGAGGGCTTTGGACGAGAACTATAAGGAGAGGGGAGGGATTTTGGAGACTTGGAAATTGATTTGTGGATGAAGAACTCTTCATCTTAAGGGGGGTATTTATAGGGCTTTTAAGGGCTAGGATGAGGGCAAGTGGATGGTGGGGATTTGCACAAGTGCACCCTAACCTACTCCACAAATCCCTCACAAAACATTGACCCAAGTATTAAGCCCCAAAACAAGGCCATCTGTGGCCTCTCTTGCCGTCTAATGAGGGTGACAAGTGTCACCCTCTCGGTGGTCCAAAATGTTACATCTCTCGGAAAAATCCGCAAAAATTAGAAATGGCATAGCCGTAATTTACCCTACGCAAGTTTTGTAAAACGTTTAGTCGGAAAACCATCCGTTTCGTGGGTTGTGCACAATTTTCGTCCATAGTGCCTAACTTAAGGCTAAACTTTTGTACGTATGCCCTCACGTACATACTCTGGAAATACGGGGTATAACATTTTCCCCTCCTTAGAAGCATTCGTCCCGAATGTTCCTTCCCAAGACAGACAACGAAGAAGTCCCCCACAACTTAAAACAGTTTGCAAATGCCACACATGGCCACAATACAGCACTTAAGAAAATATGTTAAAGAAAAATTTACAAGTAGGAAAGTGAGTTACCTGGAGGTGTGGGGAATAGGTGAGGATACTTCTGCCTCATGTCCTCCTCAGCTTCCCACGTCATCTCCTCCCTGAGCTCGTTCCGCCACAAGACCTTGACGGAAGCCGTCGCCTGGTCCGGGACGCCTAACGACGATCGATTATCGCTATGGGAATCTCCTCATACGATAACCCCTCGATCACTGGACATCGTCAATCGGGTGTACCACTAGATGGATCCCGATACATCTCCTCAACATAGAAACATGAAACACGGATGCATGCCTCCGGATCGGACGGCGGATCCAACTCATAGGCAACCTTGCCTACCTGCGGACAATCGTCACGCCCAATGTACCTTGGTGAGTTTCCTTCTTCCCGAATCTCATCACACCGCCGTGGGTGACACCTTCAGAAAACCCAATCATCAACCTCGAACTCCGGATCTGCGACGATGATCTGCGTATGACTTCGCCGACTTCGGTGCCAAGACGCTCTGGATAAGCTTCACCTTATCTACTGCCTGCTGCACCAAATCTGGTCCTACTAACTGCACCTCGCCTACATCAAACCAGCCTATCGGCGATCTGCACTTCCTCCCATACAAGGCCTCATAAGGCGCCATCGAATCTTGGGTGGTAGCTATTATTATACGCAAACTCAACTAGAGGCAAATGATCCTCCGGCTACCCACGAAGTCAATAACACGGGCTCGCGACATATCCTCGAGAGTGCGGATAGTGCGCTCTGCTGTCCGTGCTGCGTGGATGGAATGCGATGCTCGTGCTCACTGCGTCCTAAACCCATTCGGAAAGACCTCCAAGTTAGCGATGGCGGGCTCCTGCATGCGATATGATCGAAATAGGGACTCCATGCGATCGACGATCTCTCGGATGTAAAGTCGGCATAATCCTCGGTAGAAAAGTCGTCCGACGGAAGAAAGTGGGCTGATTTTCGACCGTCGGCGATAACCCATATAGAATCATGTCTCCTCCGAGTGCGAGGTAATCGTGATAAAGTCCATGTTGATCACCTCCCACTTCCGGTCGGGATCTCGATAAATGCGCAACAAACCACCGGGCCTGCGGTGCTCTACCTTCACCTGCGACAACACGGGCGCACCGAGCTACAAACTCGCAACGTCCTCTTCAAGCCATCCCACCAATACGGATCTAAGGTCGTGGTACATCTTGGTCGACCACGGATGGATAGAGTAACGTCGCCGTGTGCTTCCCTAGAACCTGCCGCCAAGTCCTGCAATATCTGGAACACACAACGCCCTCAAACCTTAGCACCCATCGGTGCTACCTCGAAGGACCGCTTCCTCACGAAGAGCCGTATCACGGCAGTGTCAAAGCGGATCCTCAATGTTGCCTCTTCACCTCGCCGGCGATGGAAGACTCGGCAACCTCTCGAACTCGAACCCACCGCTATCGTAATCAATCAAGCGGACACCAAGGCTCGCTAATCGATGCAAATCGCGAACCATGCCCCTCCTCCGAGTGCACATCGATAGGCTACCCATCGACCTACGACTAAGGGCATTCGCCACAACATTGGCCTTCCCGGGTGGTACAGATATCGACATCATAGTCCTTAAGCAACTCTAACCACCGTCTGCAGTAAGTTCGGCTCCTCTAGTGAAGATATACTAGAGGCTCTTGTGGTGCGTATAAATATCCACATGAACCCCATACAAATAGTGCCTCCAGTTTTCAAAGCGTGAATCACGCGCAACTCCAAATCATGGGTGGGGTAGTTCTCTCGTGCTTCTTGCGTCGGGATCGCTGACGCTATAACCTTACCAGTGCATCAACACACATCCGAGCCCGACGCCGACGCGTCACAATACACAACATAAGCTCGGACCTGCGGAAGAGTAAGAACGAGGCGATCGTCGGTCTCTCAAGAATCGGAAACCACGCTCCAAGCATCACCATGAAACTTAGCGCCTCGAGTCGGCCTAGTCAATGGTGCGAGAGATAGAAGCAAACTTCTCTGAACCGCCGATAATAACTGCGAGGCCAGAAGTCTGCGCACCTCGGTCGGAGTAGTAGGTCTAGGCAAGTCTGGATCGCCTCGATCTTGGCGTATCCACGAATACCATCACCCGACAATATGCCCAAGAAAAGCCACCAAGCCACCAAAACTCACATTTGGAAAACTTGGCGTATAGCTGCTGGTCTGGAGAACTCGGCCAAGATCGCCAAATGCTCCGCGTGCTCCCGCTCTGGCGAGAATAAACCAAGATATCATCAATGAACACTATCACAAACGTGTCCAAAATGGTTTGAACACTCGGTTCATCAAATCCATGAATACCACGAGCATTGGTCAACGAAAGACATAACCACGAACTCATAGTGCGTCTTGGGTCGGAATGCGATCTAGGGACATCCGTCTCTCTAACACGCACTGATGATAGCGATCGCAGATCAATCTTGGAGAAACATCTCGCACTCACCTGCGGTGGTCGAACAAATCATCAATCACAGGAAGGGGTATATCGTTCTTAATGGTCACCTTGTTCACCGGTGCTGTAATCAACACACATGCGCAACGTCCGTCGCCTTCCACGAACAAAACCGCTCCCGGGAGAAACACTGGGCACGATGAAGCCGCTTCTCCGGCCAAATCCCTCGGTGGTCCTTCACTCTCTCAACTCGGCGGTGTCATTCGTATGGTGGAATGGAAATAGGCGAGTATCCGCAAAGACATCGATACAAAACTCTATCTCTCTCGGGAGGGATACGCGGGAGTCGTCTGAAACACGTCCGGAAACTCTCGACTCATGGAACGGATCAAAATCTGGTACCGCGACCTCGTGATCAAACACCGAATGAGATGGTAAATATACCCCTTCGCACCATCTTCCTAGCCTCGAGGTAGGAAATAAACCTACCACTCGGCGTCTGATGTTCCTCCCACTCAACAACCGGCTCGCCGGAAGCTGGAACCGTACTACTCTCTCCTGCGGTCTACATTGGCGTAGCAAGCTAGCCAATCCATACCGTGATCACGTCGAAATCAGTCATAACCAACTCTATCAAGTCGGCTGAGTGCGGCGTATATGTCCGGACAAGCCCTATATACCCGCCGAGCTACCACCGAATCACCCACTGGCGTAGCTACCTCGAAAGGGTCTATGGACTCAGGCTCTATCCCTATCCTACTAGCAATGTTATACCCCGTATTTTCCAGAGTATGTACGTGAAGGCGTACGTATAAAAGTTTAAGCCTTAAGTAGGCAAGGGTCGAAATTTTGTTCACAACCCACGAAAAGAATCGTTTTCCGACGAAACGTTTTCCAAAACTTGCGTAGGGACAATTACGGCTATGTCATTTTTTTTTTTTGCGGATTTTTCAGAGATGAAATATTTTGGACCAACGAGAGGCGACACTTGTCACCCTCAGTGGACGATTTTGTGGGCGTTTTCTTGCGTTTTGGCCTTGTTTTTGGTCAAGGGTTAGGTAGGATATTTTGTAGATATTTTGTGTAGTTGTTGAACAAGTGGGACCCAAAAACCCGTGGCAAAACCTTGACCCAACACTTGCCCACCAGTTTTATTAATGTTGGCCATTTTTTGGCCTTTAAATACCCCCCCCCCCCCCTTTGTTGAAGACTTCTTCATCCACAAAAATTTCCTAAGTCTTGAAAACCCTTTCTCCCCCCTTTTGGAGAGGCTCTCGTCCAAAGATCCCCCTCCCCCTTGAGAGGCCTTTTGGCGAGAGGTACCCCTTCCTAGTAGTGCTGGCAGGGTACCCCACCTTGAAGCTCTCGTAAAATACCCCCTTTGGTAGAAAAGTATTCTCCAAGTATTGTTACTATTCCAAAATACCTTGGCCCAAATACCTTGTAGTATTCAAGGTTACCCCTATACTAAAAGCCGGAAATACTATTATACTTCCCTTGATCCAAAAACGAAACCCTAAGGAAAATCTTCATAGTCGGTTGAAGTATTAAGAAGAAGTTGCGTAGAACTTCTAAGGGTTGTTTGGAGCGGGTTGGAGCGCCCAGAGTAGGAGCTAAACGTTGCTCAGGATCGACATTAAAACTTGGATAATTTTGGGCTTATCGAGGTAAATATCTTGTCCCCCTTTTGTAATTAGAGTTTACATACTGTTGAAGTATAAGAATTAAGTATAAGTTATATACAAGGAAGGTATATAATAAGAAGATTAAACTGTACTTACATAGGACTGTATTTCTGATGACTTGTGTGGTTGTGGTAGGGAAGTGCTGCCCAATTTTTCGTAGAATCTTGTATCTAGATTTATTCTACCGAGTAGTCTAGACATTGATAGACTTGTATAACCGTTATAGGTTGAAGTACTGCGAGTAGCATATTCTACTCGAAGGGTGGAAAAGGCTAGCAGGATTACAGTACTTTGGAGCTATTTGCTAATAGTCGATAAATCGTCGCGAGGTATGTGATTCTTCCTATCCTCTTGAGCATGATATTTTAAAAGAATATATAGTACGGTAGACGTACGTGTGTTAACTGAACGTGGTTTTACTCCGATGTCTTTAGACTTGAGTTTTAAATAATAAGAATCTTGAAGTATTTCAAAAGAGTTAAGAAACCTTTTTGAAAGAAGAGTAATACTTGGTTTTAAAAGCTTAAGAGTTATACTAGCTTTATGGGAAGTTAGGTATAACGACTTAAGAGAAATAAAAAGAATGGTTTGTTGATTTTAGAAGTTAAGAGACTTGATCTTAAAAGATAAGAGACTTGACTTAATTAAATTAATATGAATTTTGTTAAAAAGTGTGAAACCTCATTCGTGAATAATGAGTACTTGGTTTTCAAAATGGATAATGTTTTACTGATTTCGGAAATCAGAATAAGTATCGAACGAACCACTGCAGCGTTAATAAAGGGAAATGTATTGACTAATTAAGTATTATTAAAACCAGTAGAAACCTCCATCTGCATAGAAGCTAAGATGAGACAAAATGATATTACATTTCCTAGATCATGGCTGCTTTAATAAGATTGTTATAAACAAGAATAACCTACTCACACATAAGGCATATGTTTCTCAAATTGTTTAAAAGAGAATTATCTTATTACGTGATTAAGACTATGAACTACGAAACCTTTCGAAAATGAGAAACTTGAGTATTTGAAATTAGGCAAACTTGAACGTTTGGAAAAGAATGTTGTTACTGATTTTACAAAGAGAAGTGTTTTGGTTTACTTAAAAAGATAGTCACTCTATTTTTATACTGCGGGTATTGTGTGACTTCTGTGAAAGAAACGGATCTTTTAAAGAGTTAATGTATGAAGTACTTTGGGGATAATGTCACGACCCGATCCCGGGCCCGTGACTGGTGCCTTACCCCGGGCACCCTAGTGATACAACATCAGAGAAAACCAGCGGAAAATAAAACTTAAACAAGAAACAAGATATATGATCATAAAACAGGTCAACCAAACGGTTACCTTCTAATAAAATATATATAAACAACTTGTCACGACCCGAACCCGGGCCCGTGACTGGTGCCTTACCCCGGGCACCCAAGTAGCCATACATCATAGTAATCAGCGGAACATAAAACAAGACATGATAAAATATGAAATGTGAAACATTTATCTGAGAAAAACTTGCCTTTCGGCATATATATATACAACTTCAAAACGAGCGATATCCCTCTTACAAATTCTGCACAACGGTACTCTACGGACCTCTACGAATGATACGACAACAATGGCGGGCGGGGCCCGCCATACCCCTGAATGTAAATACCTACAACGACGGACTATACGGCTGATAAGCCTCGGAGAAGCGGAGCTTCCCAGCTGACGTGACCTACGGCGAGGATCAACGATCGCGGTGTACCTTTACTGCGGCATGAGCGCGGCCCGAAGGAGGTCGATAACAACGTACCGAGTATGTGAAACTGAAAATCAGTAAATGAAATCATAGCGATCCTATATAAAGCAGAGGCATGTATGATAACCAAACTACGATTCTGATAAATAACGATCCGCCAAGTTAGGGACTCACGCCCTCAAAGTCATCACTCATGCCCGTGGAATACCTTCTGTTATACCCCGTAGTTCCAGGGTATATAGGTGAGGATGTACGTGCGAGATTACGACAGAAATTTTGGAAAGAAAGAAAGATGTGATTTTTCGACGGAAAAGTTTCCGGTTTTTGTGAAGAAAAGGTTCGTTAATGGGAATGGATTCCCAGTTTGGTATTCGGACTTCTTAGAATATTTGAGAATTATGGAATTTTATTTCGGAAATGGTCACGTGGGGCCTGGGTGAAATTCTACGGTTTTGTGGGCCCGCTTAGTTTTTGAGATTTTGGCCATTATGGATATTTTGGAGATGAAATATTTTGGGCCAGTAGGAGGCGACACGTGTCACCCCCTAGGTGGCCCTGGCGAAATTAGCTAGACAGTGGCAAGCAGTGGCAAGTCTTGCTAGATATTTTGTGTGGACAAGTGGCTTGTGGGTCCCACCCACACTTGTCCCCAATCTCAACCACACACTTGCCTTCATCCTTTCCCTTGGTTGTCCTATATATGCACCCTTAGTTGATGAAATCTTCCACACTTAGACATTTGAAGACTTGAAAAACCCTCCTTCTCCCTTGACCTAGAGCTCTCGGTTTTGCCCCATTTCTTGAGCAATATTTGTCCAACAATTCTTAAACTCTCAAGTGTTCTTCCCTAAGGTGTTAGGAAGATTGTGTACCAAGAGTTGGAAAAGATTTCACACCCTAGCCTTGAAGGGATGCCTTGCCGAAAGTTGTCATCTTGAAACCTAAGTGTTCTTCACTTTTTGGAGTTGAATCTTGAAGAAAAGTTGGTTAGGAGCTTACATGGGTTGCTTGTAGCGGATTGGGCGTAAAGATTTGGAGCTAAGACTTGCTTGGAGCGACTTTAAGAACATGGATATTTTGGGCTATTTGAGGTAGTGGAACTTAAACCTCTTTGTGAATTGGTTGTTATACATATATTATAAGTATATTATGGATTATATAATATATGGAGTAAGTTTGGAAGAGTTGGATCTTGTTAACTTGTTAAAAGAAAAGTTGGCCGTTTGCCATTAAAATGGTAAACGTATCTTACTTGCTAAGAAGCTAATAACAAAGTAACTATAACTTATATTAAGAATGGAAATATAAGTTGGATGACTAATGAGTAAATTGGATAAGTAAAATGGACAAAGTTGGCCAAGGACCCCAACTTAAGAATTTGTATTTACTTTGGGTATATTTACTTTGGACCGTCTTTACTTTGGATTGTATTTACATTGGGTGTATTTACATTTACATTAAGGAAGATTTTTCAATCGCGTTCCGTTTGGCGTGTGATCCCTTTTAATTATTGTATTGTTATGAAGGCGTGATAGTAAACGCGTTCTGGTTGGCGCGTAATCCCTTCTTTTACTTATTGTTGTTATGGGCGTGATAGTAAACGCGTTACCGTTTGGGCGTGTAATCCCTTCTTTATGTTGTTTAATTATTACGCCTTATATATATATATGGTATATATATTACGGTTATTCGGGCCTTGGTAAAAGATGGAAAAGTGAGTATAAACGGGGGAAGTGCTGCCGAAATTTCCGTAGATTTTGAGGGCTTTTATTGGTATAAGTCTTCAATGATAAGAAAGGTTTGATAGAGTACCATGACCATTTTAGGAGTGGAGTACTACGTGTGGCGTGATCTACTTGGCTTAAGGAGTAAGAAGCGGGTTGAAGTACTTGGGCGTTTTGCTTATTGTCGATAAATCGTCGCGAGGTATGTGAACCTCTTCCTATCTTTTCTAGCATGATTGTTGTGAACTATGTAGTACGGTAGCGTACATGTGCTAAGTGATTTGGTTGGTTTAAAACATAGGGTGTTATAATAGCTTTATGGGAAGTTAGTTATAACGACCTTATGTAGTGAAAATGGTTTCTTGATGTTAGAAGTTAAGAGACTTGATCTTATAAGATAAGAGACTTAACTTATTTGTTTTAATGTGGATGTTTGTGTGAAACCTCATTCGTGAGTAATGAGTACTTGGTTTTAAAGGGATAATGTTTCTTGATTTGGGAATCGAATGTGTATCGACAGACCACTGCAGCGTTAATAAAGGAAAATGTATTGAATAATGATGTGTTGTATTAAAACCAGTAGAAACCTCCATCTGCATAGAAGCTAAGATGAGACAAAATGATATTACATTTTCTAGATCATGGCTGCTGTAATAAGATCGTTATAAACAAAGAATAAACTACTCACATATATGACATATGTTACTCAATTGTTTTAAAAGAGATTAAGACTATGAGTTATGAAACCTTTCTAAAATAAGTGACTTGAGCATTTGAAAATGAGAAGCTTGAGAAATTGAAACTAGGCAAGCGGAACTTAGGAAAGAATGTTGTTACTTGATTTTGAAAAGGAATGTGGGTTGGTCATTCTAATACTATGGGTATAGGGTGACTTTTATAAAAGTAATGGATCTCTTTTAAAGAACTTAACGTATGTAGTACTTTGGGGTTAAAAACCGGACTTTGGCATAAAATGAAAGTACTTTGAGTTGTGTGAAACTTGTCTATGCTTGTTGTTGTGAAACTTGCCTATGCTTGTTGTTGTGAAACTTGCCTATGCTTGTGATGATAGCCTTTGTTGTGCAAGTGTGGTATTTACGTATTCTGCGTCTCTCGATGCAGTAGGTCGACTTATTGAGAACTTACTTGGGCGTCTTTGGCGGTGATGGAGAATTCCACGGGTATGTTTCCATTTTGATTCTTGTCTTGTTGTTGATGTCACATGGACATGTCTACACCGAATCTGATTCGGGGCATCGCGCCATGCGGAGTTGATTACGATATATTGTTATTGTGGTTACATGGACATGTCTACACCGAGGTAGAATTCGGGGCATGTGGCCGTGCGGCGGGGTTGATCACCCGATATATTATTGTTGATGTCACGTGGGCGTGTCTGCAGGTAGAATTCGGGGCATGTGGCCGTGGGGCATTGGTATTATTGTTGCATCATGGACATGTCTGCCGTCTGCAATTCGGGGCATGCGGCCGTGATGCGAACATGATTGATGTTGTGGGCGTAAGACCCATAGTTATATTTGAGTGATGACTTGAGGCGTGAGTCACGGTGGACATATTTGCTTTTATGTTGTGAGCGTAGTTTGGTTATCATACATGTCTCTGTTTTATATAGACTAGTATGATTTCATTCTGATATTTTCTGATTTCACATACTTGGTACTGTTATCTTGACCTCGCCCGGTGCGTTCATCCGCGGTAGAGGTACATCGGTCGTGGATCCTCGCTCTTAGGATCTCGATTCATTTTGGGAAGCTCCGTTTCTCCGAGGCTTATCTTTTGGTATGTGTTCCACTGAGTTGTAGGTTCTTGTACATTCGGGGTATGGCGGAGCCCTGTCGTCATAGTTGTTGTAAATCTTAAGTGCAGTAATCTTGTTGTGGCGGGGTTTGTAAAAGGGATTAAAGCTTCGTTTTGAAAGAGTTGTATTTATTATGTTATTGGAAAGGTAACGTTGGGTTGGCTTTGTTTATGTTCATATATCTGTTTCTTGTTTAAGTTTTATTTTCCGCTGGTTTTCTCCGATGATTGTATCACTAGGGTGCCGGATAAGGCACGATGCGAGCCAAACGGGTCGTTACAAAAGTGGTATCGAGCGATTAATCCTCGGAAAGTGTCTCTGACCGTGTCTAGTAGAGTCTTGATTATCGATGTGTTGTGCACCACATCTATAATCGAGGAGAGCCGCAGACATTTAGGATTAGTTTCCATTCTTCTCATTCGAGATCGTGCCTTAGAGGCGTGTTGTAAGTTGGACCCCTCGACGTATCTCGTTTTACCGATTATGCCTCGCGCAAGGCAACGAGCCACGAAGGGCAAGACAGCGAGGAACCGCTAGTGAGATCTGAGAGTATGCAGCGCGAGCCAGACAGTACACGAGGTTGTGCTTGACAGCGGGTTTTGTGGCGCCGCCCGGCCCAGAGAGTTAGAGCGCGGCAATAGGCTGCTGAGACAATGATACTGAGCCTCGATCCACGATGCAGGCGAGAGAGATGGGTTATAAGGAGATGGCGATTCTGGCGAGGTCGTGGCGAATATGAGGATAAATTTGAATCTGGCGATTCGATTCGATGCACCATGGTTCACCCGGCGAATAGTTTGAGGCTACGGGACTTTACGAGTTGTAGCGCGAGTTTTATGGGTCGAGGCACGAGGATGATCGCGAGGAGTTCATCCGGCGATTCTGACGGATCATGCGGGTGATCAAGGCTTCAGAGACCGAGTCTGTGACCTTTGGTTCGCATCGGCTGCGTGATACCGCAGTCGATTGGTTTGATTCATGGGAGCTTTCCCGGGGAGAGCATGCACCTCCAGCAGTATGGGATGAGTTTTGGGGGGTTTTCCTCACTCACTTCTTGCCTCGCGGATGAGGAGAGGCGCGGTAAACAATTTTGATGCTTAGGCGAAGGCGGGCGTGCGGTTCGGGAGTACAATGTGAGTTCGACTCATTGGCGATGCGTCAGCGTTGGTAGCTAGTATGGAGGATCGAGTGCACCGATATGTTCTGAGCTCGATGATTACATGTCGAGGCATGTTCGGAGTAGCTCTTGTAGGGCATGGACATTGCCGCATGCGAGCTCATGCGGCTGGGATGTGAGCGCGTGAGTCGGCGGAATGACGAGATCGCGAAGAGGGCGAACAACGAGGTCCTTTGGTGACTTTCGAGGCGGACGCCTCGGATACTAGTTTTGTACCTCGCCCGGTCGCAGTGGTCCTCCAACCTTGAGTATTCGGGGCGGTCGGGGCTCGAGGTTGAGTTTCGAGGAAGTAAGGGTGTTGGCGGATCGGTCACCCTACCTCGGTGTGGTCGATGTGGTAGACGCATTTCGAAGTGTCGTGGTGCGGGGAGCTTGTTATTTTTGCGGCCAGCGGGGCCATTTGCGAACTGTCCGACCAAGGGTAGCACGGATGTTACGACTCGACCTCCGGATCGATGGTGGTTCGCCGCGCCTACGATTATCGCCTGCGAGTGCCTATGATTAGAGTGGGCGGTAGCTTGGTATATCCTTAACCCTCTAGAGTTTGGTTTTGCGCGATATGATGATCTTATTATTGTGTGCTATATGCGGATAGCGTTGTGTTGTTTGTAAGTTAGAAAACATGGTTAGTTGGAAGGATAAGTGTGGGGGCATGGAAAGTGTGAACCTTAGAGTTTTATACGTGGAGACCTTAGGCGAGGCCGTCTTGAGTGGGTGATTTTACGGTTGGTCTTTGCTTGGATGTACTTGGTATGCGGGAAATATTGTGGGATAATTACATCGGTAGTGTGAGATGGAAGTGGTAGCTTTCATGACGTGAATTAGTAAGATTGTTACGGATCGGGAACAAGAGTTGGAGCGTTTAGTGGTCGTGTTGAGTGCCATTTGCGGGTCAACCGCAGCCCATATTGAGGTGGGGTCAGTTCGAGGTGGTCGCCGGTGGTAGGGTCACGAGGGTGCTAGGCCCAGTTTAGGTAACCATCGTGCGAGTTCGTGGATCGTTCAACGAGAATCGGATCGTGAAGGCGGGAATGGCCTTAGAGTAAATTGAAGCTAGTGGGAGCTGTTGTAAGATTAGAAATGATTCCTCGTTGGCTTGGATTTGAGTTTTGCGCACATGTTATATTCTGGCCATTGGTGGCGTGATCGGTTTGTAAGTATAGTAATGAAGACTATCTGCAGACACAAATGCGTTTGGAGACTTAGAATGAACATTCGGGACGAATGTTTCTAAGAGGAAGAATGTTATACCCGTAGTTCGGGGTATATAGGTGAGGATATGCGTGCGAGATTACGAGAAATTTTGGAAAGAAAGAAAGATGTGATTTTCGACGGAAAAGTTTCGGTTTTGTGAAGAAAAGGTTCGTTAATGGGAATTGGATTCCCAGTTTGGTATTCGGACTTCTTAGAATATTTGAGAATTATGGAATTTTATTTAGGAAATGGTCACGTGGGGCCACGGGTGAAATTCTGGTTTTGTGGGGCCCGCTTAGTTTTGAGATTTTGGCCATTATGGATATTTTCGGAGATGAAATATTTTGGGCCAGTAGGAGGCGACACGTGTCACCCCCTAGGTGGCCATGGCGAAATTAGCTAGACAGTGGCAAGACAAGTGGCAAGTCTTGCTAGATATTTTGTGTGGACAAGTGGCTTGTGGGTCCCACCCACACTTGTCCCCAATCTCAACCACACACTTGCCTTCATCCTTTCCTTGGTTGTCCTATATATGCACTTAGTTGATGAAATCTTCCACACTTAGACATTTGAAGACTTGAAAAACCCTCCTTCTCCCTTGACACAGAGCTCTCGGTTTTGCCCCATTTCTTGAGCAATATTTGTCCAACAATTCTTAAACTCTCAAGTGTTCTTCCCTAAGGTGTTAGGAAGATTGTGTACCAAGAGTTGGAAAAGATTTCACACCCCAGCCTTGAAGGGATGCCTTGGCGAAAGTTGTCATCTTGAAACCCTAAGTGTTCTTCACTTTTTGGAGTTGAATCTTGAAGAAAAGTTGGTTAGGAGCTTCATGGGTTGCTTGTAGCGGATTGGGCGTAAAGATTTGGAGCTAAGACTTGCTTGGAGCGACTTTAAGAACATGGATATTTTGGGCTATTTGAGGTAGTGGAACTTAAACCTCTTTGTGAATTGGTTGTTATACATATATTATAAGTATATTATGGATTATATAATATATGGAGTAAGTTTGGAAGAGTTGGATCTTGTTAACTTGTTAAAAGAAAGGATTGGCCGTTTGCCATTAAAATGGTAAAAATGTATCTTACTTGCTAAGAAGCTAATAACAAAGTAACTATAACTTATATTAAGAATGGAAATATAAGTTGGATGACTAATGAGTAAATTGGATAAGTAAAATGGACAAAGTTGGCCAAGGACCCCAACTTAAGGACTGTATTTACTTTGGACTGTATTTACTTTGGACCGTCTTTACTTTGGATTGTATTTACATTGGACTGTATTTACATTTCTGTTAAGGGGAAGATTTTTCAATCGCGTTAGTTTGGGCGTGTGATCCTTTTTAATTATTGTATTGTTATGAAGGCGTGATAGTAAACGCGTTACGGTTGGCGCGTAATCCCCTTCTTTTACTTATTGTTGTTATGGGCGTGATAGTAAACCGCGTTACCGTTTGGGCGTGTAATCCCCTTCTTTATGTTGTTTAATTATTACGCCTTATATATATATATGGTATATATATTACGGTTATTCGGGCCTTGGTAAAAGATGGAAAAGTGAGTATAAACGGGGGAAGTGCTGCTGAAATTTCCGTAGATTTTGAGGGCTTTTTATTGGTATAAGTCTTCAATGATAAGAAAGGTTTGATAGGAGTACCATGACCATTTTAGGAGTGGAGTACTACGTGTGGCGTGATCTACTTGGCTTAAGGAGTAGCCGACGGGTTGAAGTACTTGGAGCGTTTTGCTTATTGTCGATAAATCGTCGCGAGGTATGTGAACCTCTTCCTATCTTTTCTAGCATGATTGTTGTGAACTATGTAGTACGGTAGACGTACATGTGCTAAGTGATTTGGTTGGTTTAAAACATAGGGTGTTATAATAGCTTTATGGGAAGTTAGTTATAACGACCTTATGTAGGTGAAAATGGTTTATTGATGTTAGAAGTTAAGAGACTTGATCTTATAAGATAAGAGACTTAACTTATTTGTTTTAATGTGGATGTTTGTGTGAAACCTCATTCGTGAGTAATGAGTACTTGGTTTTAAAGGGATAATGTTTCTTGATTTGGGAATCGAATGTGTATCGACAGACCATTGCAGCGTTAATAAAGGAAAATGTATTGAATAATGATGTGTTGTATTAAAACCAGTAGAAACCTCCATCTGCATAGAAGCTAAGATGAGACAAAATGATATTACATTTTCTAGATCATGGCTGCTGTAATAAGATCGTTATAAACAAAGAATAAACTACTCACATATATGACATATGTTACTCAATTGTTTTAAAAGAGATTAAGACTATGAGTTATGAAACCTTTCTAAAATAAGTGACTTGAGCATTTGAAAATGAGAAGCTTGAGAAATTGAAACTAGGCAAACTGGAACTTAGGAAAAGAATGTTGTTACTTGATTTTGAAAAGGAATGTGGGTTGGTCATTCTAATACTATGGGTATAGGGTGACTTTTATAAAAGTAATGGATCTCTTTTAAAGAACTTAGCATTATGTAGTACTTTGGGGTTAAAAACCGGACTTTGGCATAAAATGAAAGTACTTTGAGTTGTGTGAAACTTGCCTATGCTTGTTGTTGTGAAACTTGCCTATGCTTGTTGTTGTGAAACTTGCCTATGCTTGTGATGATAGCCTTTGTTGTGCAAGTGTGGTATTTACGTATTCTGGCGTCTCTCGATAGAGGCGGTCGACTTATTGAGAACTTACTTGGGCGTCTTTGGCGGTGATGGAGAATTCCGGGTATGTTTCCATTTTGATTCTTGTCTTGTTGTTGATGTCACATGGACATGTCTACACCGTCTGATATTCGGAGCATCGGCCGTGCGCGGGTTGATTACCGATATATTGTTATTGTGGTTACATGGACATGTCTACACCGAGGTAGAATTCGGGGCATGTGGCCGTGCGGCGGGGTTGATCACCCAATATATTATTGTTGATGTCACGTGGGCGTGTCTACCGAGGTAGAATTCCGGGCATGTGGCCATGGGGCATTGGTATTATTGTTGCATCATGGACATGTCTACACCGTCTGAGAATTAGGGGCATGCGGCCATGATGCGAACATGATTGATGTTGTGGGCGTAAGACCCATAGTTATATTTGAGTGATGACTTGAGGCGTGAGTCCATTGGACATATTTGCTTTTATGTTGTGGCGTAGTTTGGTTATCATACATGTCTCTGTTTATATAGACTAGTATGATTTCATTCTGATATTTTCTGATTTCACATACTTGGTACTGTTGTCTTGACCTCGCCCTTGAGGCTGCGTTCATGCCGCAGGTAGAAGTACATCGGTCGTGGATCCTCGCTCTCAGGATCTCAGTTCAGCGTTTTGGGAATCTCCGTTTCTCGGAGGCTTATCTTTTGGTATGTGTTCCACTGAGTTGTAGGTTCTTGTACATTCGGGGTATGGCGGGCCTGTCCGTCATAGTTATTGTAAATCTTAAGTGCATGTAATCTTGTTGTGGCGGGGTTTGTAAAGGGATTAAAGCATTCGTTTTGAAAGAGTTGTATTTATTATGTTATTGGAAGGTAACCGTTGGGTTGCTTTGTTTATGTTCATATATCTGTTTCTTGTTTAAGTTTTATTTTCCGCTGGTTTTCTCGATGATTGTATCACTAGGGTGCGGGATAAGGCACGATGCGAACCCCAAAGCGGGTCGTTACACCTTCAGCTAGGCGGTTTATGATATAAAAGCACGAGGAATACACATGAACACGGGTCCACTGTGTCCTAATAAAGCGATGGAGGTAAATACGAAGGCATAGCCGACTACTAACACCAGTACTAGCAAGGTCATAATCGTATCATGATATCTGTCTGGGCGTCACATGATCAAAGGCGGTCACTCGCCGCGATATCAAATGTGCGTGTCTAGCCTCGAACTCTCGCGACTCGCGTAGGCCAACCTCGTAGGCCGCATGAGGTATAACCCGCGTCGGTAGCTACTCCCGGCGTCCGCTGGACTCGCGATCCGCATGGCCACATAGACCGCGTGACCATATAGGCGCGCACTAACACGGAACTCTCGTAGCTCGCGCCGGTCACCTGCACCCGCGTGAGGTATCCTCGAATCATAGTCACATGGTGCACGAGTATTACCCGCGTCGGGTAGCTTAACCTCCGGAAACATGTCAAGGTGAGTGGTACAATACCAACATAACGGCTGATAGTTAAACAACTTAAGCGCAGTCGAAGGGAAACCCCTTTACACAACCATCACAAGATACTAACACACGTAGCATCCTAGCATGTTTACTTAACAAATCAACCAGAAAGTATTACAAGGCTATCACAAACCAACACAATCAAGTTATATACACAAGGTACTTTCTACTATATGATTAACAAGATCGGGTTTTTATCCCCAAAGTACTTCATACATTAACTCTTTAAAAGATCGTTACTTTCACAAAAGTCACACAATACGTAGTATATGGAAATAGAGTGATTATCTTTTGAAGTAAATCAAAACACTTCTCTTCGTAAAATCAAGTAACAACATTATTTTCCAAACGTTCAAGTTTGCCTAATTTCAAATGTTCACGTTTCTTATTTTAGAAAGGTTTCGTAGTTCATAGTCTTATTCATTTAAGAATATAATTCTCTTTTAAACAATCTGAGAGACATATGCCTTATATGTGAGTAGGTTATTCTTGTTCATAATCAATCTTATTAAGCAGCCATGATCTAGAAATGTAATATCATTTTGTCTCATCTTAGCTTCTATGCGGATGGAGGTTTCTCTTGGTTTTAATAATGCTTCATTAATCAAAACATTTCCCTTTATTAACGCCGCGATGGTTTGTCGATACTCATTCGATTTCCAAATCGATAAAACATTATTCCTTTTACAAAACAAGTACTCATTTCTCACGAATGAGGTTTCACACAAAATTTATATTAATTTAATTAAGTCAAGTCTCTTATCTTTTAAGATCAAGTCTCTTAACTTCTAAAATCAATAAATCATTCATTTTATCTCTCTTAAGCCGTTATACCTAACTTCCCATAAAGCTATTATAACTCTTAAGTTTTTAAAACCACAAAGCATTTTCTTACCTACATAAAGCTGTTATAACCAACTTCCCATAAAGCCGTTATAACACTTTATGTTTTAAACCAACCAAATACATTTAACACGTATGCGTCTGGTACTACATAGTTATACACATATCATGCTAGAAAAGATAGGAAGAGGTTCACATACCTCGCGACGATTATCGACTAATAGCAAAACGCTCCAAGTACCTCAAACCGTCGGCTACTCCTTAAGCCAAGTAGATCGCGCCACGCATAGTACTTCAACCTATAAGGCCACAAGGCGCTTATTAACATCTAGGTCTAATCGTAGAACATTCTCTGTAAAATTCGGCGACCTCCCACATGGCAGCGTAAATCTCCTCCTCTATCGCGGCTACCAAGCCAACTGGGGGGTTTACGCCTAACCGGACATGTACAATTCTACTTCACAGTAAGCTACACAAGTCTACTGTAATACCGTCCTACGTAATTACAGTTCAGTTCTCTTCTTTAAATTCAGGCTTAAGTCAAAAGACATTGCCGCAATACTACGCTCAGTTCTAAACAATATTCATTCTATATATAGTATACTTCAACTATATAATCTAACAATCATGTAATTTCCAATTACAATAGGGGGACAAGATATTTACCTCGATAAGCCCAAAATTATCCGAGTTTAATGTCGCTCCTGAGCAACGTTTAGCTCCAACTCCGTGCGCTCCAACCCGCTCCAAACCACCCTTAGAAGTTCTAACCAACTTCTACTTAATACTCCAACTAACTATGGAGATTTTCCTTAGGGTTTCGTTTTTGTGACTGACGGGAAGTATAATAGTATTTCTGGGCTTTTCGTATAGGTATAACCTTGGAATACTACAAGGTATTAGGGCCAAGGTATTTGGGCATTATAACAATACTAGGAGAGTATTTCTATACCACAAAAAGGGGGGTGTATTCTACGAAAACAACTCAAGGTAGGGGGGGTACCCCACGGCCAAGGCCACTAGGAGGGGGGTGCTCTCGGCCACAAGGCCTCACAAAGGGGGCGGGTGGGACGAAACAACCACACAAAGGGGGGAGCTCTCAAGACTTAGGAAAGTTTAGGAATGGATGAAGAAGTCTTCCAAAGGGGTATGTATAGGACAAGCCAAGGCCAACCAATGGCCCAGAACATGCCAAGTGCAAGGCAAGTGTCGGGCCAAGTTTCACCCATGTGTCCTTATCCATCTCCCACCAAAAGATCCTACCAACCCGCTTGACCAACAAGGCCGCAATCGTCCGTTTACGCCACCAATGAGAGGGTGCCAAGTGTGTCGCCTCTCGTTGGTCCAAAATGTTCGTCTCTCGGAAAAATCCAAAAATTAAAAATGATATAGCGGAATTTTCCCTTCGCAAGTTTAGTAAAACGTTTCGTCGAAAAACGACTCTAACCGTGTGTTGTGCACAAATAAAATCGGCCAAGCCTTTCTTTAAAGCCCAAACTTTTCTACGTACGTCCTTACGTACATACTCTGGAAATACGGGGTATAACATTCTCCCCTCCTTAGAAACATTCGTCCCGAATGTTCCTTCTAAGTCTCAAAACAAACGTGCGCCAGTATAGTCTTCACTACTATACTTACGAGAACAAACCTGCCACAACTGGCCACAGAAACACCTGCGCAAATACTTACATCCAAGTCCACGAGGAAACACCTCTAACATCACAGAAGCACTCACCCGAAGTCTAAAATATACTTCCTTCGCACCTTCTTCATACAAAAGAAATGATCACATCGATGCTCGCAATACATGCTCGTTTCTTCCCTTACGCGTCGTACCCTTCTCGTACACTCGAACTCCTTCTCATAACTTACCATATTTCTGTTACTTGATTCCGTTCCCGAAATCTCTGGGTTACTATCTCCAACTTGGTCATCATTAACTGGGAACACTCTGGATGGATCTCCGATTTCCTTCTTCGAGCATAACACGAAAGACTGGACGCACTGCCTCCCAAGTCGGACGACAAATGCTAACATATAGGCAACCTGGCCTATCCCTCACATGTACTCAAAAAGGCCCAAAGTAACTCGGGCTAAGTTTCCTCTGTTTTTCCAAAACTCGTCACACCCTATCCGGGGTGGTACCTTCAAGAAGACCGACCGTCAACCTGAACTTTAAGCGTCGTCGCCGATAATCCGCACGATTTCTCTGAGCTGCCAAAAACCTCTTCTAGATAAGCTTCGCTATCCACGATGCATTGGAACAAGCCTGAACCAACTATCTGAACCTTGCCAACATCGAACCAATCGACCGGCAACTTACACTTCCGCCCCTACAAGGCTTCATAAGGCGACATTTGAAAACTGAAATGGTAGCTACAACACTCCCTCTACAGGAGGAAACAATCCTCACAGCTACCCCTGAAATCAAAACAACGGCAGAGGCGAATGCGGTCCGAGTCTCACTGAGTTCCTAACCTGCTGGTAAAACTTTTAGAAAAAGCAGTAGTACCACTGGCTCCATGCGCCATAAGGTGAAGGTAGGCACCCCGTGCAGCCTCACAACCTTTCTGATATATCAACACTGCAGTGTACATGGTCCTGACCGAAGAACACGATGGGCTGCCCCCATCGGCCTGACTACTGGTCGAACGCATCCACGAACTTGTACGCTGGTTAACTAAACTTGGGCCTAACACCCTCGTGACCCTACCACCCGGCGGGACCACCACAAACTGACCCCACCATAAAATAGGTCGCGGGTTGACCCGCGGCATGGCCTCAACCCGACCCACTCTCGCGTACAACACTTGCTCCCCAATCCGGAACAATCTCACTAATCCACGTTACGAAAACCTAGCGGTCTTCTTAGCTCAACTACCCTTTTTCATATCACGCTACTCAGGGACTTATCCCACAAACATAGCTCACGTGCACTATGTACTCTGGTAAGGGTCAAACCTACATATAGATCTCTCTCTCGAGATGGCCTTGCCTCTAAGGTCTCCACGTATAAAGCTCTAAGGCTCACACTTTTCCTATCCCCCAATCTTTCCCGGTTACTAACCATGATTTCTAATCACAACTAACACACTGCTATCAGAACATAGCACTTAAGATATACTCATCTTATCACACATACTGATCTCTAGAGGGTTAAGGATATACCTTTATCTACTGCTTCACTCCCCTTAGTCGTTCTAATCAAACCTGCCCCGTAGGGCACATAGCTAGGGAAGATGACGAACTACCCACCGATCCTGAAGGCTAAGTCCTCCTACTAGGACACTCTTTCGACATCAGACCCTGACGGTCGTAGGTACAACAAGTACCAACTAAAAGACGACATTCCCCGGGATGGCGCTGTCATCTTGTGAACAACGGGAAAAAAAGCGAATCCGGTGTTTGGAACCTACGTGTAGCGTGAGCGGAAGCTCGATCTCGACCAACTCCTGCATACCGAGCGTCCACGAACCTGTGGAGGACCACTCTGCACTGGTGGATGTGCGTATCTAATCTGCTGCTGAGGTGGGTCGCCTTGAAAGTTACCAAAGGACGCTTCATTACGGCCTGCCTGTCGCCCGGTTAACCCGTCGATCTCTACGTTTCTCGGCCTGCTGTGCATAAGCCCTTACACAGGCCATGCTCAAGCCTAACTGAAGAATTACTCCTGCACGACCCTCTCTTAGATATTCCTCAAGACTCGCGGTACATCGGTATATTCTCTGGTAGCCAAATCCATAGCTAGTAACAGGGTCGCCTCTTTGAAATCTCTATTCTCTGTTCCCGGTCGTGGAACTGAAGGTCCATATATCATGGCCGCAGTAGGAACTGCTGCCGCCGTGCTAAACTCTGCTGGGGCTGGTGACGTAGCATAACTCCCCGAACGAAGCACCTAACTCAGGTGATGGTTGGGCCTGTGCCCTCGTAACCCTCTGTACTGCTCGCGGCTCGCCGGCTGCCTTGCGCCTCACGGGCGGGTTTACCCTACGCGGGGCATAGCGGTAAGGAAAGAAATACGTTAGAGGGTCGACCTATCCACAAAGCTCTAAGGCACGATCTCGGAATGAGAAGAATGGAAACCAATCCTACATATCCTATAGCCTCACGATTATTGGTGTGGTGCAACACACCGATAATCAAGACTCTACTAGATACGGTCTGTAGACACTTTCCGAGGATTAAGCGCTCGATACCACTTTTGTCACGACCGAACCGGGCGTGGTAGTGCCTACCGGGCACCCAAGTAGTCATACATCAGTGTCAATGGAACATAAAACAAGACATGATAAAATATGAAATGTGAAAGCTTGATTATACGAGAAAAACTTGTCTTTCGGCATATATATACAACTTCAAAACGAGCGATTACATCCCTCTTACAAATTCTGCCTGCAAAGATTACTCTGCACCTCTACGAATGATACGACAACAATGGCGGGGCGGGGCCCGCCATACCACGAATGTAAATACCTACAACGGCGGACTATACGGCTGATAAGCCTCGGAGAAAGCGGAGCTTCCCAGTGACTGTGACCTACGGCGAGGATCAACGGCGGTGTACCTTTACTGCGGCATGAACGCGGCCCCGAAGAGTCGATGCTGAGTGCAGAGTATGTGAAGCGAAAATCAGTAAATGAAATCATAGCGATCTATATAAAGCAGGAGACATGTATGATAACCAAACTACGATTCCTGATAAATAACCGATCATCTCAAGTTAGGGACTCACGCCTCAAAGTCATCACTCGTGCGTGGAATACCTTCCTCATCGGCGGATTTATGATATAAAAGCACAAGGAATACACATGAACACGGGTCCACTGTGTCCTAATAAAGCGATGCAGGTAAGAAATGCGAAGGCATAGCCGACTACTAACACCTACGATACTAGCAAGGTCATAATCAGATCATGATATCTGTCTGGGCCGTCACATGATCAAAGGCGGTCACTACCGCTGCGATATCAAATGTCGCGCGTCTAGCCACAGAACTCTCGCGACTCGCGTAGGCCAACCTCATAGGCCGCATGAGGTATAACCCGCGTCGAGGTAGCTACTCCGGCGTCCGCTGGACTCGCGATCCGCGTAGCACATAGACCGCGTGACCATATAGGCGCACACTAACACGGAACTCGTAGCTCGCGCAGGTCCACCTGCACCCGCGTAGGTATCCTCGAATCATAGTCACCAATCGCTGAGTATTACCCGCGTCGGAGGCGACAACCTCGGAAACATGTCGAGGTGAGTGGTACAATACCAACATAACGGTGATAGTTAAACAACTTAAGCGCGATCGAAGGAAACCCCTTTACACAACCATCACAAGATACTAACACGTAGCATCCTAGCATGTTTACTTAACAAATCAACGAAAGTATTACAAGGCTATCACAAACCAACACAATCAAGTTATATACACAAGGTACTTTCTACTATATGATTAACAAGATCGGGTTTTTATCCCCAAAGTACTTCATACATTAACTCTTTAAAAGATACGTTACTTTCACAAAAGTCACACAATACCCGTAGTATATGGAAATAGAGTGATTATCTTTTGAAGTAAATCAAAACACTTCTCTTCGTAAAATCAAGTAACAACATTATTTTCCAAACGTTCAAGTTTGCCTAATTTCAAATGTTCACGTTTCTTATTTTAGAAAGGTTTCGTAGTTCATAGTCTTATTCATTTAAGAATATAATTCTCTTTTAAACAATCTGAGAGACATATGCCTTATATGTAAGTAGGTTATTCTTGTTCATAATCAATCTTATTAAGCAGCCATGATCTAGGAAATGTAATATCATTTTGTCTCATCTTAGCTTCTATGCAGATGGAGGTTTCTACTGGTTTTAATAATGCTTCATTAATCAAAACATTTCCCTTTATTAACGCTGCAGTGGTTTGTCGATACTCATTCTGATTTTCGAAATCAGTAAAACATTATTCCTTTTACAAAACAAGTACTCATTTCTCACGAATGAGGTTTCACACAAAATTTATATTAATTTAATTAAGTCAAGTCTCTTATCTTTTAAGATCAAGTCTCTTAACTTCTAAAATCAATAAATCATTCATTTTATCTCTCTTAAGCCGTTATACCTAACTTCCCATAAAGCTATTATAACTCTTAAGTTTTTAAAACCACAAAGCATTTTCTTACCTACATAAAGCTGTTATAACCAACTTCCCATAAAGCCGTTATAACACTTTATGTTTTAAACCAATCAAATACATTTAACACGTATGCGTCTAGTACTACATAGTTATACACATATCATGCTAGAAAAGATAGGAAGAGGTTCACATACCTCGCGGCGATTATCGACTAATAGCAAAAGCGCTCAAGTACCTCAAACCGTCGGCTACTCCTTAAGCCAAGTAGATCGCGCCACGCATAGTACTTGACCTATAAGGCCACAGCGCTTATTAACATCTAGGTCTAATCGTAGAACATTCTACAGAAAATTCGCGACACCTCCCCCATGGCGTAAATCTCCTCCTCTATCGCGGCCGGCTACCAAGCCAACCAGGGGGGGGGGGGTTTACACGTCTAACCGGACGTGTACAATTCTACTTCACAGTAAGCTACACAAGTCTACTGTAATACCGTCCTACGTAATTACAGTTCAGTTCTCTTCTTTAAATTCAGGCTTAAGTCAAAAGACATTGCCGCAATACTACGCTCAGTTCTAAACAATATTCATTCTATATATAGTATACTTCAACTATATAATCTAACAATCATGTAATTTCCAATTACAATAGGGGGACAAGATATTTACCTCGATAAGCCCAAAATTATCCGAGTTTAATGTCGCTCCTGAGCAACGTTTAGCTCCAACTCCGTGCGCTCCAACCCGCTCCAAACCACCCTTAGAAGTTCTAACCAACTTCTACTTAATACTCCAACTAACTATGGAGATTTTCCTTAGGGTTTCGTTTTTGTGACTGACGGGAAGTATAATAGTATTTATGGGCTTTTCGTATAGGTATAACCTTGGAATACTACAAGGTATTAGGGCCAAGGTATTTGGGCATTATAACAATACTAGGAGAGTATTTCTATACCACAAAGGGGATTGTATTCTCTGAAAACAACTCAAGGTAGGGGGTACCCGCGGCAAGGCCACTAGGAGGGGTGCTCTCGGCACAAGGCCTCACAGGGGAGGGTGGGACGAAACAACCACACAAAGGGGAGCTCTCAAGACTTAGGAAAGTTTAGGAATGGATGAAGAAGTCTTCCAAAGGGGTATTTAAAGTACAAGCCAAGGCCAACCAATGGCCAAGATCATGACAAGTGCAAGGAAAGTGTAGGTCCAAGAATCACCCATGTGTCATTATCCAACTACCACCAAAATATCCTACCAACCCGCCCGGACCAACAAGGCCACCAATCGTCCATTTACGCCGCTGATGAGAGGGTGCCAAGTGTAAGCCTCTCGTTGGTCCAAAATGTTACGTCTCTCGGAAAAATCCGGAAAAAGTAAAAATGCTAGAGCAGGAATTTTCCCTTCTCAAGTTTAGTAAAACGTTTCGTCGAAAAACGACTCTAACCGTGTGTTGTGCACAAATAAAATCGGCCAAGCCTTTCTTTAAAGCCCAAACTTTTCTACGTACGTCCTTACGTACATACTCTGGAAATACGGGGTATAACACAACTCTTTCAAAACGAACAGTTTAATCCTTTTTACAAACCCTGCCCACAACAGTACTACAGACCTCTAAGAGTTTTTATACAACATGACGGAGAACGGAGAACGGAGCTTCCCAACGCTGAACTGTGATCCTAAGAGCGAGGATCAACTACCGATGTACTCCTACCTGCGGCATGAACGCAGCCCCCCGAAGGAGGTCGATTACAACGGTACCAAGTATGTGGCCCGAAAATCTGCGATTAAATCATAACGATCTACATAAAGCGGGAGCATGTATGATAACAAAAATACGATGCAGCAACATAAGCGGTCAAGTCGTGGACTCGCGCCTCAACGTCATCACTCGATATAACTATGGGTCTCACGCCCACAACATCAATCATGTTCGCCTCGTGGCGCGTGCCGGAGTCTGCGCCGGTGTAGACATGTCCGTGATGCAATAATAACAATGCCGCACGGCGCGTACGGAATGCGCCGGTGTAGACATGTCCATGTAATATCAACAACAATATCTTTGGGTGATCAACCCGCGCGTAGCATGCCCCGGAGTCTGCATCGGTGTAGACATGTCCATGTAACCACAATAACAATATATCGGGTAATCAACCCTGCCACATGCCCCCGGAATTCTGCATCGGTGTAGACATGTCCATGTAGCAATAATAACAATATATCTCACAGCCAGGCTATCACAAGCAAGCACAAGCAAATTACCATACTTCTAGACTTTCATAAAAAGATCCATTCTTTATCAAGAAGTCACCTGATATCAACATTTGCACAACAAAGGCTATCTCAACAAGCATAGACGAGTTACACAACAACAAGCATAGGCAAGTTATACAACAACAAGCATAGGCAAGTTATACCTAACTCAAGGTACTTCCATTTTATATCAAAGTCCGGGTTTTAACCCTAAAGTACTACGTACGTTAAATTCCTTTTAAAGAGATCCATTCCTTTTATAAAGGTCACCCGATACCCGTAGTATAAAAATAGAGTGACTCACATTTTTAGGTAAACCAAAACACTTTCCTTTTCAACAACATTCTTTCCCCTAAAGTTCCAGTTTGCCTAATTTCAATTACTCAGGTCTCTTTATTTTAGAAAAGTTTCATAGTTCATAGTCTTAATCATTTAAGAATATAATTCTCTTTTAAACAATCTGAGAAACATATGTCTTATACGTGAGCCGTTTATTCTTGTTTACAACAATCCTGTTACAGCAGCCATGATCTAGGAAATGTAATACAATTTTGTCAGATGGAGGTTTCTACTGGTTTTAATAACAATTAGTTATTTGTCAATACACTTTCCTTTATTAGCGCTGCTGTGGTTTGCTCGACACTTATTCTCATTTCCAAATCGAGAAACATTATTCTTTTTAAAACCAAGTACTCATTACTCGCGAATGAGGTTTCACAACACTTTTAACAAAATGTTAATCACCAAGTAAAACAAGTTAAGTCTCTTATCTTTCAGGATCAAGTCTCTTAACTCCTACAATCAATAAACCAATCTTTTACCTACATAGAGTCGTTATAACTAACTTCCCATAAAGCTATCATAACACCCTATGTTTTAAACCAACCAACTCATTTAGCACATGTACGTCTACCGTACTACATAGTTTACAAAGCATCATGCTAGAAAGGATAGGAAGAGGTTCACATACCTCGCGACGATTATCGACAATAAGCAAAACGCTCACGATCAGTAACGGCTAGCCTTTTCCACTCTTCAAGTAGAATACGCTACTCGTAGTACTTCCACCTATAAGGCCACAAACGTCTATTAACTTCTAACCGCATGGTTCCATATTCTATAGAAAATTCGGCGACTCCCGCAACCGCGTAAATCTCCTCTATCGAGGCTACCAAGCCAACCAGTGGGGTTATACGCCTAACGGACGTATACAATTCTACTACAGAATACCACACAAGTCTCATGTCTGATCCTATGTAATTACGATTCGATTCTCTTCTTTATATTGAGCTTAAGTCAAAAGACATTGCAAAGCTATGTTCGATTCTATATATAGTATACTTCAACTATATAATCCTACAACATGTAATTTCCAATTACAATAAGGGGACAAGAGTATTTACCTCGATAAGCCCAAAATTATCCAAGTTATAATGTCGATCCTGAGCAAGGTTTAGCTCCTACTCCGTGCGCTCCAATCCGCTCCAAACAACCCTTAGAAGTTCTAACCAACTTCTACTTAAATACTTCAACCCGCTATGAAGATTTCCTTAGGGTTTCGGTTTGAGACTAAAAGGACAAAAGGTAGTATTTCCGGGCTCTACGTATAGAGGTAACTTTTGGAATACTACAAGGTATAAGGCTAAGGTATTTAGGGCATTATAACAATACTTGGAGAGTATTTCTACCAAGAGGGGGGGTGTATTATACGAGACAACTAGGCTGGGGGGTACCTCGGCTGGACACTACAAAGGGGAGGGAGGCCTCTCGGCCAAAGCTTCTCAAAGGGGAGACCTCTTGGACGAGAACACAACACAAGAGGGGAGGGAGGATTTCAAGACTTAGTGAAATTTAGGATGAAGAAGTCTTCCACAAGGGAGGGATATTTATAGGGAAACCAATGGCCTTGATCAAGCCAAGTGCAAGGCAAGTGTAAGGCCAAGATCAAGCCAAGTGCACCCTAAGCCTACACCCCAAAACAAGGCACAAAACATGGCACCAAACATGGCAAAAAGTAAGGCACAAAACAAGGCCAAAACAAGGCACCAATCGGCCAAGGCCAAACCGCCCCTTAGGCGTCCACTTGAGGGTGACAAGTGTCACCCTCTCGTTGGTCCAAAATGTTTCGTCTCCGGAAAAATCGCAAATGACATAGCCGGAATTTTCCCTTCGCAAGTTCTGTAAAACGTTTCGTCGAAAAACGATTCTAATCGGGTGTTGTGCACAAATTTCGAACCTATGCCAAACTTTAAGTCTCAAATTGTCGTACGTACGTCCTTACGTATATACTCTGAAAATACGGGGTATAACATTCTCCCCTCCTTAGAAACATTCGTCCCGAATGTTCCTTCTCAAAGCGGATATCGATGAAGTTCCTTCAACAAGTTGCCAACGCCACACGGCCACGAAATAACACACGTTCTCTTCCTTCCTTACTCGTCGTGCCCCGCCGAACACTTGAACTCTCGATAATCGTACCATACTTGATCGTCGCTTTCCAAAGCGTGAGTCACTACCTCCAAACTTGGTCATCTTACTAGCTTCACTTTCCGCCAAGGCCATTCCCGGCCTTCACGAACCGATTCTGGTCGAACGCATCCACGAACTCATACGATGGTTAACTAAACTCGGGCCTAGCATCCTAGTGACCCTACCACCTGGCGAGACCACCCCGAACTGACCCTACCACAAACCGGGCTGCGGGTTGACCCGCGAATGGTCCTCAACCCGACCCCACAACCGCGCCGCACTCTTGTTCCCCGATCCGGAACAATCTTACCTATTCAAGTCATGAAAGCTACCACTTCCATTTTACACAACCCAAGGAATTCCCCACAATAACTCCACGTATACTACGCACTCTGATAAAGGTCAAACATAAAATAAATCTTTTACACAAGACGACCTTACCTCTAAGGTCTCAATCGTGAAATAGTCTAAGGTTCACACTAACCATGCCCCCAGGCTTACCCTTCTACACTAACCAGGTTTCTAAATCACATTTTAGCACAAAGCTATCCGAACACAACACTAAACACATCAGCATACAAAACTCTAGAGGGTTAAGGATAAATCTGTCTCTACCGCTTCTAATCACAGTCCTGCCCTGCAGGGCGCATAACTAGTGAAGGTGATGAACCAACCACTGATCCTGAAGGCTGAGTCGTAACATCCGTGCTACCCTTGGTCGGACAGTTCCTCGCAAAATGGCCCTGCTGGCCGCAAAAATAACAAGCTCCCTTGGCACCACGACACTCCCCGAAATGCGGTCTACCACATCGACCACACCGAGGTAGGGGTGACTGCATCTGGCCAACACCCCTACTTCCCTGGAAACCTGAACCCTTGGAGCCCTGACCTGCTCCCGAATACTCTGGATGCCCTGAAGGTTGTGGAGGACCACTCTGCACTGGCGGAGGTACAAAACTAGTCTGCTGCTGAGGCGGTCCGCCTCGAAAGTCACCAAAGGACCCTGTTGCTCTGGCCCTCTTCTGCTGATCTTGGTCATTCCGTCGACCTCTCCGCTCTTCACCCCCAAGTGCATAAGCCTGCATGCGGGCAATGTCCATGCCCGGCTGAAGAGCTACACCCGAGCAAGCCTCTGCCAAGTAGTCATCTAACCCGGTAACGTAGCGGTGTACTCTGTCCTCCATATCAGCTACTACAGCGGGGGCATACCGAGCCAATGAGTCGAACTCCACATTGTACTCCCGAACTGTACGCCCGTTCTGCCTCAACATCAAAAATCTGTCGGTCCGAGCCCTCCTCATCTGTGGAGGCAAGAAATGTGCAAGAAATGCCCCCGAGAACTCGTCCCAAACGGCTGGAAGTGCATTCTCTCCCCGGGACAGCTCCCACGAATCAAACCCGATCGCTGCGGTATCACGCGCGACGATGCGAACCTAAGACCACCGACTCGGTCTCCGAAGCCTTGATCACTCTCATGATCCGCTGTAACTGTCGGATGAACTCCTGCGGATCATCCTCAGGCCTCGACCCGTAGAACTCTGGCGGGCTACATCTCAGAAAGTCCTGTAGCCTCAAACTATCCGATCTAGGGTGAACCATCGTGCTCTTTGGGCCAGGCTATGCGTCGGCCTATCCTCATATCGGCCACGACCACGGCCAAGAATCGCCATCTCCTTGTACCTATCTCATCTGCTCCGGGTTGTGGGACCGAGGCTCGTCTTGTGGTCTCAACGACCATCGCTGCGCTCTAAACTCTGCTTTGGGTGGCGGCGTCATAAAACTCGCCGTCAAGCACAATCTCAGTCGGCCGGGCTGCGCCCTCGTACTCCTCAGATCTCACTAGCGGCACCCTCGGTGCCTTGCCCCGGGCTCGTTGCCTTGCGCGGAGGCATAATCGTAAAAGCGAGATACGTCATAGGGTCCAACTTACAACATGACTAAGGCACGATCTCGTAATGAGAAGGATGGAAACCAATCCTAAATGTCCTATAGCCTCACGATTATAGATGTGGTGCACAACACACCGATAATCAAGACTCTACTAGACACGGTGCGTAGACACTTTCCGAGGATTAATCGCTCGATACCACTTTTGTCACGACCGATCCGGGCGTGGTCGTGCCTACCCTGCACCCTAGTGATACAACATCGAGAAAACCAGCGGAAAATAAAACTTAAACAAGAAACAAGATATATGATCATAAACAAAGCCAACCAAACGGTTACGCTTCCAATAAAATATATATATACAACTCTTTCAAAACGAACAGTTTAATCCTTTTACAAACCCCACCACAGTACTACAGACCTCTAAGAGTTTTTATACAACATGACGGGACAGGGCCGCCATACCCCTGAATGTACAAGAACCTACAACTCAGGTAACATCCCAAATATAAGCCTCCGGATAACCGGAGCTTCCCAACGCTGAACTGTGATCCTAAGAGCGAGGATCAACTACCGATGTACTCCTACTGCGGCATGAACGCAACCCCAAAGGAGGTCGATAACAGTACAGTATGTGAAATCGAAAATCTGCGGTTAAATCATAACAGTCTACATAAAGCGGGAGACATGTATGATAACAAAAATACAGTACGCAACATAAAAGCAGTCAAGTCAGGGACTCACGCCCTCAACGTCATCACTCAATATAACTATGGGTCTCACGCCCACAACATCAATCATGGCGCGTGCCGGAGTCTGCGCCGGTGTAGACATGTCAATGATGCAACAATAAGAACAATGCCGCATGGCCACGCCCCTGTGCGCCGGTGTAGACATGTCCATGTAATATCAACAACAATATCTTTGGGTGATCAACCCGCGCGTAGCCACATGCCCCGGAGTCTGCGCCGGTGTAGACATGTCCATGTAACCACAATAACAATATATCGGGTAATCAACCCTGCCGCATGGCCACATGCCCCCGGAATTCTGCATCGGTGTAGACATGTCCATGTAGCAATAATAACAATATATCTCACAGCCAGGCTATCACAAGCAAGCACAAGCAAATTACCATACTTCTAGACTTTCATAAAAAGATCCATTCTTTATCAAGAAGTCACCTGATATCAACATTTGCACAACAAAGGCTATCTCAACAAGCATAGGCGAGTTACACAACAACAAGCATAGGCAAGTTATACAACAACAAGCATAGGCAAGTTATACATAACTCAAGGTACTTCCATTTTATATCAAAGTCCGGGTTTTAACCCTAAAGTACTACGTACGTTAAATTCCTTTTAAAGAGATCCATTCCTTTTATAAAGGTCACCCGATACCCGTAGTATAAAAATAGAGTGACTCACATTTTTAGGTAAACCAAAACACTTTCCTTTTCAACAACATTCTTTCCCCTAAAGTTCCAGTTTGCCTAATTTCAATTACTCAGGTCTCTTTATTTTAGAAAAGTTTCATAGTTCATAGTCTTAATCATTTAAGAATATAATTCTCTTTTAAACAATCTGAGAAACATATGTCTTATACGTGAGCCGTTTATTCTTGTTTACAGCAGCCATGATCTAGGAAATGTAATACAATTTTGTCTTATCTTAGCTTCTATGCAGATGGAGGTTTCTACTGGTTTTAATAACAATTAGTTATTTGTCAATACACTTTCCTTTATTAGCGCTGCTGTGGTTTGCTCGACACTTATTCTCATTTCCGAAATCAGTAAAACATTATTCTTTTTAAAACCAAGTACTCATTACTCGCGAATGAGGTTTCACAACACTTTTAACAAAATGTTAATAACCAAGTAAAACAAGTTAAGTCTCTTATCTTTCAGGATCAAGTCTCTTAACTCCTACAATCAATAAACCAATCTTTTACCTACATAGAGTCGTTATAACTAACTTCCCATAAAGCTATCATAACACCCTATGTTTTAAACCAACCAACTCATTTAGCACATGTACGTCTACCGTACTACATAGTTTACAAAGCATCATGCTAGAAAGGATAGGAAGAGGTTCACATACCTCGCGACGATTATCGACAATAAGCAAAACGCTCCACAGTACTGTAACCCGGCTAGCCTTTTCCACTCTTCAAGTAGAATACGCTACTCGTAGTACTTCCACCTATAAGGCCACAAACGTCTATTAACTTCTAACCGCATGGTTCCATATTCTACAGAAAATTCGGCAGCACCTCCCCCCCCGCAACCGCGTAAATCTCCTCCTCTATCGAGGCCGGCTACCAAGCCAACCAGGGGGGGTTATACGTCTAACCGGACGTATACAATTCTACTACACAGAATACCACACAAGTCTATGTCTGATCTATGTAATTACGATTGATTCTCTTCTTTATATTCAGGCTTAAGTCAAAAGACATTGCCGCAAAGCTATGTTCAGTTCTATATATAGTATACTTCAACTATATAATCCTACAACATGTAATTTCCAATTACAATAAGGGGACAAGAGTATTTACCTCGATAAGCCCAAAATTATCCAAGTTATAATGTCGATCCTGAGCAAGATTTAACTCCTACTCCGTGCGCTCCAATCCGCTCCAAACAACCCTTAGAAGTTCTAACCAACTTCTACTTAAATACTTCAACCCGCTATGAAGATTTCCTTAGGGTTTCGGTTTGAGACTAAAAGGACAAAAGGTAGTATTTCCGGGCTCTACGTATAGAGGTAACTTTTGGAATACTACAAGGTATAAGGCTAAGGTATTTAGGGCATTATAACAATACTTGGAGAGTATTTCTACCAAGAGGGGGGGTGTATTATACGAGACAACTAGGCTAGGGGTACCCTCTACTAGACACTACAAAGGGAGGGAGGCCTCTACCAAAGCTTCTCAAAGGGGGAGACCTCTTGGACGAGAACACAACACAAGAGGGGAGGGAGGATTTCAAGACTTAGTGAAATTTAGGATGAAGAAGTCTTCCACAAGGGAGGGGTATTTATAGGGAAACCAATGGCCTTGATCAAGCCAAGTGCAAGGAAAGTGTAAGGCCAAGATCAAGCCAAGTGCACCCTAACCCTACACCCCAAAACAAGGCACAAAACATGGCACCAAACATGGCACAAAGTAAGGCACAAAACAAGGCCAAAACAAGGCACCAATCGGCCAAGGCCAAACCGCCCCTTAGGCGTCCACTGAGGTGACAAGTGTCACCTCTCGTTGGTCCAAAATGTTTCGCCTCGGAAAAATCCATAAAAATCGCAAATGACATAGCCGAATTTTCCTTCGCAGTTCTCAGAAACGCGTTTAAAAAACGATTCTAATCGGGTGTTGTGCACAAATTTCGAACCTATGCCAAACTTTAAGTCTCAAATTGTCGTACGTACGTCCTTACGTATATACTCTGAAAATACGGGGTATAACAGATAAAAACCCGAACTTGTTAACATAAAGTAGAAAGTACCTTGTGTGAATAACTTGATTGTGTTGGGTTGTGATTATCACGACCCGTTCCGGGGCCCTTGACTGGTGCCTTACCCGGGCACCCAAGTAGTCATACATCAGAGTAATCAGCGGAATATAAAACAACCAAGATATGAAACAGTATAAATTGAGACACAGTTTATCTGAAGAAAAGTTGTCTTTCGGCATATATATATAAATACCCAAAGTGAACAGTTACATCCCAACCTTTTAACAGGGCTACAGACCTCTAATGATTTATAACAACAATGGCGGGACAGGGCCCCGCCATACCCCTGAATACAAATACCTACAACGGCAGGGGACCATACCAAAAAGCAAAGCCTCCGGAGAAACGGAGCTTTCCCAAACGCTGAAACGATGATCCTAAGAGCGGGGATCAACAACAGGAGTACCTTTACCTGCGGCATGAACGCATTTCGAAAAGAGGTCGATAACAGTACCAAGTATGTGAAACGAAAATCAGAAATGAAATCATAGTAGTCTATATAAAGCAGGAGACATATATGATAACCAAACTACAGTTCACAATAAATAAGCAGTCATGTCAAGTCAGGGACTCACGCCCTTAAAGCCATCACTCAAATATAACTATGGGTCTCACGCCCATAACATAAACAAGAGCGAAATGGATATACTGTAACTGGTCTTTTCTAGGCCGCTAATGATCGAAGCAAGGCCAATCGCCCATAGTATCATTATGCGTGCCTAATCCTGGACTTCCCGCAGCCCGCATAGGTCACACATAGACCCGCATAGATCGTATAGACGCGTCGTAGCTAACCCCGGTACCCTCCTGGACTCCCGCAGCCCGCGTAGTCTCAATAGACCGCATAGTCACACAGACCGCATAGGGCATCCCCCGCATCGGGTTAAAACACCCGGAATGATCAATCCTGGAGCATACCGCTGTTCCGCATAGTCACATAGACCGCATAGGCCGTATAGACCCGCATCAAGGGTGGCAAGCCCTCGGTATAATAAGTCAAGGGGGTATGTGATATAATAACAGTAAAACGGGCTTAAATTTTAGCAACGTAAGCACAACAAGAATATCACAAGATACTAACACACGTAGCATCCTAACATGTTTACCTATCCAATCAACAAGAAAATATTACAAGGCTATCACAAACCAATACAATCAAGTTCTCCACACAAGGTACTTTCTACTTTATATTAACAAGTTCGGGAGTTTATCCCCAAAGTACTTCATACAATAACTCTTTAAAAGATCCGTTTCTTTCACGAAAGTCACACAATACCCGTAGTATAAAAATAGTGTGACTATCTTTTTAAGTAAATCAAAACACTTCTCTTTGTAAAATCAAGTAACAACCTTATGTTCCAAACGTTCAAGTTTGCCTAATTTCAAATTCTCAAGTTTCTCATTTTCGAAAGGTTTCGTAGTTTATAGTTTTAATCACTCAATGATATAATTCTCCTTTAAAACAATTTGAGAAACATATGCCTTATATGTGAGTAGGTTATTCTTGTTCATAATCAATCTTATTTAAGCAGCCATGATCTAGGAAATGTAATATCATTTTGTCTCATCTTAGCTTCTATGCAGATGGAGGTTTCTACTGTTTTTAATAATACTTAATTATTCCATACATTTTCCTTTATTAGCGCTGCAGTGGTTTGTTCGATACTTATTCTGATTTCCGAAATCAGTAAAACATTATTCTTTAAAAACCAAGTACTCATTACTCACGAATGAGGTTTCACACTTATTAACAACATTCACATCAAGTCAATTAAGTTAAGTCTCTTATCTTTAAGATCAAGTCTCTTAACTTCTACAATTAATAAACCATTCTTTTTATCTCTCTTAAGTTGTTATACCTAACTTCCCATAAAGCCAGTATAATTCTTAAGCTTTTAAAACCAAGTATTACTCTTCTTTCAAAAAGGTTTCTTAATTCCTTTGAAATACTTCCAGATCTTTATTATTCAGGCTTAAGTCAAAAGACATTGCCGTAAAACTATGTTCAGTAAATACACGTACGTCTACCGTACTAAATATATATTCTTTTAAAATATCATGCTCAAGAGGATAGGAAGAATCACATACCTCGCGACGATTTATCGACTATTAGCAAATAGCTCCAAGTACTGTAATCCTGTAATTATTTTCCACCCGTCGGGTAGAATATGCTACTCGCAGTACTTCAACCTATAACGGTTATACAAGTCTATCAATGTCTAGACTACTCGGTAGAATAAATCTAGATACAAGATTCTACGGAAAAATTGGGCAGCACTTCCCTACCCGTCAAGCTACTCAAGTCTACTGTAAATACAGTCCTATGTAGGTACAGTTCAATTCTATACTTTAATATTCTTCTATATCTTCTTATACTCAAGTCTTAACTATTCTTATATGTAATATCCAATTACAATAGAAGGACAAGAGTATTTACCTCGATGAGCCCAAAATTATCCTAGATAAAGTCGATCCTGAGCAAGGTTTAGCTCCTACTCCGTACGCCCCAATGCGCTCCAAGAACCCTTAGAAGTTGGTACACAACTTCTACTTACTACTTCAATCTACAATGAAGTTTCTCTTAGGGTTTCGTTTGTGACTAAGGAAGTATAGATAGTATTTGGGCTTTTAGTATAGAGGGGACTTTGGAAATACTACAAAGTATAAGGGCTAAAGTATTTTGCCATAGCAACAATACTTGAAGAGTATTTTCTACTAAGGGAGGGGGGGGTTTAGGCTAGCTCTTTAGAGAGGGGGACTTAGGCGAGAACAACTCTCGAAGGGGAGGATTTTTAAGACTTGGAAAATATTTGTGGATGAAGCAGTCATCAACTCCAGGGGGGTATTTATAGGCCAACCAATGGCCAAGATGAAGCCAAGTGCTAGGCAAGGTTAGGGTGATATTTTACCCAAGTGTCCTTATCCATCTACTACACAAAAATATCCTACCTAACCTTGACTAAAACTAAGCCACAAAATCGTCCAAGCTTGGCCCTTGTTTGCCGTCCATTGAGGTGACAAGTGTCACCTCCGTTGGTCCAAAATATTTCATCTCTCGGAAAAATCCGCAAAATAATAAATGACATAGCCGTAATTTTCCTACATGGTGTGGAAAGCGTTTCGTCGGAAAGCGATTCTTTCGGTAGTTGTGAACAAAATTTCGTCCTTGCCTAACTTTAAGGCTCAAACTTTTCTCGTCGTCCTTACGTGCATACTGCAGAAAATACGGTATAACATTCTCCCCTCCTTAGAAACATTCGTCCCGAATGTTCCTTCTCAAGACGGATAACGATGAAGTTCCTCTTAACACATGCTCACTCCTTCCCGCTGCATTCGTACCCTCCTCGTACACTCGAACTCCTTCTCATAACTTATCACCTTTCTGTTACTGCTTCTGTTTCCAAAATCTCTGGGTTACTACCTCCAACTTGATTAACCTAAAGGCAACTTGGCCTATTTCCCAAAGGATCTGAAAACGCTCCAAGTACCTCAGGCTAAGTTTCCCCTGCTTTCCCAAATCTCGTCACACCCTTCCGGGTGGTACCTTACAGAAGACCGACCGTCAATCTGAGCTCCAAGTGTCGACGCCGATTATCCGTATGACTTTTGTTGTCTCTGAGCTGCCAATAACCTCTTCTGGATAAGCTTCACCCTATCCACATCCTGCCGAAACAAGTATGAATCAACTATCTGAACCTTGCCAACATCGAACCAATCGATCGGCAACTTATACTTCCGCCCCTACAAGGCGTCATAAGACGACATCCGAATACTGAAACGGTAGCTACAAAACACTCCTTCAACAGGAGGCAACCATCCTTCTGACTTCCTTGAACTCCAATGTTATACCCGTATTTCCGGTATGTATGCGTGGGGCGTGCGTAGAAAAATTTGAACTTTAAAGTGGCTTGGACGATTTATTTTGTGCACAACACCCGGTTAGAGTCGTTTTTCGACGAAACGTTTTACACAACTCGCGTAGGATAAATTACGGCTATGTCATTTCTAATTTTTGCGGATTTTTCCGAGAGACGAAACATTTTGGGCCAACAAGAGGGCGACACTTGTCACCCTCCAATTGGCGGACGTATTGGGCGGATTTGGACGATTTGGATGGCTTATTTTGTCAAGTAGTTGGTAGGATATTTTGTGGTAGATGGATAAGGTGTACTTGGCTTGATCTTGGCCTTACACTTGCCTTGCACTTGGCATGATCTTGGCCATTGGTTGGCCTTTACTTGACCTATAAATACCCCTCTAAGTTGAAGACTTTCTTCATCCACAAATACTTTCTAAGTGTTAAAATCCTCCCCCTCTCCTAGTAGTGTTCTCGTCCAACACCATCCCCCTCCCCCTTTGAGAAAATCCCTTGGCCGAAACCCGCCCTTGCCTAGTGGTTCTAGCCGAGAACCCCCTCCCCCTAGCCTAGTTGTGCTAGTCGAAATACTACCCCCCTTGGTAGAGGAATACTCTCCAAGTGTTGTTGTTATGCCCAAATACTTTAGCCCTTATACCTTGTAGTATTCCAAGGTTATACCTATACGAAAAGCCCGGAAAATACTATTATACTTTCCTTTAGCCACAAAACGAAACCCTAAGGAAATCTCCATAGTTATTTGGAGTATTAAGTAGAAGTTGGTTAGAACTTCTAAGGGTTGTTTGGAGCGAATTGGAGCGCACGGAGTTGGAGCTAAACCTTGCTCAGGATCGACTTTTATCTCGGATAATTTTGGGCTTATCGAGGTAAATAATCTTGTCCCCCTATTGTAATTGGAAATTACATGTTGTAGGAATATATAGTTGAAGTATACTATATATAGAATTGAACATAGTCTTGCGGCAATGTCTTTTGACTTAAGCCTGAATTTAAAGAAAGAGAACTGAACTGTAATTACATGGGGTGTATTACGAGTAGACTTGTGTAGCATTCGTGAAGTAGAATTGTACACGTCGGTTAGGCGTATAAACCCCCCGGTTGGCTTGATAGTCGGCCTCGGCGGAGAGGAGATTTCTGCGGTTGCGGGAGAGTCTTTGCCGAAATTTCTGTAGAATGTTCTACGATAAGATCTAGATGTTAATAAGCGCCTTGTGGCCTTATAGGTTGAAGTACTATGCGTGGCGCGATCTACTTGGCTTAAGGAGTAGCCGACGGTTTGAGGTACTTGGAGCGTTTTGCTATTAGTCGATAATCGTCGCGAGGTATGTGAACCTCTTCCTATCTTTTCTAGCATGATATGTGTATAACTATGTAGTACGATAGACGTACATGTGTTAAATGTACCTGATTGGTTTAAAACATAAAGTGTTATAACGGCTTTATGGGAAGTTGGTTATAACAGCTTTATGTAGGTAAGAAAATGCTTTGTGGTTATAAAAACTTAAGAGTTATAATAGCTTTATGGGAAGTTAGGTATAACGTCTTAAGAAAGATAAAATGAATGATTTATTGATTATAGAAGTTAAGAGACTTGATCTTAAAAGATAAGAAACTTGACTTAAATGAGTTGATATGAATTTCGTGTGAAACCTCATTCGTGAGTAATGAGTACTTGGTTTTAAAAAGGAATAATGTTTCTTGATTTGAATCGAATGTGTATCGACAAATCAACTGCAGCGTTAATAAAGGAAAAATGTATTGAATAATTAAGTATTATTAAAACCAGAGAAACTTCCATCTGCATGAAGCTAAGATGAGACAAAATGATATTTCTAGATCATGGTCATTGTAATAAAATTGTTATAAACAAGAATATCCTACTCTCATATAAGGCTTATGTTTCTCAGTTGTTTAAAAGAGAATTATATTCTTAAATGAATAAGACTATGAACTCTGAAACCTTTCTAAAATAAAGCGTGAACATTTGAAATTAGGCAAACTTGGACGTTTGGAAAATAATGTTGTTACTTGATTTTACAAAGGTAAGTGTCTTGGTTTACTTAAAAAGACAGTCACTCTATTTTATACTACGGGTATTATGTGACTTATGTGAAAGAAACGGATCTTTTAAAGATTTAATGTATGAAGTACTTTGGGGATAAAAACCCGATCTTGTTAACCATATAGTAGAAAGTGCCTTGTGTGTATAACTTGATTATGTTGAGTTGTGATAGCCTTGTAATACTTTCTTGTTGATTTGTTAAGTAAACCTGCTAGGATGCTACGTGTGTTAGTATCTTGTGATGTTTGTGTAAAGGGGTTTCCCCTCGATTGCGCTTAAATTGTTTCACTATCAGTCGATATGTTGGTATTGTACCACTCACCTTGACTTGTTTCCGAGGTTAAGGCGCCTCCGTCTGGGGTAGACTTCAGGTAGTCTGTGTGACCTATGATTCGAGAATACCTCATGCGGGTCCCGGGGCCTATGCGAGCTACGAGTTCGAGTTAGTGTGCGGCCTTTATGGTCATGCGGTCTATGTGGCCATGCGGTGCGAGTTGAGCGGATGCGGGAGTAGCTACCCTCGATGCGGGGTTATACCTCATGCGGGCCTATGAGTTTGGCATATGCGGGCTGCGGAGAGTTCGAGGCTAGGCACGCGCAGATCTGCGGGCAAGTGGCGGCTTTGATCATGTGACGGTCAGACAGATCTCGTGATCTGATTTACGACCTTGTTGATGCGTGGGTTTTAGTAGTCGGCTATGCCTTCGTACTTACTGCACGGTTTTATTAGGACACGGTGGGACACGGTGTTCATGTGTATTCTGGATGCTTTTATATCATAGGCTGCGTGATGAGGAAAGGTATTCCACGGCATGATTGATGTTGTGGGCGTGAGACCCATAGTTATATTTGAGTGATGACTTTGAGGCGTGAGTCCACGACTTGACATGGCTTGCTATTTATTGTGAACTGTAGTTTGGTTATCATACATGTCTCTGCTTTATATAGACTACTATGATTTCATTTCTGATTTATTTTGATTTCACATACTCGCATTTTGTTATCGACCTCCTTGAAGTGCGTTCATCTGCGAGTTGAGGTACACGATCGTTGATCCTAGCTCTCGTGGTCACAATTCGGCGTTTGGGAAGCTCGTTTCTCGGAGGCTTATCGGTGGTATAGTCCCTGTCGTAGTAGGTGCTTACATTCGGGGTATGGCGGGGCCTGTCGCCATTGTTGTCATGTCACTCTTAGAGTGCAGTAATCTTGTTGTGGCGGGGTTGTAATGGGATATCGCTCAAATTTTTGTTATATCACGAAGGTAACCGTTTTTGGTTAGCTTTATCTTATTTCACCGTCTTGTGCATTGGCTTCATGTTATTGTTTTATGTTCGCTGATTTTCTCGATGTATGACTACTTGGGTGCGGGTAAGGCACGATCCACGAGCCGGGCAGTCGTGACAAAGTGGTATCGAGCGATTAATCCTCGGAAGGTGTCTGACCGTATCGATGAAGTCTTGATTATCGGTGTGTTGTGTGCACGCCCGATCGTGAGGCTATAGGATATTTAGGATTGGTTTCTATTCTTCTCACTCAGATCGTGCCTTAGAGCGTGTTGTAAGATTGGACCTCTAACGTATTTCTTTCCCTTACCGCTATGCCTCGCGTAGGGCGTCCGGGCCCAGAGGCAAGCGGCCGAGGAGTGCGAGTTGAGTACTGAGAGGTTACGAGGCCAGCCCAACTATCACCGAGTTAGGTGCTTCATTCGGGAGTTATGCTCGTCACGGCCCAGTGAGTTTAGCACGGCGGCGATTCCTACTGCGGCCATGATATTTGAACCGATTCGCGGCCACGGGGCGAGAGAATATGGGTTGCAAAGAGCGACCACATTACTAACTATGGGTTTGGCTACTAGAAGTACCGATGTCTGCGAGCCTTGATGACTATCTAAAGAGGATGCACAAGAGTAATTCTTGATTGAGGCGAGCATGGCACGTATGCGGGCTTATCGCGGCTGGTAGAAACGTAGAGATCGGCGGGTTAAAGGAAAGCGAGAAGGGCGAGCGGTAAGGTCCTTTGGTAATTTTCGAGGCGAGTCACCTCACCAGCGGATTTGATTATGCACATCCACCAGTGCAGAGAGGTCCTCCACAGGGTTCAGGACGTTCGGGGTAGGCAGGAGTTGGTCGAGCTCGTGGCTTCGATTCACAATGTAATGACGCCATCGTCGGAAATGTCGTCTTTTTGTTGGTACTTGTTGTACCTGCGGCCGTCAGGGCCAGGTGTCGAAAGGGTGTCCTAGTAGGAGGGATGCAAGTAGGAAGACTCAGCCTTCAGGATCGGTGGGTAGTTCGTTACCTTCCCTAGCTATGCGCCCTACGGGGCAGGTTTGATTAAAACGACTAAGGGGAGTGAAGCAGTAGATATAGATATATCCTTAACCCTCTAGAGATCAGTATGTGTGATAAGATGAGTATACCTTAAGTGTTATATTCTGATAGCATTATGTAGATTGTGATTAGAAATCTTGGTTAGTTAACCAAGTAGGATTTGGGGGATAGAGAAGGGTGAGCCTTAGAGTTTTATACGTAGAGACCTTAGAGGTAAGGCCATCTCGAGTAAAGGTATAGTGTTATGTTTGATCCTTATCGGAGTGCATAGTGCACGTGAGATATATTGTGTGATAAGTCCCTGAGTAGTGGGGAATGAAAGAGGGTAGTTGAGCTAAGAAGACCGCTAGGTTTTCGTAACATGATTAGTGAGAGTTTTCCCGGATCGGGGAGCTAGAGTCTCGCGCGTTGCCGGGTCGGGTTGAGGCCACGTTGCGGGTCAAACCGCGGCCTGTTTGGTGGTGGGGTCAGTTTGTGGTGGTCCCACCTTGTGATAGGGTCACGAGGGTGTTAGGCCCAAGTTTAGTTAACCAGCATACGAGTTCGTGGATGCGTTCGACCAGTAGTCGGGCCAAGGAGGTCTGCCCGTCTTATCTTTTAGTCGGGACCGTGTACTCAGCAGTGTTGTTATATCCGAAAGGTTGTAAGGCTACACGGGGTGCCTGCCTTCACCTTATGGCAGACAGTGGGGCCTGTGGCCATCGTTTCTTTTACGGAGGTTTCTGAGAGCACGTGTTAAGAACTCAGGTGAGTCTTAGAATCGCATTCGCCTTCGGGCCAGTGTTTGGATTTCAGGGGTAGTTGTGAGGATTGTTGTCTCCTATTGGGGAAGTGTTTAAGCTACCATTTCAGTGTTCGGATGTTGCCTTATGAAGCCTTGTAGGGGCGGAAGTGTAAGTTCTTGCCGATTGGTTCGATGTTGGCAAGTTCGGATAGTTAGTTCAGCTTGTTCCGGTAATGTGGTTAGGGTGAAGCTTGTCTAGAAGGGTTATTGGCAGCTCGGAGAAATCGTGCGGATAATCGGCGACGCTTAGAGTTCGAGTTGGCGGTCGGTCTTGAAGGTACCACCGGATAGGGTGTGACGAGTTTTGGAAAGCGAGTGAACTTAGCGAGTTACTTTGGGCCTTTTGAGTTCATGTGAAGAATAGGCCAGGTTGCCTATATGTTAGCATTTGCCGTCCGACTTAGGAGGCAGTACGTCCGGTCTTTCGTATTTTTATGTTCGGGAAAGCATCGGAGATCCATCCAGAGTGTTCCCAGTTAGTGATGACCACGTTAGAGATAGTAACCCCGAGTTTTGGAAAGCGAATGAGAAATGTGGTAAGAGTTCGAGTGTACAAGAAGAAGTGCGACACGTAAGGAAGAAGCGAGCATGTATGGCGAGCATAGATGTGATCATTTCTTTTGTAAAGAGAAGGTGCGAAGGAAGTATATTTTAGACCCCGGAGAAAGGTATTTGTGGTGATGTTAGAGGTGTTTCCTCGTGGACTTGGATGGAGGTATTTGCGCGGGTGTTTCTATGGCCAGGTGTGGCAGGTTTGTTCTCGTAAGTATGGTAGTGAAGACTATACTGGCGCGCGTTTGCTTTGGGACTTAGAAGGAACATTCGGGACGAATGTTTCTAAGGAGGGGAGAATGTTATACCCCGTATTTCCAGAGTATGTACGTAAGGACGTACGTAGAAAAATTTGAACTTTAAAGTGGCTTGGACGATTTATTTTGTGCACAACACCCGGTTAGAGTCGTTTTTCGACGAAACGTTTTACACAACTCGCGTAGGATAAATTACGGCTATGTCATTTCTAATTTTTGCGGATTTTTCCGAGAGACGAAACATTTTGGGCCAACAAGAGGGCGACACTTGTCACCCTCCAATTGGCGGACGTATTGGGCGGATTTGGACGATTTGGATGGCTTATTTTGTCAAGTAGTTGGTAGGATATTTTGTGGTAGATGGATAAGGTGTACTTGGCTTGATCTTGGCCTTACACTTGCCTTGCACTTGGCATGATCTTGGCCATTGGTTGGCCTTTACTTGACCTATAAATACCCCTCTAAGTTGAAGACTTTCTTCATCCACAAATACTTTCTAAGTGTTAAAATCCTCCCCCTCTCCTAGTAGTGTTCTCGTCCAACACCATGCCCCTCCCGTTTGAGAAAATCCTTGGCGAAAACCACTTGCCTAGTGGTTCTAGCCGAGAACCCCTCCTTGCCTAGTTGTGCTAGTCGAAATACTACCCCCCTTGGTAGAGGAATACTCTCCAAGTGTTGTTGTTATGCCCAAATACTTTAGCCCTTATACCTTGTAGTATTCCAAGGTTATACCTATACGAAAAGCCCGGAAAATACTATTATACTTTCCTTTAGCCACAAAACGAAACCCTAAGGAAATCTCCATAGTTAGTTGGAGTATTAAGTAGAAGTTGGTTAGAACTTCTAAGGGTTGTTTGGAGCGAATTGGAGCGCACGGAGTTGGAGCTAAACCTTGCTCAGGATCGACTTTTATCTCGGATAATTTAGGGCTTATCGAGGTAAATAATCTTGTCCCCCTATTTTAATTGGAAATTACATGTTGTAGGAATATATAGTTGAAGTATACTATATATAGAACTGAACATAGTCTTGCGGCAATGTCTTTTGACTTAAGCCTGAATTTAAAGAAAGAGAACTGAACTGTAATTACATAGGGTGTATTCTGATGGACTTGTGTAAGCATTCTTGTGAAGTAGAATTGTACACGTCCGGTTAGGCGTATAAACCCCCACTGGTTGGCTTGATAGCGGCCTCGTGAAGGAGGAGATTTACAGCGGTTTAGGAAATCTTTGCGAATTTTACGTAGAATGTTCTACGATAAGATCTAGATGTTAATAAGCGCCTTGTGGCCTTATAGGTTGAAGTACTATGCGTGGCACGATCTACTTGGCTTAAGGAGTAGCCGACGGTTTGAGGTACTTGGAGCGTTTTGCTATTAGTCGATAATCGTCGCGAGGTATGTGAACCTCTTCCTATCTTTTCTAGCATGATATGTGTATAACTATGTAGTACGGTAGACGTACATGTGTTAAATGTACCTGATTGGTTTAAAACATAAAGTGTTATAACGGCTTTATGGGAAGTTGGTTATAACAGCTTTATGTATGTAAGAAAATGCTTTGTGGTTATAAAAACTTAAGAGTTATAATAGCTTTATGGGAAGTTAGGTATAACGTCTTAAGAAAGATAAAATGAATGATTTATTGATTATAGAAGTTAAGAGACTTGATCTTAAAAGATAAGAAACTTGACTTAAATGAGTTGATATGAATTTCGTGTGAAACCTCATTCGTGAGTAATGAGTACTTGGTTTTAAAAAGGAATAATGTTTTACTGATTTCGGAAATCAGAATGTGTATCGACAAATCACTGCAGCGTTAATAAAGGAAAAATGTATTGAATAATTAAGTATTATTAAAACCAGTAGAAACTTCCATCTGCATAGAAGCTAAGATGAGACAAAATGATATTTCCTAGATCATGGCTGCTGTAATAAAATTGTTATAAACAAGAATATCCTACTCTCATATAAGGCTTATGTTTCTCAGATTGTTTAAAAGAGAATTATATTCTTAAATGAATAAGACTATGAACTACGAAACCTTTCTAAAATAAGAAACGTGAACATTTGAAATTAGGCAAACTTGGACGTTTGGAAAATAATGTTGTTACTTGATTTTACAAAGGTAAGTGTCTTGGTTTACTTAAAAAGACAGTCACTCTATTTTATACTACGGGTATTATGTGACTTATGTGAAAGAAACGGATCTTTTAAAGATTTAATGTATGAAGTACTTTGGGGATAAAAACCCGATCTTGTTAATCATATAGTAGAAAGTGCCTTGTGTGTATAACTTGATTATGTTGAGTTGTGATAGCCTTGTAATACTTTCTTGTTGATTTGTTAAGTAAACATGCTAGGATGCTACGTGTGTTAGTATCTTGTGATGTTTGTGTAAAGGGGTTTCCCCTCGATTGCGCTTAAATTGTTTCACTATCAGCCGATATGTTGGTATTGTACCACTCACCTTGACTTGTTTCCGGAGGTTAAGCTGCCCTCCGATGCGGGGTAGACTCAGGCGGGTCTGTGTGACCTATGATTCGAGAATACCTCATGCGGGTCCCGGGGGCCTATGCGGAGCTACGAGAGTTCCAGGTTAGTGTGCGGCCTTTATGGTCATGCGGTCTATGTGGCCATGCGGTGCGAGTCGGCGGATCTTGGGGAGTAGCTACCCTCGATGCGGGGTTATACCTCATGCGAGCCTATGAGTTTGGCCTATGCGGAGTGCGAAGTTCGGGGCTAGGCAGCGCAGATCTGCGGGCAAGTGGCGGCTTTGATCATGTGACGGTCTAGACAGATCTCGTAATCTGATTTACGACTTGTTGGTGCGTGGGTTTTAGTAGTCGGCTATGCCTTCGTACTTACCACATGCGGTTTTATTAGGACACAGGTGGGACCTGGTGTTCATGTGTATTCCTGGATGCTTTTATATCATAGACTGCCGGCAGTGAGGAAGGTATTCCACGGGCATGATTGATGTTGTGGGTGTGAGACCCATAGTTATATTTGAGTGATGACTTTGAGGGCGTGAGTCCCTGACTTGACATGACTGCTTATTTATTGTGAACTGTAGTTTGGTTATCATACATGTCTCCTGCTTTATATAGACTACTATGATTTCATTTACGATTTATTTTCATTTCACATACTCTTTTTGTTATGTGACCTCGCCCGGGGCTGCGTTCATGCCGCAGGTTGAGGTACACCAGTCGTTGATCCTAGCTCTCAGGGTCACAATTCAGCGTTTGGGAAGCTCCGTTTCTCCGGAGGCTTATCAGTGGTATAGTCCCCTGTCGTAGTAGGTGCTTATATTCAGGGGTATGGCGGGGCCCTGTCCCGCCATTGTTGTCATGTCACTCTTAGAGGTCTGTAGTACTGTTGTGGGCAGGGTTGTAATGGGATGTAACTGTTCAAATTTTTGTTATATACTGAAGGTAACCGTTTTTGGTTAGCCTATCTTCTTATTTCACTGTCTTATTGCATTGGCTTCATGTTATTGTTTTATGTTCCGCTGATTTTCTCTGATGTATGACTACTTGGGTGCCCGGGTAAGGCACGATCCACGAGCCGGGCAGTCGTGACACCAACACCGCCCAAGGCGAACGCGATACTTAGACTCACTGAGTTCCTAACCTGCTGGTAAAACCTCCGAAAAAGCGATCGTCTTGGGATCCATGCGTCATAAGGTGAAAGTAGGCACCTCGTGCAACCTTAAAACCTTCCTGACAAATAACATCCCGCATAACCTCTGTAAGTACGGTCTGGTCGAAAGATAAGATGGGTGACCTCATCGGTCCGACTCTTGGTCGACGCATCCACTAACTCGTCGATGGTTAACTAAACTTGGGCCTAACACCCTCGTGACCTATCACAAAGCGGGACCACCACAAACTGACCCACCATACAGGGCGCGGGTTGACCGCGATCGGCCCTCACGACTTCATATCGCACAAAACTCTTGTTCCCCCGAACCGGAACAATCTCACTAATCAAGTCACGAAAACCTAGTGGTCTTCTTAGCTCAACTACCCTCTTTCATAACACAACACTCAGGGACTTATCCCATAAATATATCTCACGTAAACTATGCACTTGATAAGGGTCAAACATGAAATAATTCTTTTACCAAAGATGGCCTCGCCTAAGGAATCTACGTATAATATTCTAAGGCTCCCACTTTCTCTATCCCCCAATCTTACCCGGTTAACTAACCATAATTTAATCACAACTAACACTATACTTAAAATATACTCATCTTAACACACATACTAATCTCTAGAGGGTTAAGAATATACCTGTATCTACACTGCACTTCCCCTAGGTCGTTCTAATCAATCATACATTGGTAGCCGTGAGGAAGGTGATGAACTAGCCACAGATCCCGAAGGCTGAGTCTCCACATCCGCACCACCTTTGGTTGGACAATTTCTCGCAAAATGGCCCTGCTGACCGCAAAAAAAACAAACTATCGAAGTAGTACGACTCCCGAATGACACCTACCACAACGGCCACAGGGTGGGGTGGCCTCCTACAGCTAACGCTTCCTCTCGAACCACTGAATCCTGCCCGATCGATAGGTGAGTCCTCTTACTTGCATCCTTCCTCATAGAACATTCCCTCGTCACATGGCCCTGACGGCCGCCGGTAAAACAAGAACCATCAAAAAGACGACATTCCGGGATGGCGCTGTCATCGCATCGTGAACAACGAGAAAAAGCGAACCACTGTGGAGGACACTGCCTTGGCGGGCGTGTCACGACCGTTCGGGAAAGTCGTGCCTTACCCGGGCACCCAAGTAGTCATACATCAGAGTAATCAGCGAAATATAAAACAAGACATGAAACAGTTGTAAAATGAGACACAGTTTATCTGAAGAAAAGCTTGCCTTTCGGCATATATATATAAATAACCCAAGTTTTGCAGTTACATCCCAAATGTACAATAGGACTACAGACCTCTAGGAATGTAAACAACTATGGCGGGGACAGGGGCGCCATACCGAATGTACAAAACTAATTACAACGGGAGAGCATACCCAATGGTAGAGCCTCCGGAGAAGATGGAGCTCACACCAATGCAAAGAGATCCTAAGGATGTGGATCTAGCACTGCTTGCCCTTACTGCGGCATGAACGCGGCCCGAAAGGTCGATTACAAGTACTAAGTATGCAGCGTAAAGTACTTAAATGAAAACATATCATTTTTTTTTAAAATCGGTTTACATATATGTATGAAACAACCAAGGTAACGCACATTGTGCCACATCATAAACAAGAGCAACAATAGGTAAAGCGTAATGAGTCTTTTCTAGGCGAATGATCGAGCGGGGCGTTGCGTAGTATCACCATGCAAGCCTAATCACGGACTCCGTAGTCGCATAGGCCCTCACATAGGCCGCATGGGGTATATAACCGCATCGAGGTAGCTACTCCTCGGCATCGCCCCGACTCGTGATCCGCATGGCCACATAGGCCGCGTGAGGTATAACCCGCACTAACACGGAACTCCGTAGCTCCGCATAGGTCCCCTGGACCGCGTGAGGTATTCTCGAATCATGGTCCCGGACACTTTGAGTCTACCGCGTCGGAGGCGACTTAACCCCGGTAATATGTCAAGAGGTGAGTGATATTACACTAACCTAACGAACATCGTTAAACAACATAAACACAACAAGAATACTTTCTTACACAAGCGTTACAAGACACTAACACACATAGCATCATATCATGTCTACTTATCAACCATCTTATTTATTCTTTTCACAAATCAATATAAGTGCATTTATAAACACATAGGCAAACCTGTTTCTTTTATCATTCTTAAGTGGTTATACCTAACTTCCCATAAAGCTAGTATAACTCTTAAGCTTCATTTAAAAACCAATTAGTTCTCTTACATTAAAAATGATTCGAGAATCTTTTGAAATGCTTTGAATCCTTATTATTCAGCTTAAGTCGCGAGACATTGCCGTAAGTATTATTCAGGCTTAAGTCGAAAGACATTGCCGTAGTTATTATTCAGTTAACACATGTACGTCTACCGTACTATATATTTTAAAAATATCATGCTTTAGGAAGAATCACATACCTTCTCGGCGAAATCCACCTGCCAAGTTGAATATGTCGCGAGAGAATCGACTATAATAGTCGGAACACGTCTATCAACGTTGGACTATTCTGCAGATTCTAAGCGAGAGGGTTTTATATCCTACGGAAAATTGGCAAGACTTCCCTACGGTGAGCTACTCAAGTCTACTGTGAAAACAGTCCTAAGTAAGTACAGTTTGATTATTCTTCTTTTAAACCCTTCTACTGTGATAACAGTTCAATTCTATTCTGTAATATCCTTCTAAGTATTTAATACTTATTCTTATACTACTACAGTATGTATTCTCTAATACAAAAGAGGGTTAGGATTATTTACCTCGGTAAGCCCAATAATATCCTAGATAAAAGTCGATCCGGAGCAAGGCTTAGCTCTGGTTATGCGCTCAGATAGCTCGAGAAACCTTAGAAGTTCTTCACAACTTCTACTAAGTACTAAGGGATTTGGGCTAGGGTATTTTGGGCATTATAACAATACTAGAAGGCAACTTTTCTACCAAGGAGGGGGTAAATTTAGGCTAGGCTGGGGAGGGGTAGCCTCGGCTAAGCTTCTCCAAAGGGGAGGTGTTTGGACGAAAGAGGCTCGAGGAGAGGGAAGGATTTTAGACTTGGAAGGCTTTTGTGGATGAAGAACTCTTCATCACAAGAGGGGTATTTATAGGTCAAGGGATGGCCAACCAATGGCCAAGATTATGCCAAGTGCAAGGCAAGTGTAAGGTCAAGATTAGGGCAAATGTCCTTGGCCAACTTGCACACAAAATATCCTACCAACTCCAAGACAAAATTGGACACTCCAATCGGCCTCAATTCCGCCTCACATCCATCAATGAGAGGGTGACAAGTGTCGCCCTCTCGTTGGTCCAAAGTGTTTCGTCTCTCGGAAAAATCATAAAAATTAGAAATGGCATAGCCGGAATTTATCCTACGCGAGTCTTGTAAAACGTTTCGTCGGAAAACGATTCCTTGAGTGAGTTGTGCCCAAAAAAACGTGTCATGCCTAAACTTTTAAGGCCAAACCTTCGTACGTACGCCCTCACGTACATACTCCGGAAATACGGGGTATAACATTCTCCCCTCCTTAGAAACATTCGTCCCGAATGTTCCTTCCCAAGACAGTTAACGATAAGGTTCTTCATAACTTAAGCGATTGTAAATGCCACACACGCGTAACAACACTTAGGCAAAAGCGATAACGAAAATTTACAAGTAGGAAAGTGAATTACACGGAGGTGTGGGAATAGGTGAGATACTTCGCCTCATGTCCTCGCCGACTTCCCACGTCATCTCCTCCGAGCTCGTTCCGCCACAAGACTTTGTGGAAGCCACGTCCTTGGTCAGACGCCTAACGACGATCGACTATCGCTATGGGAATCTCCTCATCGATAACCCCTCGTTCACACGGACATCGTCAATCGGGTGTACCCTAGATGGATCCGATACATCTCCTCGGCGTAAACATGAAACACGGATGCACTGCCTCCGGATCGGACGGCGGATCTAACTCGTAGGCAACCTTGCCTACCTGCGGACAATCTGAAGCGCCCAATATACCTTGGTGAGTTTCCTTCTTCCGAATCTCATCACACCGCCATGGGTGACACCTTTAGGAAAACCCAATCATGAACCTCGAACTCCGGATGCCGACGGCGATGATGCGCATATGACTTACATCGACTCGAGTGTCGGCAACCTCTCTGGATAAGCTTCACCTTATCCATCACTTGCACCAAATCTGGTCCCACTAGCCGCACCTCGCCACATCGAACCAACCTATAGGCGATCTGCACTTCCTCCCATACAAGGCCTCATAAGGCGCCATCGAATCTTGGAGTGGTAGCTATTATTGTACGCAAACTCAACTAGAGGCAAATGATCCTCGGCTACCACGAAGTCGATAACACGGGCTCGCAAACATATCCTCGAAGTGCGGATAGTGCGCTCTGCTGTCCGTCCGTGCGTGGATGGAATGCGATACTCGAGCTCACTGCGTCCCAAACCTCTCTGGAAAGACCTCGAATTTAGCGAAATCGGGCTCCTGCATGCGATATGATCGAAACAGGACTCCATGCGATCGGCGATCTCTCGGATGTAAAGTCGGCATAATCCTCGGTAGAAAAAGTCGTCCGACGGGAAGAAAGTGGGCTGATTTAAATCGACTGTCGACGATAACCCATATAGAATCATGTCTCCTCCGAGTGCGAGGTAATCCCGTGATGAAGTCCATGTTGATCACCTCCACTTCGGTCGGGATCTCTATCGTGCGTAATAAACCACGGGCCTCTGGTGCTCTGCCTTTACCTGCGACAACACGGGCACCGAGCTACGAACTCTGCAGCGTCCTCTTCAAGCCATCCCACCAATACGGATCTAAGGTCGTGGTACATCTTGGTCGACCACGGATGGATGAGTAACGCTTGCGTGTGCTTCCCCAAGAACACGCTGTGCCAAGTCTCAAACATCTGGAACACACACCGCCCTCAAACCTTAGCACCCCATCGTGCTACCTCAGGACCGCCCTCACGAAGAGTTGTATCACGATAACGTGTCAAAGCTGGATCCTCGAGCTGTTGCCTCTTCACCTCGCCGGCGATGGAAGACTCGGCAACCTCACGAACTCGAACCCATCGCTATCGTAATCAATCAAGCGGACACCAAGGCTCGCTAATCGATGCAAATCACGAACCATGTCCCTCTTCTCTGCCGCATCGATAGGCTCCCCGTGACCTACGACTAGAGCATACGCCACAACATTGGCTTTCCCGGGTGGTACGGGATATCAACATCGTAATCCTTAAGCAACTCTAACCACCGTCTCTGCCGTAAGTTCGGCTCCTCTGGTGAAGATATCTGGAGGCTCTTGTGGTGCGTATAAATATCCACATGAACCCCATACAAATAGTGCCTCGCATCTTCAAGGCGTGAATCACCGCGACTCCAAATCGTGGGTGGGGTAGTTCCTCTCGTGTTTCTTGGTGTCGGGATGCATACGCTATAACCTTGCCATCTTGCATCAACACACATCCCAACCGATGCGGCGCGATCGCAATACACAACATAACCGTCTCGACCTTCGGAAGAGTAAGAACGAGGCGGTCGTCGATCTCTCTTTCAAGAATCGAAACCACGCTCACAAGCATCGATCCCTGAAACATGGTGCCTTACGAGTCGACCCTAGTCAATGGTGCGAGAGATAAAGCAAACTTCTCCACGAACGCCGATAATATCTGCAAGGCCCGAGCTGCGAACCTCTGCCGGAGTAGTAGGTCTAGGCCAAGTCTGTGCCTCGATCTTGGCGTATCCACTCGAATGCCATCAGCCGACAATATGCCCAACAAAGCCACGAAGTCAGCAAAACTCACATTTGGAAAACTTGGCGTAACTGCTCAGTCTGGAGAATCACAAGACACTCGCCAAATGCTCGCGTACTCGCGCTCTGAGCGAGAATAAACCAATATATCATCAATGAACACTATCACAATCGTGTCCAAAAATGGTTTGAACACTCGGTTCATCAAATCCATGAATACCGCAGGATCATTGGTCAACCCAAAAGACATGACCCTGAACTCATAATGCCCGTCTGGGTTCGAATGCGATCTATGGACATCCACCTCTCGACTCGCACTGATGATAGCCCGATCGCGGTCAATCTTGGAGAAACATCTCGCACCACTGGCTGGTCGAACAAATCATCAATCACAGGAAGGGTATCTGTTCTTAATGGTCACCTTGTTTGCACCGTAATCAACACACATGCGCGTCCGTCCTTCTTCTTCACGAACAATACCGCGCTCCCGGGGAGAAACACTAGGCTGATGAAGCCGCTTCTCCAGAAATCCCTAAGCTGATCCTTCAACTCTCTCAACTCGGCGGTGCCATTACGTATGGCGGAATGGAAATAGGCGAGTGTCGCGCAACATCTATACAAACTCGATCTCCTCTCGGGAGGATACCGGAAGGTCGTGCCGAAACACGTCTGTGAACTCTCGACTCGGGCCGGTGAAAATCTGGTACCGCGACCTCGGTATCAAACACCGAACGAGATGGTAGATGTACCGCCGCACCATCTTCTAGCCTTGAGGTAGGAAATAAACCTACCCTCCGGCGTACCGTGCTCCTCCCACTCAACAACCGGCTCCTCGGAAGCGAACCGTACTACTCTCTCCTGCGGTCTACATTGGCGTAGCAGAAGCTAGCCAATCCATACCAATGATCACGTCGAAATCGGTCATATCCAACTCTATCAAGTCGGCTGGAGTCGACGATCAAATGATCATCGGACAAGCCCTATATACCCGCCGAGCTACCAGAATCACCCATGGCGTAGCTACCTCGAAAGGGTCTATGGACTCGAGCTCTATCCCATCCTACTAGCAATAAGGGGAGATATATAGGGCCAGTAGAACCCGATCTATCAAAGCATACACATCAAATCCGAGCGATAAGGTACCTGTGACGACATCAGGTGAGGCCTCCTGATCCTGCCGGCTGGACAAGGCATAAATGCGGTTCTGGGGACCGCTAGAACTGGGACCCGAGCCACGACCTCTGCCGCGACCTGCTGGTCCATGAGTACCTTGCCCTCCGGGGCGAGTAACTGTCGGGGACGAAGAAGCAGACCACCTGTAGGTGAGCCTACCACCAGATCGCCTCGTCGTCTGATCCCGCAAAGTGACCTGCTGGCCACAATCGTAACAAGCTCTGGCGATACCACACTTCCGTAATGGGATCTACGCGTCGGCCGGCGAGGGGTGGTCGTCGGCCAATACCTGGCTGCTCGACGTGCGGAGCCACAGGGCCACAGTGCGCCTCGAATACTCTGGGTGTCTTGAGGGCGGTGCGAGTGCTCTGGTGGCGTGGTGCAAATCTAGGCTAGCTGCTGAGGCGCCACCACGATAGCCACGAGAAGACCCTCGTCTGGCCTTCCTGCTTCTTGCTGTCGGCCGTCGGCCTCTCGCTCGCCGCGACCAAGCGCATGAGCTGCATGCGGGTAATGTCCATACCGGTGAAGAGAAACACCCGCACAAGACTCGGCCATATAATCATCTAGCCGGTGGCGTGGCGGTGCACCTATCCTCCATATCCTGCTACAACGGGACATATCGAGCCAATGAATCAAACTCGACATTGTACTCCACTGGCGGCGTCCTCTGCGCCTCGGCAACAAAAATCTATCGGCGTGCCCTCATCTGTGGAGGCAAGAAGTGAGTGAAAGGACTCGAAAACTCATCCCATCTTTGGAGCGCGTGCTCTCCGGAAAGCTCCACGAATCAAACCAATCGGCTGCGGTATCACGCGGCCGATGTGAGCAGATCCTGAACTCGGTCTCGAGGCCTTGATCACCGCATGATCCTCTGTGGCGACGGATGAACTCCTGCGGATCATCCTCGGCCTCGACCAGTAAAACTCGGCGGGCTACAACTCGGAAATCCGTAGCCTCAAACTATACGCCTCGGGTGAACCACGGGTGCGGCCCGGGCCGAACTGCGCGCATCGGCTGTCCTCGTATGCGCCACGATCCTAGCGATGGCGGGCCATCTCTCGTAACCCATCTCATCTGCTCCGGTGTGGGGGTGGAGGTGTAGTCTTGTGGTCTCATCGGCCCGCTGCGACCCTAAACCCTCGCAGGGTCGGCGTCGTGGAACTCGCCGTCTCGGGTATAGGCGGGCACGAGCCTCGTGACTCTCGGTGTCATGCTAGCGGCTCCCTCGGTGCCTTGCGCCTCGGGCGGGTTGCCTACGTGGAGGCATAATCGTTCTGAGAAAGGAATACGTTAGAGGGTCGACATAACACGACTCTAAAGCACGATCTCGGAGTGAGAAGAATGGAAACCAATCCTAAATATCCTATAGCCTCACGATTATTCTTTGTGGTGCACAACACAGATAATCAAGACTTACTAGATACGGTGCGTAGACACTTTCAGGATTAAGCGCTCTGAAAGTACTATTGTCACGACGTTCGGGGCCGTGGCGTGCCTTACCCGCACCCAAGTAGTCATACATCGAGAGAAAATCACGGAATATAAAACAAGACATGAATCAATGAAAATTTGACACGGTTTATATGAGAAAAAGTCGCCTTTCGGCATAATATATATAAACCAAGTTTTGCAGTTACATCCCAAATGTACAATAGGACTACAGACCTCTAAAGAAGTAAACCACTATGGCGGGACAGGGCCCCGCCATACCCTGAATGTACAAAACTATCTACAATACAGGGAGATCATACCCAAAAGTAGAGCCTCCGGAGAAGATAGAGCTCACGACACCAAAGCAAAGATCCTGAGGATGCGGATCTAGCACTGCTTGCCCTTACTGCGGCATGAACGCAGCCCGAAGGAGGTCGATCTGCAACAGTACCAAGTATGTGAAGCGTAAAGTACTTAAATGAAATCATATCACTTTAAAAACCAATTTTTCAAATATGCAGAAACAACCAATGTAATCGCACATAGTGCCACATCATAAACAAGAGTAACAATAGGTAAAGCGTAGCAGGTCTTTTCTAGGCTGCGAATGATCGAGCGGGGCCACTCGCCCATATTATCATTGCAAGCCTAATCCTCGACTCCGTAGTCGCATGAGCCACTCACATAGGCGCGTGAGGTATAACCCGCGTCGGTAGCTACTCCTCGGCATCGTCCTGGACTCGTTGTCCGCATGGCCACATAGACCGCATGAGGCATAACCCCGCACACTAACCTGGAACTCTCGTAGCTCCGCATAGGCCCCCTGGACCCGCATGAGGTATTCTCAAATCATGGTCCCAGACCGCCTGAGTCTACCCCGCATAGGAGGGCAGCTTAACCCCCGGTATCATCTCAAGAGGTGAGTGATATAGTACTAACATAACAACTTATAGTTTAAACAACATAAGCATAAGTAAGACTGACCTCTTTACACAAACGTTACAAGATACTAACACATAACATCACAATATGTCTACTCATCAAAACCATCTTATTATACCTTTCAGAAATCAATACAAGTCTTTTATAAACACTTAAGTAAACTATTCCTTTTTATAAAACTTAAGCCGTTATACTTAACTTCCCATAAAGCTAGTATAACCCTTAAGCTTCTTGTTTTAAAAACAAATATTCTTCTTCTTTCAAAACTGTTTTATAATTCTTTTGAAAGACTTTTTAAGATCTTTATTATTCAGGGCTTAAGTCATGAGACATTGCCGTAAGTATTATTCGGGCTTAAGTCAAAAGACATTGCGTAGTTATTATTCGATTAACACGTATGCGTCAACCGTACTATATATATATTTTAAAATATCATGTTTTAGGAAGAATCACATACCTTCGCGAAAATCCACACCTTGAAGTCGAATATGTCGTGAGAGAATCAGCCTATAATAGTCACAGACATCTATCAAAGTCTAGACTACTCTGTAGGTCATTCTAAACAGAGGGTTCTCAATTCTACGGAAAGTCGGGCAGCACTTCCCTACCCGGTGAGCTATATAAGTCTACTGTGAAAACAGTCCTATATAAGTATAGTTCAATTATTCTTCTTTTATACCCTTCTACTGTGATAACAGTTCAATTCTATTCTGTAATATTCTTCTAAGTATTTAATACTTATTCTTATACTTCTACAGTATGTATTCTCTAATTACAAAAGAAGTACAAGATTATTTACCTCGGTAAGCCCAATAATATCCTAGATAAATACGTCGATCCTGAGCAAGGTTTAGCTCCTAAGTTTATGCGCTCGATAGCTCCAGAAAACCTTATAAGTTCTTCACATGTTCTACTAAGTACTAAGGGATTTGGGCTAGTGTATTTTGGGCATTATACCAACACTAGCAGGCAACTTTGCTACCAAGGGAGGGGTAGGTTTAGGCTAGGCTAGGGGTTGCCTCGGCCAAGCTTCAAAGGGAGGGAGTGTTTGGACGAAAAGCTACAAGGAGGGAAGGATTTTAGACTTGGAAAGTTTGTTTGTGGATGAAGAACTCTTCATCACAAGAGGGGTATTTATAGGTCAAGGGATGGCCAACCAATGGCCAAGATTATGCCAAGTGCAAGGCAAGTGTAAGGTCAAGATTTGTCCAAGTTCCCTTATCCATCCACTACACAAAATATCCTACCAACTACTTGACAAAAATGTCCATCCAATTCGGCCTAATGTGTGGCGTCCACAATGAGAGGGTGACAAGTGTCGCCCTCTCGTTGGTCCAAAGTGTTTCGTCTCTCGGAAAAATCCGCAAAAATTAGAAATGACATAGCCGGAATTTATCCTACGCGAGTTGTGTAAAACGTTTCGTCGGAAAACGATCCTATTAATGAGTTGTGCCCAAAAAAAACGTCTCATTGCCTACTTTAAGGCTAAACTTTCGTACGTACGCCCTCACGTACATACTTTGGAAATATGGGGTATAACATTCTCCCCTCCTTAGAAACATTCGTCCCGAATGTTCCTTCCCAAGACAGTTAACGATAAGATTCTTCATAACTTAAACAGTTTGCAAATACCACACACGACCACAAAACAACACTTAGGCATAAACGATAATGAAAATTTACAAGTAGGAAAGTGAATTACCTGGAGGTGTGGGAAATAGGTGAGGATACTTCTGCCTCATGTCCTCCTCAGCTTCCCACGTCATCTCCTCCCTGAGCTCGTTCCGCCACAAGACTTTGACGGAAGCCACGTCCTTCGTCGCGAGACGCCTAACTCGACGATCGATTATCGCTATGGGAATCTCTCATCGATAACCTCGATCACACGGACATCGTCAATCGGGTGTACCTAGATGGATCCCGATACATCTCCTCGGCGTAGAAACGTGAAACACGGATGCTGCGCCTCCGGATCGGACGGCAGATCAACTCGTAGGCAACCTTGCCTACCTGCGGATAATCGATAGGCCCAATGTACCTTGGTGAGTTTCCCTTCTTCCCGAATCTCATCACACGCCGTGGGTGACACCGAGAAAACCCAATCATCAGCTGCGAACTCCGGATGCGGCGGCGATGATCTGCATACGACTTACATCGACTACGGTGTCAATAGCCTCTCGGATAAGCTTCACCTTATCCATCCGCTGCACCAAGTCTGGTCCCACTAAGCGTACGCCCACATCAAACCAGCCTATAGGCGTCTGCACTTCCTCCATACAAGGCCTCATAAGGCGTCATCGAATCTTTGGGTGGTAGCTATTATTATATGCGAACTCAACTAGAGGCAAATGATCCTCCTACCCACGAAGTCGATAACACGGGCTCGCGACATATCCTCGAAGTGCGGATAGTGCGTTCGACTGTCCGTCGTGCGTGGATGGAATGCGATTTTCGAGCTCACTGCGTCCCCAAACCATACGGAAGGACCTCCAAGTTAGCGTGGCGGGCTCCTGCATGCGATATGATCGAAATAGGGACTCCATGCGATCGGCGATCTCTCGGATGTAAAGTCCGCATAATCCTCGTGAGAAAAGTCGTCTGACGGAAGAAAGTGGGCTGATTTAGTCAGCTTGTCGACGATAACCCATATAGAATCATGTCTCCTCTGAGTTCGAGGCAATCCTGTGATGAAGTCCATGTTGATCACCTCCCACTTCCAGGTCGGGATCTCTATCGCCTGTAATAAACCACCAGGCCTCTGGTGCTCTACCTTCACCTGCTGACAACACGGGTACTGAGCTACGAACTCTGCAACGTCCCTCTTCAAGCCATCCCACCAATACACAGATCTAAGGTCGTGGTACATCTTGGTCGACCCCGGATGAATAGAATAACGCTTGTACGTGTGCTTCCCCAAGAACTCTTTGCCGAAGTCGTGAAACATCTGGAACACACACGCCCTCAAATCTTAGCACCCCATGGTCTTTACCTCAAAGGACCCTTCCTTCACGAAGATCCGTATCACGATACGAATCAAAACGGATCCTCAAATGTTGCCTCTTCACCTCGCCGACGATGGAAGACTCGGCAACCTCACGAACTCTAACCCACTGCTATCGAGAATCAATCAAGCGGACACCAAGGCTCGCTAATCGATGCAAATCACGAACCATGTCCTATTCTCTAGCCGCGTCGATAGGCTCCCATCGACCTACGACTAAGGCATCCGCCACAACATTGGCTTTCCCGGGTGGTACAGGATATCAACATCGTAATCCTTAAGCAACTCTAACCACCGTCTCTGCCGTAAGTTCGGCTCCTCTGGTGAAGATATCTTGGAGGCTCTTGTGGTGCGTATAAATATCCACGTGAACCCATACAAATAGTGCCTCGGATCTTGGCGTGAATCACCGCGCGACTCCAAATCATGGGTGGGGTAGTTCCTCTCGTGTTTCTTAAGTTGTCGGGATGCGTGCGCTATAACTCTACCTGCTGCGTCAACACATCCCAGCCCGATGCACGACGCATCACAATACGACATAACCATCTGGACCCTGCGGAAGAGTAAGAACGAAGCGGTCGTCGGTCTCTTTCGGAATCGAAACCACGCTCACAAGCATCACCATCAAACTTAGCGCCTTACGAGTCACCTAGTCAATGGTGCGAGAGATAGAAGCGAACTTCTCTATGAACGCGATAATAACTGCGAGGCCCGTAAAAGCTGCGAACCTGCAGCCGGAGTAGTAGGTCTAGGCAAGTCTGGCGCCTCGATCTTGGCGTATCCACTCGAATGCCATCGGCCCGACAATATGCCCGAAAAGCCACAAAGTTAACCAAAACTCACATTTGGAAAACTTGGCGTATAGCTGCTGGTCTGGAGAAGCTGTCGGCCGCATCCTCAAATACTCGCGCATGCTCCGCTCTGGCGAGAATAAACCAAGATATCATCAATGAACACTATCACAAGCGTGTCAAAATGGTTTGAACACTCGGTTCATCAAATCCATGAATACCGCGGGCGTTGGTCAAACCAAACGACATAACCCTAAACTCGTAATGCGTCTGGTCGGAATGCGATCCTGGGATGTCCGACTCTCGACTACTTTGATGATAGCCAGTAGATCAATCTTGGAGAAACATCTCGCACCTACTGGCCAGTCGAACAAATCATCAATCACAGGAAGGGTATACGTTCTTAATGGTCACCTTGTTCACCGCTCGTAATCAACACACGTGCGGCGTCCGTCCTTCTTCTTCACGAACAATCTGGCGCTCCCGGGGAGAAACACTAGGTGCGATGAAGCCGCTTCTCCAGCCAAGTCTCTAAGCTGATCCTTCAACTCTCTCAACTCGGCGGTGCCATTACGTATGGCGGAATGGAAATAGGCGAGTGTCCGCAACACATCTATACAAAACTCGATCTCCTCTCGGGAGGATACCGAGGTCGTGCAGGAAACACGTCGGGAACTCTCGACTCTGGGCGGTCAAAATCTGGTACCGCGACCTCGTGATCAAACACCCGAACGAGATGGTAGATGTACCTTCGCACCATCTTCCTAGCCTTGAGGTAGGAAATAAACCTACCACCGGCGTCTGGTGCTCCTCCCACTCAACAACGGCTCGCCGAGCTGGAACCGTACTACTCTCTCCTGCGGTCTACATTGGCGTAGCAAGAAGCTAGCCAATCCATACCCGTGATCACGTCGAAATCGGTCATATCCAACTCTATCAAGTCGGCTAGTGGCGACGTAAATGGTCACTGGACAAGCCTATATACGCCGAGCTACCACGAATCACCATCTGGCGTAGCTACCTCGAAAAGGTCTATGGACTCGTGCTCTATCCCTATCCAACTAGCAATAAGGGAGATATATGGGGCCAGTAGAACCGGATCTATCAATGCATACACATCAAATCCGAGCGATAAGGTACGTGGCGACATCGGTGAGGCCTCACGATCTGCCCGGTGGACAAGGCATAAATGCGGTTACGGGACGCTAGAACTGAGACCCGAGCCACGACCTCTGCCGCGACCTGCTGGTCCATGAGTACCCTGCCCTCCGGGGCGAGTAACTGTCGGGGACGAAGAGCAATGCAGAGACCTGTGGTGAGCCTACCACCAAGATGCCCCGGTCGGACAGTCCCTCGCAAAGTGACCCTGCTGGCCACAACTGTAACAAGCTCCCGAAGCAGTACCACACCTCCCATAATGGGATCTACCGCATCGGCCACTGCGAGGGGTGGTCGTCGGCGATACCTGCTGCTGCGGGCGTGCGGAGCCACGGGGCCTGATGCGCCCTCGAATACTCTGGTTGTGCTGAGGACGGTGCAGGAGTGCTCTGAGCTGGCTGTGGTGCAAATCTAGACTGCTGCTGAGGCCGCCCACCACGATAGCCACCAGAAGACCCTCGTCTGGCGCCTGCTGCTGCCTGTCAACCCGTCGGCCTCTACGCTCCTCGCAGCCAAGCGCATGAGCCTGCATGCGGGTAATGTCCATACCCGGCTGAAGAGAAACACCCGCACAAGACTCGGCCATATAATCATCTAGCCCGGTGACGTAGCGGTGCACCCTATCCTCCATATCTGCTACCAACGCTGGGACATATCGAGCCAATGAATCAAACTCGACATTGTACTCATGCGTCGTCCTCTGCGCCTCGGAACAAAAATCTATCGGCGTGCCCTCCTCATCCGTGGAGGCAAGAAGTGAGTGAGAAAGGCCTCCAAAACTCATCCCATACTTTGGAGCGCATGCTCTCCGGAAAGCTCACGAATCAAACCAATCGATCGCGGTATCACGCGGCCGATGTGAACCGAGGTCACGGACTCGGTCTCTGAGGCCTTGATCACCGCATGATCCTCAGAGGCGACGGATGAACTCCTGCGGATCATCCTCGGCCTCGACCGTAAAACTCGGCGGGCTACAACTCGAGAAATCCCGTAGCCTCAAACTATACGCCTCGGGTGAACCGGGTGCGGCGGTGCAGGCTGAATCTGCGCATCGGCTGTCCTCGTATGCGCCACGATCCTAGCGATGGCGGGCCATCTCTGTAACCCATCTCATCTGCTCCGGTGTGGGGTGGAGGTGTAAATCGTGGTCTCATCGGCCATCGCTGCGCCCTAAACCCTCGCAGGGTCGGCGGCGTCGTGGAACTCGCCGTCTCGGGTATAATCGGGCACGAGCCTCGTGACTCTCGGTGTCATGCTAGCAGCTCCTCGCTTGCCTTGCCATACGGGCGGGTTGCCTTACGTGGAGGCATAATCATTCTGAGAAAGGAATACGTTAGAGGTCCGGCTATAACACGACTCTAAAGCACGATCTCGAGTGAGAAGAATGGAAACCAATCCTAAATATCCTATAGCCTCACGATTATTGGTGTGGTGCACAACACCGATAATCAAGACTACTAGATCTGATGCGTAGACACTTTCCGAGGATTAACTGCTCTGATACCACTTTTGTCACGACCCGTTCCGGGGCCCGTGACTGGTGCCTTACCCGGGCACCCAAGTAGTCATACATCAGAGAAAATCAGCGGAATATTAAACAAGACATGAATCCATGAAAATTTAGACACAGTTTATCTGAGAAAAAGTCGTCTTTCGGCATAATATATATAAACCAAGTTTTGCAGTTACATCCCAAATGTACAATAGGACTACAGACCTCTAAAGAAGTAAACCATTATGGCGGGACAGGGCCCCGCCATACCCTGAATGTACAAAACCATCTACAATACAGGGAGATCATACCCAAAAGTAGAGCCTCCGGAGAAGATGGAGCTCCTGACACCAAAGCAAAGATCCTAAGGATGCGGATCTAGCACCTGTTTGCCCTTACCTGCGGCATGAACGCAGCCCCCCGAAGGAGGTCAGTACAACAGGTACCAAGTATGTGAAACTGTAAAGTACTTAAATGAAATCATATCACTTTAAAAACCAATTTTACAAATATGCACGAAACAACCAATGTAACCGCACATAGTGCCACATCATAAACAAGAGTAACAATAGGTAAATGCGTAAGTCTTTTCTAGGCTGCGAATGATCGAGCGGGGCTACTCGCCCATATTATCATTGCAAGCCTAATCCGGACTCCATAGTCGCATAGGCCACTCGCGTAGGCGCGTGAGGTATAACCCCGCGTCGAGGGTAGCTACTCCTCGCCATCGTCTGGACTCGTTGTCGCATGGCCACATAGACCGCATGAGGCATAACCCCGCACACTAACTGGAACTCTCAGTAACCGCGCATAGGCCCACGGACCCGCATGAGGTATTCTCGAATCATGGTCCCGCATCGCTGAGTCTACCCGCATCGGAGGCGACTTAACCCCGGTATCGTCTCAAGAGGTGAGTGATATAGTACTAACATAACGACTTATAGTTTAAACAACATAAGCATAAGTAAGACCGACCTCTTTACACAAACGTTACAAGATACTAACACATAACATCACAATATGTCTACTCATCAAAACCATCTTATTATACCTTTAAATCAATACAAGTCTTTTATAAACACATAAGTAAATTGTTCCTTTTATAAAACTTAAGCCGTTATACTTAACTTCCCATAAAGCTAGTATAACCCTTAAGCTTCTTGTTTTAAAAACAAATATTCTTCTTCTTTCAAAAGCTGTTTTATAATTCTTTTGAAAGACTTTTTAAGATCTTTATTATTCGGGCTTAAGTCGCAAAGACATTCGTAAGTATTATTCGGGCTTAAGTCAAAAGACATTGCCGTAGTTATTATTCGATTAACATATGCGTCTACAGTACTATATATATATTTTAAAATATCATGCTTTAGGAAGAATCACATACATTCTTGGCGAAAATCCACCTGCCAAGTCGAATATGTCGCGCGCATAGAATCAGCCTATAATAGTCACAGACATCTATCAAAGTCTAGACTACTCAGAGGTCATTCTAAGCAGAGGGTTCTCAATTCTACGGAAAGTCGGGCAGACATCCCTACGGTGAGCTATATAAGTCTCTTTGTGAAAGCAGTCATGTAAGTATAGTTCAATTATTCTTCTTTTATACCCTTCTACTGTGATAACAGTTCAATTTTATTCTGTAATATTCTTCTAAGTATTTAATACTTATTCTTATACTTCTACAGTAAGTATTCTCTAATTACAAAAGAAGGACAAGATTATTTACCTCGGTAAGCCCAATAATATCCTAGATAAATACGTCGATCCTGAGCAAGGTTTAGCTCCTAAGTTGTACGCTCCGATAGCTCCAAGAAAACCTTAGAAGTTCTTCACAACTTCTACTAAGTACTAAGGGATTTGGGCTAGGGTATTTTGGGCATTATAACAATACTAGAAGGCAACTTTTCTACCAAGGGAGGGGGGGTAGGTTTCGGCTAGGCTAGGGGTTGCCTCGGCCCAAGCTTCAAAGGGGAGGAGTGTTTGGACGAAAGCTCTGAGGAGAGGGAAGGATTTTAGACTTGGAAAGTTTGTTTGTGGATGAAGAACTCTTCATCACAAGAGGGGTATTTATAGGTCAAGGGATGGCCAACCAATGGCCAAGATTATGCCAAGTGCAAGGCAAGTGTAAGGTCAAGATTTGTCCAAGTGCCCTTATCCATCCACTACACAAAATATCCTACCAACTACTTGACAAAAATGTCCATCCAATTCGGCCTAATGCGCTTCATCCACCAATGAGAGGGTGACAAGTGTCGCCCTCTCGTTGGTCCAAAGTGTTTCGTCTCTCAGAAAAATCCGCAAAAATTAGAAATGACATAGCCGGAATTTATCCTACGCGAGTTGTGTAAAACGTTTCGTCGGAAAACGATCATTTTAATGAGTTGTGCCAAAAAAAAACGTCTCATTGCCTACTTTAAGGCTAAACTTTCGTACGTACGCCCTCACGTACATACTTTGGAAATACGGGGTATAACAACTGTAATCCTGTAATTCTTTTCCACCCGTCGGGTAGAATATGCTACTCGCAGTACTTCAACCTATAACGGTTATACAAGTCTATCAATGTCTAGACTACTCAGTAGAATAAATCTAGATACAAGATTCTACGGAAAAATTGGGCAGCACTTCCCTACCCGTCAAGCTACTCAAGTCTACTGTAAATACAGTCCTATGTAAGTACAGTTCAATTCTATACTTTAATATTCTTCTATATCTTATACTCAAGTCTTAACTATTCTTATATGTAATATCCAATTACAATAGAAGGACAAGAGTATTTACCTCGATGAGCCCAAAATTATCCTAGATAAAGTCGATCTGAGCAAGGTTTAGCTCTACTCGACGCCCAATGCGCTCCAGAACCCTTAGAAGTTGGTACACAACTTCTACTTACTACTTCAATCTGATGAAGTTTCTCTTAGGGTTTCGTTTGTGACTAAGGAAGTATAGATAGTATTTGGGCTTTTAGTATAGAGGGGACTTTGGAAATACTACAAAGTATAAGGGCTAAAGTATTTTGCCATAGCAACAATACTTGAAGAGTATTTTCTACTAAGGGAGGGGGGGTTGGTTTCGACTAGCTCTTTAGAGAGGGGGGGGGGGGACTTAGACGAGAACAACTCTCAAAGGGGGAGGGATTTTTAAGACTTGGAAAATATTTGTGGATGAAGAATTCATCAACTCAAGGGGGGTATTTATAGGCCAACCAATGGCCAAGATGAAGCCAAGTGCTAGGCAAGTGTAGGGTGAGATTTTACCCAAGTGTCCTTATCCATCTACTACACAAAAATATCCTACCTAACCTTGACTAAAACTAAGCCACAAAATCGTCCAAGCTTGGCCCTTGTTTGCCGTCCATTGAGGGTGACAAGTGTCACCCTCCCGTTGGTCCAAAATATTTCATCTCTCGGAAAAATCCGCAAAAATAATAAATGACATAGCCGTAATTTTCCCTACGCAAGCTGTGGAAACGTTTCGTCGGAAAACGATTCTTTTCGGTAGTTGTGAACAAAATTTCGTCCTTGCCTAACTTTAAGGCTCAAACTTTTCTACGTACGTCCTTACGTACATACTCTGGAAAATACGGGGTATAACCGTGATAGCCTTGTAATACTTTCTTGTTGATTTGATAAGTAAACATGTTAGGATGCTACGTGTGTTAGTATCTTGTGATGTTTGTGTAAAGGTGTCACGACCCGAACCCGGGCCCGTGACTGGTGCCTTACCCCGGGCACCCTAGTGATACAACATCAGAGAAAATCAGCGGAAATAAAACATAAACATGAAACAAGAGACATGTTAAATAAACAGGCCAACAAAAACAGTTGCCTTCTGTATATATATACATAAAAACCCGAACAGTTATACTTTTTACAAACTCGCCTGGCAGTACTACAGGACCTCTAAGAGTTTTACAACAACTATGTGGGACGGGGCCCATACCCACAGATGTACAAGAACTTACAGACTCGGGGATACATACCCGAAAGATAAGCCTCGGAGAAGCGGAGCTTCCAAATCTGTTGAATGTGGCCAAGAGAGGGTCCACAACCGATGTACCTCTACCTGCGGCATGAACGCAGCCCCCCGTAGGAGGTCAGTACAACAGGTACCAAGTATGTGAAACTGAAAATACTGTAAATGAAATCATAACAGTCTATAAAAAAAACAGGAGACATGTATGATCACAAAACTACAGTTCACAACATAAAAGCAGTCATGTCAAGTCAGGGACTCACGCCCTCAAAGTCATCACTCAAATATAACCCGGGAATTTAACCCGCTGTGACGCGTGCCCGGCATCTCACCTCGGTATAAGCATGGCCATGGAACCATCCCAATGGAAGCATACCCGTGGGCCACCCATCGTGTCAGTATGTCCAAAGTAAATATCCAGATAACAATCGAAATGGAAGCATACTCGTGGGCCACCCATCGTGTCAGTATGTCCAAAGCAAATAACAAGATAACTGTTATACTCCGTATTTCCAGAGTATGTACGCGAGGGCATACGTACAAAAGTTTAGCCTTAAGGTTAGGCATTGGACGAAAAAGTTTGTGCACAACTCACTAAAAGAATCGTTTTTCGACGAAACGTTTTACTAAACTCGCGTAGGGTAAATTCCGGCTATGTCATTTATATTTTTTGCGGATTTTTCCGAGAGACGAAACATTTTGGACCAACGAGAGGGCGACACTTGTCACCCTCTAGTTAGTGGACGTGAGGCGTCCATATGGACGATTGGAATGGCTATTTTGTCATGGAGTTGGTAGGATATTGTCACGACCCGATCCCGGGCCCGTGACTGGTGCCTTTCCCCGGACACCCTAGTGACACAACATCAGAGAAAACCAGCGGAAAATAAAATTTAAACAAGAAACAAGATATATGATCATAAAACAGGTCAACCAAACGGTTACCTTCCAATAAAATATATATAAACAACTCTTTCAAAACGAACAATTTAATCCCTTTTTACAAACCACACTTGACGATTACTACAGACCTCTAAGAGTTTTTATACAACATGACGGGGCGGGGCCACATACCACGAATGTACAAGAACCTACAACTCGGGTAACATACCAAAAGATAAGCCTCGGAGAAGCGGAGCTTCCCAACGGCTTGTGATCCTAAGGCGAGGATCAACTACCGATGTACTCTACCTGCGGCATGAGCGCGGCCCGAAGGAGGTCAAGATAACAAGTACCAAGTATGTGGCGAAAATCTGCGATCAAATCATAACGATCTACATAAAGCGGGAGACATGTATGATAACAAAAATACGATCGCAACATAAAGCGATCAAGTCGGGGACTCACGCCTCAACGTCATCACTCGATATAACTATGGGTCTCGCCCACAACATCAATCATGTTCGCATCATGGCGCGTGCCCCGGAATTGCATCGGTGTAGACATGTCCATGATGCAACAATAATAACAATGCCCGGCCACGTGCCGGAATTGCATCGGTGTAGACATGTCCATGTGACATCAACAACAATATCTTTGGGTGATCAACCTGCCGCGTAGCCACATGCCCCGATGCCTCGGTGTAGACATGTCCATGTAACCACAATAACAATATATCGGGTAATCAACCACGCATGGCCACATGCCCCCGGAATTCTGCATCGGTGTAGACATGTCCATGTAGCCACAATAACAATATATCGCACAATCAGGCTATCACAAACAAGCTCAAGCAAATTACCATACTTCTAGACTTTTATAAAAAGATCCACTCTTTCTCAAGAAGTCACCTGATATCAACACTTGCACAACAAAGGCTATTACCACAAGCATATGCAAGTTCAACATACTTATAGACTCCTATTTTATTACACAACTCCTATCTTGTTACAGCAGCCATGATCTAGGAAATGTAATATCATTTTGTCTCATCTTAGCTTCTATGCAGATGGAGGTTTCTACTGGTTTTAATAATACATAATTATTCAATACATTTCCCTTTATTAGCGCTGCAGTGGTTTGTCGATACACATTCTGATTTCCGAAATCCGTAAAACATTATTCTTTTTAAAACCAAGTACTCATTACTCGCGAATGAGGTTTTACAACATTTTTAACAAAATGTTAATTAACAAGTAAAACAAGTTAAGTCTCTTATCTTCAAGATCAAGTCTCTTAACTTCTACAATCAATAAACCATTCTTTCATCTACATAGAGTCGTTATAACTAACTTCCCATAAAGCTATTATAACACCCTATGTTTTAAACCAACCAACTCATTTAGCACATGTACGTCTACCGTACTACATAGTTTACAAAGCATCATGCTAGAAGGATAGGAAGAGGTTCACATACCTCGCGACGATTGTCGACAATAAGCAAAAGCGCTCCACGATCAGTAACGGCTAGCCTTTTCCACTCTTAGTAGAATACGCTACTCGTAGTACTTCCACCTATAAGGCCACAAACGTCTATTAACTTCTAACCGCACGGTTCCATATTCTCTGAGAAAATTGGCGACACCTCCCGCAACCGCGTAAATCTCCTCTCTATCGAGGCTACCAAGCCAACCAGAGGGTTATCGTCTAACCGGACGTATACAATTCTACTTATCTGATAATACCACAAGTCTCATGTCTGGTCCTATGTAATTACGATTCGATTCTCTTCTTTATATTGGGCTTAAGTCAAAAGACATTGCATGAAAGCTATGTTTAGTTCTATATATAGTATACTTCTACTATATAATCTAACAACATGTAATTTCCAATTACAATAAGGGGACAAGAATATTTACCTCGATAAGCCCAAAATTATCCAAGTTATAATGTCGATCCTGAGCAAGGTTTAGCTCCTACTCTGTGCGCTCCAATCCGCTCCAAACAACCCTTAGAAGTTCTAACCAACTTCTACTTAAATACTTCAACCAACTATGAAGATTTCCTTAGGGTTTCGGTTTGAGACTAAAAGGACAAAGGTAGTATTTCTGCTCTACGTATAGAGGTAACTTTGGAATACTACAAGTTAAAGGCTAAGGTATTTTGGGCATTATAACAATACTTGGAGAGTATTTCAATATCCCAAGGGAGGGGGTATATTTCTCGAAACAACTAGGCTGGGGTACCCAGGCTGACACTACAAAGGGAGGGGAGGCTCTCGGCCACAAGGCCTCACAATGGGGGAGGAGAGGCTAGGACGAGAACTACACTCAAGGGGAGGGAGAGGGACTCAAGACTTGGAAGATTTTGGATGAAGAAGTCTTCAAGCTTAGGGCCCATTTATAGGAAAACCCAAGGCCAACCAATGGCCAAGATCAAGCCATGTGCAAAGCAAGTGTAAGGCCAAGATCAAGCCAAGTGCACCCTAACCCTACTCCACAAAACACTCCACAAAACAAGGCACAAAACAAGCCACAAATCAAGGCCATTCGTCCAAGGCCAAACCGCCCACTTTAGGCGTCCACTTGAGGGTGACAAGTGTCACCCTCTCGTTGGTCAAAAATGTTTCGTCCCTCGGAAAAATTCGCAAAAATTATAAATGACATAGCCGGAATTTTCCCTTCGCAAGCTTTGTAAAACGTTTCGTCGAAAAACGACTCTAACCGGGTGTTGTGCACAAAATTTCGAACCTATGCAAATCTTTAAGTCTCAAATTGTCGTACGTACGTCCTTACGTATATACTCTGGAAATACGGGGTATAACATTCTCCCCTCCTTAGAAACATTCGTCCCGAATGTTCCTTCTCAAGGCGGATAACGATGAAGTTCCTCTAACAAGTTGCCAACGCCACGCGGCAGCACGAAATAACACGTTCTCTTCCTTCGTCGTGCCCCGCCGAACACTTGAACTCTCCCGGCCGCGTACCATACTTGATCATCGCCGGTTTCCAAAGCGTGAGTCACTACCTCGAACTTGGTCATCTTACTAGCTTCGTTTTCCGCCAAGGCCATTCCCGGCCTTCACGAACCGCTTCTGGTCGAACATATCCACGAACTCATACGATGGTTAACTAAACTCGGGCCTAGCATCCTCGTGACCCTACCACCTGGCGGGACCACCTCGAACTGACCCCACCACAAACCGGGCTGCGGGTTGACCCGCGAACGGCCCTCAACCCGACCCACAATCGCGCCAACTCTTGCTCCTCGATACGGAACAATCTTACTAATTCACATCATGAAAGCTACCACTTCCATCTCACACTACCTATGGACTTATCACACAAATAAATCCCACGTATACTACTTACTCTGATAAAGGTCAAACATAAAATAAATCTTTTACACAAGACGACCTTACCTCTAAGGTCTCAATCGTGAAATAGTCTAAGGTTCACACTTACCATGCCCCCAGGCTTACCCTTCTACACTAACCAGGTTTCTAAATCACATTTTAGCACAAAAGCTGTTACACCCCGTATTTCCAGAGTATGTACGTAAAGGAATACGTACAAAAAGTTTTGGTCTTAAAGTTAGGCCTTGGACGATTTTTAGGCACAACTCACAAAGCGGTTTTTCCGGCGAAAGCGTTTCCACAGCTTTCATAGGATAAATTCCGGCTATGTCATTTCTTATTTTTGCGGATTTTTCCGAGAGACGTAACACTTTGGACCAATGAGAGGGCGACACTTTCCACCCTCTCATTGGTGGACTTGTCACGGCAATAGGGCCGATTGGATGCCAAGCCTTGTCATAAAGTTGGATAGATATTTTGTGTGCAAGTTGGCTAGGTACACTTGCCCTAATCTTGACCTTACACTTGCCTAGCACTTGGCTAAATCTTGGCCATTGGTTGGCCATGTCTTGACCTATAAATACCCTCTTGAGATGAAGAGTTCTTCATCCACTAAAGCTTTCAAGTCTTGAAAAACCCTCCTCTCCCTTGTGAGCAATTCGTCCAACACACCCCCCTTGAGAAGCTTGGCGAGGCTACCCCACCCCTGGCCTAGAAACCTATCCCCCCTCCCTTGGTAGAAAAGTTGCCTTCTAGTATTGTTATAATGCCCAATTTAACCTAGCCCAAATCCCTTAGTACTTAGTAGAAGTTGTGAGAAACTTCTAAGGATTCTTGGAGCACCTTGGAGCTTTGGATTAGGAGCTAAACCTCGCTCGAGGATCGACTTTTACTTGGATATTATTGGGCTTATCGAGGTAAATAATCCTAACCCTCTTTTGTAATTAAAGAATGCATCTTTGTAGAAGTATTGAAATAAGTATAAATACTTAGAAGGTTTGTTAAGAATAGAATTGAACTGTAACACCTTAGAAGGGTATAAAAGAAGAATATCTGACTGTACTTACATGGGATTGTTTTCACGATGAACTTATATAGCTCAGGGTAGGGTTGTGCTGCCCGACTTTCCGTAGAATTGAGGACCCTCATTTGGAATGACCTCTGAGAATAGTCTAGACTTTGATAGTTATGCGTGACTATTATAGGTGATTCTCTGTGCGACATACTCGACTTGGCGGTGGATTTACGAGAAGGTATGTGATCCTTCCTATACCCTTGAGCATGATATGTTAAGTATATATAGTACGGTAGGCGTACATATGATAATCTGCAATGTCTTTTGACTTAAGCCTGAATAATAAGAACCTTGAAGTATGTCAAAGGAATAATGAATCATTTTTAACGTAAGAGTAATATTTGGTTTTAAAACAAAAGCTTAAGAGTTATACTAGCTTTATGGGAAGTAGGTATAACAACTTAAGAATGATAAAAGGCTGTTTACTTGTTTGTTTATAAAAGCCTTGTATTGATTTACATTAAGTGTAGTAAGATTGGTTGATAGGTAGACATACTATGATCTGCATGTGTTAATTGTCAGTAATGTTGTGAAAGGGGTCATTCTTGCTGTGCTTACGTTGCTAACGGTAAGTCCGTTGTCTTGTTATTGTATCACCTACCCCTTGACTTGTTATCCGAGGGCTTGCCACCCTTGATGCGGGTCTATCGGCCTATGCGGTCTATGAGACTATGCGGGCTGCGGTATGCTCGAGTTGATCATTCGGGTGTTTAGCCCGTCACGGGGATGCCCTATGCGGTCCATGGGACTATGCGGTCTTTTGAGGCTATGCGGTGCGGAAGTCGAGGAGAATGCAGGGCTAGCTACCCCGTCGCGGGGAATACCTCATCTTGCAGTGCATGTGTGACCTATGCGGACTACGGAAGTCGAGGACTAGGCACGCAGAATGATACTATGGCGGTTGGCCTTGCTTGATCATTCGCGGCCTAGACTAGACTATTCTGATTTTCCTATTCGTTATTGTTGTGATGTGGCACTATGTGCAATTGAACTGAATGTATTTGTGAAAAGGTTTTGAATACTTTGATTTCATTTAAAGTACTTTATAGTTTCACATACTTGGTACTGTTGTCTTGACCTCCTTGAGGCTGCGTTAAATCCGCGAGTTCTAGAGAAGCGGTACTAGATCCACATACTTAGGATCTCTTCGTTGGTGTCAGGATCTCAACTCTCCACGGAGGCTCTACTTTTGGGTATGATCTCACTTTTGTAGATAGTTTGTCTGATCGAGGGTATGGCGGGGCCACTGTCCGCCATAGTTGTTATTTTCCTTAAGTGCAGTAGTCATTTATGCAGTTGGGATGTAGCGCAAAACTTGGTTTATGTATATATGCGAAAGGCAACCTTTTCTTGAGATAAAATGTTCTAGTTATATCATGTTACATGTCTTGTTTTATATTCCGATTGTTCTCGATGTATGACTACTTGGGTGCGGGTAAGGCACGATCCACGAGCCGGGCAGTCGTGACAAAAGTGGTATCGAGCGATTAATCCTCGGAAAGTGTCTCAGACCGTATCTAGTAGAGTCTTGATTATCGGTGTGTTGTGCACCACACCAATAATCGAGGAGGCTATAGGATATTTAGGATTGGTTTCCATTCTTCTCACTGAGATCGTGCTTTAGAGGCATGTTATAGGTTGGACCCCTCTAACGTATTCCTTTCTATGCTGATTATGCCTCACGTAAGGCAACCGGGCCCGAGAAGGCAAAGCGTGAGAGGCTGCTAGTATGACCTGAGAGGTTCACGAGGCTCGAGCCCGATCTTTACGCAGGCAATGCCTCGGACGGCGAGTTCTACGGCGCGCCCCAGCGATTTAGGGCCCAGCGGCGGTGATGAGACCACGGTGCCTCGCCTCGATCCTCGGCCGGGCGAGAGTTAAGTACAAGAGATGGCCCGATTACTAGCCAAGGTCGTGGCGGATATGAGAGAGGTTTGGCGGCCGTTCGATGCAGTTCCGGCTCGGTAGCACCGTTGTTCACGAGGCGAGATAGTTTGAGGCTACGGGACTTCCTTAGTTGTAGCCCGCGAGTTTCTGGTGGCGGAGGATGATCGCGAGGAGTTCATCCGTCGATTCTGAAGGATTATGCGGGTGGTGAGCTTGAGGCGAGTGCGTGACATTCGGTTCGCATCGGTGCGTGATACCGCGATCGATTGGTTCGATTCATGGGAGCTTTCGGGAGAGCATGCACCTCGGCGTAGGATGAGTTTTGAGGCTTTTCTCACACACTTCTTGCCTCCGCGGATGAGGAGGCACGATCGGCAATTTTTATTCTTGAGGCGGGGAGGCGCCTGATTAGAAGTACAATGTCGAGTTTGATTCATTGGCTCGATATGTTCCACCTGGTAGCGAATATGGAGGACGGGTGCATCGCTCGTCCGGGCTAGACGACTATATGGCGAGTCTTGTGCGGTGTGTCCGCTTCACCGAGCATGGACATTACGTATGCGAGCTCATGCATTAGGATGCGAGGCGTAGAGACCGCCGGGTAGACCGATATCAGCGAGAAGAAGGCGGGGCGGCGGTTCTTTTGGTGGTTCTCGGGGTGCGGCGGCGAAGTCGGATTTGCACCACAGTAGCTCGAGCACTCCTACATCATTCTGATCTGACCCGAGCGATCGGGGCGGTCGGGGCCCGGGACTTGATTTCGAGTAGCGAGGTGCTAACCGTTGAGTCTGTTCGGTGTGCCCGTTGCGGTAGATTCCATTACGGAGCTGTTATGCTACTACGGAATTTGCCATACTTGTGGCGGCGGTCATTTCGCGAGTTTGCCGGCCGAGCGTGGCGAGGTAGGGCCCGGCTACGAGTCTGTTGCGCTTCTTCATCCCAAGCGATTACTCGCCCGGGGCGAGTCTGTGAGATCGGCCAGTCGCGGCGAGTCGTGGCGCGAGTCGATTCTAGCGGTCCTCGAACCGCATTTATGCTTTGTCGGTAAGCGGGATCGAGGCCTCACCGATGTAAATCACGGTACCTTATCGGTTCACAGGTTTGATGTATATGCTTTGATAGATCCGGGTTCTCTGTCCTATATATCTCCCTTGTTGCTAGTAGGATAGGGATAGAGCACGAGTCCATAGACCGCTTCGAGGTAGCTACGCGGTGGGTGATTCGATGGTAGCTCGGCGGGTATATAGAGCTTGTCCTGTGACCATTCTGATCGTCGGACCCTTGCGACTTGATAGAGTTGGAGATGATTGACTTGACGTGATCATGGGGATGGATTGGCTAGCTTCTTGCTATGCCAATGTAGGCTGAGAGAAGAGTGATGCAGTTCGATTTCTGAGGCCGGTTGTTGAGTGGGAAGGGAGCGGTATCGTAGAAGAGGTGAGTTTATTTCCTACCTCAAGGCTAGGAAGATGGTGCGAAAGGGTATATCTACCATCTAGTTCGGGTGTTTGATCTGACTGCGGTGCAGATTTTCCGTCGATTCGATGGTCGTGAGTTCCCAGACGTGTTTCGGATGACCTCGGGTATCCCTCACGAGAGGAGATCGAGTTTTGTATAGATGTCTTTGCGGACACTCGGCTATTTCCATTCCGCCATACGAGGATGGCACTGCCGAGTTGAGAGAGTTGAAGGAAGCGGTGAGTGATTTGTTGGAGAAGGGTTTCATTAGACCTAGTGTTTCTCACAGAAGCGCGGTATTGTTAAGTAAAGAAGAAGGGCGGGGCCTGCGCATGTGTGTTGATTCTGACGGTGAACAAGGTGACCATTAAGAACGGATACCCTCTTCCCGGGATTGATGATTTGTTCGATCGATTGCGAGCGCGAGATGTTTTTCAAGATTGATCTCTGATCGGGCTATCATCGAGTTCGAGTTAGAGAGGTGGATGTCCCTAGGGTGCATTTGGACGATGCGGGCATTATGAGTTCGGTCATGTCTTTTGGGTTGACGATGCTCGCGGTATTCATGGATTTGATGAGCGAGTGTTCAAACCATTTTGAACACGTTTGTGATAGTGTTCATTGATGATATCTTGGTTTATTCGCTCGAGCGAGAGCATGCGGAGCATTTGAGGCTGTCTTGTGATTCTCGGGATCGGCATTGTATGCGAAGTTTTCCAAATGTGAGTTTTGGTTGACCTCGGTAGCTTTTCTTGGGCATATTGCCGGGTGATGGCATTCGAGTGGATCTGGCGAATCGAAGCGATTAGGACTTGGCCTAGACCTACTACTCGCAGAGGTTCGTAGTTTTACGGGCCTTGCGAGGATATTATCGGCGGTTCGTAGAAGTTTGCTTCTATCTGCACCATTGACTAGGTGACTCGAGCGGCTAAGTTTGATGGGCGATGCGTGTGGCGGGGTTTCGATTGCTAAAGGAGGCGCGGCCGCCCCGTTCTTACTCTTCACGAGGTCCGGATGGTTACGTGGTGTATTGTGATCGTCGGGCATCGGGTTGGGATGTGTGTTGATGCAGCGGGGCGAGTTATAGCATCACGCGTCCAGCGACTTAAGATACGAGAGGAACTACCCACCCATGATTTGGGTGGCGGCGGTGATACACGCTTTGAAGATCTGGAGGCACTATTTGTATGGGGTTCACGTGGATATTTATACTGAGACCACAAGAGCCTCGGTATATCTTCGGCCGGAGGAGTTTGAACCTACGGCGAGAGCGGTGGTTAGAGTTCTTTGAAGGACTATGGCGTCGATATCTGTACCACGGGAAGGCCAACGTTATGGCGGATGCACTTAGCCGTAGGTCTATGGGTAGCTTATCGGATATTCGACTGAGAGGAGGGCATGGTTCGTGATTTGCATCGATTAGCGAGCCTTGGTGTCGTTTGATTGATTACGATAGCGGTGGGGTTAGAGTTCGTGAGGTTGCGAGTCTTCCATCGTTGAGGAGGTGAAGAGGCAGCGATTCGAGGATCCGGCTTTGATTCGATATCGTGATACAACTCTTACGTGAGGCAAGGGTCCTTTTGAGTAGCACGATGGGGTGCTAAGGTTTGAGGCGGTTGTGTGTTCCGGATGTTTGAGGACTTGGCGAGTTCTTGGGAAGCACACGGTAGCGTTACTCTATCCATCCGGTCGACCAAGATGTACCACGACCTTAGATCTGTGTATTGGTGGGATGGCTTGAAGAGGGCGTTGCGAGTTCGTAGCTCGGTGCGTGTTGTCGCGGTGAAGGTAGAGCACGAGACACGGTGGTTTTATTCTGACGATAGAGATCGACACGGAAGTGGGAGGTAATCAACATGGACTTCATCACGAGATTACCTCGCTCGGAGGAACATGATTCTATATGGGTTATCGTCGACAGGTGACGAAATCAGCCCACTTTCTTCCCGTCGGGGCGACTTTTTGGTGAGGATTATGCGGACTTTACATCAGAGATCGTCGATGCATGGAGTCCCTACCGATCATATCGAGACAGAGCCCGGTTTCGGCCAGCAGAGGTCCTTCGAGAGGGTTTAGGGGCCTTGGTGAGCTGATCTGCATTTCATCCATGCAGACGGACGAGGCGAGCGCACTATCCGGACTCTTGAGGATATCTGCGAGCTGTGTTATTGACCGATGGTAGTTGGGAGGATCATTTGCCTCTGGTTGAGTTCGCGTATAATAATAGCTACCACTCCGGTATTCGGATGGCGCCTTATGAGGCCTTGTATGGAAGGAAGTGCGGATCGCCTATAGGTTGGTTCGAGGTGGGCGAGTGCGGCTAGTGGGACGATTTGGTGCGTGAGCGATGGATAAGGTGAAGCTTATCCGAAGGCGGCTATTGGCGACTCGAGTCGGCCAAGTCGTATGCAGATCATCGTCGTCGGCATCTTGAGTTCGAGTTCATGATTGGGTTTTCCTAAAGGTGTCACCCATGAAGGGTGTGATGAGATTCGGGAAGAAGGGAAACTTCGACCCTAGGTACATTGGGCGTTTCAGATTGTCGCGAGGTAGGCAAGGTTGCTATGAGTTGGATCTGCCGTCCGATCTGGAGGCGGTACATCCGGTTTTCACGTGTCTATCTTTGAGAGATGTATCGGGGATCCATCTAGGGTACACCGATTGGCGATGTCGGTGTGAGGGTTATCGTATGGAGAGATTCCCATGGCGATAATCGATCGTCGAGTTAAGCGTCTGCGGACGAAGGGCGTGGCTTCCGTCAAAGTCTTGTGGCGGAGCAGGCTCGGGAGGAGATGACGTGGGAAGCCAGGAGGACATGAGGCGAAGTATCCTCACCTGTTCCCCACCCCTCCAGGTAATTCACTTTCCTACTTGTAAATCTTCATTATCGTTTATGCCTAAGTGTTGTTTATGGCCGTGTGTGGCTTTTTGCAAACTGTTTAAGTTTTGAAGAACCTTATCGTTATCTGTCTTGGGAAGGAACATTCGGGACGAATGTTTCTAAGGAGGGGAGAATGTTACACCCCGTATTTCCAGAGTATGTACGTAAAGGAATACGTACAAAAAGTTTTGGTCTTAAAGTTAGGCCTTGGACGATTTTTAGTCACAACTAACAAAGCGAGCGGTTTTCGGCGAAAGCGTTTCCACAGCTTTCATAGGATAAATTCCGGCTATGTCATTTCTTATTTTTGCGGATTTTTCCGAGAGACGTAACACTTTGGACCAATGAGAGGGCGACACTTTCCACCCTCTCATTGGTGGACTTGTCACGGCAATAGGGCCGATTGGATGCCAAGCCTTGTCATAAAGTTGGATAGATATTTTGTGTGCAAGTTGGCTAGGTACACTTGCCCTAATCTTGACCTTACACTTGCCTAGCACTTGGCTAAATCTTGGCCATTGGTTGGCCATGTCTTGACCTATAAATACCCCTCTTGAGATGAAGAGTTCTTCATCCACTAAAGCTTTCAAGTCTTGAAAAACCCTCACCTCGAACTTGGGAGCCACTCGGCCAACACACCCCCCCTCCCCTGGAGAAGCTTGGCGAGGCTACCCCACAGCCTAGCCGAAACCTACCCCCTCCTTGGTAGAAAAGTTGCCTTCTAGTATTGTTATAATGCCCAATTTAACCTAGCCCAAATCCCTTAGTACTTAGTAGAAGTTGTGAGAAACTTCTAAGGATTCTTGGAGCACCTTGGAGCTTTGGATTAGGAGCTAAACCTCGCTCAGGATCGACTTTTTACTTGGATATTATTGGGCTTATCGAGGTAAATAATCCTAACCCTCTTTTGTAATTAAAGAATGCATCTTGTAGAAGTATTGAAATAAGTATAAATACTTAGAAGGTTTGTTAAGAATAGAATTATCTGTAACACCTTAGAAGGGTATAAAAGAAGAATATCTGTTGTACTTACATAGAATTTGTTTTCACGATGAACTTATATAGCTCACGGGTAGGGTTGTGCTGCCCGACTTTCCGTAGAATTGAGGACCCTCTGTTTGGAATGACCTCTGAGAATAGTCTAGACTTTGATAGTTATGCGTGACTATTATAGGTGATTCTCTGTGCGACATACTCGACTTGGCGGTGGATTTCGCGAGAAGGTATGTGATCCTTCCTATACCCTTGAGCATGATATGTTAAGTATATATAGTACGGTGACGTCACATATGATAATCGGCAATGTCTTTTGACTTAAGCTGAATAATAAGAACCTTGAAGTATGTCAAAGGAATAATGAATCATTTTTAACGGAAGAGTAATATTTGGTTTTAAAACAAAAGCTTAAGAGTTATACTAGCTTTATGGGAAGTAGGTATAACAACTTAAGAATGATAAAAGGCTGTTTACTTGTTTGTTTATAAAAGCCTTGTATTGATTTACATTAAGTGTAGTAAGATTGGTTGATAGGTAGACATACTATGATCTGCATGTGTTAATTGTCGGTAATGTTGTGAAAGGGTCATTCTTGCTGTGCTTCAGTTGCTAACCTGTAAGTCAGTTTTAGTGTTATTGTATCACCTACCCTTGACTTGTTATACAGGGCTTGCCACCCTTGATGCGGTCTATCGGCCTATGCGGTCTATGAGACTATGCGGAGGCTGCGGTATGCTCGAGATTGATCATTCGGGTGTTTAGCCCGATCGCGGGGATGCCTATGCGGTCCGTGGGACTATCACGGTCTTTTGAGGCTATGCGGTGCGGAAGTCGAGGAGAGTGCAGGGCTAGCTACCCCGTCGCGGGGAATACCTCATGCGGGTCTGTGTGTGACCTATGCGGACTACGGAAGTCCAGGACTAGGCACGCAGAATGATACTATGGGCGGTTGGCCTTGCTTCGATCATTCGCGGCCTAGACTAGACCTGTTACAGTTTTCCTATTACTGTTATTGTTGTGATGTGGCACTATGTGCAATTGAAATGAATGTATTTGTGAAAAGGTTTTGAATACTTTGATTTCATTTAAAGTACTTTATAGTTTCACATACTTGGTACCTGTTGTACTGACCTCCCTCGGGGGGCTGCGTTCATGCGAGTTCTAGAGAAGCGGTACTAGATCCACGTCCTTAGGATCTCTACGTTGGTGTCGGGAGCTCCACTCTCTCGGAGGCTCTACTTTTGGGTATGATCTCCTGTTGTAGATAGTTTATGCAGTCGGGGTATGGCGGGCCTGTCCGCCATAGTTGTTATTTTCCTTAGAAGTGCAGTAGTCATGTTTATGCGGTTGGGATGTAACTGCAAAACTTGGTTTATGTATATATGCCGAAAGGCAACCTTTTTCTTCAGATAAAATGTTCTAGTTATATCATGTTACATGTCTTGTTTTATATTCCGCTGATTGTTCTCTGATGTATGACTACTTGGGTGCCCGGGTAAGGCACCAGTCACGGGCCCCGGAACGGGTCGTGACAAAAGCTATCCGAACATAACACTAAACACATCAGCATACAAAACCCTAGAGGGTTAAGGATATACATGTCTCTACCGCTTTTCTAATCACAGTCCTGCCCTGCAGGGCGCATAGCTAGTGAAGGTGATGAACCAGCCACTGATCCTGAAGGCTGAGTCGTAACATCCGTGCTACCCTTGGTCGGACAGTTCCTCGCAAAATGGCCCTGCTGGCCGCAAAAATAACAAGCCCCCTTGGCACCACGACACTCCCCGAAATGCGGTCTACCACATCGACCACACCGAGGTAGGGGTGTGCATCAGCCAACACTACTTCCTCGGAAACACAGACCCTTGGAGCCCTGACCTGCTCCCGAATACTCTGGATGCCCTGAAGGTTGTGGAGGACCACTCTGCACTGGCGGAGGTACAAAACTAGTCTGCTGCTGAGGCGGTCCGCCTCGAAAGTCGCCAAAAGACCCTGATGTCCTAGCCCTCTTCTGCTGATCCAGGTCATTCCGTCGACCTCTCCGTGCCTCACATCCCAGTGCATGAGCCTGCATACGGGCAATGTCCATGCTCGGCTGAAGAGCTACACCCGAACAAGCCTCTGTCAAGTAATCATCTAGCCCGGTGACGTAGCGGTGCACTCTATCCTCCATGGTTGCCACTAAAGCGGGGACATACCGAGCCAACGAGTCAAACTCCACGTTGTACTCCCGAACCGTACGCCCTCTCTGTCTAAGCATCAAAAATCTGTCGGCCCGTGCCCTCCTCATCTGCGGAGGCAAGAAGTGAGTGAGGAATGCCTCTGAGAACTCGTCCCATACTGCTGGAAACGCATGCTCTCCCCGGGACAACTCCCACGAATCAAACGATCATGCGGTATCACGCAGCCGATGCGAACCTAAGACCACCGACTCGGTCTCCGAAGCCTTGATCACTCTCATGACCCGCTGTAACTGCCGGATGAACTCCTGCGGATCATCCTCAGGCCTCGAACCATAAAACTCTGGCGGGCTACAACTCAGAAAGTCCCGTACCCTCAAACTATCTGCTCGGGGGTGAACCACTGGCGCTACTGGAACTGCTGTGTCCAGCCTATCCTCATGTCTGGCCACGACCCTGGCCAATAACTGGGCCAACTCCTTGTAACCCATCTCCTGCTCCGGTGTGGGGTGGAGGCTCAGTCTTGTGGTCTCAGCAGCCACTGCTGCGGCTCTAAACTCTGCTGGGGCTGGCGGCGTCGTAAAACTCGCCGTCTGAAGCACAATCTCAGGTACTGGCCGGGCCTGCGCCCTCATACTCTTCTGTATCTCACTAGCAGCACCCTCGGCTGCCTTGCCCTTCTGGGCTCTGGTTGCCTTGCGCGGAGGCATAACTGGTAAAACGAGATACGTCAGAGGGGTCCAACTTACAACACAGCTCTAAGGCACGATCTCAGAATGAGAAGAATGGAAACCAATCCTAAATGTCCTGCAGCCTCCTGATTATAGATGTGGTGCACAACACATCGATAATCAAGACTCTACTAGACACGGTCTGTAGACACCTTCCGAGGATTAATCGCTCGATACCACTTTTGTCACGACCGATCCGGGCGTGGTAGTGCCTTTCCTCGGGCACCCTAGTGACACAACATCAGAGAAAACCAGCGGAAAATAAAATTTAAACGAGAAACAAGATATATGATCATAAAACAGGTCAACCAAACGGTTACCTTCCAATAAAATATATATAAACAACTCTTTCAAAAATGAACAGTTTAATCCTTTTTACAAACCACACCGCGGTACTACAGACCTCTAAGAGTTTTTATACAACATGACGGGACGGGGCCCGCCATACCACAGATGTACAAGAACCTACAACTCGGGTAACATACCAAAAGATAAGCCTCGGAGAAGCGGAGCTTCCTAACGCCGAATCGTGATCCTGGGCGAGGATCAACTACCGATGTACTCCTACTGCGGCATGACGCGGCCCGAAGAAGTCGATCTGGTACCAAGTAAGTATGTGGCCGAAAATACTGCAGTCAAATCATAACAGTCTACATAAAGCGGGAGACATGTATGATAACAAAAATACAGTACGCAACATAAAAGCAGTCAAGTCAGGGACTCACGCCCTCAACGTCATCACTCAATATAACTATGGGTCTCGCGCCCACAACATCAATCATGTTCGCATCATGGCGCGTGCCCCGGAATTCTGCATCGGTGTAGACATGTCCATGATGCAACAATAATAAAAATTCCCCAAGGCCACATGCCCCCGTAAGTCTGCATCGGTGTAGAAATGTCCATGTGACATCAACAACAATATCTTTGGGTGATCAACCCGCGCGTAGCCACATGCCCCGGAGTGCCTCGGTGTAGACATGTCCATGTAACCACAATAACAATATATCGGGTAATCAACCCTGCCGCATGGCCACATGCCCCCGGAATTCTGCATCGGTGTAGACATGTCCATGTAGCCACAATAACAATATATCGCACAATCAGGCTATCACAAACAAGCTCAAGCAAATTACCATACTTCTAGACTTTTATAAAAAGATCCACTCTTTCTCAAGAAGTCACCTGAAATCAACACTTGCACAACAAAGGCTATTACCACAAGCATATGCAAGTTCAACATACTTATAGACTCCTATTTTATTACAGCAAATCCGGGTTTTAACCCCAAAGTACTACATACATTAACTCTTATTAAAGGATCCTGATTCCTTTTACAAAAAGTCACACAATACCCGCAGTATAAAAATAGAGTGACTATCTTTTTAAGTAAACCAAAATACTTCCCTTTGTAAAATCAAGTAACAACATTATTATCCAAACGTTCAAGTTTGCCTAATTTCAAATGCTCAAGTTTCTCATTTTAGAAAGGTTTCATAACTCATAGTCTTAATCTCTTTTAAAACAATTGAGTAACATATGTCTTATGTGTTAGTCGTTTATTCTTGTTTTATAACAATCTTGTTACAGCAGCCATGATCTAGGAAATGTAATATCTTTCAAAACGCTCCACAGTACTGTAACCCGGCTAGCCTTTTCCACTCTTCAAGTAGAATACGCTACTCGTAGTACTTCCACCTATAAGGCCACAAACGTCTATTAACTTCTAACCGCACGGTTCCATATTCTACAGAAAATTCGGCAGCACCTCCCCCCCCCTGCAACCGCGTAAATCTCCTCCTCTATCGAGGCCGGCTACCAAGCCAACCAGGGGGGGTTATACGTCTAACCGGACGTATACAATTCTACTATACAGTAATACCACAAGTCTACTGTAATACAGTCCTATGTAATTACAGTTCAGTTCTCTTCTTTATATTCAGGCTTAAGTCAAAAGACATTGCCGCAAAGCTATGTTTAGTTCTATATATAGTATACTTCAACTATATAATCCAACAACATGTAATTTCCAATTACAATAAGGGGACAAGAATATTTACCTCGATAAGCCCAAAATTATCCAAGTTATAATGTCGATCCTGAGCAAGGTTTAGCTCCTACTCCGTGCGCTCCAATCCGCTCCAAACAACCCTTAGAAGTTCTAACCAACTTCTACTTAAATACTTCAACCAACTATGAAGATTTCCTTAGGGTTTCGGTTTGAGACTAAAAGGACAAAAGGTAGTATTTCCGGGCTCTACGTATAGAGGTAACTTTTGGAATACTACAAGGTAAAGGCTAAGGTATTTTGGGCATTATAACCATACTTGGAGAAGTATTTCAATACCACAAGGGAGGGGGTATATTTCTCGAAACAACTAGGCTAGGGGGGGGTACCCCACGGCTAGACACTACAAAGGGGGAGGGGGAGGCTCTCGGCCACAAGGCCTCACAAGGGGGGAGGAGAGGCTAGGACGAGAACTACACTCAAGGGGAGGGAGAGGGACTCAAGACTTGGAAGATTTTGGATGAAGAAGTCTTCAAGCTTAGGGGGGTATTTATAGGAAAACCCAAGGCCAACCAATGGCCAAGATCAAGCCATGTGCAAGGCAAGTGTAAGGCCAAGATCAAGCCAAGTGCACCCTAACCCTACTCCACAAAACACTCCACAAAACAAGGCACAAAACAAGCCACAAATCAAGGCCATTCGTCCAAGTCCAAACCGCCCACTTTAGGCGTCCACTTGAGGGTGACAAGTGTCACCCTCTCGTTGGTCAAAAATGTTTCGTCTCTCGGAAAAATTCGCAAAAATTATAAATGACATAGCCGGAATTTTCCCTTCGCAAGCTTTGTAAAACGTTTCGTCGAAAAACGACTCTAACCGGGTGTTGTGCACAAAATTTCGAACCTATGCAAATCTTTAAGTCTCAAATTGTCGTACGTACGTCCTTACGTATATACTCTGGAAATACGGGGTATAACAGATATTTTGTGTGATAGTTGGATAAGGTACACTTGCCCTAATCTTGACCTTACACTTGCCTAGCACTTGGCTTAATCTTGGCCATTGGTTGGCCATTTCTTGACCTATAAATACCCCCCTTAAGATGAAGAGTTCTTCATCCACAAACAAACTTTCCAAGTCTAAAATCCCTCCCTCTCCCTTGTGAGCTTTTCGTCCAACACTCCCCCCTCCCCTTGTGAAGGCCTTGGCCGAAACACCCCCCCCCTCTAGCCTAGTAGCCCTAGCCGAAACCTACCCCCCCTCCCTTGGTAGAAATGTTGTCTTCCTACTATAGTTACTATTCCTAAAATACCCTAGCCCAAATCCCTTAGTACTTTGTAGAAGTTGTGAAGAACTTCTAAGGGTTCTTGGGGCTATCGGAGCGTACAAATTAGGAGCTAAACCTTGCTCAGGATTGACGTTTTTACTTGGATAATCTTGGGCTTATCGAGGTAAATAATCTTATCCTTCTTTTTGTATTAGAGAATGCATACTGTAGAAGTATGGGAATATGTATACAATACTTAGAAGGATATTACAGAATAGAATTGAACTGTTATCACAGTAGAAGGGTTTAAAAGAAGAATAATTGAACTATACTTACTTAGGACTGTTTTCACAGTAGACTTGAGTAGCTCGACGTGTAGGGAAGTGCTGCCCAAATTCCCATAGAATAGAGAACCCTCTACTTAGAACTGTTTACAGAATAGTCTAGACGTTGATAGACGTATTTGACTATTATAGGCTGATTCTCTGCGCGCGACATATTCGACTTGGCAGGTGGATTTCTCCGAGAAGGTATGTGATTCTTCCTATACTCTTGAGCATGATATTTTAAATATATATATATAGTACGGTGAGCGTCGTGTGTTAAGCGAATAATAACTACGGCAATGTCTTTTGACTTAAGCGAATAATACTTACGGCAATGTCTTGCGACTTAAGCTGAATAATAAGGATCTTAAAGCATTTCAAAAGAATCTGAATCATTTTTCTGAAGAGAAATGTTTGGTTTTAAACAAAAGCTTAATAGTTATACTAGCTTTATGGGAAGTTAGGTATAACAACTTAAGAAAGATAAAAGGCTATTTACTTATTTGTTTATAACAACCTTGTATTGATTTACATGGAGTGTAGTAAGATGGTTTGAAAAGTAGAAATAATATGATGATATGTGTGTTAGTGTCTTTTAACGTTTGTATAAGAGAGTATTCTTGTTGTGCTTATGTTGTTTAACGATAAGTTTTTATTTTAGTATAATATCACTCACCTCTTGACATGATCTGGGGTTAAGCGCCTCCGATGCGGGGTAGACTCGGTGATGCAGGACCATGATTCGAGAATACCTCATGCGGGTCCAGGGACCTATGCGGAGCTACGAGAGTTCCAGGTTAGTGTGCGGGGTTATACCTCATGCGGTCTATGTGGCCATGCGGACTACGAGTCCAGGACGATGCCGAGGAGTAGCTACCCTCGATGCGGGGTTATACCCTATGCGGGCCTATGTGAGTGGCCTATGCGGACTACGGAGTCGAGATTAGGCTTGCATAGTGATACTACGGCGATTGGCCTGCCCGATCATTCGCGACCTAGAAAAGACACATTCTGATTTACCTATTGTTGCTATTTTTTATGATGTGACAATATGTGCGGTTACATTGGTTGTTTCGTGCATATTTATAAAATTGGTTTTAAAATGATATGATTTCATTTAAGTACTTTACAGTTTCACATACTTAGTACCTGTTGTACTGACCTCCTTCGGGGGGCTGCGTTCATGCCACAGGTAAGGGCAAGCAGGTGCTAGATCCACATCCTTAGGATCTTTGCTTTGGTGTCGGGAGCTCCATCATCTCCGGAGGCTCTACTTTTTGGGTATGATCTCCCTGTATTGTAGATAGTTTTTGTACATTCAGGGTATGGCGGGGCCCTGTCCCGCCATAGTTGTTTACTTCCTTAGAGATCTGTAGTTCTATTGTACAGTTGGGATGTAACTGCAAAAACTTGGGTTATATATATATATGCTGAAAGGCAAGCTTCTCATCAGATAAACTGTTTCTCTTTTCATAATGTTTCTTGTCTTGTCTTATGTTCCGCTGATTACTCTGATGTATGACTACTTGGGTGCCCGGGTAAGGAACGATCCACGGGCCGGGCAGTCGTGACAATAACGCTCTAATGGAAGCATACCCGTGGGCCACCCATCGATGTCGGTATGTCGAGGGAATAACAAGATAACAATCAGAATGGAAGCATACTCGTGGGCCACCCATCGTGTCAGTATGTCCAAGCCAATAACAAGATAACACTCCTAATGGAAGCATACCCGTGGGCCACCCATCGTGTCAGTATGTCCAAAAGGATCGATTAGTGGAAGCATACTCGTGGGCCACCCATCGTGTCAGTATGTCCATCAATCAACGGATAACAGGCCTCGGCGAGAGACGCGGTAACACAGAAATACAACACTTGCACAACAAAGGCTATCACAACCAGCATAGGCAAGTTCAACAAACTCATAGACTTACATTTTATTACAACAAATCCGGGTTTTAACCCCAAAGTACTACATACATTAACTCTTATTAAAGGATCCGTTTCTTTCACAAAAGTCACACTGATACATGATATAAAAATAGAGTGACTATCTTTTTAAGTAAACCAAAATACTTCCCTTTGTAAAATCAAGTAACAACATTATTTTCCAAACGTTCAAGTTTGCCTAATTTCAAATGCTCAAGTTTCTCATTTTAGAAAGGTTTCATAACTCATAGTCTTAATCCCTTTTAAAACAATTGAGTAACATATGTCTTATGTGTGAGTCGTTTATTCTTGTTTATAACAATCTTGTTACAGCAGCCATGATCTAGGAAATGTGTTATACCCCGTAGTTCCAGGGTATATATGTGAGGATGTACGTACGAGAATACGACAGAAATTTTGGAAAGAAAGGAAGATGTGATTTTTCGACGGAAAAGTTCCCGGTTTTTGTGAAGAAAAAGGTTCGTTAATGGGAATTGGATTCCCAGATTTGGTATTTGGACTTCTTGGATTATATTAGAATTTTGAGATTTTATTTTCGGAAATGGTCACGTGGGGCCCACGGAGAAATTCTGATTTTGTGAGCCCGCTTTGTTTTTGAGATTTTCAGTATTTTGGATATTTTGGAAGACGAAATATTTTGGGCCGAATCGGGGCGACACATGTCACCCCTTGTGTGGCCATGTGGGTAGAAATTGGTGGACAAGTGGCTGGGCAGCTTGTCCATGGCGAAAATGGCCCACAACTGGCATAGTTTTCGTTTGGCCATGTGGTGTGGTGGGACCCACACACATGGCCTAATCTTGACCATACACTTATATTGATCTTAGCCCTTGACTCTTCTATAAATACCCCTTAGCTTGAAGACATAATATTCATCCACTTAAAGACTTTCCAAGGCAAAAAATATATCCCTCCCTTGAGTAGTTTTCGTCCCCCCCTCCCCCACTAGTGTAGAAAATACTTGGAGTATTATTGTATAATCCCAAATACATTGGCCTAGTATACCTAGTAGTTTTCCAAAGTTGTTTTAATACTAGGAGCCCGGAAATACTACTTTTTCCAAAAGTCGCAAAATGAAACCCTAGAAAAATCTTCATAAGCTTGGTTGAAGTATTTAGAGAAGTTGTTTGGAAACTTCTAAGGGTCGCTTGGAGCGGGTTGGAGCGTAAGGAATTGGAGCTAAACGTTGCTCAGGATCGACATATAATCTTGGATAATTTTGGGCTTATCGAGGTAAATAATCTTGTCCCCCTATTGTAATTGGAAATTACATGTTATAGTAATATATAGTTGAGTATACTATATATAGAATGAGTATTGAAAAGAATTGAACTGTATTTACATAGGGCTGTATTTACAGTAGACTGTTGTATTATTGTGAAGCAGATTTGAACACGTCAGGTTAGGCGTGTAAATCCCACAGGAGTTGTTGGCCTGGTAGCGGGCCTTGATAGGGAGAGATTTGTGTGATTGCGGGGAGGTCTTTGCGAATTTTACGTAGAATATGGAACCATGTGTTTAGAATATTTTACGAAGAGATCTAGGAGTTGATAGGCGTTTTGTGGCCTTTATATGTTGCAGTACTTCGAGTAGCGTATTCTACTTGAAGAGTGGAAAAGGCTAAGCGATTCTGATATTGTAGAGCGTTTTGCTAAATGTCGATAATCGTCGCGAGGTATGTGAACCTCTTCCTATCTTTTCTAGCATGATTGTTGTGAACTATGTAGTGCGGTGAGCGTACATGTGCTAAGTGTTTTGGTTGGTTTAAAACATAGGGTGTTATAATAGCTTTATGGGAAGTTAGTTATAACGACTTTATGTAGGTAAAAGAATGGTTTATTGATTGTAGAAAGTTAAGAGACTTGATCTTAAAAGATAAGAGACTTGACTTATAAACGACTTGATTTTGAAAGTTAAGAGACTTGATCTTAAAAGATAAGAGACTTGACTTATAAACGACTTGATTTTGAAAGTTAAGAGACTTGATCTATAAAGATAAGAGACTTGACTTATAACGACTTGTTTTGGAAAGAGAAGTAACTTGATTTTAAGTATAGGTTACTTGTTTTGAAAAGAGTAAGTTATTTGGGTTTTAAAAGAATACTCGTTGTTATTTTTAAAAGAAAAGAGACTTGTGGAATTAAAGAGTTTTTGGTTTAGAACATAAAATGTTATAACAACTTTATGGGAAGTTAGTTATAACGACTTTATGAAAACAAAGGAATGGTTTTTATCATTGGTTTTAAAATGGTAACTTGACTTTAAAAGGAGAAGTGTTTTGGTCTAAAAAGAAGGCATGGTATTGTCTTAATATGGTTTAAAAAGGAAAGTCTGGAAGTTGTTTTGGTTTAATTAAAATGTTAGTCACTTTATTTTGATACTACGGGTATCGGGTGACTTTTGTAAAAGAAATGGATCTTCTAAAAAGAATATAACGTACGTAGTACTTTGGGGATTAAAACCTGAACTTGTTAACATATAGTAGAAAGTACCTCGTGTGAATAACTTGATTGTGTTGGTTTGAGATAGCCTTGTAATACTTTCTTGTTGATTTGATAAGTAAACATGCTAGGATGCTACGTGTGTTAGTATCTTGTGATGTTTGTGTAAAGGGGTTTCCCTCGATCGCGCTTATGTTGTTTAAACGATCAGCCGTTATGTTGGTATTGTACCACTCACCTTGACATGATCCCGGGGGTTAAGCTGCCCTCCGATGCGGGGTAGACTCAGGCGGGTCTGTGTGACCTATGATTCGAGAATACCTCATGCGGGTCCAGGGGACCTATGCGGAGCTACGAGAGTTCCAGGTTAGTGTGCGGCCTTTATGGTCATGCGATGCATGTGGCCGTGCGATCGCGAGTCGGGACGTTCTTGGGAGTAGCTACCCTCGATGCGGGAATACCTCATGCGGGCCATTGGGTGGCCTATGCGGGTGCGGGAAGTTCGGGACTAGACGCGCGCATTAGATCTGCGGGCGAGTGGCGGCTTTGATCATGTGGCCAGTCAGGCGATTTTCCACGATACGATTTATGACCTTGTTGATGCGTGGGTTTTTAGTAGTCGGCTATGCCTTCGTACTTACCGTGCGGTTTTATTATGACACGTGGGACTGGTGTTCATGTGTGTTCCTTGGTGCTTTTATATCATAGGCTGCCGGTGAGGAAGGTATTCCACGGGCATGATTGATGTTGTGGGCGTGAGACCCATATTTGTATTTAAGTGATGACTTTGAGGGTGTGAGTCCCTGACTTGACATGACTGCTTATTTATTGTGAAATGTAGTTTGGTTATCATACATGTCTCACTTTATATAGACTACTATGATTTCATTTACTGATATTTTGATTTCACATACTTGGTACTGTTGTCTTGACCTCTCCCGAGGTGCGTTCATCCGCGGTAGAGTACACGATGTTGATCCTCGCTCTTAGGGTCACGATTCAGCGTTTGGAAGCTCCGTTTCTCTGAGGCTTATCTTTGGTATAATCCCTGTTGTTGTAGGTGCTTACATTCGTGGTATGGCGGGGCCACATCCGTCGTTGTTGTCATATCATTCGTAGAAGTGCAGCAAATCTTGTTGTGGCGGGGTTTGTAAAAGGATTTAAGCTATTCAAGTTGATATATATATGTATGTATTCGGAAGGTGACCGTGTTGGTTGCTTTGTTTTATACTTTAACTTTTGTTTCATGTTTAAGTTTTATTTCCGATTTTACGTGATGTTGTATCACTAGGGTGCCCGGTAAGGCACGATCCTGAGCCGGATCGGTCGTGACAAAAGTGGTATCGAGCGATTAATCCTCGGAAAGTGTCTCTGAACCGTATCTAGTAGAGTCTTGATTATCGGTGTGTTGTGCACCCTATAGTCGGGAGGCTGCGGGATATTTAGGATTGGTTTCCATTCTTCTCACTCGAGATCATGCCTTAGAGGCATGTTATAAGTTGGACTCCGCTTTGGCGTATTCTTTTCACCGTTATGCCTTCGCGCAACCAGGGCCAGATGGGCAAGCAACGAGAGGAGGCTGAGTAGGACACGGAAAGTGCGAGGCTTAGGCACAGTCGTTACACGAGATAGTACTTGACGATGAGTTTTATGACGCCGCTAGCCCAGCGAGTTTAGGCGGCGGCGATTTCTCACGAGGCCACGATACGAGCCTCGATACCACGGCCGGGAGCCGAGATATGAGTTCAAGGAGATGGCCCGATTACTAGCTAAGTGGTGGTAGAATGAGGCGGGACGAGGCCGGTGGTTCCGTGCACCGATGGTTCACCCTAGATTCGATAGTCTGAGATTTCGGGATTTCTTGAGTTGCAGTTCGCCAGAGTTCTATGGATTGAGAGCTGAGGATGATCCTCAGGGTGTCGTGCTAGTTTGGGAGATTATTATACCTATGGCCGTCAGGGCCATGTGATGGGAGGATGTCCAAGTAGGAGGGATACAAGAGGGATGACTCAGCCTACCGGGTCAGTTGCGGGTTCAGTTGTTCGGGAGAAGGGGGTGCTAGTCAGATGAGGTCACCCCTGCCTCGTTGTGACCATTGTAATAGACTCCATTATGGGGAGTGTCGTACTGCTTCGACAGCTTGTATGCTTGCGGCCAACAGGGCCATTTGGTGAGAGTTTGTCCGACCAGAGGTAGCACAGATGTAGAGACTCAGCCTTCGGGATCGGTGGCTGGTTCATCGCCTTATATAGCTAGGCGCCCTGCAGGCGAGATTATTAGTTAGAAGCGACAAGGGGAAGTGAGGCAGTAGTTGCAGAGATATCTTTAGCCCTTAAGAGACTTGTTTATGTTGTTATGGTGGGTACGTGTTAGGTGCTATGTGCGGATAGCATTGTGTTAAGTGTGAATTAGAAAACATGGGCAGTTGAGAAAGAGTAAGTCTGGAGACGAGACGATTATGAGCCTTAGAATTTATAACAGTTAGGACCTTGGATGCAAGGCCGTCTTGGGTAAAAGATTTTGTTTACGATTTGATCTTTGTCAGAGTACATTGTATACGTGGAGTATAATTGTGTGATAAGTCCCTGAGTGGTGTGATTTATAAGAGGGTAGTTGAGCTAAGAAGACCATTAGGTTTTCGTGACTTGATTAGTGAGATTATTCCGGATCGGGGAACGAGAGAGTTGGCGCGATAATGGGTCGGGTTGAGGCAAGGTTGCGTGTCAACCCGCAGCCCGGTTTGGGGTGGGGTCAGTTCGTGGTGGTCCCGCTTTGTGATAGGGTCACGAGGGTGCTAGGCCCAAGTATAGGTAACCATCGTACGAGTTCGTGGATGTGTTCGACTAGAATTGGATCGTGAAGGCCAGGAATGGCCTTAGAGGAAATTGAAACTAGTAAGATGACCAAGTTTGGAGGTGGTAACTCCAGGGTTGTGGAAATTGAAGCAAATGACTGAAGTGTGGTAGGTGTGCTAGAAAGAGTTCGGGTGTACGAGAAAGGGACGACGAGTAAGAAGAGAAGCGAACAATGTGTTATGAGAACGGAAGTGATCATTTCTTTTGTGAAGTAAAGATGCGAAGGGAGTATCCTTTAGACCATGGGTGTGAGCTTTTTGTGATGTAAGAGGTGATTCCTCGTTGGCTTGGATTTGTATGTTATACTATGGCCATTGATGGCATGTTTGGTTTTGTAAGTATAGTAGTGAAGACTATACCGGCGCATGTGTGTTTGGAGACTTAGAAGGAACATTCGGGACGAATGTTTCTAAGGGGGGAAGAATGTTATACCCCGTAGTTCCAGGGTATATATGTGAGGATGTACGTACGAGAATACGGCGTGAAATTTTGGAAAGAAAGGAAGATGTGATTTTTCGACGGAAAAGTTCGGTTTTGTGAAGAAAAAGGTTCGTTAATGGAATTGGATTCCCAGTTTGGTATTTGGACTTCTTGGATTATATTAGAATTTTGAGATTTTATTTTGGAAATGGTCACGTGGGGCCACGGGAGAAATTTACTGATTTTGTGGGCCCGCTTTGTTTTGAGATTTTTCGTATTTTGGATATTTTGAAGACGAAATATTTTGGACGAATCGGGGCGACACGTGTCACCCTTGTGTGGCCATGTGGTAGAAATTGGTGGACAAGTGGCTGGGCGGCTTGTCCGCTTAACACTTGGCATAATTTTCGTTTGGCCATGTGGTGTGGTGGGACCCACACACACATGGCCCAATCTTGACCATACACTTATATTGATCTTAGCCCTTGACTCTTCTATAAATACCCCTTAGCTTGAAGACATAATATTCATCCACTTAAAGACTTTCCAAGGCAAAAAATATATCCCTCCCTTGAGTAGTTTTCGTCCCCCCCTCCCCCACTAGTGTAGAAAATACTTGGAGTATTATTGTATAATCCCAAATACATTGGCCTAGTATCCCTAGTAGTTTTCCAAAGTTGTTTTAATACTAGGAGCCCGGAAATACTACTTTTTCCAAAAGTCGCAAAATGAAACCCTAGAAAAATCTTCATAAGCTTGGTTGAAGTATTTAGAGAAGTTGTTTGGAAACTTCTAAGGGTCGCTTGGAGCGGGTTGGAGCGTAAGGAATTGGAGCTAAACGTTGCTCAGGATCGACATATAATCTTGGATAATTTTGGGCTTATCGAGGTAAATAATCTTGTCCCCCTATTGTAATTGGAAATTACATGTTATAGTAATATATAGTTGAGTATACTATATATAGAATGAGTATTGAAAAGAATTGAACTGTATTTACATAGAATTTGTATTCTGATGGTATTTGTATTATTGTGAAGCAGATTTGAACACGTCTGGTTAGACGTGTAAATCCCCTGGGAGTTGTTGGCCTGGTAGCGGGCCTTGATAGGGGAGGAGATTTGTGTGATTGCGGGGGGGAGGTGCTGCCGAATTTTCTGTAGAATATGGAACCATGTGTTTAGAATATTCTACGAAGAGATCTAGGAGTTGATAGGCGTTTTGTGGCCTTTATAGGTTGCAGTACTTCGAGTAGCGTATTCTACTTGAAGAGTGGAAAAGGCTAAGCGATTCTGATATTGTGGGCGTTTTGCTAAATGTCGATAATCGTCGCGAGGTATGTGAACCTCTTCCTATCTTTTCTAGCATGATTGTTGTGAACTATGTAGTACGGTAGACGTACATGTGCTAAGTGTTTTGGTTGGTTTAAAACATAGGGTGTTATAATAGCTTTATGGGAAGTTAGTTATAACGACTTTATGTAGGTAAAAGAATGGTTTATTGATTGTAGAAAGTTAAGAGACTTGATCTTAAAAGATAAGAGGCTTGACTTATAAACGACTTGATTTTGAAAGTTAAGAGACTTGATCTTAAAAGATAAGAGACTTGACTTATAAACGACTTGATTTTGAAAGTTAAGAGACTTGATCTTGAAAGATAAGAGACTTGACTTATAACGACTTGTTTTCGGAAAAAGAGAAGTAACTTGATTTTAAGTATAGGTTACTTGTTTTGAAAAGAGTATGTTATTTGGGTTTTAAAAGAATACTCGTTGTTATTTTTAAAAGAAAAGAGACTTGTGGAATTAAAGGGTTTTTGGTTTAGAACATAAAGTGTTATAACAGCTTTATGGGAAGTTAGTTATAACGACTTTATGAAAACAAAGGAATGGTTTTTATCATTGGTTTTAAAATGGTAACTTGACTTTAAAAGGAGAAGTGTTTTGGTCTAAAAAGAAGGCATGGTATTGTCTTAATATGGTTTAAAAAGGAAAGTCTGGAAGTTGTTTTGGTTTAATTAAAATGTTAGTCACTTTATTTTGATACTACGGGTATCGGGTGACTTTTGTAAAAGAAATGGATCTTCTAAAAAGAATGTAACGTACGTAGTACTTTGGGGATTAAAACCTGAACTTGTTAACATATAGTAGAAAGTACCTCGTGTGAATAACTTGATTGTGTTGGTTTGAGATAGCCTTGTAATACTTTCTTGTTGATTTGATAAGTAAACATGCTAGGATGCTACGTGTGTTAGTATCTTGTGATGTTTGTGTAAAGGGGTTTCCCTCGATCGCGCTTATGTTGTTTAAACGATCAGCCGTTATGTTGGTATTGTACCACTCACCTTGACATGATCCCGGGGGTTAAGCTGCCCTCCGATGCGGGGTAGACTCAGGCGGGTCTGTGTGACCTATGATTCGAGAATACCTCATGCGGGTCCAGGGGACCTATGCGGAGCTACGAGTTCCAGGTTAGTGTGCGGCCTTTATGGTCATGCGGTCTATGTGGCCATGCGGATCGCGAGTCGGGGCGTTGCGGGAGTAGCTACCCTCGATGCGGGAATACCTCATGCGGGCCATTGGAGTGGCCTATGCGGGCTGCGGGAAGTTCGAGGACTAGACGCACATTAGATCTGCGAGCGAGTGGCGGCTTTGATCATGTGACGGTGCAGGCGGTTTTCACGATGATTTATGACCTTGTTGGTGCGTGGGTTTTAGTAGTCGGCTATGCCTTCGTACTTACCGTGCGGTTTTATTATGACACAGGTGGGACACGGTGTTCATGTGTGTTCCTTGGTGCTTTTATATTATAGGCTGGCGGTGAGGAAGGTATTCCACGGCATGATTGATGTTGTGGCGTGAGACCCATATTTGTATTTAAGTGATGACTTTGAGGCGTGAGTCCACGACTTGACATATTTGCTTATTTATTGTGAAATGTAGTTTGGTTATCATACATGTCTCTGCTTTATATAGACTACTATGATTTCATTTCTGATATTTTGATTTCACATACTTGGTACTGTTATCGACCTCCTTGAAGTGCGTTCATCTGCGGTAGAAGTACACCGTGTTGATCCTCGCTCTTAGGGTCACGGTTCAGCGTTTGGGAAGCTCCGTTTCTCGGAGGCTTATCTTTGGTATAATCCTGTTGTTGTAGGTCTTGACATTCGTGGTATGGCGAACCACTGTCCGTCGTTGTTGTCATATCATTCGTAAGTGCAGTAATCTTGTTGTGGCGGGGGTTTGTAAAAGGATTTAACTGTTCAAGTTGATATATATATGTATGTATTCAGGAAGGTGACCGTGTTGGTTAGCCTGTTTTATACTTTAACTCTTGTTTCATGTTTAAGTTTTTATTTCCGCTGATTTTCTGTGATGTTGTATCACTAGGGTGCCCGGGGTAAGGCACCAGTCACGGGCCCGGGATCGGGTCGTGACAAAATGTAATACAATTTTGTCTTATCTTAGCTTCTATGCAGATGGAGGTTTCTACTGGTTTTAATAACAATTAGTTATTTGTCAATACATTTTCCTTTATTAGCGCTGCTGTGGTTTGTTCGACACTTATTCTCATTTCCGAAATCAGTAAAACCTTATTCTTTTTAAAACCAAGTACTCATTACTCGCGAATGAGGTTTCACAACATTTTAAACAAAATGTTATATAACAAGTCAAATAAGTTAAGTCTCTTATCTTTCAAGATCAAGTCTCTTAACTTCTACAATCAATAAACCATTCTTTTACCCATGAGTCGTTATAACTAACTTCCCATAAAGCTATTATAACACCCGATGTTTTGAACCAAGCAAAATCATTTAGCACCTGTAGGTCTTCCGTACTTCATAGTTTACAAAACTTCATGCTCGAAAGGATAGGAAGTGGTTCACTTCCCGCGCGACGATTATCGACAATAAGCAAAACGCTCCACAGTACTGTAACTCTGCTAGCCTTTTCCACTCTTCAAGTAGAATACGCTACTCGTAGTACTTCCACATATATAGGCCACAAACGCTCATTAACTTCTAAACGCGCGGTTCCATATTCTACGAAAAATTCGGCACCTCCCCATGGCCGCGTAAATCTCCTCTACCGAGGCGGCTACCAAGCCAACGGGGTTATACGTCTAACGACGTGTACAATTCTACTACACAGTAATACCACACAAGTCTCTTAATACGATCTATGTAATTACTGATTCGATTCTCTTCTTTATATTGGGCTTAAGTCAAAAGACATTGCCGCAAAGCTATGTTCGATTCTATATATAGTATACTTCAACTATATAATCCTACAACATGTAATTTCCAATTACAATAAGGGACAAGAATATTTACCTCGATAAGCCCAAAATTATCCAAGTTATAATGTCGATCTGAGCAAGGTTTAGCTCTACTCGTGCGCTCAACCCGCTCCAAACAACCCTTAGAAGTTCTACACAACTTCTTCTATATACTTCAACTTGCTATGAAGATTTCCTTAGGGTTTCGGTTTGAGACTAAAGGACAAAAGGTAGTATTTAAGACTCTACGATAGAGGTAACTTTTGGAATACTACATGGTATACGGCTAGGGTAGTTTGGGGTATAGTAAAAATACTTGGAGGGTATTTCACTACAAAAGGGGTATTATACGAGAACAACAAGGCAAGGGGGTGTACCCTCGGCCACTACTAGGAGGGTACCTGCCGACCTGAGCCTCTCAGGGGAGGGGAGAGGCTTTGGGCCGAACACAACAAGAAGAGGGGAGGGAGATTTCAATACATGGAAAAATTTGTGGATGATGAAGTCTTCACAAAGGGGGGGGGGGTATTTATAGGTAAATCACTGGCCTTGATCAAGCCAAGTGCAAGGCAAGTGTAAGGCCAAGATCAAGCCAAGTGCACCCTAACCCTAGTCCACAAAACATGGCACAAAACAAGGCACAAAACAAGGCCAAAATAAGGCACAAAGCAAGGGAGGAAACGTCCCCCTTTCGTCCACTCCAAACCGCCACTTGAGGGTGACAAGTGTCACCCTCTCGTTGGTCCAAAAATGTTCCGACGCTCGGAAAAATCCGCAAAAATAATAAATGACATAGCCGGAATTTTCCCTTCGCAAGTTCTGTAAAACGTTTCGTCGAAAAACGATTCTTTACGGGGGTTGTGTACAAATTTCGAATCATGCCTAACTTTAAGGGTCAAACTTTTCTACGTACGCCCCCACGTACATACTCTGGAAAATACGGGGTATAACATTCTCCCCTCCTTAGAAACATTCGTCCCGAATGTTCCTTCTCAAGACGGATAACGAAGAAGTTCCTTCTTAACTTAAACAAGTTGCCAATGCCACACATGGCCACAAAATAACACACGCTCCAATACTTAATCCAAGTCTACGAGGAATCACCTCTAACATCACAAAAGCTTCCACCCTGGTCTAAAGGATACTCCCTTCGCATCTTTACTTCACAACAAAATGATCTCTTATTCTGCTAACACACGTTCACTTCTTTCCTTACTCGTCGTAGTCACTTGAACTCTCCCAGTATATGTACCATACTTCAGTCATTACTTCAGTTTCCAAAATCTCTGGAGTCACTACCTCCAAACTTGGTCATCTTACTAGCCTCGATCTTCTTTAAGGCCATTCCCGGCCTTCACGAACCGCTTCTGGTCGAACATATCCACGAACTCATACGATGGTCACCTAAACTGGGGCCTAGCACCCTCGTGACCCTACTATCTGGCGGGACCACCCAGGACTGACCCTACCTAAAACCGGGCTACGGGTTGACCCGCAATACGCCCTCAACCCGACCCTCCGTCGCGCCAACTCTTGCTCCTCGATACGGAACAATCTTACTAATTCACATCATGAAAGCCACCACTTTCATTTTACACAACCCATGGACTTATTACACAAATATCTCCCACGTATACTACGCACTCTGATAAAGGTCAAACATAAAATAAATCTTTTGCTCCAGACGACCTTACCTCTAAGGTCTTAATCGTGAAATATTCTAAGGTTCACACTTCCATGCCCCCATACTTATCCTTCCAATTAACCATGTTTCCTAACTCACAAATAACACAACGCTACCCGTACATAGCATACAATAATAAGATCATCATAACAAGCATACCAAAACTCAAGAGGGTTAAGGATATACCTGTATCTACCGCTTCACTCTAATCATAGGCCTGTCCTGCAGGGCGCATAGCTGTAGAAGGTGATGAACCAGCCATAGATCCTGAAGACCGAGTCTCCACATCCGTGCTACCTCTGGTCGGACAATTTCTCGCAAAATGGCCCTGCTAGCCGCATGTAAAACAAACTCCCAAATTAGCACGACACTCCCCAAAATGGAGCCTACCACAATGGTCACAACGAGGTAGGGGTGGCTTCAGCTGGCTAACACCCCTGCTCTCCCGAAAATCTGAACCCTTGGAGCCCTGACCGCCTAAAGACGGTGGAGGACCACTCTGTACTGGCGGGGGTACATAACTAGCCTGCTGCTGAGGCGGTCCGCCTCGAAAGTCGCCAAAAGACCCTGCTGTCCTGGCCCTCTTCTGCTGATCCAGGTCATTCCGTCGACCTCTCCGTGCCTCACATCCTAGTGCATGAGCCTGCATGCGGGCAATGTCCATGCCCTGAAGAGCTACACCCGAACAAGCCTCACAAGTAATCATCTAGCCCGGTGGCGTGGCGGTGCACTCTATCCTCCATGGTTGCCACTAAAGCGGGACATACCGAGCCAACGAGTCAAACTCCACGTTGTACTCCGAACCGCACGCCTCTCTCGTCTCAAAGATCATAAATTTGTCGGCGTCTCCTCATCTGCGGAGGCAAGAAGTGAGTGAGGAATGCCTCTGAGAACTCGTCCCATACTGTTGGAAGCGCATGCTCTCCCCGGGACAGTTCCCACGAATCAAACCAGTCGACTGCGGTATCACGCAGCCGATGCGAACCTAAGACCACCGACTCGGTCTCCGAAGCCTTGATCACTCTCATGACCAGAATCGCCGGATGAACTCCTGCGGATCATCCTCGTGCCTCACCCATAAAACTCGGGGGCTACAACTAAGAAAGTCCCGTAGCCTCAAACTATCTCGCCGGGGTGAACTACGGTGTGCATCGAACCGCCGCTGGCCCTATCCTCATGTGCGCCACAATCCCGCCAAGAATCGCCATCTCCTTGTACCCCATCTCATCTCGCCGGTGTGGGACCGGAGGCTCGTGTATCGTGGTCTCAGCAGCCACCGCTGCGCTCTAAACTCTTTGGAGCTGGCGGCCGCAAAACTCGATGCCAAGCACTATCTCGTGTAATGTTCGGCTCGCGCTCGTACTCTCTCAGATCCCACTAGCAGCTCCTCACGCCTTGCCCTTCTGGGCTCTGGTTGCCTTGCACGGAGGCATAACTGGTAAAATGAAATACGTCAGAGGGGTCCAACTTATAACACAGCTCTAAGGCACGATCTCAGAATGAGAAGAATGGAAACCAATCCTAAATGTCCTATAGCCTCCTGATTATAGATGTGGTGCACAACACACCGATAATCAAGACTCTACTAGACACGCATGTAGACACTTTCCGAGGACTAAGCGCTTCGATACCACTTTTGTCACGACCCGAACCCGGGCCCGTGACTGGTGCCTTACCCCGGGCACCCTAGTGATACAACATCAGAGAAAATCAGCGGAAATAAAACATAAACATGAAACAAGAGACATGTTAAATAAACAGGCCAACAAAAACAGTTGCCTTCTGTATATATATACATAAAAACCCGAACAGTTATCCTTTTTACAAACTCTGCCCACAACAGTACTACAGACCTCTAAGAGTTTTACAACAACTATGACGGGACAGGGCCCCGCCATACCCCTGAATGTACAAGAACTTACAGACTCGGGGATACATACCCAAAAGATAAGCCTCCGGAGAAACGGAGCTTCCAAATACGCTGAACTGTGGCCCTAAGAGAGAGGGTCCACAACCGATGTACCTCTACCTGCGGCATGAACGCAGCCCCCCGAAGGAGGTCAGTACAACAGGTACCAAGTATGTGAAACTGAAATATCAGAAATGAAATCATAACGATATAAAAACAGAGACATGTATGATCACAAAACTACGATCACAACATAAGCGATCATGTCAAGTCAGGGACTCACGCCCTCAAAGTCATCACTCAAATATAACCCGGGAATTTAACCCGCACAACGGCCGCATGCCCCGGCATCTCACCTCGGTATAAGCATGGCCATGGAACCATCCCAATGGAAGCATACCCGTGGGCCACCCATCGTGTCGCGATGTCCAAAGGAAATATCCGGATAACAATCGAAATGGAAGCATACTCGTGGGCCACCCATCGTGTCAAGATGTCCAAAGCAAATAACAAGATAACGCCCTAATGGAAGCATACCCGGGCCACCCATCGTCGGTATGTCCAAAAGGAATAACAAGATAACAATCGAATGGAAGCATACTCGTGGGCCACCCATCGACGCATGTCCAAGCCAATAACAAGATAACACTTATGGAAGCATACTCGTGGGCCACCCATCGTGTCAGTATGTCCAAAAGGGAATAACAAGATAACAATCAGAATGGAAGATACTCGGGACACCCATCGTGTCGGTATGTCCAAGCTAATAACAAGATAACACTCTAATGGAAGCATACCCGGCCACCCATCGTGTCAAGATGTCCAAAAGGATCGATTAGTGGAAGCATACTCGTGGGCCACCCATCGTGTCAGTATGTCCATCAATCAACCAGATAACCGGCCCTCCAACGAGAGACGCGGTAACACAGAAATACAACACTTGCACAACAAAGGCTATCACAACCAGCATAGGCAAGTTCAACAAACTCATAGACTTACATTTTATTACAACAAATCCGGGTTTTAACCCCAAAGTACTACATACATTAACTCTTATTAAAGGATCCGTTTCTTTCACAAAAGTCACACAATACCCGCAGTATAAAAATAGAGTGACTATCTTTTTAAGTAAACCAAAATACTTCCCTTTGTAAAATCAAGTAACAACATTATTTTCCAAACGTTCAAGTTTGCCTAATTTCAAATGCTCAAGTTTCTCATTTTAGAAAGGTTTCATAACTCATAGTCTTAATCCCTTTTAAAACAATTGAGTAACATATGTCTTATGTGTGAGTCGTTTATTCTTGTTTATAACAATCTTGTTACAGCAGCCATGATCTAGGAAATGTAATACAATTTTGTCTTATCTTAGCTTCTATGCAGATGGAGGTTTCTACTGGTTTTAATAACAATTAGTTATTTGTCAATACATTTTCCTTTATTAGCGCTGCTGTGGTTTGTTCGACACTTATTCTCATTTCCGAAATCAGTAAAACCTTATTCTTTTTAAAACCAAGTACTCATTACTCGCGAATGAGGTTTCACAACATTTTAAACAAAATGTTATATAACAAGTCAAATAAGTTAAGTCTCTTATCTTTCAAGATCAAGTCTCTTAACTTCTACAATCAATAAACCATTCTTTTACACACATAGAGTCGTTATAACTAACTTCCCATAAAGCTATTATAACACCCTATGTTTTGAACCAACCAAACTCATTTAGCACATGTACGTCTACCGTACTACATAGTTTACAAAACATCATGCTAGAAAGGATAGGAAGAGGTTCACATACCTCGCGACGATTATCGACAATAAGCAAAACGCTCCACGATCAGAACCGCTAGCCTTTTCCACTCTTCAAGTAGAATACGCCACTCGTAGTACTTCCACCTATAGGCCACAAACGCCTATTAACTTCTAAACGCACGGTTCCATATTCTACGTAAAATTCGCAAAGACTCTCCCGCAAATCACAGAAATCTCATCCTCTACCGAGGCCGCTACCAAGCCAACCGGGGTTATACGCCTAACCTGACGCGTGTACAATTCTACTACACAAGAATACCACACAAGTCTATCAGAATACGCCCTATGTAATTACGATTCGATTCTTCTTTATATTCAGGCTTAAGTCAAAAGACATTGCCGCAAAGCTATGTTCAGTTCTATATATAGTATACTTCAACTATATAATCCTACAACATGTAATTTCCAATTACAATAAGGGGACAAGAATATTTACCTCGATAAGCCCAAAATTATCCAAGTTATAATGTCGATCCTGAGCAAGGTTTAGCTCCTACTCCGTGCGCTCCAACCCACTCCAAACAACCCTTAGAAGTTCTACACAACTTCTTCTATATACTTCAACTTGCTATGAAGATTTCCTTAGGGTTTCGGTTTGAGACTAAAAGGACAAAATGTAGTATTTCCGGGCACTACGTATAGAGGTAACTTTTGGAATACTACATGGTATACGGCTAGGGTATTTTGGGGTATAGTAACAATACTTGGAGGGTATTTCACTACCAAAAAAGGGGTATTATACGAGAACAACAAGGCAGGGGGGGGTGTACCCCTCGGCCAACACTACTAGGAGGGGGGGTACCCTCTCGGCCACAAGGCCTCTCAAAGGGGGAGGGGGAAAGGCTTTGGACGAACACAACAAGAAGAGGGGAGGGAGATTTCAAGACTTGGAAACATTTGTGGATGATGAAGTCTTCACAAAGGGGGGGGGGGTATTTATAGGGAAATCAAGGGCCTTGATCAAGCCAAGTGCAAGGCAAGTGTAAGGCCAAGATCAAGCCAAGTGCACCCTAACCCTAGTCCACAAAACATGGCACAAAACAAGGCACAAAACAAGGCCAAAATAAGGCACAAAGCAAGGGAGGAAACGTCCCCCTTTCGTCCACTCCAAACCGCTACTTGAGGGTGACAAGTGTCACCCTCTCGTTGGTCCAAAAATGTTCCGACGCTCGGAAAAATCCGCAAAAATAATAAATGACATAGCCGGAATTTTCCCTTCGCAAGTTCTGTAAAACGTTTCGTCGAAAAACGATTCTTTACGGGGGTTGTGTACAAATTTCGAATCATGCCTAACTTTAAGGCTCAAACTTTTCTACGTACGCCCCCACGTACATACTCTGGAAAATACGGGGTATAACAAAAGGGGTTTCCCTTGTTGTGCTTTTGTTGTTTAACGATAAGCTGTTGTGTTAGTATTATATCACTCACCTCTTGACATGATACCGGGGGTTAAGCCGCCTCCACGCGGGTAGACTCAGCGATGCAGGACCATGATTCGAGAATACCTCGCGGGTCCGGGGACCTATCGCGAGCTACGAGAGTTCCAGGTTAGTGTGCGGCCTTTGTGGTCATGCGGTCTATGTGGCCATGCGGACTGCGAGTCCAGGACGATGCCGGGGAGTAGCTACCCTCGATGCGGGGTTATACCTCATGCGGGCCTATGTGAGTGGCCTATGCGGAGCTGCGGGAAGTTCCAGGATTAGACGCGCACATTTGATACTGCGGGCGAGTGGCCAGCTTCGATCATGTGGCGGTCTAGACAGACCTCGTGATACAGTTTATGACCTTGTTGGTACTGTGGGTGTTAGTAGTCGGCTATGCCTTCGTACTTACCCCGTACGGTTTTATTATGACACAGGTGGGACCTGGTGTTCATGTGTATTCCTTGGTGCTTTTATATCATAGACTGCCGGCAGTGAGGAAGGTATTCCACGGGCATGATTGATGTTGTGGGCGTGAGACCCATAGTTATATTTGAGTGACTTTGAGGCGTGAGTCCACGACTTGACATGATCGCTTATTTATCAGGAATCGTAGTTTGGTTATCATACATGTCTCCTGCTTTATATAGCCTACTATGATTTCATTTACTGATTTTCACATACTCTGCACTGTTATCGACTCCTTCTCGGGGCTGCGTTCATGCCGCAGTAGAGGTACACCGATTGTTGATCCTCGCCATGTGGTCACAGTCATTGGGAAGCTCCGTTTCTCCGGAGGCTTATCAGTGGTATAGTCCCCTGTTGTTGTAGGTACTTACATTCAGGGGTATTGTCACGACCCGATCCCGGGCCCGTGACTGGTGCCTTACCCCGGGCACCCTAGTGATACAACATCAGAGAAAACCAGCGGAAATAAAAACTCAGGAAAGAAAACAGTGAAATAAGAAAGCAGGCTAACCCAACGGTTACCTTTTTGTACATAAACTAAAACTTGAACAGTTACATCCTTACAAACTCTGCCCACCACAGTGCTACAGACCTCTAAGAATTTTAAAACCATAATGACGGGACAGGGCCCCGCCATGCCCCTGAATATACAAAAGTCTACTACTTCAGAAAACCGTACCACAGGACAAGCTTCCGGAGATATGGAGCTTTCCGAGAACCGAACAGCGATCCTAAGAATGCGGATCAGCAAGCTATATACCTCAACCTGCGGCATGAACGCAGCCCCCGGCGAGGTCAAGACAACAGTACCAAGTATGTGAATCAAAATGTCAGAAACGAAATCATAATAGTCTATATAAAGCAGGAGACATGTATGATAACCAAACTACAGCACCACAACATATAAGCAGTCATATCAAGATAGGGACTCATGCCCGTGAAATCATCACTTAAATACAACCCGGGAATTAAACCCGCACAAAGGCCGCATGCCCCGGCATCTCACCTCGGTATAAGCATGGCCATGGAACCATCCTAGTGGGCCCATACCCGTGGACCATCCAACGTGTCGGTATGCCCAAAGGAGTCAACAAGATAACAATCCCTGTGGAAGCATACCCGTGGGCTACCCAACGTGTCAGTATGTCCAAACAACTAACAAAACAATACTCACTGTGGACGCATACCCGTGGGCTACCCAACGTGTCAGTATGTCCAAACAAGTAACCAGATAACACTCCTAATGGGAACATACCCGTGGGCTACCCAACGTGTCAGTATGCCCATCAATCAACCAGATAGCCGACCCTCCATCGAGAGACTCGGTAGCACACAACCAAACACTTGCACAACAAGGCTATCACAACAAGCATAGGCGATTACACACAACTCAAGGTACTATAATTACTTAACACAACGTCAAGTATACCATTTAAAACCCAAGTATTTAACCCCTTAAAGATCAAGGTACTCCTACCTTTTATAAACAAGTCACTTATGTTTTTCCATCGCAAAGAGTTCAATATTTGAAAACGAGTTACTTCCTTTTTCCCAAAATCAAGTTACCATTTTAAATCTAATAATGAAACCATTTCATTATTTTCATAAAGTCGTTATAATTAACTTCCCATAAAGCTATTATAACACTTTATGTTTTAAACCAACCAAGACAGAACCATGCCTTTCTTTTAAACCAAAACACTTTCAATTCTTAAATCTCTTTTCTTTTAGAAATCGAGTTCCTTACTTTGAAACCTTTAGGAAAATCAGAACTTGATTTCAATAATTCTTATTCGAGCAGCCATGATCTAGGAAATGTAATACAATTTTGTCTTATCTTAGCTTCTATGCAGATGGAGGTTTCTACTGGTTTTAATATAATTAATTGTCATTACTTTTTCTTTTATTAACGCTGCATTGACTCGTTCGATTCTTATTTCCATTTCCGAAATTTATGTAACATTACTCTTTTAAAAACCAAGTATTCATTTCTCACGAATGAGGTTTTATACTTTTCAACACCGTTTAGGTCAATTACAAGTCACGTCTCTTATCTTTTGAAAACAACAAACCATTCTTTTAGCTACATAAAGTGGTTATAACAACTTCCCATAAAGCCGTTATAACACTTTATGTTTTAAACCAACCAATTACCACTATAAACATTTATGAGACCAATAGGGCTCATTCTTTAACTCACCGAAAATTCCCATTAACGGATAAGACTTTACTACTATTTCCACACAACGAAGCCCTTAACACTTCATATCAAGTCAAGACACAAAAGGGAATCAAATTCCTTTAACACACGCGTCTTCACCGCACTATATATTTTACAAATAGTCATGTCAAGAGGATAGGAAGAATCACATACCTCGCGACGATTGTCGACAATAAGCAAAATGCTCCACCGTATTATCGCCTTAAGTAGAATATGCTACCGTAGTACTTCAATCCTATATGGTCATAAACGCCTATCAAACTCTAGCTTCGAACGTAGAATAACTAAGTGCAAGGTCCCTACATTCTACGGAAAGTCGGACAGCACTTCCTTTGCTTCTACTTACTATGCCACCTCTTTCAAGGCCGAATTCAATAACCAAACTCCCACAATAATGCAAAATAAACCAATAATTCCATGCCATTCTTGGCCAACAATAAACCAACCCTAAACCCCTTTCAACTCTTTCCAATCCGAGTTATTAAGTCTAACACGATATCTAGCCCTAGACATCTTCAACAATTGCAATCTCCTTTTACAACATGCGACGACCCAATTAGAAATCCAATTGAAGTTAAAATCTTAAGGCTAACATGCCCATTTTCGGTTTCAACAAGACAACAAAACCCAAATCTATTCAAATAAAACAGCCTCAGGCTCAACTCTATACTACTACTATATAACAGCCTTAGGCTCAATTCTAAATCACTAAAATATAACAGCCTCAGGCTCACATCTATACTACTAACATATAACAGCCTTAGGCTCATAACCAAGAGAAAAGGGGAAACTTTTACCTTAAGGAATAGCCCACAAAAGCCCCTTTTTCTTCCACCTCTTTCCGTCAAAATCGCCCACCAGCGCTTCCCACAAGTTTACCCACACTTTTCCTTCTTGCCGCCGCTCCAACAATTTCCTCTAAAGCTAGGTTTTCTTCCAAAAACTAGAGAGAAGGGAGAGGGTTTTTCTTAGGAGGGTTTTGAAATGGAATGGCCAAGTCTTTCAAGACTTGGCCCTAAAATAGGACCACTTCCAGATAAAAAGGATGGGAGGGACACTTGTCACCCTCCCATAGGTTTTAAAACAAAATATCCCCTGTTTTCTGCCCTTTATCGCGAAAAATCCCGCCTTGGCGCCGCGGCCCCGCCGCCGGCGCCGCGGCGCTTCCACTTCCGAGAAAATTTCCAGCATTCCGGCGCTGCAACCCCCGCGGACACTCAGCACAACCGGCGCCATGCCTCAGATTCCGGCCGCCACTGCACTGTACCGAATCAAAACTGCTGCTGCCTGCGCACCAAACTTGAAACTTCCATAACTTTTGACTCCGATGTCCTATCGACGAACGGTTTGTTGCGTTGGGATCTAGATTTAACGAACTACATATTAGGCTTTTAAACACCTCGACACTCTTAACAACTGGGGTACAACACTCCAATGCAAACTCAAAATCCGTCCAACACATGTTTGTCTACTTATCTATCAACCTTCAATCTTATAATCCTTGGTATGTTCTTATCTTGACTTCTAAAATTTACGGGGTGTAACAGGTATGGCGGGGCCCTGTCCCGCCATTGTTGTCATATCATTCTTAGAGGTCTGTAGTACTGTTGTGGGCAGAGTTGCAAAAGGGATGTAACTGTTCGAATTTAAGGTTTTATATATATATGCCGAAAGGCAACTTTTCTCAGATAACTGTTTCATATTTCATGTCTTGTTTTATATTCCGCTGATTACTCTGATGTATGTCTACTTGGGTGCCCGGGGTAAGGCACCAGTCACGGGCCTGGGTTCGGGTCGTGACAAAAGTGGTATCAGAGCAGTTAATCCTCGGAAAGTGTCTACAGACCGTATCTAGTAGAGTCTTGATTATCGGTGTGTTGTGCACCACACCAATAATCAGGAGGCTATAGGATATTTAGGATTGGTTTCCATTCTTCTCACTCTGAGATCGTGCCTTAGAGTTGTGTTATAAGTTGGACCCCTCTAACGTATTTCTTTCCCTTACCGTTATGCCTCCGCGTAAGGCAACCCGGGCCCAGAAGGGCAAGGCAGCCGAGGGAGCTGCGAGTAGAGCACAGAGGGTTACGAGGGCACAGGCCCAATCATCACCTGAGGTGGTGCTTCATTCGGGGAGTTCTGCGACATCGTCACCCCAAAGAAGTTTAGCACGGCAAAAAGCCTCCATCTGCGGCCATGACATTTACACCTTCAGTTCCACGACCAGTAGCAGAAAGAATAGATTGCAAAGAGACGACCCTGTTACTAGCTAGGGAGTTAGCAACCAGAGGGTATATTATGGATCGATTTATCACGGGTCTTGATGACTATCTAAGAGAGGGTTGTGCAAGAGTAGCTCTTCAGTCAGGCTTGAGCATGGCCTGTGTACGGGCTTATGCGCAGCAGGCCGAGAAACGTAGAGATCGACAGATTAATCAAGGACAGCAGAAGAGGGCCGATCGGCAGGGTCCTTTGGTAACTTTCGAGGCGGACCTTCTCAGCAGCAGACTGGTTATGCACCTCCGCCAGTGCAGAGTGGTCCTCCACAGACTTCAGGACGTTCGAGGTATGCCGGAGTTGGTCAGAGCTCCAGGGCTTCCGATTTATAGATACACGTAGGTTCCAGCCAGCCGGATTCAGTTTTTCCCCAGTGTTCACAGTGTGACAGGCGTCATCCCGGGGAATGTCGTCTTTTTGTTGGTACTTGTTTTACCTGCGGCCGTCAGGGCCATGTGTCGAAAGGATGTCCTAGTAGGAGGGATGCAAGTAGGAGGACTCAGCCTTCAGGATCAGTGACCAGTTCATCATCTTCCCTAGCTATGCGCCCAACAGGGCAGGATTGATTAGAACGACAAAGGGGAGTGAAGCGGTAGATACAGGTATATCTTTAACCCTCTAGAGATTAGTATGCAAGATGAGTATATCTTAAGTGTTATGTTCTGATAGCATTTGTGCAAAGTGTGATTAGAAATCATGGTTAGTTAAAAGGGTAAGATGGGGGATAAGGAAAAGTGTGAGCCTTAGAATGTTATACGTAGAGACCTTAGAGGCAAGGCCATCTCGAGTAAAAGATTTATTTTATGTTTGACCCTTATCAGAGTGCATAGTACACGTGAGATATGTCTGTGTGATAAGTCCCGGAGTGGTATGAAATGAAAGAGGGTAGTTGATCTAAGAAGACCACTAGGTTTTCGTAACTTGATTAGTGAGATTGTTCCGGATCGGGGAACAAGAGTTTTGCGCGATAGCGGGTCGGGTTGAGGACCGATCGCGGGTCAACCCGCGGCCTGCATTGTGGTGGGGTCAGTTCGAGGTGGTCCCGCCAGGTGGTGGGGTCACGAGGGTGTTAGGCCCAGGTTTAGTTAACCATCGTACGAGTTCGTGGATGCGTTCGACCAGTAGTCGGGCTGATAGGGTCAGCCCATCTTGTCTTTTAGCCAAGACCGTTTACTCGGCAGAGGGTTATGCGAGATGTTATATCAGGAAGGTTGTAAGGCTGCACGAGGTGCCTACTTTCACCTTATGGCGGCGATGGAGCCAGTGTTACGCTTATTTCTTTTGGAAGTTTTACCGAGCAGGTTAGGAACTCGGTGAGTCTCGATGTCGCATTCGCCGCCGCGATTTGGATTTCAGGGGTAGCTGTGAGGATTGTTGTCTCTTGTTGAGGGAGTGTTTAATAGCTACCATATCAGTATTCGGATATCGCCTTATGACGCCTTGTAGGGGCGGAAGTGTAAGTTGCCGGTCGATTGGTTCGATGTTGGCAAGGTTCAGATAGTTGGTTCATACTTGTTTCAGCAGGATGTGGATAGGGTGAAGCCTATCCAGGAGAGGTTATCGGCACTCGAGTCAGCGAAGTCGTGCGGATAATCGGCGGCGACGCTTGGAGTTCGTTGGGTGGGTCTTGAAGGTACCACCCCGGAAAGGGTGTGACGAGTTTTGGAAAACAGAGGAAACTTAACCCAAAGTGCTTTTGGGCATTTTCAGATTGTTTGTAGAATAGGCCAGGTTGCCTATAAGTTGGCATTGTCGTCCGACGTAGGAGGCAGTACGTCCGGTCTTTCATGTTGTTATGTTCGGAAAAGTATCGGAGATCCATCCAGAGTGTTCCCAGTTAATGATGACCAAGTTGGAGGTGGTAACCCAGAGATTTTGGAAACTGAAGCAGTAACAGAAATGTGGTAAGTTATGAGAAAGAGTTCGAGTGTACGAGAAGGGTACGACGAGTAAGGGAAGAAGCGAGCATGTGTTACGAGCATAGATGTGATCATTTCTTTTGTAAAGTGAAGGTGCGAAGGGAGTATATTTTAGACCTCGAGTGGGAGCTTTTGTAGTGATGGAGGTGATTCCTCGTGGACTTGGATTAAGTATTTGCGCATGTGTTATTATATGGCCAGGTGTGGCGTGATTGTTTTCGTAAGTATAGCAGTGAAGACTATACTGGCGCATGGTTGTTTTGAGACTTAGAAGGAACATTCGGGACGAATGTTTCTAAGGAGGGGAGAATGTTATACCCCGTATTTTCCAGAGTATGTACGTGAAGGCGTACGTATAAAAGTTTAAGCCTTAATTAGGCAAGGGTCGAAATTTTGTTCACAACCCACGAAAAGAATCATTTTCCGACGAAACGTTTTCCAAAACTTGCGAAGGGAAAATTACGGCTATGTCATTTATTATTTTTGCGGATTTTTCCGAGAGATGAAATATTTTGGACCAACGAGAGGGCGACACTTGTCACCCTCAAGTGGACGATTTTGTGGGCGTTTTCTTGCACGTTTTTGGCCTTGTTTTTGGTCAAGGGTGTCACAACACGTTCCGGGGCCCGTGACTGGTGCCTTACCCGGGCACCCAAGTAGTCATACATCAGAGAAAATCAGCGGAACATAAAACAAGACATGAAATATCAAGAAGTGTAAAACAGTAATCTGAGAAAACTTGCCTTCCGGCATATATATATAACAACTAGAACGATATCCCTTTTTTTACAACTCGCCCACAACGATTACAGCACCTCTAAGAATGATATGACAACAATGGCGGGACAGGGCCCCGCCATACCCCTGAATGTAATTACCTACAACGACAGGGGACTATACCACTGATAAGCCTCCGGAGAAATGGAGCTTCCCAAAACGCTGAACTGCGATCCTAAGAGCGAGGATCAACACTGGTGTATCTCTACCTGCGGCATGAACGCAGCCCCCCGAAGGAGGTCAGTACAACAGGTACCAAGTATGTGAAATCGAAAAATCAGAAATGAAATCATAGTAGTCTATATAAAACAGAGACATGTATGATAACCAAACTACGATTCCTGATAAATAAGCGGTCGTGTCAAGTCGTGGACTCACGCCTCAAAGTCATCACTCAAATATCACTATGGGTCTCACGCCCATAACATCAATCATGCCCGTGGAATACCTTCTCATCGCCGCGATCTATGATATCGAGCACCAAGGAATACATATGAACACCGTGTCCCACGTGTCATAATAAAACCGTCGGGTAAGTACGAAGGCATAGCCGACTACTAACACCCACGACTAACAAGGTCATAAAGCGTATCATAAGATCTGTCTGACCGCCACATGATCGGCCGCCACACGCCCGCAGATCAAATGTGCGCGTCTAGCCCCGAACTTCCCGCACTCGCATAGGCCAACCTCGTAGGCCCGCATGAGGTATTCCCGCATCGGTAGCTACTCCCGGCGTCCGCTGGACTCGCATCCGCATGGCCACATAGACCGCATGACCATAAAGGCCGCACACTAACTCGAACTCGTAGCTCCGCGTAGGTCCGGGACCCGCATGAGGTATCCTCGAATCATAGTCACAGATCGCCTGAGTATTACCCGCGTCGGAGGCGGCAACCTCGGGATCAAGTCAAGGTGAGTGGTACAATACCAACATAATGGCTGATTGTTAAACAACTTAAGCGCAATCGAGGGAAACCCCTTTACACAATCATCACAAGATACTAACACACGTAGCATCCTAGCATGAGTATTTATCAAATCAACAAGAAAGTATTACAAGATTATCACAAACCAACACAATCAAGTTATTCACACAAGGTACTTTCTACTATATGATTAACAAGATCGGGTTTTTATCCCCAAAGTACTTCATACATTAACTCTTTTAAAAGATCCGTTTCTTTCACAAAAGTCACACAATACCCGTAGTATAAAAATAGAGTGACTATCTTTTTAAGTAAACCCAAACACTTCCTTTTGTAAAATCAAGTAACCACATTATTTTCCAAACGTTCAAGTTTGTCTAATTTCAAATGCTCAAGTTTCTCATTTTCGAAAGGTTTCGTAGTTCATAGTCTTAATCACTTAAGAATATAATTCTCTTTTAAACAATTTGAGAAACATAGGCCTTATGTGTGAGTAGGTTATTTTTGTTTATAACAATCTTATAACAGCAGCCATGATCTAGGAAATGTAATATCATTTTGTCTCATCTTAGCTTCTATGCAGATGGAGGTTTCTACTGGTTTTAATAATACTTGATTAGTCAATACGTTTCCCTTTATTAGCGTTCGTAGTGCATTCGATACTTATTACGATTTCAAATCAAGAAACATTATTCCTTTTAAAAACCAAGTACTCATTACTCACGAATGAGGTTTCACACTTTTTAACAAAATTCAATTAAGTCAAGTCTCTTATCTTTTAAGATCAAGTCTCTTAACTTCTTAAATCAATAAATCATTCTTTTTATCTCTCTTAAGCCGTTATACCTAACTTCCCATAAAGCTAGTATAACTCTTAAGCTTTTAAAACCAAGTATTACTCTTCTGTTAAAAATGATTCAGTATTCTTTTGAAATACTTCAAGATTATTCGGGCTTAAGTCAAAAGACATTGCCGTAATTATTATTCAGGCTTAAGTCAAAAGACATTGCCGTAATTATTATTCAGGCTTAAGTCAAAAGACATTGCCGTAATTATTATTCAGGCTTAAGTCAAAAGACATTGCCGTAATTATTATTCAGTTAACACACGTACGTCTACCGTACTATATATATTTTAAAATATCATGCTCAAGAGTATAGGAAGAATCACATACCTCGCGACGATTATCGACTATTAGCAAATAGCTCCAAAGTACTGTAGTCCGGCTAGCCTTTTCCACCCTCCGAGTAGAATACGCTACTCGCAGTACTTCAACCTATAACGGTTATATAAGTCTATCAACTTCTACATTAATATTCTACTGAAGCGATTTCAGTTCAAGTCTGTTCTGTAATATCCTTCTATTACAGTTCAATTCTCTTCTATGAATCTTATATTCATTTCTATACTACTACAGTATGTAATTTCCAATTACAATAGGGGGACAAGATATTTACCTCGATAAGCCCATAATTATCCAAGTATAAATGTCGATCCTGAGCAACGTTTAGCTCCTACTCCGGGTGCTCCAACCCGCTCCAAACAACCCTTAGAAGTTCTACGCAACTTCTACTTAACACTTCAACCGTTTATGAAGATTTTCCTTAGGGTTTCGGTTTGAGACAAAAAGGACAAAAGGTAGTATTTCCGGGCTCTACGTATAGAGGTAACTTTTGGGATACTACAAGGTATAAGGCTAAGGTATTTTGGTATAGTAACAATACTTGGAGAGTATTTCTACCAAGAGAGGGGGGTACCTCTCGGCCACACCACAAGGAGGGGGGGGGGTGTTATACCCCGTATTTCCAGAGTATGTACGTGAGGGCGTACGTATAAAAATTTAAGCCTTAAGGATTGGCAAGGTTCGAAAATTTGGGCACAAGTGCCGAAAAGAGTCGTTTTTCGACGAAACGTTTTACAAGACTTGCGAAGGGAAAATTCCGGCTATGACATTTATTATTTTTGCGGATTTTTCCGAGAGACGAAATATTTTGGACCAACGGGAGGGTGACACTTGTCACCCTCAATGGACGGCAAAGAGGGCTTCCCTTTGGCACGTTTTTTGTGTTTTTCTTGGTCAAGGGTTAGGTAGGATATTTTGTGTAGTAGATGGATAAGGACACTGTTATACCCCGTATTTCCAGAGTATGTACGTAAGGACGTACGTAGGAAATTTGAACTTGAGAAAGTGGCTTGGCCGAAATTTATTTGTGCACAACACCCGGTTAGAGTCGTTTTTCGACGAAACGTTTTCACAGCTTTCGTAGGGGAATTTCCGGCTATGTCATTTTTAATTTTTGCGGATTTTTCCGAGAGACGAAACATTATGGACCAACAAGAGGGTGACACTTGTCACCCTCTCATTGGAACACCTTGGGCGGAAATTGTGTTGGTAGAAGTGTGGCTTTGTGGTCAAGGGTTGGTAGGATATTTTTGTGTTAGTTGGCTAGTGTGCACTTGGCAAGATCTTGGCCCTACACTTGCTATGCACTTGGCAAGATCTTGGCCATTGGTTGGCCTTGGCTTACACTATAAATACCCCCCTTAGGATGACTTCTTCATCCATTCCAAATATTTCCTAAGTGTTAAATCCCTCCCTCTCCCCTCTTGTTTGACTCTCGTCCAAGAGCCCCCCCCTCCCTAGATAGGCCTTTATGGCCGAGAGCCTCCCTCTCCTTTGGGTGTGGCCGGAGTACCCCCTAGCCTAGTGTTTTCGTATAAATACCCCCCCTCTCTTGGTAGAAATACTCTCAAAAGTATTGTTATAATGCCCAAATTACCTTAGCCATATACCTTGTTGTATTCTAAGGTTATACCTATCTAAAAGCCCGTAAAATACTATTATACTTCCCGTCGATCCAAAACCAAAACCCTAGGAAAATCTCCATAGTCCGTTGGAGTATTGTGTAGAAGTTGGTTAGAACTTCGACGGGTGGTTGCGAGCGGGTTGGAGCGATCAGAGTTGGCGCTAAACGATTGCCCCGGAGCGACTTGAAGCTCGGCTAATTATGGGCTTATCGAGCTAATTATCTTGTCCTCTATTGTAATTGGAAATTACATGTTGTTAGATTATATAGTTGAGGTATACGTATATAAACTGAGCGTAGTTATCGTGATGTCTTTTGACTTAAGCCTGAATAAAACTTACGGCAATGTCTTGCGACTTAAGCTGAATTTAAAGAAGAATCGAATCGTAATTACATAGGGTGTATTACAGTAGACTTGTGTAGTAGTCTTGTGGAGTAGAATTGTACCGTTAGGGTTAGATGTATAACCCCGGTTGGCTTGGTAGCCGGTCTCGATAGAGAGGAGATTTACGCAGCCATGGGGAGGTCTTTGCAAATTTCGTAGAAAGTTCTACGATGAGACCTAAATGTTAATAAGCGCCTTGTGGCCTTATAGGTGGAAGTACTACGTGGTGCGATCTGCTTGGCTTAAGGAGTAGCCGACGGTTGAGCGTTTTGCTATTAGTCGATACTCGTCGCGGTATGTGAACCTCTTCCTATCTCTTCTAGCATGATATGTGTGAACTATGTAGTACGGTAGACGATACGTGCTAAATGTATTTGATTGATTTAAAACATAAAGTGTTATAACGGCTTTATGGGAAGTTGGTTATAACGACTTTATGTTGGTAAGAAAATACATGTGGTTTTAAAAGGTAATCGATTTGAACTATAATCGGCTTGTTATGTGTTAATAAAGAACTTGAAGTATTTCAAAAGATTTTTGAATCATTTTGAAAGAAGAAGTAATACTTGGTTTGTGAAAACTTAAGAGTTATACTAGCTTTATGGGAAGTTAGGTATAACGGCTTAAGAATGTTTTCTTGATTTCGAAATCGAATGTGTATCGACATACCATCGAGCGTTAATAAAAGGAAATGCTTTTGACTAATTAAGTATTATTAAAACCAGAGAAACTTCCATCTGCATGTAAGCTAAGATGAGACAAAATGATATTTCCTAGATCATGGTCATTGTAATAAGATTGTTATAAACAAGAATATCCTACTCACATATGAGACTTATGTTTTTCAGATAGTTTTAAGGAGAATTATATTCTCAACTGAATAAGACTATGAACTACGAAACCTTTTTCTAAAATGAGAAACTTGAGCATTCGAAATTAGGCAAACTTGAACGTTTGGAAAATAAGGTTGTTACTTGATTTTACAAAGGAAAGCATTTTGGTTTACTTAACAATGTTAGTCACTCTATTTTTATACTACGGGTATCGGATGACCTTTGTAAAAGAAATGGATCTTAAAAGGAATTTAACGGACGTAGTACTTTAAGGTTAAAATCGGGACTTTGATATAAAATGAAAGTACCTTGAGTCGTGTGTAACTTGCTTATACTTGTTGTTATGAAACTTAACCATGTTACGTGTGATAGCCTTGTTGTGTAAGTATTGTGTTCTACTCGACTACCGGGTCATCCGGGAATGTATATCACTTGATTACCGGTTCATCCGGGAATGTATTTCACTCGACTACCGGTTCATCCGGGAATGTATTCCACTTGAGGACCGGTTCATCCGGGAATGTATTTCACTTGACTACCGGTTCATCCGGGAATGTATTTCACTCGACTACCGGTTCATCCGGGAATGTATTCCACTTGAGGACCGGTTCATCCGGGAATGTATTTCACTTGACTACCGGTTCATCCGGGAATGTATTTCACTCGACTACCGGTTCATCCGGGAATGTATTCCACTTGAGGACCGGTTCATCCGGGAATGTATTTCACTTGACTACCGGTTCATCCGGGAATGTGTTCCACTCGACTACCGGTTCATGGGATGAGCCGAATGATTCCACCTTTTCTATATTGGGTCCATAAGATGGGCCGAGATGCGATATACGTATCACATGATTTGTACTAGATCACGGCGGTGAGGAAGGAGTTCCACGCATGAGGATGACTTTTAGGCGTGAGTCCACGACTTGACATGATCGCTTGTTGTAAATCGTAGTTTGGTTATCATACATGTCTCCCGCTTTATATGATCGCTATGATTTCATTTACGATGTATTTTCGCGATACTCTGCACTGTTATCGACCTTCCTTGGGGCCGTTCATGCCGCAGTTGAGGTACACCGCCGTTGATCCTCGCTCTTAGGGTCACGATTCAGCGCTGGAGGCTCGTTCCTCCGAGGCTTATCATGGTATAGTCCCCTGTTGTTGTAGGTGCTACATTCGTGGTATGGCGGCCCCGTCCGCCATTGTTGTCGTATCATTTCTTAGAGGTCTGTAGTACTGTCGTGGGCAGGGTTTGTGAAAAGGATTAAACTGTTCATTTGTAAAAGTTGTTATTTATATATGCCGAAAGGCAAGTTTTCCTCGACATCGCTTTGTACTTCACTTGTTTCATGTACGTGTTTTATGTTCGCTGATTACTGATGTTGTGTCACTAGGGTGCCCGGTAGGCACCACGCCCGGTTCGGTCGTGACAAAAGTGGTATCGTGAGCGATTAATCCTCGGAAAGTGTCTACAGCATCAGATCCAAGAAGTCTTGATTATCGGTGTTGTGCACCACATCAATAATCGTGAGGCTATAGGATATTTTAGGATTGGTTTCTATTCTTCTCACTCGCCTTAGATCGCGTGTGTTGTAAGTTGGACCTCTAACGTATTTCTTTCCCTTACCGATATGCTCCGCTGGCAACCCGAGCCCGTGAGGGCAAGGCAGGCGGAGCTGCGAGTAAGTCTGAGGGTGGCGAGGCACAGCCCAATCATTACCTAGGTAGTGCTTCATTCGGGATTTCGACGTCACTAGCCCCGCAGAGTTTGGCACGGCGGCGATCCTATCATGCCATGATATATGAACCTTCAGTTCCACGACCGGGAACAGAGCATTTAGATTGCAAAGAGGCGACCCTGTTGCTAGCTATAGATTTGGCTACCAGAGAGTATACCGATGTACCGCGAGTCTTGAGGACTATCTAAAAGAGGGTTGTGCAAGAGTAATTCTTCAGTTAGGCTTGAGCATGGCCTGTGTACGGGCTTATGCGCAGCAGCCGAGACGTAGAAATCGGCGGAGTTAACGGCGACACCGTAAGAGGCCGAGCGAAGGTCCTTTAGTAACTTTCGAGGCGAGTCACCTCACCAGCAGATCAGATTATGCACCTCCGCCAGTGCAGAGTGGTCTTCCACGGAGTTCAGGACATTCGGGGTATGCAGGAGTTGGTTAGAACTCCAGGGCTTCCGGTTCACTATGCATGACGCCATCCCGGAATGTCATCTTTTAGGTTGGTACTTGTTGTACCGACCGCCGTGGTCCGTGTCGAAGAGTGTCCTCAGGAGGACTTAGCCTTCGAGATCGATGGGTAGTCGCCACCTTCCTTAGTTATGCCTGCAGGCGGGTTTGATTTGAACGATTAAGGAGTGAAGCGGAGATATAGATATATCTTTAACCCTCTAGAGATCGTGATATGTGATAAGGTGAGTATACCTTAGGTGCTATGTTCGATAGCGGTGTTAGTTGTGATTTGAAATCATGGTTGTTTAACCGAGTAAGATTTTGGGGATAGAAGGTGTGAGCCTTAGAGCTTTTACGTAGAGACCTTAGAGGTGAGGCCATCTCGAGAAAAGGTGTAGTGTTATGTTTGACCCTTATCGGAGTGCATAGTGCACGTGAGTTATGGTTGGGATAGGTCCCTAGTAGTGTGGAATGAAAGGGGGTAGTTGAGCTAAGAAGACCGCTCGGTTTTCGTAACGTGATTAGTGAGACCGTTCAATCGGGAACTAGTGTTGTGCTCGTTGACGGTCGGATTGAGGCCGTGATGCGGTCAACCCGCGCCCGCTTCAGTGCGGGTCGGTGGTGGTCCCGCCTGTGGTAGGGTCACGAGGGTGTTAGGCCCATGTTCGATTAACAGACGAGTTCGTGGATTTATTCGACCGTGGTCGGGTCGATGGGGCAGCCCATCGTGTTCTTCGCTCGACCGCTACTCTACCGTGTTGAGTTATCTGAAGGGTTGAAAGGCTGCACGGGGTGCCTACCTTTACCTTATGTCAGACAGTGAAGCCCAGGTTGTGGTTATTTTCGTTTTCTAAAAAGTTTACCAGGCAGGGTTAAGAACTCAGGTGAGTCTCAGAATCGCATTCGCCTCTGCCGGTCGTGTATTTCGAGGTAGTTGTGAGGATTGTTGTCTCCTGTGGAGGTAGTGTTTGATCTACCATTTCAGTGTTCGGATATCGCCTATGAAGCCTTGTAAGGGCGGAAGTGTAAGTTGCCGGTCGATTGGTTCGAGGTTGGCAAGGTTCAGACAGTTGGTTCAGGCTTGTTCCAGCAGACTGTGGATAGTGAGAAGCTTGTCTAGAAGAAGTTCTGGCAGCTCAGGGGAATTGTGCGGATAATCGGTGACGACGCTTAGAGTTCAGGTTGACGGTCGATCTTCTTGAAAGTACCACCCCGGGTTTGGGTGTGACGAGTTTTGGAAAACAGAGGGAACTTAGCCCGAGTTACTTTGGGCCTTTGTGAGTTCATGTGAAGGATAGGCCAGGTTGCCTATATGTTAGCATTTGCCGTCCGGCGGAGGCGATGCGTCCGGTCTTTTCGTATTGTGATGTTCGGAAAAGTATCGAGATCCATCCAGTGTTCCCACTTAATGATGACCACGTTAGAGATAGTAACCCGAGTTTTAGATCATCGTCAGACGTAATGTGGTAAGAGTTTGAGTGTACGACATCCTCCGGATCGCAGCGCCGGTACCATTTGTTGGGTCGTCGGAGCAAGGCTCGCGACAAAGTGTCAAAGTGGTATCTACGACGAGTAAAGAGAGAAGCGAGCATGTATGGCGAGCATAGATGTGATCATTTCTTTTGTAGAGAGAAGGTACGAAGGAAGTATATTTTAGACCCTGGAGAGAGGTGGTTGTGGTGATGTTAGAGGTGTTTCCTCGTGGACTTGGATGGGTATTTGTGCGGTTGTTTCTATGGCCATGTGTGGCAAGGATTGTTCTCGTAAGTATAGTAGTGAAGAATATACTGGCGCACGTTAGTTTTGAGACTTAGAAGGAACATTCGGGACGAATGTTTCTAAGGAGGGGAGAATGTTATACCCCGTATTTCCAGAGTATGTACGTAAGGACGTACGTAGGAAATTTGAACTTGAGAAAGTGGCTTGGCCGAAATTTATTTGTGCACAACACCCGGTTAGAGTCGTTTTTCGACGAAACGTTTTCACAGCTTTCGTAGGGGAATTTCCGGCTATGTCATTTTTAATTTTTGCGGATTTTTCCGAGAGACGAAACATTATGGACCAACAAGAGGGTGACAAGTGTCACCCTCTCATTGAACACCTTGGCGGAAATTGTGTTGGCCGAAAGTGTGGCTTTTGTGGTCAAGGGTTGGTAGGATATTTTTGTGTTAGTTGGCTAGTGTGCACTTGGCAAGATCTTGGCCCTACACTTGCTATGCACTTGGCAAGATCTTGGCCATTGGTTGGCCTTGGCTTACACTATAAATACCCCCCTTAGGATGACTTCTTCATCCATTCCAAATATTTCCTAAGTGTTAAATCCCTCCCTCTCCTCTTGTTTGACTCTCGTCCAAGAGCCCCCTCCCTAGATAGGCCTTTATGGCCGAGAGCCTCCCCCTCTCCCCTTGTGGCCGTGGAGTACCCCCTAGCCTAGTGTTTTCGTATAAATACCCCCCCCTCTCTTGGTAGAAATACTCTCAAAAGTATTGTTATAATGCCCAAATTACCTTAGCCATATACCTTGTTGTATTCTAAGGTTATACCTATACGAAAAGCCCAGAAAATACTATTATACTTCCCGTCAGTCACAAAACCAAAACCCTAGGAAAATCTCCATAGTCCGTTGGAGTATTGTGTAGAAGTTGGTTAGAACTTCTAAGGGTGGTTTAGAGCGGTCGAGCGCTCAGAGTTGGAGCTAAACGATTGCCCAGGATCGACTTTAAGCTAGGATAATTATGGGCTTATCGAGGTAATTATCTTGTCCCTCTATTGTAATTGGAAATTACATGTTGTTAGATTATATAGTTGAGGTATACTGTATATAAACTGAACGTAGTTATCGGCAATGTCTTTTGACTTAAGCCTGAATAAAACTTACGGCAATGTCTTGCGACTTAAGCCTGAATTTAAAGAAGAATCGAATCAGTAATTACATAGGATCAGTATTACTGAGACTTGTGTAGTAGTACCGTGGAGTAGAATTGTACAGTTAGGGTTAGATGTATAACCCCTGGTTGGCTTGGTAGCCGGTCTCGATAGAGAGGAGATTTACGCAGCTTGGGGGGAGTCTTGCGAAATTTCAGAGAAAGTTCTACGATGAGACCTAAATGTTAATAAGCGCCTTGTGGCCTTATAGGTGGAAGTACTACGTGTGGTGCGATCCGCGGCTTAAGGAGTAGCCGACGGTTGGAGCGTTTTGCTATTAGTCGATACTGCCGCGAGGTATGTGAACCTCTTCCTATCTCTTCTAGCATGATATGTGTGAACTATGTAGTGCGGTGACGTACGTGTGCTAAATGTATTTGATTGATTTAAAACATAAAGTGTTATAACGGCTTTATGGGAAGTTGGTTATAACGACTTTATGTTGGTAAGAAAATACATGTGGTTTTAAAAGGTAATCGATTTGAACTATAAATCGCTTGTTATGTGTTAATAAAGAACTTGAAGTATTTCAAAAGATTTTTGAATCATTTTGAAAGAAGAAGTAATACTTGGTTTGTGAAAACTTAAGAGTTATACTAGCTTTATGGGAAGTTAGGTATAACGGCTTAAGAATGTTTTCTTGATTTCGAAATCGTAATGTGTATCGACATACCACTGCGGCGTTAATAAAAGGAAATGCTTTGACTAATTAAGTATTATTAAAACAAGAGAAACTTCCATCCGCATAGAAGCTAAGATGAGACAAAATGATATTTCCTAGATCATGGTCAGTAATAAGATTGTTATAAACAAGAATATCCTACTCACATATGAGACTTATGTTTTTGAGATAGTTTTAAGGAGAATTATATTCTCAATCGAATAAGACTATGAACTACGAAACCTTTTCTAAAATGAGAAACTTGAGCATTGAAATTAGGCAAACTTGAACGTTTGGAAAATAAGGTTGTTACTTGATTTTACAAAGGAAAGCATTTTGGTTTACTTAACAATGTTAGTCACTCTATTTTTATACTACGGGTATCGGATGACCTTTGTAAAAGAAATGGATCTTAAAAGGAATTTAACGGACGTAGTACTTTAAGGTTAAAATCGGGACTTTGATATAAAATGAAAGTACCTTGAGTCGTGTGTAACTTGCTTATACTTGTTGTTATGAAACTTAACCATGTTACGTGTGATAGCCTTGTTGTGTAAGTATTGTGTTCTACTCGACTACCGGGTCATCCGGGAATGTATATCACTTGATTACCGGTTCATCCGGGAATGTATTTCACTCGACTACCGGTTCATCCGGGAATGTATTCCACTTGAGGACCGGTTCATCCGGGAATGTATTTCACTTGACTACCGGTTCATCCGGGAATGTATTTCACTCGACTAGGTTCATCCGAATGTATTCCACGAGGACCGGTTCATCCGGGAATGTATTTCACTTGACTACCGGTTCATCCGGGAATGTATTTCACTCGACTACCGGTTCATCCGGGAATGTATTCCACTTGAGGACCGGTTCATCCGGGAATGTATTTCACTTGACTACCGGTTCATCCGGAATGTTCCACTCGACCACGGTTCATGGGATGAGCCGAATGTATTCCACCCTTTTCTATATTGGGTCCATAAGATGGGCCGAGATCTCATTATACGTATCACATGATTTGTACCTAGATCACGGCGGTGAGGAAGGAGTTCCACGGGCGTGAGGATGACTTTTAGGGCGTGAGTCCACGACTTGACATGATCGCTGTTGTAAATCGTAGTTTGGTTATCATACATGTCTCTCGCTTTATATGATCGCTATGATTTCATTTACGTGATGTATTTTCAGCCGCATACTCTGCACTGTTGTTATCGACCTCGGGGCTGCGTTCATGCCGCAGGTTGAGGTACACCAGTCGTTGATCCTCGCTCTTAGGGTCACAGTTCAGCGTGTGGGAGGCTCCGTTCCTCCGGAGGCTTATCATGGTATAGTCCCCTGTTGTTGTAGGTGCTTACATTCAGGGGTATGGCGGGGCCCTGTCCCGCCATTGTTGTCGTATCATTTCTTAGAGGTCTGTAGTACTGTTGTGGGCAGGGTTTGTAAAAAGGATTAAGCTGTTCATTTGTAAAAGTTGTTATTTATATATGCCGAAAGGCAAGTTTTCCTCAGATTACTGTTTTGTACTTCACTTGTTTCATGTACGTGTTTTATGTTCCGCTGATTACTCTGATGTTGTGTCACTAGGGTGCCCGGGGTAAGGCACCAGTCACGGGCCCGGGTTCGGGTCGTGACAGACACATGGTTAAATCCTAGCCCTACACTTGCACCACACTTGTCTTCATCTTGGCCATTGGTTGGCCATTTCTTGACCTATAAATACCCCTCTAAGTTGATGAACTTCTTCATCCTAAAATCATTTTCCAAGTCTTGAAATCCCTCCCCCTTTTGTGAGTTGAGTTCGGCCCAACCCCTCTTTGAGAAGCTCGCCGAGCCTCCCCTCGAGTGAGGCTTGGCAGAGGTACCCCCTTGCCTAGTTGTCTCGTATAAATACCCCCTTTTGTGGTATAGAAATACTCTCCAAGTATTGTTATAATGCCCAAATACTTTAGCCCATATACCTTGTAGTACTTTCCAAAGTTACCTCTATACGAAAAGCCCAGAAATACTTTTATACTTCCCTTCAGTCACAAAAACGAAACCCTAAGGAAAATCTCCATAGTCGGTTGGAGTATTAAGAAGAAGTTGCGTAGAACTTCTAAGGGTTGTTGGGAGCGGGTTGGAGCACCCGGAGTAGGAGCTAAACGTTGCTCAGGATCGACATTAAACTTGGATAATTTTGGGCTCATCGAGGTAAATACTACTGACCTTCTATTGTAATTGGGAATTACATACTGTAGTTGTTTATAAATGAATATAAGATTCATAGAAGAGAATTGAACTGTAATAGAAGGATATTACAGAATAGACTTGAACTGAAATCACTTCAGAAGAATATTTAAGTAGAAGTTTCAACTGTACTTACATAGGACTGTATTTACAGTAGACTGATAACCTTATTGGTTGAATGTTCTGCGAGTAGCATGAACTACTTGGAAGGTGGACAAGGCTAGCCGGGTTATAGCCGTGGGCGTTTGCTTATAGTCGATAATCGTCGCGAGGTATGTGATTCTTCCTATACTCTTGAGCATGATATTTTAAAGATATATATATATATAAATGCGGTGACGTACGTGTGTTGACTGAACGTAATTGTACGGCAATGTCTTTTGACTTAAGCCTGAATAAAATATATATATATATAGTACGGTAGACGTACGTGTGCTAACTGAACGTAATTGTACGGCAATGTCTTTTGACTTAAGCCTGAATAATAAGAATCTTGAAGTATTTCAAAAGAATTAAGAAACCTTTTTGAAAGAAGAGTAATACTTGGTTTTGAAAACATAAGAGTTATACTAGCTTTATGGGAAGTTAGGTATAACGTCTTAAGAGAGATAAAAAGAATGGTTTCACTGATTTTAGAAGTTAAGAGACTTGTGTTATACCCCGTATTTCCAGGGTATGTACGTGAGGGCGTACGTACGAAAGTCTAGCCTTAAAGTTTAGGCACAAGACGTTTTTTTTGGGCACAACTCACTAAAAGAATCGTTTTCCGACGAAACGTTTTACAAAACTCGCGTAGGGTAAATTCCGGCTATGCCATTTCTAATTTTTGCGGATTTTTCCGAGAGGCGAAACATTTTGGACCAACGAGAGGGCGACACTTGTCACCCTCTCATTGATGGATGTGAGGCGGAATTGGACCGAATTGGATGGCCTATTTTGTCAAGTAGTTGGTAGGATATTTTGTGTGCAAGTTGGCTAAGGTACACTTGCCCTAATCTTGACCTTACACTTGCCTAGCACTTGGCTAAATCTTGGCCATTGGTTGGCCACTTCTTGACCTATAAATACCCCCCTTAAGATGAAGAGTTCTTCATCCACAAATTCCTTTCCAAGTCTTGAAAATCCTCCCCTCTCCCTTGAGCCTTTTTCGTCCAAGCCTTCACCCCCCCCCCCTTGAGTGAAGCTTAGCCGAGGCTACCCCCCCTAGCCTAGCCGAAATCTACCCCCCCTCCCTTGGTAGAAAAGTTGCCTTCTAGTATTGTTATAATGCCCAAAATACCCTAGCCCAAATCCCTTTGTACTTAGTAGAAGTTGTGAAGAACTTCTAAGGGTTCTTGGAGTTATCGGAGCGTACAAATTAGGAGCTAAACCTTGCTCAGGAGCGACGTTTAACTTGGATAATTTTTGGGCTTATCGAGGTAAATAAACTTACCCTTCTTTTTTAATTAGAGAATACATACTGTAGAAGTATAAGAATAAGTATTAAATACTTAGAAGAATATTGCAGAATAGAATTGAACTGTTATCACAGTAGAAGGGTATAAAAGAAGAATAATTGAACTATACTTACATAGGACTGTTTTCACAGTAGACTTATATAGCTCACTTTCCATAGAATTGAGAACCCTCTGTTTAGAATGACCTGCAGAGTAGTCTAGACTTTGATAGATGTCTGTGACTATTATAGGCTGATTCTCTGCGCGCGACATATTCGACTTGGCAGGTGGATTTTCGCCAAGAAGGTATGTGATTCTTCCTAAAGCATGATATTTTAAATATATATATAGTACGGTAGACGTACATGTGTTAACTGAATAATAACTACGGCAATGTCTTTTGACTTAAGCCTGAATAATACTTACGACAATGTCTTGCGACTTAAGCCTGAATAACAAAGATCTTAAAAAGTCTTTCAAAAGAATTATAAAACAGTTTTGAAAGAAGAAGAATATTTGTTTTTAAAACAAGAAGCTTAAGGGTTATACTAGCTTTATGGAAAGTTAAGTATAACGGCTTAAGTTTTATAAAAAGGAACAGTTTACTTATGTGTTTATAAAAGACTCGTATTGAGTTCTGAAAAGTATAATAAGATGGTTTTGATGATTAGACATACTGTGATGCTATGTGTTAGTATCTTGTAACGTTTGTGTAAAGAGGTCAGTCTTACTTATGCTTATGTTGTTTAAACTATAAGTTGTTATGTTAGTACCATATCACTCACCTCTTTATGATGATACCGGGGGTTAAGCTGCCCTCCGATGCGGGGTAGACTCAGGCGGTCTGGGACCATGATTCGAGAATACCTCATGCGGGTCCAGGGGGCCTATGCGGAGCTACGAGAGTTCCAGGTTAGTGTGCGGGGTTATGCCTCATGCGGTCTATGTGGCCATGCGGACAACGAGTCCAGGACGATGCCGAGGAGTAGCTACCCTCGATGCGGGGTTATACCTCATGCGGGCCTATGTGAGTGGCCTATGCGGACTACGGGAGTCCAGGATTAGGCTTGCAGAATGATAATATGGGCGAGTGGCCCTGCTTCGATCATTCGCAGCCTAGAAAAGACATGTTACAGTTTACCTATTGTTGCTCTTGTTTATGATGTGACACTATTTGCGGTTACATTGGTTGTTTCGTGCATATTTGTAAAATTGGTTTTTAAAGTGATATGATTTCATTTAAGTACTTTACAGTTTCACATACTTGGTACCTGTTGTACTGACCTCCTTCTGGCCGTTCATGCCGCATGTAGTGGCAAAGGTGCTAGTTCCACATACTTAGGATATTTGCTTTGGTGTCGTGAGCTCCATCTTCTCCGAGGCTCTACTTTGGGTATGATCTCCCTGCATTGTAGATAGTTTTGTACATTCAGGGTATGGCGGGGCCCTGTCCCGCCATAGTGGTTTACTTCTTTAGAGGTCTGTAGTCTTATTGTACATTTGGGATGTAACTGCAAAAATTGGTTTATATATATTATGCCGAAAGACGACTTTTTCTCATATAAACTGTGTCTAAATTTTCATTTGATTCATGTCTTGTGTTATATTCCACTGATTTTCTTTGATGTATGACTACTTGGGTGCCCGGGTACCGATCACTGCCCGAACGGGTCGTGACAAAAGTGGTATCGAGCGATTAATCCTGAAAGTGTCTACGCACCGTATCTAGTAGTCTTGATTATCGGTGTGTTGTGCACCACACCAATAATCGTGAGGCTATAGGATATTTAGGATTGGTTTCATTCTTTTCACTCGAGATCGTGCTTTAGAGGCATGTTATAGGTCGGACCCTCTAACGTATTCCTTTCTCAGAATAGATTATGCCTCCACGTAAGGCAACCCGCCCGAGGCGGCAAGGCAAATGGCGGAGCTGCTAGCATGACACCGAGTCACGAGGCTCGTGCCCATCTATACCCGAGACGGCGAGTTCCACGACGCCACCCCGAGAGGGTTTAGGGTCGCGGCAGTGGTCGAGAGACCACAAGACTACACCTCCGCCTCCCACACCTGGAGCAGATGAGATGGGTTACAGAGAGATGGCCCGCCATCGCTAGGATCGTGGGCTGCATACGAGGACAGCCGGATGCGCAGCGGTTCGATTCGGCCGCACCCGCGTGGTTCACCCGAGGCGATAGTTTGAGGCTACGGATTTCTGAGTTGTAGCCCGCCAGTTTTACTGGTCGAGACCTGAGGATGATCAGCATGAGTTCATCCGCTACCACAGAGGATCATGCGGTGATCAAGGCCTCGAGACCGAGTCTGTGACCTTGGTTCACATCGGCCGCGTGATCTGCGATCGATTGGTTTGATTCGCGAGCTTTCCCGGAGAGCATGCACCTCCAAAGTATGGGATGAGTTTTGGAGGCCTTTCTCACTCACTTGCCTCCGGAGATGAGGCACGAGCCGATAGATTTTTGTTGGCCGAGGCAGAGGACGCACCGTTAGGAGTACAACGTTGAGTTTGATTCGTTGGCTCGATATGTCCCTGCGTTGGTAGCGGATATGGAGGATGTGGTACATCGTTACGCCACCGCTAGATGATTATATGGCCGAAGTCTTGTGCGGTGTGGCTCTTCACCGTGCATGGATATTACCCAGATGCAGCTCACGACTTGGCGCGGCGAGCGAGAGGCCGACGAGTCGTGGCAGACAGCGGCAGAAGGCGCCAGACGAGGGTCTTCGGTGGCTATCGTGGGCGGCCTCGGCTAGCCTAGATTTGCACCACACACCGTGAGCACTCCTGCACCGCCCTCAAGACACGATTATTCGAGGCGCACCAGGCCCCGTGGCTTGACGCCCGTCGAGCGCAGAGTATCGCCGATCCGACCACCCCGATGTGGCCGACGGTCGATCCCATTACGGAAGTGTGGTATCGCTTCGTGAGCTTGTTACGCCAGGCCGCAGGTCACTTTGGCGATCGTCCGACCGGGGCAACGCGGTGGTAGGCTCACCATAGGTTCGCTGCCGCTTCTTCGCCCCCTACAGCTACGCCCGAGGCGTGGTACTCATGGACCAGGGTCGCGCGCAGAGGTCGTGGCGCTGGTCCAGCTTCGCGGTCCTCGAACCGCATATATGCCTTGTCCACCGGCAGATCGTGAGGCCTCACCGATGTCGCCACAGTACCTTATCGGGCTCGGTTTGATGTGTATGCCTTGATAGATCCGGTTCTACTGGTCCCATATATCTCCTTATTGCTAGTAGGATAGGGATGAGCACGAGTCCATAGACCCTTTCGAGGTAGCTACGCCAGTGGGTGATTCGGTGGTAGCTCGGCGGTATATATAGGGCTTGTCCGATGACCATATACGTCGGACCTAGGCGACTTGATAGAGTGGACATGACCGATTTCGATGTGATCATGGGGATGGATTGGCTAGCTTCTTGCTACGCCAATGTAGACCGCCGAGAGAGTAGTGCGGTTCCAGCTTCGGCGAGCCGGTTGTTGTGTGGGAGAGAACACCAGACGCCGGCGGGTAAGTTTATTTCTTACCTCAAGGCTAGGAAGATGGTGCGAGAAGGGTATATCTACCATCTCGTTGGTGTTTGATCTCGAGGTCGCGCGCATTTTGATCGATTCCAGAGTCGAGAGTTCCCGACGTGTTTCTAGGCGACCTCCGTATCCTCCCGAGAGGAGATAGAGTTTTGTATCGATGTTGCGGACACTCGGCTATTTCCATTCTCGCCATACGTAATGGCACCGCCGAGTTGAGAGAGTTGAAGGACCACCGCGAGATTTCCGGAGAAGGGCTTCATCGTGCCAAGTGTTTCTCCCGGGAGCGCCGTATTGTTCGTGAAGAAGAAGGGCGACGCCAGACGCATGTGTGTTGATTACAGTGAACAAGGTGACCATTAAGAATGATACCCCTACCGTGATTGATGATTTGTTCGACCACTGGGCGCGAGATGTTTCTCAAGATTGATCTGCGATCGGCTATCATCGTGTCCGAGTCGAGAGGTGGATGTCCCTAGGATCGCATTCCGGACCCTGACGGGCATTATGAGTTCGTGGTCATGTCTTTTGGGTTGACCAATGCTCCGCGGTATTCATGGATTTGATGAACCGAGTGTTCAAACCATTTTGGACACGTTTGTGATAGTGTTCATTGATGATATCTTGGTTTATTCTCGCCAGAGGAGCATACGGAGCATTTGGCGATCTTGTGACAGTTCTCGACAGAAGCTATACGCCAAGTTTTCCAAATGTGAATTTTGGTTGACTTCGTGGCTTTTCTTGGGCATATTGTCGTGATGGCATTCGAGTGGATACGCCAAGATCGAGCGATCGAGACTTGGCCTAGACCTACTACTCCGACAGAGGTTCGCAGCTCGGGCCTTGCGAGTTATTATCGGCGGTTCGTGGAGAAGTTTGCTTTATCTCTCGCACCATTGACTAGGCTGACTCGTAAGGCGCTAAGTTTCGATGGACTGATGCGTGAGCGAGTTTCCATTCTTGAAGGAGACCGACGACCGCCTCGTTCTTACTCTTCCGGAGGGTCCAGATGGTTATGTCGGTATTGTGATCGCCAGCATCGGGCTGGGATGTGTGTTGATGCAATAGGTAGAGTTATAGCGCACGTCCCGGCAATTAAGAAACACGAGAACTACCCCACCCATGATTTGGAGTCGCGCGGTGATTCACGCTTTGAAGATCCGAGGCACTATTTGTATGGGGTTCACGTGGATATTTATACAGACCACAAGAGCCTCCAAGATATCTTCACCGGAGGAGTGAACTTATGCGAGACGGTGGTTAGAGTTGCTTAAGGATTACGATGTTGATATCCTGTACCACCCGGAAGGCCAATGTTGTGGCGTATGCTCTTAGTCGTAGGTCGATGGGAGCCTATCGGATGTGCAAACAGAGAGAGGACATGGTTCGTGATTTGCATCGCTAGCGAGCCTTGGTGTCCGCTTGATTGATTACGATAGCGATGGGGTTCGAGTTCGTGAGGTTGCCGAGTCTTCCATCGTCGGCGAGGTGAAGAGGCAACAGCCGAGGATCCGATTTGACACGTTATCGTGATACAACTCTTCGTGAGGCAAGCGGTCCTTGAGGTAGCACCGATGGGGTGCTAAGGTTTGAGGGCGTTGTGTGTTCCGGATGTTTCGTGACTTCAGCAGTTCTTGGGAAGCACACGCGGCGTTACTCTATCCATCCGTGGTCGACCAAGATGTACCACGACCTTAGATCCGTGTATTGGTGGGATGGCTTGAAGAGGACGTTGCGAGTTCGTAGCTCGCCCGTGTTGTCGCAGTGAAGGTAGAGCACCGAGGCACGGTGGTTTGTTCTGACGATAGAGATCCCGACCGGAAGTGGGAGGTGATCAACATGGACTTCATCACAGGATTACCTCGCACTCGGAGGAGACATGATTCTATATGGGTTATCGTCGACAGTGTTAAATCAGCCCACTTTCTTCCCGTCAGACGACTTTTTCTACCGAGGATTATGCGGACTTTATATCCGAGAGATCGTCGATCGCATGGAGTCCCTATTTCGATCATATCGCATGCAGGAGCCCGCCACGCTAACTTGTGGAGGTCCTTCCCAAGGGTTTGGGACGCAGTGAGCTCGAGTATCGCATTCCATCCATGAGACGGACAGTGCCGAGCGCACTATCCGCACTCGAGGATATGTGCGAGCCCGTGTTATCGACTTCGTGGTAGTTGGGAGGATCATTTGCCTCTAGTTGAGTTTGCATATAATAATAGCTACCACTCAAAGATTCGATGGCGCCTTATGAGGCTTTGTATGGGAGGAAGTGCATCGCGATAGGTTGGTTCGATGGGCGAGTGCGATTAGTAGGACCAGATTTGGTGCGGCGGTGGATAAGGTGAAGCTTATCCAGAGAGGTCACGACTCGTAGTCGATGTAAGTCATACGCAGATCATCGCCGTCGGCATCCGAGTTCGAGGTTGATGATTGGGTTTTCTGAAGGTGTCACCCATGAAGCGGTGTGATGAGATTCGGAAGAAAGAAACTCACCAAGGTACATTGGGCCCTATCAGATTGTCCGCGAGGTAGGCAAGGTTGCCTACGAGTTGGATCTGCCGTCCGATCCGGAGGCGGCATCCGTGTTTCATGTTTCTATCTTTGAGAGATGTATCGGGATCCATCTAGGGTGCATCCGATTGACGATGTCCAGGTGACCGAGGGGTTATCGTATGAGGAGATTCCCATAGCGATAATCGATCGTCAGGTTAGGCGTCTGCGGACCAAGGATGTGGCTTCCGTCAAAGTTCTGTGGCGGAACGAGCTCAGGGAGGAGATGACGTGGGAAGCTGAGGAGGTCATGAGGCAGAGGTATCCTCAACTATTCCCCACACCTCCAGGTAATTCACTTTCCTACTTGTAAATTTTCGTTATCGTTTATGCCTAAGTGTTGTTCTGTGGTCGTGTGTGGCATTTGCAACTGTTTAAGTTGAAGAATCTTATCATTAACTGTCTTGGGAAGGAACATTCGGGACGAATGTTTCTAAGGAGAGGAGAATGTTATACCCCGTATTTCCAGGGTATGTACGTGAGGGCGTACGTACGAAAGTCTAGCCTTAAAGTTTAGGCACAAGACGTTTTTTTTTGGCACAACTCACTAAAAGAATCGTTTTCCGACGAAACGTTTTACACAACTCGCGTAGGGTAAATTCCGGCTATGCCATTTCTAATTTTTGCGGATTTTTCCGAGAGACGAAACATTTTGGACCAACGAGAGGGCGACACTTGTCACCCTCTCATTGATGGATGTGAGGCGGAATTGGACCGAATTGGATGGCCTATTTTGTCAAGTAGTTGGTAGGATATTTTGTGTGCAAGTTGGCTAAGGTACACTTGCCCTAATCTTGACCTTACACTTGCCTAGCACTTGGCTAAATCTTGGCCATTGGTTGGCCACTTCTTGACCTATAAATACCCCCCTTAAGATGAAGAGTTCTTCATCCACAAATTCCTTTCCAAGTCTTGAAAATCCTCCCCTCTCCCTTGAGCCTTTTTCGTCCAAGCCTTCACCCCCCCCCCCCCTTGAGTGAAGCTTAGCCGAGGCTACCCCCCCTAGCCTAGCCGAAATCTACCCCCTCCCCTCCCTTGGTAGAAAAGTTGCCTTCTAGTATTGTTATAATGCCCAAAATACCCTAGCCCAAATCCCTTTGTACTTAGTAGAAGTTGTGAAGAACTTCTAAGGGTTCTTGGAGCTATCGGAGCGTACAAATTAGGAGCTAAACCTTGCTCAGGAGCGACGTTTAACTTGGAAAATTTTTGGGCTTATCGCGGTAAATAAACTTACCCTTCTTTTTTAATTAGACAATGCATACTGTAGAAGTATAAGAATAAGTATTAAATACTTAGAAGAATATTGCAGAATTGAATCATATCACAGTAGAAGGGTATAAAAGAAGAATAATTGAACTATACTTACATAGGACTGTTTTCACAGTAGACTTATATAGCTCACCGGGTAGGGAAGTGCTGCCCGACTTTCCGTAGAATTGAGAACCCTCTGTTTAGAATGACCTGCAGAGTAGTCTAGACTTTGATAGATGTGTGACTATTATATTTGATTCTCACGACATATTCGACTTGGCGGTGGATTTTCGCGAAGGTATGTGATTCTTCCTAAAGCATGATATTTTAAATATATATATAGTGCGGTGAGACGTACGTGTTAACTGAATAATAACTACGGCAATGTCTTTTGACTTAAGCCTGAATAATACTTACGGCAATGTCTTGCGACTTAAGCCTGAATAACAAAGATCTTAAAAAGTCTTTCAAAAGAATTATAAAACAGTTTTGAAAGAAGAAGAATATTTGTTTTTAAAACAAGAAGCTTAAGGGTTATACTAGCTTTATGGGAAGTTAAGTATAACGGCTTAAGTTTTATAAAAAGGAACAGTTTACTTATGTGTTTATAAAAGACTCGTATTGAGTTCTGAAAAGTATAAAAAGATGGTTTTGATGATTAGACATATTGTGATGCTATGTGTTAGTATCTTGTAACGTTTGTGTAAAGAGGTCAGTCTTACTTATGCTTATGTTGTTTAAACTATAAGTTGTTATGTTAGTACCATGTCACTCACCTCTTTATGATGATACCGGGGGTTAAGCTGCCCTCCGATGCGGGGTAGACTCAGGCGGTCTGGGACCATGATTCGAGAATACCTCATGCGGGTCCAGGGGGCCTATGCGGAGCTACGAGAGTTCCAGGTTAGTGTGCGGGGTTATGCCTCATGCGGTCTATGTGGCCATGAGGATAACGAGTCCAGGACGATGCCGAGGAGTAGCTACCCTCGATGCGGGGTTATACCTCATGCGGGCCTATGTGAGTGGCCTATGCGGACTACGGGAGTTCAGGATTAGGCTTGCAGAATGATAATATGGGCGAGTGGCCCTGTTTCGATCATTCGCAACCTAGAAAAGACCTGTTACAGTTTACCTATTGTTGCTCTTGTTTATGATGTGGCACTATGTGCGGTTACATTGGTTGTTTCGTGCATATTTGTAAAATTGGTTTTTAAAGTGATATGATTTCATTTAAGTACTTTACAATTTCACATACTTGGTACTGTTATCGACCTCCTTCTGGGCTGCGTTCATGCCGCGGTAAGTGGCAGTGCTAGATCCACATCCTTAGGATCTTTGCTTTGGTGTCAGGAGCTCCATCTTCTCCGGAGGCTCTACTTTTGGGTATGATCTCCCTGCATTGTAGATAGTTTTGTACATTCAGGGTATGGCGGGGCCCTGTCCCGCCATAGTGGTTTACTTCTTTAGAGGTCTGTAGTCCTATTGTACATTTGGGATGTAACTGCAAAACTTGGTTTATATATATTATGCCGAAAGGCGACTTTTTCTCATATAAACTGTGTCTAAATTTTCATTTGATTCATGTCTTGTGTTATATTCCGCTGATTTTCTCTGATGTATGACTACTTGGGTGCCCGGGTAAGGCACCAGTCACGGGCCCCGGAACGGGTCGTGACAACTTGATCTTATAAGATAAGAGACTTAACTTAATTGATTTGAAAGTTGTAAAATGTATGAAACCTCATTCGTGAGTAATGAGTACCTGGTTTTTAAAGAGTAATGTTTTACTGATGTCGGAAATGAGAATGAGTATCGACAAACCACTGCAGCGTTAATAAAGGAAAATGTATTGAATAATAAAGTATTATTAAAACCAGTAGAAACCTCCATCTGCATAGAAGCTAAGATTAGACAAAATGATATTACATTTTCTAGATCATGGCTGCTTTAATAAGATGGTTATAAACAAGAATAAACTGCTCACACATATGGAATATGTTACTCAATTGTTTTAAAAGAGATTAAGACATTGAACTATGAAACTTTTCTAAAATAAAGAGACTTGAGTAATTGAAATTAGGCAAACTGGAACTTTAGGGAAAAGAATGTTGTTGAAAAGGAAAGTGTTTTGGTTTACCTAAAAATGTGAGTCACTCTATTTTATACTACGTATCGTGACTTTTATAAAAGGAATGGATCTCTTTAAAAGGAATTTAACGTACGTAGTACTTTAGGGTTAAAACCCGGACTTTGACATAAAATGAAAGTACTTTGAGTTGTGTATAACTTGCCTATGCTTGTTGTGTAACTTGACTATGCTTGTTGTTGTGTAACTTGCCTATGCTTGTTGTTGTGTAGCTTGCCTATGCTTATTGAGATAGTCTTTGTTGTGCAAGAATTGTGTTTCTATTCTACCGCGTCTCGATGGAGGGCGGTTGACTTGTTGAGAACTTAGTTGGGCGTCTGCGGTGACGAGATTCCACGTATGCTTCCATTATTATTGTTACATGGGCATGTCTACACCGATGATGGACATGTGACCATTATGGTTATTTATGGCGGTATCGTGACTTACGGTTGTGATCGCGTAGCGCTTACTTGCCCCCGTCGGCTACGTGGCGCGGTGGATCCGTAGCGGTTATTGCACTTGCCACGTCGCCTTCGCGCGGCGAAGTATCGTGACTTACGGTTGTGATCGGTGCCCGCCGATTCACTTGCCCCGTCGCCACGTGGCGGTGGATCTGGTGGAGGCTAGTGTACTTGCCGCGTGTCGCGAGTCGGTGTTTGGATGGAGCCGTGACTTACGGTTGTGATCGGTGCCTGGCGATTCACTTGCCCCCGTCGGCCACGTGACGCGGTGGATCTGGCGAGGCTAGTGCACTTGCCACGCGGTCGCCTTCATGATATGGTTGTGCAATATTATTGGTACGGTCGGATCCGTAGTTATACTTGCCCGTCACGGTTTTATTGACACGTGGGACACGGTGTTCATATATACTCCTTGGTGTTGTTATATCATAGATGGCGGCGGTGAGGAAGGAATTCCACGCACGAGTGATGATTTGGAGCGTGAGTCCACGACTTGATATATTTGTTTATATGTGGTGTCTTGTAGTTTGGTTATCATACATGTCTCTGCTTTATATAGATCGCTATGATTTCATTTACTGATTTACGCTTCACATACTTGGTACCTGTTGTACTGACCTCCTTCGGTGGGCTGCGTTCATGCCGCAGGTAGAGGTACATCGGCTGTCGATCCCCGCTTATAGGATCACCTTTCAACGTATTGGGAAGCTCCGTTCCTTCGGAGGCTTATCTTTGGTATGTTACCACAGTCAGAGGTTCTTGTACATTCGGGGTATGGCGGCCCTGTCCGTCATAGTTATTGTAAAAATCTTAAGTGCAGAGCACTATTGTGGGAAGGGTTGTAAGGATTATCGCTCAAATGTCTATATATATATGTTGAAAGGCAACCGTTTTGGTTGGCCTATTTTCTTTATCTTGATCCATATCTAAATGTATGTTTAAAGTTTTATTTCACTGGTTTTTCTCTCGATGTTGTATCACTAGGGTGCCCGGTAAGGCACGATCACGCCCGGTTGGTCGTAACAAAAGTGGTATCGAGCGATTAGTCCTCGGAAAGTGTCTACATCGCGTGTCTAGTAGAGTCTTGATTATCGATGTGTTGTGCACCACATCTATAATCGTGAGGCTGAGGACATTTAGGATTAGTTTCCATTCTTCTCATTACGAGATCGTGCCTTAGAGCCGTGATAAGTTGGACCCTCTCGACGCGTTCGTTTTTACCGATTATGCCTCGCGCAGGCAACCCGGCCCGAAGCGGCAAGGCAGAAGGCGAGTGCGAGTAGAGCGGCGGCCTCTACGAGACCACAAGACGAGCCTCCCCCACGGCCCGAGCAAGAGATGGGTTACAAGAGTGGCCCGATTAATGGCCGTTGTGGCGGACTTGAGAGATAGGCCGACGCAGCAGGTTCGAGCACCATGGTTCACCCTAGATCGATAGTTTGAGGCTACGGATTTTCCGAATTGTAACCCGCGAGTTTTATGGGTCGAGGCACGAGGATGATCCGCAGGAGTTCATCCGAAGCGATTCTGCGATCATGAGAGTGATCAAGGCATCGGAGACCGAGTCGGTGGTCCTAGGTTCGCATCGGCTGCGTGATACCGCAGTCGACTGGTTTGATTCGTGGGAGCTGTCCCGGGGAGAGAATGCACTTCCAGCTATATGGGATGAGTTCTCGAAGGCATTTCTTGCACATTTCTTGCCTCCACAGATAAGGAGGGCTCGGGCCGACATATTTTTGGTGTTGCGGCAGAACGGGCGTACGGTTCGGGAGTACAATGTGGAGTTCGACTCATTGGCGACGTCCTCGCGTAGCTAATATGGAGGATCGAGTGCACCGATATGTTACAGGGCTCGATGATTACCTAGCAGAGAGTTGTTCGGGTGTAGCTCTTCAGCCGGGCATGGACATTGCCCGCATGCAGGCTTATGCACTTGGATGTGGGGAGCGGAGAAATCGGCGAATGATAGCGATCAGCGAGAGGGCTGCAATGCAGGTCCTTTGGTGACTTTCGGCGAACCGCCTCGCCGAAGAAAGCGATTATGCGCTCCGCCATGCAAGTGGTCCCCCACCGTCGTCGGGATGTTTGGGATATTCAGGAGCAGGTCAGGGCTCCCAGGGTTCAGATTTTCAGGGGAGTAGGAGTGCGCTTGGATGAGGCCACCGTATCTCGGTGTGACCATTGTGGTAAAGCCCATGAGGGAATGTCGATCTGGTTTGGGAGATTGCTATACTTGCGCGGCGGGGCCATTTGACGAGACCATCCGACCGAGGTAGCGGTGGGATAGCATGAACTACTAGATCGGTTGGGTTCTTCACCTTCCATAGCTAGGCAGGATGTACACACACCGGCAGGCCACGGTAGAGGTCGTGGTGGAAGTTCCCAGTTTTAGCGGTCCTTTGAACCGCCTATTTTCAGGTATATCCTTAACCCTCTAGAGTTTTGTATGTATTAATGTTGTGATGATGTGTTTAGTGTTATGTTCGGATAGCTTTGTGCTAAAATGTGATTTAGAAACTTGGTTAGTGAGAAAGGGTAAGTCTGGGGGGTGAGAAAATGATGAACCTTAGAATATTACAGTTGATACCTTAGATGTAAGGCCGTCTTGAGTACAAGACTTTGCGGGTGATCTTTGTCAGAATGTATAAGTATACATGGAGTAGTGGTGGGAAAATTCCTTGGGTAGTGTAAAATGGAAGTGGTAGCTTTCATGACCTGTATAGGTAAGATTGTTCCGGATCGGGAAAAAAGAGCTTGATGCGTTAAGTGGGTCGGGTTGGGGCCATGTTGCGGGCCAACCCACGGCCTGTTTCGAGGTGGGGTCAGCTCTGGGTGGTCCCGCCAGGTGGTAGGGTCACGAGGGTGCGAGGCCCAAGTTTAGATGACCATCGTATGAGTTCGTGGATATGTTCGACCAGAAGCGGATCGTGAAGGCCGGGAATGGTCTTAAGAGAGATTGAGGTTAGTAAGATGACCAAGTTGGAAGTGGTGACTCCAAAGTTTTGGAAACTGAAGCGATGGCTGAAGTGTGGTACGTATACTAGAATAGTTCAAGTGTTCGAGAAGGGCACGACGAGTAAGGAAGGAAGAGAACGTGTGTTATTTCATGGCCAGGTGTGGCGTTAGCAACTTGTTAGAAGAACTTTATCGTTATCCGTCTTGAGAAGGAACATTCGGGACGAATGTTTCTAAGGAGGGGAGAATGTTATACCTCAGATTTCCGTAGTATGCGTGAGGCGCGTCGTATAAAAATTTAAGCCTTAAGGATTGGCAAGGTTCGAAAATTTGGGCACAAGTGCCGAAAAGAGTCGTTTTTCGACGAAACGTTTTACAAGACTTGCGAAGGGAAAATTCCGGCTATGACATTTATTATTTTTGCGGATTTTTCCGAGAGACGAAATATTTTGGACCAACGGGAGGGTGACACTTGTCACCCTCAATGGACGGCAAAGAGGGCTTCCCTTTGGCACGTTTTTTGTGTTTTTCTTGGTCAAGGGTTAGGTAGGATATTTTGTGTAGTAGATGGATAAGGACACATGGTTAAATCCTAGCCCTACACTTGCACCACACTTGTCTTCATCTTGGCCATTGGTTGGCCATTTCTTGACCTATAAATACCCCTCTAAGTTGATGAACTTCTTCATCCTAAAATCATTTTCCAAGTCTTGAAATCCCTCCCCCTTTTGTGAGTTGAGTTCGTCCAAACCCCCCTCTTTTGAGAAGCCTTGGCCGAGAGCCTCCCCTCGAGTGAGGCTTGGCCGAGGTACCCCTGCCTAGTTGTCTCGTATAAATACCCCCCTTTTGTGGTATAGAAATACTCTCCAAGTATTGTTATAATGCCCAAATACTTTAGCCCATATACCTTGTAGTACTTTCCAAAGTTACCTCTATACGAAAAGCCCAGAAATACTTTTATACTTCCCTTCAGTCACAAAAACGAAACCCTAAGGAAAATCTCCATAGTCGGTTGGAGTATTAAGAAGAAGTTGCGTAGAACTTCTAAGGGTTGTTGGGAGCGGGTTGGAGCACCCGGAGTAGGAGCTAAACGTTGCTCAGGATCGACATTAAACTTGGATAATTTTGGGCTCATCGAGGTAAATACTACTGACCTTCTATTGTAATTGGGAATTACATACTGTAGTTGTTTATAAATGAATATAAGATTCATAGAAGAGAATTGAACTGTAATAGAAGGATATTACAGAATAGACTTGAACTGAAATCACTTCAGAAGAATATTTAAGTAGAAGTTTCAACTGTACTTACATAGGACTGTATTTACAGTAGACTGATAACCTTATTGGTTGAATGTTCTGCGAGTAGCATGAACTACTTGGAAGGTGGACAAGGCTAGCCGGGTTATAGCCGTGGAGCGTTTTGCTTATAGTCGATAATCGTCGCGAGGTATGTGATTCTTCCTATACTCTTGAGCATGATATTTTAAAGATATATATATATATAGTACGGTGAAGCGTCGTGTGTTATTGAAACGTAATTGTACGGCAATGTCTTTTGACTTAAGCACGAATAAAATATATATATATAGTACGGTGAGCGTCGTGTGCTAACTGAACGTAATTGTACGGCAATGTCTTTTGACTTAAGCCTGAATAATAAGAATCTTGAAGTATTTCAAAAGAATTAAGAAACCTTTTTGAAAGAAGAGTAATACTTGGTTTTGAAAACATAAGAGTTATACTAGCTTTATGGGAAGTTAGGTATAACGTCTTAAGAGAGATAAAGAGAATGGTTTCACTGATTTTAGAAGTTAAGAGACTTGATCTTATAAGATAAGAGACTTAACTTAATTGATTTGAAAGTTGTAAAATGTATGAAACCTCATTCGTGAGTAATGAGTACCTGGTTTTTAAAGAGTAATGTTTTACTGATGTCGGAAATGAGAATGAGTATCGACAAACCACTGCAGCGTTAATAAAGGAAAATGTATTGAATAATGAAGTATTATTAAAACCAGTAGAAACCTCCATCTGCATAGAAGCTAAGATGAGACAAAATGATATTACATTTTCTAGATCATGGCTGCTTTAATAAGATGGTTATAAACAAGAATAAATTGCTCACACATATGGAATATGTTACTCAATTGTTTTAAAAGAGATTAAGACATTGAACTATGAAACTTTTCTAAAATAAAGAGACTTGAGTAATTGAAATTAGGCAAACTGGAACTTTAGGGAAAAGAATGTTGTTGAAAAGGAAAGTGTTTTGGTTTACCTAAAAATGTGAGTCACTCTATTTTATACTACGGGTATCGGGTGACTTTTATAAAAGGAATGGATCTCTTTAAAAGGAATTTAACGTACGTAGTACTTTAGGGTTAAAACCCGGACTTTGACATAAAATGAAAGTACTTTGAGTTGTGTATAACTTGCCTATGCTTGTTGTTGTGTAACTTGCCTATGCTTGTTGTTGTGTAACTTGCCTATGCTTGTTGTTGTGTAACTTGCCTATGCTTATTGAGATAGTCTTTGTTGTGCAAGAATTGTGTTTCTATTCTCTGGCGTCTCGATGGAGGGCCGGTTGACTTGTTGAGAACTTAGTTGGACGTACCGGCAGTGACGGGAGATTCCACGGGTATGCTTCCATTATTATTGTTACATGGGCATGTCTACACCGATGATGTGGACATGTGACCATTATGGTTATTTATGGCGAAGTATCGTGACTTACGGTTGTGATCGGGTGCGTAGCCTGTTTACTTGCCCCCGTCAGCTACGTGACGCAGGTGGATCTGGTAGCGGTTATTGCACTTGCCACGTGTCAGCTTCGCGGCGAAGTATCGTGACTTACGGTTGTGATCGGGTGCCTGGCCGATTCACTTGCCCCCGTCAGCTACGTGACGCAGGTGGATCTGGTGGAGGCTAGTGTACTTGCCACGTGTCAGCTTCGCGAGTCAGTGTTTGGATGGAGCTTCGTGACTTACGGTTGTGATCGGGTGCCTGGCCGATTCACTTGCCCCCGTCAGCTACGTGACGCAGGTGGATCTGGTGGAGGCTAGTGCACTTGCCACGTGTCAGCTTCATGATATGGTTGTGCGATTATTGAGTGCGGTCGAATCGGTAGTTATACTTGCCCGTGCGGTTTTATTGACACAGTGGGACACGGTGTTCATATATACTCCTTGGTGTTGTTATATCATAGGCGCGGCGGTGAGGAAGGAATTCCACGCACGAGTGATGATTTGGAGGCGTGAGTCCACGACTTGATATGACCGTTTATATGTGGTGTCTTGTAGTTTGGTTATCATACATGTCTCTGCTTTATATAGTCGCTATGATTTCATTCTGATATTCTGATTTGACATACTTGGTACTGTTATCGACCTCCTTGAAGCTGCGTTAAATGCGCAGTAGAAGGTACATCGGCCGTCGATCCGCTTTTAGGATCACCTTCAGCGTATTGGGAAGCTTCGTTCCTTGAGGCTTATCTTTGGTATGTTACCACAGTCAGTAGGTTCTTGTACATTCGGGGTATGGCGGGCCTGTCCGTCATAGTTGTTGTAAAAATCTTAGAGGTGCATGCTTTGTTGTGGCGGGGTTGTAAGGATTATGCGCTCAAATGTCTATATATATATATATGTTGAAAGGCAACCGTTTTGGTTGGCCTATTTTCTTTTATCTTGATCCATATCTAAACTGTATGTTTAAAGTTTTTATTTCCGCTAGTTTTTCTCTGATGTTGTATCACTAGGGTGCCCGGGGTAAGGCACCAGTCACGGGCCCGAGTTCGGGTCGTGACAGGGGGGGGGGTGTACCCCTCGGCCAAGGCCTTCTCGAAAGGGGAGGGGGGGACGAAACCAACAAGAAGGAAGGGAGGTTTTCAAGACTTGGAGATTTTAGGAATGGATGAAGAAGTCTTCAAAGGGGGGGTATTTATAGGGAGTTCAATGGCCATGATCAAGCCAAGTGGGGGCAAGTGGAGGGCCAAGATGTGCCCAAGTGCACCCTATCCTACTCCTCAAATCACTCCACAAACAATGGCCCATGTTTTAGTCCCCAAAACCCTCCCAATCGTCCAAGACAAAAGCCCCCATTGCCGTCCACTTGAGGGTGACAAGTGTCACCCTCTCGTTGGCCCAAAAATGTTCCGTCTCTCGGAAAAATCCGCAAAAATTATAAATGACATAGCCGGAATTTTCCCTTCGCAAGCTTTGTAAAACGTTTCGTCGAAAAACGATTCTAATCGGGGGTTGTGAACAAAATTCGAACCTTGCCTAACTTTAAGGCTTAAACTTTTCTACGTACGTCCTCACGTACATACTCTGGAAATACGGGGTATAACATTCTCCCCTCCTTAGAAACATTCGTCCCGAATGTTCCTTCTCAAGACAGATAACGATCAAGTTCCTCATAGCTCAACCAGTTTGCAAATGCCACACATGGCCACAGAAAACACCCGCGCAATTACTTACATCCCAGTCCACGAGGAATCACTTCCATCACTTCAAAAAGCTCCCACCCGAGGTCTAAAATTATACCCCCTTCGCACCTTCACTTTACAAAAGAAATGATCACATCTATGTTCTTAACACATGCTCGCTTCTTCCCTTACTCATCGTACACTCGAAATCTTTCTCATAACTTACCACATTTCTGTTACTGCTTCTGTTTCCGAAATCTCTGGGTTACTATCTCCAACTTGGTCATCATCAACGGGGAACACTCTGGATGGATCTCCGATACTTTCCCGAACATAACAACATGAAAGACCGGACGCTGCTTGCCTCGCGTTGGGCGGCAATGCCAACTATAAACAACGGCCTATCCTCAAAGGATCAAAGCGCTCCAGTACCTCGGGCTAAGTTTCCTCGGTTTTCCAAAACTCGTCACACCTAGCCACCCTGTGAAACGGTATGAACCAACAATCCCGAACCGCCAACATCGAACCAATCGGCCAAGCACTTACACTTCCGCCTCTGAGGCTTCATAAGGCGACATCCAAACCGAAATGGTAGCTATAAAACACTCCTCCACAGAGACAACAATCCTCACGGCTACCCACGAAATCCCAACACCGGCGAGGCGAATGCGTCACGGAGACTCACCGAGTTCCTAACCCGCTGGTAAAACTTCCGAGCGAAAATAAGCGCAACACAGGCTCCATCGCCGACATAAGGTGAAAGCAAGCACCTCGTGCAGCCTTACAACCTTCCTGATATAATCATCTCGCATAACCCATTGCAGTACACGGTTTTGGTGAAAGACAAGATGGGTGACCTCATCGGCCCGACTGCGGTCGACGCATCCACGAACTCGTCTGTTGGTTAACTAAACTTGGGCCTAACACCGTGACCTACCACCGGGACCACCCGACCCCCATCACAAAACAGGCTGCGGGTTGACCCGCAACATCGCCTCAACCAGACCCACTTACGCGCAAAAACACTAGCTCACCGATCATGAACAATCTCACTAATCACGTTACGAAAACCTATCGGTCTTAGCTCAACTACCTCTTTCATTCACACTACTCGGGGCTTATCCCACAACCATAGCTCATGTGTACTATGCACTCCGATAAGGGTTAAACGTAAAAATATAAATCTTTTACTCGAGATGGCCTTGCCTCTAAGGTCTCCACGTATAACATTCTAAGGCTCACACTTTCCCTTATCCCCAATCTTACCTTTCTAACTAACCATGATTTCTAATCACAATTAACATAACATTTAAGGTATACTCATCTTATCATACGTACTAGTCTCTAGAGGGTTAAGGATATGCCTGTGTCTACTGCTTCACTCCCCTTAGTCGTTCTAATCAAACCTGCCCGTGAGCGCGCATTAGGAAGATGATGAACTGGTCACTGATCATGAAGGCTGAGTCCTCCTACTTACATCCCTCCTACTAGGACATCCTTTCGACACATTGCACTGACGGCCGCAGGTAAAACAAGTACCAACTAAAAGACGACATTCCCCGGGATGACGCCTGTCACATTGTGAACAACGGGAAAAATCAATCGGTGGTGGAACTACGTGTAGCTGTGAACCGGAAGCTCTGGAGCTCTGACCAACTCCGGCTTATCCCCAACGTCCTGAACTCCGTGGAGGACCACTCTGCACTGGTGGATGTGCATATCTAATCTGCTGCTGAGGTGGTTCGCCTCGAAAGTTACCAAAGGACCTTGCTGTTCTGGCCCTCTTCTGCTGTCCTTGGTTAACCCGTCGATCTCCACGTTTCTCGGGCTGTGCATAAGCCCGTACACAGGCCATGCTCAAGCCTAACTGAAGAATTACTCCTGCACGACCCTCTCTTAGATATTCATCAAGACTTGCGGTACATTGGTATACTCTCTGGTAGCCAAATCCATAGCTAGTAACAGGGTCGCCTCTTTGCAATCTATATTCCCCGTTCCCGGTCGTGGAACTGAAGGTTAATATATCAAGGTCGCGATGAGGCATTGCTGCCGTGCTAAACTCTGAAATTTGGTGGCGTGAGAACTCCCGAATGACACACCACCCCAGGTGATGATTGGGCCTGTGCCCTAGTAACCCTTTGTGCTCTACTCGCAGCTATGTCGGCTGCCTTGCCCTCCTGGGCCCGGGTTGCCTTACGCGGAGGCATAACGGTAAGGGAAAGAAATACGTTAGAGGGGTCCAACTTTTAACACAGCTCTAAGGCACGATCTCAGAATGAGAAGAATGGAAACCAATCCTAAATATCCTATAGCCTCCTGATTATTGGTGTGGTGCACAACATACCGATAATCAAGACTTCTTGGATACGATGCGTAGACACTTTCCAGGATTAATCGCTCGATACCACTTTTGTCACAACCCGTTCGGGCCAGTATCGTGCCTTACCCGCACCCAGTAGTCATACATCGGAGAAAATCAGCGAACATAAAACAAGACATGAAATATCAAGAAGTGTAAAGCGATGTCTGAGAAAACTTGCCTTAGGCATATATATATAACAACTAAACGATTCATCCCTTTTTTTACAACTGCCCTTGCAAGATTACTACAGACCTAAGAATGATATATGACAATGGCGGGACAGGGCCGTCATACCACGAATGTAATTACCTCTGGCGACGGGGACTATACGGCTGACAAGCCTCGGAGAAATGGAGCTTCCCAAAACTGAATGCGATCTAAGAGCGAGGATCAACAACGGTGTACCTCTACTGCGGCATGAGCGGCCCGAAGAGGTCGATCTGACAACAGTACCAAGTATGGCGAAAAATCGTAAATGAAATCATAGTAGTCTATATAAAGCGAGACATGTATGATAACCAAACTACGATTCACAATAAATAGCGATGTCAAGTCGGGGACTCGCGCCTCAAAGTCATCACTCAAATATCACTATGGGTCTCACGCCCATAACATCAATCATGCCCGTGGAATACCTTCCTCACGCCGTGATCTATGATATCAAAGCACCAGTAATACATGAACACGGGTCCACTGTCATAATAAAACCGTCACGGGGTAAATGCGAAGGCATAGCGACTACTAACACCAGTACTAACAAGGTCATAAAGCGTATCATAAGATCTGTCTGACCGCCACATGATCGAAGGCGGCCTGCGCGCGATATCAAATGTCGCGTCTAGCCACAGAACTTCCCGACTCCGCAGGCCAACCTCGTAGGCCGCGTGGTATTCCGCGTCGGTGCTACTCCGGCGTCCGCTGGACTCGCGATCCGCGTAGCACATAGACGCATGACCATAAAGGCCGCACACTAACACGGAACTCGTAGCTCGCGCCAGGTCCGGGACCCGCGTGAGGTATCCTCGAATCATAGTCACCAATTTGCTGAGTATTACCCAGCGTCGGCGGCAACCTCGGGATCAAGTCAAGGTGAGTGGTACAATACCAACATAACGGTTGATCGTTAAACAACTTAAGCGCTCGAGAAACCCGCTTTACAATCATCACAGAATACTAACACCGTAGCATCCTAGCATGAGTATTTATCAAATCAACAAGAAAGTATTACAAGATTATCACAAACCAACACAATCAAGTTATTCACACAGGTACTTTCTACTATATGATTAACAAGATCGGGTTTTATCCCCAAAGTACTTCATACATTAACTCTTTTAAAGATCCGTTTCTTTCACAAAAGTCACCTGATACGTAGTATAAAAATAGAGTGACTATCTTATTAAGTAAACCCAAACACTTCCTTTTGTAAAATCAAGTAACCACATTATTTTCCAAACGTTCAAGTTTGCCTAATTTCAAATGCTCAAGTTTCTCATTTTCGAAAGGTTTCGTAGTTCATAGTCTTAATCACTTAAGAATATAATTCTCTTTTAAACAATTTGAGAAACATAGGCCTTATGTGTGAGTAGGTTATTTTTGTTTATAACAATCTTATAACAGCAGCCATGATCTAGGAAATGTAATATCATTTTGTCTCATCTTAGCTTCTATGCAGATGGAGGTTTCTACTGGTTTTAATAATACTTGATTAGTCAATACGTTTCCCTTTATTAGCGCTGCTGTGGTCTGTTCGATACTTATTCTGATTTCCGAAATCAGTAAAACATTATTCCTTTTAAAAACCAAGTACTCATTACTCACGAATGAGGTTTCACACTTTTTAACAAAATTCAATTAAGTCAAGTCTCTTATCTTTTAAGATCAAGTCTCTTAACTTCTTAAATCAATAAATCATTCTTTTTATCTCTCTTAAGCCGTTATACCTAACTTCCCATAAAGCTAGTATAACTCTTAAGCTTTTAAAACCAAGTATTACTCTTCTGTTAAAAATGATTCAGTATTCTTTTGAAATACTTCAAGATTATTCGGGCTTAAGTCAAAAGACATTGCCGTAATTATTATTCAGGCTTAAGTCAAAAGACATTGCCGTAATTATTATTCAGGCTTAAGTCAAAAGACATTGCCGTAATTATTATTCGATTAACACGTACGTCTACCGTACTATATATATTTTAAAATATCATGCTCAAGAGTATAGGAAGAATCACATACCTCGCGACGATTATCGACTATTAGCAAATAGCTCCAAAGTACTGTAGTCCGGCTAGCCTTTTCCACCCTCCGAGTAGAATACGCTACTCGTAGTACTTCAACCTATAACGGTTATATAAGTCTATCAACTTCTACATTAATATTCTACTGAAGCGATTTCAGTTCAAGTCTTTTCTGTAATATCCTTCTATTACAGTTCAAATCTCTTCTATGAATCTTATATTCATTTCTATACTACTACAGTATGTAATTTCCAATTACAATAGGGGGACAAGATATTTACCTCGATAAGCCCATAATTATCCAAGTATAAATGTCGATCCTGAGCAACGTTTAGCTCCTACTCCGGGTGCTCCAACCCGCTCCAAACAACCCTTAGAAGTTCTACGCAACTTCTACTTAACACTTCAACCGTTTATGAAGATTTTCCTTAGGGTTTCGGTTTGAGACAAAAAGGACAAAAGGTAGTATTTCTGGGCTCTACGTATAGAGGTAACTTTTGGGATACTACAAGGTATAAGGCTAAGGTATTTTGGTATAGTAACAATACTTGGAGAGTATTTCTACCAAGAGAGGGGGGGGTACCTCTCGGCCACACCACAAGGAGGGGGGGTGTACCCCTCGACCAAGGCCTCTAGGAGGGGGGGTGTTATACCCCGTATTTACAGAGTATGTACGTAAGGACGTACGTACGAAAGTTTGAGCCTTAAGTTAGGCATAGGACCGAAATTTTGTTCACAACCCCCGATTAGAATCGTTTTTCGACGAAACATTTTACAAAACTTGCGTAGGGAAAATTCCGGCTATGTCATTTATTATTTTTGCGGATTTTTCCGAGAGATGAAATATTTTGGACCAACGAGAGGGCGACACTTGTCACCTTCAAGTGGGCGATGTGGATGGCCGGTTGGGTCACGTCCTTGGCCTTGTTTTGAGGCTTAAAACATGGGTCTTTGTTTGTGAGGGAATTGTGGAGTAGGGACTAGGGGGCACTTGGGAAAATCTTGGCCCTCCACTTGCCCCCCACTTGGCTAGATCATGGCCATTGGTTTCCCTATAAATACCCCCCCCCCCCCTTTGAAGACTTCTTCATCCATTCCACAAGTCTTGAGTCTTGAAAGCCCTCCCTTTTCGTGAGGCCCTTGGCGAGAGATATTCCCACACCTAGTGGCCTTGGCCGAGGTACACCCCCTACCTTGTGTTGTTCTCATAAAATACACCCCCCCTCTTGGTAGAAAATACTCTCCAAAGTATTGTTACTATACCAAAATACCTTAGCCTTATACCTTGTAGTATTCCAAAGTTACCTCTATACGTAGAGCCCGAAAATACTACCTTTTGTCCTTTTAGTCTCAAAACGAAACCCTAAGGAAAACCTTCATAGTCGGTTGAAGTGTTAAGTAGAAGTTGCGTAGAACTTCTAAGGGTTGTTTGGAGCGGGTTGGAGCGCCCAGAGTAGGAGCTAAACGTTGCTCAGGATCGACATTTAAACTTGGATTATTATGGGCTTATCGAGGTAAATATCTTGTCTCCCTATTGTAATTAAGTTTACATAAAATTGAAGTATAAGAATAAGTATAAGTTGTATACAAGGAAGGTATATAAGAAGGGTAATGAACTGTACTTACAAAGGACTGTATTCTGATGGTAGTGAAGTTTGTGGGTAGGAAGTCTTGCCAATTTTCCGTAGAAACTTGTATCTAGATTTATTCTACCGAGTAGTCTAGACGTTGATAGACTTGTATAACCTTTATAGGTTGAAGTTCTGCAAGTAGCATGTTCTACTTGAAAGGTGGACAAGGCTAGCCGGGTTATAGCCGTGGAGCGTTTTGCTAATAGTCGATAATCGTCGCGAGGTATGTGATTCTTCCTATACTCTTGAGCATGATATTTTAAAATATATATAGTACGGTGAGCGTCGTGTGTTAAGCGAATAATAATTACGGCAATGTCTTTTGACTTAAGCTGAATAATAATTATGGCAATGTCTTTTGACTTAAGCTGAATAATCTTGAAGTATTTCAAAGAATCTTGAATCATTTTTATGTAAGAGTAATACTTGGTTTTAAAAGCTTAAGAGTTATACTAGCTTTATGAGAAGTTAGGTATAACGGCTTAAGAGAGATAAAAAGAATGATTTATTGATTTAAGAAGTTAAGAGACTTGATCTTAAAAGATAAGAGACTTGACTTAACTGAAATTTGTTAAAAAGTGTGAAACCTCATTCGTGAGTAATGAGTACTTGGTTTTTAAAAGGAATAATGTTTTACTGATTTCGGAAATCAGAATAAGTATCGAACAGACCACAACAGCGCTAATAAAGGGAAATGTATTGACTAATCAAGTATTATTAAAACCAGTAGAAACCTCCTTCTGCATAGAAGCTAAGATGAGACAAAATGATATTACATTTCCTAGATCATGCAACTTTGTTATAAGATTGTTATAAACAAGAATAACCTACTCACATATAAGGTATATGTTTCTCAAATTGTTTTAAAGGAGAATTACATCATTAAGTGATTAAAACTATGAACTACGAAACCTTTCGAAAATGAGAAACTTGAGCATTTGAAATTAGGCAAACTTGAACGTTTGGAAAATAATGTGGTTACTTGATTTTACAAAAGGAAGTGTTTGGGTTTACTTAATAAGATAGTCACTCTATTTTTATACTACGGGTATTGTGTAACTTTTGTGAAAGAAACGGATCTTTTAAAAGAGTTAATGTATGAAGTACTTTGGGGATAAAAACCCGAACTTGTTAATCATATAGTAGAAAGTACCTTGTGTGAATAACTTGATTGTGTTGGTTTGTGATAGTCTTGTAATACTTTCTTGTTGATTTGATAAGTAATCATGCTAGGATGCTACGTGTGTTAGTATCTTGTGATGATTGTGTAAAGGGGTTTCCCTCGATTGCGCTTAAGTTGTTTAACGATCAGCCGTTATGTTGGTATTGTACCACTCGACATGATCCGGAGGTTAAGCCGCCTCCGTGCGGGTAATACTCGAGCGATCTGTGTGACTATGATTCGAGGATACCTCATGCGGGTCCCGAGGACTATCTTGCGGCTGCGAGTTCGAGTTAGTGTGCGGCCTTTATGGTCATGCGGTCTATGTGGCCATGCGAATGCGAGTCGGCGGATGCCGGAGTAGCTACCTCGATGCGAGAATAACTCATGCGGGCCTATGAGGTTGGCCTATGCGAAGCTGAGAAGTTCGAGCTAGACGCGCATTTGATACCGCGGCGTGTGGCGGCTTCAATCATGGCGGTCTAGACAGATCTCATGATACGATTTATGACCTTGTTATGCGTAGGTGTTAGTAATCGGCTATGCCTTACGTCTTACCGTGCGGTTTTATTATGACACAGGTAGGACCTGGTGTTCATGTGTATTCCTTGGTGCTTTGATATCATAGACTGCCGGCAGTGTGGAAGGTATTCCACGGGCATGATTGATGTTATGGGCGTGAGACCCATAGTGGTATTTGAGTGATGACTTTGAGGGCGTGAGTCCCTGACTTGACATGACTGCTTATTTATTGTGAACTGTAGTTTGGTTATCATACATGTCTCCTATTTTATTTAGACTACTATGATTTCATTTACAGTATTTTTCAGTTTTCACATACTTGGTACCTGTTATCTTGACCTCGCCGGCTGCGTTCATCTGCGCGGTAGAGTACACCGATTGTTGATCCTCGCTCATAGGGTCACAATTCAGCGTTTGGCAAGCTCCGTTTCTCTGGAGGCTTATCAGTGGTATAGTCCCCTGTCGTTGTAGGTATTTACATTCAGGGGTATGGCGGGGCCCTGTCCCGCCATTGTTGTCATATCATTCTTAAGTGCAGTAATGCTGGTGTGGCGAGTTGTAATGGGATGTAACTGTTTTTAAGTTGTTTTATATATATCCGAAAGCAAGTTTTCTCAGTCTTATTTTACACTTCTTGTTATTCCATGTCTTGTTTTATGTTCGTGATTTCTCGATGTATGTCTACTTGGGTGCCCGGTAGGCACGATCCGCGAGGTTGGTCGTGACAAAAGTGGTATCGAGCGATTAATCCTCGGAAAGTGTCTACGCAGTATCGATGAAGTCTTGATTATCGGTATGTTGTGCACCACACCAATAATCGTGAGGCTATAGGATATTTTAGGATTGGTTTCCATTCTTCTCACTCGAGATCGTGTCTTAGAGCGTGTTAAAGTTGGACCCTCTAACGTATTTCTTTCCACCGTTATGCCTCGCGTAAAAACGGCCCGAGGCAAGCGGCCGAGGCTGCGGTAGAAACGAGGGTTACTAGGGCACAGGCCCAATCATCACCTGGGGTGGTGCTTCATTCGGGGAGTTCTGCGACGTCGCCAGCCCCAGCAGAGTTTAGCACAGCGGCAACAGTTCCTACTGCGGCCATAATAGTTGAACCTTCAGTTCCACGACCAGTAGCAGGAAGTATGGATTGCAAAGAGACGACCCGATTTCTAGCTATGGATTTGGCTACCAGAGAGTATACCGATGTACCGCGAGTCTTGATGAATATCTAAGAAGTGATGCGAGTAATTCTCGATTGAAGCGAGCATGGCACGTATGCGGGCTTATGCACATGGCGAGAAAGCGTGGAGATCGACGGGTTAACCAAGGAACAGTTTACTTATGTGTTTATAAAAGACTTATATTGATTTAAGGAAAGTGTGAGCCTTAGAGTTTTATACGTAGAGACCTTAGAGGCAAGGCCATCTCGAGTAAAATATGTATTTTTTTAATGTGTTTGACCCTTATCGGAGTGCATAGTGCACGTGAGATATATTTGTATAATAAGTCCCTGAGTAGTGTGGAATGAAAGAGGGTAGTTGAGCTAAGAAGACCACTAGGTTTTCGTGACTTGATTAGTGAGATTGTTCCGGGTCGGGGAACAAGTGTTTTTGCACAATGGCGGGTCGGGTTGGGGACCGATCGCGGGTCAATCCGCGGCCTGTTTTGTGGTGGGGTCAGTTCGAGGTGGTCCCGCCAGGTGGTGGGGTCACGAGGGTGTTAGGCCCAAGTTTAGTTAACCATCGTACGAGTTCGTGGATGCGTTCGACCAGTAGTCGGGCCGATGAGGTCAGCCCATCTTATCTTTCAGTCAGGACCGTTTACTCGGCAGAGGGTTATGCGAGATGATTACATCAGGAAGGTTGTAAGGTTGCACGAGGTGCCTACTTTCACCTTATGACGAACGATGGAGCCAGTTCTGTGTTTCTTTTACGGAGGTTTTACCAGGCAGGGTTAGGAACTCAGGTGAGTCTCCGTATCGCATTCGCCCTCGGGCCAGTGTTTGGATTTCAGGGGTAGCTGTGAGGATTGTTGCCTCCTGTTAGGAAGTGTTTTATGGCTACCATTTCAGTGTTCGGATATCGCCTTATGACGCCTTGTAGGGGCGAAAGTGTAAGTTGCCGGTCGATTGGTTCGAGGTTGGCAAGGTTCAGATTGTTGGTTCATACCTATTTCAGCAGAATGTGGTTAGGGTGTGACGAGTTTTGGAAAACAGAGAAAACTTAGCCTGAGGTACTTGGAGCGTTTTCAGATCCTTTGGAGGATAGGCCAGGTTGCCTATAGTTGGCGTTGACGTCCAACGTGGGAGGCAGTGCGTCCAGTCTTTCGTGTTGTTATGTTCGGGAAAGTATCGGAGATCCATCCAGAGTGTTCCCAATTAATGATGACCAAGTTGGAGATAGTAATGTTATACCCCGTATTTTCAGAGTATGTACGTAAGGACGTACGTAGAAAATTTGAAACTTGTACTAAGGCTTGGCCGAATTAATTTTGTTCACAACACCCGTTTAGAGTCGTTTTTCGACGAAACGTTTTCACAGCTTTCGTAGGGGAATTTCCGGCTATGACATTTCTAATTTTTGCGGATTTTTCCGAGAGACGAAACATTTTAGACCAACAAGAGGGCAACACTTGTCACCCTCTAATTGGTGGGTGTGGGCGGTAATGTGATGGACGAATTGGCCTTGTTGGTCAAGGGGAGTTGGTAGGATATTTTGTGTGTTAGTTGGTCAAGGACACTTGGGTGAATCTTGGCCTTACACTTGTGTAGCACTTGGCTCAATCTTGGCCATTGGTTGGCCTTCACTTGGCCTATAAATACCCATCCCTTTGAAGACTTATTCATCCATTCCTAAATGATCCTAAGTGTTAAAATCCCTCCCTCTCCCCTCTTGTTGACTCTCGTCCAAGAGCCCTCTCCCCTTTGAAAGGCCCTGGCGAGAGCCCTCTCCCCCTCCTAGTAGTGTGGCCGTGGGGTACCCACTGCCTAGTTGCTTTCGTATAATACCCTCTCTTGGTAGAAATACTCTCAAAGTATTGTTATAATGCCCAAATTACCTTAGCCTTATACCTTGTAGTATTCTAAGGTTATACCTATCTGAAAAGCCGGATATACTATTATACTTCCGTCAGTACCAAACCGAAACCCTAGGAAAATCTCCATGGTTTGTTGGAGTAGTATGTAGAAGTTGGTTAGAACTTCTAAGGGTGGTTTAGAGCGGGTTGGGCGCTGAGTTGGAGCTAAGCGATTGCCGGGATCGACTTTAACTAGGATAATTATGGGCTTATCGAGGTAATTATCTTGTCCCTCTATTGTAATTGGAAATTACATATTGTTAGAATATATAGTTGAAGTATACTATATATAGAATCGAACGTAGTTATCGCAATGTCTTTTGACTTAAGCGAATTTAAAGTAGAATCTTGTTGTAATTACATAGGGTTGTATTACATGAGCTTGTATAGTTGTGTAGTGGAGTAGAATTGTAGTTAGGGTTAGGCGTATAACCCCACTGGTTGGCTTGGTAGCGGCCTCGATAGAGGAGGAGATTTCTGCTGTTGCGGGAAATGTTGCAATTTTACGTAGAATGTTCTCTGAGGATCTAAATGTTAATAAGCGCCTTGTGGCCTTATAGGTTGAAGTACTACGTGTGGCGCGATCTACTTGGCTTAGGAGTAGCGGCGGTTGGAAGTACTTGGGCGTTTTGCTATTAGTCGATACTCGTCGCGAGGTATGTGAACCTCTTCCTATCTCTTCTAGCATGATATGTGTGAACTATGTAATGCGGTGAGCGTCGTGTGCTAAACGTATTTGTTTTGTTTAAAACATAAATTGTTATATCGGCTTTATGGGTAGTTGGTTATAACAACTTTATTTTGTTTAGAAAATACTTGTGGTCTTTAAAAGGTAACTGATTTGAACTATAACTGGCTTGTTATGTGTTAATAAAGAACTTGAAGTATTTCAAAAGATTTTGAATCATTTTGAAAGAAGAAGTAATACTTGGTTTTGAAAACTTAAGAGTTATACTAGCTTTATGGGAAGTTAGGTATAACGGCTTAAGAATGTTTCTTGATTTGGAAATCGAATGTGTATCGACAAACCAACTGCGGCGTTAATAAGGAAATGTTTTGTGATTAAGTATTATTAAAACCAGTAGAAACTTCCATCTGCAGAAGCTAAGATGAGACAAAATGATATTTCCTAGATCATGGTCTTTGTAATAAGATTGTTATAAACAAGAATATCCTACTCACATATAAGACTTATGTTTCTCGGATAGTTAAAGAGAATTATATTCTTAAATGAATAAGACTATGAGCTCTGAAACCTTTCTAAAATAAGAAGCGTGAACATTTGAAATTAGGCAAACTTGGGCGTTTGGAAAATAATGTTGTTACTTGATTTTACAAAGGTAAGTGTTTTGGTTTATTTAAAAAAGGCAGTCCTCTATTTTATACTACGGGTATTGTGTGACTTATGTGAAAGCACGGATATTTTAAAAGATTTAATTTATGAAGTACTTTAGTGTTAGATAACCGAACTTGTTAGCTTAAAGTACATTGTGTGTATAAATTGATTGTGTTTGTTTGTGATAGACTTGTAATACTTTCTTGTTGATTGATAAGTAAACATGCTAGGATGCTACGTGTGTTAGTATCTAGTGATGTTGTGTAAAGGTTTTTCCTTTGTTGTGCTTATGTTGCTTAACGATAATTTGTTGTGTTAGTATTTTACATCACTCATCTCTTGAGATGATTAGGGAGTTGCGCCCTCCGTCTGCGGGGTAGACTTCGGTGGTCGATGGACTATGATTCGAGAATACCTCATGCAGTCCCGAGGGCTATGCGGAGCTACGAGAGTTCGAGTTAGTGTCGTCCTTTATGGGCATGCGGTCCATGTGGCCATGCGGTGCGAAGTCGGGGCGATCTTGGGAGTAGCTACCTCGATGCGGAATGCCTCATGCGGGCGATGAGATTGGCCTATGCGGGCTGCGGGAAGTTCGGGACTAGACGCGCATTAGATCTGCGGGCAAGTGGCGGCTTTGATCATGTAATGATGCAGACAGATCTTATAATCTGATTCATGACCTTGTTGATGCGTAGGTGTTAGTAGTCGGCTATGCCTTCGTACTTACCGTGCGGTGTTATTATGCACAGTGGGACACGGTGCTCGTGTGTTCCTTGGTGCTTTTATATCATAAAGCTGCCGTGATGAGGAAGGTATTCCACGGGCATGATTGATGTTGTGGGCACGAGACCCATTGTTATACTTGAGTGATGACTTGAGGCGTGAGTCACGACTTGACATGACCGCTTTGTTGTAAAGCGTAGTTTGGTTATCATCATGTCTCCTGCTTTATATTCGCTATGATTTCATTTACGATATGTATTTTGATTTCACATACTCGGTACTGTTATCGACCTCCTTGGGCTGCGTTCATCTGCGAGTTGAGGTACACCGATCGTTGATCCTAGCTCTCGAGTCACGATTTGACGTTTGGGAAGCTCCGTTTCTCGGAGGCTTATCGATGGTATAGTCCTGCGTCGTAAGTGTTTACATTCGGGGGTTTGGCGGGGCCACTGTCCCGCCATTGTTGTCGTATCATTCTTAAGTGCAGTAATCTTGTTGTGGGCGGGGTTTGTAAAAGGATTAAAGCGTTCATGTTGAAAAAGTTGCTATTTATATATATCTTGAAGGTAGTTTTTAGTTGCTTTGTCTTCTTATTTCAACTGTCTTATTACACTGGTTTCATGTATTGTCTTTATGTTCCGTGATTACTCGATGTATGTCTACTTGGGTGCGGGGTAAGGCACGATCGCGGGCAGGTTGGTCGTGACAAAAGTGGTATCGAGCGATTAATCCTCGGAAAGTGTCTGAACCGTATCGATGGAAGTCTTGATTATCGGTGTGTTGTGCACCAATAATCGAGGAGGCTATAGGTATTTAGGATTGGTTTCTATTCTTCTCACTCACGAGATCGTGCCTTAGAGGCGTGTTGTAAGTTGGACCTCGACGTATTTCTTTCCACTACCGTTATGCCTCGCGTGGGCACGGGCCCGGAGAGCAAGCCGAGAAGTGCGAGTAAATCTGAGAGGTTACGTGGGCACAGCCCAATCATCACTGAGGTGGTGCTTCGTTCGGAGAGTTTTGCGGCGTCACTAGCCCAGCGAGTTTAGTATAGCGGCGATTCCTCTGCGGCCATGACATTTGAACCTTCATTCCACGGCCAGGAGCAGAGAATTTAGATTGCAAAGGCGACCTGTTACTAGCTATAGATTTGGCTACCGAGAGTATACCGATGTCTGCGAGTCTTGAGGACTATCTAAAAGAGGTTGTGCAAGAGTAATTCTTGATTGGGCTTGAGCATGGCACGTATGCGGGCTTATGCGCAGTGGCCAAAGCGTAGAGATCGGCGGGTTAACGAGGGCGAGAAGAAGGCGGGCGGCAAGGTCCTTTGGTAACTTTCGAGACGAGTCACCTCGCGGCCGATTTGATTATGCACGTCCACGATGCTGAGTGGTCTTCCACGGATTTCGGGATGTTCGAGTGCGGGAGTTGGTCGAGCTCCGGATCTTCGGTTCACGGTGTGGCACGTCATCAGGAATGTCGTCTTTTAGTTGGTCTTGTTGTACTATGGCCGTCGAGTGCGATGTCGAAAGAGTGTCCTTGTAGGAGGACTTAGCCTTGGGATCGATGGGTAGTCGTCACCTTCCCAGTTATGCGCCTGCAGGCGGGTTTGATTAGACGATTAAGGGAGTGAAGCGGTAGATATAGATATATCTTTAACCTCTAGAGATCGATATGTGTGATAAGGTGAGTTATACCTTAAGTGCTATGTTACGATAACGGTGTGTTAGTCGTGATTAGATCATGGTTGTTTAGCAGAGTAAGATTTTGGGGATAGAGAAGGTGTGAGCCTTAGAGCTTTTTACGTAGAGACCTTAGAGGTGAGGCCATCGAGAAAGGTGTAGTGTTATGTTCGACCCTTATCGGAAGTGCATAGTGCACGTGAGTTATGTTTGGGATAGGTCCTAGTAGTGTGGAATGAAAGGGGGTAGTTGAGCTAAGAAGACCGCTAGGTTTTCAAGCGTAATTTGTGAGATTGTTAGAATCGGGAGCTAGTATTGTGCGCATTCGGGTCGGGTTGAGGCACGTTGCGGGTCAACCGCGGTAGGTTTGGTGGTGAGGTCAGGTTGTGGTGGTCCCGCGTGTTAGGAGTCACGAGGGTGTTAGGCCCGAGTTTAGTTAGCCGTCTGGTCGTGGATGCATTCGACGATGGTCGGGCGAGAGGTCACCGTCTTGTTTTCTAGCAAAGACCGTTTACTCGGCGGTGTTGTTTTATCGAGAAAGGTTGTAAGGCTGCGAGTGCGTACGCACCTTATATGATGACAGTGGAGCCAGGTAGGTGTTGTTGTTTCGGAAGTTTTGCCAAGCATGTGTTAAGAACTTCGGTGAGTCTCGAGAATCGCATTCGCCCTCGGGCGGTGTTTGGATTTCGGGGATAGTTGTGGGGATTGTTGTCTCTGTGGAGGTAGTGTTTAAGCTACCATTTCGGTGTTCGGATGTCGCCTTTTGAGGCCTTGTAGGCGGAAGTGTAAGTTGCGGTCGATTGGTTCGATGTTGGCAAGGTTGAGACGATTGGTTCGAGCTTGTTCCGGACCGTGGATAGTGAAGCTTGTCTAGAAGAGGTTACGGCATCGGAGAAATCGTGCGGATGTCGGCGGCAGCTTTGAGTTCGAGTTGACGGTCGGTCTTCTTAAAGTACCACCCGGTTTGGGTGTGACGAGTTTTGGAAAGCAGAGGAACTTAGCGGGTTACTTTGGGCCTTTTAAGTTCATGTGAAGAATAGGCGGGTTGCCTATATGTTAGCTTTGCCGTCCGACTTAGGAAGCGGTATGACCGGTCTTTCGTATTGTTATGATCGGAAAGTATCGGAGATCCATCGAGAGTGTTCCATTAATGATGACCACGTTAGAGATAGTAACCCGAGTTTTGGAAAGCTGACGATATCGAAATGTGGTAAGAGTTCGAGTGTCTGACGGCGACCTCGGGGATCGCGTGTAGTCGGTACCATTTGTTGGGTCGCGAGTGACACTAGAACCTCGCGGCAATGTGACAAAAGTGGTATCGGGAAGAAGCGAGCATGTATGGCGAGAATTGATGTGACCATTTCTTTTGTTTGGAAAAGTGTGGAAGAAGTATATTTTAGACCCGGAGAGAGGTGTTTGTGGTGATGTTAGAGGTGATTCCTCGTGGACTTGGATGTAAGTATTTTCTTGCGATTGTTTACGTAGCCTTTGTGGCGGGATTGTTTCGTAAGTATGGTAGTGAAGACTATCTTTGCGGCGTTTGTTTGAGACTTAGAAGGAACATTCGGACGAATGTTTCTAAGGAAGGAGAATGTTATACCGTATTTTGGTATATGCGTGGGGCGTGCGTAGAAAATTTGAAACTTGTACTAAGGCTTGGCGAATTAATTTTGTTCCTGGCACCGTTTAGAGTCGTTTTTCGGCGAAGCGTTTTCCACGGCTTTCGTAGGGAATTTCCGGCTATGACATTTCTAATTTTTGCGGATTTTTAGAGGCGAAACATTTTGGACCAACAAGAGGCGACACTTGTCACCTACAATTGGTGGGTGTGGGCGGTAATGTGATGGGCCGAATTGGCCTTGTTGGTCAAGGGAGTTGGTAGGATATTTTGTGTGTTAGTTGGTCAAGGACACTTGGGTGAATCTTGGCCTTACACTTGTGTAGCACTTGGCTCAATCTTGGCCATTGGTTGGCCTTCACTTGGCCTATAAATACCCATCCTCAAGACTTATTCATCCATTCCTAAATGATCCTAAGTGTTAAAATCCCTCCTCTCCCCTCTTGTTGACTCTCGTCCAAGAGCCCTCTCCCCTTTGAAAGGCCATGGCGAGAGCCCTCTCCCCTCCTAGTAGTGTGGCCGTAGGGTACCCCAGCCTAGTTGCTTTCGTATAATACCCCTCTCTTGGTAGAAATACTCTCAAAGTATTGTTATAATGCCCAAATTACCTTAGCCTTATACCTTGTAGTATTACAGGTTATACCTATCTGAAAAGCCGGATATACTATTATACTTCCGTCGGTCACCAAACCAAACCCTAGGAAAATCTCCATGGTTTGTTGGAGTAGTATGTAGAAGTTGGTAAGAACTTCTAAGGGTGGTTTAAAGCGGGTTGGGCGCTCGGAGTTGGAGCTAAGCGATTGCCCGGGATCGACTTTAACTAGGATAATTATGGGCTTATCGAGGTAATTATCTTGTCCTATTGTAATTGGAAATTACATATTGTTAGAATATATAGTTGAAGTATACTATATATAGAATCGAGCGTAGTTATCGGCAATGTCTTTTGACTTAAGCTGAATTTAAAGTAGAATCTTGTTGTAATTACATAGTGTATTCTGATGAGCTTGTGTAGTTGTGCAGTGGAGTAGAATTGTACCGTTATGGTTAGGCGTATAACCCCACTGGTTGGCTTGGTAGCGGCCTCGATAGAGGAGGAGATTTCTGTTGTTGCGGGAGGTCTTCTTAGAATTTTACGTAGAATGTTCTCTGAGGATCTAAATGTTAATAAAGCGCCTTGTGGCCTTATAGGTTGAAGTACTACGTGTGGCGCGATCTACTTGGCTTAAGGAGTAGCGACGGTTGGAAGTACTTGGAACGTTTTGCTATTAGTCGATACTCGTCGCGAGGTATGTGAACCTCTTCCTATCTCTTCAGCATGATATGTGTGAACTATGTAGTACGGTGAGCGTCATGTGCTAAACGTATTTGATTGGTTTAAAACATAAAGTGTTATAACGGCTTTATGGGAAGTTGGTTATAACGACTTTATGTTGGTAAGAAAATACTTGTGGTCTTTAAAAGGAAAGCGATTTGAACTATAAGCGGCTTGTTATGTGTTAATAAAGAACTTGAAGTATTTCAAAAGATTTTTGAATCATTTTGAAAGAAGAAGTAATACTTGGTTTTGAAAACTTAAGAGTTATACTAGCTTTATGGGAAGTTAGGTATAACGGCTTAAGAATGTTTTCTTGATTTCGAAATCGAATGTGTATCGACAAACCACTGCGGCGTTAATAAAAGGAAATGTTTTGTGATTAAGTATTATTAAAACCGGTAGAAACTTCCATCTGCATAGAAGCTAAGATGAGACAAAATGATATTTCCTAGATCATGGTCTTGTAATAAGATTGTTATAAACAAGAATATCCTACTCACATATAAGACTTATGTTTCTCGAGATAGTTAAAAGAGAATTATATTCTTAAATGAATAAGACTATGAGCTCTGAAACCTTTCTAAAATAAGAAAGCGTGAACATTTGAAATTAGGCAAACTTGGGCGTTTGGAAAATAATGTTGTTACTTGATTTTACAAAGGTAAGTGTTTTGGTTTATTTAAAAAGATCACTCTATTTTATACTACGTATTGTGTGACTTATGTGAAAGCAACGGATCTTTTAAAAGATTTAATGTATGAAGTACTTTAGGGGTAGATACGAACTTGTTAGCTTAAAGTACCTTGTGTGTATAACTTGATTGTGTTGGTTTGTGATAGCCTGGTAATACTTTCTTGTTGATTGATAAGTAAACATGCTAGGATGCTACGTGTGTTAGTATCTTGTGATGTTGTGTAAAGGGGTTTCCTTTGTTGTGCTTATGTTTCTTAACGATAAGTCATTGTGTTAGTATTTTACATCACTCATCTCTTGAGATGATTAGGGATTAAGCGCCTCCGTCACGGGGTAGACTCAGCGGTCGATGGACCTATGATTCGAGAATACCTCGCGAGTCCTGAGGGCTATGCGAGCTACGAGTTCGAGTTAGTGTGCGGCCTTTATGGTCATGCGGTCTATGTGGCCATGCGGACTGCGAAGTCCAGGACGATGCCGGGGAGTAGCTACCCTCGATGCGGGGAATGCCTCATGCGGGCCGATGAGATTGGCCTATGCGAGTGCGGGAAGTTCGGGACTAGACGCGCACATTAGATCTGCGGGCAAGTGGCGGCTTTGATCATGTGGCGGTCGACAGATCTTATAATCTGATTCATGACCTTGTTGATGCGTAGGTGTTAGTAGTCGGCTATGCCTTCGCACTTACCGTCACGGTGTTATTATAGCACAGGTGGGACACGGTGCTCATGTGTTCCTTGGTGGTTTTATATCATAAAGCTGGCGTGAGAAAGGTATTCCACGCATGATTGATGTTGTGGGCACGAGACCCATTGTTATACTTGAGTGATGACTTGAGGCGTGAGTCCACGACTTGACATGACCGCTTTGTTGTAAATCGTAGTTTGGTTATCATACATGTCTCCCGCTTTATATGGCGCTATGATTTCATTTACGATATGTATTTTCATTTCACATACTCGGTACTGTTGTCTTGACCTCGCCCGGGGTGCGTTCATGCGCGAGTTGAGGTACACCGATCGTTGATCCTAGCTCTCGGTCACGGTTTGGCGTTTGGGAAGCTCCGTTTCTCGGAGGCTTATCGGTGGTATAGTCCACTGTCGTCGTAAGTGTTTACATTCGGGGTTTGGCGGGGCCTGTCCGCCCATTGTTGTCGTATCATTCTTAGAAGTGCAGTAATCTTGTTGTGGCGGGGTTTGTAAAAGGATTAAAGCTGTTCATGTTGAAAAAGTTGCTATTTATATATATCTTGAAGGTAACCGTTTTTAGTTGCTTTGTCTTCTTATTTCCTTTGTCTTATTACACTGGTTTCATGTATTGTCTTTATGTTCGATTACTCGATGTATGTCTACTTGGGTGCCGGGTAAGGCACGATCGCGGGCCCGGTTGGTCGTGACAAGTAACCCGGATTTGAGCTGACGATGGCGAAAAAGGGTAAGTTATGAGGAAGAGTTCGAGTGTACGAGAAAGTGCGACAGTAAGAGAATAGAAGTAATCATTTCGTTTGTAAAGATAAGGTCACGAAGGAGTATCTTTTAGCCCTTGGGTGGGAGTTTTTGTAGATGATGGAGGTGATTCCTCGTGGACTTGGATGTAAGTATTTGCGCGTGTTGTATTGTGGCCAGGTGTGGCATAATTGTTTTCGTAAGTATAGCAGTGAAGACTATACTGGCGCATGTGTGTTTCGAGACTTGGAAGGAACATTCGGGACGAATGTTTCTAAGGAGGGAGAATGTTATACCGTATTTCGGTATATATGCGTGGGGCGTGCGTCAAGTTTGAGCCTTAAGTTAGGCATAGGACCGAAATTTTGTTCACAACCCCCGATTAGAATCGTTTTTCGACGAAACGTTTTACAAAACTTGCGTAGGGAAAATTCCGGCTATGTCATTTATTATTTTTGCGGATTTTTCCGAGAGATGAAATATTTTGGACCAACGAGAGGGCGACACTTGTCACCCTCAAGTGGGCGATGTGGATGGCCGGTTGGGTCACGTCCTTGGCCTTGTTTTGAGGCTTAAAACATGGGTCTTTGTTTGTGAGGGAATTGTGGAGTAGGGACTAGGGGGCACTTGGGCAAATCTTGGCCCTCCACTTGCCCCCCACTTGGCTAGATCATGGCCATTGGTTTCCCTATAAATACCCCCCCCCCCCCTTTGAAGACTTCTTCATCCATTCCACAAGTCTTCAAGTCTTGAAAGCCCCTCCCCCTTTTCGTGAGGCCCCCTTGGCCGAGAGATATTCCCCCCCCCCTTCCTAGTGGCCTTGGCCGAGGGGTACACCCCCCCCTACCTTGTGTTGTTCTCATAAAATACACCCCCCCTCTTGGTAGAAAATACTCTCCAAAGTATTGTTACTATACCAAAATACCTTAGCCTTATACCTTGTAGTATTCCAAAGTTACCTCTATACGTAGAGCCCGAAAATACTACCTTTTGTCCTTTTAGTCTCAAAACGAAACCCTAAGGAAAACCTTCATAGTCGGTTGAAGTGTTAAGTAGAAGTTGCGTAGAACTTCTAAGGGTTGTTTGGAGCGGGTTGGAGCGCCCAGAGTAGGAGCTAAACGTTGCTCAGGATCGACATTTAAACTTGAATTATTATTGGCTTATCGAGGTAAATATCTTGTCTCCCTATTGTAATTAAGTTTACATAATATTGAAGTATAAGAATAAGTATAAGTTGTATACAAGGAAGGTATATAAGAAGGGTAATGAACTGTACTTACAAAGGACTGTATTTACAGTAGACTGGTGAAGTTTGACGGGTAGGGAAGTGCTGCCCAATTTTCCGTAGAAACTTGTATCTAGATTTATTCTACCGAGTAGTCTAGACGTTGATAGACTTGTATAACCTTTATAGGTTGAAGTTCTGCAAGTAGCATGTTCTACTTGAAAGGTGGACAAGGCTAGCCGGGTTATAAGCGTGGGCGTTTTGCTAATAGTCGATAATCGTCGCGAGGTATGTGATTCTTCCTATACTCTTGAGCATGATATTTTAAAATATATATAGTACGGTGAGCGTCGTGTGTTAACTGAATAATAATTACGGCAATGTCTTTTGACTTAAGCCTGAATAATAATTACGGCAATGTCTTTTGACTTAAGCCTGGATAATCTTGAAGTATTTCAAAAGAATACTGAATCATTTTTAACAGAAGAGTAATACTTGGTTTTAAAAGCTTAAGAGTTATACTAGCTTTATGGGAAGTTAGGTATAACGGCTTAAGAGAGATAAAAAGAATGATTTATTGATTTAAGAAGTTAAGAGACTTGATCTTAAAAGATAAGAGACTTGACTTAATTGAAATTTGTTAAAAAGTGTGAAACCTCATTCGTGAGTAATGAGTACTTGGTTTTTAAAAGGAATAATGTTTTACTGATTTCGGAAATCAGAATAAGTATCGAACAGACCACAGCAGCGCTAATAAAGGGAAATGTATTGACTAATCAAGTATTATTAAAACTAGTAGAAACCTCCTTCTGCATAGAAGCTAAGATGAGACAAAATGATATTACATTTCCTAGATCATGGCTGCTGTTATAAGATTGTTATAAACAAGAATAACCTACTCACATATAAGGTATATGTTTCTCAAATTGTTTTAAAGGAGAATTACATCATTAAGTGATTAAAACTATGAACTACGAAACCTTTCGAAAATGAGAAACTTGAGCATTTGAAATTAGGCAAACTTGAACGTTTGGAAAATAATGTGGTTACTTGATTTTACAAAAGGAAGTGTTTGGGTTTACTTAATAAGATAGTCACTCTATTTTTATACTACGGGTATTGTGTGACTTTTGTGAAAGAAACATATCTTTTAAAAGAGTTAATGTATGAAGTACTTTGGGGATAAAAACCCGAACTTGTTAATCATATAGTAGAAAGTACCTTGTGTGAATAACTTGATTGTGTTGGTTTGTGATAGTCTTGTAATACTTTCTTGTTGATTTGATAAGTAATTGTCACGACCCGACCCCGTGGCCGCGACTAGTACCCTACTGGGGTACCCTGTCAGGTATATGTCAGAGAATAGCAGCGGAACATACACAACACATACGCATAAAAAGTAACATCACTGGCCAGCCGGTAAGGCTGCCTTCCATAAACATACTTAACAAAAGTATAATAGTACAACTGGTTCTTATAGCCCAAAACACATAGGTGGCCACAGACCTCTAAAGATAACAACTGTGGCGGGACAGGGCCCCGCCATACCCCTGGATGTACAAGATACCTATAGCATCAGGGAAATATCCATACCAATAAATAAGCTTCCGGAGGAATGGAGCTTCTGACACCGGAATAGTGATCCTAAGAACGAGGATCCTCAATCGCTTACCACCTGCGGCATGAACGCACCTCGGGAAGAAATTCGAGACACAATATGTACCAAGTATGTAAAGTGGGAAAAATCTGTAATATGATATCATAAGTCTAAAAGCAAATTTGAGTCATGAAAGACAATAAAATACCTTTTCTTTGTGCCTTACTAACAATGAGAGTGACAAGTGTATATATATATATAATCGCATAAAATAGGGACTTAGGATCAAAATAGGGTACCTGCCGTAGTATCAATAAGCACCCTACTCGCAGGACTATTTCACCCGCATGGGTCTGTGGACCCGCGTGAGTACTCACTCGCATCAATTTGTACCAGCGCGTGGGACTATTTCACCCGCGTAAGCCCATAAGGACTCGCGTGAGGTATTCCTCGCGTCATGGGTAGCAAATCCACGGGCAATTGGTATAACGATCTTGGGGACTTTCCGCCGGATATACTCTTACCACAAGCGGATGGTATAACGATCTTGGGGTGTACCTCGGATATACTCTTGCTGGGCGGATGGTATAACGATCTTGGGGTTTGCCCGCCGGATATACTCTTATCGGTGCGGATGGTATAACGATCTTGGATCTGCCCCTCGGATATACTCTTTGCCGAAGAAGATGGTATGGCGATCTTGGGGTGGCCCGCCGGACATACTCTTACTGAAGGAGGTGGTATGGCGATCTTGGGGCTTGCCCTCGGACATACTCTTACCTTTGAAAGAGGTGGTATGGCGATCTTGGGGCTTGCCCGCCGGACATACTCTTACCTATCTCAAACTGTCATCATATCATAATAATAATAAGTTAAGAAAACTTGTAACTTCTTGTTAGACTTCTTCACATACAATCTCATATTAGTTTACTTAAGTCACTTTACCATATCATAAATAAAAGAAAACCGGCAATTAAACCCAAATACTACATACTACAACTCTTTCAAAAGTGACTCTTCTTTATACATAAAAGCCTTTGGGCAATTGATGCCTTTCAATCAATTTGCCTCTTCATATAATTATCTTACTTAGAGTAAATCCTTCTCATTAAACTTTTATGAAGCTAATAAACAATCTTCCCATTATGTTGTTATATTAAATCTATACTTTAGTAAAAATCATAATTTTGCCTTAACGAGGACTTAGACATTCTTAAAATGAAATAAGTCATTTTATACTCAAAACAAGTAAGAATACCAAATCTTGTACGTCTACCGTACTACATAGTTTCATCTATTCATGCTCAAGAGATAGGAAAGCTTCACATACCTCTTTGGTCAATCCACTTGCCAAGTCCAAACTACATGAAGTAATATTTCAACCTATAATAGTCATGATACGTTTATTAACCTCTAATCTTAATGTAGAACAAACCAAGTTCAAAGTCACCAAATTCTAAGGAAAATTGGCAGCATTTCCTTTGTTTCTACTCACTTTGCCACCTTTCTCAAGGCCGAATTTATCATCAAAACACCACATTTAAGGCTCAATCAATCCAACAATTCAAAGGGGATTCCATGCCCAAAATTTACGCCCCATAAGTTTACAACAATTCACTTAACAATTCTAAGGTGGTTTTAGGCTACAACATGCTCATAATTTCTTCTTAACCCATTCTTCATATCCAAACCACATTTACTTGCATTTGATGACTCTAAGTGCATTATTTTACTACCACAAGATCTTGCTTCTAAGCATGCAACACTAGAACTAAGTTTAAAGGAAGAAATGTTACCTTAAAGTTTTAGCCAACTTATTCCAAATATTGCTAGCTTCCTTGCCAAGAACACTACCACAACAATGCCAACAAGCTAGCTCTGAGCTTATTTTCTTGTTCTTAACTTTGATTTTCTTGGGTTTTTAGAGAAGGAGGAGCAATTTGAGAGAGAGAGAGAAGATGAAGGATAGACAATGACCAAGTCTTGGTCAATATATTGCATGCAACAGAAAATCAGATGGGGACACTTGTCACCTCCCATGGTCTCTTTTAAAACAAAAATCAGATTTTCTAAGTTTTTCGCCCAAATTTCCCGCCTCGCGGCGCTTGTGGCCTGAAACCTCCGCACCTCTCTGAACTTTGTGCGCGCCACTGCTCCCGGCGCGCGGCCTGCAACTTCAGCGACCCCTCGATACTTTAGGCGCGCGACCCTGCATCCGGCGTGGCCTCGCTTTTGCTCGAACGCATTTACGCCCATTGCGCGAACTTGTAACTCTCATAACTTTCTACTCCGACGTCCTATCGACGAACGGTTGGTTGCGTTGGAATCAAGACTCAACGAAATACGCCCTAGGCCTTTAAAATACTTAGGAACTCTCAGTTTACCGGGTCATAACCCGCTTCAAAGTTGACAAAAACCCGTCCGGAACGACCCGTCAACCTATCCTTTGAAAATTTTAAGTCTTACATGCTTTCGAACGTTCCCAATACGTAGGGTCAGAACTACGGGGTATAACATTCTCCCCCCCTTAGAAACATTCGTCCCGAATGTTCCTTCTAGGCTTACTCAAATCACAACATCGACATAGACCCTCTTAACTATTCATTCGCAAATAAAGAAGCTCCACGAGCCACAACATACTGAAGCGTAAATGCTAAATCAAAACTAACAAGCAGGAAAGTAGGTTACCTGGAGGCATAGGGAAATAAGTGAGGATACTTCTTCATCATGTCATCATCTGCTTCCCACGTCATTTCCTCCCTGTTCTCGTTCCGCCATAGGACCTTGACGGAAGCCACGTCTTTCGTCCGAAGTCGTCTAACCTGACGATCGAGTATCGCTATGGGACTCTCCTCATATGATAACTCCTCTGTCACTTGGACATCCTGAACCGGGTGCACTCTAGATGGATCTCCAATACATTTCCGCAACATGGACACATGAAAAACTGGATGCACCGCCTCCAAATCGGACGGAAGATCTAACTCATAGGCAACCTTGCCTACCCTACGGACAATCTGATACGGCCCAATGTACCTTGGGCTAAGCTTCCCTTTCTTTCCAAATCTCATCACGCCCTTCATGGGCGATACCTTTAGGAAAACCCAATCATCTATCTCAAATTCCAAGTGTCGACGCCGATGATCTGCATACGACTTTTGCCGACTCTGAGCTGCCAACAACCGCTCCTGGATAAGCTTCACCTTATCCACTGTCTGCTGGACTAAGTCTGGCCCGACTAACTGAACTTCTCCCACCTCGAACCAGCCTATCGGTGACCTGCACTTCCTCCCGTATAAGGCCTCATAAGGCGCCATCTGAATACTGGAATGATAGCTATTATTATAAGCAAACTCCACGAGAGGTAAATGATCCTCCCAGCTACCCCTGAAATCAATAACACAAGCCCGCAGCATATCCTCGAGTGTCTGGATAGTGCGCTCGGCCTGTCCGTCCGTCTGAGGGTGAAACGCCGTACTGAGACTCACCTGTGTCCCTAATCCCTTCTGAAAGGACCTCCAGAAGTTAGCCGAGAACTGGGCTCCTCTATCTGATATAATCGACACCGGGACCCCGTGCAGTCTCACAATCTCCCTAATATATAATCTGGCATAGTCCTCGGTGGCGTCGTTACGGAGGAAGAAAATGGGCTGATTTCGTCAGCCTGTCGACAATCACCCAAATGGAATCATGCTTCCTCTGAGTGGTAGGTAGCCCTGTAATAAAATCCATATTTATCACCTCCCACTTCCAAGTCGGAATATCAATGGCCTGCAACAGCCCACCGGGCTTCTGGTGCTCAATCTTAACCTGCTGACAATTCGGGCACTGTGCCACGAACTCCGCAACGTCCCTCTTTAGGCCATCCCACCAATACACGCATCTGAGGTCATGGTACATCTTAGTCGACCCCGGATGAATAGAATAACGAGCACTGTGTGCCTCCCCCAGAATCTGCTGACGAAGTCCTGTCACATCGGGAACACACAACCGGCCCTCGAATCTTAGCACCCCATCAGGCGCTACCTCAAATAGACTCTTCTCCTTCTGGAGAGCTGCATCTCGGTACCGTACCAAAATCGGATCCTCATCGCCGCCTCTTTACCTCCTCGACGATAGAAGACTCGGCAACCTCTCGAACCCGAATTCCCTCACTATCAGAATCAACCAAACGAACCCCAAGGCTCGCTAGCTGATGTAACTCTCGGACCATATCCCTCTTCTCCGGCTGAACATCAGACAGACTACCCATCGATCTGCGACTAAGGGAATCTGCCACCACATTGGCCTTCCCTGGGTGGTATAGAACATCAACATCGTAATCCTTAAGTAGCTCCAACCACCGCCTGCGCAAGTTCGGCTCCTCGTGAAGATGTCATCGAGACTCTTGTGGTCAGTGTAAATGTCCACATGAACTCCATATAAATAATGTCTCCATATCTTTAAGGCATGAATCACTGCTGCCAACTCCAAGTCATGTGTGGGATAGTTCTTCTCATGCTTCCTAAGCCGCCGAGATCATAAGCTATAACTCTGTGCGTCTTGCATCAAGACGCACCAAGCCCGACACTGGCGTCGCAATAAACCACGTATCCATCTAAGCCCTCGGAAGAGTAAGAAGCTGGGCGGTCGTCAACTTCTCCTTTAGCAATCAAAACTTTCCTCACAAGTATCCGTCCACGGAACATAGCGCCTTACGAGTCGACTTAGTCAAAGGTCTTTGAAATAGAAGCAAACTTCTCTACAAACCGGATAATAACTGCGAGGCCCAAAGCTACGCACTCCGTCGGTGTAGTGGGTGCGCCAAGTCTTGGCTAACTTCAATCTTTGCTGTATCAACCCGAATACCATCGGCCCCGATAACATGCCCTAAGAAAGCCACTGACGCCAGCCAGAACTCGCACTTCGAGAACTTGGCATACAACTGCCGGTCTCGGAGGACTCCCAATACCAACCTCAAATGATTTGTATGCTCCCGCTCTGTGCGCGAATACACCAAGATATCATCAATAAACACTATAACGAACATATCCAAGAATGGCCTGAACACCCTATTCATCAAATCCATGAATACTGCTGGGGCGTTGGTCAAACCGAAAGACATCACCCTGAACTCATAGTGCCCATACCGGGTCCTGAATGCAGTCCTTGGGATATCTATCTCTCTAACTCGCACCTGATGATAACCAGACCGCAGGTCTATCTTGGAAAAACACTTTGCACCCTGCAACTGGTCAAACAAATCGTCAATCCTGGGGAGGGGATATCTATTCTTGATAGTTACCTTGTTCAGCTGCCTGTAATCAATACACATACGCAGCGTCCCATCCTTCTTCTTTACAAATAACACTGGTGCTCCCCAAGGAGAAACACTTGGCCTAATAAAGCCTTTCTCCAGCAAATCTTTCAGCTGGTCCTTCAACTCCTTCAGCTCGGCAGGTGCCATCCTGTATGGCGGAATAGATATCGGTCGAGTATCTGGCGCCAAATCAATGCAAAACTCAATCTCCCTTTCGGGAGGATGCGGAGCTCATCTGGGAATACATCTGGAAACTCTCTAACGACCGGAACTGACTGAAGGTCCGGTACCTCAGCCTCAGTGTCGAATACCCGAACCATATGGTAGATATACCCTTTCCGCACCATCTTCCTAGCCTTGAGGTAAGAAATAAACTTACCCCTCGGCGACGCTGTATTCCCCTTCCACTCGATAACCGGCTCGCCGGGAAACTGGAACCGAACCAGTCTCTCCCTACAGTCTACATTGGCGTAGCAAGATGCTAGCCAATCCATACCCATAATCACATCAAAGTCTGTCATATCCAACTCTATCAAGTCGGCTAGAGTCTGACGACTATCTATAGTCACAGGGCAAGCCTTATACACTCGCTCAGCTACCACTGAATCACCTACTGGCGTAGCCACCTCAAAAGGTCTTATGGACTCGGGCTCTATCCCTATTCTACTGGCAATATGAGGAGATATGTAGGACAAGGTAGATCCTGGATCTATCAAAGCATAAACATCACAGCAAGAAACCAACAATGTACCTGTGACGACATCTGGCGACGCCTCGCAGTCTGCCGGCTGGACATAGCATAAATGCGGTTCTGAGGACCGCTAGAACTGGAACCCCTACCACGACCTCTGCCGCGGCCTGCTGGCCCATAAGTGCCCTGCCCTCCGGGGCGTCTAACCATCGAAGATGAAGATCCAGCAACAGACCCCGTCGGCTGAACCGTAATGCTCCCGCCGCCTAAGGATGGACAATCCTTCGGATGGCCTGCGCCACAAGAGTAACATGATCTCGAACCCATCGGCACTCGCCGGATGAGACCTACGCATCGAACACAGAGAGGTAGGTGGTCTCGATTAGTCTTGGTCTCTGCCTCGCGAAAACGGCGTCCCGGGCCACGACTGCTCGCGAATAACCTGGCGATCGGACCTCTTGCGGAAAAGCGTGAAGGAGCACTCAGGCTGGTGGAAGGTGGACCTAGTCTCGCTTGAGGCGCCGCCTCGAAATCGCCACGAGAACCCGATGTCACAGCCTCTTGGTGGCCCAAATCTAGCCGATCGTGTCTCTCTGTCGCCGATCCCACGTAAATGCGTGCGCTGCATCCGGCAATATCCATCCACGGTGAAGAGCCACCCCAGCATCACGATGTCATGTGACGGTCTAGTCCCATCACGTATCTATGAACCACATGCGCCATATCGGCTACAATGGTGTGTGCATATCGGCGAGGAGTCAAACTCGGTGTACTCACGATAGTCCTCCCGTCTGTCTCAAGGTCAAGAACCTATCTCTGCGGGCTCTCCTGCCTCGGGAGGCAAGAAGTGGTCTAAGGCGCCTCTGTGAACTCCCAATCACCGGAAGAGCATCATCACCCCTCGACAATACCCATGACTCAAACCAGTTCAACGCAATATCGCGTAACGGTAGAAAGCTAGTATAACGGACTCGGTCTCGATGCCACAGAACTGCATGGTCAGAAGCTGCCGGACAAACTCCTGCGGATCTCGTCAAATCTCGAACCATAGAACTTCGGGTGGGTGACAACCCGAAATCCGAATCAGTAAGCTTCGGCTCTGGGGTTGGCGCCGCTCTGTCGGCTGCCACCGCTATCTTTGGTCGATGCGAATCTGTTCCCGTAATCTCGTACTCGGGCCACGGCGTGGGATCGAGCTCGTCTGCGCGGTCTCGATGGCGCGTCCGCGCCTCAAACTCTGCTGGTGGCGACGACGTGGAACTCGCCGCCCTAAACATCATCTCTGGTAAGGACTGGGCCTGTGCCCTCGTGACTCTCCGCGTCCCACTAGCAGCACCCTCAGCTGCCTTGCCCTTCTAGGCCGCGGTTGCCTTGCGTGGAGGCATAACCGATACATAAAGGAAAACATCAGGGGAGATTCAACCTATAACTCAGCTCTATTGCACGATCTTAGAGTGAAAGAATGGAAACCAAATCTAAATATCCTGCAGCCTCCTGATTATAGATGTGGTGCACGACACACCGATAATCAAGACTCTACTAGACACGGTCTGTGGACACTTTCCGAGGACTAACTGCTCTGATACCACTTTTGTCACGACCCGACCCCGGGGCCGCGACTAGTACCCTACTGGGGTACCCTGTCAGGTATATGTCATAGAATAGCAGCGGAACATACACAACACATACGCATAAAAAGTAACATCACCGGCGGCGGTAAAGTGCCTTCCATAAACATACTTAACAAAAGTATAATAGTACAACTGGTTCTTATAGCCCAAAACACATAGGTGGCCACAGACCTCTAAAGATAACAACTGTGGCGGGACAGGGCCCCGCCATACCCCTGGATGTACAAGATACCTATAGCATCAGGGAAATATCCATACCAATAAAGCCCCGCCATACCCCTGGATGTACAAGATACCTATAGCATCAGGGAAATATCCATACCAATAAATAAGCTTCCGGAGGAATGGAGCTTCTGACACCGGAATAGTGATCCTAAGAACGAGGATCCTCAATGCCTTACCACCTGCGGCATGAACGCGGCCCGGAAGGGGTCGATACACAATATGTACCAAGTATGTAAAGGTGGGAAAATTCTTTAATATGATATCATAATTCTAAAAGCAAGCTGGAGTCATGAAAGACAATAAAATACCTTTTACTGTGCCTTACTAACAATGAGAGTGACAAGTGTATATATATATATATAATACTGCATAAAATAGGGGACTTAGGATCAAAACAGGGTACCTCGCCCGTAGTATCAATAAGCACCCCTACTCCTGGGACTATTTCACCCGCATAGGTCCTGTGGACCGCGTGAGGTACTCTCGCATCAACTGTACCGGCATGGGACTATTTCACCCGCATAAGCCCATAAGGACTCGCATGAGGTATTCCTCGCATCATGGGTAGCAAATCCACGGAACAGGTGGTATAACGATCTTGGGGACTTTCCCCTCAGATATACTCTTACCCTGAAGCAGATGGTATAACGATCTTGGGGCTGTACCTCAGATATACTCTTACACTGGAGCAGATGGTATAACGATCTTGGGGTTTGCCCCTCAGATATACTCTTATACTGGTGCAGATGGTATAACGATCTTGGATCTGCCCCTCAGATATACTCTTACACTGAAGCAGATGGTATGACGATCTTGGGGCTGGCCCCTCAGACATACTCTTACACTGAAGGAGGTGGTATGACGATCTTGGGGCTTGCCCCTCAGACATACTCTTACACTGAAGGAGGTGGTATGACGATCTTGGGGCTTGCCCCTCAGACATACTCTTACCCTATCTCAAACTGTCATCATATCATAATAATAATAAGTTAAGAAAACTTATAACTTCTTTTTAGTCTTGTTCACATACTCTCTCATTTTAGTTTACTTAAGGCACTTAACCATATCTTTAATAAAAGAACACCGGGAATTTAACCCAAGTACTACATACTTCAACTCTTTCAAAAGTGACTCTTCTTTATACATAAAAGCCTTTGGGCAATTGATGCCTTTAAATCAATTTGCCTCTTCATATAATTATCTTACTTAGAGTAAATCCCTTCTCATTAACCTTTTATGAAGCTAATAAACCAACTTCCCATAAAGTTGTTATATTAACTCTATACTTTAGTAAAAATCATACTTTTCCCTTAACCAAGGGACTTATACATTCTTAAAACGAAATAAGTCATTTTATACTCAAAACAAGTAAGAATACCAAATCTTGTACGTCTACCGTACTACATAGTTTCATCTATTCATGCTCAAGAGATAGGAAAGCTTCACATACCTCTTTGGTCAATCCACTTGCCAAGTCCAAACTCATGAAGTAATATTTCAACCTATAATAGTCATGATACGTTTATTAACCTCTAATCTTAATGTAGAACAAACCAAGTTCAAAGTCACCAAATTCTAAGGAAAATTGGGCAGCATTTCCTTTGTTTCTACTCACTTTGCCACCTTTCTCAAGGCCGAATTTATCATCAAAAACACCACATTTAAGGCTCAATCAATCCAACAATTCAAAGGGGATTCCATGCCCAAAATTTCTGCCCCATAAGTTTACAACAATTCACTTAACAATTCTAAGGTGGTTTTTAGGCTACAACATGCTCATAATTTCTTCTTAACCCATTCTTCATATCCAAACCACATTTACTTGCATGCAATGACTCTAAGTGCATTATTTTACTACCACAAGATCTTGCTTCTAAGCATGCAACACTAGAACTAAGTTTAAAGGAAGAAATGTTACCTTAAAGTTTTAGCCAACTTATTCCAAATATTGCTAGCTTCCTTGCCAAGAACACTACCACAACAATGCCAACAAGCTAGCTCTGACTTCCTTTTCTTGTTCTTAACTTTCAGATTTTTCTTGGGTTTTTAGAGAAGGAGGAGCAATTTGAGAGAGAGAGAGAAGATGAAGGATAGACAATGACCAAGTCTTGGTCAATATATTGCATGCAACAGAAAATCAGATGGGGGGGGACACTTGTCACCCTCCCATGGTCTCTTTTAAAACAAAAATCAGATTTTCTAAGTTTTTCCGCCCAAATTTCCGCCTCAGCGCGCCACGCGCCGCGCTGGCGCCTCGAAACCCTCTCTAAACTTTGGCGCCGCGCCCTGTCCCAGCGGCGCTGCAACTTCAGCGACCCCTCGATACTTTAGCGCGCGACTCGCATCGCGCCGCGCGGCCGCGCTTTGCTCGAACGCATTTACGCGCTGCCCGAACTTGTAACTCTCATAACTTTCTACTCCGACGTCCTATCGACGAACGGTTGGTTGCGTTGGAATCAAGACTCAACGAACTACGCCCTAGGCCTTTAAAATACTTAGGAACTCTCAGTGTACCGGGTCATAACCCGCTTCAAAGTTGACTAAAACCCGTCCGGAACGACCCGTCAACCTATCCTTTGAAAATTTTAAGTCTTACATGCTTTCGTACGTTCCCAATACGTAGGGTCAGAACTACGGGGTATAACAATAATCATGCTAGGATGCAGGTGTGTTAGTATCTTGTGATGATTGTGTAAAGGGGTTTCCCTCGATTGCGCTTAAGTTGTTTAACGATCAGCCGTTATGTTGGTATTGTACCACTCACCTTGACATGATCCCGGAGGTTAAGGCGCCTCCGATGCGGGTAATACTCGAGCGATGTGTGACTATGATTCGAGGATACCTCATGCGGGTCCCGGGGACCTATGCGGAGCTGCGAGAGTTCCAGGTTAGTGTGCGGCCTTTATGGTCATGCGGTCTATGTGGCCATGCGGACTGCGAGTCCAGGCGGATGCCGGGGAGTAGCTACCCTCGATGCGGGGAATACCTCATGCGGGCCTATGAGGTTGGCCTATGCGGAGTCGCGGAAGTTCGAGGCTAGACGCGCACATTTGATACCGCGGGCGTGTGGCCAGCTTCAATCATGTGGCGGTCTAGACAGATCTCATGATACAGTTTATGACCTTGTTAGTACTGTGGGTGTTAGTAGTCGGCTATGCCTTCGTACTTACCCCGTACGGTTTTATTATGACACAGGTAGGACCTGGTGTTCATGTGTATTCCTTGGTGCTTTGATATCATAGACTGCCGGCAGTGAGGAAGGTATTCCACGGGCATGATTGATGTTATGGGCGTGAGACCCTGTTATACCCCGTATTTCCAGAGTATGTACGTGAGGGCGTACGTATAAAAATTTAAGCCTTAAGGTTTGGCTAGGTTAGAAAATTTGGGCACAAGTGCCGAAAAGAATCGTTTTTCGACGAAACGTTTTACTAAACTTGCGAAGGGAAAATTCCGGCTATGTCATTTATAATTTTTGCGGATTTTTCCGAGAGACGAAACATTTTGGACCAACGGGAGGGTGACATGTGTCACCCTCACATTGGAAGCAATGGTGGACGGCAAAGGGACGATTGGGAGCACTTTAGTTGGTAGGATATTTTGTGCAAGTTGGTGTGGTAGATGGATAAGGTGCACTTGGCTTAAATCTAGCCCTACACTTGCCTTACACTTGGATGGATCTTGGCCATTGGTTGGTCATTTCTTGACCTATAAATACCCCCCTTGTTGAAGAGTTATTTCATCCAAACTTGAGCATTCTTTCTAAGTCTCTAAATACTCCCTCCCTCTTGTTTGCTTTCGTCCAAAGCCCCCTCCCCTTTGAGTAAGGCCTTGGCCGAGAGCACCCCTCCCCCTTTGTAGTGTTCTAGCCGTGGGGTACCCCCCCTAGCCTAGTTGTTTTCGTATAATACCCCCCTTTGTGGTATAGAAATACTCTCCAAGTATTGTTATAATGCCCAAATACTTTAGCCCAAATACCTTGTAGTATTTTCCAAAGTTACCTCTATACGTAGAGCCCGGAAATACTATTATACTTTCCTTTAGCCACTAAACAAAACCCTAAGGAAAACCTTCATAGTCGGTTGAAGTGTTAAGTAGAAGTTGCGTAGAACTTCTAAGGGTTGTTTGGAGCGGGTTGGAGCACACGGAGTAGGAGCTAAACCTTGCTCAGGATCGACATTTAAACTTGGATAATTTTGGGCTTATCGAGGTAAATACTACTGTCCTTCTATTGTAATTGGAAATTACATGTTGTAGGATTGTATAGTTGAAGTATACTATATATAGAATTGAACATAGTCTTGCGGCAATGTCTTTTGACTTAAGCCTGAATTTAAAGAAGAACTGAACTGTAATTACATAGGACTGTATTACAGTAGACTTGTGTAGCATTACTGTGGAGTAGAATTGTACACGTCCGTATTAGACGTACAACCCCCCCCTCTAGGGAGTTGTTGGCCTGTTAGCAGGCCTCGATAGAGAGGAGATTTCTGCGATTGCGGAGAAGTCTTTGCGAAATTTCTGTAGAATATTCTACGTTGAGATCTAAATGTTAATAGGCGCCTTGTGGCCTCTATAGGTTGAAGTACTACGTGTGGCGTGAGCTGCTTGGCTTAAGGTGTAGCCGACGGTTTGAGGTACTTGGAGCGTTTTGCTATTAGTCGATAATCGTCGCGAGGTATGTGAACCTCTTCCTATCTTTTCTAGCATGATATGTGTATAACTATGTAGTACGGTAGACGTACATGTGTTGAATGTATTTGATTGGTTTAAAGCATAAAGTGTTATAACGGCTTTATGGGAAGTTGGTTATAACAGCTTTATGTAAGTAAGAAATGCTTTGTGGTCTTTAAAGATAACTGATTTGACTTATAACTGACTTGATGTGTGATGATAAGAATCTTGAAGTATTTCAAAAGAATTAAGAAACCTTTTTGAAAGAAGAGTAATACTTGGTTTTGAAAACATAAGAGTTATACTAGCTTTATGGGAAGTTAGGTATAACGTCTTAAGAGAGATAAAGAGAATGGTTTACTGATTTTTAGAAGTTAAGAGACTTGATCTTAAAAGATAAGAGACTTGACTTGAATGAATTAATATGAGTTTTGTGTGAAACCTCATTCGTGCGTAATGAGTACTTGGTTTTAAAAGGAATAATGTTTCTTGATTTTGGAAATCGAATGAGTATCGACAAACCACTGCGGCGTTAATAAAGGAAATGTTTTGACTAATTAAGTATTATTAAAACCGGTAGAAACCTCCATCTGCATAGAAACTAAGATGAGACAAAATGATATTACATTTCCTAGATCATGGCTGCTTTAATAAGATTGATTATGAACAAGAATAACCTACTCACATATAAGACATATGTTTCTCAAATTGTTTAAAAGAGGATTATATTCTTAAGTGATTAAGTCTATGGACTATGAAACCTTTATAAAATAAGAGACTTAAGTGTTTGAAATTAGGCAAACTTGAACTTTTGGAAAAGAATGTTGTTACTTGATGTTGAAAAGGAAAGTGTTTTGGTTTACCTAAAAATGTGAGTCACTCTATTTTAAATACTACGGGTATCGGGTGACCTTTATAAAAGGAATAGATCTTTTAAAAAGAATTTAACGTACATAATACCTTGGGGTCAGAACCTGGACTTTGGCCTAAAATAAACTTGAGTTGTGTGTAACTTGCCTATGTTTGTGTTTGATAGCCTTGTGTGCATATACTGTATTTCTATACCACGCGTCTCGATGGAGGCGCTGATTTGTTATGAACGATTATCCACCGAGTCCCACGAGATGGTAGGACACGTATTTCATCCGATTCTTCACCGAGTCCCGAGATGGCGGACACGATTTCATCCGATTATTCACCGAGTCCCACGAGATGGGTCGACACGATTTCATCGATTCTTCACCGAGTCCCGAGATGGGCGGGACACGTATTTCATCGATTATTCATCGAGTCGCGAGATGGGTCGACACGATTTCATCGATTATTCACCGAGTCGCGAGATGGCGGGACACGTATTCCATCCGATTATACACCGAGTCCCACGAGATGGGCCGGGACACGTATTCCATCCGATTATTCACCGAGTCCCACGAGATGGGCGGACACGATTTCATCCGATTCTCTCGAGTCCCGTGGGATGGCCGACACGTATTCCATGATTTCTTACCGAGTCCCACGGGATGGGCCGACACGATTCCACGATTTACACCTGAAGCTGGCGGTGAGGAAGGAGTTCCACGGGCGTGAGGATGACTTGAGGCGTGAGTCACGACTTGACATGGCTAACATGTTGTGAGCGTAGTTTGGTTATCATACATGTCTCGCTTTATATAGACTATTATGATTTCATTTACGCTTTTCTGATTTCACATACTTGGTACCGTTGTCTTGACCTCCTTGGGGCCGCGTTCATGCCGCAGTAGAAGTACATCGGTTGTGGATCCTCGCCATAGGATCAAAGTTCAACGTGTTGGGAAGCCGTTTCTTGAGGCTTATCTTTTGGTATGTTACCACGAGTGCAGGTTCTTGTACATTCGTGGTATGGCGGGGCCCCGTCGTCATAGTTGTTATCACTTCTTAGAGTGCATGTAATCGTTGTGGGCAGAGTTGTAAAAAGGATAACTGTTCGGGTATTTATGTATATATACTGAAGGCAACTGTTTTGGTTGGCCTGTTTATTTATCATGTCTCTTAATTCATGTTCGTGTTTTTATTTCCGCTGATTTTCTCTGATGTTGTATCACTAGGGTGCCCGGGGTAAGGCACCAGTCACGGGCCCGGGTTCGTGTTATACCCCGTAGTTCCAGGGTATGTATGCGAGGACGTACGTACGAGTGCACGACAGAAAAATTGGAAAGGAAGAAATAGGTGATTTTTCCACGGAGAAGTTTCCGGTTTTTGTGAAGGAAAAATGTTCGTTGATGGGAATTGGATTCCCAGATTTGGAATATGGGCTTCTTAAATTATATTAGAATTTTGAGATTTTATTTTCGGAAATGGTCACGTGGGGCCCACGGGAGAAATTTACGGTTTTGTGGGGCCCGCTTGATTTTGAGATTTTGGCCATTATGGATTTTTTTTCGGAAGATGAATTATTTTGGACAAATAGAAGGGCGACACGTGTCACCCCCCCCCTAGGTGGCTTGGCCGAATGATCTTTGTGAACAACACGCGGTTAGAGTCGTTTTTCAACGAAACGTTTTACATAACTTGCGAGGGGAAAATTCCGGCTATGTCTTTTCTTATTTTTGCGGATTTTTACGAGATACGAAACATTTTTGTCCAACGAGAGGCGACACTTGTCACCTCTGCACACGACCAACCGGGGCGTGGATCGTGCCTTACCGCACCCAGTAGACATACATCGAGTAATCAATGAACAAACACAACAATATGAGATAACATAAGTATAAAACAATAATCAGAAAACTTGCCTTTCGGCGTATATATAAATGACAACTTTTAACATGAATGCTTAATCCTTTTTACAAACCACCGCCTGACAATATTACTGCACTCTAAGAATGATATGCACAATGGCGGGGACAGGGCCGCCAAACCCCGAATGTAAACACTTACTACGACGGGGACTACACCGATAAGCCTCGAGAAACGGAGCTTCCCAAACGCTGACTCGACCACGAGAGCTAGGATCAACGATCGTGTACCTCAACTGCGGCATGACGCAGCCCGAGAGGTCGATCTGACAGTGCAATGGAGTATGTGAAACTAAAAATCGCAAATGAAATCATAATAGTCTATAAAGCGGGAGACATGTATGATAACCAAACTACGCTTTACAATAACTAGCAATCGTATCAAGTCGTGACTCACGCCTCAAGTCATCACCAAAGAACATAAATGGGTCTCACGCCCATACATCAATCGTGCCGTGGGACACATTCTCATCTGGCGGTTTATGATATAAAAGTTCCAAGGAACACACATGAACACCAGTCCCACGTGCCATAATAACACTGCCGTCGGGGGTAAATGCGAAGGCATAACCGACTACTAACACCTACGGTACCAACAAGGTCATGAATCAGATCATAAGATCTGTCTGACCGTCACATGATCAAAGCCGCCACTTGCGCGAGATCTAATGTGCGCGTCTAGTCCTCGAACTTCCCGCACTCGCGTAGGCCAATCTCATCGCCCGCATGGCGTCCCGCGTCGGTAGCTACTCCCGGCATCGCCCCGACTTCGCGATCCGCATGGCCACAAGGACCGCATGCCCATAAAGGACGTCACTAACCGGAACTCTCGTAGTTCGCATAGGCCCGGGACTGCGTGAGGTATTCTCGAATCATAGGTCCATCGACGCTGAGTCTACCCGCGTGGAGGCGCTTAACCCGGAATCATCTCAAGAGATGAATGCCACAATACTATCATAACGATCGATAGTTAATAAGCACAATCAAGAAACCCTTCACACAAACATCACAAGATATTAACACACGTAGCGTCCCAACACGTTTACTTATCAACGCAATCAAGAAAGTATTACAAGGCTATCACAAACCAATACAATCAAGTTGTTCACACAAGGTACCTTCTACTATATGATTAACAAAATCGGGTTTTATCCCCAAAGTACTTCATACATCAACTCTTTAAAAGATACGTTACTTTCACAATGTCACACAATACCCGTAGTATAAAATAGAGTGACTATCCTTTTAAAGTAAATCAATTACTTCTCTTTGTAAAATCAAGTAGCAACATTCTTTTCCAATGATCAAGTTTGCCTAATTTCCAATGTTCAAGTTTCTCATTTTAGAAAGGTTTCGTAGTTCATAGTCTTATTCAATTAAGAATATAATTCTCTTTTAAACAATCGGAGAAACATAAGCCTTATATGTGAGTAGGACATTCTTGTTTATAACAATCTTATTACAGCAACCATGATCTAGGAAATATCATTTTGTCTCATCTTAGCTTCTATGCAGATGGAAGTTTCTCGGTTTTAATAATACTTAATTATTCAAAACATTTCCTTTTATTAACTGCAGTTGGTTTGTCGATACACATCCCGATTTCCAAAATCAAGAAACGTTCATAAGCCGTTATACCTAACTTCCCATAAAGCTAGTATAACTCTTAAGTTCTCAAAAACCAAGTATTACTTCTCTTTCAAAACGATTTCAGAAATCTTTTGAAATACTTCAAGTTCTTTATGATCACACATCAAGCCAGTTATAAACAAATCATTTACCTTTTTAAAAACCACAAAGTGTTTTCTTATCTACATAAAGCTGTTATAACCAACTTCCCATAAAGCCGTCATAACACTTTATGTTTTAAACCAATCGAATACATTTAGCACATGTACGTCTCACCGTACTACATAGTGCACACATATCATGCTAGAAGAGATAGGAAGAGGTTCACATACCTCGCGACGATTATCGACTAATAGCAAAATGCTCCGAGTACCTCAAGCCGTCGGCTACTCCTTAAGCCAAGTAGAACGCGCCACACGTAGTACTTCAACCTATAAGGCCACAAGGCGCTTATTAACATTTAGGTCTCATCGTAGAACTTTCTCTGAGAAATTTCGTGACACCTCCCCATGACAGCGTAAACCTCCTCTCTAACGAGGCTACCAAGCCAACCGGGGGTTATACATCTAACCCTAACTGCACAATTCTACTCCACTACTACTACACAAGTCTCATGTAATACCCCTATGTATTCTGATTCAGACTATATCTAGTATACTTCGAAGATATACTCTAACCACATGTAATTTCCAATTACAATAGGGGGACAAGATAATTACCTCGATAAGACCATAATTATCCGAGTTTAATGTCGATCCTTAGCAAAGTTTTAGCTCGACTCAGAGCGCTCGACCGCTCTAAACCACCCTTAGAAGTTCTAACCAACTTCTACACAATACTCCAACGGACTATGGAGATTTTCCTAGGGTTTCGGTTTTGTGACTGACGGGAAGTATAATAGTATTTCTGGGCTTTTCGTAAAGGTATAACCTTAGAATACAACAAGGTATAAGGCTAAGGTAATTTGGGCATAACAACAATACTTTTGAGAGTATTTCTACCAAGAGGGGTATTTATACGAAAACACTAGGCTAGGGGTACCCCGGCCACACCACAAGAGGAGAGGGGAGGCTCGGCCTGAGGCCTATCTAGGGAGGGGGCTCTTGGACGAGAGTCAAACAAGAGGGGAGAGGGGGGACTTTAACACTTAGGAAATATTTGGAATGGATGAAGAAGTTCATCAACCTTAGAGGGGTATTTATAGCACAAGCCAAGGCAACCAATGGCCAAGATCTAGCCAAGTGCCTAGCAAGTGTAGGGCGAGATTCACCCAAGTGTCTGTGCCAACTTGCACACAAAATATCTACCAAAAATATCTCCACTTGCCTTCCCCAAATCGTCCACGCCGCCACTTTGCCCACTGATGAGAGGGTGCCAAGTGCCGCCTCTCGTTGGTCCAAAATGTTCCGTCTCTCGGAAAAATCATAAAAATACTAAATGACATAGCGGAAATTCCCTACGAAGTGTGAAAACGCTTTAGTCGGCGACTCTAACAGGTGTTGTGCACAAACATATTTCGCCCAAAGGTGCCACGTGGGGTGACACGTGTCGCCCCGATTCGTCCAAAAATATTTCGTCTTAGAAAATATCCAAACGGCCAAAATCTCAAAATCAAAGCGGGCCCCACAAAACCGTAAATTTCACGTGGGCCCACGTGACCATTCAGAAAATAAAATTCCATAATTCTCTAATATTCGGGAAGTCCGAATACCAAATCTGGGAATCCATTCCCATTAACGAACCTTTTTCCTTCACAAAACCGGAAACTTTTCCGTGGAAAAATCGCCTCTTTCTTCCTTTCCAATCTTTCATGCGTATTCTCGCACGTGCGCCCTCGCATACATACCACGGAACTACGGGTATTACATTCTCCCTTAGAAACATTCGTCCGAATGTTCCTTCTAAGTCTCAAAACGAACACGTGCGGTATAGTCTTCACTACTATACTTACGAAACAATCGCCACACGGTGGCCATGGAAACACTGCGCAAAACTTACATCTAAGTCCACGGAAACACCTCTACATCACCACAAATAATACTACTTTTGTCACTTTGTCGCGAGCCTTGCTCGACGACCCAACAAATGGTGCCGGCCGCGTGCGATCACCGGTTTGTTGTACACTCGGATTCTTATCACATTTACGATCTCGCTTTAGTATCCAAAACTCGGGTTACTATCTCTAACGTGGTCATCATTAATCGGGAACATTCGGATGGATCTTCGATACTTTCCGAACATAACAATACGAAGACCGGACGTCCTTCCTCTAAGTCGGACGGCAAATGCTAACATATAGGCAACTGGCCTATTCTTCACATGAACTCACAAAGGCCCAAGTAACTCGGGCTAAGTTCCTTCTTTCCAAAACTCGTCACACCGCCGGGTGGTACTTTCAAGAAGACCGTCGGCTTTGAACTCTGGCGTCGTCGCGATTATCCGCACGATTCTTCCGAGCCGCCGAACTCCTTCTAGACAAGCTTCACACTATCCACATCTGTGGAACAAGCTGAACCAACTATCTGAACCACCGCAACATCGAACCAATCGACCGTGACTTGCATTTACGCTTCTACAAGGCGTCACAAGACGACATCCGAACAGAAATGGTAGCTTAAACACTTCAACCGAGACAACGATCCTCACGGTACCCTCGAAATCAAAACAACGGCGAGGCGAATGCGTCTGAGGAGACTCACCGAGTTCCTAGCCCGCACTGGTACAAACTCCCGGAAGAAAGCAGAAATACCACTGGCTCCATCTGTCCGTCATAAGGTGAAGGTAGGCACCGTGCAACCTCACAACCTTTTCGGATAACATCAACTGCGAGGAACGACCTGACCAGAAGAACACGATGGTCGCCCCATCGGCCCGACCAGGTCGAACGCATCCACGAACTTGCACGGCTAACTAAACATGGGCCTAACACCCTCATGACCCTAACACAAAGAGGGACCACCACAAGACCCCACCACCAAACCTACCGCGGGTTGACCAAGACGTAGCCTCAACCACGACCCGTGGCGCAAAATACCATCTCCCGAAGGAACAATCTTACTAAACACGTTACGAAACTCCGCGGTCTTCTTAGCTCGACTACCTTCTTTCAAATCACGCTACTCAGGGACTTATCCCACGAACATAGCTCACGTGCACTATGCACTCCTATAAGGGTCAAACATAACACTACACCTTTCTCGAGATGGCCTTATCTCTAAGGTCTTTACGTATAACACTCTAAGGCTCACACCTTCTCTATCCCCCAAAATCTTACTCGGTTAACCCACCATGATTCCTAATCACAACTCACACATCGCTAATGAACGTAGCACTTAAGGTATACTCACCTTGAAAGTTACCGAAGGACCTTGCTCTCGCCTCTTCCTGCCCTTGGTTAACCCGTCGATCTCTCGTTTCTCGACTGCTGCGCATAAGCCCGTACACAGGCCATGCTCAAGCCTAACTGAAGAATTACTCTTGCACAACCCTCTTTTAGATAGTCCTCCAGACTCGCGGTACATCGGTATACTCTCTGGTAGCCAAATCTATAGCTAGTAACAGGGTTGTCCCTTGGCAATCTATATTCTCTGTTCCCGGTCGTGGGCGAAGGTTCAAATATCATGGCGCGATAGGAACTGCCGCCGTGCTTAAACTCTGCTTTGGGGCTAGTGACGTCGCGAAATCCCGAATGAAGCACTACCTAGGTAATGATTGGGCTGTGCCCTCGCCACCCTGAACTCTACTCGCGACTCTCGGCGCCTTGCCCTCTGGGCGGGTTGCCCTACGCGGAGGCATGACGATAAGGGAAAAGATTTCGTCAGAGGGTTCAACTTACAACACAGCTCTAAGGCACGATCTCAGAGTGAGAAGAATAGAAACCAATCCTAAATATCCTATAGCCTCCTGATTATTGATGTGGTGCACAACACACCGATAATCAAGACTTCTGGATCTGATGCAGACACTTTCCGAGGATTAATCGCTCGATACCACTTTTGTCACGACCCGGCAAGGCGTGGTCGTGCCTACCCCGCACCCAGTAGACATACATCGAGTGTCAATGGAACAAACACAACAATATGAGATAACATAAGTATAAAACAATAATCGTGAAAACTTGCCTTTGGCATATATATAAATGACAACTTTTAACATGAGCAGTTTAATCCTTTTACAAACCACACAGCCTGTGATTACGCACCTCTAAGAATGATATGCCAACAATGGCGGGACAGGGCCCGCCAAACCCCGAATGTAAACACTTACTACGACGGGACTACACCACCGATAAGCCTCCGAGAAACGGAGCTTCCCAAACGCTGACCACGAGAGCTAGGATCAACGGCGGTGTACCTCAACTGCGGCATGAACGCGGCCCGAAGAGTCGATCTGGCCAGTGCAGAGTATGTGAAACTAAAAATCACGCAAATGAAATCATAATAGTCTATAAAGCGAGACATGTATGATAACCAAACTACGCTTTACAATAACTAAGCGATCATATCAAGTCGTGACTCACGCCTCAAGTCATCACCAAAGAACATAACAGTGGGTCTCACGCCCATTAACATCAATCGTGCGTGGGACACATTCCTCATCGGCGGTTTATGATATAAAAGTTCAAGGAACACACATGAACACGAGTCCCACTGTGCCATAATAACACCGTGCGGGGTAAATGCGAAGGCATAACCGACTACTAACACCCAGCAGTACCAACAAGGTCATGAATCAGATCATAAGATCTGTCTAGGCCGTCACGTGATCAAAGCGGCCACTTGCGCGATATCTAATGTGCGCGTCTAGTCTGGAACTTCCGCACTCGCGTAGGCCAATCTCATCGGCCCGCATGGCGTCCGCGTCGAGGTAGCTACTCCGGCATCGTCACCGACTTCGCGATCCGCATGGCCACAAGGACCGCATGCCCGTAAGGGCGTCACTAACACGGAACTCTCGTAGTTCGCGCATAGGCCGGGACTGCGTGAGGTATTCTCGAATCATAGGTCCATCGACCGCTGAGTCTACCCGCGTGGAGGCGGCTTAACCCGGAATCATCTCGAGATGAATGCCACAATACTATCATAACGATCGATAGTTAATAAGCACAATCAAGGAAACCCTTCACACAAACATCACAAGATACTAAAACACGTAGCATCCCAACACGTTTACTTATCAACGCAATCAAGAAAGTATTACAAGGCTATCACAAACCAATACAATCAAGTTGTTCACACAAGGTACCTTCTACTATATGATTAACAAAATCGGGTTTTTATCCCCAAAGTACTTCATACATCAACTCTTTAAAAGATACGTTACTTTCACAATGTCACACAATACCCGTAGTATAAAATAGAGTGACTATCCTTTTAAAGTAAATCAATTACTTCTCTTTGTAAAATCAAGTAGCAACATTCTTTTCCAATGATCAAGTTTGCCTAATTTCCAATGTTCAAGTTTCTCATTTTAGAAAGGTTTCGTAGTTCATAGTCTTATTCAATTAAGAATATAATTCTCTTTTAAACAATCGGAGAAACATAAGCCTTATATGTGAGTAGGACATTCTTGTTTATAACAATCTTATTACAGCAGCCATGATCTAGGAAATATCATTTTGTCTCATCTTAGCTTCTATGCAGATGGAAGTTTCTCCTGGTTTTAATAATACTTAATTATTCAAAACATTTCCTTTTATTAACGCCGCGATGGTTTGTCGATACACATCGATTTCCAAAATCAAAAAGCGTTCTTAAGCCGTTATACCTAACTTCCCATAAAGCTAGTATAACTCTTAAGTTCTCAAAAACCAAGTATTACTTCTCTTTCAAAACGATTTCAGAAATCTTTTGAAATACTTCAAGTTCTTTATGATCACACATCAAGCCAGTTATAAACAAATCATTTACCTTTTTAAAAACCACAAAGTGTTTTCTTATCTACATAAAGCTGTTATAACCAACTTCCCATAAAGCCGTTATAACACTTTATGTTTTAAACCAATCGAATACATTTAGCACATGTACGTCTACCGTACTACATAGTGCACACATATCATGCTAGAAGAGATAGGAAGAGGTTCACATACCTCGCGATTATCGACTAATAGCAAAATGCTCAGTACCTCAAGCCGTCGGTTACTCCTTAAGCCAAGTAGAACGCGCCACACGTAGTACTTGACCTATAAGGCCACAGTGACTTATTAACATTTAGGTCTCATCGTAGAACTTTCTCTGAAATTTCGTGGCACCTCCCCATGACAGCGTAAACCTCCTCTCTAACGAGGCGGCCAAGCCAACCGGGGGTTATACATCTAACCCTAGCAGTGCAATTCTACTCCACGGTACTACTACACAAGTCTCTTCGTAATGATCTATGTATTTACTGATTCAAAGACTATATATAGTATACTTCTACTATATAATCTAACAACATGTAATTTCCAATTACAATAGGGAGACAAGATAATTACCTCGATAAGCCCATAATTATCCGAGTTTAATGTCGATCCTTAGCAAAGTTTTAGCTCGACTCAGCGCTCCAACCGCTCTAAACCACCCTTAGAAGTTCTAACAACTTCTACACAATACTCCAACGGACTATGGAGATTTTCCTAGGGTTTCGGTTTTGCGACTGACGGGAAGTATAATAGTATTTCTGGGCTTTTCGTAAAGGTATAACCTTAGAATACAACAAGGTATGAGGCTAAGGTAATTTGGGCATAACAACAATACTTTTGAGAGTATTTCTACCAAGAGGGGTATTTATACGAAAACACTAGGCTAGGGGTACCCACGACCACACCTGAGGGGAGAGGGGAGGCTCTCGGCCAAAGGCCTATCTAGGGAGGGGGCTCTTGGGCGAGAGTCAAACAAGAGGAGAGGGAGGGACTTTAACACTTAGGAAATATTTGGAATGGATGAAGAAGTTCATCAACCTTAGAGGGGTATTTATAGCACAAGCCAAGGCCAACCAATGGCCAAGATCTAGCCAAGTGCCTAGCAAGTGTAGGGCGAGATTCACCCAAGTGTCCTAGCCAACTTGCACACAAAATATCTACCGAAAAATATCTCCCACTTGCCTTCCCAAATCGTCCATGCGCACTTTGCCCACCAATGAGAGGGTGCCAAGTGCGCCCTCTCGTTGGTCCAAAATGTTAGTCTCTCGTAAAATACCTAAAAAATACTAAATTACATAGCCGGAAATTCCCCTACGAAAGCTGTGAAAACGTTTCGTCGAAAAACGACTCTAACCGGGTGTTGTGCACAAACATATTTCGGCCCAAAGGTGCCACATGGGGGTGACACGTGTCGCCCCCCGATTAATTCAAAAATATTTCGTCTTAGAAAATATCCAAACGTCCAAAATCTCAAAATCAAACCGGGCCCCACAAAACCGTAAATTTCTCCCGTGGGCCCCACGTGACCAATTCAGAAAATAAAATTCCATAATTCTCTAATATTCCAGGAAGTCCGAATACCAAATCTGGGAATCCAATTCCCATTAACGAACCTTTTTCCTTCACAAAAACAGGAAACTTTTCCGTGGAAAAATCGCCTCTTTCTTCCTTTCCAATCTTTCTGTCGTATTCTCGTACGTACGTCCTCGCATACATACCCTGGAACTACGGGGTATTACACTCTCATTGGGGACGTTGGGCGGCAACAAGTGGGACGAAATGGCCTTGTTTTGGTCAAGGGGTTGGTAGGATATTTTTATGGTAGATGGATAAGGTGCACTTGGCATGATCTTGGCCCTACACTTGCCTTGCACTTGGCATGATCTTGGCCATTGGTTGGCCTTTGCTAGACCTATAAATACCCCCCCCCCCCCTTTGAAGACTTCTTCATCCAAATATTTTCCTAAGTCTAAAATTCCTCCCTCCCTTTGTGTTGAGTTTCGTCACACCCTCTCCCTTTGAGAAGGCCCTTGGCGAGAGCCCTTCCCCCTCCCTTGGCCGAGTACCCCACTAGTGGGGTTGGCGAGGTATACACCCCCTTGTGGTGTTGTCTCGTATAAATACCCCCCTCTTGGTAGAAATACTCTCAAAAGTATTGTTGTTATACCCAAAATTACCTTAGCCGTATACCTTGTAGTATTCCAAGGATACCTCTATACGTAGAGCCCGGAAATACTACCGTATGTCCTTTTTGTCTCAGACCGAAACCCTAAGGAAAATCTCCATAGTTGGTTGGAGTATTAAGAAGAAGTTGCGTAGAACTTCTAAGGGTTGTTTGGAGCGGGTTGGAGCACCCGGAGTAGGAGCTAAGCGTTGCTAAGGATCGACATCTATACTTGGATAATTATGGGCTTATCGAGGTAATTATCTTGTCCCCCTATTGTAATTGGAAATACATGTTGTAGGAATATATAGTTGAAGTATACTATATATAGAACTGAACATAGTTTTGCGGCAATGTCTTTGGACTTAAGCCTGAATCTAAAGAAGAGCGAATCTGTAATTACGTGGGTGTATTCTGATGAGACTTGTGTAGTTTGTGGATAGGAAGTCTTTCGATTTTCCGTAGGATCTTGTATCTAGATTTATTCTCTGAGTAGTCTAGACTTTGATAGACTTGTATAACTGTATAGGTTGAATGTTCTGCGAGTAGCATGTGCTACTTGAGAAGGTGGACCAGCTAGCGGGTTATAGCCGTGGAAGCGATTTGCTAATAGTCGATAATCGTCGCGGTATGTGATTCTTCCTATCCTCTTGAGCATGATATTTTAAAAGAATATATATATAGTACGGTAGGCGTGCAGCGTGCTAATTGAACGGAGTTGTACGGCAATGTCTTTTGACTTAAGCCCGAATAATAAAGATCTTGAAGTAATTCAAGAGACTTAAGAACTGTTTTTGAAAGGAGAGTAATACTTGGTTTTAAAAACATAAGAGTTATACTAGCTTTATGGGAAGTTAGGCATAACGGCTTAAGAATGATAAAATGAATGAGTTATTGATTTTAGAAGTTAAGAGACCGGATCTTAAAGATAAGAGACTTGACTTAATGTGAATTTTGTGTGAAACCTCATTCGTGAGTAATGAGTACTTGGTCTTAAAAGGAATAATGTTTCTTGATTTCGAAATCGAATGTGTATCGACAAACCATGCGGCGTTAATAAAGGGAAATGTTTGATTAATGAAGTATTATTAAAACCAGTAGAAACTTCCATCTGCATAGAAGCTAAGATGAGACAAAATGATATTTCCTAGATCATGGCTGCTGTAATAAGATTGTTATAAACAAGAATATCCTACTCACCTATAAGGCTTATGTTTCTCAGTTGTTTAAAGAGAATTATATTCTTAAAGGATTAAAACTATGAACTACGAAACCTTTTGAAAATGAGAAACTTGAGTAATTGAAATTAGGCAAGCTTGAACGTTTGGAAAAGAATGTTGTACTTGATTTTACAAAGAGAAGTGTTTTGATTTACTTCAAAAGATAATCACTCTATTTTTATATACTACGGGTATTGTGTGACTTTTGTGAAAGCAACGTATCTTTTAAAGAGTTAATGTATGAAGTATTTTGGGGATAAAAACCCGAACTTGTTAACATAAAGCAGAAAGTACCTTGTGTGAATAACTTGATTGTGTTGGTTTGTGATAGTCTTGTAATACTTCTTGTTGATTTGATAAAGTAAACATGTTAGGATGCTACGTGTGTTAGTATCTTGTGATGTTTGTGTAAAGGGGTTTCCCTTGTTGTGCTTGTGTTGTTTAACGATAAGCTGTTATGTTAGTATCATATCACTCATGATTAGGGGTTGGCGCCTCCGACGCGGGGTAGACTTCAGCGGGTCTGTGTGACCTATGATTCGAGAATACCTCATGCGGGTCTGTGTGACCCATGCGGAGCTACGAGAGTTCCAGGTTAGTGTGCGGCCTTTATGGTCATGCGGTCTATGTGGCCATGCGGACTGCGAGTCCAGGACGTTGCCGGGGAGTAGCTACCCTCGATGCGGGGAATACCTCATGCGGGCCATCGGGTGGCTTATGCGAGGCTGCGAAGTTCGTGGCTAGACGCGCGCATTAGATCTGCGGCGAGTGGCGGCTTTGATCATGTGACGTGCAGACAGATCTCATGATACCGCTTATAACCTTGTTTGTCTTGTGGGTTTTAGTAGTCGGCTATGCCTTCGTATTTACCGTGCAGTTTATGATGACACATGTAGGACACGGTGTTCATGTGTATTCCTTGATGCTTTTATATCATAGGCTGCGGCGATGAGGAAGGTATTCCACGGGCATGATTGATGTTGTGGCGTGAGACCCATTGTTATATTTGAGTGATGACTTTGAGGCGTGAGTCCCGACTTGACATGATCGCTATTTATTGTGATCGTAGTTTGGTTATCATACATGTCTCCGCTTGTATAGACTACTATGATTTCATTTACGATTTATTTTGATTTCACATACTTGGTACTGTTATCGACCTCCTTCGGGCTGCGTTCATCTTGCGCGTAAAGGTACACCGATCGTTGATCCTCGTTCTTAGGTCACAATTCGGCGTTTGGAAAGCTCCGTTTCTCCGAGGCTTATCTTCGTATAGTCCCCTGTAGTTGTAGGTGCTACATTCAAGGTATGGCGGGGCCCGTCGTCGTTGTTGTCATATCATTCGTAGAAGTGCATGTAATCTTGTTGTGGCGGGGTTTGTAAAAAGATTAAAGCTGCTCATTTTGAAAGAGTTGTTATTTATATATTTCGAAAGGCAACTTTTCTTCGGATAAACATGTGTCTTCTTTACATTGTATCATGTATTGTTTTATATTCCTGATTACTCGATGTTGTATCACCGGGTGCCCGGTAAGGCACGATCCACGGGCCCGTTGAATCGTGACAAAAGTGGTATCGAGCGATTAATCCTCGGAAAGTGTCTGACAGTATCGATCCGAAGTCTTGATTATCGGTGTGTTGTGCACGCCAATAATCGTCGAGGCTATAGGATATTTAGGATTGGTTTCTATTCTTCTCACTCGAGATCGTGCCTTAGAGTCATGTTGTAAGTTGGACCTCTAACGTATTTCTTTCCTACCGCTATGCCTCGCGTAGGGCAAACCCGCCCGGGAGGCAAGGCGGCGAGAGGCTGCGAGTAGAGTTTAGAGGGTTGCGTGGGCACAGGCCTAATCATTACCTAGGGTAGTACTTCATTCGGGGAGTTCTGCGACGTCACTAGCCCCAGCAGAGTTTAGCACGGCGGCGACAGTTCCTACTGCGGCCATGACATTTGAACGCCCGGTTCACGGCCAGGGGAGAGAATATGGATTGCAAAGCGACCACGTTACTAACTATGGATTTGGCTACCGAGAGTATACCGATGTACCGCGAGTCTTGATGAATATCAACGAGAGGGTTGTGCAAAGTAGTTCTTCGATTGAAGCGAGCATGGCTCGTATGCGGGCTTATGCCGCAGCGGTAGAAACGTGAGATCGACGGGTTAACAAGGACGCAGAAGACGGCGAGCGGCAAGGTCCTTTGGTAACTTTCGAGGCGAGTCACCTCACGGCCGATTAGATTATGCACATCCACGATGCAGTGGTCCTCCGCGGGTTCGGGGCGTTCGGTATGCAGGAGTTGGTCGAGCTCCGTGACTTAGGTTCACGCGGTGATGACGTCATCCCGGGGAATGTCGTCTTTTTGTTGGTACTTGTTGTACCTGCGGCCGTCAGGGCCAGGTGTCGAAAGGGTGTCCTAGTAGAAGGGATGCAAGTAGGAGGACTCAGCCTTCAGGATCGGTGGGTAGTTCATCACCTTCCTTAGCTATGCGCCCTACGGGGCAGGTTTGATTAGAACGACTAAGGGGAGTGAAACAGTAGATACAGATAGATCTTTAACTCTCTAGGGATTAGTATGTGTGATAAGGTGAGTATACCTTAAGTGTTATATACTGATAGCATTGTGTAAATTGTGATTAGAAATCTTGGTTAGTTAACCAAGTAAGATTTGGGGGATAGAGAAGGTGTGAGCCTTAGAGTTTTATACGTGGAGACCTTAGAGGTAAGGCCATCTCGAGTAAAGGTGTAGTGTCATGTTTGACCCTTATAGGAGTGCATAGTGCACGTGAGCTACGTTGTGGGATAAGTCCCTAAGTAGTGTGGAATGAAAGAGGGTAGTTGAGCTAAGAAGACCGCTAGGTTTTCGTAACGTGATTAGTGAGATTGTTCCGGATCGGGGAGCTTGAGTTTTGCGCGTTGCCGGGTCGGGTTGAGGCCATGTTGCGGGTCAACCCGCGGCCTGTTTGGTGGCGGGGTCTGTTCGTGGTGGGAGCCTTGAGGTAGGGTCACGAGGGTGTTAGGCCCAAGTTTAGTTAACCAGCGTACGAGTTCGTGGATGCGTTCAACCAGTAGTTGGGCCGATGGGGGCAGCCCATCGTGTTTTTCGGTCAGGACCGTTTACTCGGCAGTGTCGACTTATCAGAAAGGTTGTAAGGCTGCACGGGGTGCCTACTTTCACCTTATGTCAGACAGTGGGGCCCAGGGTACGGCTGTTTCTTTTTCTTCTGAAAGTTTTACCAGGCAGGGTTAGGAACTCAGGTGAGTCTCCGTATCGCATTCTCCCTCGGGCCAGTGTTTGGATTTCAGGGGTAGTTGTGGGGATTGTTTCCTCGTGTTTAGGGAGTGTTTTAGCTACCATTTCAGTGTTTGGTTATTGCCTTATGAAGCCTTGTAGGGGCGGAAGTGTAGTTGCCGGTCGACTGGTTCGATGTTGGCAAGGTTCAGATAGATGGTTCAGACTTGTTCCAGCAGACTGTGGATAGGGTGAAGCTTGTCTAAAAGAGGTTTTGGCAGCTCAGAGAAATCGTGCGGATAATCGGCGACGACGCTTAGAGTTCAGGTTGACGGTCGGTCTTCTTGAAGGTACCACCCCGGATAGGGTGTGACGAGTTTTGGAAACTGAAGCAGTAACAGAAATGTGGTAAGAGTTCGAGTGTACAAGAAGGGTACGACACGTAAGGGAAGAAGCGAGCATGTATGGCGAGCATAGATGTGATCATTTCTTTTGTAAAGAGAAGGTGCGAAAGAAGTATATTTTAGACCCCGGAGAGAGGTGTTTGTGGTGATATTAGAGGTGTTTCCTCGTGGACTTGGATGGTAGTATTTTGCGCGGGTGTTTCTGTGGCCAGGTGTGGCAGGTTTGCTCTTATAAGTATAGTGGTGAAGACTATACTGGCGCGCGTTTGTTTTGAGACTTAGAAGGAATATTCGGGACGAATGTTTCTAAGGAGGGGAGAATGTTATACCCCGTAGTTCCAGGGTATGTATGCGAGGACGTACGTACGAGTGCACGACAGAAAAATTGGAAAGGAAGAAATAGGTGATTTTTCCACGGAGAAGTTTCCGGTTTTTGTGAAGGAAAAATGTTCGTTGATGGGAATTGGATTCCCAGATTTGGAATATGGGCTTCTTAAATTATATTAGAATTTTGAGATTTTATTTTCGGAAATGGTCACGTGGGGCCCACGGGAGAAATTTACGGTTTTGTGGGGCCCGCTTGATTTTGAGATTTTGGCCATTATGGATTTTTTTCGGAAGATGAATTATTTTGGACAAATAGGAGGGCGACACGTGTCACCCCCCCCTAGGTGGCTTGGCCGAATGATCTTTGTGAACAACACGCGGTTAGAGTCGTTTTTCAACGAAACGTTTTACATAACTTGCGAGGGGAAAATTCCGGCTATGTCTTTTCTTATTTTTGCGGATTTTTCCGAGAGACGAAACATTTTGGACCAACGAGAGGGCGACACTTGTCACCCTCTCATTGGGGACGTTGGGCGGCAACAAGTGGGACGAAATGGCCTTGTTTTGGTCAAGGGGTTGGTAGGATATTTTTATGGTAGATGGATAAGGTGCACTTGGCATGATCTTGGCCCTACACTTGCCTTGCACTTGGCATGATCTTGGCCATTGGTTGGCCTTTGCTAGACCTATAAATACCCCCCCCCCCCTTTGAAGACTTCTTCATCCAAATATTTTCCTAAGTCTAAAATTCCTCCCTCCCTTTGTGTTGAGTTTCGTCCAACACCCCTCTCCCCCTTTGAGAAGGCCCCCTTGGCCGAGAGCCCTTCCCCCCTCCCCTTGGCCGAGAGTACCCCCCCCCCTAGTGGGGTTGGCCGAGGGGTATACACCCCCCCTTGTGGTGTTGTCTCGTATAAATACCCCCCTCTTGGTAGAAATACTCTCAAAAGTATTGTTGTTATACCCAAAATTACCTTAGCCGTATACCTTGTAGTATTCCAAGGATACCTCTATACGTAGAGCCCGGAAATACTACCGTATGTCCTTTTTGTCTCAGACCGAAACCCTAAGGAAAATCTCCATAGTTGGTTGGAGTATTAAGAAGAAGTTGCGTAGAACTTCTAAGGGTTGTTTGGAGCGGGTTGGAGCACCCGGAGTAGGAGCTAAGCGTTGCTAAGGATCGACATCTATACTTGGATAATTATGGGCTTATCGAGGTAATTATCTTGTCCCCCTATTGTAATTGGAAATACATGTTGTAGGAATATATAGTTGAAGTATACTATATATAGAACTGAACATAGTTTTGCGGCAATGTCTTTGGACTTAAGCCTGAATCTAAAGAAGAGAACTGAACTGTAATTACGTAGAGGTGTATTCAGATGGACTTGTGTGGTTGTGGATAGGGAAGTGTTGCCCGATTTTCCGTAGGATCTTGTATCTAGATTTATTCTACTGAGTAGTCTAGACTTTGATAGACTTGTATAACCTGTATAGGTTGAATGTTCTGCGAGTAGCATGTGCTACTTGAGAAGGTGGACCAGGCTAGCCGGGTTATAGCCGTGGAGCGATTTGCTAATAGTCGATAATCGTCGCGAGGTATGTGATTCTTCCTATCCTCTTGAGCATGATATTTTAAAAGAATATATATATATAGTACGGTAGACGTACGCGTGCTAATTGAACGGAGTTGTACGGCAATGTCTTTTGACTTAAGCCCGAATAATAAAGATCTTGAAGTAATTCAAGAGACTTAAGAACTGTTTTTGAAAGGAGAGTAATACTTGGTTTTAAAAACATAAGAGTTATACTAGCTTTATGGGAAGTTAGGTATAACGGCTTAAGAATGATAAAATGAATGAGTTATTGATTTTAGAAGTTAAGAGACTGGATCTTAAAAGATAAGAGACTTGACTTAATGTGAATTTTGTGTGAAACCTCATTCGTGAGTAATGAGTACTTGGTCTTAAAAGGAATAATGTTTTACTGATTTCGGAAATCAGAATGTGTATCGACAAACCACTGCAGCGTTAATAAAGGGAAATGTTTGATTAATGAAGTATTATTAAAACCAGTAGAAACTTCCATCTGCATAGAAGCTAAGATGAGACAAAATGATATTTCCTAGATCATGGCTGCTGTAATAAGATTGTTATAAACAAGAATATCCTACTCACCTATAAGGCTTATGTTTCTCAGATTGTTTAAAAGAGAATTATATTCTTAAAGGATTAAAACTATGAACTACGAAACCTTTTGAAAATGAGAAACTTGAGTAATTGAAATTAGGCAAGCTTGAACGTTTGGAAAAGAATGTTGTACTTGATTTTACAAAGAGAAGTGTTTTGATTTACTTCAAAAGATAATCACTCTATTTTTATATACTACGGGTATTGTGTGACTTTTGTGAAAGCAACGTATCTTTTAAAGAGTTAATGTATGAAGTACTTTGGGGATAAAAACCATAACTTGTTAACATAAAGCAGAAAGTACCTTGTGTGAATAACTTGATTGTGTTGGTTTGTGATAGTCTTGTAATACTTCTTGTTGATTTGATAAAGTAAACATGTTAGGATGCTACGTGTGTTAGTATCTTGTGATGTTTGTGTAAAGGGGTTTCCTTGTTGTGCTTGTGTTGTTTAACGATAAGTATTATGTTAGTATCATATCACTCGTGATTAGGGGTTGTCGCCTCCGTCGCGGGGTAGACTTCGGTAGTGCGTGTGACCTATGATTCGAGAATACCTCGTGCGGTGCATGTGACCCGTGCGGAGCTACGAGTTCGGGTTAGTGTGCGACCTTTATGGTCATGCGGTCTATGTGGCCACGCAGATCGCGAGTCGGGGCGTTGCGGGAGTAGCTACCCTCGATGCGGGAATACCTCATGCGGGCCATCGGAGTGGCTTATGCGAGCTGCGGGAAGTTCGTGGCTAGACGCGCGCATTAGATCTGCGGGCGAGTGGCGGCTTTGATCATGTGATGCAGACAGATCTCATGATACCGCTTATGACCTTGTTTGTCTTGTGGGTTTTAGTAGTCGGCTATGCCTTCGTACTTACCGTGCGGTTTATGATGACACAGTGGGACCCGTGTTCATGTATTCCTTGATGCTTTTATATCATAGATTGCCGGCGGTGAGAAGGTATTCCACGCATGATTGATGTTGTGGGCGTGAGACCCGTTGTTATATTTGAGTGATGACTTTGAGGCGTGAGTCACGACTTGACATATCGCTTATTTATTGTGATCGTAGTTTGGTTATCATACATGTCTCCTGCTTTGTATAGACTACTATGATTTCATTTCTGATTTATTTTCGTTTCACATACTTGGTACTGTTATCGACCTCGCCCGGGCTGCGTTCATGCCGCAGGTAAAGGTACACCAGTCGTTGATCCTCGTTGTTAGGGTCACAGTTCAGCGTTTGGGAAAGCTCCGTTTCTCCGGAGGCTTATCTTAGTATAGTCCCCTGTAGTTGTAGGTGCTTACATTCGTGGGTATGGCGAGCCTGTCGTCGTTGTTGTCATATCATTCGTAAGTGCAGTAATCTGTTGTGGCAGGGTTTGTAAAAAGGATTAAACTGTTCATTTTGAAAGAGTTGTTATTTATATATTTGCCGAAAGACAATTTTTCTTCAGATAAACATGTGTCTTCTTTACATTGTATCATGTATTGTTTTATATTCCGCTGATTACTACGATGTTGTATCACCGTGCCCGGTAGGCACGATCCACGCCCGTTCGGTCGTGATTGGTCGTGACAAAAGTGTTATCGAAGCGATTAATCCTCGGAAAGTGTCTACAGACCGTGTCTAGTAGAGTCTTGATTATCGGTGTGTTGTGCACCACATCTATAATCAGGAGGCTATAGGACATTTAGGATTGGTTTCCATTCTTCTCATTCTGAGATCGTGCCTTAGAGCCGTGTGATAAGTTGTGTTATACCCCGTATTTCCAGAGTATGTACGTAAGGACGTACGTAGAAAAGTTTGGGCTTTAAAGTGGCTTGGCCGATTTATTTTGTGCACAACACCCGGTTAGAGTCGTTTTTCGACGAAACGTTTTACAAAACTTGCGAAGGGAAAATTCCGGCTATGTCATTTTTAATTTTTGCGGATTTTTCCGAGAGACGAAACATTTTGGACCAACGAGAGGGCGGCACTTGGCACCCTCTCATTGGTGGGCTTTGGGGCGGCAACATGGACGATTTCCTTGACATTTTTGTCAAGTAGTAGGTAGGATTTTTTGTGGTAGATGGATAAGGTGCACATGGATGAATCTTGGCCCTACACTTGCCTTGCACTTGGCATGATCTTGGCCATTGGTTGGCCTTTGCTTGACCTATAAATACCCCCCCCCCCCCTTTGAAGACTTATTCATCCTAAAATAAATTCCAAGTCTTGAAATCCCCCTTGTTGGTTTCGTCCCCCCTCCCCCTTTCGAGTAGGCCTTGGCCAGAAGTGTACACCCCTCCTGAGGCCTTGGCGGAGGGCACACCCTCCTAGTGGTATGGCCGTGGGGTACCCCCCCCCTACCTTGAGTTGTTTTCGTAAATACACCCCCACCTTGGTAGAAATACCCTCCAAGTATTGTTACTATACCCAAATTACCTTAGCCGTATACCTTGTAGTATTCCAAAGATACCTCTATACGTGAGGCAGGAAATACTACCTTATGTCCTTTATCTCAAACCGAAACCCTAAGGAAAACCTTCATAAGTCGGTTGAAGTGTTAAGTAAGTTGCGTAGAACTTCTAAGGGTTGTTTGGAGCGGGTTGGGCGCGGAGTAGGAGCTAAACCTTGCTCGGGAGGCGACATTAAACTTGGATAATTTTGGGCTTATCGGTAAATATCTTGTCCTATTGTAATTGGAAATTACATGATTGATAGAATATATATAGTTGAAGTATACTATATATAGAATGAGTATTGAATAGAATCAACGTAGTTTTTCGCAATGTCTTTTGACTTAAGCCCAATTTAAAGAAAGAAGAATCGTAATTACATAGGGTATTACATGAGACTTGTAAGCATTCTTGTGAAGTAGAATTGTGCGTCGGTTAGACGTATAAACCCCCGGTTGGCTTGATAGCGGCCTCGTTAGAAGGAGGAGATTTCTGTGATTTGCGGGGGTGGAGGTCTTTGCGAATTTTTACGTAGAATGTTCTACGATAAGATCTAGATGTTAATAAGCGCCTTGTGGCCTTATAGGTTGAAGTACTATGTGTGGCGCGATCTACTTGGCTTAAGGAGTAGCCGACGATTTGAGGTACTTGGAGCGTTTTGCTATTAGTCGATAATCGTCGCGAGGTATGTGAACCTCTTCCTATCTTTTCTAGCATGATATGTGTATAATTATGTAGTACGGTAGACGTACATGTGTTAAATATATTTGATTGGTTTAAAACATAAAGTGTTATAACGACTTTATGGGAAGTTGGTTATAACAGCTTTATGTAGGTAAGAAAATGCTTTGCGGTTTTAAAAACTTAAGAGTTATAATAGCTTTATGGGAATTAGGTATAACGGCTTAAGAGAGATAAAATGAATGATTTATTGATTTTAGAAGTTAAGAGACTTGATCTTAAAAGATAAGAGACTTGACTTAATTAAATTAATATGAATTTTGTGTGAAACCACATTCGTGAGAATGAGTACTTGGTTTTTTTAAAAGGAATAATGTTTTACTGATTTCGGAAATCAGAATGAGTATCGACAAACCACTGCAGCGTTAATAAAGGGAAATGTTTTGATTAATGAAGTATTATTAAAACCAGTAGAAACTTCCATCTGCATAGAAGCTAAGATGAGACAAAATGATATTTCCTAGATCATGGCTGCTTAATAAGATTGATTATGAACAAGAATAACCTACTCACATATAAGACATATGTTTCTCAGATTGTTTAAAAGAGAATTATATTCTTAAATGAATAAGACTATGAACTACGAAACCTTTCTAAAATAAGAAACGTGAACATTTGAAATTAGGCAAACTTGGACGTTTGGAAAATAATGTTGTTACTTGATTTTACAAAGGGAAGTGTTTTGGTTTACTTAAAAGGATAATCACTCTATTTTCATATACTACGGGTATTGTGTGACTTTTGTAAAAGTAACGTATCTTTTAAAAGAGTTAATGTATGAAGTACTTTGGGGATAAAAAAACCCGATCTTGTTAATCATATAGTAGAAAGTGCCTTGTGTGTATAACTTGATTGTGTTGGGTTGTGATAGCCTTGTAATACTTTCTTGTTGATTTGTTAAGTAAACATGCTAGGATGCTACGTGTGTTAGTATCTTGTGATGTTTGTGTAAAGGGGTTTCCCCTCGATTGCGCTTAAATCGTTTCACTATCAGCCGATATGTTGGTATTGTACCACTCACCTTGACTTGTTTCCGGAGGTTGCCGCCTCCGTCGCGGTAGACTCAAAGGGTCTGTGTGACCTATGATTCGAGAATACCTCACGCGGGTCCCGGGCCTATGCGAGCTACGAGTTCGTGTTAGTGTGCGGCCTTTATGGTCACGCGGTCTATGTGGCCGTGCGGTGCGAGTCCAGCGGACGCCGGAGTAGCTACCCTCGATGCGGGGTTATACCTCATGCGGGCCTATGAGTTTGGCCTATGCGGAGTCTGCGGAGAGTTCCAGACTAGACGCGCATATTAGATATCTGCGCGCGAGTGGCGGCTTTGATCATGTGACGGCCAGGCAGATCTCATGATACGCTTTATGACCTTGTTGGCATGGGTTTTAGTAGTCGGCTATGCCTTCGTACTTACCTGCACGGTTTTATTAGGACACAGTGGGACACGGTGTTCATGTGTATTCCTTGGTGCTTTTATATCATAGATCGCGGTGAGGAAGGTAGTCCACGCATGATTGATGTTGTGGGCATGAGACCCATAGTTATATTTGAGTGATGACTTGAGGCGTGAGTCCACGACTTGACATGACCGCTATTTAGTGTGAATCGTAGTTTGGTTATCATACATGTCTCTGCTTTACATAGACTACTATGATTTCATTCTGATATATATTTTGATTTCACATACTCTTTTGTCTTGACCTCCTTTGGGCTGCGTTTCACCGCGAGTAAAGGTACACCAGTCGTTGATCCTCGCTCTTAGGGTCACAATTCAGCGTTTGGGAAAGCTCCGTTTCTCCGGAGGCTTATCTTGGTATAGTCCCCTGTTGTTGTAGGTGCTTACATTCAGGGGTATGACGGGGCCCTGTCCCGTCGTTGTTGTCATATCATTCGTAGAGGTCTGTAGTACTGTTGTGGGCAGAGTTGTAATAAGGATGTAACTGTTCGGTTTTAAATTGATTTATATATATGCCGAAAGGCAAGTTTTTCTCAGATTACTGTTTCTTACTTCATAATATTTTCATGTCTTGTTTTATGTTCCGCTGATTACTCTGATGTTGTATCACTAGGGTGCCCGGGGTAAGGCACCGATCCACGGTTCGGTCGTGACAAAAGTGGTATCGAAGCGATTAATCCTCGGAAAGTGTCTACTGATCGTATCGATGAGTCTTGATTATCGGTGTGTTGTGCACCACACCAATAATCAGGAGGCTATAGGATATTTAGGATTGGTTTCTATTCTTCTCACTCCGAGATCGTGCCTTAGAGCTGTGTTGTAAGTTGGACCCTCTAACGTATTTCTTTCCCTTACCGTTATGCCTCCGCGTAGGGCAAACCCGGGCCCAGGAGGGCAAGGCAGCCGAGGGAGCTGCGAGTAGAGTTCAGAGGGTTACGAGGGCACAGGCCAAATCATCACCTAGGGTAGTGCTTCATTCGGGGAGTTCTGCGACGTCACTAGCCCCAACAGAGTTTAGCACGGCGGCGGCTGTTCCTACTGCGACCACGATATTTGAACCTTCAGTTCCACGACCGGGAACAGAGAATATAGATTACAAAGATGCGACCCTATTACTAGCTAAGGATGTAGCTACCAGAGGGTATATGATGTATCGATTTATCGCGGGTCTTGATGAATATCTAAGAGAGGGTTGTGTAAGAGTAATTCTTCAGTTAGGCTTGAGCATAGCCTGCATGCGGGCTTATCTTGCAGCCGAGAAACGTAGAGATCGACGGGTTAACGAAGGACAGCAGAAGAGGGCCAAAGCAGCAAGGTCCTTTGGTAACTTTCAAGGCGAGTCACCTTACCAGCGGATTAGATTATGCACATCCACCAGTGCAGAGAGGTCCTCCACGGGGTTCAGGACGTTCGGGGTATGCAAGAGTTGGTCAGAGCTCTAGATCTTCCGGTTCACAGTGTGGCAGACGTCATCCCGGGGAATGTCGTCTTTTAGTTGGTACTTGTTTTACCTGCGGCCGATAGGGCCATGTGCGGAAAGGATGTCCTAGTAGGAGGACTCAGCCTTCAGGATCGGTAGGTAGTTCGTCACCTTCCTTAGCTATACTACGGCGAGTTTGATTAGAACGACTAAGGGAGTGAAGCGATAAATCTGAGATAGATCTTTAACCCTCTAGGGATTAGTATGTGTGATAAGGTGAGTATACCTTAAGTGTTATATTCTGATAGCATTGTGTAAATTGTGATTAGAAATCTTGGTTAGTTAACCAAGTAAGATTTGGGGGATAGAGAAGGGTGAGCCTTAGAGTTTTATACGTAGAGACCTTAGAGGTAAGGCCATCTCGAGTAAAGGTGTAGTGTTATGTTTGATCCTTATCGGAGTGCATAGTGCACGTGAGATATATTGTGTGATAAGTCCCTGAGTAGTGTGGAATGAAAGAGGGTAGTTGAGCTAAGAAGACTGCTAGGTTTTCGTAACGTGGATTAGTGAAATTGTTCCGGATCGGGGAGCAAGTGTTTTACGCGAGAGTGGGTCGGGTTGAGGCCATGCCGCGGGTCAACCCGCGACCTGTTTTATGGTGGGGTCAGTTTGTGGTGGTCCCGCCGGGTGGTAGGGTCACGAGAGTGTTAGGCCCAAGTTTAGTTAACCAAATGTCTGAGTTCGTGGATGCATTCGACCGATGATCGGCCGATGGGGGCAGCCCATCGTGGTTTTCGGTCGGGACCGTGTACTCAGCAGTGTTGATATATCAGAAAGGTTGTAAGGCTGCACGGGGTGCCTACCTTCACCTTATGGCAGACAGTGGGGCCCAGGGTACGGCTGTTTCTTTTTCTGGAGGTTTTACCGAGCATGTGTTAAGAACTCAGGTGAGTCTCAGAATCGCATTCGCCCTCGGGCCAGTGTTTGGATTTCAGGGGTAGTTGTGGGGATTGTTGTCTCCTGTGGAGGGAGTGTTTAAGCTACCATTTCAGTGTTCGGATATCGCCTTATGAAGCCTTGTAGGGGCGGAAGTGTAAGTTGCCGATCGATTGGTTCGATGTTGGCAAGGTTCAGATAGTTGGTTCAGGCTTGTTCCAGCAGACTGTGGATAGGGTAAAGCTCGTCTAGAAGAGGTTTTGGCAACTCAGAGAAATCGTGCGGATAATCGGCGACGACGCTTAGAGTTCAGGTTGACGGTCGGTCTTCTTGAAGGTACCACCCCGGATAGGGTGTGACGAGTTTTGGAAACTGAAGCAGTAACAGAAATGTGGTAAGTTATGAGAAAGAGTTCGAGTGTACAAGAAGGGTACGACACGTAAGGGAAGAAGCGAGCATGTATGGCGAGCATAGATGTGATCATTTCTTTTGTAAAGACAAGGTTCGAAAGAAGTATATTTTAGACCCCGGAGAGAGGTATTTGTGGTGATGTTAGAGGTGTTTTCCTCGTGGACTTGGATGTATGTATTTTGCGCAAAGTTGTTTCTGTTGCCATGTGTGGCAGGATTGTTTCATAAGTATAGTAGTGAAGACTATACTGGTGCACGTTTGTTTTGAGACTTAGAAGGAACATTCGGGACGAATGTTTCTAAGGAGGGGAGAATGTTATACCCCGTATTTCAGTATATGCGTGGGGCGTGCGTAGAAAAGTTTGGGCTTTAAAGTGGCTTGGCCGATTTATTTTGTGCACAACACCCGGTTAGAGTCGTTTTTCGACGAAACGTTTTACAAAACCTGCGAAGGGAAAATTCCGGCTATGTCATTTTTAATTTTTGCGGATTTTTCCGAGAGACGAAACATTTTGGACCAACGAGAGGGCGACACTTGGCACCCTCTCATTGGTGGGCTTTGGGGCGGCAACATGGACGATTTCCTTGACATTTTTGTCAAGTAGTAGGTAGGATTTTTTGTGGTAGATGGATAAGGTGTACATGGATGAATCTTGGCCCTACACTTGCCTTGCACTTGGCATGATCTTGGCCATTGGTTGGCCTTTGCTTGACCTATAAATACCCCTTTGAAGACTTATTCATCCTAAAATAAATTCCAAGTCTTGAAATCCCCCTTGGTGGTTTCGTCCCCCTCCCCTTTCGAGTAGGCCTTGGCAGAGAGTACACCCCTCCTAGAGGCCTTGGCCGAGGGGCACACCCCCCTCCTAGTGGTATGGCCGTGGGGTACCCCCCCCCTACCTTGAGTTGTTTTCGTAAATACACCCCCACCTTGGTAGAAATACCCTCCAAGTATTGTTACTATACCCAAATTACCTTAGCCGTATACCTTGTAGTATTCCAAAGATACCTCTATACGTAGAGCCCGGAAATACTACCTTATGTCCTTTTTATCTCAAACCGAAACCCTAAGGAAAACCTTCATAAGTCGGTTGAAGTGTTAAGTAGAAGTTGCGTAGAACTTCTAAGGGTTGTTTGGAGCGGGTTGGAGCGCACGGAGTAGGAGCTAAACCTTGCTCAGGAGCGACATTAAACTTGGATAATTTTGGGCTTATCGGGGTAAATATCTTGTCCCCCTATTGTAATTGGAAATTACATGATTGATAGAATATATATAGTTGAAGTATACTATATATAGAATGAGTATTGAATAGAACTGAACGTAGTTTTTCGGCAATGTCTTTTGACTTAAGCCTGAATTTAAAGAAAGAGAATCAATCATAATTACATGGGGGTATTACGGTGAGACTTGTGTAACATTCTTGTGAAGTAGAATTGTACGTCGGTTAGGCGTATAAACCCCCTTAGTTGGCTTGATAGTCGGCCTCGTTAGAGAGGAGATTTCTGTGATTGCGGGAGAGGAGGTCTTTGCGAATTTTCTGTAGAATGTTCTACGATAAGATCTAGATGTTAATAAGCGCCTTGTGGCCTTATAGGTTGAAGTACTATGTGTGGCGCGATCTACTTGGCTTAAGGAGTAGCCGACGGTTTGAGGTACTTGGAGCGTTTTGCTATTAGTCGATAATCGTCGCGAGGTATGTGAACCTCTTCCTATCTTTTCTAGCATGATATGTGTATAATTATGTAGTACGGTAGACGTACATGTGTTAAATATATTTGATTGGTTTAAAACATAAAGTGTTATAACGGCTTTATGGGAAGTTGGTTATAACAGCTTTATGTAGGTAAGAAAATGCTTTGTGGTTTTAAAAACTTAAGAGTTATAATAGCTTTATGGGAAGTTAGGTATAACGGCTTAAGAGAGATAAAATGAATGATTTATTGATTTTAGAAGTTAAGAGACTTGATCTTAAAAGATAAGAGACTTGACTTAATTAAATTAATATGAATTTTGTGTGAAACCTCATTCGTGAGAATGAGTACTTGGTTTTTTTAAAAGGAATAATGTTTCTTGATTTCGGAAATCAGAATGAGTATCGACAAACCACTGCAGCGTTAATAAAGGGAAATGTTTTGATTAATGAAGTATTATTAAAACCAGTAGAAACTTCCATCTGCATAGAAGCTAAGATGAGACAAAATGATATTTCCTAGATCATGGCTGCTTAATAAGATTGATTATGAACAAGAATAACCTACTCACATATAAGACATATGTTTCTCAGATTGTTCAAAAGAGAATTATATTCTTAAATGAATAAGACTATGAACTACGAAACCTTTCTAAAATAAGAAACGTGAACATTTGAAATTAGGCAAACTTGGACGTTTGGAAAATAATGTTGTTACTTGATTTTACAAAGGGAAGTGTTTTGGTTTACTTAAAAGGATAATCACTCTATTTTCATATACTACGGGTATTGTGTGACTTTTGTGAAAGTAACGTATCTTTTAAAAGAGTTAATGTATGAAGTACTTTGGGGATAAAAAAACCCGATCTTGTTAATCATATAGTAGAAAGTGCCTTGTGTGTATAACTTGATTGTGTTGGGTTGTGATAGCCTTGTAATACTTTCTTGTTGATTTGTTAAGTAAACATGCTAGGATGCTACGTGTGTTAGTATCTTGTGATGTTTGTGTAAAGGGGTTTCCCCTCGATTGCGCTTAAATCGTTTCACTATCAGCCGATATGTTGGTGTTGTACCACTCACCTTGACTTGTTTCCGGAGGTTGGCGCCTCCGACGCGGGGTAGACTCGGCGGTGCATGTGGCCTATGATTCGAGAATACCTCACGCGGTCCCGGGCCTATGCGAGCTACGAGAGTTCGTGTTAGTGTGCGGCCTTTATGGTCACGCGGTCTATGTGGCCACGCGGATCGCGAGTCGGCGGATGCGGGAGTAGCTACCTCGATGCGGGGTTATACCTCATGCGGGCCTATGAGTTTGGCCTATGCGGGCTGCGGAGTTCGAGGCTGACGCGCGCATTAGATACTGCGAGCGAGTGGCGGCTTTGATCATGTGATGCAGACAGATCTCGTGATACGATTTATGACCTTGTTGATGCGTGGGTTTTAGTAGTCGGCTATGCCTTCGTACTTACCCTGTACGGTTTTATTAGGACACAGGTGGGACCTGGTGTTCATGTGTATTCCTTGGTGCTTTTATATCATAGACTGCCGGCAGTGAGGAATGTAGTCCACGGGCATGATTGATGTTGTGGGCATGAGACCCATAGTTATATTTGAGTGATGACTTGAGGGCGTGAGTCCCTGACAATACATGACTTCTTATTTAGTGTGAACTGTAGTTTGGTTATCATACATGTCTCCTGCTTTACATAGACTACTATGATTTCATTTACAGTATATATTTTCAGTTTCACATACTCGGTTTTGTTATCGACCTCCTTGGCTGCGTTCATGCCGCAGGTAAAGGTACACCAGTCGTTGATCCTCGCTCTTAGGGTCACAATTCAGCGTTTGGGAAAGCTCCGTTTCTCCGGAGGCTTATCTTGGTATAGTCTCCTATTGTTGTAGGTGCTTACATTCAGGGGTATGACGGGGCCCTGTCCCGTCGTTGTTGTCATATCATTCGTAGAAGTCATTGTAATCTTGTTGTGGCGAGTTGTAATAAGGATGTAACTGTTCGGTTTTAAATTGATTTATATATATGCCGAAAGGCAAGTTTTCTCAGATTACTGTTTCTTACTTCATAATATTTTCATGTCTTATTTTATGTTCCGCTGATTACTCTGATGTTGTATCACTAGGGTGCCCGGGGTAAGGCACCAGTCACGGGCCCGGGTTCGGGTCGTGACAAGTTGGACCCCTCTGACGTATTTCGTTTTTACCAGTTATGCCTCCGCGTAAGGCAACCCGGGCCCAGGTGGGCAAGGCAGCTGAGGGAGCTGCTAGTGAATCTGAGAGAATGCGAGCGCATGCGGTCGATGAGATTGTGCTTGACGGCGAGTTTTGCGGCGCCGCCGGCGAGTTTAGAGCGCCAACGGTGGGCTGCGAGACTCTGATACTGAGCCTCGGTCCACGGCTGGAGCGAGATGAGAGATAAGTACAAGAGATGGCGATTCTGGCGAGTCGTGGCGAATATGAGAATAAATTTGGATCGCAGCGATTCGATCCATTAGCACCGTAGTTCACCCCGGCGAGCGATTTGAGACTACGGGACTTTACGAGTTGTAGCCCGCCGATGTTCTATGGATCGAGGCGAGGATGACCTCGGGAGTTTATCAAGCAGCTCTGACGGATCGTGAGTGATCCAGTCTCGAGGCGAGTCGGTGGTATTGGGTTCGCATCACCGCGTGATCTTGCGATCGGTGGTTTGATTCGTGGGAGCTATCCCGGGAGAGCATGCACCTCCACCGTTTGGGGCGAGTTCTCGGGCTTTTCTTGCACATTTCTTGCCCCGCGAGATGAGAGGGCTCGGGCGACAATTTTTGACGTTGAGGCGGGGCGGGCGGGCGGTTAGAGAGTACAATGTGGAGTTCGACTAATTAGATCGGTATGTTCCAGTAGTAGGCGATATGGAGGGCCAGTACAACGCTACGCCAGGGCTAGATGATTACTTGGCGAAGCTTATGCAGGTGTAGCTCTTGTTGGGCATGGACATTGCCGCATGCAAGCCCGACCGGGATGTGAGAGCGGAGAAGGTCGACGGAATGACCGAGATCGCGAAGAGGCGAGCAAGCGAGGTCCTTTGGTGACTTTGGCGGGCGCCTCGGCCGTGAACTAGTTATGTACCTCCGCCCGATGCGGTGGTCCTCCGCGATCTTGGGGCGTTCGGTATTCGGAGGCTGATCGTGGCTCGGGGCTTCTAGTTCACAGATATACATGGGTTCAGCGATCGGGTTGAGTTTTCCTCGGTGTACGATGTGGCGACGTCATCGAGAATGTCGTCTTTTGCGGTGCTTGTTTTCTGCGGCCGTCGAGCCATATGACGAAACCGCGTCTAATAGGAAGGATGCGGCGAGAATGACTCGACTACGGGTCGATGCGGGTTCATCGCTTCCTACGTATGCGCCTGCAGTGAGCCTATGATTAGAGTGGAGTGGTAGATTCAAGTATATCCTTAACCCTCTAGAGATTTGTATGCATGATATGATGACCTTATTATGGTGTGCTTTGTACGGATAGCGTTATGTTGATTATGAGTTAGAAAACCTGGTTAGTGAAAAAGGGTAAGCCTGGGGGTGAGGAAATGATGAACCTTAGAATATTACAGTTGAGACCTTAGATGTAAGGCCGTCTTGAGTACAAGATTTTGCGGGTGATCCTTGTCAGGATGTATAAGTTTACGTGGAGTAATTGTGGGAAGATTCCTTGAGTAGTGTAAAATGGAAGTGGTAGCTTTCATGACCTGTATAGGTAAGATTGTTCCGGATCGGGGAACAAGAGCTTGATGCGTTAAGTGGGTCGGGTTGGGGTCATGTTGCGGGCCAACCCGCGGCCTGTCTTGAGGTGGGATCAGCTCTGGGTGGTCCCGCCAGGTGGTAGGGTCACGAGGGTGCTAGGCCCAAGTTTAGATGACCATCGTATGAGTTCGTGGATATGTTCGACCAGAAGCGGATCGTGAAGGCCGGGAATGGCCTTAGAGGAAAGTGAAGCTAGTAAGATGACCAAGTTTGGAGGTTGTGACTCCAAAGTTTTGGCAACAGAAGCGTTGACTGAAGTGTGGTACGTATGCTAGAAGAGTTCAAGTGTTCGAGAAGGGCACGACGAGTAAGGAAGGAAGTGAACTTGTGCTGAAAGATGGAAGTAATCATTTTTGAGAAATGAATGTGCGAAGGGAGTGTCCCTTGGACCAAGAGCGAGAGTTGGTATTGTTTTGCATCATCGAGGTGGTTCCTCGTTGGCGTAGATTTAAGTATTTGCGCGCATGTGTTATTTCGTGGCCAGGCGTGGCGTGGGCAACTTGTTAGAAGAACTTTATCGTTATCCGTCTTGAGAAGGAACATTCGGGACGAATGTTTCTAAGGAGGGGAGAATGTTATACCCCGTATTTCGAGTATGTATGCGTGAGGCGTCGTATAAAAATTTAAGCCTTAAGGTTTGGCTAGGTTCGAAAATTTGGGCACAAGTGCGAAAGAATCGTTTTTCGAAAAGCGTTTTACTAAACTTGCGAAGGAAAATTCGCTATGTCATTTATAATTTTTGCGGATTTTTCCGAGAGGCGAAACATTTTGGACCAACGGGAGGGTGACATGTGTCACCCTCACATTGGAAAGCAATGGTGGGCCAAAGGGACGATTGGGAGCACTTTAGTTGGTAGGATATTTTGTGCAAGTTGGTGTGGTAGATGGATAAGGTGCACTTGGCTTAAATCTAGCCCTACGCTTGCCTTACACTTGGATGGATCTTGGCCATTGGTTGGTCATTTCTTGACCTATAAATACCCCCCTTGTTGAAGAGTTATTTCATCCAAACTTGAGCATTCGTGCTAAGTCTCTAAATACTCCTCCTCTTGTTTGCTTTCGTCCAAAGCCCCCTCCCCTTTGAGTAAGGCCTTGGCCGAGAGCACCCCTCCCCCTTTGTAGTATTCTAGTCGTGGGGTACCCCCCCTAGCCTAGTTGTTTTCGTATAATACCCCCCTTTGTGGTATAGAAATACTCTCCAAGTATTGTTATAATGCCCAAATACTTTAGCCCAAATACCTTGTAGTATTTTCCAAAGTTACCTCTATCGTAGAGCAGGAAATACTATTATACTTTCCTTTAGCCACTAAACAAAACCCTAAGGAAAACCTTCATAGTCGGTTGAAGTGTTAAGTAGAAGTTGCGTAGAACTTCTAAGGGTTGTTTGGAGCGGGTTGGAGCACACGGAGTAAGAGCTAAACCTTGCTCAGGATCGACATTTAAACTTGGATAATTTTGGGCTTATCGAGGTAAATACTATTGTCCTTCTATTGTAATTGGAAATTACATGTTGTAGGATTGTATAGTTGAAGTATACTATATATAGAATTGAACATAGTCTTGCGGCAATGTCTTTTGACTTAAGCCTGAATTTAAAGAAGAAGCTCAGTAATTACATAGAATTTGTATTCTGATGAGACTTGTGTAGCATTCTTGTGGAGTAGAATTGTACACGTCCGGATTAGGCGTACAACCCCCTCTGGAGTTGTTGGCTGTTAGCGGGCCTCGATGAGAGGAGATTTCTGCGGTTGCGGGAGAAGTCTTGCGAAATTTCTGTAGAATATTCTACGTTGAGATCTATATGTTAATAGGAGCCTTGTGGCCTATATAGGTTGAAGTACTACGTGTGGCGTGAGCTGATTGGCTTAAGGTGTAGCCGACGGTTTGAGGTACTTGGGCGTTTTGCTACTAGTCGATAATCGTCGCGAGGTATGTGAACCTCTTCCTATCTTTTCTAGCATGATATGTGTATAACTATGTAGTACGGTAGACGTACATGTGTTGAATGTATTTGATTGGTTTAAAGCATAAAGTGTTATAACGGCTTTATGGGAAGTTGGTTATAACAGCTTTATGTAAGTAAGAAATGCTTTGTGGTCTTTAAAGATAACTGATTTGACTTATAACTGACTTGATGTGTGATGATAAGAATCTTGAAGTATTTCAAAAGAATTAAGAAACCTTTTTGAAAGAAGAGTAATACTTGGTTTTGAAAACATAAGAGTTATACTAGCTTTATGGGAAGTTAGGTATAACGTCTTAAGAGAGATAAAGAGAATGGTTTACTGATTTTTAGAAGTTAAGAGACTTGATCTTAAAAGATAAGAGACTTGACTTGAATGAATTAATATGAGTTTTGTGTGAAACCTCATTCGTGCGTAATGAGTACTTGGTTTTAAAAGGAATAATGTTTCTTGATTTTGGAAATCAGAATGAGTATCGACAAACCATGCGGCGTTAATAAAAGGAAATGTTTTGACTAATTAAGTATTATTAAAACCAGTAGAAACCTCCATCTGCATAGAAGCTAAGATGAGACAAAATGATATTACATTTCCTAGATCATGGCTGCTTTAATAAGATTGATTATGAACAAGAATAACCTACTCACATATAAGACATATGTTTCTCAAATTGTTTAAAAGAGGATTATATTCTTAAGTGATTAAGTCTATGGACTATGAAACCTTTATAAAATAAGAGACTTAAGTATTTGAAATTAGGCAAACTTGAACTTTTGGAAAAGAATGTTGTTACTTGATGTTGAAAAGGAAAGTGTTTTGGTTTACCTAAAAATGTGAGTCACTCTATTTTAAATACTACGGGTATCGGGTGACCTTTATAAAAGGAATGGATCTTTTAAAAAGAATTTAACGTACGTAATACCTTGGGGTCAGAACTTGTACTTTGGCCTAAAATAAACTTGAGTTGTGTGTAACTTGCCTATGTTTGTGTTTGATAGCCTTGTGTGCATATACTGTATTTCTATACCACCGCGTCTCTCGATGGAGGGCCGGCTGATTTGTTATGAACGATTATCCACCGAGTCCCACGAGATGGGCCGGGACACGTATTTCATCTGATTCTTCACCGAGTCCCACGAGATGGGCCGGGACACGTATTTCATCTGATTAACCCTTCCCAAAGTACTTCATACATTAACTCTTTTTAAAAGATCCGTTTCTTTCACAAAAGTCACACAATACCCGTAGTATAAAAATAGAGTGACTATCTTTTCAAGTAAACCCAAACACTTCCTTTTGTAAAATCAAGTAACCACATTATTTTCCAAACGTTCAAGTTTGCCTAATTTCAAATGCTCAAGTTTCTCATTTTCGAAAGGTTTCGTAGTTCATAGTTTTAATCACTTAATGATGTAATTCTCCTTTAAAACAATTTTGAGAAACATATACCTTATATGTGAGTAGGTTATTCTTGTTTATAACAATCTTATAATGACCATGATCTAGGAAATGTAATATCATTTTGTCTCATCTTAGCTTCTATGCGGATGGAGGTTTCTCTTGGTTTTAATAATACTTGATTAGTCAATACATTTCCCTTTATTAGCGATGTGGTCTGCTCGATACTTATTCGATTTCAAATCGGAAACATTATTCCTTTTAAAACCAAGTACTCATTACTCACGAATGAGGTTTCACACTTTTAACAAAATTCAATTAAGTCAAGTCTCTTATCTTTTAAGATCAAGTCTCTTAACTTCTTAAATCAATAAATCATTCTTTTATCTCTCTTAGCCGTTATACCTAACTTCCCATAAAGCTAGTATAACTCTTAAGCTTTTAAAACCAAGTATTACTCTTCATTAAAAATGATTCGATTCTTTTGAAATACTTCAAGATTATTCGGGCTTAAGTCAAAAGACATTGCCGTAATTATTATTCAGGGCTTAAGTCAAAATACATTGCGTAATTATTATTCGCTTAACACACGTCACCGTACTATATATATTTTAAAATATCATGCTCAAGAGTATAGGAAGAATCACATACCTTGCGACGATTATCGACTATTAGCAAAACGCTCCACGGCTATAACCCGGCTAGCCTTGTCCACCTTTCAAGTAGAACATGCTACTTGTAGAACTTTCAACCTATAAAGGTTATACAAGTCTATCAACGTCTATACTACTCGGTAGAATAAATCTAGATACAAGTTTCTACGGAAAATTGGGCGACTTCCCTACCACAAACTTCACGATCTCAGAATACGATCCTTTGTAAATCTGATTCACTACCCTTCTTATATACCTTCCTTGTATACAACTTATACTTATATAGCATGTAAACTCAATTACAATAGGGTGACAAGATATTTACCTCGATAAGCCCATAATTATCCAAGTTTAAAATGTCGATCCTGAGCAACGTTTAGCTCCTACTCCGGGCGCTCCAACCCGCTCAAAACAACTCTTAGAAGTTCTACGCAACTTCTACTCAACACTTCAACCGACTATGAAGATTTTCCTTAGGGTTTCGGTTTGAGACAAAAAGGACATAAGGTAGTATTTCCGGGCTCTACGTATAGAGGTAACTTTTGGAATACTACAAGGTATAAGGCTAAGGTATTTTGGGTATAGTAACAATACTTGTAGAGTATTTCTACCAAGAAGGGGGGTACCTCTCGGCCACACCACTAGGAGGGGGGGTGTACCCCTCGGCCAAGGCCTCTAGGAGGGGGGGGGTGTACCCCTCGGCCAAGGCCTTCTCGAAAGGGGGGGGGGGGGGGACGAAACCAACAAGAAGGGAGGGAGGATTTCAAGACTTGGAGATTTTAGGAATGGATGAAGAAGTCTTCAAAGGGGGGGGGGGTAAAATACTGTAAATGAAATCATAATAGTCTATATAAAGCAGGAGACATGTATGATAACCAAACTACAGCACCACAACATATAAGCAGTCATATCAAGATAGGGACTCATGCCCGTGAAATCATCACTCAAATACAACCCGGGAATTTAACCCGCACAATGGCCGCATGCCCCGGCATCTCACCTCGGTATAAGCATGGCCCTGGAACCGTCCTAGTGGGCCCATACCCGTGGACCATCCAACGTGTCGGTATGCCCAAAGGAGATAACAAGATAACAATCCCTGTGGAAGCATACCCGTGGGCTACCCAACGTGTCAGTATGTCCAAACAACTAACAAAACAATACTCACTGTGGAAGCATACCCGTGGGCTACCCAACGTGTCAGTATGTCCAATTGAATAACAAGATACTACTCACTGTGGAAGCATACCCGTGGGCTACCCAACGTGTCAGTATGTCCAAACAAATACAAATGTGCGCGTCTAATCCTGGAACTTCCCGCAGCTCCGCATAGGCCACTCACATAGGCCCGCATGAGGTATAACCCCGCATCGAGGGTAGCTACTCCCCGGCATCGTCGTGGACTCGCAGTCCGCATGGCCACATAGACCGCATGACCACAAAGGCCGCACACTAACCTGGAACTCTCGTAGCTCCGCATAGGTCCCCTGGACCCGCATGAGGTATTCTCGAATCATGGTCCCAGACCGCCTGAGTCTACCCCGCATCAGAGGGCACCTTAACCCCCGGTATCATGTCAAGAGGTGAGTGATATAATACTAACACAACAGCTTATCGTTAAACAACATAAGCACAACAAGGGAAACCCCTTTACACAAACATCACAAGATACTAACACACGTAGCATCCTAACATGTTTACTTATCAAATCAACAAGAAAGTATTACAAGGCTATCACAACCCAACACAATCAAGTTATTCACACAAGGTACTTTCTACTTTATGTTAACAAGTTCGGATTTTTATCCCCAAAGTACTTCATACATTAACTCTTTAAAAGATCCGTTTCTTTCACAGAAGTCATACAATACCCGTAGTATAAAAATAGAGTGACTATCTTTTTAAGTAAACCAAAACACTTCTCTTTGTAAAATCAGTAACAACATTCTTTTCCAAACGTTCAAGTTTGCCTAATTTCAAATACTCAAGTTTCTCATTTTCGAAAGGTTTCGTAGTTCATAGTCTTAATCACGTAATAAGATAATTCTCTTTTAAACAATTTGAGAAACATATGCCTTATGTGTGAGTAGGTTATTCTTGTTTATAACAATCTTATTAAAGCAGCCATGATCTAGGAAATGTAATATCATTTTGTCTCATCTTAGCTTCTATGCAGATGGAGGTTTCTACTGGTTTTAATAATACTTAATTAGTCAATACATTTCCCTTTATTAACGTTGCAGTGGTTCGTTCGATACTTATTCTGATTTCCGAAATCAGTAAAACATTATCCCTTTTGAAAACCAAGTACTCATTACTCACGAATGAGGTTTCACACTTTTTAACAAAATTCATATTAATTTAATTAAGTCAAGTCTCTTATCTTTTAAGATCAAGTCTCTTAACTTCTAAAATCAACAAACCATTCTTTTTATTTCTCTTAAGTCGTTATACCTAACTTACCATAAAGCTAGTATAACTCTTAAGCTTTTAAAACCAAGTATTACTCTTCTTTCAAAAAGGTTTCTTAACTCTTTTGAAATACTTCAAGATTCTTATTATTTAAAACTCAAGTCTAAAGACATCGGAGTAAAACCACGTTCAGTTAACACACGTACGTCTACCGTACTATATATTCTTTTAAAATATCATGCTCAAGAGGATAGGAAGAATCACATACCTCGCGACGATTTATCGACTATTAGCAAATAGCTCCAAAGTACTGTAATCCTGCTAGCCTTTTCCACCCTTCGAGTAGAATATGCTACTCGCAGTACTTCAACCTATAACGGTTATACAAGTCTATCAATGTCTAGACTACTCGGTAGAATAAATCTAGATACAAGATTCTACGGAAAATTGGCGTGACTTTCCTATCCAGTCAAACTACACAAGTCTCAGTAAATACAGATCCTATGTAAAATCTGATTTAATCTTCTTATTATATACCTTCCTGTATATAACTTATACTTAATTCTTATACTTCACAGTATGTAAACTCTAATTACAAAAGGGGACAAGATATTTACCTCGATAAGCCCAAAATTATCCAAGTTTTAATGTCGATCCGAGCAACGTTTAGCTCTACTCAGGCGCTCAACCCGCTCCAAACAACCCTTAGAAGTTCTACGCAACTTCTTCTTAATACTTCAACCGACTATGAAGATTTTCCTTAGGGTTTCGTTTTTGTGACTGAAGGGAAGTATAATAGTATTTCTGGGCTTTTAGTATAGGGGTAACCTTGGAATACTACAAGGTATTTGGGCCAAGGTATTTTGAAATAGTAACAATACTTGGAGAATACTTTTCTACCAAAGGGGGGGGGGTATTTTACGAGAGCTTCAAGGTAGGGGGGGTACCCTCGGCTAGCACTACAAGGAAGGGGAGGGGAAGTTAGGTATAACGGCTTAAGAGAGATAAAAAGAATGATTTATTGATTTAAGAAGTTAAGAGACTTGACTTAATTGAATTTTGTTAAAAAGTGTGAAACCTCATTCGTGAGTAATGAGTACTTGGTTTTTAAAAGGAATAATGTTTTACTGATTTCGGAAATCAGAATAAGTAACGAACAGACCACAGCAGCGCTAATAAAGGGAAATGTATTGACTAATCAAGTATTATTAAAACCAGTAGAAACCTCCATCTGCATAGAAGCTAAGATGAGACAAAATGATATTACATTTCCTAGACCATGGCTGCTGTTATAAGATTGTTATAAACAAGAATAACCTACTCACATATAAGGTATATGTTTCTCAAATTGTTTTAAAGGAGAAGTACATCATTAAGTGATTAAAACTATGAACTACGAAACCTTTCGAAAATGAGAAACTTGAGCATTTGAAATTAGGCAAACTTGAACGTTTGGAAAATAATGTGGTTACTTGATTTTACAAAAGGAAGTGTTTGGGTTTACTTATAAAGATAGTCACTCTATTTTTATACTACGGGTATTGTGTGACTTTTGTGAAAGAAACAGATCTTTTAAAAAGAGTTAATGTATGAAGTACTTTGGGGATAAAAACCCGATCTTGTTAATCATATAGTAGAAAGTACCTTGTGTGAATAACTTGGTTGTGTTGGTTTGTGATAATCTTGTAATACTTTCTTGTTGATTTGATAAGTACTCATGCTAGGATGCTACGTGTGTTAGTATCTTGTGATGATTGTGTAAAGGGGTTTCCCTCGATTGCGCTTAAGTTGTTTAACGATCAGCCGTTATGTTGGTATTGTACCACTCACCTTGACTTGATCCCGGAGGTTAGCGCCTCCGTCGGGTGATACTCGAGCGATGCGTGTGACTATGATTCGAGGATACCTCATGCGGGTCCCGGACCTATGCGAGCTACGAGTTCGAGTTAGTGTGCGGCCTTTATGGTCATGCGGTCTATGTGGCCATACGGACTGCGAGTCCAGGCGGATGCCGGGGAATAGCTACGCTCGATGCGAGGAATACCTCATGCGGGCCTATGAGGTTGGCCTATGCGGAGCTGCGGGAAATTCCAGGGCTAGACGCGCATATTTGATACTGCGGGCGTGTGGCCAGCTTCGATCATGTGGCGGTCTAGACAGATCTTATTATACAGTTTATGACCTTGTTAGTACTGTGGGTGTTAGTAGTCGGCTATGCCTTCGTACTTACCCCGTACGGTTTTATTATGACACGGTGGGACACAGTGTTCATGTGTATTCCTTGGTGCTTTGATATCATAGGCCGGACGGTGAGAATGTATTCCACGGGCATGATTGATGTTATGGCGTGAGACCCATAGTGATATTTGAGTGATGACTTTGAGGCGTGAGTCACGACTTGACATACCGCTTATTTATTGTGATCGTAGTTTGGTTATCATACATGTCTCTGTTTTATATAGACTACTATGATTTCATTTCTGATATTTTTGATTTCACATACTTGGTACTGTTATCTTGACCTCCTTGGCTGCGTTCATCTGCGCGGTAGAGGTACACCAGTGTTGATCCTCGCTCTTAGGGTCGCAGTTCAGCGTTTTGGGAAGCTCCGTTTCTCCGGAGGCTTATCAGTTGTATAGTCCCCTGTTGTTGTAGGTATTTACATTCAGGGGTATGGCGGGGCCCTGTCCCGCCATTGTTGTCATATCATTCTTAGAGTGCAGAAATCTTTGTTGTGGCGAGTTGTAAAAAAAAAGGGATGTAACTGTTCTAGTTGTTATATATATATGCCGAAAGGCAAGTTTTCTCAGATTACTGTTTTACACTTCTTGATATTTCATGTCTTGTTTTATGTTCCGTTGATTTTCTCTGATGTATGACTACTTGGGTGCCCGGGTAAGGCACGATCCACGAGCCGAGGCAGTCGTGACAAAAGTGGTATCGAGCGATTAATCATCGGAAAGTGTCTCTGAGCCGTATCCAGTAGAGTCTTGATTATCGGTGTGTTGTGCACCACACCAATAATCAGAAGGCTATAGGATATTTAGGATTGGTTTCCATTCTTCTCACTCTGAGATCGTGCTTAGAGCTGTGTTATAAGTTGGACCCCTCTAACGTATTTCTTTCCTCACCGTTATGCCTCGCGTAAGGCAACCCGCCCAGAGGGCAAGCGCGAGAGGCTGCGAGTAAATCTGAGAGGGTTACGAGGGCACAGGCCTAATCATCACCTAGGGTGGTGCTTCATTCGAGGAGTTCTGCGACGTCGGCAGCCCCAGCAGAGTTTAGCACAGCGGCAGCAGTTCCTACTGCGGCCATGATATATGAACCGGTTCCACGGCCAGAGCAGTATAGATTGCTAAGGCGACCACGCACTAGCTAAGGATGTAGCTACCAGAGAGTATGATGTATCGATTTATCACGGGTCTTGACGACTATCTTAGAGAGGGTAGTGCAAGAGTAATTCTTCGATTGAAGCGAGCATGGCACGTATGCGGGCTTATGCGCCTCGAGCCAAGCGTAAGATCGACGGGTTAACGAGGGCGGTAGAAGAGGCCATAACGGCAAGGTCCTTTGGTAACTTTCGGCGAACCGCCTCGGCCAGATGGTTATGCGCCTCGCGAGCAGTGGTTCTCCCGGGGTTCGGGGCGTTGGGGTATGCGGAGTTGGTCGAGCTCGAGCTTCCGGTTCACGATGTGGCGTCATCGGGAATGTCATCTTTTAGTTGGTACTTGTTTTACTGCGGCCGTCGAGCCACGTGTGTCGAAAGGATGTCCTAGTAGGAGGATGTAAGTAGGAGGACTCGGCCTTCATGATCGGTGACAGTTCATCATCTTCCTAGCTATCGCCTGCAGGCGAGTTTGATTAGAACGACTAAGGGGAGTGAAGCAGTAGACACAGGCATATCCTTAACCCTCTAGAGACTAGTACGTATGATAAGATGAGTATACCTTAAATGTTATGTTAATTGTGATTAGAAATCATGGTTAGTTAGAAAGGTAAGATTGGGGATAAGGGAAAGTGTGAGCCTTAGAATGTTATGCGTGGAGACCTTAGAGGCAAGACCATCTCGAGTAAAAGATTTATATTTTTACGTTTAACCCTTATCGGAGTGCATAGTACACGTGAGCTATGGTTGTGGGATAAGCCCCTGAGTAGTGTGAATGAAAGAGGGTAGTTGAGCTAAGAAGACCGCTAGGTTTTCGTAACGTGATTAGTGAGATTGTTCCGGATCGGGGAGCTAGTGTTTTGCGCGAAAGTGGGTCGGGTTGAGGCCATGTTGCGGGTCAACCCGCAGCCTGTTTCAACAACTACAATCCCCCTTTACAACATGCGACGACCAAATTAGTAACCAAATTGAAGTTATCATCTTAAGGCTAACATGCCCATTTCAGTTTCAACAAGACAACAAGACCCAAATTTATTCAAATAAAACAGCCTCAGGCTCAACTCTATACTACTACAATATAACAGCCTTAGGCTCATAACCAAGAGAAAGGGGAAACTTTTACCTTAAGGAATAGCCCACAAAAGCCCCTTTTTCTTCCACCTCTTTCCGTCAAAATCGCCCACCAGCGCTTCCCACAAGTTTACCCACACTTTTCCTTCTTGTCGCCGCTCCAACAATTTCCTCTTAGGCTAGGTTTTCTTCAAAAATCAAGAGAGAAGGGAGAGGATCTTTCTTGGGAGGGTTTGAAATGAAATGGCCAAGTCTTCCAAGACTTGGCCCTAAAATAGGACCACTTTCAGATAAAAGGATGGGAGGACACTTGTCACCCTCCCATAGGTTTAAAACAAAAATATCCCCTGTTTTTACTTTGTCACCAAAAATCCGCCTCGGCCACTGGCGCCGCAGCCATTGCGCCTTCAGAAAAGTTCCTGCATTCGGCGCGCGTGCATTCAGCGCCGCGGCTGCAACCTGCGAACCCCAGAATAACGGCGCGCGCGACCGCCAGCGTGCCGCTGTACCTGAGCAGCGCTGCTTACCTGCTGCGCACCAAACTTGAAACTTCCATAACTTTTGACTCCGATGTCCTATCGACGAACGGTTTGTTGCGTTGGGATCTAGATTTAACGAACTACATATTAGGCTTTTAAACACCTCGAAACTCTTAACAACTGGGGTACAACACTCCAAGGTAAACTCAAAATCCGTCCAACACATGTTTGTCAACTTATCTATCGACTCTCAAAACTTATTTTCCTTGGTATGTTCTTATCTTAACTCCTTGAATTTACGGGGTGTAACACCTTTTTCTTCACAAAAACCGGAAACTTTTCCGTCGAAAAAATCATATCTTTCTTTCTTTCCAAAATTTCTGTCGTATTCTCGTACGTACATCCTCACATACATACCCTGGAACTACGGGGTATAACACCGTTATAACCCTTTATGGTTTTTAGACAATTTCATTCTTTTTATAACTAAGAGACTTATACTTAAAACCAAGTATCACAAACTTTCAAATCGAGTCTCTTAACTTTCAAAATACTTTGAGTCTCTTAATATATAGAAAACAAGTTTCTTCTACTTTTAAACCTCAAGTAACTCACACCTTTAAAACAAGTTACTTCTCTTAAATCATGTCATTTCTCCTCTTTTAAAACAAGTAAATAAATCACTCCTTTGACTCCCCTAAAGTCATTATAATGACCTTTAGGTTTTGGAACTAAGGCACTAGCCAAAAGATTTGGAAATCACTTCCTTTTCAAGACTCCATGTACTTTAAGTAAAATACTTTCACTTTTAAGAATCCATACTTCACTAAGGAAATGGATTATTCAACTTACAATTTAAACATCAAAGTACAATCAAGGGAGTACATAGAACGAATTCTATTTTAGGCAATCCAAATACAACCGAGGAATGGATCATTTAAGGAGTAGAACTTACTTTCTTTATCTTAAGGAATCATGCTAGAAGAGTGTCACACCCCGACCTCGGGCCCGCGACTGGTGCCTTACCCCGGGCACCCTAGTGATACAACATCGGAGAAAATCAGCGGAAATAAAAACTTAAACAGGAAACAAGATACATCATAAGAAAATAGGCCAACCAAAACGGTCGTCTTCATGTATATATACATAACCGAAACGATTCTGATCCTTTACAAACCCCGCCCACACTTGTGTGATCTGCACCTCTAAGAGTGTAATAACAACTATGACGGGACGGGGCCGCCATACCCACGAATGTACAAGAACCTACAACTCGGGAAACATGCAAAAGATAAGCCTCGAGAAAGCGGAGCTTCCCAATCTGTTGACGTGATCCTATGGCGAGGATCCACAACCGATGTACCTCTACTGCGGCGTGAGCAGCCGAAAGAAGGTCGATCAACAGTACCAAGTATGTGAAATCGAAAATGCGTAATGAAATCACATTTCATCATTTTATAAAACCATTTCGCAATAAGTATGCGATTATGTCAAGTAAGGGCGCATATCCCGAATAATCACTCACACATAACTATGGGTCTCACGCCCATAATACCACTCATGCGTGGAACTCATTCCTCGCTGGTAGTACATGATGTAAAACAACACCCGTATGTGAACTCAACACTAGATCCACTGCGTCATCAAAACCGATCGGGCCAAGTAGAATAGCCAACTACCGGTCAAAAGCTAGTCATATCCCATCACGCGGGCAAATGCGGAAGCCAACTACCGGTCAAAAGCTAGCCACGCATCGGCGAAGCAAGTATCTTAAGCTAACGTGCAATAGCCTCACGTCTCACAAGATATGGCCGAGGCAAGTATCTTAAGCTATCTACGGAGGCTCTGGTGCGAGAAAATGGCGAACAAGTATCTAAAGTGTGCACGAACCACGCGTACAAATCAAGCGTGATCGCCGTCACCGCGACAAGCTTCATGGATTAGCGGTCCATGGACTAACAATCTGAACCTCACAATGACCGCGTGCCGGCATCTCACCTCGGAAGTCATGGCCATGAAACCATCCTCGGGCGCGTGCGTGGAACATCCATCGCGTCGGCATGTCGAAGGAATAACAAGATAATACTCAAAGTGGGCGCATACTGCGTGGAAAATCCAACGCGTCGGTATGTCAAAAGAAATAACGGATAATACTCAATAGTGGGCGCGTACTCGTGGAAAATCCAACGCGTCGGTATGTCAAAAGAAATAACCAGATAATACTCAATAGTGGGCGCGTACTGGTGGAAAATCCAACGTCGGTATGTCCAACAATCAATCGGATAACGGTCCTCCCGAGAACACGGTAGCACAGAATCACAACACTTGCACAACAAGGCTATCACAACAAGCATAGGCAAGTTTAATGTACTTTCATTTTATATCAACAATCCGAAATACTGCATACTTTCATTCTTTCAAAAAGACCTCTTGTTACGTAAAAGCCACACGATACTAATACTCGTAGTATATAAAGAAAACACGTTTTACTTTTAAAACCAAATTACTTCACCTTCGTAAAAATCTTTACAAGGCTTTTAAAATCAAGTACTTTTCTTTTAGAACAACATCAAGTATACTCTTTTAAAACCCAATTAACTTACTCTTTTCAAAACAAGTAACCTATACTTAAATCAAGTTACTTCTCCTTTTCTGAAAACAAGTCGTTATAAGTCAAGTCTCTTATCTTTCAAGATCAAGTCTCTTAACTTTCAAAATCAAGTCGTTTTACTGTCAGAACCAAATCTTTCTTTTCTCTTCATAAAGTCGTTATAACTAACTTCCCATAAAGCCATTATAACACTTTATGTTTTAAACAAACAAAATTCATTTCACACACGTACGTCTACCGTACTATATAGTTCACAACAATCATGCTCAAGAGTATAGGAAGAATCACATACCTTTTTAGCTTAAACCACAAGCCAAGTCAAGTATGCCGCGCGTAGAAGATCCACCTATAATAACCACAATATATCTATCAACTTCTAGCTCTCTTCGTAGAATATTCTAAATACAAGATTCCTTATTCTACAGAAAATTCGGCAGCACCTCCCCCCCCCCCCCCCGCTATCACATAAATCTCCTCCCCTATCAAGGCCCGCTACCAGGCCAACAACTCCCAGGGGATTACGCGTCTAACCGGACGTGTTCAATTCTGCTTCACAATAATACTACACAAGTCTACTGTAAGTACAGTCCAATGTAAATACAGTTCAATCCTTACCAATATTCATTCTATATATAGTATACTCAACTATACATTACTAAAAATATGTAATATCCAATTACAATAGGGGGACATAGATCATTACCTCGATAAGCCCAAAATTATCCAAGATTATAAGTCGATCCTGAGCAACGTTTAGCTCCAACTCCTTACGCTCCAACCCGCTCCAAGCGACCCTTAGAAGTTTCCAACAACTTCTCTAAAAACTTCAACCAAGCTAGGAAGATTTTTCTAGGGTTTCACTTTACGGCTATTGGAATAAAGTAGTATTTCCGGGCTCCTAGTATTGAAATAACTTTGGAATACTACTAGGGATACTAGGCCAAGGTATTTGGGATTATACAACAATACACCAAGTATTTCTACACAAGAGGGGGGAGGGACGAAAACTCACTAAAGGGAGGGAGTATTTTTTGGCTTTGGAAAGTCTTCAAGTGTGGATGAAATACTCATCAACCTAAGGGGGTATTTATAGAAGAATCAAGGGAATGTCTTTTAACTAGTTGTGGGAGGGGGCCGTCAAACTACACAAGTCTACTGTAAATACCCTTAGAATCAAGGGAACTTCTAAGGGTTGTTTGGAGCGGGTTGGAGCACCCAGAGTAGGAGCTAAACGTTGCTCAGGATCGACATTTAAACTTGGATAATTTTGGGCTTATCGAGGTAAATATCTTGTCTCCCTATTGTAATTGAGTTTACATACTATTGAAGTATAAGAATTAAGTATAAGTTATATACCAGGAAGGTATATAAGAAGGAAATTGAACTGTACTTACATAGGATTGTATTTACAGTAGACTTGTGAAGTTTGACGGGTAGGGAAGTGCTGCCCAATTTTTCCGTAGAATCTTGTATCTAGATTTATTCTACCGAGTAGTCTAGACATTGATAGACTTGTATAACCTTTATAGGTTGAAATCTGCGAGTAGCGTATTCTACTCGGAAGGGTGGAAAAGGCTAACCTGACTCTGATCTTTTGGAGCTATTTGCTAATAGTCGATAATCGTCGCGAGGTATGTGATTCTTCCTATCCTCTTGAGCATGATATTTTAAAAGAATATATATATAGTACGGTGAAGCGTCGTGTGTTAACTGAATGTAGTTTTACGGCAATGTCTTTTGACTTAAGCCTGAATAAAAAGAATCTTGAAGTATTTCAAAAGAATTAAGAAACCTTTTTGAAAGAAGAGTAATGTTTGGTTTTAAAAGCTTAAGAGTTATACTAGCTTTATGTGAAGTTAGGTATAACGACTTAAGAGAGATGAAAAGAATGGTTTATTGATCTTAGAAGTTAAGAGACTTGATCTTAAAAGATAAGAGACTTGACTTAATTAAATTAATATGAATTTTGTTAAAAAGTGTGAAACCTCATTCGTGAGTATTGAGTACGTGGTTTTAAAAAGGAATAATGTTTTACTGATTTCGGAAATCAGAATAAGTGTCGAACAAACCACAGCAGCGCTAATAAAAGGAAATGTAATGACTAATAAAGTATTATTAAAACCAGTAGAAACCTCCATCTGCATAGAAGCTAAGATGAGACAAAATGATAGTACATTTCCTAGATCATGGCTGCTTTAATAAGATTGTTATAAACAAGAATAACCTACTCACACATAAGACATATGTTTCTCAAATTGTTTTAAAAGGGAATTATATTCTTAAGTGATTAAGACTATGAACTACGAAACCTTTCGAAAATGAGAAACTTGAGCATTTGAAATTAGGCAAACTTGAACGTTTGGAAAATAATGTTGTTACTTGATTTTACAAAGGGAAGTGTTTTGGTTTACTTAAAAAGATAGTCATTCTATTTTTAGACTACGGGTGTTGTGTGACTTTTGTGAAAGATACGGATCTTTTAAAAGTTAATGTATGAAGTACTTTGGGGATAAAACCCGAACTTGTTAACATAAAGTAGAAAGTAACTTGTGTGAATAAACTTGATTGTGTTGGTTTGTGATAGCCTTGTAATACTTTCTTGTTGATTTGATAAATAAACATGTTAGGATACTACGTGTTAGTATCTTGTGATGTTTGTGTAAAGGGGTTTCCGCTTGATTGTGCTTATGTTGTTTAAACGATAAACCGTTATGTTAGTATTATATCACTCACCTTGACTTGATCCGGGGTTAAGCGCCTCCGTCGCGGGGTAGACTCGGTAGTGCAGTGTGACCTATGATTCGAGAATACCTCATGCGGGTCCAGGGCCTATGCGAGCTACGAGTTCGTGTTAGTGTGCGGGGTTATACCTCACGCGGTCTATGTGGCGTGCGGTGCGAGTCGGGGCGTTGCCGGGTAGCTACCCTCGATGCGAGAATACCTCATGCGGGCCATTGGGTGGCCTATCGCGGGCTGCGGGAAGTTCCCGACTAGACGCGCATTAGATATTGCGGCGAGTGGCGGCCCCGATCATGTGGCGGTCAGACAGATCTCATGATCTGATTTATGACCTTGTTGGTACGTGGGTTTTAGTAGTCGGCTATGCCTTCGTACTTACCGTGCGGTTTTATTATGACAAAGGTGGGACACGTGTTCATGTGTATTCCTTGGTGCTTTTATATCATAGACTGCCGGCAGTGAGGAAGGTATTCCACGGGCATGATTGATGTTGTGGGCGTGAGACCCATAGTTGTATTTGAGTGATGACTTTGAGGGCGTGAGTCCCTGACTTGACATGACTGCTTATTTATTGTGAACTGTAGTTTGGTTATCATACATGTCTCCCTTTTATATAGACTACTATGATTTCATTTACGTATTTTCGTTCACATACTTGGTACTGTTATCGACCTCCCGGCTGCGTTCATCTGCGGTAGAGGTACACCAGTCGTCGATCCTCGCTCTTAGGATCACAGTTTAGCGTTTTGGGAAGCTCCGTTTCTCCGGAGGCTTATCAGTGGTATAGTCCCCTGTCGTTGTAGGTACTTACATTCAGGGGTATGGCGGGGCCCTGTCCCGCCATTGTTGTTATATCATTCTTAGAGGTCTGTAGTACTGTTGTGGGCAGAGTTGTAAAAAGGATGTAACTGTTCGGGTTTAAGTTTTATATATATATGCCGAAAGGCAACTTTTCTTCAGATAACTGTTTCATATTTTGATAGAAAAACATAAGTGGCTTGTTTATAAAAGGTAGGAGTACCTTGATTTTAAAGGGGTTAAATACTTGGGTTTTAATGGTATACTTGACGTTGTGGTATGAAGTATGTATAGTACCTTGAGTTGTGTGTAACTTGCCTCTGTTTGTTGTGGTAGCCCTTGTTGTGCAAGTGTTTGGTTGTGTGCTACCGAGTCTCTCGATGGAGGGCCGGCTATCTGGTTGATTGATGGACATGTCAATGGGAATCCCTTGACAAGTGGCAAGACAAGTGGCCTTGTCTTGCAAGATATTTTAGTGTGGACAAGTGGCTTGTGGGACCCACACACACTTGTCCCCAATCTCAACCACACACTTGCCTTCATCCTAGCCTTTGATTGTCCTATATATACACTACTAGTTGATGAAAACTTCCACACTTAACCATTTCAAGACTTGAACAAATACTCCCTCCCTTGACCTAGAGCTCTCGGCCATGACCTAATTTCTTGAGCAAAATTTGTCCAACAATTCTTAAACTCTTAAGTGTTCTTCCCTAAGGTGTTAGGAAGATTGTGTACCAAAAGTTGGAAAAGATTTCACACCCCTAGCCTCTTTTTCATGCCTTGGCCGAAAGTTGCTAGTTGGAAACCCTAAGTGTTCTTCACTTTTTGGAGTTGAATCTTGAAGAGAAGTTGGTTAGGAGCTTCTATGGGTTGCTTGTAGCGGATTGGAACGTAAAGATTTGGAGCTAAGACTTGCTTGGAGCGACTTTAAGAACTTGGATATTTTTGGGCTATTTGAGGTAGTGAACCTTAACCTCTTTGTGAATTGGTTATTATACATATATTATAAGTATATTATGGAGTATATAATATATGGAGTAAAGTTTGGAAGAGTTGGATCTTGTTAACTTGTTAAAAGAAAGGATTGGCCGTTCGCCATTAAAATGGTAAAAACGTATCCAACGTATCAAACGTATCTTACTTGTGAAGAAGTATTTAACAAAGTAACTATAACTTATATTAAGAATGGAAATATAAGTTGGATGACTAATGAGTAATTTGGATAAGTAAAATGGACAAAGTTGGCCAAGGACCCCAACTTAAGGACTGTATTTACTTTGGACTGTATTTACTTTGGACTGTATTTACATCCGCATCCTTAGGATCTCTACTTTGGTGTCAGGAGCTCCATCTTCTCCGGAGGCTCGACTTTTGGTATGGTTCTCCCTGAGGTTGTAGATATATGTACATTCAGGGTATGGCGGGGCCCTGTCCCGCCATAGTTGTTTACATTCCTAGAGGTCTGTAGTCATGTTGTAAAGTTGGGATGTAACTGTTCACTCTTTATATATATATGCCGAAAGGCACCCTTTTCTCAGATAAAATGTGTCTCATTTACAATTGTTTCATGTCTTGTGTTTTTATATTCCGCTGATTACTCTGATGTATGACTACTTGGGTGCCCGGGTAAGGCACCAGTCACGGGCCCCGGAACGGGTCGTGACAGAGAGTATCCTTTAGACCATGGGTGAGAGCTTATTGTGATGTTACACACGTTAGAGGTGATTCCTCGTTAGCTTGGATGTAAGTATTGCTCGTGTGTTATATTATGGCCATGTGTGGCATAATTGGTTTTGTAAGTATAGTAGTGAAGACTATACCGGCGCATGTATGTTTGGAGACTTAGAAGGAACATTCGGGACGAATGTTTCTAAGGGGGGAAGAATGTTACACCCCATAGTTTCAGGGTATGTATGTAAAGACGTACGTACGAGAATACGACATTAAGATTGGAAAGGAAGAAAGATTTGATTTTCCCACGGAAAATTTTCCGGATTTTGTGAAGGAAAAAGGTTCGTAAATGGGAATTGGATTCCCAGATTTGGTAATTGGACTTCTTGGAATATTAGAGAATTATGGAATTTTATTTCCGGATTTGGTCACGTGGGGCCCACGGGGAAAAATTTACGGTTTTATGGGCCCCACATTGTTTTCGAGATTTTGGCTATTATGGATGTTTTCGGGAGATGAAATATTTTGGACGAATTGGAGGGTGACACGTGTCACCCCCTTAGGTGGCATGTGGCCGATTTGGTGTGACATGTGGCTAGCCACTTGTCTCAAGTTTGTCTTGTTTGGACAAGTGGCTTGTGGGCACACACTTGTCCCCAATCTCAACCACACACTTGTTTTAATCCTAGCCCTTGGTTGTCTTATATATGCACCCTTAGTTGATGAAATCTTCCACACTTAGAACATTTCAAGACTTGAAAATCCTCCCTCCTCCTCCATTGTTGCTCTCGGCCAAGCCATGATTTCTTGAGCAAGATTTGTCCAATAATTCTTAAACTTTTAAGTGTTTTTCCTTAAGGTGTTAGGAAGATTGTGAACCAAGAGTTAGTCAAGATTTCACACCCCTAGCCTTTAAAGAACCTCTTGGCCGAAACTTGACAAGTTGGAACCCTAAGTGTTATTCACTTTTTGGAGTTGGATCTTGAAGAGAAGTTGGTTAGGAGCTTCTACGGGTTTCTTGTAGTGGAAAGTGGTCCTATTTTAGGGCCAAGTCTTGGAAGACTTGGCCATTTCATTTCAAAACCCTCCCAAGAAAAACCCTCTCCCTTCTCTCTAGCTTTTTGAAGAAAACCTAGCTTAAGAGGAAACTGTTGGAGCGACGGCAAGAAGGAAAAGTGTGGGTAAACTTGTGGGAAGCGCTGGTCGACAAGTTTGACGGAAAAGAAGTGGAAGAGAGGGGCTTTTGTGGGTTTCTCCAAAGGTAAAAGTTTCCCCTTCTCTTGGTTATGAGTTATACTTGTTATAGTAGTTTAGAAATGAGCCTGAGGATGTTATATTTTAGTAGTTTAGAATTGAGCCTGAGGCTGTTATATTTGAATAGATTTGGATCTTGTTGTCTTGTTGAAACCGAAAATGGGCATGTTAGCCTTAAGATTTTAACTTCAATTTGGTTACTAATTTGGTCGTCGCATGTTGAAAAGGGGGATTGTAGTTGTTGAAGATGTCTAGGGCTAGAAATCATGTTAGACCTAAGAACTTGGATTGGAAAAGAGTTGGAAAGGGGTTTAGGATTGGTTTATTGTTGGCCAAGAATGGCCCGTCCACCCCGAGAGCTACCAAAAGATCCGGCCGTCTTGGCCTTCTTCTGCTGCTGATATCTGTCGACCCGTCGGTCTCTACGCTCCTCACATCCAAGTGCATGAGCCTGCATACGGGTAATGTCCATTCCTGGATGAAGAGCCACGCCCGCACAAGACTCGGCCATATAATCATCTAGCCCGGTGACGTAGCGGTGCACGGTCTCCATACTGCTACTGCGCGAGGACATATCGAGCCAAAGAATCGAACTCGACGTTGTACTCCCTAACTGTGCGCCCTCTCTGTCTCAGCAACAAAAACTTGTCGGCCCGTGCCCTCCTCATCTGCGGAGGCAAGAAGTGAGTGAGAAAAGCCTCCGAGAACTCGTCCATCTTCTTTGGAGTGCATGCTCTCCCCGGGAAAGCTCCCACGAATCAAACCAATCGACTGCGGTATCACGCAGCCGATGCGAACCAAAGATCACGGACTCGGTCTCTGAAGCCTTGATCACCCGCATGATCCTCTGTAACTGACGGATGAACTCCTGCGGATCATCCTCAGGTTTCCTACTCTTTCAACAATCAAGACCTTTACACTTCATATCAAGTCAAGGCACAACAAGGGAAATCAAATTCCTTTAACACACATGCATCTACTGCACTATATATTTTACAAATAGTCATGCTGGAGAGGATAGGAAGAATCACATACCTCGCGACGATTGTCGACAATAAGCAAAATGCTCCACAGTACTATCTCCCTTAAGTAGGATATGCTACTCGTAGTACTTCAATCCTATAAGGGTCATAAAACGTCTATCAATCTCTAGCTTCGAACGTAGAATAACTGAGTGCAAGGTCCCTACATTCTATGGAAATTTGGACAGAACTTCCTTTGTTTCTACTTACTATGCCACCTTTTTCAAGGCCGAAATTCAATAACCAACGCCACATTTAAGGCTCAATTAATTCAGCAAATACAAGGGGATTACACGCCTACTAATACGTGTAAAATTCCGCCCCACAACAACACAAAATAAACCAATAATCTCCATGCCATTCTTGGCCAACAATATAACCAATACTAACCCTTTTCAACTCTTTTCCAATTCAAGTTCTTAGGTCTAACATGATATCTAGCCTTAGACATCTTCAACAACTACAATCCCCCTTTACAACATGTGACGACCAAATTAGAAATCCAATTGAAGTTACAATCTTAAGGCTAACATGCCCATTTCGGTTTCAACAAGACAACAAGATCCAAATCTATTCACATATAACAGCCTCAGGCTCAATTCTAAACTACTAAAATATAACAGCCTCAGGCTCAATTCCAAACTACTAAAATATAACAGCCTCAGGCTCAATTCTAACTACTATAACAAGTATAACTCATAACCAAGAGAAGGGGAAACTTTTACCTTTGGAGAAACCCACAAAAGCCCCTTTCTTCTACTTCTTTTCCGTCAAACTTGTCTACCAGCGCTTCCCACAAGTTACCCACACTTTTCCTTCTAGCCGCCGCCCCAACAAATTCTCTTAAGGCTAGGTTTTCATCAAAAACTAGAGAGAAGGGAGAGGGTTTTTCTTGGGAGGGTTTTGAAATGAAATGGCCAAGTCTTCCAAGACTTGGCCCTAAAATAGGACCACTTTCTGGTAAAAATGATGGGAGGGACACTTGTCACCCTCCCATAGGTTTTAAAACAAAATATCCCCTGTTTTCAGCCCCTTATCGCGAAAAAATCCCGCCTTGGCGCCGCGGCCCCGCCGCCGGCGCCGCAGCGCTTCCACTTCCGAGAAAGGTTCCAGCGATTCGCGCCACGCGGCGCATTCGGCGCGGCTGCAACCCATGGACTCCCAAGTACAACCGGCGCCGCGTCAGATTCGGCGCGGCGCAGTACCTGAACTAAAATCGCTGCTTTGCTGGATCACGCACCAAACTTGAAACTTCCATAACTTTTGACTCCGATGTCCTATCGACGAACGGTTTGTTGCGTTGGAAACTAGATTTAACGGACTACACATTAGGCTTTTTAAACACCTCGAAATTCTTAACAACTGGGGTACACACTCCAAGGTAAACTCAAAATCCGTCCAACACATGTTTGTCAACTTATTTATCAACTTTCCAATCTAATATTCCGGGGTATGTTCTTATCTTAACTTCTTGAATTTACGGGGTGTAACATTCTCCCCCCCTTAGAAACATTCATCCCGAATGTTCCTTCTAAGTCTCCAAAACGCAGACGCCGGTATAGTTTTCACTACTGCACTTACAAAAATCAACCTTTGCCACTCATGGCCATAATATACTAACCACGCAAAACTCCAAATCCCAACCAATGAGGGATCACCTCTAACGTGCATAACATCACTAGTTTCTCCACCCCCGGTCTAAAGGATACTCTCGCCATAACCTTACTAATCCGCGTCATGAAGGCTACCACTTCCGTCTCACCCTACCGAGGGAATTATCCCACAAAACTCCACGTATATTATACACTCCGACAAAGATTAACCGTAAAGTCTTCTACTCAAGACGGCCTTACATCTAAGGTCTCAACTGTTATAAATTCTAAGGTTCAAAATTTTCTCATCCTCAGACTTACCCTTTTTCACTGACCAGGATTTTCAAACCACATTTTAACATAAAGTTATCCGAACATAACACTTAACACATTACCATAACATCAATGCCTACTAGTCTCTAGAGGGTTAAGAATATACCTGTAACCATTGCTTCACTTTCCCATTGTCGCTCTATTCATAATCCTGCCCTGCAGGGCGCCTAGCTATATAAGGCGATGAACCAGCCACCGATCCCGAAGGCTGAGTCTCTACATCTGTGCTACCCCTGGTCGGACAGACTCTCTCCAAATGGCCCTGTTGGCCGCAAGCATAAAAGTTGTCGAAGCAGTACGACACTCCCCACCATGATGCCTATCATAACGGCCATACCGAGGTGGGGGTGGCCTCTCCTGGCTAACTCCCCTTCCTCTCCGAACCACTGAATCTGCAACTAACCCGGTAGGCTGAGTCCTCCTACCTATATCCCTCCTACTAGGACATCCTCCCATCACATGGCCCTGACGGCCATAGGTATAATAATCTCCCAAACTAGCACGACACCCTGAGGATCATCCTCAGCTCTCTATCCATAGAACTCTGGCGAACTGCAACTCAAGAAATCCCGAAGTCTCAGACTATCGGATCTAGGGTGAACCACTGGTACTGCCGGAACCACCGGCTCCCGTCCGTCCTCATTCCCAACTCATTCTTTATTATTCAGGCTTAAGTCAAAAGACATTGCCGTAACACTACATTCAGTTAACACACGTACGTCTACCGTACTATATATATATTCCTTTAAAATACTTCAAGATTCTTATTATTCAGGCTTAAGTCAAAAGACATTGCCACACGTACGTCTACCGTACTATATATATATTCTTTTAAAATACTTCATGCTCAAGAGTATAGGAAGAATCACATACCTCGCGACGATTATCGACTATAAGCAAAACGCTCCACGGCTATAACCCGGCTAGCCTTGTCCACCTTCCAAGTAGTATATGCTACTTGCAGAACATTCAACCAATAAAGGTTATCAGTCTACTGTAAATACAGTCCTATGTAAGTACAGTTTAAACTTCTACTTATATTCTTCTGAAGCGATTTCAGTTCAAGTCTATTCTGTAATATCCTTCTATTACAGTTCAATTCTCTTTTATGAATCTTATATTCATTTCTATACAACTACAGTATGTAATTCCCAATTACAATAGAAGGACAGTAGTATTTACCTCGATGAGCCCAAAATTATCCAAGTATATAAGTCGCTCCTGAGCAACGTTAAGCTCCTACTCCGAGTGCTCCAATCCGCTCCAAACAACCCTTAGAAGTTCTACGCAACTTCTACTTAACACTTCAACCGACTATGAAGGTTTTCCTTAGGGTTTTGTTTAGTGGCTGAGGGAAAGTATAATAGTATTTCCGGGCTCTACGTATAGAGGTAACTTTGGAAAGTACTACAAGGTATTTGGGCTAAAGTATTTGGGCATTATAACAATACTTGGAGAGTATTTCTATACCACAAAGGGGGGTATTATACGAAAACAACTAGGCTAGGGGGGGGGGTGGTGCTCTCGGCCAAGGCTTCTCAAAAGAGGGGGGGGGGGGCTTTGGACGAACTTAACTTACAAAAGGGGAAGGGATTTCAAGACTTGGAAAATGATTTTAGGATGAAGAAGTTCATCAACTTAGGGGGGTATTTATAGGTCAAGCAATGGCCAACCAATGGCCAAGATCCATCCAAGTGTTAGGCAAGTGTAGGGCTAGGATTAAGCCAAGTGCACCTTATCCATCTACCACACCAACTTGCACAAAATATCCTACCTAACCAATGCCACCCATTTCGTCCATGCCGCCCACAATAGCTTCCAATGTGAGGGTGACACATGTCACCCTCCCGTTGGTCCAAAATGTTTCTTCTCTCGGAAAAATCCGCAAAAATTAGAAATGACATAGCCGGAATTTTCCCTTCGCAAGTCTTGTAGAACGTTTCGTCGAAAAACGACTCTTTTCGGCACTTGTGCCCAAATTTTCGAACCTTGCCAACTTTAAGGCTTAATTTTTTTTTTTTTACGTACGCCCTCACGTACATACTCTGGAAATACGGGGTATAACAAATACCTCATGCAGGCCATTGGAGTGGCCTATGCGGAGCTGCGGGAAGTTCCAAGACTAGACGCGCACATTAGATGCGCGAGCGAGTGGCGGCCGATCATGTGGCGGTGCAGACAGATCTCATGATCTGATTTATGACCTTGTTGATGCGTAGGTGTTAGTAGTCGGCTATGCCTTCGCATTTACCCCGCACGGTTTTATTATGACACAGTGGGACCCGATGTTCATGTGTATTCCTTGGTGCTTTTATATCATAGGCTGGCGGTGAGGAAGGTATTCCACGCATGATTGATGTTGTGGCGTGAGACCCATAGTTGTATTTGAGTAATGACTTTGAGGCGTGAGTCCACGACTTGACATCGCTTATTTATTGTGGAATCGTAGTTTGGTTATCATACATGTCTCCCTTTATATAGACTACTATGATTTCATTACGATATTTCGCCACATACTTGGTACCGTTATCGACCTCCCCGGGCTGCGTTCATGCCGCGGTAGGTACACCAGTGTTGATCCTCGCCATGTGGTCACGATTCAGCGTTTGGGAAGCTCCGTTTCTCCGAGGCTTATCTTTGGTATAGTCCCTGTTGTTGTAGGTGCTACATTCGTGGTATTGTCACGACCTGTTCAGGGCCGTGGATCGTGCCTCTGGCACCCAAGTAGTCATACCTCGAGTAATCAGCGGAAATATAAAGCAAGACATAAAACGCTTTATAAAACAAGACACGCTTTATGTGAGAAAACATCGCTTTCGGCATATATATATAAACATGGTTTAGCGATACATCCGACATCGCATAACATGACTCTGCACTTAAGGAAATATACAACTATGGCGGACAGGGCCGCCATACCTCGATCTGCATAAAACTATCTACAACAGGAGATCATACCCAAAAGTAGAGCCTCCTAAAAGATGGAGCTCCGACACCAACGTAGAGATCCTAAGAATGTGGATCTAGCACTGCCGCCTCTTACTCGCGGCATGAACGCAGCCCCAAGGAGGTCGACAACAGTACTAAGTATATGGAATCAGAAATACTTAAATGAAACATATCATTTTAAAAACAGCTTTGCAAGTATGTATGAAACAACCAAGGAAACCGCATAGTGCCACATCACAAACAAGAGCAGAATAGGTAAACTGTAATGTGTCTTTTCTAGGCTGCGAATGATCGGCAGGCCAATTGCGTAGTATCACTATGCAAGCCTAATCTCGACTCCGTAGTCCGCATAGGCCAATCACATAGGCCCGCATAGGGTACATAACCCCGCATCGAGGGTAGCTACTCGGCATCGCCCCGACTCGTCGTCCGCACGCCACATGGACCGCGTGAGGTATAACCCCGCACACTAACTCGAACTCCCAGAGCTCCGCATAGGTCCCTTGGACCCGCATGAGGTATTCTCGAATCATGGTCCTGCATCGCCGAGTCTACCCCGCGTCGGAGGCGCCTAACCCCTGCATATGTCAAGAGGTGAGTGATGCTACACTAACCTAACAGCTTATCGTTAAACAACATAAGCACAACAAGAATACTTTTTTTTACAAACGTTACAAGACACTAACACACATAGCATCATATCATGTCTACTTATCAAACCATCTTATTATTCTTTTCACAATTCAATATAAGTCTGTTTATAAACACATAGGCAAACTATTTCTTTTATCAATCTTAAGTGGTTATACTTAACTTCCCATAAGGCTAGTATAACTCTTAAGCTTCTGTTTAAAAACCAATTAGTTCTCTTCTGTTAAGAATGATTCAGTATTCTTATGAAATGCTTTCAGATCTTTATTATTCGTGCTTAAGCCGAGGCATCCGTAAGTGTTATTCAGGCTTAAGCCGTGAGGCATTGCCGTAAGTATTATTCAGGCTTAAGTCAAAGACATTGCCGTAGTTATATTTTAGTTAACACATGTACGTCTACCGTACTATATATATTGTAAAATATCATGCTTTAGGAAGAATCACATACCTTCTCGTGAAAACCACCGCCAAGTGAATATGTCGCAGAGAGTCAACCTATAATAGTCACAGATATCTATCAAAGACTACTCAAGGTCATTCTAAACAGAGGGTTCACAATTCTACTGAAAGTCTGGCAGACTTCCTACCCATGAGCTATATAAGTTCATCAGTGAAAAATTCTATGTAAGTACAATTTGATTATTCTTCTTTAAACCCTTCTATCGTGGTAACATTCAATTCTATTCTATAATAATCTTCTAAGTATTTAATACTTATTCTTATACTACAACAAAGATATATTCTCTAATTCAAAAGAGGTTAGGATTAGTTACCTGTAAGCCCAATAATATCCTAGAAAAGTCGCACTGAGCAAGGTTTTGCTCCTAAGTTGTATGCTCAGGAAACCTTAGAAGTTCTTCACAACTTCTACTAAGTACTAAGGTATTTGGGCTAGGGTATTTTGGGCATTATAACAATACAAGAAGGCAACTTTTCTACCAAGGGAGGGGGTAGATTTTTAGGCTAGTGGGGCCTCGCCAAACTACTAGGCTAGAGGGGGTGTATTCGCCAAGGGCCTTCACAAGGAGGGGAGGTGTTGGACGAAAAGGCTACAAGGAGGAGAGGAGAGGATTTTCAAGACTTGAAAGCTTTGTGGATGAAGAACTCTTCATCTCTAAGGGGTATTTATAGGTCAAGAAGTGGCCAACCAATGGCCAAGATTTAGACAAGTGCAAGGCAAGTGTAGGGTGAGGATTAACTATACACAAATATCCTACCAACTCCTTGACTTGTGCACAAGGCACAAAAACGTGCTCACCATGTCCAATCGGCCCAAATGGACGATTTCAAGTCCATCAATTGGAGGGTGACAAGTGTCGCCTCCGCTGGTCCAAAATGTTTCGCCTCTCGGAAAAATCCGCAAAAATTAGAAATGGCATAGCGGAATTTACCCTACGAAAAGCCGTGGAAACGTTTCGTCGGAAAACTATTCGCTTTGTGAGTTGTGCCCAAAGAAATCGCCCAAGCCTAAACTTTAAGGCTAAACTTTTGACGTATTCCCCACGCACATACTGGAAATACGGTATAACATTCTCTCCTCCTTAGAAACATTCGTCCGAATGTTCCTTCCCAAGACAATTAAACGATAAGATTCTTCATAACTTAAATACTTGCAAATGCCACACGCGCCACAAAACAACACTTAGGCATAAACGATAATGAAAATTTACAAGTAGGAAAGTGAATTACCCGGAGGTGGGGAATAGGTGAGGATACTTCGCCTCATGTCCTCTCGGCTTCCCACGTCATCTCCTCCCCGAGCTCGCTCCGCCACAAGACTTTGACGGAAGCCACGCCCTGGTCCGCAGACGCCTAACTCCGACGATCGACTATCGCTATGGGAATCTCTCATACGATAACCCCTGGTCACCGACATCACAATCGGGTGTACCTAGATGGATCCCGATACATCTCTCAAAGATAGATACGTGAAAAACCGGATGCATCGCCTCCGGATCGGACGGCAGATTCAACTCATAGCAACCTTGCCTACCTCGCGACAATCAAACGCCCGATGTACCTAGGGAGTTTCCTTCTTCCCGAATCTCATCACACCCTTCATGGGTGACACCTTTAGGAAAACCCAATCATGAACCTCGAACTCAAGATGCCGACGACGATGATCTGATCATACGACTACGACTCAGCCATTAATAGCCGCCTCGGATAAGCTTCACCTTATCCATCGCCGCATCAAATCTGGTCCCACTAGCTGCCCCTCGCCCACATCGAACCAACCTAGAGGCGATCTGCACTTCCTCCCATACAAGGCCTCATAAGGCGCCATCTGAATACTGGAGTGGTAGCTATTATTATACGCGAACTCAACTAAAGGCAAATGATCCTCCCAACTACCACTGAAGTCAATAACACAGGCTCGCAAAGATATCCTCGCAGTGCGGATAGTGCGCTCGCCCGTCCGCCTGTGGATGAAATGCGATCGTGCTCACCGCCCCTAAACCCTCGAAGGACCTCCGAAGTTAGCCAGAACCGGCTCTCATGCGATATGATCGGGTAGGGACTCCATGCGACCGACGATCTCTGATGTAAAGTCCGCATAATCCTCACCGAAAAGTCGCCCCGACGGAAGAAAATGGGCTGATTTTGTCACCGTCGACGATAACCCATATAGAATCATGTCTCTCCGAGTGCGAGGTAATCCCGTGATAAAATCCATGTTGATTACCTCCCACTTCCGTCGGGATCTCTATCGTCAGAATAAACCACCGTGCCTCCGTGCTCTACCTTCACTGCCGACAACACGCACCGAGCTACGAACTCGCAACGCGTCTCTTCAAGCCATCCCACCAATACACGATCTAAGGTCGTGGTACATCTTGGTCGACTTCGGATGGATAGAGTAACGCGCTACCGCAGTGCTTCCCCGAGAACTCGCTGCCAAGTCCTCAAACATCCGAACACACATGCGCCTCAAACCTTAGCACCCCATCGTGCTACCTCAGGACCCTTGCCCTCACGAAGAGTCAGATCACGATATCGAATCAAAGCCGGATCTCGAATCGCTCTTCACCTCCTCGACGATGGAAGACTCGCAACCTCACGAACTCTAACCCCATCGCTATCGAATCAATCAAACGGACACCAAGGCTCGCTAATCGATGCAAATCACGAACCATGTCCTCCTCTCTAGCTGCACATCCGATAGGCTCCCATCGACCTACGACTAAGAGCATCTGCCACAACATTGGCCTTCCCGGTGGTACAGATATCAACATCGTAATCCTTAAGCAACTCTAACCACCGCCTCGCCGTAAGTTCGGCTCCTCCGTCAAGATATACCGAGGCTCTTGTGGTCTCAGATAAATATCCACGTGAACCCCATACAAATAGTGCCAGATCTTCAAAGCGTGAATCACTACCGCCAACTCTAAATCACTGGGGTAGTTCTCTCGTGTTTCTTCACCGTCGGGATGCATATGCTATAACCCCGCCATGCCGCATCAACACACATCCCAACCCGATGCCCGACGATCACAATACACGACATAACCATCCGACCTCCGGAAGAGTAAGAACGGGCGCTGCCGCCTTCTTTCAAAGAATCGAAACCCCGCCACAAGCATCACCATCAAACTTGCCGCTTTCCGAGTCACCTAGTCAACGGTGCGTAGATAGAAGCAAACTTCTACGAATCGATAATATCCTGCAAGGCCCGTAAAATCGCGAACCTCTCGCCGAGTAGTAGGTCTAGGCCAAGTCCTCGATCGCTTCGATTCGCCAGACGACTAATGCCATCACCGGCAATATGCCCAAGAAACGCCATCAAGTCAACCAAAACTCACATTTGGAAAACTTGGCGCATAATCGCTGTCTCGAGAATCGCCCAAGCCTCAAATGCTCCGCATGCACCTGCTCGGAGCGAGAATAACCCAAAATATCATCACAGAACACTATCACAAACGTGTCCAAAAATGGTTTGAACACCCGGTTCATCAAATCCATGAATACCGCCGAGCATCGTCACCCAAAAGACATGACTCGAACTCATAATGCCCGCACGTCCTAAATGCAATTCTAGGGACATCCACCTCTCGACTCGCACTGATGATAGCCCGATCGCAGATCAATCTTGAGAAACATCTCGCACTCGCAACCGGTCGAACAAATCATCAATCCCGGGAAGCGGTATTCGTTCTTAATGGTCACCTTGTTCACCGCTCAGATCAACACATGCGCAGCGCCCCGCCCTTCTTCTTCTTCACGAACAATACCGTGCTCCCGGGAGAAACACTAGGCCCGATGAAGCCCTTCTCCAGAAATCTCTAAGCCGATCCTTCAACTCTCTCAACTCGGCAGTGCCATTCTCAGATGGGCGAATGGAAATAGGCCGAGTGTCCGCAATATGTCAATACAAAACTCAATCTCCTCTCGTGAGGATACCGGAGGTCATCCGAAACACGTCTGGGAACTTCACGACCATCGAATCGATCAAAATCTGGTACCGCAGCCTTCAAGATCAAACACCCGAACGAGATGGTAGATATACCCTTCTACACCATCTTCCTAGCCTCGAGGTAGAAATAAACCTACCCCTTGGCGATACTGCGTGCTCTCCCACTCAACAACCGGCCTCGTGAAATCGAACCGCATTACTTTCTCTGCAGCCAACATTGGCGTAGCAAGAAGCTAGCCAATCCATCCCCATAATCACGTCGTCGGTCATCTCCAACTCTATCAAGTCGGCCAGGTCCGACGATCAGAATGGTCACAGACAAGCTCTATATACCCGCCGAGCTACCACCGAATCACCCATCGCGTAGCTACTCGAAGGGTCTATGGACTCGTGCTCTATCCCTATCCTACTAGCAACAAGGGAGATATATAGACAGAGTAGAACCCGGATCTATCAAAGCATACACATCAAACCTGAACCGATAAGGTACCGTGGCGACATCGTGAGGCCTCCGATCTCGCTTACCGGACAAAGCATAAACGCGTTCTCGAGGACCGCTAGAATCGACCCGAGCCACGACCTCGCCGCGACTGGCCGACCCATGAGTACCTTGCCCTCCGTGGCGAGTAATCGCTGGGATGAAGACCGGCGAAAGAACTCGTAGCCGACCTACCATCTGCGACCGCCTTGGTCTGACAGCCGCATAGTGACCTCGCCGCTACAATCAAACAAACTCCCGTAGCACCACAACTCCCGGTGGGATCTACCGTGACGGCCACACCGGCGGGTGGTCTCGATCGCCGCACTCCGCCGCTCGACGCTCAAGTCCTGGGCCCTGGTCCGCCTCGAATATCTGGCCGTGGCTGAGGAAGGCGCAGGAGTGCTCGGGCTGGCCGTGGTGCAAATCTAGATCGCCGCCGAGGCCGCCACCACGATAGCCACCAAAAGACCACTGCCGCCTTCTTCTCACGCTGTCACAACCCGGCGGTCTCTACGCCTCACATCCAAGAGCATGAGCTCGCATGCGGTAATGTCCATACGGCCGAGAGAAACACCGCACACGACTTCGGCCATATAGTCGTTTCAGCCCGGTGACATAGCGGTGCACCCTATCCTCCATATTCGCTACCAATGCCGGGACATATCGAGCCAATGAATCAAACTCGACATTGTACTCCCGACGGCGCCTCTCTCGCCTCGGGTAAAAATCTATCACCCGCGCCTCTCATCCGTGGAGGCAAGAAGTGAGTGAGGAAAGCCTCCGAGAACTCATCCCAGTACTGGGACGCGTGCTCTCCCGATAACTCCCATGAATCAAACCAATCGATCGCGTATCACGCACCGATGTGAATCGGCGTCACAGACTCTCTCGAGGCCTTGATCACCTCACGATCCTCTCAAGCCGACGGATGAACTCCTGCGGATCATCCTCCCGCCTCGACCCGTAAAACTCGCGCTACAACTCAAGAAATCTCGTAGCCTCAAACTATTCGCCTCGGGTGTACCACGGTGCGGCCGTGGCGCTGAGCTGAACCGAACCGCCAGATCTCCTCTCTCAGACGGGCCACAACTTTAGCCAAAAGTCGGGCATCTCTCAGATTCTAACTCTCCGCCCCAGCCGTGGGACGGGAGGTGTGGGTACTGTGGTCTGTCTGGGCTGGCGGCGTCATAGAACTCGCCGTCTCGTATAGATCGGGCACGAGCCCTCGTGACTGGGTGTCTCGCTAGCGACTCCTCGCTTTGCCTCTTCGCCCGGTTGCCTTACGTGAGGCATAATCAGCATAGAAAGGAATACGTTAGAGGGTCCAACCTATAACACTCTCTAAAGCACGATCTCGTAATGAGAAGAATGGAAACCAATCCTAAATATCTTATAGCCTCCTCGATTATTGGTGTGGTGCACAACACACCGATAATCAAGACTCTACTAGATACGGTCAGAGACACTTTCCGAGGATTAATCGCTCGATACCACTTTTGTCACGACTGCGCCCGGTTCGTGGATCGTGCCTCACCGGCACCCAAGTAGTCATACCTCAGTAATCGGCGGAAATATAAAGCAAGACATGAAACAGCTTATAAAACAATACACGCTTTATGTGAGAAAACATCGCTTTCGGCATATATATATAAACATGGTTTAGCTACATCCGACATCGCATAACATGACTACAGCACTTCTAAGGAAATATACAACTATGGCGACAGGGCCCCGCCATACCTCGATCAGACAAAACTATCTACAACAGTGAGATCATACCCAAAAGTAGAGCCTCCGAAAAGATGGAGCTCCGACACCAACGTAGAGATCCTAAGAATGTGGATCTAGCACTGCTTGCCGCCTGCGGCATGAACGCAGCCCCGAAGGAGGTCGATAACAGTACTAAGTATATGAAATCAGAAATACTTAAATGAAACATATCATTTTAAAAACAGCTTGCAAGTATGTATGAAACAACTAAGGAAACCGCATAGTGCCACATCACAAACAATAGCGAATAGGTAAATCAGAATGTGTCTTTTCTAGGTGCGAATGATCGGCAGGCCAATTGCCCGTAGTATCACCATGCAAGCCTAATCTCGACTCCAGAGTCCGCATAGGCCAATCACATAGGCCCGCATAGGTACATAACCCCGCATCGAGGTAGCTACTCCTGATCGCCCCGACTCGTCGTCCGCATGGCCACGGACCGCGTGAGGTATAACCCCGCACACTAACTCGAACTCCCGTAGCTCCGCATAGGTCCCTTGGACCCGCATGAGGTATTCTCGAATCATGGTCCTGCATCACCGAGTCTACCCCGACGGAGGCAATTAACCCCTGATATGTCAAGAGGTGAGTGATGCTACACTAACCTAACAGCTTATCGTTAAACAACATTCGCACAACAAGAATACTCTTTTTACAAACGTTACAAGACACTAACACACATAGCATCCTATCATGTCTACTTATCAAACCATCTTATTATTCTTTTCACAATTCAATATAAGTCCGTTTATAAACACATAGGCAAATCAAGTTTCTTTTATCAATCTTAAGTGGTTATACTTAACTTCCCATAAGGCTAGTATAACTCTTAAGCTTTAAAAACCAATTAGTTCTCTTCATTAAGAATGATTCAAGATTCTTATGAAATGCTTTCAGATCTTTATTATTCAAAGCTTGAGGCATTCTGCAGTGTTATTCGTGCTTAAGCCGTGAGGCATTCCGTAAGTATTATTCAGCTTAAGTCAAAGACATTGCCGTAGTTATATTTTAGTTAACACATGTACGTCTACCGCACTATATATATTGTAAAATATCATGCTTTAGGAAGAATCACATACCTTCTCAAATAAAACCACCGCCAAGTGAATATGTCGCACAGAGAGTCACCTATAATAGTCACAGATATCTATCAAAGACTACTAAAGGTCATTCTAAACAGAGGGTTCACAATTCTACGGAAAGTCGGGCAGCACTTCCCTACCCGGTGAGCTATATAAGTCTACTGTGAAAACAGTCCTATGTAAGTACAGTTTGATTATTCTTCTTTTAAACCCTTCTACTGTGGTAACAGTTCAATTCTATTCTACAATAATCTTCTAAGTATTTAATACTTATTCTTATACTACAACAGTATATATTCTCTAATTCAAAAGAGGGTTAGGATTAGTTACCTCGGTAAGCCCAATAATATCCTAGAAAAAGTCGCGCCTGAGCAAGGTTTTGCTCCTAAGTTGTATGCTCCAAGGAAACCTTAGAAGTTCTTCACAACTTCTACTAAGTACTAAGGTATTTGGGCTAGGGTATTTTGGGCATTATAACAATACAAGAAGGCAACTTTTCTACCAAGGGGGGTAGATTTTTGGCTAGGCAGTGGGGCCTCGGCAAACTACTAGGCTAGAGGGGGTGTATTCGCCAAGGGCCTTCAAGGAGGGGGAGGTGTTGGACTAAAAGGCTACAAGTGGAGAGGAGAGGATTTTCAAGACTTGAAAGCTTTGTGGATGAAGAACTCTTCATCTCTAAGGGGTAGTTATAGGTCAAGAAGTGGCCAACCAATGGCCAAGATTTAGACAAGTGCAAGGCAAGTGTAGGGTGAGGATTAACTATACACAAATATCAGACCAACTCCTTGACTTGTGCACAAGGCACAAAAATCGTGCTCACCATGTCCAATTCGGCCCAAATGGACGATTTCAAGTCCATCAATTGGAGGGTGACAAGTGTCGCCTCCCGTTGGTCCAAAATGTTTCGCCTCTCGGAAAAATCCGCAAAAATTAGAAATGGCATAGCGGAATTTACCCTACGAAAGTCGTGGAAACGTTTCCGGAAAACTATTCGCTTTGTGAGTTGTGCCCAAAGAAATCGCCCAAGCCTAAACTTTAAGGCTAAACTTTTGCGTATTCCCTTACGCATATACCGAAATACGGTATAACGGTATGGCGGGCCCCGTCCGTCGTTGTTGTCATATCATTCGTAGAGGTCTGTAGTAATGTTGTGGGCAGAGTTGTAATGGGATGTAACTGTTCGGATTTAAGCTTTTATATATATATATGCCGAAAGACAACTTTTCTTCAGATAAACATGTGTCTCCGTTACATTGTTTCATGTTGTGTTTTATATTCCGCTGATTACTCTGATGATATATCACTAGGGTGCCCGGTAGGCACGACCACGCCCGGTTCGGTCGTGACAAAAGTGGTATCGAGCGATTAATCCTCGGAAAGTGTCTACGACCGTATCTAGTAGAGTCTTGATTATCGGTGTGTTGTGCACCACACCAATAATCGTGAGGCTATAGGATATTTAGGATTGGTTTCCATTCTTCTCACTCGAGATCGTGCCTTAGAGTCAGTGTTAAAAGTTGGACCTCTAACGTAATTCCTTCCTTACCGCTTATGCCTCGCGTAAGGCAACCCGGCCCGTGGCGGCAAGGCAGCCGAGGGAGCTGCGAGTAGAGCACAGAGGGTTACTAGGGCACAGGCCCAATCATCACCTGGGGTGGTGCTTCATTCGGGGAGTTCTGCAACGTCGCCACAAAGAGAGTTTAGCACAATGGCGGCAGCCTCATCACGGCCATGATAGTTGAACCTTCAGTTCCACGACCAGTAGCAGAAAGTACAGATTGCAAAGAGACGGCCCTGATACTAGCTAAGGATGTAGCTACCAGAGAGTATATGATGTACCGATTTATCACGGGTCTTGATGATTATCTAAGAGAGGGTTTAGAAGGAACATTCGGGACGAATGTTTCTAAGGAGGGGAGAATGTTATACCCCGTATTTCCAAAGTATGTACGTACGGACGTACGTACGAAAGTTTGAGCCTTAAAGTTAGGCAAGGTTCGAAATTTTGTTCACAACCCCCGATTAGAATCGTTTTTCGACGAAACGTTTTACAAAACTTGCGTAGGGAAAATTCCGGCTATGTCATTTATAATTTTTGCGGATTTTTCCGAGAGACGGAACATTTTTGGGCCAACGAGAGGGTGACACTTGTCACCCTCAAGTGGACGGCAATGGGGGTGTTACACCCCGTAAATTCTAGAGGATAGATAGGTTGGCAAACATGTGTTGGAAGGATTTTGAGTTTACCTTTGAGTATTGGACCCCAGTTGTTAAGGATTGTAAGGTGTTTAAAAGGCCTAGTGTGTAGTCCGTTGAATCTAGGTCCCAACGCAACCAACCGTTCGTCGATTGGACATCGGAGTCAAAAGTTATGGAAGTTTCAAGTTTGGCGCGCAAGTAAAGCGATGACTTGATTCGGGGTTCAGTACGCGCGCCGAGAGCGTGGCGCGCGCCATTGTACCGAGGGTCTGCGTGTTGCGCCGCGCGCCGAATGCGAGGTCGCGGCGCCACGCGCTGCAATTATTTTCGAAGTGTTAGCGCCGCGCGCCGAGGCGGCGCGCGCCGAGGCGGATTTTTATGCGCAGAAGTGACGAAAAACAGGATATTTCGTTTATAACCTATGGGAGGGTGACAAGTGTCCTCCCATCCTTTTTATCGCAGTGGTCCTATTTTAGGCCAAGTCTTGAAGACTTGGCCATTCCATTTCATTTCATTTCAAAACCCTTCCATGGAAACCCTCTCCTTCTCTCTAGTTTTTGGAAGAAAACCTAGCTTTAGAGAGATTGTTGGGCGGCAAGAAGAAAAAGTGTGGGTAAACTCGTGGTAACGGTGGGCGATTTTGACGGAAGAGGTGGAAGAAAAAGGGCTTTGTGGGCTATTCCTTAAGGTAAAAGTTTCCTTTCTCTTGGTTATGAGCCTAAGGTTTGTTTTATTTTAGTAGTATAGATCCGTGAGCTGAGGTCATTATATTTAGAGTTTGAATAGATTTGTGAGCCCGAGGTTGTTATAGTTAAGTTTGTATAGATTTGTGAGCCTGAGGTCATATAGTTAAGTTGGCTTAGATTTGGATCTTGTAGCCTTGTTGATTTGGCCTTGTGAAGGTGGCAAGTTAATAGAAACAAAGGAAGTTCTGTCAATTTCCGTAGAATGTAGGGGCCTTGTACTTAGTTTACTCTACGTTGAAACTAGAGTTTGATAGGCGCTTATGGCCCTTATAGGATTGAAGTACTACGTGTAGCATATTCTTCTTAAGGAGATAAGATCGTGGAGCATTTTGCTTAGTGTCGACAATCGTCGCGAGGTATGTGATTCTTCCTATCCTCTTCAAAGATGACTATTTGTGAAATATATAGTGCGGTTGACGACGCGTGTGTTAAAGGAAATTGATTTTCCAAATTGTGTCTTGACTTGTTATGAAGTGTAAAGGGCTCATTAGGTGTAAGAGTAGTAAGTCTTGTCCGTTAGTAATGGGCACTCGGTGCTTAAAGAATGAGCCCTCTTGGTCTCATAAATGTTTATGTGGTAATTGGTTGGTTTAAAACATAAAGGGGTTATAACGGCTTTATGGGAAGTCAGTTATAACAACTTTATGTGAGTAAAAGAACGGTTGTTGATTGGTGGAAGTTAAGAGACTTGATCTTGTAAGATAAGAGACTTAACTTAGAATTGTGAAAGTTTTGTAATGTATTCAAAAGTTGTAAAACCTCATTCGTGAGTAATGAGTAATACTTGGTTTTTGAAAACTTAAGAGTTATACTAGCTTTATGGGAAGTTAGGTATAACGGCATAAGAATGTGGAATGGATTTCGAAAGTGGGAACAAGTATCGAACACACCACTGCAGCGCTAATAAAGGAAATGGTTTCACTAATTGATTATATTAAAACCAAGAGAAACCTCCATCCGCATAGAAACTAAGATAAGACAAAATGATATTACATTTCCTAGATCATGGTCGCTAAATGAGAATCATTGATAACAAGTTCGACTTTTCTTAAAATTCCAAAGAATGAACTTAATGGATTGCAAAGGATAATGTACTGGATTTTGGAAAAGAGAAGTAACTTGAGTTTGAAAGTATAAATCACTTGTTTTCAAATATCGAACTTTTCTTAAGGGAAAAGTAAATGACTTGGTTTTAAAAGGTAGGAATACTTGACCTTAAAGGAGTTAATTACTTGGACTTTTAAAAGGTATACTTGACGTTATGTTAATTGTGTTTGAAGTCGTGTTTTAAACATGAATGTGTGTGATACTACGTGTGATAGTATCGTATGGTTTCTACGTAAAGAGAGGTCTTTGAAGGTAGGAAAGAATGTAGTATTTTGGGGTTGGAACCCGGTTTGTTGACTTAAACGAAGGTACTTTGAGTTGTGTGTAACCTGTCTGTGCTTGTGGTGATAGTTTTGTTGTTGTGCAAGTGTTTGACTTTGTGCTACCGAGTCTCTCGACGAGGGCGGATATCGGGTGGTATGATGGACATATCGACACGCGTTGGGTAGCCCACGGTATGCTTCCACTATATTGATCCTTTGGGACATATCGACACGTTGGGTAGCCCACGTATGCTTCTATTGTGAGTGTTATCTTGTAAACCGGTTTGGACATACCGACACGTTGGGTAGCCCACGAGTATGCGTCCACAGCGAGTATTATCCGGTATTTGTTTGGACATACCGACACGTTGGGTAGCCCACGAGTATCGTCCACATGAGTATTATCCGGGTATTTGTTTGGACATACCGACACGTTGGGTAGCCCACGAGTATCGTCCACGTGAGTATTATCTTGTTATTGGTTGGGACATACCGACACGTTGGGTAGCCCACGAGTATCGTCCACCGTGAGTACTATCTTGTTATTGGGTCGACATACCGACACGTTGGGTAGCCCACGAGTATCGTCCACTTTGAGTAATGATCTTTCGCGTGAGTCCACGACTTGATGTGATTTGATTTGATCGAATCAGATATACGTGGTGTCTCGTAGTTTGGTTATCATACATGTCTCTGCTTTCCTTATAGACTATTATGATTTCATTTACGATTTTTCTGCTTCGCATACTCTGCACTGTTATCGACTTCTTCGGCCGCGTTCATGCCGCAGTTGAGATACATCGCTTGTTGATCCGCACTTTGGATCGCTGTTCGGTTCTCGAAAGCTCCATTCCTTCGGAGACTTTGTCATTTAGTACGGTTCACGAGGTTGTAGAACTTTTGTACATTCGTGGTATGGCGGCCCCGTCCCGCCGAGATGTTATAAAAATTCTTAGAGGTGCAGAGTAATCGATGTGGCGGGGATTGTAATCGTCAGTGTTAGTTATTTTCGTAAAAGGTAACCGATTGGTTAGCCTGTTTCCTCTTTTCATTGGTTATCATGTATGAGTTTTAATTTCGCTGATTTTCTCGATGTTGTTTGACTACTTGGGTGCGGGTAAGGCACGATCGCGCCCGGTTTGGTCGTGAAGTGGTATCGAGCGATTAGTCTCGGAAAGTGTCTGACGCATCGTGTTCAGTAAGTCTTGATTATCGATGTGTTGTGCACCACATCTATAATCGGGAGGTCATGGACATTTAGGATTAGTTTCTATTCTTCTCATTACGAGATCGTGCCTTAGAGCCGTGTTGTAAGTTGGACCTCTCGACGTGTTTCGTTTTTACCGCTATGCCTCGCGAAAGGCAACCAGGCCCGAAGCGGCAAGGCGAGAGGAGTCGCGAGTAGAGCGGCGGCCTCTACAGAGACCACGATACGAGCCTCCACCCCACTGCAGGAGCAGAGAGATGGGTTACAAGAGTTGGCGATTATTGCCGTTGTGGCGACACGAGGATAGGCCGGACGCAACAGCCCAAAGAGCACCATGGTTCACCCGAGATCGGATAGTTTGAGGTCGGGACTTTCGAGTTGTGGCCCGCCGAGTTCTACGTCGAGGCACGAGGATGATCCGCAGGAGTTCATCAAGCGATTCTACCGGATCGTAGAGTGATCGAGGCATCGGAGACCGAGTCGGTGGTCCTAGGTTCGCGTCGGCCGCGTGATACCGCGATCGGTTTTGATTCGTGAGCCGTCCGGAGGGCATGCACTTCCAGCCAGATGGGACGAGTTCTCGAGGCATTTCTTGCACATTTCCGCCTCCACGATGGAGAGGACTCGCCGATGATTTTTGATGTTGAGGCGAGCGGCGTGCGGTTGAGAGTACAACGCGGAGTTTAACTCACTAGCTCGATGCGTCCCGCGTTAGTAGCGACATGGAGGGCAGAGTGCACCGCTATGTCACGAGGCTTGATGACTATTTGGCGAGAGTTGCTCGAGTAGCTCTTCACCGCACGATTGCCCGCACGAGCTCATGCACTTGGATGTGAGGCACGTGAGTCGGCGGAATGACCAAGATCACAGAGTAGGGCCAAGGCGCAGGTCCTTGGTGACCTTCGGGCAGCAAAGAGGTTAGTTATGCGCCCGCCAAGACGGAGTGCTCCACCACGCCGTCGGGGCGTTCGAAAATTCGGGAGCGGTCGGGCTCCGAGTTTGAGTTTTGGGGATCGGGATGTTAGTCGGATGGGACCACCCTTACCTCGTTGTGACCATTGTGGTAGGCTCCACGATGGGAGTGTCGCTAATAGGGAATCTGTTTTACACGCGCCAGCCGCCATTTTGCAAGGAATTGTCCCACCGAGATAGCGCGAGGTTGAGATTCACCGGGATCGGTGGACGATTCACCACCTCCTCCTTTGTGCGTCGTCGGAAAGAACATGAGTAGAACGACAAGAAGGAAGTGAAGCAATAGTTACTGGTATGTTCTTAACCTCAGAGTATTGTATGCTTTGATGTTGTGGTGATGTGTTGAGTGCTATGTTCGGGTAGCTTTGTGTGTATATAATGTGTTTTGGAAGCATGGTTAATAAAGAGGGTAAGTTTGGGGATGAGAAAAATTTTGAACCTTAGAATTTATAACAGTTGAGACCTTAGATGTAAGGCCGTCTTGGGTAGAAGCCTTTACTGTTAATCCTTGTCGGAGTGTATGGTATACATGGAGTTTTGTGTGATGATTCCATGGGTAGTTTGCGATGGAAGTGGTAGCTTCCATGACGTGGATTAGTAAGATGGACGAGTTGGAGGTAGTGACTCCGGTGGTAGAAAGCAGGCGATCGAATTGTGTAACGTGTACTAGAGAGGGGTTTGAGTGTACTATGTAGGTAAGACGAGTAAGGAGAGTATCCTTTAGACCAAGGGAGGAGAAAATAGTGATGTTTGCACGTTAGAGGTGATTTCCCCGTTAGCTGGAATTTGGAGATGCGTGATTTCTATATTATGGCCATGAGAGGCATAAATGAGTTTTGGTAGGTATAGTAGTGACGACTATACCGGCGCATGTGTTCTGAAGACTTAGAAGGAACATTCGGACGAATGTTTACGAGGAAGAATGTTACACCAGTAAATTCTAGAGGATAGATAGGTTGGCAAACATGTGTTGGAAGGATTTTGAGTTTACCTTTGAGTATTGGACCCCAGTTGTTAAGGATTGTAAGGTGTTTAAAAGGCCTAGTGTGTAGTCCGTTGAATCTAGGTCCCAACGCAACCAACCGCTCGCCGATTGGACATCGAGTCAAAAGTTATGGAAGTTTCAAGTTTGGCGCGTCAAGTAAAGCGATGACTTCGTCAGGTTCAGCGCGGCGCCGAGAGAGCGAGGTCGCGCCGATTATGCGAGGGTCTGGGTGTTGGCGCCGCGCGACGCAGGGCCGCGCGCTACGCGTGCAATTATTTTCTGAGCAGTGTTAGCGCCGGAGGCGGGCCGCGCGCCGAGGCGGATTTTTGCGCAGAAGTGACGAAAAACAGGATATTTCGTTTATAACCTATGGGAGGGTGACAAGTGTCCTCCCATCCTTTTATCGATAAGTGGTCCTATTTTAGGCCAAGTCTTGAAGACTTGGCCATTCCATTTCATTTCATTTCAAAACCCTTCCATGGAAACCTCTCCTTCTCTCTAGTTTTTGAAGAAAACCTAGCTTTAGGGAGATTGTTGGGCGGCGGCAAGAAGAAAAAGTGTGGTAAACTCGTGGTAACGCTGGTGGGCGATTTTGACGAAGAGGTGGAAGAAAAAGGGGCTTTGTGGGCTATTCCTTAAGGTAAAAGTTTCCTTTCTCTTGGTTATGAGCCTACAAGGTCTTTTATTTTAGTAGTATAGATCTGTGAGCCCGAGGTCATATATTTAGAGTTTGAATAGATTTGTGAGCCCGAGGTTATAGTTAAGTTTGTATAGATTTGTGAGCCTGAGGTCATTATAGTTAAGTTGGCTTAGATTTGGATCTTGTAGCCTTGTTGATTTCGGCCTTGTGAAGGTGGCAAGTTAATAGAAACAAAGGAAGTTCTGTCCATTTCCGTAGAATGTAGGGCCTTGTACTTAGTTTACTCTACGTTCAAACTAGAGTTTGATAGGCGTTTTATGGCCCTTATAGGATTGAAGTACTACGTGTAGCATATTCTTCTTAAGGGAGATAGTCTTGTGGAGCATTTTGCTTAGTGTCGACAATCGTCGCGAGGTATGTGATTCTTCCTATCCTCTTCACATGACTATTTGTGAAATATATAGCGCGTTGACGACGTGTGTTAAAGGAAATTGATTTTCCAAATTGTGTCTTGACTTGTTATGAAGTGTAAAGGGCTTCATTAGGTGTAAGAGTAGTAAGTCTTGTCCGTTAGTAATGGGCACTCTGCTTAAAGAATGAGCCCTCTGGTCTCATAAATGTTTATGTGGTAATTGGTTGGTTTAAAACATAAAGGGTTATAACGGCTTTATGGGAAGTCGATTATAACAACTTTATGTGAGTAAAAGAACGGTTGTTGATTGGTGGAAGTTAAGAGACTTGATCTTGTAAGATAAGAGACTTAACTTAGAATTGTGAAAGTTTTGTAATGTATTCAAAAGTTGTAAAACCTCATTCGTGAGTAATGAGTAATACTTGGTTTTTGAAAACTTAAGAGTTATACTAGCTTTATGGGAAGTTAGGTATAACGGCATAAGAATGTGGAATGGATTTCGAAAGTGGGAACAAGTATCGAACACACCATCAAATACTTAATAAAGGAAATGGTTTCACTAATTGATTATATTAAAACCGATGAAACCTCCATCTGCATAGAAACTAAGATAAGACAAAATGATATTACATTTCCTAGATCATGGCTGCTTAAATGAGAATCATTGATAACAAGTTCTGACTTTTCTTAAAATTCCAAAGAATGAACTTAATGGATTGCAAAGGATAATGTACTGGATTTTGGAAAAGAGAAGTAACTTGAGTTTGAAAGTATAAATCACTTGTTTTCAAATATCGAACTTTTCTTAAGGGAAAAGTAAATGACTTGGTTTTAAAAGGTAGGAATACTTGACCTTAAAGGAGTTAATTACTTGGACTTTTAAAAGGTATACTTGACGTTATGTTAATTGTGTTTGAAGTACGTGTTTTAAACATGAATGTGTGTGATACTACGTGTGATAGTATCGTATGGTTTCTACGTAAAGAGAGGTCTTTGAAGGTAGGAAAGAATGTAGTATTTTGGGGTTGGAACCCGGTTTGTTGACTTAAACGGCGTACTTTGAGTTGTGTGTAACTTGCATGCTTGTGGTGATAGTTTTGTTGTTGTGCAAGTGTTTGACTTTGTGCTACCGAGTCTCTCGACGAGGGCCTGATATCGGGTGGTATGATGGACATATCGACACGTTGGGTAGCCCACGTATGCTTCCACTATATTGATCCTTTGGGACATATCGACACGTTGGGTAGCCCGGGTATGCTTCTATTTAAGTGTTATCTTGTAAACCGGTTTGGACATACCGACACGTTGGGTAGCCCACGGTATGCGTCCACGTGAGTATTATCTGGGTATTTGTTTGGACATACTGACACGTTGGGTAGCCCACGAGTATGCGTCCACAGTGAGTATTATCACGGGTATTTGTTTGGACATACCGACACGTTGGGTAGCCCACGCAGTATCGTCCACGTGAGTATTATCTTGTTATTGGTTGGGACATACCGACACGTTGGGTAGCCCACGGTATCGTCCACTGTGAGTAATATCTTGTTATTGGGTTGGACATACTGACACGTTGGGTAGCCCACGAGTATGCGTCCACTTTGAGTAATGATCTTTCGGCGTGAGTCCACGACTTGATGTGATTTGATTTGGTGAATCAGATATACGTGGTGTATCAGAGTTTGGTTATCATACATGTCTCTGTTTTCCTTATAGACTATTATGATTTCATTTACGATTTTTTTGCTTCGCATACTCTGCACTGTTGTTGTCGACTTCTTCGGGGCTGCGTTCACGCCGCAGTTGAGATACATCGCTTGTTGATCCGCACCTTTGGATCGCTGTCGCCTCGAAAGCTCCATTCCTTCGGAGACTTTGTCATTTGGTACGGTTCCTCGAGGTTGTAGAACTTTTTGTACATTCGGGGTATGGCGGGCCCCGTCGCCGAGATGTTATAAAAATTCTTAGAGGTCCATAGAATCGATGCAAGCGCGGATTATCGCTCGTGTGTTAGTTATTTTCAGAAAAGGTAACCGATTGGTTAGCCTGTTTCCTCTTTTCATTGGTTATCATGTATGAGTTTTAATTTCCGCTGATTTTCTCTGATGTTGTTTGACTACTTGGGTGCCCGGGTAAGGCACCAGTCGCGGGCCCGGTTTCGGGTCGTGACAGGGGGCTTTTGCCTTGGACGATTGGGAGGGTTTTGGGGCCTAAAACATGGGCCATTGTTTGTGGAGTGATTTTAGGAGTAGGTTAGGGGGCACTTGGGCAAATCTTGGACCTCCACTTGCCCCCCACTTGGCTTGATCATGGCCATTGAACTCCCTATAAATACCCCCCCTTTGTGAAGACTTCTTCATCTAAACTTCTAAGTCTTGAAAGCTCTCTTCCTCCCCCTTAGTGTAGTGTCTCGTCCAAGAGCCCCCCCTCCCCCCTTTGAGAAGGCCCTTGGCCGAAACCCTTCCCCCCTTCCTAGTGGCCTTTGGCCGAGAAGTACCTACCCCCCCTCCTTGTGGTGTTGTTCTCGTGAAACACCCCCCCTCTTGGTAGAAATACTCTCCAAGTATTGTTATTATACCCAAAATACCTTATCCTTATACCTTGTAGTATTCCAAAAGTTACCTCTTTACGTAGAGCCCGAAAATACTACCTTTTGTCCTTTTTGTCTCAAACCGAAACCCTAAGAAAAAATCTTCATAGTCGGTTGAAGTGTTGAGTAGAAGTTGCGTAGAACTTCTAAGGGTTGTTTGGAGCGGGTTGGAGCACCCGGAGTAGGAGCTAAACGTTGCTCAGGATCGACATTTATACTTGGATAATTATGGGCTTATCGAGGTAAATATCTTGTCCCCCTATTGTAATTGGTAATTACATACTGTAGTAGTATAGAAATGAATATAAGATTCATAGAAGAGAATTGAACTGTAATAGAAGGATATTACAGAAAGACTTGAACTGAAATCGCTTCAGTAGAATATTAAGGTAGAAGTTGATAGACTTATATAACCGTTATAGGTTGAAGTATTGCGAGTAGCGTATTCTACTCGGAGGGTGGAAAAGGCTAGCCGGACTACAGTACTTTGGAGCTATTTGCTAATAGTCGATAATCGTCGCGAGGTATGTGATTCTTCCTATACTCTTGAGCATGATATTTTAAAATATATATAGTACGGTAGACGTACGTGTGTTAAGCCTGAATAATAATTACGGCAATGTCTTTTGACTTAAGCCTGAATAATAATTACGGCAATGTCTTTTGACTTAAGCCCGAATAATCTTGAAGTATTTCAAAAGAATACTGAATCATTTTTAACAGAAGAGTAATACTTGGTTTTAAAAGCTTAAGAGTTATACTAGCTTTATGGGAAGTTAGGTATAACGGCTTAGGAGAGATAAAAAGAATGATTTATTGATTTAAGAAGTTAAGAGACTTGACTTAATTGAATTTTGTTAAAAAGTGTGAAACCTCATTCGTGAGTAATGAGTACTTGGTTTTTAAAAGGAATACTATTTTACTGATTTCGGAAATCAGAATAAGTAACGAACAGACCACAGCAGCGCTAATAAAGGGAAACGTATTGACTAATCAAGTATTATTAAAACCAGTAGAAACCTCCATCTGCATAGAAGCTAAGATGAGACAAAATGATATTACATTTCCTAGACCATGGCTGCTGTTATAAGATTGTTATAAACAAGAATAACCTACTCACATATAAGGTATATGTTTCTCAAATTGTTTTAAAGGAGAAGTACATCATTAAGTGATTAAAACTATGAACTACGAAACCTTTCGAAAATGAGAAACTTGAGCATTTGAAATTAGGCAAACTTGAACGTTTGGAAAATAATGTGGTTACTTGATTTTACAAAAGGAAGTGTTTGGGTTTACTTCTAAAGATAGTCACTCTATTTTTATACTACGGGTATTGTGTGACTTTTGTGAAAGAAACAGATCTTTTAAAAAGAGTTAATGTATGAAGTACTTTGGGGATAAAAACCCGATCTTGTTAATCATATAGTAGAAAGTACCTTGTGTGAATAACTTGGTTGTGTTGGTTTGTGATAATCTTGTAATACTTTCTTGTTGATTTGATAAGTACTCATGCTAGGATGCTACGTGTGTTAGTATCTTGTGATGATTGTGTAAAGGGGTTTCCCTCGATTGCGCTTAAGTTGTTTAACGATCAGCGTTATGTTGGTATTGTACCACTCACCTTGACTTGATCCCGAGGTTAAGGCGCCTCCGATGCGGGGTAATACTCGTGCACTGTGACTATGATTCGAGGATACCTCATGCGGGTCCCGGACCTATGCGAGCTACGAGTTCGAGTTAGTGCGGCCTTTATGGTCACGCGGCCCATGTGGCCACGCGATCGCGAAGTCGAGCGGATGCCGGAGTAGCTACCGATGCAAGGAATACCTGCGGGCCTATGAGGTTGGCCTATGCGAGTCGCGGGAAGTTCGAGGCTAGACGCGCACATTTGATACTGCGCGTGTGGCGGCCGATCATGTGGCGATCTAGACAGATCTTATGATCTGATTTATGACCTTGTTAGTACCGTGGGTTTTTAGTAGTCGCCACGCTTCGCATTACTTACCCCGACGGTTTTATTATGACACAGTGGGACCGGTGTTCATGTGTATTCCTTGGTGCTTTGATATCATAGATCGGCGTGAGGAAGGTATTCCACGCATGATTGATGTTATGGGCGTGAGACGATAGTGATATTTGAGTGATGACTTTGAGGCGTGAGTCCACGACTTGACATGATCGCTTATTTATTGGAATCGTAGTTTGGTTATCATACATGTCTCTGTTTTATATAGACTACTATGATTTCATTTACGATTTTTCGCCACATACTTGGTACTGTCTTGACCTCCTTCCGGGCTGCGTTCATGCCGCAGGTAGAGGTACACCAGTGTTGATCCTCGCTCTTAGGATCGCAGTTCAGTGTTTTGGGAAGCTCCGTTTCTCTGGAGGCTTATCAGTGGTATAGTCCCCTGTTGTTGTAGGTATTTACATTCAGGGGTCTGACGGGGCCCTGTCCCGCCATTGTTGTCATATCATTCTTAGAGGTCTGTAGTACTGTTGTGGAAGTGCTGCCCAATTTTTCCGTAGAATCTTGTATCTAGATTTATTCTACCGAGTAGTCTAGACATTGATAGACTTGTATAACCTTTATAGGTTGAAGTACTGCGAGTAGCGTATTCTACTCGAAGGGTGGAAAAGGCTAACCGGACTACAGTACTTTGGAGCTATTTGCTAATAGTCGATATGAATTTTGTTAAAAAGTGTGAAACCTCATTCGTGAGTATTGAGTACGTGGTTTTTAAAAGGAATAATGTTTTACTGATTTCGGAAATCAGAATAAGTGTCGAACAAACCACAGCAGCGCTAATAAAGGGAAATGTAATGACTAATAAAGTATTATTAAAACCGATGAAACCTCCATCTGCATAGAAGCTAAGATGAGACAAAATGATAGTACATTTCCTAGATCATGGCTGCTTTAATAAGATTGTTATAAACAAGAATAACCTACTCACACATAAGACATATGTTTCTCAAATTGTTTTAAAAGGGAATTATATTCTTAAGTGATTAAGACTATGAACTACGAAACCTTTCGAAAATGAGAAACTTGAGCATTTGAAATTAGGCAAACTTGAACGTTTGGAAAATAATGTTGTTACTTGATTTTACAAAGGGAAGTGTTTTGGTTTACTTAAAAAGATAGTCATTCTATTTTTAGACTACGGGTGTTGTGTGACTTTTGTGAAAGATACGGATCTTTTAAAAAGTTAATGTATGAAGTACTTTGGGGATAAAACCCGAACTTGTTAACATAAAGTAGAAAGTAACTTGTGTGAATAAACTTGATTGTGTTGGTTTGTGATAGCCTTGTAATACTTTCTTGTTGATTTGATAAATAAACATGTTAGGATACTACGGGTGTTAGTATCTTGTGATGTTTGTGTAAAGGGGTTTCCCTTGATTGTGCTTATGTTGTTTAAACGATAAACTGTTATGTTAGTATTATATCACTCACCTTGACTTGATCCCGGGGGTTAAGCTGCCCTCCGATGCGGGGTAGACTCAGGCGGGTCTGTGTGACCTATGATTCGAGAATACCTCATGCGGGTCCAGGGGGCCTATGCGGAGCTACGAGAGTTCCAGGTTAGTGTGCGGGGTTATAACTCATGCGGTCTATGTGGCCATGCGGACTGCGAGTCCAGGACGTTGCCGGGGAGTAGCTAACCTCGATGCAAGGAATACCTCATGCGGGCCATTGGAGTGGCCTATGCGAGTCGCGAAGTTCGGGACTAGACGCGCGCATTAGATACCGCGGCGAGTGGCGGCCGATCATGGCGGTCAGACAGATCTCATGATCTGATTTATGACCTTGTTGGTACTGTGGGTTTTAGTAGTCGACTATGCCTTCGCATTTACCCCGTGCGGTTTTATTATGACACAGTGGGACACGTGTTCATGTGTATTCCTTGGTGCTTTTATATCATGAGGCTGGCAGTGAGGAAGGTATTCCACGGGCATGATTGATGTTGTGGGCGTGAGACCCATAGTTGTATTTGAGTGATGACTTTGAGGACGTGAGTCCCTGACTTGACATGACTGCTTATTTATTGTGAATTGTAGTTTGCTTATCATACATGTCTCCTGCTTTATATAGACTACTATGATTTCATTTACAGTATTTTCAGTTTCACATACTTGGTACCTGTTATCGACCTCTTCTGGGCCGTTCATGCCGCAGGTAGAGGTACACCAGTCGTCGATCCTCGCTCTTAGGATCACAGTTCAGCGTTTTGGGAAGCTCCGTTTCTCCGGAGGCTTATCAGTGGTATAGTCCCCTGTCGTTGTAGGTACTTACATTCAGGGGTATGGCGGGGCCCTGTCCCGCCATTGTTGTTATATCATTCTTAGAGGTCTGTAGTACTGTTGTGGGCAGAGTTGTAAAAAGGATGTAACTGTTCTGGTTTAAGTTTTATATATATATGCCGAAAGGCAACTTTTCTTCAGATAACTGTTTCATATTTCATGTCTTGTTTTATATTCCGCTGATTACTCTGATGTATGTATCACTAGGGTTCCCGGGGTAAGGCACCAGTCACGGGCCCGAGTTCGGGTCGTGACATAAAAGATAAGAGACTTGACTTATAAATGACTTGATGTGAAATATTAAGGACTTGGGTTGGGTTAAAAAGTTGTGAAACCGCATTTATGATAAATGGGTAATTGGGTTTTAAAAGGAATAAGTTATATTGATTTCGGAAATGAGAATAAGTATCGAACAAACCACTGCAGCGTTAATAAAGGAAAATGTATTGACAAGTAATTAATTATATTAAAACCGGTAGAAACCTCCATCTGCATAGAAGCTAAGATAAGACAAAATTGTATTACATTTCTTAGATCATGGCTGCTTTAATAAGATCATTAATAACAAGTATTGATTTTTCTTAAATTCCAAAGTAAGGAACTTGTTTTCTAAAAGAAAAGAGACTTGAGGAATTTGAAGTGTTTTGGTTTAAAAGAAAGGCATGGTTTTGTCTTAAATTGGTTTAAAACATAAAGTGTTATAATTGTCACGACCCGAACCCGGGCCCGTGACTGGTGCCTTACCCCGGGCACCCTAGTGATACAACATTAGAGAAAATCAGCGGAATATAAAAACATAAACATGAAACAAGATATCAGATCATAAAACAGGCCAACCAAACGGTTACCTTCCAATAAAATATATATACAACTCTTTCAAACCGAACAGTTTAATCCTTTTTACAAACCCTGCCCACAACAAGATTCTGCACCTCTAAGAGTTTTTATACAACCTGACGGGACAGGGCCCCGCCATACCCCTGAATGTACAAGAACCTACAACTCAGGGTAACATACCAAAGATAAGCCTCCGGAGAAACGGAGCTTGACTATGGGTCTCACGCCCGCAACATCAATCATGCCCGTGGAATACCTTCCTCACTGCCGGCAGTCTATGATATAATAACACCACAGAGTACACATGAACACCAAGTCTGTACTAACAATACTATACAACCAAACCACGGAGCTGATACGGGGCAAGTACGAAAGCCGACTACCAGATACCAAGGCCGTGTCACGTAGCTGACCGGGGCAAGTACGAGGGCTAACTACCAGATACCAAGGCCGTATCACGAGACTCTGCCACTCAACATCCAAACCACGAAGCTGATACGGGGCAAGTGCGAAAACCGACTACCAGATACCAAGGCCGTGTCACGTAGGCCGATCGGCAAGTACGAGGGCTAACCACGGATACCAAGCGTATCACGAGACTTCGTCACTAAACCGAACGGGTAAGTCGAGGGCTAACTACCGTGCACCAAGGCGAATCAGCCACGAGACGGCAAGCACGAAAGCCGACCACCGTGTACCAAGGTGAGCGAAGAAACCTCATGGAGAGCTAGTCCATGGAATAACACTATCAACGAGCGCACTGCGGAATTCTCCACACCGCAAGACGCCCAAGTAAGTTCTCAACAAGTCAACCGCCTCCATCGGAGACGGTAGTAAAGAAACACAATTCTTGCACAACAAAGGCTATCACAATAAGCATAGGCAAGTTTTACACAACTCAAGGTACTTTCATTTTATGTCAAAGTCCGGGTTTTAACCCTAAAGTACTACGTACATTAATCCTTTCAAAAAGATCTCTTTTTACGTAAAAACAACTCGATACTATCATCCGTAGTACCAAACATGTTCAGTTTAAATCAAGTACTTTACACTTTTTAAACCAAGTGGCATTCACTTTTAAAACAATTTCAAGTATACTTTTTAAAACCCAAGTAACTAACTCTTTTAAGATCAAGGTACTCCTACCTTTTAAAACCAAGCCACTTATACTTTTCCATCAAGAAAAGTTCGATATTTGAAAACAAGTTACTTATACTATTAAACTCAAGTTACTTTTCTTTTCCCAAAATCAAGTTACCATTTTAAAACCAATGATAAAACCATTCTTTCGTTTTCATAAGGTCGTTATAACTAACTTCCCATAAAGCTGTTATAACACTTTATATTTTAAACCAATTTTAAGACAAAACGATGCCTTTTAAACCAAAACTCTTTAATTTCCTCAAGTCTCTTTTAGAAATCTAGTTCATTACTTATTCTCATTTCCGAAATCAGTAAAACATTATTCTTTAAAAACCAAGTACTCATTACTCACGAATGAGGTTTCACACTTCTTAACAACTTTCACATCAATTCGATTAAGTCAAGTCTCTTATTATTCAGGCTTAAGTCAAAAGACATTGCCGTAAAACTATATTCAGTTAACACACGTACGTCTACCGTACTATACATATATTCTTGTAAAATACTTCCAGATTCTTATTTTTCAGGCTTAAGTCAAAAGACATTGCCACACGTACGTCTACCGTACTATATATATATTCTTTTAAAATATCATGCTCGAGAGTATAGGAAGAATCACGTACCTCGCGACGATTATCGACTATCAGCAAATAGCTCCAAAGTACTGTAATCCTGCTAGCCTTTTTCACTTCTTCGAGTAGAATACGCTACTCGCGATTTCACCCTATAATGGTCACACAAGTCTATCAACGACTAGACTATCTGTAAAATAATTCTACGGAAAATTTGGCAGCACTTCCCTACCCGCCAAACTACACAAGTCTCATCAGAATACACCCTATGTAAGTACTGATTCGGTTCCCTTCTTATATACCTTCGGTATATAACTTATACTTAATTCTTATACTTGACAAGATGCACTCTAATTACAAAAGTGTCACGACTGCCCGGAACCGTGGATCGTGCCTACCCGCACCCAAGTAGTCATACATCGAGTAATCGGAATATAAAACAAGACATGAAACAAGAGTAAAATGAGACACGCTTTATCGATGAAAAGCTTGCCTTTCTCATATATATATATATAACCCAAGTTTTTGCGATTCATCCCAAATGTACAATAGGACTACTGACCTCTAGGAATGTAAACAACTATGGCGGGACGGGGCCCCGCCATACTGTATACAAAACTAATTACAACAGGGAGAGCATACCCAACAGTAGAGCCTCCGGAGAAGATGGAGCTCCTGACACCAATGCAAAAGAGATCCTAAGGATGTGGATCTAGCACCTGCTTGCCCTTACCTGCGGCATGAACGCAGCCCCCCGAAGGAGGTCAGTACAACAGGTACTAAGTATGCGAAACTGTAAAGTACTGAAATGAAAGCATATCATTTTTAAAACCAGTTTACAAATATGTATGAAACAACCAAGGAAACCGCACATAGTGCCACATCACAATTAAGAGCAACAATAGGTAAACTGTATGTTATACCCCGTAGTTGCAGGGTATGTATGTGAGGACGTACGTACGAGTGTACGGCAGAAATTTTGAAAGGGAAGAAAGATGTGAGTTTTCGACGGAAAAGTTTCCGGTTATTTGTGAAGAAAAAGGTTCGTTAATGGGAATTGGATTCCCAGATTTGGTATTTGGACTTCATAGATTATATTAGAATTTTGAGATTTTATTTTCGGAAATGGTCACGTGGGGCCCACGGGAGAAATTTACGGTTTTGTGGGGCCCACTTTGTTTTCGAGATTTTGGTCATTGTGGTTATTTTTTTCGAAAGACGTTTTTGAGGGCCAATAGGAGGGTGACACGTGTCACCCCCGCCTAGGTGGCTTGGCCAAAGTTACATTTGGGCACTGCAGGCTAAGTCGCTTTCGACGAAACGCTTTCCACGACTTTCGTAGGGAAAATTCCGGCTATGTCGTTTTGTATTTTTGGATTTTTCCGAGAGACGAAACATGTTGGACCAACGGGAGGGTGACATGTGTCACCTCACATCGGAAGCAAGTGGCGTCAGTGAACGACTGGTTCACGTTTTTGGCTTGATCTTTTTGGCTCACGTTTTGTGCCTATTGGGTCCTTGTTTTGTGCCTTGTTTTGGCCTTGTTTTGTGGCTTGTTTGGTGCAATGTTTTGTGGAGTAGGGGTTAGGGTGCACTTGGCTTGATCAAGGCCTTACACTTGCCTTGCACATGGCTTGATCTTGGCCGTTGGTTGGCATTTGGGTTTGCTATAAATACCCCCTTGTGAAGACTTCATTCATCCACAAATGTTTCCAAGTCTTGAATCCCTCCTCCTCTTGTTGACTCTCGTCCAAGAGCTCCTCTCCCTCGAAAGTGGCCTTTGGCCGCAGGTCTTCCCTCCTCATGAGGTCTAGCCGGGTACCCCACTAGCCTAGTTGTTTTCGTATAATACCCCTTGTTGTGGTATAGAAATACTCCCTAGTATTGTTATAATGCCCAAAATACCTTAGCCTTGTACCTTGTAGTATTCCAAAGATACCTCTTTGCGTAGAGTCCTAAATACTACCTTTGTCCTTTTAGTCTCAAACCGAAACCCTAAGGAAATCTTCATAGTTGGTTGAAGTCTGAGTAGAAGTTGGTTAGAACTTCTAAGGGTTGTTTGGAGTGGTTTGGAGCGCTCGGAGCGAGCTAAACCTTGCTCGGGATCGACATTATCACTTGGATAATGTTGGGCTTATCGAGGTAATTATCTTGTCCCTCTATTTTAATTGGAAATTACATGTTTGTTAGGATATATAGTTGAAGTATACTATATCTGGAACTATACTTAGTATTATGGCAATGTCTTTTGACTTAAGCCTGACGAATGAAGAATTGAGCAGAATCACATGTAAGGTTAATAAAGAGAAGAAGCAATCGTAATTACCTAGGGTTGTATTACATGAGACTTATGTAGCATTCTTGTGTTGTAGAATTATGCAGCGTCCGGTTAGGCGTGTTAACCCTGGTTGGCTTGGTAGCCGACCTCGTTAGAGGAGGAGATTTACGCTGTTGCGGGGGGGGGGAGGTGCTGCCGAACTTTCTGTAGAAAGATGGGAACGTGTGTTTAAGATTTTAATAGACGTTTGTGACGTTTATAGGTAAAAGTACTAAGAGTAGCGTATTCTACCGAGGAGTGGAAAGGGCTAGCAAGGTTGTAGTACTTGGAGCATTTTGCTTATTGTCGATAAATCGTCGCGGTATGTGAACCTCTTCCTATCTCTTCTAGCATGATATGTGTGAACTATGTAGTACGGTAGACGCATACGTGTTAATCGTGTTTGATTGTTCTTAAAACATAAAGTGTTATAACGGCTTTATGGGAAGTTGGTTATAACTTTATGTAGGTAAGAAAATACTTTGTGGTTTTAAAAGGTAATCGATGTGAATTATAATCGCTAGTTATAATAAAGAACTTGATGTATTTCAAAAGATTTCTAAATCGTTTTGAAGGAGAGTAACACTTGGTTTTAAAGGTTTTAAAAAGAGTTATACTAGCTTGATGGGGAGTTAGGTATAATGTCTTAAGAGAGGTAAAGAAAATGGTTTCTTGATGTTAGAAGTTAAGAGACTTGATCTTATAAGATAAGAGACTTAACTTATTTGTTTTAATGTGGATGTTTATGTGAAACCTCATTCGTGAGTAATGAGTACTTGGTTTTATTTAAAGGATAATGTTTCTTGATTTCTAAATCGAATGTGTATCGACAGCACCATCTGCGGCGTTAATAAAGAAAAATGTATTGAATAATGATGAATTGTATTAAAACCGGTAAACCTCCATCTGCATAGAAACTAAGATGAGACAAAATGATATTACATTTTCTAGATCATGGTCATTGTAATAAGAATGTTGTAAACAAGAATAACCTACTCACGTGAGACTTATATTACTCAATTGTTCTAAAACGGAATCAAGTGATTAAGTTTATGAACTATGAAACCATTTGAAAATGAGAAGCTTGAGTAATTGAAACTAGGCAACCGAACTTAGGAAAGAATGTTGTTACTTGATTTTGAAAAGGAATGTGGGTTGGTCATTCTAATACTACTGGTATCGGGTGACTTTAATAAGTAATGGATCTATTTTAAAAAGGACTTAAAGTACGTAGTACTTTAGTGTTGAAACCCGGACTTTGGAATAAAATGAAGGTACTTTGAGTTGTGTGAAACTTTCCTATGCTTGTTTTTGTGAAACTTGCCTATGCTTGTTGTTGTGAAACTTGCCTATGCTTGTGATGATAGCCTTTGTTGTGCAAGTGTGGTGTTTCTGTGTTACCGCGTCTCGATAGAGGGCGGTTGGACCGTTGAGGTTTCTTACCGCTCGGCACAGGTATCCGTGGTCGGCCTCGTGCTTGCCCCGCCTCGTGGTCGATTCGCCTTGGTATCCGTAGTCACCGCACTTGCCCCGTTCGAGATAGTGACGGTTTCGTGATACGCCTTGGTCCCCGTGGTCACCTCGACTTGCCCCGGTCACCGCGTGACCGCCTTGGTATCCGGTGAGTCGGCCGCACTTGCCCCGTGACGCCGTGTTTTGTTGCATTGTATTATTGGTACGGTCGGATCGGTAGTTATACTTGTCCTGCACGGTTTTTATAACACAGTGGGACATGGTGTTCATGTATAATCCTTGGTATTGTTATATCATAAAGCTATGGCGATGAGGAAGAAATTCCACGCACGCAGTGATAATTTGGAGCGTGAGTCCTCTGTCTTGATATGAATCGTTATATGTTATATCGTAGTTTGGTCATCATACATGTCTCTGCTTTATAGACTATTATGATTTCATTCTGATTTATTCTGATTTCACATACTTGGTACTGTTGTCTTGACCTCGCCGAAGTGCGTTAAATCTGCGCGGTAGAAGTACGTCATTTGTCGATCCGCGTTTAGGATCTCATTTAGCGTTTTGGGAAGCTCGTTCCGTCGGAGGCTTATCTTTGGTATGTTACCACAGTCCGTAAGTTCTTGTGCGTTCGGGGTATGGCGGGCCACTGTCCGTCATAGTTGTTGTATAAATCTTAGAGTGCAGAAATCTTGTTGTGGCGGGGTTGTAAAAGGATTAAAGCTGCTCGGGTATTATGTATATCTTGAAGGCAAGCTGTTTTGGTTGGCTTTGTTTATTTATTATATCTCTTGTTTCATGATTCATGTTTTATTTTCATTGGTTTTCTCGATGTTGTATCACTAGGGTGCGGGTAAGGCACGATGCGAACGGGTTGGGCGTTACAAAGTGGTATCGAGCGATTAATCCTCGGAAAGTGTCTACGCACCGTGTCTAGTAAGTCTTGATTATCGATGTGTTGTGCACCACATCTATAATCGTGAGGCTATAGGACATTTAGGATTGGTTTCCATTCTTCTCATTACGAGATCGTGCCTTAGAGGCGTGTGATAAGATTGGACCCTCCGACATACTTCGTTTTACGATTATGCCTGCGAAAGGCAACCGGGCGAAGGGCAAAGCGGCGAAGGATCTGCGAGTAAACGTGGCGAGACCACGATGCACGAGCCTCGATCCGCGATGCAGGCGAGAGGAGATGAGTTACAAGAGTGGGCGATTAATGGCGGGGTTGTGGCGGACTTGAGGATAAATTTGGGCCGGCGGTTCGATGCACCGATGGTTCACTTTAGATCGAGATAGTTCGAGGCTACGGGATTTTACGAGTTGTAGGCGCCCGAGTTTTATGGGTCGAGGCACGAGGATGATCGCGAGGAGTTCATCAAGCGATGCAATGGATCGTGAGTGATCAAGGCATCGGAGATCGAGTCGGTGGCCACAGGTTCACATCAACTGCGTGATACCGCGATCGGATCGTTTGATTCTTGGGAGCTGTCGAGAGAGCATGCACTTCCAGCGGTATGGAACGAGTTCTCGAGGCCTTTCTTGCACATTTCTTGCCTCCCGGATGAGGAGGGCTCGCCGTAAGATTTTTGGTGTTACTGGCGAAGCAGGCGTTCGGGAGTACAATGTGAGTTCGACTCATTGGCGTGACGTCCGCGTTAGTAGCTAGTATGGAGGATCGAGTGCACCGATATGTTCTGAGGCTCGATGATTGCCTTGCGAAGAGTTGTTGGTGTAGCTCTTGGGGGCATGGACATTGCCGCGTGCAGCGTATACACTTGGATGTGAGGCGGATAAATCGACGGAATGACCAAAGTCGTGAAGAGGCGAACAGCGAGGTCCTTTGGTGATTTTCGAGCGGACCGCCTCGGCCGAACTAGTTATGTACCTCCGTCGATGCAGTGGTCTCGCGGCTTCGGGACCTTGGGATATTCGAGAGCGGTCGGGGCTCCTGTGTTTCAGATTTTCGGAGAGCGAGAGTGCTCGCCGGATGAGGTGCCCTTGTCTCGGTGTGGCGTTGTGGAAAGCTTCATAAGGGAGGGTGTCGTACTAACTCGGGAGATTGTTATTTTTGCGCCAGCGGGGCCATCGGCAAGAGCTGTCGACCAGGTAGTAGCGGTAGGATAGCATGGACTACTAGAGCGATTGCTTGGGTTCTTCACCTTCCGTAGCGAGCGGGATGTTCGTACCGGAAGGCCGGTAAGTCGCGGTGGGAGTTCGATTTTAGCGGTCCTTGACCGCCTAGCAGTATATCCTTAACCTCTAGAGTTTTGTTTATGTTGTTGATGTGTTTAATGTTATGTTTGGTTAGCTTTGTGCTAAAATGTGATTTAGAAACACAGTTAGTGAAAAGGGTAAGTCACAGGTAGTGTGAGATGGAAGTGGTAGCCTTCATGATGTGAAATAGTAAGATTGTTCGGATCGGGAACAAGAGTTAGCCTTGATTGGGGTCGGGTTTAGGACCATTTGCGGGTCAAACCGTAACCGGTTTGGGGTGGGGCCAGTTAGGTGGTCCCGCCGGTGGTAGGGTCACGAGGGCTAGGCCCAAGTTTGTATGATCATCGTATGAGTTCGTGGACGCGTTCGACGAAGCGGTTCGTAAAGGCGGGAATGGCCTTAAGGAAGTTTGAGGTTAGTAAGATGACCAAGTTTGGAGGTAGTGACTCGCAGATTTTCGAACGAGTAATGGTGAAGTATGGTACATCTTGGGAGAGTTCAAGTGTTCGAGAAGGGCACGACGAGTAAGGAAGGAAGATAACGTGTGTGTTATTTCGCAGCCGTGGCGTTGACAACTTGTTAGAGGAACTTCATCGATATCCGTCTTGAGAAGGAACATTCGGGACGAATGTTTCTAAGAGAGGAGAATGTTATACCCGTAGTTGCGGGGTATGTATGTGAGGGCGTGCGTGCGAGTGTCTGCAGAAATTTTGAAAGGAAGAAAGATGTGAGTTTTAAGCGGAAAAGTTTCCGTTATTTGTGAAGAAAAAGGTTCGTTAATGGGAATTGGATTCCCAGTTTGGTATTGGACTTCATAGATTATATTAGAATTTTGAGATTTTATTTTGGAAATGGTCACGTGGGGCCACGGAGAAATTCTACGGTTTTGTGGGCCCACTTTGTTTTGAGATTTTGGTCATTGTGGTTATTTTTTTGAAGACGTTTTTGAGGGCCAATAGGAGGGTGACACGTGTCACCCCGCCTAGTGGCTTGGCCAAAGTTACATTTGGGCCGCAGTGCGACTAGAGTCGTTTCCGACGAAGCGTTTCCACGACTTTCGTAGGGAAAATTCCGGCTATGTCGTTTTGTATTTTTGCGGATTTTTCCGAGAGGCGAAACATGTTGGACCAACGGGAGGGTGACATGTGTCACCCTCACATTGAAGCAAGTGGGCGTCAGTGAGCGAATGGTTCACGTTTTGGCTTGATCTTTTGGCTCACGTTTTGTGCCTATTGGTTCCTTGTTTTGTGCCTTGTTTGGGCCTTCTTTTGTGGCTGGTTTGGTGCAATGTTTTGTGGAGTAGGGGTTAGGGTGCACTGGGCGTGATCAAGGCCTTACACTTGCCTTGCGTGGCTTGATCTTGGCCGTTGGTTGGCATTTGGGTTTGCTATAAATACCCCACTTTGTGAAGACTTCATTCATCCACAAATGTTTCCAAGTCTTGAATCCCTCCTCCTCTTGTTGACTCTCGTCCAAGCTCCTCTCCCCTTGAAAGTGGCCTTTGGCGTGAGGTCTTCCACTCACTTGTGAGGTCTAGTGGTAGGTACCCACTGCCTAGTTGTTTTCGTATAATACCCGTTGTTGGGGTATAGAAATACGCCCCTAGTATTGTTATAATGCCCAAAATACCTTAGCTTTTTACCTTGTAGTATTCCAAAGATACCTCTTTGCGTAGAGTCCGAAATACTACCTTTTGTCCTTTAGTCTCAAACCGAAACCCTAAGGAAATCTTCATAGTTGGTTGAAGTTGCGTGAGTAGAAGTTGGTTAGAACTTCTAAGGGTTGTTTGGAGTGGTTTGGGCGCTCGGAGTGGAGCTAAACCTTGCTCGGGATCGACATTATAACTTGGATAATTTTGGGCTTATCGAGGTAATTATCTTGTCCTCTATTGTAATTGGAAATTACATGTTTGTTAGGATATATAGTTGAAGTATACTATATATGGAACTATACTTAGTATTATGGCAATGTCTTTTGACTTAAGCCTGACGAATGAAGAATTGAACAGTAATCACATAGAAGGTTCATAAAGAGAAGAAGCTGACCGTAATTACCTAGGGTTGTATTCTGATGAGACTTATGTAGCATTACTTGTGTTGTAGAATTATGCAGCGTCAGGTTAGGCGTGTTAACCCCACTGGTTGGCTTGGTAGCCGACCTCGATAGAAGGAGGAGATTTCTGTTGTTGCGGGAGGTCTTTGCCAATTTTCTATAGAAAGATGGGAGCGTGTGTTTAAGAATTTAATAGACGTTTGTGACCTTTATAGGTAAAAGTACTAAGAGTAGCGTATTCTACTCGAGGAGTGGAAAGGGCTAGCAAGGTTGTAGTACTTGGAGCATTTTGCTTATTGTCGATAAATCGTCGCGAGGTATGTGAACCTCTTCCTATCTCTTCTAGCATGATATGTGTGAACTATGTAGTGCGGTAGACGTACATGTGTTAACTGTGTTTGATTGTTCTTAAAACATAAAGTGTTATAACGGCTTTATGGGAAGTTGGTTATAACAGCTTTATGTAGGTAAGAAAATACTTTGTGGTTTTAAAAGGTAACTGATGTGAATTATAACTGGCTAGTTATAATAAAGAACTTGATGTATTTCAAAAGATTTCTAAATCGTTTTGAAGGAGAGTAACACTTGGTTTTAAAGGTTTTAAAAAGAGTTATACTAGCTTGATGGGAGTTAGGTATAATGTCTTAAGAGAGGTAAAGAAAATGGTTTCTTGATGTTAGAAGTTAAGAGACTTGATCTTATAAGATAAGAGACTTAACTTATTTGTTTTAATGTGGATGTTTATGTGAAACCTCATTCGTGAGTAATGAGTACTTGGTTTTATTTAAAGGATAATGTTTCTTGATTTGGAAATCGTAATGTGTATCGACAGCACCATGCAGCGTTAATAAAGGAAAATGTATTGAATAATGATGAATTGTATTAAAACCGGTAGAAACCTCCATCCGCATAGAAACTAAGATGAGACAAAATGATATTACATTTTCTAGATCATGGTCATTGTAATAAGAATGTTGTAAACAAGAATAACCTACTCTCGTGAGACTTATATTACTCAATTGTTCTAAAAGCGGAATCAAGTGATTAAGTTTATGAACTATGAAACCATTTGAAAATGAGAAGCTTGAGTAATTGAAACTAGGCAAAGCTGGAACTTAGGAAAAGAATGTTGTTACTTGATTTTGAAAAGGAATGTGGGTTGGTCATTCTAATACTACGTATCGGGTGACTTTAATAAGTAATGGATCTCTTTTAAAAGAACTTAACGTCACGTAGTACTTTAGGAGTTGAAACGGACTTTGGCATAAAATGAAGGTACTAAGAGATGGGTGAAACTTGCCGATGAGTGTTGATGTTAAACTTGCCTATGCTTGTTGTTGTGAAAATTGCCTCTTCTTGTGATGTTAGCCTTTGTTGTGCAAGTGTGGTGTTTTACGTGTTCTGCGTCTCGATAGAGGGCGGTTGGTAGTTGAGGTTTCTTCTTGTTCGGCACAGGTATCGGTGGTCGGCTCTGCGTACTTGCCGTCTCGTGGTGATTCGGCCTTGGTATCGGTAGTCGACCCTCGCTTGCCCGTTCGAGATAGTGACGGTTTCGTGATCTGACCTTGGTCCTCGTGGTCGACCCTCGTACTTGCCCGGTCGGTGCGTGGCCGGCCTTGGTATCCGATGATCGGCTCTCGCCGTGTCGGCCGTGTTTTGGTTGCATTGTATTATTGATACGGTCGGATCGGTAGTTATACTTGTCTGTCACGGTTTTATAACACAGGTGGGACATGGTGTTCATGTATAATCCTTGGTATTGTTATATCATAAAGCTACGGCGGTGAGGAAGAAATTCCACGCACGCAGTGATAATTTGGAGGCGTGAGTCCTGTCTTGATATCGTTATATGTTATATCTTGTAGTTTGGTCATCATACATGTCTCTGCTTTATAGACTATTATGATTTCATTCTGATATTCTGATTTCACATACTTAGTACTGTCTTGACCTCCTTGGGTGCGTTCATGCGCGGTAGAAGTCGTCATTTGTCGATCCGCGTTTAGGATCTCATTTCAGCGTTTTGGGAAGCTCCGTTCCGTCGGAGGCTTATCTTTGGTATGTTACCACAGTCCGTAAGTTCTTGTGCGTTCGGGGTATGGCGGGGCCCCGTCCGTCATAGTTGTTGTATAAATCTTAAGTGCATGTAATCTTGTTGTGGCGGGGTTGTAAAAGGATTAAAGCGTTCGGTATTATGTATATCTTGAAGGCAACTGTTTTGGTTGCTTTGTTTATTTATTATATCTCTTGTTTCATGATTCATGTTTTATTTTCCTGGTTTTCTCGATGTTGTATCACTAGGGTGCCGGGGTAAGGCACGATGCGGGCGGGTTCGGGCGTTACAACTGTGTGTCTTTTCTAGGCTGCGAATGATCGAAGTAGGGCCAATTGCGTAGTATCACCATGCAAGCCTAATCACGGACTCGTAGTCGCATGGCCACTCACATAGGCGCGTAGGGTACATAACCGCGTCGAGGAAGCTACTCCTCGGCATCGTGGACTCGTAGTCCGCGTAGCCACATAGACGCGTGAGGTATAACCCGCATCACTAACACGGAACTCCGTAGCTCGCGTAGGTCCCTGGACCCGCGTGAGGTATTCTCGAATCATGGTCCTGCATCACTGAGTCTACCCGCGTCGGAGGCGACTTAACCCCGGTAATATGTCAAGAGGTGAGTGATATTACACTAACATAACAAATTATCGTTAAACAACATAAGCACAACAAGAATACTCTCTTATACAAGCGTTACAAGACACTAACACACATAGCACCATATCATGTCTACTTATCAAACCATCTTATTATTCTTTTCATAATTCAATATAAGTCATTATAAACACATAGGCAAACTGTTTCTTTTATCATTCTTAAGTGGTTATACTTAACTTCCCATAAAGCTAGTATAACTCTTAAGCTTCGCTTTTAAAACCAATTAGTTCTCTTACATTAAAAATGATTCGAGATTCTTTTGAAATGTTTTGAGATCCTTATTATTCGTGCTTAAGTCGCGAGACATTGCCGTAAGTATTATTCAGGCTTAAGTCAAAAGACATTGCCGTAGTTATTATTCAGTTAACATATGTACGTCTACCGTACTACATATATTTTGTAAAATATCATGCTTTAGGAAGAATCACATACCTTCTCAAATGAAAACCTCACGCCAAGTTGAATATGTCGCCGCAGAATCGACCTATAATAGTCACAGACATCTATCAATGTCTAGATCATCTTGTATAAAGCTCTAAGCGAGAGGGTTCTATATTACGTGGGAATTTGGGCGACTTCCCTGCCGGTGAGCTACTCAAGTCTACTGTGAAAACAGTCCTATTCTATTCTGTAATATTCTTCTAAGTATTTAATACTTATTCTTATACATCTACAATATGTATTCTCTAATTACAAAAGAAGGACAAGTTTATTTACCTCGGTAAGCCCAATAATATCCTAGATGAAAGTCGCGCCTGAGCAAGGTTTAGCTCCTAAGTTGTACGCTCCGGTAGCTCCAAGAAAACCTTAGAAGTTCTTCACAACTTCTACTAAGGACTAAGGGATTTGGGCTAGGGTATTTTGGGCATTATAACAATACTAGAAGACAACTTTTCTACCAAGGGAGGGGGTAGTGTTTGGCTAGGCTTCTTTTAGAGGGGGTATTCGTCAAGACTTCACAAGGGGAGAAGTGAGGCTTAGGACGATGGCACACAAGGGGGAAGGAGGATTTAGGCTTGGAAATTTGTGATGAATAAGTCTTCAAAGAGAGGGTATTTATAGGAAACCAAGGGCCAAGATCAAGCCAAGTGGGGGCAAGTGGAGGGCCAAGATTTGCCCAAGTGCCCCTAACCTACTCCTCAAATCACTCCACAAACAAAGGTCCATGTTCTAAGCCCCAAAGCCTCCCAATCGTCCAAGGCAAAAGGCCACTTGGCGTCCACTTGAGGTGACAAGTGTCACCCTCTCGTTGGTCCAAAAGGTTCCGTCGCTCGGAAAAATTCGCAAAAATTAGAAATGACATAACCGAATTTACCTACGCGAGTCGTGTAAAGCGTTTCGTCGGAAAGCGATTCTTTGTGTGAGTTGTGCCCAACAAAACGTCCTAGGCCTAAACTTTTAAGGCTACACTTTAAACGCACGCCTACGTACATACTGCGAAATACGGTATAACATTCTCTCCTCGCCAGAAACATTCGTCCGAATGTTCCTTCCCAAGATAGCTAACGATAAGGTTCCTCATAACTTAAGCGATTGCAAATGCCACACACGCCACGCGAGAACATCACTTAGGCACAAACGATAACGACAATTTATAAGTAGGAAAGTGAATTACACGGAGGTGTGGGGAATAGGTGAGATATTTACGCCTCATGTCCTCGCCGACTTCCACGTCATCTCCTCCCCGAGCTCGTTCGCCACAAAACTTTGTGGAAGCCACGTCTTTGGTCGCGGATGCCTAACTGACGATCGATTATCGCTATGGGAATCTCCTCATACGATAACCCTCGGTCACTGGACATCGTCAATCGGGTGTACCCTAGATGGATCCCCGATACATCTCGCCGGCGTAGATCGTGAAAAACCGGATGCCTTGCCTCCGGTCGGACGGCGAGATCCAACTCATAAACCTTGCCTACCTGCGGACAATCGAAATGGCCCAATGTACCTTGGGTTGAGTTTCCCCTTCTTCCCGAATCTCATTACACCGCCGTGGGTGACACCTTTAGGAAAACCCAATCATGAACCTCGAACTCCGGATCGCGACGGCGATGATCTGCGTATGACTTCATCGACTACGGTGTCGACAACCTCCCCTGGATAAGCTTCACCTTATCCGGCACATTGCACCCGTCTGGTCCCACTAATCGCACCTCGCCCACATCGAACCAGCTTATAGGCGATGCACTTCCTCCCATATAAGGCCTCGTAAGGCGCCATCCCGAATCTTTGGAGTGGTAGCTATTATTGTATGCAAACTCAACTAGAGGCAAATGATCCTCGGCTACCCACGAAGTCGATAACACGGGCTCGCAGATATCCTCGAGTGCGGATAGTGCGCTCGGCCCGTCGATGCTGCGTGGATGGAATGCGATTACTCGTGCTCACTGCGTCCCAAACCCCTTTCGGAAAGACCTCCGAAGTTAGCGTGGCGGGCTCCTGCATGCGATATGATCGAAATAGGGACTCCATGCGATCGACGATCTCTCGGATATAAAGTCCGCATAATCCTCAGAAAAAGTCGTCTGACGGAAGAAAGTGGGCTGATTTTGTCACCGTCGACGATAACCCATATAGAATCATGTCTCCTCCGAGTGCGAGGCAATCCGTGATGAAGTCCATGTTGATCACCTCCCACTTCGGTCGGGATCTCTATCGTCAGAACAAACCACGGGCCTCGGTGCTCTACCTTCACTGCCGACAACACGGGCGAGCTACGAACTCGCAACGTCCTGCTCGCCATCCCACCAATACACGGTCTGGGTCGTGGTACATCTTGGTCGACCACGGATGGATAGAGTAACGCGCGTGTGCTTCCCCAAGAACCTGCCAAGTCTCGAAACATCCGGAACACAACACGCCCTCAAACCTTAGCACCCCATCAAGTGCTACCTCAAAAGGACCGCCCTCACGAAGAGGCGTATCACGATAACGTGTCAAAAGCGGATCCTCGAGCGTTGCCTCTTCACCTCGCCGACGATGGAAGACTCGGCAACCTCACGAACTCGAACCCACCGCTATCGTAATCAATCAAGCGGACACCAAGGCTCGCTAATCGATGCAAATCACGAACCATGTCCCTCCTCTCTAGCTGCACATCCGATAGGCTCCCATCGACCTACGACTAAGGCATACGCCACAACATTGGCTTTCCCGGGTGGTACAGATATCAACATCGTAATCCTTAGCAACTCTAACCACCGTCTCTGCCGTAAGTTCAGCTCCTCTGGTGAAGATATCTTTGGAGGCTCTTGTGGTGCGTATAAATATCCACATGAACCCATACAAATAGTGCCTCAGATCTTCGGCGTGAATCACCACCCCGACTCGAATCGTGGGTGGGGTAGTTCCTCTCGTGTTTCTTCAGCTGTCGGGATGCATACGCTATAACCTTGCCATGATGTATCAACACACATCCCAACCTGATGCCTGACGCATCGCAATACACAACATAACCGTCTGGACCCTGTGGAAGAGTAAGAACGGGGGCGGTCGTCAGTCTCTCTTTCAAGAATCGAAACCACGCTCACAAGCATCACCATCAAACTTGGGTGCTTACGAGTCGACCCTAGTCAATGGTGCGAGATAGAAGCAAACTTCTCTCGAACCGATAATAACTCGCAAGGCCCGAAATCGCGAACCTCTGTCGGAGTATTAGGGCTAGTCCCACTACGGACGGCCACGATCTGGGCCGTAGCTACTTGAATACCAGCGGCCCCGACAATGTGCCCAAGATAAGCCACCGAAGTTAACCCAACCTCACATTTGGAAAACTTGGCGTCACAATTTCTTGGTCGAGAAGCTCGGCCTGATCGCCAAATGCTCGCGTGCTCTCGCTCTGGCGAGAATAAACAAGATATCATCAATGAACACTATCACAAACGTGTCCAAAAATGGTTTGAACACTCGGTTCATCAAATCCATGAATCTCACGAGTATTGGCCAACCCAAAAGACATGACCACTGAACTCATAATGCGTCAGGGTCCGAATGCGATCTAGGGACATCCGCCTCTCGACTCGCCACTTTGATGATAGCGACCGTAGATCAACCTTGGAGAAACATCTCGCGCCACATGGGGTCGAACAAATCATCAATCACGGGAAGGGTATCTGTTCTTAATGGTCACCTTGTTCACCGCTGTAATCAACACACGTGCGCGGCGTCCTTCTTCTTCACGAACAATACCGACGCTCCCGGGAGAAACACTAGGCTGATGAAGCCCTTCTCAGCAAATCCTAAGCCGATCCTTCACTCTCTCAACTCGGCGGTGCCATTCGTATGGCGGAATGGAAATAGGCCGAGTGTCCGCAATATGTCTATACAAAACTCAATCTCCTCTCGGGAGGATGCCGAGGTCGTGCGGAAACACGTGCGGGAACTCTCGACTCTGGGCGATGAAAATCTGCGCTGCGGCCTCGGTATCAAACACCCGAGCGAGATGGTAGATATACCCTTCGCACCATCTTCCTAGCCTTGAGGTAGGAAATAAACCTACCACCGGCGATACCGTGCTCCTCACTCAACAACCGGCTCGCCGAGAAGCTGGAACCGCACTACTCTCTCTCTGCGGTCTACATTGGCGTAGCAAGAAGCTAGCCAATCCATCCCGTGATCACGTCGAAGTCAATCATCTCCAACTCTATCAAGTCGGCTAGGTCGGCGGCGTAAATGGTCACAGACAAGCTCTATATACCCACCGAGCTACCATCGAATCACCATCGGCGTAGCTACCTCGAAAGGGTCTATGGACTCGTGCTCTATCCCTATCCTACTAGCAACAAGGGAGATATATGGGGCAGTAGAACCGGATCTATCAAAGCATACACATCAAACCGAACCGATAAGGTACGTGGCGACATCGGTGAGGCCTCACGATCTGTCGGTGGACAAAGCATAAATGCGGTTACGAGGACCGCTAGAAGCGGGACCAGCGCCACGACCTGCCGCGACCTGGCGGTCCATGAGTACCTTGCCCTCGGGCGAGTAGTCTGTCGGGGATGAAGAAGACGGCGAAAGAACGTAGGTGACCACCTACCATCAAGACGCCGCGGTGGACGGTTCCTCGCATAGTGACCTGCGGCCTGGCTACAAACAAGCTCCGTGCGGCACCACAACTCGAAGTGGGATCTACCGACGGCCACCGAGGGGTGGTCCGTCGGCGACTTCGCCTCTGCTCTGGGCGTCTCGAAGTCTGGGGCCACTGCGCCTCGAATATCTGGTGTCTTGAGGGCGGTGCGGGAGTGCTCGAAATGGCGTGGTGCAAATCTAGGCTTCTTGAGGCCGCCACCACGATAGCCACCAAAAGACCTGCCCGTCTGGTCTTCCTGCTTTGCTGTCAACCCGTCGGTCTCTACGCTCGCCGCGTCAGAGCATGAGCTGCGTGCGGGTAATGTCCATACGGTGAAGAGAAACACCCGCATATGACTCGGCCATATAATCATCTAGCCGGTGGCGTGGCGGTGCACCCTATCCTCCATACGCTACTAAAGCCGGGACATATCGAGCGATGAATCAAACTCGACATTGTACTCCACGACAAGGTCGTCCTCTGCGCCTCGGCGGTAAAAATCTATCGGCCGCGCCCTCGCCGTATGTGGAGGCAAGAAGTGAGTGAGGAAAGCCTCGAGAACTCATCCCAGTAGGCGGGGCGCGTGCTCTCCCGGATAACTCCCGTGAATCAAACCAATCGGCTGCGGTATCACGCAACCTATGTGAACCAAAGATCACGCACTCGGTCTCGGCATACGATCACCTCAAAATCCTCTGTAGGCGACGGATGAACTCCTGCGTGTAACGACCGTTCGGGGCGCATCGTGCCTTACCACAGGCACCCTAGTGATACATACATCGAGAAAATCAGCGGAACATAAAACATGAGTCATTTAACAAGGGATATAATAAATAAGCAGGCCAACCAAAAGCAGTTGCCTTGGTATATACATAAAACACGAGCAGTTTAATCCTTTTACAACCACACAACAAGTACTACGGACCTAAGATATACTGATGACTATGACGGGACGGGGCCGCCATACCCACGAATGTACAAGAACCTACAACTCAGGAACACTACTAAAAGATAAGCCTCAGAAACGGAGCTTCAATCTGTTGGCTTGTGATCCTATGGCGAGGATCCACGGCGATGTACCTCTCACTGCGGCATGAGCGGCCCGAGGAGGTCGATAACAGGTACCAAGTATGTGAAACTGTACAATACTGTAAATGAAATCATACTAGTCTATATAAAGCAGGAGACATGTATGATAACCAAACTACAGTTCACAACATAAAACAGTCATCACTCCAATATAACTATGGGTCTCACGCCCACAACATCAATCAGGTTCGCATTATGGCCGCATGCCCCCGGAATACTGCATCGGTGTAGACATGTCCATGATGCAACAATAATACCAATGTCCATGGCCACATGCCGGACTGCATCGGTGTAGACATGTCCATGTGACCTCAACAACAAGACAGCAATCCAAATGGAAGCATACCCGTGCGCTACGCATCGTGTCAGTATGTCCAAAGGGAAACAATAAGACAACATTCCAAATGGACGCATACCCGTGCGCTACGCATCGTGTCAGTATGTCCAAAGGGAAACAATAGGACAGCATTCCAAATGGACGATACCCGTGCGCTACGATCGTGTCGGTATGTCGAAGAAATCACAAGGCGATAATCAAAATGAAACATACCCGCAGCGCTACGCGTCGTGTCGATATATCCAAAGCGATTAACCACAAGACCTTAACCAAAATGGAAGCATACGTGCGCTACGCGTCGTGTCGGTATGTCCAAAGCGATTAACAACAATAATACTATCAGCGAGCATTGCGTGGAATTTCTCGTCGCTGTAGACGCGTCAAGTAAGTTCTCAACTACCACCGACCTCTATCGAGACGCGGTAACACGAAACACAACGTTTGTATAATAAAGACTATCATCACAAGCATAGGCAAGTTTCACAACAACAAGCATAGGCAAGTTTCACACAACTCAAAGTACTTTCATTTTATGCCAAAGTCCGGGTTTTTAACCCCAAAGTACTACATACGTTAAGTTCTTTTAAAAGAGATCCATTACTTTTATAAAAGTCACCCGATACCGTAGTATTAGAATGACCAACCCATCTTCCTTTTCAAAATCAAGTAACAACATTCCTTTCCTAAGTTCCGGTTGCCTAGTTTCAATTACTCAAGCTTCTTATTTTCAAATGGTTTCATAGTTCCCAAACTTAATCGCTGATTCCTTTTTAGAACAATTGAGTAACATATGTCATATATGTGAGTAGTTTATTCTTGTTTATAACGATCTTATTACAAGACCATGATCTAGAAAATGTAATATCATTTTGTCTCATCTTAGCTTCTATGCAGATGGAGGTTTCTCTTGGTTTTAATACAACACATCATTATTCAATACATTTTCCTTTATTAACGCCGCGGTGGTGCTGTCGATACACATTCGATTTCCAAATCGAGAAACATTATTCCTTTAAAACCAAGTACTCATTACTCACGAATGAGGTTTCACACAACATTCACATTAAAACAAATAAGTTAAGTCTCTTATCTTATAAGATCAAGTCTCTTAACTTCTAACATCAGTAAACCATTTTCACCTACATAAGGTCGTTATAACTAACTTCCCATAAAGCTATTATAACACCCTATGTTTTAAACCAACCAAATCACTTAGCACGTATGCGTCTGCGTACTACATAGTTCACACGTATCATGCTAGAAGAGATAGGAAGAGGTTCACATACCTCGCGACGATTTATCGACAATAAGCAAAATGCTCCCAGTACTACAACCTTGCTAGCCCTTTCCACTCCTCGAGTAGAATACGCTACTCTTAGTACTTTCACCTATAAAGGTCACAAACGTCTATTAACCCCAAAACACAAGTTTCTATCTTTCTATAGAAAATTCGTGACCTCCCCGCACAACAGCGTAAATCTCCTCTCTATCGAGGCCTGCAAAGCCAACCAAGGGGGTTTACACGCTCTACCGGACGTGTACAATTCTACTCGATGTACTACACAAGTCTACCGCACTGATACCCTATGTAAATACTGATTCGATTCGATTCTTTATTCTTCAGCTTAAGTCAAAAGACATTGCGAATACTAAGTATAGTTCCATATATAGTATACTTCAACTATATACTCTAACAAACATGTAATTTCCAATTACAATAGAGGACAAGATAATTACCTCGATAAGCCCAAAATTATCCGAGTTTAATGTCGCTCCCGAGCAAGGTTTAGCTCCACTCCACGCGCTCGACCACTCCAAACAACCCTTAGAAGTTCTAACCAACTTCTACTCACATACATCAACCAACTATGAAGATTTCCTTAGGGTTTGGTTTGAGACTAAAGGACAAAAGGTAGTATTTCCTGACTCTACGTAAAGAGGTATCTTTGGAATACTACAAGGTACAAGGCTAAGGTATTTTGGGCATTATAACAATACTAGGGAGTATTTCTATACCACAACAAGGGTATTATCCGAAAACAACTAGGCTAGGGGGGGGTACCCCACGGCCAAGCCTCCCTCAACGGGGGGGGCCCCTCGGCCAAAGCTCCACAACGGGGGGGGAGGGCTTTGGACGATTTCAACTCACAAAGGGGGAGACAATTCAAGACTTGGAAAATGATTTTGGATGAAGAAAGTTCATCAACTAAGGGGTATTTATAGCAAACCCAAAGGCCAACCAATGGCCAAGATCTAGCCAAGTGCAAGGCAAGTGTAAGGCCAATCAAGCCAAGTGCACCTAGCCCTACTCCTAAAACCCTCACAAATATCTACACAAATATCTAGCACCAAGCCCGCATTCGGCCAAGTGCGCCCACTTGTCTCCGTTGTGAGGTGACACATGTCACCCTCCGTTGGTCCAAAATGTTTCGCCTCTCGGAAAAATCCATAAAAATACAAAACGACATAGCCGAATTTTCCTTCGCAAGTTACGTAAACGTTTCGTCGAAAACGACTCTAACCGTGTTGTGCACAAATGTTATTTCGGCCAGGTGCCACGTGGGGGTGACACGTGTCGCCCCGGTCATCGAATATTTCGTCTTCCAAAATATCCAAAATCTGGAAATCTCAAAAACAAAGCGGGCCCAAAATCGTAAATTTCTCCGTGGGCCCACGTGACCATTCAGAAAATAAAATCTCAAAATTCTAATATAATCTATGAAGTCCAAATACCAAATCGGGAATCCAATTCCATTAACGAACCTTTTTCTTCACAAATAACAGGAAACTTTTAGTCGAAAACTCACATCTTTCTTTCTTTTCAAAATTTCTGTAGTACTCAAATGCGTGCGTCCTCACATACATACCCTGCAACTACGGGGTATAACAGTAGCCCCTCCATAGAAACATTCGTCCCGAATGTTCCTTCACAAGACGGATATCGATGAAGTTCCTCTAACAAGTTGTCAACGCCACGCGGCACGCGAAATAACACACGTTATCTTCCTCCCTTACTCGTTGTACCGCTTCTCGAACACTAGAACTCTCCCAAGACGTACCATACTTGATCATTACTTAGTTCGAAAATCTCTGGAATCACTACCTCCAAACTTGGTCATCTTACTAACCTCAAACTTCCTTAAGGCCATTCCGGCGCTTCTGAACCGCTCGGTCGAACGCGTCCACGAACTCATACGATGATCATCTAAACTCGGGCCTAGCACCCTCGTGACCCTACCACCTGGCGGGACCACCCAGAACTAGCCCCACCCCAAACCGGGTTACGGTTTGACCCGCAAATGGTCCTAAACCCGACCCCCCAACCGCGCCAAACTCTTGTTCCCCGATCCGGAACAATCTTACTAATTCACACCATGAAAGCTACCACTTCCATCTCACACTACCCATGGACTTATCACACAAATAAATCCCACGTATACTACTCACCCTTATAAAGGTCAAACATAAAACGAATCTTTTACTCAAGACGACCTTACCTCTAAGGTCTCAGTCGTGAAATAGTCTAAGGTTCACACTTACCATGCCTCCATACGTATCCTTCCAACTAACCATGCATTCTAACTCACACATATCACAATGCTATCCGTACATAGCACACAATAATGAGATCATCATAACAAGCATACCAAAACTCTAGAGGGTTAAGGATATACCTGAAGCTACCGCTCCACTCTAATCATAGGCACACTGCAGGCGTAGTATGAAGGTGATAAACCCGACCACAGATCCCGAAGGTGAGTCGTAACATCCGCTACCCTTGGTGAGACAGTTCCTCGCAAAATGGCCACGCTGTCGCATGCAAAACAAACTCCCAATCTAGCACGACACTCTCCAAAATGGAGTCTACCACAATGGTCACAACGAGGTAGGGGTGGCTTGGTGGTTAACACCCCCTCTGCCAAAATCTGAACCTCGAGCCCCGACGCTCACGAAGACGGTGGAGGACCACTGCATGCCGGTGGGGGTATATAACTAACTTTCTTCTGGCGGTCCGCCTCGAAAGCCACCAAGGACCCTGCGTCACGGCCTCTTCGCGATCCAGTCATTCCGTCGACCCCTCCGTGCCTCGCATCCTAGTGCATGAGCTGCGTGCGGGCAATGTCCATGCGGTGAAGAGAAACACCGCACAAGATTCGGCCATATAATCATCAAGCGGTGACGTAGCGATGCACCTATCCTCCATATCTGCAACTAGCGCAGGACATATCGAGCCAAAGAATCGAACTCGACATTGTACTCCCGACGGTCGCCCTCTGCCTCGAGAACAAAAATCGCCGGCCCGTGCCCTCATCTGCGGAGGCAAGAAGTGCGTGAGAAAGCCCCGAAAACTCATCCCATTCTTTGGAGGTGCATGCTCTCCCGAAAGCTCCCATGAATCAAACCAATCGATCATTGCGGTATCACGCGGCCGATGCGAACAAAGGTCACGACTCGGTTTCAAGCTTTGATCACCCGCGTGATCGGCAGTCGCTGGATGAACTCTGCGGATCATCCTCGTGCCTCGACCCATAAAACTCGCGGGCTACAACTCGTAAAGTCCGTAGCCTCAAACTATCTGCTCGGGGTGAACCTGGTGCTCTTTGGGCAAGGCTGCTGCGTCGGCTGTCACCATATCCGCCACAACGGCGCCAATAATCGGGCCATCTCGCGTGACCCATCTCCACTGCTCGGTGTGGGGTGGAGGCTCAGTCTTGTAGTCTCATCGGCCACCGCTGCGGCTCTAAACTCTCTTTGGTCTTTGGCGGCGTCACGAAACTTCGCCGTCGGAAGCTTGTCTCAGTCTTGGCCAGGGCTGCGCCCTCGAACTCCTCTGTATCTCACTAGCGGCTCCTCGGTGCCTTGCCGCCCGGGCTCTGGTTGCCTTGCGCGGAGGCATAGCGGTAAAAGCGAGATACGTCGGAGGGTCCAACTTACAACACGACTCTAAGGCACGATCTCGGAATGAGAAGAATGGAAACCAATCCTAAATGTCCTATAGCCTCACGATTATAGATGTGGTGCAACACACCGATAATCAAGACTCTACTAGACGATGCGTAGACACTTTCCGAGGATTAATCGCTCGATACCACTTTTGTAACGACCCGTTCGGGGCGGTTCATCGTGCCTTACAGGCACCCTAGTGATACATACATCGGAGAAAATCGTGGAACATAAAACATGAGTCATTTAACAAGGGATATAATAAATAAACAGGCCAACCAAAAGCGATTTGCCTTGGTATATACATAAAACACGAACAGTTTAATCCTTTTACAACCCCGCCACACTTGCGATTACTCTGCACTTAAGATATACAATGACTATGACGGGACGGGCCGCCATACCACGAATGTACAAGAACCTGACTCGAGAACACTGCAAAGATAAGCCTCCGAGAAACGGAGCTTCAATCTGTTGGCAATTGTGATCCTATGAGCGAGGATCCACGATCGATGTACCTCTACTGCGGCATTTGACGCGGCCCGAAGAGTCGATCTAACAGTACCAAGTATGTGAAATCAGCATAATATCAGTAAATGAAATCATACTAGTCTATATAAAGCGGGAGACATGTATGATAACCAAACTACGATTCACAACATAAAGCGATCATCACTCCGATATAACTATGGGTCTCACGCCCACAACATCAATCGAGTTCGCATTATGGCGCGTGCCGGAATCTTGCATCGGTGTAGACATGTCCATGATGCAACAATAATACCAATGTCCATGGCCACATGCCCGGAATTCTGCATCGGTGTAGACATGTCCATGTGACCTCAACAAGACAAAGAATCCAAATGGAAGCATACGTGCGCTACGATCGTGTCGGTATGTCCAAGAAACAATAAGACAACATTCCAAATGGACGATACCCGCAGCGCTACGCGTCGTGTCGGTATGTCCAAGGAAACAATAGACAAAGATTCCAAATGGACGATACGTGCGCTACGCGTCGTGTCGGTATGTCCAAGAAATCACAAGGCGATAATCAAAATGGAAACATACCCGTGCGCTACGCGTCGTGTCGATATATCCAAAGCGATTAACCACAAGACCTTAACCAAAATGGAAGCATACGTGCGCTACGCGTCGTGTCGGTATGTCCAAAGCGATTAACAACAATAATACTATCAGCGACGCGTGCGTGGAATTTCTCCGTCGCTGCACGCGTCAAGTAAGTTCTCAACTATCAACCGACCTCTATCGAGAGAGCGGTAACACGTAAACACAACGCTTGTACAATAAAGACTATCATCACAAGCATAGGCAAGTTTCACAACAACAAGCATAGGCAAGTTTCACCTGACTCAAAGTACTTTCATTTTATGCCAAAGTCGGGTTTTAACCCCAAGTACTACATACGTTAAGTTCTTTTAAAAGAGATCCATTACTTTTATAAAAGTCACCCGATACAGTAGTATTAGAATGACCAACCCATCTTCCTTTTCAAAATCAAGTAACAACATTCCTTTCCTAAGTTCGGTTTGCCTAGTTTCAATTACTCAAGCTTCTTATTTTCAAATGGTTTCATAGTTCCCAAACTTAATCGCTGATTCCTTTTAGAACAATTGAGTAACATATGTCATATATGTGAGTAGTTTATTCTTGTTTATAACGATCTTATTACAAAGACCATGATCTAGAAAATGTAATATCATTTTGTCTCATCTTAGCTTCTATGCGGATGGAGGTTTCTCTTGGTTTTAATACAACACATCATTATTCAATACATTTTCCTTTATTAACGCTGCAGTGGTCTGTCGATACACATTCTGATTTCCGAAATCAGTAAAACATTATTCCTTTAAAAACCAAGTACTCATTACTCACGAATGAGGTTTCACACAACATTCACATTAAAACAAATAAGTTAAGTCTCTTATCTTATAAGATCAAGTCTCTTAACTTCTAACATCAGTAAACCATTTTCACTTACATAAGGTCGTTATAACTAACTTCCCATAAAGCTATTATAACACCCTATGTTTTAAACCAACCAAATCACTTAGCACGTATGCGTCTGCACTACATAGTTCACACATATCATGCTAGAAGAGATAGGAAGAGGTTCACATACCTCGCGACGATTTATCGACAATAAGCAAAATGCTCCAAGTACTACAACCTTGCTAGCCCTTTCCACTCCTCGGTAGAATACGCTACTCTTAGTACTTTCACCTAAAACGGTCACAACCGTCTATTAACCCCAAACCACAAGTTTATAACTTTCTATTGAAAATTCGCAAAGACCTCCCAACAACGTAAATCTCTCTCTATCGAGTAGGCTGGCTTGACCAAGCGGGGTTTACGCCTACCCGACGTGTACAATTCTACTCGATACTACACAAGTCTACCGCTACATCCTATGTAAATACAGTTCAGTTCAGTTCTTTATTCTTCAGGCTTAAGTCAAAAGACATTGCCGAATACTAAGTATAGTTCCATATATAGTATACTTCAACTATATACTCTAACAAACATGTAATTTCCAATTACAATAGAGGGACAAGATAATTACCTCGATAAGCCCAAAATTATCCGAGTTTAATGTCGCTCCTGAGCAAGGTTTAGCTCCACTCCACGCGCTCCAAACCACTCCAAACAACCCTTAGAAGTTCTAACCAACTTCTACTCACATACATCAACCAACTATGAAGATTTCCTTAGGGTTTCGGTTTGAGACTAAAAGGACAAAAGGTAGTATTTCCGGACTCTACGTAAAGAGGTATCTTTGGAATACTACAAGGTACAAGGCTAAGGTATTTTGGGCATTATAACAATACTAGGGGAGTATTTCTATACCACAAGGGGTATTATACGAAAACAACTAGGCTGGGGTACCCACGGCCACGCCCCCCCCCCCGGGGGGGGCCTCCCGGCCAAAGCTCCACAAGGGGGGGAGGGCTTTGGACGATTTCAACTCACAAAGGGGGAGAGATTTCAAGACTTGGAAAATGATTTTTGGATGAAGAAAGTTCATCAACTAAGGGGGTATTTATAGCAAACCCAAAGGCCAACCAATGGCCAAGATCTAGCCAAGTGCAAGGCAAGTGTAAGGCCAAGATCAAGCCAAGTGCACCCTAGCCCCTACTCCTTAAAACCCTCACAAATATCTACACAAATATCTAGCACCACAAGCCCTCCGATTCGGCCAAGTGCGCCCACTTGTCTCCGTTGTGAGGGTGACACATGTCACCCTCCGTTGTCCAAAATGTTTCGTCTCTCGGAAAAATCCGCAAAATACAAAAGCGACATAGCCGAATTTTCCTTCGCAAGTTACTGTAAACGTTTCGTCGAAAACGACTCTAACAGGGTGTTGTGCACAAATGTTATTTCGGCCAGGGTGCCACATGGGGTGACACGTGTCGCCCCGATTCGCCTGAATATTTCGTCTTCAGAAAATATCCAAAATCTGAAATCTCAAAAACAAAGCGGGCCACAAATGAGTAAATTTCTCCTGTGGGACCCTCGTGACCATTTCCGAAAATAAAATCTCAAAATTCTAATATAATCTATGAAGTCCAAATACCAAATCTGGGAATCCAATTCCCATTAACGAACCTTTTTCTTCACAAATAACCGGAAACTTTTCCGTCGAAAACTCACATCTTTCTTTCTTTTCAAAATTTCTGCCGTACTCTCGTACGTACGTCCTCACATACATACCCTGCAACTACGGGGTATAACACTGCGGATCATCCTCCGGCCTCGATCCGTAAAACTCTGGCGGGCTACAACTCAGGAAGTCTCGTAGCCTCAAACTCTCTGCCCTCGGGTGAACCACGGTGCAGACTGGGGCTGATCGAACTGCGTCGGCTGTCCTCATGTCTGCCACGATCCCGGCAAGATCGGGCCATCTCCTTGTACCCTATCTCCTCCGCCCGGTGTGGGACGGGAGGTGTAGGTCTTGTGGTCTCATCGGCCGCCGCGCTAAACCTCCCTGGGTGGCGACGTCGTTGAACTCGCCGTCTCTGGTATAGACTGGGCTCGAGCCCTCGTGACTCTAGGTGTCCCACTAGCAGCTCCCTCGGCTGCCTTGCCCTTCTGGGCCCGGGTTGCCTTACGTGGAGGCATAACTGTTACAGAAAAGGAATACGTTAGAAGGGTCCGACTTATAACACAGCTCTAAGGCACGATCTCAGAATGAGAAGAATAGAAACCAATCCTAAATATCCTATAGCCTCCTGATTATTGGTGTGGTGCACAACACACCGATAATCAAGACTCTACTAGATACGATGCGTAGACACTTTCCGAGGATTAATCGCTCGATACCACTTTTGTCACGACCGTTAGAATTCGTGATCGTGCCTTACCCGCACCCAGTAGTCATACATCGAGTAATCGGAATATAAAACAAGACATGAAACAGTAGTAAAATGAGACACAGTTTATCTGATGAAAAGCTTGCCTTTCGACATATATATATATATATATATATATATAACCCAAGTTTTTGCAGTTACATCCCAAATGTACAATAGGACTACAGACCTCTAGGAATGTAAACAACTATAGCGGGACCGGGCCACCGCCATACCGATGAGACAAAACTAATTACAACGGGAGAGCATACCCAGCGGTAGAGCCTGCAGAACGCCCGTTCGGGGCGTTCGGTGCCTTACCCGGCACCCTAGTGATACAACATCGAGAGAAAAACCGTGAAATAAAAACTTAGACATGCAACAAGAGATATAATAATAAGCAGGCCAACCAAAGCGGTTGCCTTCGGTATATATATAAACACGAGCAGTTTAATCCTTTACAACCCCGCCCAAATGTGATTTACTGACCTCTAAGATTTATTAACGACTATGACGGACAGGGCCGCCATACCACAGAATGTACAAGAACCTACAACTCGAGAAACACATACCAAAAGATAAGTCTCGAGAAAGCGGAGCTTCCTAATACGCTGAACTGTGGTCCTAGGAGCGAGGATCCACGTCCGATGTACCTACTGCGGCGTGACGCGGCCCGAGGAGTCGATGCAAGTACCAAGTATGTGAAAGCATAATATCAGAAATGAAATCATAACGATCTATACAAAGCGGGAGACATGTATGATAGCCAAACTACGACACAACATATAACGATTATATCAAGTCGGTCTCGCCCACAACATCAATCATGCGTGGAATACCTTCCTCATGCCGGCGATCTATGATATGATAACAACAAGACAAAGAATCCAAATGGAAGCATACGTGCGCTACGCATCGTGTCGGTATGTCCAAAGGGAAACAATAAGACAACATTCCAAATGGACGATGCGTGCGCTACGCATCGTGTCGGTATGTCCAAGAAACAATAGGACAACATTCCAAATGGACGATGCGTGCGCTACGCATCGGGTCAGTATGTCCAAAGGGAAACAATAGAACAGCATTCCAAATGGACGCATACTCGTGCGCTACGCATCGGGTCAGTATGTCCAAAAGGAAATCACAGCGATAATCAAAATGGAAACATACCCGTGCGCTACGATCGTGTCGAGATATCCAAAGCGATTAACCACAATAATACTATCAGCGAGGCGTGCGGTGAAATTTCTCGTCATTCTTGACGTCCAAGTAAGTTCTCAACCAGTCAACCGACCCTCCATCGAGAGACGCGGTAACACAGAAATACAACGCTTTGCACAACAAAGGCTATCACAACAAGCATAGGCAAGTTTCACAACAACAAGTATAGGCAAGTTATACACAACTCAAAGTACTTTCATTTTATGACAAAATCCGGGTTTTAACCCTAAAGTACTACGTACGTTAAATTCTTTTAAAAGAGATCCATTACTTTTATAAAAGTCACCCGATACCCGTAGTATTAGAATGACCAACCCACATTCCTTTTCAAAATCAGGTAACAACATTCTTTTCCTAAGTTCCAGTTTGCCTAGTTTCAATTACTCAAGCTTCTCATTTTCAAATGGTTTCATAGTTCCCAAACTTAATCACTTGATTCCTTTTTAGAGCAATTGAGTAACATATGTCATATATGTGAGTAGTTTATTCTTGTTTATAACGATCTTATTACTGACCATGATCTAGAAAATGTAATATCATTTTGTCTTATCTTAGCTTCTATGCGGATGGAGGTTTCTACCGGTTTTAATACAACACATCATTATTCAATACATTTTCCTTTATTAACGCTGCGTTGGTGCTGTCGATACACATTCGATTCCGAAATCGGTAAAACATTATCCCTTTAAAACCAAGTACTCATTACTCACGAATGAGGTTTCACACAAACATCCACATTAAAACAAATAAGTTAAGTCTCTTATCTTATAAGATCAAGTCTCTTAACTTCTAACATCGAGAAACCATTTTCACTTACATAAGGTCGTTATAACTAACTTCCCATAAAGCTATTATAACACCTATGTTTTAAATCAACCAAATCACTTAGCACGTATGCGTCTACCGTACTACATAGTTCACAACAATCATGCTAGAAAAGATAGGAAGAGGTTCACATACCTCGCGACGATTTATCGACAATAAGCAAAACGCTCCAAGTACTTCAACCCGTCGGCTACTCCTTAAGCCAAGTAGATCACGCCACACGTAGTACTCCACTCCTAAAATGGTCATAGTACTCCTATCAAACCTTTCTTATCATTGAAGACTTATACCAATAAAAAGCCCTCAAAATCTACGGAAATTTCGGCAGCACTTCCCCCGTTTATACTCACTTTTCCATCTTTTACCAAGGCCCGAATAACCGTAATATATATACCATATATATATAAGGCGTAATAATTAAACAACATAAAGAAGGGGATTACACGCCCAAACGGTAACGCGGTTTACTATCACGCCTCCATAACAACAATAAGTAAAAGAAGGGGATTACGCGGCCAACCGGTAACGCGGTTTACTATCACGCCTTCATAACAATACAATAATTAAAAAGGGGATCACACGCCCAAACGGAACGCGATTGAAAAATCTTCCCCTTAACAGAAATGTAAATACAGTCCAATGTAAATACAGTCCAAAGTAAATACGGTCCAAAGTAAATACAGTCCTTGAGTTGGGGTCCTTGGCCAACTTTGTCCAATTTTACTCATTAGTCATCCAACTTATATTTCCATTCTTAATATAAGTTATAGTTACTTTGTTATTAGCTTAGCAAGTAAGATACGTTTTTACCATTTTAATGGCAAACGGCCAATCCTTTCTTTTAACAAGTTAACAAGATCCAACTCTTCCAAACTTACTCCATATATTATATAATCCATATATACTTATAATATATGTAAAAATTACCAAATCACAAAGAGGTTAAGATTTACTACCTCAAATAGCCCAAAATCTATCCAAGAACTTAATATCGCTCCAAGCAAGTCTTAGCTCCAAATCTTTACGTTCCAATCCGCTACAAGCAACCCATAGAAGCTCTAACCAACTCCTCTTCAAGATTCAACTCCAAAAAGTGAAGAACACTTGGGTTCCAAACTTGGAACTTTCGGCCAAGGCATCAAGAATAGGTTAGGGGTGTGAAATCTTCTCCAACACTTGGTACACAATCTTCCTAACACTTTAGGGAAGAACACTTAAGAGTTTTAAGAATTGTTGGACAAATCTTTGCTCAAGAACAAGGTCTTGGCCGAAGCGATGTTCAAGGAGAGAGTATTTTGTCAAGTCTTCAAATGGTTAAGTGTGGGAGTTTTCATCAACCAAGGGTGTATATATAAGACCACCAAGGGTTAGGATGAAGGCAAGTGTGTGGTTGAGATTGGGGACAAGTGTGTGGGCCCACAAGCCACTTGTCCAAGCTAAAAATATCTTGCAAGACAAGGCCACTTGTCTTGCCACTGTCCAAGGATTTCGGCCAAGAGCCACCTAGGGGTGACACGTGTCGCCTCCTACTCGTCAAAATATTTCATCTTCCAAAATATCCATAATGGCCAAAATCTCAAAAACAAAGCGGGCCCACAAAATGTAAATTTCACCTGTGGGCCCACGTGACCATTTCCTAAATAAAATTCCATAATTCTCAAATATTCTAAGAAGTCCGAATACCAAATCTGGGAATCCAATTCCCATTAACGAACCTTTTTCTTCACAAAAACCGGAAACTTTTCCGTCGAAAAATCACATCTTTCTTTCTTTCCAAAATTTCTGTCGTAATCTCGCACGTATATCCTCACCTATATACCCTGGAACTACGGGGTATAACATTCTTCCCCCCTTAGAAACATTCGTCCCGAATGTTCATTCTAAGTCTCCAAACGTACTTGTGTCGGTATAGTCTTCACTACTATACTTACAAAACCGATCATGCCACCAATGGCCAGAATATAACATGTGCGCAAAACTCAAATCCAAGCCAACGAGGAATCATTTCTAATCTTACAACAGCTCCCACTAGCTTCAATTTACTCTAAGGACATTCCCGGCCTTCACGATCCGATTCTGGTTGAACGCATCCACGAACTCATACGATGATCATACAAACTTGGGCCTAGCATCCTCGTGACCCTACCACCTGGCGGGACCACCCAGAACTGACCCCACCCCAAACCGGGTTCTGGGTTGACCGCAAATGGTCCTCAACCCGACCCCAACGCGCCAAACTCTTGTTCCCGACCGAACAATCTTACTAATTCACGTCGTGAAGCTACCACTTCCATCTCACACTACCCATGTAATTATCCCACAATATTTCCCCGCATACCAAGTACATCGGCAAAGACCAACCGTAAAATCACCCACTCAAGACGGCCTCGCCTCTAAGGTCTCCACGTATAAAACTCTAAGGTTCACACTTTCCATGCCCCCACACGTATCCTCCCAACTAAGCATGTTTTCTAACTCACAATTAACACAACGCTATTCGTACATAGCACATAATAATGAGACCATCATAACAAGCATACCAAAACTCTAGAGGGTTAAGGATATACCTGAATCTACCGCTCCTCTCTAATCATAGGCCCGCCCTGCAGGGCGCATAACTGTAGAAGGCGATGAACCAGCCACTGATCCTGAAGGCTGAGTCGTAACATCCGTGCTTCCCTTGGTCGGACAGTTCCTCGCAAAATGGCCCTGCTGGCCGCATGCAAAACAAACTCCCCATTTAGCACGACACTCTCCAAAATGGAGTCTACCACAATGGTCACAACGAGGTAGGGGTGGCTTCAGCTGGTTAACACCCCTGCTCTCCCGAAAATCTGAACCCTTGGAGCCCTGACCTGCTCCTGAAGACGGTGGAGGACCACTCTGTACTGGTGGGGGTACATAACTAGCCTGCTGCTGAGGCGGTCCGCCTCGAAAGTCACCAAAGGACCCTGCCGTCCTGGCCCTCTTCTGCCGATCCTGGTCATTCCGTCGACCTCTCCGTGCCTCACATCCTAGTGCATGAGCCTGCATGCGGGCAATGTCCATGCGGTGAAGAAACACACCGCACAAGACTCGGCCATATAATCATCTAGCGGTGGCGTAGCGATGCACCTATCCTCCATGCAAGCTACTAAAGCGGGAACATACCGGGCCAACGAGTCGAACTCCACGTTGTACTCCCGAACTGTACGCCCATTCTGCCTCAACATCAAAAATCTGTCGGCCCGAGCCCTCCTCATCTGTGGAGGCAAGAAATGTGCGGGAAGGCCCCAAAACTTCGTCCCCAAACGGTGGAAGTGCATTCTCTCCCGGAGAGCTCGCGAATCAAACCCGATCATTGCGGTATCACGCCGCCGATGCGATCCTAGGACCACTGACTCGGTCTCCGAAGCCTTGATGCCTCTCATGATCCGTAGCGTCGGATGAACTCCTGCGATCATCCTCGTGCCTCGACCCATAAAACTCGGCGGGCTCTGACTCGGAAAGTCCGTAGCCTCAAACTATCTGCTCGGGGTGAACCATGGTGCATCGAACTGGGCGCTACATCCGGCCTATCCTCATATCGGCCACGACCACGGCCGATGGCGCCATCTCCTTGTACCCGTCTCATCTGCTCCAGTGTGGGGCTGGAGGCTCAGTCTTGTAGTCTCAGCGACCTCCTGCGACTCTAAACTCTCTTTGGTCTTTGGCGGTGTCGCCAAACTCTCCGTCTGAAGTACTATCTCAGGTACAGACCGGGCCTGTGCCCTCGTACTCCTCTGTATCTCACTAGCAGCTCCCTCGGCTGCCTTGCCCTTCTGGGCTCTGGTTGCCTTGCGCGGAGGCATAATCGTAAAAGCGAGATCGTCGGAGGGTCCAACTTACAACACGACTCTAAGGCACGATCTCGTAATGAGAAGAATGGAAACCAATCCTAAATGTCCTATAGCCTCACGATTATAGATGTGGTGCACAACACCGATAATCAAGACTACTAGACACGGTGCGTAGACACTTTCCGAGGATTAAGCGCTCGATACCACTTTTGTAACGCCCGCTCGGGGCAGTTCTTCGTGCCTTACCCCGCACCTAGTGATACAACATCGAGAGAAAAACCGTGAAATAAAAACTTAGACATGCAACAAGAGATATAATAATAAGCAGACCAAAGCAGCTTGCCTTGGTATATATATAAAACACGAGCAGTTTAATCCTTTACAACCCCGCCACAACAAGATCTTACGCACCTCTAAGATTTACAACGACTATGACGGACGGGGCCGCCATACCACGAATGTACAAGAACCTACAACTCGGAAACACATACAAAAGATAAGTCTCGGAGAAACGGAGCTTCCCAATCTGTTGAACTGTGGTCCTAGGCGAGGATCCACGACCGTGTACCTACTGCGGCATGAACGCGGCCCCGAAGGAGGTCGATCTGGCAATTGTACAGTATGTGAAAGCTATGCAATCGTAAATGAAATCATAACAGTCTATACAAAGCAGGAGACATGTATGATAGCCAAACTACAGTACACAACATATAACAGTTATATCAAGTCAGGGTCTCACGCCCACAACATCAATCATGCCCGTGGAATACCTTCCTCACTGCCGGCAGTCTATGATATGATAACAACAAGACAGCAATCCAAATGGAAGCATACCCGTGCGCTACGCATCGTGTCAGTATGTCCAAAGGGAAACAATAAGACAACATTCCAAATGGACGCATACCCGTGCGCTACGCATCGTGTCAGTATGTCCAAAGGGAAACAATAGGACAACATTCCAAATGGACGCATACCCGTGCGCTACGCATCGTGTCAGTATGTCCAAAGGGAAACAATAGGACAACATTCCAAATGGACGCATACCCGTGCGCTACGCATCGTGTCAGTATGTCCAAAAGGAAATCACCAGGCGATAATCAAAATGGAAACATACCCGTGCGCTACGCATCGTGTCAGTATATCCAAAGCGATTAACCACAATAATACTATCAACAGGAACGTACCCGTGAAATTTCTCCGTCACTGCCGGCACGTCCAAGTAAGTTCTCAACCAGTCAACCGACCCTCCATCGAGAGACGCGGTAACACAGAAATACAACGCTTTGCACAACAAAGGCTATCACAACAAGCATAGGCAAGTTTCACAACAACAAGCATAGGCAAGTTATACACAACTCAAAGTACTTTCATTTTATGACAAAATCCGGGTTTTAACCCTAAAGTACTACGTACGTTAAATTCTTTTAAAAGAGATCCATTACTTTTATAAAAGTCACCCGATACCCGTAGTATTAGAATGACCAACCCACATTCCTTTTCAAAATCAGGTAACAACATTCTTTTCCTAAATTCCAGTTTGCCTAGTTTGATTACTCAAGCTTCTCGTTTCAAATGGTTTCATAGTTCCCAAACTTAATCACTTGATTCCTTTTAGAGCAATTGAGTAACATATGTCATATATGTGAGTAGTTTATTCTTGTTTATAACGATCTTATTACAAAGACCATGATCTAGAAAATGTAATATCATTTTGTCTTATCTTAGCTTCTATGCGGATGGAGGTTTCTCTTGGTTTTAATACAACACATCATTATTCAATACATTTTCCTTTATTAACGCTGCGGTGGTGCTGTCGATACATTCGATTCCGAAATCGGAAACATTATCCTTTAAAACCAAGTACTCATTACTCACGAATGAGGTTTCACACAAACATCCACATTAAAACAAATAAGTTAAGTCTCTTATCTTATAAGATCAAGTCTCTTAACTTCTAACATCGATAAACCATTTTCACTACATAAGGTCGTTATAACTAACTTCCCATAAAGCTATTATAACACCCTATGTTTTAAATCAACCAAATCACTTAGCACGTATGCGTCACCGTACTACATAGTTCACAACAATCATGCTAGAAAAGATAGGAAGAGGTTCACATACCTGCGACGATTTATCGACAATAAGCAAAAGCGCTCCAAGTACTTGACTCGGCTACTCGGCTACTCCTTAAGCCAAGTAGATCACGCCACACGTAGTACTCCACTCCTAAAATGGTCATAGTACTCCTATCAAACCTTTCTTATCATTGAAGACTTATACCAATAAAAAGCCCTCAAAATCTACGGAAATTTCGGCAGCACTTCCCCCGTTTATACTCACTTTTCCATCTTTTACCAAGGCCCGAATAACCGTAATATATATACCATATATATATATAAGGCGTAATAATTAAACAACAAAAAGAAGGGGATTACACGCCCAAACGGTAACGCGGTTTACTATCACGCCTCCATAACAACAATAAGTAAAAGAAGGGGATTACGCGGCCAACCGGTAACGCGGTTTACTATCACGCCTTCATAACAATACAATAATTAAAAAAGGGGATCACACGCCCAAACGGAACGCGATTGAAAAATCTTCCCCTTAACAGAAATGTAAATACAGTCCAATGTAAATACAGTCCAAAGTAAATACGGTCCAAAGTAAATACAGTCCTTGAGTTGGGGTCCTTGGCCAACTTTGTCCAATTTTACTCATTAGTCATCCAACTTATATTTCCATTCTTAATATAAGTTATAGTTACTTTGTTATTAGCTTCTTAGCAAGTAAGATACGTTTTTACCATTTTAATGGCAAACGGCCAATCCTTTCTTTTAACAAGTTAACAAGATCCAACTCTTCCAAACTTACTCCATATATTATATAATCCATATATACTTATAATATATGTAAAAATTACCAAATCACAAAGAGGTTAAGATTTACTACCTCAATAGCCCAAAATCTATCCAAGAACTTAATATCGCTCCAAGCAAGTCTTAGCTCCAAATCTTTACGTTCCAATCCGCTACAAGCAACCCATAGAAGCTCCTAACCAACTCCTCTTCAAGATTCAACTCCAAAAAGTGAAGAAGAACACTTAGGTTCCAAACTTGGAACTTTCGGCCAAGGCATCAAGAATAGGTTAGGGGTGTGAAATCTTCTCCAACACTTGGTACACAATCTTCCTAACACTTTAGGGAAGAACACTTAAGAGTTTTAAGAATTGTTGGACAAATCTTTGCTCAAGAACAAGGTCTTGGCCGAGAGCAATGTTCAAGGGAGAGAGTATTTTGTCAAGTCTTGAAATGGTTAAGTGTGGGAGTTTTCATCAACCAAGGGTGTATATATAAGACCACCAAGGGTTAGGATGAAGGCAAGTGTGTGGTTGAGATTGGGGACAAGTGTGTGTGGGCCCCACAAGCCACTTGTCCAAGCTAAAAAAAATATCTTGCAAGACAAGGCCACTTGTCTTGCCACTTGTCCAAGGATTTCGGCCAAGAGCCACCTAGGGGGGTGACACGTGTCGCCCTCCTACTCGTCCAAAATATTTCATCTTCCGAAAATATCCATAATGGCCAAAATCTCAAAAACAAAGCGGGCCCCACAAAACCGTAAATTTCACGTGGGCCCACGTGACCATTTCCTAAATAAAATTCAATAATTCTCACATATTCTTATTATTCAGAATACCAAATGTGGGTATCCAATTCCCATTAACGAACCTTTTTCTTCACAAAAACCGGAAACTTTTCCGTCGAAAAATCACATCTTTCTTTCTTTCCAAAATTTCTGTCGTAATCTCGCACGTATATCCTCACCTATATACCCTGGAACTACGGGGTATAACAGCCTCCGGAGAAGATGGAGCTCCTGACACCAATGCAAAAGAGATCCTAAGGATGTGGATCTAGCACCTGCTTGCCCTTACCTGCGGCATGAACGAAGCCCCCCGAAGGAGTCGATCTGACAGTACTAAGTATGCGTAAAAGCATGAAATGAAAGCATATCATTTTTAAAACCAGTTTACAAATATGTATGAAACAACCAAGGAAACCGCACATAGTGCCACATCACAATTAAGAGCAACAATAGGTAAACTGTAACAGGTCTTTTCTAGGCTGCGAATGATCGAGCAGGCCAATCGCGTAGTATCACCACGCAAGCCTAATCACGGACTCCGTAGTCCGCAGGCCACTCACATAGGCCCGCATAGGGTACATAACCCGCATCGAGGAAGCTACTCCTCGGCATCGCCCCTGGACTCGTAGTCCGCATGGCCACATAGGCGCGTGAGGTATAACCCGCATCACTAACACCGAACTCCCGTAGCTCCGCATAGGTCCCCTGGACCCGCATGAGGTATTCTCGAATCATGGTCCCAGACCGCCTGAGTCTACCCCGCATCGGAGGGCAGCTTAACCCCCGGTAATATGTCAAGAGGTGAGTGATATTACACTAACATAACAGCTTATCGTTAAACAACATAAGCACAACAAGAATACTCTCTTATACAAACGTTACAAGACACTAACACACATAGCATCATATCATGTCTACTTATCAAACCATCTTATTATTCTTTTCATAATTCAATATAAGTCTGTTATAAACACATAGGCAAACTGTTTCTTTTATCATTCTTAAGTGGTTATACTTAACTTCCCATAAAGCTAGTATAACTCTTAAGCTTCTGTTTTAAAAACCAATTAGTTCTCTTCTGTTAAAAATGATTCAGTATTCTTTTGAAATGTTTTCAGATCCTTATTATTCAGGCTTAAGTCGCGAGACATTGCCGTAAGTATTATTCAGGCTTAAGTCAAAAGACATTGCCGTAGTTATTATTCAGTTAACATATGTACGTCTACCGTACTACATATATTTTGTAAAATATCATGCTTTAGGAAGAATCACATACCTTCTCAGCGAAAACCTCCTGCCAAGTTGAATATGTCGCGCGCAGAGAATCAGCCTATAATAGTCACAGACATCTATCAATGTCTAGACTGTGCTGTATAAAGCTCTAAGCAGAGGGTTCTATATTCTGTGGGAATTTGGGCAGCACTTCCCTACCCGGTGAGCTACTCAAGTCTACTGTGAAAACAGTCCTATTCTATTCTGTAATATTCTTCTAAGTATTTAATACTTATTCTTATACATCTACAGTATGTATTCTCTAATTACAAAAGAAGGACAAGTTTATTTACCTCGGTAAGCCCAATAATATCCTAGATGAAAGTCGCGCCTGAGCAAGGTTTAGCTCCTAAGTTGTACGCTCCGGTAGCTCCAAGAAAACCTTAGAAGTTCTTCACAATTTCTACTAAGGACTAAGGGATTTGGGCTAGGGTATTTTGGGCATTATAACAATACTAGAAGACAACTTTTCTACCAAGAGAGGGGGGTAGTGTTTCGGCTAGGCTTCTTTTAGAGGGGGGGGGGGTATTCGGCCAAGACTTCACAAGGGGGGGAGAAGTGAGGCTTAGGACGATGGCTCACAAGGGGGAAGGAGGATTTAGGCTTGGAAATTTGTGATGAATAAGTCTTCAAAGAGAGGGGTATTTATAGGGAAATCAAGGGCCAAGATCAAGCCAAGTGGGGGGAAAGTGGAGGGCCAAGATTTGCCCAAGTGCCCCCTAACCTACTCCTCAAATCACTCCACAAACAAAGGTCCATGTTCTAAGCCCCAAAAGCCTCCCAATCGTCCAAGGCAAAAGGCCACTTGGCCGTCCACTTGAGGGTGACAAGTGTCACCCTCTCGTTGGTCCAAAAAGGTTCCGTCGCTCGGAAAAATTCGCAAAAATTAGAAATGACATAGCCGGAATTTACACTACGCGAGTCGTGTAAAACGTTTCGTCGGAAAATGATTCTTTGTGTGAGTTGTGCCCAACAAAACGTCCTAGGCCTAAACTTTTAAGGCTACACTTTCGTACGTACGCCCTTACGTACATACTCTGGAAATACGGGGTATAACAAAAAGAAGGTCAAGCGTATTTACCTCGATAAGCCCAAAATTATCCAAGTTTAAATGTCGATCCTGAGCAACATTTAGCTCCAACTCTGGGCGCTCCAACCCGCTCCAAACAACCCTTAGAAGTTCTACGCAACTTCTACTTAATACTTCAACTCGCTATGAAGATTTTCCTTAGGGTTTCGGTTGAGACTAAAAGGACAAAAGATAGTATTTCCGGGCTCTACGTATAGAGGTAACTTTGGAATACGACAAGGTATAAGGCTAAGGTATTTTGGTATAGTAACAATACTTGGAGAGTATTTCTCTACCAAAAATGGGGTATTATACGAGAACAATCAAGGCAAGGGGGGGGGGTATACCCCTCGGCCAACACCACTAGGAGGGGGGGGGGATATCTCTCGGCCAAGGGGGCCTCACGAAAGGGGAGGGGGGTGTTCTTGGACGAGAACACTACACTAAGAGGGGGAGAGGGCTTTCAAGACTTAGAAACAATTTAGGATGAAGAAGTCTTCAACAAGGGAGGGGTATTTATAGGGAAACCAAGGGCCATGATCAAGCCAAGTGCAAGGCAAGTGTAAGGCCAAGATCAAGCCAAGTGCAAGGCAAGTGTAAGGCCAAGATCAAGCCAAGTGCACCCTAACCCTAATCCACAAAACAAGGCACAAAACAAGGCACCAAACAAGGCACAAAATAAGGCACAAAATCGTCCAAACCGTGAAAGCCAAAGGCCACTTGACCGTCCACTTGAGGGTGACAAGTGTCGCCCTCTCGTTGGTCCAAAATATTTCATCTCTCGGAAAAATCCGCAAAAATTATAAATGACATAGCCGGAATTTTCCCTTCGCAAGTTCTGTAAAACGTTTCGTCGAAAAACGACTCTTTACGGGGGTTGTGTACAAATTTCGAAACTTGCCTAACTTTAAGGCCCAAACTTTTCTACGTACGCCCACACGTACATACTCTGGAAATACGGGGTATAACATTCTCCCCTCCTTAGAAACATTCGTCCCGAATGTTCCTTCTCAAGACGGATAACGATGAAGTTCCTTCTTGACTTAAACATGTTGCCAATGCCACACGTGGCCACAAAATAACACACGCTCCAAAACTTAATCCAAGTCTACGAGGAATCACCTCTAACATCACAAAATCTTCCACCCTGGTCTAAAGGATACTCCCTTCGCATCTTCACTTTACAACAAAATGATCTCTTTTATTCTGCTAACACACGTTCACTTCTTTCCTTACTCGTCGTAATCACTTGAACTCTCCCAGTATACGTACCATACTTTAGTCATTATTTCAGTTCTCAAAATCTCTGGAGTCACCACCTCCAAACTTGGTCATCTTACTCACCGCAATCTCCCTTAAGGCCATTCCCGTCCTTCACGACCCGATTCTGGTCGAACATATCCACGAACTCATACGATGGTCATCTAAACTTGGGCCTAGCACCCTCGTGACCCTACCATCTGGCGGGACCACCCAGAACTGACCCCACCTAATCAACTCACGGGTTGACCGCATCGCCTCAACCCGACCCTCCGTCGCGCCAACTCTTGCTCCTCGATACGGAACAATCTTACTAATTCACGTCATGAAAGCTACCACTTTCATTTAACACGACTTACGGAATTATCCCACAATACATACAAAGCTATTTGTACATAGCACTTAACATACAATCATCGTATCACGCATGCAAAACTCTAGAGGGTTAAGGATATACCTGAAAAGATAGGCGGTTCAAAGGACCGCTAAAATTGGGAACCTCCACCGCGACCTCTGGCGTGGCCTGCCGGTGTATGATCATCCTACCTAGCTATGGAAGGTGAAGAACCCGCAACTGATCTCGTAGTCTGTGCTATCCTACCAGTGCTACCCCTGGTCGGACAATCTCTCGCCAAATGGCCCTGTTGGCCGCAAGAATAACAATCTCCCAAGTTAGTACGACACTCTCCCTTATGAAGTTTTCCACAACGGCCACACTGAGACAAGGGCGACCTCATCCGGCGAGCACTCCTACTCCCCTGAAAATCTGAAACCTGGGAGCCCTGACCTGCTCCTGAACGTCCCGAAGGTCCCGAAGGCTGTGGAGGACCACCCTGTACTGGCGGAGGTACATAACTAGTCTGCTGCTGAGGCGGTCCGCCTCGAAAGTTATCAAAGGACCCTGTTGTTCTGGCCCTCTTCTGCTGATCTTGGTCATTCCGTCGATCTCTACGCTCCTCACATCCAAGTACATAAGCCTGCATGCGGGCAATGTCCATGCCCGGCTGAAGAGCTACACCCGAACAAGCCTCGGCCAAGTAGTCATCGACCCCGGTGACGTAGCGGTGCACTCTGTCCTCCATACTGGCTACTAACGCGGGGACATACCGAGCCAATGAGTCGAACTCCACATTGTACTCCCGAACCGTACGCCCGCTCTGCCTCAACACCAAAAATCTGTCGGCCCGAGCCCTCCTCGCCTGTGGAGGTAAGAAATGTGCAAGAAATGCCTCTGAGAACTCGTTCCATACGGCTGGAAGTGCATGCTCTCCCCGGGACAGCTCCCATGAATCAAACCAGTCGACTGCAGTATCACGCAGCCGATGCGAACCCAAGACCACTGACTCGGTCTCCGAAGCCTTGATCACTCTCGCGACCCATCAGAATCGCTTCGGATGAACTCCTGCGGATCATCCTCAGGCCTCGACCCGTAGAACTCTGGCGGGCTACAACTCAGAAAGTCCCGTAGCCTCAAACTATTCGATCTCGGATGAACCACGGGTGCTCTTCGGGCTGCTGCGTCCGGCTATACTCGTATGCTGCCACGATCACGGCGATGGCGCCATCTCTTTGTAACCCCTCTCTCTGCTCCGGTGTGGAACCGAGGCTCGTGATGTTGTCTCATCGCCCATGCTGCGGCTCTAAACTTCTGCTTTGGGCGGCGTTGCAAAACTCGCCGTCAAGCACAATCTCAGTCTTGGCCAGGCTGTAACGCTGACCCGTTTGGGCAGTTCATCGTGCCTTATCCGGGCACCCTAGTGATACAATCATCGAGAAAACCAGGAAAATAAAACTTAAACAAGCAGATATATGAACATAAAACAAGCAACCCAACGGTTACCTTCCAATAACATAATAAATACAACTCTTTCCAAAACGAGCAGTTTAATCCCTTTACAAACCACACTTGCAGATTACTATGCACCTCTAAGATTTACAACAACTATGACGGACGGGGCCCGCCATACCCCGAATGTACAAGAACCTACAACTCGTGGAACACATGCAAAAGATAAGCCTCGAGAAACGGAGCTTCCCAAAACGCTGGCGAGATCCTAGAGCGAGGATCCACGATCGATGTACCTCTACTGCGGCATGAACGCGGCCCGAAGAGGTCGATAACAGTACCAAGTATGTGAAATCGTAAAAATCATAATGAAATCATACTAGTCTATATAAAGCAGAGACATGTATGATAACAAACTACTGATTCACAACATAAAAGCGATCATGTCGATCGGGGACTCGCCCTCAAGTCATCACTCAAATATAACTATGGGTCTTACGCCCACATCAATCATGTTCGCATCATGGCGCATGCCCCGGATTCTGCATCGGTGTAGACATGTCCATGATGCAACAATAATACCAATGCCCAGCGCACGTACCCGGAATTCTACCTCGGTGTAGAATCGCCCATGTGACATCAACAATAATATCTTGGGTGATCAACCCGCCGCGTAGCCACGTGCCCGAATTCTACCTCGGTGTAGACATGTCCATGTAACCACAATAACAATATATCGGGTAATCAACGGCGCGTGGCCGCGTACCGGAATCGCGACGGTGTAGACATGTCCATGTGACATCAACAACAAGACAAGAATCAAAATGGAAACATACCGTGGAATTCTCCATCACCGCCAAAGACGCGTCAAGTAAGTTCTCAATAAGTCGACCGCCTCTATCGAGACGCGGAATACGTAAATACCACTTGCACAACAAAGGCTATCATCACAAGCATAGGCAAGTTTCACAACAACAAGCATAGGCAAGTTTCACAACAACAAGCATAGGCAAGTTTCACACAACTCAAAGTACTTTCATTTTATGCCAAAGTCGGGTTTTAACCCCAAAGTACTACATCGTTAAGTTCTTTAAAAAGAGATCCATTACTTTTATAAAAGTCACCCTATACCCATAGTATTAGAATGACCAACCCACATTCCTTTTCAAAATCAAGTAACAACATTCTTTTCCTAAGTTCCGGTTGCCTAGTTTCAATTTCTCAAGCTTCTCATTTTCAAATGCTCAAGTCACTTATTTTAGAAAGGTTTCATAACTCATAGTCTTAATCTCTTTTAAAACAATTGAGTAACATATGTCATATATGTGAGTAGTTTATTCTTTGTTTATAACGATCTTATTACAAAGACCGTGATCTAGAAAATGTAATATCATTTTGTCTCATCTTAGCTTCTATGCAGATGGAGGTTTCTACCGGTTTTAATACAACACATCATTATTCAATACATTTTCCTTTATTACGCAATGGTGCTGTCGATACACATTCGATTCCAAATCGGAAACATTATCCCTTTAAAAACCAAGTACTCATTACTCACGAATGAGGTTTCACAAACATCCACATTAAAACAAATAAGTTAAGTCTCTTATCTTATAAGATCAAGTCTCTTAACTTCTAACATCGATAAACCATTTTCACTACATAAGGTCGTTATAACTAACTTCCCATAAAGCTATTATAACACCTATGTTTTAAACCAACCAAATCACTTAGCACGTATGCGTCTACCGTACTACATAGTTCACAACAATCATGCTAGAAAAGATAGGAAGAGGTTCACATACCTCGCGACGATTTATCGACAATAAGCAAAACGCTCAAGTACTTCAACCCGTCGGCTACTCCTTAAGCCCAGTAGATCACGCCACACGTAGTACTCCACTCCTAAAATGGTCAGGGTACGCCTATCATACCTTTCTTCTCATTGAAGACTTATACCACTAAAAAGCCCTCAAAATCTACGGAAATTTCTACAGACTTCCGCTTATACTCACTTTTCCATCTTTTACCAAGGCGAATAACCGTAATATATATACCATATATATATAAGGCGTAATAATTAAACAACATAAAGAGGGGATTACACGCCCAAACGGTAGCGGTTTACTATCACGCCTCCATAACAACAATAAGTAAAAGAAGGGGATTACGCGGCCGTGTAGCGGTTTACTATCACGCCTTCATAATACAATAATTAAAAAGGGATCACACGCCAAACGAACGCGATTGAAAAATCTTCCCCTTAACGAAATGTAAATCTGATCAATGTAAATACAATCCAAAGTAAAGACGGTCCAAAGTAAATACCCAAAGTAAATACGATCCTTAAGTTGGGGTCCTTGGCAACTTTGTCCATTTTACTTATCCAATTTACTCATTAGTCATCCAACTTATATTTCCATTCTTAATATAAGTTATAGTTACTTTGTTATTAGCTTCTTAGCAAGTAAGATACGTTTTTACCATTTTAATGGCAAACGGCCAATCCTTTCTTTTAACAAGTTAACAAGATCCAACTCTTCCAAACTTACTCCATATATTATATAATCCATAATATACTTATAATATATGTATAACAACCAATTCACAAAGAGGTTTAAGTTCCACTACCTCAAATAGCCCAAAAATATCCATGTTCTTAAAGTCGCTCCAAGCAAGTCTTAGCTCCAAATCTTTACGTTCCAATCCGCTACAAGCAACCCATAGAAGCTCCTAACCAACTTTTCTTCAAGATTCAACTCCAAAAAGTGAAGAACACTTAGGGTTTCAAGATGACAACTTTCGGCCAAGGCATCCCTTCAAGGCTAGGGGTGTGAAATCTTTTCCAACTCTTGGTACACAATCTTCCTAACACCTTAGGGAAGAACACTTGAGAGTTTAAGAATTGTTGGACAAATATTGCTCAAGAAATGGGGGCAAAACCGAGAGCTCTAGGTCAAGGGAGAAGGGAGGGTTTTTCAAGTCTTCAAATGTCTAAGTGTGGAAGATTTCATCAACTAAGGGTGCATATATAGGACAACCAAGGGAAAGGATGAAGGCAAGTGTGTGGTTGAGATTGGGGACAAGTGTGGGTGGGACCCACAAGCCACTTGTCCACACAAAATATCTAGCAAGACTTGGCCACTGCTGCCACTTGTCTAGCTAATTTCGGCCAAAGGGCCACCTAGGGTGACACGTGTCGCCTCACTGCTCCAAAATATTTCATCTCCGAAAATATCCATAATGGCCAAAATCTCAAAAACTAAGCGGGCCCCACAAAACCAGTAAATTTCACCCGTGGGCCCACGTGACCATTTCCTAAATAAAATTCCATAATTCTCAAATATTCTAAGAAGTCGAATACCAAATGGGAATCAATTCCATTAACGAACCTTTTTCTTCACAAAAAACCGGAAACTTTTCCGTCGAAAAATCACATCTTTCTTTCTTTCCAAAATTTACGCCGTAATCTCGCACGCATCCTCACCTATATACCACGGAACTACGGGTATAACATTCTTCCCTTAGAAACATTCGTCCGAATGTTCATTCTAAGTCTCCAAACGTACTTGTGTCAGTATAGTCTTCATTACTATACTTACAAAGCCGATCATGCCACCAATGGCCGTAATATAACATGTGCGCAAAACTCAAATCCAAGCCAACGAGGAATCATTTCTAATCTTACAACGGCTCCACTTCAATTTACTCTAAGGCCATTCCGGCCTTCACGATCCGATTCTGGTTGAACGATCCACGAACTCGTCGATGGTTACCTAAACTTGGGCCTAGCACCTCGTGACCCTACCACCGCGGGACCACCTCGAACCGACCCACCTCAATATGGGCTGCGGGTTGACCCGCAAATGGCCCTCAACCCGACCCTAAAGCGCCAACTCTTGTTCCCGATCCGAACAATCTTACTAATTCACGTCATGAAAGCTACCACTTCCATCTCACACTACCCATGTAATTATCCCACAATATTTCCCGCATACCAAGTACATCGGCAAAGACCAACCGTAAAATCACCACTCAAGCGGCCTCGCCTCTAAGGTCTCCACGTATAAAACTCTAAGGTTCACACTTTCCATGCCCCCACACTTATCCTTCCAACTAACCATGTTTTCTAACTTACAAACAACACAACGCTATCCGTACATAGCACAATAATAAGATCATCATATCGCGCAAACCAAACTCTAGAGGTTAAGGATATACCGGAAGCTCTTTGCTCACTCTAATCATAGGCACGCCTGCGCATAACCTATGAAGGCGATGAACCAGCCATCGATCCGGTGGTGAGTCGTAACATCCGTGCTACCCTTGGTCGGACGGTTCCTCGCAAAATGGCCCTGCCGCGCAAAATAACAAGCTCCCTGGCACCACGACACTCCCGAAATGCGGTCTACCACATCGACCACACCGAGGTAGGGTGACCATCCGCCAACACCTTACTTCCTCGAAACTCAACCCTTGGAGCCACGACCGCTCCGAATACTCTGAAGGTTGTGGAGGACCACTCTGCGGGCGGAGGTACAAAACTAGTATCTTCTTTGGCGGTCCGCCTCGAAAGTCACCAAAGGACCCTGTTGTTCGGCCCTCTTCGCGATCTTGGTCATTCCGTCGACCTCTACGTGCCTCACATCCCGGTCGTGAGCTGCGTGCGGGCAATGTCCATGCGGTGAAGAGCTACTCCGAACATGCCTCGACATGTAATCATCGAGCCTGTAACATATCGGTGCACTCGATCCTCCATACTAGCTACCAACGCGGGGCGTCTGGGCAATGAGTCGAACTCCACATTGTACTCCCGACCCGTACGCCCGCTCTGTCTAAGCATCAAAAATCTGTCGGCCGTGCCCTCCTCATCTGCGGAGGCAAGAAGTGCGTGAGGAAAGCCCCCGAAAACTCATCCCATACTGCTGGAGGTGCATGCTCTCCCGAAAGCTCCGTGAATCAAACCAATCATCGCGGTATCACGCGGCCGATGCGAACCAAAGGTCACAGACTCGGTCTCTGAAGCCTTGATCACCGCGTGATCGGCGAATCGCCGGATGAACTCCTGCGGATCATCCTCGTGCCTCGACCCATAAAACTCGCGGGCTACAACTCGTAAAGTCCGTAGCCTCAAACTATCTCGCTCGGGGTGAACCATCGGTGCTCTGAAACGAGGCTGCTGCATCCGGCCTATCCTCATATTCGCCACGACCACGGCGGCCAAAGAATCGCCATCTCTTATAACCCATCTCTCCGCCCGGTGTGGGGTGGAGGCTCGAGTCTGCTTGTCTCGGCCCGGCCATTCTTCGCGGCTCTAACCTCTCTTTGGTGGCGGCGTCCAAAACCCGTCGTCAAGCACAACCTCAGTATGCGGGCTGCGCCCTCGTACTCCTCAGATCTCACTAGCGGTTCCCTCGGCTGTCTTGCCGCCCGGGCTCTGGTTGCACTGCGCGGAGGCATAATCGGTAAAAGCGAGATACGTCGGAGGGTCAAACTTACAACACGGCTCTAAGGCACGATCTCGGAATGAGAAGAATGGAAACTAATCCTAAATGTCCTGCGGCCTCACGATTATAGATGTGGTGCACAACACATCGATAATCAAGACTCTACTAGACACGATGCGTAGACACTTTCAGGATTAATCGCTCTGATACCACTTTTGTAACGACCCGTTTGGGGCGTTCTTCGTGCCTTATCCTGCACCCTAGTGTGATACAATCGTGAGAAAACAGCGGAAAATAAAACTTAAACAAGAAGCAGATATATGAACATAAACAAAGCAACCCAACGGTTACCTTCCAATAACATAATAAATACAACTCTTTCAAAACGAGCAGTTTAATCCCTTTTACAAACCACACTTGCAGCGGTACTACTGCACCTCTAAGATTTACAACAACTATGACGGACGGGGCCCGCCATACCACGAATGTACAAGAACCTACAACTCAGGGAACACATACAAAAGATAAGCCTCGAGAAACGGAGCTTCCCAAAACGGCGAGATCCTAGAGCGAGGATCCACGACCGATGTACCTCTACTGCGGCATGAACGCAGCCCGAAGGAGTCGATGCAACAGTACAGTATGTGAAATCAGAAAAAATGTAATGAAATCATACTAGTCTATATAAAGCAGAGACATGTATGATAACCAAACTACGATTCACAACATAAGCGATCATGTCGATCGGGGACTCACGCCTCAAGTCATCACTCAAATATAACTATGGGTCTTACGCCCACAACATCAATCATGTTCGCGTCACGGCGCGTGCCCCGGATTCTGCATCGGTGTAGACATGTCCATGATGCAACAATAATACCAATGCCCACGGCCGTGCCGGAATTCTACCTCGGTGTGAACGCGTCCATGTGACATCAACAATAATATCTTTGGGTGATCAACCTGCGCGTAGCCACATGCGGAATTCTACCTCTGTTTAGACATGTCCATGTAACCACAATAACAATATATCGGGTAATCAACCCGGCACGGTCGCGTGCCCGGAATCTGCGTCGGTGTAGACATGCCCATATGACATCAACAACAAGACAAGAATCAAAATGGAAACATACCGTGGAATTCTCCATCACCGCCAAAGACGCCCAAGTAAGTTCTCGACAAAGTCGACCGCCTATCGAGAGACGGTATACGTAAATACCACACTTGCACAACAAAGGCTATCATCACAAGCATAGGAAAGTTTAACAACAACAAGAATAGTCAAGTTTCACAACAACTCAAAGTACTTTCATTTTATGCCAAAGTCCGGGTTTTAACCCTAAAGTACTACATCGTTAAGTTCTTTAAAAAGAGATCCATTACTTTTATAAAAGTCACCCTATACCCATAGTATTAGAATGACCAACCCACATTCCTTTTCAAAATCAAGTAACAACATTCTTTTCCTAAGTTCCAGTTTGCCTAGTTTCAATTTCTCAAGCTTCTCATTTTCAAATGCTCAAGTCACTTATTTTAGAAAGGTTTCATAACTCATAGTCTTAATCTCTTTTAAAACAATTGAGTAACATATGTCATATATGTGAGTAGTTTATTCTTTGTTTATAACGATCTTATTACAGACCATGATCTAGAAAATGTAATATCATTTTGTCTCATCTTAGCTTATGCGGATGGAGGTTTCTACTTGGTTTTAATACAACACATCATTATTCAATACATTTTCCTTTATTAACGCTGATGGTGCTGTCGATACACATTACGATTCGAAATCAGTAAAACATTATCCTTTAAAACCAAGTACTCATTACTCACGAATGAGGTTTCACACAAACATCCACATTAAAACAAATAAGTTAAGTCTCTTATCTTATAAGATCAAGTCTCTTAACTTCTAACATCAGTAAACCATTTTCACCTACATAAGGTCGTTATAACTAACTTCCCATAAAGCTATTATAACACCCTATGTTTTAAACCAACCAAATCACTTAGCACATGTACGTCTACCGTACTACATAGTTCACAACAATCATGCTAGAAAAGATAGGAAGAGGTTCACATACCTCGCGACGATTTATCGACAATAAGCAAAACGCTTCAAGTACTTCAACCCGTCGGCTACTCCTTAAGCCAAGTAGATCACGCCACACGTAGTACTCCACTCCTAAAATGGTCATGGTACTCATATCAAACCTTTCTTATCATTGAAGACTTATACCAATAAAAAGCCCTCAAAATCTACGGAAATTTCGGCAGCACTTCCCCCGTTTATACTCACTTTTCCATCTTTTACCAAGGCCCGAATAACCGTAATATATATACCATATATATATATAAGGCGTAATAATTAAACAACATAAAGAAGGGGATTACGCCCAAACGGTAACGCGGTTTACTATCACGCCCATAACAACAATAAGTAAAAGAAGGGATTACGCGCCAACCGTGCGCGGTTTACTATCACGCCTTCATAACAATACTATCATTAAAAAGGTGATCAAACGCAAAAACGGAACGCGATTGAAAAATCTTCCCCTTAACAGAAATGTAAATACAGTCCAATGTAAATACAATCCAAAGTAAAGACGGTCCAAAGTAAATACAGTCCAAAGTAAATACAGTCCTTAAGTTGGGGTCCTTGGCCAACTTTGTCCATTTTACTTATCCAATTTACTCATTAGTCATCCAACTTATATTTCCATTCTTAATATAAGTTATAGTTACTTTGTTATTAGCTTCTTAGCAAGTAAGATACGTTTTTACCATTTTAATGGCAAACGGCCAATCCTTTCTTTTAACAAGTTAACAAGATCCAACTCTTCCAAACTTACTCCATATATTATATAATCCATAATATACTTATAATATATGTATAACAACCAATTCACAAAGAGGTTTAAGTTCCACTACCTCAAATAGCCCAAAAATATCCATGTTCTTAAAGTCGCTCCAAGCAAGTCTTAGCTCCAAATCTTTACGTTCCAATCCGCTACAAGCAACCCATAGAAGCTCCTAACCAACTTTTCTTCAAGATTCAACTCCAAAAAGTGAAGAACACTTAGGGTTTCAAGATGACAACTTTCGGCCAAGGCATCCCTTCAAGGCTAGGGGTGTGAAATCTTTTCCAACTCTTGGTACACAATCTTCCTAACACCTTAGGGAAGAACACTTGAGAGTTTAAGAATTGTTGGACAAATATTGCTCAAGAAATGGGGGCAAAAGCAGAGCTCTAGGTCGAGGAGAAGGGAGGGTTTTTCAAGTCTTCAAATGTCTAAGTGTGGAAGATTTCATCAACTAAGGGTGCATATATAGGACAACCAAGGGAAAGGATGAAGGCAAGTGTGTGGTTGAGATTGGGGACAAGTGTGGGTGGGACCCACAAGCCACTTGTCCACACAAAATATCTAGCAAGACTTGGCCACTTGTCTTGCCACTTGTCTAGCTAATTTCGGCCAAGGGCCACCTAGGGGTGACACGTGTCGCCTCCTACTGGCCCAAAATATTTCATCTCCGAAAATATCCATAATGGCCAAAATCTCAAAAACTAAGCGGGCCACAAAACCAGTAAATTTCACCGTGGGCCCACGTGACCATTCCGAAATAAACTTCCATAATTCTCAAATATTCTAAGAAGTCCGAATACCAAATCTGGGAATCCAATTCCCATTAACGAACCTTTTTCTTCACAAAAACCGGAAACTTTTCCGTCGAAAAATCACATCTTTCTTTCTTTCCAAAATTTCTACGTAATCTACGCACATCCTCACCTATATACCACGGAACTACGGTATAACATGCGCCTCGTGCTCCTCAGATCTCACTAGCGCCTCCTCGCCTTGCCCACTGGCGGGTTGCACTGCGTGGGCATAATCGGTAAAAGCGAGATACGTCGGAGGGTCCAACTTACAACACTCTAAGGCACGATCTCAGAATGAGAAGAAGGGAAACCAATCCTAAATGTCCTGCAGCCTCCTGATTATAGATGTGGTGCACAACACACCGATAATCAAGACTCTACTAGACACGGTCTGTAGACACTTTCCGAGGATTAACTGCTCTGATACCACTTTTGTCATGACCCGAACCCGGGCCCGTGACTGGTGCCTTACCCCGGGCACCCTAGTGATACAACATTAGAAAAAATCAGCGGAATATAAAAACATAAACATGAAACAAGATATCAGATCATAAAACAGGCCAACCAAACGGTTACCTTCCAATAAAATATATATACAACTCTTTCAAACCGAACAGTTTAATCCTTTTACAAACCACACTTGCAGCGGTACTCTGCACCTCTAAGAGTTTTTATACAACTGATGGGACAGGGGCCGCCATACCACAGATGTACAAGAACCTACAACTCGGGTAACATACCAAAGATAAGCCTCGGAGAAACGGAGCTTCCTAATGAATCTGTGATCCTAAGAGCGAGGATCAGCAACCGATGTACCTCTACCTGCGGTATGAACGGCCCGAAGGAGGTCGATCTGACAGTACCAAGTATGTGAAAGCGTAAAATCGTAAATGAAATCATAATAGTCTATATAAAGCGTGAGACATGTATGATGACCAAATTACGATTCACAATAAATAAGCGATCATGTAAGTCGTGGACTCGCCCGTGAGCCATCACTCAAATATGACTATGGGTCTCACGCCCGCAACATCAATCATGCCCGTGGAATACCTTCCTCACTGCCGGCAGTCTATGATATAATAACACACAGAGTACACATGAACACCAAGTGCAGTACTAACAATACTATACAACCAAACCACGGAGTCGATCGGGGCAAGTACGAAAGCCGACTACGGATACTCAAGCCGTGTCACGTGCTGGCCGGGCAAGTACGAGGCTAACTACGGATACCAAGGCGTATCATGAGACTCGCCACTCAACATCCAAACCACGAAGGCGTCACGGCAAGTCGAAACCGACTACGGATACCAAAGGCGTGTCCGCGTGGTGGCCGGGGCAATGAGGGCTAACCACCGATACCAAGGTCGTATCGAGACTTCGTCACTAAACCGAACGGGGCAAGTCACGAGGGCTAACTACAGTACCAAGGCCGAATCGACCACGAGGCGGGGCAAGTCTGGCCGACCACGGTACCAAGGTGAGCGAAGAAACCTCATGGAGAGCTAGTCCATGGAATAACACTATCAACAGGAGCGTACCCGTGGAATTCTCCGTCACTGCCGGCACGTCCAAGTAAGTTCTCAACAAGTCAACCGGCCCTCCATCGGGAGACGCGGTAGTAAAGAAACACAATTCTTGCACAACAAAGGCTATCACAATAAGCATAGGCAAGTTTTACACAACTCAAGGTACTTTCATTTTATGTCAAAGTCCGGGTTTTAACCCTAAAGTACTACGTACATTAATCCTTTCAAAAAGATCTCTTTTTACGTAAAAACAACTCGATACTATCATCCGTAGTACCAAACATGTTCAGTTTAAATCAAGTACTTTACACTTTTTAAACCAAGTGGCATTCACTTTTAAAACAATTTCAAGTATACTTTTTAAAACCCAAGTAACTAACTCTTTTAAGATCAAGGTACTCCTACCTTTTAAAACCAAGCCACTTATACTTTTCCATCAAGAAAAGTTCGATATTTGAAAACAAGTTACTTATACTATTAAACTCAAGTTACTTTTCTTTTCCCAAAATCAAGTTACCATTTTAAAACCAATGATAAAACCATTCTTTCGTTTTCATAAGGTCGTTCTAACTAACTTCCCATAAAGCTGTTATAACACTATATTTTAAACCAATTTTAAGACAAAACGATGCCTTTTAAACCAAAACTCTTTAATTTCCTCAAGTCTCTTTTAGAAATCTAGTTCATTACTTATTCTCATTTCCGAAATCAGTAAAACATTATTCTTTAAAAACCAAGTACTCATTACTCACGAATGAGGTTTCACACTTCTTAACAACTTTCACATCAATTCGATTAAGTCAAGTCTCTTATTATTCAGGCTTAAGTCAAAAGACATTGCCGTAAAACTATATTCAGTTAACACACGTACGTCTACCGTACTATACATATATTCTTGTAAAATACTTCCAGATTCTTATTGTTCAGGCTTAAGTCAAAAGACATTGCCACACGTACGTCTACCGTACTATATATATATTCTTTTAAAATATCATGCTCGAGAGTATAGGAAGAATCACGTACCTCGCGACGATTATCGACTATCAGCAAATAGCTCCAAAGTACTGTAATCCTGCTAGCCTTTTTCACTTCTTCGAGTAGAATACGCTACTCGCAGTACTTCACCCTATAATGGTCACACAAGTCTATCAACGACTAGACTATCTGTAAAATAATTCTACGGAAAATTTGGCAGCACTTCCCTACCCGCCAAACTACACAAGTCTCAGAATACAATCCTATGTAAATCTGATTCAGTTCCCTTCTTATATACCTTCCTGGTATATAACTTATACTTAATTCTTATACTTCAACAGTATGCACTCTAATTACAAAAGAAGGTCAAGCGTATTTACCTCGATAAGCCCAAAATTATCCAAGTTTAAATGTCGATCCTGAGCAACGTTTAGCTCCAACTCTGGGCGCTCCAACCCGCTCCAAACAACCCTTAGAAGTTCTACGCAACTTCTACTTAATACTTCAACTCGCTATGAAGATTTTCCTTAGGGTTTCGGTTGAGACTAAAAGGACAAAAGGTAGTATTTCCGGGCTCTACGTATAGAGGTAACTTTGGAATACGACAAGGTATAAGGCTAAGGTATTTTGGTATAGTAACAATACTTGGAGAGTATTTCTCTACCAAAAAGGGGGTATTATACGAGAACAATCAAGGCAAGGGGGGGGGGTATACCCCTCGGCCAACACCACTAGGAGGGGGGGATATCTCTCGGCCAAGGGGGCCTCACGAAAGGGGAGGGGGGTGTTCTTGGACGAGAACACTACACTAAGAGGGGGAGAGGGCTTTCAAGACTTAGAAACAATTTAGGATGAAGAAGTCTTCAACAAGGGAGGGGTATTTATAGGGAAACCAAGGGCCATGATCAAGCCAAGTGCAAGGCAAGTGTAAGGCCAAGTGCACCCTAACCCTACTCCACAAAACAAGGCACAAAACAAGGCACCAAACAAGGCACAAAATAAGGCACAAAATCGTCCAAACCGTGAAAGCCAAAGGCCACTTGACCGTCCACTTGAGGGTGACAAGTGTCGCCCTCTCGTTGGTCCAAAATATTTCATCTCTCGGAAAAATCCGCAAAAATTATAAATGACATAGCCGGAATTTTCCCTTCGCAAGTTCTGTAAAATGTTTCGTCGAAAAACGACTCTTTACGGGGGTTGTGTACAAATTTCGAAACTTGCCTAACTTTAAGGCCCAAACTTTTCTACGTACGCTCACACGTACATACTCTGGAAATACGGGGTATAACAATAATAGCCTTATGGGAAGTTAGTTATAACGACTTTATGAAAACAAAAGAAAGATTTTATTATTGGATTTAAAATGGTAACTTGACTTTAAAGGGAGAAGTGATTTGGTTTAAAAAGAAGGTATGGAAATTGTTTTGGTTTACTTAAAAAGATAGTTACTCTATTTTGATACTACGGGTATCGTGTGACCTTTTGTGAAAGAAATGGATCTTTTAAAGTGTTATAATACGTAGTACTTTGGGGTTAAAATCCGGATTTGTTGTAATAAAAAGGAATGTCTAAAGTATGTTGAACTTGCCTATGCTTGTGGTGATAGCCTTTGTTGTGCAAGTGTTGTATTTACGTACCGCGTCTCTCGTTGGAGGCGGCTATCCGTTGATTGATGGACATCGACACGATGGGTGGCCACTGTATGCTTCCACTATATCGATCCTTTTGGACATACTGACACGATGGGTGGCCCACGGGTATGCTTTCATTAGGAGTGTTATTGTTATACCCCGTATTTCCAGAGTATGTACGTGAGGGCATACGTACAAAAGTTTAGCCTTAAGTTAGGCATTATGGACGAAAATTGTGCACAACCCACGAAATGGATGGTTTTCCGACGAAACGTTTTACAAAACTTGCGTAGGGTAAATTACGGCTATGCCATTTCTAATTTTTGCGGATTTTTCCGAGAGATGTAACATTTTGGACCAACGAGAGGGTGACACTTGTCACCCTCATTGACGGCCAAAGGAGGCCACGGTTGGCATGAAATTGGGGCTTAAAACTTGGGTCAATGTTTTTTGAGGGATTTGTGGAGTAGGTTAGGGTGCACTTGTGCAAATCCCCACCATCCACTTGCCCTCATCCTAGCCCTTAAAAGCCCTATAAATACCCCCCCCCCCCATTGATGAAGAGTTCTTCATCCAAAACTCAAACGTGCCAAGTCTAACATCCGTCCCTCCCTTTGTGTTGTGTGCGTCCCAGCCTCCCCCGTCCCTCTTGAAAAGGCTTTGGCCGAAACCACCCCCTCCCCTTTGTAGTGTTCTAGCAGAGACCTACCCCCTTGGTAGAAAGTTGTCTTCCAAGTATTGTTACTATTCCCAAATACTTTAGCCTATACCTTGTTGTATTTCCAAAGTCACCTCTATACTAAAAAGCCTAGAAATACTACCTTATCTCCATTGTCACTAAACGAAACCCTAAGAAAAACTTCATTGTTGGTTGAAGTGGAAGTAGAAGTTGTTAGAAACTTCTAAGGGTTTCTTGGAGCTATCGGAGCGTGCAAATAAGGAGCTAAACCTTACTCAGGATCGACATTTAACTTGGATAATTTTGGGCTTATCGAGGTAAATACTCTTGTCCTTCTATTGTAATTGGATATTACATATAAGAATAGTTAAGACTTGAGTATAAGGTATAGAAGGATATTAAAGAATAGAATTGAACTGTAATCATAATAGAAGGGTATAACAGAAGAAGAATTAAACTGTGCTTATAGGACTGTATTTACAGTAGACTTGGGTAACTTGGCGGGTAGGGAAGTGCTGCCCAAATTTTCCGTAGAATAAAGAACCCTCTGTTTAGAATATCCTACAGAATAGTCTAGACGTTGATAGACGTATTTGACTATTATAGGTTGATACTCTGCGCGCGACATATTCGACTTGGCAGGTGGATTTCGCCAAGAAGGTATGTGATTCTTCCTACACTCTTGAGCATGATATTTTAAAGTATATATATAGTACGGTAGACGTACGTGTGTTAACTGAACGTAGCTTTACGGCAATGTCTTTTGACTTAAGCCTGAATAATAAAGATCTTATAGTCTTTCAAAAGAATTATAAATCAGTTTTGAAAGAAGAAGAATATTTGTTTTTAAAACAAGAAGCTTAAGAGTTATACTAGCTTTATGGGAAGTTAAGTATAACGACTTAAGAAAGATAAAAGGAACAGTTTACTTATGTGTTTATAAAAGACTTATATTGATTTATGGAAAGTATAATAAGATGGTTTGATAAGTAGACATAATATGATGCTATGTGTGTTAGTGTCTTGTAACGTTTGTATAAGAGGGTATTCTTGTTGTGCTTATGTTGTTTAACGATAAGCTGTTATGTTAGTATTATATCACTCATCTCTTGACATGATACCGGGGGTTAAGCTGCCCTCCGATGCGGGGTAGACTCAGGCGGTCTGGGACCATGATTCGAGAATACCTCATGCGGGTCCAGGGGACCTATGCGAGCTACGAGTTCCGTGTTAGTGTGCGGGGTTATACCTCATGCGGTCTATGTGGCCATGCGAACTACGAGTCCAGGACGATGCCGAGGAGTAGCTACCCTCGATACGGGGAATACCTCATGCAGGCCTATGTGAGTGGCCTATGCGGACTACGGGAGTCCAGGATTAGGCTTGCATAATGATACTATGGGCGATTGTCCTTGCTTCGATCATTCGCAGCCTAGAAAAGACCTGTTACAGTTTACCTGTTATTACTCTTGTTTGTAATGTGGCACTATGTGCGGTTACATTGGTTGTTTCGTACATATTTGTAAAATTGGTTTTAAAATGATATGATTTCATTTAAGTACTTTCTGATTTCACATACTTAGTACCGTTGTATCGACTCTCCGGGGCTGCGTTAAATCTGCGGTAAGGCGGCAAGGTGCTAGATCCGCATACTTTGGTTATTTTGCGTTGTTGTCAGAAGCTCCATCTTCTACGGAGTCTCTACTTTTGGGTATGATCTCCCTTTTGTAGATAGTTTTTATCTGATCGAGGGTATGGCGGGCCTGTCCTCCATAGTTGTTTATTTCCTTAAGTCTGTAGTCTATTATGCAGTTGGGATGTAGCGCGATTTTGGTATATATATTATGCGAAAAGCGACTTTTCTCATATAAACGTGTCTCAATTTACATTGTTTCATGTCTTGTTTTTATATTCCGCTGATTTTCTCGATGTATGACTACTTGGGTGCGGGTAAAGCACCGATCCACGGGCCGAACGGTCGTGACAAAAGTGGTATCGAGCGATTAATCCTCGGAAAGTGTCTCTGACCGTATCTAGTAAGTCTTGATTATCGGTGTGTTGTGCACCACACCAATAATCGTGAGGCTATAGGATATTTAGGATTGGTTTCCATTCTTCTCACTCGAGATCGTGCCTTAGAGCGTGTTATAAGTTGGACCTCTAATGTATTCATTTTCTCTATATGATTATGCCTCCACGTAAAACCCGCCCGAAGGGCAAGGCGGCCGAGGAGCTGCTATGGGACACCTAGAGTCACGAGGCACAGCCCGATCTATACCGACGGTGAGTTCCACGACGCCCGACCCGAGAGGTTTAGGCCGCAGCGGTGGTGATGAGACCACAATACTGCACCTCCGATCCACCGGAGCGAGCGAGACGGGTTACAAGGAGATGGCCCGATTCGCCGTGATCGTGGCGAACATGAGATAGGTTGGAAGCGGCGATTCGATTCGGCCTGCACATTGTTCACCCGAGATCGCATTTGAGGCTACGGGATTTTCGAGTTGTAGCCCGCGAGTTCTACGGTCGAGGCACGAGGATGATCCGCAGGAGTTCATCCGTCGATTCTGCAGGATCATGCGAGTGATCAAGGCTTGAGACCGAGTCCGTGGTCTTCACCACATGCATCGCGTGATACCGCGATCGATTGGTTTGATTCGTGGGAGTTATCTCGGGAGAGCGCGTCCCAGCTACTTGGGACGAGTTCTCGGAGGCCTTTCTCACTCATTTCTTGCCTCCACAGATGAGGAGGGCACGGGCCGACAAATTTTTGTTGCTGAGACAGAGAGGACGCACAGTTAGAGAGTACAACATTGAGTTTGATTCATTGGCTCGATATGTCCCTGCGTTGGTAGCAGATATGGAGGACAGGGTGCATCGTTACGTCACCGGGCTAGATGATTATATGGCCGAGTCTTGTGCGGGTGTGGCTCTTCAGCCAAGTATGGATATTACCCGTGCGCAGCTCATGCACTTGGATGCGGAGAGCGTAGGGCCGACGGGTTGTGACGGCGGTGAAGACCAGGGGCGGGGTCTTTTGGTAGCTATCGTGGTGGCGGCCTCAAAGAATCTAGATTTGCACCACGCGGCTCGAGCACTCCTACACCGTCCTCGGGATGGCGGGATATTCGAGGCGCACGAGGCCCCGGGACTTGAGCGTCGAGCAGCGAGTGATCGCCGACGGACCACCCTCGGTGTGGCCGATGCGGTAGATCCCACCGGGAATTGTGGTGCGCTACGGAGTTTGTTACGATTGTGGCAGGTCACTTTGCGGAACCGTCCGACCAAGGCGTAGATGGTAGGGTCACCTACGTGTTCTTTCGCCCGGACTTCTTCATCTCCTACGGTTACTCGCCCCGAACGGCAAGGTACTCATGGGCCAGGTCGCGGCAGGTCGTGGCGCGGGTCCCGATTCTAGCGGTCCTCGAATCAGATTTATGCCTTGTCCACCGGGCAGATCGTGAGGCCTCACCGATGTCGCAGTACCTTATCGGTTCTGGATTTGATGTGTATGCCTTGATAGATCCGGTTCTACTGGCCCCATATATCTCCCTTATTGCTAGTAGGATAGGGATAGAGCCTGAGTCCATAGACCCTTTCGAGGTAGCTACGCCAGTGGGTGATTCGGTGGTAGCTCGGCGGGTATATAGGGCTTGTCCAGTGACCATATACAGTCGTCAGACCCTAGCCGACTTGATAGAGTTGGATATGACTGATTTCGACGTGATCATGGGTATGGATTGGCTAGCTTCTTGCTACGCCAATGTAGACTGCAGGGAGAGAGTAGTACGGTTCCAGTTTCCTGAGGAGTCGGTTGTTGATGGAAGGAACATCAGATCGCCGAGGGTAGGTTTATTTCCTACCTCGAGGCTGGAAGATGTACGAAGGGTATATTTACCATCTCATTCGGGTGTTTGATACTGAGGCTGCGGTACCAGATTTTCAGTCCGTTCCAGTAGTCAGAGAGTTCCCAGACGTGTTTCCAGACGACCTCCCGGGTATCCCTCCTGAGAGGGAGATAGAGTTTTGTATCGATGTGCTGCCAGACACTCGGCCTATTTCCATTCCGCCATACAGAATGGCACCTGCCGAGTTGAGAGAGTTGAAGGACCAGCTGAGGGATTTGCTGGAGAAGGGCTTCATCAGGCCCAGTGTTTCTCCCTGGGGAGCGCCGGTTTTGTTCGTGAAGAAGAAGGACGGGACGCTGCGCATGTATGTTGATTACAGGCAGCTGAACAAGGTGACCATTAAACGATACCCCTTCCTGTGATTGATGATTTGTTCGACCAGTTGCAGGGTGCGAGATGTTTCTCCAAGATTGATCTGCGATCGGGCTATCATCAGGTGCGTGTTAGAGAGACGGATGTCCCTAGGACTGCATTCCGGACCCGGTACGGGCACTATGAGTTCAGGGTTATGTCTTTCGGGTTGACCAATGCTCCGGCGGTATTCATGGATTTGATGAACCGAGTGTTCAAACCATTTTTGGACACGTTTGTGATAGTGTTCATTGATGATATCTTGGTTTATTCTCGCTCAGAGCAGGAGCATGCGGAGCATTTGAGGACGGTGCTGAGAGTTCTCCAGGACCAGCAGTTATACGCCAAGTTTTCCAAATGTGAGTTTTGGTTGGCTTCGGTGGCTTTTCTTGGGCATATTGTCGGGGCTGATGGTATTCGGGTGGATACGGCCAAGATCGAGGCAGTCAGGACTTGGCCTAGACCTACTGTTACACCCCGTAAATTCAAGGAGTTAGATAAGAACATACCAAGGAATTTAAGATGTGAAAAGTTGATAGATAAGTTGACAACATGTGTTGGACGGATTTTGAGTTTACCTTGGAGTGTTGTACCCCAGTTGTTAAGAGTGTCGAGGTGTTTAAAAGCCTAATATGTAGTTCGTTAAATCTAGATCCCAACGCAACAAACCGTTCGTCGATAGGACATCGGAGTCAAAAGTTATGGAAGTTTCAAGTTTGGTGCAGTGACGCAGCAGCTTTCGGTTCAAGTGCAGCGCGCGGCCGGAATCTGGCAGCGCGCGGTTATCGAGGGTCGCGGGGTTGCAGCGCGCCGAATGCGAACGCGCGCCGAATGCTGGAAATTTTCTGAAGTGGAAGCCTTGCCTGGCGTGGCAGCGGCGCCAAGGCGGGATTTTTCGCGATAAAGCAGAAAACAGGGGATATTTTGTTTTAAAACCTATTGGAGGGTGACAAGTGTCCTCCCATCATTTTGACCGAAAGGGTCTATATGAGGGCCAAGTCTTGGAAGACTTGGCCATTCCATTTCAAAACCCTTCCATGGAAACCCTCTCCCTTCTCTCTAGTTTTTGGAAGAAAACCTAGCCTAAGAGGAGATTGTTGGAGCGGCGGCAAGAATAAAAAGTGTGGGTAAACTCGTGGGTAACGCTGGTGGGCGATTTTGACGGAAAGAGGTGGAAGAAAAAGGGGCTTTTGTGGGCTATTCCTTAAGGTAAAAGTTTCCCCTTTCTCTTGGTTATGAGCCTAAGGTCATTTATTTTAGTAGTATAGATGTGAGCCTGAGGCTGTTTTATTTTAGTAGTTTAGAGTTGAGCCTGAGGCTGTTGTATATTGTATAGATTTGGATCTTGTTGTCTTGTTAAAAACTGAAATGGGCATGTTAGCCTTAAGATTGTAACTTCAATTGGATTTCTAATTGGGACGTCGCATGTTGTAAAGGGAGATTGTAATTGTTAAAGATGTCTAGGGCAAGATATCATGTTAGACCTAAGAACTTGGATTGGAAAGATTTGAAAGGGGTTTAAGATTGGTTTATTGTGGGGCGTTGGGTTATTGAATTCGACCTTAACAAAGGTGGCAAGTTAGTAGAAACAAAGGAAGTGTCGTCCAAATTGTCGTAGAATTTGGGGACTTTGCACTTAGTTATTCTATGTTCGAAGCTAGAGTTTGATAGACGTTTTATGACCCTTATAGGATTGAAGTACTACGGTAGCATATTCTACTTAAGGGCGATAGTACTGTGGAGCATTTTGCTTATTGTCGACAATCGTCGCGAGGTATGTGATTCTTCCTATCCTCTTCAGCATGACTATTTGTGAAATATATAGTGCGGTAGACGCACGTGTGTTAAAGGAATTAAATTTCCCTTTTGTGCTGTGACTTGATATGAAGTGTAAGGGTCTTGATTGTTTGAAGAAAAGAGTAGGAAAATCTTATTCGTTAGTAATAAGTGCTTGGTTGTTAAAGAATAAGCCCTCTTGGTCTCATAAGGGCTTATAGTTGTAATTGGTTGGTTTAAAACATAAAGTGTTATAACGGCTTTATGGGAAGTTTGTTATAACCACTTTATGTAAGTAAAAGAATGTTTTGTTGATTTCAAAGGACAAGTGATTTAACTTAAATGGTGTCGAAAAGTGTGAAACCTCATTCGTGAGAAATGAGTCCTTGGTTTTTAAAAAAAAAAGAATAATGTTACCCAAATTTCGGAAATGGGAAGAAGAATCGAACAAGCCAATGCAGCGTTAATAAAGGAAATAGTAATGACATTCAATCATGTTAAAACCAGTAGAAACCTCCATCTGCATAGAAGCTAAGATAAGACAAAATTGTATTACATTTCCTAGATCATGGCTGCTCTAATAAGAACTATTGAAATCAAGTTTTGATCTTCTTAAAAATTTCAAAGTAAGGAATTCGATTTTAAAAGAAAAGAGACTTAAGAATTGGAAGTGTTTTGTTTTAAAAGAAAGGCATGGTTTTGTCTTGTATTGTTTTAAAACATAAAGTGTTATAATAGCTTTATGGGAAGTTAATTATAACGACTTTAAGAAAATAAAGGAATGGTTTCCTTATTAGATTTAAAATGGTAACTTGATTTTTGGAAAAGGGAAGTAACTCGTTTTCAAATATTGAACTCCTTGTGATGGAAAAACATAAGTGACTTGTTTATAAAAGGTATGAGTACCTTGATCTTTAAGGGGTTAATTACTTGGGTTTTAAATGGTATACTTGACGTTGTGTTAATAAGTAATTATAGTACCTTGAGTGGTGTGTAACTGGCCTATGCTTGTTGTGATAGCCTTGTTGTGCAAGTGTTTGGTTGTGTGCTACCGAGTCTCTCGATGGAGGACCGGCTATCTGGTTGATTGATGGGCATACTGACACGTTGGGTAGCCCACGGGTATGTTCTCATTAGGAGTGTTATCTGGTTACTTGTTTGGACATACTGACACGTTGGGTAGCCCACGGGTATGCGTCCACAGTGAGTATTATTTTGTTAGTTGTTTGGACATACTGACACATTGGGTAGCCCACGGGTATGCTTCCACAGGGATTGTTATCTTGTTGACTCATTTGGGCATACCGACACGTTGGATGGTCCATGGGTATAGGCCCACTAGGATGGTTCCATGGCCATGCTTATACCGAGGTGAGATGCCGGGGCATGTGGCCATTGTGCGGGTTAAATTCCCGGGTTGTATTTGAGTGATGACTTTACGGGCGTGAGTCCCTGACTTGACATGATCATAGGTCTTTGTATCGTAGTTTGGTTATCATACATGTCTCCTGCTTTATATAGATTATTATGATATCATTTACAGTATTTTACAGTTTCACATACTTGGTACCGTTGTCGACCTCCTTCTGGGCTGCGCTCATGCCGAGTTGAGGTACATAGCTTGGCGATCCGCTCTCTGGATCGCTGTTCGGTTCTCGAAAAGCTCCATATCTCCTAAGCTTGTCACGTGGTACGGTTCCTCAAGTAGTAGTCTTTTGTTTATTCAGGGCATGGCGGGCCTGTCCGTCGGCATGGTTTTAAAATTCTTAGGTCTCAGAGCACTTTGTGGGCGAGTTTGTGGATGTAATCGCTCAAGTTTTAATTTATGTACAAAAAAGGTAACCGTTGGGTTAGCCTGCTTTCTTATTTCACGGTTTTCTTTCTTGAGTTTTATTTCCGCTGGTTTTTCTCTGATGTTGTATCACTGGGGTGCCCGGGGTAAGGCACCATCCACGCCCGAGTTTGGGTCGTGACAAAAGTGGTATCGAGCGATTAATCCTCGAAAAGTGTCTACAGACCGTATCTAGTAGAGTCTTGATTATCGATGTGTTGTGCACCACATCTATAATCAGGAGGCTATAGGATATTTAGGATTGGTTTCCATTCTTCTCACTCTGAGATCGTGCCTTAGAGCTGTGTTATAAGTTTGGACTCCCTCTGACGTATTCTTTGTATACCAGTGATGCCTCCACGCAAGGCAACCAGAGCCCAAAGGGCAAGCGGCGAGAGGAGTCTGCGAGTAGAGCGCGGCGGTCTCTCCCGAGACCCGGACACGAGCCTCCGATCCACACAGGGCAAAGGAGATGGCCCGATTATTGGCGTGATCGTGGCGAGCACGAGGATAGACTGGATCTGGCAGTTCAAAGAGCACCCATAGTTCACCCGAGGTCGATAGTTTGAGGCTACGGGATTTTCTCGAGTCAGAGCCCACGAAGTTCTACGTCGAGGCCCGAGGATGATCCGCAGGAGTTCATCCAAGCGATTCTGACGGATCGTAGAGTGATCAAGGCTTTGGAGACCGAGTCGGTGGTTTTGGGTTCACATCCGGTGCGTGATCTTGCGATCGGCGGTTTGATTCGGGAGCTGTCCCGGGGAACATGCACCTCCGGTGGTTGGGGTGAGTTCTCCGAGGCTTTCTGGCCATTTCTTGCCTCCACGGATGAGGAGGGCACGCCGACAAATTTTTGATGCTAAGACAAAGAGGCGCCGCTCGGGAGTACAATGTAGAGTTTGACTCATTGGCGGTATGTCCCGCTTTGGTGGCCAATATGGAGGATAGAGTGCACCGTTATGTCACCGGACTCGATGATTATTTAGCGGAGGGATGCACAGCAGTAGCTCTTCAGCCGAGCATGGACATTGCCCGCATCCAGGCCTATGCGCTGCAGACTGAGGAACGTAGAGGTCGACGGAATAACCAAGATCAGCAGAAGAGGGCCAGGACAGTAGAGTCCTCTGGTGACCTTCGAGGCGCACGGCCTCGGCGAGTTAGTTATTTACCTCACCAAGACTGAGTGCTCCATAACCGGATCTTGGGGCGTTCAGAAATTCGAGGCGGTCGTGCTCGTGTTTCGTGTTTTGGGGGAGCAGGGACGTTAGTCAGATGGGACCACCCCTACCTCGTTGTGGCCGTTGTGGTAGGCTCCATGGTGGGGAGTGTCGTGCTGGAATGGGGGTTTGTTTTGTATGCGGCCAGCAGGGCCATTTTGCGAGAAATTGTCCAACCAGAGATAGCGCGGATGTAGAGACTCAGCCTTCGGGATCAGTGGCTGATTCATCTCCTCCTTTTATGCGTCGTGCAGGGAAGGAACATGAGTAGAACGACAAAAAGGGAAAGTGAAGCAGTAGTTACAGGTATATTCTTAAACCTCTAGAGACTTGTATGCATTGATGTTAGGGTGATGTGTTAAGTGTTATGTTCGGATAACTCTGTGTTAAAAATGTGATTTAGAAGCCTGATTAGTGAAGAGGGTAAGTCTGGGGATGAGAAAAACTTTGAACCTTAGAATTTATAACAATCGAGATCTAGAGGTAAGACCAGCTAGAGTAAAAAAATTTACAGTGATCCTTGTCGGAAGTACATAGGTTGTGGGGAGTATTTTTCTAGTGATAAGTCCATGAGTGGCATAACTGATTCTTTCATGAGTGGAGTAGTGAAGACTATACCGACGTCTGCGTTTTGGAGACTTAGGAGGAACATTCGGGACGAATGTTTCTAAGGGGGGGAGAATGTTACACCCCGTAAATTCAAGGAGTTAGATAAGAACATACCAAGGAATTTAAGATGTGAAAAGTTGATAGATAAGTTGACAACATGTGTTGGACGGATTTTGAGTTTACCTTGGAGTGTTGTACCCCAGTTGTTAAGAGTGTCGAGGTGTTTAAAAGCCTAATATGTAGTTCGTTAAATCTAGATCCCAACGCAACAAACCGTTCGTCGATAGGACATCGGAGTCAAAAGTTATGGAAGTTTCAAGTTTGGTGCGCGAGCAGCAGCATTTTGGTTCGGTGCAGCGCCGCGGCGAATGCGGACGGCGCGGTTGTACCGAGGGTCCGCGGGTTGCAGCCGCGGCCGAATCAGGCCGCGGCGGAATCTGGAAATTTTCTGAAGTGGAGCGCTGGCCCGGCGGGCGCGGCGCAGCGCGGATTTTTCGCGATAAAGGTCAAACAGGGGATATTTTGTTTTAAAACCTATGGGAGGGTGACAAGTGTCCCTCCCATCATTTTGACCAGAAAAGGGTCCTATATTAGGGCCAAGTCTTGGAAGACTTGGCCATTCCATTTCAAAACCCTTCCATGGAAACCCTCTCCCTTCTCTCTAGTTTTTGGAAGAAAACCTAGCCTAAGAGGAGATTGTTGGAGCGGCGGCAAGAAGAAAAAGTGTGGGTAAACTCGTGGGTAACGCTGGTGGGCGATTTTGACGGAAAGAGGTAGAAGAAAAAGGGGCTTTTGTGGGCTATTCCTTAAGGTAAAAGTTTCCCCTTTCTCTTGGTTATGAGCCTAAGGCTGTTTTATTTTAGTAGTATAGATGTGAGCCTGAGGCTGTTTTATTTTAGTAGTTTAGAGTTGAGCCTGAGGCTGTTGTATATTGTATAGATTTGGATCTTGTTGTCTTGTTAAAAACTGAAATGGGCATGTTAGCCTTAAGATTGTAACTTCAATTGGATTTCTAATTGGGACGTCGCATGTTGTAAAGGGAGATTGTAATTGTTAAAGATGTCTAGGGCAAGATATCATGTTAGACCTAAGAACTTGGATTGGAAAGATTTGAAAGGGGTTTAAGATTGGTTTATTGTGGGGCGTTGGGTTATTGAATTCGACCTTAACAAAGGTGGCAAGTTAGTAGAAACAAAGGAAGTGTCGTCCAAATTGTCGTAGAATTTGGGGACTTTGCACTTAGTTATTCTACGTTCGAAGCTAGAGTTTGATAGACGTTTTATGACCCTTATAGGATTGAAGTACTACGGTAGCATATTCTACTTAAGGGCGATAGTACTGTGGAGCATTTTGCTTATTGTCGACAATCGTCGCGAGGTATGTGATTCTTCTTATCCTCTTCAGCATGACTATTTGTGAAATATATAGTGCGGTAGACGCACGCGTGTTAAAGGAATTAAATTTCCCTTTTGTGCCGTGACTTGATATGAAGTGTAAGGGTCTTGATTGTTTGAAGAAAAGAGTAGGAAAATCTTATTCGTTAGTAATAAGTGCTTGGTTGTTAAAGAATAAGCCCTCTTGGTCTCATAAGGGCTTATAGTTGTAATTGGTTGGTTTAAAACATAAAGTGTTATAACGGCTTTATGGGAAGTTTGTTATAACCACTTTATGTAAGTAAAAGAATGTTTTGTTGATTTCAAAGGACAAGTGATTTGACTTAAATGGTGTCGAAAAGTGTGAAACCTCATTCGTGAGAAATGAGTCCTTGGTTTTAAAAAAATAAAATAAATAATGTTACCCAAATTTCGGAAATGGGAAGAAGAATCGAACAAGCCAATGCAGCGTTAATAAAGGAAATAGTAATGACATTCAATCATGTTAAAACCAGTAGAAACCTCCATCTGCATAGAAGCTAAGATAAGACAAAATTGTATTACATTTCCTAGATCATGGCTGCTCTAATAAGAACTATTGAAATCAAGTTTTGATCTTCTTAAAAATTTCAAAGTAAGGAATTCGATTTCTAAAAGAAAAGAGACTTAAGAATTGGAAGTGTTTTGTTTTAAAAGAAAGGCATGGTTTTGTCTTGTATTGTTTTAAAACATAAAGTGTTATAATAGCTTTATGGGAAGTTAATTATAACGACTTTAAGAAAATAAAGGAATGGTTTCCTTATTAGATTTAAAATGGTAACTTGATTTTTGGAAAAGGGAAGTAACTCGTTTTCAAATATTGAACTCCTTGTGATGGAAAAACATAAGTGACTTGTTTATAAAAGGTATGAGTACCTTGATCTTTAAGGGGTTAATTACTTGGGTTTTAAATGGTATACTTGACGTTGTGTTAAGAAGTAATTATAGTACCTTGAGTGGTGTGTAACTGGCCTATGTTTGTTGTGATAGCCTTGTTGTGCAAGTGTTTGGTTGTGTGCTACCGAGTCTCTCGATGGAGGACCGGCTATCTGGTTGATTGATGGGCATACTGACACGTTGGGTAGCCCACGGGTATGTTCCCATTAGGAGTGTTATCTGGTTACTTGTTTGGACATACTGACACGTTGGGTAGCCCACGGGTATGCGTCCACAGTGAGTATTGTTTTGTTAGTTGTTTGGACATACTGACACGTTGGGTAGCCCACGGGTATGCTTCCACAGGGATTGTTATCTTGTTGACTCCTTTGGGCATACCGACACGTTGGATGGTCCACGGGTATAGGCCCACTAGGATGGTTCCATGGCCATGCTTATACCGAGGTGAGATGCCGGGGCATGTGGCCATTGTGCGGGTTAAATTCCCGGGTTGTATTTGAGTGATGACTTTACGGGCGTGAGTCCCTGACTTGACATGACTGTTAGGTGTTGTGTACTGTAGTTTGGTTATCATACATGTCTCCTGCTTTATATAGATTATTATGATATCATTCTGATATTTCTGATTTCACATACTTGGTACTGTTGTCGACCTCCCCGAGGGCTGCGTTCATCTGCGCGAGTTGAGGTACATAGCTTGCTGATCCGCTCTCCTGGATCATTGTTCGGTTCTCGGAAAGCTCCATATCTCCGGAAGCTTGTCCTGTGGTACGGTTCCCTGAAGTAGTAGTCTTTTGTTTATTCAGGGGCATGGCGGGGCCCTGTCCCGTCAGTATGGTTTTAAAATTCTTAGAGGTGCATGCTTTGTTGTGGCGAGTTTGTAAGGATATGCATTCAAGTTTTAATTTATGTACAAAAAAGGTAACCGTTGGGTTAGCCTGCTTTCTTATTTCACGGTTTTCTTTCTTGAGTATTATTTCCGCTGGTTTTTCTCTGATGTTGTATCACTGGGGTGCCCGGGGTAAGGCACCAGTCACGGGCTCGGGTTTGGGTCGTGACACCTACTACTCCGACAGAGGTGCGCAGCTTTCTGGGCCTCGCAGGTTATTATCGGCGGTTCGTAGAGAAGTTTGCTTCTATCTCTGCACCATTGACTAGGCTGACTCGGAAAGCGGTATCACGACGAACCGGGCGTGATCGTGCCTTACCGAGCACCTAGTGATACAACATCAGAGAAATCAGCGGAATATAAAACATACAGATATGAATCAATAGATAAGATAATAAAACAGGCCAACCAAAACGGTTGCCTTGCATATATCTGAAATTTTGAGCAGTTACATCCTTTACAAATCCCGCCACAACGATTTACGCACCTCTAAGAACGTGATAACAACTATGACGGGACAGGCCCGCCATACCCCGAATGTACAAGAACCTACGGACTCGAGTACATACCAAAAGATAAGCCTCAGAAGAAATGGGGCTTCCCGACCTGTTGACTGTGATCCATGGCGAGGATCCACAACCGATGTACTTCTACTGCGGCGTGAACGGCCCAGAAGGAGTCGATCTGACAGTACCAAGTATGTGGCGTAAAATCAGTAAATGAAATCATAATAGTCTATATAAAGCAGGAGACATGTATGATAACCAAACTACAGTTCACAACATAAAAGCAGTCATGCCAAGTCAGGGACTCACGCCCTCAAGTCATCCCTCATGACCGAGGAACTCCTTCCTCACTGCCGGCAGTCTAGGTATAAATCATGTGGAATACGTGTCCCGGCCCATCCCGTGGGACTCGGTAAAGAATCATGTGGAATACGTGTCCCGGCCCATCCCATGGGACTCGGTAGAGAATCAGATGAAATACGTGTCCCGGCCCATCCCATGGGACTCGGTGAATAATCAGATGGAATACGTGTCCCGGCCCATCCCATGGGACTCGGTGAAGAATCAGATGAAATACGTGTCCCGGCCCATCCCATGGGACTCGGTGAAGAATCGTTCATAAAAAATCAGCCGGCCCTCCATCGAGAGACGCGGTGGTATAGAAATACAGTATTTGCACAACAAGACTATCAAACACAAACATAAGCAAGTTACACAACTCAAGTTTATTTTAGGCCAAAGTCCAGATTCTGACCCCAAAGTATTACATACGTTAAATTCTTTTTAAAAGACCCATTTCTTTTATAAAGGTCACCCGATACCCGTAGTATATAAAAATAGGGTGACTCACATTTTTAGGTAAACCCAAACACTTTCCTTTTCAACATCAAGTAACAACATTCTTTTCCCTAAGTGCAAGTTTGCCTAAGTTCAAGTACTTAAGTCTCTTATTTTTAGAAAGGTTTCATAGTTCATAGTCTTAATCACTTAAGAATATGATTCTCTTTTAAACAATTTGAGAAAACATATGCCTTATATGTGAGTAGGTTATTCTGGTTCATAATCAATCTTATTAAAGCAGTCATGATCTAGGAAATGTAATATCATTTTGTCTCATCTTAGCTTCTATGCAGATGGAGGTTTCTACTGGTTTTAATAATACTTCATTATTCAATACATTTTCCTTTATTAACGCTGCAGTGGTTTGTTGATACTCATTCTGATTTCCGAAATCAGTAAAATATTATTCCTTTTAAAAACCAAGTACTCATTACTCACGAATGAGGTTTCACAAAATTCATATTAATTCACTTAAGTCAAGTCTCTTATCTTTTAAGATCAAGTCTCTTAACTTCTAAAATCAGTAAGCCATTCTCTTTACCTCTCTTAAGACGTTATACCTAACTTCCCATAAAGCTAGTATAACTCTAATGTTTTCAAAACCAAGTATTACTCTTCTTTTAAAAAGGTTTCTTAACTCTTTTGAAACACTTCAAGTTTCTTATTATTCAGGCTTAAGTCAAAAGACATTGCCGTACAACTACGTTCAGTTAACACACGTACGTCTACCGTACTATATATATATACTTTTAAAATACTTCAAGATTCTTATTATTCAGGCTTAAGTCAAAAGACATTGCCACACGTACGTCTACCGTACCATATATATATTCTTTTAAAATACTTCATGCTCAAGAGTATAGGAAGAATCACATACCTCGCGACGATTATCGACTATTAGCAAAACGCTCCACGGCTATAACCCGGCTAGCCTTGTCCACCTTCCAAGTAGTACATGCTACTCGCAGAACATTCAACCAATAAAGGTTAAGTCTCAGAATACAAATTCTATGTAAGTACAGTTTAACCTTCTTCTTTAATATTCTTCTGACGTGATTTCAGTTCAATTCTTTTCTGTAATATCCTTCTATTACAGTTCAATTCTCTTCTATGAATCTTATATTCATTTATATACAACTACAGTATGTAATTTCCAATTACAATAGAAGGATAGGATTATTTACCTCGGTAAGCCCAAAATTATCCAAGTTTAATGTCGATCCTGAGCAACGTTTAGCTCCTACTCCGGGTGCTCCAACCCGCTCCAAACAACCCTTAGAAGTTCTACGCAACTTCTTCTTAATACTTCAACCAACTGTGAAGATTTTTCTTAGGGTTTCGTTTTTGTGACTGAGGGGAAGTATAGTAGTATTTTCCGGGCTTTTCGTATAGAGGGTACTTGGAAATACTACAAAGGTTTTGGGCTAGAGTATTTGGCATAACAACAATACTTGGAGAAGTATTTCTCTACCAAGGGGGTATTATACGAAACAACTTAGGCAAGGGGGTATTATCTGAAACAACTTAGGCAAGGGGAGGGGTAGACCTCTCGCCAAAGCTTCTCAAAGGGGGTAGACCTCTCGGCCAAAGCTTCTCAAATGGGGGGGTAGACCTCTCGGCCAAAGCTTCTCAAAGGGGGTAGACCTCTCGGCCAAAGCTTCTCAAAGGGGGCTTTGGGCTAACACTACTCACAGAGGAGGATTTCAAGACTAGGAAAATGATTTTTGGATGAAGAAATCCTTCAACTTAGGGGGGGTATTTATAGGACATTCAAGGGCCAAGATCAAGCCAAGTGGTAGGCAAGTGTAGGGTGGGGATTTGGACATGTGTTTGTGGGTCCCACTTGCTCATCAACTACACAAAAATATCTTACCAACTACTTGACAAAAACAAAGGCAATTTTCGCCCCAATGTTTCGTCCATCATGAGGGTGACACATGTCACCCTCCCGTTGGTCCAAAATATTTCATCTCTCGGAAAAATCCGCAAAAAATATAAATGACATAGCCGTATTTTTCCCTTCGCAAGTCTTGCAAAACGTTTCGTCGAAAAACGATTCTTTTCGGTACTTGTGAACAAAAATTTCGGCCCTAGACTACTTTAAAGCTCAAACTTTTATACGTACGTCCTTACGTACATACTCTGGAAAATACGGGGTATAACATTCTCCCCTCCTTAGAAACATTCGTCCCGAATGTTCCTTCTCAAGACGGATAACGATGAAGTCTTTCTTAACATAAACAAGTTGCCAATTCCACACATGGCCACAAAAAATAACGCATGTTTGTTCCTTCCCTTGCTCGTCATACGCTCCTCGTATACTCGAGTTCTTCCTTATAAACTTACCACATTTCATTGCTTGATTTCAAAATCTCATCACGCCTTCCGGTGATACCTTCAAGAAGACCACCGTCAACGAACTCCAAGTGTCGACGCCAATTATCTGCCGCGACTTACGGCTGCGATAACCCTCTTTGGATAAGCTTCAACTTATCCATATCCTGTGGATCAAGTACGGACCAACTATCGAACTTTGCCAACCTCGAACCAACCGATCGGCAACCTACACTTCCGCCCTACAAGGCGTCATAAGGCGATACCGAATGCGATATGGTAGCTATTATAATACACACTCAACCAAGAGGCGAATACTCGCTACAACTACCACAAATCCAAACACTGGCCCGAGGGCGAATGCGATACTAAGACTCATCTGAGTTCCTAACCCTGCCTGGTAAAACCTCCAGAAAAAAAGAAATAGCCCATAACCTGGGCTTCACTGTCTGTCTTAAGGTGAAAGTAGGCACCTCGTGCAGCCTTACCACCTTCCTGATGTAACATCTCGCATAACCCTCTGTAAGTAGCGATCTGGAAGGACAAGATGGGCTGACCTCATCGGCCCGACTTCCGGTCGAACGCTTCCACGAACTCGTACGATGGCTACCCAAACCTGGGCCTAGCACCCTTGTGACCCTACCACCTGGCGGGACCACCTCGAGCTGACCCCACCTCAATCCGGGTTACGGGTTGACCCGCGAATGGTCCTCGACCCGACCCGAAATCGCGCCAAACTTCTTGTTCCCTGATGCGGAACAATCTTACTAATTCACGTCATGAAAGCTACCACTTCCATCTCACACTACCCATGGACTTATCCCACAACACATTTATATGCAAACCAAGTATTTCAACAAAGACTAACCGTAAAATCTTTTATTCAAGATGACCTTACATCTAAGGTCTCAACATGAAATATTCTAAGGTTCACACTTTCCATGCCCCCATACATATCCTTTCAACTAACCATGCTTCCTAACTCATAACCAACATAACGTTATCCGTACATAGCACACAATAATAAGGTCATCATATCATGCATACAAATATCTAGAGGGTTAAGGATATACCTGAATCTACCGCTCCACTCTAATCATAGGCACGCCTGCAGGCGCATAGTAAAGGCGATGAACACGCCATCGACCGTGGTGAGTCATTCGCTGCATCCTTCCTATTAGGACGGTTTCTCGTCATATGGCCACGACGGCGCGGAAAAAACAAGCAGGTAAAAGACGACATTCCGGGATGGCGTCGCACATCGTGCACCGAGGAAAACGAACCCCGGCTAGAACCCGTATATCTCGTGAACCGAAGCCTGGAGCCCCGACCGGCTCGAATACCCTAACGTCACGAAGGCGCGGAGGACCACTCTGCCGGGCGGAGGTACATAACTAGTCTGCTGTGAGGCGGTTCGCCTCGAAAGTTACCAAAGGACCTGCTGCTCGGCCTCTTCGCGATCCCGGTCATTCCGTCGACCTCTCCGTGCCTCGCATCCTAGTGCATGAGCTTGCGTGCGGGCAATGTCCATGCGGTGAAGAGCTACACGTACAAGTCTCGCCAAGTAATCATCTAGCCCGGTGACGTAGCGGTGTACTCGTCCTCCATATCGGCTACTCTGGGAACATACCGAGCTAATGAGTCGAACTCCATTGTACTCTCTAACCGTCCGCGTCCGCCTCAGCGTCAAAAATCATCGGCGAGCCCTCCTCATCGCGGGGGAAATGTGCAAGAAAAGCCCTTGAGAACTTCGTCCCAAACGGTGGAAGTGCATGCTCTCCCGGGACAGCTCCACGAATCAAACCGATCATTGCGGATCACGCGGTGATGCGAACCAATACCACCGACTACGCCTCGAGACTCGATCACTCTCATGATCCAGTAGGCCGGATAAACTCCTGAGGGTCATTGTTATACCCCGTATTTCCAGAGTATGTACGTGAAGGCGTACGTACAAAAAGATTAGCCTTAAGTTAGGCATAGTGGACGTTTTTATGGGCACAACTCACACAAAGAATCGTTTTCCGACGAAACGTTTTACACGACTTGCGTAGGGTAAATTCCGGCTATGTCATTTCTAATTTTTGCGGATTTTTCCGAGCGACGGGACCTTTTTGGACCAACGAGAGGGTGACACTTGTCACCCTCAAGTGGACGGCCAAGTGGCCTTTTGCCTTGAACGATTGAGAGGTTTTTGGGGCTTAAAACATGGACCTTTGTTTGTGGAGTGATTTGAGGAGTAGGTTAGGGGGAACTTGGGCAAATCTTGGCCCTCCACTTGCCCCCCCACTTGGCTTGATCTTGGCCCTTGGTTTCCCTATAAATACCCCTCTCTTTGAAGACTTATTCATCACAAATTTCCAAGTCTAAATCCTCCTTCCCCCTTGTGAGCCATCGTCCTAAGCCTCACTCCCCCCCCCCCCCCTTGAGAAGCCTTGGCCGAATACCCCCCTGTTATACCCCGTATTTCCAGAGTATGTACGTGAGGGCGTACGTATTAAAATTTTTGCCTTAAGAATTGGCTTTGGTTCGAAATTTGGGCACAAGTGCCGAATAGAGTCGTTTTCTGACGAAACGGTTCCACACCGTACGTTGGGAAAATTCCGGGTATGGGGTGTAGTATTTTTGCGGATTTTTCCGCGCGCCGGCACAATTTTGGACCAACGGGAGGGTGACACTTGTCACCCTCATTGGACTGACAAGAGGGGGCTTGGCCTCGCCGATTAGTCCCTCTTTTGTGCCTTGTTTGGTGGCTTGTTTTGTGGAGTGTTTTGTGGAGTGTTTTGTGGGTGCACTTGGCTTGATCTTGGCCTTACACTTGCCTTACACATGGATGGATCTTGGCCATTGGTTGGCCTTTGCTTGGCCTATAAATAGCTCCCCTTTGTGAAGACTTTCTTCATCCACAAATTGTTCTAAGTGATAAATCCCTTCCCCTCCCTCTTGTAGACTCTCGCCCAAGAGCTCCTCTCCCCTCTTTTGTGAGCTAGCAGAGCCTCCCCTCCCTTAGCCGAGGGTACACCCCTCTAGTGGTGCTAGTAGTGGTACCCCTAGCCTAGTTACTTTAGTATAATACCCCTTGTTGTGGTATAGAAATACTCTCCTAGTATTGTTATAATGCCCAAAAATACCTTAGCCTTGTACCTTGTAGTATTCCAAAGATACCTCTATACGTAGAGCCCGGAAATACTACCTTTTGTCCTTTTTAGTCTCAAACCGAAACCCTAAGAAAATCTTCATTGTTGTTTGAAGTACTTAAGAGAAGTTGGTTAGAACTTCTAAGGGTTGTTTGGAGCGGATTGGAGCACTCGGAGTAGGAGCTAAGCGTTGCTCAGGATCGACTTTATACTTGGATAATTTTGGGCTTATCGAGGTAAACACTCATCGTTCTTCTATTGTAATTGGAAATTACATGTTTTAATATATATTTGAAGTATACTATATGTAGAACTAATTAGTATTATGGCAATGTCTTTTGACTTAAGCCTTAAGAATTAAGAACTGAACTGAACTGTAATTACATAGGGTGTATTCAGACATGAGACTTGTGTAGCATTCTTGTGTAGTAGAATTATGCAGCGTCCGGTTAGGCGTGTTAACCCCCGATTGGCTTGGTAGCCGACCTCGATAGAGGAGGAGATTTCCGCTGTTGCGGGGAGGTCTTCAATTTTACGTAGATTATGGAACGTTGAGATCTAGATGTTTAATAGACGTTTGTGGCCTTTATAGGTGAAAGTACTAAGAGTAGCGTATTCTACTCGAGGAGTGGAAAGGGCTAGCAAGGTTGTAGTACTTGGAGCATTTTGCTTATTGTCGTTAAATCGTCGCGGTATGTGAACCTCTTCCTATCTCTTCTAGCATGATATGTGTGTAACTATGTAGTACGGTGAGCGTACGTGTGTTTAATGTATTTGATTGGTTTGAAACATAAAGTGTTATAACGGCTTTATGGGAAGTTGGTTATAATGACTTTATGTAGGTAAGAAAATGGGTTGTGGTTTTAAAAGATAATTGATTTGATTTATAAGCGGCAGGCGTTATAATAAAACTTGAAGTATTTCAAAAGATTTATGAATCGTTTTGAAAGAAGTGTAGTATTGTGCTTTGAAAACTTAAGAGTTATACTAGCTTATGGGAAGTTAGGTATAACGGCTTAAGAATGGTTTCTTGATGTTAGAAGTTAAGAGACTTGATCTTGTAAGATAAGAGACTTAACTTATTTGTTTTAATGTGAATGTTTGTGTGAAACCTCATTCGTGAGTAATGAGTACTTGATTTTATTTAAAGGGATAATGTTTCTTGATTTGGAAATCGTAATGTGTATCGACGCACCAACTGCAGCGTTAATAAAGGAAAATGTATTGAATAATGATGAATTGTATTAAAACCAAAGAAACCTCCATCTGTAGAAACTAAGATGAGACAAAATGATATTACATTTTCTAGATCATGGTCAATGAAATAAGAATGTTGTAAACAAGAATAACCTACTCTCACGTAAGACTTATATTACTCAATTGTTCTAAGAGGAATCAAGTGATTAAGTTTATGAACTATGAAACCATTTGAAAATGAGAAGCTTGAGTAATTGAAACTAGGCAAACCGAACTTAGGAAAAGAATGTTGTTACTTGATTTTGAAAAGGGATGTGGGTTGGTCATTCTTATACTACGGTATCGGTGACTTTTATAAAAGTAATGGATCTCTTTTAAAAAGAACTTAACCTATGTAGTACTTTGGGGTTAAAAACCCGGACTTTGGCATAATATGAAAGTACTTTGAGTTGTGTGAAGCTTGCATATGCTTGTTGTTGTGAAACTTGCCTATGCTTGTGATGATAGCCTTTGTTGTGTCGGTGTGGTATTTACGTATACCGTGTCTCTCGATAGAGGCGGTTGACTTGTTGAGAACTTACTTGGACGTCTTTGGCGGTGATGGAGAATTCCACCGTATGTTTCCATTTTTGATTACCGTCTTGTTGTTGATGTCACATGGACATGTCTACACCGTCGCGATTCCGGCATGTGGCCACGCGGCGGTTGACCACCCAAGATATTGTTATTGAGGTAACATGGACATGCCTACCGATCTGATTCCGGGGCGTGTGGCCTTGCGGCCTTGTTATTATTGTTGCAACATGGACCTGTCTACACCGTCAAGATTCCGGGGCATGTGGCGTGCGGCGGGTTGACCAAGATATTCTTATTGAGGTTACATGGGCATGTCTACACCGTCTGATTCCGGCATGTGGCCACGCGGCCTTATTATTGTGTTGCATCATGGACATGTCTACACCGAGGCGATTCCGGGCACGCGGCCATGATGCGAACATGATGGATGTTATGGCGTGAGACCCATAGTTATATTTGAGTGGTGACTTTGAGGCGTGAGTCCCGACTTGGATCATTTTATGTTGCATCGTATTTTGGTTATCATACATGTCTCCCGCTTGTTAAGCTATTATGATTTCATTTACTGATTTGCGCTTTCACATACTTGGTACTGTTATCTTGACCTCGCCCGGGCTGCGTTCATGCCGCAGTGAGGTACATCGGTCGTGGATCCTCGCCTCGTGATCTCGATTCAGCGTTTTGGGAAGCTCCGTTTCTCCGAGGCTTATCTTTTGGTATGTGTTCCTGAGTTGTAGGTTCTTGTACATTCGTGGTATGGCGGGGCCCTGTCCGTCATAGTCGCTGCAAATCTTAGAGGTGTAGAAGCTGTTGTGGGCGTGGTTGTAAAAGGATTAAACTGCTCGGTTTTATGTATATCTTGAAGGCAATCGCTTTGGTTGCTTTGTCTATTTATTATATCTCTTGTTTCATGATTCATGTTTTATTTTCCGGTTTTCTCGATGTTGTATCACTAGGGTGCCGGTAAGGCACCGATACGCCCGGTTCGGGCGTTACAAAGTGGTATCGAGCGATTAGTCCTCGGAAAGTGTCTGCACCGTGTCTAGTAGAGTCTTGATTATCGGTGTGTTGTGCACCACATCTATAATCAGGAGGCTATAGGACATTTAGGATTGGTTTCTATTCTTCTCATTCTGAGATCGTGCCTTAGAGCTGTGTTGTAAGTTGGACCCCTCTGACGTGTTTCGTTTTTACCAGTTATGCCTCTGCGAAAGGCAACCAGGGCCCAGAAGGGCAAAGCGGCGAGGAGTCGCTAGTGGGATTCAGATGAGTACGAGCGCGAGCGCCGATACGAGTAGTGCTTGACGGCGAGTTTTGCGGCGCCGCCAGCACCAGCCGAGTTTAGAGCCGCAGCAGTGGCTGCTGAGACTACTGATACGAGCCTCGATCCACACCGAGCGGGAGAGATGGGTCACGAGAGATGGCGATTATTGGCGAGTTGTGGCGGATATGAGATAGGGCCGACGATTCAGTTCAGCCTGGGCTTTGTAGTACACCCGGCGACGGTTTGAGGCTACGGATTTCCTTAGTTGTAGCCCGCTTTGAGTTTTACGGTCGAGGTCGGGAGGATGATCCGCAGGAGTTCATCCGCGATTCTGCAGAGGATCATGCGGGTGATCAAGGCTTGATCGAGTCTGTGACTTTTAGTTCGCATCGGTGCGTGATACCGCGATCGATTGGTTTGACTCGTGGGAGCTTTCGGGAGAGCATGCACTTCCACCGTTTGGGACGAAGTTTTGGGGCCTTCGGCACATTTCTTGCCTCCACAAATGAGGAGGGCTCGGGCTGATTTTTGATGTTAAGGCGAAACGCGTCTGATTGGAGTACAATGTGAGTTCGACTCATCGGCGGTATGTTCCCGCATTAGTAGCTAGTATGGAGGATCGAGTGCACCGATATGTTACAGGCTCGATGATTACCTAGCAGAGTTGTTCGGTGTTTCTCTTGTAGGGCATGGACATTGCCGCATTCGTGCTCATGCACTTGGGTGCGAGGCGCAGATCGACAGGTGGACCGCTTTCAGAAGAAGGCGGGACGGTCGGATATTTTGGCGACTTCGAGGCGGACCGCCTCGGCGTGAACTAGTTATGTACCTCGCCATTGCGAGTAGTCCTCCGCAGCCGGGACCCTTGGGATATTCAGAGCGGTCGTGGCTCCTGTGTTTGAATGATCGTGAAGTAGGGTGTTGGCGGATCACGATCACCTACCTCGGTGTGGCCGATGTGGTAGACCGCATTTGGGAGTGTCGTAGTACCAAGGAGCTTGTTATTCTTGCGGCCAGGGCCATATGACGAGAGATCCGGGCCACTGGGTAGCTGGTAGGATAGCACAGATTACTAGAGCATTGCGGGCCACGGTAGGTCGCGGTGGAAGTTCCCGATTTTAGCGGTCCTCGAACCGCCTAGTTTCAGTATATCCTTAACCTCTAGAGTTTTGTGTGTATTGATGTTGTTGATGTGTTTAATGATATGTTTGGATAGCTTTGTGCTAAAATGTGATTTAGAAACACAGTTAGTGAAAAGGGTAAGTCCGGGTAGTGTGAAATGGAAGTGGTAGCTTTCGACTGTAGAGGTAAGATTGTTCGATCAAGAACTAGAGAGTTGGCGCCACTGATGGGTCGGGTTGGGAGCCGTGTTGCGGGCCAACCGCGTCCCGCTTTGAGGAAGGGTCAGCTCGGGTGGTCCCGCCAGTGGCGAGTCACGAGGGTGCTAGCCCCAGTTTAGATGACCATCGTATGAGTTCGTGGATACGCTCGATCGAGAATCGGTTCGTGAAGGCGGGAATGGCCTTGGGGAATCGAGGTTAGTGAGATGACCAAGTTTGGAGTAGTGACTCAGGGTTGGGAAACGAGCGTTGAAGTGTGTACGGACACTAGAACGAGTTCGAGTGTTCGTGACGCATCGCGAAAGCGGAGAAGTGAACGTGTGTTTTTGGTGGCGGTGTGGCATGATTGTTTTTAAACGTATAGCGGTGAAGACTATCGACGCTGTTGTTTTGAGACCTTGAAGGAACATTCGACGAATGTTTCTAAGAGAAAGAATGTTATACCCGTATTTCGGTATATGCGTGAGGCGTGCGTATTAAAATTTTGCCTTAAATTGGCTTTGGTTGAAATTTGGGCACAAGTGCGAATAGAGTCGTTTTACGAAAGCGTTTCCACGACTACGTTGGGAAAATTCCGGCTATGTCATTTAGTATTTTTGCGGATTTTTCCGAGCGGAACATTTTTGGATCAACGGGAGGTGACACTTGTCACCTCATTGGACGGCAAAGAGGGGCTTGGCCTTGGCGATTGGTCCCTCCTTTGTGCCTTGTTTGGTGGCTTGTTTTGTGGAGTGTTTTGTGGAGTGTTTTGTGGGTGCACTTGGCTTGATCTTGGCCTTACACTTGCCTTACACATGGATGGATCTTGGCCATTGGTTGGCCTTTGCTTGGCCTATAAATAGCTCCCCTTTGTGAAGACTTTCTTCATCCACAAATTGTTCTAAGTGATAAATCCCTTCCTCCCTCTTGTAGACTCTCGTCCAAGAGCTCCTCTCCCCTCTTTTGTGAGCTAGCCGAGCCTCCCTCCCCTTAGCCGAGGGGTACACCCCTCTAGTGGTCTAGTAGTGGGGTACCCACTAGCCTAGTTACTTTGTATAATACCCCTTGTTGTGGTATAGAAATACTCTCCTAGTATTGTTATAATGCCCAAAAATACCTTAGCCTTGTACCTTGTAGTATTCCAAAGATACCTCTATACGTAGAGCCCGGAAATACTACCTTTTGTCCTTTTTAGTCTCAAACCGAAACCCTAAGAAAATCTTCATTGTTGTTTGAAGTACTTAGAGAAGTTGGTTAGAACTTCTAAGGGTTGTTTGGAGCGGATTGGAGCACTCGGAGTAGGAGCTAAGCGTTGCTCGGGATCGACTTTATACTTGGATAATTTTGGGCTTATCGAGGTAAACACTCATCATCCTTCTATTGTAATTGGAAATTACATGTTTGAATATATAGTTGAAGTATACTATATGTAGAACTACTTAGTATTATGGCAATGTCTTTTGACTTAAGCTCAAGAATTAAGAATCGAATCGAATCGTAATTACATAGGGTGTATTACTGATGACTTGTGTAGCATTCTTGTGTAGTAGAATTGTGCAGCGTCCGGTTAGGCGTGTTAACCCCTGGTTGGCTTGGTAGCCGACCTCGATGAAGAGAGGAGATTTCTGCTGTTGCGGGGAGGTGTCTTGAATTTTCTGTAGATTATGGAACGTTGAGATCTAGATGTTTAATAGACGTTTGTGGCCTTTATAGGTGAAAGTACTAAGAGTAGCGTATTCTACTCGAGGAGTGGAAAGGGCTAGCAAGGTTGTAGTACTTGGAGCATTTTGCTTATTGTCGTTAAATCGCCGCGAGGTATGTGAACCTCTTCCTATCTCTTCTAGCATGATATGTGTGTAACTATGTAGTGCGGTGAGCGTACATGTGTTTAATGTATTTGATTGGTTTGAAACATAAAGTGTTATAACGGCTTTATGGGAAGTTGGTTATAACGACTTTATGTAGGTAAGAAAATGGGTTGTGGTTTTAAAAGATAATTGATTTGATTTATAAGCGGCAGGCGTTATAATAAAACTTGAAGTATTTCAAAAGATTTATGAATCGTTTTGAAAGAAGTGTAGTATTGTGCTTTGAAAACTTAAGAGTTATACTAGCTTATGGGAAGTTAGGTATAACGGCTTAAGAATGGTTTACTGATGTTAGAAGTTAAGAGACTTGATCTTGTAAGATAAGAGACTTAACTTATTTGTTTTAATGTGAATGTTTGTGTGAAACCTCATTCGTGAGTAATGAGTACTTGATTTTATTTAAAGGGATAATGTTTCTTGATTTGGAAATCGAATGTGTATCGACAGCACACTGCGGCGTTAATAAAGGAAAATGTATTGAATAATGATGAATTGTATTAAAACCGGTAGAAACCTCCATCCGCATAGAAACTAAGATGAGACAAAATGATATTACATTTTCTAGATCATGGCTGCTGAAATAAGAATGTTGTAAACAAGAATAACCTACTCTCACGCGAGACTTATATTACTCAATTGTTCTAAAGAGGAATCAAGTGATTAAGTTTATGAACTATGAAACCATTTGAAAATGAGAAGCTTGAGTAATTGAAACTAGGCAAACCGAACTTAGGAAAAGAATGTTGTTACTTGATTTTGAAAAGGGATGTGGGTTGGTCATTCTTATACTACGGTATCGGGTGACTTTTATAAAAGTAATGGATCTCTTTTAAAAAGAACTTAACGTATGTAGTACTTTGGGGTTAAAAACCCGACTTTGGCATAATATGAAAGTACTTTGAGTTGTGTGAAGCTTGCCTATGCTTGTTGTTGTGAAACTTGCCTATGCTTGTGATGATAGCCTTTGTTGTGTCGGTGTGGTATTTACGTATTCGTGTCTCTCGATAGAGGCGGTTGACTTGTTGAGAACTTACTTGGACGTCTTTGGCGGTGATGGAGAATTCCACGGGTATGTTTCCATTTTTGATTCTCGTCTTGTTGTTGATGTCACATGGACATGTCTACACCGTCTGCAAGATTCCGGCATGTGGCCGTGCGGCGGAGTTGACCAAGATATATTGTTATTGAGGTAACATGGACATGTCTACACCGTCAGATTCCGGGGCATGTGGCCACGCGGCCTTGTTATTATTGTTGCAACATGGGCGTGTCTACACCGTCTGAGATTCCGGGGCATGTGGCCATGCGGCGGGGTTGACCAGATATTCTTATTGAGGTTACATGGGCATGTCTACACCGGCTGATTCCGGCATGTGGCCACGCGGCCTTGTTATTATTGTTGCATCATGGACATGTCTACACCGAGGCGTGATTCGGGCATGCGCCATGATGCGAACATGATGGATGTTATGGGCGTGAGACCCATAGTTATATTTGAGTGGTGACTTTGAGGGCGTGAGTCCCTGACTTGACTATTTTTATGTTGCGTACTGTATTTTGGTTATCATACATGTCTCCTGCTTTTTAAGCTATTATGATTTCATTTACTGATGTTGTGATTTCCACATACTTGGTACTGTTATCGACCTCCTTCGGGCCGCGTTAAATGCCGCAGTAGGTACATCGGTCGTGGATCCTCGCTCTCGTGATCTCGATTCGGCGTTTTGGGAAGCTCCGTTTCTCGGAGGCTTATCTTTTGGTATGTGTTCCACTGAGTTGTAGGTTCTTGTACATTCGTGGTATGGCGGGGCCTGTCCGTCATAGTCGCTGCAAATCTTAAGTGCATAGAACTGTTGTGGCGGGGTTGTAAAAGGATTAAAGCTCGGGTTTTATGTATATCAAGGCAAGCTGTTTTGGTTGCTGTCTATTTATTATATCTCTTGTTTCATGATTCATGTTTTATTTTCCATGGTTTTCTCGATGTTGTATCACTAGGGTGCCGGTAAGGCACGATGTGGGCCGGGTTGGGCGTTACACCTCTAAAAGAAGCCTGGCCAGAAACACTACCCACTCCTGGTAGAAAAGTTGCCTTCTAGTATTGTTATAATGCCCAAAATACCCTAGCCCAAATCCCTTAGTACTTAGTTGAAGTTGTGAAGAACTTCTAAGGGTTCTTGGAGCTATCGGAGCGTACAAATTAGGAGCTAAACCTCGCTCAGGATCGACTTTTATCTAGGATATTATTGGGCTTACCGAGGTAAATAAACTTATCCTTCTTTTGTAATTAGAGAATACATACTGTAGAAGTATAGGAATAAGTATAAATACTTAGAAGGATATTACAGAATAGAATTGAACTGTTATCACAGTAGAAGGGTATAAAAGAAGAATAATTGAACTGTACTCACATAGGACTGTTTTTACAGTAGACTGTATAACTTACCGGGTAGGGAAGTGCTGCCCAAATTTCCGTAGAATAGAGAACCCTCTGCTTAGAACTGTTTACAGAATAGTCTAGACGTTGATAGACGTATTTGACTATTATAGGCTGATTCTCTGCGCGCGACATATTCGACTTGGCAGGTGGATTTCGCCGAGAAGGTATGTGATTCTTCCTAAAGCATGATATTTTAAAATATATATATAGTACGGTAGACGTACACGTGTTAACTGAATAATACTTACGGCAATGTCTTTTGACTTAAGCCTGAATAATACTTACGGCAATGTCTTGCGACTTAAGCCTGAATAATAAGGATCTTAAAGCATTTCAAAAGAATATTGAATCATTTTCTTCTAAGAGAACTAATTGGTTTTAAACATCAAGCTTAAGAGTTATACTAGCTTTATGGGAAGTTAGGTATAACAACTTAAGAATGATAAAAGGAACAGTTTACTTATGTGTTTATAACAGACTTATATTGATTTATGAAAGAATAATAAAATGGTTTGATAAGTAGACATGATATGATGCTATGTGTGGTAGTGACTTGTAACATTTGTATAAGAGGGTATTCTTGTTGTGCTTATGTTGTTTAACGATAAGCTGTTATGTTGGTATTATATCACTCACCTCTTGACATGTTCTGGGGTTAAGCCCTCCGTCGGGGGTAGACTCAGCGATGCAGGACCATGATTCGAGAATACCTCATGCGGGTCCGAGGACCTATGCGAGCTACGAGTTCGTGTTAGTGTGCGGGGTTATACCTCATGCGGTCTATGTGGCCCTGCGGACTACGAGTCCAGGACGATGCCGAGGAGTAGCTACCCTCGATGCGGGGTCATACCCCATGCGGGCCTATGTGAGTGGACTATGCGGACTACGGGAGTCCAGGATTAGGCTTGCATGGTGATACTACGGGCGATTGGCCCTGCTTCGATCATTCGCGACCTAGAAAAGACCATTCTGATTTACCTATTGTGCTCTTGTTTATGATGTGGCACTATGTGCGGTTACATTGGTTGTTTCGTGCATATTTGTAAAATTGGTTTTAAAGTAATATGATTTCATTTAAGTACTTCTGATTTCACATACTTAGTACTGTTGTCGACCTCGCCCGGGTGCGTTCATGCCAGGTAAGTGGCAGTGCTAGATCCACATCCTTAGGATCCTTGCTTTGGTGTCGTGAGCTCCATCTTCTCCGAGGCTCTACTTTTGGGTATGATCTCCTGTATTGTAGATAGTTTTGTACATTCGGTATGGCGGGCCCCGTCCGCCATAGTTGTTTACTTCCTTAAGTGCAGCTCTATTATGCAGTTGGGATGTAATCGCAAAACTTGGGTTATATGTATATATGCCGAGAGGCGACTTTTCTCATATAAAGCGTGTCTAAATTTTCATTGATTCATATCTTGTTTTATATTTCCACGATTTTCTCGATGTATATCGCTTGGGTGCGGGTAAGGCACGATCCACGGGCCGGAACAGTCGTGTGATCGTCCTCGGCTCTCGATCCATAGAACACGGGCTCTGACTCGAAAGTCCGTAGTCTCAAATGCGCTCGGGGTGAACTACGGTGCTCTTTGGGGGAGGCTGCTGCATCGGCCTTTCCTCATATCGCCACGACCGCGGCGATGGCGCCATCTCTTGTACTATCTCATCTCGCTCCGGTGTGGGGTGGAGGCTCAGTCTTGTAGTCTCGGCGACCATGCTGCGGCTCTAAACTCTGCCGGCGGCGTCAAAACTTCGCCGTCGGAAGCACTATCTCGGTGCTAACGGGCCTCTGCCCCGGTAACCCTCCGTGCTCTACTCACAGCTCCCTCGGCTGCCTTGCCCTTCTGGGCCCGCGTTGCCTTACGGGGAGGCATAACTGGTAAAGAAAAGGAATACGTCAGAGGGGTCCAACTTATCACAAGGCTCTAAGGCACGATCTCAGAATGAGAAGAATGGAAACCAATCCTAAATGTCCTATAGCCTCCTGATTATAGATGTGGTGCACAACACACCGATAATCAAGACTCTACTAGACACGGTCTGTAGACACTTTCCGAGGATTAACTGCTCTGATACCACTTTTGTCACGACCCGAACCCGGGCCCGTGACTGGTGCCTTACCCCGGGCACCCTAGTGATACAACATTAGAGAAATCAGCGGAATATAAAACATACAGATATGAATCAAGAGATAAGATAATAAAACAGGCCAACCAAAACGGTTGTCTTCTTGCATATATACAGAAATTTTGAACAGTTACATCCTTTTTTACAAATCCCACCCACAACAGTACTACAGACCTCTAAGAACGTGACAACAACTATGACGGGACAGGGCCCCGCCATACCCCTGAATGTACAAGAACCTGCGCACTCGAGTACATACAAAAGATAAGCCTCAAGAAATGGGGCTTCCCGACACGTTGAACTGTGATCCTATGAGCGAGATCCACAACGATGTTTCTACTGCGGCATGAACGCGGCCCCGAAGAGGTCGATCTGGCAATTACCAGTATGTGAATCAGAAAAATCAGAAATGAAATCATAATAGTCTATATAAAGCGAGACATGTATGATAACCAAACTACGATTCACAACATAAAAGCGATCATGCCAAGTCGTGACTCACGCCTCAAGTCATCCTCATGCGTGGAACTCCTTCCTCACCGCCGTGATCTAGGTATAAATCGTGTGGAATACGTGTCGGCCCGTCCGTGGGACTCGGTAAAGAATCATGTGGAATACGTGTCCCGGCCCATCCCATGGGACTCGGTAGAGAATCAGATGAAATACGTGTCCCGGCCCATCCCATGGGACTCGGTGAATAATCAGATGGAATACGTGTCCCGGCCCATCCCATGGGACTCGGTGAAGAATCAGATGAAATACGTGTCCCGGCCCATCCCATGGGACTCGGTGAAGAATCGTTCATAAAAAATCAGCCGGCCCTCCATCGAGAGACGCGGTGGTATAGAAATACAGTATTTGCACAACAAGGCTATCAAACACAAACATAAGCAAGTTACACAACTCAAGTTTATTTTAGGCCAAAGTCCAGATTCTGACCCCAAAGTATTACATACGTTAAATTCTTTTTAAAAGATCCATTTCTTTTATAAAGGTCACCCGATACCCGTAGTATATAAAAATAGGGTGACTCACATTTTTAGGTAAACCCAAACACTTTCCTTTTCAACATCAAGTAACAACATTCTTTTCCCTAAGTGCAAGTTTGCCTAAGTTCAAGTACTTAAGTCTCTTATTTTTAGAAAGGTTTCATAGTTCAAAGTCTTAATCACTTAAGAATATGATTCTCTTTTAAACAATTTGAGAAAACATATGCCTTATATGTGAGTAGGTTATTCTGGTTCATAATCAATCTTATTAAAGCAACCATGATCTAGGAAATGTAATATCATTTTGTCTCATCTTAGCTTCTATGCAGATGGAGGTTTCTACTGGTTTTAATAATACTTCATTATTCAATACATTTTCCTTTATTAACGCTGCAGTGGTTTGTTGATACTCATTCGATTTCAAATCGATGAAACATTATTCCTTTTAAAAACCAAGTACTCATTACTCACGAATGAGGTTTCACAAAATTCATATTAATTCACTTAAGTCAAGTCTCTTATCTTTTAAGATCAAGTCTCTTAACTTCTAAAATCAGTAAGCCATTCTCTTTACCTCTCTTAAGACGTTATACCTAACTTCCCATAAAGCTAGTATAACTCTAATGTTTTCAAAACCAAGTATTACTCTTCTTTTAAAAAGGTTTCTTAACTCTTTTGAAACACTTCAAGTTTCTTATTATTCAGGCTTAAGTCAAAAGACATTGTCGTACAACTACGTTCAGTTAACACACGTACGTCTACCGTACTATATATATATACTTTTAAAATACTTCAAGATTCTTATTATTCAGGCTTAAGTCAAAAGGCATTGCCACACGTACGTCTACCGTACCATATATATATTCTTTTAAAATACTTCATGCTCAAGAGTATAGGAAGAATCACATACCTCGCGACGATTATCGACTATTAGCAAAACGCTCCACGGCTATAACCCGGCTAGCCTTGTCCACCTTCCAAGTAGTACATGCTACTCGCAGAACATTCAACCAATAAAGGTTAAGTCTCATCAGAAATACATCCTATGTAAATCTGATTTAACCTTCTTCTTTAATATTCTTCTGACGTGATTTCAGTTCAATTCTTTTCTGTAATATCCTTCTATTACAGTTTAATTCTCTTCTATGAATCTTATATTCATTTATATACAACTACAGTATGTAATTTCCAATTACAATAGAAGGATAGGATTATTTACCTCGGTAAGCCCAAAATTATCCAAGTTTAATGTCGATCCCGAGCAACGTTTAGCTCTACTCCGGTGCTCCAACCGCTCCAAACAACCCTTAGAAGTTCTACGCAACTTCTTAATACTTCAACCAAATGAAGATTTTTCTTAGGGTTTCGTTTTTGTGACTGAGGGGAAGTATAGTAGTTTTTTCCGGGCTTTTCGTATAGAGGGTACTTGGAAATACTACAAAGGTTTTGGGCTAGAGTATTTTGGCATAACAACAATACTTGGAGAAGTATTTCTCTACCAAGGGGGGGGGGGGTATTATACGAAACAACTTAGGCAAGGGGGGGGGGTAGACCTCTCGGCCAAAGCTTCGCAAAGGGGTAGACCTCTCGGCCAAAGCTTCTCAGGGGTAGACCTCTCGGCCAAAGCTTCTCAAAGGGGGGGGGGGGTAGACCTCTCGGCCAAAGCTTCTCAAAGGGGGGGGGGGCTTTGGACGAACACTACTCACAAAGGGGGAGGGATTTCAAGACTAGGAAAATGATTTTTGGATGAAGAAATCCTTCAACTTAGGGGGGGTATTTATAGGACATTCAAGGGCCAAGATAAAGCCAAGTGGTAGGCAAGTGTAGGGTGGGGATTTGGACATGTGTTTGTGGGTCCCACTTGCTCATCAACTACACAAAAATATCCTACCAACTACTTGACAAAAACAAAGGCAATTTTCGCCCCAATGTTTCGTCCATCATGAGGGTGACACATGTCACCCGCCCGTTGGTCCAAAATATTTCATCTCTCGGAAAAATCCGCAAAAAATATAAATGACATAGCCGTATTTTTCCCTTCGCAAGTCTTGCAAAACGTTTCGTCGAAAAACGATTCTTTTCGGTACTTGTGAACAAAAATTTCGGCCCTAGCCTACTTTAAAGCTCAAACTTTTCTACGTACGTCCTTACGTACATACTCTGGAAAATACGGGGTATAACATTCTCCCCTCCTTAGAAACATTCGTCCCGAATGTTCCTTCTCAAGACGGATAACGATGAAGTCCTTCTTAACATAAACAAGTTGCCAATGCCACACATGGCCACAAAAAAATAACGCATGTTTGTTCCTTCCCTTGCTCGTCATTCTCCTCGCCGTATACTCGAGTTCTTCCTAATAAACTTACCACATTTACATCATTGCTTGATTTCCAAAATCTCATCACGCCGCCGGTGATACCTTCAAGACCCACCGTCAACCTGAACTCCAAGTGTCGGCGCCAATTATCTGCACGACTTACATTTTCCGGTGCGATAACCCTGCTGGATAAGCTTCAACTTATCCATATCTGCCGGATCAAATGCGGACCAACTATCCGAACTTTGCCAACCTCGAACCAACCGATGGCAACCTACACTTCCGCCTACAAGGCGTCATAAGGCGATACTGAATCGATATGGTAGCTATTATAATACACACTCAACCAAGAGGCGAATACTCGCTACCTACCCCCGAAATCCAAACACCGGCGAGGCAAATGCGATACTAAGACTCATCCGAGTTCCTAACCCGCTGGTAAAACCTCCGGAAAAAGAAATAGCCATAACACGGGCTTCACTGCATCTTAAGGTGAAAGTAGGCACCGTGTAGCCTTACCACCTTCCCGATGTAACATCTCGCATAACCTCTCGCGAGTAAATACCCGATCAAGGACAAGATGGGTGACCTCATCGGCCCGACTTCCGTCGAACGCTTCCACGAACTCGTCGATGGCTACCCAAACTGGGCCTAGCACCCTTGTGACCTACCACTGGCGGGACCACCGAGCTGACCCCGCTCGGTCGGGTTCGGTTGACGCGAATGGTCCTCGACCCGACCCCAAATCGCGCCAAACTTCTTGTTCCCTGATGCGGAACAATCTTACTAATTCACGTCATGAAAGCTACCACTTCCATCTCACACTACCCATGGACTTATCCCACAACACATTTATACGCAAACCAAGTATTTCAACAAAGACTAACCGTAAAATCTTTTATTCAAGATGACCTTACATCTAAGGTCTCAACATGAAATATTCTAAGGTTCACACTTTCCATGCCCCCATACATATCCTTTCAACTAACCATGCTTCCTAACTCATAACCAACATAACGCTATCCGTACATAGCACACAATAATAAGGTCATCATATCATGCATACAAATCTCTAGAGGGTTAAGGATATACCTGAATCTACCGCTCCACTCTAATCATAGGCTGCCTGCAGGCTTATAGTAGAAAGGCGATGAACACACGCCGACCGTGAGTCGTCATTCTGCCTGCATCCTTCCTATTAGGACAGTTTCTCGTCATATGGCCCTGACGGCCGCAGAAAAAAGCAAGCCGGTAAAAGACGACATTCCCGGGATGACGTGCGCCACATCGTACACCGAGAAAACTCGAACGTGTCACGACCGAACTCGAAGCCCGTGGCGTGCCTTACCGGGCACCCTAGTGATACAACATCGGTAATCGGTGGAATATAAAACACAACATGAAACAATGTAAAAGAGACACGCTTTATCCAAGTAAAGTTGTCTTTCGGCATATATATATAAAAACTTAAATCTGACGATTCATCCTTTTTACAAACTCGCCTGGCAGTACTACGGACCTCTAAGAATGATATGACAACAATGGCGGGACAGGGGCCGCCGCCATACCCTGAATGTAAGTACCTACAACGAGGACTATACCTGATAAGCCTCGAGAAACGGAGCTTCCCAAACGTCATCTTGTGATCCTAAGAGCGAGGATCGACGATCGATGTACTTCTTCTGCGGCGTGACGCAGCCCGAAGGAGGTCGATCTGAGTACCAAGTATGTGAAATCAGTACGGTAAATGAAATCATAGTAGTCTATATAAAGCGGGAGACATGTATGATAACTAAACTACGATTCACAATAAATAAGCGATCATGTCAAGTCGGACTCGCGCCCGCCAAAGTCATCACTCAAATACAACTATGGGTCTCACGCCACAACATTAATCATGCGTGGAATACCTTCCTCACCGCCGGCATCTATGATATAAAAGCACCAAGGAACACACATGAACACCGTGTCCCACGTGTCATAATAAAACCGTCGGTAAATGCGAAGGCATAGGCGACTACTAAAACCCACGCAGTACCAACAAGGTCATAAATCAGTATCATGAGATCTGTCTAGACCGCCACATGATCGGCCGCCACTCGCCCGCAGTATCTAATGTGCGCGTCTAGTCCTGGAACTTCCCGCAGCTCCGCATAGGCCACTCACATGGGCCCGCATGAGGTATTCCTCGCATTGAGGGTAGCTACTCCCCGGCATCGTCCTGGACTCGCAGTCCGCATGGCCACATAGACGGCATGACCATATAGGCCGCACACTAACCTGGAACTCTCGTAGCTCCGCATAGGTCCCCTGGACCCGCATGAGGTATTCTCGAATCATGGTCCTGCATCACCGAGTCTACCGCGTCGGAGGCGACTTAACCCCCGGTATCATGTCAAGAGGTGAGTGATATAATACTAACATAACAACTTATCGTTAAACAACATAAGCACAACAAGAGAAACCCCTTTACACAAACATCACAAGATACTAACACACGTAGCATCCTAACATGTTTACTTATCAAATCAACAAGAAAGTATTACAAGGCTATCACAAACCAACACAATCAAGTTATTCACACAAGGCACTTCCTACTTTATGTCAACAAGTTCGGGTTTTATCCCCAAAGTACTTCATACATTAATTCTTTAAAAGATCCGTTTCTTTCACAAAAGTCACACAATACCCGTAGTATAAAAATAGAGTGACTGTCTTTTTAAGTAAACCAAAACACTTTCCTTTGTAAAATCAAGTAACAACATTATTTTCCAAACGTTCAAGTTTGCCTAATTTCAAATGCTCAAGTTTCTCATTTTCGAAAGGTTTCATAGTTCATAGTTTTAATCACTTAATGATATAATTCTCCTTTAAAACAATTTGAGAAACATATGCCTTATATGTGAGTAAGTTATTCTTGTTTATAACAATCTTATTAAAGCAGCCATGATCTAGGAAATGTAATATCATTTTGTCTCATCTTAGCTTCTATGCAGATGGGGGTTTCTACTGGTTTTAATAATACTTAATTAGTCAATACATTTCCCTTATTAACGCTGCAGTGGTTTGTTCGATACTTATTCTGATTTCTGAAATCAGTAAAAGATTATTCCTTTTAAAAACCAAGTACTCATTACTCACGAATGAGGTTTCACACTTTTTAACAAAACTCATATTAATTTAATTAAGTCAAGTCTCTTATCTTTTAAGATCAAGTCTCTTAACTTCTAAAATCAATAAATCATTTTTTTTATCTCTCTTGAGCCGTTATACCTAACTTCCCATAAAGCTAGTATAACTCTTAAGCTTTTAAAACCAAGTATTACTCTTCTTTCAAAAAGGTTTCTTAATTCTCTTGAAATACTTCAAGATTCTTATTATTCAGGCTTAAGTCAAAAGACATTGCCGTAAAACTACGTTCAGTTAACACACGTACGTCTACCGTACTATATATATATTCTTTAAAATATCATGCTCAAGAGGATAGGAAGAATCACATACCTCGCGACGATTATCGACAATTAGCAAAACGCTCCACGGCTATAACCCGGCTAGCCTTGTCCACCTCTCAAGTAGAACACGCTACTCGCAGTACTTCAACCTATAACGGTTATACAAGTCTATCAATGTCTAGACTTCTCTGTAGAACATTCTAAGCAGTAGGTTCTCTATTCTACGGAAAATCGGGCAGCACTTCCCTACCCGTTAAGCTACACAAGTCTACTGTAAATACAGTCCTATGTAAGTACAGTTTAATCTTCTTCTTTAATATTCTTCTGATGTGATTTCAGTTCAAGTCTTTTCTGTAATATCCTCCTATTACAGTTCAATTCTCTTCTATGAATCTTATATTCATTTCTATACTACTACAGTATGTAATTCCCAATTACAATAGAAGGTCAAGAGTATTTACCTCGATAAGCCCAAAATTATCCAAGTTAAAATGTCGATCCTGAGCAACGTTTAGCTCCTACTCTGGGCGCTCCAACCCGCTCCAAACAACCCTTAGAAGTTCTACGCAACTTCTTCTTAATACTTCAACCGACTATGAAGATTTTCCTTAGGGTTTCGTTTTTGTGACTCAAGGAAAGTATAATAGTATTTCTGGGCTTTTAGTATAGGGATAACCTTGGAATACTACAAGGTATTTGGGCCAAGGTATTTTGGAATAATAACTATACTTGGAGAGTATTTTCTACCAAGGGGGGGTGTATTTACGAGAACAACTCTCAAGGTAGGGGGGTACTCTCGGCCAAAAGGCCTTCTCAAGGGGGAGGGGTGCTCTCGGCCAAAAGGCCTCACAAAGGGAGGAGGGGGAGGCTTGGACGAGAACCTCTCCAAAGGGGGGAGGGGTTTTCAAGACTTAGAAAGTGTTTAAGGGATGAAGAAGTTTTGCACTTCAAGGGGGTATTTATAGGACAACCAAGGGCCAAGATCAAGCCAAGTGGGGGGCAAGTGGAGGGTCAAGATTTACCCAAGCACCCTAACCCTACTCCACAAATCCCTCACAAACATTGACCCAAGTTTTAGGCAACAAAACAAGGAAGAAAACGTGCAACATTTCGTCCCCCTTGACCGCCCACTTGAGGGTGACATGTGTCGCCCTCTCGTTGGTCCAAAATATTTCATCTCTCGGAAAAATCCGCAAAAAATTTAAATGACATAGCCGTAATTTTCCCTTCGCAAAGTCCGGAAAACGTTTCGTCGGAAAACGATTCTTTTCGCTAGCTGTGCCCAAATATTTTCGATCCTTGCCTATCTTAAGGCTAAAACTTTCGTACGTACGTCCTTACGTACATACTCTGAAAATACGGGGTATAACATTCTCCCCTCCATAGAAACATTCGTCCCGAATGTTCCTTCTAAGACTCAAAACATACATGCGACAGTATAGTTTTCACTACTATGCTTCCGAAAAACAATCATGCCACACCTGGCCATAAAATAACACACGCGCAAATACTTAATCCAAGTCCACGAGGAATCACCACTAGCATCACAAAAGCTCCCACCCGAGGTCTAAAATATACTCCCTTCGCACCTTCACTTTACAAAAGAAATGATCACATCTATGCTCGTAACGCATGCTTGCTTCTTCCCTTACTCGTCGTACCTTTCTCGTACACTCGAACTCTTTCTCATAACTTACCACATTTCTGTTACTGCTTCGGTTTCCAAATCTCTGGGTTACTACCTCCAACTTGGTCATCATTAACTGGGAACACTCTGGATGGATCTCCGATACTTTTTCGAACATAACAACATGAAAGACCGGACGTACTGCTCCCTACGTCGGATGGCAATGTCAACTTATAGGCAACCTGGCCTATCCTCCAAAGGGTCTGAAAACGCTCCAAGTACCTCAGGCTAAGTTTCCTCTGTTTTCCAAAACTTGTCACACCCTTTCCGGGGTGGTACCTTCAAGAAATCCTACCGTCAACCTGAACTCCAAGTGTCGATAGTGATTATCCGTATGACTTCTGTTGACTCTGAGCTGTCAATAACTTCTCCTGGATAAGCTTCACCCTATCCGCATCCTACTGAAACAATTATGAACCAACTATCTGAACCTTGCCAACATCGAACCAATCGACCGGCAACCTACACTTCCGCCCCTACAAGGCGTCATAAGGCGATATCCGAATACTGAAATGGTAGCTATAAAAACACTCCCTCAATAGGAGGCAACAATCCTCACAGCTACCCCTAAAATCCAAACACTGGCCCGAGGGCAAATGTGATACTGAGACTCACCTGAGTTCCTAACCCTGCCTGGTAAAACTTCCAAAAAAAGAAATAGCCGTAACCTGGGCTCCACTGCCTGTCATAAGGTGAAAGTATGCACCTCGTGCAACCTTACACCCTTCCTAATATAACATCTCGCATAACCCTCTGCCGAGTAGACGGTCCTGACTGAAAGACAAGATGGGCTGACCTCATCGGCCCGACTACTGGTCGAACGCATCCACGAACTCGTCTGTTTGGTTAACTAAACTTGGGCCTAACACCCCGTGACCCCACCACCGGCGGGACCACCTCGAATCGACCCCACAAAGCGGGCGCGGGTTGACCCGCGATCGGTCCTCAACCCGACTCGCCATCGCAAGAAAAACTCTTGTTTCCCGATCCGGAACAATCTCACCATCGAGTCACGAAAAACCTAGTGGTCTTCTTAGCTCAACTATCACACAACATATCTCACGTGTACTATGCACTCCGATAAGGGCCAAACATAAAAATACATCTTTTACTCGAGATGGCCTTACCTCTAAGGTCTCTACGTATAAAACTCTAAGGCTCACACTTTCCCTATCCCCAATATTACCCTTTTAACTAATCATGAATTCTAATCACAATTAACACCATGCTATCATATCACTTAAGATACACTCATCTTGTCACACATATCTCTAGAGGGTTAAGGATATACCTGTATCTACTGCTTCACTCCCCTCTGTCGTTTCAATCAATCCTGCCCGGCTGGGCGCATAGCAAAACAAGCTGTCGAAGAAGTACGACACTCCCCACAATGACATCTACCACAACGGCCACACCGAGGTGGGGGTGGCCTCCTCTGGCTAACAACCCTTCCTCTCCGAGCCACCAATCCGAACTAATGCGTAAGCTGAGTCCTCCTACTAGGACATCTTTTCGACACATGGCCCTGACGGCCGCAGGTAAAACAAGCACCAAAAACAAGATGACATTCCCCGGGATGACGCCTGTCACACTGTGAACACTGGGGAAAAACTGAACCCGACTGGCTAAAACCTACGTATAGCTGTGAATCAGGAGCCACGAGTTCTCGACCAACTCGGCATACCCGACGCCCCGAAGTCGCGGAGGACCACTGCACCGGGCGGAGGTGCATATCCGATCATTGAGGCGATCCGCCTCGAAAGTTACCAGCGACCCTGCTCGCCTCTTCGCGATCTTGGTTAACCTGCCGATCCTACGTTCTCGGCTCTTTGTGCATAAGCTCGTGCCATGCTCATGCCTGACTGAAGAGCTACTCTTGCACAACCCTTTCTTAGATATTCATCAAGGCCCGCGATAAATCGATACATAAAATACTCTCTGGTTGCTAACTCCCTTAGCTAGTAACAGGGTCGTCTCTTTGTAATCTATTCTTTCTGCTACTGGTCGTGGAACTGAAGGTGTAAATGTCATGGCGCAGTAGGATCGTTGCGCCGTGCTAAACTCTGCTGGGCTAGCGACGTGCGTAACTCCCGAATGAAGCACCACCCAGTGATGATTGGGCATGTGCCACTAGCAACCCTGCTCTACTCGCGCCTCCTGCCGCTTTGCCCTTCCGGGCGGGCGGTTGCCTTACGCGGAGGCATAACGGTAATGGAAAGAAATACGTTAGAGGGGTCCAACTTATAACACAGCTCTAAGCACGATCTCAGAGTGAGAAGAATGGAAACCAATCCTAAATATCCTATAGCCTCCTGATTATTGGTGTGGTGCACAACACACCGATAATCAAGACTTACTAGATACGGTCAGTAGACACTTTCCGAGGATTAATCGCTCTGATACCACTTTTGTCACGACCGAACTCGAGCGTGATCGTGCCTTACCCTGCACCCTAGTGATACAACATCGAGTAATCGTGGAATATAAAACACAACATGAAACAATGTAAAGAGACACGCTTATATGAAGAAAAGTTGTCTTCGGCATATATATATAAAAACTTAAATCCGAACGATTACATCCTTTTACAAACTCGCCTAAAGATTACTGCACCTCTAAGAATGATATGACTACAATGGCGGGACAGGGACCCGACATACGCCTGAATGTATGTACGTACATCGAGAGGGGACTATACCACTGATAAGGGTCCGGAGAAACGGTGCTTCCCAACGCAATGAGCGTGATCCTAAGAGCGAGGATCGACGACTGGTGTACTTCTTCCTGCGGCATGAACGCAGCCCCCCGAAGGAGGTCAGTACAACAGGTACCAAGTATGTGAAACTGAAAGTACGGTAAATGAAATCATAATAGTCTATATAAAGCAGGAGACATGTATGATAACTAAACTACAGTTCACAATAAATAAGCAGTCATGTCAAGTCGTGACTCACGCCAAAGTCATCACTCAAATACAACTATGGGTCTCACGCCCACAACATCAATCATGCGTGGAATACCTTCCTCACCGCCGTGATCTATGATATAAAAGCACTAAGGAACACACATGAACACCAGTCCCACTGTGTCATAAAACCGTCTGGGGTAAGTACGAAGGCATAGCCGACTACTAAAACCCAGCACCAACAAGGTCATAAATCAGATTATGAGATCTGTCTGCACCGCCACATGATCGGCCGCCACTCGCGCGATATCTAATGCGCGTCTAGTCCTGAACTTCCGCAGACTCCGCATAGGCCACTCACGTGGGCCCGCATGAGGTATTCCTCGCATCGAGGGTAGCTACTCCCGGCATCGCCCCGACTCGCGATCGCGTAGCCACATGACCGCATGACCATATAGGCCGCACACTAACTCGGAACTCGTAGCTCGCGCAGGTCCCTGGACCCGCATGAGGTATTCTCGAATCATGGTCCTGCATCACTGAGTCTACCCCGCATCGGAGGGCAGCTTAACCCCCGGTATCGTGTCAAGAGGTGAGTGATATAATACTAACATAACAGCTTATCGTTAAACAACATAAGCACAACAAGGGAACCCCTTTACACAAACATCACAAGATACTAACACACGTAGCATCCTAACATGTTTACTTATCAAATCAACAAGAAAGTATTACAAGGCTATCACAAACCAACACAATCAAGTTATTCACACAAGGCACTTCCTACTTTATGTCAACAAGTTCGGGTTTTATCCCCAAAGTACTTCATACATTAATTCTTTAAAAGATCCGTTTCTTTCACAAAAGTCACACAATACCCGTAGTATAAAAATAGAGTGACTATCTTTTAAGTAAACCAAAACACTTTCCTTTGTAAAATCAAGTAACAACATTATTTTCCAAACGTTCAAGTTTGCCTAATTTCAAATGCTCAAGTTTCTCATTTTCGAAAGGTTTCATAGTTCATAGTTTTAATCACTTAATGATATAATTCTCCTTTAAAACAATTTGAGAAACATATGCCTTATATGTGAGTAGGTTATTCTTGTTTATAACAATCTTATTAAAGCAGCCATGATCTAGGAAATGTAATATCATTTTGTCTCATCTTAGCTTCTATGCGGATGGGGTTTCTCTTGGTTTTAATAATACTTAATTAGTCAATACATTTCCCTTATTAACGCCGCAGTTGATTTGTTCGATACTTATTCGATTTCAAATCAGAAAAGATTATTCCTTTTAAAAACCAAGTACTCATTACTCACGAATGAGGTTTCACACTTTTTAACAAAACTCATATTAATTTAATTAAGTCAAGTCTATTATCTTTTAAGATCAAGTCTCTTAACTTCTAAAATCAATAAATCATTCTTTTTATCTCTCTTAAGTCGCTATACCTAACTTCCCTTAAAGCTAGTATAACTCTTAAGCTTTTAAAACCAAGTATTACTCTTCTTTCAAAAAGGTTTCTTAATTCTCTTGAAATACTTCAAGATTCTTATTATTCAGGCTTAAGTCAAAAGACATTGCCGTAAAACTACGTTCAGTTAACACACGTACGTCTACCGTACTATATATATATTCTTTAAAATATCATGCTCAAGAGGATAGGAAGAATCACATACCTCGCGACGATTATCGACAATTAGCAAAACGCTCCACGGCTATAACCCGGCTAGCCTTGTCCACCTCTCAAGTAGAACACGCTACTCGCAGTACTTCAACCTATAACGGTTATACAAGTCTATCAATGTCTAGACTTCTCTGTAGAACATTCTAAGCAGTAGGTTCTCTATTCTACGGAAAATCGGGCAGCACTTCCCTACCCTTTAAGCTACACAAGTCTACTGTAAATACAGTCCTATGTAAGTACAGTTTAATCTTCTTCTTTAATATTCTTCTGATGTGATTTCAGTTCAAGTCTTTTCTGTAATATCCTCCTATTACAGTTCAATTCTCTTCTATGAATCTTATATTCATTTCTATACTACTACAGTATGTAATTCCCAATTACAATAGAAGGTCAAGAGTATTTACCTCGATAAGCCCAAAATTATCCAAGTTAAAATGTCGATCCTGAGCAACGTTTAGCTCCTACTCTGGGCGCTCCAACCCGCTCCAAACAACCCTTAGAAGTTCTACGCAACTTCTTCTTAATACTTCAACCGACTATGAAGATTTTCCTTAGGGTTTCGTTTTTGTGACTGAAGGAAAGTATAATAGTATTTCTGGGCTTTTAGTATAGGGATAACCTTGGAATACTACAAGGTATTTGAGCCAAGGTATTTTGGAATAGTAACTATACTTGGAGAGTATTTTCTACCAATGGGGGGTGTATTTACGAGAACAACTCTCAAGGTAGGGGGGGTACTCTCGGCCAAAAGGCTTTCTCAAGGGGGAGGGGTGCTCTCGGCCAAAAGGCCTCACAAAGGGAGGAGGGGGAGGCTTGGACGAGAACCTCTCCAAAGGGGGGAGGGGTTTTCAAGACTTAGAAAGTGTTTGAGGGATGAAGAAGTCTTGCACTTCAAGGGGGTATTTATAGGACAACCAAGGGCCAAGATCAAGCCAAGTGGGGGGCAAGTGGAGGGTCAAGATTTACCCAAGCACCCTAACCCTACTCCACAAATCCCTCACAAACATTGACCCAAGTTTTAGGCAACAAAACAAGGAAGAAAACGTGCAACATTTCGTCCCCCTTGACCGCCCACTTGAGGGTGACAAGTGTCGTCCTCTCGTTGGTCCAAAATATTTCATCTCTCGGAAAAATCCGCAAAAAATTTAAATGACATAGCCGTAATTTTCCCTTCGCAAAGTCCGGAAAACGTTTCGTCGGAAAACGATTCTTTTCGCTAGCTGTGCCCAAATATTTTCGATCCTTTCCTATCTTAAGGCTAAAACTTTCGTACGTACGTCCTTACGTACATACTCTGAAAATACGGGGTATAACAACCCGACTGGCTAGAACCCATGTATATCTGTGAACCAGAAGCCCTGGAGCCCTGACCAGCTCCCGAATACCCCGAACGTCCTGAAGACTGTGGAGGACCACTCTGCACTGGCGGAGGTACATAACTAGTCTGCTGCTGAGGCGGCCCGCCTCGAAAGTTACCAAAGGACCCTGCTGTTCTGGCCCTCTTCTGCTGATCCTGGTCATTCCGTCGACCTCTCCGTGCCTCACATCCCAGTGCATGAGCTTGCATGCGGGCAATGTCCATGCCCGGCTGAAGAGCTACACCCGTACAAGCCTCTGCCAAGTAATCATCTAGCCCGGTGACGTAGCGGTGTACTCTGTCCTCCATATCAGCTACTACAGCGGGAACATACCGAGCTAATGAGTCGAACTCCACATTGTACTCTCTAACCGTCCGCCACCTCAACGTCAAAAATCATCGGCCCGAGCCCTCCTCATCTGTATGGGCAAGAAATGTGCAAGAAAAGCCCTTGAGAACTCGTCCCAAACGGCTGGAGGTGCATGCTCTCCCCGGGACAGCTCCCACGAATCAAACGATCATCGCAGATCACGCGGTGATGCGAACCAATACCACCGACTGCGCCTCGAGACTCGATCACTCATGATCCATCAGTAGCTGTCGGATAAACTCCCGAGGTCATCCTCGCTCGATCCATAGAACATCGGCGGGCTACAACTCGTAAAGTCCCGTAGTCTCAAATGCGCTCGGGGTGAACTACGGTGCTCTGGGGATCGAACTGCGTCCAGCCTTTTCTCATATCGCCACGACCACGCCGAATCGCCATCTCCTTGTACTTATCTCATCTGCTCCAGTGTGGGACTGGAGGCTCAGTATTGTAGTCTCGGCGACCATCGCTGCGGCTCTAAACTCGCCGTGGCGGCGCCGCAAACTCGCCGTCGGAAGCACTATCTCGTGTAACGACGGGCCTGCCCGGTAACCCTCGTGCTCTACTCACAGCCTCCGCCGCCTTGCCTTCGGGCCCGCGTTGCCTTACGCGGAGGCATAATCGTAAAGGAAAGGAATACGTCGAAAGGTCCAACTTATCACGGCTCTAAGGCACGATCTCGTAATGAGAAGAATGGAAACCAATCCTAAATGTCCTATAGCCTCCCGATTATAGATGTGGTGCACACACCGATAATCAAGACTCTACTAGACACGCGATGCATAGACACTTTCCGAGGATTAATCGCTCACGATACCACTTTTGTCACGACCGAACCGGGCGTGATCGTGCCTTACCGGGCACCTAGTGATACAACATCGAGAAATCGTGGAATATAAAACATACAGATATGAATCAAGAGATAAGATAATAAAGCAGGCCAACCAAAACGGTTGCCTTCGCATATATACAGAAATTTTGAGCGATTACATCTTTTTTACAAATCCCGCCACAAGCGGTACTACATGACCTCTAAGAACGTGGCAACAACTATGACGGGACGTGGCCGCCATACCCCGAATGTACAAGAACCTCTGCACTCGAGTACATACCAAAAGATAAGCCTCCAAGAAATGGGGCTTCCCACGCCGAATCGTGATCCTATGAGCGAGGATCCACAACCGATGTACTTACTGCGGCATGAGCAGCGGCCGAAGGAGGTCGATAACAGTACCAAGTATGTGAAATCGTAAAATCGTAAATGAAATCATAATAGTCTATATAAAGCAGAGACATGTATGATAACCAAACTACGATTCACAACATAAAAGCGATCATGCCAAGTCGTGACTCACGCCTCAAGTCATCCTCATGCGTGGAACTCCTTCCTCACCGCGATCTAGGTATAAATCGTGTGGAATACGTGTCCCGGCCCATCCCGTGGGACTCGGTAAAGAATCATGTGGAATACGTGTCCCGGCCCATCCCATGGGACTCGGTAGAGAATCAGATGAAATACGTGTCCCGGCCTATCCCATGGGACTCGGTGAATAATCAGATGGAATACGTGTCCCGGCCCATCCCATGGGACTCGATGAAGAATCAGATGAAATACGTGTCCCGGCCCATCCCATGGGACTCGGTGAAGAATCGTTCATAACAAATCAGCCGGCCCTCCATCGAGAGACGCGGTGGTATAGAAATACAGTATTTGCACAACAAGGCTATCAAACACAAACATAAGCAAGTTACACAACTCAAGTTTATTTTAGGCCAAAGTCCAGATTCTGACCCCAAAGTATTTCATACGTTAAATTCTTTTTAAAAGATCAATTTCTTTTATAAAGGTCACCCGATACCCGTAGTATATAAAAATAGGGTGACTCACATTTTTAGGTAAACCCAAACACTTTCCTTTTTAACATCAAGTAACAACATTCTTTTCCCTAAGTGCAAGTTTGCCTAAGTTCAAGTACTTAAGTCTCTTATTTTTAGAAAGGTTTCATAGTTCATAGTCTTAATCACTTAAGAATATGATTCTCTTTTAAACAATTTGAGAAAACATATGCCTTATATGTGAGTAGGTTATTCTGGTTCATAATCAATCTTATTAAAGCAGCCATGATCTAGGAAATGTAATATCATTTTGTCTCATCTTAGCTTCTATGCAGATGGAGGTTTCTACTGGTTTTAATAATACTTCATTATGCAATACATTTTCCTTTATTAACGCTGCAGTGGTTTGTCGATACTCATTCTGATTTCCGAAATCAGTAAAACATTATTCCTTTTAAAAACCAAGTACTCATTACTCACGAATGAGGTTTCACAAAATTCATATTAATTCATTTAAGTCAAGTCTCTTATCTTTTAAGATCAAGTCTCTTAACTTCTAAAATCAGTAAGCCATTCTCTTTACCTCTCTTAAGACGTTATACCTAACTTCCCATAAAGCTAGTATAACTCTAATGTTTTCAAAACCAAGTATTACTCTTCTTTTAAAAAGGTTTCTTAACTCTTTTGAAACACTTCAAGTTTCTTATTATTCAGGCTTAAGTCAAAAGACATTGCCGTACAACTACGTTCAGTTAACACACGTACGTCTACCGTACTATATATATATACTTTTAAAATACTTCAAGATTCTTATTATTCAGGCTTAAGTCAAAAGACATTGCCACACGTACGTCTACCGTACCATATATATATTCTTTTAAAATACTTCATGCTCAAGAGTATAAGAAGAATCACATACCTCGCGACGATTATCGACTATTAGCAAAACGCTCCACGGCTATAACCCGGCTAGCCTTGTCCACCTTCCAAGTAGTACATGCTACTCGCAGAACATTCAACCAATAAAGGTTAAGTCTACTGTAAATACAGTCCTATGTAAGTACAGTTTAACCTTCTTCTTTAATATTCTTCTGACGTGATTTCAGTTCAATTCTTTTCTGTAATATCCTTCTATTACAGTTCAATTCTCTTCTATGAATCTTATGTTCATTTATATACAACTACAGTATGTAATTTCCAATTACAATAGAAGGATAGGATTATTTACCTCGGTAAGCCCAAAATTATCCAAGTTTAATGTCGATCCTGAGCAACGTTTAGCTCCTACTCCGGGTGCACCAACCCGCTCCAAACAACCCTTAGAAGTTCTACGCAACTTCTTCTTAATACTTCAACCAACTGTGAAGATTTTTCTTAGGGTTTCGTTTTTGTGACTGAGGGGAAGTATAGTAGTATTTTCCGGGCTTTTCGTATAGAGGGTACTTGGAAATACTACAAAGGTTTTGGGCTAGAGTATTTTGGCATAACAACAATACTTGGAGAAGTATTTCTCTACCAAGGGGGGGTATTATACGAAACAACTTAGGCAAGGGGTATTATACGAAACAACTTAGGCAGGGGGTAGACCTCTACCAAAGCTTCTCAAAGGGGGGGGGGTAGACCTCTCGGCCAAAGCTTCTCAAAGGGGGGGGGGGGTAGACCACACCGCCAAAGCTTCTCAAAGGGGTAGACCTCTGGTCAAAGCTTCTCAAAGGGGGTAGACCTCTGCCAAAGCTTCTCAAAGGGGGCTTTGACTAACACTACTCACAGGGAGGATTTCAAGACTAGGAAAATGATTTTTGGATGAAGAAATCCTTCAACTTAGGGGGGGTATTTATAGGACATCATTCAAGGGCCAAGATCAAGCCAAGTGGTAGGCAAGTGTAGGGTGGGGATTTGGACATGTGTTTGTGGGTCCACTTGCTCATCAACTACACAAAAATATCCTACCAACTACTTGACAAAAACAAAGGCAATTTCCGCCCCAATGTTTCGTCCATCATGAGGGTGACACATGTCACCCTCCCGTTGGTCCAAAATATTTCATCTCTCGGAAAAATCCGCAAAAAATATAAATGACATAGCTGTATTTTTCCCTTCGCAAGTCTTGCAAAACGTTTCGTCGAAAAACGATTCTTTTCGGTACTTGTGAACAAAAATTTCGGCCCTAGCCTACATTAAAGCTCAAACTTTTCTACGTACGTCCTTACGTACATACTCTGGAAAATACGGTATAATGAATAAGTTTCAGTGGATGATGCTTGTGGCGTGGTTTCGATTCTTTGAAAGAGAGACTGACAACCGCCCCCGTTCTTACTCTTCCAGAGGGTCCGGACGGTTATGTTGTGTATTGTGATGCGTCAGGCGTCGGGCTCGGATGTGTGTTGATGCAGCTGGGTATGGTTATAGCGTACGCATCCCGACAGCTTAAGAAGCATGAGAGGAACTACCCCACCCATGATTTGGAGTTGGCAGCGGTGATTCACGCTTTGAAGATCTGGAGGCACTATTTGTATGGGGTTCATGGATATTTATACGTACCACAAGAGCCTCCAAGATATCTTCGGCCAGAGGAGTGAACTTACGGCGAGACGGTGGTTAGAGTTGCTTAAGGATTATGATGTCGATATCCCGTACCACCCGGGAAGGCCAATGTTGTGGCGTATGCCCTTAGTCGTAGGTCGATGGGTAGCCTATCGATGTGCAACCGGAGAGGAGGGCATGGTTCGCGATTTGCATCGATTAGCGAGCCTTGGTGTCCGCTTGATTGATTACGATAGCGATGGGGTTCGAGTTCGAGAGGTTGCCGAGTCTTCCATCGCCGAGAGGTGAAGAGGCAACGATTTGAGGATCCATTTTGACACGGTATCGTGATACGGCTCTTCGTGAGGAAGGGTCCTTGAGGTAGCACGATGGGGTGCTCGAGTTTGGCGAGTTGTGTGTTCCAGCTTATTGCAGGACTTGGCAGCGGGTTCTAGGAAGCACACGTAGCAAGCGTTACTCTATCCATCCAGGGTCGACCAAGATGTACCACGACCTTAGATCTGTGTATTGGTGGGATGGCTTGAAGAGGGACGTTGCAGAGTTTGTAGCTCAGTGCCCGTGTTGTCAGCAGGTGAAGGTAGAGCACCAGAGGCCTGGTGGTTTGTTGCAGACGATTGAGATCCCGACCTGGAAGTGGGAGGTGATCAACATGGACTTTATCACAGGATTACCTCGCACTCAGATGAGACATGATTCTATATGGGTTATCGTCGACAGGCTGACGAAATCAGCCCACTTTCTTCCCGTCAGGACGACTTTTTCGGCTGAGGATTATGCCAGACTTTACATCTGAGATCGTCGATCGCATGGAGTCCCTATTTCGATCATATCGATGCAGAGAGCCCGGTTCGCTAACTTCCTGAGGTCTTTCCGAGAAGGGTTTAGGACGCAGTGAGCACAGTCGCATTCCATCCACAGAGCATTCGACAGCGAGCGCACTATCCGCACTCTTGAGGATATCTGCGAGCTGTGTTATTGACCGAGGTAGGAGGATCATTTGCCTCTAGTTGAGTTTGCGTATAATAATAGCTACCACTCCAAGATTCGGATGGCGCCTTATGAGGCCTTGTATGGGAGGAAGTGCGGATCGCCGATAGGCTGGTTTGATAATGGGCGAGTGCGATTAGTAGGACCAGATTTGGTGCCGCAGCGATGGATAATGCGAAGCTTATCCAGAGCGGTTCTTGGCGGCTGAGTCGGCAAGTCATATCGCAGATCATCGCCGTCGGCATCGGAGTTCGAGGTTGATGATTGGGTTTTCTGAAGGTGTCACCCATGAAGGGTGTGATGAGATTCGGAAGAAGGAAACTCGGCCAGGTACATTGGCGTGTCGGATTGTCGCGCAGGTAGGCAAGGTTACTATGAGTTGATCTGCCGTCCGATCTGGAGGCGATGCATCCGTGTTTCATGTTTCTATGTTGAGGAGATGTATCGGGGATCCATCTAGGTACACCCGATTGACAATGTCAGTGGCCAGGGGTTATCGTATGAGGAGATCCCCATAGCGATAATCGATCGTCAGGTTAGGCGTCTGCGGACCAAGGACGTGGCTTCCGTCAAAGTCTTGTGGCGGAACGAGCTCAGGGAGGAGATGACGTCGGAAGCTGAGGAGGACATGAGGCGGAAATATCCTCACCTATTCCCCACACCTCCAGGTAACTCACTTTCCTACTTGTAAATTTTTCATTAACATATTTGCTTAAGTGCTGTATTGTGGCCATGTGTGGCATTTGCAAACTGTTTTAAATTGTGGAGGACTTCTTCGTTGTCTGTCTTGGGAAGGAACATTCGGGACGAATGTTTCTAAGGAGGGGAAAATGTTATACCCCGTATTTCCAGAGTATGTACGTGAGGGCATACGTACAAAAGTTTAGCCTTAAGTTAGGCATTATGGACGAAAATTGTGCACAACCCACGAAACGGATGGTTTTCCGACGAAACGTTTTACAAAACTTGCATAGGGTAAATTACGGCTATGCCATTTCTAATTTTTGCGGATTTTTCCGAGAGATACAACATTTTGGACCAACGAGAGGGTGACACTTGTCACCCTCATTGGACGGCAAAGGGGAGGCCACGGTTGGCATGAAATTGGGGCTTAAAACTTGGGTCAATGTTTTGTGAGGGATTTGTGGAGTAGGTTAGGGTGCACTTGTGCAAATCCCCACCATCCACTTGCCCTCCACTTGCCCTCATTTTAGCCCTTAAAAGCCCTATAAATACCCCCCCCCCCCCTTGATGAAGAGTTCTTCATCCACAAATCAAACTTTCCAAGTCTAAAATCCCTCCCTCCCTTTGTGTTGTGTTCGTCCAAGCCTCCCCTTCCTCTTGAAAAGGCTTTTGCCGAAACCACCCCCTCCCCCTTTGTGGTGTTCTAGCCGAGACCTACCCCCTTGGTAGAAAGTTGTCTTCCAAGTATTGTTACTATTCCCAAATACTTTAGCTTATACCTTGTTGTATTTCCAAAGTCACCTCTATACTAAAAAGCCTAGAAATACTACCTTATCTCCATTGTCACTAAACGAAACCCTAAGAAAAACTTCATTGTTGGTTGAAGTGGAAGTAGAAGTTGTTAGAAACTTCTAAGGGTTTCTTGGAGCTATCGGAGCGTGCAAATAAGGAGCTAAACCTTACTCAGGATCGACATTTAACTTGGATAATTTTGGGCTTATCGAGGTAAATACTCTTGTCCTTCTATTGTAATTGGATATTACATATAAGAATAGTTAAGACTTGAGTATAAGGTATAGAAGGATATTAAAGAATAGAATTGAACTGTAATCACAATAGAAGGGTATAACAGAAGAAGAATTAAACTGTGCTTACATAGGACTGTATTCTGATGAGACTTGGGTAACTTGGCGGGTAGGGAAGTCTTTGCCCAAATTTTCCGTAGAATAAAGAACCCTCTGCTTAGAATATCCTCTGTAATAGTCTAGGCGTTGATAGACGTGTTGACTATTATAGGTTGATACTCTGTAGCGCGACATATTCGACTTGGCAGTGGATTTCGCAAGGTATGTGATTCTTCCTACACTCTTGAGCATGATATTTTAAAGTATATATATAGTGCGGTGACGTCGTGTGTTAATCGAACGTAGCTTTACGGCAATGTCTTTTGACTTAAGCCTGAATAATAAAGATCTTATAGTCTTTCAAAAGAATTATAAATCAGTTTTGAAAGAAGAAGAATATTTGTTTTTAAAACAAGAAGCTTAAGAGTTATACTAGCTTTATGGGAAGTTAAGTATAATGACTTAAGAAAGATAAAAGGAACAGTTTACTTATGTGTTTATAAAAGACTTATATTGATTTATGGAAAGTATAATAAGATGGTTTGATAAGTAGACATAATATGATGCTATGTGTGTTGGTGTCTTGTAACGTTTGTATAAGAGGGTATTCTTGTTGTGCTTATGTTGTTTAACGATAAGCTGTTATGTTAGTATTATATCACTCACCTCTTGACACGATCTGGGGTTAAAGCCTCCGTCACGGGGTAGACTCAGCGATGCAGGACCATGATTCGAGAATACCTCATGCGTGTTATACCCCGTAGTTGCAGGGTATGTATGTGGGGACGTACGTACGAGAGTACGGCAGAAAATTTTGAAAAGAAAGAAAGATGTGAGTTTTCGACGGAAAAGTTTCCGGTTATTTGTGAAGAAAAAGGTTCGTTAATGGGAATCGGATTCCCAGATTTGGTATTTGGACTTCATAGATTATATTAGAATTTTGAGATTTTATTTTCGGAAATGGTCACGTGGGGCCCACGGGAGAAATTTACGGTTTTTGTGGGGCCCGCTTTGTTTTTGAGATTTCCGGTATTGTGGATATTTTTCGAAAGACGTTTTATGAGGGCCAATAGGAGGGTGACACGTGTCACCCCCGCCTAGGTGGCTTGGCGGTTACATTGTGCACAACACCTTGCTAGAGTCGTTTTTCGACTAAGCGTTTTGCGTAACTTGCGAAGGAAAATTCGGCTATGTCGCTTTGTATTTTTGCGGATTTTTCCGAGCGACGGAACATTTTGGACCAACGGGAGGGTGGCATGTCACCTGCATTAAACTAGGTGAAGCGTGACTTGGGCGATTGGGGTGTCAAGTGGGTAGATATTTTGGTAGATATTTGTGAGGGTTTTAAGGAGTAGGGACTAGGGGCACTTGGGCATATCTTGGCCTTACACTTGTGTAGCACTTGGCTAGATCTTGGCCATTGGTTGGCCTTTGGGTTTCTTATAAATACCACTTAGTTGATGAACTTTCTTCATCAAAAATCATTTTCCAAGTCTTGAAATCTCTCCCTTTGTGAGTTGAAATCGTCCAAAGCCCTCCCCCTTGTGGAGCTTTGGTAGAGGCCCCACTTTGAGTGAGGCTTGGCGGGTACCCACTAGCCTAGTTGTTTTAAGTATAATACCCTTTGTTGTGGTATAGAAATACTCCCTAGTATTGTTATAATGCCCAAAATACCTTAGCCTTGTACCTTGTAGTATTCCAAAGATACCTCTTTCGTAGAGTCCTAAATACTACCTTTTGTCCTTTTAGTCTCAAACCGAAACCCTAAGGAAATCTTCATAGTTGGTTGAAGTATGTGAGTAGAAGTTGGTTAGAACTTCTAAGGGTTGTTTGGAGTGGTTTGGAGCGCACGGAGTGGAGCTAAACCTTGCTCAGGATCGACATTATAACTTGGATAATTTTGGGCTTGTCGAGGTAATTATCTTGTCCCTCTATTGTAATTGGAAATTACATGTTTGTTAGAATATATAGTTGAAGTATACTATATATGGAACTATACTTAGTATTCGGCAATGTCTTTTGACTTAAGCCTGAAGAATAAAGAACTGAACTGAACTGTATTTACATAGGACTATATTGCGGTAGACTTGTGTAGTATTACTGAGTAGAATTGTACACGTCCGGGTAGACGTGTAAACCCCCCCCCTGGTTGGCTTGGTAGCCGGCCTCGATAGAGGAGGAGATTTACGCTGTTGCGGGAGAGTCTTTGCGAATTTTCTATAGAAAGATAGAAACTTGTGTTTTGGGGTTTATAGACGTTTGTGACCTTTATATTTGAAAGTACTAAGAGTAGCGTATTCTACTCGAGTGGAAAGGGCTAGCAGGTTGTAGTACTTGGAGCATTTTGCTTATTGTCGATAAATCGTCGCGAGGTATGTGAACCTCTCCTATCTTTTCTAGCATGATTGTTGTGAACTATGTAGTACGGTGACGTCGTGTGCTAAGTGATTTGGTTGGTTTAAAACATAGGGTGTTATAATAGCTTTATGGGAAGTTAGTTATAACGACCTTATGTAAGTGAAAATGGTTTCTCGATGTTAGAAGTTAAGAGACTTGATCTTATAAGATAAGAGACTTAACTTATTTGTTTTAATGTGGATGGTTGTGTGAAACCTCATTCGTGAGTAATGAGTACTTGGTTTTTAAAGGGATAATGTTTCTTGATTTGGGAATCGAATGTGTATCGACAGCACCAACCGCAGCGTTAATAAAGGAAAATGTATTGAATAATGATGTGTTGTATTAAAACCAGTAGAAACCTCCATCCGCATAGAAGCTAAGATGAGACAAAATGATATTACATTTTCTAGATCATGGTCTTGTAATAAGATCGTTATAAACAAGAATAAACTACTCACATATATGACATATGTTACTCAATTGTTCAAAAAGGAATCAAGTGATTAAGTTTGGGAACTATGAAACCTTTTGAAAATGAGAAGTTGGAGTAATTGAAACTAGGCAAACCGAACTTAGGAAAGAATGTTGGTACTTGATTTTAAAAGGAAAGTGTTCGTTTACTTAAAAATGTGGGTTGGTCATTCTAATACTACGTATCGGGTGATCGTGATAAAAGTAATGGATCTCTTTTACAAAACTTAACGATGTAGTACTTTGGGGTTAAAACCGGACTTTTGTATAAAATGAAAGTACTTTGTGTTGTTGTGAAACTTGCCTATGCTTGTTGTTGTGAAGCTTGGCTATGCTTATTGTGATAACCTTTGTTGTGCAAAGCGTTGTATTTACGTATTCTGGCGTCTCGATGGAGGGTCGGTTGACTTGTTAAGAACTTACTTGGACGTGCCGGCAGTGACGGAGAAATTCCACGGGTACGTTCCTGTTGATAGTATTATTGTTGTTAATCACTTTGGACATACTGACACGATCGTGGCGCACGCGGGTATGCCTCCATTTTGGTTAAGGTCTTGTGGTTAATCGCTTTGGATATATCGACACGATCGTGGCGCCGCGGGTATGTTTCCATTTTGATTATCGCCAGTGATTTCCTTTTGGACATACCGACCACGATGCGTAGCGCACGGGTATGCTTCCATTTGGAATGTTGTCTTATTGTTTCCCTTTGGACATACTGACACGATGCGTAGCGCACGGGTATGCTTCCATTTGGAATGTTGTCTTATTGTTTCCCTTTGGACATACTGACACGATGCGTAGCGCACGGGTATGCTTCCATTTGGATTCTTTGTCTTGTTGTTGAGGTCACATGGACATGTCTACACCGGCGAATTCGGGCATGTGGCCATGGGACATTGGTATTATTGTTGCATCATGGACATGTCTACACCGATGCAAGATTCCGGCATGCGCCATAATGCGAACTCGATTGATGTTGTGGGCGTGAGACCCATAGTTATATTGGAGTGATGATCGCTTTATGTTGTGAATCGTAGTTTGGTTATCATACATGTCTCTCGCTTTATATAGACTAGTATGATTTCATTTCTGATATTATGCATTTCACATACTTGGTACTGTTATCGACCTCCTTGAGGCCGCGTTCATCTGCGCAGTAGAGGTACATCGGCCGTGGATCCTCGCTCATAGGATCACGGTTGCGCATTTGAAGCTCCGTTTCTCCGAGGCTTATCTTTTGGTAGGTGTTCCACGAGTTGTAGGTTCTTGTACATTCGGGGTATGGCGGGCCACTGTCGTCATAGTCATGTATATCTTAAGTGCAGAATCTTGTTGTAGGCGGGGTTGTAAAAGGATTAAACTGCTCGTGTTTTATGTATATCAAGGCAACTTTTGGTTGGCGCTTATTTATTATATCTTTTGTTAAATGACTCATGTTTTATGTTCGCTGATTTTCTCGATGTATGTATCACTAGGGTGCCCGGTAAGGCACGATGCGAACCGGGCAGGTCGTTACAAAAGTGGTATCGAGCGCTTAATCCTCGGAAAGTGTCTACGCATCGTGTCTAGTAGAGTCTTGATTATCGATGTGTTGTGCACCACATCTATAATCGAGGAGGCAGGACATTTAGGATTGGTTTCCATTCTTCTCATCCCGAGATCGTGCCTTAGAGTCATGTTGTAAGTTGGACCCCTCGACGTATCTCGTTTTACCGCTTATGCCTCGCGCAAGGCAACCAGAGCCCGAGAAGGGCAAGGCGGTAGAGGTCGCTAGTGAGATACAGAGAGTACGAGCGCGAGCCCGCATAGACTGAGGTTGTGCTTGACGGCGGGTTTCGCGACGCCGCAAAGACCAGAGAGTTTAGAGCGCAGCGATGGGTCGATGAGACTACTGATACGAGCCTCCATCCACGATGCAGGCGGGAGATGGGTCACAGAGATGGCCCGATTATTGGCAGTCGTGGCGGATATGAGATAAATTTGGATCACGGCGATTCCATTCGATAGCACCATGGTTCACCCCGAGCGAGATAGTTTGAGGCTACGGGACTTTCTCGAGTTGTAGCCCGCGAGTTTTACGTCGAGGCTCGAGGATGATCGCAGGAGTTCATCCGGCGATTCTGACGGATCATCACGGGTGATCAAGGCTTGAGACCGAGTCTGTGACCTTTGGTTCGCATCGGCCGCGTGATACCGCAATGATCGATTGGTTTGATTCATGGGAGCTTTCGGGAGAGCATGCACCTCCAGCAGATGGGATGAGTTTTGGGGCTTTTCTCACGCACTTCTTGCCTCCGCGGATGAGGAGAGGGCGGCTGATTTTTGTTATCGAGGCAGAGAGGCGACCGTCGGGAGTACAATGTCGAGTTCGATTCTTTGGCTCGATATGTCCCTGCGCTAGTTGCGAATATGGAGGATAGGGTGCATCGCTACGCCATCGGGCTTGATGATTATATGGCGAATCTTGTGCGGGTGTTTCTCTTCACCGCATGGACATTGCCGCACGCAGCTCATGCACTAGGATGTGAGGCACGGAGGGTCGCGGAATGACCGGATCGCGAGAAGAGGGCCGGGGCAGGTCCTTTGGTGGCTTTCGAGGCGGACCGCCTCAAGGCGAGCTAGTTATATACCCCCGCATGCAGTGGTCCTCCGCCGTCTTGAGGCGGTCGTGGCTCGAGGTTCAGATTTTCGGCAGAGCGGGGTGTTAACGGTGAAGCCACCCTACCTCGTTGTGACCATTGTGGTAGACTCCATTTTGGAGAGTGTCGTGCTAGATTGGGAGTTTGTTTTGCATGCGGCCAGCAGGCCATTTGCGAGGAACCTGTCCTACCAAGAGGCGCGGATGTTACGACTCACCCGAGATCTGGGCTGGTTCATCACCTTCATACTGACTATGCCTGCAGGCGTGCCTATGATTAGAGTGGGCGGTAGCTTCGTATATCCTTAACCCTCTAGAGTTTTGGTATGCTTGTTATGATGATCTCATTATTGTGTGCTATGTGCGGATAGCATTGTGATATGTGTGAGTTAGAATGCATGGTTAGTTGGAAGGATACGTATGGGGCATGGTAAGTGTGAACCTTAGACTATGTCACGATGAGACCTTAGGGGTAAGGTCGTCTTGAGTTAAAGATTTATTTTTGACCCTTGCTCGCAGTAGTAGTACGTGGGATTTATTTGTGTGATAAGTCCGTGGGTAGTGTGAGATGGAAGTGGTAGCTTTCGTGATGTGAATTAGTAAGATTGTTCGGATCGGGAACAAGAGTTTGCGCGGTTGGGGTCGGGTTGAGGACCATTTGCGGGTCAACGTAACCGGTTTGGGGTGGGTCAGTTTAGGTGGTCGCCAGATGGTAGGGTCACGAGGATGCTAGGCCCAAGTTTGTATGATCATCGTATGAGTTCGTGGACGCGTTCGACGCAGCGGTTCGTAAAGGCGGGAATGGCCTTAAGGAAGTTTGAGGTTAGTAAGATGACCAAGTTTGGAGGTAGTGACTCGCAGATTTTGAGAACGGAAGTAATGGCGGAAGTATGGTACGTCTTGGGAGAGTTCAACCGCTCGAGAAGGGCACGACGAGTAAGGAAAAGAAGGGCGATGTTATTTCGTGGCGGTTGGCATCGCAACTTGTTAGAGGAACTTTATCGTTATTCGACTTGAGAAGGAACATTCGGACGAATGTTTCTAAGAGAGAATGTTATACCCGTAGTTGCAGGGTATGTATGTGGGGACGTACGTACGGGAATACGGCAGAAAATTTTGAAAAAAAAAATAAAGATGTGAGTTTTCTACGGAAAAGTTTCCGGTTATTTTTGAAGAAAAAGGTTCGTTAATGGGAATCGGATTCCCAGTTTGCTATTTGGACTTCATAGATTATATTAGAATTTTGAGATTTTATTTTCGGAAATGGTCACGTGGGGCCCACGGGAGAAATTTACGGTTTTGTGGGGCCCGCTTTGTTTTGAGATTTCCGGTATTGTGGATATTTTTCGAAAAACGTTTTATGAGGGCCAATAGGAGGGTGACACGTGTCACCCCGCCAGTGGCTTAGGCGAAGTTACATTTGTGCACAACACGGTTATAGTCGTTTTTCGACGAAAAGTTTTGCGTAACTTGCTAAGGGAAAATTGCTGCTATGTAGTTTTGTATTTTTGCGGATTTTTCCGACGGAACATTTTGGACCAACGGAGGGTGGCGTGTGTCACCCTCACATTCGAAGCTAGGTGGGGCGACTTGGGCGATTGGGGTGTCAAGTGGGTAGATATTTTTGGTAGATATTTGTGAGGTTTTAAGGAGTAGGGACTAGGGGCACTTGGGCATATCTTGGCCTTACACTTGTGTAGCACTTGGCTAGATCTTGGCCATTGGTTGGCCTTTGGGTTTGCTATAAATACCCACTTAGTTGATGAACTTTCTTCATCAAAATCATTTTCCAAGTCTTGAAATCTCTCCCCCTTTGTGAGTTGAAATCGTCCAAAGCCCTCCCCTGTGGAGCTTTGGCCGAGAGCCCCCTTTGAGTGAGGCTTGTGGGGTACCCCCTAGCCTAGTTGTTTTATAATACCCTTTGTGGTATAGAAATACTCCCTAGTATTGTTATAATGCCCAAAATACCTTAGCCTTGTACCTTGTAGTATTCCAAAGATACCTCTTTACGTAGTCCTAAATACTACCTTTTGTCCTTTAGTCTCAAACCAAACCCTAAGGAAATCTTCATAGTTGGTCAAGTATGTGAGTAGAAGTTGGTTAGAACTTCTAAGGGTTGTTTGGAGTGGTTTGGAGCGCACTGAGCGAGCTAAACCTTGCTCAGATCGACATTATAACTTGGATAATTTTGGGCTTGTCGAGGTAATTATCTTGTCCTCTATTGTAATTGGAAATTACATGTTTGTTAGAATATATAGTTGAAGTATACTATATATGGAACTATACTTAGTATTCGCAATGTCTTTTGACTTAAGCTGAAGAATAAAGAATCGAATCAATCAGTATTTACATAGGACTATATTGCGGTAGACTTGTGTAAGACATCGAGTAGAATTGTACACGCCCGGTAGACGTGTAAACCCCCCGTTGGCTTAGTAGCCGCCTCGATAGAGAGGAGATTTACGCTGTTGTGAGGTGCCGAATTTTCTATAGAAAGATAGAAACTTGTGTTTTGGGGTTAATAGACGTTTGTGACCTTTATAGGTGAAAGTACTAAGAGTAGCGTATTCTACTCGAGAGTGGAAAGGGCTAGCAAGGTTGTAGTACTGGAGCATTTTGCTTATTGTCGATAAATCGTCGCGAGGTATGTGAACCTCTTCCTATCTTTTCTAGCATGATTGTTGTGAACTATGTAGTACGGTAGACGCATACGTGCTAAGTGATTTGGTTGGTTTAAAACATAGGGTGTTATAATAGCTTTACGGGAAGTTAGTTATAACGACCGTATGTAGGTGAAAATGGTTTACGGCTGTTAGAAGTTAAGAGACTTGATCTTATAAGATAAGAGACTTAACTTATTTGTTTTAATGTGGATGGTTGTGTGAAACCTCATTCGTGAGTAATGAGTACTTGGTTTTAAAGGGATAATGTTTTACTGATTTCGGGAATCGTAATGTGTATCGACAGCACCACCGCAGCTAATAAAAGGAAAATGTATTGAATAATGATGTGTTGTATTAAAACCAGAGAAACCTCCATCCGCATGTTTAAGATGAGACAAAATGATATTACATTTTCTAGATCATGGTCGTAATAAGATCGTTATAAACAAGAATAAACTACTCACATATATGACATATGTTACTCAATTGTTCAAAAAGGAATCAAGTGATTAAGTTTGGGAACTATGAAACCTTTGAAAACGAAGTTGGAGTAATTGAAACTAGGCAACCGAACTTAGGAAAAGAATGTTGGTACTTGATTTTAAAAGGAAAGTGTTCGTTTACTTAAAATGTGGGTTGGTCATTCTAATACTACGTATCGGGTGATCGTGATAAAAGTAATGGATCTCTTTTACAAAACTTAACGATGTAGTACTTTGGGGTTAAAACCCGACTTTTGTATAAAATGAAAGTACTTTGTGTTGTTGTGAAACTTGCCTATGCTTGTTGTCGAAGCTTGGCTATGCTTATCGTGATAACCTTTGTTGTGCAAAGCGTTGTATTTCGTGTTACCGCTGCTCTCACGATGGAGAATTCGGTTGACTTGTTGAGAACTTACTTGACGCGCTTGCAGTGACGAGAAATTCCACGCACGCCTCGCTGATAGTATTATTGTTGTTAATCACTTGGACATACCGACACGACGCGTGGCGCACGTATGCCTCCATTTTGGTTAAGGTCTTGTGGTTAATCGCTTTGGATATACCGACACGATACGTAGCGCACGCATGTTTCCATTTTGATTATCGCCAGTGATTTCCTTTTGGACATACCGACACGATGCGTAGCGCACGCATGCGTCCATTTGGAATGTTGTCTTATTGTTTCCTTGGACATACCGACACGATCGTAGCGCATCGTATGCTTCCATTTGGAATGTTGTCTTATTGTTTCCTTGGACATACCGACACGATGCGTGGCGCACGTATGCTTCCATTTGGATTGCTCTTGTTGTTGAGGTCACATGGACATGTCTACACCGGCGCAGAATTCCGGGCATGTGGCCATGGGACATTGGTATTATTGTCATCATGGACATGTCTACACCGATGCAGATTCCGGCATGCGCCATAATGCGAACTCGATTGATGTTGTGGGCGTGAGACCCATAGTTATATTGGAGTGATGATCGTTTTATGTTGTGAATCGTAGTTTGGTTATCATACATGTCTCTGCTTTATATAGACTAGTATGATTTCATTTTTATGATTGCACGCTTTCACATACTTGGTACTGTTAGATCGACTCTCTTCGGGCCGCTCACGCCGCAGTAGGTACATCGGCCGTGGATCCTCGCCATAGGATCACGGTTCAACAGATTGAAGCCCGCTTTCTCGAGGCTTATCTTTTAGTAGGTGTTCCACGAGTTGTAGGTTCTGTACATCTGTGGTATGGCGGGCCCCGCCCCGTCATAGTCATCAGATATCTTAGGTCCAGTAGTACCGTTGTGGGCGGGGTTGTAAAAGGATTAAACTGCTCGTGTTTTATGTATATCAAGGCAAATCGCTTTGGTTGGCCGTTTATTTATTATATCTTTTGTTAAATGACTCATGTTTTATGTTCCGTGATTTTCTCTCGATGTATGTATCACTAGGGTGCCCGGTAAGGCACGATGACCCGCCCCGAACGTCGTTACAACGCGGGTCCAGGGACCTATGCGAGCTACGAGTTCCGTGTTAGTGCGGGGTTATACCTCACGCGGCTACGCGCCACGCAGACTACGAGTCCAGGGCGATGTCGAGGAGTAGCTACCCTCGATACGGAATACCTCACGCGCCTATGTGAGTGGCCTATGCGGACTACGGGAGTCCAGGATTAGGCTTGCATAATGACACTATGGGCGATTGGCCTTGCTTCGATCATTCGCAGCCTAGAAAAGACCTGTTACAGTTTACCTGTTATTACTCTTGTTTGTAATGTGGCACTATGTGCGTTACATTGGTTGTTTCGTACATATTTGTAAAATTGGTTTTAAAATGATATGATTTCATTTAAGTACTTTACGCTTTCACATACTTAGTACACAGATCGACTCCTTCGAAGGCCGTTCATGCCGCAGGCGGCAAGCAGTGCTAGATCTGCATCCTTAGGATCTTTGCGTTGGTGTCGAGCTCCATCTTCTCCGAGGCTCGACTTTGGGTATGATCTCCCCGTTGTAGATAGTTTTGTATGCCAGGTATGGCGGGCCCCGTCCCGCCATAGTTGTTTATTTCAGAGGTCTCAGAGTCCTATTATGCTGGGATGTAATCGCGATTTTGGTGTATATATTATGCCGAAAGGCGACTTTTCTCATATAAACTGTGTCTCAATTTACATTGTTTCATGTCTTGTTTTTATATTCCGCTGATTTTCTCTGATGTATGACTACTTGGGTGCCCGGGTAAGGCACCAGTCACGGGCCCCGGAACGGGTCGTGACAGTTATTCTGTTATTTGCTTTGGACATACTGACACGATGGGTGGCCCACGAGTATGCTTCCACTATGATTGTTATCTTGTTATTTCCTTTTGGACATACTGACACGATGGGTGGCCCACGTATGCTTCCATTGTGAGTGTTATTCTGCTATTTGCTTTGGACATATCGACACGATGGGTGCCCACGAGTATGCTTCCACTATGATTGTTATCTTGTTATTTCCTTTTGGACATATTGACGCGATGGGTGGCCCACGGGTATGCTTCCATTAGGAGTGTTATTCTGTTATTTGCTTTGGACATACTGACACGATGGGTGGCCCACGAGTATGCTTCCACTATGATTGTTATCTTGTTATTTTCCTTTTGGAAATACTGACACGATGGGTGGCCCACGGGTATGCTTCCATTATGAGTGTTATTCTGTTATTTGCTTTGGACATACTGACACGTTGGGTGGCCCACGAGTATGCTTCCATTATGATTATTATCTTGTTATTTCCTTTGGACATACTGACACGATGGGCGCCCACGTATGCTTCCATTAGGAGTGTTTTGTGGCGAAGTCTCGTGATTACGGCTTTGGTATCCGTAGTTGGTTCACGACTTGCCCTGGCCGACGTGATGCAGGTGGATCTGGTAGAGGCCTTCGATTTGCCCCGTGTCGCCTTCGCGAGTCGGTGTTTGGACGGTTTCGTGATGCAGTGGATCCGTAGTTAGCTTACGACTTGCCTTGCCGACATTGTCACGACCCGACCCGCTCGCGATCGTGCCCTACCCAGGCACCCTTACGTATACATCGAGAGATAATCACGAACATACATGAAACTATAAAATAACACAATCAAGTAAAACAACAAAGTTAGCCGATAAGTCTACCATCCCGACATATATAAATACAAACAAGCAGCTTTCATTCCTTTACAAACCGACCCACAATAGGTGACTACAGCACTTAAGAATTTTTAACAGAACAATCGTATGGACAGGGCCCCGCCATACCCCTGAATATACATGAATCTACTACCTCAGGGAAACCGTACCAAGAGATAAGCCTCCGGAGCAAATGGGGCTTTTCTCAAAACTGAACCGAGATCCTAAGAGCAAGGATCACCAACTCAGCACCTAATACTGCGGGCATTTAACGCAGCCCGGCGGGGTCGATAACAAAAATTTAATATGGAATGTAAATAACGCATAAAGAAATGTATCATAATCAGACAAAAGAATGGCAGACAAGTATAAAAGTACATACTGGATCCTCGCCGTGTCATTACCACTTATGAACTTAATTTCACATCAATATCTTTTCCCATTTTCAATAAAGGTTATAGCCACATTCTTACGCACATGATTAGGAAAAATCATTAAGTTCATTTCTATATAACTTACTTATCTTTCATAAGTATAATCCGGCCCTTTAAGGAGGGCACATTTACTACCCGGCCCAATCTGGGACGCGATCAAGTCACACAAATATCAAGCGTGTCCGTGGAATCCCCTCACATCGCCGATACCTATAAGTGTAAAATATAATCATGTGACGCGCCTGGCATCCCACCTCACCGCTTGCGTACACATACACAACACATATATACATATCTCCTGCCCGTGGAATCCCACATCACTGCCGACAGTCCAGGATATAATAATACACCAATAGGCATACATGAACACCAAGTCCCACTGGTGGTATAGCGTCTTGGGGGCTTGCCCCTCACTTATACTCTTACCCTGGAGAAGGTGGTAAAGCAGGTGGTATAGCATCTTGGGGGTCTACCCCTCACTTATACTCTTACCCTGGAGAAGGTGGTAAAGCAGGTGGTATAGCATCTTGGGGGTCTACCCCTCACTTATACTCTTACCCTGGAAAAGGTGGTATAACGTCTTGGGGCTTGCCCCTCATTTATACTCTTACCCTATCTCAACCGACCATTAAACAAAACGTAAGCACTACCATGTCTTTCATAAAAATCCGGAAATTTAACCCAAGTACTACAAATAACGGAAGCATACCCGTGGAATCCCACATCACTGTCAGTACGTCCAAGTACTTACAACAAGACAACTTCTCCAACCGAGAGTCGCGGCAACGTAATAAAACATAATACCTGCACTCAAAGGCTATCACCAGCACACATAGGCTAATTCTCAATTAACAAGCCAAAGTACTTATCAAGGCACACTTAGACTAATTCTCAATTAATCAAGCCAAAGTACTTATCAAGGCACAAATAGAATAATTCTCATTTAACAAGCCAAAGTACTTATCAAGGCACACTTAGACTAATTCTCAATTAATCAAGCCAAAGTACTTATCAAGGCACAAATAGAATAATTCTCATTTAACAAGCCAAAGTACTTATCAAGGCACACTTAGACTAATTCTCAATTAATCAAGCCAAAGTACTTATCAAGGCACAAATAGAATAATTCTCATTTAACAAGCCAAAGTACTTATCAAGGCACACTTAGACTAATTCTCAATTAATCAAGCCAAAGTACTTATCAAGGCACAAATAGAATAATTCTCATTTAACAAGCCAAAGTACTTATCAAGGCACACTTAGACTAATTCTCAATTAATCAAGCCAAAGTACTTATCAAGGCACAAATAGAATAATTCTCATTTAACAAGCCAAAGTACTTATCAAGGCACACTTAGACTAATTCTCAATTAATCAAGCCAAAGTACTTATCAAGGCACAAATAGAATAATTCTCATTTAACAAGCCAAAGTACTTATCAAGGCACACTTAGACTAATTCTCAATTAATCAAGCCAAAGTACTTATCAAGGCACAAATAGAATAATTCTCATTTAACAAGCCAAAGTACTTATCAAGGCACACTTAGACTAATTCTCAATTAATCAAGCCAAAGTACTTATCAAGGCACAAATAAAATAATTCTCATTTAACAAGCCAAAGTACTTATCAAGGCACACTTAGACTAATTCTCAATTAATCAAGCCAAAGTACTTATCAATGCACAAATAGAATAATTCTCATTTAACAAGCCAAAGTACTTATCAAGGCACACTTAGACAAATTCTCAATTTATCAAGCCAAAGTACTAATCAAGGCATCAAAAATAGAATAATTCTCATTTAACAGGCCAAAGTACTACGTGTTACACCCCGTAAATTCTAGGAGTTAAGATAAGAACATACCAAGGAATATAAGATTTGAAAGTTGATAGATAAGTTGACAAACATGTGTTGGGCGGATTTTGAGTTTACCTTGGAGTGTTGTACCCCAGTTGTTAAGAATTTCAAGGTGTTTAAAGAGCCTAGTGTGTAGTTCGTTAAATCTAGTTCCCAACGCAACGAACCGTTCGTTGATAGGACATCGGAGTCAAAAGTTATGGAAGTTTCAAGTTTGGTGCGCGCAGCGGCAAGTGCAGCGGCTCAGTGCGTGCCGCGACGCTGACGGCATGGCGCGCCGTTGTACTGAGTCCATGGGGTTGCGCCGCGGCACCGGAATGCAGGGCCGCGGCGCCGAGGCGGGATTTTTGCGCAGAAAGGGGCGAAAAACAGGGGATATTTTGTTTTAAACCTATGGGAGGGTGACAAGTGTCCCTCCCATCCTTTTTTACCAGAAAGTGGTCCTATTTTAGGGCCAAGTCTTGGAAGACTTGGCCATTTCATTTTCAAAACCCTTCCATGGAAATCCTCTCCCTTTCTCTCTAGTTTTTGAAGAAAAACCTAGCCTAAAGAGAATTTGTTGGGGCGGCGGCTAGAAGGCAAAGTGTGGGTAAACTTGTGGGAAGCACGGGTGGACGAGTTTGACGGAAAAGAAGTGGAAGAAAGGGGCTTTTGTGGGTTTCTCCAAAGGTAAAAGTTTCCCCTTCTCTTGGTTATGAGTTATACTTGTTATAGTAGTTTAGAAATGAGCCTGAGGCTGTTATATTTTAGTAGTTTAGAATTGAGCCTGAGGCTGTTATATTTGAATAGATTTGGATCTTGTTGTCTTGTTGAAACCGAAATGGGCATGTTAGCCTTAAGATTGTAACTTTAATTAGATTTCTAATTTGGTCGTCACATGTTGTAAAGGGGGAAATTGTAATTGTTGAAGATGTCTAAGGCTAGATATCATGTTAGACCTAAGAACTTGAATTGGAAAAGAGTTGAAAAGGGTTAGTATTGGTTATATTGTTGGCCAAGAATGGCATGGAGATTATTGGTTTATTTTGTGTTGTTGTGGGGCGGAATTTTACGCGTCCTGTAAAGGCGTGTAATCCCCTTTGTGGTTAGCTGAATTGTGTGCCTTAAATGTGGCGTTGGTTATTGAATTTCGGCCTTGAAAGAGGTGGCATAGTAAGTAGAAACAAAGGAAGTGTTGTCCGACTTTCCGTAGAATGTAGGGACCTTGCACTTAGTTATTCTACGTTCGAAGCTAGAGATTGATAGACGTTTTATGACCCTTATAGGATTGAAGTACTACGAGTAGCATATCCTACTTAAGGGAGGTAGTACTGTGGAGCATTTTGCTAACCGTCGA